>CM070575.1:5512457-8012457 GCA_036346355.1 Rhipidocladum racemiflorum
GTTTGGTAATATCATGCGTTTTTCGACATCGACCTGATCTTCAAAACACAACTTTGACCGTAATTTTTATTATAATATATTTATAAAACCCAATAAAATTATAATATTATGAAAGTACTTCTCGAGACAAGTTTACACATATAATTTTCATGTATCCAATTTAAATATTTAAAAATATATCGATAGTCAAAGTTTTGTAAGTTTGACCATCACTATGTCCAAAAGCAGCCAGATATTACCAAACCGGAGGAAGTAATGAACAAGCAGTACATCGGGTTCTCAAGCGATGGATACTTGGCGCGAAATGTTCGGCATGTAGAGATTACCATCTACCTCACGATGGCCTTGCCCAATCTTCTCCACTGATGCGAATATCTTCTCAATAATAAACATATTTTCTTCAAACACTATCCCCAATTCCCCACGATTGTACCGTTTGGTTAGCTGCTTAGCAGCAGTTGCAACCAAGCCTTCAACATATAGTATGCCATCAAACCGTATACTTATAGTATTTACGAACCCACATCCACTTACTTGGAGAGGTAATCCATCGATTCCACTAACAGGTTGTGTCAGCATCATGATATTTAGATGATCAGGATAGGCTTGCAGAATAAATTGGTTCCCAGTATGTGGTAGCCTGCACGGTGTTCAAGTAAAAATGCATAGTGTATGAATTTGAAGGTGTCGAAAAAACCTTTAGGAACACAGGCGTGCTTGCCATCAAGATGGTAGCAACAAGAGTTCACCATTAGGTCAGAAGGGTTGCACATATAGACACACACACACATACATGTAGACACACACACACACACACTTACTAGATGACAAACATGAGATGAGGAATAAGCGCTACCAATTGCAAACTTGCAATTGATGTTGCTGTGTAATGGATAGTCACGAGATCAAGGCGTCGATGGTTCATACCTCCAGCGCACATTATGCGTTGCGGCATCCTCGAGCAGGAGCTAGCGGCGGTGGATTACCTCCTACTCGAGAGTCGACCACGGTGTCCCACGAGGAACCACGGAGGCGCGGCGCGTGCATAATCTGAAAGCGATGGCGGGACGAGGTGAGGGCAATGGATAAGAGGTGCAGGATCGACTTGGAAAGTGGAGAGTGTGGAGATTGTTCTGATGCAACAGCGGCGACGACGGATTACCTCCTTCTCGGGCATCGGCGAGGAAGGTGGAGGCAGCGTCATCACAACCGTACATTGGCGGCGGCGGAAAAAGGAGGATAGTGCCAACGAGTAACACAAGGAATGGTCAAAAGTCCATAATACCCCCTAACAAATGTCACGGTTAGATCGACTTCTACTATCATTATTTTTACTACCCATGTTATGCACAGTAAAATTTCTCTAATTTGATGTATACTACTACCATCATTATTTTTACTACCCATGTTATGCCTTAGTAAAATTTCTCTAATTTGATTTATACTACTACCATCATTATTTTACTACCCATGTTATGCACGTAAAATTTCTCTAATTTAATTTATACTACACATTATATACAACTAGTATAATACAGTAAAATTTCTCAATTATTTTACCTTGATATTAATCGTTAGGATTCGATCACCGAGTCTAAGTAGAGGAACACATATCGGTAGGGAAAAATTCCCAAGGCCTTGCCTTAGTACTCGGCGGCGATTAACGAATATTCCAGGTTCTTGTACTTGAACTAATAATAGCAGGGTAATCTCGATAGCTATCCATAAGCCTAATAGCGCTTGCAACAACCTTCAGCGGCGAGTGGCGGCCAGGAAGCGACCGTCACGCTGATGGATACCTTGAGCCGCCACAAGCGTAATAGCGCTTGCAACAACCTTCACTGGTGACCCAGTGACCGCCAGATGGACACCTTGAGCGCGCACCCACCCAGCGTCTTGGCGGGGTCGAGAAACCTTTCTCAGAGAATCAGCGATCAAAAACATTTCCACCTTACGGTGCAACATCCATCTTACGCAATCCGTCTGAGTGCAGCGGATGTCTTTAGTGTGTGTTTGGTTGATTGGATGAGGTTAAATGGGATGGAATAGTTACATGCCATTTGGTTATATTATTTTGGGTGAATAGAATGGTCGAGTGATGAGTTTTCTATTGGGAAGTGTGTTCTTTGCTCTAGAGTCAATTGAAGATCTAACGGTATGGAGAAGACAAAGGCACTCACGACTCTTCAAATGTGAGCTGAATAGAGAAATTTTTATCAACACAAAAAATCCAAGTGTTCGATTGCTTTGGATTAAGAGCAAAATCTGTCCATAAGTAAGTTATGAATTAATTCTTGATCATAATTATATGATTGGGTATGATTATTTCCAGTACTTCCTCTATCCGAGGAATTGTTTTGATAATAATAGTTGTCTACAATTTTATATTTTGAATGTTTATATTTGCTATTCGTAATTGTCTACATGTATATCTTCAGGTAATGTATTTCATTTTTATCCTTCTAGTAATATATTTCATTTTTATGCTCATGTATATCTCCGTGTGCATTTGTAATGCCAAGGTGAGGAGGAAGATGCATGAAATGGTGAACATCCTGAAGCTTGGCGAGTTTGATGATTTTTGCAAAGGAAGACTAGTGCGGGCGGCAGTGATTGAACCTACGACCCTGTAGAAGGATTGAACTGCTTGTATTGACTGTTACCAAGCACAAATTTTGTTATTTGTTGTGTGTTTCATCATGTGCTGTCGCATTACCTTTTTTGTGGCCGATATAACTATTAAGCAAAGCTTAGGCAAAAACTTCGAAAGTCTTACGATCTAACCTCGTATGGTCAACTTTGTTTTTATGTTATAGTTGATTGATGCTATAAATTCGAGTAGTAGTAAACTTTATTTGATTTTACACATGTATGAATGCTTGTATGATATTATGCGCATGTGTAGATTTTATCACTTTTTCATTATTTTTAAATGGTCTTTTATTCATATGTATCTGTGAGTTACTGTTATTTCTTTGAATTGTTTTCTCTTTTTTGAAGTTTATTATTTTTCCTTTTTTATTTTTTTAAAATATTTTTCTAATTTTTAAGATTTTTTATATTTTTTACTTTCTTGAATGTTAGGGATTTTTATCCTATGGATTCAAATGGTGGGTGGGAATATTTCCCTTGAGGAAATTATCCTAGGGATTGGAGGATTTCATGTGCCATTAAAATTCCTCTAGGGAGAAATATTCCTAGATTTTATTTCCTAGCATCCAAACATGCCTAAATGATTTACTTAAGTGAGAGACTCATTAGTTAAGTGCGGTGCGTAGTTGCCGAGCTATTTAGATGCGGGAAATGCATTCACCGATGTCGTTTTGTTATTTTAGTTACTTTACATTGTTTGACCTTCCATCGCCCGATCAGTTCTCAGCCCCTCTTGCAAATTTTCGTTAATCCATGAGCAGAATCTAGGTATGTAGGATGGGCAAATTGGGCAATCGCGAGAAAATGCAATCACCCGATGTCGTTTTGTTATTTTCGTTACTTTACATTGTTTGACCTTCCATCGCCCCATCGGTCCCTCGCCCCTCTTGCAAATTTTAGTTAATCCATGAGCAGACTCTAGGTATGTAGGATGGGCAAATTGGGCAATTAGGTGTCTTCTTGAAGTCTTGTGCAGTGGTTGGGTTTCTCTCATTTTCTAATCCTAAATATAACGCACTATAAATACACGTCCTACTCCTTCCAACCTCTCAAAGCAAGCAGCTAGCTTGTTCTCTCTCGCACTACACAAATCCACACACCTTTGCACTAGCATACATGGATTTCCTCGGCAAGATCGCGAGCTCGATCTCGGCGCCTTGCATAGCATAAAGAAGGCTGCCGGCGCTGATGTTGTCGCGGCATCCTCAAAGCTTGGCCCGGCGCTCTACCTTATCTTCTTCATGGTAGCGAGGTAACACTAGCATTTTATGCATTGTTCTTTATTTTTAGCACCGCAGGCGGTGTTGCTTCTTTCAATTGATCGGCCAGGCGGAGCAGTGTGACTACGAATTTGTCTACAAGCGCCCACAGCGTCTACCCCGCTTCGCCAGAGAACTTCACCCGGTGGGAGAAGCGGCGAGGATATGTCCCCTATATAGATCGATCGGAGTTAAAGGTGGGTGGGCAAGGGATCAACTAATCGGTGAGTTTCATGCGACATGCTCATGTTTCACTCACAAAATAGTAATTCTAAACCAGTTCATCGTGTACAAGACTTTAAAAGAAACTTGTGAAATTGTTCAAGTCAAAGGAGAAACCTCCTCCTCAAGGGCCACTGAAAGCCCCAAATTGTGCGAACACGGCTGCGAGGCGATGGTTGATACCTACCAGGAGGATCTAACGGACTAGAGATTCTCTGGGTGCCCTTTGGCCAAGGATGAATGGTGCGGCTACTTCAAGCTGGGTGGACCTGGATGGTTGATTTGGTTAATGGTTTATCTATTATTAATTGTTTGAAATGTTTTCTTGACTTCTTTTGTAAAAAAATGCGAATGTGAATATATTATCATATTGCAAGCAAAATCTGCTTTGTGCTCAAAGACTAGTGTAGTAACCTATTATTCATTGATTTAACCTACATTTTATATGTATACATTCCATACACTAAAGTCTTGCGAGTACATCGTGTACTCACCGTTTGCTCTAACGGACTTTGGTCGAGAAGGAGAAAAGCGGTAATGATGCCGATGTACCAGGCAGTCGCGGATTCGGCGTGTGGCGATTCGGCCCAGGGCTTAGTGAGTTTCCTTCGGTCAGTGTCACGTTCTACTTAATTCTACTATGAGTTCACATACCACCTTAATGTTGTGTAGTTGTAAAGAATTCACTTTATGTATAAATATGATCTGTATATACGGTTTGCGCTTGAAACAACTTCTAAAAATACACTTATGAACTTAATATTGGGTTATTGATGTAATTCGTGCAATTCTTTAAATTCAGGCTACTTAATATTGGGTTATTGATGTAATTTATAGTGTATATCTGAGGCTAGGAGTTTGTACGCATCCAATGGACCACATAATTTTAATATACAAACCCTAAATTCTCAAAAAATTATGAAGCCATTTATAGAATATAGTGTTTTTATCTACAAGAGAAATAAGCGTTTAGGCTTATCTAAATTTACGCTTGAGAATAAAATTAACGATGAATGATATCTTCATACCTCATAGGTGTTTCAAGCTTATCTCAAGTATAATTTAGGGTTTGTATATTAGCTCATATCTGATTGCTAATTCAATCTGGCCAAGCCCTAGTAAATTCCACTCGGTTCTATTTGTTTTTGAGGAGTTGTTGTGTGTCTGATAAATTTGGAGAAATAAAAGCGAATGTATAAGATAAAATCGATCAAGATTCCTCCACTTCTATCACGATCAAGATTACAGCGTAAATAAATCGTCGCTTAAACAACTGTATTTTGCGACCAAATCTTTGATAGGGCATATATAGTTAAAATCATTCAAGAAAAGTTGAGAATTGTGCGAGAATTAAAAAACACTAAGTAGAATAATGAGAAATGGCTATTGATCTAGTTCACACTAAATTTAGTGTGTTACATAATCGAGGATTACAGCGTTAAATTTGGATCAACTTCCCTAAATATAGTGTTGGAATCTAAGTAGAAAAGCTATAAATTATGTACCTATTGTGTGCGAGAATTAAATTTAAGCAGTGATTAATAGGCCACAAATTTCTATATGATCACGCATCGTTAATTATCTTGAGGAATTAGTTGTATATTTATTTAATTCAATAAATAATCCACGGTTTATAGTGTATAGGCTACTTAACCCCGAATTATGAGAAATTATGAGAAAATTCATGAGAAGGTTTATGACATTATGAGAAATACACTTTTGCTTAGCTTTTTGTCCCATAAAAATGAGTTTCTCTTAGTGTTCATAATATTTTACAAGTGAATTCTTTAAAAGCAGAATATGTACTAAGTAGCGACAAGCAGAATATTTAGCACAATTGCACAAATCCACAGCAGGCACCGAGTACTAGGTGTCGATTCCCTCTTCTAAGCATAGGTGTCTAATTGCCAATGTTTCTAAAGATTTATTCTTTCTGCGGTGTAGTGCGGTGGAACAACAACAACCCAGAGCAACCCGGCCCTTGTGTGGCGGGGCTGCGCTCGGGGAGAGGACAACCACCGCAGGCCTCGGGGCGAAGCGACCAAGCGGACCGGCAGGCGACTAAAGCGGACCCGGCAGGCGACCTCTCTTGTCGCTTCACGGCGCCGCAGGCACGACCTCACGGAATTGCGAGCGTGGACCTACCGCTGGAAGCGATTTCTGGGCGAGGGTCCCATCTTGGCGCTTCGAGCGAGGGTGAAAATGACAAAGGTAAACAGCTTGAGGAAAGTGAGGATGACATGGAATACCAAGAACCAAGGAATCACATAAGCGGTCATCTTCGGTTTAGTGTACTAAGCATAGGAATCAATTTATACATGTAATTGATTGTTCACTATGGGAATTGTAGAATAACACTTGTGGTGTCGGTGCATTCTAGGGACTCTCCTGTATGAATGTCAAAAAAGCGAGCTATGATCGAAATCTATACATTAGAATATAGTGTCTACTTTCAAGCGGATCAGGCCCCACCTCTAAATTCCTTACGAGTCAGCGGAAATCTGCAAAACAAGTTTGGTCATCTTTCCAAATCCGAGTCAAACTTGGAATAGGAGTCCTACTCGGCCATGGATGTGGTTTGGGCGCCCCTAGCACTGGTTTTGGCCTCCTATTTCTCCTATTCCCAAAATAACTTGGGTTTTGGTTATTTGATAGTTTAGCCTTTTGCTACTATTTTGAGTCTTTTAGGCGTGCTCAGCGGCCGCCTAACAAGCTCCTTGTATCGGAACCCCAACTTTTCAATACTTCATCTATATTTGCAATTTTAGATTGCTTTTGCCTTGTTCTTGCTTGTTCTTGATTGCTTGCGAGGAATTGATCTTCGTGATCGAGGTTGATCGTGCCCGCGCAAGGTCAATAACCCTCTGGAGTTGGTTTAGCGATTGCTAAGGCGCATCGTCGTTATGCGTTGTAGTCGGGTCGTCAAAGTCGTCTCCACCCAAATCGAAAGGTTATCATTCTCATCGAAAGATCGGGACACCCAGTGTTACATCAAAAGTATCGAGCAAACCAGGTTGCTTTCCGGTGAAATTTCTTTACCCTAGGAACTTCGTCGTTGTGGAATATTTGCGACTCGGATGATTCCAAATGCATGCCTAAATGAGTTACAACATGTATGAATTGCATTCGGTGTGTTTGGCACCCGGCTTCATTTAGATTCACCGTTTTCATTTAAATGCGCAATGTTTCATTTTGGCGTGCTAGGTTGCGATGTGTAAGGTGCTTGCCATAATGTTCCATTTAGTGCATTATTTTCGGCGTGCGTGGTGTTTGCCACAATGTGTCATTTCGTGCATCATTTTCATTTTGAATGGCTTCGCTACGATTGCCGTTGGGGCCGTCGTGGAGGAATGTTTGAGACCTACTCGAATGGATTCGATACAAATGATGAAAAGCACTAGCAAACATCATAAGTTCTTTCGGTTTGTTTGGCACTTTCGGTTCTATTTAGGTGCATCGGTTTACGTTTGTATTCAGCTTTTATTACCGGGGAACCCGTCGTGGTGGAACATTTGACACCGGCTTCGGACATATTCAAAATGCATGCGAAATCGGTGGAAGCACATATGAATTCCACTCGATGTGTTTGGCACTCGATTTCATCTCGTGCAGCGTTTTGGAGCAGGTGCCGCTTGTTGTGATTCGTTCGTGCTCATCGGCGGAGAAATGTTTCACAACAGCTCGGATGGACTCGAAATGCATCTTTGGAATGTGCTTGGGCAAATATGAAGTTCATTGACACGATTGGAGCGAAGTTTCGTTTAGGTGCACCGTTTTGGAGAGCAGCGGAGTTCTGATACCATCGAGGACCCATCGTTCATGAATATTTATCGACTTCGGACGTACTCGAAATGCTTGTCGAAATGGGATAGGGCATATATGAAGTCCATTCGGGAGTTTGACACCAATTTTCCTTTCGTGCATCGTTTCCGTCCGGACGCAGCTTGCAGAACACCTTGCGACCAGTCGCGGAGGGATGTTGATGTAACACTGGGTGTCCCGATCTTTCGATGAGAATGATAACCTTCGATTTGGGTGGAAACGACTTGGGCGATCGACTACAGCGTACAGCGATGATGCGCCTTAGCAATCGCTAAACCAACTCCAAAGGGTTATTGACCTTGCCGTGAGCACGATCAACGATCACGAAGATCAATTCCTGCAAGAAATCGAAAAACAATGAAAAAGCAATCTAAAAATGCAAATATAGATGAAGTATATAAAAAGTTGGGGTTCAGATACAAGGAGCTTGTTAGGAGGCAATTGAGCACTTCTAAAAGACTCAAATAGTAGTAAAAGGCTAAACTATCAAATAACCAAAACCCAGTTATTTTGGAGGACTCCTAGCTATTTATAGGAGAAATAGGAGGCCAAAACCAGGCTTAGGCGTCCAAAACACCTCCATGGCCGAATAGGACTCCTATTCCTAGTTGGACTCGGATTTGGAAAGATGGCCGAACTTGTTTTGCGATTTAGTTGACTCGTAAGGAATTTGGAGGGGCTGGATCCGTTGGAAAGAGGGCGTCGAAACCTTTCAAACCGGTACTCATAGACCTCAAACACCCTTGTGGATCAAAAGTTATGAGTCGTTTTAAGTTGGTGTTGTCCGGAGGCCGAATCAGAGTTGAAGTTGTCTTGTAGGAAGAATTGGCTTCATGCTTGGCGTTTGGGAGTCCTTCTCCTTAGTTCCTAAGGACAATAAAATCATCACAAGGATTAAATTGCATTCCATTCATTAAATTATTTGTATGCAACCCGAAGAAGCATTCACACAGTAATTGAATTGGCGTGCATGAGCTCGAGTAATTGGCCCTTGTATTACATTGTTGGCTTCAATTGGGTTTGTAGGCATGGCCGTATGCATAGTAGTGATGTCCTCATCACAAATGCTAGGAGTTTCTCAAATAGCGATAATCTGCTTACACATGAGGTTCTTTCATGCTCTACTTGTAAATGTAGCGAGAAGAGAAGGTTGATATTCCTTGCAATAATTGTTTAACTCTTGCTAAGAAAGTTGATTACTTGCAAAATTCTTTGGAGCGTTTCACTAATGGCAAGAAAAAGTTGAACATGATTTTGGATCAATCTAAGGTTAGCACAAACAAGAGAGGTTTAGGTTTTGATCCTTATGCCACATATGAAACTAAACCTCGCCTTTGTTGTTCGAGCTCCTTGCAAAATTGAGTTATCTAATGAGCCTAAGAAAATTGCTTTTCAATCTGCTTTGGTTTTATCCTCTACTATGTTGAAAGCAAAATGTGCCTTTCTTGTTAAAGCTAAACATCATGTCAAGTACACTTGCACTCATTGTGGTAGAGATGGACACTTAGTAGATTATTGCTTTAGACTAGCCAAACAACAAAAGAAGGAAAGAAGCGAGGCTAGGTCAAATTTCAGCAAAAGCACATTTTACTCCTTATCGCCTAGAGTGATGAAAACACCTTCTGTTCACATGGGAAAAGGCAAATCTGATTTTGTGCATAAAAATTATCGTGTTGTGCCCTCTTGTTGTGCGTCGTGTGTCTCGATCTTTGGATTCCCAAAAATCTCATTCCCTAACTTGATCTTGAGACCTCGACATGTTTTGTTGTTATGTAGGCTTCTCGCGAGGAAGGAGAACATATGGCTAGTGGATTAGGATGCTCCGCCACATGTCCGATAATAAATTGGTTCTCCTCCCTCACTCGTACATCTCGTCTTTGAAAGTGTTACTTTTGGAGATGCTTCTTCCTCTTCTGTTGTGGCAAAGGTACAATAAAGGTAAGTGACAAGTTTATGTTCAAAGATGTGGCTCTTGTTGAAAATTTGAAATATAACTTGCTTTACATCTCACAAATGCTTGATGAAGATCTTGAGATAAGCTTTAAGAAAAATGAATGCAAAGTGCTAGATGCTTGAGGTGATCTTGTAAACAAAAGAAGACACTATATTCTATTCTCTATAGATGGAAAAATAAGAAAAGTAAGGTCACCACACTTTGAATCGGCAATTGGAGCTGCGAGGACCTCAAGTTAATAGAACAAGGATTCATGACAAAATGTTTCTGAAATAGATGGAGACAAATTGGAGATATGCACGATCTTGACTTTCGACTCATATTTATAGAGATATCACGAAGAAAACTTCAATGCAAATGCGTGCTATTTGTTTTATGCGGAGAAGCTAAAACAACGCTCTTGATCTTAAGGCACCACAGTTTTTCCAAAATCTGGATATAAGGAAGGTGTCACTCCGGTGTTAGCTTGTTGCTTCACCTAATCCTCTCCAAGCAACCCATTGATCGATAGATTACATTTTTGGAGAAATGGAGGAAGCAATTTATAGAAGAATGGGGAGTCCACTACCTTTTGCTCGGCAAATATCGAGAATCTTTGCTAGCCCAGGGATAATTTCCACGACAAGAAAGTAGTAGATCCTTTACACTGTAAACCAAAGA
This sequence comes from Rhipidocladum racemiflorum, assembly GCA_036346355.1. Classification (NCBI taxonomy): domain Eukaryota; kingdom Viridiplantae; phylum Streptophyta; class Magnoliopsida; order Poales; family Poaceae; genus Rhipidocladum; species Rhipidocladum racemiflorum. Next base: position 5,523,027 of record CM070575.1, read on the forward strand.
AATACAGGTTGCTTAAACTACCCATGAAGTTGCTTTGCCCAAGTACCTGAAATCTTGCTGCATCAATTGATCCAAGTGATCATGAGAGGCAGTGATGACATTGACTCATGATGGAGATGATCAACTGTTTCAAGCCATCACGATTCGAGATCATCACGGCATTAGTCATCATACTCCAAGACTCAACACTCCTAGCTATCATAGCAATCCTACTCGATCTTTTGAAAGTAGACACTATATTTCAAGCAGTTTTTATACGTCAATCACGCCCTAAAACTAATGTAGACACCATGGAGTGATAGCTCGTATTCTAGAACATCCATATAGTAGCGAAATATACGAGGAGAGGTCGTGAGCAGACACCGGCTGACATGTGAGAAATTTCTCCACGATAATCGGCGTAGTGTGTCTCATGGCACTTTCGCCAAATTTTGTCTAGTGTTCTATCGAGGTATTACGGGTGTTACGTCGAGAAATAACACTATATTCTATCTGATCCACTCGATTTGGGAAGTGTGTTCTTTGCTATCTGATTTAGGCTACAAGATTAAATTTATAATTTATAGCTTTTCTACTTAAATTATGTGTACTAAATGGCTATTGATCTATAAATTATGTAACCCTTATAAATTTAATAATATTGTGTTTGGCACTCGGTTTCATTAAAGCGTAAATTCTCTTTGGAAGGAAACCTAGCACAATATATACACTATAAATTACATCAATCGGATACACTATAAATTTAACTAATATTTAATTAGTTAAATTTATTTAACTATTTATTTAACTAATTAAATATTTATTTAACACCAAACAAGCGATGGTGTAAAACATATTTATTTAACTAATTAATTAATATACACGAGATATCTTACGAGTGCTTTATTTGAGTCCAAATGTTCCAACATATTTATTACCTTGTATTGCAGTAGGAACCCGTCGTGGCGGAATGTTTGACAACCATCCTTGCTCCTTATGCAAACCCTCGGCGCACTCACTAAACACCTTCAACCATCCTTGCTCCTTATGCAAACCACTCGCCCAAATCGGCTATCTTACGAGTGCTTTATTTGAGTCCAAATGTTCCAACATATTTATTTAACTAATTAATTAATATACCTGAGATGGAGGGGACCCTGCGCCTAACAGTAGGAGCAGGCAAGCTTCCTCAACCTCCACCCACCAGGCGTTGAGGTTTAGCCTACTCTTGATGTCGCGGTAGCAAGGCGTCGTGGCGAGAGCAAACCAAAAAGCACGAAGGGCGATATGTTATCTCGGATATTCTGGCGGTTATACCTTTGCTATTAGATGATTTCCGGCTTGAGTGCATCTGTATATATCTGCGTACACAAATGAACAATGTTGCCATTTTTATTTATTTTTGCCGATGTTTACATGTAATTTTCTCAGGAAAGGCTGGCTTCAAGCGCTACCCGATGCTTTTGTCTATGTAGCCCAAATGATGCTTGCGATTTTTGCCTCATAGATTTATGGTTTTCCAGTTTAGACACTATGCTAACATATTATTTTGGGTTCTTTGCTACCAAAGTAGGCTCCTTATGCTATGGAACTAGATGTATGCTCTCAGTCCTTCTCTAGAATTATGAGCATTCTATTTCCCCCATTTCGAAATAAGTGCATTTTGTCAGACGGTATGAAGTTAGCACTTGCATATCATTTGTTGGAGCAATCGTTTGGCTCATGAGATGGTTGGAATCTTTATTCTAGGCTTAAAGCTATTTGCTAGAATCCTTATTATTGATGATTTAGATGTCATTCTTTATACTATATCCTGTGATCATATTGTTGTTGCTTCAATTCATGGAAAAACAAAGGAGATGCTGCCAAAATTTTCGGTTCTAGCATTTACTCCTTTGCTGTAATTTGTCTTAATTTATGGTATTTAGATGTTGTATAGCCTATGTTTGGTAGCATTCAGGCATGCTAGATGCTTAGGGTATTCTGAGGGACACATGCAGCCCTAACAAGCTTATCTAACTAAACCAGCAGACTATCCAAACTAAAAAATGTGCACATCGCACTCGTGAATTTTGTACGATAACAAGATTAGCTCCGTTATGAGTTATGAGTATATTCCTAACTTTACGAGATCTTTGAAAATTTGGAGTTATGAGTATATTAGAGTGTTTAGGTGGGTCATCTTGTTTACATTTTAGAATAAAAATATAAACTTAATTTACTTTATTTTAGCTTACAAGTTTCATATACGAGGTGGGTGAGAGCTAAACCTCACATAAAACATGGCCTTATTAGTTGTTGAAAAGCTCGACACACTATTGAGGCCATTTTGAAACATATGGTTCTCGTAAGGAAATTTAACTAACAAAAGGGTTTAATTAGTAGGGAACTCCTCCTAATTAAAGCGATGTCCAAAACAACGATGTAAGTTGTTTTACGATCGCGTTTAGTTGTGTAGTTGTTTTCTACACAGCTAAGCGCATCAACTTCTTTATCGATTATAAATGCGTTTAGTTATGTAGCCTTTAAGTTTATTGCTATGATGAATGCAAATGTTGCTAATTCAATATCACGGTGTTCTCTTATAATCTATAAGAATTAAAAGCAGACCAAAGCGGCGGACCAAAGCGGCGGGCTCGGCGATCACGCTCTGCGGCCCGAATACGGGCATGGAAAGGGCATGGAACTAGTGTTCTATCGTGTAGCCAAGTCGATTCTTACGAGTCTTAGGATCTATGTGTTTATTTGTTTCATCATTATTTAATTAGATGCACCTATGTAATATCAATCCTACTAATTGAGCGATAAACCTTCACAACTTTTGCATAACCCAATATTACGGTTGAATTATTCTATGAGGCAGTTGGCTGCCCAAAAGTCCCCCCCTTGGGCCCAAACCCTTCCACTGGAGGCCCAGAATACGGGCATGGAACTAGTGTTGTAGTTTAATATACACCAAGAACCAAATCCGTTTTTTGATGAAACAAATTTCTATATGATCTGCAAAACAGCATAGATCAATTACATGTATAACTCCCACGAGGTCCATTAATTACGGATCTGCGCAGGAGCCACTCACAGGCTATTGGATTAGAAAAGGGTTTTCGAATCCATGTCCAAATCGCATGAACCTCTGGTCACACACTTAGCAGTAGGGCGCATCAATTCGGATTGGATCCGTAATTAATGGACCTCGTGGGCTTAAGCGCGTAGATGGGCCACTGGCGCCTGAGGTTTCACCTGCGTGGCTATATAAGGAGGAGGAGGCTGAGCGCAGCACACACTTTCCGTGCGTTTTAGAGGTGTTTCGCGAAACCTAGCCACCTCCTCTCGCTGCCCCTGCAAGCGATCCGGTGCTTGCACACCGGCGCCGCAGTGTCCCATCCCTGGGCGTGTGGACTCTTGTGGTAGCGGCTGCTGCGGCTGCGGCGTGCGAGGGCGATCGCGGCCAGACAAAGCGAGATGATCACGGCGGCGAGGGCGATCAGCGGCCAGGCGAGCGAGGGCGATCACGTCGGCGAGGGCGATCCACGGCTGCGGCGAGAGCGATCCACTACATCGGCCAGCGAAGGATTCCGCAGCTGCGGCGTCTAGTAGTAATTGATCTATGATTTTGTATTCAACCAGAGAGCATTCACCTGGTAATTGAATTGGCGTGCACGAGCTCGAGTAATTGGTCCTTGTATTATATCATTGGTTTCAATGTGATGGGTAGGCATGGCGTATCCATGGTCGTGATGTCCACATCACCACTTGTCTTGAGATGATCAACACGGGCTCGGCCTCTATCCACTTGGTGAAAGTGTCGATGGCCACGAGCAAGTATTTGCGACCTTTCGACCTCGGGGAAAAGGCCCTAGGATATCGAGCCCCGGTCGCGGCCATGAAAGTGGGATGGTTTGTAAGCGTATCTGTTGGTGATGGACCTTGCGGGCATGAAGCGGCATGGTCGACAAGTTGTCACGATCGGCCGTCGTCAGCCAAATGATGGAGGAAAGCGTAAATTTGGATCAACTTCCTAAATATAGTGTTTTTGATGAGTTCACTATAAATTAAAAAAAAATGCGGTGGAACCTCTTGTAGTTGTTTTAAAAATACTAGGGCTTTAATAAATATTTATTAGAGGTATGAAGATATCATCACACTAATTTTATATTAAAATATAAAGTATATTTTATATTTATGAACAAGATCATTAAAAAAATAAGTCTTATAAATTTAAGCGGTTTAGTATTTTTTTAATTACACAACGAGGTGAATTTGTCGACAAAACACTTGAGTAGTGCCTTATCTTTAAACTAGTACTCCGACTTCTTAACTCTAAATGGGAGTGGGTTAGTGCTATACATAAGCGCATAAACCTAAGCAGGACATAATTTGCATCTACCATCTAATAATTGCAATGGTGTTGCTTTTACGAATTTGTATAATGCATGAATCGTCTAGTTTTAGGCGAGACCACAAGGCTCCACTACCAGTAGTGTTCCTTTTGAAATGTTTTTGGAAATGTTAGTTTTGGAAATATTGCTAATTTAAGATAGGTCAATATTTTAATTAAGCTGCCCTCATGACGAGTGCCGTCACCCGATGGCGTGTGCTGAATTACTTCTCTCGTGGACTCGTCCTATAAATTCCTCGATCCAAGCTCTCAAAGCAAACAGCTAGCTTGTTCTCTCTGCCGCACGCGCACCACACAAATCCACACACGCTGCACTAGCATACATGGATTTGCTCGGCAGATCGCGGCGCCATCTCAGGCATACTGCGCGGCGGAGAAGGCTGCCGAGGCGATCTTGTCGCGGCATCCTCAAAGCGCGGCGGCGCTCTACCTCATCTTCTTCAAGGTGCCGGGAGGAGTGTTCCTCCACCACCACGACAAGGTGCTTGTCTACTTGTACTACGGCGTCCTCGTCGGCGTGGTGATCTGCGGGCTCATGGAGGCGTCTGCCGGCTTCTGGGTATCGGGCAACCTGGTCGACCGGCGCGCCATCGGGAAGACGATACTGTGGGTTTCCATCTTGCCTCACGGTCATCGTTTACGGCCTTGGAGGCTTTGCCTTTGCCAACCCAAGGTAGATATTGATTTCACTAGTTAGTGCAGCCTGATCGAGGCCTGTCAATGTAATACTCATTTCACTAGCTACTATACTTGGTAGCACCCATAGTTGGATCTTCGATGCCTATTGTCGGTTGGCGTTACGTAGGTTTTAGTTTGTAACACAGGTTGCTATATTGATCGATTGGTGTTATGCTATGGCTTTTCGAGGCAAATCAATGTGGATTCTGCCATGTTTTCCCGAGGTGTATGCCGGATTTGGTTTTAGTCCGGCTTAGAGTGGTATGAGCTCACTACCATTTTTGTGAGGTGAGATGATGCAGGCTTGTTTGGGAGCCCAGATCCGTGAATCGTGGCCCATTCCTAAGGCTAAAAATTTACTGGGCTAGTTTGTCCCGGTTTGATAGATAACGTATTTGGGTGATATTTCCATATAAAAAAAATAGAGAGGTGTTTCTATGCTTTTTTAATTTTTAAAATTACTTACCGCTTTGCATACCGTAAGATTTGTGTCGAGAGGAAAGATATAAACCTTTGCTCAAAAATCTCGACTCATCACATAGTCACATCGGGCTATATTCCCCGTTCGCGCCGCCTCCTCTCGCGGCGGCGCCTCAGTTCACGCCGCCTCCTCTCGAGATCTCGGCGGCGATCGTTGATTGCTCCATCACGGCTGACCTCTTCCTCCACCTCTCTCGCTCATGGCTATGGGTGAAGTGTTTAGTCACTTGTGAACTCATCCTTCTCTTCCTTCTCTTACATTGCCTAGATCTGCTTTGCTCTAGGTACCTATGAAGGAGAATAGGAGGGTTGAGATATGCAAGATTGGGAGAGGAGAAAGAGCAAGGAGCCAGTGTCCATTGGAGTTTCCCTTCTTTGCCGAAGCACCGGAGGACACCACGAGGATCTTTGTTGTGAAGTTCGATCGAGGAACCGAAGTTATGGATTCCAAATCCTTGTTCTATACCTCAAATTGCATGGTAAGCGTAGTTGGATTCGTGCTTGTTTGTTGGTAGATCTGGCTTGTTTGTTGTGAGATCTGGCTTTTCTCAAATCACATGGTGATTGACCGGAAAATTTGTTGGTGTGGGAGGAGGAGGATGAACTATAGATAGATAAACTAACCACGCCATAAATCTCCACGGCGCTCAATTACCAGCGCTTTGATCATCTCGTTAGTCACTCATCGTGCTATTTTGACAATTTTCATCATCTTTGGCGGTTGAAAAATTTGTCACTATGGCCCTTGAAGCGATAATCAAGGGTTCTTTCTCTTTGGGCTCTTAATTGCTTTGAGGCCTTTGGGAATTTGGGAGCAAAGATTGGTCGTAAGCTTCCATGTGGGCGTGGTGGGCTAGTGAGTAAAGTTAGGATTAGCGATTTTAACCATTTGAGTGATGTGGATTATTCAGACTTTAGTCCTCGAGTTTTGACAACTAGCTTTCACCTGTATGGTTGTATGTAATGTAAGCTCAGTATGTCAAGGTGAATCTTCAACTTTAGTTCAACTCTACTATATAAAAAGATACTTTAGTTCAAATATAATTTTCTGCTTTCCCTAGATCTAGATGTGTTGTGCGTGCGTGCGTGCGTGCGTGTGTGTGTGTGTGTGCGTGTGTGTGAGAGAGAGAGAGAGAGAGAGAGTAGAGTGGTATAAGTTTCTTGGGTGATGCATATACATGACATTGCTTAATTTTCTTCCTTTTTCTTGTCGCATTTTAACGAGCATTGGAAGTTGAAACCAGGTGTAATAAGTCTCACGGAGAATAAAGTTGGTTAGTTACTCCATGCGGCTATTCCACGATAAAACAACAAAGTACTAAGTTCTTTCTTTGCGGTCTGTTTGACAAATAGAAATATTGGATCTAATATTCAAAACAAGCTTCTTGTTTGGAGGTTATGACTAGGAACCACAACTCTGGAATATACTTCAAGAAATTCCAGTACTAAATGAATTAAATTTCCCATTTTAAGACTTTAAATTTATTGGAAAATAAAAAATGAAATTAAGAGGAGGATGAGATATGATCCAACGCTAGTCTGATTCTCCTTTATACTCTTGTTTACGATGGGTTATTAGATGGTTATGTTCATCATTTGAAGGTTGTTCTTTTGTAATCTCTCTGTCGGATGTATTTAATTCTACATATGGGGCCTCCACTAAAAAACATAAATAACAATTTTTTTTTCATAAAACTAAGTTTAACATTGGAAATTAGGGTCGGAGTAAAATTGCATATTTCTTTTAATTACTATTTGGTGTTAAGTGTAACCTTGCACATGCTAGTTTGCCTCTTGTATATGCGCTTGAAATAACATTTCTATGGACACAAATCTTTGAAAAGTTTAATTGGCTTAAACAAATGAGATTCTTGTTGTTTTTGACTATTCATCAAATCATCAAGCTCTCGTTATTACAATTTTTTTATGCTATGTTCTAGTTAAGAAAATTTGATGTTTTGCTTCCCATGCAAAGAGAACCTTGACACGTACTATGTTAAGAACTTCTTGTCACCATCTTGCATGTAAGAATTGTTTAACAATACACTAATTCACAATATGTTATTACTTGTATGTATTAGCAAATGGGCACGAGAAAGGAGTTGAATAGGAAATTGATGCTTGAAAGAAGAGGATGATGATGAGTTGTTTCTTGTGTTGGTTCCTACATTTCTTTCATGCCTTTATGACGAGAAAAGACCAGCCCACACATCATCCACGAACACTTCTTTCATTCCAACTTGAAGGCGATAAATTTGTGGGTATTGGTAGAATTTTAACATCAATGGGTCATGGAAATGCATGTTGATGCATCTATTTAGCTTGAGTTCTTTGAATCTAGTGTAATTCTCCTCGTCACTGCTAAATAGGTTGTCCTTGAACACAAATAGCACATCCAATATGATGCTTGGTTTAGTGCGGATTATAGTTGTAGCTATTCCTTGTGCTAGAACCAAGGTGTTTCACATTTGAAAATATTGTGGTATAGCCAGGTGGGCATGAAGTTAACCAGGTGTAGCTTTGTAGTGAACATTCTTTTCTTTTCTAATATTACTCTCCTTGTCTCTATTTGACATTATCTATACTTGCGGTATGAGTGGAATTGTCAAGTGAATTGATGAAATTCAGCACCCTACTGGATGTGCTATTCAATGGTTCATATATGTTTTACTTTATCAAACCTATGCGATTGTTGATACGGACAAAGAGTTTTTCATTGTGGTATACTATTTGATGGGAAAAGGTCTGAGGCGGTGCTACTTGCTGTAGAGTAGTGATCTCTATTGTATCATAGTATGATGCAATAGTTTTGTAAATGACAATTAGAACTTAACTTTCTTTATGTAGGTTGCTAACATCGATCTGAACCAAATAGTTGTAGGACTTGAAATATCACACCTCAAAAGTAAATGTAGTCTGTAATATTTAACTACTTGATATGCCAATTGTAAATGTGGCCTCGTATCATGCTAACAAGAGACCACATATGTCATGAAATGCTGTGCATGAACATTCTAAATTTAACTTGATTCTGTTGCCGGTCTTAAGGCGCTCCTGAGGCCAATAGCTTGGTATTGCTCTTCATATCAATTGATGGGCATGCAGCTCACTTGCAATTCTCGGCTCTAATTGGTGCTTGGCAATGGCATTTGTCGGGAGCATCACACTGCACTAAATTTGTAGGAACTCTGTAGATGGCGGCGAAAAGATTGAGCTAGCGTAGCGGCAATGAGTTGTTCTAAGATGTGGTGACAAGAAGACTAGGATGTGTTACAATTCAAAAGAGTGAGAGCTGCCTTATAACTTAAAGCGCTGCTTTGCTTGTTCATTACGGAGGGCCTTTCGACATCACCTTAACGAAGACTAGCCTTGTTTGGATGCTAGGGAAGAGAAATCTAGGGAAAATTTTCCCTTGAGGGGATTTTGATGGCATATTGAATCCCTCTTAATCCTGTGGCCACTTCCCCCAAGGAAATTTATTCCATGCCACCATTTGGATGCCACATGGGTAAACTTCCTAACATTCAACCCTTTTAGTTTCAAACTTTTAGTATCAAGACACGAGACTAGAGTTCGATAATACACTTGCAGTTGAATTTGCAAAGCTGGAATATGAAAATCTAAGCATCAAAGCTTAATATCCTGCGACTACACTAAATAATATAGAAACATAACATCTTGTAAGTTGTAAAACTGAATAATTGCAAATAATATCTTTGAATACCAAACTACCACCCCAACATTGTAAACAACAAACCAAGCACCATGGTTTCATGATTTCACATGACACACCATGGGCGAATTGATAATCATTTCACCAAAAGATAAGCCGATCTGATGCAGACGGCATGAATCATATGATAGGCGGCAAGTTCGAGGTACATCCATTTTTGTTTCAGCATTAAGACTAGTTCTTATATGGCCTTGCGAGTCTAGTCATCGATGTTGCAGTTGGTCTAGCATTGAAAACACCGACATCAAAGCTACTCATATAGGCTATGGCATTTGAGAATGGTTTCAATGGAGAGATGACAACGAAACATACTACACTCCTGGTTAGACTCAAAAGGGTCAACCTGAAATTGCATATGCCGTTAGAAACACTTCCGATTAGTCTAATCATCTTCTTACTCGGATCAGCTAGATAAATCTCGATTCAACAAAGGTCACATGCACATCCCATACACTAAGTATCGGTAGCCTTTCAACACAGGCATTGCCTATCAACATAACTAGAGCCTCTTTGCCCAAAAAAGCGTCCTCATGTGACCCACGATATGGTCTCAGATTCGATAAGGCTGTCATAAGATATTCTTTATTTGCCTCAAATGTGTTCATGGTCCTTAATTGTGGCGACCGCATAATTAACCCTAGATAATGACCGAGTGTTGCCATTAATCTTGAGTTAATCATCTTGATCTGGGCATATTTAATTAATAAACCATCGAGTAAGCCCGGCGTGAATATTAGTGTCGCCATTTCAAAGTGTTACCATGAAACAATAATTAGAAGTGAAATGGAAACTTTATTACCTTTCCATTGCCACGCGAGCTATATGTTCTTTGCTATAATTATACATACGATCCATGTACAATCAAGTCTAATACATGGATAATATTCAAAAGCTATCAACAGCTACTGCATTCATCTGGAATCCATATTCTGATCAGTTGCTTGTCCACCAAATCCATTATCTAGCAAAGGGAGAGTTATAAACGGTGAGTACAAAGATGTACTCAGCAAGCGATAATAGTAACATAATCATAATGAGTTTTATCCACCGGAGCTCTTACCAACTCCAAATCAAAAGCGGTTTTATAAACTAAAACTTCCCGATTTCAACAAACTAGGTTTTATCAGCGGAACTCTCGATTCCATTCCTCAAATCACATCCCAATCAATTTATACGAAAAGGTTTTTACGAGTAAAATCTTGGTCATTATTATTTACAAAACTTCTACTAGCACTCGTATCCAAGGTTAGTAGCCTCGATCCGAGAGGCAGGCATGAATTCATGATTTTATACCTGCGCGAGGTTTTGTATCACTTTCCCCATAGCGAACTTGACCGAAGTCAAGAACCCGAGCGTTTATCAACTGCTTTGGTATTAAATCTCCAACCACTGGCCCCTTCGGTTATGCGCTATCTTGATTCGACGGCACTATGGCCAGGGGTTGCTTGATTATACCTCATCACAAAATCGAAGTACTCGTTTTCCTGGCCACTACCCGTTGTGCTACAGCGAATCGATGGTACTATAGACATTGGGGTAGCCAGTTGATCTCCGCCTCAACAAGCTGAGATACTCCGCCTAAGCTTTAAATATAGCGCTTCTGTTTACTCATTTCAACATTGAGTTCCGGCTGATGGATACCGTCACCGGCTATCCCATGTCCTTCTCCGGGAATCCGGCAATCCCAGATTAACACAATATACTTACCCATTGTGGAGATTTAAATACCATCGCAGGACAACCTTTTCTGGTTGTTTCCACACACTATGGTTGACACGAATTAATACGGTTCTATGTCCGAGTGTAGTGGTTTCAACCTTATATTATATCCAATGTAGAGGCCCCACGGCAACCTCATTCTCTGGCACCCTCTACCCACCATATAATAACTCACCCCGACTCCCCGTCGGTTGAGTCCAAATCATAATTCATCAATTTACAAATCCAACTGCACTTGCAGTTAATCCAATCATCGATTTCAATTTTTCAATTAAATAGATTTTTCCATGCATCAATGCATTTCACAAATCTTTTATAAACTCTTTATAAATCCATTTCATAAACATGGACAAGGAATGCTTGCACGGATTACGGTGGAATATCGTCCTCACACGATTGTAGAAGATAATCTGCCAGATATAAACTGATTTCCTGAAATTAGAAAATAATATAATTTAGATAGTTAATAAGTTTTTATATGATTTGGGTGTCCAACCCCTTTCTTTAAATTTATTGAATTAATGTATGTTTAATGAGTATTTTATCTTGGAGGTTATTTAGATTAACATATTTTGGTGAATATATTTTAGTACGAACTAGTGTGGCTTACTACCTTTTGTTTGATGTCACTTATAATCTGAATTTATATTTTTAGTATGGATAGAATTTTAACTATTTCAATTACCATGACAATTGCTAGGATTAATTATTTCTTAATCTCTTTAACGAATCTAATTCATTTTCCTTTTTACTTGGTTTATTTGTCTCCTGATTTAATTATAATATTACTGATTCAATTTTTATAGTTGATGTATTGGGTAATTCCACGAATCGATTCTTTTACGGATTATAACCGGTCAAAGCTGTTTTGTTCAATTTCATTTTCTTGATTATTAATATACGAGCCTAACTTACTCGATTTATCGACTATTTACTTGTAAAGGAGTTGTTAGCACTATTTCCTTACGAATATACACTTATTTATTACGATGCAATCTTTTAGCTATCATAATATGATTATGACATAAAGATCTTAATGTAATTCTATTTATTAAATCTTTAATCCTAATAATAACATTCTTGTTATTAGTATTATTTCTTCTATTGGTTATTACCATATTTTATCGTCCTCTTTTCATTCCTTTCTTTTACTGATCAAATCTTATCATTTCTTGAACCCAATTTAATTTGATGTATATAGGTTGTTTATTTAACTTTAGTCCATATATTGATTTGTTGCCTTTTTGATCTGGCGCATTATAATTCTAAACATTACAGTTTGTCGTACATCATATTAATGTATTCTATTCTAACATATTGTGCTTTCGTATCTTTTAGTTTGATACATGGACTTTGTTATAATCATTCACCTTTATTTAATTTTAATAGACATTCATACTAAAGTTTAGATTTCCAATTAGTTTAGCTTTTATTTTAATTACTACTAAATGCATACTGCGTATATCCATATGAGTTGATTTGCATTGCAAGTAATTTGGTTAACATTCTTTACTCATTTAAAGTATTACTTTGCTTAGCTTTTATTTTGATTTACGATATATGCAAACTTTATAAGAGTATGAATTGATTTGCGTAGCTATTAATATGATCAACCAAATTTTCTCATTTAAGGTATTATTCCTCCTAATTGACTTATTATGGGAACTATTGATATTGTTTACTTTATTTACCCAAATGCAGATTAACGGTCAATTAGAACTAAGTGTTACAACTATTTGATTACCATATTTTTATGGTAATAAGTTTTTATATGTTTTAAAGAGCCCAAGAGTTTAGTATATTGCTTTAGGATTCATTAATTTTTGTTTCACGATTTTTAAAGCTTTATATGATTTTATCTGGTTATATTTTACTTTTGATCAACTAATTGAATTTATAATTTTATTCAATTATCTGAATTGATCTAGGAGGTTTCACCTAAGGTAGAATTTATAGATTTGGGTGACATGTCCAATTTCATCATGTTTCTTGTTTTTCTCTTTTCTTTTCTCTTCCTTCTATTTCTACTTCTATTTTCTATTCTACTTGTTTATTTTATTTTCTACTTCTTGCTTATTCTTTCTTCTCCTTATTTCTTTTTCCTTAATTCTCCTTTTCTCCTTCTCCTTATTCCTTTTGTCTGTCTCTTCTTCTCCCCATTCCCTTCACGCTTCTTCTTCTCCCCTTCTTGGCTCCTCTCTGCTCCTGGCTCCATGGCGCCTCCGTCTCCCCCTTCGGTCCTTGCCTTCGGCCGACTCAGGCTTCGGCCTCCTTCTGGCCAGCCTTGCCACAGGCGTCCCCTTCCACAGCTCTCACCGACTCCCACTTGACCTCGCTCTCGATGACCCACTTGCCTCCACCGATGTAGCAACGCCATCCCTTTGCTCTTCTTCCACCCCTTCCCATTTTCTTATTTAGGGTTGGTAGCCCTAATCTTCTACTCCTTCCTCTTCTCTTCTCTGGATCTTTGATCCCTCCCTGTCTCTTATTTGAATTGATTTGGGCTCGGTTCGATCTAGGATTTGGTATCTTTACTTGATTCCCTTCCCTTATTGTCGCTTGAGCCGGATGGTGTTGTTTCGGTTTTGATTAGGGTTTGGATTAAGGTTCGGTATTCCTCACAGTTCTGAGTTCTTTCTGCGATTGGGATGATTCTGTGTTGCTCGGTGCTAGGGTTTCATGATGCTTTGATATTAAAATGATAATCTTGAGATCATGTTTTTATTGATCTGTGATACTTAAGGGGTTTCTTTGGAGATCCTTTATACTAATTGCCATATGGATGGATTTAGCGAGATGATGTTTAGATGGATGTTAAATATGATTTGAGGATCTCTAAGTGCTTAGGTATATCATGAGGATCTTGATTCCTTTATTGCTCTACTTACATGGTAGATAATATATCTTTGTTATCTTTCTTGATTGCTTCTCTGAATATTTGAGGTATGGCATGAGGGCGTTGGTTCCTTTAATGTTACGCTTACATGATCGATGATGGCCATGCTATTATCTTTCTTGAATGTTTCTCGGCATATTTGATTGAAGTATAGCAATAGTGGCTTAAGTGATTTTGATGGCATGGTAGATGATGATTAGTTGATGCCATGCCTTAAGGGTAAACTATTCTTTTGGCACTGTGATGCAATATTTTCCTCAAACCTCATGCAAGTTGGATGACACTTATTTTTCCCTTTGTCGGTGTCTTGAGGAGCATGTTTGGCTAGGGAAATATGATGCAACCCTTGCATGCTTAAGTCCTAAGAACTGAGGCCAAGATCTCCTATTATTCATTTTACTTCTATTTCATTCTTACTCCCTCTTGTCCGTTTCATTCTTCTTGTTCTTGCTTTGTCTTTGATATACTACTCTCATTAGGAGTGTTGGTGGGACTTACTTGGTTGAATCTGAGATTGAATTAAAATGGGGATGGGTGTGCTTTGCTCTGCTTGATCCTTCTCCCTTCTGGTTCCTTGGTTGTCTCCTGCTCCTAGGCTGCGCCTTGCTTGTGGTCGCTCTCCCCTTGCTGCGCTTGAATGGCTTCCTCCTCTGGAGATCGACCTCCTGGCTCCTTGCTTACAGGCTTGGAGCTCTGGCCGAAAGTGTGGCTTGGTCTTGGGAAATCTTGGGAGTTGGGGTTATTTGGGAGCTCTCTCTCTCCTTTTGTTGGCTTGGTTCGGGTGGAGGGTTTAGGTGGATTACGGAAATGGGTGTGTTGTCCCTTGTGTGCAGTGTCTTTGCCTTATCCTTTCTATTGTGGGCTTTTCTTTGTTCTCTTGAGGTAAAATGGTCTTTACTGTAGCGATATTTCTCAATACAGCGTGTCTCACGGCTTAAGCAGGTTAGTATCTTGTCGAGTGATGCAACTATTGATCGCTAGAGGGCGGATTAGCCCGGATAATCTAGGGTACCTCAATTAGCGATAATTAATTAAAGTGACGGCGATTCTATCTCGATTTTATATTTCAATTGAATTATTTATTCCTATTCTAATGCATGGTTGTTTTCTTACAATGCAAGTTATGCGAGATGAAGGCGAAGATCATTAGATTAGGGTTTTGTCTTTTGAAATTTTGTACCAGCGATCTGTAGTCATTTGATTGAAAATTTGTAATCAAGACTTTTGTCATTTCATAATTTCATATTTGTAATTGATTATCAATTCATATTGTACTATTCGGATGAATTAATAAAGTTTATTTATTGTTTTTATTTAATCCCTTCTCTTAATTTTCTGTTAACTGTTAGTTAATCATGTGGGGTATTTCATTAATTCAGCATTTGGCTCTTCACTAAGGATTAGTTCTTCTAAAACTACTCTTTTTTCCTTAAGAATGCTGGCATCTTCAGATATCATTCTCACTGAGGACTTGCAATGCCTCCATTGCCGTATTGTACAATTCATGA
The DNA here is from genome assembly GCA_036346355.1 of Rhipidocladum racemiflorum. Lineage (NCBI taxonomy): Eukaryota > Viridiplantae > Streptophyta > Magnoliopsida > Poales > Poaceae > Rhipidocladum > Rhipidocladum racemiflorum. The sequence continues at coordinate 5,538,419 of CM070575.1, forward strand.
TCCACGTAGGCACAAAATGTGCACCAAAGCGTTGATTGATCAGGTTGGATTTTTGCTTGGTGAATACATTCAACAATATATTCAACAACATGAATCTGACCCTGTGAAGAATATTCGGACATGAGTTTAACTTCAACCTTTGTTTGGGAAAGAAGAGTAGATCAATTTATCATAGGCGTACTCTTTTATTTGCCTCACGATAGTATTATATTGAAAAGCAATATGTCGGGCTGAATTCCTTCAATTATGCATATGTCCAACAGATCCAGTGCCCCTTCAAATTCCTCTCTTGCTAATACAACTTTGTCATGGAAAAACTAGGCATGAACCTCAAGTCAATGGATCCCAAGAATTCAAATCAACTCAAACAAAGGAATCAGCACTTTATTAATTAAAAAAATGCATAGTGAGTAGTGACAGCTCTGCATTTAACCGGACTTACCTTTATGAGAGGCGTAAAAGTCAAAACATTAGGATAGAAGCCATCTCGGAGCATCAAGGACAGAAAAGAAGTGGCTGATTTGAAACAAGGCAACAATTTGCAGCACTCTATCATAATATTATAAAGCGTAATATTGGCTGGAAGACTTCATAATCTCATCATCTTGAAGGTTTTATTGCTTTGTGAGGCGCAAACCAGAAAAAAAAGTCTATCAATTTCAACAAGATCAAATGTTCCATGAAAATTACAGACCAAGCATAAGAAACGACCACAAATACCGGGTTCTCTGATCCAATAGAGAGGAAAACTAAATAAAATTCATCATTTCATCACAACAAAAAAGCAGAAATAGGCGATAAACACATACCTCTTTGGCATTAACCGAGAGAATGCAACACAATCTTTGTAGAGATCACTCTTCGATAAGGATTTATGTTCCATAAGACATTCTCAGCTACATTGAAGTACCTCAGCATTTCCTCTATCATCCCTCAGCTCCAAAAGCTCGTATCTGAAATAGCATGAATTAAACATCAAGACTTCAAACAATCCATCACTGTAAGAAACATCAAAGATCATCTTGTGAGTGCAGTGACCTTAGCAATCAAAACCAGAAATTTTGACAACTAACATGATGATATTTGAACCCGTAGCGATAGTGAGGACTAGGTAGTGAGGTCTTGGGATATGATATCCAAGACTTTCACTAAAACACCGGTGATGTGCTAGTTTGAGCAGTTGTCGTTAGATCATCACACTAACAATATTACGGAATGCCATTCCACGACCAATTGCTTCCCTACTCCCTAGGCTTGGCCCGACACACCCATATTAGCAAGTATGTTCCAAAACTACATACAAGCGATTGAGATATCTGTGCGAGATAAATTGAAACCTTGTTTCACTTATCATGAATTATATGATTAAACACTAGAACTTATGGTGGGTTTAGTACCTTGAAGTAATCAAAATATTACAGGGAGTGTTGGAAAGAAAATAGAGAAGGTCAAGATAAGCATAAATCAGCTCCTTTGTTTGGAGAGGCTATCATGAATAAACAATAAACCATTTACAAACTTTGACCAACTTAGAGCATGATGTGGACACGGTAATAAAGCCATAAAAATGGTATCATTTCTTAACAGAATGGTTAGACAGTTACATGTTGTCATGGACGTGGGCCTGCCCAATATCTAGGTTAGCTGATCCTATAAGAACATGCGGCAGTCTCTTGGCACATTAAGCAAGAATGAATCAAGAAGTTTCCTTCTAGTTCAATCTCTCTCCCAGATCAACTCCTCCCTCTGAGCCCACTTTTTCTATTAGCGTTTTCTCCTTCAAATCGTGCCGTCTAATCTCTTACGGCGGTAGTTACCCTCGTCATGTACAACATACATGGCGTGTTGTGTCCTTACTCTAGCGTTAAGTACTTAAGTGTCAACTCACTTTAGACCACTTTTGTCTTTAAAAAAGAAAAGCGGAAAGCGACAAAATTACGGACCACTGTCACCATAACAAAGGTCACGTAGCAATAGCATAGATTAAATCGTTGTTGCCCACAGTCAATTTTTAGAATTCTACATAGAGCTGCATGTGTTTTTAAACTTCCAAGAATAGTACAAGTGATACTTTCTATTTCCACTAAAGCGCACACAAACACAAGAGGAAGATAAATATAGTAGATTGGAAGTAAACATACCAAGTTCTTGAGAGAGACAAAGCGTGTTTGATTTCATTGTTTAACATGTCCGTCTCGATTATGCTTATCCTTTTGGAAACATCAACATGCGAGAGCACATTTCCTTCTTCATAAGGAACATTGACATTGCCAAGCAGTGAAAGCGAAGCTCATAAGTCTGAGATTTGGCCTCACGTTCGGATGTTTCATTTTAGCTAGTATGCGGACAGCTCTTTACAGTTCATTCTATAAAAATAATAAGAGAGGGTTTAGTTCATACTTCCTATTAACAACAAATAAACTTCCACATATTTTTTATGAAGTGAAGTGCAGCGGCGACTAAAAGAAAAGTATAATTATGGAGCGTGGATATGACCACGAGCATCAAGTATTGAGGGCGAGAGAAGAAAAAGATTATAACGAGACCAAGCGGCGGATCACGGTCGGTAGTGATAGCATAAATGACCAAGCTGAAATTAAGATGACACAAAGGTAGGAGACGAGAGACACAACATATCGAGAAAATCTCTTTCCGAGCCAATGAATTACCATAATTTACGCAACTTGAAAGCAAAGCATTAAAAGCATGTATATACTTGGTTGTATCTACGAAATTCTTTCCGGCAAGTCCTCGGCCAGGATCAGCTGTAAACTTACGCTATAGCCAAGCGAGAGAAGCGGCGAGTGTATCATTTGTAAGGTCCAAAACCCTTCTCTCCATCGCTTCAATCTGGAAACCACAAGAATAAAACATATGTGCTAAAATAATAATAGAGCAGGCAAAGTTCAACTCTGCATAATAGCTCTCATGGGCGGTAAGACAATGATTAACATTACAGTATCTCTTCACAAAAATCAGGGTTTCACAACATAATTAGTGTGCATAATCATCAATTTATTTACCACGATATGCTTTCAGGTAACTCGATATGATCTTCATCACAGACGGTTCCTATTTAGAACCGTCTGTGATATGCATAATTCGACACTACATAAGCGTTGTCTTGGATTCTAATGGGATTCAATGTCAGCGTCACGTAACTCATCCTACTACTACTCTCACTCAAAGCATCTGTGATGATCGATCACGTGGCTCATCTACTACTCTCGTCCAAAGCACACTTAACCCGAAATTCTAAAGGAGTCAGCGGATTTAACTTCCGAGAGGTCACTACTACTCTCACCCAAAGCATCTGTGATGATCGATCACGTGGCTCATCTACTACTCTCGCCCAAAGCACACTTAACTTGAAATTCTAACAGGAGTCAGTAGATTTAACTTCCGAGAGGTCACCCATCATAGTACTACTCTCATACAAGCACGCTTAACCCGGAGTTCTTACGAGGAACTAGTACTTTAGTCTTTGGTATGATCGCATATGATGTGAAACACGTCCCTCTCCCTTAACTCCATGAGCATCCAAACACCGATTTTAATGTTACCATACTCAGAACACGATTTGAGCTACATTTTAGTGTTGTCTCATACTCAAAGCGGGTACAAAACTTGGCCGTTTGAGGTTTTAAGCGATTTTTAATTCTGTCACCGCTTTGCGCACTCACGCAAACCATCATTGAAAAACCTCCTGATTTTGGATGAAACTTCTCGTTAGCTTTCCAACGAGCCAAAGAACACCCGGTCGAATTCTGAGTCAAAAGTTATGGCTATTTCCACTACTACGAGCAGTACATCACAGTAGGGTCCAAAAGCGCCATCAGCTTCGGTTATGGGGCGGCGGTGATACTCGAGATTATCACTTTGCCGGCTCGAGGAACGGCGGTGATAATAGATATCTCTGGCGGTTAAAGAGCAAACCGGCGGTGATAATAGATATCTCTCGGTTAAAGACCAAATTCGGCGATGATATAAATGTTTATATTCAATTTTACGGCAGTTTTAAAACAACACGAAGAGATCCGAGGAGGTCACCCATCCTAGTTAATATTACTCGCCCAAGCACGCTTAACTAATGAGTTCTATAAATCGATTTTAACGCATTTCCCAAGAGGTCACCCATCCTAGTACTACTCTGCTTGAGCACTCTTAACTTGAGTTCTTACATGATCTAGTACCGTAGTGTCGGTATGATAACATTTGAAATATAACGCTTCCCACTTCCCTTAACCTCACAAAGCACCCGAACAACTTGTTTTTAGTATTATCATATTCGAATTTACCATAACATGGATGTTTTAAATTTGAAAGACTTAGGAAAAAATTGGAACATCCAAGTCATGGTTTCCCTCAAAATTTGAAGCATCCAAGTCATGGAAAACCTTATCACTTTAGGCTCTCGCATAGTCGGCGGTGATAATGTCAGAATGCCTTTCGGATCTTGGCGGGAAAATACATATCACTACGGTTAAAGAATAAACCGGTAGTAAAAGTTCAATATCACTGCCGGTTCTATTTAGAACCGGCGGTGATATGTCACTACGGTTTGAGTATAAACCGGTAGTGATAGTTTGTTATCCTTTGCCGGTTGGTTATACCAGCCGGCGGTGATCGTTTCTGAGCGGCGGATCTTACGAACCGGTAGTGATATTTTATCCTTTGGCGGCTCTAGCCTAACGGCGGTGATATGGCGGCAAGGATTGCTGTTACGTAGTAGTGTTTATGTTGGATTTCCTATTTGCAAACCGAATCGGACTTGTTACGAAAGAAAAATTGGAGAACTCATCGTCTTTGATTCCATAAAGTAGAAAAACACTCGATCAGAATTATGAATCAAAAGTTATGATGTTTTTACTAGCAGTGCGGAATATCTCTGAAGTCATATACTAAAACCGTGCAGTGATGTTGTTGATATCACCAGGCGGTTTTACTGAATAGAACCGTCTGTGATGTTCTCAGCGGCGGTTGCACTATAGAACCGTCTGTGATGTTCCTCATTATAGATGGTTATCAAAACGTACCGTCTGTGATGAGACGTCTAAGATAAACCTTTTTGTAGTAGTGTTCTCGGGCATCGACAGGTAGGTGGAGGCCTCGGCGTCCTCACTACCAGGCTGTTGACGGCGGAAAAGGCGGATAGTGTCAGCCAGTATCACAAGCAATGGTCAAAAGTCCATAATACCCCTAACAAATATACGATTAGATTTGATTTCTACTACCATTATTTACTACTCATGTTATGCACCATAAAATTTCTCTAATTTAATTTATACTACACATTATATACTACAAGTATAATGCGCGGTAAAATTTCTCATGTTGTGCACCGTAAAATTTCTCTAATTTGATTTATATTACACATTATATACAACCAGTATAATGCATCGTAAAATTTCTCAATTATTTTGCAACAATATTAATTGTTCGGTTCTGATCACCGATCCTAAGTAGAGGAACATATATCAGTAGGGCAAAATTCCCAAGGCCTTGCCGTACTCGACGACGTTAACTAATATCTCATCCAGATTCTTGTACTTGAACTCGAATCCTTCCCTGACGAGCTTCTCGGAAGAAAGGCAGACTCTCGGCTTCTCAGGGAACCCACCAAAGCTGCAGACAAACATAGACTAGCTAAAGTCGTCGATGCATGCGGCGTCGAACTCGCGCCAAATTAACATGCATATGCATGTGGAGGGCTTGAGGTGGTCAATTCGTACGTACGTACCGATCGGTTCTCACGTCGTACTGTGGGTACTTCTACGCGATGCCGGGCAAGGCTGCGGGGCGGTGGTGTTGTGGCTGCGGCGGATGTACCTCCCAAGCGAAGACTTCGTTCTCGGCGGCGAATATCTTAACGCGGCAGAGGTCGTCGATGTGAACTATTGACAAGGAACCGGAGACAGCCTGCAAGCCTATCAGGAGGTTGAGCTGCGTCTCATCGCCTGCAAAAATAAACACAGGCCGCACCATGCATTTATCGTCCGTCAAACCTCCCTAGTGGTAACACAACACGTAGGGGATGAAGAGAGCACGGAATTAAAGAAGTTCAGAACTTGTTTGCTGCATCTTCCTTGTTTGCATCTTTCAGTTTAGTAAACTGTAAAAAAACGAAGCCCAACACTAGTGCTTTTCTCACCGGTTAACAAGGAGAGGGTAATGGGGACGCTAGTTTTGGCCTTGACGGTCTTTGCACCCATAGTGGTGGCTTCTCGGTTGTCGGTACTCGGCGTCCGAGCCGAGTCCTCGTCCGGCCACATGGCCGTCGCCTTGAAGCGGCCTTACGGAGATTCGCGGCATCCGGCGATGTCGAGGATCAGCGCTTCACCGTGCCAGCTTTCGCGCCGCGACCTCATGACGTTCGAGTTCCTTGGACACGGCTTCAATCAGTTCTTTCTGTCATTACCAATTACCATACCAGAAAAAACACACACACACACACACAGTAAGTCATCTCTAAACAGGAATTGCACTGACATAATTGGGTTGTCGATAGTGTTCTGACAAGCATGTGAATAATTGTCAGAGTGACAACATGAAAATTGAGTCCCAACTACTACTTGTTAGTAGCACTATTCTTACTATCATCGAGAGAGAATGACACCTTGAATTGGTGCAAATTTTACGAATTTTATTGCTCATACGGTGCTATTGCCACCCTAAGGGGTTGGGCAAGTGCCATATTTATAGCTGCTGCTCGCAGCATACAATAATACCAATCTAAAGGCTGCCCTAAAGGCTGCCCAAAAGCTAGTCAAAAGCTGCCCTAAAGGCTGCCCAAAACCTAGTCAAAAGCTGCCTAAAAGCTGCCCTAAAAGCTGCCCAAAAGCTAGTCAAAAGCTGCCTAAAAGCTGTCCTAAAAGCTGCCCAAAAGCTAGTCAAAAGCTGCCCACAAATCACCAAGACTTATTCCATCATTCTCCCCCTAAGTCTTGTCTGTCGTCTTGTGGGAAAGTTGGACCATCCCGGTCTGGGCGTAGCTCAAGAAACTTGATCCTCCCAAGGGGCTTGGTGGCGAGTCCATAGGCTGGTCCTTGGTGTTGATGTAGCTTGCCTTGATGCTTCCTTCCTCCAGGCAACCGGATGAAATGATATCTCACCGGATGTGCTTGCTCCGTTCATGAAAAGCAGGGTTCTTTGCGAGGGCTAGAGCGGACTTGCTTTGTCTACCACTGAGCTCCACCGTGCTAGTGTTTACGCCAATGAGATCACCTGCGATCGGGCAAGCGAGAGAGCCTGAGTTGCGAGAGGTGGAGGCCGCTATGTACTCGGCCTCCACAGTGGGACAGAGGCCACCACCTGTTGTTTGACCATTGCCCGGTAAGCGAGACACTTGCCTAGGAAGAAGAGCATCCGCTCGTGCTCTTCTTTGGTGTCAGCGTCGCCGGCGTGGTCATTGTCGCTGTGCAGGCGAAGTGTGCCTCCCAGGGCACCTCGGGTAGTGGAGACCGTGATCGAGAGTCCCATAGCGTAGCGGATGATTCTCTTCACGACTGCGGGTGCTCCGTTGTCGGTCGCTGCATGAAGCAAGCTAACGTGGCCGACGGAGAATGCCAAGTCGGCCGTGTGTGGGTGAGGTAGCGAAGGCTCCCCACAAGGCGCCCGATGCGTGTAGCGTCCACCTCCTCTGTTGTCTTTGTCGCGGCTCGGCTTCAGCCTCTCCTCCATCGGAGTGGGAGCCGGGTTGCAATCGATGAGCCCGGCTAGCTCAACGGCAGCGCTGGCGTAGCGATCTGTTGAAGTGACATCCGGTCGTCTGGTGCACCTCGATCCCAGGTAGAAGGAGAGAAGCCCGGTCGCTCATTTGGAAGGTGGCCTTCATTTCTTCTTTGAATGCCGCCACCTCGCATCCTTGGTGCCGGTGATCACCAAGTCGTCGGCGTAGACACCCACCAGCGAGGCATTTCCTCCATTGGCCCGGCCGGTAGATGGCCGCCTCGTGCGAGCTTTGCTCGAGGCCCATCCCCTTGGCGTGGAATCTAACTTGGCATTCCATGCCCTTGGTACTGCCATAAGCCATAGAGAGCCTTGTGCAAGCGCGACACCTTGCCCTCCTTGCCGGGATCGCCAAATCCGTGGTGGTCTGCGTAGACCTCTTCCTTGAGATCTCCGTTTAGAAATGCCGACTTGGCGTCCATGTGGTGAACACGCGACCCTCTGAGCGGCCGGTCACGAGGAGGAGTCGCCGCAGTTCCAACCGTGCTCACGAAGCGAAGGCATCGTCGAAGTCGATCCCCTCTGCTGCCGCGAAACCACGTGCCACCAAGCGAGCCTTGTGTTTGACAATGGCGCCCGGCTTCATCCCTCTTCGGCTTGAACACCCACTTAAGGGTGATCGCGCGGTGACCACGGGAAGATCGGCAAGCTCCAGTGCGGTTCTTCTTAACGCGTCCATCTCCGTCTGCATCGCGGCACGCCATGCTTTGCGTGTCTTTCGGCCTCTGCGACCGAGGCTCACCATCGTCGCCGCCAAGATGCAAGCTGCGCCTCCGGTCGTGAGGCACGATCCTGGCACCGGTGGTCGCCGAGAAGGTCCTCCATCGTGCGATACATAGCGGCTCGCCGTCGTGATGCCAGCGTCGATCGCTCCTCGTCGTGGGAGAGTGGAGTAACGAACTCCAGGGCTGTGCTCGACCTGGTGGTGTCGGAGAAGGGCGTGCCTGGAGGGTAACCGTTAGTCTTTGGAGTAAGCGGGCCGGATGCTGTGGGGGTTCGGGGGGTGGGGTAAGCGCGTTCGGCGAAGAGGTCTGCCTACTCCCCGGCTCCCTCGAAGTGGACGTACTCAATGGTGAAGTCGTCGTACGTCGGAGTCGAGCCATTGTCAACTGCCTTGTTCATGTACTTCTCAACAAGCCATGGAACCTGGGTTCTACTCTTGAAACCACCGAAAGCTGTTCCCTTCGGACACGGCGGTGACAAGGCTGGAGATAGTCGTGTAGAGATCTCTGGCCAGGCAGCTACACCAACGATGTGAGGTTCCCGGCCCTTGTGGCGACACTCGGTGCAGCCCTCATAACGAAACATTTCCAATGCATTCAAAGCGTAATCCACGCCACCATCTGTAAGGTCAATTATGACCTGTTGGATTGGTTTGTCATAGTCTTTTGGGTTCACAAATTCAGTAACTCCGAAGTTCTTTGCTTGGCAAGAAGGCGACGATGGCGATCCCAAATCCTCATGACTCCGTTCTTTACTAACACACCCGAACCATTCTCATCCATTTGTCCCAAGGCGATGATAGAGTTCCTCAGCGGGGATGTAGTAGACTCCGGTGAGCGACTGTGCTCACCAGACTTGGCGGTGAGTATGGCGGAGCCGACGCCCTGGATCTCCACGCTGGGCGTCCCCAAACTTAGCGGAGCCTCGGGCGTTGGAGTCAAGCTCGGTGAAGAACTCCGTCGGCCAGGTCATGTGATTGGTAGCGCCCGATGTCGAGTACCACCCGTCAATCTTGTCACCATTGGGCTGTCGCCAAGAAAAGGCGTGTGCTCTCGGTTCATCAAGGTGGAGGAGATTCGGCTGCGGTGATGCGGCTGGAGATAGCTTCGATACTGCGTGTGCCAGGAAGCGAGCGGCTCTTCTTCCTCCACTGTGCGATGTGGGCCTGGCCGCGTCGTGGTAGCGACACTCCTTGGCCCAATGGCCAAGCTTGCCCTGATTGTGGCGAGAGTCGTCTCGTCTTGGCCTTTGGTTGCCGTGGCGCCGCCTGGCGCCTCGCGAGTGTCGCCCTTAGCGCGTCCTCGTGCCCGGCTGGAGCAGCGTCCGCGGCGCCTTCTTGGCGGCTTGGCGTGCTGCGACCGCTGTCGCGGCGAAGGACTCCCCTTCTTCCGTCACCCTGGCAAGCCTCCCACTTTGTTCTCGAGTGAGATGTAACTTCCGCCCGATGGTGATAGGCCCGAGAGAGGCTGTGGTTCGTCATTGTCGGCGACCTTGAGGCGACCTATCGCCTCTTCGATCGACATCGTGGAGAGGTCAATAGAGACTTCGATTGAAGCGGCGATCTGCTTGTACTTCTCGGGGATGCAGCGGAAGAGCTTCTCGGCGGCTCTCTCCTCATCGTAGGTGTCGTCACCAAAGCGCACCATCTTCTGCGGTAGAGTGTTAAGGCGGAGAGCAAAGTCGTCAACATCCTCACCTGGCACGAAGGCCAGGTTCTCCCACTCTTTGCGAAGTGCTGCGGTGTGGTCTTGCGGGCGCGATCGCTGCCGATGCGTGCGCGGCGATGGCATCCCAAGCCTCCTTGGCGATCCGCTTCTTGGAAAGCGTGAAGCGCATCTCGGGCGGGGCTGCGGCGATGAGGGCATCAACGCCCGTCGATCCTCGTCGTGGTCGGCGTCGCCGTCTGGACTGCCTCCCACATGTGCCGCACTGGAGCCTTATCCTCATCACGCGGCCCACTCGACATAGTTGGTCTTGGTGAGGTAGGCCACCCGATCTGGGGCCAATGTCACGATAATGGCCTGGGTCGCGGTGACCATGGTGCCGGTCCGGGAGGAGAGTCGCGCCGCTGTAAGGGCCACGATCTCCGTCGGCCAGTGCCGCCTCTGCCGGGGCGCGATCGCCGCCCGCAGCGTCCCCAGCTCTGCCGGGGCGCGATGCGTCGCCAGCAGCGTCCCGCCGGAGCTCTGCCGGCGCGTCTGCGCTCGTCTGGGCTCCCATCGCGCTCATGAGGGTGGGCAACTGCCCACTGCGCCGCCCGCTCACTTGCTGCCTCCCTCTCCCGCTTGAGCCTGCCGTCGGCGCCGCCGTCGGCCGAAGCAGAGCTGCTGGAGCTCTTGCGCCTTGAGCCTCGAACTCTGCTTGCCGCCCGCCGCTGCATCATGGCTGCTTCTTTGCTTCCACCTCTGCTCTTCTTCTTTGCCGGATTCTGCCGCGCCCGACTTTGCCGCCCTTGCCGCCGTCGCTGCAGTCTCTGCTGCTGCTCGCTCGCGGTCCTCTGCCGCGGCAACCGGCCTCTGCCAGGCTGCCTTTCGGCGGCCGGCCGAGGCTATCCTTACGACATGGCGCGCTAGTGGGGCTGCGCTAGGGAAGAAAGGCGCCTCGAGGCAATTTCTTTGCTCATTGTTCGAGAAGGTGAAGGGTGGCGAAAGCTTGGTATTGTGGCTAACTGCTGCTTCTTTGAGGCGAGGAGGAGCGTGGGAAGGAGATGAGCAAGAGATGTTTAGGCTGCAAGAAAGAAACGGCTCACGATACCACTTGTTAGTAGCACTATTCTTACTATCATCGAGAGAGAATGACACACTGAATTGGGGCAAATTTTACGAATTTTATTGCTCATACCAGTGCTATTGCCACCCTAAGGGGTTGGGCAAGTGCCATATTTATAGCTGCTGCTCGCAGCATACAATAATACCAGTCTAAAGGCTGCCCTAAAGGCTGCCCAAAAGCTAGTCAAAAGCTGCCCTAAAGGCTGCCCAAAAGCTAGTCAAAAGCTGCCTAAAAGCTGCCCTAAAAGCTGCCCAAAAGCTAGTCAAAAGCTGCCTAAAAGCTGTCCTAAAAGCTGCCCAAAAGCTAGTCAAAAGCTGCCCACAAATCACCAAGACTTATTCCATCACTACTATAGACTACCATCAGAGATGCATGACGGTACAACTGCTATGTTAGCAATTGGTGGAAGACTGGAAGTGGTTGTTCACCTCAGGATTCTCTGACTCGAGGTTCACCGGAGCTGCGACGAGGAAAGTGTACTCGCAGCCAGAAACTCCTTCGTCGAAGCTTCCTTCTTCGTCCAAGTCGGCACGGATGATCTCTAACGGGCCAAGTGCTTGCAAGTCCTTGAGGTGGGAGTTCTTCTCCGTGTCATCTACTTAAAAATAATAGAATCTTCAGAGGCGAGACCAAACTCCCAAAAAATGTTATCGTAAATGCGTCTTTGCGACAACCGGCATAAGTGATACGTCATATATGCATAGCCGTTACCTGTTTACCTCAAAATTGGATAATTTCGAGGACGAGGAGTGCTATGCTTTTCTTTGTGAAAGTTGCACGAGAAGTTCTTCTATAATTTCTTTTCCAATACAAATTGTATAAATCTTAAAGCACACTGGCGTTTGGGCGGACCACGAGAGGTTAACGTGACAACCTTCCAATCCCAAACTTGTTGATCTCGGAGAGACAACCATGGTTTCGAAGCGTTTAGGCGTCTGGGAACCACTTTCATGTAAACTGATTAACTGACCCACTACGGTCCGGCGTACTAGTTTTGTGCTCATGCGTTTGCAACGGAAATATATATTTTAATCAAATAATTAGATCATGGCACGAGTTTACAAAAAAAAACAAAATTGCACTCTTAAGATGTCATTGAGAGCCGGGAGGGAGAAGTGGGTAATTGACCGACTTGATGGATCGGATGTGAGCGGGAAGAAAAAGAAATACATTTAATTTGTTATTTGGGTTTACCAAACCTGAATTTGTTGTGTAACTTAGGAATACTATTTTTGTATTTATTTTCTATTAGGGTTCACCAAATCCATAATATGTTAGAATATACCATGTACTTGTATGACTATGAGCTGCTTCTTTCAATATACCATGTATGACTATGATCGCTGTATATTTTAATCATGTACTTGTATGACTATGAGCTGCTTCTTTCAATATACCATGTATGACTATGATTGCTGTATATTTCAATCATGTACTTGTTGGTTGCTTCTGTCGAGTATCGTCTATCTTGTGCCCAGACGGCCTTGTAAAACTTACATTAGTCACGAGACAGTCACAAGTCACGGGATTATGGTCACGACCGACTAGATCGAATCATTTGCTATCTAATAACATAGCAATTGGTTGGGTCAGACCGTAGAGGACAAACGTGTCTTTTTGCGCATGTTAAAAGATGCAAAAAATGATTTACAATGGGAAAAAGGTGTGGAATGGTGTAGTGTAGAATCTAACATATTTACAATGGTATTCTCCGAAGAAAAATATTTATTTGGTATTCTAGTGGTGATAACCTTTGAGGTGGTATAGTCACGAATTATTCCCGTTCGGCCTTGAAGCGAGCCCATTAAGGTTTCTTGTGTGCGTTAATGTTTTACGATCGTTTTTAATCTGCAACTTGTCGAGAGATCACGAGGAATGTGGGTTTTGATCCTACTAATGTTAATTAGACATTCCCGTTAGGTTCGTGGCCTTGAGCTCGGCGATGCTGTAATTGTGAGGAAAATATGTAGTATCGGCGGGTGGTTGATTGGTAGTCGGTGGGATTGATTATTCACGTTGGACCGTGGCCACAAGCTCAACCGTAGGTCAATATCGATGCAATTGAATTTGTGAGATGTTGGATGATGGCAACCATCAATAATACCAACCGCTATGAACAAGACTCGAGATAGTGTTTTGAGACTAGCAGGCGACACTTTATATGAATTACTTGGGCCATTACAAATAAAAGCTCGGATCGTGTCGTGAGAATAGCTAAGCCACTCAAATTACTCAATACCGTATCTCAATTAAATGCGACATCACGAAATCACGATGGCCTCATGCATACAAATAACTTTGTACGGATGGCGTTTTCGCATCATATTTTTGTTGTTAGGCCGGAAGAAAGGAAAACCGAGAGAAAGACGGAAAGAAGAAACGACGATCTAGAACCGAAGACTTGAAGAGGCAGCGGGTCCCACGGCGGAGGAGCTGGGAAGCTTCGACCTTCGAGGGGAAACCGTCGTCCGTGCCCAACTTGTATCCACAACCAGTACAACGTGAATGAGGTGGCGAACACATAGTTAAGCGCGATGCACACATGGGTAACAAACAAACATGACCTTTGAAAAAATAATCGTTACAAGAGTCAAAAATTTTGCCACTAGGGCACGAGGAATTGCAAAGAAGCAAGGAGGCCTCATTTCCACGCCTTAGCCCCCTGAATTGCTTCCCAGCGCTTTTCTTTGTTTTCTTCTCTGGCGAGAAGCAGCTGCTTTTGCTCTACTCGCGGCGAGGGCATCCTCTTCTTGTCTTTGTTTACGCCTATTGCTAAGGCCACCAGTCTAAAAGGCCACGATAAAAGGCGTGTAATCAGACAAGGAATAGAAGCCAAAAACAAACCAGGAAAAGATAAGGTTGCTTATACGAGAATGATGCGAGATCACATTTTGACAACACACAACCATGTAGCCGAGGGTAAAATAAGGAAATAAGCCTACGACGATACCTTTTTCTGTTTCACAATTTGTTCTTGCTTGGTATTTTCCTCTATCCTCTCTTCCGACTTTCACCAACTCTAATCTTTCTTCTTTCGTAAGCTTTCTTACGATGTGAGCCTACATAAAAAGTTTATGTCGGTGTGTGTGTCTGTGTGTGTGTGTGAGAGAGAGAGAGAGAGCACCTCAGTGAGATGGATCAACCCGTTTCATACTAAGCTGATTAGAAGAAGGAATTTTAAAGGTCAGCGATTTTGTGTCACCACCCTTGCTTAGACCATGTTGAGCCAAAGTCGGCTTTGCCTCTTTCTTTGCACGAAACTCAACAATTCTCTTGATGAGTTAATGAGCCACTACCGACTATTGGATTAGAAAAGGGTTTTAGAATCCATGTCCAAATGCGCATGAACCTCTGAGGTCACACACTTAGCAGTAGGGACGCATCAATTCGGATTGGATCCGTAATTAATGGACCTCGTGGGCTTAGCGCGTAGATGGGCCACTGACTGCCTAGGGTTTCACCTCGTGGCTATATAAGGAGGAGGAGGCTGAGCGCAACACACACTTTCGTGCGTTTTAGAGGTGTTTCGCGAAACCTAGCCACCTCCTCTCGCTGCCCCTGCCGGCGATCCGGTGCTTGCACACCGGCGCCGCGGTGTCCCATCCCTGGGCGTGTGGACTCTTTGTGGTAGCGGCTGCTGCGGCTGCGGCGTCACGAGGGCGATCGCGGCCAGACAAAGCGAGGGCGATCCACGGCGGCGAGGGCGATCCGCGGCCAGGCAGGCGAGGGCGATCCACGTCGGCGAGGGCGATCCACGGCTGCGGCGAGAGCGATCCACTACATCGGCCAGCGAAGGATTCATGGCTAACGGCGTCTAGTGGTAATTGATCTATGATTTTGTATTCAACCCGAGAGCATTCACCTGGTAATTGAATTGGCGTGCACGAGCTCGAGTAATTGGTCCTTGTATTATATCATTGGTTTCAATGTGATGGGTAGGCATGGCCGTATCCATGGTCGTGATGTCCACATCACCGCTTGTGCCGAGATGATCAACACGGGCTCAGCCTCTATCCACTTGGTGAAAGTGTCGATGGCCACGAGCAAGTATTTGCAGCCTTTCTGACCTCGGGGAAAAGGCCCTAGGATATCGAGCCCCCAGGTCGAAAACGGCCATGAAAGTGGGATGGTTTGTAGCGTATACGCTGGCTGATGGACCTTGCGGGCATGAAACTGGCATGGTCGACAAGTTGTCACGATCGACCGTGCGTCCGCCAAATGATGGAGGAAGCGTAAATTTGGATCAACTTCCCTAAATATAGTGTTTTTTGATGAGTTCACTATAAATTAAAAAAAATGCAGTGGAACCTCTTGTAGTTGTTTTAAAAATACTAGGGCTTTAATAAATATTTATTAGAGGTATGAAGATATCATCACACTAATTTTATATTAAAATATAAAGTATATTTTATATTTATGAACAAGATCATTAAAAAAATAAGTCTTATAAATTTAAACGGTTTAGTATTTTTTTAATTACACAACAGCAGGTGAATTTGTCGACAAAACACTTGGTCGTGCCTTATCTTTAAACTAGTACTCCAGCTTCTTAACTCTAAATGGGAGTGGGTTAGTGCTATCACATAAGCGCAAACCTAAACGAGGACATAATTTGCATCTACCATCTAATAATTGCAATGGTGTTGCTTTTACGAATTTGTATAATGCATGAATCGTCTAGTTTTAGGCGAGACCACAAGGCTCCACTACCAGTAGTGTTCCTTTTGAAATGTTTTTGGAAATGTTAGTTTTGGAAATATTGCTAATTCACTGCAAGCTAAATTCATTTGAGATTTTGTATTTTGTACCTATTAGAAATGCCACTATTCTACTTCTAGCTTTTTTTTCGAGAGAGAAAGAGAGACTATTCTACAACTAGCTAATACATTCCGTCAGCTTTTGGGTTTATTTAGGTCCTATTTGGCGAGCTACAACTCCATCAGTTCGTGGATCTAATAGAGCTAGGTATTCCTAACTTTACGGATCTTAGAAGCTGGAGTTATGAGTATATTAGAGTGTTTAGGTGGGTCATCTTGTTTACATTTTAGAATAAAAAATATAAACTTAATTTACTTTATTTTAGCTTACAAGTTTCATATCTGAGGTGGAGCTGAGAGCTAAACCTCTGCAAAACATGGCCTTATTAGTTGTTGAAAAGCTCGTACACTATATTCGGTACGTATGGATATTCGTACACTATATACAGTAAAACACTATATCGTTTTAAGCATTAAACCTTCCTCCATCAGAAAAATTGTATATTAGAGGTATTTAGTTCACTCATAATCACTAATAATCTTGATGAGTTAATGATCTTGTTCATAAATTCTACTGAGTGTATATAATTTATAGTGTATAATTTAGTACACATAATTTACTCATAATCACTAATAATTCTAAGTAGAATTATTTGACGATCTACTAATTTCTCATAATCACAAACACATAATTCAATAAACTTGTAAATTTGTATCAATTTATACATGTAATTGATAAGGGGACACAACTCATCAAAAAACCGTATATGGCCTTGCGCACGGTGGTTTCACCGTATTCCCTTTTATCTTCTACTATGATGAATGCAAATGTTGCTTCTACTGTTAAAGCAAAACATCATGTTAAGTACACTTGCACTCATTGTGGTAGAGATGGACATTTAGTAGACTTTTGCTTTAGACTAGCTAAACAACAAATAGAGAAAGTTTTAATGCTAGGTCTAATTTCAGAAAGGCAAACACTACTTCTCATTATGTGCCTAGGGTGAAACAAACACCTTATGTTGCTAGAAACACGGGAACAGGCCCATTTGATTTTGTCCATAAGACTGCTCGTGTTGTGCCCTCTTGTTGTCCGTCGTGTGTCTCGATCTTGGATTCCTAAACATCTTATTTCTAACCCGATCTGAGACCTCGACACTTTACGCTTCTATGTAGGCTTCTCACGAGGAGGAGAACATGTGGCTAGTGAATTTCGGATGCTCACTTCATATGTTCGGTGATAAGATTTGGTTCTCCTTCACTCGTGCATCTCATCTTTGAAAGTGTTGCCTTTGGAGATGCTTCTTCCACTTCTGTTTTACTTAAAGGCACTAGTTCAATATACTCATAAGATTTTGTGCATACATGTATGTGTGTGTGTGTCTATATGTTCAACCCTTCGGACCCAATGGTGAACTCTTGTTGCTAACATCTTGATGGCAAGCACGTCTGTGTTCCAAAAGGTTTTCGACACCTTCAAATTCATACACTATGCATTTTACTTGAACAACAGTGCAGGCTACCACATACTGGGAACCAATTTATTACGCAAGCCTATCACGATCATCTAAATATCATGATCTTTGACACAACTTTGTTAGTGGACTCGATGGATTACCTCTCCAAGTAAGTGGATGTGGGTTCAGAAATACTATAAGTAGACGGCTTGATGGCATACTATATGTTGAAGGCTTGGTTGCAAATCTGGCTTTCGTTGGGCAGCTAACCAAACGGTACCTTTGTGGGAATTGGGGATAGTGTTTGAAGAAAATATGTTTATTATTGAGAAGATATTCGGACCGAGGAGAAGATTGGGCAAGGCCATCGGAGGTAGATGGTAATCTCTACATCTTTGGAACATTTCTGCCCAAGTATCCATCAGTTGAGAACCCGATGTACTATTTGTTCATTACTCCCTCCGGTTTGGTAATATCTGTCGTTTTGGACATAGTGATGGTCAAACTTCCAAAACTTTGACTATCGATATATTTTTAAATATTTAAATTGGATACATGAAAATTATATGTGTAAACTTGTCTCGAGAAGTACTTTCATAATATTATAATTTTATTGGGTTTTATAAATATATTATAATAAAAATTAGCGGTCAAAGTTGTGTTTTGAAGACCGTGTCGATGTCGAAAGCGAGATATTACCAAACCGAGGGAGTATTGCCTAAGTTAACCTTTGGTATCTTGTGATCCAACTCCTGTACCCACCAGATCACCATGTAGTGCGATAATAGTGATCCTAAAAGAGCCTTTTCTCATTGTGACATAGAGAAAAGAATTGTGTAATAGTGATGTGCTCTCAAACTCAATTGGTATTTGAAATTTTCAGTATAATTATTTGAAACTATGTTTGTATTTTTGGGACCTTAAAGATGAATACCTAGTTGGGTAGCACTAATTTCTTGAAGGCTGAAAATAGTTTTTTAGCATTGCTAAAAATGTGAAGCGGCAATCTGAATAATGGCATATTGCTAGGTGTATGTCTAGCTTTTCATTTGATGATTTCTTGTGTTCAACTATTGCAGTGTGTGTGTTACGCAATAGAAGTCGCCTGAGGAACTATTGCAGGTGTAATGTCTAGCTTTTTTGAGCAGAATTCACCTAGTTACGCAATAGAAGTCATACAGGAGAATGCACTGCAGCGGTCTTCGAATTTTACATATATCATAGAACCGTATATTGCAATTTATACATGTAGTTAGGAATGCACGTACATGTAACACTTGTGGATTAATTGCACATAATAGTGAACAATCTATAAGAATACTATATGATCTGCAAAACCGTATATTGCAATTTATACATAATAGTCTGTTTTGATTCTATAAGAATTCCCTTGGATCGGGTCACAAACACATAATTTATACGGTTTATACAGATTAGTTTACCTTGATGAAACAAATAAACTCAATTGCTCAAGTCTTAATGTTTATCATAGATCAATAACCCTAAATATGTATAGGCTACTTAACCCCCAGAATTATGAGAACACTAGTACCTACTAAGTAGTGTGAACTAGATCAATAACACTAGTTCCACGCAATCTATAGATGAACGAAATGAAGCCGAGTGCCAAACACGCCGAATGTTAGCCATTTCTCCACGATAATCGACGTAGTGTGTCTCATGGCACTTTGAATTTCGGTATTCGACGTAACACACTAAATTTAGGGTTTATACAGATTGTGAGAAATGGCGTAAAGAACCGAGTGGAATTTGTGTTATACTAAATTTTCGTAATAGCTACAAGAAAATTTCGTATAGAATATAGTGTCCACGTTAATTTAGGCTTAAAGAAATGGCTACAAGATAATTTAGTGTGAACTAGTGTGAGACCCTCATTTTTATGTCGGTAAATAACATAAATATGAGGCTCTTTAAGTGCATCCTGTGCCATTCCCATGATCAGTGGCTGGCACGCACAAACACAATTTGGATATTACAGCCACACAGATACACATTTTTATTACATCACAAGTTTTAGAGTGATATTACAATACCAAAAGTAGCAGGAAATTGAAAACCCTGTCTCATAGTTTGCCAACTATCCCCATAACTCCACAGGCAACTGCTGAGATGAACTTAGAAAGATCAGTCGTCGCTAAAATTCGCAGGTTCCTCATATTCATTTCCGTCATTATCGAAATCCTGCTCTTCACCTAAAAACATTGTTGAAGCAAGTTGAGTACTTTGGTACTCGCAAGACTTTGTAGTGTATGCAATTCCTGGAATATATGCAGGCTGAAATAGAAAGTGGGTTTCTACGGTTGTTTTGCATAAAGCGAAAGTTTTGAATGAAGTAATACTGAATAGTAATGGAAAGCATAAATAAAAACTTGAAAACAGTTTGATAAGTAATTGAGGTAACAAGTAATAAAAGAATAATAACATTTTACTCACGGCCCTTTGTGAGTAAAATAACGAACAAGACCCTCCATGGTCTTATATGGATAAATGTAACAATAAGTGTCATAAAAGAAGTATAAATCATTTCTCAAATTGTTAAATCAAAGGTTTTTGAAAACAGAAATAGCTAACTATGTGATGACTTTACCAAGTGCTCATGACCGCGAGCGCGGCTAATCGATTAGGTTTAGACTCTGCAGAGTTTGTACTGCTTTACCCACAAGATATGTTCTCCCTTTTTGCAAGCTATAAGACACACTTCCTTTGGTATGCCCGCGAGGAGTTCATAACGAAACCGTTCGATTATTTGAACCTAATTTTGCACCAGCGACAGTGTTTAACCCTGATTATGATGGAAGCTTAAAAGGAAAAAAGAATTCCGGAGTCAGTAACCCACCAGGAATAGAAATTCCGGAGTTAGTGACCCACCAGGAATAAAAACAGCCCCAAATTCATAACCAGACGTACACCGTACTTCTGCCTTCCAGAGTGCAAAGCTAGTTCCAAATAATTTTAATTGGTTAAGACTGTCCCATTTCAAGACTTGTGGATGTACGGTTATCTTGGCCTGAAAACAACACATTAGCTCGGTCCTTATTGTGACATGGGCGATACTCCACCCTAGCTACGTACACGTTAAAACATGTACAACCGGCTATTGCCCATAATCACCCACGTCAAAACAGTAGTTTTATTTTCATTTTTAACAAACTACCAGTATCCTTTACTGCTTAAATAAACCATAAAAGATTTCATAAGGAAAAGTGTGTGGGTGTAAATGTCTTTGACACTTTCTAAGCATCACTAAGCAAATGCAATTAGTAATCGTTATAGCCCATCTATGGAATGAATCTACCCATACCTATGGTTATCATGGAATTCATGTCAACATGATTGAAGTATTTCATCAATTTGGGTTATAGCTACCAGGGACTTAAAATAGACATTTAAATCATAAGCATGCAGGAAGATTCTTAATCACATTTTAGTTGTTTATGAAATCTGGGTTCAGAATGATCAAAGGGGTGCTTGCCTTGCTCCTCGACGGTGTAAATTTGGATCTGTATTAAATCGGTGAGCGTGGTCGGCGATCTCAGCGTCTATACGTCGAATCTGAACATAGTAAAAAGAACATTTCAATATCGATGAAGAAGCAAACACACAAATAATAAAGATAACAGTTGAAGGATTCAAATAAAACCAATTCAAATCAACCAATGATAGCAATCATTTCATCACTTCAAGTATTAGCTCAGTCGTTAAATTATAGTCCTAAGGATTAAAGTTTTAGAGCATACAACACGGCTATCTTCTTTGCGTATTATTTCATTTCAATTTACGAATTCAGGAAGCTAAGATTGTAGGTTTATTTTTAACAAAGTTCATTTGTAGGGTGTATGACTAATTGTACTAATACAAATTAGTATACAAAGCAACCCTAATCATATTTAATGAAAGAACATGGTAAATCCTATCTTTTATCTTACTAAATGGTCCTAATCGATTGTAATGAGCACGAGGAAACAAGTTTCATTCATTTTGGATCATTTTTGATCAAGTTATCGCAATCATATTAAATTTATACATTAAATAAAGTTCTAATATGAAATTTTCACAAACTAGTTCCAAATCCAAATCTAATTACATATTTGGACAGTACTTGACCTAAGGATTCCAACAAAGTTGATTTCACTCAATTTGGATTTTATTTGCAAAAATCCTATATGCTACATATTCAAACTTCTCTCTTTAAATTTAAATTCAAGTTTAAATTGCTAAATGAGTTTCAAATATTTTTATATATTATGAAACTACATGATTTAAGATGAATTTACAAACAAGTTTCACTTGATTTGGAGTTATGAATAAAAAGATATAACAGTTTGAATCAATTCGGTTTCATTAAAATACAAGAAATTGGAAAATAAGTTTTCCTTATAGGAAAAGCACTCTCGGAATTTCTTGTGGTGGCTTTTGAATCGGCGGCTCGAGAGTCGGGCCAGCGAGGCGATGTCTCACGCGTGTGCACGATTCTGGAGATCGAAGCGGCCGGCCAGCGACGAGAGAGGCAAGCGGCGATGTGGCGGCCGCGGCCCACATGGATGTGACGGCTGGCTCGGTCAAGAGAGCAGCTGACACTGCGGTCCCGCACGGCAGCGAGTCAGAGCAGGGCGGCCATGGCTGGAGCTCACCGGCGACTAACCGCCGATGTCGATCGACTTTGGATGGTTCCTACGGCATCACTGGATCATGATGAACCTAGGGGAATACTTGGACATGGGTGGTGTTCGGAAGTTTTGAGCTCTCGGCGGTGACCGGCGGTGCTTCACGGTGAGGTTTGGCTCGGCTCTGGCGGAGCATTACGGCTTTAATGATCATGCGCCAAGAGCATCAGGGTCACAAGGAAGGAGCGGAAGCCTTTACCGTGCGCAAAACTCTCTGGGAAGCGCTTGCGGCTTTCGCCGGATTTGAGGAAGAAAGTGCTCCGTCGCAGGTACTTTACAGTCCGAATAGGTCAACACCGACCTGCGCAAAAGGTTCACAAGGGCTCAATGATGCTTGAGAACCAAGGAATTTGAATGAATTCCGTTGGACCTTACCGATTTAACGTTTCTCCCCTTTGTCGGATTTTTGCCGGAAATGGAGAAGGACGAAGACACTTAGACGATTTGCCGGTTTTGGGGAAGAACGGGTAGGGGCTCTGTGTTGAGATAGCTATTGTAGACTCATTCACCCCCTTAAATAGCCAGGAAAGGCGGTAAAAATGGGAATGGCGGTAAGAGGCGAGTTGGTCCGGTATTCGCTGGAGCTCCTCCTTCAGCACGGCCAAGGGCCAAAGGGAGAGCTGTAAAGGTGTGATGATGTCGCTACTGTGCGGGCTCAAGGTACAAGGGATTGCGGCGCAATACGGACAAGAGTTGAGGCGGCAAATCTCGTCCGTGAGACGATCGGAGAAGGCGAGGAGAAAAAGCGAGAGAAAGAAGAGAGGAGAGGGCGGAGCCGACAGTGGGGCTTAGGTCCACCGCAGCGAGAGAAGAGCGACAGAGAGAGATAAGGATTGAAGCATTGACGCGTGGGCCGGGATATTTCTGGGTCCCGTCGGCAGCTGCCGTCAGCACAGGAATCACTGGACGCGTGGACCCACACGTAAGAAAGAGAGAGAGATTTCTACTCCCTTCCCCTGACAGCACAATGCAACAATTAATTCCCGGGTCAGGTCAAGTCCAGATTTTTCGAAACTTTTTGACCAAGCTGATAGGTAAGTCTACTAGCTTCAGTAAAATTTTGGAGTTAAAATGATCTACCAATTAATTATAAAAATTCTGACAGTGCCGACTGTACAGAAAAACCAATTTAGTTTTGAATTAATTAAAGGGATTAATACAACGTATTAAATTTTGAAATTTTTACTGAAGGTTTGATTCTAAACAATGGACCTATCATAAAAATTTCAACACTAAATTCTCATTATTTAATTCTCCATAAATCTTTTATTGATTTCTGCAGAATTTCAAATTTGCCCAAAATAAATGCTAAATCATAGCAAAATTGCTTATTAATTTTTGAAACTTTTTGTGAGTGAAGATGATATGTCTGAGGTCTTATGGTAAAAATTCAAGGTCTAGATTGCTCCACAACTCTCTCTAAAAATCTGACATGGTTGAGGACAGAAATAGAATTTACCATTTTAATTTGTTTTCTTGACTAACAATTGCATGCACATGGTCTTTTGACCAGCTAGAAGTATTTTCCAGAGCATGGCCAGGTTATACAAGATTTTTACCATGGTAATTTCATTTCTTACCAATTTACTATTTTCTCTTTTCTTTTCTTTTCTTTCTTAAATTCCAATATTCATTTCAACAATTAAATCAATAGATCAATTATCAATAAATGCACATAAAATCAAGAAATACATCACAAAACTGATTTCACATTTTTAATATTTGATTTTTATTACTTTGTAAATTTGAGGATGTTACAACTAGATCAATAACACTAGTTCCACGCAATCTATAGATGAACGAAATGAAGCCGGGTGCCAAACACGCCGAATGTTTTATTAGTGGAATACCGATGGTGTAAAACAACGATGAACGCTATTCAGGTGTTTATCATCTACTTATAGCACCTATGTAATATCAATCCTACTAATTGAACACGAAATTTATACGGTATATACACTATAAATTTCTGTATATACGGTTTATGATATTATAATTAGTATAAACACTAGGCCATATACATAATTTATACATTCTTAATGTCAAAAAACGGTTCAATATTATTTATAGTGTATATTTTCTATGGGTGACCTCTTATGTATACCTCTGGCGGCGGTGTTATGCATAAAGTTTGAACTTTATCCTAGCTATCATAGCAATCCTACTCAGTCTTTTGAAAGTAGACACTATATTTCAAACGGATTTCCGTTGACCATTCCTACATTGGGTGAATAGTATCTTGCAAAGCCACGCAAAAGATTTTTGACATTCCTAATTTCTTTGATAATTGCACATTTGACAAAATATCTAGACTCTCCTGCTTGAAGGATATGTTTTGCATATCGCAACCAAGCACATGAAACAAATTACGGGAGAAATACAGGAAGACTAGTTCCTAAAGAAAAAAAAAGCTAATAGACAATTATGTATATAAATAACAGTTCACCAAAGGCAGATTCTATCTCTAAGAATAATTAATTGTGATTAATAATTTTAGCACGTCTTAACATTAGGTCACATTTAACTCAAGACATATAAAATTTCACCAACATAATGTAACTACTCAAAACATAATGTAATTAGTACACCCAATGGAAAATCCTAAGCACAGACTTATTTACCATTCAAAAACCTCTCTTCCAACTTATCTGGCATGAGCACGGTAAAATTTGAAATGTATAGATTTTCTAGAATGAGTTACAACAGAATGAAAGAACCTTTGAACCATTTTCATTACTTCTCTTTGAAAGGTAATAGGCTCATAATTAGATGATGTGAATAACTCACCCAAGGGCAAGGTTAGTCCACTTGGCAACAAAGAAATGGTATGGAAGATGGGTCTTTCATGATGACCGGTATTGTCGTGGAGTGCAAACCTCACCTGCAATAGTTGAACACAAGAAATCATCAAATGAAAAGCTAGACATACACCTAGCAATATGCCATTATTCAGATTGCCGTTTCACATTTTTAGCAATGCTAAAAAACTATTTTCAGCCTTCAAGAAATTAGTGCTACCCAACTAGGTATTCATCTTTAAGGTCCCAAAAATACAAACATAGTTTCAAATAATTATACTGAAAATTTCAAATACCAATTGAGTTTGAGAGCACATCAGTCATTACACAATTCTTTTCTCTATCATCCTTTGAGAAAAGGCTCTTTTTTAGGATCACTATTACTGCACTACATGGTGATCTGGTGGGTACAGGAGTTGGATCACAAGATACCAAAGGTTAACTTAGGCAATACTCCCTCCGGTTTGGTAATATCTGTCGTTTTCGACATCGACACGGTCTTCAAAACACAACTTTGACCGCTAATTTTTATTATAATATATTTATAAAACCCAATAAAATTATAATATTATGAAAGTACTTCTCGAGACAAGTTTACACATATAATTTTCATGTATCCAATTTAAATATTTAAAAATATATCGATAGTCAAAGTTTTGGAAGTTTGACCATCACTATGTCCAAAACGACAGATATTACCAAACCGGAGGGAGTAATGAACAAACAGTACATCGGGTTCTCAACTGATGGATACTTGGGCAGGAAATGTTCCAGCATGTAGAGATTACCATCTACCTCCTGATGGCCTTGCCCAATCTTCTCCCTGGTCTGAATATCTTCTCAATAATAAACATATTTTCTTCAAACACTATCC
This sequence comes from Rhipidocladum racemiflorum, assembly GCA_036346355.1. Classification (NCBI taxonomy): domain Eukaryota; kingdom Viridiplantae; phylum Streptophyta; class Magnoliopsida; order Poales; family Poaceae; genus Rhipidocladum; species Rhipidocladum racemiflorum. The sequence goes on from CM070575.1 coordinate 5,564,210, forward strand.
CCAATTCCCCACAGTGTACCGTTTGGTTAGCTGCCCAACGAAAGCCAGATTTGCAACCAAGCCTTCAACATATAGTATGCCATCAAGCCGTATACTTATAGTATTTATGAACCCACATCCACTTACTTGGAGAGGTAATCCATCGATTCCACTAACGAGGTTGTGTCAGCATCATGATATTTAGATGATCAGGATAGGCTTGCAGAATAAATTGGTTCCCAGTATGTGGTAGCCTGCACCAGTGTTCAAGTAAAAATGCATAGTGTATGAATTTGAAGGTGTCGAAAAAACCTTTGGGAACACAGACGTGCTTGCCATCAAGATGGTAGCAACAAGAGTTCACCATTGGGTCCGAAGGGTTGCACATATAGACACACACACACATACATGTAGACACACACACACACACACACTTACTAGATGACAAACATGAGATGAGGGAATAGCGCTACCAATTGCAAACTTGCAATTGATGTTGCTGTGTAATGGATGGTCACGAGATCAAGGCGTCGATGGTTCATACCTCCAGCGCACATTGTCGTTGCGGCATCCTCGAGAACCGGGCTAGCGGCGGTGGATTACCTCCTACTCGAGAGTCGACCACGGTGTCCACAGAACCACGGAGGCCACGGCGCGTCGCAATACCGAGCGATGGCGGACGAGGTGAGGGCAATGGATAAGAGGTGCAAGGATGCGACTTGGAAAGTGGAGAGTGTGGAGATTGTTACAAGATACCGAACGGCGACGACGGATTACCTCCTTCTCGGGCATCGACAGGAAGGTGGAGGCAGCGTCATCATCACAACCGGCCGTTGACGACGGCGGAAAAAGGAGGATAGTGCCAACGAGTAACACAAGGAATGGTCAAAGTCCATAATACCCCTAACAAATGTACGGTTAGATCGACTTCTACTATCATTATTTTTACTACCCATGTTATGCAATCGTAAAATTTCTCTAATTTGATGTATACTACTACCATCATTATTTTTACTACCCATGTTATGCAATCGTAAAATTTCTCTAATTTGATTTATACTACTACCATCATTATTTTTACTACCCATGTTATGCACGTAAAATTTCTCTAATTTAATTTATACTACACATTATATACAACTAGTATAATACAGTAAAATTTCTCAATTATTTTGCAACAAGATTAATCGTTAGGTTCGATCACCGATCCTAAGTAGAGGAACACATATCAAGAGGGAAAAATTCCCAAGGCCTTGCCGTACTCGGCGACGTTAACGAATATTCCAGGTTCTTGTACTTGAACTAATAATAACAGGGTAATCTCGATAGCTATCCATAAGCCTAATAGCGCTTGCAACAACCTTCACCGGCGAGTGGCGGCCGAGAGCGACCGTCACCGCTGATGGATACCTTGAGCCGCCACAAGCGTAATAGCGCTTGCAACAACCTTCCTGGTGACCCCAGTGACCGCCGATGGACACCTTGAGCGCGCACCCACCCAACGTCTTGGCGGGTCGAGAAACCTTTCTCCGAGAATCCACCGATCAAAAACATTTCCACCTTACGGTGCAACATCCATCTTCGCAATCCCGTACCGATGCAACAGATGTCTTTAGTGTGTGTTTGGTTGATTGGATGAGGTTAAATGGGATGGAATGGTTCTGTACCATTTGGTTATATTATTTTGGGTGAATAGAATGGTCAGAGTGATGAGTTTTCTATTGGGAAGTGTGTTGCTGCTCTAGAGTCAATTGAAGATCTAACAGGTATGGAGAAGACAAAGGCACTACGACTCTTCAAATGTGAGCTGAATAGAGAAATTTTTATCAACACAAAAAATCCAAGTGTTCGATTGCTTTGGATTAAGAGCAAAATCTGTCCATAAGTAAGTTATGAATTAATTCTTGATCATAATTATATGATTGGGTATGATTATTTCCAGTACTTCCTCTATCCCAGGAATTGTTTTGATAATAATAGTTGTCTACAATTTATATTTTGAATGTTTATATTTGCTATTCGTAATTGTCTACATGTATATCTTCAGGTAATGTATTTCATTTTTATCCTTCTAGTAATATATTTCATTTTTATGCTCATGTATATCTCCGTGTGCATTTGTAATGCCAAGGTGAGGAGGAAGATGCATGAAATGGTGAACATCCTGAAGCTTGACGAGTTTGATGATTTTTGCAAAGGGGAAGACTAGTGCGAGGCGGCGGTGATTGAACCTACGACCCTGTAGAAGGATTGAACTGCTTGTATTGGCTGTTACCAAGCACAAATTTTGTTATTTGTTGTGTGTTTCATCATGTGCTGTTGCATTACCTTTTTGTGGCTGATATAACTATTAAGCAAAGCTTAGGCAAAAACTCGAAAGTCTTACGATCTAACCTCGTATGGTCAACTTTGTTTTTATGTTATAGTTGATTGATGCTATAAATTCGAGTAGTGGTAAACTTTATTTGATTTTACACATGTATGAATGCTTGTATGATATTCTGCATGTGTAGATTTTATCACTTTTTCATTATTTTTAAATGGTCTTTTATTCATATGTATCTGTGAGTTCTGTTATTTCTTTCGGAATTGTTTTCTCTTTTTTGAAGTTTATTATTTTTTCCTTTTTTATTTTTTTTAAAATATTTTTCTAATTTTTTAAGATTTTTTTATATTTTTTTTTACTTTCTTGAATGTTAGGGATTTTTATCCCTATGGATTCCAAATGGTGGGTGGGAATATTTCCCTTGAGGGGAAATTATCCCTAGGGATTGGAGGGGATTTCATGTGCCATTAAAATTCCTCTAGGGAGAAATATTCCCTAGATTTTATTTACCTAGCATACAAACATGAGCTAAATGGTTTACTTAAGTGAGAGACTCATTAGTTAAGTGCGGTGCGTAGTTGCCAGGCTATTTAGTGCGGGAAATGCATTCACCCGATGTCGTTTTGTTATTTTCGTTACTTTACATTGTTTGACCTTCCATCGCCGATCAGTTCTCCGCCCCTCTTGCAAATTTTCGTTAATCCATGAACAGAATCTAGGTATGTAGGATGGGCAAATTGGGCAATTCGCGCGCGGGAAAATGCAATCACCCGATGTCGTTTTGTTATTTTCGTTACTTTACATTGTTTGACCTTCCATCGCCCATCGGTCCCTCGCCCCTCTTGCAAATTTTCGTTAATCCATGAACAGACTCTAGGTATGTAGGATGGGCAAATTGGGCAATTCGTGTGCTGCGGGAGTTCTGTGCCCGTGGTTGGGTTTCTCTCATTTTTCTAATCCTAAATATAACGCACTATAAATACACGTCCTACTCCTTCCAACCTCTCAAAGCAAACAGCTAGCTTGTTCTCTCTCCCGCACTACACAAATCCACACACACTGCACTAGCATACATGGATTTCCTCAGCAAGATCGCGAGCTCGATCTCTGACGCCTTGCGCAACGCAAAGAAGCTGCCGAGGGCGCTGATGTTGTGCGGCATCCTCAAAGCCGCGGCGGCGCTCTACCTTATCTTCTTCATGGTGACAGGGTAACACTAGCATTTTATGCATTGTTCTTTATTTTTGAGCACACAGCCGGTGTTGCTTCTTTCAATTGATCGGCCAGCGGAACGGTGTGACTACGAATTTGTCTACAACTGCCACGACGTCTACCCCGCTTCGCCAGAGAACTTCACCCGGTGGGAGAGGCAGCCGGGATATGTCCCCTATATAGATCGATCGGAGTTAAAGGTGGGTGGGCAAGGGATCAACTAATCGGTGAGTTTCATGCGACATGCTCATGTTTCACTCACAAAATAGTAATTCTAAACCAGTTCATCGTGTACAAGACTTTAAAAAGAAACTTGTGAAATTGTTCAAGTCAAAGGAGAAACCTCCTCCTCAAGGGCCACCTGAAAGCCCCAAATTGTGCGAACACGGCCTGCAGGCAGTGGTTGATACCTACCAGGAGGATCTAACGGACTAGAGATTCTACCGGTGCCCTTTGGCCAAGGATGAATGGTGCGGCTACTTCAACTGGGTGGACCTGGATGGTTGATTTGGTTAATGGTTTATCTATTATTAATTGTTTGAAATGTTTTCTTGACTTCTTTTGTAAAAAATGCGAATGTGAATATATTATCATATTGCAAGCAAAATCGCTTTGTGCTCAAAAGACTAGTGTAGTAACCTATTATTCATTGATTTAACCTACATTTTATATGTATACATTCCATACACTAAAGTCTTGCGAGTACATACGTGTACTCACCGTTTGCTCTAACGGACTTTGGTCAGAAGGAGAAGAAGCAGGTAATGATGCCGATGTACCAGGCAGTCGCGATTCGTGATAATGGCCAGCGATTCATTGAGGCTTAGCTGAGTTTCCTTCGGTCAGTGTCACGTTCTACTTAATTCTACTATGAGTTCACATACCTGCTTAATGTTGTGTAGTTGTAAAGAATTCACTTTATGTATAAATATGATCTGTATATACGGTTTGCTTGAAACAACTTCTAAAAATACACTTATGAACTTAATATTGGGTTATTGATGTAATTCGTGCAATTCTTTAAATTCAGGCTACTTAATATTGGGTTATTGATGTAATTTATAGTGTATATACAGGCTAGGGTTTGGCCACGCATCCAATGGACCACATAATTTTAATATACAAACCCTAAATTCTCAAAAAATTATGAAGCCATTTATAGAATATAGTGTTTTTATCTACAAGAGAAATAAGCGTTTAGGCTTATCTAAATTTACGCCAGAATAAAATTAACGATGAATGATATCTTCATACCTCATAGGTGTTTCAAGCTTATCTCAAGTATAATTTAGGGTTTGTATATTAGCTCATATACAGTGCTAATTCAATCTGGCCAAGCCCTAGTAAATTCCACTCGGTTCTATTTGTTTTTGAGGAGTTGTTGTGTGTACTGATAAATTTGGAGAAATAAAAGCGAATGTATAAGATAAAATACGATCAAGATTCCTCCACTTCTATACGATCAAGATTCTGGCGTAAATACGTCGCTTAAACACTGTATTTTTGCGACCAAATGCTGATAGGGCATATATAGTTAAAATCATTCAAGAAAAGTTGAGAATTGTGCAGAATTAAAAAAACACTAAGTAGAATAATGAGAAATGGCTATTGATCTAGTTCACACTAAATTTAGTGTGTTACATAATCAGGATTCTGGCGTTAAATTTGGATCAACTTCCCTAAATATAGTGTTGGAATCTAAGTAGAAAAGCTATAAATTATGTACCTATTGTGTGCAGAATTAAATTTAAACGGTGATTAATAGGCCACAAATTTCTATATGATCACGCATCGTTAATTATGCGCAGGAATTAGTTGTATATTTATTTAATTCAATAAATAATCCACGGTTTATAGTGTATAGGCTACTTAACCCCCAGAATTATGAGAAATTATGAGAAAATTCATGAGAAGGTTTATGACATTATGAGAAATACACTTTTGCGCCGCTTTTTTGTCCCCGCAAAAATGAGTTTCTCTTAGTGTTCATAATATTTTACAAGTGAATTCTTTAAAAACAGAATATGTACTAAGTAGCAGCAAACAGAATATTTAGCACAATTGCACAAATCCACAACCGGCACCGAGTACTAGGTGTCGATTCCCTCTTCTAAGCATAGGTGTCTAATTGCCAATGTTTCTAAAGATTTATTCTTTCCTGCGGTGTAGTGCGGTGGAACAACAACAACCCCGAGCAACCCAGCCGCAGCGCCGGGGGCTTAACGCTCGGGGGAGAGGACAACCACACAGGCCTCGAGGACGAGGCGACCAAGCGGACCGACGAGGCGACTAAGCGGACCGACGGGGCGACCTCTACTGTCCGCTTCACCAGGCGCACGGGCACGACCTACGGAATTGCCGAACGTGGACCTACCGCCTGGAAGCGATTTCTGTGGCGAGGGTCCCATGCCGACGCTTCCAGAGCAGGGTGAAAATGACAAAGGTAAACAGCCCGCCGAGGAAAGTGAGGATGACATGGAATACCAAGAACCAAGGAATCACATAGCGGTCATCTTCGGTTTAGTGTACTAAGCATAGGAATCAATTTATACATGTAATTGATTGTTCACTATGGGAATTGTAGAATAACACTTGTGGTGTCGGTGCATTCTAGGGACTCTCCCTGTATGAATGTCAAAAAACGGAGCTATGATCGAAATCTATACATTAGAATATAGTGTCTACTTTCAAACGGATCCGGCCCCACCTCTAAATTCCTTACGAGTCAACGGAAATCTGCAAAACAAGTTTGGTCATCTTTCCAAATCCGAGTCAAACTTGGAATAGGAGTCCTACTCGGCCATGGATGTGGTTTGGACGCCCCTAGCCTGGTTTTGGCCTCCTATTTCTCCTATTCCCAAAATAACTTGGGTTTTGGTTATTTGATAGTTTAGCCTTTTGCTACTATTTTGAGTCTTTTAGACGTGCTCAACGGCCGCCTAACAAGCTCCTTGTATCGGAACCCCAACTTTTCAATACTTCATCTATATTTGCAATTTTAGATTGCTTTTGCCTTGTTCTTGCTTGTTCTTCGATTGCTTGCGAGGAATTGATCTTCGTGATCGGAGTTGATCGTGCCCACGCAAGGTCAATAACCCTCTGGAGTTGGTTTAGCGATTGCTAAGGCGCATCGTCGTTGTACGTTGTAGTCGGGTCGTCAAAGTCGTCTCCACCCAAATCGAAGGTTATCATTCTCATCGAAAGATCGGGACACCCAGTGTTACATCAAGGGGTATCAGAGCAAACCAGGTTGCTCGGTGAGAAATTTCTTTACCCTAGGAACTCGTCGTTGTGGAATATTTCGCGGCGACTCGGACGGATTCCAAATGCATGCCTAAATGAGTTACAACATGTATGAATTGCATTCGGTGTGTTTGGCACCCGGCTTCATTTCGTTCACCGTTTTCATTTCGTGCCGCAATGTTTCATTTTGGCGTGCTAGGTTGCAGTGTGTAAGGTGCTTGCCATAATGTTCCATTTCGTGCATTATTTTCGGCGTGCGTGGTGTTTGCCACAATGTGTCATTTCGTGCATCATTTTCATTTTCGAATGGCTTCCGCTACAGTGCCCGTTGGGACGCGTCGTGGAGGAATGTTTCAGACCTACTCGAATGGATTCGATACAAATGATGAAAAGCACTAGCAAACATCATAAGTTCTTTCGGTTTGTTTGGCACTCGGTTCTATTTCGTGCATCGGTTTCGTTTGTATTCAGCTTTTATTACCGGGGAACCGTCTTGGTGGAACATTTGACACCGACTCTGACATATTCAAAATGCATGACGAAATCTGTGGAAGCACATATGAATTCCACTCGATGTGTTTGGCACTCAGTTTCATCTCGTGCAACGTTTTGGAACGGGTGCCGCTTGTTGTATTCGTTCGTGCTCATCGCGGAGAAATGTTTCACAACAGCTCGGATGGACTCGAAATGCATGCTGGAATGTGCTTGGGCAAATATGAAGTTCATTCGGCACGATTGGAACGAAGTTTCGTTTCGTGCACCGTTTTGGAACGCGCGGAGTTTACAGTACCATCAGGGACCCATCGTTCATGAATATTTCGCATCGACTCGGACGTACTCGAAATGCTTGTCGAAATGGGATAGGGCATATATGAAGTCCATTCGGGGAGTTTGACACCAATTTTCCTTTCGTGCATCGTTTCCGTCCGGACGCAGCTTGCAGAACACCTTGCGACCAGTCGCGGAGGGATGTTGATGTAACACTGGGTGTCCCGATCTTTCGATGAGAATGATAACCTTCGATTTGGGTGGAGACGACTTGGACGATCGACTACAACGTACAACGATGATGCGCCTTAGCAATCGCTAAACCAACTCCAAAGGGTTATTGACCTTGCCGTGGGCACGATCAACCTGATCACGAAGATCAATTCCTGCAAGCAATCGAAGAACAAGCAAGAACAAGGCAAAAGCAATCTAAAATTGCAAATATAGATGAAGTATAGAAAAAGTTGGGGTTCCGATACAAGGAGCTTGTTAGGCGGCCGTTGAGCACGTCTAAAAGACTCAAATAGTAGTAAAAGGCTAAACTATCAAATAACCAAAACCCGGTTATTTTGGAGGACTCCTAGCTATTTATAGGAGAAATAGGAGGCCAAAACCAGGCTTGGGGCGTCCAAAACACCTCCATGGCCGAATAGGACTCCTATTCCTAGTTGGACTCGGATTTGGAAAGATGACCGAACTTGTTTTGCAGATTTCCGTTGACTCGTAAGGAATTTGGAGGGGGGCTGGATCCGTTGGAAAGAGGACGTCGAAACCTTTCAAACCAGTACTCATAGACCTCAAACACCCTTGTGGATCAAAAGTTATGGTCGTTTTAAGTTGGTGTTGTCCCGGAGGCCGAATCCGAGTTGAAGTTGTGCGCCGGAAGAATTGGCTTCATGCTTGACGTTTGGGAGTCCTTCTCCTTAGTTCCTAAGGACAATAAAATCATCACAAGGATTAAATTGCATTCCATTCATTAAATTATTTGTATGCAACCCGAAGAACGCATTCACCTGGTAATTGAATTGGCGTCTTGCGAGCTCGAGTAATTGGCCCTTGTATTACATTGTTGGCTTCAATTGGGTTTGTAGGCATGGCCGTATGCATGGTAGTGATGTCCTCATCACAAATGCTAGGGTTTCTCAAATAACTGATAATCTGCTTACACATGAGGTTCTTTCATGCTCTACTTGTCGTAAACAGAAAGAGAAGGTTGATATTCCTTGCAATAATTGTTTAACTCTTGCTAAGAAAGTTGATTACTTGCAAAATTCTTTGGAACGTTTCACTAATGGCAAGAAAAAGTTGAACATGATTTTGGATCAATCTAAGGTTAGCACAAACAAGAGAGGTTTAGGTTTTGATCCTTATGCCACATATGAAACTAAACCTCGCACTGTTGTTCAGGCTCCTTGCAAAATTGAGTTATCTAATGAGCCTAAGAAAATTGCTTTTCAATCTGCTGGTTTTTTATCCTCTACTATGTTGAAAGCAAAATGTGCCTTTACTGTTAAAGCTAAACATCATGTCAAGTACACTTGCACTCATTGTGGTAGAGATGGACACTTAGTAGATTATTGCTTTAGACTAGCCAAACAACAAAAGAAGGAAAGAACTGAGGCTAGGTCAAATTTCAGCAAAGCACATTTTACTCCTTATGCGCCTAGAGTGATGAAAACACCTTCTGTTCACATGGGAAAAGGAAAATATGATTTTGTGCATAAAAATTATCGTGTTGTGCCTCTTGTTGTGCGTCGTGTGTCTCGATCTTTGGATTCCCAAAAATCTCATTCCTAACCCGATCTTGAGACCTCGACATGTTTTGTTGTTATGTAGGCTTCTCGCGAGGAAGGAGAACATATGGCTAGTGGATTAGGATGCTCACGCCACATGTCCGGTAATAAGAATTGGTTCTCCTCCCTCACTCGTACATCTCGTCTTTGAAAGTGTTACTTTTGGAGATGCTTCTTCCTCTTCTGTTGTGGCAAAAGGTACAATAAAGGTAAGTGACAAGTTTATGTTCAAAGATGTGGCTCTTGTTGAAAATTTGAAATATAACTTGCTTTCTGTCTCACAAATGCTTGATGAAGATCTTGAGATAAGCTTTAAGAAAAATGAATGCAAAGTGCTAGATGCTTCAGGTGATCTTGTAAACAAAAGAAGACACTATATTCTATTCTCTATAGATGGAAAAATAAGAAAAGTAAGGTCACCACACTTTGAATCGACAATTGGAGGCTGCAGGACCTCAAGTTAATAGAACAAGGATTCATGACAAAATGTTTCACTGAAATAGATGGAGACAAATTGGAGATATGCACGATCTTCACTTTCAGCTCATATTTATAGAGATATCACGAAGAAAACTTCAATGCAAATCGTGCTAGCTTGTTTTATGCGGAGAAGCTAAAACAACTGCTCTTGATCTTAAGGCACACGCAGTTTTTCCAAAATCTGGATATAAGGAAGGTGTCACTCCAGTGTTAGCTTGGCTGCTTCACCTAATCCTCTCCAAGCAACCCATTGATCTGATAGATTACATTTTTGGAGAAATGGAGGAAGCAATTTATAGAAGAATGGGAGTCCACTACCTTTTGCTCAATAAATATCCGAATCTTTGCTAGCCCAAGGGATAATTTCACGACAAGAAAGTAGTAGATCCTTTACCTGTAAACCAAAGAAATACAGGTTGCTTAAACTACCCAGAAGTTGCTGCCCAAGTACCTGAAATCTTGCTGCATCAATTGATCCAAGTGATCATGAGGGAGGCAGTGATGACAGCCCGACTCATGATGGAGATGATCAACTTTGTTTCAAGCCATCACGATTCGAGATCATCACAGCATTAGTCATCATACTCCAAGACTCAACACTCCTAGCTATCATAGCAATCCTACTCAGTCTTTTGAAAGTAGACACTATATTTCAAACGGATTTTAGCACGTCAATCACGCCCTAAAACTAATGTAGACACCATGGAGTGATAGCTCGTATTCTAGAACATCCATATAGTAGCGAAATATACAGGGAGGTCGTGGGCACCGACACCAGCAGCATGTGAGAAATTTCTCCACGATAATCGACGTAGTGTGTCTCATGGCACTTTACGCCAAATTTTGTCTAGTGTTCTATCGAGGTATTACAGGTGTTACGTCAGAAATAACACTATATTCTATCTGATCCACTCAGTTTGGGAAGTGTGTTGCTGCTATACAGTTTAGGCTACAAGATTAAATTTATAATTTATAGCTTTTCTACTTAAATTATGTGTACTAAATGGCTATTGATCTATAAATTATGTAACCCTTATAAATTTAATAATATTGTGTTTGCTTTTCGGTTTCATTAGCGTAAATTCTCTTTGGAAGGAAACCCTAGCCTGTATATACACTATAAATTACATCAATCAGATACACTATAAATTTAACTAATATTTAATTAGTTAAATTTATTTAACTATTTATTTAACTAATTAAATATTTATTTAACACCAAACAAGCGATGGTGTAAAACATATTTATTTAACTAATTAATTAATATACACAGATATCTTCTGAGTGCTTTATTTGAGTCCAAATGTTCCAACATATTTATTCTGCTTGTATTACCCGTGGGAACCCGTCGTGGCGGAATGTTTGACAACCATCCTTGCTCCTTATGCAAACCCTCAGCGCACTCACTAAACCTGCTTCAACCATCCTTGCTCCTTATGCAAACCACTCGCCCAAATCAGCTATCTTCTGAGTGCTTTATTTGAGTCCAAATGTTCCAACATATTTATTTAACTAATTAATTAATATACACAGATGGAGGGGACCCTGCGCCTAACCCGAGTAGGAGCCAGGCAAGCTTCCTCAACCTCCACCCACCAGACGTTGAGGTTTCGCCTACTACTGATGTCGCGGTAGCAAGGCGTCGTGGCCGAGGGCAAACCAAAAAGCCTGAAGGACGATATGTTATCTCGGATATTACAGCGGTTATACACTGCTATTAGATGATTTCCCGCTTGAGTGCATCTGTATATATCTGCGTACACAAATGAACAATGTTGCCATTTTTTATTTATTTTTGCCGATGTTTACATGTAATTTTCTCAGGAAAGGCTGGCTTCAAGCGCTACCCGATGCTTTTGTCTATGTAGCCCAAATGATGCTTGCGATTTTTGCCTCATAGATTTATGGTTTTCAGTTTAGACACTATGCTAACATATTATTTTGGGTTCTTTGCTACCAAAGTAGGCTCCTTATGCTATGGAACTAGATGTATGCTCTCAGTCCTTCTCTAGAATTATGAGCATTCTATTTCCCCCATTTCGAAATAAGTGCATTTTGTCAGACGGTATGAAGTTAGCACTTGCATATCATTTGTTGGAGCAATCGTTTGGCTCATGAGATGGTTGGAATCTTTATTCTAGGCTTAAACTGCTGATTCTAGAATCCTTATTATTGATGATTTAGATGTCATTCTTTATACTATATCCTGTGATCATATTGTTGTTGCTTCAATTCATGGAAAAACAAAGGAGATGCTTTGCCAAAATTTTCGGTTCTAGCATTTACTCCTTTGCTGTAATTTGTCTTAATTTATGGTATTTAGATGTTGTATAGCCTATGTTTGGTAGCATTCAGGCATGCTAGATGCCGGGGGTATTCTGAGGACACATGCAGCCCTAACAAGCTTATCTAACTAAACCAACAGACTATCCAAACTAAAAAATGTGCACATACGCACTCGTGAATTTTGTACGATAACAAGATTAGCTCCGTTATGAGTTATGAGTATATTCCTAACTTTACCAGATCTTTGAAAATTTGGAGTTATGAGTATATTAGAGTGTTTAGGTGGGTCATCTTGTTTACATTTTAGAATAAAAATATAAACTTAATTTACTTTATTTTAGCTTACAAGTTTCATATCTGAGGTGGAGTGAGAGCTAAACCTCTGCAAAACATGGCCTTATTAGTTGTTGAAAAGCTCGACACACTATTGAGGCCATTTTGGAAACATATGGTTCTCGTAAGGAAATTTAACTAACAAAAGGGTTTAATTAGTAGGAACTCCTCCTAATTAAAGCGATGTCCAAAACACGATGTAAGTTGTTTTACGATGCGTTTAGTTGTGTAGTTGTTTTCTACACAAGCTAAACGCATCAACAACTTTCCCATCGATTATAAATGCGTTTAGTTATGTAGCCTTTAAGTTTATTGCTATGATGAATGCAAATGTTGCTAATTCAATATCACGGTGTTCTCTTATAATCTATAAGAATTAAAAGCAGACCAAAGCGGCGGACCAAAGCGACGGGCTCAGCGTCACGCTCTGCAGCCCAGAATACGGGCATGGAAAGGGCATGGAACTAGTGTTCTATCGTGTAGCCAAGTCTGATTCTTACGAGTGCCGGATCTATGTGTTTATTTGTTTCATCATTATTTAATTAGATGCACCTATGTAATATCAATCCTACTAATTGAACGATAAACCTTCACAACTTTTGCATAACCCAATATTACGGTTCGGAATTATTCTATGAGGCCAGATTTGGCTGCCCAAAAGTCCCCCCCTTGGGCCCAAACCCTTCCACTGGAGGCCCAGAATACGGGCATGGAACTAGTGTTGTAGTTTAATATACACCAAGAACCAAATCCGTTTTTTGATGAAACAAATTTCTATATGATCTGCAAAACAGCATAGATCAATTACATGTATAACTCCCACGAGGTCCATTAATTACGGATCTCTGCAAGGAGCCACTACCGACTATTGGATTAGAAAAGGGTTTTCCGAATCCATGTCCAAATGCGCATGAACCTCTGAGGTCACACACTTAAGCAGTAGGGACGCATCAATTCGGATTGGATCCGTAATTAATGGACCTCGTGGGCTTAGCGCGTAGATGGGCCACGGCGCCTAGGGTTTCACCTCGTGGCTATATAAGGAGGAGGAGGCTGAGCAACACACACTTTCCGTGCGTTTTAGAGGTGTTTCGCGAAACCCTAGCCACCTCCTCTCGCTGCCCTGCCCAGCGATCCGGTGCTTGCACACCGACGCCGGTGTCCCATCCCTGGGCGTGTGGACTCTTGTGGTAGCGGCTGCTGCGGCTGCGGCGTCACGAGGGCGATCCGCGGCCAGACAAAGCGAGGAGCGATCCGGCGGCGAGGGCGATCCGCGGCCAGGCGAGGCGAGGGCGATCCACGTCGGCGAGGGCGATCCACGGCTGCGGCGAGAGCGATCCACTACATCGGCGGCGAAGGATTCATGGCTAACGGCGTCTAGTGGTAATTGATCTATGATTTTGTATTCAACCCGAGGAACGATTCACCTGGTAATTGAATTGGCGTGCACGAGCTCGAGTAATTGGTCCTTGTATTATATCATTGGTTTCAATGTGATGGGTAGGCATGGCCGTATCCATGGTCGTGATGTCCACATCACCGCTTGTCTTGAGATGATCAACACGGGCTCGGCCTCTATCCACTTGGTGAAAGTGTCGATGGCCACGAGCAAGTATTTGCGACCTTTCGACCTCGGGAAAAGGCCCTAGGATATCGAGCCCCAGGTCGAAACGGCCATGAAAGTGGGATGGTTTGTAGCGTATCTGTTGGTGATGGACCTTGCGGGCATGAAGCGGCATGGTCGACAAGTTGTCACGATCGGCCGTCGTCAGCCAAATGATGGAGGAAGCGTAAATTTGGATCAACTTCCTAAATATAGTGTTTTTGATGAGTTCACTATAAATTAAAAAAAATGCAGTGGAACCTCTTGTAGTTGTTTTAAAAATACTAGGGCTTTAATAAATATTTATTAGAGGTATGAAGATATCATCACACTAATTTTATATTAAAATATAAAGTATATTTTATATTTATGAACAAGATCATTAAAAAAATAAGTCTTATAAATTTAAACGGTTTAGTATTTTTTTTAATTACACAACAGCAGGTGAATTTGTCGACAAAACACTTGGTCGTGCCTTATCTTTAAACTAGTACTCCAGCTTCTTAACTCTAAATGGGAGTGGGTTAGTGCTATACATAGCATAAACCTAAACAGGACATAATTTGCATCTACCATCTAATAATTGCAATGGTGTTGCTTTTACGGGCTGTATAATGCATGAATCGTCTAGTTTTCGGGCAGACCACAAGGCTCCACTACCAGCCGTGTTCCTTTTGAAATGTTTTTGGAAATGTTAGTTTTGGAAATATTGCTAATTTAAGATAGGTCCAATATTTTAATTAAGCTGCCCTCCGCGACAGTGCCCGTCACCCAGTGACGTGTGCTAGTTACTTCTCTCGTGGACTCGTCCTATAAATTCCTCGATCCAAGCTCTCAAAGCAAACAGCTAGCTTGTTCTCTCTGCCGCACGCGCACCACACAAATCCACACACGCTGCACTAGCATACATGGATTTGCTCAGCAAGATCGCGAGCGCCATCTCCGACGCCCTGCGCGACGCGGAGAAGCTGCCGGGGGCGCTGATACTGTGCGGCATCCTCAAAGCCGCGGCGGCGCTCTACCTCATCTTCTTCAAGGTGCCAGGAGGAGTGTTCCTCCACCACCACGACAAGGTGCTTGTCTACTTGTACTACGGCGTCCTCGTCGGCGTGGTGATCTGCGGGCTCATGGAGGCGTCTGCCGGCTTCTGGGTATCGGGCAACCTGGTCGACCGGCGCGCCATCGGGAAGATGATACTGTGGGTTTCCATCTTGCCTCTGGTCATCGTTTCTGGCCTTGGAGGCTTTGCCTTTGCCAACCCAAGGTAGATATTGATTTCACTAGTTAGTACAGCACAGTCAGGCCTGTCAATGTAATACTCATTTCACTAGCTACTATACTTGGTAGCACCCATAGTTGGATCTTCGATGCCTATTGTCGGTTGGCGTT
The DNA here is from genome assembly GCA_036346355.1 of Rhipidocladum racemiflorum. NCBI lineage: Eukaryota > Viridiplantae > Streptophyta > Magnoliopsida > Poales > Poaceae > Rhipidocladum > Rhipidocladum racemiflorum. The sequence goes on from CM070575.1 coordinate 5,579,622, forward strand.
CTGTAGGTTTCTGGTTGTAACCTGGGTTGCTATATTGATCGATTGGTGTTATGCTATGGCTTTTCAGGCAAATCAATGTGGTTCTGCCATGTTTTTCCCGAGGTGTATGCCCGGATTTGGTTTCGGGTCCGGCTTCCGAGTGGTATGAGCTCACTACCATTTTTGTGAGGTGAGATGATCTGGGCTTGTTTGGGAGCCCAGATCCCGACCGGATCGTGGCCCATTCCTAAGGCTAAAAATTTACTGGGCTAGTTTGTCCCGGTTTGATAGATAACGTATTTGGGTGATATTTCCATATAAAAAAAATAGAGAGGTGTTTCTATGCTTTTTTAATTTTTAAAATTACTTACCGCTTTGCATACCGTAAGATTTGTGTCGAGAGGAAAGATATAAACACTGCTCAAAAATCTACGACTCATCACATAGTCACATCGGGCTATATTCCCCCCGTTCGCGCCGCCTCCTCTCGCGACGGCGCCTCCGTTCACGCCGCCTCCTCTCGAGATCTCGACGACGATCGTTGATTGCTCCATCCACGACAGCCTCTTCCTCCACCTCTCTCTCGCTCGCATTTCCGGTGAAGTGTTTAGTCACTTGTGAACTCATCCTTCTCTTCCTTCTCTTCTGTGCCCTAGATCTGCTGCTCTAGGTACCTATGAAGGAGAATAGGAGGGTTCAGATATGCAAGATTGGGAGAGGAGAAAGAGCAAGGAGCCAGTGTCCATTGGAGTTTCCCTTACTGCCGAAGCACCCGGAGGACACCACGAGGATGCTGTTGTGAAGTTCGTGCGGGAACCGAAGTTATGGATTCCAAATCCTTGTTCTATACCTCAAATTGCATGGTAGCGTAGTTGGATTCGTGCTTGTTTGTTGGTAGATCTGGCTTGTTTGTTGACAGATCTGGCTTTTTCTCAAATCACATGGTGATTGACCAGAAGCTGTTGGTGTGGGAGGAGGAGGATGAACTATAGATAGATAAACTAACCACGCCATAAATCTCACGACGCTCAATTACCAACGCCTGATCATCTCGTTAGTCACTCATCGTGCTATTTTGACAATTTTTCATCATCTTTGAGCAGTTGAAAGCTGTCACTATGGCCCTTGAAGCAGTAATCAAGGGTTCTTTCTACTGGGCTCTTAATTGCTGAGGCCTTTGGGAATTTGGGAGCAAAGATTGGTCGTAAGCTTCCATGTGGACGTGGTGGGCTAGTGAGTAAAGTTAGGATTAGCGATTTTAACCATTTGAGTGATGTGGATTATTCAGACTTTAGTCCTCGAGTTTTGACAACTAGCTTTCACCTGTATGGTTGTATGTAATGTAAGCTCAGTATGTCAAGGTGAATCTTCAACTTTAGTTCAACTCTACTATATAAAAAGAAACTTTAGTTCAACTATAATTTACTGCATTCCCTAGAACTAGAAGTGTTGTGCGTGCGTGCGTGCGTGTGTGTGTGTGTGTGTGTGTGTGTGAGAGAGAGAGAGAGAGAGAGAGAGAGTAGAGTGGTATAAGTTTACTGGGTGATGCATATACATGACATTGCTTAATTTTCTTCCTTTTTTACTGTCCGCATTTTAACCAGAGCATTGGAAGTTGAAACCAGGTGTAATAAGTCTACGGAGAATAAAGTTGGTTAGTTACTCCGCGCGGCTATTCCACAGTAAAACAACAAAGTACTAAGTTGCTGCTGCAGATCTGTTTGACAAATAGAAATATTGGATCTAATATTCAAAACAAGCTTCTTGTTTGGAGGTTATGACTAGGAACCACAACTCTGGAATATACTTCAAGAAATTCCAGTACTAAATGAATTAAATTTCCCATTTTAAGACTTTAAATTTATTGGAAAATAAAAAATGAAATTAAGAGGAGGATGAGATATGATCCAACGCTAGTACAGTTCTCCTTTATACTCTTGTTTCTGATGGGTTATTAGATGGTTATGTTCATCATTTGAAGGTTGTTCTTTTGTAATCTCTCTGTCCAGATGTATTTAATTCTACATATGGGGCCTCCACTAAAAAACATAAATAACAATTTTTTTTTCATAAAACTAAGTTTAACATTGGAAATTAGGGTCGGAGTAAAATTGCATATTTCTTTTAATTACTATTTGGTGTTAAGTGTAACCTTGCACATGCTAGTTTGCCTCTTGTATGTCTGCTTGAAATAACATTTCTATGGACACAAATGCTGAAAAGTTTAATTGGCTTAAACAAATGAGATTCTTGTTGTTTTTCTGACTATTCATCAAATCATCAAGCTCTCGTTATTACAATTTTTTTATGCTATGTTCTAGTTAAGAAAATTTGATGTTTTGCTTCCCATGCAAAGAGAACCTTGACACGTACTATGTTAAGAACTTCTTGTCACCATCTTGCATGTAAGAATTGTTTAACAATACACTAATTCACAATATGTTATTACTTGTATGTATTAGCAAATGGGCACCAGAAAGGAGTTGAATAGGAAATTGATGCTTCAGAAAGAAGAGGATGATGATGAGTTGTTTCTTGTGTTGGTTCCTACATTTCTTTCATGCCTTTATGACGAGAAAAGACCAGCCCACACATCATCACGAACACTTCTTTCATTCCAACTTGAAGGCAGTAAATTTGTGGGTATTGGTAGAATTTTAACATCAATGGGTCATGGAAATGCATGTTGATGCATCTATTTAGCTTCAGTTCTTTGAATCTAGTGTAATTCTCCTCGTCACCTGCTAAATAGGTTGTCCTTGAACACAAATAGCACATCCAATATGATGCTTGGTTTAGTGCCAGATTATAGTTGTAGCTATTCCTTGTGCTAGAACCAAGGTGTTTCACATTTGAAAATATTGTGGTATAGCCGGTGGGCATGAAGTTAACCAGCTGTAGCCTGTAGTGAACATTCTTTTCTTTTCTAATATTACTCTCCTTGTCTCTATTTGACATTATCTATACTTGCAGTATGAGTGGAATTGTCAAGTGAATTGATGAAATTCAGCACCCTACAGATGTGCTATTCAATGGTTCATATATGTTTTACTTTATCAAACCTATGCAGTTGTTGATACACGGACAAAGAGTTTTTCATTGTGGTATACTATTTGATGGGAAAAGGTCTACAGGGCAGTGCTACTTGCTGCCGAGTAGTGATCTCTATTGTATCATAGTATGATGCAATAGTTTTGTAAATGACAATTAGAACTTAACTTTCTTTATGTGGTTGCTAACATCGATCTGAACCAAATAGTTGTAGGACTTGAAATATCACACCTCAAAAAGTAAATGTGGTCTGTAATATTTAACTACTTGATATGCCAATTGTAAATGTGGCCTCGTATCATGCTAACAAGAGACCACATATGTCATGAAGTCTGTGCATGAACATTCTAAATTTAACCAGTTCCTGTTGCCCGGTCTTAAGACGCTCCTGAGGCCAATAGCTTGGTATTGCTCTTCATATCAATTGATGGGCATGCAGCTCACTTGCAATTCTCCCAGCTCTAATTGGTGCTGGCAATGGCATTTGTCAGGAGCATCACCTGCACTAAATTTGTAGGAACTCTGTAGATGGCGACGAAAAGATTGAACTGCGTAGCAGCAGCAGGTTGTTCTAAGATGTGGTGACAAGAAGACTAGGATGTGTTACAATTCAAAAGAGCTGAGAGCTGCCTTATAACTTAAAACGCCTGCTGCTTGTTCATTCTGGAGGACGCTCGACATCACCTTAACGAAGACTAGCCTTGTTTGGATGCTAGGGAAGAGAAATCTAGGGAAAATTTTCCCTTGAGGGGATTTTGATGGCATATTGAATCCCTCTTAATCCCTGTGGCCACTTCCCCCCCAAGGGAAATTTATTCCATGCCACCATTTGGATGCCACATGGGTAAACTTCCCTAACATTCAACCCTTTTAGTTTCAAACTTTTAGTATCAAGACACGAGACTAGAGTTCAGTAATACACTTGCCCGTTGAATTTGCAAACTGGAATATGAAAATCTAAGCATCAAAGCTTAATATCCTGCGACTACACTAAATAATATAGAAACATAACATCTTGTAAGTTGTAAAACTGAATAATTGCAAATAATATACTGAATACCAAACTACCACCCCAACATTGTAAACAACAAACCAAGCACCATGGTTTCATGATTTCACATGACACACCATGGACGAATTGATAATCATTTCACCAAAAGATAGCCGATACAGGTACGGACGGCATGAATCATATGATAGACAGCAAGTTCGAGGTACATCCATTTTTGTTTCAGCATTAAGACTAGTTCTTATATGGCCTTGCAGGTCTAGTCATCTGATGTTGCAGATTGGTCTAGCATTGAAAACACCAGCATCAAAGCTACTCATATAGGCTATGGCATTTCAGAATGGTTTCAATGGAGAGATGACAACAGAAACATACTACACTCCTGGTTAGACTCAAAAGGGTCAACCTGAAATTGCATATGCCGTTAGAAACACTTCCAGTAGTCTAATCATCTTCTTACTCAGATCAGCTAGATAAATCTCCAGTTCAACAAAAGGTCACATGCACATCCCATACACTAAGTATCAGTAGCCTTTCAACACAGGCATTGCCTATCAACATAACTAGAGCCTCTTTGCCCAAAAAACTGTCCTCATGTGACCACGATATGGTCTCAGATTCAGTAAGGCTGTCGCAAGATATTCTTTATTTGCCTCAAATGTGTTCATGGTCCTTAATTGTGGCGACCCGCATAATTAACCCTAGATAATGACCGAGTGTTGCCATTAATCTTGAGTTAATCATACTGATCTGGGCATATTTAATTAATAAACCATCGAGTAAGCCCGACGTGAATATTAATTAATACGCCATTTCAAAGTGTTGCAACAGAAACAATAATTAGAGACTGAAATGGAAACTTTATTACCTTTCCATTGCCACGCAGGCTATATGTTCTTTGCTATAATTATACATACAATCCATGTACAATCAAGTCTAATACATGGATAATATTCAAAAGCTATCAACAGCTACTGCATTCATCTGGAATCCATATTCTGATCAGTTGCTTGTCCACCAAATCCATTATCTAGCAAAGGGAGAGTTATAAACGGTGAGTACAAAGATGTACTCAGCAAGCGATAATAGTAACATAATCATAATGAGTTTTATCCACCGGAGCTCTTACCAACTCCAAATCAAAACGGTTTTATAAACTAAAACTTCCCAGTTTCAACAAACTAGGTTTTATCAACCGGAACTCTCCAGTTCCATTCCTCAAATCACATCCCAATCAATTTATCTGAAAAGGTTTTTACGAGTAAAATCTTGGTCATTATTATTTACAAAACTTCTACTAGCACTCGTATCCAAGGTTCCGTAGCCTCCAGTCCAGGAGACAGGCATGAATTCATGATTTTATACCCTGCGCAGGTTTTGTATCACTTTCCCCATAGCGAACTTGACCGAAGTCAAGAACCCAGAACGTTTATCACCGCTTTGGTATTAAATCTCCAACCCTGGCCCCTTCCGGTTATGCGCTATCTTGATTCGACGGCACTATGACCGGGTTAGCTTGATTATACCTCATCACAAAATCGAAGTACTCGTTTTCCTGGCCACTACCGTTGTGCTACAACGCGAATCGATGGTACTATAGACATTAGGGTAGCTTGATTGATCTCCGCCTCAACAAGCCGAGATACTCGCCTAAGCTTTAAATATAGCGCTTACATTTACTCATTTCAACATTGAGTTCGGTGATGGATACCGTCACCGGCTATCCCATGTCCTTCTCAGGGAATCCAGCAATCCCAGTTAACACAATATACTTACCCATTGTGGAGATTTAAATACCATCGCGGGACAACCTTTTACGGTTGTTTCCACACACTATGGTTGACACGAATTAATACGGTTCTATGTCCGAGTGTAGTGGTTTCAACCTTATATTATATCCAATGTAGAGGGCCCCACCGGCAACCTCATTCTCTGGCACCCTCTACCCACCATATAATAACTCACCCCGAGCTCCCGTCGGTTGAGTCCAAATCATAATTCATCAATTTACAAATCCAGCGCACTTGCGATTAATCCAATCATCGATTTCAATTTTTCAATTAAATAGATTTTTTCATGCATCAATGCATTTCACAAATCTTTTATAAACTCTTTATAAATCCATTTCATAAACATGGACAAGGAATGCTTGCCTGGATTCTGGTGGAATATACGTCCTCACACGATTGTAGAAGATAATCTGCGGATATAAAGCGATTCCTGAAATTAGAAAATAATATAATTTAGATAGTTAATAAGTTTTTATATGATTTGGGTGTCCAACCCCTTTCTTTAAATTTATTGAATTAATGTATGTTTAATGAGTATTTTATCTTGGAGGTTATTTAGATTAACATATTTTGACTGAATATATTTTAGTCTGAACTAGTGTGGCTTACTACCTTTTGTTTGATGTCACTTATAATCTGAATTTATATTTTTAGTATGGATAGAATTTTAACTATTTCAATTACCATGACAATTGCTAGGATTAATTATTTCTTAATCTCTTTAACGAATCTAATTCATTTTCCTTTTTACTTGGTTTATTTGTCTCCTGATTTAATTATAATATTACTGATTCAATTTTTATAGTTGATGTATTGGGTAATTCACAGAATCTGATTCTTTTCTGGATTATAACCGGTCAAACTGTTTTGTTCAATTTCATTTTCTTGATTATTAATATCTGAGCCTAACTTACTCGATTTATCGACTATTTACTTGTAAAGGAGTTGTTAGCACTATTTCCTTACCGAATATACACTTATTTATTCTGATGCAATCTTTTAGCTATCATAATATGATTATGACATAAAGATCTTAATGTAATTCTATTTATTAAATCTTTAATCCTAATAATAACATTCTTGTTATTAGTATTATTTCTTCTATTGGTTATTACCATATTTTATCGTCCTCTTTTCATTCCTTTCTTTTACTGATCAAATCTTATCATTTCTTGAACCCAATTTAATTTGATGTATATAGGTTGTTTATTTAACTTTAGTCCATATATTGATTTGTTGCCTTTTGATCTGCGCATTATAATTCTAAACATTACAGTTTGTAAATGCGTCATATTAATGTATTCTATTCTAACATATTGTGCTTTCGTATCTTTTAGTTTGATACATGGACTTTGTTATAATCATTCACCTTTATTTAATTTTAATAGACATTCATACTAAAGTTTAGATTTCCAATTAGTTTAGCTTTTATTTTAATTACTACTAAATGCATACTGCGTATATCCATATGAGTTGATTTGCATTGCAAGTAATTTGGTTAACATTCTTTACTCATTTAAAGTATTACTTTGCTTAGCTTTTATTTTGATTTCTGATATATGCAAACTTTATAAGAGTATGAATTGATTTGCGTAGCTATTAATATGATCAACCAAATTTTCTCATTTAAGGTATTATTCCTCCTAATTGACTTATTATGGGAACTATTGATATTGTTTACTTTATTTACCCAAATGCAGATTAACAGTCCAATTAGAACTAAGTGTTACAACTATTTGATTACCATATTTTTATGGTAATAAGTTTTTATATGTTTTAAAGAGCCCAAGAGTTTAGTATATTGCTTTAGGATTCATTAATTTTTGTTTCACGATTTTTAAAGCTTTATATGATTTTATCTGGTTATATTTTACTTTTGATCAACTAATTGAATTTATAATTTTATTCAATTATCTGAATTGATCTAGGAGGTTTCACCTAAGGTAGAATTTATAGATTTGGGTGACATGTCCAATTTCATCATGTTTCTTGTTTTTCTCTTTTCTTTTCTCTTCCTTCTATTTCTACTTCTATTTTCTATTCTACTTGTTTATTTTATTTTCTACTTCTTGCTTATTCTTTCTTCTCCTTATTTCTTTTTCCTTAATTCTCCTTTTCTCCTTCTCCTTATTCCTTTTGTCTGTCTCTTCTTCTCCCCATTCCCTTCACGCTTCTTCTTCTCCCCTTCTTGGCTCCTCTCTGCTCCTGGCTCCATGGCGCCTCCGTCTCCCCCTTCGGTCCTTGCCTTCGGCCGACTCCGACTCGGCCTCCTTCCTGGCGCGCACGCACAGGCGTCCCCTTCCCTGGCTCTCACCGACTCCCCGCCAGCCTCGCTCTCGACGACCCACTGCCTCCACCGATGGCAACGCCATCCCCGCCTGCTCTTCTTCCACCCCCTTCCCATTTTCTTATTTAGGGTTGGTAGCCCTAATCTTCTACTCCTTCCTCTTCTCTTCTCTGGATGCTGATCCCCTCCCTGTCTCTTGCGCTGAATTGATTTGGGCTCGGTTCGATCTAGGATTTGGTATCTTTACTTGATTCCCTTCCCTTATTGTCGCTTGAGCCGGATGGTGTTGTTTCGGTTTTGATTAGGGTTTGGATTAAGGTTCGGTATTCCTCTGGTTACCGAGTTCTTTACTGCGATTGGGATGATTCTGTGTTGCTCGGTGCTAGGGTTTCATGATGCTTTGATATTAAAATGATAATACTGAGATCATGTTTTTATTGATCTGTGATACTTAAGGGGTTTGCTGGAGATCCTTTATACTAATTGCCATATGGATGGATTTAGCAGATGATGTTTAGATGGATGTTAAATATGATTTGAGGATCTCTAAGTGCTTAGGTATATCATGAGGATGCTGATTCCTTTATTGCTCTACTTACATGGTAGATAATATATGCTGTTATGCTGCTGATTGCTTCTCTGAATATTTGAGGTATGGCATGAGGACGTTGGTTCCTTTAATGTTCTGCTTACATGATCGATGATGGCCATGCTATTATGCTGCTGAATGTTTCTCGGCATATTTGATTGAAGTATAGCAATAGTGGCTTAAGTGATTTTGATGGCATGGTAGATGATGATTAGTTGATGCCATGCCTTAAGGGTAAACTATTCTTTTGGCCTGTGATGCAATATTTTTCCTCAAACCTCATGCAAGTTGGATGACACTTATTTTTCCACTGTCAGTGTGCCGAGGGAGCATGTTTGGCTAGGGAAATATGATGCAACCCTTGCATGCTTAAGTCCTAAGAACTGAGGCCAAGATCTCCTATTATTCATTTTTACTTCTATTTCATTCTTACTCCTACTGTCCGTTTCATTCTTCTTGTTCTTGCTGTCTTTGATATACTACTCTACGTGGGAGTGTTGGCTGGGACTTACTTGGTTGAATCTGAGATTGAATTAAAATGGGGGATGGGTGTGCTGCTCTGCTTGATCCTTCTCCCTTCTGGTTCCTTGGTTGTCTCCTGCTCCTAGCTGCGCCTTGCTTGTGGTCGCTCTCCCCTTGCTGCGCTTCTGAATGGCTTCCTCCTCTGGAGATCGACCTCCTGGCTCCTTGCTTCTGGGCTTGGAGCTCTGGCCGAAAGTGTGGCTTGGTCTTGGGAGAGTACTGGGAGTTGGGGTTATTTGGGGAGCTCTCTCTCTCCTTTTGCTGGCTTGGTTCGGCTGGAGGGTTTCGGCTGGTTCTGGAAATGGGTGTGTTGTCCCTTGTGTACAGTGTCTTTGCCTTATCCTTTCTATTGTGGGCTTTTACTGTTCTACTGAGGTAAAATGGTCTTTACCGCGCGATATTTCTCAATACGCGTGTCTACGGTTTAAACAGGTTCGTATACTGTCGAGTAATGCAACTATTGATCGCTAGAGGGGCCAGATTAGCCCCCGGATAATCTAGGGTACCTCAATTAGCGATAATTAATTAAAGGCTGACGGCAGTTCTATCTCAGATTTTATATTTCAATTGAATTATTTATTCCTATTCTAATGCATGGTTGTTTTCTTACAATGCAAGTTATGCAGATGAAGACTGAAGATCATTAGATTAGGGTTTTGTCTTTTGAAATTTTGTACCACTGATCTGTAGTCATTTGATTGAAAATTTGTAATCAAGACTTTTGTCATTTCATAATTTCATATTTGTAATTGATTATCAATTCATATTGTACTATTCCAGATGAATTAATAAAGTTTATTTATTGTTTTTATTTAATCCCTTCTCTTAATTTGCTGTTAACTGTTAGTTAATCATGTGGGGTATTTCATTAATTCAGCATTTGGCTCTTCACTAAGGATTAGATCTTCTAAAACTACTCTTTTTTCCTTAAGAATGCTGGCATCTTCAGATATCATTCTCACACTGAGGACTTGCAATGCCTCCATTGCCGTATTGTACAATTCATGATCCACGTAGGCACAAAATGTGCACCAAAGCGTTGATTGATCAGGTTGGATTTTTGCTTGGTGAATACATTCAACAATATATTCAACAACATGAATCTGACCCTGTGAAGAATATTCAGACATGAGTTTAACTTCAACACTGTTTGGGAAAGAAGAGTAGATCAATTTATCATAGACGTACTCTTTTATTTGCCTCTGATAGTATTATATTGAAAAGCAATATGTCGGGCTGAATTCCTTCAATTATGCATATGTCCATGAGATCCAGTGCCCCTTCAAATTCCTCTCTTGCTAATACAACTTTGTCATGGAAAAACTAGGCATGAACCTCAAGTCAATGGATCCCAAGAATTCAAATCAACTCAAACAAAGGAATCGACACTTTATTAATTAAAAAAATGCATAGTGAGTAGTAGTGACTCTGCATTTAACCGGACTTACCTTTATGAGAGGCGTAAAAGTCAAAACATTAGGATAGAAGCCATCTCGGAGCATCAAGGACGAGAAGAATTTGGTGATTTGAAACAAGGCAACAATTTGCAGCACTCTATCATAATATTATAAAGCTGTAATATTGGTGGAAGACTTCATAATCTCATCATCTTGAAGGTTTTATTGCTTTGTGAGGCGCAAACCGGAAAAAAAAAGTCTATCAATTTCAACAAGATCAAATGTTCCATGAAAATTACTGAGACCAAGCATAAAGAAACGACCACAAATACCGGGTTCTCTGATCCAATAGAGAGGAAAACTAAATAAAATTCATCATTTCATCACAACAAAAGAAAGCAGAAATAGGCAGGTAAACACATACCTCTTTGGCATTAACCGAGAGAATGCAACACAATCTTTGTAGAGATCACTCTTCGATAAGGATTTATGTTCCATAAGACATTCTCGGCTACATTGAAGTACCTCGGCATTTCCTCTATCATCCTCGGCTCCAAAAGCTCGTATCTGAAATAGCATGAATTAAACATCAAGACTTCAAACAATCCATCACTTTGTAAGAAACATCAAAGATCATCTTGGCCAGTGCGAAGTGACCTTAGCAATCAAAACCGAGAAATTTTGACAACTAACATGATGATATTTGAACCCGTAGCGATAGTGAGGACTAGGTGGTGAGGTCTTGGGATATGATATCCAAGACTTTCACTAAAACACCGATGATGTGCTAGTTTGAGCAGTTGTCGTTAGATCATCACACTAACAATATTACGGAATGCCATTCCACGACCAATTGCTTCCTACTCCCCTAGGCTTGGCCCGACACACCCATATTAGCAAGTATGTTCCAAAACTACATACAAGCGATTGAGATATCTGTGCGAGATAAATTGAAACCTTGTTTCACTTATCATGAATTGTAACAGATTAAACACTTTGGAACTTATGGTGGGTTTAGTACCTTGAAGTAATCAAAATATTACGAAGTGTTGGAAAGAAAATAGAGAAGGTCAAGATAAGCATAAATCAGCTCCTTTGTTTGGAGAGGCTATCATGAATAAACAATAAACCATTTACAAACTTTGACCAACTTAGAGCATGATGTGGACACGGTAATAAAGCCATAAAAATGGTATCATTTCTTAACGAGAATGGTTGAAACTGATTTACATGTTGTCATGGGCGTGGGCTGCCCAATATCTAGGTTAGGCGATCCTATAAGAACATGCGGCAGTCTCTTGGCACATTAAGCAAGAATGAATCAAGAAGTTTCCTTCTAGTTCAATCTCTCTCCCAGATCAACTCCTCCCTACAGAGCCCACTTTTTCTATTAGCGTTTTTCTCCTTCAAATCGTGCCGTCTAATCTCTTCTGACAGTAGTTACCCTCGTCATGTACAACATACATGACGTGTTGTGTCCTTACTCTAAGCGTTAAGTACTTAAGTGTCAACTCACTTTAGACCACTTTTGTCTTTAAAAAAGAAAAGCGGGGAAAACGACAAAAATTACGGACCTTGTCACCATAACAAAGGTCACGTAGCAATAGCATAGATTAAATCGTTGTTGCCACAGAAGTCAATTTTCGAGAATTCTACATAGAGCTGCATGTGTTTTTTAAACTTCCAAGAATAGTACAAGTGATACTTTCTATTTCCACTAAACTGCACACAAACACAAGAGGAAGATAAATATAGTAGATTGGAAGTAAACATACCAAGTTCTTCAGAGAGACAAAGCGTGTTTGATTTCATTGTTTAACATGTCCGTCTCGATTATGCTTATCCTTTTGGAAACATCAACATGCGAGCACATTTCCTTCTTCATAAGGAACATTGACATTGCCAAGCAGTGAAAGCGAAGCTCATAAGTCTGAGATTTGGCCTCACGTTCGGATGTTTCATTTTAGCTAGTATGCGGACAGACTCTTTACAGTTCATTCTATAAAAATAATAAGAGGGGTTTAGTTCATACTTCCTATTAACAACAAATAAACTTCCACATATTTTTATGAAGTGAAGTGCAGCGACTAAAAGAAAAAGTATAATTATGGAGCGTGGATATGACCACGAGCATCAAGTATTGAGGGCGAGAGAAGAAAAAGATTATATGAGACCAAGCGGCGTGATGCGGTCGGTAGTGATAGCATAAATGACCAAGCTGAAATTAAGATGACACAAAGGTAGGGACGAGAGACACAACATATCGAGAAAATCTCTTTCGAGCCAATGAATTACCATAATTTCGCAGCTTGAAAGCAAAGCATTAAAAGCATGTATATACTTGGTTGTATCTACGAAATTCTTTCCGGCAAGTCCTCGGCCAGGATCCAAGCGTAAACTTACGCTATAGCCAAGCGAGAGAAGCGGCGAGTGTATCATTGTAAGGTCAAAACCCCTTCTCTCCATCGCTTCAATCTGGAAACCACAAGAATAAAACATATGTGCTAAAATAATAATAGAGCAGGCAAAGTTCAACTCTGCATAATAGCTCTCATGGACGGTAAGACAATGATTAACATTCTGATATCTCTTCACAAAAATCAGGGTTTCACAACATAATTAGTGTGCATAATCATCAATTTATTTACCACGATATGCTTTCGAGGTAACTCGATATGATCTTCATCACAGGCGGTTCCTATTTAGAACCGTGCATGATATGCATAATTCGACACTACATAAGCGTTGTCTTGGATTCTAATGGGATTCAATGTCAGCGTCACGTAACTCATCCTACTACTACTCTCACTCAAAGCATCTGTGATGATCGATCACGTGGCTCATCTACTACTCTCGTCCAAAGCACACTTAACTTTGAAATTCTAAAGGGAGTCAGCGGATTTAACTTCCGAGAGGTCACTACTACTCTCACCCAAAGCATCTGTGATGATCGATCACGTGGCTCATCTACTACTCTCGCCCAAAGCACACTTAACCCGAAATTCTAACGAGAGTCGGTAGTTTAACTTCCGAGAGGTCACCCATCATAGTACTACTCTCATACAAGCACGCTTAACCGGAGTTCTTACGAGGAACTAGTACTTTAGTCTTTGGTATGATCGCATATGATGTGAAACACGTCCCTCTCCCCTTAACTCCATGAGCATCCAAACACCGATTTTAATGTTACCATACTCAGAACACGATTTGAGCTACATTTTAGTGTTGTCTCATACTCAAAGCAGTACAAAACTTGAAAGCCGTTTTGAGGTTTTAAGCGATTTTTTTAATTCTGTCACCGCACACGCACTCACGCAAACCATCATTGAAAAACCTCACGATTTTGGATGAAACTTCTCGTTAGCTTTCCAGCGAGCCAAAGAACACCCGGTCGGAGTTACGAGTCAAAAGTTATGGCTATTTCCACTACTACTGAGCAGTACATCACGGTAGGGTCCAAAACGCCATCAGCATCGGTTATGGGAGCGGCGATGATACTCGGGATTATCACTGCCGGCTCAGGAACCGGCAGTGATAATAGATATCTCTGGCGGTTAAAGAGCAAACCGGCAGTGATAATAGATATATCTCCCGGTTAAAGACCAAATTCGGCAGTGATATAAATGTTTATATTCAATTTTCTGGCAGTTTTAAAACAACACGAAGAGATCCAGGAGGTCACCCATCCTAGTTAATATTACTCTCGCCCAAGCACGCTTAACTAATGAGTTCTATCGTCGATTTTAACGCATTTCCCAAGAGGTCACCCATCCTAGTACTACTCTCGCCCGAGCACTCTTAACTTCAGAGTTCTTACATGATCTAGTACCGTAGTGTCGGTATGATAACATTTGAAATATAACGCTTCCCACTTCCCTTAACCTCACAAAGCACCCGAACACTGTTTTTAGTATTATCATATTCCGAATTTACCATAACATGGATGTTTTAAATTTGAAAGACTTAGGAAAAAATTGGAACATCCAAGTCATGGTTTCCCTCCAAAATTTGAAGCATCCAAGTCATGGAAAACCTTATCACTGCCGGCTCTACGCATAGTCGGCAGTGATAATGTCAAATGCCTTTCAGATCTTGGCGGGAAAATACATATCACTACCGGTTAAAGAATAAACCGGTAGTAAAAGTTTCAATATCACTGCCGGTTCTATTTAGAACCGGCAGTGATATGTCACTACCGGTTTTGAGTATAAACCGGGTAGTGATAGTTTGTTATCACTGCCGGTTGGTTATACCAACCGGCAGTGATACGTTTCCTGGGCAGCGGATCTTACGAACCGGTAGTGATATTTTATCCTTTGGCGGCTCTAGCCTAACGGCGGTGATATGGCGGCAAGGATTGCACTGTTACGTAGTAGTGTTTATGTTGGATTTCCTATTTGCAAACCGAATCAGACTTGTTACCCGAAAGAAAAATTGGAGAACTCATCGTGCTGATTCCATAAAGTAGAAAAACACTCTGATCAGAATTATGAATCAAAAGTTATGATGTTTTTACTAACCGTGCGGAATATCTACAGGAGTCATATACTAAAACCGTCTGTGATGTTGTTGATATCACAGACGGTTTCTGAATAGAACCGTCTGTGATGTTCTCACTGACGGTTGCACTATAGAACCGTCTGTGATGTTCCTCATTATAGATGGTTATCAAAACGTACCGTCTGTGATGAGACGTCTAAGATAAACCTTTTTGTAGTAGTGTTCTCGGGCATCGACAGGTAGGTGGAGGCCTCGGCGTCCTCACTACCAGGCTGTTGACGGCGGAAAAAGGCGGATAGTGTCAACGAGTATCACAAGCAATGGTCAAAAGTCCATAATACCCCTAACAAATATACGATTAGATTTGATTTCTACTACCATTATTTACTACTCATGTTATGCACCATAAAATTTCTCTAATTTAATTTATACTACACATTATATACTACAAGTATAATGCGCGGTAAAATTTCTCATGTTGTGCACCGTAAAATTTCTCTAATTTGATTTATATTACACATTATATACAACCAGTATAATGCATCGTAAAATTTCTCAATTATTTTGCAACAATATTAATTGTTCGGTTCTGATCACCGATCCTAAGTAGAGGAACATATATCAGTAGGGCAAAATTCCCAAGGCCTTGCCGTACTCGACGACGTTAACTAATATCTCATCCAGATTCTTGTACTTGAACTCGAATCCTTCCCTGACGAGCTTCTCGGAAGAAAGGCAGACTCTCGGCTTCTCAGGGAACCCACCAAAGCTGCAGACAAACATAGACTAGCTCGTCGTCAGTACGCCACTGAGCGTCAGAACTCGCGCCAAATTAACATGCATATGCATGTGGAGGGCTTGAGGTGGTCAATTCGTACGTACGTACCGATCGGTTCTCACGTCGTACTGTGGGTACTTCTCTGCCAGTAAACGGGCAAGCTGCAGGACGGTGGTGTTGTGGCTGCAGCAGATGTACCTCCCGGCGAAGACTTCGTTCTCGGCGAATATCTTGGCACGGCAGAGGTCGTCGATGTGAACTATTGACAAGGAACCGGAGACAGCCTGCAAGCCTATCAGGAGGTTGAGCTGCGTCTCATCGCCTGCAAAAATAAACACAGGCCGCACCATGCATTTATCGTCCGTCAAACCTCCCTAGTGGTAACACAACACGTAGGGGATGAAGAGAGCACGGAATTAAAGAAGTTCAGAACTTGTTTGCTGCATCTTCCTTGTTTGCATCTTTCAGTTTAGTAAACTGTAAAAAAACGAAGCCCAACACTAGTGCTTTTCTCACCGGTTAACAAGGAGAGGGTAATGGGGACGCTAGTTTTGGCCTTGACCGGTGCTGCACCCATAGTGGTGGCTTCTCAGTTGTCAGGTACTCGACGTCCGACCAGGAGTCCTCGTCCAGCACATGGCCGTCGCCTTGAAGCGGCCTTCTGGAGATTGCGGCATCCGACGATGTCAGGATCACGCGCTTCACCGTGCCCGCTTTCGCGCACGACCTCATGACGTTCAGAGTTCCTTGGACACCGGCTTCAATCAGTTCTTTCTGTCATTACCAATTACCATACCAGAAAAAACACACACACACACACAGTAAGTCATCTCTAAACAGGAATTGCACTGACATAATTGGGTTGTCGATAGTGTTCTGACAAGCATGTGAATAATTGTCAGAGTGACAACATGAAAATTGAGTCCCAACTACTACTTGTTAGTAGCACTATTCTTACTATCATCGAGAGAGAGAATGACACACTGAATTGGGGCAAATTTTCTGAATTTTATTGCTCATACCAGTGCTATTGCCACCCTAAGGGGTTGGGCAAGTGCCATATTTATAGCTGCTGCTCATGACATACAATAATACCAGTCTAAAGGCTGCCCTAAAGGCTGCCCAAAAGCTAGTCAAAAGCTGCCCTAAAGGCTGCCCAAAAGCTAGTCAAAAGCTGCCTAAAAGCTGCCCTAAAAGCTGCCCAAAAGCTAGTCAAAAGCTGCCTAAAAGCTGTCCTAAAAGCTGCCCAAAAGCTAGTCAAAAGCTGCCCACAAATCACCAAGACTTATTCCATCATTCTCCCCCTAAGTCTTGTCTGTCGTCTTGTGGGAAAGTTGGACCATCCCGGTCTGGGCGTAGCTCAAGAAACTTGATCCTCCCAAGGGGCTTGGTGGCGAGTCCATGGTGGTCCTTGGTGTTGATGTAGCTTGCCTTGATGCTTCCTTCCTCCAGGCGGCCGGATGAAATGATATCTCACCGGATGTGCTTGCTCCGTTCATGAAAAGCAGGGTTCTTTGCCAGGGCTAGAGCGGACTTCTTTGTCTACCCCTGAGCTCCACCGTGCTAGTGTTTACGCCAATGAGATCACCTGCATCGGGCAAGCGAGAGCCTGAGTTGCGAGAGGTGGAGGCCGCTATGTACTCGGCCTCCACAGTGGGCAGGGCCACCACCTGTTGTTTGACCGATGCCCGGTAAGCGAGACACTTGCCTAGGAAGAAGAGCATCCCGCTCGTGCTCTTCTTTGGTGTCAACTTGTCGCCCGGCGTGGTCATTTGTCATGCCCGAAGCGAAGTGTGCCTCCCAGGGCACCTCGGGTAGTGGAGACCGTGATCGAGAGTCCCATAGCGTAGCGGATGATTCTCTTCACGGCTGCCAGTGCTCCGTTGTCGGTCATTTGCATGAGCAAGCTAACGTGGCCGACGGAGAATGCCAAGTCGGCCGTGTGTGGGTGAGGTAGCGAAGGCTCCCCACAAGGCGCCCGTCTTGTGTAGCGTCCACCTCCTCTGTTGTCTTTGTCGCGGCTCGGCCAGACCTCTCCTCCATCGGAGTGGGGCCGGGTTGCAATCGATGAGCCCAGCTAGCTCAACGGCAGCGCTGGCGTAGCGATCTGTTGAAGTGACATCCGGTCGTCTGGTGCACCTCGATCCCAGGTAGAAGGAGAGAAGCCCAGTCGCTCATTTGGAAGGTGGCCTTCATTTCTTCTTTGAATGCCGCCACCTCGCATCCTTGGTGCGGTGATCACCAAGTCGTCGGCGTAGACACCCACCAGCCAGGCATTTCCTCCATTGGCCCGCCGGTAGATGGCCGCCTCGTCTGAGCTTTGCTCGAGGCCCATCCCCTTGAGCGTGGAATCTAACTTGGCATTCCATGCCCTTGGTGCTGCCGCCAAGCCATAGAGAGCCTTGTGCAAGCGCAGCACCTTGCCCTCCTTGCCGGGGATCGCCAAATCCGTGGTGGTCTGCGTAGACCTCTTCCTTGAGATCTCCGTTTAGAAATGCCGACTTGGCGTCCATGTGGTGAACACGCCGACCCTCCTGAGCAGCCGGTCACGAGGAGGAGTCGCCGCAGTTCCAACCGTGCTCACGAAGCGAAGGCATCGTCGAAGTCGATCCCCTCTGTTGCCGCGAAACCACGTGCCACCAAGCGAGCCTTGTGTTTGACAATGGCGCCGGCTTCATCCTCTTCGGCTTGAACACCCACTTAAGGGTGATCGCGCGGTGACCACGGGAAGATCGGCAAGCTCCAGTGCGGTTCTTCTTAACCGCGTCCATCTCCGTCTGCATCGCGGCACGCCATGCTGCGTGTCTTTCGGCCTCTGCGAAAGACCGAGGCTCACCATCGTCGCACGCAAGATGCAACTGCGCCTCGGTCGTGAGGCACCGATCCTGGCACGGTGGTCGCCGAGAAGGTCCTCCATCGTGCGATACCGCATAGCGGCTCGCCGTCGTGAGTGCAGCGTCGATCGCTCCTCGTCGTGGGAGAGTGGAGTAACGAACTCCACGGCTGTGCTCGACACGAGCTGGTGTCGGAGAGGGCGTGCCTGGAGGGTAACCGTTAGTCTTTGGAGTAAGCGGACGCCGAGTGCGTGGGGGTTCGGGGACTGGGGTAGGCGCGTTCGACGAAGAGGTGCTGCCTACTCCCCCAGCTCCCTCGAAGTGGACGTACTCAATGGTGAAGTCGTCGTACGTCGGAGTCGAGCCATTGTCAACTGCCTTGTTCATGTACTTCTCAACAAGCCATGGAACCTGGGTTCTACTCTTGAAACCACCGAAAATTTGTTCCCTTCGGACACGGCCGGTGACAAGCTGGAGATAATTCGTGTAGAGATCTCCTGGCCAGACGCAGCTACACCAACGATGACAGAGGTTCCCCAGCCCTTGTGACAGCACTCCAGTGCAGCCCTCATAACAGAAACATTTCCAATGCATTCAAAACTGTAATCCACGCCACCATCTGTAAGGTCAATTATGACCTGTTGGATTGGTTTGTCATAGTCTTTTGGGTTCACAAATTCAGTAACTCCGAAGTTCTTTGCTTGGCAAGAAGGCGACGATGGCGATCCCAAATCCTCATGACTCCGTTCTTTACTAACACACCCGAACCATTCTCATCCAGCTGTCCCAAGCTGATGATAGAGTTCCTCAACGCGGGGATGTAGTAGACTCCGGTGAGCAGCCTGTGCTCACCAGACTTGGCGGTGAGTATGGCCAGCCGACGCATACGGATCTCCACGCCGAGGCGTCCCAAACTTGACGAGCCTCGGACGTTGGAGTCAAGCTCGGTGAAGAACTCCGTCGACCGGTCATGTGATTGGTAGCGCCCGGTGTCGAGGTACCACCGTCAATCTTGTCACCGCTGGGCTGTCGCCAAGAAAGGCGTGTGCTCGGTTCATCAAGGTGGAGGAGATTCACTGCGGTGATGCCGCTGGAGATAGCTCGATACTGCGTGTGCCAGGAGGCGAGCCGGCTCTTCTTCCTCCACGTGCGATGTGGGCCTGGCCACGTCGTGGTAGCGACACTCCTTGGCCCAATGGCCAAGCTTGCCACGATTGTGGCGAGAGTAAATCTCGTCTTGCGGCCTTTGGTTGCGGCGTGCGCCGCCTGGCGCCTCGCGGTGTCGCCCTTGGCACGCGTCCTCGTGCCCCGGCTGAGCAGCGTCGCGGCGCCTTGCGCGGCTTGGCGTGCTGCGACCGCTGTCGCGGCGAAGGACTCCCCTTCTTCCGTCACCCTGGCAAGCCTCCCACTTTTCTCGAGTGAGATGTAACTTCCCGCCGATGGTGATAGGCCCCGAGAGAGGCGTGGTTCGTCATTTGTCGGCGACCTTGAGACGACCTATCGCCTCTTCGATCGACATCGTGGAGAGGTCCAATAGAGACTTCGATTGAAGCGGCGATCTGCTTGTACTTCGGGGATGCAGCGGAAGAGCTTCTCGACGGCTCTCTCCTCATCGTCGGTGTCGTCACCAAACTGCACCATCTTCTGCAGGAGAGTGGTAAGACGGAGAGCAACGTCGTCAACATCCTCACCTGGCCTGACGGCCAGGTTCTCCCACTCTTACGAAGTGCTGCGGTGTGGTCTTGCGGCGCGATCATGCCGATGCGTCTGCGGCGATGGCATCCCAAGCCTCCTTGGCGATCCGCTTCTTGAAAGCGTGAAGCGCATCTCCAGGCGGGGATCATGCGGCGATGAGGGCATCCAACGCCCGTCGATCCTCGTCGTAGTCGACGTCGCCGTCTCGGATCGCCTCCCACATGTGCCGCACTGGAGCCTTATCCTCATCACCGCGCCCACTCGACATAGTTGGTCTTGGTGAGGGTAGGCCACCCGATCTGGGGCCAATGTCACGATAATGGCCTGGTCCCGCGGTGACCATGGTACCGTCCGGGAGGGAGAGTCGCGCCGCTGTAAGGGCCACGATCTCCGTCGGCCAGTGCCGCCTCTGCCGGGGCGCGATCGCCGCCAGCGTCCCTTGAGCTCTGCCGGGGCGCGATGCGTCGCCCTTGGCGTCCCGCCGAGCTCTGCCGTGGCGTCTGCGCTTGTCAGGCTCCATCGCTCATGAGGGTGGGCAAGCGCCCATCGCCGCGCCGCTCACTTCTTGCCTCCCTCTCGCTTGAGCTGCCGTCGGCGCGCCGTCGGCGAGCGGCTGCTTTGGAGCTCTTGCCTTGAGCCTCGAAGCTCTGCTTGCCGCGCCGCCTGTGCATCCATTTCTTCTTTGCTTCCACCTCTGCTCTTCTTCTTGCCGATTCTGCGCCGCCCGACTTTGCGCCCTTGCCGCCGTCGGCTGCAGTCTCTCTTTGCTTTGCTCGCTCATGATCTCTGCCGCGGCAACCGACCTCTGCCGGCTGCCTTTCAGCGGCCGGCCGAGGTATCCTTCGACATGGCGCGCTAGTGGGGGTTTGCTAGGGAAGAAGGCGCCTCAGGCAATTTCTTTGCTCATTATTCGAAAGGTGAAGGGTGGCGAAGCTTGGTATTGTATTTCTTCTTTGCTTCTTGAGCGAGGAGGGCGTGGGAAGGAGATGAGCAAGAGATGTTTAGGCTGCAAGAAAGAACGGCTCTGATACCACTTGTTAGTAGCACTATTCTTACTATCATCGAGAGAGAGAATGACACACTGAATTGGGGCAAATTTTCTGAATTTTATTGCTCATACCAGTGCTATTGCCACCCTAAGGGGTTGGGCAAGTGCCATATTTATAGTCGCTGCTCGCAAATACAATAATACCAGTCTAAAGGCTGCCCTAAAGGCTGCCCAAAAGCTAGTCAAAAGCTGCCCTAAAGGCTGCCCAAAAGCTAGTCAAAAGCTGCCTAAAAGCTGCCCTAAAAGCTGCCCAAAAGCTAGTCAAAAGCTGCCTAAAAGCTGTCCTAAAAGCTGCCCAAAAGCTAGTCAAAAGCTGCCCACAAATCACCAAGACTTATTCCATCACTACTATAGACTACCATCAGAGATGCATGACGGTACAACTGCTATGTTAGCAATTGGTGGAAGACTGGAAGTGGTTGTTCACCTCAGGATTCTCTGACTCGAGGTTCACCGGAGCTGCGACGAGGAAAGTGTACTCGCAGCCAGAAACTCCTTCGTCGAAGCTTCCTTCTTCGTCCAAGTCGGCACGGATGATCTCTAACGGGCCAAGTGCTTGCAAGTCCTTGAGGTGGGAGTTCTTCTCCGTGTCATCTACTTAAAAATAATAGAATCTTCAGAGGCGAGACCAAACTCCCAAAAAATGTTATCGTCGTCGTGCTGCAGCAACTTCAGCATAAGTGATACGTCATATATGCATAGCCGTTACCTGTTTACCTCAAAATTGGATAATTTCGAGGACGAGGAGTGCTATGCTTTTCTTTGTGAAAGTTGCACGAGAAGTTCTTCTATAATTTCTTTTCCAATACAAATTGTATAAATCTTAAAGCACCTGAGCGTTTGGGCCGGACCACAGAGGTTAACGTGACAACCTTCCAATCCCAAACTTGTTGATCTCAGAGAGACAACCATGGTTTCGAGAACGTTTAGACGTGCCGGAACCACTTTCATGTAAACTGATTAACTGACCCACTACGGTCCGGCGTACTAGTTTTGTGCTCATGCGTTTGCAACGGAAATATATATTTTAATCAAATAATTAGATCATGGCACGAGTTTACAAAAAAAAACAAAATTGCACTCTTAAGATGTCATTGAGAGCCGGGAGGGAGAAGTGGGTAATTGACCGACTTGATGGATCGGATGTGAGCGGGAAGAAAAAGAAATACATTTAATTTGTTATTTGGGTTTACCAAACCTGAATTTGTTGTGTAACTTAGGAATACTATTTTTGTATTTATTTTCTATTAGGGTTCACCAAATCCATAATATGTTAGAATATACCATGTACTTGTATGACTATGAGCTGCTTCTTTCAATATACCATGTATGACTATGATCGCTGTATATTTTAATCATGTACTTGTATGACTATGAGCTGCTTCTTTCAATATACCATGTATGACTATGATTGCTGTATATTTCAATCATGTACTTGTTGGTTGCTTCTGTCGAGTATCGTCTATCTTGTGCCCAGACGGCCTTGTAAAACTTACATTAGTCACGAGACAGTCACAAGTCACGGGATTATGGTCACGACCGACTAGATCGAATCATTTGCTATCTAATAACATAGCAATTGGTTGGGTCAGACCGTAGAGGACAAACCTGTCTTTTTGCGCATGTTAAAAGATGCAAAAAATGATTTACAATGGGAAAAAGGTGTGGAATGGTGTAGTGTAGAATCTAACATATTTACAATGGTATTCTCCGAAGAAAAATATTTCGACTGGTATTCTAGTGGCTGATAACCTTTGAGGTGGTATAGTACGAATTATTCCCGTTCAGCCTTGAAGCGAGCCCATTAAGGTTTCTTGTGTACGTTAATGTTTTCTGATCGTTTTTTAATGCTGCAACTTGTCAGAGATACGAGGAATGTGGGTTTTGATCCTACTAATGTTAATTAGACATTCCCGTTAGGTTCGTGGCCGCGAGCTCGACGGTCTGTAATTGACGAGGAAAATATGTAGTATCGGCAGGTGGTTGATTGGTAGTCAGCTGGGATTGATTGTTACGTTGGACCGTGGCCACAAGCTCAACCGTAGGTCAATATCAGTACACAGGTGAATTTGACAGATGTTGGATGATGGCAACCATCAATAATACCAACCGCTATGAACAAGACTCAGATAGTGTTTTGAGACTAGCAGGCAGCACTTTATATGAATTACTTGGGCCATTACAAATAAAAGCTCGGATCGTGTCGTGAGAATAGCTAAGCCACTCAAATTACTCAATACCGTATCTCAATTGCGTACGACATGCGAAATACGATGGCCTCATGCATACAAATAACCTGGCACGGATGGCGTTTTCTCGCATCATATTTTTTGTTGTTAGGCCAGAAGAAAGGGAAAACCGAGAGAAAGACGGAAAGAAGAACAGCTTGATCTAGAACCGAAGACTTGAAGAGACGAGCGGGTCCCACAGCGGCGGAGGAGCTGGGGAAGCTTCGGCCTTCGGCGGGGAACCGTGCGTCCGTGCCCAACTTGTATCCACAACCAGTACAACAGTGAACAGAGGTGGCGAACACATAGTTAAGCGCGATGCACACATGGGTAACAAACAAACATGACACTGAAAAAATAATCGTTACAAGAGTCAAAAATTTTGCCACTAGGGCACAGGAATTGCAAAGAAGCAAGGAGGCCTCATTTCCACGCCTTCCGCCCCCTGAATTGCTTCCCCGAGCGCTTTTGCTGTTTTTTCTTCTCCTGGCGAGAACGCGCTGCTTTTGCTCTACTCGCGGCGAGGGGCATCCTCTTCTTGTGCTGTTTCTGCCTATTGCTAAGGCCACCAGTCTAAAAGGCCACAGTAAAAGGCGTGTAATCAGACAAGGAATAGAAGCCAAAAACAAACCAGGAAAAGATAAGGTTGCTTATACCAGAATGGTACGAGATCACATTTTGACAACACACAACCATGTAGCCGAGGGTAAAATAAGGAAATAAGCCTACGACGATACCTTTTTCTGTTTCACAGCTGTTCTTGCTTGGTATTTTCCTCTATCCTCTCTTCCAGCTTTCACCAACTCTAATCTTTCTTCTTTCGTAAGCTTTCTTCTGATGTGAGCCTACATAAAAAGTTTATGTCAGTGTGTGTGTCTGTGTGTGTGTGTGTGTGTGTGAGAGAGAGAGAGAGAGAGCACCTCGAGCTGAGATGGATCAACCCGTTTCATACTAAGCTGATTAGAAGAAGGAATTTTAAAGGTCACTGATTTTGTGTCACCACCCTTGCTTAGACCATGTTGAGCCAAAGTCAGCTTTGCCTCTTTCTTTGCCTGAAACTCAACAATTTCAGTAAAATGTCCATCTAAGAGCAGTATAGAAGCACAACTCAGTTTTGGACATAAGTAACTTCTCTCTTTCCATAAACATGTAGAACTGCACAACTCGAACCAGAACTTTAATTGAATGGAGAACTGGAGATCTATTAACTATCTAAAATTCACATACCTTGAGCTCTTTGATACGCTTAAAGTCTTCATCAGAGAAAATTTTCCCAGCTTCATCTGATGAACCTTCAACCTTCTTGGCTCCTGCTAATCTCTTCAGAGCTCGAAGGCTTGCATCTGCAGCATTAAGTTGCCCAATATAATCACTTAGCTTCCTTTTCTGCACTTTAGACCTGCTGTCTTTTGGCTTATCCTCCTCATCACTGTCTTCATTCTGGTCTGAGCCTTCACTCTCTGAATCATTTAGGCTTTCATTGAGTTCCTCATCGTCATCTTTATCCTCATCAGATACATCGGTATCACCATCCATATCAGAGTCATCTTCAAGTTCAGCATCATTTTCATCACTATCATAGTCAGAGTTGTCTTGACCCTCGTCTACTTCCTCAGTATCATCTTCTTCCCCAGATAATTCATCCTCCTCTTTGTCGTCTTCATTGGCATCAAGTTTGTTTGCTTCAGATGGACCCTCCAAACTTTGTTGAGTGCCATGCACAGATAGCAACCCTTTCTCATCATCAGAATCAAATGCATCAGACTCATCATCAGAAACTTCCCCTTCCGATGAAATGTCTTCATTTAGCAGCTCAGCTCCAGGCACATCGCTAGCAACAGTGGCTTCTCCAAATGCCTTTGGCCGAGCCTGTGGATCAACAGGACGGCCACGATCCTTCTTGACTAACAATGAAGGACAAATCTGAATTCAAATCAAAAGAAGGTTTAGCAAGTGGAACGTTAACAGTCAAAACAATTATAGAATTTGCAAGAAGAAAAGAGCTGACCTCCCTGAACAATGTGACAAGTGAACGAGCGGCAATGGAAACAGCTTTCTCGTGGGACTTTTTGTATAAAACAAGATCACGAAGTAGATCCTCATTCATCATCTGCAGGTTTAACAGAGAATTAATGGAAGCTAGATAAGTCCAACAAGGAGGCCAAGAGTATCCTCCTGATATTCTAGAATTCACAGAATATCCAAGGACCCAAGGTACGCAAGCTTGCATATTTTTTCTACATGCATGAAGGAACACCACGAATAAAACCTTCCAAACTCAAGACTAACAATAACAGTGGGCTAACACTAAACTAAAACATGGTCCTTTAAAGGCAAGTTTATTCCTCTTCAAGTTAAAGGCTAACTTGTAGTGATGCAACTATCATAATCTTTTCAGTCTATGATCACCGAGTCAAGAAAATCAACCATTTAAAATTACTTAAAAAAACATGATCAAAGCATGTTTCATGACCCCTAAACTTGAGTGCGTCCTAGCAAGGTACACCAGTGGGTAACCTATGAAACGTGGCCATCATAATAACTAAACTTCAGTGAGTCCAGTGCACTTAAGGGATGTCTGGTCGGTACCACTACAAGAGTACAAATTTGAGATATCACACAAGAGCAACTTAAGTACCAATGGCATTCGCATGCAGATCTCTCTCACAACATTCAAGCCAACAGCAATAGCCTAAAAAGAGTACGTCAGTCAGACATAGGCTCACATTAGTTCAGAAAATTCAAAATGCATATAATTCAAATACATAAAAAGCATCATGCAAACCTCCGGACGAGAACGATCATGCACAAATTGATTTACTATCTGCTTGAACAGTGGTTCAACAGCATCGGGAGGAACCTGAAATTGAAACGCATTTAGTTAGTTGTATTTCAAGAAAGCAATAGAAGCGACATCGGTCATCATTAGTTAGAAATACAGAGATAAAAAGTAAGAGGTAGTGCAGCCACCATATCATGACAAGCCTGTACTGCTGCAGCAAGTAGAGTCGTCACATCTCGTTGATGAGGCTGCATAGCAAAAGGGTGCAAAAATTGTATCCGAAGCCAGAAAAAATAAACTAGCAATTTTTAAGGTTGACGCTGGACACTATGTTAAATAACATACTTGAACATATCTTTGAAGATATGGATAGAAGTTCAACAAAACCAAGTGATGCAGCCCAATAGTCCTCGCTATAACCTTTAACAGCATCATCCTTACCTGCAAGCATGAAACAGTTTTTGTTTAAACTTGAATGCTTGATGTTTATTAAAAAGGTGGAAGAAAGCTTGGCTAAGTTAGAGCACACAACTGCATACTAAAGATGGCAAGGTTGATACAACGGTGGGCATATCAAAGCAAAACAAGCCAACATAAAGGAGAATGAGAACTAGCGATCAAATTATTTCATTGGATTTCACTTGCCTGTCTATGGTGGTTCCCTTGCGTGTGCTCGCGATAGGTATTATGTATAAATATTTCGCCGCATTATTAAGTATTCTCCCTTAGTTTTTTTTTCTCTACCTAGAAGTTGAATAGAATAAAGCGGTTGAAGGGTAATGATGATACGTCTATAATGCATTGTATGTCCTAGAATAGGTCCCATTCTTCTACCCTTTCCAGGAGCAGATTTTAGGTCCATGGGTCTGCAACAAAGACGCATGGGTTTTACAGGGAAAGTCTGCATTCACATCTTTCAATTTATAATGAGAGAAAATCCATAGAAAGATGGAAGTCATCATCATCCCCTTTATCGATCAGAGCCTCTTCTTCCACCCATGATTCACTGACTCTGAATCTGAACTAACTGAGTTGCACAAGACTGCAGAGCACTGACAATAGCAGCATCACCTCGATGAGACAAAATACATGATGAACAGACGTGTTGACACCAGATAGAGCCAGGAGGAGGCGAAGGTGGAGGGGAGCGGCGTGGCTCGAACGGCGTCATCCGGTCTGTGAGATTGAAGCAGAGGACGACGGCGGGGATCTGGCCACCAGCGCGTGGATCTGGCCACAAGCGACAACGGTGGAGGGGTTGGCGGCGAGGATCACCGGAGCACGCCAAACGTGAGCTCGACAGTGGCAGCAGCAGAAGAGGTGAAAACACTAACCCTAACCATGCTCTAATACCATATCCAAAAAGAGAAGAGATATTTTGATATTCACAGCTGTGTGTCTTATTCATCATTGGAAAGTTATATATAATTATATATACATGATTAGTTGGGCCTCGTGGGCTAAGGCGGGGGGGTTAGCCTATTAACATGTACATGATTCCTGACATGACACACTCACAGTAGGCATTTAAAACAAACCATTGTTTTTAGAAAACCCTCTGAATTATTCCACATTATACTCCTGCCCTTCCACCACCTAGTGAGATGAAGAACCCACCTTGATGTGCAACATTCAAATCTGATCCAATGAATGAGATTTGAATTCTTATTCCCCTATTCTAGGGTAGTTAGTACTGGATACACTCCCATCTAAAGCTTTAGCTAAAACTAACAAGTGATGGTAGCTTTGAGATTCGAAAGGGAAGTTTTAAAAAGCTTTGCTGCAGGTGTTAATGTAGAAAGATTTAGGACAACCTCAAATCGCTCATTGCATTTCTGCAGCCGAGAGAAGAGCTTCTCAGCAAAACCCTGTGAACCAAAAACAAAAGGGGAAGTTTCAGCATAACAGAAAGGTGCATTTCATCAATAGCAAGAAGTGGACGTGGCATCTAAATTCTAAGGTGATAACAGCATGAACAATTATGACATTACTCCACCTGCGGATCCTTTAAATAAGTCAGGGGTGAATA
This sequence comes from Rhipidocladum racemiflorum, assembly GCA_036346355.1. NCBI lineage: Eukaryota > Viridiplantae > Streptophyta > Magnoliopsida > Poales > Poaceae > Rhipidocladum > Rhipidocladum racemiflorum. Next base: position 5,608,140 of record CM070575.1, read on the forward strand.
GTAACTAGAGTGAGTCTCCTCAGTGGATTTACGTTGTTGCCTTTTCATACTGCGAATTACGCGCTGTAATTTAGCTTTCTTCTTTTTCCTACTAGCAGCAGTGCCCTTGTGATTTGCCTGAGAAAGCAATACCAACAAAAGATAATGCACCAAGTGATTTGCCTGAGACATGAAAACAGGAATATCTAAAATATTATCCATAGAGACATATGCTGAAACATCCTAATCACCTTGTAAACATCCTCTTTACTAAGAATAACTTGTGGGTCTTGATTTGCTTCATCTTCACTGCTTGATGTGTCGCTAATATCCGCTTGTTCAACATTTTCATACCCAAGGAGGAATGAAACAGTGGCTACCATAATCCTGCAAGTAAAAGATAATCTTTTAGATGAGAAGCAACCACTAGGCAAGCACCTAGCTTTTTTTTAAGCATGTACCTAGAAGAAGGATGGAAACAGGCATTGCATATAGCATTTGTTGTGCGGTCATCAAACCAGACCCTACGACGGTGAAGATCACACAGAATAGTAAAAGCCCTCTTTGCTCTCAATTCTTCCTCACCCTGAGAAACAGGACACGTAATTAGATGAGGTAGGAAACAGAATTTCAGATGTATACTTATTAGCCACTATGTTAAACCTGATAATACTATGGCGAGTGCGAGATGTTGCAAACCTGTAAGAATGTAAAAAGGGTATTTTGCAGTTTACGATTCTTGGCTTCATTCTTGTGCTTCTGATTCATCCTCCTGATACTGTGCACAATATGTGAAAATGCAAGTTTTTTGACAGCTCGAACTCCAATAACTTGAAGCTCCATAAATAACTCCATTGTGTCTTCCAAATCAACAATCTAAACATTTTTGTTTAAAAAAAGGCATATGAAGGCATAATATTTCCATGGATCAAAAGATGCGAAAGTATAATGAACTCTAAAGAGTGTCCCGTTAACCAGTGAAGACTGAAGGTACAAGGCAAAAAAGATTTTTCAGATGGTTAAAAGCCCATCTTCAAACATTTTAGTTTGTTGTGGTAGGATTGTTACCTAAGATCGAAGTTTGCGATTCACGTATCAGAATCATGACCTAAGATCAAAGGTTTATGGGTCATTTGACTTTGATTGGCTTTCATTCCTAGCCTACCCCAACTTGTTTGGGACAAAAGGCTTGGTGTAGTTGTTGTTGTGTTAAAGATTGTTACCTCCATTCCCACTGCCTAGTTGAAGGATGGCACCTAATACAATGAACTGGTATTCAGTATCATGGAAATCTAGCAAAAGTTGTTTAAGGCTAGCTAATTATAATAGAGCCCAACCCACATCTTATAATAAGACAAAAAAAAATTATATTGATGTGATTTGCACTTTTCTAATCCTCCATGACCCCAAAAAAATTCTAAAGCACTCACTACCACAGAGCCCTTTATTTAAAATATAGAAATAACAGGCAGGAACTAGGACTATCATGGTACAGTTACATTTCGTAATAGGAACGATCAAACATCAAATTCCAAAAACAAAAACAAACTCAAAACCAAGATCCTATGAAAATAGTCAGTATGAAACTTTCTGTTGAGCACAAGGAAAAAAAATATCGTGAGCTTCAATCATTCTGTAGCAAGTAACATCAACATGAAGTCGTGAACAAAGCAAAGCCCATCAACCTAATTTGGTGGAATCCTTCAACTAATTCAACCAGACGGTTCAAATCTTCTACGTGGTTTGAAGGAGCCAAAAAAGAACATCTAACATAACAATTTGAAACAAATAACATAACAAATTTGAAACAAAATGTTTTCCAATACCAAACTCTACTTATGACAATTTTCCCGCCTATCCTTAACACAACAAACCGATCCCACACCTATCAAATTTTACTAAATTCATACCAAGAGCTCAGTACAACTAGTAAACTTCTATTGTCCTAGATTCGTCATACAATACAAACAACGGTAATACCCCCAATTAAAGCACATCCAATTCCAGCATACCCGAACGAAACCTACTAAACAATCACAGCAAGTACTTTTCGTTCCATACAACCCAATTCAAACAAGATTTAATCTGGAACCAACCAATGAACTAAGCAGGCGTCACCTTTCGATTCACTAGTAATATAAGCGCCTGCACGAGGTGCACCCGGAGCCCCGACGGCAGTGCTCGCGCGTTGGTGTCAAGCAAACCCCCAATCTGATCTGGCAAGTCGGCGAGGTCTTCCGGGTAGAACGGCGCCACGTGGGCGAGGAACAGCGCGAGGTCGCCGAGCTCCTTCGCCACCTCCCCTCCGCCGCCCGAGGAGGTCGTGGAGGCCAGAGCCGCCTGCTGCCGGAAGAGGAACACCGAGGACTCGAAGTGGCGGCGGAGCTGGCGGAGCTCCGCCTCGTAGCCCTCCGGGTCACGCTTCATCTTCGCCTGCAGCGCCGGGAGGCTCTGCCGCTCGCCCGCCCCGCCGGAGGCGGAGGCGGAGGCCGCCTCCGGCGTGAAAGCTGGCGCGTGCTGACGAGGCATCTGAAATGCCCCAAAAATTTCAAAACCGAATCAAAACCCCTCGCCTCTCCCTTCTTCTCAACCTCCGGCCTTGCCGCTGCCCCGAGTCGCCGCCCCGCCGCCACTAACTCCCCGCCACTAACCCTAACCAAACCCCGCCCCGCCCGAGCCGCACTCCCCCGCGCGCAGTCCCCCCCTTTGTTGTGGCCTTTTGGGCCAGAAACGACCGGCCTGTGCGGCCCAATTCATTTTGTTTTTCTTTTCCTTTTTTCGGATTTAATTAATCCAATAGATCCTTGTTAATATTCCAAAATCCCATAAATCCCCGAAAAGTCCAAAAATAGCCAAAATACACTTTCTAGACTGCCTCGAGCCACTGAGTCCAAATACGGCCTCCGTTTCGCCGTTTGACGCTTCCAAAATTTTAGAATGCCCGAACCGCCCTCTAAACCACTCCCGGCCTTTCTCTCTCAGTCTTCTTCGTTTTCTTTTCTTTTCTTGTTTTTGTCTTTTCTTTATTTCTTTGTTTTATTCGTTTACTTATGTGTTGTGTTTCTGTGCTAGATCCGACGTACGCACAACAATTGGAACCCGAGCAGGACCAGGACGGAGACTTGTTCGACTACGTCGACGACGACCTAGGACTTCTACTCGCCTCGCAAGGCAAGCCGCACTCCTTAAACATGTTGGACCCACAATAATAATATAGAAATAATTATTTTAATATTGCATTATGTTGGTATGTTAAAATGCTAGAAATGTTTACTTTAGAATGCCATGATGACCTAGCTAGTACCTAGCTTGATTAAAGACCCACTTTGTATTGTTGTGACATATTTCCCTTTGCAAACCTTAGACTTAGCTATTGAACCTTGTATGCTAGCAATTAATTAATTAGTTGAACATTTAAAATTTGTGTATTAAAATAAAACCATCAAGTGGCAGGCTTGGTGTAGACATATTTTCAAAATGTACTACGGTGAGAGGACTTTGGCGGGCAAATCACTAGATGGCTATGTGTCCGAACCTCGACCGATGACGAAACCAATGTGAGTGGTTAGATTGTTGGTTTGGAGTTGGCTAAGTCTTAGGCATAAAATAAGTAATCATAACCTTGGGCAAAGTAAATAACTTAGATCTCGCTCAACCACAAGTTGGGTCGATCAGCCCCGTTTACTCGATCCAACCTAGCTCGGTACTTTCACTCCCCCTTCGAATACTTATAGGTTGGAGCTACCATACTGTGTGTGTTGGACAGTATGGTTCGCGAAGCGAACGGGGTGGAACGGAGGTGGATCCGGTGGGGTCACCTGCCGATTTCCACAACGGTAGATACCCACAGTATCGGATCGCGTCTCCCGCCGTGGCTAGTGGGTCCCGAGTACTGTGTGGTTTTGAAACTACCGGGTAAGTACTAAAGAGGGGTCGTTCAACAAAAGGCTTTGATGGTCTCGGCCCGGCCGCATGCATTTAAGTTGTGTGAAATTTGTACGTGGCATTAACGGCCGTAGATGTCTTGTGGGTAAAGCTGAGCAGCTCTGCAGAGTCAAATGAATGGTATTCGAATACGCCGTGCTTCCGGTAAACGAAGCTAAGTTTGAACTGGGGTGAATCCCGTAACCTAATCCAAGTAGACTTGTAAATTTCCAACTTGATGTAATGCTGAACTTGTGAAAACTTCAAATTTTGCTTATTTCTATTATGTATAGTTTGTGTTTCAAATGTAAAATGACTTGGAAAATAAAACTGCATCTACAATCGTAATAACCTTATTGCCACTTCCTTTGTGAATATCCCCGCATGTAATATTCAGTTTTTTTCATGCGGTTTGTTGCGTACTGTTGTGTACTCAGTCTTGCCTCTCAACCTATTTTAGAGTTCGAAGACGCCGGAGAATTCCAGGAGATCGTAGAGGGCGAAGCAGCCTGGTTTTAGGATTCTTTTTCTTTGCTCAGGCCTTACCTGTGTGGTTTTTTGTGATGTATTATATTGAAGCTCGTCGCTTCCCTTTGTAAACTCTGGCCGTTAGGCCTTATTTGTATAAACAACTGTTTCGTTCTTATGCTGGCAATGTATGACTTGGTTCCCGACGGCTAATCTTCCTGGGTAGCCGTTGCGGGATTTAAACGCACCCACTGAAAAGAGTGGTCCATCACAACCAAGTCTCGCAGCGAGCAGCGACGCGGTTCCCTGGCTTGTGTGACGTAGCTTGATTGAATTAGTGATGTCCAATGCCTCGAGTAAGGGTGAAAATGGATGGATATGGGTGAATATTATTTTATCTGTATCTTAATCTTTTTTTTTCTAGATTCAGAGCCATATACGGGCTAGTCGGATACGGATACGAATCCGGGTTAATCTAGATACGGATACGGGACATATATGTGACGGATTAGGGCCAGAAACGGATAATGCGCGCATATCTAGAGTAATATATTTTGAATTAAACCGTACGATTACATGACCATAGTAGCAAGTTATATATCAATCAAGCCCAATATACGACATCGAAAGAATATGCTACTTCAGGATTAATAGAACCAACTAATTATCAATATAAATGGGCTCTGTATGGAAAAAAAATAGATGAAATGGGTTGGACCTTGTTGATATCCGAATACCTGAATAGGAAAAATCCAGATATTCGAATAGGAAATATCCGAATATCCAAATCTCGTTCTGTATTTACTGGATATTGGTTGTTCCGTATCCGAATTCAATTATCCGGATCCCGTCCCGGATCTGGTTGGATAGTCAAATCCGGTCCTGTATCGTGCGGGAATTATCCAACCCATTTTCATCCGTAACCGAGCAGCAGTTCTAACTAGATGAGTGGGCGCAGCACCAGCCACCGCACGTCCGGCGATAAAAAATTGCGTGAAGTTTCAGGGGCTCAAAAAAATAGACTAATATGTAATTTTGATAAGTTTTGGGCTGTTTTTTTTTTTTGCAAAAAATACGTGCTAAAATTTATTTTTGTAATTCGGGGGCCCCTACAAAGAAAATAGAGTTCCGGGTGTATTTTCGGTAAAAGCTACACGGGAAAAACAAAGTTTGGAAGTTCTACCAAAAAAAAGGACTAATACGTAACAAAAATAGGCTGATATGTATTTCAAATGCCTTTTAGCAAAAATTCAGAAGTTTTAGGTGCCTTACCGCAAAAAGAACTAATCCGTAATTTCAAAAAGCCCTGGCGCAAAAATGGATTAATTTGTAATCTTGGAAAGTTTCGGGCAGCTTTTCGGCAAAAAATACGTGCTAAAAACTAATTTGGGAAGTTCTGGGGTTCGACGCAAAAAATCAAAGTTTTGGACGTCTTTTCGGCAAAAACTACACGTAAAAAACAAATTTTGGAACTTCCACCAAAAAATGATTAATATGTAACAAAAATGGCCTAATATGTAATTTCAAAAAATTTCAGACGCCTTTTCATAAAAATTCAGGAGTTTCAGGGGATTTCCACAAAAAAATACTAATTTGTAATTTCAAAAAAGCCCAGACGCCTTTTCGCAAAAAAATAAGCTCGCGTAGCACAGATGAGCGTCGGACTCAAACACACAACCAATGGGCTGAGGACGAGTCGCTCTATCGCTGCGCCATGCACTCGCTGTGGCCGAACGGGGGAAACAAAATACTTAAGTTTTATTACTGGACGATCAAAACAGGCATCTCATGGCCTGTTTGTTTCAACTCGGGATTGTAGAAAGCAGTTTTTAAAATATGGATTGTAAACACTGGATTGTTAAAAACTGGAGGTTGAAAAACTGATGGCGGTTTGACAACCCAGATTATAGTGTATTTGGATTACTATTTCAGAGTGGCAAAAGTGATGGGGGTGTAGGTAATGAGGGGCAATGGTGGGTAATTTCGATTGAAGTTCAATAGGCATTATGGTCTTTTGCAAAAAAAAAAAGGTAGGAAAAACTCCTCCAGAGTGGATTGTGGGATTGCTACAATCTGGCATCTAGATTATTATAATTCAGATTGAAAGTTGCATGTTTATTGACCTTCTAAATTTTAAAAACTGCTTTCTACGGTCACAACCACATCATTCTGAAACGATGTAGCCACTCAAGAAGGTCGGAAAGTTTCTGTCTCTAAGACTATCTCCAGCAGTTTCCCATCCCCTCCAAATCCCTTCGCGATGAGATCCCAAGTGCTCCAGCGGATTCCCTTCACGATTCTCTTCAGAAGGGATTCAAATAGTGAATCCCTTTAGAAAGGGATGCTGCTGGAGATGGTAGGAAATAAAGGGAATGAATATGGGGAAGGGAATAGGGAAGGGAATGGAATGAAGGGAAATTGCTGGAGATAGTCTAATATTTTAATATACAGAGTATTCTTTATTGCCACTGAAACTAAATATTAACGGAGTATTCTTTATTGCCACTGAAACTGTGCCGTTTTTGGTGGTGGTTCTGTTGTGCTTTCGCTGTCACATTAGTGCCAAGCACCGATGTATCGTCGGTATCCTTGATCTGTGAGAATTCCCGATCTCTCTCTTCACTTGTGGTTATATAATCGTGATTTGTTAATCGCTGGTAGTAGTCAATTAATTATACGTGATGGACTGTATGGTTTGTTAATTGCCGGTAATTTGGATAGTACACTGAGGAATTTGTTTTTAAAATAATAACATTTTAATCAATATTTACAGAAATAATATGCCGCAAATAAAAATAGCAAAACTACCCTCCTGTCGCCATTTGAATTGGCGACAGAGCTCCTATGTCCATTTCAAATGGCGACAGGGGGACATCCCACTGCTGCCTGTGTAGGACTCCTATTCCGATTTTACCCCCTGTCGCCATTTGAAATGGACATAGGAGCCCTGTCGCCAATTCAAATGGCGACAGGACCTTGTCGCCAATTCAAATGGCGACAGGAGGGTAGTTTTGCTATTTTTATTTTCGACATAGTATTTCTGTAAATATTGATTAAAATATTATTATTTTAAAAAAAATTCGTACACTAAGGGCCGTAGCTAAGCGTCTTTTTTTTTTTTTTTGATTCTGCATTCCAACTATAAAAGTTAAATAAAAAGCAAATAGCCTGATTATAGAAATCGATTCTCATAATCCAACTCACCTATATATACTAGAATCCATAATACATTTGCTTTTGGATTTTAGTTTTTGGATAATCAGTTTCTCTACAACCACAAGTGTTAGAGAATCTAAAACATGAAAACAAACGTGCCCTAAATGTGTCTGGTTTCATCGCGTCAAAATACGTGATGGGCTATGTGGTTCTGGTATTGATTTATATTTTCGTTTGGGCATGTCTTATTCACTTCATTATCTTGAGTTTTGTAACCTTTTCTTTTGAATTAAATTTGAGAGTTAATCCAATGTTTAAAATAAGCCTACTTAGGGCTGACATAATGTTCGTTAGGGCTCGAATCAAACATTTTTCAATTACAATATTTAATATGTTTAAAATTGAAATAAGCCCATTTCGAGCGAAAAAAAGTTACGATGCTCGGCTTAACAATGGTCCGTTAACTCAAATTTGAAATAACCACCTAAATAATAAATAAAATGAGAGAGGTGCTTTTATGTTCTCTTTTTTAAAAAAAAAATTGCACAAATATTCAAGCATGAATGAAAGGTAGATAAGGATTACTTACCTCTTCGTTTGCTTTAAGATTTATACAACTTGTATTAAGAGGAAAAGTATAGAAGCACTACTCATAAAATGATTCTATGTTAAACTACGTTAACTTTAGAAAAAGCCCAATATTAACTGGGTAATCTCGATAGCTGGCCATAAGCCTAATACTTGCAAGTCGCAACAACCTTCCCTGGCGACCGAGAGTGACCGCCCGATGGATACCTCGAGCCGCAGAGCTCGGGGTGGAGGGTAAGCATGGTTTCCACGCCGCTTTCTGCAACCAACCGCACGCCATTTTCCTCCTCCTCCCTGTCTCCCTTTGTTCTTATGCTGAGGTGGTGCATACTCATCGCCCCCATTGAATTACGCAGTAGCCGGCAAGTTGCTGTTACAGGAATAAGTTAACCGGTCACTCAAGCTGGTCGGGAACGGACAAGGATCAGGTGCTGTTGCTATAGGGACTGCAACTTAAGTAGTTTTATAGTTTTAGACCATCCGATCGAGCTTACCGATGGTCCGGACCAAAAAGATTATGAACAGTGGTTTGCTACAGCACTATGAACAACGTTTGCAAACAGTAGAAATTTGCACGGTATTTTCAGCGAACCTGGATCATCGATTTTGAATCGCATGGTCGCACAGTCCTTTAGAGTCGAAGCCTAGAGAAACTAAGCTGCCACCAAACCATTGCAATTGCAGCCATGCAGGCCTCACTAAGCCAGCAATCGGTATGGTATGGACTGGAACATGCCATCATGTTATCCTACGTAAAGAATAAGATAACAGTAGCTTCATTTGCGGGGCAGGTGGGCGCCCCAGCTTAGCTACTCTAATCTGGATTAGAAGCCACAAAATGTAACGTGGCTATTCTCTGAGATCGATCAGTTTGCGCGCAACACAAACCGCTACTTCGGCAGTACTTTACGTAGGATTAGAAGACACTACTTACTTATGTTTGTTTCTGTTTTGATTATCTAAGAGCTGATTCTTGATTATGACTGCAGAGAAACTAATTCTCCAAAAGCTAATTATGGATAAAATGGGTTGTGGATTTTAATGGATTATGAGAATTGATTTCTAGAATCTGTTTATTTTTAATTATGCTTTTTAGGATCAAAATCTAGAATCAAAAGCAAAAACAAACGGATCCTCAAAGTTAAAAACAGGATGTGTCACACGATCTTGTCGCCGGGTATCTCACGATCTTTCGCACGAAACTTTTCGCCTAGATGCAAATGTTTCTAAAAAAGAATGTATATACCTTAAGTTCCGTTTGGAAGGCATGGATTTGCTTGTATTCTTCCAGGGATTGAACTGGTTTCCTGCATTCTCCAACTCGCTCCTCAATAATACTCCTGATGCATCTGAAGATTCAAGATTGAGCGGCCGCTGTTTGGCGACGAGGTGCATGCTTCGGAGGAAACTTTGCCACGAACTTCTGAACCGAAAAAGAAGGAACAGCTTTGCCGCTGACCAACCAAAAGCATGCGAAATAACTCGCTAGCTGATTGCAGGTTGGAAGTATCATCATCTCAACCATCTTGTAATTCCCAACAGCGACCGATCCGATAAAGGACAGACACAGAACGAGGGCCATTAGCTAAACCAGCAACGCGACAATGGCAAAGAAAGCAATCAGCGAACAGCTAGACAGCAGTACTGCTAATCAGCAACGCCATCGTTCTCGTCCTGCAGTGAAGCGACTGAAGACTACAGGGCTCCAGAGGGAGGTTAGCGAGACAGCACATGGCACCTCTCTCCATGCTGCTGGCTTCTCCCTCTCGTCGCACGGGAACCGACAGACAAAAAGGGCCGGAGAGCAACGTCGCAGCTCGCCACGAATTCACCTCGGCCCAGAAGCGGGCCCATATCCAAGCCCACGACACGGAAGTTGACCGTTCAGCGAACTTACCTAAACTACCCCTATCAGATCCAGTAAAACACGGAACTGCCACCAACCCAAGCCGGCCTGCCACTATTCGCGAGCCGGCGTTCCACTCGCAGTGGCCGGCTTAAAACTATCAGCAGTGGTAGTTTCGTAAATAAATCCAATCTTGCGGGTTTGGAAGGGTACCCGTGAGTTCTTGACTTCTCAGCGTTCAAAATATTTCGAAATAGGTCCGCCGCCTCGTCCTCTTCTCCTTCCTCTCTCTCCTCCCCCACGCTCCTCGCTCAGATCCGAGCGCGAAGAGAAATTCCCGAAAAAATCGAAGGTAATTTACCCAGCCTGGGCGCCTCCAAATCGCTCCGAGCTCATCGAATCCCCGATTTTTCCTGAGGTTTTCTCCGATCCAAAGTGCTGTTTTGTCGGCGCTTCCAAGCCACGAGAGATTCTTTGCCTTCGAGCTCACTCCAACCCGCGCCCAAGAAAGCTCCCCTTCCCCCACTCCGCCACTGGGGAGAGAACCCTAGCTATAACCACTAATCCCACTGGTAATCCCCGCCCATGGCCTCCTCCCTCACGCCTCGCAGCCCCTACCAGGTAATTTTTTTTTTCTGCAAGAAAATTCGCTGTTCTGGGCGAATTCTTGGGGGTGTTAAGTTCTTGTTATTTGGAATGTGGTGGTGGGGTTGCAGAAGAAAGAGAACTTGGGGAACGCGCGGCAGGGGATGGGGTTCAAGGTGGCGCCGCGCCGGAACGTGCTGTCGGCTATCAACAATGGCGAGGCGAACGGCGCGCCGGCGCCCGCAGACGGTGGCGGGGGTGGTGCCGCGCCTGTGGTCGAGTTCAGCGGGAGGGAGGATGTGGAGCGGCTGCTTGCCGAGAAGATGAAGGGGAAGGGCAAGAACGACTTCAAGGTGTGTTCTTTTGGGGTTTCTTGGTGTCATTTCTGTTGAAAATCTGGAGGGGGTTTCCTGAATTGGTTGGATTTGTGAAGGGGAGGATTGAGCAAATGAGCGAGTACATCAAGAAGCTGAGAGCGTGCATACGGTGGTACGTGGAGCTGGAGGACGGCTACTTGGTCGAGCAGGAGAAGCTCAGAGGGTCGATGGATGCAGAGAATACCCGACATACCGAGTTGGGTAATGGATTCTAACGCTCGTCTCCTTTGTGTCTGTTTGATCTTGCCTAGAAAAGAAAAAAGCCACTTTGACCATTGAGTTTCTCTCAGTCCTTAATTTTCATTGCATCTGGTAGTATTGAACTGGTCATATTGATTCGAGGGAGACTAGGGAACGGTATACCGTTCCAACGGTATAGCCGTGAAACTTATGAAACTTAATAATTTCATAGCTGGTTTCATGAGTTCAGTGTTTAGTTTCATCAGTTTCATGTTTCATCAGTTTTTAGTGCTAAGTTTCATGAGTTTCAGTGTAAAAATTCATAAGTTTCATGAGTTTCAGAGGTACCGTTTCTTAGTTTTTCTGTATTGATTTTTGGTCCTTATTTTTCATTGCATTGTCCCTTGCAGAGTTCCAGCTCAGCAGTGCTCTTGAAGAGTTGAAAGCTACAAACCTGGACTTGACGAGACGGTGTGACTCACTGGAGGAGAGCTTGAACAAGGAGAAGGCCGACAAGTTGGTCAGGACTCTATAACATGATTGTTATGTGTCATTGCTTTGTGATGGGCTTCAACCACGGCTTTAATTTCTCAATTTTTATGCTGGCAGCTTGCTGTGGAGTCTTATGAGAAGGAAAAACGGGAAAGGGAATCAGCTGAGACTTCACGGGACTTGCTGACGGTAGACCTGGAACGGGTCACTCATGAGGCAAAACGGTTTGGCGAGCAGGTAGGGGATCAGAATGTTTTATGACGTCTTTACATGAACTTGTATCATGAGATCTCTATATTGATGGGTAGAATTGTGAACTAGCTAAAAATGGTCCAAGACACGAACAAAAGGTTGCAAGAGTACAACACCAGCTTGCAGCAATACAACAGTAACCTTCAAGATGATGCCTCAAAGAATGGGGAGACTATCTCGAAACTGCAAAGGGAGAAGAGTGCCATGATGGAAACTATGGCTACTCTTAAAGATCTTAACAACTCAATGAAGAACCAGTTGGATTCTTCCAGGGTGAGTTTTTTTTTGGTTCCGAACAGAAATGTAGATTGTACATTGAATTTGTGGAATAGGTTTTTCTTGCTTTAAGCTTTAGTCATATGTGGATTTCACATATGTTTCTTGTTTCCCTTATTTAGAGTTGTTTTATATTCTTTCAGACGTCTCAGCAAGAGGCTATTAGGGTGAAGGAAGAACTTAGAAAAGAAGTGGAGTGCCTCAGAACTGAGCTGCAGCAAGTTAGAGATGACCGTGATCAATCTGTTGCTCAAGTGAATAGCTTGAGCGTTGAACTTGCTGATTACAGGGAACAAGCTGGAAAGTCTTCAAAAGACTGTGAAAGCTTGACTGTACGAGTGTCAGCCTTTGAGGTTTGCGGCTTCAGATTCACTTGGTTAATTCTTGTGCGTACGGCTATTTGGCTTACTGGTGTGCTTGTGTTCAGGTAACGTGTAATATGCAGCAAGAACAGATTCAAACTTTGCAGAAGCAGCTTGCGGTTGCAACTGAAAAGCTGAAGGTTAGAAAGAAGTCTTATCAGCGCAAAATTTACTAAGAACATATAATGTACCATTCTCTGTCGTTTGATCTTATTATTTACTTTTGCAGCTTGCTGATGTGACCGCAATTGAGGCGATGACAGGATATGAAGAACAAAAGGAGAAAATAAATGATCTGGAAGAGCGTTTGGCATGTGCGGAGTTTCAAATTGTTGAAGCTGACAAGTTACGAAAGAAGCTGCATAATACGATATTGGTAATACTTACAAGATAGTAGCAATTCTTATTCAAGTGATTTCTATCTGTTCTTTCAGCAAAAGAAAACAGTGAATAAAATATTAAAATCTGCTACATATTATTGTTGGTACTGATTGGCTGTCCTATTTGCAGGAACTGAAAGGGAACATTAGAGTTTTTTGTAGGGTTCGACCGGTTCTGTCTGACGGTGATTCTAGTGGTCTGGATGAAGCCCTTATCTCTTATCCAACATCAGTAGAATCTGCTGGACGTGGTATTGATTTGATGAACCAAGGTGAATTGTGTTCTGCATAGTTTCTTTTTTGGTTACGCCCAATGAGTTTTCAGGACTGAAGCTAACGAGAGACTGCTTTATTTTTTGTATTGTGTAGGTCAGAAATTTTCCTTCTCATATGATAAGGTTTTTGACCATGGTGCGTCACAAGAGGACGTGTTCGTGGAAATGTCACAACTAGTTCAAAGTGCACTTGATGGATACAAGGTAATGATTTTTCACTACAACAATGAAGTATTGATGGATGGTCTATTCGGAAGGGTCCTTTGTTTCCAACATTCTACCTCGGCAATAGTATTTGTATAAATTTACTATCTTTTAGTTAATGGGATATTCCAATTTGTATCTTACAAGTGAAGAGCTTTATACATGTCATCTGTGTCAAAAATGATGGTCCAATTCATACACATTCTACACGTCTAGATCATCATCATTCTGGAGCTCTCAGCTCATTTAGATCAGCAGTCCTTCTTTGCATGTCTTAATGCAAATATGCAATTGCTAGCTCATTTCAGTTTTGAGGTAGCTGTCATGCTGAATTTATCTTTGCGTGATACAGGTATGCATATTTGCATATGGTCAAACAGGGTCTGGTAAAACATATACAATGATGGGCAAGCCATGCCATGATCAGAAAGGGATCATACCTCGTTCTTTGGAGCAAATTTTTAAGACCAGTCAATCTCTAGAATCCCAAGGGTGGAAGTACTGTATGCAGGTTAGTATTTGTAATGCAATCTAGATTCTAGATTCTGAAATTTTTATTTTATTTTTGTTTGTATTACTACCAAGACATTTACTAACATTAGTTTCTATATACAGGCATCAATGTTGGAAATATATAACGAGACAATTCGAGATTTGTTGGTACCAGGCCGGTCCGGTAGTTTTGAGATGTCTGCCGGTAAACAATACACCATAAAGCATGATCCACATGGGAACACAACTGTCTCAGACCTTACAGTTACTGATGTTTTCAGTACTGCTGATGTGACTTCTCTTCTAGAGAAAGCATCCCAGAGCAGGTGATTCATACTGACAGTACGATGTGTATATCCTTATTCCTTGCTGAACATACTTATTTGCTCCAATAAAACTGACCATCAGTGCAATGTCTATCATTTGCAATGGCAGTGCGTTAAATATAGTTAATGGAACCCTTGCGTATATGATTCTAGTGTTTTATGTAAGCGAAAACATAGAGGGTTCACCTCGTATACCAGCTAGCACTTTCTGGGTTCACATCTGTCTTTGTTAGGATACATATCTCTATTGGATCTGATGTTGTGCACTGCATTTAATCAGGTCTGTGGGTAGGACCCAAATGAATGAACAATCTTCTAGGAGTCACTTTGTGTTCACTCTGAAGATATCTGGATCAAATGAGGTAGGTCACAATGCCAAAACTTTACAAAATTGTCATGCCAAGACCTGCCGACATTTATACATTGTAAAACTTATCCTTGCCATGTCTGTCAAAGGAATCTCAGATCATTCTTTTTTTGATTTTTTTTTGTGCGTGCTAAGTGAACACAGATGTTGAGACTTGGAATATATATGTTGCTTCTGATCTTCTTGCAGAACACAGGCCAACAAGTCCAAGGTGTCCTTAACTTGATCGATTTGGCTGGGAGCGAACGCCTTGCTAAAAGTGGCTCCACGGGTGATCGCTTGAAGGAAACTCAGGTGAGTGTGTAGCGTCAGTCATCACAGATTTACGTTGTTCTCAGTATTTGACAATGGCATGGATTTATTCACCATGTTTCTTGATGTTGCAGGCAATCAATAAAAGCTTGTCAGCTCTTAGCGATGTTGTGTTTGCAATTGCTAAAGGAGATGATCATATACCCTTCAGGAACTCAAAACTCACGTACCTCTTACAGGTGAGTGACTTGTGCAAAAGGGGATGACCATATAAATTTGCAATTTGCACAGTGCATGTCAAAGAAACTATTATATTAACTATACATTGCAGCCTTGCCTTGGAGGAGACTCGAAAACGCTCATGTTTGTCAACGTTTCACCGGAGGCATCGTCTGTTGGGGAGACAATCTGTTCTTTGAGGTTTGCTTCAAGGGTGAATGCCTGCGAGATTGGAATACCAAGACGTCACACACAAGCACGATCCTTTGATTCCAGGCTGAGTTATGGGTGAAGTTGTTATGGCCATCATAATGTGATATATAATCAATTGGCTTTTTGGCTCATTTGGCCATTAGCTGATGTGCAGCTGGCGTCTTGTAACATGTACAGTGGGGAGAGTGGCAATGCGCTATGAGTAGCATACCCGTATGATGGAAGGGTTCAAATCCTGCCATGATTCTTTCTTTTTTGTTGTAGCTGATTTGAGATTTTGAGTAATATTAACTGCTATTGTATTCTCTGGAGTGACTTTGTATTGCAACGCAGCAACAGTAAGTCCAACTAGTGTATGTTTTGGCCAGGCAGAACTCCGCTGCTGGCTCCACGAACATGATGATGATATTATGCTGCTGTGTAATTCAGTTGGTACCATGTCACTACCATCTCATGTGTGGGATGGAATATTACACCTGATTGTGCAACCATCCGACATTGCTCTGTATTTCTGACTTTTGTATTTAGTTGAAAGGAATAATTGATTATTTGTCACAAAGTTGATGTGCATTTGATAATTTATCACGTCATGTGTCAATGACATTTGAACCTAGGAATCACATATCAATGAAAAATGGTACGACAAATCATAAAATGCACATCTACTACTTTATAGCAAACTAGTAAGATGTCCGTTCGTTGCAACGGAATTTCAAAAGAGTATAATACATAATTATAATGCAAGATCCTAAACCATGCAATAAATCAATTTTCTGTAACACACATCAAGCAAAACATATCTTTATAAGCTAGTAAATAAATCAAATCATCTATATTAAGTTGTCCTGCATATTTACAACTATAGGTTATCAAGCAATAGTGACTCACCTACTGGGCCTTGGACCCCTACTGTTCTGGTCCAAGAATAGCCTAGCAGACTCACCATCGCCACCAACTCATTCTTATAATAGTTAAGATAAAGATAATCAAATCTCCCATTCAGATAACCACATTGAATGTGAATGTTTCCTTTGTGAAAAGCAACCGGGGCAGCAGAAATGAATGCTAGGGTTTTGTGGTAGGTTTTTCTGAGCTTCTATCCTCCCCAACCCCCAATCACTTTGTTTGCAGGCTCAATTCAATGCGGTCGCATGAATTCTGAGTATGATTGTGCTGCATTAGTACACTTGTCAGTCGACGGCAAGTTGCATTTTGATTTTTCACAACTGTTGCCCCGGTCCTCCACCGGAAAATTTGATAATTTGCCCTGAAGTTGATGTGCATTTGATCATTTGCTCAAAGTTGGTGTGTATTTGATCATTTGCCCTACGATGTCTTATTGACATGCGGGTCCTAGGGCCACATGTCAGTGGGACATTGTAGGGCAAATAATCAAACGTTTATCAACTTTGGGTAAATGATCAAATGCCCATCAACTTCAGGGCAAATGATCAAATGCTCCGTCCTCCACCACCCCTGCACCTCATCTGCTGCCCCGGCCCCCTCCGCCGCCAAGGATTCATCCCATTCTTGAAGCTCATATTTCGCGGGCTCCCAGCGATGGCAGTGCGGCCGTCGTCGTCATCAGTGGCGAATCCAGAATGAAAATAGAGGGGGGGCTCCTATATCAAAATTCTAACTCAAGACAAGCATACTAATGGTATATCCACCGGTCTATTGTTAATCAATTTCAAATTTATACATACATATAAAGAAAACAAAGTGAATAATAAAAAATATAACAAGTGTGGTACCTTACTAATGGATAGAATGACATAAATATGTGAGGACAGATCATCGACCATTTGACATTTCGACCTGTAGATGAAAATATAAAACTTAGTAAAGCAATTTCAATTTGTCAATACTTATAAAAATATAAATTGAAATAAAACTTACGAAGGCACTAGTATTGTGTACGATGTAATTTCACCCTATGATTTTTCATCTCTTGAAAGCGTCGAATGATTCCTTTATTATCGAGGTTTTTAAATATCTCTTTCTCAGTGTAACATGCCATCAAGTTATTGAACCAATCATTTGCAATCAAGCAATGAGGGATGAATGAACACTCAATAAAACAATAGATGATCAGGAATGGAATGAACAAATGAATAGAATAGAATAATATTTTAGCTACTGTTGAAGTGTGGAGCAGTCAGTGGGGAGTGGGGAACTGGGGATTGAAATTTGATACCTTTCTCGATTTCTACGTTCCTCGGTTCCTACTTTCTCCACTCAGTCCATTGGACATCCAGAGTCCAGACTCCAGACGCGTCTTCCTTCCTCCCGTTCCTTTGTTCCTCGCCTCGGTGGCTCCGGCTCGGTTCCTTGCTCCAATCCTTCCGTCGCTTCGTCGCTCAGTGGCTCGGTCGCTCCAGGCTCCAGCGCAAGCGCGCAACCTCCAGTCGTCAGCGGCTTGGCACAGCCCGCCTCCAGTCCTCCCGGTGGCCGGCGCGGCGCCCCGATTTTGGCCTCGATCCGGTCCTCCCGGCGCCCATGCCCCGACCTTGGCCTCGGTCCGGTCCTCCCGACGGCCGGTGCGGCGCCGGCGCCCCAACCTCGCTGGCTCCTGGCTCGGTCCTCTCGGCGTGGCGCCCAACGATCGCTGACTTCGATCTCGTCCCTGCCCCGTGCCCCCGCCGTCCGTGCATCTTCCCGATCCGATCCGTTCTGATTCCGATCCTATTCCCGTTCCGATCCCGTTCTGCGCTACAGTAAGATCCGTTTTCTTTGTATTATTGTTGGGCTAATCACTAAGCCCAAATTTAATTTGTGGCCCACTAGTCCAAAATGGTAGTATGCTAGTAAATGTGAATGTTGACTGAATGTTTTATTATTCTTCTTGTTCCTAAACGTGAATGCTTCTTCTTCCTAAATGTGGATGCTGGTGCTCGTCGTGGCGGGGCGCGGGGGGTGGGGTGCCGGCCGGAGCTGGGGCTGGCGCCCCAACAAACCCCAACAATAGATTCGCCACTGGTCGTCATCGTCGATGGAGAGACCTGAAGCTCGTCGCTCGCGGCCATTGCGGCATGCCTAGCATCACTGAAGCTGCAGCCTATAGGAGGGCGTGCGGTGGCGATCGGAGGCGGGATGTGGTGGTGCTGAGTGGGAGGGAGGAGGAGAACGATGGTTGAAGGGAGGAAAGGGGATTGCGATCAACTGAATCGATCTGATCCGGCTAGCAGGGGCACTTGTGTCTTTTCAACTCATGGGTTCAACCGATAAAAAAGAAAAGAAAAACCTAAAAATTGCTAACGGAAGTGGATGGAATCATGGAATGGCAAAAAGTGTATCCGCGCGTTTCGGTGGTGTAAACCGAAAGTCGTGATCTTTCGGTATTAGCAAACCAATTTTCTTTAGTTTGAGATTTAGGTACTTTCAAATTCTAGTAGAAACGGAAACGACTTCAGATTCTTGGTAGAAACGTTTCAAATAGGATTCTGTGAATTTGGTGGAACGGGGTCGAAACTGATTCGGTCACAGAGTGGAAAAAGAAGAAACGATTCGAGGAGAATGTTCCGAGCTTTAGTCTGTTTGGTTAGATTTCTTTCAGAATCTAGTAGAAACAGTCCAGTTCCAAATTGCCAAACGAGGCCTTAATCTCATCTAGCCGCTAAGCTGTTTTTGGAAAGAGAAAATATTGGGATGCCGGCTCTCTTTTTTGTTGAATTTAATTCTCTTGTACAATTGATTTAGACGCTGCACCCAACCAATCTTTTATACTGTACCAGGTCATCATTCGATGGGAATGTTGTGCACTTACCGACTTACCTCAATTATTGTTCACATCATATCGAACTGTTGCATTACCTACAAGTTAAAAAAAATTACAAGAAAAAAGAGGTGGAGTATTCTGGGTGTGTTTGTCTGCAACAAGGAAGGGGGCTTCTGGATAACCTATCTTGGTTTTCTCTCTCAAAATGGATATTCTCATAAGCAAGGGCACTAGAAAGCCCAAAACATTTCCCAGAGACCTGAGTAATGTTCCATTGTTGAGTTTTGTGCAGCATGAAAGTGACAAGCTAACGATTTGATTGACTCCAACTAATAAACTGTACCATGATGTATGAAGCAAACTAAAGATTTGATAAGAATTTACTGCTACGTCCATCAACTTTGTGAACCGAATCGCACTGGCAAAACTTGTTGGTCTTGTCTTTACTCTTTAGTTGGTCCAGGAAATGACATTTTTCAGTTACTACTTATCTGCAGGGGTCCACGAAATGACGTCGAAGTAATCCTATCCTCCTGAGGTCCGTGGGTTTGAGGTGATGCTACATTGCTATGTGCCATGCCATCTTCAGGTAAACAAGTTGTTTCCCCTTTCCTCCTCGTGGATCTTCTATCTCTACTCATTTTTTTAGTTTAAATTGGATGTTATTATGCGAGGGTTCTCTGTGGTAGCTGCAGCCTGCATATAACACATGGGATATGTCAAGTAAAAACTTACTTTAGAATAGGAGAATCCAAACTTGCTGTCGACATTATTCAATCAGTGTGATGAGAGTTATAGCAAAATGAGAAAGAAGGTAGAGAACTCTGCAATGCGATGAGACTTATCATATATATGTCCAGTTACAAGAAGCTAGCAGTACAAACATCGCATTAGAAGTTAGCGCTACCAATGCCTGTCCGTATTCAGAGTGCCGCTTGATGCGGGCGTACACCAAATCCAGTGCAGTGTGTGAATGTGTTTGTCGAGGTGCGTTTGTTATTCTTTTAAAAATGCTAGAGCTCTGGTTAAATGATTTTTTTTAAGAAAAACATTTTTTTATTAGCACAGGACATATCTTTTGTATGGTTCATATAAACTCATTACCTCTCGTGTACTGCATAGGATCCTGATTCCAGAAGAAAATCAAACCGGCCAAAATACTTCAGGACCCCCCAGCTGTAGAATAGAACCCATGCTTATCTGATATACGGAGTGGATTGCCACTTTTCTTCTTGGAGACAGTCTGTGATTCTTTTTTCCTTGTTGGGTAGGAGGCCAGGGATGAGAAGACCAAGAACAAGAAGAGAAAGGTAGAGGGTTTCTGTTCTTACTTCTTAGGCCGGCCGTATGGATATCCAGCAGCAGCGGGGGGTTGGCAATTCCAAAGTTGTGAAGGTTGAGAAGGAGGAGGCATGGGAGCTGTTCATCAATCAAGCAAGCAACGAAGGCCGACCTGTGGGTTCCCCTTCCTTGCCTTTTTCTTCCTCACCCCCTTCCTCTGGCCTAATTCTTTTGGTATTGATGAGATTCTGTTTAATTTTCTAACTATGTCTTTTGATGTTGTGGATTCTCAAATCACATTTCGGTTGCTCCAGGATTTGATCTGTTGTTGCTTTCTTTGAGTATGCTTGGATGAGTTCCCTAAAAAATATATGTGTTAGGATGAGAGATGTATATATATAGATATCTTTTCTTTCTGGGATCGAACCATCTTTAAGTAACTTGCTTTCTGTAATCCTTAGCAAGTCCCTTTTTGTTCTTACTCTTTTTTTTTTTGCTGTTTGTGTGTCTTTTACTTTTTTCTTTTTTCATTATAATTGATGAAATGGGTAAGAAATGGAATATATTATTGTTAGCCTGGTGATAGCTGTTATACCTTTGCTATTGAGCACCGCAGTTGCATCTAAAAATTCGTTTTTTTCCCACTCAAAATTCAACCTTGGTTAATGGTTATATTGTGCCTCCATGTTGTGCAGCTTGTTGCTCACTTTGGGGCATCATGGTGTGTGACATCCCTGTCCATGAACTACAAGTTTGAGGAGCTAGCTCAGACCCACCCTGGGATATTGTTCCTCTTTTTGGATGTTGATGATGTCCAGGTAATCATTCTCCAACATTCTGTTCCTATGGCTTGTTGTCTATGCACTTCATAAGAACTCCTGGTCACATCTTTTTTGAGGGGAAAAATAGACTGAAATCTCTTATGAGAAATAGAGGGGGGAGTAACAGAAAGCCTAAATTGATGCTTTGACATAGAAATATCTTAAGAATCTCCTTAGAGTTTGGTGCATTTATATTCAAGACTATGTTTATTTGTTTTTCCCGAAGATTGTGGGATAATCATTTGTCAGAAACATTCTCTGCGTATATGTCCATTAAGTCTTAGAGTTTGGTGCATTTATGTTCCAGACTACGTTTATTTGTCAGAAACATTCTCTGCATATATGTCCATTAAGTTAGTATTCTGCTCTGAACATGGCCTAATTGAGCTAAGCTACCAATGTTGACGCAGAGTGTTTCCTCCAAGCTTGGAGTGAAGGCCATGCCCACATTTTTTCTCATCAAGGACAAGGAGGTGGTGAAGAAGGTCGTTGGTGCCAATCCAGATGAGGTCAAGAAGATGGTGGATGCTTCTGCTGAATCAATTGCCTCTACCACTGCCGCTCCTCCTGATATAGTCGTCGAATAGTAGTTGCTATCTTCTCTTCTGTAACTGCCCTGTGACTGTTGAGTACTGCTTGGTCAGGTCTTGAAAATGCGTCTGCGTGTTCCAGTGTGTATAACAGTATAAGCTTAGCTTGCCTTGGCAGTTGCTACTGGAATTGTTGTGACCATACTTTCTGGAGGTTACAT
Source organism: Rhipidocladum racemiflorum (assembly GCA_036346355.1). Classification (NCBI taxonomy): domain Eukaryota; kingdom Viridiplantae; phylum Streptophyta; class Magnoliopsida; order Poales; family Poaceae; genus Rhipidocladum; species Rhipidocladum racemiflorum. The sequence continues at coordinate 5,629,924 of CM070575.1, forward strand.
GTGTTTTGGAGTTGAAGATATGGCTCACCTTGGCCTGTTGCCAAACCTCATGTGAAATCATGTGCTGAAAAATTGGTTTAGAACTGACTTAGAATTGGATTTGCAAAATGTGCTTGTGCATGTGTTTGACAATTTGACAAGAAACAGTAAGTTTCTCTTTGTGCCGGACTAATTTTCAAGTTCCAGAGAGTTGTACGTTTACGCCGGACCGATTGTGTTTCAGTCCGTTGTGAACGTGTTTTTGCTGGTCTGATTTCTCGAAGAGACAGAGTGTTGGACGTTTGCATCGGACCAACTTTTTGGTCCGTCGTGAACATGTATTTGAGGCCTTTTGCATCGGATCAAGTTTTTCAAGTACCCAAGGTTTTGACGTGTACGTCAAACCATTTCTTTTGGTCCGTCGTAAACGTGATTTTGACGTTTTTCCGCCGGACTGTTTTCTTTCAAAAACAGTAAGTTTTACATGTACGACAAACCAAGCTTTTTTTTGGTCCGACGTAAACATGTTTTGGCCACCTCATTTTCACACGTACGACAAACCAAGTTTTTGGGTCTGCCGTGGACGTGTTTTTGAGCTCATGAGCCGGACTCAATTTTCCAAGAAACCAGTAAGTTTTGCATGTACGTCGAACCAATTTCTTTGGTCAGTCGTGAACGGATTTTTGAGGATTGATTTCGCATATACGACGGACTGATTTCTTTTAGTCCGCCGTGAACGTGTTTTCACCGGAATGATTTCTTCTTGAAACCGAGACTTTCACTTGTACACCGGACCGATTTTGTTGGTCCGTCGTGAATGGACTTTTTCTAGGGTTTTTAATTTTGGTCCGTTGTGAACGTGTTTTGCTCGGTTTGGATGTTGAGCAAGTTTGAATTTGATTTTTGGTTTAAACTTTGAGATTATGAAATTGGTGAAAATTTCATGATGCTTATTTTGAAGTTGACTTTATGCAATGCTCGTGTGGGTATTTGCATAGACTAATGTTGAGTCAAGTCGCGGACTTGTGCTCGGAATCGTTTTGTGGTTTGTTCATGTGCAGGTATTGCTCGAGGGCGAATGTCGTCGATGACGGGACCGAAACTAGGTTCATGGAGGAACTGAGGTTCGAGACTAGGTTCGGGAGGAACTGAGGTCTTGGTGGTCAAGGATGTCATGCGGGACGTTCGGGCTAAGAGAATGGTGCACATGAAGAATGGTTAGTCACGTGAGAATGACAGGAGGTCATTCGCGTGCAAAGTGTTAGTCACGTGAGTATGGTAGGGTTGCCATACGCGAGCAAGAGTTGTACTCGGCCAGGTTGGGCCAAGTGGAGTTGTGTTGAATACATACTCCTTCTAGGATTAGGAGTGGGACTCCTTCTAGGATTTGGAGTAGGAATTGTATTCAGGACTCCTTGTGGTTGCTCCTTTAAATAGGAGGGGTTGTCTCCTGTTTAGAGCATCAACCTAGACATTAAAAGCTTAGAGCTTTGTTTTAGGGTTTGTACTCTTTTGATGGGAGTAATTTAGACAAAAGAAATAAAGATCAATTCTTCCATATCCTAGCGTGCTACAGTAACCACGTTGCTACAGTGTTTTCTGTTTTGGTTCTTGTTTGCGTGCTTGTTCTAATTGTAGATTGGTTTTTGATATTTGAGTTTCATCTTGATTTGATCCATCAAAAACCTTTCTAGGGTATTGATTTAGAGTTTCTCAAAGTCTAGTTGATTAATCTTTTGAAGATCTTGTTTAATCTTGAAGTTTTGATTAGATTGATTTTCGTCAAATTCTGGAATAGCAAGCTTGCGAAGCTCATAACTTTTGATCCGTAAGTCCGATCGCGCTGATTCTTTTTGTGTTCGATTTGTATTGGAATCTAGTTTCTTGTGTACAAATTTCAGATCGATCTAACGGTTGGATCTCCGGGAATTTGCTTTTTACCGAACCTCTGTCATTCTGTTTTTGTCGAATACGAGGCAATTATTTGGTTCTGTTTTAAGGTGAACTTTTAGTAGATTGAAAATTTGATTTTAGCTTCCGCACAATCATTCAGCCCCTCTAATTGCTGTATTTGTTACTTCCATCCTACACCTCACAATTACATCGCAGTGGTCGATATAGTATTTTCCAAAACGCACTCTGACGATGAACTATAAAATTGTCATGATCTCTGCGCGCACTGCAAAAGTGCAAATCCCCAGGTGTAAGCAAGCGTCACGAGCAGCTAATTTAGTCGTCGTAAAATTTCTATTTTATGTTGGTACCTTTAGCTTGTCAGGTATCATGTATTCATATTAGTATTAGCGTTCAGAAAAAAAAGGTACTACTACAATATTTTTTTTTTTTTGCATCCGAGTGAAAAAAAAATCCAAGCAGATATGGACCTAAAGCATCAAACCTAACCACCTAGGAATGTACAAAACTGCAAGCTGTTGTGGCCCAACGCAACATGTGGCCAACCATCGACTTGTCACAGGTTGGCTTCAGCTAGCTTTGTGCTCCAAGTCCTTTTATAATATTTATATCATTAAAAAAAACACAGGGAAGAAAAGCTAAAAAGGTATAAGAGGAAGAAGGGTTTTGATAAGTTTCATCCGGATATTTTCTTTAGCAACCATCATCCAAATTCCTGGCCATCGGATTTGCTTTCAGATCAATGCACGCCCCCCTGAATTCGAGGTGGGTTGATCCTACGGATGCGTGTTTTGATCGTACGGTCCAAAATTTGGATGTTTTTTAGAACAAAAACATCCGAATGATACCTATACACTCCCGAGGAAGAAAAGGGAAAACATTATTGGAGAAACACCATGGACTGTGGTGCACTGGTGCACAATGCCTTCCTCAAAACCTCCATTATCACAAAGGTACTCACTCCGTAGTGTTTCCATACCTCCTTTTCATCTTTGTCGCAAAAGGCTCCCAATTACTTTTTCACTGGCTGTGTCGGCAGAGTGAGTCCCATCACCAACAAGCATTAGCAACAGCAGATGGGTTGAAGTGTTTGTGCCACCCTGGTAATTACTGCCTTACTGGCTTCATTACCGATAGCAGCTCTAGTATTTAATTACCTGGACAAGTCAGGTCAATGCAGAGAGAGTGGTAATAATGCAGAATATTACACCACAGAAATGGTTCTGCCTTGCCGTCTCTCAGACCCAGTCTTCTGTTGTGCTCCTACAAAACAACATATGTTTCTGTTGTGCATATACGTACACACCGATTACTGAGCACTGAACATTGAACTCTGCACTGCAGCGCTCTTCATGGAGACCAAATTTTTTAACATGTGTTCAGTACTCAGTGCTAGATATTGTTAATAATAATATAGTATGTTGTGCTGCTAAGTGCTAACTATACTAACGTCTGTCTCTTTCCTTCACGTGAAGCCATGCACGGGCGCTAAACCAACAACCAGCACAAACAACAAATTAAAACAAAGTGAGGAGGCCGAAGTGCCCCTTCCTCTGGACCCATCCCACCATCATTCTCCAATCTCAATACCTTCTCCTTCCTCCCTCTCTCTCTGTGTCACTGTGTGTGTGTGTGTGTGTGTGTATGGGCTTGCTCTTTTGCATGTTCTTGCGAGAGAGTGGTAGCTAGAGAGAAAGATAGCACAGCCAGCGAGGAGAAGCAGCAGCAGAAGAAGAGCTTCCAATGTGTTGCTATGTCGGCAAGGCCACCAAGATCTTCCTGTGCCTCGTGTCGGCGCTCCTCGTCGCGGGCCTCGTCCTGGGGTTCGGGCTAGCCCACCGCACGTGGGGAGCCCGGAAGGCCCAGCCGGCCTGCCGATGGCCCTACTGTCAGCCCGGGCCCGTCGACGGCGATCCGCTCCCGGCCACCGCCGCCACCACGCCGCCCAACCCGCTAACGCAGCCGGCCGTGGCCGCGTTCCCGGGGGCCGCCGCGTCGCCGGCGAGCATGCCCTACTTTGGGCCTCCCAACCCGCTAACGCAGCCGGCCGTGGCCGCGTTCCCCGGGGCCGCCTCGTCGTCCGCCGCGCCGCCGGCGAGCATGCCCTACTTTGGGCCTCCCAGCCCGTTCTCGGTGGGCCTCGGCCCCTCTTCTCATGCATGAGGAAGTCATAGCTGGCGACCTTCTTAGTGTCTATCGATTTTTTTAAGACTTCTTTCCTGAGTCTTAGAATTTCTTGTGAATTTATATTTCTACTGTTGCTATCACTAGCTTTTGAGTTTCGGTCTCGCCTGGCTGACTGGCTGTACGATTCGGTTAATCTTTCTTGTCCTGGGAATTTTCGCCGGGTGGAGATAGCTGTGATTATGTGTAGAAGTACTTTACTACCAGCATTTCTTCACTTCATGTGTATATCAGTATATGCCACTGCTGTGTTTGCTAGTGCTAATGTACCAGTAGCCAGTGTAGCAAATATGCAGACACGTCTGTAGGCATCGGTGGTGCTTTTATCCAGAGCTCGGGTGATCCGGGGATCGGAGCTGTAGTCCGTGACCATGTAGGCAGAATGCTCCTGACTGCTTGGCAATGGCATGCATCCTGAAAGGTGTTGATGCTGAAGAAATAGAAGCCTGAGCCTGTGCATGGCGTCTTGGTTTGGCGGCGGATTGGGTGCTTAAGTACTGTACTTCGTCTGACGAAAGAGGCGTTCGACAGCCCAAAGATCGGGACATCGCGCTGTGATCCAAGAAGCAGCTGAGATGGCCGGTCAGGTACCGCTGGCTCTTTTCAGACATGGGAGAAGAGAGAAGAATCTAGCTGCTCATGAGCTCGCACAGTCAGCTAGGCGCACCAAACATGCACACTGCCGTGTGGTGGCGGGCGCAAGCTCATGTTTGTGTTGAACGTTTGATTGTTCAGACTGAATTCTTATCGCTGAGTAATCAATATATATATCTTCTCCGCGTAAAAAAAGCATAAGCTTAATTTTGTCACATGCTAGCTAGCTAGTGACTACGGACTTCATTGGCGTAGCACTCTCTGGTCACAGAAGAAAGTCGTTTTGCATCTACATGATCATCAAAAAAATGCTTATTTAATTACTCATTTGATTGCAATATATTTATAAAATCTAATAAATTGTTCAATTATGAAAACACATTTCAAGGCTTGTTTATCCGCAAGAAATCAAAATCATCGCTTATCTATCCTCTAACCTATATTTTTTACAATTCTAGTCTCGATAGCGATGTGCTTTCGGGCTTCTCAAGAAGGATAGAAGTGGGGGATGAAAAAGTATTTGCTGTAACTCGCTGAGTATCCCCTCTAGGATCATGTTCTATTTATAGAATAACTCACAACGAGTTTACAATGAATTCTAGATCCGTTTACCATGAATTCTAGATCCAGATCAGTAGGCGTGTAAGCCTGCATGTCTAACGTCCTAACAACCTGAGGTTGACCATTTCTAACAGCCCCCCTCAATCACAACAGAGGGTGCCTATGTTGAGATTGTTACAATTCTTGACAAACGGAGCTCTTGAGAGTGGCTTCGTCATCACATCAGCTAACTGGTCTTCGGATGATATGAAGCGTACCTCCATGGCCTTGCGTGCGACCTGCTCTCGAACGAAATGAAAATCCACTTCAATGTGCTTAGTCCTTGCATGGAAAACTGGATTGGTTGTCAAGTATGTAGCTCCAAGGTTGTCACACCACAACCGTGGTGATCTGTGTAAGAACACTTCAAGTTCCTTCAGCAATGACTGAATACAAATTAGTTCTGCTGTAAGGTTTGCAATGGCTTTGTACTCGGCTTCTGTGCTTGATCGAGACACTGTACTTTGCTTCCTTGAACTCCATGAAACCAGGTTTGTGCCCAAGAAGACTGCAAAACCACTTGTTGATCGATCGTCTGTCATCTGGACATCCCGCCCAATCTGCATCAGAGAAACCTGAAAGCATTGTTGAACTGTACTTCTGAATCTTCAGTCCATGATCTGTTGTCCCCTTGACATACCGAAGTATTCTTTTAACAGCTGACCAGTGGGCATCAGTGGGGCTTTGAATGTACTGACATACCCGATTCACAGCAAAGGATAAGTCAGGTCGAGTCAGGGTCAAGTACTGTAGCGCTCCAACTATGCTCCTGTATCTGAATTGCTCTTCTTCATTCAGTGCCTTACCCTGATTCTTGAATAGCTTCTCTGTGGCTGTCATAGGGGTTGAGATAGACTTGCACTTGTCCATCCTAGCCCTCTTCAGTAGATCAAGAGCATATCTCCTTTGGGATAACAACATTCCTTTCTTTTCTTGTTTAACCTCAATACCAAGAAAGTACTCAAGAGGACCTAAGTCTTTTACAGCAAAGTCAACCATCAGCTTCTGGATCAGTTTTTCAGTGGGTGAGCTAGATGAGCTGACAATTATTATATCGTCAACATATATTAGCATATAGATGGTTATGCCAGCCTGCTTGAACACAAGAAGAGAAGCATCTGCAACTGACGATTTGAATCCTAGTTCCTGAAGCTTACCAGTTAGTCTTGAGTGCCAAGCCCTTGGAGCTTGTTTTAAACCATACAATGCTTTCTTCAGTCTACATATATAATTGGATGGTTTATGTGGATCACAATAACCCGGTGGTTGCTCCATGTATACTTCCTCTTCAAGCACTCCATGCAAGAATGCATTCTGGATATCTATTTGTCTCATGCTCCAACCTTGTGAAACTGCTAGTGACAGAATGATTCTGATGGTAGTTGGCTTGACTACTGGACAAAAGGTGTCAAGATAGTCTACACCATACCTTTGTTTGTACCCCTTAGCTACCAGTCTAGCTTTGAGTCTGTCAACTGAACCATCTGGCTTCCTTTTCACCTTATAAACTCATTTACTGTCGATCAAGTTGACCCCTCTTTTGGGTGGCACCAGTTCCCAAGTTTGATTCTTCAGTAGTGCTGAGTATTCCAAATCCATTGCTTGCTTCCACCCTGAATTTTCCATGGCTTGTTGAAGATCACCAGGTTCTGTAGTTGCTGAGAGGTCTATTGTCGGATTTCTATCAGTCACAGAACAGGCAAAACCACGAGCATTCTGAGGATACCTTATTGTTCCATCAGTGAACTCCTTGTTTTGTACTATGTTGTTTCGAAGTCTTGTTCTCATGGGGTGTTGAACAGCTGCTTGAGATGGAGAAGCAACTGCTGATGAGCTCAACTCTCCATTGTTTTGCCCTGAAAGTTGTTCTGGCACATCTGAAACAGCACCTGCAGGGGACAAGCTTTCACTTGGAGAATTAACATGGACATTAGGAGTAGACTGACCGCCTCCATTGTTGTCACCATCTAAAGCTGGTTCAATTGGGTTTGGTGTTTCACGTGGTGATGAATTGACAAGGGAAGATTCAGTGTACTGGACATTTCTAGCTAGCACAGGTAAAATGGTTGGATGGTGTGAGGTTTGTGAATTTTGTGAAGTGTGAAGAGATTGTTCAGAAAAGGGGAACATGACTCATCAAACACTACATCCCTAGAGATATATACTCTACCAGTGGTATGATCAAAACATTTGTACCCTTTGTGAGTGGCACTGTAGCCAAGAAAGGTACAACGTTTGCTTTTGAAATTGAGTTTTCTATCATTGTAGGGACGCAAATTCGGCCAGCAAGCACAACCGAAGACACGGAGCTTAGTGTAATCTGGATTGCTGCCAAAGAGTTTGTGCAGGGGAGTGTCTTGGTTGATTGTGCGGCTTGGCATTCTGTTGATCAAGTAGCAGGCTGTGTTAAATGCTTCATCCCAAAACCGAAGAGGTAAGTGTGCTTGAGCAAGGAGAGCAAGGCCTGTTTCTACAAGATGTCTATGTTTTCTTTCAGCTAACCCGTTCTGCTGATGGGTGTGAGGGCAGGAGATACGATGATCTATTCCTGAGGCCTGAAAATATCGATGTAAACGTTGATATTCTCCTCCCCAATCAGACTGTACTGCTCGGATTTTGGTGTTTAGCATGTGTTCAGCATGTTTCTTAAACTGAAGGAAGATAGGCTCAACATCAGATTTACATTTCAGAAAGTAAATCCATACATATCTGCTAGAGTCATCGATAAAGGAGACATAATATTTTGAATTATTCACTGATGGAAGTGCTGGCCCCCAAACATCAGTGTGAACAATCTCTAGAGGAACAGTAGTGACATGTGCGGAAGAACTGAAAGGTAGCTGATGAGACTTTCCTAGTTGACAAGCATTACAAACCAAGGAAGGAGAAATCTCAGTGTTTACAGCTATGTTATTGTCTTGCAGAATCCTAAGAGTAACAGGAGCAGCTGGATGTCCAAGTCTTCGATGCCATTGTTTCAGGAGAAGCTCTGATTGATAAGAGGGCTTGGTTTTTATTTGGCAAGGTGTAGAGGCCATTTCTACATTTGCCTCTGAGAAGAAGACGTTTCGTGGCTCGATCCTTTACAAAGAAAAAGTCAGGGTGAAACTCAACGATGGCATCATTGTCTGTGGCTAGTTTCTTAACAGAAATCAAGTGTTTGTTGATCTTAGGTGCATATAGAATATGGTTAAGGTGAAGAGGTCTAGTTAAACCAGCAATTGATGAATGACCAACATGTGAGATGGACAAACCTGCTCCATTTGCCACTTGGACCTGATCTCCCCCGGTGTAGCGTTCCTTGGTGGTGAGGCGCTCCAGATCACTAGTAATGTGGTCCGTTGCACCGGTGTCCACATACCAGTTCGAGTCGACGGCGTACCTGTGGGTTGCTGCAGCCGCCTGCTTCATAGTGTCTTCTGCCTGATAGGCTTGATCAAAGCGATGCCAGCACTGGAGGGCATCATGGTTGGGCTTGCCACAGATCTGGCACGAGGCACCGTTGTTGTTCTGTGGCTTCACAGATGGTCGACTGGAACGCCCACCTTGGCTTCGACCACCGTTTCCACGGCTGCGCCCCCGATTGTTCCGGCCTGGATTACCTCCACCACGGCCGGCTACTCGATTGGCGTTGTTGGCCGACACCTGCCCGAGGGTGCTGTAATGTTCATGCCTCGATTCGAAGCTGAGCAGATGCGCGTAGACGTCGCTGATGGTGTATGCGTCCGGGCGTGTCGTGATACTAGTGACGAGCGAGTCGTAGTCGGAAGGAAGGCCGCGCAGCAAATACGAGATGAACTCTTCATCTTCAAGGCGCTTGCCGATGGCCGCCAGCCTGTCGGCGAGCCGCTTGACCTTCCTGAAGTAGTCAGCGGCGCCGAGGTCGTTCTTCTGGATCGTCGCCAGCTGCATGCGTATTTGCATGATGCGCGCGCGGGACCTTGACGCGAACATCTTTTCCAGTGATCTCCAGGCCGCACGAGCAGAGTTGGCCCCGACGATGGTGGAGAGGACCTCCTCAGTGAGAGAGGAGTTGATGACGCTGAGGACAAGCTGATCCTGGTGGTACCAGCTTGTGAACGCTGGGTTGACGATGATGCTGCGGTCGCTTGTGTCTTCCGATGGCTCAGTGGCGATGGTCTGGCTTGGCGCCGGTATGGACCCGTCGATGTGACCGCTGAGCCCTTGGCTGCGGAGATATGGGAGGACCTGCGCCGCCCAGAGGAGGTAATTCTCTTGATTGAGTTTCACACTCACCATGTGGCTGAACGCTGGTGTGGGCATTGTGCCGAGGCTGGTGGTGTGGCTGCTGGAAGAGACAGTAGACATGGATAATTCTCAAGGTGATAGATCGTGGCTCTGATACCATGAAAAAGTATTTGCTGTAACTCGCTGAGTATCCCCTCTGGGATCATGTTCTATTTATAGAATAACTCACAACGAGTTTACAATGAATTCTAGATCCGTTTACCATGAATTCTAGATCCGGATCAGTAGGCGTGTAAGCCTGCATGTCTAACGTCCTAACAACCTGAGGTTGACCATTTCTAACAGGGGAGATAAGCGAGAGACTCTTAAGAAATCTATTAGAAAAAAAAAACACAAACCCCTTGCAGATTGCAACCAATCCAAAACATTTCCTTTCCCGCTCCCGAGCTCCCGCTGACAGGTCGGCCCTAGCACCTGGGACACACGAGGCAGTCAAACAAAGGGAAGCAACAAACTCCTGGTTAGTTAGGCCCCGTTCGTTTCAGCTTCTGAACAGCTTCTGCTTTAAAAAAAAGCGAATTATTTGCCGAACGGGAGGATTCTGGACAGCTTCTCTGAGAATCAGAAGCTGTCTTCTGAATAGAATCAGAATCTGGCTGAAACCTGATTCTCACAGATTCTTGTCGATTCTTACCAGCTCGGTCCGGAACCTAGAAGTCATAGCTAGCTCAACTTGATTCTCCCATATTCAGAAGCAGCTTCTCCTATAATCCAGAATCCATAATCCAGAAGCTAAAACGAACTGGGCCTTATAGTCCCAAACCCTCCGCCGGGTCTCGGACTCTCGGGCACTCCCAGTCAAGATCGAACCGCCTCTCCCCCCTAAATCGCCTCGCCCGGATTCGATTCCCGCAAGTTTCGCGGATTCGTCCTCCCCGCCTCCGATCACCGGGTCGGGCAATCTCGGCGAGGGCACCGATCGCGCGGCCTCGACGATTCGAACGAGGTAGCTCTGTTCAAATTTGGTGCTCTCTGGTGCGTTATTGGGTCAGTTCTTGGTTCAAATGGAATGCTATCGCTAGATGTTCTTTTGGATGGAAGGGTTGAAATTGGTGGCAAATTTTGGCCTTATCGGTTCGGCGTGTGGTGGAAAGGCGGCGGCTTTGAGCAGATTTCGCTTAGATGGGGCTTTGGAATTGGTCGTTTAGGCAGTTGGAGAGTTCTTCTTAGCGATCATGGGCTCTATTAGGGTTGTGCATTCCGTAGATGGTGCTCAACTTGGTTGTACTAATTGCTTCATTGTTTCTGTAATTAGTCTGTAGCGTCGTGGTTTATGGCGAATTGGCGATGCTTGTGTGATGACATTGTCCTGTTCGGCTGTTCCTGCTATGCTAAATCCTATTCTTTTAAACTTTTGCCCTTAGATAAATAGGTAAGCTTTCAGTTTAGTTTTTTTTTACTAGCCGCGACTGCACATCCCTTTATTATATGCTACGAAAGCATTCTTATTAACTTCTTTGAGTTTTCTCCATCAGCTTCTTGCACATTGCTATCTTGTCATTTGTTTAGGCAAATGTTGTTCTTGTTGTACAAAAAGTTCACCTTATCTAGGTGTTATTCCCATCCCTCATATGTAATTAGCTGCAATTTCATTTGCCATCTTGATTCTTGCAGGCTAGCAGCCCCGGTGTGAGAATTAACCACAACTACTTCTGCAAATTACTTGGTCCATTCTTTGTTCCAACTTACAACTCGCAAGCCATTCTGCAGAAGGTAGTAGCCAAGTTTACTGATGAAGATTACTTTGATTATAGTGTAGTGGAGCTAATCATATCGTTATCTGTAACATTCCAAAATCTAGCCCTTTTGTGTTTCTCGTTTTTCTAAAATTTTGGTGATTTTTTTTTAAAACTTCCTGTTAGTGCTAATTAATTAATTAAAGCAAAAATCTAAAAGTTCAAATGAGTTCAAAATATTTTATTTGGGTTCTAAATGCCTTAATTTATTTTTGAAAATTTTCTAGAGTTTTACCTAATTTATTTGCTATTTATTTTGCTTTTTTGGATTTATTTTAAAAGAAAAATTGTTTCCTTTTTTCCTTTTTCCGCTCGGGCCGTTTTTCCGCCGGCCCATTCCTATTCCCGCCACCTCGGCCTGCTCACCCGGCCCATTTGGCCTACCGTTGACGCGAGGGGCCCGCCTGTCAGCATCGGCGACGGTGTCCCCGTGTCGTCTCTGCGCCTGCTCGCTCTGCACAACCGCCGCGCCGAATCAGCGAATGTGGCACCGAATCCAGACCGATCTCGGCATGCGCGCCCTCTATATAAAGCCCACCGCTCTTCCCTCTCTCTTTCCGTGCCCCGCTGACGACAACCCTAGCCACGAGACAATGCGCCCGGTCCACCGTGGACCGAGCCAACCTGTGTACTTGGTCCATGGGCCGAGGGCCCACATGTCAGTCGATTTTCCAATTTCTCGAAATCCAGAAATTCTGAAAATTCCAGCCAATCAGAGAGCGACACATGTCGTGCTATCTCCTTTTTCTTTTTTCTGAATTTTCCTACCTGAGCTACTTCTGAGAGCCCGTTCTACTTCATTCGAGCTCCGATTCCGATGATTCAAATTTCTAAATTCATCTAAATTCAAGCTCTATCTTTCAGTACCATTCTTTTCAATTTTTTCAATTTTGTTTGTATTTATTTTATTTATTTGTCCTTGTTTCACGTTTTAGGTTGGACCAAATCAACAGTTGGAGGTAGAACCAGCAGTATTCAGTGAAGGCAAGTCTTTCTTGACCATGTTGATCCTAAGTTTTCAAATGCTTATTTTGTTTTAAATTAATGCATGCTTAATTTTATGCAGTGTACTTTAGATTCATACATAGAGATTAGTTAAATCCTAGAATTTGTTATGACCTCATTGACTTCGAGCATCGTATATCCTTATCGCCCTAGCGATTATTACCTTTTATGGACAATGATGGATAATAGTTTAGTGTACTACGATAGAGTTGTTTAGCCTAGCTAAAACGATTCGGCTTGATGACATTATGGGGTATTATGGCAAAACTTTATTTAAACTCATTTGTAAAGTTGTGGCAATAGGTGTTGCTACTGTTTTATTAAATAAAATAAATAGAAAATGATTATAGACTGGGGCGGATGGGAAGTCAGGTGGGTGCAGGAAGCACATGGATTGTAAAATGATTGTTTCACCCTATTCGATTAAAACACGAAGCGTGTGTTATTTCAAACCAAGTACTACCGTACAACCACAAGTCTAAATGGGTACGACATAGCCAATAATTTGTGTATCTCGTTATTCGCTTCGCCAGTGGGATGAATGTGGGTGCTAGATGGAGGCACTCGCAAGGCGCAAGAGGGGGTTTCTGAACTGGGCCAATGGAACTTTATCAGCGGTGAAACCTTAGCGGGTAATGTTAATAGCGGGGCCGTATATTGTTATGGCCTTGTCATGATATCTCTGTTGCACACCAAAGGAAGTTTGATTATTGCGTATGGCAACAAGAGACGATCATGTTTTGTAGGTAAAGCTGTACACACGCTGCAGAGTTAAAACGATTTAAGTAACCGTGCCCACGCTCAAGGGCAGGTAAGGTGCGCTTTTACACAGTAAATTTTCAGGTTTTGTTTTAAATGAAAATGATATTTTCAGGAATCCGAGAGTGGATGGAACATGTTCTAGTTGCTATATCAAATTTAATTATTGCAACTTCGTTTTGTTAAATGATGCTTTGTTAAATTACTCGTGGTATTTAAAGATTAAATATTGTTTTATGCTAAAAAAGTCATATTATGCCTTCATTTATTCAGCCTCGCATATAGTTAACATGAATTATGTTTCCAAGACTTGCGAGTACGGTTGTGCACCCATCATTGCAAATTATTCCCTCTTTCTACAGAGGAGTGTGCAAAAACAGAAAGTGACTACGAGTACTTCCCTTGTGCTTTTGATGAAGGAGATCAAGAGTTATAGGTCGTGCACCCCAGTCGATTGCCTGTTGGGCAAATGGATGGGATTATCTCGCTATTAAGTATTTCATTTCCGCTATTGCTTATTTGAACTCGAGCCTTTATTGTTGTTTAATTGTATTATTGGACCATAAGATCGGTACTTGTTGCTTAATTATTATTATTTGATTAGTGATATGGATGTGTCATCATCGTTGTTACCGTTGTGTGCACTAGCGTAATCCTGGACTAGTGCGAATATACACAGAGGGTTCGGATAAGGAAATCCTGTCCCGACAGAGGTAGTATCAGAGTCATATCGATTGTAGGTTGCGATTTAGTTAGAATGGCATGCCTTAAGGACTATGTTAAAAATAAGTATTTATAAAATTTTAAGCCTCTTTGCTGCTACTTTACCCTTCTTAGTCTTTTTTCTTTTTCTTTTTCTTTTTCTTTCTCTTTTATTTTTAAAATTATTTTGCTGATTTTCTTCCTTATTTCAAAATTTTATAAATGCCGTTCATCAAAACTTGCGCTGAGAAGGATTATGGATTCTGCGAGCAGCTATGGTTCATGCTTCAGGAGCTGGGACACGTCCATCGACCAGAGTACCACGGAGTCATAGTTGAGGAGGATTGTTGTGTGTGTTGGAGGGTCAATGTCACTATCTTCTTCAAGTCCCACCTGAGGGGCGATAGGCTTTATCGCTTCACGGTGGATGGAGAGACATACAAGCTGGGATGTCATGAGGCTGCTAGAGAGGCGATAGCTCGTATGGAGTTCATATTCCGCTATGAACTTCATCACACAGCTTATCGCTACTTTCTCACTCGTGAGGAGTACTGGGCGTTTAGCCGTTTCAAGCATGATGATGAGAAGGAGGACACCACCGTGGTTCACATGGTTGCACTCATCAAGGCACAGGACAACGCTTATGTCCATGTGGCCTTGGAGCTGATGGATACCTATGAGAAGCTACGTGTAGCTCAGCTCAAGGAGAGTCAAGCTGCTGCCGCTGAGGCGACCCAGAGCAGGAGACGCCAGCAACCTTGTCTTCACACAACTGCTCGTAAGTTCTCTTTTCCACCAGAGATCTGCATGACTGCACCAGAGTATCGAGCTCTTTTCACCCCTTCAGGAGGAGCTGGTATGTCCACCACTGCAGGTCCTCATCCTAACAATGAGGATATGTCCGAGCCCGAGGAGGAAGACCCAGAACCAGTGGAGGTAGAGGACGTCGATGAAGACGAGGAGTAGCGTGTCCCAGTTTTAACTTAGCTTGATGTCGACATTACAAGTGTCTACTTCCACTCTTTATTAAAATAGGAAAATAGGCTAATTATGGCGACATCACAAGTGCACTAAGGCTTGATGTTGTCCAAACACACCAAAATAAATCGACAAACTGAAACTAACTAAACTAAAAGCTAAGCTAAGACTGGGACACGATACTCCTCGTCTACATCGATGTCCTCTACCTCCATTGGCTCTAGGTCTTCCTCCTCGGGCTTGGACATGTCCTCATTGATGAGATGAGGACCTGCAGCAGTGGACGTACCAACTCCTCTTGAAGGGGTGAAGAGAGCTCGATACTCTGGTGCAGTCATGCGGATCTCTGGTGAACAAGAGACCTTCTTACGAGCAGTGGTGTAAAGACAAGGATGCTGGCGCCTCCTGCTCTAGGTCGCCTCAGCGGCAGTAGCCTGACTCTCCTTGAGTTGAGCTATCTCCTGCTGAGCTGCGCGTAGCTTCTCGTAGGTATCCATCAGCTCCAAGGCCACATGGACATAAGCATCGTCTTCTGCCTTGATGAGGGCTGTCATGTGAACCATGGTGGTGTCCTCCTCATCAGCATGCCTGAAACGGCTGAATGCCTCGTATTCCTCACGAGCGGGAAAGTAGCGATAAGCTGTGCGCTGAAGTTCATAGCGGAATATGAACCCCAGACGAGGTATCGCCTCTCTATCAGCCTCTTGACATCCCAGCTTGTATGTCTCTCTATCCACCATGAAATGATAAGGCTTGTCGCTCTTCAGGTGGGTCTTCGAGAAGATAGTGACCTTGACCCTCCAACGCACACAACCATCCTCCTCAACTGTGACTCCGTGTACTCTGGTTGATGGATGTATCCCAGCTCTTGAAGCACGAACCACAATTGCTCCCAGAATCCACCATCCTTCTCAGCGTAAGTGTTGATAAACATCTATAAAATTTTGAAATAAGATAGAAAAAAATCAGCAAAATAATTTTAAAAATAAAAAAGAAAGAAACAAAAGCAAAAAGACTAACAATGGTAAGGTAGCAGCAGAGAGGCTTAAAATTTTATAAATACTTATTTTTAACATAGTCCTTAAGGCTTGCCATTCTAACTAAATCGCAAAATACAGTCGATATGGCTCTCATACCATCTCTGTCGGGACTGAATTTCCTTATCCGAACCCTCTCTGTATATTCGCACTAGTCCAGGATCACGCTAGTGCACACAGCGGTAACAGCGATGATAACACATCCACTGTGAATTCTTAACTGTTTTCAAACCAGTGCAGCGAATGGAATTCGGATGCCTTCAGCTACAATGTGAACTGGTTGGAAATCACCCATTAATAGCGGTCAGAATCCTAAAACTGATAATGGTGATGGTGTGTACCTTATTTCCCTGAGAAATTCTGATATGAGTAATTATGCAAAACGATTTATATTGGTGCAAACTGTGACTGATAAGTTTTTTTTTTTCCGTTCGAAACTGTCAGATCTATGCATACGGAGGTGTGCGTTCACATAGGATCTTTCCTCTATCAATGCCATCCAGGAATTCTGTTAATGACGCTGACGTTTTTAATGGCCATGATAGGCAAAGCCATCCAAACATAGAAAACATGCTTTTTGGAGAAGCCCTGCAGGTATAGAATCTTTGGTTGATTGATACAGACAAGTTGCCCTAATGAAATAGACGCCTAATTGCCCGGTGACTTACTATGAATTCTACTGTTTGAACAAAACTATTATGAAGCATATCGGTCAGGACAAAATAGAAGAATATCTGCCTGAAGGTGTGATGTCAGTGTCACTCCTTAAGCACCAGGTAGTTTTATGTTCTGAAAATCTCAGCTATGTAATTGTTCTGTTCTACTCTAGGGATCCTGTTCGCTGCTATGTTCTTATTTTATTTGACAGAAAATAGCATTAGCTTGGATGATTTCTAAGGAGAATAGTTCGCACTGTTCAGGTGGAACTTTGGCAGATGATCAGGTTATTCCTTATTTTCGACCTTATTTTATCAGCTGTTAATTATTTTACTCGATTTCCTTTCTCATACTCACATAACTTTCTGTGGTGCAGGGTATTGGGAAGACAATATCAACGATTACCCTTATACAAAAAGGAGAGGGTTCAGCATTCTAAGTTCATGGCTGCTGATTCGGACAGCATGAAATCTGTAGCACTAAATCTTGACGAGGAAGATGAAGCGGTGGTGATGGTCACGGACAAGAAGAAACCGAACACTTGAATAAGCTATAGGCTTTGTACACTGTTGCCAAGTCTTGCGGAAGCAGTGAGCGTTGCCACCAAACTGAAGCGGTGGTGATGGTTAAGCTGTTAAAGTTGAGCCCAAGAAAGAGACCAGAGTGAGCTTACCATAGGCAGACACGTACATGCGTGTGCGCGTTTGCTGCGTGAGTGTGGTGTGCGCGCTTACCATAGGCAGATACATGCGTGCGCGCGTGTGGTGTGTTCGTCTGCCTTGAGGTCCGCTGCTGGATCAGCGGCAGGAACACTGGTGGTGTGTCCGGCTAGCGTTCTTGAGCAGTGGGCTAGTGAGTTGTCTGACAAGGTTACTGAAAGTTCTAAATTGTATGTTTTAGTTTATCATGGAGGCTCAAGGACTATAAATCCAACTGACATTGTATGATGTTGTAACCACCTACACAATTGTAGTCCATGAAGCGCCTTAAAAAAAACTCTGATGAGGATATGGAGCACAAGGACAGTGACATGTATGGGATATGTCCAGAATTTTCTGTTGGAAAAAAAGAAGATTGCCTGAAAATTACCAACAGCAAGCCAAAGAAGAAGAAACAACAAACCTTTTGTCTCAAATAAGTTGGGGTAGGGTAGGCTCGGAATGAAATCCAATCAAAGTTAATAAAACCTTAAACCTTCGTGATGGTGTCGGTACATAAATGGCTAACTTTCATGCACTCTTATCTAACACCAACTTTTTGGATATATTCGAACCCCCAAGTGATGCGGGTATGCGTACGTCTAGTACTTTCTAGTTAAATATATTGATTAATTGTAAAGAATTACTAAGCCACATCAAATACCAACAGGTGAATCTTTTTCTTAAGCAATCTTCATTATATTTATATGAGAAGAATTATATACTAATTAATAACAGGTGCTTGCTTGTTACTAGATATAAAGATTACAAGAATGACAAATAGAGCCGAATCGCATTGAGGAACCATGATGAAACTCAACTGGGACGAGGGAGGAGAGGAGAGCCATAAGGAAGAACTAGAAGACAATTTCGACCACACGCACCACTACATGCGGCCAACCACCCCCATGCGGCCAAGCATGAGGGAAAGGGGAGGTTGCGAGGCGCATGAGTCCAATGGGAGTGTATCTCATGTGGCTATAAAGGTGGAACTAGGGAGGGCCCAAGCTGATGAGCGAAGCAGTCCAACTTAGAACGACATACTAGCTAGACTTAAAAATGATCATAATTCTCACATACGGACTCGGATTGAGAAATTATTAAATTTTCTGGAAATCTCAAAACATCCTCTCTATTTCACTCCATTACGACAAGTCCATAATCAACTTTCTTCTATATTTAATTTGGCCAAGTATCAGCTTCCCAATATGTGATATCTTTGTATCTTTAAGAGTTCTAACTGTTTGCGTTTAAGTCCTAAAGCCAAACCAAAGAGTGTTTGGCCATATTGCGGCCACACTCCTCTTCTAGGTTCTCTTCTATATATTTGTGCCGACCCTATTGTTTCCTAAAGAAAGAACACGAATAATATTTTTATATTGCGAATTGCATCTACTAGCGTTATAGGCTTGTTCTTCCTCATCGATCGGCGTAGCCAAAATAGATAGAGAGGGGAGATAGAGAGGGGAGTTTGGTGTTGCTGCTTCTAAAAATCTTTATGTCTTTCTGTCGGGATTTGAGAAATCAATAATCTTTACTCAATGGTTGTTGAAGATCAACAGTCAACGCGCGTGTGATATTGGCAAATCAAACGATGCTGTATAAGTTTTTCTTCAATTAGTGCTACCCCAACCCTATCACAGATATCTCTCTCGGCATCTATATGTTCATGATTTGCTTGCTTGTTCTAGCTTGGCGGATACACGCATTGCTATGGAGCTTCACTTATAACTTTGTCCTACAGATGGTGTACCATTGATAGATCCTTCTACCAAGGTCAGCTTGTTTGGAGTCTTGTTTATGTCACGATTACCAGGTCAAACATTGCTCATGTTGTCCACGTGTTTAGCCACTTTGTTAGTGCTCCCACCTCAGTCCACTACGGTCGCCTTCTTCATGTGCCAAGAGCCCACGATACTTCAGGGGAACTATGTCCAGACGTTCTACGCCAGATCGAGTCAGCTCCACGCTTACTCCACTTCGGCGAGTGATCCTGTTGATTGCCAAACATGTCACTAGCTACTACATCTCTCTTCGTACTTCGATGGTTGCCTAGAAGCCCAAGAAGTTTACTGTGGTGTCACATTCATAGTGCAGAGGCTGACCTTCAAGCCCCTGCTGCTACCACCGCTGAGATTGATTGGTTTCGATGGCTTTCGATTGATCTTGTTGGTGATCCAGTCAAGCATAAGTTGACAAAGCACATTGGTGTTGATGCATCATTCACAAGGACTCACTGACCGTCGACCTCCAGTATGTACCATGAGAACTTCAAGTAGCAGATTTCTTCACCAAGGTTCAGATTCAAGAACAACATCAGCTTTATCTACTCAAGCTCAGTACATCACATCCTCTTGATCCTCCTTGAGTTTGGAGGGAGGTATTAAGTGTGTATGTATATGTATATAATCTAGGCTCATGAAGCCTACGAGGCCCATAAACAAGTGTGTATATATATATATATATATATATATATATATATATATATATATATATATATATATATATATATATATATATATATATATATATATATCCTGAAGAATCATTAAGTTGCATAGTTGTGAATAGCAAAAACATCTATTCTTTTTCTAAGACTTCTCAGTCCTCGCTATGCCATGGCTTGCTGGAGTTCAACCTGCAGCTATGGACGTCCAATATATTAGGTCATTTCAACTAGAATCATAAGCATATGCTGTTACTGTTAGTCGTATCTTCCGGTTGTTTGGAATATATAGATGATTTATGTTAAATTAGGTTATACATAATAATAACATATGGGCCATCTAATAGTTCCATAACAAACACGCCAGTACACATGAGGATGTTCCTGAATTCCTGCTCTACCTCACTGTATCATCTCTGATCAAGGCCTCCAAAGAATTGTTCCAAGCTTGTAGCGCAGAAAACGTTGGACGCTACTTTTTCTGTTCGCTGTGGCGAAATGTGTAGTTGATATTTGATAAACCTCTGCAAGAGAAAATTTTAAATCAAATCCTGTTTCTAGAAAATGGCAATACTACATTGTTGCAACTGTGACTTACAGCTAATTGGTGAACAATTTCAGGACTTGTGTCAATGTGCCAATCAGGTTCCAGTTGCCGAACAAAAGAGGTACGGCCATTTTCTGTACTACAGAAGAGAACCTGTAGATTTCACAAAATGTTAAAAAGTTGGATTGCAAATATCCAAGGGCTATAAGAATACCAAAATTATGATAAATCAGCTTAATTTCTAAAGTGGCCTCATCCCGAAGCTTACCTTCTCTTTTATCAAACCACCACCGGTAAAAAGTCCAGCTTCACTCAGTGCAGACAGCACCCTTTCCTGCATCATCATTCAAGCATGCTGGGATAAAGTTAAAATGGTCTGCTAGAAAGTCAAAGCTAAGTAGTGTATAGCCCTTATTTGTAATAATGCAAACTCCAAAAGACTAGTCTAAGAAATCCAAATAGCAGACCCAGTAATTGTCTATTCAAATGCTTCCATTATCAAAGGAAAACCGGTTACTATTTATTCGTATGCATATGATGATGCAAGTATACTTACACAAAACATAAAGGAAACTTTGGTTTTATAGCACCCAAACATGCCTATTTTAGCTATATACCACCGAACTTCTTGAATACACTTAAATACCACCCAAAGTTCACTCCATTCTTGAGAATACCATTTCCATCCACTAGAGACATCCAGCCGTTTCCTATGACAGTTTTGCCCCTCTTATCCTCTTCCTCCAACTCATCTCCTCCTCTTAGTGCTGGCAGCATCCTTACCTGCTACGAATGAAACCTAAGACCTCTAAACCTTTGATCTTAGGTCTCGATAACTTCCATGCACTCTTATCCAACGCCAACTCTTTGGATGCATTCCAATCCCTCAAGTTTCTTTTAAGTTTTAACTGTTTCTTCCCACGTCAGTCTCGGTCAATCTCTGTTGCTTCTTATGTTTTCACATACGGCTTAAAATTCTAGTACATACCGGTGCCTTAGGAGACCTCCGTTGGAGATGTCCAAACCATCTCAAACGATGTTGGACAAGCTTTTCTTCAATTCGTGCTATCCTGACCCTATCATGTATATTATCATTGTGGATTCGTGAAAAATGCCACAAGCTTTTCTTCCGCCATTTTCCGGATTCACAAAAATGCCACACCATTATCATGCTCTTGCTTTCTGCTGCTGCCCAATCGTGTTGCACCTCTTCTTTAATTCATGATCGGTCTTGGCCTGTTCTTTGTTGCTTCCAAGAAGCAGATTTGAACCAAGCTAAGAAGCATATCCAAACAAATTGAAACAGGAGCGATCAAGCTGCCACAAGCCAAGCTGCTCCTTGGTGAATTGGAGAAGAGGACAGAGCCCCAAGAGCCAGCGTTTGCAAGAGTGAAGCAGCATGGGCTGTTCGGCCGTCTGGGTGGAGCAAGGGCAATTTTGAGATATCCAAATTCTTTTATTGCCAAAAAATAATGAAAAAGGGAAAAGGGCTAGCGAAAGGTGAAGGAGTGGAAAAAAAATGAACGATGGCATCTTTTTGTGGTATTAAAGGGTATTATGGAAGTTCGGTGGTATATAGCTAAATTGGGTATCTTTGGGTGCTAAAGAATTAATTTTCCCAAACACAATTGTCAAGAGAGAACATAAGAGCACCTTCCCAGACTTACCCCACTTTCATCATCGAGAATGCGCTCCATCAGATATATGTCACAGAATTTTGCAATTTCTAGAAGAACCTCCACAACGGAAGGTCTCACAGTGACATGATTCTGCAACAAGATATAAATCCATGATGTTATGAGTTTAAAAAAGGTCGAGAAAAATTTTGCAGCAGCATTTTTGCCCACCTGGAGCTCCTCTGGAGTTGTTTCCTCCAAAATTACACCAAGTAACCGGCATGTAACCTAAAAGTAGTTATTACCACACGAGTGAAAAGAATGTATTGGTAGAACAGAATTCTTGACATTTGGTGACAAAAGTGATAAAGCAGTTAATTTGCATAATACCCTTCGTCCTTCGCTCAGCTTATGCCTGACCAGCTGCTCAAGAGTCAGCTGGGGAAGAAAATGAGCAACTATCAATCCAAGTGTTCTAAAAGCAGATACATCATTTCAGCATTCAACAAATAAAGCAAGCAATACATTTACTGGTTGGAAAAGCTGGTTGATAGCTTCCTGCGCTCTTGAATCTGCTGAAGATGAACATGCATCTGTTGAGGCCAAAGCACCTGGTCGTGATCTACTGCTGGTGTTGCTAGATGAGAGGGTGACCCGCCTACGTGGCCTCCGAGGTTGCTCTTGAGGAGCTCTCAAGAATTTCCAAGCAAACAGAAGTGTGATTGCAATGGCAGCAAGTGTGGTAAGAGAGCGAAGTTTCTAAAGCAGGAAAATAAATTACTTCAATAATTCTTGTAACAAGGATTCAAAATAACATATCATAAACATGGGAAGTGATGGATGTTGTTTTAGAGGACCCACAAAATTTGCTACATCATTTTATTCTAACCAAGTAACAAACGTTGACACCAATCGGTAAATCGCCCACCCAAACTTCAAATAAGCTAGATTCACAATTACATCAAGCGATCTGTTCAGGATGCTTACATTTTTCAGCAAAAGCTATACGAGCGTCTCATTCATTTTCTACATTGCTATAATACAGTTGCACTATAATGCTGCCAATGGAACCAACCATGTCAGATACGTCCGGTACTCCAGTGCTTGCAGCACCAAACATTTCTTTTGTGTAATCATATTGATGTTCAAACAGTTTTTGTAACATAGGTGCCACCGGCCTCAGGTCTTACACAAAGTTGTGTACTTGTGTCCACTAATGTGTAGTTTAGAATCATCACGTTCTATACACTACAGAGCATCTGGAAATCTCACCTAATAATACATTAAACTCTGGAAACACCAAAATTAACAATGTGTCATTAAACAATTCCTTACTGATTCATCATTTGTCCACAGAGGTAGATCATTTCTTGTGATCATATAAACAAAGCCACCCAAAAGCTTTCATCTTTCAAAAATCCTAAATATAGTGTATAGTAACTGATTCTTGCAGCGATATTTACTAACCTAAGGGCACATCAAAATCACTGGAGCACAGTAATCCCCAAACATTGCGCCGACTGCATTACCCAAAAGGGAGTCATATTTTGCAGTGAACACTGAACACCGGCAAATCCCCACTTAAATATCCAAAGACATGGGCGTTCCAAGCTTGCATAGCAGCTAAGAACGCAATATCAAATCGATGCAGGGAAATCTACGCAGTAGCTACCTAACAGTAGAACACCGACCCTACAAAAATAGCAAAAACCTAGCCTTTCCCCCAAACAAGGTGCCACCTTTACACCCGGACCCCACAAATCTCCCAACAACGAGGCACCAAAAGATCGGAACAGTATCAATACACGGCGCGAGATCACAGATCCGAGCGCAAACCTGGAGATTGAGGTCGAAGGGGAGGCGATCAGAGTATCGCGCGAGGGTTTCCACGAGGCGCCGCACCAGATCGGTCAGCTCGTCATCCTTCCCGCCCCCCGCCCCGGCCCCGGCCCCCGCCGCAGCCGCGGACTCCGACGCCATCGCTGCTGACGAGAGAATACGTGTCGGCGGCGGCTGGAACCCCAGGACGGTGCTCACGGCGGCGAGGGAGGGAGGGGCGAAAGTGTAATTCTGGGTCTTCTACGAGGGGGTGGGCCGTGAGATGTCGGCATAGCAAGGTAGAAGAGGGGGAATTTTGTCAGGATGTTGGAGGCGCTCGTTTTGCAGTCGAGGGCTTGAAGAGTGTGAATATTTCTACAGAAGGCCCTAGGATTGGGCCTGTTTGTAGTTTTATTTTGGTACTCCAATTTTCCGATTCCTCGCCAGAATTTGTCAGAAGACAGGCACAAATCGTCCTTGGTTTTATTATATTCTTCTTTGAAAATTATTCAATTAGTCCAAGTTTATATGCCCTATTCTTCATTCTAATCAGTAGCAAAGTTAAGAGAAAAACTGGTTTTTTTAATCTTGATTTGAAAAGGTTTTGCTACTTGGTGGTAACAATCTTAATCTTAAATAGGAATTGGGACATCATCTTTGTGATGTCCTTTTTATCGAAAAAAAAATCTTAATCTTCTGTTCGGTCTATCTATATTCCTCTCTACACTACGAGATATGTTGCGCTACAAGGATTACGGACTAAGATTACGAACTTGAGTATAATTATCTCACTTCGTTGATATGAATCGTAAGTCCTTCCCTCCATGTAGGCATATTTCATTGGCTAGTTTCTAGAACCTATATGATGTCTAGGATGTGGGTTTTCCTCCCTGTATTTTATTGATGAGTGAGTCCCTTGTCTCCAGGGTGGCCGCGGCCTTCAAACATCTATATATAAATCTTCCTAGCACAGATCAAGAGGATATTAAAAATGATTAAGACTACTCTTAATTATTATCTCTAAGCATTATATTCAATGTATGCATATAAAGAATATCAAGTAAATCTAGATATTTATTAGGGGTATAAAGGAAATATTACACTAAGTTTTGCATTGAAATATGAAATACACATTGTATTTATAGATAAGACCATTAAAAAATACACTATAATTTTTTACGGATGAAATATTTGAACATCTGTTATTTGCACGGACGGATAGAACTACTACTCAAACAATGGATCTATATAGAGTTGGTGTTTGCCTAATTTTGGCGAGTTTTTGCATGATTCTTACTCGTATTTTATGTGACGGACAGCGCCAAGGATAGCAGAAGGTTGGAAGAACCGGGGTTTGGCAGCGGCGGCGGTGGCAAAAGGGATCGGACAAGTATGCATGTAAAGATCGAGCTAGGTCATGGAAATATACACAGCGTTATCATATCATTCTCAGCCGTCGGATCATTGGATCAACTCGATTGTCTCGGTAAGAATGAGGAAAACCTAGCCCGTTCAACGCTCTTAATATTTGGTAATTAGCTTTTGTTTGGGTCAAGATTTTCTAATGTGGTAAATAATCGTTGTGGAACCAAAATGGTTTTTGACATTTGCAGCACTACTAGAAAAACGAGCATCACAAACGGTACGTCTACAACCGGTAAATTTTAAACCCATTGTAATAGTGCATCATAAGCGGTTCAATAGATACAAGCCAGGAGAGGGCTTCTACAAGCGGTTGGTAACACGAACCGCTTTGTAAAACCCAATTTCTACAAGCGGTTTGTGTTCCTAACCAGTTCTGGACTTTTACAAGCGGTAGGTAACACGAACCGTTTGTAGAAGGTGGCTTCTACAAGTGGTTCGTGTTACCAACCACTTGTAAAAGCTCAGTTTTCGAAATAATAAAAGGAATGTTTGTCCTACTCTATCAGAGAGCACGCGTGGGTGGGTTGGCTAGCTCAGTGAGACGTGGGTTACGAGGAGGGATGAGGTCGTGGGCTTGAATCCCATTTCTCGCAGAATTTATTTCTCTTTTTAGACCGCTTTAGAAGTGGTTATAAAACCGCTTGTGATATTGGTGGGAGTATCACAACCACTTGCTTACAAGTGGTTATAAAACCGCTTGTAGAAGCTGTTACGAACTGTGACAGGCTATTCCCTATAGTGTAGCTGTCACAAAACTCAACTCACCCTAACTAAAGACTGCATTATTATATGCAACAACTCGAAGCGAATAAGATTAGAGATGACGCAGGGGTGTCGGTGTAAATACGCATGGATGCTTGCTGCTACAAGAAAGGAAAAGTATGCTAGGAGAAGCGTCGATGAGTGCATGTACAGTCGTTGTAGAGTTCAGCATCGATCGGTGCATGTACGTACGTACACTCGTCATGCGGGCCTCACCCTTTTCCTTTGCCAACCCGGCTTTGCATTCCTGCACGTTCGATCTTCATCTCACGGTCAGTCGGACTAAACCATAGCCTACACACCATCATGAGCATTCCTAGATCACATTGACCTTTTTGGTGGATTCTGGTTTGGTTTGGATCTCTGCATTTGCTTTCCAAGATTCGTCGACAAGAAAAGTACTCCAATCGCTTGGCGTCAGGCACGCACCTGTCTTTGACCCGTGCAGGGTGCACCGTGCGCGACTTTTCTGCACTTGTGTTAATTTGGCACCTCAAGATTAATTCAACGAACTTAATTACCTAATCTATCCTCTCTTTCTATCAGAGTTAACTGTACTAGTCTACCATCATGTATATACAGAAGAGAGCTCGTTTCATGAACAAACCATAAAACACTGCGATGCCATGCATCCTCTTAATTGGCTTCATGTGTCATATATCCTAGTAATTCAGCAAACCGTACGTGCTGCACATTGCTATCACAGCCTAGCACGAGAAGGAATACAGTGATGGCGACGACGAGTGTCGCCGCACGCCGTTCGCCGTCCCCTGGCTCCAATTGTGCACGTCGTTGGGCAGCCTCCGGCCATCGTCTTTGTCGACGGCGCCGTCGATACCCGCCGAGCGCTCCAGCTTGGACGCGGCCGTTTTCACCTTGGCCGCGTCGACCAGCGAGCTGCCGTCGCTCCGCATCCCCTTCTCGAGGTGCGCGTGGTACAGCTCGTACACGCGGTGGCTGACCATGACCTCGAAGTCCAGCACGGCGAGGAGCTCCAGCTCCAGCTTGTTCATCTCCGCGTTGCTCACGCCGCCGACGCGCGCGAAGAAGGCGTTGTTGCGGTGGCTGCGCGCGCATGCATGATCGAAGCGAGAGTTTAACCATGGCATTTGGTAAGTAAGAATTCCTGAATACATGCAACTAGTCGATCCATGTACGTTGCTATATGGTTCCTCATCAATGCTTACTTTCTCATGGGCAATGACGTTTATGTGTGCATTCCTTTGTTGATTCATCCTGATGTACATGCATGTATGCATCTGTCTGTCAAGACATTGTGTTGGTAGGTATATATCAGTATCAGTCCTGCAGATGTGCAACTTTGCAAAATCTGACACATGCTTTACAAGATTTTAGTTGAACGACATGCATATATTGATGCACGTACGGGTGATGAAGAGCTAGTTAGTACTTCCTCCGGTTACAAATAGTAGTTTTTTTGGATATCAATACGGTCCTTAAAAAACAACTTTAATAACTAATTTATATTGTAATGTATTTAAAAAATTGAATAAAATTATAATATTATGAAAGAACGTTTCTAGGCGAATCCAAGCATATGATTTTCATCCATTCAATCTAATTATTTAAAAAGATATTAATATCTGAACTTTTAAAAATTGGATTCCACGCATACCAAACCACAACTATTTATGATCCTAGGGAGTCATGTTTGCCTCAGGTCGTCGTTATCAGAGTGCATAGTACAACAGCCAACCAATTTGATGTAACGAGGATTAATTAAGCATAAGGAAAAGAATGCACGCCTTCCGTTTCTGCCTTGTAAAATATAACCGTATTCAATGCATATATGCGAAAGATATGAAGTAAATATTTATTAGGGGTATATAAAGAATATCATATTAATTTTGTATTGAAATATAAAATACACCTTATGTATATAAATAAGACCATTAAGAAAATATCTTACAAATTTGGACGAAGAGATTATGACATTTTCTAATTCTCGATCGATTAATTGTGGTCATGGTTGGTCTCACTCTGCCCTTCAGTGTGTAACATTATCTTACTAGTAGACAACTAAGTGCAATTGGCTGTTCTTATTTTTGAGGAGTTACTCCCTCGTGCCATAAATAGTAGTCGGTTTGGCATGTATGTAATCCAAAATTTTGAAAGTTAAACCATTCATATATGTTTAAATACTTAGATTGAATGAATGAAAAATATATATTTAGATTCGTCTCGAAACATACTATTATAATTTTATTGTATTCTTTAAAAATATATTACAATAGAAATTAGTTGTCAAAATTTAGTTTTAGAACCGATGTCCAAAACGACTACTATTTATGACCGACGATAGTAGTCGACTGTTCTTGATGAAAATAAGTTGTAGGTTTTTTTGTTGAAAAGGTGCAAGAACAAGGCAGAAATGGTGTAGAAATCTTTCTATGCTTCATGGAGCAGGAAGCTGATCGAATTATAATTCCTACACGAAGATCTTTACTCGGAGAGGTTTGAGAGATACTTACAAGTCATCAAGAACCTTGCAGGCGATGAGGAGGCAGGCGAGCAGCAGACGGTGCACGTTCCTGGACGCCACGGCGTCGGCCGGGCGCCGGTGCGCTGCCCTGTCCACGTAGGCGTACGCCACCACGTAGCACTCCGCCTCCAGCCCCGCGTAGCGGTGCACGCGCTCCAGGTACTGCGCCACGCCGATGAGCGGCGCCGCCGGCGCGCCCCTGGCCGCCTCGAACGCCGCCATCGGCCCCTCCCCTCGGCCACCTCCCCCTCCACTCCCGGCCACCGCCGCGTCGTTCCGCGCCACGAGCCGCTGCACGGCGCGGGCCACCATCTCCAGTTCCAGCGGAGGCGGGGATGGCGCGCAGCCGGCTGCCGCTTCCATGGCCATGCACAGTCGTCACAGATCGCCGCCGTCTGCCTCGGGACTCGTGTGGCCTCATAAACCAGAGCAGCCGCTTTGGCTTGCTCCGGGCCTCCGGCCAGCTTTGCTTGGCGGTGGTTTAGCTGTGGCAATGGGCGCCCGCGGCTGGTGGAGCTTCCTCCCGTCGGCTTCACCAAACAAAAATGGATAGGGTTCGCGAATTCTTTTTCGCTTGTTTTTTCTTGCATTCGGTTTGTCGGCACATCGTGCCAAAGTGTGTGATGCAGAAGGGTTTTTGATAAATTTCATCCAAATATTTTCTTTAGCAATCATCATCCAAAGTGTGTGATGCAGAAGGGTTGATCCTACGGATGTGTGTTTTGATCGTACGGTCCAAAATTTGGATGTTTTTTGGGACAAAAACATCCGGATGATGCCTATACACTCTCGATCCAGAATGGGTTTAGTAGCTCGTTGACGGCCCAGTTAGCTGGGAGTATCTCGTTCCGTGGACTTCCGTTATTGGGTGTGTTTTGCACTTATCCAGCCCATCATGCCACGAGTAGTGTTTCTAAATTTTGAAGTAAACCAAGACTTAAATAATTAGTACCCACGTCGCTGAAGGTGTAAAGATCCTGGTGGTCTTGAGAGTTCGGCATTTTTAGGGATCCTTCACGAAAGGAACTGTCGATCCCCACGGACGGCGCCAGCTGTCGACGATTGGGGAGCAGGCCCCCGCCAAACTTACTTAGTTGACTGAGGTATCAACTCGGTCCCCCTCTTGCGTGAAGGGTTGCTTCTGAAGGATGCTTAGTTTCACCAGGCAATGCACACTCAGAGGATGACACGGAGATTTATCCTGGTTTGGGCCTCTCACGAGGGAGATAATAACCCTACTCCAGCGTGGTGTGTATTGCGTATATGTTGCTTAGCCCAAGAAAAACATCCCCTTTCTTCAATGTCTAGGAGGCATTTATAAGTTACAAGAGTATCATGCCGATTACCGCCCACTTCACGCATGCCTGACCGTGCTCGATGTGGTTGTACCAGAATCCTATATATATGCCATGTTCGCGTCATGGGCGCAACGACCCTTTGAGGTGGCACGATTATCGCCGCTCCATTTGTAACCGCCAGTCACGACCGCTCGGCCATGCAGCCCAAGCACGAGCTGGGGCCGAGCAACTTTGGTCCTAAGCTGAGCAAGTATGCCCGAGCAACGTGTTCGAACACTAGCCGGGCAACGAGCTAGCGCCGAACGGACCAGGAGCTTATACCGCATGGGCAAGCCGAGCGATGATGCTCGACCTTCCTTGGGCCATCCTCGGGAACAACCTTCGAGGTACCCGAGGTCAGGACGAGCCCGGCGGTCGTGGCACTATGGTCGTTACGAATTACCCAATCCCCGACAATTATGAAAAATCATTAAAATTACAAATTGGTCGAAACAGCTGCCCAGTCCGAGGCTTAGGTCCGAACTGACTCGTATTAGAGAAAAAGTGGTGTAGATGTGAGAAGGGTAAAGGTACAATTAAGGAACAGTTAGATCACGAAGCTAAGGTGTCTCTGTCGGTAGGGTCTACTGTTGTCACAAGCTCAAAATATGGCGTGAGAAAGTAACATTGATTAAGCAGGAAAGACCACCAAGGAAAGCAAAGCCAATTTTATTGCTCACCAGACACCAGCCATCCTTGAACATGCTCAAAATCTAAATATACAATATTGTCAGGGATTGGATAATTCCCATAGTACCCTGGAAGCCAGTTTCTTAACCGACCATCTTTACCCTTGGACGATGTCCCCAAGGACGACCAACGAGCGTCTGACGACCAATCGGCCCGTCCGATCGGCTAGGAGCTCGCTACCCGATTCCGAGCATCCGTGCCCGTCGCACGAG
Source organism: Rhipidocladum racemiflorum (assembly GCA_036346355.1). Taxonomy (NCBI): domain Eukaryota; kingdom Viridiplantae; phylum Streptophyta; class Magnoliopsida; order Poales; family Poaceae; genus Rhipidocladum; species Rhipidocladum racemiflorum. The sequence continues at coordinate 5,660,392 of CM070575.1, forward strand.
CTGGAGTGCTCGGCTACGAGCACGCCAGGAAAATACGAGCAACCGTGCTCAGGAAGTTGCGTGGAAGCTCGGGTTATGCTCGGTGGATTCGGTCAAACCACTAAGAAGGAAAGTGGCAACTAATTCGCCGAAGATCCAGAGAAGGTGCGCCGGAAATATGGAAACGTGGCGCGATTGTAGGGGGTAGTTACCATGTATATGACACAGCTATCTTGTATTTAATCCCCCTGGCCCGTATGAGGGAACGGGGGGATCCATCATTTCAATAGAGAAAAACGCCACCAGCGACTAGATGTAGGGCTATTATCTCGATCATGAGAGGCCTGAACCAGGATAAAATCCTTGTGTTTCTGTCTATTCTAATGGACCATCTCCCGCGTCTTCGATGCTACACCTTTGGCAGAAAGGGGCCCTGTTGATCCCTCGTTCAACAAGTAAGCTCGGCGGGAGCCCGTTCTCCAATCGTCGACAGCTGGCACCGTCCGTGGGGATCGACGGATTCTTTGCCAAAGTAATCCCGAAGGCGTCATCTTCCACATCTGATGACCGATACTGCACAACTTATGATGAGGTAAGATACGTAAAAAAGTTCTTTACCTCAAGCAAACTGTGCATAGGCGAGTCATTTCTGTTTTGCGCCGAGCAAGTTCTACGCTCGAGCGCAAATTTCATCCCCTTGCCCGAGCAGGCTTTTCGCTCGAATCTGTACTGAGTAAATTTTTAGCTCGGACGTGTGTTTCTTCACACCGGACGGGCATTGCACTCGGGAATTGATCTTGTTATATCTTAAAAATTGCTCTTATTCCTCCGAGCACGCGTTTCGCTCAGGGGCTGTTCCTGTTCCGCGCCGAGCACGGGCGCGAGTTTCTTCCTTCGAGCACGCGTTTCGCTCGGGGATTGTTCGTGTTCTGCGCCGAGCACGTACTTCGCTCGGGCGCGAGTCTCTCCCTCCGAGCACGCTGCTTTCGCCGGATCGCTTCGTTTCCGCGTCGAGCACGGAGCGAAGTCTCTTCCTCCGAGCACGCGTTTCGCTCGGGGATTGTTCGTGTTCTGCGCCGAGCACGATTCGCCGCTGACGCGAAGTCTCTCCCTCCTAGCACGCATTTCGCTCGGGATCGTTTCTGTTCGCGCCGAGCGGTGCATCGCGCCGCGCGAAGTCTCTTCCTCCGAGCACGCGTTACGCTCGAAGACAGTTTGTGTTCTGCGCCGAGCACGCTCTGCGTTTGAGCACAGATCCTCCCAGTTTATTTCCCTGGACGTCTGGTCCATGTCCAGGATGCGGCAGCTCGAGCCTGGCTCGTCTGTCAGTTCCTCGAGCATTAGACCCATGCTCGGGATGTGGCAATGTGAGTCCGCTCGCAATCCGCTAGTAGCCTAGGCGTCTGATCCATGCCTAGTTCCCTTGTGCATCTGATCCATGCATGGGATGCGGCAGCATGTGTTTATTCACAGTCTGCTAGTTACCTTTATCCTAGGCATCTGATCCATGCCTAGTTCCCCTGTGCATCTGATCCATGCATGGGATGCGGCAGCATGTGTTTGTTCACAGTCTGCTAGTTACCTTTATCCTAGGCGTCTGATCCATGCCTAGGTCCCCAGTGCATCTGATCCATGCATGGGATGCGGCAGCATGTGTTTGTTCACAGTCTGCTAGTTATCTTTGTGCTAGGCATCTGATCTATGCCTAGTTTTTTTGGGCATCTGACCCATACTCGGGACGAGGTTCGATCACGTTTTATTTTCTCATTCGGTGCAGCTTGTGTCGACCTTTTTCCCCGAGCATGATTCGCTCGGGATTTGATAGTGTGAGCCTGCCTCATCTATCAAATCCTTTTCCTGGTCATTTCATACCCAGATGCTGAGGTAAGTGCTTCACCATCAAGAATTCAATCCCTCCTTGGACTTCTCAGTCTCAAGGAGATGACCCATCTCACTTGAGCCTCAGAGACTAGTTGTCGGGGATTGGATAATTCCCATAGTACCCTGGAAGCCAGTTTCTTAACCGACCATCTTTACCCTTGGACGATGTCCCCAAGGACGACCAACGAGCGTCTGACGACCAATCGGCCCGTCCGATCGGCTAGGAGCTCGCTACCCGATTCCGAGCATCCGTGTCTGCCGCGACGAGCCGGAGTGCTCGGCTACGAGCACGCCAGGAAAATACGAGCAACTGTGCTCAGGAAGTTGCGTGGAAGCTCGGGTTATGCTCGGTGGATTCGGTCAAACCACTAAGAAGGAAAGTGGCAACTAATTCGCCGAAGATCCAGAGAAGGTGCGCCGGAAATATGGAAACGTGGCGCGATTGTAGGGGGTAGTTACCATGTATATGACACAGCTATCTTGTATTTAATCCCCCTGGCCCCTATGAGGGAACGGGGGGATCCATCATTTCAATAGAGAAAAACGCCACCAGCGACTGGATGTAGGGCTATTATCTCGATCATGAGAGGCCTGAACCAGGATAAAATCCTTGTGTTTCTGTCTATTCTAATGGACCATCTCCCGCGTCTTCGATGCTACACCTTTGGCAGAAAGGGGCCCTGTTGATCCCTCGTTCAACAAGTAAGCTCGGCGGGAGCCCATTCTCCAATCGTCGACAAATATATTCAACATTGCTACATTTAGTCGCAAACTAAATTACCGTACTAAGTTACCAACAGAAACAAAAAGATGGATTACAAAATATAACAAATCGTCTTTTCAAGCGATATGTTTACAAGTGGTATCAGATCCGAAACTTGACCTTAGATTAAGATCTTAAGTTGGCTTAGGAAAAATCTTCCCAAAAATTATTTTGACTTACAAATAAAATGAGTTATGAAAATATAAATACTATTACGGTCTCCTCCTTCCTTTTCTACCTTACCCCTCTCTAGAGCTTCTTTCCTCTTTCTGTTTTGTTTTAAGTTTTCCTCTCTCAACTAAACTTCAAAATATTCGTTGTCTGCGAGATGGTTCGCCGACCTTCACCAGCAGCTGCACGACACCGTCAGCCGTAGTTGGTCCGATAGTCATAGAGCTGTGCCCGCCTGTGTAGTAGGCTTTTGTAATGTAAAATGGATTGTACCGAACCTTAAAACGTTGTTGTGTACAATCAATATTCTGTAAAAATACTATGTTCCCTATCTTCGTGATTTTGGTTGCCTTTAATATATGTATATCCCCGTCTAGTTTAAAAAATTCCTTCCTTTCATCTGAGTTGTTATCTATTCTTTCTACTCTCGCCCCATACCCTGGCTCTTACTCATCTTCTGCTTTTTTCTCAAAAACCTGCTGAAGACCGAAAAGAAAATTAGGAATTAAGACCATGGGAGATTTTGGAGGAGAATCCCAGCACAACCGACATGGTATGTAGTGATGCAGAGTCTGTGCGAACATCACTTGACCTAGCCCAAGTCCTAGCTATGATGGAGAGGAACAGATACCAAGCAGAGAGACATCAAACACAATTGATGGAAAGAATGCTAGAACAACTAGCTGCAGGACCTCAAGGTTATCATCAAGAAAATTTAAATGGACAAGAGGGAAATATAGGAGGGTCTTGATGGTCCGACTTACAGAAGATCAGGCCTCCTATCTTCTCGACGTCAGCTGAACCCTTGGCAGTCGACGACTGGATCAGAGATATCCGGAGGAAGTTGGACATGATTCAATGCACTGATAAGGAAAGAGTGCTTTATGCAACCCACCATCTACAAGGCCAAGCAGTAGCATGGTGGATAAATTTCCAAGCAATGAAAGACGGACAAGAGATCACGTGGCAAGAATTCGAGGAAGCCTTTAGGAAGACCCACATACCAACGGGATTGATGGCCTCAAAGAGAAGGGAATTTCTAGCCCTCCACCGGGGAGGACCGATCATAATAGAATACCTCAACCAATTTAATTATTTATCCCGTTACGCACCTGGAGAAGTTGACTCTGAGGCCAAGAAAATGGAACGATTCTTTGAAAGGCTATAGAAGAACCTGAAGTTCCATTTATCCATCGTAGACTTCAGGACTTATAATCCATGGTGGACATGTTGATAATCTCAGAAGAAACCTGGAATGACCTGGAGGACACTAGGAAGAGAAAGGCTCAGCAGCACCAGATGCAAGCTTCTGTCCAATTCAGAGGAAGGACCCCAGCCTTCACTCCTGGATTCCCAAATAAAAGACTAGCAATAAGTGGACAGCAATCAACTTCCACAACCACTCAGTCCAGAGCAATGAGATGCTATGTTTGCAATGGAAACCACATTGCCAACAACTGTCCCCAGAGGCCTTCAGGATGTTTTCATTGCGGGCAGATGGGACACTTTAGACAAAACTGCCCAAAGAGGGGTTTGCCAACCAAAGTGGCCCGAACACAAACATCAACTTTCACCTCTACCGACAGATAGCCAGTGATTCGTCAGTCACAGCAGCAGCCAGTTCTCGCTATTGCCGCTTCCCACAATTGGCATGTTCACCAATTGGACGTGAAAAATGCTTTCCTTCACGACTACCTCAATGACACGGTCTATTGTGAGCAACCGGCTAGTTTTGTTGATTCCTCCGAACCCGATCTTGTTTGTCTTCTCTCCAAGTCTCTCTATGGCCTAAAACAAGCCCCTCATGCTTGGTACACCTGCTTTGCCACATACATACGCTCTTTCGGCTTTCAGCCCACAACCTCTGATCCGTCGTTGTTTACACTACGGCGGGATGATGAGTTGACCTACCTACTTCTCTACATCGATGATATCATGCCCACTGCTTCTAGCACTACCTTCCTTCGCCACGTCATTGATTTGCTCCACACTAAGTTATCTATGAAGGATCTAGGTCCTCTACATTTCTTTCTAGGCATTTCTGTCTCTCGGATTACCAGTGGATTCTTCCTTTCTTAGCAAAGGTATGCCGACGAACTATTGGACAGTGCTGGCATGTCCTCCAGCCAACTGACTTCCACAATGATTGACACAAGTCCCAAAGTCTCTACTGCTAGTGGCATTCCTCTATTCGATGCATCCTCCTATCGTAGCATGGTTGTTGCTCTACAATACTTAACCATGACTCGACCAGACCTCACATACGCGATTTATTAGGTGTGCCTCCACATGCACGACTGAAAAGATGTGATAATTGCCTAGAGGGGGGGTGAATAGGCTTTTAAAAATTTAAAGCAATTTGCTACAGCGGAAAAGTATCGGACGTTCCGATCCAATATCGGAGCTTCCGATTATATCGGAACTTTCGGTATTAAGTCGGAATATCCGAACGGTTCGGAGAAAAGAGAACTGAGCTTAACACAAGCAGTCCAAGTACTCTTCTAGTCTACTAGCTAACACGAGAATGTAAATCAACAAGACTAGAGAAACATCAATTGAAAAGCGAGAGTGCGAGACGCAAGAAATTATTTCCCGGAGTTCGGATCCTTGAGGGGATCGTACGTCTTCGTTGAGGAGGCTCCCAAAGAGCCAGGTCTTTTCCAACCCTATCCTCCCAAACCTCGGTCACACTTGAAGTTTGGTTCCACTATGTGTTCCTTCCCTTTCGAAGGCAGAACAAGCCTTCACAAACTTCTCACGGCTTTCCACAATCGTCAGGAGCTTGTAAGCGACGCCTAGCCGTCTAGGAGTCCTTCAACCTCCAAGAGAAATGAATGCGCTCGATTCTTGATCTTGGAGATGTTCTCTAATGTTCAAGATGAATCAATCTTTTTCTATATGCTCACAATCACACTTAATTCACTCACTCACTAGATGATCACTAAGATCAAGGAGGAGGGCTCAAGAAAGCTCTAGGGTGTGCTCAAAGTGCTCAAGTATTCAGCCAAGTGAAGTGTGTAACACACAAAAGGAAGAGGAGAGGGGTATTTATAGTTTTGGTTCAAAACTAGCCGTTATGCCCGCACTCAGCCACGCATCGGAATATCCGATCCCAACATCGGAATGTCCGATGAGTGCAAACAACCAGAACTTGGAAAGTTCCAACGGTCGAAAACTACAAGCATCGGAATGTCCGATAACAACTTCTGAACATCCGATTACACCCAGAAAGAGAACTCAACAAAACTATTTAAGTCCACATCGGAATATCCGATAGAAATATCAGAACATCCGAACCAAACAAAGTGTTCCCAAACTGGAAAACAGCTACTTCGGAACTTCCGAAGCCAAACTTCGGACAGTCCGAACTCGACAGAGAGTACCCTTTTTCAAGACAACACGCATCGGAACTTCCGATACCTAGCATCGGAACTTCCGAACAAAACAGAGAGTACCCTAACCGAGAGCCAATAGGCATCAAAACATCCGATATAAAATATCAGAATGTCCGACCCTAACAACACACAACGGACTGAAGCACAACTACAAATCGGAATGTCTGAACTTCGGAATATCCGAACTTCCGATAAGAACTTGACAACCACAACATTCCAATGCAAGGGAGAGAACTTGAAACCTCTCAAGAGACTAATCACCATTCATCTGAGCATATAGACCATCTCTAGACCAAATTCAATGCACCCCTCTTAATAGAACGGCATTCCTATAACTCAACAAATTAAAATTACATGCGCAGTTGCCGTTTTTCTTACTCAATTCAGTTTGAAGGTGCCCGATGATCGTAGATGATCTCTACTTAAAACTTTCACCTATTCATAAACTAGTTGAACAAGTTAGATTCTTTAATCGTTTGTCATTAATCAACCAAAACAATATTAGGGGGCCTAGATGCACTTTCAACGACCCGAGAGATTGCCATATGAACCTTGTCCAACACATTTTTTGTTAATCAAAGGAACAACTCAGTATGGCCTGCACATCCACGCTTCCACGTCCATGGATTTGATTGCCTACTCCGATGTCGATTGGGCGGGCTGTCCGGATACATGACGATCCACCTCCGGCTATTGCGTGTACCTTGGTGACAGTTTGATCTCTTGGTCATCTAAGCGTCAAAGCATAGTATCAAGATCAAGCCCCGAGGTCAAGTATAGGGCTGTTGCAAATGCATTAGCAGAATGATGTTGGATTCGTAAGCTCCTTGTTGAACTTTGTCATGCACCTAAAAAGCTACAGTTGTGTTTTGCGACAATGTATGCACTATCTACCTGACATCCAACCCTCTTCAGCATCGTTGAACCATACACATTGGGCTAGATGTTCACTTTGCCCATGAGATCGAAGGTGGCACTCGGCGAGCTCCACGTTCTTCATGTGCTATCAAGTTCACAATTTGTGGATATCATGATTCATGACCAAGGGACTACCGACGTTGGTGTTCAACAAGTACCCACGCCTGCCTTGAGCGGTTCTACTGCTTTCTGTTCCTTTCTTCTTGCTTTTCAGTTATTGCACGTTGTGCCTTGTAAACTATCTTATACTTCTATTTGAACTAATGAATACAAGAGGTTCTGGCATGTGGTTCAATATACATTGCTACACTTTGCTTGCTTTAAGATTTATGTAATTTGTGTTGGTCGGGAAAACATAGAAGCGTTACTGTTTTCCTTTTTCGGTTTCCCCCTTGCATTTGCTAAATTTCATTTGATTGATTTTCCCCCCTTTTAAGGCCTCGTTTCTTTGCTTTTATTTGATTTATTTTTTGTACCCTGCTTATAAATTCGATCTCATTTGGTCAAGGATGCAATCACAACCACGACAGACGACCAAAAAGAGAGAGAGAGAGAGAGAGAGAGGCCAGGATCGACAGGAATACGTGAACATTATTGGATTGACAAAACAAGTGAAAGCAGAACACTTAATTAGAAAACATCATAAACTTTGACCATACATACATGTTGCTTGCATTTGCATAACATAAGCCGAGTCCCCCAGTGCGAGGTGAAAAAGGTTGAGATGTGCCAAAAACTGTGGCATATTATCATACATACAAATAACAGTGCCACTCTTCCTAATGACTTCTTTGATCACAACCTACATGGCATCCTTCCAGCTATAAAATTTTCAGTTGCTGCGTGTCCACTCATTATTCCACCACTCTTACCTGTATACACCCCAAGGAACATTGTAAGGAAAACAAACACGAAGGGAGAAGATCAGGCCCGCACAAGCCCATCCAGATGCAGCCCACAGAGAGGATTTACAAGTCCGGCCCATCCAGGACGAAGCAGCCCATTATCCAGCCCAAATCGATGAACCGGGTTACCCTTACCCACACCCACCCACCCACCCGCCGCCCGCCCGCAGGTCCAACCCGATGCCCTAATCCTGCCCGGGATCTCTCCTCCCCGCGAGCTTCCCCCGAGGGTCTCCGTCTCCAGGTAACCCCTCCGCCTCGATCTTGCCCGGATTCGTGGAAATTTCTTCGATTCCGTGTGCCTGCGTGATGGGGATTTGGGGTTCCGTGAAGCTCCAAGTGACGCGATCCTTTCAGATCAGTTTGTTCAAACGCATGGATTTGGGGAAACTTTTGGTGCCTCTTGCTGAGTAGTATGTGCATGCAGATCTTGTCGTTGCGTAGTTGTTTGGTGCGTTTTGTTCGATTTGTATGATCGATGCTTCAGCCGCATGCCAGTGACCAAGTCCATTTGTTTCTCGTTTACTGTGTCCAGCTATGGAGCATGCTATGATCCGGCAAGCTGCGGAGCATCCTGATGAGCATGAGGAGGATAACAGCAGCATGAAAGTGGAGGTGGCATTCGATGGAGTCCATACCCCGTTCAGATACAGGCGCAAGAAAAGGTCCAAGGTCTGGGAGGAGTACAAGCCGATCTTTCTCAGCGGGAAGGTTCAGTTTGCAGAGTGCCTGTACTGCCACAATCGCCTCAGCTGCAAGGATTCCAATGGAACGAGCCATCTGTGGCGGCACCAGAATATCTGCCCGGCCAAGGAGGAAGTGGCGCAGAGGCGGCAGAAGGATTCCTACTTCCCATTTGGTAGATTTCGTTTTTGCCTATTCAGTGTCCATGCATTACCTTCTGGTTGGTTCACTGTGTCCGGTTGAGTTAACTAGTGTTCTATTAGTTAACATGGTGCAGTATAGGATCTAGATACGTAGATATTCCTTTGTGAAAGCAGTTTACCTCTGGCATATAAGTAACGGATCCGCATTTTATGCGCAGTTTTGGTGAATGGAAGTGATCCAGTTTCACCACCAAATGATCCGGTCAATGAGATTATTACGGAGACCCTCGAAGACAGAGGCTCAGTAATTCCCAGAAGATTCAAGTCGAAGGTGTGGAAGGAGTTTACACCTATCTATGTTGAAGGGAAACTCCAGGCTGCGGACTGCATTCATTGTCACAAGCGCCTCAGTGCTAACAAGTTTGGGGGGAGAAGCCATCTGAGTCGACATCTTCTAACCTGCCCACAACGACATGTAACGGGCCATGATCATAAGGATTTATTTTATCCTTCGAGCCTACCTAATTTGAAGTCCAGGGTGCACGATGAGCTATTGCCTGCCTTGACAAATGGGAAGGTTCAGATCGCAGAATACTCTAGCAAGCTCCTCAGAACTAGTAGCTCTGGTGATGCCACCTCTGTAATCCGTCCCATTCAAGTGGTGCCATCACATCAACCCCTGCCAACACCAGATGGTGCAAGCCTGAAGAAACAGAGGACCTCAATTATGACCACATCAACTGACATAAGCGTCAGGAAGGTTGGCCAAGAAACATCTTACCAAGAGCTAGCCAGAATGATAATTTTACATGGTTATCCTTTGTCAATTGTGGAGCATGAAGAAATGAGAAGATTTGTAAAAAACCTCAACCCTATGGTTAACACAATCTCTCGTAATGACATGGAAGAACATTGCTCTGCTCTATTTCAGAAGGAGAAGGTAAAACTTAAGGATAAAATTGCACTTTCCTCCGGACGTTTCTCTCTATCAGCAAGCATCTGGACTCCTGATGGAGCCGAGCCAACAGTAAGTTACCTCTGTTTGACAGCACATTTTATTGCTGAAGACTGGAAAGTTCACAGAATAATAATCAAATTTGGCATGTTTTGGTCCTCACCTACTGATTTAGAAAGGACGATACACTGCAGCGATGCTTGTGTCCCAGAGTCTGAAAGTGGATCATACAATGTCATATGGGATGCCATTAGAGATTGGAGTCTTGATCAGAAGATTTTGAGCTTGACTTCTGTTGGTGAAGTTAGAAATGATGCAAATACCTTGAAGCTGAAGGAAATGCTCATAGAGGATAAGTGCCTTCCTATCAGAGGCAAGCTATACAACATTGCTTGTGTGGATGACATCCTTAACAGTATTGTTTTCAAAGGGCAATCAGATATACTTCGCCTTGTTGGTGGCATAGTAATGGATTTTTTTGTGGCACATGCATCTTCATCATTGACCCAACAGCAACTTCTGGATGTCATTTCACAGATGAGTTTGAAATGTCCACAAGAAGATGCCAAGTGGTGGCACAAGTTTTATTTTAGGCTTGAAGTTCTTTTGCATTTCAAGAAGTCATTTCCTTCTGAAGAAGTGGTGTCTCCAGAAGATATGAAGGTTGCTGAGTCTATTTGCAAGATTTTGAGGACATTTTATCATGTCATTGAAATGATTTCTGGTCCTAGCCCTCCGACAGCAAATTTATACTTTAATGAGGTGTGGAAAGTGAGGACAGTTTTGGTAGAAGAAGCATCGAATGATCACGGAGAAATCACTACAATGGTTATGGAGATGCAGAAAGCGTTCAATGATTATTGGGAAAATTCATACCTGTGGTTGTCAATACCCGTTGTTTTAGATCCTAGATTCAAAATCAGCTTCATTGAGTTTCGTCTGAAACGAGCTTTTGGCACAAATTCAGCAAGCTACTTATCTGAAATACGGGAAACGATTTGGGAACTCTTCAATGAATACTGCAACTCTTTGGATCAACCGACTGGTGGTGTTTCAAATAGTGCATCTTTGGATGCTGATAGTGATTCATTGGATGATTGGGATCAGCATCTCAATGAACAAGCAAGTATTCAGATATCTACAGAACTTGAGGACTACCTTGAAGAAGGTCTAGTTCCAAGAAAGGATGATTTTGACATTTTAAACTGGTGGATGAGTCATACTACAAAGTACCCAACGCTTGCGGCTATTGCACAAGACATCTTGTCCATGCCAGCATCTGCTGTTCGGTCTGAGGCAGCATTCAGTAGCAGTGGACCAGTAATTCCAAAGCACCACAGTACATTAAGCATCAAGACAATTGAGGCACTTGTTTGTCTTCGAGATTGGATGGGATAAAATGGTAAGATCCTATACATCATTCCATTCTGGTATCATAGATCTAGTAGCACAATACTGTGATTAAGTGTATGAGGTCTTCTTATCGCCATAACCTCGTCTCTTTTTTCCTTTATGGGAACCATATTCATATGGCACTTTATATTTGGGATGAATTCCTTGGTTTTGAAACTAAATTACAGCGACCTACAATGATCTTACTGAAGGTGTAAAAATTACAATTTTACATGTTCATGTGGAGCTAGTAGCTACCGCAATTAGGCTGTTTCATGTTTGCGTTGGATCTTACCTCGTAATTTATGAACGAAACCTTTCAATTCCATTGACAAGAGAGAATATCTTGTGTTAAGATGGCATGCATTTGGTCTTGTTATGCATTTTTCGCGTTATCTTTTGTTGCCTATACCAAAAAACACGTGCTTCTCATTGGGAATCATATTTCTCACATCTTAATTTGCTTACAGCTAGGGCAGTGGCACGACACGTAAGTTCGATTTATTGAAATATATGACCTAGTAAATCAATGTACTTCTGATAGCCATAGGAGCTAATGATTTGATGATGACTTGAAGAATTGCCATCCCAGGGTACATGCCATGCTGCAGAGAACTATCAGGACGGGTTGCATGCAGCTTTGGAAGATCTCAGCCAGTGTATGTATCCACCTGACCAAGGGATGGCCCGCCCGCGCTGCCGATGATGATCAGTTCCCGGCCAGGGTTGGTGTATAAAGCAAAACATTTGGCAGCTGTCGCTGACATGCCTCGAGCATTGCGCCTCTTTTTTTTTTTTTCCTTTTCCGTCGAGATGGTGTATATATGCCCACTGTGCCATTTGCTTGATGTAGCTGCAGAATGCAGATGCATGTCGGCGTTTGGTTGAACTCAGATCTTAGTGTACGATGGGTTGTCCGGCCACAGCCCAGAACTCGCGCAGGCTACGTGGGAAGTGCACGACGGAAATGTAGCAGACATGGCCTGCTATGAGTGATCTGTATCGAGTCTTGTTAACTGGGGATTAGTTACTTGCATAGTTGCATGGACCGGCGTGGTGCCGTGGTTCGCCGGAGCTGCGGCCGCTGCCGCACCCGCCGCATCTCCGATGCTCGTGGGGTGGTGGGCTTCGATCCGTCCGGCACTCCGGCCTACCCCAAGGGCAGCGCGCGAGCGGGGCAGTTTGTATCAGGCTGGCCGGCACCGGCGATTCTGCGCTGCCGCGCGGCGGGCCGAGCGAGCGGCGAAGGCCTGTGTCTGGACGAGGGCAAGAAGGGCGTTGCGTTGCCGGACGCGGGCGGTGGGTTCCGTCTCCGTGGGAGAAACCTACGATTCTACGTGCGGTGGTGGCCTGCGCGCGTGCCGTGCGGAAGGTAGTGCGTGTCCGGGGGAGCTTGAGATGACGAGGCGGTTAGCTGGCGGGCTCTGTCGAGGGCTCGAGACGAGGTGGGTTCTGCGCGTTGGTTGGATAGGGTGAACGGCCCAGCGGAGCACCGCCTTGCCCCAAGACGATCACGCTCACGCTCACGCCGCGCCCGCCCGGCCGCGATTCCGATGATGAGCGGAGCTGCGAGCGGAAAACGAAAAGAAAGAAATATATTCGGCTAGTTCTCAGCTGCCTTAAATTCCTTATCTCTTGTTCATGTAAAATTGTACAAGACTAAACCTAAAATTGTAGTGCTAAGTAACATGCAAGTTTAGTACCGCTCTACTAAAATTTTTAGTTCTATTTGTTTTTATATTTGACAGGTTATCTAGGTTTACTTTATTTTTGTCTAGGGTAGATTTTTTTTTTTTTTTTTTTTTTTTTTTTTGTATTTTGCAGGGGTTCACCGAGGTTTACCTTTTATTTTCCCTAGGTTGCAATTTTTTTATTTATGTTTTTGTTTTTTGTAGTGGTGTGGGATGGGTAAAATATTGTACCCATCGGATTTAAATCCTATGGCTAAAAAGGTGACTAAACTTGAAAAACAAATACGCAACTTATCAATAGACAATCCCAATGAAAAAAGACAGGTTATCACACATTGTTTTCGTTGCTTTTCACTAGTCATCAATCATTAAAAAATATCACGTGCCCTATCTGTCCAAATTTATAGGATGTATTTTTGCTTATCATATAGACTAAAAATATATTAAAAATGACTAGACAATCCTTAATTATTATCTCTAAACACTATATTCAACGTATACATACAGAGAATATTAAGTAATTCTGAATATTTATTAGATATATAAAGAGAACATTACACTAATTTACATCGAAATAAAAACACGTCATATACTTATGTATAAGATCATTGAAAAAATACGACATATAAATATGAATGGATGGAGTAACTCACAGTGAGGTCACGACATAAATGAAACTCATTGGTGTTCACTGCATTAATTAATGAATTCCAGATTGACTAGCTAGAAGAAGTCTATACTGCATCGCTTCTGCTGGTACTCAGGCAGCAGCTGCCCGTCGCGGCCCACCGCCACGTCGCAGCTGACGTGGAGCGGGTGCCAGTGCGACCCCCAGAACGCCAGCCTCACCCGTATCATCGACCGGACCTTCACAGTGAACGCCAGCGCACCGCCCTCCGCCGCGTCCCGGGCCAAGTCCCCGCCGGCCACTGGCACGCCTTCGAACGGCAATGGCGCCGTGCTCTTGGGCGGCTCGTACAGGGGCCCGCCCGTCAGGTCCTTGTCCTTCACGACCTCGCCGTTGCGGTAGAGCACGGACATGTAGAGCCGGTCGAAGAAGAAGGCGATGTCCTGGTTCGGGTTGTGAATCGAGAACTGGCCTGAGAGGAGCACCGGGCCGCCGGCCTGGATGCCGGCGGCGGAGAAGGCCGCCACATGGAAACGCGGCCGGTGCGGGCGGACGGCGAGGTAAGCGACGAAGAGGAGCACGCCGGCGAGGATGAGGATGGAGATAAACGCCGAGCACAGGATCTTGGTCAAACGGGTCAGGTGCGGCCGCTCCCTCGGGAGAGGACGCAGTCGGCCAGTGAAAAAGCCCGTGGCGGCCGGCGGCGTCGTCGTCGTCGGCGGCATGGTGGTATACGTGCAGCGCGGTGTACTTGTTTGGTACGCGCGTGCATGGTCGTACGTAGAAGTTTACATGAGGGGTTAAGGAGGTGTACACTGCATCCATTGGGTTTCATACTGCAATAACTTTTTGGTTTCTTTTCTTGCCGCGCATGGTGATTCTTTGTGGAGAAACGAAGGAACAATAAAAGGTGAGAAGCGAAGCCAGCTAGCTTGGCTTTCTTCGTGTCTTGGTGTAGGGCATATTCCTCTTTCTTGTTCTTCTTTCGGTTGGGATAGGAGGAGCAAAGAATGGTGGTGCAAGAAAAGGCTATTATAATGGTCTTGTTTGTTTTGGTTTAGATATTTTGGCTATGTTTATTGCCAATTTTTTTTCTTAACTAACTTAAAAGTTATCTGTTTTTTATCCGTGGTAGAGGTAGGTGATTTTACCTTAACATCAATGATATTGGCATAAAACTATCACTCTTTTGGCTTTTAGTTATATAAAGACTTATGATTTTTAAAAAGTTTTAGATAAAAATGCACCTATTTGTTTAGGCTTTGGCTTTTAAGATAGAAAAAAAAAAACCCAAACAGACGTGTTTCCTTTTCACGGATGTACAACCTTAACCACTTTAAGCTTGTGTGCTTTGTCGCTACTATTTTTTTTTATCAGAACGACGGTACATCCTAGAAATGTGGATGTAAGATTTAGCAATACTAATGATGGATTGATGTATACATGCATGGTTATTGTTACTAGATACATATGACAAATGGTTAGAAAGAAAGTGCACAAGGAGTGAGAGGTAAGCTCGAATAGATGACGAGTGGACAGGGAGTGGAGATGCTCCATGTGGAGCTAGCTTAATGACTTGTTATTCTTCATCTGTCAGCTAGGGTCACCTCATGAATATCCAATGCACAAAGTACACTTTACTGCCCATGTGGTCACGTAGCATATTTCATCCACAAGTTTCCTGTGTGTACGCTGAAATGAGTGCTTTCTAACGAAATCTCAAACACTTTTGATTGTTTGCCACAGCATCGTTGCCATGACACAACGCACAAGATGTTACGGCGTTTTTCGACAGCACTCACCATTACTTATTAAGTAGCATAAGTGGATGGCTTGTATATTTAGTGCCGCAAATGCCATTATTTCATTGGATCAAGCAAACAGTTTATTTGAATACATCGCCATAGTACAAATGAAGGAAGACACGACGCATACTGTAAATCAATGAACTTCTACGCGTTCTTATGATCGAACAAATGAAAGCTATACATGCATTTAATTCACAAAGGCGCAGTGCCTCCTGATCTCCCCCTGTGCGCCGGTGAGCACCTGCATGTTGCCCATCTTCACCATGGACGCTGGGAAATCCGCAAAGAACTCAGCGGGGTAGCCGGCGACGCTTGCCTGCCGCAGGATGTAGTCCCTGGTGAAGGGATCGAGCATAAGCGTCTCGTCGGAGGTGAAGAGCGCCCTCCCCTTGGCGACCTGCCTGTAGTAGCTAGTGTCGAACGTCCTGAAGCTCCCCGGGTCCATCTCCACCAGCGTCGTCGTGTCGTTGGGCTTGCACTTGTTCTTCAGGTGCGGGACATAGTTCTTGTCGAGCGTCGGGTCAGCCATGTGCGTGCCGCTGAAGTTGTGGAGCCGGTCGGAGAACGACGAGCAGTGGGAGGTTCCAAGAGTGTGCCCCCCTGTTTATGAACAAGATATAGTGTTTCAGTTTCGACATGCATGTATAACAAATGAGTGCTGTGCTGAAAAGGAAACATCATATTAATTCTTGATAAGGATTAAGCCTTGTTCTGAGAATAATTGGTTTCTTCCCTTGGTTCTGTATGATGCCATATAATTAGGATTAAGAACCGCATAGTTTTGTTTTTTCCATTTCTGTTGACTTGGTACGGGCATATGCAACCTTCCTTGATTCACAAGTTGTTTGGTTGTATATACAAATGATTAACCTTTATTGGAGAACGTTATCACAGATTTATGGGGATCAACAAAGTTCAAACAAACTAAAAAGAAAAGGAGCATAGGCTATGAAACCCAGGAGAGATGCAGCAGGATCAATCATCTAGGTACTTAGTTTAATTAAAGATAATGCATCGACTTTAGTTCCATAAGAATAGTAAATACCTAGCAGAACCACCTGATCCTTTGCATCAAGGCCCTTCGGGATGAAGAACTGATACAAGTTCCTAGCGGCATCAAAGAAGGGTGGAGGAAGGTTGTTCAGAGCATCCGCCTTCACTGATATCATCCCGTCCCTCCTCCCGGTTGGAACATCCCAGTAAGGTCCTTTGGTCTGTTGCATAAGAAGAATTTTGCTTAAAAACTATAGTTCAGCTCCAGTAGTTTCAGCAGTAAGAGAACCAAAATTGATCAGTAATTAAATAAAAGATAGTGAGAACCCAGTCAAAATTGCGTGGTTTTACAACCACTATCAACCTGAACCAGCCAATTTCCCAAGCTACGTTAACTTCTTTTACTTGAAGAATGAACCAAGATTAATGAACAGGGCTGCTAGTTCTTACCAGTACAACAACATCCCTTGCTACCAGAGCTAGGATATCAGCACAGGACACTACTCCAGGGCAGGCTTGCTCCAGCTTAGCCTTGACACGGTCAATTGTGCCGAAGCCTCGCAGGCTGAGGTTCGGTATCGATTCCTTTTCAGATGGTGATCCCAGTTTGCTATTCAGCAGAATAGAACCATCACAACCCTGCATAGAACAAACAGTTCAAAAACATGCCTTCTGAACACAGCTGAAGCAGTTAAGAGTTCAGACAGACTGAGATTGCTACACACATTTACAAAGCAGTCATGGAAATGCATGCGAAGCAGAGGGCCAGCAAGACTTGGGACATGAGAGATGATCTTGGTCATCTCATCATGAACGATGAACTCTGCATTCGGGCATGTGTACTGATAAAAGCCAACCTTTAGCCCTGGTGGATTGGATAATACTAAAGATGATTGTATGACAAGAGGAAGGACAAATCCAATGAGGAATTTGTTAGGCATGCTGTGAATGAGCAATGTAAAACCACTAGCTAAGTAGAGAGAGTTGTTTCCTTGGTGATTTTGAGGTGAGCTAGAACTTGCAGTCTGCTTTATAGTTCAGTTGCTTATGTCACACATAAGGGTAGTAAACTAGTCATTTTGTTCAATATAACTATAGTGGCTCTAGAAGCCAAGATGCCCTTCACTCTTTTCTTATATAATGCGATTCGGTCATGTGCTTGGAGATCAGTATTTCAGGAGCCCTGTGGCCTGTGTGCATTACAAGAATTGAAGAATACATTTATGTTTTGGATCAGGCATCTAGGGACTATATTACATTTGGTAAATATGTAGAAGAATATAAGAAATTAAAGGTCCTCTATTTTACAAGTTACAAACTATGTATAACCGACAGGCATCATTTGAATGGTGGCCATTCTTCCTGGCTTGTGCACTTGTGTAATTGACACTCTTAGTCTTAGATTGATGCAGAGACTACAGAAGGGCTGCTAAAAAGTGCCACACCAAAGACTTGAATTGCAAGTTGCTAGCTGTTTCCACTTCCTATTTTAATATTATTTGGGGTGAATTGATTCGGATAAGTGATACTCCCTTCGTTAAAAAATGTATGATGTTTTAGAAAGCGTGCAGTCAAACTTTTTAATTTTGACTACTTATATATAAAAGGAATAATTGATTATTTGTCACAAAGTTGATATGCATTTGATGATTTGCCACGCCATGTCTTACTGACATTTGGGCCCAGATGTCAGTGAGATATGATGTGGCAAATCATCAAATGGGCATCAACTTTGTAGCAAATAATTAAATCTCCCTGTATAAAAAGGTATTTAGATTGGTAAAACAAAAATGGTATCATTAGATCAGTAACGAAAGATATTTCCATAGTATAATAATTTTATATTTTTTAATGAACATATTCATATACAAAGTAGTGGCCAAAGTTGCGTGTTGGAGACCATGTCGATGTCCAAAGCATCATACATTTTTGAACAGAGGAGTAACAGATATTCTCAGATTCAATATTATTCTCAGATTCAATGTGCAAACAAAGAATGTAAAAAAATAGCAAGAAGAACCATATTCTGATGGTTCATATATCAGCAATCATTAAGAAAGTACACACAAACTCTTTAAGAAAGATGAGAAAGAAGGAACTATAACAGGAGAAAAATGACAATGGCATTTTGAAAAATAAAGAGAGAACATGCTTAAAAATGGGGGGTTTCCTTACTGGGTTAAAGATAAAGTTTACAGAATTCTCCAGGATTTTTCCCACACACCTATAACTGATCACATAGAATTTTCATTTGTATCTATATATTGAGTAACCTTTGCAGTTTTGACATAATGAAATTCATATGGGTATTCTATCCTTGACCATTGCTCTGAAGAAAGCTTAGTGCATGCATGCAAAAGGAAAAGAAAGCAAAGATGTCATTAGTTCCCTGTTTACCACTTCAAGGGAATTAAACATTATGATATTGTCATAGCTGCCATTCTCTTGGGAACCCTGCCTTCTGAACATTAGTAGTGTCTATGTTTGTTGGTTTATTAGCTCCTAGTCAAACATCAATCTATTAACCGAATTAGTTCTCTGTTGGCAGTTGATGTCAAATATGAGCATTGAAGATATGAATCTTTTTCTTTCCAAATTAAGTTAAGCAAAACATATTTCAAGCACATGCCTGTAGTCCTCATGTTGTAGAAGCAATTCATCAAGTGCAAAAAGGAGCAAATCAGAATGAGATTATTGCTCATTAGAAACTAAGGTTGTCAAGGGTGTAGCACTACCTTTAGCATTAGAAAAATACTGCTTCGTTTTGAAGCAAAATTATTACTCAAGAAAGATGAGAACATGATGTATCAGTTATTTCAATAAATTCTCCAAATTTGAAGCAGAAAAAGCATAGAGATTTGTGTAAAAAAGCATCTCCTGTTCTATCATGATCGAGCAAACTTGTGCATCATCATCTGTACTACTACCAGATACTGATAAATCTCCAGTACTTTCTACAGCCTTTGGTGCCATTTGTTGTGTTTAGATGACATGTTTTACAAGTTACACAAATTCACAAAATTAACAACAATTAGGTGTTCACTAATCGCTGGCAGATGATTTGGACAATGCATTCAATTATTCGTTGAGTAACTGGAGCGTGATGGCTTTTGATTGCTCAAGACTTCTAACTTAAGCCATGCACAGAGGATACAGAATCTTTCAGTTGAGCAATTTTAGCTTGCAATGTCTGCTCCACTCAACAAGGGTATATAATATGGTTGTGGCCACGACATTTTTCACCAATGGTGGCACTGACAGGTCCAGTCATATAAAGAGAACACAGCCTAGATATTAGTCGAGCATTCTCGTCTTTGACATAATCAACATTCATACCCACATCAGAACAGATCGAGACAGCATAGAGTTAGAAAAAAAGATATCATCCCAGGAACAATAGTTTGGTTTCTTCCTGTATATTTACTGCGTTTTTCCTACAATACTCTTAGGGGCATCAAAATCCATGCAGACAACTTGAACGAGAATACTGCCTGGGCCTTAGGAATCAAACATACATTTGCAAACCGAAACCATTATCTTAAAAAAATCACAAACCCAAACATTTTACAATTGTCCAAATAATAGTGTCCAATAAGATGCCAAAAGTCGCAAGATATGTGTAACAGGGAATGTAATCCTCAGATATAATCAAAATAAAAAAACTATACAACAGTTTTACTACTAAGAATAAGATGCACTTACCATGAACCAACATGAGGGCTGCTGATAAGTCATTAGCCACTCACTGTTTAAATGAAAAGGCAAAGATTCAGCAGTAGTGTAGATTTTAGAAAGTCGTGGAGGGCTGGAGGCTCATACGTGTTGGAGCTGCCAAGTTCACTGTGGACCAAACTCTCAAATTAATCAAGATCCATGCAGTGCATCTATCAGTTGCAAATGACCATTTTCTGAATTTCTTGCAGAGGAAAGTTTGTCTCCATACATAATGTTCAGATGACATTGCAAGCAGCTTCTTTTCCATCGGATATTTCAGCCATTAACTTTCTTGTCCTTTGAGCATCCTCCCATAGACTAGATTCTGCATACACGTTTGCGAGCACAGCATAGTTTACAGAACTTGCAGGATCTATACTGAAGATTCTTGGCTGCACTTTCTCCGAGAGCCATTTTTCCATGCATTTTAGAAGCTCCAAGCATTGCGTCCAAGATTGACGAGTTGATTTCAACATCTGTCTTCTCAATAAGCTTCCACACATCTTCTAACTGACCTCCATGAGCAAGAAGGTCAATAGCAGAGCTGTAATGCTCGGACCTTGGATCAATGCCGTACTTGCTCATCATGGGATTGGAAGTGAAACACTCTTAACCTCTTGCTCATCAGACCAGAATGGCCACATCCAGAAAGAAGAGAAAGGAATGTCACATCATTTGGCTTCACACCATCCTCCACCATCCTATCAAAAAGGGTCACAGCATCTCCAAAACCATTTTTCCTGCAGGCTGTAATAAGCAAAGTCCAAGAATTCACATTTCAGTAGGGAATTTCATCAAAAGCACATCTGGCATGTGGAAATTCTTCTGCCTTTACATACATATCAACTAGAGCATTGCCCAATGCCACATCACCCCTAGGCTACTTCTTGCACATATAAACATGAATTTATGTCCCAAATCTGATAGATGCTACATTAGCACAAAGGCCAAGCAAGGAGCTTAACAGAACACCATCGATCCTTAAACCCACACGATGAATCTTACAGAAGAGCTCCATTGCATCTTCACTGTGGTTTGTATTGCCAGAGTACCCAGTGATCAATGCAGTAGACGTTATGAGGTCCGTCTGGTTCATAGATGGAATCATATATCACTCTTGCACTGCTCATGCTCCGACATTTTGCATGAGTCAATAAGTGATCCAATGACAACCTTTTCACCCCAATAACCCAACTTGATGATGCAAGCGTGAATTAACTCCACGTTGGCAAGCACACTGACTGCTCCACAGGCTTTTAGAGCAATTCCCAATGTGAAATGGTCAGGCAGCATAGCTGTGAAATATTTTGATGTGAATGATAGGCAATAAGAACAACAAATATTGCATTTTAAATGAGCATATACGAACAAAAGCATAACAAAAATTAAAAATGGACCAGAGAAAGTGGCAAACAGTTATCGAAAGTGCTTATATTGTACACCAACATTTCTAGATAAAGACGACTTCAGCAATATCAGCTATTTACATTTAACTTATTTAGATGAGGCGAAATTACCAGTTCAGACAGCAATTAGCAATATTATGGTACCATGTATTGTTTTTTTGTTTAACTAAAACTAGATACTAGAAGATAGCATTATATAAACCAAGGAACCCAGGAATACTGGATTTCATGGCAGTAAACAGCAAGGTGAAACATACCTTCTCCCAACATTGAGAACAACCCAAGCGCATCACTATAATGCCCGCACTCCACAAACCCCCTGACCAAGGCATTCCAAGACACCACTTCCTTCCTCTCCATCGCTGCGAACAGCCGCCTAGAGTCCGCCAGCGACCCGCACCTCAGGTGCATGTCCATGAGCGCACTCTGCACGAACATGTCCCCCGCGAACCTCCCCTTTGCCTCGCACGCGTGCACCTGCTCCCCGCTCCCCGCTCCTCGCGCACCCTGCCCCGAGCACGCGCTCGCTGCGCTGCCGTACGTGAACTGGTTCGGCCTGACGCCGGACGCACGCATGAGGGCGAACAGCTCCATCGCCTCCCGCGGGCGCCCGTTCCTGGAGTAACCGGAGACCGTGGCCGTCCAGGACACGACGCTCCGGCACGGCATTCCGTCGAACACCCTGCGGGCGGCGGCGACGTCGCTGAACCTACCGTGGAACATGACGGCCTTGGTACTGAGGTGCAGGTCCGGAGGAGAGGCGGACACGACGATCCTGTGGTGGACGGATTTGCCTCGCCGGAAGGAGTTGGAGCTGATGCAGCTTTGGAGGCGTACAAGGCGGCGGTGGACTTCGGAAGTTGAGTTTTTTTAGCCCCTCGCAACTTTTTTTTAAAAAAATATGTCCCGCAAAACTGCGCCGTGCCCGTGGCAGACCTAGCTGCCGCGTTCTCTCAGCTCGGAAGGAGCCTACCGAGCTCCCGGTGGGTGCTCCGTAGTAGCCCTACAACACTCACTTGAGCATGGTCAAGGAGGTTGGTCGGACGAAGCGCCGCCTTCCCCAACCCGAGGGCCGAGGAAGCGGGCGAGCAGCCCAGGACCAAGCAGTGAGATGAGGGAGGCGGTGCGCGGTGAGCAGGGCGGCGATGCCGGGCGCGCGGGTGAGCCGGCGAGGGAGCTGCGGGGCGGCGTGGGCGCGAGCCCGATTGGTTGTCGAGTGCGCGAGTTGGGCTTGGCCAATCTGGGATGCATCGGCGTGGCCGTGGCCCGCGCGAGCCGAGGTAGTTCGGAAAATTTGATCATTTGCCCTGAAGTTGATGGGCGTTTGATCATTTGCCCAAAGTTGATGGACATTTGATCATTTGCCCTACGATGTCTCACTGACATGTGGGTCCTAGGGCCAAATGATCAAACGTCCATCAACATCAGGACAAATGATCAAATCCTTAGGGAAGTAACGCCCACGGACGTCCGGGCTGCGCCGTGGGGTCGATCGCACGGGGCGGCGCAGCGGCGAAGAACCCGTCGTCCCCTCGGGCGCTCGCCGCACAGAGGCGCAACACCGCTGTCTCGCCTGTACGCACCGCTCGTCGTCTTCTCGTACCGGTACGTGTGCGGCTTCCATTACGCTTCCTTGGTTTGGAGACGGCACTGCATGCGTCTGCTTGGTATTTCGGTAAATTCCTCTTTCTAATATTCCCTCCCCTCAGGGCCACAGTATCCATAATATATTGTCCCGTTATATTATTATTATTATTAGCTAAGCGTTGCATGCATGTGTGTATGCGAAGCCTGGGTTAACAATTTATCATGCAGACTAGACCAACGGAGGGGCCGATGTATCTATATCAGGGTCAGGGACGATGTACAAATGTGTCAGAACATTCGCCGAAGCTTTTGATATGTTCAAGCAGCGATAGATTAGTGGATATTTAAGTATGGGTACTAGCATCGGACAATACTGTGTACAGAATAGCATCAAGTTCAGACTTCTGATCAGGCTCACGGCCTCGCACACCCATTATTGCATACTACTTACACAACTAGTAGACTCCACAGGCTGTACACCACCGGACTTCGACCCAGGACATAATAACCATGAGTCCATCCATGGCACGGCGACAGAGCAGAGAGCGACGCTAAGGCAAACGCTGCATCGCAGCGCAAGCTCACTGGCCGCCGCGGAGGCGCAGAACGAGGTGGAGGGTGGACTCCTTCTGGATGTTGTAGTCCGCAAGGGTGCGGCCGTCCTCGAGCTGCTTGCCGGCGAAGATGAGGCGCTGCTGGTCCGTGGCGATTCCCTCCTTGTCCTGGATCTTCGCCTTCACGTTGTCGATCGTGTCCGAGGTCTCGACGTCCAGGGTGATGGTCTTGCCGGTGAGGGTCTTCACGAAGATCTGCATGCCACCCCGGAGGCGCATGACGAGGTGCAGGGTGGACTCCTTCTGGATGTTGTAGTCCGCGAGGGTGCGGCCATCGTCGAGCTGCTTGCCGGCGAAGATGAGGCGCTGCTGGTCCGGCGGGATCCCCTCCTTGTCCTGGATCTTGGACTTCACGTTGTCGATCGTGTCCGAGGACTCGACCTCGAGAGTGATGGTCTTGCCGGTGAGGGTCTTCACGAAGATCTGCATCTGGAAGAGGCAACAATAAAGGTTTAGCATCAACACCACGCATACAAATCATACGATTGGGGCATAAACTTGACATCAGATTCTACAAAGGCATCATTACGGAAACCCTGCAGACAATAACAAATCAGATAATTTTGTTTGGTATCCCAATAAAGGCATGAATCCATGATTGAAGGGCTGTTCGCATACAACTAATCGCCATGAAAATACCTCGTCAATCGGCAACTACATCTAAAGGACCAAACCAATAATAATTAATAATTAATACATATGGTGGACGACATCTCTTTGGATAAGTAGCTAAATGACCAGATAGTAAAAGAAGTTGGTTCCTTTTTTATTTTTTGAAGGGAACAACATTAAAGTTCTAGCTAAGTATCCAATAGATTATAAATTGCAGCGTAGTAGAATAAATCCATCGGATGAACATAACGCTATCAAGATGAAAAAACTAAAATCGCACAAGACCCTAACGCGATTAAGACGAAGCAACTAAAATCGCACAAGACACTCACTCAGTGAACATAAGATCGCATATTCGAAGGGGATCAGAAGAGATTCGAGGTGGACTACGAGATATCATACGGGGCTTAGTTACCTTTGCGGTGATTAGACGAGGAAAATCCTCTCTCTCGCTTTGATTCCCCTTCCTTGCCGCGGATCAGAGGAAGCTGCGATGCGATTGATATTTGATAGAGAGCAGGAGAGGCCCCCTGGCTATTTGTACACTGAGCCAGGCGTTGCGAACCGGAGCACGGCGCAGTTACCGCCTCGTCTACCAGTCAATGGCCGCGACCCACATGGCACTGTGTCGGGCGACGTGTTTGGCCCGGGATGCGATCATCGAGCGTTCTCTGGAACGTACTCCGCGTCGGGTCATGCCACCCCTTTGGATCGGTCAGAAAAGGGCTTTGATTATTTGCCAGACTAAGTATCTTTTTATGCTGAGCAGTATTTTTATGTTTTTTCTTTTAACACAAAACGAATGAACAGGTAAGTAATCATCATCTATTCTTTATTCATGCTTTAATATTTGTGTAACTTTGAAAAAGAAAAACATAGAAGCACATCTCTTTTATGTTTGCTTTAAATTTTGTAAAAATTAATTCTAGATTGTAGTTGTAGAGAAGCTAATTTTTTAAAAACTGAAATCCAAAAGTACATATGAAGTGAATTGTATATTATAGTGTATATGGATGGACTGGATTGTGGGAATTGATTTCTAAAATCGGATTATTTGTTTTTTATTTAGCTTTAGAGACCGGAATCCAAAATCAAAAGCAAAATCAAACCGATCCTGAGTTGATAGATTATTTGTTACACTAAGCCGTTGATTAATGATTTATTACACTATGTTTGGCTGATATATGATTCTAAAATTAAAATATCAGTAAAATATGAATCATCAATTTCACCGCTTAAAGTAGGAATCATCAATTTTTCCGTCAGAAAACAAGGGTGTGCCCGTACAACTCAATACCCGGACGTCCATCGGCATTGCATCGCTGGGCCGAACGTCCATGGGAATTGCGTCCCGGACGCATGCACACTGCGTCCCTCGCCGGACGTCCATTGGCAGTGGCATTGCGTCCCTAGGCCGGACGCCCATGGCTATTACATCCATGGGCTGGATGCTCGTGGGAATTGCGTCCCTTAGCGGCTTAGCCCAAGCAACTTCGCCGCGCGGCCGACGGACGCGCCCATCGATCTTGGCTGAGCCCAACTCACGCACTCGACAACAAAGAACCGACCGGACTCGTGATTTTTTTTTTATAATATTTATTTTAAATCTTTTTTTCAAAAATAATCAACGGGAAAAAAATTACGAAAATAGACCATCGTCGCCTGGATATGGGGCGATAGGGATCTGAATACAAAAAACGCCGTCTCTAAGCATCCATGACCGTCAGGAGACATATCGCCTCAATATAGGGCGATAGGAACCTGGATGCAAAAAAGTATTTTTGTATCTATGTACCTATCGCCCCAGTCCTAGATGCAAAAAGTATTTTTGCATCTAGGTATCTATCACCCGATACTGGGGCGATAGGTACCTGGATGCAAAAAAAAAATCATCCAAGTACGGAAGTACCTATCGCCCGATACTGGGGCGATAGGTACTTAGATGCAAAAAACTTCTAGCTAGTTGTTACTTCTAGCTGTTATGTCATCCCCTATCGCCCGAATATGGGGCGATCGCCCCATATCCGAGCGACGTTAACTCATTTTGTAATATTTTTTCTATTGATTATTTTTGAAAAAAGATTTAAAATAAATATTAAATAAAAAAAATCCTGGACTCGTGTCCACTCCGCCCTGCTCTTGCTCCCTTGCCGGCTCCACTGCACAGCCGCGCCGCCCTTCTTAGATCTCACCACGCGCCTCCTTCCTACCGCACGTGCTCGTGGACTGCGACTCAGGCGGCGCCGTGTTCCTTGGCGGCTCCTCGATCTCTACAAGCTCTCCCTCTCCACCACGCCCCGCTCCGCCGTCCTCCTGCTCCTGGCCGCCGCGGCCGCTCTATCGCTCGGCAAGGCCGTCGCAGCATACTTCCATCCGAATGCCAACCGTCCCTTCGCCTTCGTCGCTGCGCTCGACCACGCGCGGCCTTCCTCCGTCCTCCCGCTCCCAGAAGCCCGTGACTAGCCGGAGCCCCCGGTGGCTAGGGATGTCAGTGTGATGTAATATGTATTGATTGTACATTGTGCACATTGACGCCAAATATTTATGAGGGATATTGCAGCAACCCGCGAAAGGTTTATGTGGGCAATGACTGGCCCACAAAACCCACAAAAAGAAAAAGTGATATAGAAATCTATCAGGGTTCGATGTTTAGAAGAAAAACCATCTTTAGCATGCAAGTTAATTAGAGTTTCGATTCACCAAAATCAATGATACAAACCATGATCGTTATACAAGATGAATGTAATAGAAAATAAATGATGTCCTTGGCCTTTTCGTCATTCTTGTTTTCATAAATAATTACCTCTCATATTGATTATAGATACATCTCATCAGTCATCACCATCATCCATATACTCTATTAGTGTGTTCTTTTGATAAGAAGAGCCTGAAACATTAAAAAGTCAGAAATTGACATATGATTATTATCAAGTAAACTAAAAAGTTAGAAGAAATTAAAAAGAGCTTACTAGTTGCTTTATGCCAATCTTGAAGATAAATCAAAACCTTTCCCTGCGTCGAGTGCGGCGTCAAAGCGGGAGGCGAGGAAGACAGGGAGGGAATAGGTAAAAGAGAGGTGGCACCTCCGGCAGTGTCGAGAGGAGAGGCGGGCAGCAGCAGCGTGTGGCCGGCGTGTGATGATTCTTTCGCTCTTCATGTGACCAGCGACCCGACGTGTGGGGGGGGGGCGACACCCTCTTGTGGCCATCGTAGACTCGGTTGAGGAGGAACAATGCGGACACGATGCAGACATGATGCGGGCTACGTGTGTGATGGCCGCAAAGCTCGCAAGCGCCACCAAAGTGGGTTGTGGGCGTCCGCATTAGGTTTTATGCGGGCTAAATTAAGTGGATTGACGGACATCCCGCATCCACTTTCATCCTTACCGGTGGCCCCTGGGAAGCTGGGCATTCTGTGGTGCCAACAGCGACCATATGGTGGTGCCCACGGACATCTTGCTTACCTGAAGATTGGGCTTTGCACCTGTTTTACCGGCCACGAAAGCACGACCCGAACGACCATGACTATTCACGTGGATACCTATTATTAATTTAAGGTTATACTCACTAATTTTTATTAAGACATATTCAAGTATTGCCACATAGCATCTCTCTATTCACTCTCTATTCCCTTTTCCATACTTTCCTTCTCCTCTAACACAAAAAAAAAAAAAATCAATTCGAAACATTAAGATGAATCAAATAAAATACTTTCAGTTATCCTTACCAATTTTTTTTTATTAAAGACATATTCATGTGTCATCACATGGCGTCTCTCTATTCACAATTTTTTTTTCATAATACAAATTTTAAGAGAAATTGCGATATTAATACGCCGATTTTTTTTATAAAATTAATACTTAATCGTCAAATGGTACGACGAATTAGCAGTAGTCGCTAAAAACCGCAATTAACCATTGGACATTAAAGATTACGGGAAACCGGACAATAATCGCCACACGGTTTGGCGATAATACTCTATGTCGCCAAACAGTATGGTGATTACTAGACAAACTTAAAATTTCTTTTAAATAATATTATTTGAATGAATGAGATCAAAAAATATGTTGTTTGAAAATAAAAATACACTTCTTTTCCCATTTTGAAATGGTGACAGAGAGCAGTTGCTGCCCTTTTTTTCCCCAATTTTTACCCTTTATCGTCATTTCAAATGGACATAGGGTCCTGCCGCCATTCAGAATGGATACAGGTAGAATAAATTAAGGAAAAAAATAGATTTATGTGTGATAATTCATGTAGTACTGTATAAATTTATTATGGTAAACCAAAAAAATAATAAAATTACTAAATACGAGAAAATATTTAATCATTTGCTATAAAGCTCCTAATCTAATGAAATAAATTGCTAAATTTGCATTAAATTATAAGTAGTCAATACAATAGAAAGTATTATGTTATGTGCATATTTAAATTGTTTTAATCAAGTTTACTTAAAGACCCTTTTATGTATTATACAAAGCATGGATTCAAAAATCATTAAATAAATATTACTTGTTCGTGTGGTCTTAGATGTCTCATTTTGGAAAAAACATTTATGATTGAACTCAGTTGAATAAACAAAATAACAATAAAAAAACCCACTTACACGCAACATAAACTAGTTAAAATATTGAAAAAATGAACATGAAATTTGGTATAAAAAAACCCAGTTGTTTTGTGTTCCTAGGGTCACAAGGATCCCAAATATATAAAAAAATATTTAAGTTTAGCCATAGTATGCATTATTTTTACTGTAGTGAAAGTTTCAATACTAGAAACGCTTAAGCCTTTTCGACAGCCCGTAAAATACCATGTTTGAATGTATTTTTAGGAAGAATAGACTAGATCTGCTCTTTGATATATGGACCACCATATTATGAAAAATTATTTAATTTATACCTTGCTTTGCATCTAAATTATGCTAATGCAATAACCCTAAGTATTATAGTCGACACCAACTCGTATTATGAATAGTTAAACCTAGAAAAACGTTAGCTCAAATGTTTAAGTCATAAGGATCATTGTGAAAAGCACGTAGATGCAGCCAGTAACCTTAGAAAGCAAACCCAACCTGTGTAAATCATTTATTATGCAAATCGTACTTAGTGCTAGTACCATTCACGCAAACACCCTCACTGAATTCGAATGTATGCAATGGTAATACTTCAATTATTTGTTGAACACATATCAGGGCATATACAACAAAAGTTTAGATGATGAAATACGGCACTGGTTGCAATGGTGGAACAAGTGGTCGTTCCACCTATTTGGGTAGATGGGAATGATGTACCACATTTTCTACACATTACCGTTCCTGTGTAAATTATGCGTTGTGTTCTCGGACACCGCTCTATCTCTCTTATGAAAGAACTCCCATGGTGCGTAGTTTTCTCAGGTGTCACCGATTGGGTGGCCTATGCCGTACGTCTCGGAGATATAAGACCGAACTGTTTGATCTTTATGTGGGTTTCTGCCCTCCCATATAGGCATGTCATCCCGATTCCCGGCGTATCCTATGTTAATACCATCCGGTTTCCCAGATGATCTGCATAACCCTTCAAGGATTTGTTGCGTAGTGCGGACCTCAACCAGCTGCTTCCCCTTGTCCATTCCTCTTCAAGAGGAGGTAGCCTCTTGTACTTCTGGTGCGTTGGCCGTTGGCGGAGACTTGCCGAGGCGCCATCTATGAAAGCAGGTCGTCCTGTCACCATCTATCAATGCAAGTCATCATGTCACTCTTTATGAAAGCTGCACGAGCTGTCACCATCTATCAAAGCAGAACGATTGGAATAGGGAAGAAGATAGAGGGACAAGCGCAAATGATATCTGCATTGAGGGATAATTTCAGACTGGTAAAAGTTTTCAGCGAGTACGTGCCAGTCTGTAGCGAGTGCATATCTGGTATTGTGTTGTCATGTCATATGAGAAAGTAAAATACGTATTAGAAACGAACGAAGTAAAAAAAACGTTGAAAACACAATTGACGGCGTGAAATAGTAAAACAAAAAAAAGTGAGAAAGTAAAAAAAAAGGACAAGATGACAACCTAACCATCAGCACACAAACTAAGGTGGACCCTAACTCCTACCCCTAGCGCGACCTCTCTTTGGCTGACGTAATGAAGCGGGTGCATCGTCGAGAGGTCGTGGGTGAAGCTCCTGCGATGGTCGTGCCTGCATATAATCTGAAGGGCTGTACTGGTGTGCCGGGCGACGCTGGCGGGGAGGCAACGCATAGTCCTATTGCGTGAACTGCGTTGCTAGAGGGGGCCACGTGAACTACGTCGCTGGAGCGAGCTGAGTCCACTGTGTGCCGGAGAAGAACTGATCCACCCAATGGTTAGGATCGACGTAGCCTGATGAGTGCTGCGACGCAGAGGGCTGTCCTCCACCCTGATGGCAACTTGTAGTTCAGATAGGAACGTTTAATCATAGTTAGGTGATACTTATACCAAACATGAATAACTAAATATTGCTTGACGTACCTGATATGGGGACCATCACGAGACCGCGGGGTGCCTGCCAACTAGGCCCTCCCGCCATGTCTCGGGCTGGAGGAACAGGGGCGTGGAAGCTGGACGCCGCCTGCACTGTGTGGTGAGGAGGTGGGGTCGGTGTGTGGTAAGCAGCCTCGCCTAGCGGCCTGGACGAGGTGCCACGATCAGTCGCATCCACGTGCCAACAAGCACTAAGCTCCACGATCCATTGACTCTGGGTCACCACACGTCTCTATGCTTTCATCATCTTGTCCAATATGACAGTGACTCCGTCGAGCAGCCTAGTCAAAAGACTACTGTCATGCTCGTGCAATATTCGATCTACTTTCTTCAACTTTCACATAGCCGGGTCATCTTTACTGCGTGTGAATAAGATTTGAATGGTAACAGAGTAAATACCTGGATTCAAAGAAAAATATTGGATTAACCAAAGCTTTATATCACGAATGCTAATACTATCGGGGCACGAGTGCTCAACCATGGTAACCGAAAAGCTGCTTAAATCAACACCATTCTGCTCAGTCTTTATTTCGTATCGCCATAATATACCTTAAATTTCACTGTATCCAATATTACTACGATGACATAGACAAAATAAATTTTTAGATCACTACTAAAATATAAAATCACTAACGTAAATTGAACGGTAATTAAGTATTCCACGATACTACAATATTATAACACACATCTAATACCACTACCCTAAATTTTTAGATCACTACTAAACCCTCCGCCGTGTCATCTTTGTCGTTCGCGTTGGACAGGTGGGAGCTGGGGGCGCCTCTTCGTCCGACTAGGAGGAGGAGAGGTTGGAAAAAAAGCTCGTTGAGCTGGCTCGGTGACTCGGCTCGTTAGGCTTGGCTCGTTAAGCTCGGTTCGAAGTTAGGTCTCAAACAATACAGAAGACTATAATAAATAAAAATAAATCAGTGTCAAAGAAAACTCGAAAAAAAGTTCATCTGGCTCGTTACAGGAGGCCGTCGGAGTGGCTGCGAGCAATCTCAAGGGCGGCGCGCTGTCCAAGGACAAGTACCTGCTCTCTCGGCCTGCGAGGGGAACCGGGGAAGGCCAAGAGGATTCGCTGCCTCTCGGTAACCACATGGAAGACACATTCATGTCCGACGCCGACTTCAGACTGCCGTCCTCCTTCGACCCGTTCGCCGACGCGTAGGCAGAGGACGCTGCCGCCAAGGACTACGTGCACCTCCGCGTCCCGCAGTGCAATGGCCGGAAGAAGCTGACCACCGTGCTGGGGCTCAGCACCGACTTCGACTACGCCAAGGTGCTCAGGGAACTCAAGCAGCAGCTCTGCTGCAACGGCAACGTCGTCGACGACAAGGAGCACGGCAAGATCATCCAGCTGCAGGGCGACCACCGCAAGAACCTCGCAGGGTTCCTCGCCAGCGCCGGCATAGTCAAGAACTCAAGAAGGACCGTTGTTCCTGTTCCAAGGGCTGTCAGATACAGGGAGCTTCCAGTCCGCTATTCAGGAATAGTTGGCTACCAGATTCTTTAGTAAAAGAAATTTTATAGTACGTAGTACTAGTAGTATATGTTGTGGTTGTCTTGTCTTGATGGCAAAAGATGACACGAGGTTGGATATCCTCACAAGTCACAAAGTATTTTGCTAAGGTATTTCTTTTCAAAAACAAGAAGTATTTGGCTAATTTTAGAAACATAAATATTTGTATAATTGTTTTTTTGGCACTTTTATTTAGTAGATTTGTCAACAAAACATAGCAAGGTCAGGTGGAAGTTCGCATGTTGAAAAAAAAAGTGCAAACAGAGCAGAATTGCTGTTGATTTTGTTCTTAATATTAGAGAAAATCAATGTTGTGGGATGAAATTATCATGAATTAAACGGCTTTGCTATTTGTAAGCCGCCTGATTTGTTTTTCTTTTATGTAAGTCAACTTTTGTGATCATTATATTTGTAAGCCGACTGATAGTTAAGTCAGCACGGCTCGGCCCAATTGGGCTTCGTATGGGCTAACCTGACTGAAGTCTCAAGAGTATTTCGACCTGGCCCGACAAGTGGTACGGCTGATTTCTCCCAGACCGGCCCAACTATTGTTGGGATCGGCCGTCGGCGTGACGAGCCAAACGCAAACGCGAGCCTATTCACTCTTCAGTCTGGTTCGTCCCGCACCTTGTGCTATGGTCACAGAGCGGAGATCAGATATATCCGAATTATTTTGATTGTTAGCCCTCATCGAAGGCTTTTTTTTTTTCAAATACACCACTCATTCGAAATCATTCGTAGAGCAGGTTGACTGCCACGTCAAGATTCCTGCCGAGCTTCCCTTCGGCAGGAATCAAATCCATCAATTAATCACTAATTTAATCATACTGCTTAACTAAACGCTTGATTAACTCACTAAATAATCAAATTTCTTATTTAATCTCTTGATTAACGAGTGAACCGTATGTCCTTACGAGCCAACAGGCCTCGGTAGGTGGATACCGAGCGGGAGAGATTCCTACCAAACCCTCCTTGCTCTGCAATTTCCTGCCGAGCTCTTCTGGCGCGGCAGGTGACTTATGTCGGCTGCCGCGGCTTTCAAGCTCACTAAGATGGGTAGTTTCATAAATTTGAATGAGAATCCTTTCTTTACCCCAATTCTTTCTTATTATGTACGATCTTGGTATATGCTTTCGTACCAACTTATAGAAGGCAGCGAGCAACTTGCGCCAAATTACCGATGGTGAAACACCCTAGAGTAATCAATATTTAAATAATAGTATTAGATAATAATTGAAATAGTAATTAACGTATTTTGCATTTCAAAATTTAAAATTTTGATTAGAACGAATGG
This sequence comes from Rhipidocladum racemiflorum, assembly GCA_036346355.1. NCBI lineage: Eukaryota > Viridiplantae > Streptophyta > Magnoliopsida > Poales > Poaceae > Rhipidocladum > Rhipidocladum racemiflorum. The sequence goes on from CM070575.1 coordinate 5,693,941, forward strand.
AATTAGAATGGGAATTGCCATCAGACCCGTAGGCGAGGTATCAGTCACCAAGATACCAGACCTGTTGGGGCTAGGTCAGCACTCCTCGCTAGATCGGGTTCATCACTCGTCAATCTCAACTTACTTATTTAGATTACGGGTACCTGTAGCATTTAAAGCCAAATAGTAGAGCTACCATTTATTAACTCAGTAAAAAGGCTAAGGCAGGTAACTTGATAATTTTGACTAAGCCAGCATAGCCTCAACCAATCATCAAAACCAACAGCAGGTGAAACCCTCTTAGGAGTTCACGGCAGCCAAGGAAGAGAGAAGAGGCCATGCTTTATTTACAGCCAAAGAGACCAAAAGGGCAGCCAAGCAACCCATTTCTTTCCCTCAGCCGAAGCAACCAATACACCACACGCCCATTTGTCCTCCGGCCAAAGACCAAACCATAGACCTCCATTCCCAAAATAAGAACAGAGAGTAAGGAGAGTCGAGACTAAGAACAACAGTAAGAACAAGAATAAGGCAAGAACCAAGCCGAAACAAGGAGCAAGAAGAGGGGGGAGATTCCCCAAGCAGGAAGGAGGGGGGATTCCCCTAAGCAAGGAGGAAGAGATCCCCAAAACAAGAAAGACCTCACCAACCTCATCAGCACAGCGGGCACCTCTTCTTCCCCATCACCAACCTGCTTCTTCATCCCCAAACCTCATCCAACTAGGTGCACACTAGAATAGTATCGGTAGCAGTAGGATTACCAATTGTAGAAGTGCATAACTTATCAGATCAGGACGGGTAGCTAGTAGATTGGGAAGGGGTCAGTAGTAGTCTCAATGGGGAGGAGCCTTAAGGGTTGCGAGGGTGTGCTGGCTTCACCGGTGTCATCACCTTACCTTCAAACTTAGTACCCCACTCCCCAAAATTGTCACAAACCTTAAAACTTCGCTAGAAATGAAAGTCAACTAAAATCAAAACTTTGGTAGTAGCTGTAAAGGGGGGATAGAGAGGGGAGGGGACTCGGCCAAGAAGAGAGGTAGAGAGTGTCAGAGTGGTAGAGAAGAGAGGGGGGAGAGAGGAGTCAGCCAGGGTAGTAGGGGAGGCGCGAGGGCAGGGCCGACGAGCAGTCGGCCAGAGAGAGGGAGATAGGGGGAGTGGGGCGTAGAGTGGAGGGAGACAAGAGGAGAGGGGGGAGAGTGGCGGCCGGCGAGGGGAGGACCGTCGGGAGAGGCAACGACGGTGGGGCCAGAGGCCAGCCATAGGGGTGAGGCTCGATCCTAACGAAAATGAATCAAGCACAGCAGGCTTCGACCATAGAAAGGAGGAGGAGGGGAAAAGAGAAGAAGAGGAGAAAAAGAAAAAGGAGGGGAAATTAGAATTTTTTATTTCCCGTGCGAACTGCGTAGGTTAAATTGCCGTATAATTGGTCATAGGGAAAAATTATTTAAATTATAAAAGTTGTGATTAAATAGGTAGAAAATGTTTAAAACTACAAATATTATATTAATTAAAATTGCTATTTTGATTACTGCTTAAATATTGAAAATTGAGGTCAAATTAGTGTATTTTAGTCAAGGGGGTAGAACCCCTGTATTTACCCATAGCTTTCCCAAAACGATTGGGCACTGTAAGATTTTTTACTGTAGAATAATTGCCGTAGATTAATACTTTAATTTGTTAGGTCCCAAAATGAACCTGCCAAACTAGCCACCCCACATTTCAAGCGAAGACGCACTATACCAGGCAAGATTTCCTTTGATCAATTTCATTAAAAATCTTTAAATTGATTTCAATATATCTATGTGCATCATTCATGAATGGATACACACACACACAAGTTGAAAATCTTAAATCAAACACAGATGGAAATGTGGTTCGAGGAAATGAAATTGATGATGTGATAGGTGGATTTAATGAATTGGCTCATCCAACGAAAGGAGCTGTTGACGTATGAATTATTATAGTGGTTAGAGGGTGCCGATGAAAAGGATTGTCAGGCTGGTGGGGCCCTCTACAAAGATTAAAATATAAGGATAAACAACTATACTTAGGCTATGAGCCATAATTCCAGTATCAATCATAATGTGTGAAATCGGTCAGAAAAGGTTGTCCTATGAAGATATCGGGATCTCTACATTAGGTAATATTACATTATGGCACCCTTTTGGGATATGCCGAGAGGTCCATAGGGGTTCGCCAAAAGGTGACGGTATATTTGAAGCTATGAACTGAGTTACTGTCGATGATTGACTGTCGGAGTACAATTGTATATACGAGTCTGTGGGGCAGTCTAGGATAAGTGTTCTTCACTCGAGTACAGAGTTGAGATCTAATATTATACTAGTGATAAGTATTCTGGGGCCTCTCTTGTGGGGGTCACTATGGGTAAAGTGATACAAACCTGCGCAGGGTAAAAATCATGAATTTATTTCTGTCTCTTGTATTGGAGGCTACAGAAGCTAAGCCTATCTCATATACAAGTGCTAGTAGTCAATTTATTAATTAAAATGACCAACCCTTAACGAAAACCAAAAGCTTAATTTAATAAAAATCCTAATTTGAGGGACAGTGAGCTTCTGTGGAAAATGAGAAAAAATTCATGTCATTGTATTGCTATTAATGCTTACTGAGTACCTCTGTACTCACTCTTGCTTAATTCCCCCTTTGCTTAGAAGGTGAGTTCTATGAATCCACCTACAAGGCATCGGGGGTGAGGGTGATTCGCATGATTAGGTTTGATCGGAAGACGACTATTACTACTACCACCACCAGGATTAGGGTAAATTAGAAGTTGCAATATTTATTTGTTGTACTTGGATTCGATGTATAATTATTGTAATGGACATGTAGCTCTGCGTGGCTTGGAATGTAACATATTTCTAATCAGTATCTAATTATTGTTCTATTGCAACACTCTAAACACGGTATAGTAACTGACAAAGTATCGGATTACCCAATATTTTGTTAGTTACTATGCCGAGATTCATATAATTAACTTAGTGTAATAACACCTTGAGCTAATTATGCGGGTTGCCACACACGGTGAGTAGGCGAGGGGACTCAAAAGATACTTTGGAAATTTTTTGCAAAACAAATTACATGTTGGTCTAGGTAACTGATTACTCGTGCGCCACTGTGGCTATATGAAGCGCCGCCTCCCGAAATGCGCATTTCCCTCGCGAAAGAGCAAGTTGAGCAAGTGGTAGAAAAACTACGAAATTCAGATTCGTTCAAACGAAGCAGTAGGAGATGCCTGCCAGTGCCACTGGTGGATTTGTTTTATACGCTGGACTTGCAGTTGCAACCTATTCTGGTTCCTTGTCTCTTCCGGAGCCGGTGATCGATCGCTTGCTGTTGCCAATGCCGATGCTTTGGTTGGCCATGATGCCGCCACCGCGTTCTTTGAATCCGTCTGGTTTCTGGTTGGTCCTCTGGCATATAATATGTTCCTCTGAAATGTCATCTTAATTAGTTTTTTTTCCAAGTTAGTAACTGACAATGCAGGGATTTAGGTGCACCTTTCACTTTGATGGATGATGAGCTGGGAATTGACATCGACATTTTCAGTTGACGTTGTCGGCGGTCTTACATTATACTCTTTCCTTCAGCATCTCCCGATGTCAAATGGCCGTAAATGGTAGTTGCTTGGTGGCAAGGATCATTTCAGAAGTTGGTGTACGTCTTGTACTATTCCCCAACCCACCCTTTTACTGAAAATAGTGCGTCACTGAACCGCAAATTCTTCTTAGCAAGAGAAGACAGCAGTGCGAGGTGCTGCGGTTTTCAAATACATTCTGAATAAAATTTTGAGTTTGAAGGAAGACTTCCTTCTGAGCCTTTCCGATTTGTTCATTTCTACCTTCAATATCTCCAAAAGTGCCACCTGACTCAGCGTGTTGCACTGTTACTCCAATTCTCAACCAGTCCTAGTCGTGGATTTAGAGATCTCTTATGGGACTTGCATTTTTGCATAATGGCCTGGAGCTTCACAGGAACCAACATGCTTGACACCTACAGGAGAACGACAACTACAAACACACTTTGTGCTACAACTTCAGGTTATTTAAGTCACTAGCTGGTTGTAAAATAATCTGGTTATTCTCTCTCTCTTGAATCTCCTGCCAATCTTTCAAAAAAATATAATATGTACAATACAATCGGAAAGGCTCATGTTAATTGTAAACTCAAATTGGATGAATGAGAATCACACTCCTAGGACACTCCTATCCTTTAAAATGCGAATGCTTTGTACTAATTTGGAGAAAATATCTAACCGTCTATCTAGCGAACTCGGGTTATAACGGCTTAGATTAAAAGAAAGTCCACTTAATCTGGTGGACCCTAATTACGACCACCATCATGTGTTATTATTTAAAAGGAAATATTAGCGGACCCGAATTATAACGGCTTAGCTTAAAAAAAAGAATCCAAGGATCTCTACCACTTATTTTGGTGGGACCAAATTATAATGGTGCATATTAATCATATGTAGATATTAGAGTTATATAAAAAAGACACTATTATAGAAAATATAGTTATATATCAAAAATAATCGTATCATAATTTTTGCTGAAACGCTGGTATGTACTTACCTTGGTGTTATAAATAGCTTGCTATAGCTACGTTATAGTTGCGGTATTGTTTTTTTGGAACTCAAACCCGAAGCTACGAGGCAATGTTCCGCTATATTAGCTACAAGCGTGATAACTAGCGATATATCCTCTATCATAGATAGGTACCTATGGGTCAAAACATTGAGCCTTTTTTTTGAAATCCAATATTAATAAAAGCCCCAAATGCATCTCTTATAAGCTTGAACTATGAGAAAACCTATTAAAAGATCTTATCTTGCCTTTTTCAATAATCCAACATCCATATTTCTCAGTGATTAAGCACTTATTGTAAAGAACATTACGATATAGATATCGTCTATGTCGATAATTCATGGTCCAGCGGCTGCTAACTGCCTCCTTGTGATGGCACATGGGAATTTCTTATTTTGTTAGAGAAATACGTTGCTAGCTGCGACCACTGCAACATGTGTATATACTACTGAGCTGAACTTATTCCAAGCAGAATAAAATACTGGTTTGATGTAGTAGGGTTTGGGTATTTTCGGAAGTCAGAGATACCCCCTTGTGCTTATTCTGACTGATTAAGCTAGCATGCGGTTGGTACCTGCTAGTGATTAAAGAAAGCTTAGCTTCTTGTATCCCAAGAGCATATATCACAGTGCGCTTCTACCCAGCAGTGATCACATCATTGACGTGTGCATAGGCGTAAGCGAATCTTTAACCCATGTGATCAGCAAACCACTACTAGAAAACTACATATACTACCGGCACATCAATACCGGTAGAATTTGAATCCGTACTGATAGTGACATCAGTACCGGTTCATTGGCTATAGGACCGTAGTGAGCTTTTAGTACCGGTTAGTGACACGAACCGGTATTGATGTCTCGTTTCAGGAAAATTCAAAAAGAATGCATATTCTACGTATATCAGTACACGATGGTGGGTGGGTTGGTTAGAAGGGTGAGGCTGGAGTCACGAGGTTACGGGTTCGAGTCCTGCTTCTCCCATACATCCTCGATATATTTTGAAACATTTATACTCCTATCCAACCGGTACTGATGCCCAATAGGCATCAGTTCCGAATGGCTTGTACCGGTTCACATACATCCTCGATATACTTTGAAACATTTATACTCCTATCCAACCGGTACTGATGCCCAATAGGCATCAATTCCGAATGGCTTGTACCGGTTCAAAAATTGGTATTGATGGCAGTTATGAACCGTTACTGATGACCAGATCTATCATAGTGAACTTAGACTGAAACTGAATGAACCATAGCTGATTAATACGGTTCAATCTTGAGAATTTCATAGTTCACATTTCACTTCACACTCTAGTACTTTATGCTTCTATGTTCTACTAATTTATAGATAAATCAAGGTTTGAAATTACTATTTTCGTGGAGCAGCAATTGCGGAAACTATTCTTTCTCGCATTTTTAGTATTAAAAGATTTAAAAGAAATTAAATATGTACATAATATAAGTCACCTCTAAACAAATCATTAAAACATGGCACTTTAGAAGGTACTAATATCATAGTAGGAATATGATTCAAGTTTGGAATCAATAAACATATTAATATGCATCCAAAAGACATAGACGATAACTATATCGTAATGTTCTTTACAATAAGTGCTTAATCACTGAGAAATATGGATGTTGGATTATTGAAAAAGGCAAGATAAGATCTTTTAATAGGTTTTCTCATAGTTCAAGCTTATAAGAGATGCATTTGGGGCTTTTATTAATATTGGATTTCAAAAAAAAGGCTCAACGTTTTGACCCATAGGTACCTATCTATGATAGAGGATATATCGCTAGTTATCACGCTTGTAGCTAATATAGCGGAACATTGCCTCGTAGCTTCGGGTTTGAGTTCCAAAAAAACAATACCGCAACTATAACGTAGCTATAGCAAGCTATTTATAACACCAAGGTAAGTACATACCAGCGTTTCAGCAGAAATTATGATACGATTATTTTTGATATATAACTATATTTTCTATAATAGTGTCTTTTTTATATAACTCTAATATCTACATATGATTAATATGCACCATTATAATCTGGTCCCACCAAAATAAGTGGTAGAGATCCTTGGATTCTTTTTTTTAAGCTAAGCCGTTATAATTCGGGTCCGCTAATATTTCCTTTTAAATGATAACACATGATGGTGGTCGTAATTAGGGTCCACCAGATTAAGTGGACTTTCTTTTAATCTAAGCCGTTATAACCCGGGTTCGCTAGATAGACGGTTAGATATTTTCTTTTAAATAATAACATCCGGTGATGGTTGTAATTATAGTCCATCAGATTAAGGACCAGATATTTTGTTTTTTTGTGAAAATTTCTAGCCTATTTTTTTCCTTAGCGACTCTTGTGAGCTTTTGATATATAATAGATGTGCACAGCATAAAAATTTGACAAAGCTTTCTGCTGACATAAGCTATATACATACACACCTTTTCAACTTGCAAACCGCCCGTGATTTGCACTGCCTAAACTTGAACTTTAATATGTTTTGTTGTATTGTACATACAAAGAACCGAAGCTATATACAAAGTTTTCCTCACTGGCATGCACTTGAGTATCTTTTGTTGCTTGTTTATTGCGTGCCGATAATTAAAAACTTGTTTTTTCTAAGTGAATGTTATGATTGGACAGCTCAACGGCATGAACTATTATTGTATATGATTAAACTGAATACTAGCAGTACATGAACAGTAATCATCCGAGGTAATTTATCAACATGGAGAGAGGAACCAAGCAAAGCCCCTTCTTCCTCAGCTCATTGCACTCATGTAGTGCCTTCTCATTGTTACAATCACCGGTGACCACTTCTTGAACCCCTTCGGTCACCTGCTGTCTTGAACCCACATCGACAAAATACTTGGCCTGCATTATTCCAAGAACACACTCTTGTAAGAAAACTAAGGAATTATACCTATTAGCATCTGAAGAAAGAAAGATATAGCGATTTTATATACACTTCACAAACATACCAGCTGGGCGATGTCGATCTCTTTTGCATCCATGGTTAACATCGACTTCATATCAACATTGTTCTTGCTAGTTACCTGCGCAACAATAATCATAATTTGCATTAGAAGATAAGCTATGTAAAGTTGTTCAACAAGCTATAACCAGATAATCTTTTTCCCTACCTTAGGGCCAGCTGCAGAAGAACAGGCAGTGTCCTGTAAAGAATCATCCTCGTCGTCGTCGGTGGACATCAGCTCCGTCGACGTGATGAACGAGGCGTCGTCACCAAAGGAAGCAAAGGAAGAAGAGAAGCTACTGCCAGAGGCTACTTGTTGATTCACCATGTCCTGATTGTTGTGTGGTGATGCGAGGAAATTTGCAATGTGCATTGCCCAGCTGCTCTCACCGGCTGACATGGATGTGGCTGCTGGGCTAATGCATGAAGAGTGCGATGTTTTCTCCATGTTTACGAGTAATTGTGTGCCTGTATGCAGTAGCCTGCAGTGCACAGCCTTGGGTGTTTTCTTGCTATGGATGGCGTGCTCTTTAGCTAGAGCTCGTGTTTATATATAGCTCCAAGGAAAGGAATGGGCATGGATAGAAGTACAAGAGTATGAACTGTCTGTCAGACTATGGCATCCATTTAAAAATGCCTATCTAGCTACGAATCTTCTCGTTTGCATTTCTTTATCCTGTAATGATACCTTAATCAAGAATTATTCTACAGCAATAGACAGCATAATTATTATGATGTTTATTATATTCTCCGTGATTGAGCCGAAGTGGTTGAAACATATGGCAGACTCGGGCCAATGATACATATCGAGTGAGAGAGCTCCACTTCACCTACAGTAGCTTCTCTTACCAATTCACAGTGCCTTAGCTTTTTCGTTCTTTCTTTTTCTAACTGAAGCTGTATTAACCTTACATACAACTAACAACTATACTATAAGATCCCGTTTGGCAACTAGGAATCGGACCGTTTCTACTAGAATCTGAGAGCCCAACCAAATGGGCTAAAGCTCGAAACGATTCTCCTCGGAACGTTTCTTCTTTTCCCACGCCGGGCCAAATCACCCTCAACCCCGTTCCACCCCGAGCTAGCCAAACGGTTTCCAGACAGTGCTTCTGATTCTAGCTACTTGAAATGTTTCTACCAAGAATTTGGAACCGTTTCCGTTTCTTCTAGAATCTGGAACATTGAATTAGTCTGTATCATTGATTTTTTTTTACTAACATATAATTTTAAAAAGTAGTGGTTACATGTGGAATTGAAGACGCGTTCATGTCTAAAACGAAAAGTCAACAAAAAAACATAGCAGCATATGCCCATTTGTATCTTTTTTTTTTAGTCTATACCCATCTGTATCCAGTTTTATATGAATGAACAGACCGGCTTCCCTGTTGACTAATTAAGCTTTCATAGGAACAACTATCTTGGGTAGGATTAATGGCGAAAAGGTGCATGCAGTGGCCGAGTCAAGAATCAGGGCCGAAGAGAGATTTGGTACAGTTCATTCTGATCATGCTGGTACAAAGTGCGTGGAAATTGGAAAACCAGATCAGCTCGCCCATCAGGCACGTCTCCAAGTCTTACCTAATCCGATCCTGCGGTGATCACGATTAAGCAAGGATCGCAGCGCATGCACGCAAGCCCTGGGTCCTGATCGTGTCCATGCATGCATGCATGCATGCGAGCAGCGACCATATCTCGGGAAAAGCATAGTTTTATCTCGAGGGAAGCAGGTTCAAAGTTTCCATGACAATTGACAGGCGTACGATGACCGGAAAGATACGCTGCAATCTGCAACATGCGGCCTGTGCGCATTCGTGCAGCGATGCAGTGCGACCTACTCTGCAAGTGATGGTCACCTCGATGCATCACGATTAATTTCGTCGTCAACGTACGTGCAGCTCTACAGGGAGAGATCGATGGAGAGACTGCGCATAGTGTCGTGTCGTTGTGAATTGTGATCTCTCACGTACGACCTAACCCTTCAGGGAGAGATCGATGACACTCTGTGCAGTGTCGTGCCGCTGTGATCTTGTGATCTCTGACGCGTATGCAGGCATTGCCCATGTGGTGTGACTGTGGATGGGCATGCGTGGGGGCATCGCGGCTGCTGCTTTCACGGTGGCGGCGGCGTCGCCGCCCATGGTGATGCTAAGGGAGGAGGGAGCGCACAAATTAACCTTGTAGCAACCTTGCAGAGGCTTGCAGCAAATTAACCCGGCGCAACCGCGGCCGTAGATATAAGAGTCAACCGTGTGCTCAATTAATTAACCACCACCGGCTGACCAGCACAAGATCATTTGACCTGAAATTAAGGCCGATACACGTGGTTTACTTGGCAGTCAGATCCCTCCAAGGCCCTGAACCGGACGGTAACCGCGTACTTATTTCCTCCAAGGCCCCAAACGCACGTACGGCACCATGCCGCGGCGGCGACGCAAGCACGCGCGCCGCCTCGGCGCCTCCATAGGTCCGCGCCACCGGCCGGTTCGTTGGAATGGAAGCCTCACCGAGCCGTTGCAGCGTTTTCTCTCCACACTCTCTTCCCCACAAACAGATGGCGCGCGCCCCTGAATCCGACCTGCGCCTCCGGGCTCAGCAACGTGCGGTGAGCCTGCCGCCCGCATGAGGAGAGGAACGCGCGCGCGGGCTGTGCTTCGCGGCGTCAACGTACGTACGTACGTGTGCGTCCACGACGGCACCGCGCTCGTGTTCGCCGCCGCCGACCGCTGCGCTCCGGAACGGACGCCACGTCAGTCACTCCACCTCGCCGTGGGTGATGATCGGTTGTAAATTCGTAGTCGCATTTACCGGCGCTAATCTACTGCACATCCAGAATCTCTTATGTGCAAATTACTACCACAGGATACCAACTGATCATTATTACTCGGATCGGATCAGAAAGAGACGAGGATCAACTAATGCAAGTGTATCCCTTGTAGCCAACAGGCGATGAGTTGAGAGTTGAGACCTTGTATTTTGTACTACTAGCTAGCTAGTAGCAAGAGACTTTGCCAAAGCTACCATGCATGGAGCCTAAGATGATCATCATTATTCATTTAGGTTATACATATTAGCACCCCCACTGGTTATTATTATTATTATTATTATTATTATTATTATTATTATTATTATTATTATGTGATTGAAGCGATCGAGGCGGTTGGATCCGAAGCGAGACTTTACACGCTCGAGGATCTGAAGCAACTGACAACCAAACGACCGTATTTCTTCTTTGTAAAGTATATATCAGCATGCAGAATTTACATAAAAACTTCGCACATGCATGCCTGTGCATTAATTACTTACATTCATGCAACACAAAGAGGTAGCAGCAGCCGGTTCTTCAGGCCAACCCGAGGAACCAACCACACGGCAATTAATTTCATACTCCGTTCAACCCATCACAATCCGCAAGTGGCTATCACAAGAAACCGAGCCTCTCTTCTTCTGTCGGCTCTGTGCTGCATTGTCCGTGCACGGAGGAAACCGAGCGCCGCCTCTGGCCCACATGTCTGTCTCAGCGGACCGGACGTAGTCACCGTGTGGCCAGGCTTCGCCTAGCGCGTGTATCATGTTGCGTAATTCATCTCTGACTGTCAGCACGCGAACAGCTAGTTCACAACGGCAGCGGCGGCCGTGAGGTGCTGTAGTCCTATTCTATTTCCCTCCAACGGCCAGTGGTTATGACAATGTGCAGTCTATGGATTACTAATTAAACCACCACGGGTACAAGTTTGATGGTGTCTCACCGTGCATTATATATGATGAGACGTCTAATATAAATATCTCTATTGTAGTGTATCGTCCTACACCTCTACCTATTCACAAAGGACATAGATGTGGTGTCTTGTTTTCGAGAGGGATACTGTAGCTGCTGTAGCTTCAACTAACTTGCGTGGGTTTATTTTGGAGCAATTAATTCGATCATTCCCAAGAAGAGCATTAGACAGAGACATGGTAGCAGCTTCGCTTTAGTTTTGTGGGGTTCTGAATGCTATCTTCAGCTAGTAATAGTATGGTACGCTATCTTTTCAGAGGCTAGTACTTGAACTCCTAAGGGCATGTACAACGCCATTTATGATGCCGTCTGTATGGCAACGTGGCAGAAAAAAGAGGGGAGAGAAAGAAGAAAGAGAACAAGGTCGTCGCCTGGCGAGACGACGGTGCGAGCTCGTTGCCCGAAGCCATATAGACAGCATCCGCCGCGTTGTATGATGGCTGCCGGCGCTTGGGAGATCTCATGCGGGTGGATTTTTTTTGGCGCCAGGAATCGTAGATGGCGGCAAATTTGCCCCCCTTGCGCGCTATTTTGCTACCAAATTTCCCTCCCCGCTCCACAAAGAAGCCCCTGGTAATCCCTACCATCACTCAGCAGCAAGATGAACCGAGAGAAGGGGAAGGGGGCGGCAGCGCGAGAGCGAAAGGGGACGACAGCGAGAGAGCGGAAGGGGGCGATGGCGCGAGAGCGGAAGGGATTGGCAACGGCGGACGGATCCGGGGCTGCATCGGTTCCCGGCGGCGCGACTGTGCGGCGACCGGCTTCATCCTTTGGCGGCGGCAAGCCATCCCGGTCCTGGAGTGCCACCCCGGAGCTTGGATTTGGCGCCAGAGGCACTACTACGGCTGCTGGCGGTGGTCCTGGAGCTGCTGGAGGCGTCCCTCCCTCCACTGATGGGAGCCAGCTCTCCATCGGCGGCTTCCCCTTACTTGAACTCTCCACCAACTATGGCTCCTCTAGCACCGCCCACACTCGGAATGGACCTTGGTGGGATGCAGCTGGTGGTGGTAGCCCAGTGACTCCACCATTTGTGCGACCTCAAGCTTCGGATCCTCAAACATGGTAATTTCTCATGTTGCGTATCATTGGTTCTATTCCAGCCAGTGCTTAATCATTGCGTTTGAGATGCATGGCTCTCCTGATCCTGGAAACAATGATCCCATTCCTCGCGAGCGCAAGACGTTTGTGTTATTGTCTGAGAGAGATGCTAGTGATTGTTGCTATTAAGGACGAGGTATAGGTGTACGTATAGCATGCATGTGTCTGGGATCAGTGAAAGCCTCTGGCATTGTTGTTCTATGTGCTCCTTCAATGTGTCTGGACATTGTCATAGGAGCTACGTACTACCAATTTTATCCTAGAGTAACAGGATCAAGTAGCCTCGGGGAGATTTTTTGGTGTCACAAGTCTAGCATAAACACAAAATTCAAGAATGCACCCACCACCAGTGTATACAAAATTCAGTCTTACTGCAAGTTGTCTTCAAGTTTATAGAAGGGACTACCAATATGAAGCTGAAGCTAGGATGTTTGAGATGTATAACCGTCTTCTCTCGCAAGACATAGGACTAATGTCCGATGAATAGAAGGCTGATCATGTTGCTACAATGAAGTGTTTGAAGAAGAAATTGTTTGCTGAATTTAATTAAGGTATGCTGCAATATTACTGAAACTTCCTCTGTCACAACTTAATTCTTGGTTGGTTGCTTAATTCGTCGGTGTAGATGGGATTCTAATTGTAATCTTTAATATCAGAATATATTGTGAGAAAACTGGTCATAGCTTTTCCTTAAGCACTTGATTTTGAATCTTTCGTGGATCGCCATTTTGTAGTATTCACCTTTTCTCATACTCCAGGTACTTAAGTTTGTTATTTCTTGATAGTGCTTAGTTAATTACTTGTTTCCTGTAACCTAGCTGCATGTTAACATTATGTTTCATGGCCATTTTATAGTATTCACCTTTGTGTTCGTGTGCATAAGGTGCTTCAAAGTTCAGAAACGAATAGTTTGTTTCTTGAATGATCTAATGAAAGGCATGAGGCATAATATTAATGTTACTGTAGTATTATGTTTCTTGATGACATGCAAGTACTATTGCGTGCAGAGGTTATCACAATGTTACAATAATTGTTTTAACCTTGTTTGACGTTTATTATTTGACAGGATGAGCAAGTGACAGAGCGCATGCTTGCATCAACTGATGCAAAAGAGATTCAAAGATTCTATCAGGATTATTGCAAAAGAGATTCAAGAGACATTTCAATTTGTTTGGACCTATTTTGTCATATCAATTTCTGCCTATTTTGATCCACATATGCTTGCTGGTGTAAATTATCATCCGTAAGCTATAGTGAGAACTAGTGATAATCATAATCCATTCTTCGTAGAGGTACTTCGGAGAAACTCAGCTATCCGTGCTCGCTCTACACATAAGCAACTCAGGAATGATTTAATTGAGCATATATGGCAGCGTTATGGGCACAAGCAAAATTATACCTCGATGAGTAATCACATTATGTCTTTATTAAATCATATCATGTATTACAAGTATCTATTATATTGATATAAATATATATATTATATATTTATGCATCTCTAAGAAATACATGTGCCTTATTTGAGTATCAACATGCATTCTCTTAAACAAGAAACAAAATGGCTACAAAGATAGAATGTATACTTTATCACCATAGATTATGTGTCCTTGCATGAATTAAATAAAGACACGTACAAATTTAATAGACAAGCCATTGTACAAGCTGTCTTTTCTGCTGTCTGTGTGTGATCTTCAAAACACTTACAGACAGCAGCTGTCTAAACCGTTGTACATGCCCTAATTAAGCCTTGGAAATTCTCCTTGCTACTTGTTCCAAAAAGAAAGAGAGCAGTGCTTCTATGCTTTCCCTCCTAATACAAGTTGCACAAATCTTGAAGCAAGCAAAGGGATAAGTAATCACCATCTACCCTTCATTCATGCTTTAATAGTTGTGCAATTTTTAAAAAGAAGAGCATAGAATCACCTCTCAAAGAGAAAATGTTCTCTTTGCTTTCTCTTTTTAATCGTAATTAGAATTGCTCTTTTTTTAGACCAAACTAGCAGTGTGACCCGCGCATTTGCGCGGCTAGATTTATTTCAAACTTTTTAGTATCAAATGATATATTTTAAATGTTTGAGGATATGCTTACGTATCTTGTAGGTTATTTAGGATTTTAAGACATTAGAAATGATAATAGAAGCTTGAGGGGAAATATAACATGAAGAATGTAATTGATATATGAATTTGATGGAAGAAAATCATTGAGCATATATGTTGATTATTTTAAAAATAATTTTTTTAAAAAATATATGCAGCATGTGTACCTCAACAATACGCTGATTATTTTACATGATATTATAGTACATTGCTCATGTATACACTGATGCATCATAGGCGGGTTGCCTCATCGAACCGTGTGTCTTCTATATCTTCTTGATTGCCCCATAACTTTTCTGCTTCAACCATCAATAGCAAGACAAATTCTTGCTCGAACCCTCTCAGCTGCTACCATTTTTAATGCAATATCCTCCTGTATAGCCATCTTTTTCTCTCTCTAATTATTACTTAATGCTAAACGTTGCGACATCAACACACATACATATATAACCATCGCTTATCTCTACTAAGGACACCGGTCACGCTCTCATCAGTGGCCCTAAGTCTATTCCATGTAGTAGTGGTAGTGCCATCTCTACTATGAGCTTTTTGCTTCTTATTTTGATTCAAATGAATTCATGCATGTATATATACTTACATGATGTTATACATGCTTGCTTGTCCCATATCGGTCGCTTTTCTTATTCGACGTTGGTCAACTCAATGATGTTTCTTTCTTACTAACCTAATGGATCTATATTGTCCGTGGCTCGTCTTCTATAAAAAGTTTCATCTCCTCTCTACCAGGGCCTCCCCATCATCAAGCTTCTTTTGCCACTAACTTCTTCAACAATGTAGGTTATCACCACTCGTCGTTACAGCTTTTGGCTCCTTCAACTTCGTCAATCCTCTTCAACGACTCTGGTGAGTAGCGCGACATTATTCTCATCCCTGACATATTGCTTCTGGCTATCGCTTCTCCATGAGGCAATATCTTTTTACATGAGACCTATACATTTGCACTCATGTGTGGTCCCCTCTGATATCAATCATGATATCTGTCGACGATTGGGGAGCAGTCCCCCGCCGAGCTTACTTGTTGGTGGAGGGACCAACTGCGACCCCTTCTTACGTGATGGGATACTCGGAGGAATGACTCACTGGACTTCAACGGGCTGGGACACTGTGATTTATCCTGGTTCAGGCCTCTCAAGAAGGAGATAATAGCCCTACTCCAGCTTGTGTTTCTCTTTGTGCAGAAAAAGATATGTTGTTTTTTTGTCCCCTTCATGGTGGGGATGCTTTTATAGCTTACAAAGGGGCGTGCTTGTTCAAACCCACTAACTCCACGTCCGACCAGGTCCAACGTGGTAACTAACGGATCCTACACTCTGCCACGCCCCCGCGAGGATCGCAACGAACTAGCGGAGGTTACGCAGCGGGTGGTTACCGACCTCGGGATCACATCAGGTCGGCTAACGTCTAACTCCGAACTCGGCCACTTCGGCCTGAGCACGAGCTATCGGTCCACCAGGTCATGCGACCTCCTAAAAGGTCCCGGCTAGACCGTCCCTTGGAACAACTCCTCGCGATCAGGACGGGAACGACCTCGTCTTTGCTCGTGGCGCCCGGCTAGATCGTCCAGGGGAACGGCCTTCCGGTAGTTCGGGCAACAGTGAGCCCGCGCCCCTCGTGGCACCCGAGGTAATTCTGTGGGGTTTACCCGACTCCCCGACAGCTAGCCCCCGAGGTTCGAGTGGAAGAAGGCTTTAGGAAAAGTCCTTCCTCTCGGGCCTACCGTCTCCCGAGCCAGCCAGGTTGGTCGCGACGACGCAGTGCCCCGACCTCCGAGCTATTAGTCCGCCCGAGAGACGAGCTCGGTCCCGCCGTGCCTTGGGCGTGCGAACTAGTTCCCATCCTACCGACGGTTCCTTCCCTTGAAGCTTCATTCGTTAGTACGAACCGCTCCTCGGGAACTGCCGCCTCAAGAAGACAAAGCCTTGGTTTGCGTGTCCACGCTGCCGCTTCCTCGTGTGGTGGACGTCTCAATCGCCCTCGCGCTTTAGGGCTTCCTTGACCATAACGGCGGGAACCTCTTCGTTCTCTCGTTTGGTTTTTAAACCCCAGAAGAGAAGCCCTAGATCCACTTGTCCTTTCAATCAATTAGTGCGCTCCCTACTTCTTCATTTCGGCGCTTCATCCTCCTTTCCGATCATCTCCTCCATCCTCATGGCAAAGTTTGGCGTCAGCAAGCTTGATAGGCGCAACCTGGAGATTCTCGAGCGGGCGAAGTACCTTGACGCCGGCTCATGGAGAGCCGCTGGTGCCGAGGAGAGCCCCGAGCCGGAGGAAGGAGAGATCGTCTCCACCGAGCTCTACGCCATAAACGGGCTTCGCACGCCCGAAAGCGAGCTCGTTGAAGCCGTACTCGCCTTCTGCAAGTGCGAGATCGTTCACCTCCACCCAAATTCCATCCTCATCATGGCCATCTTCGCCCATCTCTGTGAGGGGTTTGTGGGCGTCGAGCCTACTCCCAGTCTCTTCCTTCACTTCTACACCCTTTCGCGCACCGGCACCCCTCAGTCGGCCGCCTTTACTTCCGCCTCCGACCTACCCGCGTCACGAGTACCCGAAGCTTCACGCTCAAGGACTCCGTGTCGGGGTGGGCCGACTCTTGGTTCTATCTCGAGGAAGGCCGAGGGCGGCTCGCTTCCTACTCCGGCCAGGGTCGTGGTTGCCGAGACCCCGACCTCCAAGATGTTCTCGAGGAGGAGAAGGTGCTCATGCCGATCAATGAGCTCACTTGCTCTGGTCGTCCGTGGCCGGACGTTGCCCGAGACTACGTCAGGAACCGGGTGTCGCCCCTCAGGCGGAGGGTGCACCCCTTCTTCAAGGATGAAGGGTGGCAGGACATTACCCAGGAATCACGCTCAGGTACATTACCGCCCTCGACCTTTACTTTAAAATAAGGAACATTCGAGCTTACTGTGCTTTCTTGTCTGGTAGCAGCTCCGCCGGAGGACTGGGTGGATACGAGGGTGTCCGAGATGTTCGGAACTCCCAAGGCCAAGGAAATCCTAGAGGGCCGCCAGATCCCGAACAACGTCCTTAACCGGACTGAGGCGGTAAGTACTTATCTCGGACTCTTTCCGAAGGTCCGTTCAGGCCGGGTTTCTTCCGAAATTTCCTGACCTATTCGAGTCCACCTGCGCAGGAGAAGGTCGCCCTCGAGGTCGCCGTGGCCCAACTGGCGTCGCAGCCGGCGGGACGAGGCCGGAAGACCAAGGAACAGGCGGGTCGTAAGCGCCGCGCCCGATCCCCGTCGGCTACGCCGTCCCCGCCTAGGCGCACACGCAGACATCCTGCCACGCGATCGCTCACCTCGCCAAGACTTGGAGTACGCCGATCGGGCAGGAGGTGAGCGAACTAAAATCGTGGATGGATGAGTACACCGTAGATAACCCCGAGCCGATGGCTCGTTTGCGTCGGCTGCCGCGCTGGCGAAGAAGGAGGCCGCGCCGGGTCCAAGGAAGGAGGCACCGAGAGCCAGATTGCGGTTCTTCGTGCAGAGCTCGCGGTGAGCTCGAGCTCGGCCCCTCCGATGACAAGGCGGAGAAGGACGAGCCGACTCGCCCCCTGGTCCCGAGGTCCCGCAGGTCGTCCGTTGCGCCCCAACCACGCCCAACGCCGACCATCACCGAGGCCGACTTGGGAGAGGTCGACCCTTTCGTTGCCAGGGCCGACAAGGCACGTGAGGACATGGCTGCCCTCCTCGATCGCGCCCGAGGCCAGCTGAAAGATGCCGAACGAGGTCAGCCTCTTATCCCTGCCTCGTTTCTCTCATCCCCCCTCCGGCACCACACTAACCCCACATCGTCTGTAGTGGGTGTGGCAGCTGGTGCGGAGTTATGGGATTTTAGAGCAATGGCTGACGAAATTCTTGATCTCGTGCTAGAGAGGGAGCTTGCCCGCGCTGCCGAGGCCGTTGTGGGCGAGGAGGTCGAGGTGGGAACTGAGGCCGCGGAGGCCCAGTCCCCACGAGCCGCTGGTGGTGATGACGCCGAGGTAGAGGAGCCTGCCGCCGCGGAGACCCGGGCCCCAGAGCTCGTCTCTCCTGAGGAGGAGACGCGGAGGAAGATTGCGCCGCCGACGCTGCCGCATGGCGGAGGGCATCCCCACATTATAATTCAAGACGACGAGGAGGAGGAGGGCGGTGGTACCGAGCACGCCACGAGGCTCCTCGCGAGACTCACGCCGGTATGGCGACATTATCGCCGCCACGCCTCAAGAGATCGCCGAGATCTCTCCTCGAGCCCGCGACGCTCAGCCGGACATCAACGCCGAGCTCGACCTCACGGCTGCCGACCGGCGACTCGGCCGATCTCGTGCAGAAGACGCCGCCATGGCCCAACCAGCGCCCGACCTCCGCCGCCGACCCGGCGTCTCCAGTCGTCCTTGCGCCCGAAGACGTCGCCACGGCCCAACTTCAGGCGCCCGACCTCCCGGCCGCCGACCCGGCATCTCCGATCCCTGCGCCGGAGCGTCGCCACGCGGCCGATCTTGCGAGGCGGGGCCTACAGGAGGGAGCTCCCCCGGCCGTGGACATCGTGCTCCGGGCGGAGGACCCCAAAAGCCCGGATGCCGAGGAGGAGGAGCCCCCGAGCGCAACTCCTGCTCGGGAGGAAGAGGAGCGGGAGGTGATCCTTGCTCTCGAGGCCGTCCCCCTGCAGGAGATGGGGGTCGATCCTCAGGGGCAAGGTCTCCCGCCCCCAGGGGACGGGGGAGCTCGAGCTCAAGACCCTGCGCTCGATCAAGGAGAAGGAGCTCAAGCCCCCGCCCAGGGAGTAAGGAGCGGGACGGAGGACCCTGCCGAACTGTTCCAGGAGGGGCTGGAGGCTCAGCTCTGTTGGGTAAGTTTCCTAATACTTATGTGTTTTTGTCCCAAAAAAAAAATCCGACTTCGACCCGAGATGCCTTGATGCGTAGGTGTTGGAGACCACCATGAAGGACTTCCACGCCGCGACCGTGCCGCCAGAAGTCGTCGCGAAGCACCAGGCCGAGCAAGACGCTAGGATCGCGGAGCTCGAGCGCCTGGTCGCCGAGCTGAGGTCTTCTGAGGCCGAGATTCGGCAGAAGATGGAGGAGTCCGTGCTCTTCCTCAAGGAGCGCCTCGAACAGAGTGAGCAGCGAGTCGGGCTCGAGGCGACGGTGGCGTCCTGCGTGACTCGCCACGAAGCGCCGAACGGACGATCAACCAGCAACGGGAGGAGTCCAAACGGCTTCGTCAAGCGGCAAGCGAGGGTCGTGAAGCTCGTCGGCGGGTGCTTGACCTCGAGTCCGAGCTTGAGTCCGTGCGGGATGAGCTCGTCGCTCTGCGGGGACGAAAGCGTCTTGGCCTCCTGTAACTCGTTCCTTCTGTAACTCATTCCTGCAAAAGACTTTAGCGAAAAAGCTGCCAAGTTGGGCACAATATGATCGTGTTTAATAGATGTCTTTTATTTTTCTCTGTTTTGTCTCCCTCGGAACGACAATGATATGCCCTATCCCGCTGCTCCCTATTCGACGGAGCTCGACGGTCACGCGATCTAGCGAACGATCGTACTAGGGAGTGACTACCTCGTGCGAAAGATCCTCTAGGTCGTAGCCACGCGGTATCCCTATAGCCCCCGCCGCCAACGGAGGTCGTGGGGGTAGGCTGCAAACACGACCTTGTTGACGAAATAGAGCCCTGGGGGGACCGTGTGACTTTATACGGTGCGTCTACGCCGCTCACCGGCCGACCTGAGCTGGGAACCGTCGAGGGGTGCTCATGCGACCCTTTGTCTGCGGCGGAGGCCTGCCGAGAAAAGATGGTCGTCTTACGGAGAAGGAAACCCTCGGGGTCGAGCTCTGGTGGTCCGATGTCAGGCGGTAGGATGCTTGTCCGTTTGCGCCCTGAGGTCCGAGCTCGCTCTTTGATACCGGATCGAGTTTGATCACGGCGCCGGCGGGAGGTTTAAAGAGAGAAAGAGAAAACGAGAGAGAACGAGGGAGACCGAGAGGCCAAGTGTCGAATTTTTATTTAAAGGAGTAAAGTTGGTTTGGTTAGATATGGAACTTACGCAGTTGGTCGATGTTCCAAGTGCTAGCTAGTTCTCGACCATCTTCCATCGCGAGGCGGACAGCCCCCGGGCGTGCTGTTGAGACGACCGTATAAGGACCTTCCCATCTTGGCGTTAGTTTGTTGGCTTTTGACAGGTCTTGGACCCACCGTAGAACGAGATCGCCGACGTGCAAGGTCCTTGGTCGTACCGATTTAGCGGCGTGCCTGCGGAGAGCTTGCAGGTAAACCGCGGATCGCAACAGAACCCGTTCACGAGTTGCTTCCGCGAGGTCGAGGTCGAGAAGGCGCTCGCCTTCTGTGTCGATGCTATCGGCTAGGTTCACCCTTGGGGATCCTAAGACAACCTCGGCGGGTAGGACGGCTTCCGCGCCATATACGAGCTGAAAAGGGGTCTCACCCGTAGCTCGGCTCGTCGTGGTGCGGACCGACCAGAGGACGGGAGGTAGCTCGTCCACCCAGGCCTGACCATGCCGATCGAGGCTCTTGAAGACTCTCTTCTTGATTCCTTGGATGATCTGCCCGTTCGCGCGCTCGGCCGCCCCATTGCTCTGCGGGTGGGCCACGGATGCGAAGCATATCTTGGTCCCGACCTCCTCGCAATAAGCCTGAAACACCTCGCTTGTGAACTGAGTGCCGTTGTCCGTGATGAGGCGACTCGGAACGCCAAAGCGGGTTACTACATTATTGCGGAAGAACCTTTTAGCCGCTGTGTCGAGATGGTTGATATAGGCTCGGCCTCGATCCATTTAGTGAAGGTGTCGATTAAGCGGCAGCAGTATTTACAACCCCTCCTTCCCTGGAAATGGACCGAGTATGTTGATGCCCCAAACCGAGAACGGCCAGGTTAGGGGCATGGTCTCAGCGGCGTATGCCTACCGATGGACTTTCCGGCATGGAATCGCAAGGTTGGCAAGCGGTCACTATTGAGCGCCAGCGTCGGCGCCAGTGGCCGTCGGCCAATAGTAACCCAACCGGAAGGCTTTGCTCACCAAGGTCCTAAAGGACGAGTGAGCTCCACACATCCCGTCATGGATATCCTTGAGGAGATATTTGCCTTCCTCTTGGGTGATGCACTTGGAGAGGACGCCAAGCGCGCCTTTGCGGTATAAGAAGCCCTCGACCATTTTATAGGTCGAGGAGCGTCTCACTAGCCGGGATTTCTCGGCTTCCTCCTCGGGCAGTGTCCCGTGCACAAGGTATTGGATGAATGGCGTCATCCAACTCGCACCCTGCTCGAGGAAGGAGACGGTACCACCCGTCTCGGTTGCCTCCTCTCCGGGGGGTATGGAGGGCTTATAGAGGTGCTCGATGAGCACCACGTGAGCAGAAATCGGGCGGAACCGACCTTCGATAGATGGTCGGCCAGGGCATTGTCCTTCCTGAGGATGTATAGTACTTGAAGTTTCAAGTACTTTTCCATCTTCCTTACTTCAACCAGGTAAAGCGCCATTGAGTCATCCGAGCACCGATACTCCTTGTTAACCTGGTTGACAACCACCGCGAGTCGCCCTTCGCAGCTTAGTCATTGGACTCGAGCGCCCTGCGGCCCAAGTCCGGCTAGCACCCTCATATTCTGCCGCGTTGTTCGTTCGCCGAAATGTAGTTGGAGGGCGTCTTGGATCCGCTCCCCTGGGGATTCGAGACCACTCCACCCGAGCAATTGTAAGCTCGGGATCCGTCGGTGCATGACCCAAATGACCGTGCTCGGCCTGGTCGGGTTCGGACTCGATGGGGTAGGATTTGTCCATTCGGCTAGGAAGTCCGCTAGAACACAGGACTTAATCGCCGCCCTGCCGAATTCGATCTCGACCGGCGAGCTCCATGGCCCACTTCGCGATCCGTCCGCTTGCCCCGATTCCCTAGAATCTCTAAGCGGGAAGTTGGTCGGGACTCGAATTTTGTAGGCCTGGAAGTAGTGTCTTAATTTCTTCGAGGCCACGAGGAGCGCATAAAGGAGCTTCGACCTCGGGTAACGCTCCTTTGGTCCGTGTAAGACTTCGCTGATGTAGTAGATCGGGCGCTGCACCCCGTCCCGTTCTACCGTTATGACGGCGCTTACCGCCTGGGGTGTGGTGGCCAGGTAGAGCAAGAGAACCTCTCCCATTCTCGGCGTGTTCAAGACCGGGGGTCTTGACAAATATAGCTTTAATTCTTTGAAAGAGCGGTCTGCTTCCTCTGTCCAAGCGAAACCATCGTGCTTCCGGAGCGCCTTGAAGAAAGGCAGGCCGCGTTCCCCGAGCCGCGAGATGAAGCGACTTAGGGCCGCCATCCTTCCGGTCAGGGACTGAACCTCCCGCGTGCAAGCGGGTGGCCGCATGTTCTCGATGGCCTCTATCTTCTCAGGGTTGGCCCCGATTCCTTGTGGACCGATCATGTAGCCGAGTACTTTGCCAGCCTTGACCCCGAACACACATTTTTCAGGGTTCAACTTTATTCGATGCTTATTGAGGTTATGAAAAGTCTCCTCTAGATCGGGTACATGACCCGAGGCCATCTTGCTCTTGACGACTATGTCGTCTACATATACTTCCAGGTTCCGACCTATTTGGTCCGAGAAGGTTTTCTGCATGAGGCGCTGGAAGGTCGCTCGGCGTTCCTTAGGCGAAGGACATGGTCGTGTAGCAGAATGTGCCAAACGGCGTGATGAAGGAAGTTTTCTCCTCGTCGTCGGGCGATATGCCGATCTGGTGATAGCCTGAGTAGGCGTCCAGAAAGCTCATCGCCTCGGAGCCGACCGTTGCGTCGACCAACTGGTCTATCCGAGGTAGCGGGAAATTGTCTTTTGGGCATGCGGCATTCAGTCCGGTGTGATCGACACACATGCGCCACTTGCCTCCCTTTTTCTTCACGATAACTGGGTTGGCCAACCAATCAGAATGATCGACCTCCCGTATGAAACCGGCTTTGAGGAGTTTGTTCAGTTCCTCCCTGATGATAGCTTGCTTCTCCGGGGAGAAGCGCCTGAGCTTCTGCCGCACAGGCTTTTTGTCAGGCTGGACTGCTAGCCTGTGCTCGACGACCTCCCTTGGGACTCCGGGCATGTCGAACGGTTCCCAGGCGAACGTTTCCGCGCTTCTCCGGAGGAAGGTCACGAGCTCGAGTTCCTATTTAGGATCCAGGGAAGCCCCCACGCGTACGACCTTGCCTGGCTCTGCGTCGCACAGCGGGATGGCCTTAGTTTCTCCCCCGGCCTGGAGGGTAGCCTTGGGCCGGGAACTCCTCGGCTCTTGGTCGGGCCCGCGCTGGGGCAGCTGCCCGACCATGTCTAAAGCCCTCTCGTCGCAATTTAGGGCTGCTTTCGGACTTCCCTTCACCGAGATCACGCCGCCGGGACCGGGAACCTTCAGGCATTGGTACCCGTGATGCGTGGCGGCCATGAACTTGGTGAGCGCCGTCAGCCTGCATCGGCGTTGTAGGCCGACTCGAAGTCGACTACCTCGAAGGTGATCAACTCCGTTCGTGGTTGCTCGGTCCTCCGAAAGTTACGGGCAGGACGATCTGTCCGAGCGGCTTGACCGAGGTGCCAGGGACTATCCCGTAGAAAGGGACTACGACGCTCTTGACCTTGGACCGAGGAATCTGCATCTCGTCCAGGACCCTGGCTGATATCAGGTCCAGGGAACTCCCGCAATCTACAAGCACCCGTCCTACCGCGGTGTTGCAGATCGTCGGGCTAACGACCATCGGGAGCCTCTGGGGTTTCGTCATCCCCAGGGGGCAGTCGTCTTTGGAGAAGGTAATGGGCAGCTCGGACCACTTGAGCTGTTGAACGGGAGGCTTCCCCTGGGTGACACGGAGTACCTCGCGTGCGGCCTCCTTCAGCTCCCGTCGAGACCCATAGGCGGCGGAGCCCCCGAATATCACGGCGATGTGGTTTCTCGGCTCCTGGTACTCCATGTCCGTATCTTCCTCCTCGGCGGGCTTCTTGCCCTTGACGTCTCCTTCTTGCTCTGGGAGCGTGGGCATGGGACCCTTGCCACTGTAGAATTGCTCCAGGCGGGAGGCCCATGTTCTGCAATTCCGCAGGTCGTGCCCGTGCGCCTGGTGGAGCGGGCAAAAATAGGCGCTAGCCCGTCCGCGCTGGTCGCCGCGGTCTTGGTCGTCCCGGTTTTGCTCGCTGTTCCGCTGAACCGGTCGGCCTTTTCCTTTCGCGGCTCCTCCTTTATACGATTGCGAGGTCGGCCGTTGTCGTCGTTCGATGGCCGCCACCATGTCGGAGACGGAGGGTTTTTTCTTCTTTTTGATTTTTTTCTCGATCGAGCTCACGCTCTTTCGGCTTGGCGCCACTTCGAGTCCGGGCTGAGGGGGCACCTTTCCCTCGTCCAGCAGCTTCTTCCATTGGACGGCCTCGTCCGCGTTGGCATAACGGTCAGCCATGCGGAACAGCTCGTTGGCCGTGATGTCTGGGTGAATTTCGAGGTCCTGAGTAAAGCGTACGTCTCGGACCCCGAACTTGAAAGCCCGAACGACCGCCTCATCCGAGATGCTAGGGATGGAATTGCGCACTTGCATGAAGCGCCGACGAATCGGGCGCAAGGTTCGCCCCGCCTCAGTATCGACGCTCAAGGTCGCGCTCCTTCCTGACGGACGTAGCGACTCTGGAAGTTAGCTCGGAGAGTGCCGCCACCGGGCCCAGGACCGGATCGAAGTTTTCCTTCGTTGAATAGCCACGTCCGAGCCGGCCGCCCAAAGATCAGGCGTAAAGTTAGCCATGACCCTTTCATCACCCCCGGCGGCTAGAATGGCCGTGGTGTAGATCGAGAGAAACTCGTCGGGGTTCTGAGTCCCATCGAATCTCTTGATGTGACCCGGCTTGAACCTTATTGGCCAGGTCACGCGTCGTAGCGACGTCGTGAACGCCCTGCACCCGAAAACGGGACTGTCGGGACGGTCATTACGAGCGCGGCGGTCGGGGCGATCCCCACCGGCCGAGCCCGAGGTTAGTGGGCCCAGGCGAGAGAATATCTCCCTACGCCTGTAGGATGGAGAGTGGCCCGAAGAGGAATGTTCGGCCCGGTTCTGCCCATGGCTCGCATTCCGCTGGTCCCGAGGGAGCCCCCGGGAATTACTCCGGGTGCCCTCCCGAGCCCGGTTGCGTTCGCGCGGGTCACTCTGGGTACGGCTGCGTGAGTCGTCGGGGCGGAGGCGCTCGGACGCCCGGCGGCGGTGTTCCCAGGAATTGCTCAAGCGCCCTTTCTCGGGAGGCTTCCGCCGCTTATGTCTCTGCGGGTAATTTCCTCGAGGTCGTCGGCCACAGCCGCACCCATGGCTTCTAGGTCGACCTGCTCAGGAAACTCTCTGAGGTTGCGTACCACCGTGGCCAAGGCTTGAAGGCGTTCCCCGCTCGGGGGAACGCGGGGTGACGAGCTCGTTCATCGTCGCACGGGCTCCGGAGTCTCGTACGCGTGGAAATTCTCACGAACTTCGGCCCTGGTCTTATCGGCCGGGCCACCACGGATTTGCCGGCGTAAGCTGGCCAGTGTCCGATTCAGAGATGCCTGCAGGTGCTCCTTGGCCGCTTCGTAGCGGTGAAGACGCGTTTCGGCCGGGGATTTGCTCCCGACATTTCCATCCTCCTCCGCAACGAAGACGTTACGGGATTGGACGGATCGCGAGGGGGACATCACGGTGTCTCCCCGTGACGCGGTCCCCTGGTCGAGCTCGAAAAGGTCAGGGATGTCCAGACCATTGTAGAGCCCGTCATACTCGTCGTCCGAGAGGGCGTCGAGCCGAGCGAAGAATCGCTCCGGCGGCGGTTTCACGGAGAAGCTCGAACCGTCGTGATTCCCAAGGCCAGCGGCGTTGGCGGCCCCATTGTCGGAATCGCTTGTCTTCTTCCTCAATTCCGGGGGCGCCGAGGCCCTGGCGATCTTGGGAATTTGTCATCCTCCGGGATTCCTCACGAAAGGGAAAGTCGGTCCTCACGGACGGCGCCAGCTGTCGACGATTGGGGAGCAGGCCCCCGCCGAGCTTACTTGTTGGTGGAGGGACCAACTGCGACCCCTTCTTACGTGATGGGATACTCGGAGGAATGACTCACTGGACTTCAACGGGCTGGGACACTGTGATTTATCCTGGTTCAGGCCTCTCAAGAAGGAGATAATAGCCCTACTCCAGCTTGTGTATCTCTTTGTGCAGAAAAAGATATGTTGTTTTTTTGTCCCCTTCATGGTGGGGATGCTTTTATAGCTTACAAAGGGGCGTGCTTGTTCAAACCCACTAACTCCACGTCTGACCAGGTCCAACGTGGTAACTAACGGATCCTACACTCCTGTCACGTCCCCGCGAGGATCGCAACGAACTAGCGGAGGTTACGCAGCGGGTGGTTACCGACCTCGGGATCACATCAGGTCGGCTAACGTCTAACTCCGAACTCGGCCACTTCGGCCTGAGCACGAGCTATCGGTCCACCAGGTCATGCGACCTCCTAAAAGGTCCCGGCTAGACCGTCCCTTGGAACAACTCCTCGCGACCAGGACGGGAACGACCTCGTGCTGCTCGTGGCGCCCGGCTAAGGTCGTCCAGGGGAACGGCCTTCCGGTAGTTCGGGCAGCAGTGAGCCCGCGCCCCTCGTGGCACCCGAGGTAATTCTGTGGGGTCTACCCGACTCCCCGACAATATCCATGTTATAACTCTTAATTGTATTCAAAATTCTAGTTTTTCTTAGTTCATATATAAATCCTATAGCTAATTTTATTTAATTTATTTTTTGTTAGGGATTTTACTTTAAAATCAAATTGCAAACTTTTTTTCATTTTTTATTCCTAATTTTTAATTTTATTCTTATTCAAAATTAGTTATTTAGGATTTTACTTTAGAATTCACATTGAAATCAAATTTCTAGTTTTTTTTTTATCTTTAATCCGAATTTCTTCTTCTATTGATGGAACTCGTATATAAATTAAATTGCTAATTTTCCTTTAATCTTTACGATGGATTATATATATTTTTATTTTACTTTAAAATTCGTATGTGTATAAGATTATCGATTTTTATTTTACTATCTATTCTAAATTTAATTATCTTTAGGTGGAATTCTTATGGAAATGAAATTATCATTTTTTATTTGTATTAAAAATTATATTTATTTAGGAATTTTACTTATTAATTCATATGGGAAAATTACTCACTTAATTTTCATATTTTATTCTAAAGTTTAGTTATTTTTGTTAGGAATTAGAATGCAAATTTAGTTGCTATTTTTTTGTTTAATTTTATTCTAAATTAAATTTATTTATGGAGCTTTCATACAAATTCATATGGATATCAAATTTTTTTCTAGTTTTATTTAGAATTTCAGTTATTTCTTTATTGTACATGATACGATTTCTTTGTTTTAATATAGACCATTATAATTTGAATCAACCACGATTAACAGTATAGATCTTTCTCTTTTTTTCTCTTATTAATGTGAAAATTTCTAGCCCTGAGAGCAAACATGATGGCTTCTTAATTTTGCCCTTGCTTTTTTTAGTTAATATATACATCAAGTTGTTAATTTTATTTAATTTATTCTAAATTTTAGTTATTTTGGGATTTTACATTGGAACTCGTATAGAGACCACATTCAATTTATCTTTCATTTTTTATTCCTAATTTTTATTATTGTTTAGAATTTGTATATAGATCAAATTGCTAATTTTATTTGATCTTTACTTTGAATTTAAGATATTTAGGGATTTTACTTTAGAGCTCGTATGGAAATCAAATTGCTAATTTTATATTATATTTATTTCAATCTATTTTTATTTAATTTATATTTCAAATTTCTTTTTTATTTTGGTGTTGTATGGAAATCAAATTGCTATTTTGGAGTTCGAATAAAATGCAACTACTAATTTTCATTAAACTTTTATTACGAAATTTTAGTTTTATTTGATATTCATATAGAAATCAAATTACTATTTTTTTATAATAGATTGTTAATTATCATTTAATTTTATTTCAAATTTGCATGTTGTTGGATCATACATGACCTAGAGTTTTTATATAGTTTTAGATTGGAATCATATATAAATCTAACATATATTTTTTATTTCATTTTTATTTGAAAGTTAAGATATTTTTAGATATTACTTTGGAGTTTATATGAAAATTAAAATGCTAAATTTTGTTTATTCCAAATTTTAGTTTTAGGCAATAATTTGTATACAAAATTGTCGACGATTGGAGAACAGGCCCCCGCCGAGCTTACATGTTGATTGAGGGGTCAACACGGTCTCCTTTTTCGGTGAATGGATTGCGTCTGAAGAATGCTCGGTTGGTCTTTGACACCCGGGAGAATGACACAAGGGGTTATACTGGTTCGGACCTCTCACTAAAGAGATAATAACCCTACTCCAGTGGATGTGGTATTTGCTTGTTGTCTCAAACGACGTTTTATGAATCTAGCTTTCCTGATTGTCTTTTTTCCAGCCTCTCCTCTTTCCTTACTTGTACATGAGGTATTTATAGCTCACAAGAATATATATCCTAATTACAGCCGAATAATATGCATTTGATTACACCGATCGTGGCTGTAACCAAAAATTTTATTTACGTCACGTTCCCATCGTGGGCGTAACGGCACTAAGTCGTGCCGTGATTATCGCTATTCGGGCGTAACTGTCAAACACGATCTTCTGACCATACATCTCGCAAACGACCTTGGGTCGAGCATGTTTGATCCTGGCCGAGCACGTATGCCCCGGCCTTGAGCACAGATGCTCGAGGCTGAGCGTCGAACCTGAGCTGATCGGACTGACCAATCAGTCAAACGATGCTCGTAGGTCATCCTTGGGGACATCATCCGAGGGTACGCATGGTCGGCCGAAAACCGTCTGCCGGGGTACTATGGTAATTACGAAAATTATCCAATCCCTGACAAAACATAATTACTAATTTTCAATTAGTTTTTGTTCTTATTTTTATTTTTATTTTGATGTTCGTATCGAAATCAAAATTCTAATTTTTTTTATTGCACTAGACTCTTTCTTTTAATCGTATGGAACTCAAATTGCTATTTTTATTATGTATTTTAGTTTTTTAGGTTGGAATTCGTATACAAATCAAATTGCTAATTTCAATTTAATATTTATTCTAAATTTAAGTTTGATTTTGATGTTTGTACAAAAATTATATTACTATTACTATTTCATTTTTATTCTAATTTTTTATTTTAATTTACATGGACTCTTTCTTTTAATCGTATGAAAATTAAATTTATAATTAAATTTTATTTTTATTTGGAATTCAATTTATTTCTGTATTGTATATAACACAAACTATTTATTTTTTTGTCTAGATCATTATAATCTGGAACCACCTTGATCAACGATGTAGATCATTCTTTTTTTTCTTTGACCAACGTGAAAATTTCTAGTTTTGAGAGGGAACATGTGTAGGACCGAGTAGGCAACTAGAGGGGGGGGGTGAATAGATGCCGAATAAAATTCAACTATTTCTTTCGGAAAATTAAAGACACCTAAATAGCGGAAGAATATCTAATATTGTAGAGATCAAAACCCTAGATTAATTAGCGAGACAAGTCGAACAAAAATCAAAACTAGTTCTATCAAAAAAAATCGAACAAACCTTCTAATCAAGAATCAAAGCAAAAAAAAAATAAGAGAATATTGCATAAACTTATCTTTTTATTCCAAAGCCATCTTCAACAAGATGACACCAAAAAAAAATCTTCTAATCTTCAATGATTAGAAAACCCTAAACAAAATCTCTAATCTCACAAGATTAGAAAACCCTAAACAAAATCTCTAATCTCACAAGATTAGAAAACCCTAAACAAACTAAAGAGAGCACAAAAGCTTTTCTTTGTTGTAGGCACCTTTTGTTTCTTGCCCTTTGCATTGGATGAGTTCTAAGCCCCTAGAACCCTCTATTTAAAGGACAAGAGTCACCCAAAAATCTGTAAAGAATCTGTTTAGACTTAGGAATCCTTTTTCTATTTTTTTTTCACCGTCTTCACGCAGACTCAGATTGCTCTTGCCTGGCTGAACTTCACGCAGACTCGGATTGCAAAAACTCCTCTCGGACAGCAACTCACGGCAGCCATCTTCCCTTCGAATAGCAACCAACCGGGCGAATTTCTCTTGGACTCGGCAAAATAGCTTGCTCTGCACACGCTACCTCATGCCAGCCGATCGGACATAAAGTCCAGCCATTAAATGAAGTGTCGGCCAGCTCGTGAATCACACACAGCACGACACTACACATTAACCCACATGCACCTTTCTTGTCACTATGCATTCACGTCATGTACACAAGCCACTCACACACATGCATGCAAACACACACACACGATGCACTCACGCACACATGCACACACACTCCATGCATGCACACACACATGCATTAAATGCATTCACACACACACTCCATGCATGCACACACACATGCATTAAATGCATTCACACACACTCCATGCATGCACACACACACACTCAATGCATGCATGCATATTCACACATAATGCAAGTATCAAAAATCCGTATACACGCGTACGGCCTCCTGCCACTACGCTGCAACGATCTCGATCTCACGCGCACCGTTCTCTAGCCCGAACGTCTCGCATGACACCCTCGACCCTCACGACCTCAGTTCCTCCCTTGAACCTAGTCTCGGTCCTGTCACCGACCACGTTCGACCTCAAGCAACATCTGCACATGAACAAAAACACACAAACAATTTCCGAGCCCAAGTCCGCGACTTGACTCACATTAATCCATACAACCACTAAATAATCAAACCACTTTCAAATCTTATCAAATAATCAAATCAATTTCAACTCTTTTCAAATACTCATCATCAAAAACAATTGGATCAAAAACAATGATCCTTCAATCTCCCCCTTGATGAGTAATTTGACAAAACACAATAAGATTTGACAAGAGTATAGAAAAAAATGAGAGTTTGAGACCCAAAAGATTCCAAGACCAAGTAAAGACCAAGTAAATCCCAATTCTCAAACAGTTTGAAATTCTCCTCTCTTTTTATTTTTCTTCTTCTTGACTTTTGCTCTCCCCCTTTGACAAAATAGTCATCAAGATCTCAAAACTCCCCCTTAATGAATGCAGTATCTCAAGCTTTGAAGTATATTCAAGGTATATAATCAAAGTAAAGCATTTGGAGAGTTTTTTACGAGAGTTTTCACATTTTGTATCAATTTATCCAATGAGAAAGCAAATTGTGAGAATATGGAGGCTCTAACACATAGAATAGTTTTTGCATAAGCAAATTAGAGCAAACAAGTAAAATGTCATAAACTGATTTTGCCAAAGCTAAAAAGAAATCTATCATGAGCAAAGAAAGACTTTCAAATTCACTAATGTTTGTCTCAAGCCTTTTCAAAAATTTGAATTTCCTTTTTCTCTTTTAGCAAGTTTGACAATTTTGCTTTGTGATCAACAGGATGACAAGTAATCAGCACACTAGCCCATACTTGTGTATGAGTAGGTAGTTCTTTCTTGTATCTTTCTCAGTTTAAATTGGCAAGTGGCTTCACATTGTTCTGAACTTTTGTTTAGACAAGTAGCCTTTTCTTGCATCTTTTGAATTTAAATCCCTGGCAAGGAAGCAGCACATTGTACTAAACTTGTGTTTAGCCAAGTAGCTTTTGCTTGCATCTTTTTCAACTTGCTTTTAATATTAAAACACTGATTTTGCTTGAGACTCATAATGATCATTTGAAGTCCAAAAAAGCTCACACATAGTTTCTAATCAGCTCTAGCCTTTCAACAGATGACAAGAAACTTTTAAGCCTATTTCACAAATGCAATACCATAATGAACAAGAGCCAAAATATTCTCGAAAAGCATCTCAAATTGAATTATTTTAGTCTTTTAGTCTTTTAGTGAGAAGTGAAGCAATGTAGCATTAATTTGACTATATACACAAGAATAGTCAACAAAGCTTTGTACTACATGAAGCAATGAAAACAGGGGAGTTTTCTTTAAGTGTAACGTCAAAATAACTACTTGTAGAAACCAAAGTCAAGTAATACAAATGAAAGAGTTAAAATCAAGACTCCCCCTCAAATCAACCCATGGGGATGAATGATCCCAAGTTCGCCGCGTAAGAAAGCAAAGCGAGAAGAATCAAGCGGCTTAGTGAAAATATCAGCAATTTGAGCATCCGAATCAACAAATTTCAGTTCAATAGCTCCTTTTTCAACATGATCTCTAAGAAAATGATATCGAACATCAATGTGTTTAGTCCTTGAATGTTGAACAGGATTTTTAGCGATGTGAATTGCACTAGTATTATCACAAAGAAGTGGAACACTATTAAAGTTAATGCCGTAATCTTTAAGAGTTGAAGTGATCCAAAGAATTTGTGAACAACAACTAGCGGCTGCAACGTATTCAACTTCAAGCAGTAGATTGAGCAATCGAGGACTGTTTCTTAGAAGACCAAGAAACAAGTGAAGTGCCAAGAAAATGACATGTGCCGTAAGTACTCTTTCTATCTAATCTACACCCCGCAAAATCAGCATCGAATATCCTAGGAGTGTAAGCGAAGAAGAACAAGAATACCAAATGCCAAATTCGAAGTGGAGCGAAGATACCGAAAATTCTTTTAATTGCTTGTCGATGTGATTCTCGAGGAAAGGCTTGAAATCGAGCGCACAAACATACCGCAAAATGTATGTCGGGCCTCGAAGCGATCAAATGAAGTGATCCAATCATGCTTCAGATTCTTTTGGTCCATCTCGACACCATTCTCGTCAAGATCCAAAATTGTTGTTGTGCTCATTGGAGTAGATACTGACTTTCCTTCTCCCATGTCGAATTTCTTTAGTAGCTCCTTTGTATACTTGGATTGGTGCAAGAAGATCCCTTCTTTCGCTTGCTTGATTTGAAATCCAAGGAAGTATGTCAACTCTCCCATCATACTCATCTCGAATTCCCTGGACATTAACTCAGAAAAATGTAACACAAGAGAGTGGGAGGATCCTCCAAAGATAATATCATCCACATAAATTTGCACCACAAGAAATTGATCATTTGAATGTTGAGTAAATAGAGTTTTATCAACTTTTCCCATCTCAAAATTATGATGAAGCAAGAAGCCTTTTAATCTATCATACCAAGCACGAGGGGCTTGTTTTAATCCATAAAGAGCTTTTGACAAACGATATACATGATTAGGAAATTTTTCATTTTCAAAGCCAGGAGGTTGTTTCACAAAAACTTCTTCTTCTATAAAACCGTTTAGAAAAGCACTTTTCACATCCATTTGAAATAACTTAAAACCTTTTGAAGCTGCAAAAGCCAAGAGGATGCGAATAGCTTCTAAACGAGCAACAGGAGCAAATGTTTCATCAAAATCAATTCCTTCAAGTTGAGAATAACCTTGAGCTACAAGTCTAGCTTTGTTTCTAACAATTATTCCATCTTCATTTAACTTGTTCTTAAAAACCCATTTTGTTCCAATAATGTTTTGATTTTTAGGAGGTTCCACTAAAGATCAAACTTTATTCCTTTCAAAGTTTTCTAACTCTTCATGCATCGCATCTACCCAAGAACTATCAGTTAAAGCATGAGTAATGTTCTTAGGTTCAAAATTTGCAACAAAAGCGTAATGCATGCATAAAAGAGTTTGAGATGAATTAGAACGTGTCACCCTTTCATGAAGACTTCCAATAATTTGTTCAGAGGATGGTTCTTTAAAACAAGAAGGGAGGTCCAGCTTGTTTGATGGCCGTGGGAGGTGTAGGAGAATCAAGTAGTAGTCACATCAATTGGTTCAGGAACATCTTCCCGTTCTGTAGGTATGAGCTCATCATCATCATTATCTTCATCATTTTCTTCGAATCTTTTATCCAAAAAGATTGGCTCTAAATCTTCTCGTGAACCTGAAATATCGGGTCTAGCTCCAGGGCTAGCCTCATCAAAAGTAACATCGCATGTCTCCAACAATTTGTTAGTCGATAAATCAAGTACACGATATCCACGAGAGTGCAACGAATAGCCAAGGAAAATACCATATGTACTACGAGCTTCGAATTTATCAAGATTTCCATGTTTAAGAATAAAGCATTTGCAACCAAACACTCGTAAGTGAGAAACAGATGGTTTACGATCAAATCTCAGTTCATAAGATGTTTTACCAAGTAAAGCTCTGAGATAGACCCTATTTGATATATAGCAAGCAGAAGAAATTGCCTCAGCCCAAAATTTTCTTGAAGTGTTGTATTCATCTAGCATAGTTCTAGCCATTTGAATCAAAGTTCTATTTTTCCTTTCTACAACACCATTCTCGTGAGGGAGAATATGGCGAAGAAAATTGATGTTCAATCCCATTAGTTTCACAAAAGATTTAAACAAGGCATTTTTGAATTACTGTACCATTATCTGCTCTTATGGCTTTCAATGAGTTAGGCAATTCATTTATCAATCTCTTAATGAAGACATGAAAGAGTCCAAAAATCTCATCTTTTGAAGACAGAAAAATGCACCCAAGAGTATCTCGAATAATCATCAACTATTACTAGAAAGTACCACTTACCTCCTACGATTGTACTCGGGATGGTCCTCTCAGATCCATGTGAAGAAGTTGACCAGGGCCGGTGGTCATTACAAGAGAGACAGGAGCATGAGGGGCTCCAACCATCTTACCATGTCGACAGGAAGCACAAACAATGTCTTTGCAAGATTTTAATTTTGGCAAGCCACGAATTAAGTCTAGACCACTCAATCTAGATAACAGATCAAAGCCCATGTGACCTAACCGACGATGCCAAAAATTGAGATTTCTAGATTCTGAAGCAACAAAACAATGTGAACTTGAAACATTGCTAAAATTTGCTATGAAAATTTTTCCAAGTCTAGATATCTCAAGAGTCAAGTTTCCAGAAGCATCGAGTACTCTACATGCATTTGGTTTAAAACTCACTTCAAAGTTTTCATCCAACAATTGAGATACAGACAGAAGGTTGAATTTCAGTTTAGACACCAAAGAGACATTCTTTAAAGTAAAGTGATCATTCACCTTCACAGTACCTTTTGCAATGACGCGTCCAAAGAGTAGCATCTCCAAAAGTGATCGTTTGCTCCCGAGATAAGCTTTTGTTAGGGAGGAGAACCAACTTGGGTTGCCTGTCATGTGTTGGCAGCATCCTGAATCAACAACCCAGATGTTCTCCTTCCCTTCTCGTACTCACCTACATGTTATGAATGTAAGATGTTGAGGATTCAAATACTGGGTTAGAGAAATATGATTTAGGTATCCAAAGATCGAATCACTCGACGAGGAGGTGATCGTACAAAAGCTTGTGAATGCAAAGTAGATGAATTTCCAGGTATTTTGTTTGCTTTCACTAGCGGAACATGTGGAGAAATGATACGTGTTTGTCTAAAGTTAGACTTAGCCTTTGAATTTTCCTTTCTCTGTTGTTTGGCTAGTCTAAAACAAAAATTCATCAAATGACCATCTTTTCCACAATGAGTGCAATTGTACTTAACAAATGGTTTGACTTTAGAAGCAGAAGCAATATTTGTATTCATCATAGTAGAAGATAAAATTCCAGCAGATTTGAAGACAGTTTTCTCAGGTTCTTTGACAATTTCAAACTTTCCACTTTCAAGAGTTTTAACAATAGTAGGAGCATATGATTTGTGATGAACGTAAGGATCAAAACCTAAACCTTTGTGATGAGTGCTGACTCTTGATTGATCCAAAATCATATTTAGATTTTTCTTTCCTTTAGTAAAACGTTCTAAAGACTTTTCCAAGTAATCAATTTTTCGAGAGAGTGTTAAACAATTATTACAGGAAACATCTACTTTTCTTTTGCTTGCGACAAGTTGAGCATGAAAGAACTTCATGTGTAAGCAAATCATTAAACAATTGAGTAATCTTAGCATCTGCATCATGCAACTTCAATTCTAGTATGGGACATTTAGAACAAGAAGTTTGACCATGTAAACCATCAGTAGAGCAACCAACATTTTTCACAAGTTTTTCATTTTTCAATTGTTTGGCATAAACTTGTTCTAGTTTAATCATATGTTCCTCTTTTAGAGATTTAATTTCAAATTTGAGATCTAAGCAAGAATCACATGTCTTTTCAGAATTTGAATTTCTAAGATCAAAGTTTTCATTTTCGGATGGATAGATCTTTCTCTAAGTTTTTATTTTTGAGTGAAGATTTTCTTAAAGATTTTCTCAATATGACTAAAACTTCACAAAGCTCATCATACGAAGGTATTACCTCATCACCGTCATTTGGAGGTGCTATCGTTGTCACTAGAATCACTAGTGTTCCCTTCGCCATGAAGCACAAATCCGGTGAAATCTTTCTCGTTCACCGTTTGCTTCGCTTCCTTCTCATCGGCAGTGGAATCATCAATGTCGCTTAAGTCTAAGCGACCAATTGCCGCTAAGACTTTGTTGAGCATCTTCTTTGTCCGTTGCTTATTTTTGTCCTTGCTCTCTTTTGGCCGGAAGGACTTGGAGGAGTTGCTTTGCTCCTTCTCCTCTTTATCTTTGTTCTTGAAACAGTTAGCACGGATGTGCCCGGCCTTGCCGCAGTTGTAGCAGTGGATGGAGGCTCCTCTTCTCTCCCTTGATCTCATGTAAGCTGCATTGACACGCTTGGAAAGAAGAGCAAGTGTATCTTCTAGTATTTGATCTAGCTGTTCATCACTAAGAGCACTCAAAGCAGTAATGGAATATGATGATGAAGAACTAGTAGCATTATCATATGAAGAATTAGCATTAAGAGCCATAGAGTTATCATTGGAAGTTCTTGAAACAATGTCTATCTCAAAAGTGGAGACTAGAATATAGTTTATCCAAAGTCATTTCACTCATCTTATGAGCTTCCCTAAAAGCAGTCACTTTCATTTGCCAGATTTTAAGATCAAGAGATGATAGGAAATGTCTAGCATTTTCAGAGTCAGTGTACTTTACATCTACAGCTCTAAGATTGTTTAAGATTCTGTTAAAGCGAGCAAAACAATCATCTAGAGATTCTAACGAGTTCATTTCAAATCTAGTGTATTCCTTTTTAAATTGATCTTGCCTAGCTTCTTTTACAGAGTCAGTGCCCTCATGATAATCTTGAAGAGATTTCCAAATTTCATGAGCAGTGAGTAAATGACAGACTCTATCGAATTCTTTTCTAGCAAGTCCTTGAAGCAATATGTTTCTAGCTCTATTATTGTTTTCAACATCTTTTTCAAACTCGATTTTATCAATATCATCATTAGAAGGAAGCTCGTACGAAATTTTTACCTTGCGCCAAATCGCGTTACCTTGAGCTTGAAGATATGCAGTCATTCGGATCCGCCAAATGGGAAGTCTGTGCCATCGAAGATCGGCGGTTTGTTCGAGTATTTCTCTGTTGCCATAACTTACCGTTTTACTAATCACCTGTTAAGATGGTTTAGTAGAGCCTGGCTCTGATACCACTTGTAGGACCGAGTAGGCAACTAGAGGGGGGGTGAATAGATGCCGAATAAAATTCAACTATTTCTTTCGGAAAATTAAAGACCCCTAAATAGCGGAAGAATATCTAATATTGTAGAGATCAAAACCCTAGATTAATTAGCGAGACAAGTCGAACAAAAATCAAAACTAGTTCTATCAAAAAAATCGAACAAACCTTCTAATCAAGAATCAAAGCAAAAAAAAATAAGAGAATATTGCATAAACTTATCTTTTTATTCCAAAGCCATCTTCAACAAGATGACACCAAAAAAAAATCTTCTAATCTTCAATGATTAGAAAACCCTAAACAAAATCTCTAATCTCACAAGATTAGAAAACCCTAAACAAAATCTCTAATCTCACAAGATTAGAAAACTCTAAACAAACTAAAGAGAGCACAAAAGCTTTTCTTTGTTGTAGGCACCTTTTGCTTCTTGCCCTTTGCATTGGATGAGTTCTAAGCCCCTAGAACCCTCTATTTAAAGGACAAGAGTCACCCAAAAATCTGTAAAGAATCTGTTTAGACTTAGGAATCCTTTTTCTATTTTTTTTTCACCGTCTTCACGCAGACTCAGATTGCTCTTGCCTGGCTGAACTTCACGCAGACTCGGATTGCAAAAACTCCTCTCGGACAGCAACTCACGGCAGCCATCTTCCCTTCGGATAGCAACCAACCGGGCGAATTTCTCTTGGACTCGGCAAAACAGCTTGCTCTGCACACGCTACCTCATGCCAGCCGATCGGACATAAAGTCCAGCCATTAAATGAAGTGTCGGCCAGCTCGTGAATCACACACAGCACGACACTACACATTAACCCACATGCACCTTTCTTGTCACTATGCATTCACGTCATGTACACAAGCCACTCACACACATGCATGCAAACACACACACACGATGCACTCACGCACACATGCACACACACTCCATGCATGCACACACACATGCATTAAATGCATTCACACACACACTCCATGCATGCACACACACACACTCAATGCATGCATGCATATTCACACATAATGCAAGTATCAAAAATCCGTATACACGCGTACGGCCTCCTGCCACTACGCTGCAACGATCTCGATCTCACGCGCACCGTTCTCTAGCCCGAACGTCTCGCATGACACCCTCGACCCTCACGACCTCAGTTCCTCCCTTGAACCTAGTCTCGGTCCTGTCACCGACCACGTTCGACCTCAAGCAACACCTGCACATGAACAAAAACACACAAACAATTTCCGAGCCCAAGTCCGCGACTTGACTCACATTAATCCATACAACCACTAAATAATCAAACCACTTTCAAATCTTATCAAATAATCAAATCAATTTCAACTCTTTTCAAATACTCATCATAAAAAACAATTGGATCAAAAACAATGATCCTTCAACATGATAGTTTTTTTTGTCTCTACTTTGATATTACAATAGAAGATAGATAGATTGGAATGGCTCTTGGAATATCTCGATCTCGGGAGACGATACGACTATCTGGACCTGTGGCCCAAGGCCCGTGCGAAACACTGTTCATGCCTCAACGTTTATCTCCCCCCTTTGTACTCTTCGATCAGATCTGCACCGCACGCCGCAAACGCCCTATCTCGTGAATTTTTTTATTTAATGTTTATTTTAAATATTTTTTCAAAAATAATCAATGAAAAAGAATATTACGAAAATGGGTTCCCGTCGCCCGGATATGGGGCGATCGCCCCATATTCAGGCGATGAGGACCTAAATACAAAAAATACAGTCGCTAGGCATCCTTGGCCGTCAGGGGGCACACTGTCGGGGGATATATTGCCCGGACGATAGGGACCTGAATGCAAAAAACATCTTTTTTGCATTTAGATCCTTATCGCCCCATAATCTTTTGCATTTAGGTCCCTATCGTCCGAATATGGGGCGATAAGGACCTGAATGTAAAATTTTTTGCATTCAAGTCCTATCGCTTGAATATGGGGCTATATGTCCCTTAACAGTGTGCATCCTAACAACCACTTTCGATCATGGATGCCTAGTGATGGTGTTTTTTGCATTCAGGGCCATATCGCCTATATATCCGGACGACATGAATTTATTTTCATAATATATTTTTATCGATTATTTTTTATTTTTTTTAAAAAATAAATATTAAATAAAAAAATTCCCATCTTGACGCCCTCGGATCCCCCAAGTACCAGGCCCACTTACACCTCACGTTTCCTCCTCAGCCCAAGCACTAGCACGGCCCAACCGCCGCCGCTCCCCCACTTCGGCCATCCCACGCGCCGCACTGCCCCCACCGGACCGCTCGCCGCATCGCTCCCGTTCACGTCTCCATCCGCCCTCCCGCCCGCACAGCGGCCGTGTCGCCGAGTCTGATCTCTCGGCGCCGTTCCAAAATTTCCCCCACGTTTCTCCACAGCCGCTCGCGAGCCACCACCGGAATGCCGCCCGTGAGGCTGTGACGGACCGCCCTTTTCAGGGAGGCCGCTTAATTACGCTACGGTTACCCAGGAAGATTAACCGCAGGGAACCAAATGTACATTACCAGGTTAACATCCAAAAGCAACAGTTTTAAGCAAAATAAGGCCTAACGACCGGAGTTTACAATAGCGCGGTAAGCACAAATTATAGTCTTTACATCACAAAAGCACTCCACAGGCAGTTTGAGCGAAGATCGAGACTAAAACCACACGGTGTCACCATCTACGACTTCTTGGAATTCTCCAGCATCTTGATACTCTAAAATGGGTTAATTAAGCAAGAGTGAGTACTGCAACGTATTCAACAAGCCACACAGTGAATCCTAATTACCACATGCAAAGGATAACAAGAGATAGCTGTATGTCTCATTTGGTGTATGCAAGTTTTCATATTATTTGACATTTCATTTAAAACATAAACCAAAATAATAAGATTAAGGGGGGGGGGGTTTCCAAAGTTATATACTTCCACACTTTGTTAATCAAAAACTACTTGAGCTCAGGTTCGGGAGTCACCCCATTTTAACTCAGCTTCATTTACCGGAAGCACGGCGTATTCGAATACCATTTAATTCACTCTGCAGAGATGTTCAGCTTTACCCACAAGATTCCACGATCATTAATGCCACGCGATTAACATGCAACTTTTATGCATGCGGCCGGATCGAGGTTATCATAGCTTTTCGTTGGATCTTTCCCCTTTAGCCCCTATCCGGTAGAGTTTCGGTCCACATTAACCCGGGGTCCCCACTAGCCAGAGTGGAGTTCGCGATCCCGCATACTGTGGACACCTACCGTTGTGAACCCGAAATGCCACACTTTCCTTGTGCACATTTCCGTTCCACTCCCATAATCGCGGACCATCTCCCACACCGGGAAGGTAACCCTGCTCCTATAGGTATTCCGGGGAAAGTACAATGTACCGAGCTACGTTGAGTCAAGCCAACGAAGTTGACCGGCCCAAGCTGTGGTTGAACGAGTTCTTAAGTTATTTACTTTGCCCAAGGTTGTAAGTCCTTATCTTGTCACCGACCAAACCATTACATTCCACAATCCCTAGTATCCAACGTACCACCATCCGTTCATACCTTGGTATTAGTCCTTGACCGGGGATCAGACTAACACCCACGCGGTGGTTAGCCCAATACTGTCCCTCAGACCGTAACGTTTTCATAAATATTCCAAACCAATGTTTTATCGACATTTCATTTTTTCATTAAAACAGTGAATAAAATACAGTAGTAATATCCAGCCGAATACTGACAATAGTATTTTCCTAGGGTTACAAAGGATTATTAGTATTCAATATTTTTCAAGGAAGTTCCATGAGCCTTTTTGGCATCAACTAGCTATCATGTCATTCAAACATACCAGATTTGTGATATTTCAATCATTTAGTTCGGAAATAATGCGGTAGAAAATAACTGCTAATTATTCTAGGCAATATTGGGTTCAAAATGATCAATGGAGTATGGCTTGCCTTGCGAGGCGGAGGGGTTTCCTAGCTCGGAGTCGGTGTAGTCGTACTCTGCTTCACGTGGAGTCGGCTCTGTTCAGTCTTGCTCCTGTTCCTGCGTCTGCTCCGGAAGCTGGTACTGCTCGGTCGTCGGTTCTAGCGTAAACATCAATAACAAGAAGACAAAGTCAAATAAATACGAAAAGGAAAGAAGAGAAAAGAAAAGAAACGGAAAAAGGAGAAAAAGGAGCCGGGAATGAGTCGGAGGGCATTTTGGGAATTTTTGGAACTTGGTTTGGTGAAGCGGAGGTCATTTTTGAACTCAGTGGGTCGAAAGGGTTCGGAATATGTATTTTGGGCTATGTTTGGATTTTCTGGGATTTTTGGAGTATTTAAATGAATAATGGTTTTTGGAAAATGAAAAACCGAAAAGAAAAGAAAATGGAAAATGCTATCGTTTCACTTGGGCCACAAACTGAATTCGCCCGAATTGCGCTACGGGAGGCCATCAAG
This sequence comes from Rhipidocladum racemiflorum, assembly GCA_036346355.1. NCBI lineage: Eukaryota > Viridiplantae > Streptophyta > Magnoliopsida > Poales > Poaceae > Rhipidocladum > Rhipidocladum racemiflorum. The sequence continues at coordinate 5,736,384 of CM070575.1, forward strand.
TCGGCCCAAACCTGCGACAGCCGCTGACAAAGCAGCCGGCGGCGGCGTGAGAGAGAGAGGAGAGGGGTGACTTGCGGGTGGACCAGTAGCGCGGGAGGTGGCGGGTGGGCCGCGGGCGCAGAGAGTGAGAGGGAGGGGGCTGGCGCGTGGGGCCAGGGGGTCAGCGGGTGGGGAAGGGAGCGAGGCCGAGCGGCCGGAGCAGGGCGCCGGAGCTGGGGGAGAAGATGGGGAAAACGCGATCGAGGGCACGGGAGCGCACGGGACATTGGGGAAAGGGGAGAGGAGCTCACCACGAACTTAGGGCACGGCTCGGGGGAGGCCGAGCGGCGGCGGAGCGGCTTGGCGACGGCGTTCGGCCGGAGAGGAAGGAGGCGGCCGTGGAGCGGCCACAGAAGCGAGGGAGAGAGAGGGGAATCGAGAGAGGAGGGAGTGGTGAGCTCGGCGAGCACGAAGGCGAGGCCGGAGGAGGCTTAAATAGCCCGGGAGAAGTCGACAGAGTCGTCGGCTCCATGATTGCGGAGGAGACCGGGCGGAGCAGCGGCGATGGGACGAGGCAGGCGGTGCGGGGCTCGGAGCGGGCGTGGCGCTAGCAGCGGCGGGAGGCGGAATGCCCTACGGGCTAGGGCAGCGAAGGGCAGTGCGGCTGGCTACGGCGACCTGCCATGGCAGAGCTCACGCAGAGATGCACCGCAGTCTTGTGACGGTTTTAAGCGCGGCGCGAGGCGGGTTCGCGCGGGGTGCGGGCGCGAGGGGGAGGCGCCTTTGCCCAAAAAGGAAAGCGCCCGAGCAGCGAAAATTTCCAAAAACAGAAAGTATTCCAAATTCAATCAAATAAATCTGAATTTTTTTTTTTAAAATTTAGGAAAAATCATAAAACGCAAATAAAGCCCAATTAAATCTGTTTTGAGTATTTTGGGGTATTTCAGAGGCCTCCGCGCCTCCTCCTCAATGGCGTCTCCTGCATTCGGAACGCGCAGACGGTGCTCCGTGACATCAACGTCAGCGTCCACGACGGCAGCGCGCTCGTCCTCACCGGCGCCAACGGCTCCGGCAAGACCACCTTCCTGCGGATGCTCGCCGGCTTCTCGCGCCCCTCCGCAGGGGAGATCCTCTGGAACGGCCACGACGTCACCCCGCCGGGGAGTGTTCCAGCAGTACAAGCTGCAGCCCAACTGGATGTCGCTCAAGGACGCCGTCAAGGAGAAACTCACCGTGCTGGAGAACGTCCAGTGGTTCGAGCTCCTCGAGTGGAAGCACGGCAGGTCGGCGCCCGCAATCGAGCTCATGGGGCTTGGCAGGCTCATGAACGAGAAGGCGAGGATGCTCTCCATGGGCCAGAGGAAGAGGCGGTAGCTGGCCAGGCTGCTCGCTATCGATCTCCCGATCGCGTTGGATGCTGAGGGTGTTAAGCTGCTCGAGTACAGCATAGCGGAGCACCGAAAGAAGGGTGGGATTGTGTTGGTCGCGACGCATTTGCCGATTGAGATTGAGGATGCCATGTTGCTCCGGCTTCCGCAAAGGTTCCCTCGGAGGAAAACTTTGGTTGATCTTGTGCGTTAATGGGCGCTCAGTAATTTAGCTGTATCTTCTAATTATTCCCCAGTCATGTGAATCTGTTGGACCAACTGCTGATGCTGCAATGTTGTGACAATTTCTTCTGAAAAATCAGAACACATTTGCCATGTGAATATATATGCTGGTGCTCTTTTTGCTCACGTATTGCATTTTGGAGATTAATGGTCATGGTTTTGATGCATTCACCCATTTATTCCACTTGATGGTAGAATGTTCTGTTCCTTATTCAGTTTCTAGCATCTTTCTAGTCATGACTTGCGTATTCATCTGAAGCTTCAACTGGGGGAAAGCTGACCAAGTTTGGAGAGATCTTTTTACAGATTCAGGTAATTGATTGCTGGTTCAGGAGTGGTTTCTCTGTACACAACCAAACTGCATTTCTCCAGTATCTCATGTATCGACTAAGGTAGTCTGTCCTGAAATCTTGATAGTTATGTTTACCCTGAAATTGTTTGCAATGTTACAGCTTACACATCTTTGTCTAGCTATTGCCTACTGTGCTTTTTTAGCATTTGGTTAGGAATTTTCTCCTGAATTGAGCAAGTTTGATTTACTGCTCTAGAAATTTGGCATATAGTGGAAATCTCAAATGTTTTGGTATAAAGATGAAAAAAAATCCTACAGTATGCATTGAAGTATTTAGCACCATCTAAGGGCCTGTTTGTTTTTGCTTTTAATTCTGGATTCTGATCCTAAAAGCTGAATTAAAAACAAACAATCTGATTCTGGAATCCGATTCTCACAATTCAGCCCATCCAAATACATTAGAATCCACAATCCACTTCATAGGTGCTTTTGGATTCCAGCTTTTGGAGAATTAGCTTCTCAAAAACCATAATTCAGAATTAGCTTTTAGATAATCCAAAGCAAAAACAAACAGGCCCTAAGTCTTCTCTAGAAATTTGACATCTAATGGAAGTCTCCAATGTTTTGTTATAAAGATGAAAAAAAAAATCCTAGAGTATGCATTAAAGTAGCACCATCTAAGTCTTGAAAATCAACTAGCAAAATACTATTAGAATCGAAGCAATGCTAATTGTACTGAATTTTTCAAGTGTTATATATAAATCAGTGTAGTATCTTGCAGATTTTATGTAGATGGTTTGAAAACTTGTTGATCAGGAAACAGGACTACCAAAACAGTTCCATAGACAATTTTTATCACTGGAATTATGTAGCAAAGTGCTCGTTGGAATGTAATACACATTGTCTCCATAGAATGTGGTCATCAGAAGCTTTCGAATAGAGAAGTGGCTGATTGGCAATTTAGCATGCATATTTTGCATGCATAGGCATAATGATGCCGCAATAGTGTTGTTTCATTAGTGCAATGCGTACTTGGTTGTGCGATGCTCCCATTCGTTCATGTCTGCTGGAAAAGATTATAACCTATTGGGTTCATAAGTAGCTTGGTTTTGTCAAGTTTATGAATGTACCATAGGTTAACATTAAATTTCTGTTCTCTGCACCATTTCACAAGCTCAGCTGTCAATCTATTACATGCTGTGTAGGTCATTGCATTCCTTTACATTATTTTCAGAAGTATCGAAGTGTTCTATGTCTTGAATATACATTGCTGACAAAAAAGATAATTTATTTGTTTTATGTCCGCCTGTATGCAGTTGTCTTAAACCTAAGCTGCTGCCTCATTTATAAGTGAAAGGTACTGATTTTAGAAGCAAAGTATGAGCAAGTACTAATTTGAAAAGCTGAATTGTTTTTCCTTGGTAAGGTGGAATGAGAAAATGATTTCGCAAACCAGTGCTAATAGTGGAAATTAATGTGTGATAGAAATCTCGTATATCTATCTATGCAATTATAGTCCCTGCTGTGGACTTTAATGTAAAGTATAGTTTATTTATCATTATGGACAAAGTGAGCTTCTGTGATATGTACAATAGATTGAGGCATTATGTTCTATAGGAAAATAGCAAGATTACTATAACCTTTGTGGGTGGTTCCATGATCCAAGTATCCAACCATGTGATTCCCTCTAAACCATAAATAATAGGAAATTCTAAAAATTTAGAGATCTTGCAGTGATCTTTCTCTGTGCAGAGAGAAAAGAAACAAAGAAAGCAGAAATTAGTTTGGAAAGAATTGCTAAAAAAAATGTTGAATCTTATGCAATGTTATATTTTGCTTCTATTTTTATATGATTTCCATCTGAAGGACTGAAGCTCTGTCTTACATGGTTATTGATCTTACTAACATCACCTTGCTGGTAGCAACTCGAATCATTTGGTGTACTATGCATTCAGTATACTAGGCTGGCCTGTGTTAACTCGTACTACACTGGTGCAGGCTGTAACAAGAGAGCACTGAATGCTGCAATAATAAGTCCCCACTCCCCAGGGACCATTGGAGGTGCTCTCTGACCCCATGCTTGAAGTAGCTGGCCCACTATTCAAGACAAGGTATAAAGCCACTTCACAGGCCAGCAACGAGCCACCAATACTAAATAAATGCATACTGTTCTTTTGCTGTATTTTGTTACCTTCTCTCTAGGCCCCCATCTATAGGATGCTAGCGTAGAATTGTGTATAATGGATCAGGGTTAAAAATTGATATTTATATTGCAAATGATCAAGTCTAGCCCAGATCCAGAATAAGTTGATCTTTTCTTCTAAATGAAAATGACCTTTTTGCGGCTGGAACTCAATTATGATCTGGGCCACCTGGCCCAATATGGTTGAGTTGAAAGGTTCGTGAGATTGTCTGCTGACTTAAGATTAGATTGTTCTCTATTTCTCATATCTTGTTGCTGGAACTTTGCTTATCTTTTTGGTTATGAGGCAGAAGAATTACTATGGATGGTAAAATGGCCAGGGTTAAACATAGTATTTTAAGGATGCTTTGGCACATAAGATTGCATTTGTTATCAACATGCTGTTGCAATTAACTAAAGGGTATTAGATCTGGAAAGTTATGACAATGTTGCCTGAAAAAGGTTGAATGACGTTTCGAAAGAAAAGTAGAAGGCTAGAATCACTTATGGTATTATGAAATTGAGTATGGGATGTTTTAAGAGTGATATGAAATGGAGGGGGTGCCTTATAAGAGGGATTTTTTTTGTTGATTATTCGTTTATTCTCGCAGGTAATTCTTTCATAAATGTTTTGTTCATATCTTAGGAGGTAGATTTGACTTGTTTCTTTAACGATTTCTATTTTTCGCAGGGCATAAATCTTAATTATGTTTGACTTGTGACGGAAAGAGAAATATAACTCATTTGTACCGAAAAAGGAGGCTTGAAGATCCAAAGGTAGACAAGTTTTAGTAGCAGGTTAACATCTGAACATGCTTTTCTTCCTTTCCAGTTCCAACCTAACTGCTGCAAGCCTGCAACTCCAAGTGCAGATTGCTTACAGTTTCACTTGCGCATGTTGTATAAACTCAGTATTTGCTTCAACTTGTTATCATGGAAAACTGCAATTATTAAACTAGAAAAGGAATGATTTGCTATTGCTAATGCAAAGAAACATCCCAATTAATTGGCAGCTTAGTTTTTGTAGTGCTGAAACAGTGTTTGGAGTTATGGGGTGGTTTAATTCAACATTGTAGTAGAAGGAATATGGCAATGATGCCTAGAGTACATTTATGACATTAAAACAATTGTTTGCCGGCATTCAAGTGTCTTGTTGATTTAGCTTTAAAGTATCCCCTAAAAAGGGAACTTTTTTTTTTTGCTGTTTGTGCTTAAGAAAACAGGCATGGACCCAACCCTCATAAATATCGCCAAGTAAAATTGTTCATCATGCCAGCCTTTTGTTAGGACTCTCTTTAAAGATTGATGTCTTTGACCACATCAAACATTTATTCACAGACTCGAAATCCTATTCCATTCCTTAAAGGAACAAATAACAAGCACACACATATAGGACATTATTTATACACATACTAAGTTGAAAATGTGTAGTGAAGTGCTTGATCCCCCAAAAATCTAGGAGTGAGACATGGGGCAAAGCCATAATATTGCTGCCAGTACCTTCTCTCTGTAGGGCATACCATAATAACTGCAAGCACTCTGATGTCAATACCATTCTGCTTTACGACAGGAAGTTTACGTCACAAAAAAATTGGAATAGGCACTTCTACTTCATCCAGCACAATAATACAGAGATCAAGTGTGTCCCGCATGTCAATGTGGTATTATTGATTATACTTGCATAATTTTGGCGTGCATGCTTTTATCTAATCCAAATTGATTATCCATGATGAGATGACAACATCAAAATGTTGCTTAAATGCCACACACTTTTAATTAAAGTCTGTGCAACAAACATATGGTATTAACTTTACTCGATGGTGTTTTTGCAATGTTTACTACAATCCATTTGTGTATAGTGTGTATTGATTGAGCACTGACAAATTAGCTAGGAAATGCTGTCTACATATAATGTAAGAGATAACTGTTAAGCAGATATTAGGATTGACAATTCCTAGTTGTGGCCCCCATGACAGTCATGCTGGGCAGGGGAGGCAGCCACATCTTCTGTTCTAGTCCATTATCAACAAAGAAAGGATGATGTGTACTGATAATTAGGAGCTACTTGTCATGCACTACATCCATGGATTAACTATACGGAGAGGAAGATGCCATTGTGTCCCAGCAGGATGGAGAAAAGGCTAGTTTCTCTTTCTAAATTTATCGCTCTCCGTCATCATTGAGTTCTTCCAATTATTGAAAGGAAGAGATTTATCCATTGGAACAAGTAGGTTGCCCTTGAAGGATGGATATCACCATCATTCCGTTGTAATGCTAGGGTTGGTTAGAGGTTTCTCTTTCTAAAATATTGGCATGTCTAGCCTACCACACAATTAGCGATCGCTCACCAGGAAATTTCCATTGCTGTTTGGAAAACTTTCAAGACCAACTATATAAGTTTTCATGCAATTAAAAGGAAGAGTACTGTACATCTAGGTTGCTTAATACAGTAGTACACAACTCTGGACTCAAGGAGTACACATAGAATAGATGTTGTTCATTTATATTCATAGGTAGTCATTGATGAGTGTTGGATGTTGAATGATATATGGTCATCACTCATCAATGAGCATCACGAGGCATCTTAATATAATTTCTGACCTAGAGTTGTATGTTGATACTTTGCTTGCTAGGCTGCAATTGCACAAATTGAATGTATAGAAAATTAGAAATACTGGGATGCCATGACATAGATGAGAGCCATAAATGTACATTTGAATGAGAAGAACGTATAATTGAGTAAATTAACTACACACCACATAGTATATCATTAGTAGAACGTATAATTGAGTAACTACACGTCACGTCACATAGTAGATCATATGTGTCGTGTACATTTAAACCATCTCAAAAGCCCATCATAATGAATGGACATGGTCCAAACAGATGGAATTTATAGGTTTGGAAAGTCATGAAACTAGCACAGAGATGTGAACAACGGAACGTATAGGGTGATCATCAAAGGCAAAAACAAATGGACCAAGTAAGGATATCAGAGTAATTAACGGATCAAATTTTAATGCCAGCTGAAGTTTAATTCTAGGGAATTGGGCTCCAAAAGCATGCTATAACTTATAACCTTCAAGAGTAGAATATCATTGAAACTATGCAGATTGGATGGAACAAAACCCAAGATATTTTCATTGGGGCATAGCCCTCTTAGTGACGCACCATATCGGAACCTGGTGTGGTGATAAATGAGCAAGGGCCGGGACATCACTCCCTTAGTGACATGCTACGTTGGTTACCGAATGTAGTGGAAAATGCGCAATGGTATTTCACTTTACTCGATGAGTGCGAGGGGCAAGGAAGCTAGTCGACGAGTGTAGGATCTGTCTAAGCAGTTGGAATGTTGGGTTCCTAACAGGTAAGTTAATAGAGTTAGTTGATATGGCGATTAGGAAGAATGTAAATATCTTATGCGTTCAAGAAGCTAAATGGATGGGTCAGACTGTGAAGAAAGTGGAGAATACTGGCTTCAAGTTGTGCTGTTGTGGTATACTGGAATAGAACGGAACAATAATGGAGTGGGCATCTTAATCGATAAGAGCCTCAAGAACGGAGTTGTCGACGCGAGGTGACAGGGGAATAGGATTATCTTAGTCAAGCTAGTCATATGCGACTGATTTTAAACGTTATTAGTGCTTAGCTCCATAAGTAGGTTTGAGTGAGGCCATTAAGAGGCAGTTTTGGGAAGATCTAGATGACATAGTTAGAAGTGCCTAGCAGTGAGAAGTTTTTCTTAGGAGGCGATGTCAACGGTCGTGTTGGTACAACTAGTTGTGTGTGTGTGGGGGGGGGGGGGTTGACAGGGTGCATGGGACTTTGTTTATGTTGGTTATGGTGATAGGAACCAAAAAGAAGATATTTTGGACATTGCTGTAGCCTATGACCTTAAGATAGCTTACACCTTCTTTAGAAAGAGACAATCCCATTTAGTTATCTTTAGCAGTCGTCAGTATTCTAGCCAAATAGATTTTGTCCATGTTAGGAGGGAGGACAAACGAGCATGTATAGATTGTAAGGTTATACCCGGAGAGTGTGTTATTCCACAACATAAGTTGCTAGTGTCGGACTTTCGATTTAAGATATGGGCTCGATCGGCTAAAGTCACCAAAGTCACGAGGACGAAGTGGTGGAAGCTCAAAGGGGACACCCCATGGTTGCATTTAAGGAGAGGATGATCACGGAAGGGATATGGAATGTGAGAGTATATGTGAATAGTACGTGGATAGAGATGTTAACTCGCATTAGGACGGTGGTTACAGAGGTGTGTGGAGTGACCTAAGGGACTAGATGTGAACCATGAAGTGCAAAAGGCTATCGAGGAGAAGTCATGCTACAAGCACATGCAGGATGATAGGAGTGACAGCAACATATAGAGGTACAAAGCAGCAAGAAAGAATGCGAAGAAAGCGATGAGTGAGGCACAGGGCAAGGCTTACGAGGATCACTATCAGAAGCTGAGACAAAGGCAGGTGAGAAGGACATCTACAAGATGGCTAAACTTCGAGAAATGATGACGGGATATTTCAACCCAGTTAAATGCATACAAAATGACACTAATAGACTTCTGGTGAAAGACGACGGGATCAAGAATAGGTGAAGAGACTACTTCGACAAGTTGTACAACGGAGACAACGGGGGAGTATGATTGAACTGTATGATACTTTTGATAACACCAATAGGTGGTATTTTCAAAGAGTTTAAGAGTTTGAAGTGAGAGAGGCCTTAAAAGGAATAAAGGTAGGTAAGGCGTTAGGGCTTGATAACATTCCCATCAAGGTGTGGAAATGCCTTTGAGACGCGACTATTGTTTTGCTAACAAAATCATTTAATAGCATTTTTAGGTTTAACAAGATGTTTGACGAGTGGTGGAGAAGCACATTAGTGCCAATTTTCAAGAATAAAGGAGACATTCAAAGGTATACTAAGTACAGAAGAATTAAACTCATGAGCCACACAATGAAGCTTTGAGAGCCAGTGATTGAGCATCATTTAAGAAGAGTGACTGGCGTGATGAAAAACCAATTTGGTTTTATGCCTAGGTGGTCGACCATGGAGGCGATTTTCTTGACACGGGAGTTGATGGAGAGGTATATCGAGGAAAAGAAGGGTTTACACATGGTGTTTATCAACCTGGAGAAAGCTTATGATAAAGTGCCAAGAAAGGTCATGTGGTGGGCTCTTGAAAAGAAAAATGTCCCAACAGAGTACACTACCCTAATCAAGGATATGTACGACGATGTTGTGACTAATGTCAAAACATGTGATAGCTATACTAGTGACTTTCCTATTAAGATAGGACTACCTCAATGTTTCAAAGGTCAACATTGAGCCGCCACGTGTTTGCCCTAGTGATGGACATAATCACGCTGCATATACAAGGAGAGATTCCTTGGTGTATGCTTTTTGCTGGTGATGTGGTGAGAGTAGGGTAGATGTTGATAGAAAACTAGAGATTTGGAGGAAGACTTTAGAATCGAAGGGTTTTTTACTTGGTAGGATTAAAACTAAGTATATTGGGTGTGTTTTCAGTGGTGCTATGGCAGATGATGGAGATGTTAGTTTGGACGGAAAAGTAGTGCTTAGGAAGGAAACTTTTTTATATTTGGGATCAATGCTACAGATTGATGGCGAGATTGATGAAAATGTGAACCACATGATACGAGCGGGTGGGTGAAATGGCGCCACACATATGTTGTTCTGTGTGATAGAAAAGCCCCTGAAAAGTTAAAGGTTAAGTCCTATAGGACGACGATCAAACTTGCGATGTTGTATAGAGTGGAATGTTGGGTGACAAAAAGACCTGTACAGAAGATGAGTGCAACAGAGATGCAGATGCGGCGGCGGATCTATGGTTATACAAGGCGAGATCAAATTCACAATGATGATATATGTGATAGGGTTGGTGTAGCACCAATTGAATAAAAGTTTGTCCAACATCGTTTGAGATGATTTGGACATCTCCAACAGAGGCCTCCTGAGGCATCGGTATGTAGTGGAGTTTTAAGTCGCCTCGAAAACATAAGAAGAGGTAAAGGTCGATTAAGATTGACGTGGGAAGAAGTAGTTAAAAGAGACTTGACGGATTGGAATGTATCCTAAGAGTTGGCATTGGATAGGAATGCATGTAAGTTACTGATCCACGTACCAGAATCATGACTTAAGATCAAAGCAGGGGCGGATCTAGGCCCCGGGCAGAGTAGGCTGTAGCCCGGGGCCTGGTACCGAAAGCCCACTAAAATTTTACGAAAAACTATTGAAAAATCATTGAAAACAGATATTTAATTTAAGATCAGCTGGCCTAGCCCGGGGCTTGGGCGTGGGCTAGCTCCGCCCTGGATCAAAGGTTTAGGGGTTTTATTGACTTTGATTGGGTTTAACCTATCCCAACTTATTTGGGACAAAAGGTTTGGTTGTTATGTGCAATACTTTTTATATTTGATCATGTGTATATGATATTTCTATTTCAACCCTTTTTCCCTTTTCAAGTTTTCTCATCAATCATATATGTAGGAAAGCAAACTTTTGGCAAGATGACAAGAAATTACTCAACAAAGGTGATTACTTATATGTTAGATGAAAAGGATAGACTCCTTTGCTTTACCCTAACAGGAGCTTAATTTCCTTGCATATATAAGCAGGAGTTAGTGCCTATGGAGATGTTCTTTCTCATATCCATAAATGCAGTGGCAGAGGTCGAACTAAAATTTTGATATGGCAAACTTTATAGCATATATAGTAATAATGGTACACGAAATTAAAGTTATCCATACGCTAATATTATAAAACATATTATAATGAGTGTATGACACTTAATGGAATGAAAACTATATTATAAAGCATAATGGATAAGGAAGAAGATAAAATGTGTACCAATAAAGTATTAATTGCGTCTAGGAGACCTTGGCAACTGTATTTGGCGAGTTTTCATCTTTTGAAAATGCTTCTGCGCAGATGAAAGCCACAGAACCCGAATGCACTACGCACCAGTATATACTGTATATATGCAGAGATACCCGGTATAGACTAGGTATGGCAGGAGCCATACCTTGCCATATTGGGTCCTCCGCCACTCCATAAATGATCCTGGCTAATCATTTATTAAAGGGGATACTTTCTCTTTTCTTTTGCCTAACTTTTTTTAGATTACATAGTGAGATGTATGAGCAAGCTACAGCTCGGGGTTCTGCCAACTACTCGCTTAGTTGATCTTGTCAAGCAATCGTCTGGAATGCTACTGCCAATCAATGTTGATCTATTCTTTTCTTTTGCAGAGGGACTTCTATTGGAGCATTTGGTACTGAGACCCATTAACTAGCAGTTACATATACTTACATTCCTCATTCAGGTGTTCTTCCAGTAGCTCCCGTATCAGTTAATTCAGATTTCACTGTAGAATGGCAATTTGCGAGTGTGGTAAATGCAGTGTCCTTTTTAACGTTCAGAAGTTGTTACAGTTAAAAAGTCCCATCAATCATGTCACCAATTTCAGCTATAATGGCATGTGAATTGTGAAGTTTTTTTTATAGGACTTGTAGGAAAGCTTGTGCTCTAAGCTTAAATCGAAGGCTAGGCAAGGAAGGGGGCTGAAGGGCGAGACATGGACCTGCTGCACTGAACTGGAGGAAAGGAAAAGAAAGACCAAAAAGTTCATAGCAAAACGCCAGCAACAATTTCTCAGCGCATATCCAGACAGGCAAGTCAATAAACTTTTCACAGACGTGTTCAGTAGGACTAGTATTTTATTTTTTTAATAGTGCTATACTGCTATGCTTACTTGGATTTGCCACATCGGTTCCTTCTTTTGAGGTTGTAGTACAGCGGGAAATCCATATAGGAAATATCCTAATTCCTGTCAAAGATAGTCTGAACTCCGAAGGTTTTGGGAGCAGTCTGTGACTGTGCTCCTATGTCTGATGCACCTCAGCATATGTGGCCTCCCGTGGTTGCTTTGAGTCTGATTCGAGCCGTCGCTAGTCGGACCGGATGGCTCCTAACGCCTTCTTACGCACCTTTCTTGATGGACATCACCTCCACGTATTCTACTGTGACTATACAATCAATCACACCCTTCAGCTAGATATCTGGTGCTAAAAGTCTACAATGTTCAGCAGAATACCAAGTCTACCAACCCATCTTAGTTGAGGAGCTAGCAGTGGACTCCCTCATAAATGGCAGATTGAAAATACACTAATTAGGAGTAACACTTATTTTCTTCCCATTTTGTTGTGCAGAGATGATCAGACGAATTGTTAAACGAAGACCTCGAATTCGATGGGTATAGCTGTACCCGGCCCCGCATTGTAAATGCTCGCTTGTCTTGTTGTTCAGCTGGTCAGGGGCTCATGGGTCCATGCACACATGCCCGAAGATTGATGCAATGTGACAGTGAGTGAGCCCAAGTATGACAGGCAGGCAGCGCCCATGGGATGAAGAGGCCAGCCAACCAGAGCTGATCTTGCAAAGCACTTTCGGGCGGGCTGAGGTTCTAGTCTTCTAGATGGTGTACTCAAGGCAAAGCAAGCTTGCGAACAAATTTGCGATCCAAAAGTCGTCGACGGACGGGGTCCCGATTGGAAGCAAGCAGCTTTCTGCAGATGGTGTATTCCTCCTCTGTCCATTGATGGATGTTGGTTACTTCTGTGTGACCGAGCCTGGGATGCTGTGCTTGGCGTACGTGCTCGCCATGGTAAAGGCCTCGCTGAACGGTGGACAGCTGCACGATGAAATGGTCGTCGTCTCGTAGAGGAAGGACTTGGTGGTGATGTAACATCAGTGCAGTGATCTGATACAACCAGTGGCGGATCTAGGATTTTAATTTAGGGTATGCCGAGCTAATACTATAATATACAATTCAGTAAAATCCAATAAACAATTCGGTAAACAACTACAAATGTTATCAAGAAATTCGGTATACGAGTATAAAATAAAATAATTAAAAACATGATAATACAAGTATAAATTACAATATAAATAGTTCGAACATTTTAAGTATGAAATATGCATAAAAGAAGCTCACACATATATAATAGTTCAAAGAATACAATATTATTTCTTGTCCTTCTTGTCTAGCCTCCGTCTTCTAATAGCTATGAAACTCTTGATTATATCATTTTCATCACCGTGAAAGAAAATATCTCGCTTAATAAACGTGACTAGACAATTATCCAAAAGACTATCACCCATCTTATTTCTCAACTTATTTTGACTAAACTTATTGCAGAAAATACCCTCTCAACACTTGCCGTCGCCACCAGTAGAAGCAATACCAATTTCAGAAGCAAGTAAAGTAAATCATAAACTAGATGCTTCTCTATTTCAACAAGCTTAACCGAGAGATCAACAGGATTCTCTAGACATTTGAAACTATCATCTAGTCTTATGTCGTCAATATAGTTATCAAGTCGCAACTCAAGTTTTATCAAATCGGTGCTTGAGATGATGTTATTAGGGTAGAACTCAGCAAGTCTACGCACCTTTTGTGCATCAAAAGAAGTAAACGAGTCAGTAGGATTGAAGGCCGACATACAAGAAAGCAACTCCATAAATCAACTAGCAAAGAAGCAATTATTTGTTTCTACTCTATAAATCAACTAGCAATCTTGTACTCAAATCACATGTAGGATCGATATACACTAATATAGTAATCAAAAGGGGTGAATGATTGCACGGAAGCAAAAACAATTTTTTATTGATTCTCAAAGCACCCCTAAACAAATTATAAAAAACTGCTTCGGTTTCAGTAAAAACAGACTGACATACATTAACTAAAATAGCAATTCCCGAAGATCCAACCGTTGGATTGATGTGAAATTTTAACTGTAGAAACTAGATTCAATTTCGAAACTAACCCAATAATAATCAGCTCAATCGGATCTACGGATCTAAAGTTATGACCTTCACAAGCTAACTGTATAAGATATTGACGGAAATTGATCATATAGAGGACCGAATCTACAGGGTATGCCGTGGCCCACCTGGCATACCCTGTAGATCCGCCCCTGGATACAACTTTGTGCCGGTATTATGTAACCTATGCAGCTGTATTTCCTCTGAAAATTGTGTTGCATATGCTGGTGTTATGTAACTTTGAGGAGGGAATTGCATCACGCTTGTCAATACCGTACCAGAGGCTATACGGGATTGGTTCTTGAAATGGTACATTTCGGTACCGGTTTATATCGGTGTACCGTTTTCGGGTTTAATATAATATGATAATTTATATTTATAAGTATACATATGTTTAATTATATGTACACTAAAGCTCACTTATAATATTACTCTAAATACATAGTAGTACTATCAAATATAACATATAGTTCAATATATCATATTATCAATTTCACCGATATGGCTGGTATTAACCGGTATAATCGGTATCGAGATCGGTATGGTACATAAGATTCCTTTGTATGGGTTTAAATGCTGAAATAATACATATCGTCTATACTTCGTACATGTTTAAGTGCTGAAATAATGTATACCATTTATGTACCGGTAGTTATTGATAACTATGAATTGCATATGCATACGCTTCCGAGAGTCATTGTCTTGCTTGGAAATGATGAACTGATGTTTTATCGTGCAGCACTCTGATCCATTGCTGTTTTTCTATGCATTAATGAGACAAAGAAGTGCTGGTACATGGACATCCAGCCATTGATCATACGAGATGGATTAATTAACCTGACCTCTTCCAAGCGATTGAAGGACTACGGTTGAAGTCCGACATGGAAGTCTTCGAACTGGAACGCTTCAAACTCCGTTTTCAAAGCGAGTCAATGCCTAACCCCATAATACGGGGAACCTCGCTCGCAACAAGAGGTTGATTGGATTCACCGATCGAACGACGGATCAGCGCGCTAGCTGCTTACGACCGAGTCATCGATCACTTGCGCTACGAAATGGGCGGTGATTTAGGCTGTGAACAGGATTTGACCATGTCTTAACTGGTGCAGGCAGGGGTGTAGTATTGACCGGCTACGTGATTATCTTGATGCTATAATGCACGTAGTGTTTAGGCTGTTTTTCGCGTTTGCGGGTGAGCTCGGTAGCGTTGGCCGACAGTTGCGTTTGTTGCTGCTTTCTGCGGCGGTATTATTTGTTTTGCCCTCTGGGGAGGGTTTCTTTCTTCTTAATGAAATGACAGAGCTCCTGTCCCAAGTTTCAAAAAAAAATAATGCACGTGGTCCGTACAGATACTCCATGGATCGGTGGAGGAGATGGAGCTCTCGATCGTTGAGATGAGCTACCTAGGGCGCCGACACGGCCACCGGAATCCCGTTGCCAGGTCTCTGACAGTGGGCACCGTCCTGCCCCTCCGCCGCGGCTCGGGGCGCCCCTGCCGGCCGGTGGCGCCATTGGGCGATGATGCCACTACGCAAGGGAGGCATGAACGTAGTAAATGCTGACCGGCCGGCCGGCTAGCCGCGGCCTCCTGCATCTGCATGCTCTCTCTCTCTCTCTCTCTCTCTCTCTCTCTCTCTCTCTCATGTGTATGGGGGTGGTGTCCACCTCACGCGTTGATGCTCAGAGGCCATTCAATGTAGAGACAGAGGGGGAAGCGCGGCTCCAGCTCATGCCACGCATGGATTCGTACGTATTAGCTGCTGCTATCCTGTACCGTTCCGTTCAGGACCCACGTGTCGCTCGATCGGTGGGTGCATTTCGATCCGTCCATTCAGAAATCAACGCTTCGAGAGTAAGATTAGTTAGATGATGGCATGGATCGAACATTTCTCGTATTTGTGTAAGATTTTCATTGCGCAACTAACAAGGAGCAATGCCAAATCTGATCTATACGTTAACAAGCAAAAACGTACTAGTACAATAGTTCATGAAAGAGGCTAGCTCGCTATAGCTGTCGGCAGGCCTTAACGCTGAACTCGATCGAAATGTAGGTAGAATGAAATGCCCCAAAATTTCAAAACCAAATCAACCCTAATTGCGAACCCTAATTCGGTGTTTAATTGGATTTTAATAAAGTTTAATCGTTCTTGGATTCTTGAGGGATTGGATGGGAGTGGTTGGGGAACTTATCTTGGATCCTCGCTCGGACCGGTCCAAGCGACGCGCTCGCTGGTCGTCGTCTCCACCGGCTCCCGTCGTGTTGTCCTCCCCGCGATCGGTCTGCGCACGCGCGTCATGTGTGTCACGTCTTCTCCGCTTGCGTCGGCCTCGCGTCGGCCGTGCCGCCTCGTCACCTCGCCATCCCCTCCACTGCGTCGCCTCCATCGCCTGCCCTTGAGCCGTCGCCTCGCTGGGTCGTCACCCGCCTCGGGACCTCGTGCCACCCGCCCCAGTCGCCTCGCCGCGTCACGCCCCCGCTAGCCTCCTCGCCGCCTTGCGCGCATCCATGCCGTCTTGTGCTATAAAGCTTCATGCCGCATCCACCTTCGCCTCCCCTTGCTCGCCTCCCCCATCTTCCTCGGTTAGAACCCCCCTCGTCTTCCTCCCCGGCCAAACCCCGCCGCCACCCCCCTTCATCTCCCACCTCGGCCGAAGGCCTCCCCCGCCGCCTCGATTCCCTATCTCCTCCCCGAGCCACAAATCCCTCACCCTAGCCCTAACCCCCTTCGCCTCCCCGCTGTTTCCCCATCGCCCCAAACCCCACCGCCTTCTTCCCCAGCCCCGGCCGCCCTCGCGCGCCCTCGCCGCCGCCACGCTCGCCTCGCTGAACCCTAACCCTCCCCTGCTCTCTCTCTCTCTGCCAGGCCAAGCCCAGTCGGCCTCTTCTTGCCTCATTTATTCGCTCGCAGACCCGTCGATGGCGCTCGAACCACGGTCCCATGCGCCAGTCTCCCGCTCCGCCAGGCCCACCTGTCGGCCTCGTCGACTCGATGTCACGCTGGGCCCACCTGCCAGGTGCGGCCAGCCGTGCGATTGGGCTGGCCCATTTCCTCGCCGACGCGTGCATTCGACCAGCTTGGGCTGCCCCCGAGGCGGCCCGGCACTGTTTTATGTCATTTTTGTTTTCTTTTTGGATTGAGTTAATTCGAAAAATCCTTTTTAGTACTCCAAAAATTCGAAAAATCCACAGAAAAGTCCAAAAATGGCCCAAATACACTATCTTGACCGTCTCGAGCCACTGAGCCCAAAAACGACATTCGTTTCGCCTTTGAAGTCTCCAAAATTCCAAAATGCCAAAAAGGCCCTCAAACTCGCCTCCGGCCCTTTTCTCTCTCGATCCCTTTTCATTTCTCCTTTTCTTGTTTTTCTCTTTTCTTTTCTTTTTTTTGTTTTATTCATTTATTTATTGCTCGCTTGTTGTGCGCTAGATCCGAGCAACTGTTGGAACCCATCCCGGAGCGGTACGAGGAACCGGAGCAAGAGCAGGACGTGACCGGCACCGAGATCGACTACGTCGACGATGACCTAGGACTTCCCCTCGCCTCGCAAGTTAATTAATTAATTAGTTGAACATCAAAAGTTTTGTATATTAAAATAAAACCATCAAGCAGCATGCTTGATGCAGCTATTTTCAAAATGTGCTACGGTGAGAGGACTTTGGCGGGCAAACCACTTGATGACTACGTGCCCAAACCTCGGCCGATGATGAGGCCAATGTGAGTGGTGTGGTTTGTTGGTTTGGAATTGGCTAAGTCTTAGGTATAAAATAAGTAATCACCACCTTGGGCAAAGTAAATAACTTAGATCCCGCTCAACCATAAGTTGGGTCGGTCAGCCCCTTGACTCGATCCAACCTGGCTCGATACTTGAACTCCCCCTTGAAATACTTATAGATTGAAGCCACCATACTGTGTGACAAGTATGGACCGCGGAGCAACGGGGTGGACTGGAGGTTGACCGGTGGTGTCACCTGCCGATTCTCACAACGGTAGATACCCACAGTATCGGATCACGTCCCCGCCATGGCTAGTGGGTCCCGAGTACTGTGTGGTTTTGAAACTACCAGGTAAGTGCTAAAGAGGGGTAGTTCGACGAAAAGCTTTGATGGTCTCGACCCGGCCGCATGCATATAAGTTGCATGTAATTCGTACGTGGCATTAACGGTCGTAGATATCTTGTGGGTAAAGTTGAGCAGCTCTGCAGAGTCAAATAAATGGTATTCGAATACGCCGTGCTTCTGGTAAACGAAGTTAAGTTTGTATTGGGGTGAATCCCGTAACCTAACCCAAGTAGACTTGTTATTTCCAACTTGGCGTAATGATGAACTTATGAAAACTCAAAATTTTGCTTATTTCTATTATGTATGGTTTGTGTTTCAAATGTAAAATGACTTGAAAAATAAAACTGCATCCACAATTATAATAACCATATTGCCACTCCCTTTGTGAATACCCCTGCATGTAATATTCAGAGTTTTTTGTGCGGTTTGTTGAGTATTGTTGTGTACTCAGTCTTGCTTCTCAACCTATTTTAGAGTTCAAAGATGCCGAAGAATTCCAGAAGATCGTAGATGGCTTGGTAGTCTGGTTTTAGGGTTTTTTTTTTCTTTGCTCAGGCCTTGCATATGTGGTCTTTTGTGATGTATTATATTGAAGCCCGCCGCTTCCTTTGTAAAACTCTAGCCGTTAGGCTTTATTTGTATAAAGCAGTTGATTTCGCTCTTATGCTGGCAATGTATGACTTGGTTCCCGACGGCTAATCTTCCTGGGTAGCCGTTGTGGATTTAAACGCACCCCCTGAAAAGGGCGGTCCGTCACATAGAATGTATAGCTCTGTTTGTTTGTTTGTTTCGCATTAGAAGATCTACTCTGTATATTTTTTTACTGTGCTAACCCCTCACGTCCCCCCCCCCCCTAAATCTGGCCCCTTTCGTGCAAAATTGCAAAAACATTTAAGCGCGAAAGACCCAACAGGTGACATGTGTTACCTGCCGCACTTTGTTAACGCGGAAGGTCCTTCTGCGCTAGGAGAGCGTGGAAGGTCACCTGCCGCAGTTTGGTAACGCGGAAGGTCCTTCTGCGCTAGGAGAGCGTGGAAGCTAGCCGGACCTACCCTTCGGCGCTTGGAAAGTGCGGCAGCCAGCTTCTGTGCACAAGAAGCGTGGCATGTGCGGCCATGCGAGCGCAGGCAGGCGTGGGCGCATGGGTAGGTTCAGGGCGCGTGCAGTCGCAAGAGCACGTGTTGCTGTCTATGCCACGTGCACACGAAAGGTTGTCTTCCGCACTCTCTGGGCGCAGAAGGACCTTTCGTGCTAGCTACTAGACCGCATCAGACGACATGTGTCACCTGCCGTATCTTCTACACTCAGGAAGGAGATCGTTTTTGTAATTTTACATCCATGAGGTCAGATTTTTGGAAAGAATAGGCCTACGAGGCCATTTCGGTGAACAGATCCACAGAACATAGAGCAAGAAGAAGCTATGCATGCATGCTTGGATATATGATCAGAGATACAAAGCCAAGCCAACCATCCATGCACCTACAAAATTAAAGTCGATACATTATTTTTCTGCACATGTTTTGGTACGTAGGATCGATCGGTCGATCTGTGCCCAAAGGACAAACAAGTCCAGGTTGGCAACGCACCTAAAGATCGGCATGGCAAGTGACGAATTAAGGAAAAGAAACCATTGATGGTTTGTTGACCTTGGTAGCTAGATAATGTGGTTTGATCATTGGTTTCTGCTTCATAAATGGTGGTATACCTATTGACTTTGGTGTCATTTATTTTGACACTCCATAGTCCGAATGTGTGTTTTGCGGCTGGCGTTATTGCTTCAGTGTGGGGGCCTGAACTATACTGACGAACCGATGCTAGCTCAAGATGAGAGGGAGAAAACATATGATGACATGCATGTATGTTGCTTTGAGTTTGTACCATACTCAGAATAGATATATATATAGGATGACGGAATGAGACACCATGGTGTCTGGGCACCATGATTTTAAATGCGTTAATTCAAGTCAAATTCGGATATATTTTTCAAAACTTTAAATTTCAGGGTATATACCCATCTATAAGAATTCAAATGAAACACATACCTTTGAAAAAATATACTCGAATTTGAAGATTTGAACGAATTTAGATTACATACTTTGCTGATTTATATGTATGATCAGCACATACCTACAATCAAACTATCATCAAAAAATAAAACTTTAGTTTGAATTTCAGTTCAAACTTGTTTGAACTAGTTAGTAAACTGGTTGAACTCAACATCCTAAAAATTTCAAAAAATTTCGCACACCAATACATATGGAAAATATCCGTTTTGGATCATGGTGCCCAGGCACCATGGTGTCCCAGGTAATCGTACTATATATATATATATATATATATATATATATATATATATATATATATATATATGTATGTATGTATGTAGTAGAAGAATTATGTAGTCAGCCATATTTACATGTACTCCCTCCAGTTTGATAATATCTGTCATTTTAGACATAATCTCACATACCAAGAAATGAGTAAATGCTTGTAGCTCAGATGGTTTGTGCCCAGTTATCCAAGCCTCCCTACGCAGTTTGAAGCCTGGTTAAATGAATACTTAAATGTGAAAGTTACATGCATTGGTTCATCTCCTGTGCGAGGCGTGCAAAGCTCTCGTCTCTATGCAGCAATATTCTCACACCTGCCTCAAAACGCTCCAACGACAGATATTATCAAACTGGAGGGAGTACATAGTTAATTTTATTGGTAATGACACTTTACGGTCGCTCCTAGCGACAAACTCATGCGCTTTTATTCATAGCTATCCACGTGTCCTCCTCTCTGTGTGAGCCTTTTTTTTCCGTTCCCGGCGTGGGTACGCGCGCGTATCTATTCTATGGTCACAAAAAATTTACTCAAATAAAAAAAATTCAGCTCACAAAAAATCTCACGAGTTTAAAATTTTTGAGTTGAATTTTTGAACGAATTTTTTGAGCTGAATTTTTCAGAGTCGAATCTTTTTTATTTGATTTTTTTTCGTGGTGAAACTTTCTAGTTTGAAATTTTTTGTTTTATTTTTTTTTGAGTTGAAAATTTCTGATTTGATTTTTTTTGTTGAATTGTTACCACTGTTTAAAAATTTTAATTCAAATTTGAACTATAGGTTGCAAATGTGCTTTTAATGAAATTTGAGCAAACAAACTCCGATTCGCATGAAACTAATTTTGTTAGACTCCATGTGCTGTGAATGACTCAAATGTGCAAAAATATTTAGGGTTGTTCATGCTCTAAATCTTTTATTAATTTAAATCTTGCTGTAGGTATGGTTATTCATATATTTGCAAATTAAGGATTTAAACCTTGGAAAACTTAATGTAACCACTGTTTAAAGAACCTAAAAACAGTGTGGTCTCATATAGAATAAATAAATTTAGGAGAGTAATAATTGTTCTAATTGTTGCTTCACTAAAATGGACCGTTAATCTAGTTATTGAGAACCCTAGTTCCACGTATATGTAGATTAAATAGTTGACATTTGAAAATGGTTTAATACACTATTTGGGTACCCTGACAGCAGTAGGATACTTAATGTGGTAAAAATGCTTAGGGTAATATAATGGTCTTGCAGGTTGTCTCACTCAATATTTAGTACCTATACATGAGTAACCTTCGTCACCGGAAAACGTAATAGCATGAAATCTTAGAGTGAACCTTAGAAATTAGTAATCGATGTGTATGTTGATTGATTGTTTGATTCTTATCTGTATTCTTTTTGCCTTACTTTGATTTTGTTATTTGCCATGTTTTGCGACGTGACGGGTAGAATCCGACTTAGTCAACGATCCAGTCCTCGAACCCGAACTCTTCCTCGACGACAACGATCCGCAAGCACCCCTTGAACATGTTGATCCTAAGTTTGGAAATGTTTTTTATAACTGTTTTTATATGCATGCAATATGTTCATACTATATTACTTTGTGGTATCATGGTAGTTATAACCCTCATTATGGATATCCTCAATTATAATTGCCATGTGAACCATTGATAAACTTAGGACTTGGAAGGACACATGGGGAATGTGACTTGGGTACACTGCTAGAAAAATAGACATCAGTGGCGGTTCGTAACTGCCATCAGTGGCGGTTTTTTGAACCGCCACTGATATAGTACCACTGATAATCGAATATTATCAGTGGCGGTTCCAAAGAAAAACCGTCACTGATAATGCATTATTTGTGGCGGTTCTGAAGAAAAACCGCCACAAATAATTATATTTAATATTCTAGCAGTTTTAACACAAAATGAAGATATTTTCTAGGAGGTCACCCCTCACCCATCCTAATTAGTAGTACTCTCACCTAAGCACGCTTAACTAATGAGTTCTACCATCGATTTTAATGCAAATACAAGCACTTCCCGAGAGATCACCCATCCTAGTACTACTCCAGCCCAAGCACGCTTAACTTCAGAGTTCTTATGTGATCTAGTACCGTAGTGTTGGCATGATCACATTTGAAATATAACGTGTCCCCCTCCCCTTAACCCCACAAAGGACCCGAACACTAATTTTAGTATTCTCATACTCTGAATTTGTCATGCTCTATTTTAACTAAGTGCTCTATTTTATCATGACATGGGTACTCTATTTTACCACGACATGGATACTTCAAACTTCAACTAAGTGCTCTATTTTATCATGTCATGGTAAAATAGAGCACTTAGTTGAAGTTTGAAGTATCCATGTCGTGGTAAAATAGAGCACTTAGTTGAAATTGGGAGCACCCATGTCATAGTAAAATCAAGCACTTAGTTGAAGTTTGAAGTATCCATGTCACGGTAAAATCAAGCACTTAGTTGAAATTTGAAGTACCCATGTCATGGTAAAATCAAGCACTTAGTTGAAATTTGAAGTATCCATGTCACGGTAAAATCAAACACATGGAACCGCCACAGATAACAGTATATGCGACGGTTCTAACATAAAACCGCCACAAATACGCCCATTATCAGTGACGGTTTTTACATTGAACCGCCACAAATAGTTCCCAAGTATCAGTGGCGGTTTTTATTCCGAACTGCCACAGATAACCGAGTATCAGTGGCGGTTTGTGGTTAGAACCGCCACTGATAGTGCTCGAAGTATCAGTGGCGGTTCTAACCAAAAACCGCCACTGATACTCGGTTATCTATGGCGGTTCGAAATAAAAACCACCACTGATGATCCTGGCACCAGTTTGAGCTAAAAAACCGCCACTGATATTCCTATTAGTGGCGGTTCCAAACAAATTGCCACTGATAGGCGTCTCCTATGTGCAGTTTTGTAGTAGTGGTATACACACTAAATAATTGCTCATGCTTAGTTATTTAGAATGGAAACCTTAGTCTTTACAAAAGTTAAAAAGGTTGGATATGACAATAAAGAATACCGATATATTAATAAAAATGAAAACAAAACTATGCTTTGGACACGGATGATCTATTGGTAATAGCCGGTGGTGCGAGGGTGTACTAACACGTAGTTAGGGGGAGATTGTCGCCCGGGTCGAATTAAGGACCGAACTCAGTGTTGTATGATCCAAGATTAACCGTGCAACCACAATGCCGGTATGGGACGGCTATAACCAATTAAGTTGCTTAAAAACTGACTTTGCACCTTGGAAGGCCGTAGTAGCACGGGCTGTTCCTGAAAGTGCATCTAGACCCCTAAATTGGTTTTGGTTGATTAATGACAAACGATTAAAAAGGACTAATGTCTTCAATGAGCTTGTGGACAGGTAAAAGATTGAATGAGAGATCTTCTACATGCGAAGGACACCCTCAAACGAATTCAAGCAAGTAAAATGGCTTTGTAATCCTTTTTCTCTGTGCTTTGTGTCGTAGGAATGCCGTACTATTAAGAGGGATGCATCGTAGATGATCTAGGGTAGTCTCTATGCTCAGATGAATGTTACTTTAAATCTTTTTGAGACCCTAAGTCATCGCGCATGCACCGGAATGTGTTTTTATCTAAGTTCAAGTCGGACATTCCGATATTACATCGGAAGTTCTGATGTGACCGGACGTTCCGATGTGCATGCTTGCTTCAGTCCGATGCGTAGAAGATGTATCGGAAGTTCCGATATTTACGATCGGAAGTTCCGATACGTTGTAAAGCCTTCTAGGGTGCCCTCTGTAAAGATCGGAAGTTCCGATATTTGTCATCGGAAATTCCGATGTGTTCAAATCAAAAAAAGGGAGCTCTCTGGAATTATCGGACACTCCGATATATTCGATCGGACATTCCGATATTGGTATCGGAAGTTCCGATGTATATATCGGACAGTCCGATATGGACTTAGAAGCATTTTGCCAAGGGCTTTTCTGGGAACATCGGAAGTTCCGATGTTGACATCGGAAGTTCCGATGCATCTTGTGTAACAGCTAAAGTGCGCTCGAGTTCTGATTATTTGTACATATCGGACATTCCGATGTTGATATCGGAAGTTCGATATGCACCAGTGGGAGTATAACGGCTAGTTTTTGCAAGAAACTATAAATACCCCACCCTCTCTCATTTGAGAGTTACACACTCTATTTGGCGTAACTCTAGTGCACCTTGAGCCCTCTCTAGTCTACTTTTGAGCCCTCCTCTTTGATCTTAGGGATCATCCAAGGAGTGAGGACTAGAAGTGAGATTTGGAGCTAGAGTGAAAAGCAAGTGTCTTCCATCTTGAGCATTAGAGTGTTCCTCCAAGATCGATAACGTGCATTTGTTACTCTTGGAGGTTGAAGGACTCCTAGACGGCTAGGCGTCGATCACGAGCTCCCAAGGATTGTGGGTTGCCGTGAGAAGTTTGTAAAGGCCGGCTCCGCCTCCGAAAGGAAAGGAACCAAATAGTGGAACCAAGCCTCAAGTGTGACCGAGGTTTGGGAGGAAAGGGTTGGAAGAGACCCGGCTCTTTGGAGCCTCCTCAACGGAGACGTAGGATTCCCTCAAGAATCCGAACTCCGGGATCAATTCCGTGTCTCCTTTTTCACTTTGCTTTAACTTGTCTCATTATCGTTTTGATCCAATCTTCTTATATTGTCTCTTAAGTTCATTACTTTCAGTTGGTAATTGTCCGGGTCAAAAGTCGATCGGACATTCCGAACTGGTATCGGAAGTTCCGATTACATCGGAAGTTCCGATCCAACACCGGAAGTTCCGATACTCTTTCCGCTGCGACAAATTTAGTTTAAATTTTGAACTGCCTATTCACCCCCCCTCTAGGCAACTTTCTCATCTTTTCAGTTCCTGCGGGATTGCTCGTAGAGGTGTCCACACAAAGGTGTGGGTTAAACACATACAATGCAACAGTGTACGCCTTACTAATGGGGAGAAACGAGACGATCTGTTCGCCCGAGACGATGAGTTCGTCATGCTATGTATATTTTATCTTTCTGCCACCATTAGTAAGGGTTGACAGTATTGGACTGGTGCAAATTCGGGATTTAGTAATATAAATGTTACATATGATTTTCCTCGCGGTGCACCTAAGGAAGTGTGTTCAATATGCATTGCAAAAAAGGAAAATCATTATTTGTGGGTAAAGTTGTACCACTCTACAAAGTTAAAACTAATCGATTAGACGCGCTCTCTGTTATGAGCACTTGGTGAACTTGCACTAGTTAGAAGGTGATTTAATAATTTTTATTAAAATGGGAAGATAAAATTTGGAATAGAGAAATTACCCTGCAGATGATTCAACGCTTGACATCTGTTGGCAAGGTTAAGCTCAGCTGTTGTGCCGTGTGTTGGCAAATATAACGAATTTGTGTCTAGGTTGGGGTTAATTCAATTGTGCCATGTGTTGGTCATGGGATTGGATAAGTTGATATGATTATGATCAATTGAGAGATGTTGATGATATTGCTCCTTACTTTACTCATTAATCAATCGCTATTACAAGTTACGCTTTTGAATTACTATTCAATAATTACTTTCAATTTCGCTTTATACAATCAACCGTAGAGACCCACTTTGTATCAACTGGCATATATTTAGGCTTGCAAACACTTGAAGTCTTGCTGAGTACAAAATGTACTCACCCTTGCCTCGTTGTTGTTTTTAGGTGCAGAATTAGAATACTTCGATGAACCCTATGTCGGTACTGATTACGATGTCAACGATCATGCTTCTATCTAGGATCTATCCTCATCAGTTGCCTATGGAACATGGGTAGTGGCAAACTGAAGGATAAGAGTTTCATTCCTTTTGGACTTGTAATATTAATGTATGAACTGCTTCCGCTACAACGGTATTATTTTGGTAATGTATGGATGTGATTTCAATTTGTGTGTATGCGTGCTGGCTACTTGATCCAGGGAACAACACATGATGCATACCTAGAACCTGCCTTTTGTGATAGCACCGTATCGCAGAAGGAAGGGTCTCACACATTAGCTTATTAATACAACTTGTATCTAGAGGAGAGAGATTGACTAGGTTGGAAAGACTTGAGCCCACTAATTTTTTTTGTCCTAAAAAGACTTGTTACTTGCATGAATAACAAACAAATTCTCTCTTTCTTTTCTCTCTTCTACTTAAGGAACAAACTTATATGGCATGCTTATAGTAGTAACAAGTACACGGTACCATTGCGAGTTTCCCAAGTTGATTCAAGAGACCAAGCTGTCCCTAAACCATACTAATACAACAAAAACTTCACAGAGGCACTTTCCTATAGTTTTTTTATTTCTCTGTAAATTGCCATGACATATTGTAAAGACACTTTTTGCGTCATTTTAGATGGTGGCTTAAATGTAGAGACACTATTTGAGATATTTTGGATAAATAACATGGAATGTTGACCGTAGAGGCGTTTTTGAGACATTTTTAAATTATCAAAATAAAATTCACATAGAGACATTTTTTTAAGACACTTTATAAATTAATCTTATGTTGTACAGATGTTATTTACAGAATTTGTTATTATCTAGAGACAATAATTCTTTATCCTCAGTTTACTCTTCAGATGAATAGCAGCATGTAAAATTATAGTGCAAAGTGCAGCACTAAATAAAGAGCACAAATATATATGTCCTATATTTTTATTCTTTCATGTTGGTTACTAATTTTTTTTTTGAAAGAACACAACAAGAATGAATGGTAATGCATACACATGCTAAAATTTTTTGCAGGGGCTTTAGAGCCTCGATTCCAGAGTGTAGGCATACATTTTACCACTAAACGGGATGTACTCCGATTTAGTTAAGGTACACCTTATCGATCCTAAAGAACAAATACGTTGGCTCCTACCACCAAATCATTGACCCGACCTTCTGTTAATTACTAATTAACTTGAGTTACATTGTTACTTGAAGTAGTTTAGTCTTACCGTTACCGTTACATATATATCACCTTACAAACATGCATCCGATGTATATCTCATCCATCGGCCACATTTTTCTGCCCTGCTCCCACCGTTTAAGAAATATAAGACTAATATGATTTTGCATAACGATTAAAATTACAGTAAAATTGATAATTATATGAGAGAAAATGGCTTAGATATACACCACGTAATTATCTTGAAAGATGAAACATAATACTTCGTGTGAGTGGTAATGAATAAATACATACATATGGTTGAGAGAGAATAAATAAAAGTATAGTAGAATAAACTTTATTAAATATATATACAAATATTATATTTTTAAATAAAACTATTTAAATTGTATACCTTTTATCTCCGAACAAAGGAGTAGTACTTATCTGTTACTAATAATTGAAAATTTATTTCTGAGCAGGAAAGGCTGCCCTTTCCTATCGCGCGGAAAGACCACACCTGCAAGCAAGAACCGTGCGAAGGTATGAAAACACTGCCTAGCACTGAAAAACATCGATATCTTCACCCTCGGCTACTCCTGAAAATTCGAGATGAGCCCAAAAAAAAAAAAAAAAAAAAAAAACAGAAGAAGAAGAAAAAATGCGAGTCAAAATGCATCGTTGGTATGCATGCATGCAATCAGTAGCGGAGGACGGGAAAAAATTCTGATATGGCGAAATTATTATTTTTATATACCTTTATTATCCGTTATTGTTCTTTGAACATGTGCATCTCCTATCCTAATCTTAACATCAATTTTAAGGTAAGGTAATAGGATATCATCCTATTCTCATTTCGATAGTAGGTGTATTATAATGGCGGAGGACGGAGTAAAATTATGATGCGGCAAAATCGGTAGGATGGAATATTAAACAATATCGTAATGCCAAAAAAATTCATACAGAGTATATAAGGAGCAAAGTATTCGAGTTCAATCTACTGGACATCTTGCTAAAATAATTTTTCAAATCCACACATGAAATCATCAAGGTAAATATTTCATAAATATTTTGTGTTACTAACAGAACATGTGCTAAAAGTACTAAGAATCTACGAGGCAGAGCAGGTATGGCAGGTGCCATACCCAGCCATACCTGCTCCTCCGCCCCTGCATGCAATTCATAGTAACAGTAATACACATATACTTTCGACTCGTTCCTTGTATAGATACATGTAATCACAAGGTCGCAAACGATGCATTGGATACAATTCTTACACATTATACATGAAGTAGCCATTAATTACTCTGGAAATTAAAAATTGTAGTAACTGATCGAAGCAGTAGCACTACTAGTGAGTCAATGGTACGGTGGAGTACTCATGTATTATTTTGCTCTTATCCTTGGCCATGAAGAGACGCATTATACGATCCATCTGTGAATGGAACAGTAGTAGTGGAAAACCTTCCCTCTCCATCACTCAATAATTACGACGGTTACGTAGCCTAAAACATTGGGCAACAGTGCATTATTCATCGAAATACATATACGTGCACTGCGAAAGCATTTCAAAGTGAGAAATAAACTCAGACAAAATGTAATACACCGTGACAAATTGAATTTCCTCTAAATGCAAGTTGCATAAATCTCGAAGCAAATGAACGGGTAAGTAATCGTTGCCTACCATCCATTCATATTTTAATATTTGTACAAGTTTTAAAAAGAGATGCATAACAACACCTCATTATATAAACTAGCAGATCTACCCACACAACTGTGCGGCTAGATTTTATGTTTATCAACGCAGCTGCACGGTTAGCTAGATATTATGATATAGTTGTTTTTGAGATACAACTCTACTTTCTATCATAGAAATATAATTGTATTTGTTATATAACTTCAATATCTATATATGATTAATCTGCACTGTTACAATATGGCGCCACCAAAATAAATGGTGGAGATATTTATCTTTTTTTCTTTCGATTAATATGAAAATTTCTAGGTTTTTTTTACTTTTAGGATTATTGTGGAATTGTCTTGCCTTTAAAATGAATGAGGTGCATTATCATTTGTTATTTTTTATTTATATAGATATGTCTCTGCATGAAAATGGTTATAACTTGGCTAGTTTTTTTTTTTCTCTCGTTCAAGGCACCTATAAACATTATTTTTTGAGAGGTGCTTCTATGCTCTTCCTTTTAAAAGTTGCTCAACTATTAAAGCATGGATGAAGGGTAGATGGCGATTACTTACCTCTTCGTTTGCTTCAAGATTTGTACAACTTGTACTAGAAGGAAAAGCATAGAAGCGTTGCTCTTTTTTTTCGTGTTCTTGGCATCTATAAACATTATATAGCTCGAAAAGAAAAACAAATGGCATCTATAAACATTATTTTTTCGTGTTCTTGGCACCAAGCAATCGAAATATCTCTACTATTATAAAGCAACAGTTGGTGGCAGTGGTGAGTTCTACCCACGTCATTAATTGCCCTGCTTAATTGCCCTACGCAAAAAACGAAGCGTTGCTTTAATTAGCCAGCTTTCACAAGAAACGAAGCGTTCAAGATAGATGTTTGATCTTGTGAAATAATTTTTTTATTTTTTAATCTTTATTTTTCGTTATTAATTTTGTTTTTCGTAGCAATGCACGGGCATGTAACTAGTATGTCAAATTTTATACACAAAGCCGTATACCAATGTTGTGGAAAAAAAGAGAGACTAAAACCATGCACCGGTCTCTCTCTCTCCAGCAATTACACTAGCTACGCCCTCTCCATAAATGCGATTGCACCATCTCAACACTCTCCAGCAATAACTTCTTCCTCCCCTCTCCACATTCTCTTCCACCTGTGTTCCCCTTTCTTCTCCTCTTCCTCCTCCTCCTCCTCCTCTCCCATGGCCGCTTAGTTCCTCCTAAAGATTTCTCCACCCCTTGCTAGCCTTCTGAACCTTGCAAGTTGTTGCACCCAGCGAAACACCTTGAGAGTTGCAGAAAGACAAAGACATCGTAGTTCTATATTTGCATAGACAGAAATAGCGCGATTATCTCTTAGATCTCGCTGCCTGTCTCCCTGCCAAGGTTCTTTGGGCTAGCACGTCCTAGATCTGTTGCTACCTGTGCTGTTGCTTGGCAAGCGAGATACCTCTCTCTTTCTCTCTTTCTCTCTCTCTATATATATAGGACTGCGCTTGTTTGTTTGGTCGGAGAGATACACACATGTGTATGAAGAGATGGAAGGAGTGATAAGGCAAGAGTTAGGGTTTCAGAGTTAAAGATTATAATGATGATCCCGGCGAGGCACATGCCGTCGATGATCGGCCGGAGCAGCGCAGCCTACGGATCTTCGTCGGCACTGTCACTCGGTCAGGTATATAATCAACTGTCCAAAGAAATAATTTGGAGCTGAAGGGAATGAAAAGGGCTTGCATGTTTGCCTTCTCTCTTTTTTTTTTCAAAGATCACAACTTGCACGACTTGTTGCTATTGTTGTTGCCTTTGATCTTGTTTTCTCTCTCTCACTCCTGGTAAAATTCCCTTTGTTTTGATTTGAGGTTTTACTACTGTAGGGATTAATTAGAAGTTCAGAACTAGAAGAGGGCCAAGTATACATGTACTCATGATCCTTGTTAAGATAATCAATTAGTAGTAAATTTTTCCTTGGGAAGTGAGGAGTTTCAGCCTTTCAGGTAGAGGGGGGGGGGGGGGGGGGCAGGCCGGCGGGGCGCTAGAGGGGAGAGAGAGAGGCAATCTCCAGTACTAAGGTGGCTGCTGTTCACACATAGATTAGGTCATCAGGGTACATGAGCCCCCTTTTCTTTAAGACCTACTCGTCTCATATATAAAGGGACCAGATAAAAAGACTGGGATGGATGGAGAGGCGAGACTTCGGTGCCTAGTTCTTGATCTTCCACACATACAGAGAGAGGAGAGAGCAGTACAGGTTTGCTGTTGCTTGCTTCCTTGTTCTTTCAGCCTTGTGGCACCTCCTCTTTCTTCTTCCCTTTTGCAAGCTTGCTTTCACATCTTCAAGGGAGAAAAGGTTGCTTCACTTAATAATCCCCACCTGCTTCCTGATTTGTAGGTAGCATATAGCTCTTCCAATTCGTTCCCCAAATTATTTCTTTGTGTGTATGAACACATTTTTCCTCCCCAAAAATGTCAAAAATAAATAGTCAATTTGTTCATACAATTTTTCGTTCTATATATTTTGTACGTAAAACTTCTCCCGTTGTCTGGTAATCAATGCGTATGTGATGCATGACACGCATGGAATGCGGATGTACTGCAAGGCATAATCTGAGGCACCTAGTTGGTTAATTGCTTCTCTATTTATTATATGTAGTACACTGATCTTGATTTTTTGTTCTTGTTTCTCCTCCAAAATCGCAGCCAAACTTGTTGGATAATCAGCAGCTTCAGCACGCGCTCCAGCAGCAGCATCTGCCGGACCAGATCCCGGCGACGACGGCGGAGAGCGGCGACAACATGATCCACGGCCTGGAGTCGGACCCGCTGGGGGACGAGTTCGAGAGCAAGTCCGGCAGCGAGAACGTCGACGGCGTCTCCGTGGACGACCAGGACCCCAACCAGCCGCCGCGCAAGAAGCGCTACCACCGCCACACCCAGCACCAGATCCAGGAGATGGAAGCGTAATGCTCTCAGATACTCCTTCTAATGCTCATTTCTGTCCTTAATTTCCCCTTGTTCTTGAAATGGTATTAATGTTTAATTTTTCCCCTCGATCCTGCCCTGTTCTTGAGATGCCAGCAATGCTTAGTTTTTCCTTGTTATTGAATGTTATTATTCTAAAAACTATGCATAAAATGGTGTTGGGTTACTGAAATCTGAAATTAATCAGGAGATCATCAGAAATTTCAGAAAAAAAAAACAGCCCGCTACTAACTTCCAGACAGACTGATGTAAGCTTACGTAGAAGTCAAATTGAATTCTTGCTCGTCCTCCATATCCTTCAGTTTGACCCAAACCGTTTTTGTTCTTTTGCACTTCCCCAAACAAACGGAAGACAAAGCATTCAAGAACCAACTTTTCTGTGTTCACACTGAACTTTCATTTTTTATATACAATTAATTGATCACACACAAAATATTTTTTTTGAGAAGTGCTTCTATGCTCTTCCTTTTAAAAGTTGCACAACTATTAAAGCATGAATGAAGGGTAGATAGTGATTACTTACCCCTTCGTTTGCTTCAAGATTTGTGCAACTTGTACTAGAAGATGCTCATTTTTTTTTCTTGCAAATCTGTGATCAGTTTCTTCAAGGAATGCCCACACCCAGACGACAAGCAGCGCGAGGAGCTGAGCCGGGAGCTCGGGCTCGAGCCGCTCCAAGTGAAGTTTTGGTTCCAGAACAAGCGCACACAAATGAAGGTAATTAATCAACTAGTAATTGATACATGCATTTGCCTTGATTAATCTCATCACTTTGCTCGTACGCCATGGTGCCTGAACATCGTGATCCAAAACGGGTATTTTCCCTGTTTATTTGCATTCAAAGTTTTTTTTTAACGTTTTTAGGATGTTGAGTTTATCCAATTCAAACTAGAGTATGATAGTTTGATTATAGGTATGTGCTGATTATATATATATTTTCAAAGGTATGTGTTTCATTTGAATTGTTACAGCTGGTATATACCCTAAAACTGGAAGTTTTAAAAAATATACCCGAATTTAACTTAAATTTGTGCATTAAAATCATGGTGCTTGTCACCATTTTGGGGGGTGGGGTATGTGCATACATATAATACTTTCTATTCCCGTGAGTAGTTACTCCCATCACTGAAATGCCCACCCAAATGAACTTAAAATACTCCTCTATTACTCCCCCCGGTCTGGTAATATCTGTCGTTTTGGACATCGATACGGTCTTCAAAACACAACTTTGACCGCTAATTTTTATTATAATATATTTATAAAACCCAATAAAATTATAATATTATGAAAGTACTTCTCGAGGCAAGTCTATACATATAATTTTTATGTATCCAATTTAAATATTTAAAAATATATTGTTAGTCAAAGCTTCGGAAATTTGACCATCACTATGTCCAAAACGACAGGTATTACCAAACCGGAGGGAGTACCACACACGCACACGCACACGCACGCGCGCACACACACACACTAATTATAAGAAATTCCAATAAGATCCACATGAAAAAATTGAAAGGAGCGCATATTTTTTAGCGTATTTTGCAAATACCTTCATATACGTGTATAAAAAGGAGTATGTCTAAAAAGTATACATACCATCTCTGAAAAATATAAATACCACATAAATGGTCTTAAATACTTGTATACTACACGTACATATCCTTCGTTATGCGAGATACTCCGATCCCTACATTGTGAGATACGGCATAGGGAGTAATTAGTCCTCGGAGTGTGTGTGCGCGTTACCTAGGGCACCATGATCCAAAATGGGTATTTCTCATATGTAGTTGTATTTCAAATTTTTTTGAAATTTTTAAGATGTTTAGTTTAACCAGTTTACTAAAATTCAAACTAGAGCTTCTTTTTTTCTATGATAGTTTGATTGTTTGTATATGCTGATTATATATATAAATCAGCAAAGCATGTGATCTAAATTCGTTCAAATATTTGAATTCGAGTTTATTTTTTTCAAATGTATGTGTTTTATTTGAATTATTATAGATGAGTACATACCAAAAAACTGAAAGTTTTTTTAAAAAAATTCTTGAATTTGCCTTGAATTAACGCATTTAATATATATATATTTTGGGCTGGAGAGGGAGGGAGCGATCGAGCGAGCTCGCGAGCGAGCGTCACAACCACTTCATTTAAGCCTCTGACCTAGCTCCTGCAGGATGCATTCATGGTCTTTACTATAACTGGACAAAGTTTGTCCACGCACCCCCATGTCCACTTCTGCATGCACACTGCCAACTGCGGCAGGCCCCCCATAGTCAAACCCCCTTAGCCTATGTAACCTATCTACAACCTACCCTACCTTGCCTACGTGTACAATACAGCGACTGCATGCTACTGATCATGCCAATGCACAGTTGCTTGCTACCATATCTGTTTCTGCAGTCGCGTAGTAGTAACTGTTTATAGTGCTAATGATCGATTAAACGGTAGAAATCGAAATGGAAGTTGGAGTACATGCATCTTTGATGATGATGATGATGGCATTGTTGCATTGTGAATGGTTTTGCAGAACCATCATGAGAGGCAGGAGAACTCGCAGCTGCGCGCTGAGATCGATAAGCTCCGCGCCGAGAACATGCGGTACAAGGAGGCACTCAGCAGCGCCTCCTGCCCCAACTGCGGCGGCCCCGCCGCCCTCGGCGAGATGTCCTTCGACGAGCACCACCTCCGCATCGAGAACGCCCGACTCCGCGAGGAGGTAATGAACTCGATCGCACACTGTCAGTACGTACTCAGTACTGCCATCGCATCGCGTGCTTGATCATCACGAGCTTAATTCGATCGTATGTGCAATGCCATGTTGTGTTCAGATCGACAGGATCTCGGCTATAGCGGCCAAGTACGTGGGCAAACCGATGGTGCCCTTCCCGGTGCTTTCCAACCCGATGGCCGCGTCCCGCCTGCCGCTGGACCTCGCCGTGGGCGCGTACGGCGCCGTGCAGCCGGGCCTCGGCGCCGCCGACATGTTCGGCGCCGGCGCGGGGGAGCTGCTGAGGGGCGTGCAGCCGGAGGCCGACAAGCCCATGATCGTGGAGCTGGCCGTCGCGGCCATGGAGGAGCTGGTCCGCATGGCGCAGCTGGACGAGCCGCTGTGGGACGCGCGCGGGATCGACGGGCCGACGGAGACGCTCAACGAGGAGGAGTACGCTCTGATGTTCCCCAGGGGGCTCGGCCCCAAGCAGTACGGCCTCAAGTCGGAGGCCTCCCGCGACAGCGCCGTCGTCATCATGACCCACGCCAACCTCGTCGAGATCCTCATGGACGTGGTACGTGTCGTACGTGAGATCAACATTAACTCTAGCTTGCGAATATTTAGGTGATCGATTCTGGATTCTTCTTCTGATATGTGTTCAATTAATGTGTTTGAGTGCATGTGCAGAATCAATATGCGACGGTGTTCTCGAGCATCGTGTCGAAAGCCGCGACGCTGGAGGTTCTGTCGACCGGCGTGGCAGGGAACTACAATGGTGCTCTGCAAGTGGTGTGTTTGTGTTTCAACATGACTAATTCTCGGCCGTTTACCCGTTTAATTTGTTTCCTCCTAATCAAGAATTCAGTGCACAATCTGTTTGTTTTGTCAAAAAAAAAATATATATGTAGCATAGTATGGTGTAACAATCCATACCAAATTATTTGATGCATCATATATATATCTGTTGATCACTGAAATGAGACGTGACGTCCCATGGTTTTCGTCTACGTACTTTGCAGATGTCAGTGGAGTTTCAGGTGCCATCGCCGCTGGTGCCGACCAGAGAGAGCTACTTTGCGAGATACTGCAAGCAGAACTCGGACGGGACCTGGGCCGTCGTCGACGTCTCGCTGGACAGCCTACGCCCTAGCCCGGTCTTGAAGTGCCGGCGCAGGCCATCAGGCTGCATGATCCAAGAAATGCCCAATGGCTACTCAAAGGTGAATCTTAATTACAACACACTTTCCCATGCATATTCTGAATTTTACCTTGTTAACCGCACTAATATTTGGTTCAGAGACTGATGATCGATCGAGATAATTAAACACTTGTGTCCGTGTGCATCAGGTGACCTGGGTGGAACATGTCGAGGTGGACGACAGGTCGGTGCACGACGTCTACAAGCTCTTGGTGAACTCAGGGCTCGCCTTCGGTGCGCGACGGTGGGTCGGGACGCTGGACCGGCAGTGCGAGCGCCTTGCCAGCGTCATGGCCAGCAACATTCCGACCAGCGACATCGGTGGTACGATATAGCTAGTTAATACCATTTGTTGCTTCTAACCAGACGCTTCTAACCTTACGTGTGTTTGCCTACGAACGATTAATGTTGCAGTGATCACGAGCGCAGAGGGGAGGAAGAGCATGCTGAAGCTGGCGGAGAGGATGGTGATGAGCTTCTGCGGCGGCGTGACGGCCTCCGTCGCGCACCAGTGGACGACACTGTCTGGCAGCGGCGCGGAGGACGTCCGGGTCATGACGAGGAAGAGCGTCGACGACCCGGGGAGGCCGCCCGGCATTGTGCTCAACGCCGCCACCTCCTTCTGGCTCCCTGTCCCGCCGAAGCGCGTCTTCGACTTCCTCCGCGACGAGAGCTCTCGCAGCGAGGTAATGTCCACATACGATGAGAGCTATGATTCTTTGCATACACATATACTAATTAAGCTTGGTTAACACTTTATGGAACTCTTTTGGCAGTGGGACATCCTCTCTAATGGTGGCGTTGTTCAAGAAATGGCTCACATCGCCAATGGCCGGGATCATGGCAACTGCGTTTCGCTTCTTCGCGTCAATGTTAGTATATATTCGGAAGATTTGATTATTTATCCTCTTTTTTTATGATGTAATTGATTATTTGTTCCATATGTCTCACTGACATGTGACCACCTTAAGACCCGCATATCAGTGAGAGTGAGACATAACTGAGGATAAATCATCAATTAATCCTCGACTCCTCGTACATGTGATAATGCATAATATACTGATCGTTTCTAATACGACGCAGAGCACGAACTCAAACCAAAGCAACATGCTGATCCTTCAAGAGAGCTGCACCGACGCGTCGGGCTCCTACGTCATCTACGCGCCGGTGGACGTCGTGGCCATGAACGTCGTCCTCAACGGTGGCGACCCTGACTACGTCGCGCTCCTGCCGTCGGGCTTCGCCATCCTTCCGGAT
Source organism: Rhipidocladum racemiflorum (assembly GCA_036346355.1). Taxonomy (NCBI): domain Eukaryota; kingdom Viridiplantae; phylum Streptophyta; class Magnoliopsida; order Poales; family Poaceae; genus Rhipidocladum; species Rhipidocladum racemiflorum. The sequence continues at coordinate 5,773,430 of CM070575.1, forward strand.
GGCCCCGCCGGAAACATGCAAGCAGCAGGGGCGCCCCTCGAGGACCGCGTTGGCTCCGGTGGGTCACTCCTAACAGTGGCGTTCCAGATACTGGTCGACTCCGTCCCCACCGCGAAGCTCTCGCTGGGGTCGGTGGCGACCGTGAACAGCCTCATCGCCTGCACGGTGGAGCGTATCAAGGCGGCAGTCTCCGGCGAGAGAAACCCCCAGTAGCTTCATTTGAATTAAACAAGGTTCGTATGCGCGCTTGTATTGGAGGTATGCCCAAGGCCACTTGGACATTAAAACTTGCAAGTTGCATCAATGCTGGGCTACTCAATTTCCAACATGAGAATTTTGTTGGTTTCTCGGAATTAAGATGCGTTTTCTTCTGCAGGAGCAGCAAAATTTTGGAGCTTTCATCAGTGGGAAGTCAAGAACGCACCTCAGACTCTCCTTGCCATGTGGTGCTCATAGATTTTATTATTTTTTGCTTGTTTTTCCGCAAATTCAGGAAATTTCAAGAAGTGATTCCGTTCTTGCAAAAATGCGTCACCACTACGCAAGGGCGGTTGGTTCGGGTATTGACTTCCTCTTCAAGTTCGCCTCTCGGATGCTGCTATGTATGAATTTAGGGTTCTTCTGGAGCAAAAAAAAAAAAAAAAAACCATAATTTAATCTGTAATTTGTACCGTTCTGGCTGTCATGTTCAGACTTTACAGTACTTGGTAGGAGTTGCAGGATAGAGATTTGTGTCCCTTTGGGTTTATACTTTTGTAGCGTCTCTGTTCGATCACCATTACAATTCCAATTATGTGTGTGATTTGCTTGCTCTTGGTTGTTCCTTTGCTGTATCAATGAAGGCATTGCTGGTTAACCAGTTTCCAAAGTCCTTTTGGGGTAGAATTGCAGAAACAGCAGCTTTCTATTCGTGATGAGATGCAATGCTGTGTAAAATGATTTGCGTTTCATAACCTTGACATTATCTTTACCCCTATATAATTCACCAGTTAATTCTTTTCTACATGCACACCTTTTTCTGCCCCCACAGAGGATAATTTTTCTTTGTTCACCCCAAAACGTGCACCCAGAAATCATATTTCCTCATAATCAAAGGCTAAGATGTTTTAGAACATCACTTCATCAAATCTAATGGATCAAATCACCCGGTTCATCCCATCATCCCCATCGCTCTGCGCCTCTACTCCCGTGCGCCTCCTCCCCTAATCCCGTGCGCCATCTCCTCCCCAATTGCCGCCGCCTGCCCCTGCTCCCGTGCGCCTCCTCCTCTCGTTGCCGTCAAGCGCCCTCCCCGCGCAGCCCGAGGTGGGCAACGAGATCCCCATCCTCCGTCCGGGGCCTCCTGTCCAGCCCGATTCCTTCATCGCTTGGAGACGCGCCGCCGCCCTCACATCCGCTCCCATGCGCAAGGGTTGGAGACGCCCTCGCCCCTCCCCCCCCGCTTCCGCCCCGCCGGCGCGCCGTCCCTCGTCCATCCGCCGGCGCGCCCTCACTCGTCCATTCGCCGGCGCGCCCACCCCGTCCGCTCGGTCGCCGCTGGTTCGTCTTCTTCGAGTCGGCGCCGCCACTCCGTCGAACAGGTCGTTGCCACTCCTTCCTCCCCAAATCGGCACAACCTCCTGCCGCCTCCCGCCCCCGCCTCCCGCCGTCGTCTCCAACACGCCGCCCCATCGCCCGTCGACCGCCGCGCCATCTTGCAGCCGGCGCGCCTCCCCCCAGACACCGCCGCCGAAGCTCCTCCCCCACGTCCCTCCTCTTCCAGCCGCGTCCTCCCCCAGCCAGCAGCTCCAGGTGAAGAACTCTGATTTTTGAACTCTAATGAGGATGAAATAATCCAGGAGTGCAAAGCACTGAACACCGAGGAGGTCCAGGAGGAGGAGGGGGCCAAGCGCCACGATTATTTTGCTCCGGAGGCGGCAGTGCTGAGGGAGAACATGGCGCAGAAGGAGGCGCGAGCACCTTCCAAGAACAACAACCACGTCGTCGTGTTCGCCCGGCCGGCGGAGCCGAAGGAGAAGGAGAACGTGCCCCACGCCGCCAACGGATGAGGTCCGAGATGAAGGCAATACGTTTGGTAATCCCCCAGTCCTGCCTGCTTGTAATTTGTAAACATGTGCTTATTTGATTTTGTTCACTTCATTTGTCATTTGGTAATAACAGGTAGCAAATAAGCTATTTACCATGGCAAGCATTTCCAAAAGGATTGAAGATTTTGCAAATGAAAAACTTAATTCAGTTCTGGAAGTGATTCCAGCCACTGAATCTGCAGCTACTGAAATGGCTACACCTGAAGCACACAAGGTTTGGTTCATGCTCTAATCTCTTTCACATATTCCTGTGCTTATTCTGAACCGTGTTAGATGATGTTGAATAGAATTGCCTTGAACTTTATCATAAAGTCAACCAAGTGATCTCAATAAACTGTTGACAACAGAGAAAATGAAGCCAACGCGCTGCTGTAAATATGAAAATTGGCAAATATGATGAATGTGATGAGTAGGGTATGCAGTTGTCTTAATTGTATATTGGCTTGGAACATACTTATCTCTGTTTAACTTTTATGTTCCTTATCAAGCAAAGTATAGCCCCGCTGTTTTCTGATTAGGATGAATTGTATTTTCTGAAGGATGGTGGTTTAGAAAATATATCTTCTTCAGTAGCAGATGCTCAAACTTTGATGTCGCTCTATTTTGCTTTGTGCACCAAGGTTAGCGGTTACTGATTTGAAACCTTTTAGTATGATTTTGTGAATTCTACTAACAGCATGCATATTTTATCTTCCTTGCCAGAAACATTCCCTTCTCCGACATGCATTTGCAATATATGGTAGTCTACCACAAGCTGCCAAGCAGGTCCTGGCAGCCTATCATTCTCTTCCATGCCAATATCTCAGATATTCTTTTTGTTCTTGTTTAGTCTGTAATGGCAAATTTATTTATCGTATAAATTGTATGTCTTCCAGGCAGTTCACCGATAAGTACCCGTACTGATTCGCACGATAGGCTCCTCTCTTGATCTTCTTGGGATCATCTCAGATCCACCAGCTGACAATCGGGACCTCCTCATTCAGGTACAAGTTGCACTTATCTTTGCCTTTTAAGATATGTTGCATTCTATAGATCAAAATTCTACTTACACATGTATGGAAAAGAGGGGTCATGAAAATATGTCTGCTGTACATTTTTTTACCTAAATGCATTTGTATAACCCATGATATTGCATCCCCACACAGGTTTTACAGACTCTCACTGATGGAGCAGTTCCATCTCAAGATCTGATTTCCTCCGTGAAGAACTTATATTCCAAAACAAAGGTTTTCTACTTTTCTTTACCTGAGTACAACTTTAATTTCTTGCTGTCATTTATAAGAGCAGATTGTATACCTGCCTGAGATATTCTAAATTCTAAAATATCGACTTCATTTTGCAGGATATCGAGGTCCTTTTTGCTGTCTTGGCTCATCTGCCAAAAGATGAGGTTTCCCTCCTCTCTTCTTAGAACGTTTTAGATATAAAAAGTAACAAGCAGCACGCATACCATATAGCTAGCTTTATTTTACTGTGGAATAATGTTTATACTTATTTTTTTGAAGGGAAGCAGTGGGGGAGGGCCCTACTGAAATAATGTTTATACTTATTAAGTCCATGTATATCTTCCGCAATCACTTAATGACACTTGATTATCAAAATATATAACACATTTTGTTTATTTGAATTGTATTACCAAATATCGCCGTAGCGTTAGCACGGACAATATACAATTGTGCTTTAGCTTCCATAAGTGGGCAATTGCACTCAACTGCACTGGAATTTCGTGGTGTTATTTCAAAATCTCATTGCGGGTGTGCAAATCAGGTTATCAGTAATTATCTGATGCTGTTAATTCTGCTTTTCTTTTTGCAAACCCCCACTTGGCAGTGCCCTGTGACTACATGTTAGTATAATGTGGTTTCTATCAATTAATTGAATGAGCATGCACCTATCAATTAATTGAATGTGCTTTCTATCAATAATTATGCTTAACTGTGTTTGCACCGTGAAGGAGAGGAGCTAGGAACTCGGCATGTTCCCTCAAGTCAGCGAAACAACCAGATAGAATCAGGACATCCCTTTGCGGGATATGCAGGGAGCTCTTCTGGCGTACTAGAGGAGATTGCACTGAAGTGTGGATCTAAGGTAGTTTTGTGTTTTCAATATTGATGACTCAGAAGACTTGTTCTTGTAGTTAATCTTTATGGATGTTTAAATTTGCCTTTAGGTGGAGTACAGGTCAACATTATGTGATACTGCAGAACTACAGTTCTCTATCGAGGTACATTGGAACTTCTGTTCATGATTGGTACCTTCGTATTTTGTTTCAATTTTCATATTCAATTTAATCAAATAAGCAAGTTTGCCACTTGAATTTTATTGGAAGGTGCAAGTACATTTGAATTTTGGAAATTAATAATGGTAATAGAATACATGTGAAATTTTTAAGTTAATATTGGTAATAGGTGCCTACACTGGTAATATAACTCGACATAATTCTCTGAGAGATTAACAACCCTGACCATGAACCAAAATTTACTGCTTTATGCAGTTCTCACCAACTACTTGAAGGGAAATTTTTGCTGAAGAAATGTATTTTTTCTACTTGTAATGCTTACTTTTCTCATTTTCTTGTTTTTCTGACCCCTTACAGGTTTGGATTGTTGGAGAAAAAGTAGGTGAGGGAATTGGTAGGACAAGGAAAGAAGCACGGCGTCAAGTTGTAGAGATTTCTTTAAGAAGTTTGGCCAGTAAGTTTATGTTGCATGCTTGCGTCGCTTTGTAAGGTACTGTTTTCTTTGAATAGTGGTTGCATTGACACCACAATATCACGAAGTGCTTTCGTTTAAAGACCCACCCTTGTTGCTGCTGCTCTTAAAGACACGAAGAACAAAATCTGTAAATCTGTACAAGCTGTGTTCAACAGCTTCATGTACAGCAGTTTATCAGGCACCTTTAGACCATCACTATCAAGCTGTGTTGTTCGTACTCTTCTCTGTAGTGTGTTATTGCTTCTGTTATACTAACTGGCTATTGCTATCTGCTCTCTAGACAGATGTGGTGCTGCTAAGTTTGGAGGATCAAGGCGTTCGTCAGCTTTATCCAAAGGGCCCAAATATTGGTGCGTGGGATTCCCAACAATACTTATTTGTCTGTTACAGATGTATATGTAATTCAAATGGTTACATTGTGCACATCTTACTACACTTTATTACCAAAAAAATATATAACACCTTTTGTTTATTTGAATTGTATTACCAGATATCGCCGTAGCGTTAGCACGAGCAATATACTAGTCTTTCCTAAATAGACACATCCCAGTAACAACAGCATAGAACAGATTCTCCTTCAGAAGATGCATAGCATCAGATATATAAATTTACAACATTAGCTTCTCCTTCAGGAGATGCACAACATCAGTGACCTTAATTTACAACATTGCTTCCCCTTCAGAAGATGCACAACATCAGTGACCTTAACTTACAACATTGCTTCCCCTTCAGAAGATGTAGAGTTATGCCAATCATTCCATGTACAAACTCAAGTGATTCTGAGTGCCTTTCAAGTCTCGGAAACAATAACAGTAAAAGACTAATCAACGCATGCAACTCAGCCAGCCCAAATGAACTGGACAAAAAGCGAAACTGATCTTTAGCACGCTATGATCACCAAGGATCTCTGTGCACATGGTGTCTGCGAGAGAATCATTGCACGAATCCATGGCACTCATGAAGAGTATTTTCATTCCGTGGGGAGAACGGGAGAACGTCGGCAAATGAAAAATCATGGAACGGTGGACCTGCAAACCATGTGGACTTCAGGGGTAACTAATGTATTCTCTCTAAGACTATCATACGAAGAAATGAACAGAAATCATCTAAAAGTGAGAAAATGACAGAAATAACATAGTATGAAAAAAATATTTCAAGTTAACAAATAGTAATTTTGTTCAGAATGGTGAGTTTTTACTTTATTATTATCTCACTTTTGAGTTTACCCGTAAAGATACACAGTAAAGCACATGCTACTATACTTGCAACCATTTTTCTGCTGTAAAGAACATGAAAGGATGCTTATCCTACATTTAACTAATTAAGTGCTTCTAGAATTTGTACCCTTTTGTTCGGCTAAAAGGTAAAATGGAATGTGAGCTACCATCTTTGTTCCTCCTTCACTCCAGTTCACAATACCAGGACCGTTTCCTTGGGCAGTGGATGGTCCCAGTACAGATAAACAAATGGCCGGTTCATTCATGAGCCCTAAATAATCACATGCACGTTGCCAGACCCTCCTGTCTGAGGTTCGGGAACGAGCAACCTGCAGGAAAGCAAGTAACATACTTTCATGACAGGTGATGATAGCATAGCAAACCCTTGCTATATTTCTTATATCGGAAGGATCAAGTCACCACCTTAGCCAATGATACACGTCCTCTTGGAAGTAATTCATTGTGGCATGTTGCTAGCTTTGCAATGGCAGTCACTACAAAGCAGAGGAGCCTAGCTTGGGATGACTTTCTAGAAGATGAACCCATAGAATCAAATCCTGGCTCCTGACTTAATCCCAAACGGCTTGGAAACAAGAGATGAAAGAGGTCAATCATGAGTGATAGCATGGAAGTCTAGAAAAGAAAGCATCGTAGATTGTACAATGAAGACCAACCTAGTTGCCAGGTTTTCATATAATAGCAACTCCAAATTTTCAAATAGTTCACGAGCTACATCTTTGTGATTTATTCCTCCCACTCCATGCTCACCAATGGCCCAACACAGATGCAATGCTAATTCTGTCTGCATAGGCCGCATCCCATCAGAAAATTCAGTTGTAGACTTGTGGTGGAAAAGAGAATTAGTTTCATAAGAAAATCAGCACAAGAACAAAAAGAGAAGGCAATGATGTAGCAATTCCAGTGGCATTATGAAGTCAAAATTAGATACAAGAGCTTGAAAGATATACTTGCCTTTGCAGGATTATCATGGGCCTCCCCAAGTCTGTCAGTAATAGGCTTCTGCATAATGGTTCGAAATTATCATGCAGAATTGTTCACAAAATACTATATATAAAGGAAAGGTTTAAATGAACATTTTTGTTGTTGTTTCGAAGTGCTATAAATATGGGCTATTGGTTCATATGATTTAAACCATTACATAGTAATAGTCACTGACGCCTAGTCGATGCCTAGGCGTCCAATCGCCGAGCACTGACCACCAAGGGGCTCACCTCGCCTTGCGACAGCAAGTTGCCCCCCTAGCCGTGTCAAGCGTCGCTCGAGCCAACTAGGTATTGATTGCCATCACCTGGGCGGCGCAGGTTGGTGCCGAACTCAACGAGGTCGTGGCGGTAGGGGACGAGGTTGATCCGGTAGTAGCAGCGGGCAAGGATGAGGTGGATCAGGCGGGTTCCGACTCCGATGGCGGTGAGTTGAGGTCGGGCTCAGGCTCGGTGAGGATGGGCTTGAAGAAATCCATGATGATTTGGATTGGATCGGATCTCTGGGTTGGGGTTGGGGTTGGGGTCGGGGTCGGAGGGGTGCCATTGCCCCGAGGTTGGGGTGGGCCATCGATGGCCGACGCCCGAGGAAGGGAGGGAGATGTGGAGCCCTAGAGGGAGGAGGCGAGGAGGAAGCCGAGATTGGCCGAGTGCCGAGCGATTGGTGAGGATCTTCTGTGGTATTGTTTTCTTTTTAACTTAGTTTTCTGTGATAGATGTACGGATCTTCTGTGGCTGCCGACGTGCATATCTATATTGACTTTAGTTGCTGCTACATATGCATTATTTTGATGCTGCATTAAGTATTTAATAATTTAATATATTAGTATATTACTATATTTGCTGCTGCCTTTTGTTTAGTTGTTTGGTCATCTAACTATCGCCTAGGTGTCCAGGCGCCCCAGAGGCGACTTACATCACCGGGGCGCCATGATAACCAACCATGATAGTCACTTAGCCAGTACCTTTAGTAGTGCAATGATGCCAAGGGAGCGCTGGAATGCAGCCAATATGAAATCTGAGAGCCTTTTCCTCACCTACAAGGATGTTATAACAAAGAAATTGTTCAACTTAAATATAGATATATCATTGGAACTAGCACAAGTGATATAAGCAAAATAACTAAACCTAACTCCAGAAATGGTATGATGAAAATTAACAAACCTAATTTACTTCTTTCATTTTCTTCATCCAATATTTCCAACATAAATTAAGTGGACATAACATATCACTTCCCCATGTATATGACAGTTAGATACTCAAAATATCTTAAACTTTTAGAATATCTTTAGGAATTAGAAGTTTCAACAAAACTAGGTCAGAAAATATTTCCAAATAAAACAAGGGAAATGGATCGAGATCTTTCAAATCAGTATGTTTTGCAACAGCATGACCAGCAGAAGCCTAGAGCTACATTTGTGATTTGCAAGAAAACATCCAACTGGCAATATAAGGTATGGCAATTTGATCAGTTCATGTGAATGGCACCTGCGGAATCAAGGTGGGAAAACAGCTTAGGATCTTTGTCTAGTTGGCTATCAGGAATTCAAGCGTGCGTTCTGCGACAATAGGATCTGCAAACTCCCTACACCAATAAAGAGAAGTTCAGCGATTTTGAGGGCTCTGTGAAGTAATTCAACCAGGGCATGCCCAATACATCAAGAAACAAATGCAGAGAAAAACATTTAATGATTCTTTTCACCAAAAATTGGACAGATAAAATAATAATAACTACTACTAGATCAAGCTCTGTCCTAAGTCTTAACGACTCAAAGATCGCACAGTATTGGAACATTGACATAAAATTGTAGCGGAGAAGTACAATTCTACCCAAAATGATGAAAAATTCAAAACACTGAACCCTCCCCCATCGAAATGTAAGAGAAAACATCTTTGCAGAACTAGATTGAAAAAAAGAATCACATAGGTGAACCGAAGCACGGCTCGCAAGAAGCAGCACGCCGCTGGAGGCCATAGACTGGGTCGGCGCGGCGGCGCAGCGCTGGAACAGCTTGCTCATCACAGGGAACGCCCGCGCCACCATCTCGTCGCTCGCCTCCTTGGCCTCCTTGCACATCTCGCAGACGCTCCTCACCTTCACACAAAAGGCATCCAATTCAAGAAACCAAACCTAGGAATCCCAGGTCCGGTTCCAAGACCAAGAGACGAGCCATGGGAAGGAAGGTCTGCGGGAGATGCGCTTACGGATTGGAGGGAGTTGGGGTCGGAGGCGGGGTCGGCGGCGGAAAGCGAACGGAGGTGGAAGCCGTAGCAGCCGTCACCGGCCGCTAGCTCCGGCGAAGCCATGGCCGTCGCCGTTGTGTTCGCCTCTGACAAGTGGGTTAGAGATGGGGACGAATGGGCTTCGACCCCTTGGATCTACTTCATAGAGCCTATCAAAGGCCCAATCAATACTAGGCCCACTTGAAGCAAATCTATTTGCTACAAGGTCCAAATCCAAAAGGCAAGCCCATCAATCGTAACGAAACAGTAACCAAGTGCAATGCCATTGAAGCACCCAACAGCGAGCTCTGCTATTGAAAAGTACAAGTTTTTTTTTCCTCGAAAATAAACTGCAGGAGCTCTGCTATTGCATTGTAGATGAAGAAAAGTATTTACAAAACCAAAGCTCTACCTTATCTAAGTGCGGAAACAAAAGAAAACTACCACAGAGGGAGTTGCTTGAAGAGCAAAATCAACAAGGTAGCACACTGCACCTGCTCCAAGAGCCAGCGCTGCCAGTTCAGTATCAAACAGCAGCCAGAAAGGCCAAGTTTTTGGCTGGTAAGGTTGATATTGCTATACAGTGTGAATCATAATAGGAGTCTTATTTATGTTAAGCACAAGCAACTACTGTGACATCAAGAGCACGTTTAGATATGAAGATATTGCAGAGAACCGCATACACTGAAAATGGGTATTCATGTTTAAAACAATTATGAAAAAGATGTTTTGTTCTAGTGCCATCCACAGGAGAACTACTACAAAAGCTAAAGGGAAAGGAACTAGTGGCAAACATTTGTGGAAGCAACCCATTCTCTCCTCATCATACCATTGTTAGGAACAAAGCGACGAGAGAGCGAAATAGAACCTATAATTCGTCTCAAACTACAGTAATTTGCAGACCACATTTCTATTCAGGCCCCCTGGGTTCCTGATGACTTGAACTTAAGTGCCACTCCAGCATGAATACAATTGACATTGAAGACTTTGAAAAGAAAGCCAGATGAGCAGCATTAGCTTGTTGCCAAGTAAACTGTGATCTAGCCATTGCCTTCCATTTTACATCTGCTAGCAAAGGGGGTCAACAGAAAATGTGAAGTACTTCTCAGTTCTCACCATTTCACCAGGGTAAATACTTTGCAATATGATATCAAATGAAGAAAAAACTAGATCAAAATATATCACTCACCATATGAAGGTAAAAAGGATTGACCTGATTGGATGTTCATGGCAGCAATTCCTGATTAATGAGTGAATCAGTCTACGCTGAAGGTGGGCATGGTTCACTGCAGCAAAGGAAGACTAGAACGAGAAACAAGTTATCAAGAATGTCATGCGGCGAGGGATTTTGAGGGTACAGACTACAGAGGCTGCAGCCAAAGCATTAAGATCAAGAGATTCGCGAGAGAGTGTGCACCATGCAGTTCAAGAATCATTTCTGGCATTGGCGTAGTAGCACTTGGAATAGATGAAGTTGCATCCACCAGACAGTACCATTTTCATGTGGCTGTATGTGTCTAACTGAAATAGGGAAAGACTAATACGAGTGAGGCACTTGCAGTGTCAGAAGGCTGCCTGAACCAACCACACCTTTAGCCAACATTTTTCCATGACCACATGAGGCTTCTAAGGAGATGATCTACAAAATTGAAGTAACATCGTAACTGACATTAGCCTCCGACAGTATGTGTCTAACTGAAATATGGAAAGATTAATACGAGTGAGGCAATTGCAGTGTCAGAAAGCTGCCTGAACCAACCACACCTTTCGCCAATATTTTTCCATGGCCGCATGAGGCTTCCGAGGAGATGATCTACAAAATTGAAGTAACATCGTAATTGACATTAGCTTCCGACAGTATGTGTCTAATTGAAATAGGGAAGATTAATAAGAGTGAGACACTTACAGTTTTATCACTGGTTAGTCAAGTTTGCACATGTGCAGTTGAGCAGCATGTAAATCTTCGGCAGAAGTGAGATAGTCAAGTTTTCACGTGTGTAGTTGAGCAGCATGTAAATCCTCGGCAGAAGTGAGATCCTGATTTAGTGTTGGCTGATAAGAACAAAACTTGCACTACTTTATCGCTGACAACAATGAGAAGATAAAAAAGCAAACACAGAATAAGAACAAAAATTGCACTACTTTGTTGCAGACAACAATGAGAAGATAAAGAAGCAACCATAGAACTCAGTATAAAGGTAAAAAAATAGAACTCATAAAATGGCGATCTTCTGAAGTCTTAAGATACACTGCATTGGGTTGGGGAACAAAAAAAATCCAAGGTGTTTACTAGATTGAAGAAAGAAAATGACAAAATTAACAAAGGTAATTTCCATGTACGCTATCAGAAAGTTCTGGTCAGTTCAATTACTTAGTACGCAGTAGAACGATGAAAGAAAATGACAAAATTAACAAAGGTAATTTCCATGTACGCTATCAGAAAGTTCTGGTCAGTTCAATTACTTAGTACGGAGTAGAACGATGAAAGAAAATGACAAAATTAACAAAGGTAATTTCCATGTACGCTATCAGAAAGTTCTGGTCAGTTCAATTACTTAGTACGCAGTAGAACGATGACATTCGTATCATTTGAAATTTTTGAATTTTGAAATGCAAATCATGTCATGGACTGCATGGCTTTTTTTACCAAGATAACAATACTTCAGTAAAATCTGCTAAGGATAAATGACAAATAATATGTGAAAACTAAAATCATACAATACCATGGTATGTAGTTGTTCTGGTTAATTCAGCAACTTACTAAGAAGCACTGTGAGTGTGTAGAAGATCTACAAAGGGTAAATGACATTTGCATCATGTGGAATGCAAGCCTGACATCAAAACCTTCACAAAACAAGTCAAGCGCTCATAATAACACACCTTGATCCTATCTGATCCAAAAACATCAGGATCGTAAACACATATCACTGAATTGTGACCCTAAACTACCTCATGTTCTCTAAAGATAATCTAGCCAATACATAACGTGGTGGACCATGTGATTCCTATAAGACTGTCCTAATTTCTGAAAAACTGTATCCCAGATATAAGCAGACCAGCAACTCAAAGAGAGTAAGGATGGTCGAATTGAAACAATTGGTATTCAAGGTTTAATTATAAATTATCAACCTATATGAATCAAGATTTAATACAATCATATTTTTGTTTCTCCCATTTTATGTTTTAAACAAAATTCACATACATGCCCTTTGCAGTCCATTCATGTATAGTTGAATTGCCATATCACATCAATTTCCTGAGAGCATGATCATAGCTGGGAATCCCTTTCATGGATAGAGCTGACAATGGAAAATTCACGGGAAAGAAAGGTAAGTAATGCTATACCAAGATGGAACAACATAATAAGCTAGTTTTCAATCATTATTTTAACATAATGCTGCACACTTCAATATTTCAGCACAAATAGGAGTTATACCTTCAGACTTCCTACTACCGCATTGTTGATTTCCAAAGTTGTACCATAGGCCCACAGCTATCAGGCAACAAATAATCATAGTTCGAGTCTGAAAGTTTGGAGCCATACATTGATTCATATTCCTACTTTTTCACAGAAAGAACATAAAACAATTACACAAGTACCTTTCATACGGATGCAAAGGGATAACACATTGGATATACCTATTTAATAATAGCACAAGATCTGAATTGGGAAATGAAGCACTGGATTGAAAAAAATTGGAAACCTTAATATCAGTAGCAGAACACCGAAAACTCGTTATTTCAACAATTATATTACACCTGAACTTGCGGAGTGCACCACCGAGTCTTCATGAGTGACAACCAAAATATACATGCAAATATTCTAGAAGCCTACCAGAACGAACATAAAAACACCTGCACAACAAACCAAGAAAATGGTGAATATATCACATATTTCATCGATTAAGACAAAGAAACTCAGAACTGTCATTAAGTGTGGATTGCATTAGTATTCACAACTTAAGAGAAGACAAGCGGTGTGCAGAACAAATCATAAATAGTGCTTTAGGACAACTATTTTCATTATTCCTGAGAAGAAAAATGGACAACTAACTGGGAAATTCGTTTGAATGCCCATATTTGATATAGCAGGAGGATATTTGGAAGCTGTTATTAAAAGCTCAAATGCTTGGGAACAAACTGATGAAGCTGAGAGTCAAATTCTTTGGAATATCAAGAAATGATTACAGTACAAGTGAATTTACAAGTTTCTACAAAGACCACAACCATACACAGTTTGATTATGGAACAATAGTGCTACCTTGAAACGTAAGATCTTTCTAGTTTTCTTTTAATAAGTTTTATGCGCACATCTAGATATTGTTTCTATCTGATACGAAAAATATCAGGACTGTAAACACTTGTCACTGAATTGTTAACCAAAAAGCACTTCATGTTTTCCAAAGATGAACTAGCCAATACAGAATGTAATGGACTATGTAATTCCAATAAGACTTTCATGATTTCTGAAAATCTGCAAGTGACAGCGTGTGTTAGGATAGTCAAACTGAAACAATGGGTATCCAAGGTTTAATTATGAATGATCTACCTATATGAATCAAGACTTAAGACAATCATCTTTTTTCTTCTCCCATTTTGTGTCATAAACACAATTCACATACATGCCCTTTGCCAACAAGTAATCCCTTTCTTTAATTCCAATTCACATTCATGTATAAATGTGTAGCAGGTGACTTGCCAACAAGTTGCCATATCACATCATTTTCCTGAGAGGAAGATCACTCACAGCAAGGAATCCCCTTCATTGCTAGAGCTGACAACACAAATTTCAAGGGAAAGAGGGTAAGTGATGTTATGCCGAGATGGAGAAACATAATAAGCTAGTGTTAATTTTATTAGGTTTTCAATCATGTACCTTAATGGGGTTTTGCAATTGGCAAATTGCACATACCCTACACTACCTCCATCATAACATACTGCTCACGTCACTATTTTAGCACAAATGGGAGCTATACGTTTTGACCTGCTACTGCTGCATTGTTGGTTTCCAAAGCTGTACCACAGCTGTCAAGCAACCCAAGAATCTTAGATATGAGTCTGAAAATTTGGAACCACACATCATGTCAGATTTCTACCTTTCCCCAGAATGAACAGAAAATAATTACACAATTCCATAAGGGAAAACATGTTGGACATACCTATTTAATGATAGCCTGAGATCTGAAGTGACTCATGCATTTACTGATATGATATGGTGGGTATTATTGTGAAGATACTATACACAACTAAATTTCATCAAGCAACAATAGCTATGTCGAATGCAAGACAACAACAGCTATGTCGAATGCAAGAACACCTGGTATCGGTAATTTCGCATTGGACTGAAAAATTGAAAACCTTAATATCAGTAGCAAAACTCTGAAAACTCATTGTTTTCCAAAATTATGCCACGATGATCTTTGGATACATTACAGCCGAACTTACCAAGAACAGCCAGTCTTCATGAGCGACGACCAAACTGAAAAAATTGTCTAGAGTCTACCAGAACAAAGATAAGAACACCTACACAGAAAACCAAACGAAATGGTGAATACATCACACATTTCGTCCAGGAAGGAAGAAAAAAACTATGAAATGCCATGAACTGTATATTACACTTCTGCAAATTATGAGAACACGAGTGGCATGGAGAACAAATCATAAATAATGCGTTAGAACAACTATGTTTAATTACTCTTGAGCAGAGAAATGGAAAATTCGTTTCTATGCCCCTAGGAGGATAGTTGGGAATTCTTACTGAAAGCTCAATAGGAGGATAGTCAGAAGTTCTCACTGAAAGCTCAAATGCATGGGACCAAACTTATGAAGTTGAAAAGTCAAAATCTTTGGAATATCAAGGACTAATTACAGTACAAGTGAATTTATAGGCTTCTACAAAGACCACAGCCCCTCCCTGAATACACATTTTGGCTATGAAATAATGTTGCTATGTTGAAAATGTAGTATCTTTCTCGTTTTGGTTTAATCAAAGACAAGTTCACACATGCAGCAACTTGTTCATGACGGGGGTGCCACTTATATGACATCTCTTTTGTAAATATAGATTTTAAAAGTTTGCTGGGCACATCTAGTTTTTTCTTTTTTGGAGCCATCTAGATGTTGATGTGGTACATCAGGAGTGAAGTTCCACGTACTTACATGATTTATGTACAGGAGGAAGATATACCACACATGGATTGAGAGAGCTCTACAAGGCTAGAAGAATGTACAAACCCCAAGACGGAGCCCTGCATCAAAAAAAAAAAAAAACACAGCTCAGATGAGGCGGGCGGGATTAGGAAAAGGAAAGGGTAATGGTGGGAATCGGGGATGGGACTAGTTGTTACCTTGGATTAGTCTATAGTGTGACTTGTGGGATGATTCCCATCAATTTTCTGCACCGCTGGTTTAGCCCCTCGTTGCCGCATAATCTTACATCCAATTCTTGCAGTGAACTCGGGACGCCGCCCTTGGGCAGAGAACGGATGGCTGGACAGAACCTGATCTCTAATGTCTTGAGGTTGGCAAGTCTATGTAGCCCTGCAGGGAGGCGCTGCAGCTTGGTGCACACAAAAAATGTGAGTTCCTGGAGGGATGTGAGGAGGTGGAAGGCCTCCTCTTGCTCCTTTGTGAAGCGCTCCACCTCTTCGTTCAATCCAAAGGTTAATTTGGTGAGGGAGGGAGCGAGGAGGCTGCAGATGCGCTCAGCAAGGAATCCTGCGACGTCGTCCGTGCGGACATCCAGCGGTTTGGAGGAAGGGCGAAGCAGCTGCTGCTGCTGCTCTGGATACACATCCAAAAGCACGGGGGGTTCCGAACCAACGAAGAATTTTGGGGTTCCACGGATGACCAATTGGCTGAGCTGACCCCGGGTGAGGAGAGGCCACAGGCCCTTGCATGTTAAATCCTCTCCACAAGACGATATTTCTAATCGAGTGAGACAGGTGAGGTTTGCGAGGGGCTCCACCGTCTCCATGCCCTCCAGACGACCCTCAAGTTCTAGGGTTTGCAGGGAGGATGGGAAAGGGCAACAGGAAGGGGAGGAGTAGGCGGAGAGCAGCTTGGGGCATCTCCGTATGGCTAAACTCCGGAGGGATCGCAGGGCTTGGAGCCCTCCTCCTCCTCCTCCACCTCGACCCCCTCCTACTCCATCGATAATTCCTGCCTTGCGGCCATTAGGAGAAGCCACCAGGCTCAGCGCTCCGCAGTACCCGATCCACAACGACCGTAGAGAGTTGGAGAGATGGGCAGGGAGGAGCAGCAACGCCTCTTCTTCCACAACTGGCTCTACTACTTCTACTTCTACTTCATCTCCCTCCACTTCCTCTGCTGTTAGCCGCCGCTGTTGTCCTAGTTTTGCTTCATCCTCCAATTTAACAGCCGGAGATGATGGCAGTGCCACTGGTGGTTGCTGCTCGCCCTCCACGCTCAACCATGTTATCTTCTCACATGCCACTATATACAAATCAGAGAGCTCCGGGAGATGAGAAAGAAGCTGCGTTATCTCCTTCCCACTAGCACCACAGTTCATAATATCAAGAACCTCAACTGGAAGCCACCATCTGACATCACTCCTCCTTTCTAGCGGCATGAACACACTTCTTGTATCATGAATTCTAAGTGTCTTCAACGAAGTTAGCATTTGAAGATGCTCCTCAGCCAGTGGCGGGCATGCTATGAGCTCCAACTCTTGTAGCCGGGTTAAATTATGGAATGCTAACACCGTGTCATGTAGGCTGTGTAGGGCCTCATTTCCTTCAATTCCCAATGAGAATGATTCGTCTGAGTAAACCAACCTTTCCAGACCTCTTCCTATGCTACTTATGCGAACGGAGCACAAGGTGTGAGTGTAAGGAATAGGAGGAAGCGATAACAGTTTTGGACAATCCTCAATCTCAAGCACTTGCAGCCTGGGAAACCAAGTTGCATTCCCATCTCCCTCCAACGGACGACTAGTACAGTGCGAAAATGGCAGCTCTGTTAATTCAGCGCAATCCTTCACGACAAGTACTTCAATAAGTGAGAAGAACATAGGGCAAGCTTCTTTTGCTACCCATTTTCTAAATTTTGGCAACCCAACAAGTTCTAGCCTTTTTAAATTCCGGAAGTTTTGGCCTGTAATGCAACCAAATAATTCTTCACCACGTTCAGTAATCAGACACAACTCCCCAAGTGGTGGAAGGGTTTTCCAAGCTACGCCGTGTAGACGGAGAGCCTCCAAGCCTTTGAAAGAGAGTTTTGTGCCCAGCCATGTCGGGCAAGTAAAGCCTCCATGCCCATCAATACATAGCTCTTTGAGGCTGTTATGTGGTCGAAGGCCCTCAAGTACTTGATCTTCTTTGTCAGGGTTCTTACTAGATCGGTAATTGCCCCAATTTAATGTTAATTCCCGTAAGCGATTTTTGTATAGTAGCTTGGCTTCATGGGCTTCATTTACTTGTACTTCCTCAAGATTATAAATACCAAGTGATCCTCCAAGCTCTGACAGTTGCCCTAATTCCCTTAATTCAAAACCATCCCTTTCTTTTTTGACTCGGAATTCCCTTAGCTCTTGTAAGCAATGTAGTTTTCCAACATTAGGAATGTTGGAGTGGAGTTCATTACTTGGGACAAGGAAATGGCGCAATTTTACAAGGTTTGTCATCTCTCCATGCAAGCTCTGAGCACCATGACACCGTCCTATGTCCAGAACCCTTAAGTGATAAAATCTTGATAGACTGTTTGGTAAATGCACCTCATCACTACCAAACTCTGTCGCAAGCCTTAGGTAGCGAAGGTGGACAAGTTTTGAGAAGTTGGGCAATATAGACTCCACATTTTGTGGCATTGTTGACAAATGGATAACACGAAGAGATTTTTCATCTTTAAATAAATCACGGAAAGTCTCAGTAAAGCTTGCATCATATTCTCCAAAGAGCATCAAAGTGTGAAGGTTTCCATGTTTCATTCTATTCTTTAGTTTACCTAGTTCCTTCCTGAAGTTTCCTTCGATAGTTCCATCCTCACTACTGGCAGGGCTCATACTAATGGACAAGTGATAGATAGATGGAGGAACTTCTATAGTTCTTGCACTAGAAGAATGTATATGCAGACATTCTTGTGAGGAAACCTTCAGTGCTAAATCATGCAGCAGGTCATGAATAACGTAGTATGTACCCCTCCGTTTTTCTGTTTCTTGTTTGAAAAATCCATAATTGACCAACCCATTCAAGCATTTAAGCCCTACATCTTCAATTCTTTCGTTTGCGTGACCTGGACGTAGAATGTCTAGTCCTATCCAGAAGCGAATGAGCTCTTCACTCTCAAAACTGTAATCCTCAGGAAACAATGCACAATAGGAAAAGCATTGTTGTAGGTGAAACGGGAGGTAGTCAAAGCTAAGCTTCAATGCAGGCATAATATCATGATCTCCGGTTTGCGATTCCCATTCTTTACTTTCAAGAACTCTTGTCCAATGATCTGGGGTAAGGTTTTTTCTCAATAATCTACCTACAGTTTTTGCTGCTAGAGGAGAACCCTTCAATTTTTCCACTATTTTTTCCCCAATAGCAAGTAGGTCACCATCTTTGAATTGTTGATTGGTTTCACCAAACACACATGCTTCAAAGAAGCCCCAGAATTCTTTAGGCTTCAAACCTTCTAGTTGTATTGAGTTATCTTTACCAATGCTACGGCTCTCCAGCTTAACAATGGCAGATCCCAGCAACTCTAGATCAAGGATCGTGGAGACCTTAGCACATATGGGTTGTAGTTGCTCTACTATATGTTTCATTTTTCTAGAGAGATCCACCCTATCAAAGTCCAACTTTGGTGTTTTAGGGACATGCTTCTTCTGTGGTGCCATGCATGTGCAACTGCAGACACCACATATGATTTGTTTTGCATTTCTGGAAGTCCTAGGATGCTGTTCATCATCATCAACAACTGGTAGAAGAGAAGAGCACAGGAGTCGTTTACCGACAGCGTGGGCAGTGCGGCGAGCACGGTGTTGGCCCTAGACTAGATGCTCTGGTAAACTACTTGGTTCTGAACATCAAGAACTTCAGAAGCCGTGATCTAAAGGATGAATCTGGAGACAGAACAAAGACACGCAAGGAGATTGCGCTGCAATAATCGTCGCAGCCTTTTCTGGTTTTCTCTCATATATATAGCGTATGCGTTACAGATAAATCTCTAATTGCAATTACTAATTCAAAACGGAAAAGACCACGTACTCTACCTGGACTTTGAACTAAACCTCAACACGGACTCTTGATACGACTAGGACTCTAAAACTTACGTGAGCAAATTCAGGATTACTTAGCCAACAGACTCCCCCTTAATCCTGATTACTCAAGATTACGCACACCGAGTAAATGCTTCATGGTTGAAAATTTTACACCCGGTAGCGCCTTCGTCAGTGCGTCAGCACGCTGTTCTTCAGTTCTTACAAACTGAACCTCGATCTGGCCGTTCTCAATAGATTCTCTAATGAAGTGAAATTTTGTATCAATATGCTTGCTTCTTCCGTGGAATACTGGGTTCTTCATCAAAGCCAGAGCTGATCTGTTATCAACAAATAACTTAACTGGTTTCAGAGTCTGACCAGTTAGTTCTCCCAATAGACCTCTAAGCCACAAGGCTTGACATGCTGCTGCTGTTGCTGCCATAAATTCGGCCTCACATGATGAAAGTGCGACCGTCTTCTGCTTCTGAGAATTCCATGACACAAGGCTTTCGTTTACATAGAAAGCCATGCCACCCGTGCTTTTACGATCATCCATATCACCGGCTAGATCACTATCTGTGTATCCGGTGATTATCTCCTCTCCTCCTCCTCTCACATAGCTCAGACCATGATGTAGAGTGCCATTCAAATATCGCAAAATCTGCTTTACTGCCTTCATATGCAAAATAGTAGGTCTTTCCATGTACCTACTTGCAACACCAACTGAATATGAGAGGTCAGGTCTTGTATGCAATAAGTACCTGAGACACCCAATGATACGACGATACTCTGTGACATCTACAGGTTCTCCCCCTGCGTCCTTGTGAAGAGGTGTCTTGTGCTCCATCGGTAGCTTCGTAGGATTGCACTCCGCCATCCCAAATTGAGCAAGTACCTTCCTGGCATATGCTGTTTGCTTCAAGGTCACATATTGATCACCTTGATCCACCTCAATACCGAGGTAGTAGGTGAGTAATCCAAGGTCGCTCATCTCAAATTCTCTCATCATCTGGTCCTTGAATTTTCTGATTTCTTCCGAATCACCTCCCGTGACTAAAAGATCATCGACATACACTCCGACGATGATGCTAGATGTACCATCTCCTCTTTTGTACACAGCCTGCTCCTGTGCACATCTAGCAAATCCAAGAAGTCTCAAGCTCCTGTCTAGCTTGGTGTTCCATGCCCGCGGTGCTTGCCGCAGCCCATACAAAGCTTTGTTCAGTTTGTACACGTGATGCTCCTTTCCCTTGACGACAAAACCCTCTGGTTGCGATACATATACCTCCTCCTGAAGTTCGCCATGCAGGAATGCTGATTTGACGTCAAGGTGCTGCACCTTCCAACGTCTATTTGAAGCTATCGCTAGGATAAGCCGCACTGTATCAAACCTTGCCACCGGTGCGAAGACTTCATCAAAATCAATTCCGGGGCGCTGCACATATCCTTTGGCCACCAACCTGGCTTTGTTTCTCACCACATTGCCGTCTGAATCTTTCTTCAGCTTGAAGACCCACTTTAGGCCAATGGGTCGTTGTCCGGCTGGTAGGTGCGTGAGAGTCCATGTAGAGTTTTTCTCTATGGACTCGATCTCCTTCTGCATTGCCATCTCCCACGGCTCTTGTCCTGCGGCTTCCACATAACTCGAAGGCTCGTCAAACTCGGCTAGGAGTAGATCAACTTCAAGGTCTCCATCATCCAACTCAACCACTTGAGTTCTTTGCATAATCTCACGAATACTACCGTATTTCCGTGGAGCTCCTTCTGGACTTGAAAATGGGGAGGTCTCTGTTATTTCTTGCACCGGAGGAGGACTTGAAACCGCGCCTGGTGCATGGTTGCTGAAACTATGTCCTGCAATTGAAGCTTCTTCGGATGACTCCGACGTCCAGGCATTTCTGCGGTCTTCATCTGGGACGGGAGTTCTGTCTCTGCGCGCGTGATCTCTGGGAATGAGGCCGGGCATTCCAAGTGATGACGCTTCCCCTTGGTGGTGTGATGACTCAGTCATAGTAGCAGGAGCTAGTTGGCTTGAGGATGAAAGCTCTTGCTCGCCTTGCTCTGGTCCAGTACTGGATAACTCCGGTTCGGTGAAGACAATGTCTTCAACGACAAACTCTGATCTTCCTGCTGAATCATCATTCCAATTCCACTCGATGTTTTCTTCAAATTTTACGTCTCTACTTACATGTAGTCTGCCGGACTGTGGATCATAGAGACGATACGCCTTAGAGCCTTCCTCGGTGCCGAGATACACCATTGCTTGGCTTCGATCATCAAGTTTCTTCAGGTGCGATTTTGTCACCTTCACATGTGCCGTGCACCCGAACACTCTAAGATGTCCAAGGTTCGGCTTCCTCCCTTTCCAGACCTCATAGGGTGTGCAGTCCACGAGGGCCTTTGTCGGCAGCCGATTGATGAGGTAGACTGCATGTCGCACTGCTTCACCCCAAAACTTGGCTGGTACCTTCATGCTTTTCATAAGGGACCTCGTCATGGCCATCACCGACCTGTTCCGGCGTTCCACCACGCCCGTTTCTTTGAGGAAATGCAGTAGCAGTGAAGTGTCGTTCTATTCCAGCCTGCTCACAATATGATGTGAAGTGTCTTGATAGGAACTCGCCGCCGCGATCTGTTCGTAATATCTTGACACGCCGTCCGCTGAAATTTTCTGCCTTCTCCTTGAACTTGATGAACATGTCCAATGCCTGATCTTTTGTTTTGAGAAAATACACCCACGACCAGCGAGTGTAATCATCGATAATCAGCATAAAGTACTGATTACCTGCAGGTGTAGATGGATTCACTGGTCCACAAAGGTCCGCATGAAGGAGTTCCAGTGGACTTCTTGCACGATACATAGCTGCTCCTGGGAAAGGATCTCTTATGCCTTCGCAATCAAACATCCTTGACACAACTGGTTCGGATGTTTAATCAAAGGAACACCTTCTGCCATGGACTTCTCTCCCAGCAACTTGATAGACTGGAAGTTTGCATGTCCCAGCCGGGCGTGCCACAACCATGCCTGATCTGTCATGTTTGCCAACAGGCAAACAGGCGTACAAGTTTGCAGTTCCGCCTTGTACAACCTATTTGGTGTGTTCTTGATTCGAAAAAGTAGTCTCCCATCCGGATCATACACCATCAACAGATCATCTTGCATTACAATCTTATTTCCTCCCTCAGCGAGTTGCCCACAACTGATGACGTTGTTGAGCAAGGCAGGAATATAGTATACCTCTGTGAGAAGACGTTGTTCTCCACCTTTGAAGGAAAAGAGAATTGATCCCTTCCCGCGGATTTGCACAGTCGAACCGTCACCAAACTTCACAACACCATAATCCTGTTCATCGAGGTCTTTGAACTTTTCACGGTCACCTGTCATGTGACTGCTGGCACCGTTGTCGAAGTACCATAGGTTCGACCGCATGGGACCTCCTTCCATCAGGATGGGCGACTGCACATTGTGCTCATTTTGTAGGACAAGTTCTTGGGTTTCCATCACAGCACATAGTAGTACTACAGGTTCCTTTTCTTCAGTGCGGGTGAGGTTCACCTCCTCACTTCGCTTTTTACTCCTGCATTCCGACGCATAGTGGCCCATCTTCTCGCAGGTGAAACACTTAATGTGGCTCTTGTCGTGTCCTCGTCTGCTTTGGATGCCGCCTGAATCCTTTCGGTTGTCATCATCGTCGCGGCCTCCTCTTCCGCGACCACGGCCACGTCCACGCCATCGGCCTCCCCGACCACGGCCATCTGATGGTGACGAGTGCCTCGATCTGCTGCTGCCTGATGAAGCATCATTGCTTGCCGTCTTCTGTCGCTCCTGCCACTCTGCCTGAGTGAGTAGGAGCTGACTGTTACCGGTACTTGCTGCCGGCGTGCGTGAGCGAATACGTTCTTCGTAGGTCTTCAGTCGCCCGAGGGCTTCCTCGAAGAGCATGGTGTCGAGCTCGCAGAATTGTTCAACACCTGCAATGATGGGGTAGTACCTCTCCGGTACAGTGTCGAACAATTTCTTCACCATGACGGAGTCTTCCAGCGTGGAACCAAGATTCACATACCTGGTTGCCATCCCGCAGATCTTGCTGGCATATTCATCCAAGGTTTCCCCTTCCTTCATGCGCAGCGCTTCGAACTCTGTCTTCAACGTCTGCAGTCGGGCTGTTTTGACGCGATCTGCACCAACGTAACGTGTCTTGAGTGCATCCCAAACTTCCTTGGCCGTCTTCTTTGTCGCGACTTGGAGAAGAAGGTCTTCCGGCAAGACTTGAAACAGGAGGGCTTTGGCTGTCCTATCCTTCTTCTGTTCAACTACCACATCCGGTAGTGGATTGACAGCCTCCCAGACTCCCTGGGCCTCCATGATTGCTTCTACCTTGATCGCCCAAGTCGTGTAATTCGTCGCCGTCAACTGTGGATAATTGAACGACACCCCACCGCTCTCCCTTGCAGCCACAGCGCCTGACGTGACGATCGACATCGGATTGAACCGAGGAAGTTTTGGCATGCAACCAAGCTCTGATACCAAGTGTTGGCCCTAGACTAGATGCTCTGGTAAACTACTTGGTTCTGAACATCAAGAACTTCAGAAGCCGTGATCTAAAGGATGAATCTGGAGACAGAACAAAGACACGCAAGGAGATTGCGCTGCAATAATCGTCGCAGCCTTTTCTGGTTTTCTCTCATATATATAGCGTATGCGTTACAGATAAATCTCTAATTGCAATTACTAATTCAAAACGGAAAAGACCACGTACTCTACCTGGACTTTGAACTAAACCTCAACACGGACTCTTGATACGACTAGGACTCTAAAACTTACGTGAGCAAATTCAGGATTACTTAGCCAACACACGGGTGGTGAGCCCACGCGCGCATTGGCATGGCTCCTCGTCGGCGCCACCTTCTGAGTCGTAAGGATCGCCGACACCACGAGCACTAGCAGAGAAGCACGCGGTGCACTGAAGATGCATGGCGGCAGCTCTGGCCGTGTTGCGAGCGTCGCGGACGAGGTTGTGGACGCACCCGCGGTCGTCGACGGTCTCGAAGGTGCCCTCGAGCTCGTCCTGGATGCGGAAGTAGTCGAGCTCGTCCAGCACGTCCTCGGCGTCGTACGCCACGCCCCGCAGCTTCTGCAGCAGCTCCGCCAGCGCGTGGCTGCGGATCTCCCTGCCGCGGGCGTTGTCGAGCATGGCCTGCGCGTACAGCAGCTCCAAGCCTCCAACTTGACGGCTTCGATGTTGGGGCCGAGCTCCGAGCTGGCCGCCCACGCCTCCACCAGGCCGTCCGACAGCGGGCTCAGCGCCCTGCCCACCACCCAAGCAGCGCCGCTGATGGCGGCGGACTCCATCGGCGAATTAACGTGCACACGATGGTGGCCGGAGCAGAGCTAATTAAGGATCGTTAATTGCACGGAGGTTGAGGTTGAGGTGTGTGCGCGCGCTGCAGTGATCTATTGCTGGTGTGATGATATATAGCTCGGAGGGAACCTGCTGTTATATATATACTACTGCAACGTACCTTGCCGATGCCATGTTGGTGCAAACACTCCAAGGAAGGAACCGGCAAAAGAAGCAGAATGTCGGCAATGATCGACAAGGGGGCAAGGAACGTCAGTGTTGCTGTTGCACGTAATGCATAGAAAAATAGGAACCGGAGACGTGAGTTTTACCTGAAAAATTAATACTTTCTGGAAAATCAAGGATATACAAAGCCTATATCACTATATAAGGAGATATTTACAATTATGCATTAATTTTTCTCTTCTCTTATCTTGCTCTATCCTATGAAATACATGTATATATTTGAAGAGGTACATAAATGACTCTGTATAGAAGTAGAACTATGAGTTGAAATTACGAAGGAATTTCTACCGCACTCAAACTCAACTTCAAGGCACATGTTTTAATTGAGATGTGCTTGTATGCTTTTCCTTTTTGAGGTGAAGCAAGCCGGTTCGAAATCCTAAACGGTCCAATTTTTAATAAAAAATAAATAAAAATATTAGGAAAAATTTAGGCAACATAAACCATTCGAAAATCGGTGAAAATCGCTTAAAAAATCGGCCGCAAAACAAAATCAGTTGCACGGTCAATTTTTGAATTCTTTTTCAAAAAGTTTGATTTTGAGACCCGTCGTTCTTGACGATTTTTGACCGAAAATCGGTGCTGACTGTGATTTAATTTTCAACCTCGATTCGTTTTTGGAAACTCTGAAAGCATGGGACGCAAATATTCTTTTTTTCGAAAAAAGGGCAGGAGCTCTGCCAAATTAATTAAGAAGGTAGAATGATACCACTCAACAACAAGGAAACCGGGAACAGGAGAAAAAAAGAAGAATGTAAACAACCCCCAGAGGTTGAGTCTCAACAAGTACTACTCAGAGGTGGTCGATCTCCTTGCAAGATGGAAACTGGTGAACTCCTGAATTGTTTTGTGCACAACATCTAGCACCGTAGAGTACTGATCATTGAAAGTGCGAGCATTACGTTCCTTCCAAATATTCCAGAAATGGAAAATTAGCAACCCATCCAAGTCCCTTCGGAGTTCTTTGGGGAAAATGTCATGTAACCCTTGCCACCAAGTCGAAATGGACACAGTATGATCCCGGTTGTGAAGAGGGAGCTGAAGGGAATGCAACCTGTCTGACAAAAGCGCCCAAGCATGCCTTGCGAAAGGACAGGATATCATTAAGTGAGTTGCCGATTCATCTGCCGAGCCGCAAAGGCGGCAAGTCGGGCAGTGAGGCCAACCTCTCAAGATAAGATTGTCCGCGGTGAGAATCTTGTTCTGTAGTAACAACCAGGCGAAGAACCTACACTTGTTTAGCGTTTTTGCCTTCCAAGGTAGGGGTAGTTTTGGTCCGCTATGGATCCCTGAAATTGTATCCTGTATGCCGACTTTGCTGAATACAGGCCATCTGAAGTCCATCGCCAGTTGATGTGGTCCTGGGTTTCGGGGTTTAAAACTACCCCCTGCAACATCTGCCATAGGTTGAGAAACTGTTGTAACTGCGCCTGTGTGGAGATTCGTCTCAACGGGATCATCCAGTTGTTGTTGGGAAGCTCCTCTTGCACAATTTTGTCTCGCCTTCGAACCAGTTGGAAACATTGAGGTGCAATGTTCTTAGGCGAAGTGCCACGAAGCCAATTTGAGGTCCAGAACCTGGCTAACTTTCCATTTCCAAGCGAAATGGACGTGCTCGCATTAAAGAGGGCCAAATCTGCGTCATTACAGGGTACCTGCAGCCCGTTCCACAGTCTCGTCTGCTCTTTCCATTGGTGCCAGAGCCATCTCAACCTAAGCGCCCTGCCGAACATTTCTAGATTTTTGATTCCCAGTCCTCCAAGCGTTTTGGGCCTGCAAACCTTTCTCCAATTAACTAGGCAATGGCCACCATTGTAGCTCATCTGTCCCCTCCAAAGGAAATTCTGACAAACCTTGTCGATCTTTTTAAGTGCCCAGGAAGCCCCTGGATAGACTGTTAGGTGGTAGATAGGGATGGCCCCTAACACCGAGTCCACCAAAACAAGTCTTCCTGCTTTTGACAGAAGTGGTCCTTTCCAACCTGCCAGCCTGTTCTCCACTTTTTCTATGAGGGGTTGTAAGTCTCCTTTCTTAAGACCTGTTGGGCGGAGAGGTAGGCCTAGGTATTTTGAAGGGAAGCTTTTCCTTGCAGCCGGTAAGTCCTGTAAAATGTGCTGAAGGTCTAAACCTTCACACCTGATGGGGAACACCTCCGATTTTAGGAGATTGATTTTTAGACCCGTTGCTCTACCGAAGAGATCAAGCAGCCTCATCATCAACCTAACTTCATCAGGGTTAGGTCTTAAGAACAAAGCGACATAGTCCGCGTACATAGAAGTGCATCTATGAAACGGTTTTTGCCCAATTTTGGAGAGGAACTCCCTTTGCGAAGCTAAAGTGATGAGGTGCTGTAAGGGCTCAAGAGCCAAGATAAAAAGCAAGGGGGGTAGCGGGTCCCCCTGCCGAAGTCCCCTCCTATGGATCACCTTTTCCCCCGGCCTGCCATTGAGTAAGATTCTGGAGGAGGAAGCTGCTAGAATGAGGGCGATCCAGTTTCGCCAACGTTGGCCAAAGCCGAAGAAGGACAACACCTCTAGGAGATACTCCCAGCTTAGCGAGTCGAACGCCTTAGAGATGTCCAGCTTTACGAAAAGCGACGGCGTTCTTTTGGAGTGGAGTTCAGCAATTAAGCTCTTTGCCAGGAGGAAGCTGTCATGAATTGACCTGTTCCTGATGAAGGCGTTTTGGTTGTCCGAAATGATGGATTGGAGCAGCGGTGCCAACCTGTTCGCTAAAATTTTAGAAAGGATTTTTTCCAGTGCTATGGATGAGGCTAACGGGCCTGTAGTCCGTGATTGCTGTGCATATCTGTTTTTTCGGGAGTAGCACTACGGAAGCCGAGTTAAGGAGGTGTAAGTTCTCCCCTTTTTGATTGTAGAAATCTGTTGCTACTGCTAGGAGATCATCCTTCACATTGCTCCAGCAATTCTTGTAGAACATCCCAATGAACCCGTCCGGGCCTGGTGCTTTTTCAGAGGGAATTGAGAAGACAGCCTTCTTGAGCTCCTGCAAGGTGATCGGCTGCTCCAAAGACTGGAGACACACCTGGGGCGGCTCAAGTAGAGCCCAATTTAGTGTATGATCTCTCTGTTGGGTTGAGCCAAGGAGCCTGTGAAAGTGAGAGAAAATCTCTTGCTGTATTTCCTGAGTCTCGGTGACCAAACCAAGTTCAGTCTGCAGTGAGCTAATATGCTTTTTGCGCTTTCGGGTGGTTGCTCTAATGTGGAAGAATTTTGAGTTGGCATCCCCCTCCCTGATGTAGTTTAGGCGAGCTTTTTGTTTCAGGCGAATTCGCTGTAACGCTGCCAGTCCCAACATCCTAGCTTTTAAGCTCTTGTGAAAGTCTACCTCCTGGGGGATAGAGTCCTTTCTTCCTGGGCTTTGTCCAACTGCCAAATGATTTCCCCTGCAATGTCCATCTGTAGTCTTAGGTCCCCTATGATGCTGCGACTCCAAAGTCGGAGAGCTTTGGCTATCCTACGAATTTTTATGTGGAAGCGCCGGTAAGGATCCGAAGAGAAGACCGGCCTGGACCAAGAAGATTGCACCACCTGCATGAAACCCTGCATTTTCGGCCAAAAAGATTCAAAACGAAAGGCTCTACATTTTGAAGCAGAGGGCGTGGAGAGCAAGAGGGGGCTGTGGTCGGAGATTGATGAAGAGAGAGCTTGCAAGATGCAAGAAGGGTACTGGACTTCCCAATCCTTGGAGGCGAAGAACCTGTCAATTCTTGTTTGGATAGGGTTGGCCGTTCCACTGCTCCACGTGAATTTTCTTCTTGTGAGCTCTATCTCTTTTAGTTGAGTGTCATCAATCATGGTCCTAAAGGCTTTCATTAAGCGCCTATTCAAATTCCCTGTGCTTTTGTCGCTTGAGCGATAAATCATGTTAAAATCCCCCAGGAGTAGCCACTCTGGAAGAAGAGCTCCCTGTACCTGCCTTAATTCTTGCAAAAAGTTAAGCTTTTCATTTCCCTGTGCTTTTGTCGCTTGGAACGCAAATATTCTTGCTTGCGCACCTCTGGTATCTTTCCCTTTCGTTCGAACAATTAAAAGCGTGGCGCATCTTTGCTGACCTGACGTCCGTCGCCAAAGAAGGGGAAACAGCCTGATGCCATCATGTTCACTTGAATAATAACATGTGAAATTCTTTCGTGGATCTGACACAACGTATGAGTAAGAATATTCTTCAGAGTAGCATCCAGGTGACATCCATAGATTGGTTAGAGTATTGGAACCACTGCTTAAGGCACTGGAACAGATCAAGCGCTTTATTCATGTGAAGTGTTGTAAAATCAATCACAAAGCAAAGAACACGAGACACGGATCTTTTTATGTAGAAACATGAAGCACAAACAAGTTCAGACGTATTGAAGAGCAGGTTCAGAAAGGAAAATGGAAAAGGAATATTTGACATAGTTAAGATAGGAGCTCTGTACTGGAAAATGGGATGTGATTCATCTTGAGCTGCAGCTGATGGCTTGATGCGTCTTTTGCCTATAGCGTACTGTCTAGTACGAATCTAACTGCTGCACTGGGTTCTTAGGCTAGTTTGAACTGCCAACGTGAATTTGACCAAGATGGCAAACTTGATTCAAATTCAAGCTAGATGAGAGGAACTGATTTGTTATGAAGATAAACCCTTGATCTTCATAAGACCTTCCACGTAATTTCTGCTTCCAAAAAGGCCACCAGAAAATAAATAAATCAATCACCATTTCTCCAAGGTAAATAATGCAACTGAATTAAGAAAGAAATTGATCAAAGTATAGCACTCGTTTCACACCAAGAAACAAGGTTTAGCCAATCTTTTTTGCTGTCTGCAAAGATGTGCAGGCACCAGCACATACATGCAACCCACTACGATGAAGAGTTTGGAAAGAGGCACCGTAATTTCCACTCAATAGAGGGATCTTCGATCCGGAGAGTAGTGTTAAGGTCTGCAGCCAGGTAATCGAGGAGACTCGAAAGCAAGTTCGGTTCATGTTGTACGATGCAAGAATATCTCCCATATGACACTTGCAGGTTGCAGCAGACAGTAATTGTATTCATAATATCTTCAGGTCTTAAACGTTCCAGATTTAAGTAATCAACTGTCCTAACTATTTTTGCTACATCTGGAATGCCCCTGCCATGCGCGCGCGTTGTCGAGCTTCACCCTGCGCGTAGAGCAGCTCCATCTCGAGGGCGTCGATGCTGGGGCCGAGCTCGGCGCTGGCCGCCCACGCCTCCAGCAGGCCGTCCGTGACCGGGGCCAGCGCGTTGCCGACCACCCACCGCGCTGCGCTGAAGAGGAATGCCGGAGCGGGTTGCTGCCCGAGGGCGGCGAGGGGGAATAGCAAATCCCCCTGCCGCGACGGTGTTTGAGATGCGAATGCCGGAGCGGGTTGATGTGCAGTGTGTGGTAGTGGTAAAACTCCTATATTGAGCCCAGTTAAACTTAGAGAAATTGGCTACCATTTCTAATTGGGGTATCAATGCGTGCAATGGAGGTTTTATGCTTATAATTTATACTCCTGGTTCCTATCAGCAGCAAAAAGTACATGTTAGTCAATTACTTTATACTTCATATCAGCAGCAAAAAGAACCTCCTAATTCCGTAAATTCGCAACCGAGTCTGAATTAAACCCTTATGTAAATGGATCCTCGCATTCCTGAAAATTGTTGTGTAGACAGTGTGGAGATGGCGGATAGGTAGTATCAGATGTGTGTGGATGAGTAGGGGCGAGGTTGCTTCTATGCTTTTCTTTCTAATATAAGTTGTACGAATCTTGAAACAAGCGGAAAAGTAAATAATCACTATCTACCATTTATTCATAAAACCACCTCTTATAAAGAGCAGTGTTTCTATGCTTTTCTTCCTAATACAAGTTACACGGATTTTAAAACAAATAAAGAGGTCAATGTCAATGTTAATATGCCCATTGGGGCATCGGCCTGCCTGATCCAAGAAATACCCAATGGCTACTCAAAGGTGAATCTTAATTACCACACACTTTCCCTTGCATATTCTGAATTTTACCATGTTCAGAAGCCAGAACCGCACTAAGGCCCTGTTTGTTTCAGCTGGGGATTGTAGAAAGCAGCTTTTAAAATCTGGATTGTAAAAGCTGGGTTGTTAAAAGCTGAAGGTTGAAAAGCTGATAGCTGTTTGCCAACCCATATTATAGTGTATTTGGATTGCTATTTCTGCTTGGCAAAGTCTATGGTACCCTCGATTATAGGTTGAAAAGTCTGTGTGAACAGTGGGGGGGCAATGGTGGGTAATTTTCACTGAAGTTGGATTGGTATTATAGTCTTTTGCAAAAAACAAAAAGCTGAAGAAAGCTCCTCCAGAGTGGATTGTAGGATTGCTACAATCTGGCCTCTAGATTATTACAATCTAGATTAAAAATTTCCTGTTTGTTGACCTTTCAGCTTTTAAAAGCTACTTTCTACAATCCCCAGCTGAAATAAACAGGGCCTAATGTAGGGCCTAATGTTTGGTTCAGAGGCTGATGATCGAGATAAACTCTCTTGTGTCCGTGTGCATCCGGTGACCTGGGAGGAACATGTCGAGGTGGACGACAGGTCGGTGCACGACATCTACAAGCTCTTGGTGAACTCAGGGCTCGCCTTCGGCGCGCGACGGTGGGTCGGGACGCTGGACCGGCAGTGTTTCTATGCTTGTTTTTCAGCAAATTCACGAAATTTCAAGGAGTGATTCAGTTCTTGCAAACTGTTGCACAAATGCGTCACCACTACGCAAGGGCGGTTGGTTCGGGTATTGACTTCCTCTTCAAGTTCGCCTCTCGGATGCTGCTACCTATGAATTTAGGGTTCTTCTGGAGCAAAAAAAACCATAGTTTAATCTGTAATTTGTACTGTTCTGGCTGTTATGTTCAGACTTTACAGTACTTAGTAGGAGTTGCAGGATAGAGATTTGTGTCCCTTTGGGTTTATACTTTTGTAGCGCCTCTGGTGTTCGATCACCATTTCAATCCCAAATTCGTGTGTGTGATGTGCTTGCTCTTGGTTGTTATTTTGCTGCACCAATGAAGGCATTGCTGGTTTCCCAGTTTCCAAAAGTTCTTTTGGGGGTAGAATTGCAGAAACAGCAGCTTTCTATTTGTGACGAGATGCAATGCTGTGTAATATGGTTTGCATTTCATAACCTTGGACATTATCTTTCCTAAATAGACACATCCCAATAACAACAGCATAGAACAGCTTCTCCTTCAGAAGATGCACAACATCATATATCTTAATTTACAACATTAGCTTCTCCACCAGAAGATGCACAGGATCAGAGATCTTAATTTACAACATTGCTTCCCCTTCAGAAGATGTACAGTTATGACATGGCTATGACAATCATTCCATGTACAAACTCAAGTGATTATGAATGCCTTTCAAATCCCGGAAACAATAACAGTAAAAGACTCATCAACGCAACTCAGCCAGCCCTTTGATTGAAAAATGAACTGGATAAAAAGCGAAACTGATCTTCAGCTTGCTATGATCACCTAAGATCTCTGTGCACATGGTGTCTGCGAGAGAATCATTGCACGAATCCATGGCACTCATGAAGAGTATTTTCATTCTGTGGGGAGAAGGTCGGCAAACGAAAAATCATGGAACGGTAGACCTGCAAACCATGTGGAGTTCAGAGCCTCAGAGGTAACTTGTGTATTCTCTCTAAGACTATCATATCAAGAAATGAACAGAAATCATCTAAAAGTGAGAAAATAACAGAAATAACATAGCATGAACAAAATATTTGAAGTTAAACAAATAGTAAGTTTGTTCAGAATGGTGAGTTTTTACTTTATTCTTATCTCACTTTTGAGTTTACCCGTAAAGATACACAGTAAAGTACATGTACTATACTTGCAACCATTTTTCTGCTGTAAAGAACATGAAAGGATGCTTATCCTTCATTTAACTAATTGTGCTTATAGAGTTTTTACCCTTTTGTTCAGCTAAAAGGTAAAACGGAATGTGAGCTACCATCTTTGTTCCTCCTTCACTCCAGTTCACAATACCAGGACCATTTCCTTGGGCAGTGGATGGTCCCAGTACAGATAAACTAATGGCTGGTTCATTCATGAGCCCTAAATAATCACATGCCCGTTGCCAGACCCTCCTGTCTGAGGTTCGGGAACGAGCAACCTGCAGGAAAGCAAGTAACATACTTTCATGACAGGTGATGATAGCATAGCAAACCCTTGCTATATTTCTTATGCCGGAAGGATCAAGTCACACTACCTTAGACAATGATACGCGTGCTCTTGGAAGCAATTCATTGTGGCATGTTGCTAGCTTTGCAATGGCAGTCACCACAAAGCAGAGGAGCCTAGCTTGGGATGACTTTCTAGAAGATGAACCCATAGAATCAAATCCTGGCTCCTGACTTAATCCCAAACGGCTTGGAAACAAGAGATGAAAGAGGTCAAGCATGGAAGTCTAGACAAGAAGGCATTGTAGATTGTACAATGAAGACCAACCTAGTTGCCAGGTTTTCATATAATAGCAACTCCAAATTTTCAAATAGTTCACGAGCTACATCTTTGTGATTTATTCCTCCCGCTCCATGCTCACCAATGGCCCAACACAGATGCAATGCTAATTCTGTCTGCATAGGCCGCATCCCATCAGAAAATTCAGTTGTAGACTTGTGGTGGAAAAGAGAATTAGTTTCATAAGAAAATCAGCACAACAACAAAAAGAGCAGGCAATGATGTAGCAATTCCAGTGGCATTATGAAGTCAAAATTAGATACAAGAGCTTGAAAGATATACTTGCCTTTGCAGGATTATCATGGGCCTCCCCAAGTCTGTCAGTAATAGGCTTCTGCATAATGGTTCGAAATTATCATGCAGAATTGTTCACAAAATACTATATATAAAGGAAAGGTTTTAATGAAAATCTTTTTAGTTGTTTCGAAGTGCTACAAACATGGGCTATTGGTTCAGAGTTTTGACAGGTATGTACAATATGATTTAAACCATTACATAGTAATAGTCACTCAGCCAGTACCTTCAGTAGTGCAATGATGTCAGGGGAGCGCTGGAATGCAGCCAATATGAAATCCGAGAGCCTTTTCCTCACCTACAAGGATGTTATAACAAGGGACTTGTTCAACTTAAATACAA
This sequence comes from Rhipidocladum racemiflorum, assembly GCA_036346355.1. Taxonomy (NCBI): domain Eukaryota; kingdom Viridiplantae; phylum Streptophyta; class Magnoliopsida; order Poales; family Poaceae; genus Rhipidocladum; species Rhipidocladum racemiflorum. Next base: position 5,807,600 of record CM070575.1, read on the forward strand.
ATATATCATTGGAACTAGCACAAGTGATATAAGCAAAATAACCAAACCTAAATCCAGAAATGATATGATCAAAATTAACAAACTTAATTTACTTCTTTCATTTTCTTTATCCAATATTTCTAACATTAATTAAGTGGACATAACATATCACTTCCCCCTGTATATGACAGTTAGATATTCAAAATATCTTAAACTTTTAGAATATCTTTAGGAATTATAAGTTTCAGCAAAACTACGTCAGCAAATAGTTCCAAATATATGGGTGTATCCTTCAATTATGTCTTGAGAAGCAGATCTTACATATTCAAAATTGATTTCCTACACACGTAACCACTTCTGTAAAAGCAAGCCAGCAAACTGAGATATAGGAAAGGTAAGATATCCTTGTTTGTGATAAAACATGGCCTGGTGTACATCTAACTATGGTTACTAAGCATCAGTATCACATACAAGGGAAAAGGAAATTTTATAATAAATCAAGTTTGCCTACCTCGAAAGAGAAAACCTTGTCAGGGAACATTGCAGCATATCTTGACATTACAACTGGAATCAGAGCACACAAGAGTGCTGAACGAACAAATATAGAACGTCATATCAACAGTTTGTTGGTCATTAGCATGTGTAGCAATCAACAACGATAGGCAACCTACAGTCGTTGACGTCCCGCAATGCTGTTGCAAAATACAAGGTAAGAAAGCGAGGTGCCATTTTCAGTGACTGTTTTAATCTGTCCGATTGTGGGCTGTTAACTGCCGCTTGTAAGGTTGAAGATATCGTAGGGGATGTCCAATGTTTTGCCTGAGGAAAACAGCAGAAAATGATAAGACTAGAACTAATATTGCAGCGAAGAATAGAGAAACATACATTGCAACTTATTACACAGGAGGAACTACTTACAGCAATGCCATCATTCTCATCTTTCAGAAGGTCAAGGAACATTGGGTCAGCAAGGTCTAGAGGACCACTATCATCAGAACCAGAATTGCCACTGGGATCTTCTATTGCAGAGCCAGTATATGCCTCATCCATCAGTGCAAGGAGCATCTGCAGCATAGAAAAAGATTATAGGCTTAGCTTAGAGCTAGATATGTCATTCATAGTTTTTAGGTCAAATCATTCTGAAAGTAACCTCAGGAGCAGCACTCTTCTGTATAGTAGCTATACTACTACCGATGAGAGTTCCAGAACTTCTTTCCACCTTTTCCAATGCTACCACTAACACTGTGTGATGTTCCAGGAGTGAGTGAGGAATAAACAGTTGAAACATACTCATATATAAAAATAACGAAGAATAGTACAGGATAAGCTATGCTCATGATAAAATTTACACTTAAATTATGGTACGTGATTTCAAAGATCCACTGAAACAACCTAGATTATTAAACAAATAATTAAGAGTATTAGTTGGTGATTAAGATAATAATTAGCGTATTTTGTTTTTCAAAATTTAAAATTTCGACTAGAACGAATAGAACTAGGGTGAGGATCGCCGTCAGACCCGCAGGCGATCGATCACCGAGATACCAGGCCCGTTGGGGCCAAGTCGGCACCTCTCGCTAGATCGGGTGCATCATTCAGCAATCCGTACTTACCAGTTCGGATTGCGGGTATCCGTAGCAATTTAACACCGAAACAGTAGAGCCATTTAGTAACTCGCTAAATAGTCCAGAAGGGGAGCTCAGTAACTCAGTAGAATTGACCCAAAGCGATTCTTCCCAGCCGAGCCAGCAGGGATTCCTCCCCCTTGACCACCCACCGAGGTTCACCCCCCCCCCACCCCCCAGCACAGCCAGCCTCAAGACCGGTCAAGGACCAGCAGTAGGGGCGCCTCCCTTGAGCAGCTCGGCAACCAAGGCAGCACTAGAGCCATGCCCTTCTCCGGCCAAGCAATAAGACCAGCCACTCCATTGTCTCCCAGTTCAATCCGAAGCAGCAAAGGCAGCAAGGCCATTCCCCTCAATCTCCCAAGTCCTAGCTGAGAGCACTCAACTTCCAGAGCCAAAGCAACCAAGCACATTCCCATTTCCAGAGAGCAAATTGAAGGCAAGAGCACCAGCTACCATTCCTCCTTCCCACCAGAGAGCAAGAGGAGGAAGAACCCCACAAACTCAGAGCCAGAAGAGGAGCCCCAAGAACTCGGAGCCAGAAGAGGGGCCCCAAGAACTCGAAGCCAAAGAGGAGGAGCCGGCCAAGCAAGATGCCAGAAGACCCCCAAAGGTGCACTGAACCGGCAGCCACTCTTCTTCCTCTACCTCAACCGAACCGGCTAGACCTCTTCTTCCTGTACCTCAACCGAACCGCACCAACCATCTCGCCCACACCAGCAAACATAAGGTAAACCCTAGCAGTAGAAGTAGTACTCCTATGATTTCTTACCGGTAGGGCCTTGGCCTCAGTAGGTCGGCACTAGGGTTGCTTAGCATTTTGCTTGCCGTCCCACTAGAGCCGTAGCATCATCGGCCTCATTTGTCTCATTCAAAAGCATGCCGCAAAATAAAAACTTGCAATCGTGTAAGAACCGCAATAGAGAGTAGATCAGGTAGCATTTGTTCTTATCGTAGCAGCAGAGGTAAGCAGGGGGGATTGGCCAGTAGAGTGGGAGGCCGGTCCAATAGAGAAGAGAGGAGGGATTAGGGATTAGAGACTAGAGATTAGGGATTAGAGAGTAGAGAATAGAGAGAAGAGTAGAGAGGAGGGAGCCGGCCGGGAGTGAGAGCGCCAGAGGGAGGGGAGAGGGGAGAGAGTAGCGGCGGCCGGGGCTGGGGAGCCGGCCGAATGGGCAACGACGCTAGGTCGTCCGTGGCCGAGAGAGGAGGAGGAAAACTGAGCGGCGTTGGCGTTAGGAGGCTGGCGGCTGGAGTTGGCCGAAGGAGCAGCGGGGAGGGGGGTAGCACTGGAGCCGGCCGGGAGGAGTGTCGTCCGGGAGGGAGCCGCAGAGGGATCGAGGGAGGAGAGCCCCAGATGAGAGGCTTCGGCCGAGTGAGGACAGAGAGGAAAGGAGAGAAGGAAAAGGAAAAAGAAGAGGATAGAAGGGGGGGGGGAAGGGAAAAAAAGAGAAGATAGAAGAAAAAGAAAGGAGAAAAGAAAAAGGACATTTGGAAAGATTGTATCCGTGCGATTCTCGTAGATTAAATCGCTATATTATAAACCGTAGGAAAAATTTTAACTAAGCTATGGTTGATTAGGTAGAAAATAGTTAAAACTATAAAATATTTGTGCTAATTAAAGGTGCTAAATTGATTGCTGTAAATAATTGAAATGTGGGTCATTTAGCGAGTTTTCGTTAGAATGGTGCTATCTGTAGAAGGTTGGGTACCGTAGTGTGTTTAGTTAATTAAATGGTCATAGTTAATATTTTTATGTTTATCAGGTCCAGATCAGAATCCGTCAGACCACCCACACCCCAGCTCGAGCGAGGACGTACTTTTCGATATTGCTTCAGGCAAGCCTTCCTTTGAGCAAATTTTCATTAAATGCCTTTACTTTATTTTAGTATATACATATGTGTATCATTCATGCATGGAAAATCGTATATTTAAATTTGAAAAAAAATCTTAAATTGGACTCGGGTGAATTGTGGACTTATTATTGAGTGAGAAATTGATATTTGGATTAATTGGAGGAAATGGTATTTGGATGTGGCATGTGAATATTAATACGGTGGGTAGAGGGTACTGATGAGAAGGGTATGGTGGCCGGTGGGGCCCTCTACATAGGCTATGATATAAAGATAAACAACTACACTCAGGCAATAACCCGTATTTTTAGTATCAACCATAGTGTGTGAAATCGACCAGCAAAAGGTTGTCCTAGGAAGGTATTATGATCTCCACATTGGGTAAGATTAGATAAATACGCGTGTGAAGCTGGGTATGCCGGAAGGCCTAGTGAGGTGACAGAAAATTAGTTGCGATTGATTCTTTCAGGCTATATATGTATAAAGCCTTGGGTTGAGTATCAGTGCTGTTGCGGTAGCATGATACAACTGTTAGCCGCGAGTCGGCAAGACTGCCTAGGGAAGGAGTCCACGACTCAGGTAACAGGGTTGGAAATCTAATACTGGAGTAGTGATAAACATTCTTGGGCCTCTCGTGTTGGGGGTCACTATGGGTAAAGTAGTACATACCTACGCATGATCAAATCATGAATTCATGCATGTCTCTTGAATTGGAGGCTACAGAAGCTAAGCTTGCCTCAAGTGTCTGGATGGGATGTGGAGCCCAATTGGACCGACTACAAGACTTGGGGTGAGGGTCACCCGCAGAACCAGACATACGAGGAGGATTACCAGGAGGAATAGTTGATGGATAGCTGTGTTGCGACTTCTTCAGTCTTTTGTGTAATTAGTATATATATGTATTATATTTTTGTTGTACTTGGATTCTTGGTAAAGTTATGTAATGGACATGTTGCCTTGCGTGGCTTGGAATGTATTATATTTCCAATTCAGTCTCTAATTATTGTTCTGTTGCAACACTCTGAACATGGCTTGATAAAGTACCGGGACGTCCGATATTTTGTTAGCCACTATGCTGAGATTTGTATAATTAACTTAGGGTAATAACAGAGTGGTTGTTAATTACCTTGGGCTAATTACGCGGGTCGCCACAACTGCAAGGACTAGATCATTACACAAATCTCTCACACGGTGCAAGAGATGTGCACCAGATATCAGCTCATACAAGAGTTTAATAATGCCAACATGCATCAAACTTAAAAAGCTAATTAGGTACAAAAATCATGCATCTTATACAATAGTAAAGAGACTACAGGAAAGTTCCGAAAGTACGGAATGAAACAGCAGGCTTACTTGGCAGATCCATAAGGGACAGGAAAAGAGGAAGAAAAGATCCTGCTGACATCATTAATGGAAGCACTTCTGAAAACTTCTCCTCCAATCTAGAACAAAATAAAACCATTAGATAGGTGAATGGTCAAAAGAATTACTTTGAAATATTTATGTTACCATTCCAGTAGCAAGCCATCTGAAGGAAAGAGGCAGAATGAACTTCTTTGTATATCAACAGTAAAATATCATCAAAGATTTGATGAAGTTGCCTAGCAATTACAAAAGCATACCTCTCACCATTTGATGCAATTAACTTCAGCAGCAACGGAAAAAACTGCATATAAAAAATATTACACAAGCAAAGTCACATTCTGACATGATAAAATAGTAACTTGGAAATTAGAAAGAGAAAAGCTAGACATGTCAGAAAAATAAGACTAAGGGAAATGGATCGAGATTTTTCAAATCAGTATGTTTTGCAACAGCATGACCAGCAGGAGCCTAGAGCTACATTTGTGATTTGCAAGAAAACGTCCAACTGGCAATATAAGTTATGGCAATTTGATCAGTTCATGTGAATGGCACCTGTGGAACCAAGGTGGGAAAACTGCTCAGGATCTTTGTCTTGTTCTCTATCAGGAATTCAAGCGTGCGTTCCGCGACAATAGGATCTGCAAACTCCCTACACCAATAAAGAGAAGTTCAGCGATTTTGAGGGCTCTGTGAAGCAATTCAACCAGGGCATGCCCAATACATCAAGAAACAAATGCAGAGAAAAATATTACCTACTTAAGCAAGAGCGGAAGAAGGTTCTCAAGCTACCATCGGCATCGTGCAGGACTGCCTCCCCAAAATCCAGGAAGAACTGCAGAATTGTCTGGGTAGGAAACAGTATAGTACAGATTATTAGACAACCTTTTCAACTACCATGACTAAAGTCATTGCACAAATAAGGAAACATTTGAAGTAATCTGATTTTAATGATTCTTTTCACCAACAATTGGGCAGATAAAATAACAATAATTTTCAACTGGACATTTGTCATAGGGCTTAACACTAGATCAAGCTCTCTCCTAAGTTTTAAAGACTCAAAGGTCGCACAGTATTGGAACATTGACGTAAAATTGTAGCGGAGAAGTACAATTCTACCCAAAATGATGAAAAATTCAAAACACTGAACCCTCCCCCATCGAAATGTAAGAGAAAACATCTTTGCAGAACTAGATTGAAAAAAAGAATCACATAAGTGAACCGAAGCACGGCTCACAAGAAGCAGCACGCCGCTGGAGGCCACAGACTGGGTCGGCGCGGCGGCGCAGCGCTGGAACAGCTTGCTCATCACAGGGAACGCCCGCGCCACCATTTCGTCGCTCGCCTCCTTGGCCTCCTTGCACATCTCGCAGACGCTCCTCACCTTCACACAAAAGGCATCCAATTCAAGAAACCAAACCTAAGAATCCCAGGTCCGGTTCCAAGACCAAGATACGAGCCATGGGAAGGAAGGTCTGCGGGAGATGCGCTTACGGATTGGAGGAGGTTGGGGTCGGAGGCGGGGTCGGCGGCGGCGGCAGAGTCCCGGGCAGCGGCGGAAAGCGAACGGAGGTGGAAGCCGTAGCAGCCGTCACCGGCCGCTAGCTCCGGCGAAGCCATGGCCGTCGCCTTTGTGTTCGCCTCTGACAAGTGGGTTAGAGATGGGGACGAATGGGCTTCGACCCCTTGGATCTACTTCATAGAGCCTATCAAAGGCCCAATCAATACTAGGCCCACTTGAAGCAAATCTATTTGCTACAAGGTCCAAATCCAAAAGGCAAGCCCATCAATCGTAACGAAACAGTAACCAAGTGCAATGCCATTGAAGCACCCAACAGCGAGCTCTGCTATTGAAAAGTACAAGTTTTTTTTTTGTCGAAAATAAACTGCAGGAGCTCTGCTATTGCATTGTAGATGAAGAAAAGTATTTACAAAACCAAAGCACTACCTTATCTAAGTGCGGAAACAAAAGAAAACTACCACAGAGGGAGTTGCTTGAAGAGCAAAATCAACAAGGTAGCACACTGCACCTGCTCCAAGAGCCAGCGCTGCCAGTTCAGTATCAAACAGCAGCCAAAAAGGCCAAGTTTTTGGCTGGTAAAGGTTGATATTGCTATACACAGGGGCGGAGCTAGGAAAAAATTCTAGCCTGGGCAAAATTTTTCATAGACAAGTTGATATGTGCATACAAAGTTGACAATTACACTAGTTTTAAACTAAAAGCAATCTTGAATTCCAATACACATATGATGGTGCATAGATGAAATTTTCCATATTACTGTCCCTACCAAATTTTTCATGAGGCGAATCCTAGTGTCAACAACCTTGTCTTAGATTTTTTTTTTTAATAAAAAACCTATACATCTCTCTTAGATGGTTATGATATGCATTACTCTTCTAAATTTGTGTGAATCATACTTGAAACTTCTATATACCTCTGTCTTAGTCTTAGATGGTTATAATATATATATTAGTCTTTCTTAAATTTCCTTATAAAGTTGAGTGCAAATATTTTTCCTAGGATAGTACCATGTCACACCATAATACTTATGCCCTAATCCTTCGTATTAGTGATAATGAAAAAAGATTTGAATTTGTGGGGACAAGGGAACATTGCAATAGGTTAGTTTTTTCCTTTTCCCCTTTGATGCCCAAATATTTATAGCAATGTAAATTTATAAACCATGAGTGTCTTTTTCAATGATAATTATCCTTCATTACAATAGTTTGAAAATTAAAACTTGGCCCAATGTCTTACATTCCTTTTCTATCTACGAGTTACACACGAGGGATTAATCATTAAAAACAATAATAAAATACACAATAAAAGAGTAGATAAACTTTCTTCAAAATTGTACATAAAATATACTACTTTCAAAATATTTGGGCTTCCATGCCTGGCGGTCTCTACGAACGATATGTGGTGTCCGATTATTGGGTCCATGGGGTGTCACAAATCGAGGATTTTTGTTAAATCTCAGTTATTTGTTGCGAGCGAATCGAACAACTCCGACTAATTGGGTTGCGATGTATAAACAACGACCTACCTCAGTCTTACAAAAAAAAATAGTTAAATCCTCAAAAACCACGTATGCCAGCTGCGCGCTTGCGTGGAGCGGAAAGCAAGCTATATTTGTTTATGGTACTTTGACATTTTGTTACATTAGGACTGCATGTTGCAACCAAAAGAATGTGAATTCTAATCATCTGTCTATCTACCATAAAAAAAATTAGGGACTATCAAATTTGATATTTGCTTCAACATCTTAAGAAATTAAAGCCTATTAGTAAAATGTGCAATCTAATTAATTGATGCAGGCTATTACAGGAAAAAGGGTGTGTTAGTTGATTTTGTGATGTTTTGCATTATTGTCGTTATTGTAATTTGCTACCACTTTGAGACTTCGAATGTTTATATCGTTTGAATAGAAATGAAACTAACTAATCATATCTATTTTTGCCTGTTGATGAATACTTGGTCACCGAGGCACCTAATTCGGGAAGCTTATAGTAGTTCAACCCTTGCACAACCTTTATGTTATTTCAAAAGTTTGTTCTGCAATTTCACTTGCAGTTCATCTTTTTGTGTTTTTATGTATGACCGATGTAGTTGATATTCTCATGATGAATAATAAAACAAATGTGGAGACGATTGAAGGGGGGGACAATAGGCCAGGCATACTTCCTCTTTGAAGCCAACAAGGCAGAATTAGCAAGAAGAAAGTACAGCTTCAAGTCAAGACTCAAGATCAAATGAGAACAAGAAGAAGAAAAAAGCTATAGAAAAGGGAAGTTTCAGGGAAAAAGTAGAAGATACCAAAAAGGTGAGTACAAAAACAATGCTAACAAAATGAAATCTAGTTAGTTATGTAAATAGGCAGCCTAGGTAGCAAGAAAAACGATCAGAAATCTCCTAGTATACTTTAGTACAGGCTTTGAGCAATCTTCTGCGCAAAATATTTTTTTTGCTAATCCGGTGAACCCACTGTACCCATTAAGGGATTTGAATGAACTAAAATTCCTATTAATATGTCCGCAAAAAAATTATGAAATGACTACTGTGACATCAGCGAGTGCTTCTTGCTTGCAAAGTAGAAGTATTTTTTGAAAATAAACTGCAGGAGCTCTGTTATTGCATTGTAGATGAAGAAAAAATATTTATAAAACGAAAGCTCTAACTATCTAATTGCGGAAACAAAAGAAAACTACAACAGCGGGAGTTGCTTAAAGAGTAAAATAAACATGGTAGCACACTGCATCTGCTCGAGGAGCCAGCACTGCCAGTTCAGTATCAAACAGCAGCCAGAAAGGCCAAGTTTTTGCCTGATAAGGATGATTGTTATACACTGCATGTGAATCATAACATGAGCTTTATTTATGTTAAGCACAAGCAACTACTGTGACATCAAGAGTAGGTTCAGATACGAAGATATTACAGAGAACTCCATACACTTGGCATTCATGTTTAAAACAATTACGAAAAAGATGTTTTGTTCCAGTGCCATCCACAGGAAAATCACTATAAAAAGATGAAGGGGAAAAGAACTAGTGGCGAACAATTGTGGAATTAACCCAGTCTCTCTTCATCATACCATTGTTAGGAAAAAAGCAACGAGAGAGCGAAATATAACCTATAATTCGTCTCAAACTGCAGTAATTTGCATACCACATTTCTATTCAGGCCCCTGGGTTCCTGATGACTTGAACTTGTGCCACTCCAACATGAATACAATTGACGTTGAAGACTTTGAAAAGCAAGCCAGATGAGCAGCACTAGTTTGCTGTCAAGAAAACTCTGATCTTGTCGTTGCCTTCCATATTACATCTGCTGGCAAAGGGGGTCAACAGCAAATGTGAAGTACTTTCACCATTTCACCAGGGTAAATACTTTGCAATATGATATCAAATGAAGAAAAAACTAGATCATATTATAGCACTCACCATATGAAGGTAAAAAGAGTTAACCTGATTGGATGTTCATAGCAACAATTCCTGAATAATGAGTGAACCAGCCTACGATGAAGGTGGGTATGGTTCACTACAGCTAGCAAAGGAAGAACAGAACGAGAAACAAGTCATTAAGAATGTCATGCGGCGAGGGATTTTGAGGGTACAGAGGCTGCAACCAAAGCATTAAGGTCAAGAGATTCACGAGAGAGCATGCACCATGCAGTTCAAGAATTATTTCTGGCATTCGCACAGTAGCACTTGGAACATATGAAGTTGCATCCACCAGACAATACCATTTTCATGTGGTTATTGCAGTGTCAGAAGGCTGCCTGAACCAACCACACCTTTCGCCAACATTTTTCCATGGCCACATGAGTCTTCCGAGGAGATGATCTACAAAATTGAAGTAACATCGTAATTGACACTAGCTTTCGACAGTATGTGTCTAATTGAAATAGGGAAAGATTAATAAGAGTGAGACACTTACAATTTTATCACTAGTTAGTCTAGTTTGCACGTGTGCAGTTGAGCAGTGTGTAAATCCTCGGCAGAAGTGAGATCCTGATTTAGTGTTGGCTGATAAGAACAAAAATTGCACCACTGTCACAGACAGCAATGAGAAGATTAAAAACAAACCACAGAACTCAGTATAAAGGTAAAAAAAATAGAATTCATAAAATGGAGATCTTCTGTAGTTTTCAGATTCACTGCATTGGGTTGGGGAACACAAAATTTGAAGGTGTTTACTAAATTGAGGAAAGAAAATGACAAAATTAACAAAGGTAATTTCCATGTATGCTATCAGAAAGTTCTGGTTAGTTCAATTACTTACTAAGTAGTAGCACGACGACATTCATATCATTTGTATTTTGAAATACAAATTATGTCCTGGACTTCATGGCATTTTTTTTACCAAGATAACAATATTTCAGTGCTAAGGATAAATGACAAATAATACGTGAAAACTAAAATCATACAATGTCCAAGTATGTAGAAGTTCTGGACCTCTGGTCAATTCAGCAACTTACTGAGAAGCACTGTATGTAGAAGATCTACAAAGGGTAAATGACATTTGCATTATTTGGAATGCAAACCTGACATGAAAACCTTCACAACACAATTCAAGCTCGCATAGTAACACACATTGATCCAATCTGGTACAAAAACATCAAGATCGTAAACACACATCACTGAACTGTGACCCTATGCCACCTCATGTTCTCTAAAGATAAACTAGCCAATACATATGTAACGGACTATGTGATTCCTATAAGACTATCCTGATTTCTGAAAATCTGTATCACAGCTATAAGCAGACCAGCAACTGTAAGAGAATTAGGATGATTGAATTGAAGCAATTGGTATTCAAGGTTTAATTATGAATTATTTACCTATATGAATCAAGATTTAATACAATCATCTTTTTGTTTCTCCCGTTTTACGTTTTAAACAAAATTCACATGCATGCCCTTTGCAGTCCATTCGTGTATGATTGAATTGTAGGTGACTTGCCATATCACATCAATTTCCTGAGAGCATGATCACTCACAGCTGGGAATCCCTTTCATAGATAGAACTGACAATGTAACATTCAAGGGAAGAGAGGTAAGTAATGCTATACCAAGATGGAACAAAATATTAAGCTAGTGTTAATTATTAACAGGTTTTCAATCATTATTTTAACATAATACTGTGCACTTCACTATTTTAGCACAAATGGGAGTTATACCTTCAGACTTCCTACAACTGCAATGTTGATTTCCAAAATTGTACCACAGACCCACAACAATCAAGCAACCAATAATCGTAGTTGAGTCTGAAAGTTTGGAACCATATATCGATTCATACTCCTACTTTTTCACAGAAAGAACAAAACAATTACACAAGTACCTTTCATACGGATGCAAAGCGAGAACACATTGGACATACCTATATAATAATAACCCAATATCTGAATTGGCAATTCAAATATAGCTCTGGATTGAAGAAAACTGGAAACCTTAATATCAATAGCAGAACACTGAAAACTCATTATTTCAATAATTACATTAAACTCGAACTTGCAGAGTGCATCACAAGTATTCATGAGTGATGACCAAAATATGCATGCAAATATTATAGAAGCCTACAAGAACGAACATAAGAACACCTGCACAACAAATCAAGAAAATGGTGAATATATCACATATTTCATCGATGAAGACAAAGAAACTCAGAAATGTCATTAACTAACAGCAAGTTGACTTGCCAACAAGTTGTCATATCACATCATTTTCCTCAGAGTAAGATCACTGACAGCAAGGAACCCCTTTCATTTATAGAGCTGTCAACACAAAAGTCAAGGGAAAGAGGGTAAGTAATGTTATGCCGAGGTCGAGAAACATAATAAGCTAGTGTTGATTTTATTAGGTTTTCAATCATGTAGCTTAATGGGGTTTTGCAATTGGCAAATTGCACATATCCTGCATTACCTCCATCAGAACATACTGCACACTTCACTATTTCAGCGCAAATGGGATCCATACCTTCTGGCCTGCTACAACTGTGTTGTTGGTTTCCAAAGTTGTACCACAGCCGTCAAGCAACCCTAGAATCTTAGATATGAGTCTGAAAATTTGGAACCACACATCATGTCAGATTTCTATCTTTTCCCGGAACGAACAAAAAATAATTACACAATTCCATAAGGGGAAACATGTTGACATACCTATTTAATGATAGCCTGAGATCTAAAGTGACTCACGCATTTACTGATATGATGATATAGTGGGTATTATTGTGAAGATAATGTACACAACTAAATTTCATCAAGCAACAACAGCTATGTCGAATGCAAGAACACCTGGTATCGGTAATTTAGCATTGGATTGAAAAATTGAAAACCTGAATATCAGTAGCAAAACACTGAAAACTCATTGTTTTCTAAAATTATTGCACGATGATCTTTGGATCCATCACACCCAAACTTGGCAAGAACACCCAGTCTTCATGAGTGACGACCAGAATGAACAAAGCATCTAGAGCCTACCGGAACAAAGATAAGAACACCTACACAACAAACCAGAAAGCTCAATAGGAGGATAGTCGGAAGTTCTTACTGAAAGCTCAAATGCATGAGACCAAACTTATGAAGTTGAAAAGTCAAAATCTTTGGAATACCAAGGACTAATTACAGTACAAGTGAATCCACAGACTTCGACAAAGACCACAGCCCCTCCCTGAATACACAGTTTGGCTATGGCATAATGTTGCTATGTTGAAAACGTAGTATCTTTCTCGTTTTCGTTTAATCAAAGACAAGTTTACACATGCAGCAACTTGTTCATGATGGGGATGCCATATACGACATCTCTTTTGTAAATACTGATTTTAAATAGTTTGCTGGGCACATCTAGTTTTTTCTTTTTTTTTTGAACCATCTCGATGTTGATACGGTACATCAGGAGCGAAGTTCCACGTACTTACCTGATTTATGTACAGAAGGAAGATATACCACACAAGACCCTCGTGAGCCGAGCTGCACATGGATTGAGAGAGTTCTGCAAGGCTAGAAGAATGTACAAGCTCCAAGGCGGAGCCCTGCACAGTAGTTCGAACGAAAAAAAGAGACACATCTCAGATTATGCAGTAACGAGGTAAACCAAACCAAAAATATGATTTGACTAGGAAAAGGTAAGTGTAATGGTGGGAATCGGGGTTGGCTACAAACAAGGAACTAGTTGTTACCTTGGATTAGTCTATAGTGTGACTTGTGGGATGATCCCCATCAATTTTCTGCACCGCTGTTTTAGCTCCTCGTTGCCGCAGAAACTTACATGCAATTCTTGCAGTGAACTCGGGAGACCGCCCTTGGGCAGAGAACGGATGGCTGGACAGTAAACGATCTTTAATCTCTTGAGGTTGGCAAGCCTATGTAGCCCTGCAGGGAGGCGCTGCAGCTTGTGGCAGTTCCAAAATGTGAGCTCCTGGAGGGAGGTGAGGAGGTGGAGGGCCTCCTCTTGCTCCCTTGTGAAGCGCTCCACTGTGTATGAAGTAAATAGTAAGCTGGTGATGCGCTCAGCAAGGGGCCCGTGGACACCTGCGACGTTGTCCGTTCGGACCTCCAGCTCTGAATCTTCATCCTGCAGCCCCAAAAGCACGGGGGGATCCGAACCAACAAAGAATTTTGGGGTTTGAAGGATGACCAATTGGCTGAGCTGACCACGGGTGAGGAGAGGCCACATGCCCTTGCATGTTAAATCCTCTCCACAATACCTTATTTCTAATCGAGTGAGAGAGGTGAGGTTTGCGAGGGGCTCTAGCGTCTCCATGCCCTGCAGACGACCATCAAGTTCTAGGGACTGCAGGGAGGATGGGAAAGGACAACAGGAAGGGGAGGAGTAGGCGGAGAGCAGCTTGGGGCATCTCTGTATGACTAAACTCTGGAGGGAGCGCAGGGCTTGGAGACCTCCTCCACCTCCACCTCCACCTCGACCCCCTTCTACTCCATCGATAATTCCTGCATTGTCGCCATTAGGAGAAGCCACCAGGCTCAGCTTGGGGCACCATCTGATCCACAACCGCTGTAGAGAGCTGGAGAGATGGGCAGGGAGGAGCAGCAACCCCTCTTCTTCCACAACTGGCTCTACTACTTCTACTTCATCTCCCTCCACTTCCTCTGCAGTTAGCTGCCGCTGTTGTCCTAGTTTTGCGCCATCCTCCAATTTAACTGCCGGAGATGATGGCAGTGCCACTGGTGGTTGCTGATCGCCCTCCACGCTCAACCATGTTACCTTCTTGCATGCCACTATATTCAAATCAGAGAGCTTCGCGAGATGAGAAAGAAGCTGTGTTATCTCCTTCCCACTAGCACCACAGTTCATAATATCAAGAACCTCAACTGGAAGCCACCATCTGACATCACTCCTCCTTTCTAGCGGCATGAACACACTTCTTGTATCATGAATTCTAAGTGTCTTCAACGAAGTTAGCATTTGAAGGTGCTCCTCAGCCAGTGGCGGGCATGTTGTGATATCCAACTCTTGTAGCCGGGTTAAATTATGGAATGCTAACACCGTGTCATCTAGGCTATGTAGAGCCTCATTTCCTTTAATTCCCAATGAGAATGTTTTGTCTAAGTAATCCAAGCCTTCCAGACCTGTTCCTACAAGTGTTATGCTAACGGAGCACAAGGTGTGTGTGTAAGGAATAGGAGGGAGTGATGACAGTTTTGGACAATTCTCAATGATAAGCACCTGCAGCCTGGGAAACCAAGTTGCATTCCCATCTCCCTCCAACGGACGACAAGTACAATACGAAAATGGCAACTCTGTTAATTCAACGCAATCCTTCACGACAAGTTTTTCTATAAGTGAGAAGAACATAGGGCAAGCTTCTTTTACTACCCATTTTCTAAATTTTGGTAACCCAAACAGTCCTAGCTTTTTTAAATTCCGGAAGTTTTGGCCTGTAATGCAACCAAATAATTCTTCACCACATTCATTAATCAGCCACAACTCCCCTAGTGGTGGAAGGGTTTTCCAAGCTACGCAGTCTAGACGCAGAGCCTCCAAGTCTTTGACAGAGAGTTTTGTGCCCAGCCATGTCGGGCAAGTAAAGCCTCCATGCCCATCAATACATAGTTCTTTGAGGCTGTTTTGTGGTCGAAGGCCCTCAAGTACTTGATCTTCTTTGTCAGGCTTCTTACTAGATCGGCGATTGTCCCAATTTAATGTTAATTCCCGTAAACGATTTTTGTATAGTAGCTTGGCTTCATGGGCTTCATTTACTTCTACATTCTCAAGATTATAAATACCAAGTGATCCTCCAAGCTCTGACAGTTGCCCTAATTCCCTTAATTCAAAACCATTGTTTTCCTTTTTGACTTGGAATTCCCTTAGCTCTTGTAAGCAATGCAGTTTTCCAACATTAGGAATGTTAGAGTGGAGTTCATAAGTTGGGACAAGGAAATGGCGCAATTTTACAAGATTTGTCATATCTCCATGCAAACTATGAGCACCATGCCAACATCCTATGTCCAGAACCCTTAAGTGATAAAATCTTGATAGATTCCTTGGTAAATGCACCTCACTACCTAACTCTGTCGCAAGTCTTAGGTAGCGAAGGTGGACAAGTTTTGAGAAGTTGTGCAATATAGACTCCACATGGTGTGGCATTGTTGATAAATGGACAACACGAAGAGATTTTTCATCTTTAAATAAATCACGGAATGTCTCAGTAAAGCTTGCATCATATTCTCCAAAGAGCATCAAAGTGTGAAGGTTTCCATGTTTCATTCTATTCCTTATTTTATCCAGTTCCTTCGTGAAGTTTCCTTCGATAGTTCCATCCTCACTATTGGCAGGGCTCATACTAATGGACAAGTGATAGATAGATGCAGGAACTTGTATAGTTCTTGCACTAGAAGAATCTATATGCAGACATTCTTGTGAGGAAACATTCAGTGCTAAATCATGCAGCAGGTCATGGATAATGTAGTGTGTACCCCGTTCAATTGTTTCTTTTTTGAAAAATCCATAATTGACCAACTCATTCAAGCAATTACGTCCTACATCTTCAATTGTTTTGGTTGCGTGACCTGGACGTAGAATGTCTAGCCCTATCCAGAAGCGAATTAGCTCTTCACTTTGAAACTTGTAATCCTCAGGAAACAATGCACAATAGGAAAAGCATTGCTGCAGGTGAAACGGGAGGTAGTCAAAGCTAAGCTTCAATGCAGGCATAATATCATGATCTCCAGTTTGTGATTCCCATTCTTTACTTTCAAGAACTCTTGTCCAATGATCCGAGGTAAGATTTTTTCTCAATAATCTACCTACAGTTTTTGCTGCTAGAGGAGAACCCTTCAGTTTTTCCACTATTTTTTCCCCAATAGCAAGTAGGTCACCATCTTTGAATTGTTGCTTAGTTTCACCAAACACACATGCTTCAAAAAAGCCCCAGAATTCTTTAGGCTTCAAACCTTCTAGTTGTATTGAGTTATTTGCCGTTCGAACCATTTCTGCTACTTCAAGGAAACGGGTTGTGACTAGAACAATGTTGCCCTTTATTTGTCCTTGTTTAAATGGAACCAGCAGTCTTTTCCACTCAACTTCATCACCATATTTCCATATATCATCCAACACAAGTAAAAACCTTTTATTTTTTAATCTTTTTTCAATCAATTTCTGAAGTTGGTCCATATTCTGTATCTCAGCATCTGCCCTACCATTTGTTTCATCTTCGGTTTTAGGGATGGATCTGGCAATCTCTTGTGTCAACCTATATACATTGAAGTCAAGAGAGACATATATCCAAATTCTAATTTGGAAGTGCTCTTGCACTTCTTTGCTGTTATATATGTATTGTGTGAGAGTTGTCTTTCCTATGCCCCCAGGACCAACTATAGGAATTATTGTGGTGCCTTTATCACAGTATTCACCTTTGGTGATGCCTTCTATAATGCCATTCTTCTCGGTGTTCCTCCCGTGCAATTCAGGCTCTGTACTTTCTGAGGTTGTTATGGGTCGGCTTGTGGAAGTATCTTTACCAATGCTACGGCTCTCCAGCTTAACAATGGCAGATCCCAACAACTCTAGATCAAGGATCGTGGAGACCTTAGCACATATGGGTTGTAGTTGCTCTACTATATGTTTCATTCTTCTAGAGACGTCCACCCTATCGAAGTCCAACTTTGGTATTTTCGGGGCATGCTTCTTCTGTGGTGCCATGCATTTGCAACTGCAGACACCACATATTATTTGTTTTGCATTTCTGGAAGTCCTAGGATGTTGTCCATCATCATCAGCTGGTAGAAGACAAGAGCGCAGGAGTCGTTTACCGACAGCGCCGGCAGTGTTACCAGCTTCGCGGACGAGGTTGTAGACGCACCCGCGGTCGTCGACGGTCTCGAAGGTGCCCTCGAGCTCGTCCTGGATGCGGAAGTAGTCGAGCTCGTCCAGCACGTCCTCGGCGTCGTACGCCAGGCCCCGCAGCTTCTGCAGCAGCTCCGCCAGCGCGTGGCTGCGGATCTCCCTGCCGCGGGCGTTGTCGAGCATGGCCTGCGCGTACAGCAGCTCCATCTTGACGGCTTCGATGTTGGGGCCGAGCTCCGAGCTGGCCGCCCACGCCTCCACCAGGCCGTCCGACAGCGGGCTCAGCGCCCTGCCCACCACCCAACTGGCCCCGCTGATGGCGGCGGACTCCATCGGCGAATGATATCGTTGCACGAGGACGAGGTTGAGGATGCACGTGTGTGTGTGTGTGTGTGTGCTGCAGATCTATTGCTGGTGTGATGATAACTCGCAGGGAGTGCCGGATTATATACTGCTATTATATAATATACTGCAACGTACCTTGCCGATGCCATGGTGGTGCAAACACTCCAAGGAAGGAACTGGCAAAAGAATGTTGGCAATGATCGACGGAGAAAGGAGCAAGGAACCTCGATGTTGAACATAATGCATAGAAAAACAAGAATGGGAGACGCAAATTTTACATAAAAAACCTTTTTGGAAAAATCATGGATATACAAAAGCTATATCAGTGTATAATTAAGGAGATGTTTACAATGAAACTTTTTTTTCTTTTTTTGTCTTGCTCTATCCTATGTAGTACATGTATATATTTGAAGAGGTACATTCGGTATAGGAGTAGAACTCTGAGTTGAAGTAGGAAATAAATTCCTATCACACTCAGACTAACATTAAGACGTGTTTCTTTTTGGAGAATAAGCAAGGAACGCATATATTCTTGCCTGTGCAGCTCCGGTAGCTTTCCCTTTGGTGTGACCATGGAAAGGGAAACAGCCTGATGCCACCATGTTCACTTGATCTATTATGTTAGAATAGTCCTACATTGGTTGTGGAATGTCAAAGGACTTAACTTATAAGTGGGGGAGTCCCTCACCTCTTAAGCTAGCTTTTGGGGTTGAGGCCGGGTAACCCCCCCTCCCCTGCGCTAGCACCCCTAGCTTATTCATCTGTGAGGCATCTTGGCTGTATGGCATCAAGCTTCGACCAGTGAATCTGGATTTCAGAGGTAGAAAAAGACTAGAATATTTGGGCTAAAAGAAAGCGAAGCCATGTGTTAGAAGTTGGCTATTTTCTTGACGTGGGACAATCGTCCAAGCCCAGCAAAGCCCATGTATTTCACTAGTTCTCTCTTTCAACCAACGATTTCAATGCGTAGCCAATTCCCCAATCCCTTTTCATCGTGGACACGCGAACGGTGAGCCCTAGAATGGCCTTTTGGTTGTAGCACCTGTCTTGCTTTTGTTGTCGGCTGTCAAGACCATGTCCGGCCCTTTTGTTGTTCTTAGTAGGCTGTTGTCCCTCTGTTTCTGGCGTGCCTCCGTTGTGTCTCGCGCGCGTCTTGCTGTTTCCCGTCACCTTGTTGTCGCCCCCTCTGTGTTTCTTCTGAGTCGGGTCCAGGTTGGCTCTGTTGGTATGTGGTTAGTGTTTTCTATCTGTAGACCCTCTTTTACCTTGAAAATCAAGTGCTGGTGGTTGTTTGTCTGGTTTGCCTGGTCGTCTGGCGTGGCTTCTTTGTTTGTGCTCTTTCTGCTGTGTGGCGTTCTCTCGCCGGCCGTTCCCACCCCATCCGCAGGTAAGCGCTTCAGGAACAGGTTCATCCTTCGTACAGGTGTAGTTTGCCACTCAAAATGACCGCGGAGTGTCGCATCCTATGCTGGAATGTTCGGGGTTTAAACGCCCCCGCTAGACGAGCAGTTGTCAGGAGCCTCGTCTTTGACACAAAGGCTACAATAGTTTGTTTACAGAAACCAAATTGCAGGGGCCAGGATCGTGCACTAGTCAAAGAGACTTTAGGTCCAGATTTTGGCTGAATTTTGGCTTCCTGCGCGGTAGGAACCAGAGGAGGGATCCTCCTAGCAGGTTCAGACAGACATCTTGCTACATGTCCAATTTTTCCAAAGACAGAGAACACGTTGACAAAGAAAGGTTACCTCTACGTCGGATGGAAGCTCTTGGGCTTGTACAGGGTGTATGGCCCTCGCTTGAAACCGATAAGCTGAACTTCTTGCTTGAAATAATGAATTCTGAGCGTTGCTCCTCAGAGTGGCTTCTTCTAGGAGATTTCAACATGATCTATAGGGCTGCGGATAAAAGTAATGCAATTCTAAATAGAAGGTTGATGCAGGCCTTTAGAGCCATGCTTAATGCAACGCAGTTAATGGAAGTAGAGCTAACTGGAAGGAAATTCACCTGGACAAGTGGAACGCTCAACCCCACCCTAACTAGGATCGACAGAGCGTTTGCCTCAAAAGATTGGGATATCCAGCACCCCAACTGCGTCCTCCAGGCTTTGTCTTCTCTAATTTCAGATCATTGCCCACTACTGCTCTTCAACCCAGTCCAGCAAAAGTCGAAGGCCTTCAGGTTTGAAGAATTCTGGCCAAGGTTGCCTGGTTTCCTTCAGGTGGTCCAAACTACTTGGGAAAAACCGGTTTTTTCCCAGGATATGTGCCGGCGCTTTCACATCAAGCTCTCCAGAACCGCCAAAGCCCTCAGGTTGTGGAGTCGGGGACTGATGGGAGACCTTCGTCTCCAAATGGCGATAGCAGCGGAGATTATCTGCCAATTGGACAGAGTGCAGGAAGAGAGAGCCTTAACTCAAGATGAGTTAGATTTCAAGGGGAAACTGAAGTGCAGACTGTTAGGTCTTGCGGCAATCCAGAGAATTCGGTTTAAACAGAGATCCTGCCTCAACTTCATCAGGGAAGGAGATGCAAATACTAAGTTTTTCCACTTAAAGACAATTGCTCGGAAGCGTAAGCAATTCATAGCCGCTCTGCACACGGAGCAGGGAGTAGTCTCTACAGCTGAAGACAAACAGGAGGAGATCTTCCTTTTCTACAGCAAACTTCTGGGCGTGGTTCACAGAAGAGAGGCAACTCTCAATTGGTCCCTTCTTCATGGGTCAGAAGTAAACCTGCTCAGCTTGGAGCAGCCGTTTACTTTACAGGAGCTTAAAGATGTGATTGACTCCCTCCCCCCGTCAAAAGCGCCCGGACCAGATGGTTTCATAGGTCTCTTCTACAAGGTTTGCTGGGACCTTGTGAAAGAAGATTTAATGGCGGTGGTGCATCACTTCTTCAACCTAAAGGGAGGGGGATTACATCTGTTAAATGAAGCTTGTGTGGTGTTAATTCCTAAGAAGCAGGTTTGCAACACAGTCTCAGATTACAGGCCGATCAGTCTCATACACAGCGTGGGAAAAATCCTTTCCAAACTTCTAGCAAACAGGTTGGCGCCTTTCCTCCAGTCCCTGATTTCTGCTAATCAAAACGCCTTCATCAAGAACAGAACTATCCATGATAGCTTCCTACTCACCAAAAGCCTCATCTCGGATCTTCATTCCAAAAAAGTGCCTTCGCTTTTTGTCAAATTGGACATCGCAAAAGCTTTTGACTCCGTGAGTTGGGAATACCTTCTGGAGATGCTAGAGCATTTCGGCTTTGGACAGAGATGGAGGAATTGGATTACCTCGCTCCTAGCAGCTTCCTCTTCTAGGTTTCTTCTGAATGGCATCCCAGGCAAAAAGGTAATTCACAGGAGAGGGCTCAGACAGGGAGATCCGCTATCGCCTTTGCTCTTCATTTTGGCCCTTGAGCCACTTCAGAGGGTTTTTGTAGCTGCTTCGCAGCTACAGTTATTTAAGCAGGTAGGGCATCGTCCGGCGCACCTGTGTACTTCCATGTACGCGGATGATGTGGCTCTTTTCCTCAATCCTGACCCGGAAGAAGCAAGGTTGTTGCATGGAGTTTTACAGGCCTTCGGTCAGGCGACAGGGCTTAGAGTTAATGTCCAAAAAACTGAAATTTACCCCATCCGTTGTGAGTACACTGACTTGGGACCGGTCCTACAGGAGTTCCACGCTGTTTTAAAGTCTTTCCCTGCCAGGTACCTGGGTTTACCACTACGACCTACTGGCCTCAGGAAATCTGACTGGCAACCCCTGCTGGACAAAGTAGCAAGCAGATTGGCAGGTTGGAAAGGTGCTCTGCTTTCCAAAGCAGGCAGGCTCATCTTGGTTGATGCAGTTCTGTCGGCGTTGCCGACCTACCACTTGACTGTTTTCACAGGATCTGCGTGGGTGCTAAAAAATTTAGACAGGTTGCGAAGAAATTTCCTCTGGAGAGGAGACCTAAACTGTAAGGGAGGACACTGCCTTGTAAATTGGAAGAAATTATGCAGGCCTAAATCCCTAGGGGGCTTGGGGGTCAAACAACTGGAGGCTTTTGGCAGGGCGCTACGTCTGAGGTGGCTCTGGTACGCATGGAAGGACTCAAACAGGTTGTGGAAAGACATGTCGTTTCCGTGTTCAGATTCGGATTTGGCCCTCTTTGAGGCTAGCACCTCCATACAGGTAGGGAATGGAGAAGTGGCAAGATTTTGGACTTCCAAATGGCTACATGGCTTGGCCCCGTGCAACATTGCACCGCAGTGCTTTAGTCTTGTGCGAAGGAAAACTGCCATGGTCAAGCACAGTCTCTCAAACAACAATTGGATGATTCCGCTTAGGAATATATCCACAGGGGCCCAATTACAGGAATTCTTGACCCTTTGGGGTCTCTTACAGGAAATACACTTGCATTCGGACAGTTCTGATGTGATAACTTGGAGGTGGACCCAAGATGGTCATTACTCAAAGAAAATCGACTTACAGGTGCGCCTCTGGGACCTTCCACGAACATAATTTCTCTCAGATTTGGAAAGCAAAAACCCAAAATAAATGTAGGTTCTTTGCGTGGCTCCTGATCCTTAACAGGTTGCAAACTGCCGATAATTTGGCTTTGAGGGGTTGGCCAAATAGCCCAGTATGCTCCCTTTGTGGTTCTGGGGAGGACTCCGCTGATCATCTTATGTTGTCTTGCCCGTTCGCCAAGCAGGTGTGGTCCCTCTTTTGGTCAAGATGAAACTCCAAAGACCTCCTCCAAGCGGGACCCCATACAGGGCAAAGCTTCACGTGTTGGTGGCAAGCAATCCGGTTGCTTACCCCAAAAGAAAGTTGTAGGAGTTTGGATGGGCGTTTAATCTTTGTCTGTTGGAATATTTGGAAAGAGCGCAACGCTCGGATTTTCAATAACAAGTACTCTACAAAGGTCGATGAGTTCTTCAGGCGATCCAAGATTCCTCAAATTTCCAGGTGGCGGTGAGAGATATGGCTCAGGAGTAGTCCCTTAGTCTTTTGTAGGGGCCGTTGGCCCTTGGGGCCGTAGGGGTGTTGTGGTTCTTCCTACGGGGACTCCCAGTTTTCGGTCCCCGTTTTGTTGTACTCTGAACTTCTCTCTCCTTAATTGATTGGCAGAGCTCCTGCCTTTTATTCAAAAAAAAACAACAGCCCAACGACCGTGTGGCTGAAAGGCTTCTTGGCATTTCTTCGCGGCGGTTGACTTGCCATGCACCACGCAAGGATGTGCAATGGCAAGTGGGAAGCAATTCAGAGGACAGGGTGTCAAGCATGCTTGTGGCACGCGGGTGCAGCAAGGAGGTAGTCAGGCAACGTGGCAAGGTACCACAGGCTGGCAACTCGGCATTCGGCTAGCCGATAAACAAGTCCCATTAGCCTAAATTTTGATCCTAGGCTTTCCTGGCTGCAGTCCTTAACACTACTCTCCCGAAGATCTCTTGGAAATTACAGTGCCTCCTTCCAAACTCTTCATCGCAAAGTGTTGCATGTATGTGCTGGTGCTTGCACATCTTTGATGACAGCAAAAAAATATTGGCTAAACCCTTGTTTGTTGGTGTGAAATGAGTGCTATGCTTTGATCAATTTCTTGAGTGCTATACTTTGATCTACTTCTTTCTTAATTCAGTTGCATTATTTACCTTGGGGTAATGGTGATTAATTTATTTATTTTCTGGTGACCTTTTTTTTTTGAATAAAAGGCAGGAGCTCTGCCGCTCAATTAAGTAGAGAAGTTAACGGATTACAGAAAAAGAAAAAACCAGAGACAGGAAAACAAACAGGACTCCGAACAGTGGAGAACCTGTCGACAAAATGACCAGAAAAACCTAACAGACCCCAGGCACAAAGACCCGAAGTCCCTAAGAAACTGAGGTACTACTCTGGGGCCAAATCTCCCCTCGCCACAAGATAATTCGAACAGTCTTGTATAGCCAACTGAACTACTGTCATCGTTGTCGAGTACTTGTTGTTAAAAATCCGAGCGTTGCGCTCTTTCCAAATATTCCAACAAGCAAAAATTAGCAACCCATCCAGTCGCCTACGGCTTTCCTTGGGAGTAATCATGTGGATTGCTTGCCACCAGGACGTAAATCTTTGTCCCGAGAAAGTCTCCGCTCGCAAGAGGTGCTGGGACTGCAATCTGCCTAGGAAGAGGGACCACACTTGCTTAGCGAACGAACGGGAAAGCATGAGATGATTTACCGTGTCCTCCCCTGAGCCACAGAGGCAGCACACCGGGCTATTTGGCCAACCCCTCAGTGCTAGATTGTCGGCGGTCTGCAACCTGTTTTGGATTAAGAGCCAAGCGAAGAACCTACATTTATTCTCTGTTTTTGCTTTCCAAATTCGCGAGAAATTGTGTTCTGGGAAAGTCCCAACGAACTGCACACTGTAAGCTGACTTTGTTGAATACTGACCATCCTGATTCCAACGCCAGGTAATCTCATCTGCCATCTCAGGTTGCAATTGTATTTCCTGTAAGAGACTCCAGAGGGTCAGGAATTCCTGCAACTGCGCCTCTGTAGAGATACGCCTTAGTGGGACCTTCCAATTGTTATTTGAGAGACTGTGCTTGACTGTGGCATTTCTCCTTCGAACAAGGCTGAAGCACTGCGGTGCGATTTTGCATGGGGACGAGCCATGGAGCCAGTTGGACGTCCAGAACCTGGCCATTTCTCCATTCCCTAATTGTAAGGATGTGCTAGCCTCAAAGAGGGCCAAGTCCGAATGTAAACATGGAATCTTCAAGTCTTTCCACAACCTATTTGAGTCCTTCCAGGCGTACCATAGCCACCTCGGGCCGCAGAGTTCGCCAAAGGCTTCCAAATTTTTACTCCCACTTCTAGGATTTAGGCCTGCAAACTTTCTTCCAATTTATAAGACAGTGTCCTCCCGTACAGTTCAGGTCTCCTCTCCAAAGGAAATTCCTTCGCAACCTGTCTATTTTTTTGAGAACCCACGCAGAACCTGGGAAAATGGTCAGTTGATAGATCGGGATCGCCGTCGAATCAAGGCCCACCGTAATGAGCCTCGCCCGCTTTGGAAAGCAAAGCACCTTTCCACCGCTAATCGCTGCAACTTTGTCTAAAAGGGGTTGCCAATCTGCTTTTTTGAGACCACTTGGCCGAAGCGGCAGTCCTAGATATCTGGCCGGGAAGGACTTAAGAGTAGCCTGGAATTCCTGCAACACCAGATCCAACTCTATTTCCCCACAGCGGATGGGGTAGATTTCGGATTTGTGAAAATTAACTTTAAGTCCTATCGCCTGACCGAAGGCTTGAAGCAATCTATGCAAGCACTGCGCTTCTTGCGGGTCTGGGTTGAGGAAGAGAGCTACGTCATCCGCGTACATGGAGGTACAAAGGTGTGCCGGTCGTCTCCCTACCTGTTTAAAGATCTCAGACTGCAAGGCGTCGAAAAGTCTTTGTAGGGGTTCTAGAACCAATATGAAGAGCATTGGCGAAAGGGGATCTCCCTGTCTGAGTCCTCTCCTGTGCAAAACCTTTTTCCCTGGGATCCCATTTAATATGAATCTAGAAGAAGAAGCTGCTAGGA
Source organism: Rhipidocladum racemiflorum (assembly GCA_036346355.1). NCBI lineage: Eukaryota > Viridiplantae > Streptophyta > Magnoliopsida > Poales > Poaceae > Rhipidocladum > Rhipidocladum racemiflorum. The sequence goes on from CM070575.1 coordinate 5,833,113, forward strand.
GCATGGCAATCCAATTTCTCCATCTTTGTCCAAAGCCAAACTGGGCTAGCATCTCCAGAAGATATTCCCAACTCACCGAGTCAAAAGCTTTTGCAATGTCCAACTTGACGAAGAGCGAAGGCACTTTTTTGGAGTGCAGTTCAGAAATGAGGCTTTTAGTGAGCAAAAAGCTATCATGGATAGATCTGCTTCTGATGAAAGCATTTTGGTTGGCGGAGACCAGTGACTGAAGAAAGGGCGCCAATCTGTTCGCTAGCAGTTTGGAAATTATTTTCCCCACACTGTGGATGAGGCTAATCGGCCTAAAATCCGAGACGGTGTTGCAAACCTGCTTTTTTGGAATTAGCACTACGCTTGCTCCATTTAGTAGTTGCATCCCCCCTCCCTTTAGATTGTAGAAATGATGGATCACCGCCATTAAGTCCTCTTTCAGTAGGTTCCAGCAGACCTTGTAGAAAAGACCTATGAACCCATCTGGTCCAGGCGCTTTTTGTCGAAGGAAGGGAGGTGATTACCTCTTTGAGCTCCTGCAAAGTAAAAGGCTGCTCCAAGCTTGCAAGATTTACATTCGGCCCACCAAGAAGGGGCCAGTTGAGAGCTGTGTCTCTTCTGTGAGCAGTACCTAGGAGGTTATTATAGAACCGAAAGATCTCCTCTTGTTTGTCTTCAAAAGAAGACACAACACCTTCTTCCGTCTGCAAAGAGGCTATAAATTGCTTGCGCTTCCGAGTGATTGTCCTCATATGGAAGAACTTGGTATTAGCATCTCCCTCCCTGATGAAACTGAGACGAGACCTCTGCTTAAGTCGGATTCTCTGGATTGCTGCCAGGCCCAACAACCTGCACTTCAATTTCCCTTTGAATTCTATCTCTTCTTGTGAGAGAACCCTGTCCTCCTGCACTCTATCTAGTTGGCAAATGATTTCCGCTGCTATCGCCAATTGGAGCCGCAAGTCTCCAATCAGTTCCCGACTCCATTGCCTGAGTGCCTTAGCAGTTATGGACAGCTTGATGTGAAATCTCCGGCACATGTCCAGGCAGGAAACCGGCTTATTCCACGAAGTTTGGACCATCTGAAGGAACCCCGACAATTTTGGCCAGAATTCTTCAAACCTGAACACCTTTATCTTTTCCATGACTTGACTGGAGAGTAGAAGGGGGCAGTGATCTGAAGTCAAAGAAGACAGGGCCTGAAGAATGCAATTCGGGTGTCGGAGTTCCCAATCTTTTGAAGCAAAAACTCTGTCTATTCGAGTTTGAGTGGGGTTGTGCGTTCCATCAGCCCAAGTGAATTTCCTTCCTGTTAACTCGATTTCTTTTAGTTGCGTCACATTAAGCATATCTCTAAAAGCCTGCATGAGCCGCCTGTTAAGCCTTGCATTGTTCTTGTCAGACGCATGGTAAATCATGTTGAAGTCACCTAGAAGGAGCCATTCTGGAGAGAGGGAAGCCTGCAGATTCCTTAGAACATGCATAAACACCAGCTTGTCAATTTCTGTTTGAGGACCATAAACCCCTGTACACGACCAGGTACTTCCATCTAGCTTGGAGGTGACCTTGGCTGTCAACGTGTAGGCTGTGCTGGAGAAATTAGACAAAGAGAAGTGCTTGTCTGAGCAAGCAAGTAGGATCCCTCCTCTTGTTCCTTCAGCCGGCAGGAAGCCAAAATTTTGACAGAAATCTGGACCTAAAGTTTCTCTGATTAAAACCTGGTCCCAATGATGCAACTTAGTCTCCTGCAAGCAGATTAAAACCGCCTTTGTGTCAAACACTAGGCACCTGACAATCGCTCGTCTAGCGGGCGCATTTAGACCGCGAACATTCCAGCAAAGGATCCGACAGTCCCTAGTCATTTGGGCTGGAATGCTACACCTGGAAGAAATACACTCCTGTTCCTGTTAAGTAAACCTGTAAGAGAGACGTCATCAATGCCAACTTGTAACAACGGAGCACACCGGTGGGTAGTACATGCCACCGAAACGGGCAACAACACAGAAGCGACACTGAGAAGAAGAGGTACATCACCACCTTTACTAGAGATAAAATGATAGACAACATTACTGTTTCGTGCCCAACTAAGGTCGCCCACAGGGGGACCGGCAACAGGCTGACGAGAAACAAAAGGGCGCGGGGGACTAGAGGAGACGCCCCAGAGAGAAAGAAGCAAAAGCCTACTAGTAACGACAGACGAGACCCCAACACAGGACAACAAAAGCATTACCAAGACGGACTACAGAAGACAGACTACAGACTAGCCCTCAAACCGGCTGCACCTCCCAGGTGCCGGCGCCGGCTGCGGCGCCTAAGTCTAGGCTTCCTTGCACACCAGCTCCCTGGTGACCTTTTTGGAAGCAGAAATTACGTGGAAGGTTTTCTTAAGATCAAGGGTTTGTCTTCAGAACAAAAAAGATTAGCTAAACCTTGTTTCTTGGTGTGAAATGAGTGCTATAATTTGACAATTTCTTGAGCTCTATACATCGATCAATTTCTTTCTTAATTCAGTTGCATTATTTACCATGGAGAAATGGTGATTTATTTATTTATTTTCTGGTGGCCTTTTGGAAGCAGAAATTACGTGGAAGGCCTTATGAAGATCAAGGGTTTATCTTCAGAACAAATCAGTTCCTCTCATCTAGCTTGAATTTGAATCACATTGGCAGTTCAAACTAGCCTAAGAACCCAGTGCAGCAGTTAGATTCGTACTAGACAGTACTCTATAGGCAAAGGACGCAACAAGCCCGTCACCTGCAGCTCAGGATGAATCACATCCCATTTTCTTTCCGTTTGTATTTCTGTAACAGTGCAAGAGTATGCCCATTACAATTTCCCAGTACATAGCTCCTGTCTCAACTGTGTCAAATATTCCTTTTCCATTTTCCTTTCTGAACCTGCTCTTCAATACGTCTGAACTTGTTTGCGCTTCACATGAATAAAACGCTTGTTCTATTCCAGTGCCTTGAACAGTGGTTCCAATACTCGAACCAATCTATGGATGTCACCTAGATGCTACTCTGAAGAATGTTGTTACTCATAAGTTGTGTCAGATCCATGGAAGAATTGCAGCATGACTAAAGTGGGTTTAGCTCATTTGATTTAACTAAACTACAGGGCATAATATGTTGGATCGTAAGGGCCTTCTCAACCCCAAAAGCTACCTTAAGAGGTGAGGGACTCCCCCACTTATAAGTTAGGTCATTTGCTCTTCCACAACCAATGTGGGACTATTCTAACAATCCCCCCTTCACACATTGTATCTCTCAGCCGTTCACCGCCCATTCACCGTACACCGACGGTCCCTCAGGGCCACGGCCCATCAGGGCAGCCTTCACACCCTAGTGTCCATCGGGCCAAAGATGTTAGAACCTTGCTCTGATACCAATTGTAGGATCGTAAGGGCATAGGCCTGTTTGCGGTAGGTGATGCGCCAGCCCGTGACCCCCTTGCCAGGTAATTGAGAAGACTCAAAAGCAAGTTCGATTCATGTTGTACGATGCAAGAATATCTCGCATATGACATTTGCAGGTTGCAGCAGACAATAATTGCATTCATCAAACCAAACTATTGTCATGTCAACTTTTGGTCCAAAGTGTTAAGGTATATATATTGTCTTATTTAGATATTGCCTTATACAGGCTTTTCGTTTGTACCATCATGTCTATATATTCTAGCCTATTGGTCTTATATTGAATACAAGTGTTATTCATAACATGGTATTAGAAAAAGCTATGGCGCCACCGCCTTTTCCTTGTCGAACTATTCCCTGTGCCAACCGCACCTAGTACTCCTCCTCAGGTCGAGCCACAGTTCAAACTCTAGCACCGAGATCGTCTTCCGCAGCCGCTACCCCTGGGAGGAGCAATCTTCGCTCCTAGGGGCGGCCACCTCTCGTCAAGGGCACAACGAGGTCAGTGAGGAAGGAGATGTCGCATCGTCAATCGGCACCTCCGGCCACCTCTCCTTGTGTGGATCTGGCGCCCTTGCATCTCCGAACTGAACCTGACTCTACTCGCTGATCCGTCTCTTCCGCCACACTTGGGAGCTCTGGCCGCCCACTGGTCGCCTATGGCCTCCTCCTGGTCGGCCATCTTCTCCCGGTAGCTCACCTGCCTGCAACTTGCTCGCTGTGGCTACCTCCCGATCAGATTTCAACAGTAGCCCCCGTTATTCGTTTTTGGGTTTTCTTGGCTCAGCTTCCTGTTCTCTCGTGACGCCGCCTTCAACTGCTCACCTCTAGGCTTTGCTGCTGCTAGCCTGAGATGGGGTTGGCTCTCGTTCGATCGGACTTGAATATAATCCAAAAACTAGATTTAATCAGGTTTGGGTTTTGAATTTTGGTTAAAAAAGGGCTGAGGATTCGTTGGCTCTGCATCGCTGGCCTCTCAGTTGTCGGGATCGGGCTTCTTGGCAGGTTCATTTGGCTTAATGGCTCATCATTTTGGCTCTCTATTGGCTGTTGCTACTGCTAGTATTTCTAGTTATCTTTGAATCTTTTCATTCTTATTGTCATTGCTTCTATTGCATACATCCAAGTTCTTAGCATCTTGGCTCTTTCATCGGTTTAGCTCATTCCATCGAATTCGATTTTTGATTCATTATGTCGGCTCGGCTCTTTTTACCGACACGGCTTAGCTCATTTCGTTAGCTTTCCTCTGTTAGTTTCGGCTCATTTTGTCGGACAGTTTCAGCTCGGCTCTTCTTGTTGGCTTTGTTGGCTTTCCTCCATTGGTTTTGGCTCATTACGCCGGCCAATTTCAGCTCGACCCGTTCTGTTAGCTTTCCTCTGTCGGTTTCGGCTCATTCTGCCGATCGATTTCAGCTCAGCTCGTTATGTAGGCTTCGTCGGCTCGGTTTTTTAAGAGTTGGATGCTACGACGAATACTTCAAGATCAAGACTTTGGGTTTTTCTCTATTTTAGAGTCGAACCTTCCAAATGTAATGCTATTGCATACATCCTGCATTGAGGGATGTTAAGGCATATATATTGTCTTATATATATTTTCCTTTACCCTCATGTACTTTATATATTCTGATCTATTGGCATCATATTGAATACGAGTGGTATTAATAACACAAAGCAAGTTGGTTTCTTAGTAATGGACCTACAGTTTTAGCTGGAAGAGGAAAACCCTGCAATCTGGCCACTATTTCCTTCCCAACTTCAAGTAAAACCCTCATGTTCTTTCCATGGTGGTTAGTCACCAAATACACATGATTCGAAGAAATGCATAATATCTTCAGTTCTTACATGCTCCAGATTTAAATAATCAACTGTCCTAACTATTTTTGCTACATCTGGAATTCGAGTTGTGACTACAAGTCTACAACTATATAACCTTTTGTCCCTGCTTTTACAAATGGAGCAAATAGTTTCCTCCACCCATCCTCAAGATATGTCCACATACCATCCAAGACAAACAAGAACCGTTCAGATTTAGTCTTTGTGCAATTATCTCTTCTTCACTACAATATTCATTTTCACAATTAACTTTAGGGATCTTTTACTGTATTCAACACAAGGACGGTAAAAATTCCCTTTTTACCATCTCCCGTGCCATGCTTTCTACAATACTCTTTTTCTACGATGTCCTTCGCATCTTTTGAGTCTGGACGCAGCCCCCCTGGCGAGCACGTCGGTGGCATGGTAGGTGCCGTCGAGGTCGTCCTGGATGCGGAGGTAGTCCAGCTCGTCGAGCACGCCAGCTGCCGCAGCTTGTGCAGCAGCTCCTTGAGCGCAGGGCTGCGGATGTCCCTGCCTTGCGCGCGCGTTGTCGAGCTTCACCCTGCGAGTAGAGCAGCTCCATCACGAGGGCGTCGATTTTGGGGCCGAGCTCGGCGCTGGCCGCCCACTCCTCCAGCAGGCCGTCCGTGACGGGGGCCATTGCCTTGCCGCGCGACCACCCACCACGCTGCGTTGACGGCGACCTCCACCCTTACCACCAAAAATTAAAGATCGTTGAGGATGCTGCATGAAGAGCAATGCATTCGCAGATGCCGTCAGTCACTAGTATTACTGATACTAACGGCTCCTACCTGAGGAGGACTCGAGCTAGAAAGGTGTATGTACTGATGATATCGACCCCCCTGCCCACGCGGCTGCAAGCCCAACGGACCGGACGAATGTTTATCCGAAAAAGCTAAGTAAATCTAACTATTTGACAGTTCAAGACAAATGTTTATCCGAAAAGGCTCTATTTTTATGGCGTTTTCAACAATATAAAACCATATTATATACCTTTATAACCTGTCCTTAGGCGTTGGATGAGACAACCAGCACAACAGTTCGTCGACAGGTCGACTCCAGTCCAGTGACCGTTGAAAACTGCATGGAACGAGCCGAGAACTGCGGGCCTGTCCTAGGCCCATTACACTGCCGAGTACTTCATCAGATACGACGTGGGGGCTGCCCATTGGGCGGCACCGGATGCGCTTCTTCTCCCCCGGATTCGATTCACCCACCCCATCCATCTGCCTCTCCAGCTCCCGTCTTCTCTGAGTAGGCAGCTGCCGCGGCGTGCCACAGCATGGACAGGAAAAATCCACTGCAAAACATCAAGAAAATAATTTGAGGCGGTCGAGAGAAAGCCATGGTTTTCGTCTTGTTGTTGGGCTCCTCCTCTCCCGCAGCGTCACGGCCTGCTTGCTCTTCCAGGTAACTATATGGTTTTCTTTTGTGAAGTTTTTAATCCGCTACGGCTAGATCAGGTAGGGAGTGATTGCTTTTTCTTTCTTTCTTTCTTTCTTTCTCCTGCGAGGGAGGAGTGATTGCAATTACTGCTGGAACCAGATATAAGATTATGGAGTAACAGCAGTCCAGAGTGCAGTGGGGTAGCTGGGACGCTTAATTTGGTCAGGTTTTGTGCGGGTGTTGTTACAATCTGTACCATGTCTGTCTGGGTGTCCTTGATGTCAAATCAAATTCCACATTCAGCAAATGATTCGTAGTATGGAGTTGCTCTCGGGATTTCCGTTCCTAACCTCGGTGTAATGCTGCTGAGCTCATTAAGATAAGCAACAATAGCGTGTAAATTTGCCGTACATCTTTCTGGTTTTCTGCACCAGTTTCCTCTCTGTTGATTCCTTCTTGACAGAGTCTTCATATATTCTTGGTAGGAGAAAATGTGGCCCTTCTGGGCGAAATAATTTCAGATGCTCTCTGGATGACAAAGTGCCACTGAAAAACAATGGAGTATCCAAGCAGTTACTCTCATGCCTTGCTGCTTCTCTTGTGTTCATCTCTCCACCTAGTCAGGTACCTATACATGTTCCAAATTCTTAACAGAGTCACGTACACTGATTCAGACTTCAGAGAGGAAAGTATGGAGGAAATAAAAAAAAAAGTCAATTCTCCTTTTTTTTTTACCAAAAAAAGAGAGAGGAAAGAGCAAACAGCAAAGCTGCTCTACTATTGCCACATTTTTCATTTGGGCCAGGAAAACTGTTAATTCCAATTGACAGAAGGAAAAACGAGTAAGATTGCCTGTTAAAACCTGTGGCATGGTATCGATGCACTCTTCTTGTTGGCCAGGCTATTCCTTCGGAGACCTTTGCCGAGGGAAGTTTATGCCAGAATGCAGTAGTAGCAGCCATCAACAAAGCTGCTGTTCCTCTGAAATTTGATGGCCCTTCGGATGATGACAGCACAGGTATGATGATGAGGGGTATGACCGCCAAGAACTTTGATCCAGTTCGCTACTCTGGTAGATGGTTTGAAGTAGCCTCGCTGAAACGTGGATTTGCTGGTCAGGGACAAGAAGACTGTCATTGCACTCAGGTATTGTAAATATCAGATACCTCACACAAAAGAGAAATTTTACGGTGCATTATACTGGTGGTATATAATGTGTAGTAGAAATCACATCTAACCGTTGATTTGTTAAGGGTGTTTCTACTACTCTACTACTACATGAAGTATAAGTAAACTCTAGTTAATCCGATCCATTAGATCGAAAAGAATGAACGTTTCATATTCAATTTAGTGTATCTAGTTAATCCGATCCATTAGATCGAAAAGAATGAACGTTTCATATTCAATTTAGTGTACTGTAAAAGAGATCACACAGAATACCACCGAAGCAGTCACTTTGGTACTATAGCCCTTAGGCTGTATTATGCTCCAAAAATATATTTGACATCTTTGTACCGAACTGATTTGGGATTAGGTTATCATTAGGCATGCTGTTTCCATACCCTTTGCATCTTATGTCCTTTAAGCAGAATTTTTTTTTTTTCGAAATCTTTAAGCAGATTGTTACAGAAATTTGCTGGTACTGCAGGGAGTGTATTCATTTGATGAGAAATCGCGCTCAATCCAGGTGGATACATTCTGTGTCCATGGCGGGCCTGATGGATACATCACCGGTATTCGGGGGAGGGTGCAATGTCTGTCCGAAGAGGACATGGCTAATGCTGAGACAGATCTTGAGAGGCAGGAGATGATCAGCGGGAAATGCTTTCTCCGTTTCCCGACACTGCCATTCATACCCAAGGAACCTTATGATGTTCTTGCGACTGACTATGACAACTACGCCATTGTGTCCGGAGCTAAGGACACGAGCTTTATTCAGGTGAGGAACTGAATTTTGGATTGTGACTAAGAATATTCATATCCATCCATCTTCCCCATGAATGCTTATATTCTGAAAACATAATTTTCAATTAGTAGTGTAAATTGTTCCAATAATCGAGTATATTGCCAATTGAACCAAGACGAATTTATTTTCAGAATTAAACACTAGGCAAGTACAAGAGTATACCTTTATGTTGGTAAAATCATCTCGATAAACATTACTCGTCTTTCTGCCACGGAATCAGATATACTCAAGAACACCCAACCCCGGACCAGAGTTCATCGATAAGTACAAGTCCTATGCTGCCAACTTTGGTTACGATCCGAGCAAGATCAGGGACACACCGCAGGACTGTGAGGTCATGTCCCCCGACCAGCTTGCACTGATGATGTCAATGCCCGGCATGAACGAGGCCCTGACGAATCAGTTCCCGGACCTAAAGCTGAATGCACCGGTCGCATTCAACCCATTCACAAGTGTGTTGGACACCCTGAAGAAGCTTCTTGAACTATACTTCAAGTAAACTCGTTGTATTGTTATGTCTTCAGTTGAATAAAATTCAGTTTCTGATATCTGTAGTGGTTTCTGCTTTTCCTATGTGCCTCATCGGAGGAGGCATTTTTCCCCCCAAGACACAAACTTTTAAGTATCGAAAAAAAAATGATTTCGTTGTTTGAGCGAGGAGAGATTAGTTTATCACGAACGACTGACTACATAGTTTGTTACCTACAATGTGCAATCTATAATGCGATATATGAAGTGATTGGATTGTAGAGATCCTGTGTTGTGTTGCTATTCGACTCCAGCCTAGAAACACTGTGGCCCACGTTGCAGCCGCCCACCCCATTCTCCTGTGAACCGTCCCCACTTATCAGTGACACAGCGCTGGCGACTACCGCCTCCCTAACGGGTCAGCCCGCAAGCCTTAATGGGCCTATCGAACCGGCCCACATAAACGTCTAGCCGATGAGCAATTTACCCTTCTTTGCCGGCCAGGCCAGCGAGCAAGCGGGCCAGCCCGCGCCACCTGCACCCTTACATCCTCGAGGCGCGGCTCTTCGCTTCCTCTCCTCTCCAGCCATTACCGGGCGCGACAGAGACGCAGAGAGAGAGAGAGAGAGAGAGAGAGACGAGAGGGCAGGGCGCGAGGCGAGGGCGAAGGCGAACAGAGGAGAAGGCTTTCTAGGGTTTATCCAGGGGTAATCCCTTCCTTGATCAACTATCTGTACCCCTGCATGTATGTATGGTTCGACGGTGCCTGATTTTTTTTCTCGGTTTTCTTCTACGAATTTTCGACCGGTCTGATGAATCTCTGCTTGGCTGGGATTTTCGTTGATTTTATCTGTTGCTTTGTGTGTGATGACGATTTGTGCCGATGAGATGTGATAGGGTGTGAGATAGGATGAGGTTCTGGATGGCAAGTATAGAAGGGAATTTCCCCCCCCCCCTTTTTTTCGTTTGGATATTGCTGCGAATTTTTAAGGTCCTAATGTGTTGGATGGTATTTTGATAAGATTGCTAATGGTGATGTATTTTACCACCCAGAGTTTACAAGGTTATTTGGTTAGAGTTTGATTTATTTATTTTTTACTTAAGAATTTTTGTGCAACATTTTGGGGATTGGAAGTTCCAAACCAGCAGTTTGATGAAATTATTTGATCTCTCAGTCTCTGTGCTCGTCCTACCAAGAAATATTTTTGTTCCTCCGTTTGACGCCTCATTTGCAAAGCACAAGTCAACATTATGTAAGTATTTCATGTTCAAGACATGCGATACAGCAATAGGAGCTCAGAGTGTTAAGTATTCAAGATATGTTAATATATTAGTAATTTAAGAATTTAATCCACTTTGATTAATTACTTGTTGTTTTATACTGTTAACAGGCGTTTTAAAGCATTTAAAACCAGGAAAGTATTTATGTTTTATTTGCTTATGATCCGTATGATACCTTTAATGTCCATTGCCCTAAGGATATTTATTATAGAAAAAATGGCTTGCCAAAACGCAGTTTGCATCACTGATTACAAAATGTGCCCATGTTGCTTCTGAAAATAGTACCATGAGAACTGCCTTATTTAAATTCAGTTATTGGCAGATGTTTTACAGAAATGATGGTTTCTGGTTGTCAACTAATTATCTATCATGTCTTTTAGTGATTTCTTATCATCTTTTGTCGTCCTTTTGATTTCGAGGGTGCTCATTGCACTGCGTCGCTTTGCATATTTAGGGGAGAAAAAGTCATGTGCTGACTGAAGGTAAATTCACTTCAATAGGGTACTTTCATCATTCTTGCACCCCAGCTGCAAAAGGTTGCGGCAAAGTAGTAGAGATGGCATCAGAAGGAAATAAAGCTGATGTACCTAATGAATCCATTGAGCAGCCGTCAAGCTCTGGTGCAAAGCGTAAGCGTGGTCGCCCAAGGAAATACGAGTGTAGTGTATATGAACTACCACAGAGGGCACAGCCCATTCAGAGCGTCCCACCTCTTCGCAGCACACTAGATGACTCAAATATCCGACATGATGGAATACAGGTCAACCATACATCAGTTGGTAGTGTTGACCCTAAAATGCGCACGATTCAGGTGTTACCTGCACAGCAAACCCAAGGTAATCGGTACAGTCGACCTAGAGATTCCTCTAATCTAGTTAATACTTCTGAGAACCAAGCCTCCAATCATAGTAGTGCTCATGTGCAAGGTATTGCAGGCAAGGGTGTTATTATTGGCAAGCATTTTGTTGGCAAGATGTCCAAGAAATGTCCAGGATTTTCCCTCATTACAGTGAAAGTGAAGGACAATCAGGTGCTCAAAGGTTGGGTCCCAGATGAAAATAACCTCCGACCAACAACACCGAAGGATGATCTTGCCCCGGAGCTCCCCATGCTTCGACCAAGTCAAATTCGAAAGCGAGCATCTGCAATCCACAGGCAAGTTGTTCCTCCCATGCCAGTTCACTTGGAGGATGTTACACTTGCAAAGCCTCTACAGATGAGGAGACCTGTTGAGGAATCTATTTCTAAGCACACCATCCCGCCCGCTCCAAGACCATACATAGTTTCTGGGGTTGTTGCAGCAGCACCTATCTCAGTTTCATCTGGCAATGCTGAATCAAGGATTTTGCTCAAGCAGGATACTGAATTTGTGAGCCCAGAACCATCAGCTGCTGTGGTTTCACTTAAATCCGCCCAACCTGTATTGATATCATGCAAGCAAATGGCTAATCAAGATGTGCTTGTTGAACGGAAATCTGTCACTGAGGTTCACAATGATTCTGAATCTTCAAACGGAAGCAAGGAGTCACCAGGTATGCTTTGTTGGATTAGATATCTTGCTGAGGTTCAAATCAGCAACCACACCGACTTGAAATCTCGAATGTGTTCTTTCCCAGGACAAGTTCAGAAACTTGTCAATCCTGCCTGTTGTACATGGGTCCCATGAAACTTCATGTGCTATCTGATGTTTCAATATCAGAAGTTTTAATATTAGCTATATTAACGCTTGAAGCTTACTCCTTTGCAGTGAAAACTGAAAAACTGAGCACTGCTTTTGTGGATGTAGTTGTCAAGGAATCTCCAGGTTAAATAGCTTACATGCCTTTAAGGGGAATATATTTAAAATTGTAAAAAAAATTACCTCTGGGTTGATTTAGAGCTCAAATAATGCATCATGATTTTCACTTTTATTTGGTTCTATAGGGGAAAGGAAATTGCTTAATGTTCCAGTAACGGATGCGGTAAAGGAATCTGCTGGTAAGATCTAATTGCTTTATGCCTGAATATAAGTTATAACTTGTATGTTGCAAGTAGTTTCAGTATTTTTTTTTCTTTTTCTTTTTGGCAGGCCAAATTCAGCGTGTTGACTCAATAATCACGGATGAGATCAAAATAGCATCAGGTACAATATAGTTTTATGCTCATCCATGCTCATAATTTATAAATGACTCATTTTTATCGAAAAAAACTCATTAATGGAGGTATTTATTTAGGTCCCAGAGAGCAGTCAAGTGCTGATAATAGCAAGCAACAGATTTTGAAGGAACCATCAGGTATTAAATATATGATCCTATTGTTTGATGCACTTAACACTTACTCTGTGCTAATTCTGTGGGTATGAAAATTTAGACAACAAAGAACAATCTGGACAACCAAAGACAGAGACTGACATCCTTAAAGGAGTTGATGGCTCAAAGTCAGGAGACTCAGGTAAAACAAGACTTGACACCTCCTTTTTAATGTTTGTGGTGGTTCCTTGGATGACATTTGAAGCTTGATTTTTATGGGAAGATATTACGATAAATGAATATGTTTGTGTAGATCCAGCTCAAAGCGTATACTATCTATTGTACTTCTTTGGCTGCACAAACTTAAAATCCGATGTAAACGGTATACCGATATTTTTTTGAAAATAGCTTGAAGATATGTTTTTCTTCTTCATTTACATGTCAAATTATTTGCCGTCTGCCATGCCATAAGCCCCTAGGTAGTTTACAATGCTCGGAAAATCTTGTGACCTGATTGCTGAAACACTTCTTTTTACTGCAAGAGCTAACAAACTGCTGTGATTTTGATATTTGAATTCCCAGGTGACGTTCAATCTGTGCATGACGAGCATAAAATGAAGGTTGACAACAATTGAAAGCAGAGGTTGAGAAGGCAACATAATTCCCGTTGCTTGGTGAAAGCATGCACTCTAGAATGTTTCTGTCAAGCTTAAAAGAATATCGTATCAGAATGTGGACTGTTTTTGTGAATGGCTGAATGCTAAAGGTGTAGAATCATATCTTTCAACATACAGATGGAAATTCAAAAGGGGGGGAAAGCACATTCTTGAAGGACAGCCCATTTAGGAAAATGACGCATACCTGAATCGTACACTTTTGTTGTCCTCTGGATCCTGTAATGCGTCGTATGACAATTAATCCTTATGATGATTGACGTGGTATTAAACATTTCCTTGGTGCTTGATTTCCCTGGTTTAGTCGACATACTCTACTACTTTCTCCTTGTATTTTAAACATCTCTAGTTTTAATCAAGATTTTTTCCCCTTATTTCATCTGATGCATTTGACAACCAATAGAAACCCTTGGCTTTTGTAATCGTTTTGCTTGCTGCTGGGTACTACTGCTGTGCTGTCGGGATACTGTCAGATAATCGGAATTATTGAAAGCTTCGCTACAAAAGATACCGGCTGTGCATATGTATGATCATTCAAAAATTCTCACGCAACAATTAAACTTGCAAGAACAATAGCAAACTACGAAAGAAATAGTTGCTTATTCACCGGAGCTGAAAACCGCGAGCTAATTGGCGTTTAACGATCACACAAATATATATTAACCAGTCAAATATCCATATGTCACGTGCTCATAAAAATAAATTGCACTCTTGAGTTACCATCAAGAGGGAAAATGGATAATAACCCAACCAGGGGAGTAGATATGGACGTAAAGAGAGATACAGTTTGTTTCTTTTTTATCATGTGGCATATATATTAGCACACTGTTTTTCTTAGATAGAAGAGGAAGAATAGACGACCGCCACCAACACACATTTATATATTGGTAAAGATTCTAGTTCAGCAACACAACTAAAACAACCCAAGTCAGTAAATAAATATGTGAGGTTATCAAGTAGCTAATATTATATCTATTACAGCGGGAAGAATTGCCGCAAGCCCAGCCTGCCCACGTGTCGAGCTGCGCAGAAAGCTCCCCAGGGAAAAAATAATTACAAATAGGTCCTTCCGAGAAAATAAATAATTATGGATAGGTCCTCCCGAGAAAATAAAATGCGGATAGGCCCTTCCGGAAAAAAAACATACAGATAAGTCCTTTCACAAAAATAAAATAGCGGATAAGCTCCGTCATTTTCCTTGCAAAAAAGAACTCCGAACCAAATTTTGTACGGTGCGGCATTGTCGCACGGTTCTGCCTAGTTATTAAAGTAGATGGTAATCTTGTGCATACGGAGTAGATTTGTGGGTATCCTTAGCAATTGAAGCCCAATAGCAATTCCAACACCCATAGTAAAGGACCAAAGGGTAGATAGTAATTTTGATCAGCCAAGACCCAGCCAACCATTCCTAAGTGCATCCCCCTTGTTTCACTTCAACTGAGGTAGTCATTTCTCCTTTTCTCCACTCCAACCTAAGCCAAGAAGAGACAGCCAGCCATTTCTCCTTTTCCCCCAATCTAATCGAAGCCAGGAGGGGCACATGAGAGGGATCATTGGCAGTCCACGTGGGGACGACAACTTAAGTAGTCCCCACAAGCGTGAGCCGTCCGATCAATCAACCGAACGGCTCAGATTGTCTAAAAATGTTTGCTACAATACCTGCTACAGTACTTCAGGGTTGGTCTGAGCCGTTGTTTTCCGATTCAACGGCTGACACGCAACTGCTTAAGTTGCAGTTACAATAGCAACTGTATGTGATCTTTGTCTGAGGGGCACAACCAGCCATTCCCTTGCTTCACTCTAGCCGAACTAGTCCATCTCCCTTTCCTTTCTCAACCAAAGCCAAGGAGAGCAAGAAGCCAGCCCATTTCCATTCCCCATTCCAACCACTATTTCCTTCTCTATCCCAAACTAAGAGCAAGGAGGAGCAAAGTGAAGGCAAGAACGAGGGGGTGGGGAGGGGGGAGGATCAACAGCCGAGGAAAGAAGAGGAGGCCTCCAGCAGGAGGTCCAGACCAAGGAGGGGGCCAATAAGAGGGAGCCGAAGAGGAGGAGCCTACATCCAGACTGAACCTCAACCACCTCTTCATCCCCGAGCCCAAATCCGTTAGGTGCAACCATAGTAGTAACTTTATTAGTAGTGTAGATTGCTTAGATGGGTAGGTAAGGTGGATTATCTAGTAGATCAGGGAGGGACGGTGGCTAGGGGCTGGTGAGCCAGTAGGGGAGAGGGAGAGATCCCCATTAGGTGGAGTAGAGAGGGGTTCAACCAAGGAGAGTAGAGGAGAAGAGAGAGAGAAAGGAGAAGAAGGAGAAGGCCTGAGAGGAGTTTGGCTAAGGAAGGAAAAAGAAGGGAAGAAAAGAAAAGAGGATGAGAAGAAAAGAAAGAGAGAGGGAAAGAAAAGGAAATAGGAAAAAGAGAAAAGAGGGAAGAAAATGAGAGAAGAGGAAAAAAGAAATGGGAGAAAAAGAAGAGGGAAAATATAAAGGTGTCTCCCATTGCAGACCATGTTAGATTCAATTAATCGTCTTGTAATCATCGAAAAGTTTTAGAAAGAACTCAAATAACCACGATTAATTAGGTAATGAGTATATAAACTTGCAAATCATGTAGTAACTAAGTTGTTGATTTTAATACCTCACCAAAATAAAATTTGTGCCATATTAATAATTTTAATTCAAGTGGGCAGCACCTCTTCTTTAAGTTCTAGCAATTCAGAAAAGGTTGGACATCATAAAACACATATTAATTTGATAATCATCTGAAATATAATATTTTTATAATTTCAGGAGTTCAATCGAATCAAACCAGTACTAATATTCTTCAACCATCGTGTGAGGATGTTTACTTTCAATAAAATTCAGGCAAGTTTCCTTGATCATCTAATTTCTAATCAAATGTATTTGATTATATATGCTATCACCGATGCATTGGAAAACTCTTTTAAGAAAGCTCTACTTCGAATGTGGTCGAGAAAGTTAAGGTGATTATGAAAATATGATATCTATGTTGTTATATATGAGTGGCAGTTAGGGGTATCGCCGATGTGCATTGAAGTCAGGGAAAAATGCCGAGGATGTGCATTGAAGTCGGGGAACAGTGCCGCGGATGTACCG
Organism: Rhipidocladum racemiflorum; assembly: GCA_036346355.1. NCBI lineage: Eukaryota > Viridiplantae > Streptophyta > Magnoliopsida > Poales > Poaceae > Rhipidocladum > Rhipidocladum racemiflorum. The sequence continues at coordinate 5,849,472 of CM070575.1, forward strand.
CCGATGTGCATTGAAGTCGGGGTATAGGTTAGGAGTTCCACCGACGTGCATTGGAGTCGGTGAACAATTAGAATTCGATGTACCACCGATGTGCATTGAAGTCGGGATACGGTTAGGAGTGCCACCAATGTGCATTGAAGTTGGGGCACTGTTAGATTCAAAGTACCGTCGATGTGCATTGAAGTCGGGGTACAAGTTGAGGGTTCCCCCGATGTGCATTGAAGTCGGGGAACAGTGCCACCAACGTGCATTGAAGTCGGGGCACCGTTATATTAAATTAAAAGTACTGCTGATGTGCATTGAAGTCAAAGTACGACTTAAGGGTTTCACTGATGTGCACTGAAGTCGGGGAACAGTGCCGCCGATGTGCATTGAAGTCGCGATACAATTGGTATTAGGGGTACTGACTATGTGCATTGAAGTCGGGGTATAGGGAGAGTCAAAGTGTCACCGATGTGCATTGAAGTTGGGATACTGTTGGTTTTAGGAGTACCGCTGATGTGTATTGAAGTCGAGGTACCGTATAGTTTGTATTGTATAAATGAGGATTGGTAGTAACTTGTTTGATAATTAAAAACTGGAAATGCAGATTTTTCGTAATAAAACCCTATTTTCTGAAAGGGGATTTGAGGACGGATTCTTGAAATGATTTTTGAAGAAACTCATATGATGCATTTTGTTACTAATGCTTGCTGAGTACTTTTGTACTCACTCTTGCTTAACTCCCCCTTTGCTTACGGATTAGCTCCGATGTTCAAGCATCTGGTTGGGGTGACGAGGAGGCTGGGGATTATCAGGAGAATTAGAAGGTAGGATAGGCAATGCTTCGACTTAGTCGGTCATTGGAGTACTTAGTACTTTGGGTATTATATGTTTGTTGTACTTGGATTCTATGTATAATTAGTGAGCTAAACATGTAGCATGAATGGCAATGGAATGAAATAAAGTTTCCATTTCAGTCTCTAATTAGTGTTATGTTACAACACTCTAAATACGGCGTACTAACCAATACAACATTTGGTGCGCTCAATGTTTTGATTAGCTAGTATGCTGATATTCATGTAATCCCTAGTTCAAGGTGAAAAGTAGTCGAGTTTTCAATGGTGGGGTGTAATATCCCAATTTTTATTTTTCTTGAATTTATTGTGCTATTTTAGTTTTTAGAATTTACTGGAATTTATTTGAATTAAGCCTTTTGATAATATTATTTAAAAGTTTGAAAAGTTCAAATAAATTTTTGTTGAAAATATTTTATTTGAGTTCAAAATATCTCAAAGTATTTTTTAGAAAAAAAATTTGGAATTTTTTTGATATTTTTACTATTTATTTTGGCTTAATTGATTTTTTAGAACTATTTTTAATAAGAAAAATAGGAAACTCTTAAACAGTATTGGGCCGAACCCATTGAGCCAGGCCAGCCTGGCCCAGTTGCGCTGCAGCCCACAAGCCCAAACCCGTGCCGCAACTGAATCTAGCCCATAACCCTAGATCGCTGCCCTTGATTTGCAATCGGACGATTGAGGTGAAGCCACGTGTGCTAGAGTTTTGTGGCTATAGGATGGAGATTGAACGGGCAAGATTAGATCGTAACGATTCGGAATCCTAATAAACGGGTGACCATTGATTTCCACGGACAGTTCGGATTGCCCGGATCTTCGCGCATCAGGACCGTTCATCGTGCCACGTGTCAGCCTGTGGGTCGTCGTCCTCGCGTGGCTGGGTCAGACTCTCTCTCTGCGTAGCCGTTGCGTCACTCCGTCTTTCTAGCCTCTACACGAAAGTCGAGGGCCTTTAAAGCCACGTGGATCCCCATTCGAGGTTCCCCATTTTGAGCCGGCGCTTTTGCCTTGAAAGGATCGGTATGGCCTAGAGGGGGGGTGAATAGGCAATTTTAAGAAATTAACAAAAATAACTAAGTAATTTAAAGACAATTTAGCAGTTTAAAGAAGGATCTGAGCAGGTAATAGGTTGAGCAACAAGGAGCACTGAACAAGTAACAGATAAAAGAGAAACGAGCTAAGGTAAACAATCACAAGCAGAGACAAGCGAATTTTTTCACCGAGGTTCAGAGATAAATCTCCTACGTCCCCGTTGGAGCACTTCCACAGAAGTGTTGCTCCTCCAGTGACTCTCAACAGAGGAACTGGATTTGTCACTAAAGTGACTCTTTACCACTCCGGTGAGGTGAGTCCAAACCTCTCACAAAGACAGTGGCCTTCCACAATCACGGTTGGACAGGTCGCACTACAACCACCAGAAAACCGTCTAGGAACAGCTAGTTCCAAGAGTAATAGACTATCCACAAGCCCTGTCTCTTGGTTCACTAGAAACTACTGAAACTAGACTTTTCTTGGAGCTGTAAGAAAGTAGTTTTTTTTTTGTTTTCAGAGTTGAGCTTGATCTCTTTGAGGGTTTTTGAGCTTTTGAGATGCTAGATGTCAAAGAGATGTAAAAGTTCTATTTTGGGAGAGCCTCTGATCTGTTTAAATAGGCTACAGGAAGCAAATAGCCGTTATTGGCAACAGGTAGCCGTTTGCCAATGTCAGACTGAAAAGACAACTCAAAATGATTGTATCTGACAAGGTTTGACAAAGTATACAAGAGGCTCAACGTACAACGGACCCAAATCAATGGTAACGCATATACGCTTCGGACCAAGAAGAGTTGGTCCGTCGTACACATGCTTTGAGTAAAAGTGGTCCGTTGAGAGATATCAAAGTGCCACGATTGCAAATGCACTTAAAAACTTGGTCTGTCGTAAAAGGCAAACTTAGTGATCATGACCTAAGAAAGGAATTGGATACAAGCAGCAAAACCAGTAAGATTTAAGTTTACTACGGACCAAGAAAAGAGGTCTGTCGTACAAGGGAATTTTTGGTCCGTTGTAGCCTTTATGCACTGAAGTTGGTTTCAAAGAGAAAGCCTATCAGCACCGACCCAAAAACTTGGTCCGTTGTAAATGGGAAACTCTCGGTATGAGTTCAGTTAGATTTTGACTTGAAAGGGATATGAACTCAAGACAAGATATTTTTTAGAGGAATCTGAAGAGATTTAACCTAAGCTCCAAGTAGTCTTAATGAAAAGTCCTAGGAACCAAGATTTTGAACTTATGCATAATCCCTCTTTATAGTACGGTTGAAAACTAGAAAGACACAGCTAAAAGACTTGAATCAACGCCCAAGTCAAAGAACTAGAAAAAAGAGAACCTTAATCTTGATCATTCTTTCTGAAGAAAACTACTAACACTATTTTAGTTGATCATCAAACACCAAAATCCAACAAATATTTCAAATAGATCATTAGGGGGCCTAGATGCTTTCATGCCTCAAGTATCGAAGTCCGAGGTGTCGTGATTCGTGAGTTCTTGCTCATCGGAGTTGAAGCTTCACCGTCGGGTTTCAAGTGCTCGAATCTCCATCGTCGACGCATCATAGACGAAGCCGAAGCCGCATTCAAGTTCATCACGAGGTTCTCTTCCAAATCCACATAGTTTCGAAGCCTCCCCATCATTTTTATGTCGCGGACTGAGCCATCTTCCTCAAGTACGGTACGTTCCACTGCTCGAGAAGTTCATCGGCTTTCGGTTCTTAGCCGTCGGATCCAAATCTAACACTTCATATCATGCCACATAGTGCTATCCCTGGTACTATCTAAATCATATTTGAACCGTTTGATTTTGAACAGACGGATTGGATTCCTTCACGCACTGCACCCGCCGCGTGTCTTGCTTGCATCCGCACTGACATCACGCGCGTGAATCGAGTCCACCGTGCACCGCACACAGCCGTGAATTGAGTCTATACACCGCGACACGTGTCGTGCCTTGATTGGTCCACATGTCACAGTGATGTTAGCAGTGACGTCATAAATAGGATTTCACATGGAAAATATTTTAGCCGAAATTCTTTTGCGGTGTTGACATCATAAATACTAATTTTCAGTACAAAAATAATTCAAGAAATTCGGTTTATTCTTTTTAATGTATTTTCAAATTTTGAATGGCTCGTTCTTGCTCAGACGAACTCCTATTGAGGTGATTTTAGAACCTAAAAATTTGTAAAATCATGCTTTATTTAATGGTGATTTTTATTTAATTTTTGGAGTTGATTTTACTCTATATTTTGGTATTTATTATTTATTTATTTGTTACGCGTAGACATTGAAGTGCTCGGGGTTTCGAAGGAGAGTTTGTACACAAGAGCAAGGTCCAGAGCAGGAGCAAAGAGCTTTTTCAAGCCAAGATGTGTTTTGACCATGTTGATCCCATGTTTTAAAGTTATATTATTTCAAATTATTGCATGCTAATTTAAATTAAAAATAATTTCAATTAATTTGGGGTTAGTTAGTCAACCTAATTGTTATATATCCACTTTGTCATTTGTATACCATGTTCATTTGTCGTATTAAGTTGATTTAATATTAGTTGGATGCTATTAATATGCCAACATAGGTTGCTAGATAGTGACTAATATGTTTAGACATACAACGTATTATTGGTATCATTTTGGACATACAAATTTAATATTGATTAATAGAATATGCAATGTGTTTCTAAAATGATGTGACATGTATTGCCACATGAGGATGTTGATATGTAGTCATGTGTTGTTCTACATGGATGTTGACTTGATGGTTAGATGTGTTGCATAATAATCAACTGAGGTGGAAAATGATTTAGACTGGGGCAAGAAGCAAGAGGCTTTGTGTCATGGTGGGCCTATGTGGCAACAGATTGATGAGTGTAAGTGAGAGCTGTGTGACAATGTTGAGTTTGAAAGTTTTGTCTTGGTCAATTAAGAACTTAACCTTGCAAATCTTTGAATTGGGTCAAACATACAATCACATGTCTAAAATGGGCAGACGTAGGTAAGTAAGTTACATATATCTTGGCATGTGATACCTTAGGGTGATAGTCACATAGTGTGTGGTTATGGTGGAGGATGCCTGTGCATATGCTTGATGTCGATCCAACAGTATGTCGATCCTATACTTTGGCTCTGTGTGAGGGAAGGGGTAGTAAAGGCAATATTGGAGAGGTTCATATGTTATGATAAAAGTTTCTAAAATGCTTTGTTATTATCACTCATTCGCATACTCTTGTATGACGAGTTATGGCAAACGTAGTGAGTTGATTATATCTTGTGGGGAAAGTTAATAACCTCTGCAGAGCGTGTCAAATCTATTCGAATAGCCGTGTCTGGGGTATTTGACAATGCTCATGAATTACAGTCAAGAGTTAGATTTTTTTTTAGGGGGGGGGGATAAAACTTGAAAATGGGAGGTTGTGTGACGGTGTTGATGAAAGAATTGGTTAGGTTGTGTACTAGTGGACCTTAGAAAATAAAGAAGAAAATTACTTAATAATGGTATTTGATTACAATCATTTTAATCTATACATGACAATCTTTTGAAATGTAGCCTTGTGCGAAATAACTACTTCGGTCATTCACTTGGAATAAGCCATGCATATAACATAGTAGGATTGCATTGTGTACATGACTTGCTGAGTGCTTTATGTACTCACCACCTTGCAACACCCAACTCACCAGTTGAGGAGTCTACGCTAGCTCATGAGGAATTCCAAGAGGAGACGAATAATTAGAGTGCGAGTCTTCTCAATTGCATGTGACATATTAATGAGTTACTACGAGTTCTTTTTCGCTGCAGATTTCTTAATTTCAGAGTTTTTGCCCTACATTGCGAATTATTGTAAGTTGATTATTAAGTTTTTACAAACAAGTTATATTAATAGATAAAATCTTTATTTATTATTTCGTTGTATATGATTGTGATATTTCATCTATGTTGAAACTATGTGCACTAACGTAATCCTAAATTAATACTGAATACACAGAGGATCTAAATTGACACATTTAGGTTCCGACACAGAGTTATTGTTATTACCCTGGACTAATTGGCGAGTCGCCACAACAACTCAATGCAGATGGAGCAGCGGATCAACGTCAACATATGGGCACATATATAGTCAAAAAAAGAAAGCCATATAACGGTAATATTTGTCAAACTGATACACTCACAAAACAAATTTACATTGGTGCTGTGAAAATAAATCAATCGGATACACTTGCAATATGAATTTACATTAGCGCTGCGAAAATAAGCCCTTCACTATCTTACTCTTTTACAATGTCTCATTGTACATACTGCTCTCAAAAGAAGAGGAAAAGGTATTACCAAGAAGAGGAGAAGGTATTACCAGGACAGGAAAAGATTTTCTTCGATCTTCTCCCTATTTCAAATCAACTCCTCATGAAACCCCCCAAAAATAATTCAGAACCCACACCAAGCATGAATAATGGCGAAAGTTGCTAGTCCTTCCAACAAAAAGACGGACACAGACCAGCAACTAGCATGCCAAACAGATTAGGGCAAAATTTGCGAGTCCTCTTAGATGTATACCCTCGAAACGAAAGGGGAAAACCAAGATTCTTCCAACAAAGATTAAATTTCACAAAACTACAAGTTTTTTATATAAACTACCATTAAATTACAGATTTTAGCTCTTATTTCATAAAACTACAGATTTTAGAAGTGATAGTGTCACAAAACTACAGGTTTTAGAACCAACAGTTCCTTGCAGTTTTGTGATTCAAGTTCTCCTAAAATATGTAGTTTTGTGAAATAGAAACAAAAACCTGTAAGTTTTTTATAGTTTGTACAATCAACCCGCAGTTTTGTGAAATTTACTCTCCAACCAAAGCAGAAATCACATTGGTATGACAGGTTTACATGTATTTGCCTGGAACCATGCTGCTTGCAGCAGGAACCATGATGGGACGAACGGCCTGGAATGGCTGCACAAGCGGCACAGGGCTCCGTACCACCAATGGCAGGTTCCCAGTTGCCATAACCGGTGGGGCCACATAGAGTGGGGCAGTGCCTGGAGACAAGAGGTTTGCAGGTAATTGTTATGATTGGTGTAACAAAAAAAACACTTCTGTACCTTCAATTACATCTAAGATAATGAAAGCTGAAGATCGCACTATCGTTTCTGCATACGCTGCCAACCATGGGTATTGGGTAGGATTTGTTACCTCCGAACTTTTGCAAGCTAGCTTCGTATGACTTCAACACAGGACGAGACCATCCTTGGGAAATAACAGGTGTTCCATGCATTGCATCCTTCCATGGAAACCAAATAATAGATCAGCCAAAAGGAGAAAAGAAAAAGTATGTGTCCAATCAATTTATATTTACACTAAATATCGCTTTTATGGAGGAAGGCTGGTTCAAAGTTCAATATGGGCAACTTCTAACCAAGGTGTGCTTTCTATTGGTTAAGCAATACAGAAGACAATGATGTCCCCATGGAATCAGCACTATTCAATCAGTTACATAAATGAAAGCAAATCAATTCTACTTGCATCATCACTCTACTCTCAAATAGATCCACTTGAACACTGAATACAAATACCAATAGTGCATCACTCACCTGAGAAACTGGATGAACATAAACTACAGGACTGAACTTCCCACCAACCACCTATCATGTCATGACACAAAATTAAATTGGTTTGGTAATCGGTAGAGCCACTGATGAAAAATATTTCAAGTAATAAATATAAAAAAGGAACAGATCTTCAAAATTAATACAGATTCGTAAATTTTATTAAGCAAATTAATATAGGACTTACAGGCTGAGGCCTAGGGCTGATATAGGTTGGTCCCACTTGCATGGGATGATAAGGTGTACCAATTTTAGCAGGATCTAGCCTGGACACATTATGCCTCACAAGCTGTCATACAAAAAAAAAATATAAACACCATGTATCAGAATTCAGAAGCAAAATAACATCTGAATTAACCATGCATGCTAGAGCTAAGGTAGCAAGCAAGATCAAAGTAAGATTACTCAGGTGTATTTGCCAATACTTGCAACATAAGTACAATAAGAGAACAGTTAAAGAAAGCTATTATTCAAGTAGTTGATCTTCAAGGTAAGTGCATAGCTAGACCCAAAGAGGAGTAAATGCAGGAGCCAGGAGTTAAAATATAGAGCACATAATAATATAGTAGCCCATGTTTATATCAAATTATCAACTTGAAGGCATGTCACATGCTGCAATAGGAGTTGACCTCCTACGTGATATTTCCCTTTTATTACTTCAAGAGAATATGATAGTAGATCCAACAAAAAGGTAAATTTATTGAAATAATCAAAATTATTAAAAAAAAGATTAAATCAAAGTACTTACTGGTTGAACATATTGAGGTGAAATGCCATAGTTTGCAGGAGCCATGTTATTATAATGAACAACCCTGCTGGATATAGATGAACCGCCTGGCTCAGAGGTAGTTCCAAATACAGTTACACCAGTTGGAACTTCAGCAACAGAGTTTGAGTTAACAGGGGGTGCAGCTGCAAGTACTGGTCTAGGTCTAGAACTCGCAAAAGACGGAGAAAAGACCTTAGCACAGGGATTGAGTTTGGATTCCTGAAATAATATTTAAGAACGCCATATAAATGAACTGATAACAATCAGATGCACAGGATAAACAGAAAGTAGCAATTAAGGTAATCAACATAGGATGGTTACGAAGGTAGAAAATCATGGACAGCAGTTAACAAAAAAAAGGCGTTGGTATTACTTGAGCCTTTCGGAAAACATAGAAACCTTCAAATTATCTTAGGAAGGGATGAAAACTTCTGTGTGTGTGAATCCAAAATAAATATGCACTTGTCATCATAAACAGCAATTCACCACCAACAACGCTGACCCTTGGCTGACAGCATTTAATTTCATGACTGGTTTCTAAAGTCTTTCCCCCAATGCACCCATTTTCTGTATCTGCAATAATATTCTGTTTGGCAGGAGTATTACTTTATCAACACTGAGAATAAACATGTCTTATCTCTATATTAAAGATGAGTGCAAACTATGGCACAAGGGAGTGCCACGTCACCACATTTTCTTACTGCTGTATCCAACAAACACAAATGCACCTAAAAAGGATTCTCAGTACATCATAAATTCTAGAACTTCCTATAGACTTTTAAGGAATAGTAAGTTTAAATAACCCCTTCTCTGCATCTCTCACTAACACACACAAAAAGAAATTTATTTCATATGACCCACATAAGCATTTCATTTAACCATTGATAATAAAAAAAATTGTACTTAACTATATTTAAAAGGATAATATAAGTTCTGCAACAATGTGTGAGTTCAATCCTGGTTTATAACATGTTTGGGATAATCAATAAATCAGTAACTAAACACTATGTACATGGTTGAAATAATAGACAGTTTTACAAATTACAACTAATTACTATTGTACTCCTTACAATGGCAGACACATGATATGATGGAAAAGTTTATAAAAACAGTTAGCACTAACTTATAGGTAAGACCATTACACACATTTGTCGCTATTAGCACATACCAAAGGAGCTCACCTTAGCAGTAGTTTTGCTTGGCATGACAATTTTAGTAGCTGATTTATTGGCCGGTTGAGATGTTTTAACATCTGAAGCCACCGCTGGTGTAGTTAAAACTGAATTGGTAACATGTCCATCTTTTGTCCCAACAGTTGCAGAACTCGAAATCCCATTCCAGGATAAATGTGGCGCTGCATGTCCAGTTGGAGAGCCACAATTCGTGGCATTACAATTCACAGAGAAACAGACAGGTTTAGTGCAAGGAAGATAAGAGTGGAAGGACTATCTCAATAGAAGGAAGAAACGAGTTAATACTTGGAGCATTTTTCCCAATGGAGATATCACCCTCCTGACCCTGCCAGCCGCACCTATCAACCTGTCTGTGATACAAATAGCATTAATTAAGCTCAACAGCAAATAGAACATGGTAAAAGTAGGCAGAACATAATCAAGTACAATAGATTGCTTGAAATCTACATTATGAACCAGCAACATAAAACAAACAATTGTATGAGTTAAAGGAACCCTCATTTTTTTGTCATATTATCGGGGGAAAGCATGACGCACAAATATAATAAAAGGTGGGCTGTGAAACAATATGACATTGTTGAATCAAGATCATACTTTAATGGAGACACATCTTCAGTTCTAGAAGTCTTTCGATCTTCCGAAGTTTGAGGCTTCACAGATCCACTGGCTACCACCACATCACAATCAGGAGTTCCACGAACATCTTTAGTAAGGAGTGAAAAATCCTGGAAAAATTACAGTTGTCATCAACAGCAATGAGAAGGCAATGTATCCTGTAACATACTAAGTGCACTAAACCTACCTTTGCAATCACTTGAACAAGATCATCTGGGAGAACAACGAGAGTATCCACAAAAGCTCCCAGCGATACATTGGCATCATTCTTCCCATTTGCAACCTTCCTTGCTTTCTTTATCACAACACCTACTCAACATAAATCCATCAATCCAATGTTTTCTCCCAAAAAAACTCAATTTTATCTTTGAAACCAGACAAAACAAAAAATTTACTGCCCAACACTCCAAACTATATAAGCTCTAAGCAAACTCAAATTATGAGGTGAAAAGGACATAGGAAGTTCCGATCACAGTAGAACTGTTGCAAAATCAAGGCCAATCCACACGTATTGAACATAAACTGCCAAGAAAGTGTTTTTCCTATACTTACAAAAAATGAAAAAGAACACGATTAACCTAAATAAAGGGAGCAATACGCTGTTCTACGCTTGATCACAGAACAAAAGCATATTTGTCGTTATCTCCATAACACAGCACCAAATCCCCATGAGCGCCTAACATAACAACAAACAGGGGCGGAGGCAACCACCCGGCTGGGCCGGGCAGTTGCCCGGGCTTGGGCCCACCAAATAGCCCTCATGTTGGAATAGGTAAGTACAATCTCTCAGTGATATTTTGTGCTATATTCTGGAAGTCTTGCGTAAGAAGTTTTGCTTTTGTCGCCCTAAAAATGTTATCCTTTCGTTGTTACCATATTTTGAATTTTTTAGAAAAACAGAATGAATCTAAAGTAACATTTAGTCTTGAAACTAAATTTTGCTTACAGAGCATCATGTCTTTATCTTTACTAATAGGAGGCTCCTTCAGGAGTCCCACGTTAGTCCTAGAAAGTAAAAATCAAGAAATTACCACATTACTCGGAGAAAAGAAAAAAAAGGCTAGAAATTTCCATATTAATTAGAGAAAAAGACAAAATCTTGGTTCCAGTTTCCTTTAGTGATTTTGTATATGGCTTAGATTGGTGACATGCAATGAAAATAGGTGCCGAAGTTGAGTAGGAAACTAGCAAGAAAAAAGAAGGCATGCACGTATCATGTATGCATGCACACAGCCGGATCCATGCGTGCACATTTATAAAGAGTGAGTTGCGCAATAAGATTACTGATGATTGGTTGAATGACTTGATGGTATGCTATACCGAACGGGGCATATTTAATACATTAGATGATAACATCATTACTCGACGGTTTCAAAGCTTCAAAACTCTGAGAATGAATTTTGCCTCGTAATTATACATTACCACCTCAATGATATGTTTGAATCATTTTTAATGTCAATAATAACCATGTCATATAATTGTTGCACTAATCATTTATTTTCTTATAGATTGGTATTTTGGTGTACACCGAACTTTTGCAACGCAAATAGCAACATATGCTTCTTTACAGAGGTATTACCATTGTTTTATGCTTTTAGTTTTCATTTACATGATCATATATATGTGTATTAGCGTTCAAGATTGCGTTTAGTTCACATATCAATCAATTCATAATATGTTGGTTATAACAAAATCTGCCCATGCTATATTTTTTTTCTGGCTCCGCCACTGGCAACAAACAACATTCCGAGGCGATTCCACTGCTGAATACACGATGTCGATTGCAATAACACCACGATAGCAATGTGATCTACAATTGAATAAGAAAGCAAAAAAAAATTTCTCATCATCTCCATATACCACTTTTGAATCCACCCCTAATACGAAAAAGATAAACAATATGACCTTTCAAGCCACAACACGAACGATATAGGACAAAAGAAGAATATAATGCTAACTGAAATGTAGCCACAGACTCAAGTTGCGTTGAAGAAAACAGGATCGTTCCCTATGATAATAAAAGCCTAATAGGAGGGGACCTCCTCCGTAGTCTATACCTCTAACTCAATCAAGACACAATTTCCAGGACAATCCTCACTGCAATCACCAAGACAAAACGACCAAGATCTTGGCCGCCAAGAGAGCAAAATATACACAGCTGCATCACAAGAGAGGATCAATACCCAGCAATCTCTACCACCCGCCCCCGAATCCATCCCACACACTCGGAAACCAACAAAACGCGAGCTCCTGGCGACCGCCACCGCTCGACCACGAAGCGGATCACAAAGCCGGTAACTCAGGAAAGAAAAAAAAACGGAGCACCGGCTCGTCTCACTGCCCTCACAGCGCCCACTCTACCCACAGCTGGATCAAGGACCGAACGCCATTCCCCTGATCTCCAAACCCTACGCGAACCAACCACGGGACCAACGGAAAGGCGGCGCTTCGACGAGAGCGGGCGGGAGGAGAGAAAGGGAGGAGCGCCCACCGTATCCGCCGTCGACGCAGGCGGTGTGGAAGACGCCGGCGTAGGCGGATCCGTCGCGGACCTGCACCTCCACGGGCAGGCCCACCATGCACAGCGTCGCCAGCAGCATCGCATCGCCGAGGGACGGCGCCGCCGCCTTGGGCGACGGTGCCGGCGGCGGCTTCGTCTTCTTGGGGCGGGACATGGGAGGGGAGGCGACGAGCCGGTCGAGCCAAAGCAAAGGGGGGCAGGCCAAACGCGTGCGGCCGTGTGCTGAGTCGGTACGAAGGTGGCAAGCAAGTTCGAGCAGGGGGCGCTTTTGTGTACCGCTGTGCGGGTGTGATTCGCTTAGCGCGCGAATCTTAAAGCGCAATGTCTTCCTACCGAGACCTGGCTGTATACCATCGATTTCCATAGAATCTTCTACGATGGGAATTGTTACTCTGTTTCCTTACAACTATCGATGATAATTGCTGGTTTTGGGGCTGCTTAGTAAGGAGACATTCGTGGTTTGACAATAGCGCCTATTTTTCCATAAGGCGACTCATGAACACATCATCGTATATTATCTCTTATCTTGAGAGCACTTCGTTCAGATTAAAGCAGCCCCCGCAGCAGAACTGTCAAAACAATATGAATTGTTTTTAACCGGAGCAAAGTGCTAGCCAAACGCGGTGACGAAACAAATATTGACGAGATTCAGCATGTAATGTTGAGCCTGATACAATGCCGCGTGGTGCTTCTATGCATCATTATTTAAAAGCTGCACAAATACTACACTATGGATGAAATGTGGATTATGATTTCTTACCACTTCATTTACTTCAAATCTTACTTATTCTTTTTACTTGCTTTAATATTTATACAACTTATATTAAGAGAGCGGTGCATTGAAGCATGCTTAGAGAACAAAACTCAATTGTCCTCCATGAGCTGCATAAATATTAAACCATGGATACAAAATAGACGGTGATTAATGATTACTTACCTCTTCACTTACTTCAAATCTTAATTATCCCTCCACTTGTTTTAAGATTTGTGCAACTTGTATTAAGAGGGTAATTCATAGCAGCACTGCTCTACAATGCTACAAGCAAAAAAACTCAATTGTCCTTCGTGATAACGGATAATCCAACACTAAATTAACAAAAAAAAACAACGGGAAATAACCGGTACAGTGTAACATAATAATATAGTAGATAGAAATAAATAACACTAGCCAGGGGAGGCATAGAAACAGAGCATATTTTCGGTACATGTCTGAAGTACAAGGACCATAATACGACAAAAGCTGTTCACAATACAGCGCATAAAATGGTAGAATAAACCTCGCCCGGAAGCAACCAAAATCCGATGTCTTTAGAAACCGTCTCTCTCTCTATGGACAAGCGCTAGAACATATCTCAACACTTAGCAGTGCCTTGAGATGAGTTTTGATGTCTCGACAACCCAATGATGTGATAAGAGTACCCGGGCCTCACTGGAAGAAAGAAAAGACAACACAGTCAGAGTTAGTTGGAGGTTATGGCTATGCTCACTTGTACTGACACGTTAGACCAAGCTATTATCCAAAGCGGCGTACATTTGCAAATGCATGGTGTAAAATTTTCATCGTCAACAAATAAAAAGTAGGAGGAACTTCACCTGTTGTTGCTGCGGCTGCTGTGCTACTGGTGGTTGCTGGTAATTGGGATAACCAGCATAAGCTCCATAGCCATACATGTTAGGATCCTGAGGTTGTGCATACCCGCCATAAGCCTCATAACCTTGTCCATAGCCACCATAGTAACCACCAGCACCAGCACTAGCACCCCACTGGTTGGGTTCCTGCGGAGGCTGAAAAATGTTCACATGCCATAATGTTATCCACTTTGGCACCATTATACAACTCAACGGGAAAGAATGTTAGATATGACCTGAACCTGTTTGTTCGAAGGGCTTCGACCCCATGAAAGCCTAACATTCTGGCCACCAATCAAGGTCCCTTGCAGCATTAGTAGAGCTTGCTCAGCGGAAGGCCTGGATAAGCAGTGACAGGGTGATTTAGAAGAACGTACTTTAAAAATCTGTGCAAAAGGAACAATGAATAGAGTCAACCTGTTAACGAATTGAACAAAACCACATCTCTTCCCAACAGGAATCTTAACATGGACCACTTCTCCGTAAGGAGCGAAAACTTGTTTCAAGACATCTTCAGTGACATTGGGGTCGAGGCCACCAACGAATATCTGAGATCAACAGCAAACTAAAAGTCAACAAAAAAATAAAAATAAAATGATTGATATACAGAAAAATAGAACTAAGAACGCACGGTGGTATTGTTAGGATCATTCTCAGACTGAGCTCCTTGAGCATTTGGTACTGTACATGAAAGCAAAAAAGTTAAAAAAAAAAAAACATATTGTAAGATTTGTCAAATATCCAAGGGTAAACATGAAAGCTTATCATGCACAATCTCTTGGTCATTAAAGTTGGTGGGTTAACAAATATTAGAGAGTGATATTCATACAGATCCAGCAATGTCCTGTCATATGGATTGAGCAGAATAGCAAGCATCACAGAACGCAATTTATATCAACCAAAATAGCTCAGCAAATAGGAACAAATAGTCATTAAGAATCGTGATGTTTGGTAACTAAATATGAAGCAGGCTAAACATCAATCAAGTAGACATGGATGCAACATTTCATTTATTAGACTAATAATGAAATCAAGTGAACAAAGAATGCCTAGTAAGACAATAACAAATGGTATAAAATACAAGTTAATAGAATCAAGGCAACGATAAGCAGAAAGCTGTTTTGAGTCCTCTGTGCACAAAATATGGAATACAGGATTTTGTTAAAATCTCAGCTACAATCATTGATTCCATACATTAGCAGAGTTATAGAGGCAGATGAATAAAAAAGATACAGCTCAAAGCCTGTCATACTGGAAAAGTTATGGAGCAGAATACCCCCAAAGTTCAAAGGAAAAAAGGATAAGTATACTGCGATGACTAGAGCATCACACAAAAGATTTTACAAAAAACCAAAAACAAGGATTTACCCATGCCCAAAAGATACTATATTTCTATACAAAATTATCTTTTCAAAAACGAAGGAAATGGGAAAAAAATCTTAAACCCTCAATGCATTAGGAAGGGATTTGATCTATCAATGGTCAACCTTAGCAAATGAAGCAGGCACAAGATAACATGCTAATTTACCTATGTGCATTCCACATAGGTCATAAATTTTTTATACACAGAGAAAATGTGTTCTAAAGATATAAATAGAAGTAGTTAAAGGTACTGAAGTAACAAGGAAAATAAATGAATTAAGTACCAGAAACCGACTTCGAATTTAGGACATATAAATTATTTGCACTGACCTAAATGAGGCCACGCATTACACAAGCAATGCATCACTGCTCAAGTCAGTTCCAAGGCTCCCTGCTTCCAGATAACATGAGTTTCATGAGTCTAATATTGTTCTAATTCTAATGCATTAAATGATCCAAATTCACGCAGGGAATGTTGTACTAATGAATAATGACTTCTTGCAGAAGAAAGGATGACACCTAGGTTCGATTTGTTCAGACAAAAGTAAATAAACCAACCAGAAAAGACAAATAGGAACAGCAAAAGGTAAAGAATCATCAAGCATAGCAATCAGGCATATGCATACATAGGGAAGTAAGTGTATATAAGTATTGAAGTGAAATGGGATTGGTGACATTCACCTCTCTCCTGAACCCCTGTTGTTTTTCTATTTGCTGCTGGACCAATGCGCATAGGTCTGGAAGAACAAGGCATTCCATTCATTTCAGTCATTGCACGAGCTTGTTCTGTAGGATCACCAAACTTCACAAATCCATAACCCTTTGAACGCATTGTCATTTTATCAGTTACAACTTTCGCACCCTTAACTGAAGGGTAATGGACCCTGAATGTCTCTTGTAACAAGTAGTCTGTAACATCTGCAGCCAAATCCCCAACAAAAATTGTATAATCCGGGGTATCATCACGCTTTTCGCCAGCACTGGCCCAATTCAGTCGGTACGGCAACTCCACATTTGGCATCATTTGCCCATTGTAAGTTTGAAGAACCCGCTCAGCAGCTGCATGGCTTGTAAACTCAACAAAGCCGTAACCCTGAAGTTGTCCGCTTTGCTTGTCACGGATAAGCTTCACAGCTTGAACCTAGAAATTTAATGCAAAATGTTGTAAAGGTCAGTAAACCTCGTAAATTCACGAAAGAGACAAACTAGACAATAGACATACAAGTTGTTATCAGCCAAGTCCAACCATTCTTATCATCAGAGCAATAACATTATAAATATCAATACCAAAACTGAACCACATAAATCACATTTAGCAGCTCAGTATAAGTGACATGGTCTGCAGAACCTTCACACCCATGTGAAAAGGATAAATAAGTAGAAGGAAAAACATCAGTTAACTAGAGAAGGTTACTTTTAGGTTATCTCACTAGATACAGTTCTCAACTTCTGATAACACCATCATAGAACCTCATCAAACCAAAATACATTTAACTGCTCAAGAATCACAGCTAAATCAGCTAGACCTTGATTTTTTTAATTGTAGAATCACAACTAAAAAAACTCGTTGCCTAGGGCTTGAAATTTTAGCAGTTCTACCATCACAAGTAAATCACTCTTAACCTACAATTCGCAGATAAACCCATTAGCAACAGCGATGCGCACATCCACTAATTCCGAGACAAGCACACCAATCTAAATCAAGCGCAACCAAATCTGAAATCAGATCGGGATGCATACCTCTCCGGTGTTCGCGAAGCAGCCGTAGATGAAGTTCTCATCCATCCAGTACTGCAGGTCGCCGATCCAGAGCGTCCTCACCTCATCCGCCGCCGCGGGGACGGCCGGCGCCAGCGGCGCAGCGTAGTACGGCTGCGGAGGCGGCATCTGCCCATAGGGCGCCTGTGGCGGCGGCTGGCCCCACATCGCCGGCGGCTGCTGCGGCGGCGGTTGAGCGTACTGCTGTGGCATCGGCGGCGGGATCGCGCCCCACTGCGGCGGCTGCCCGGCCGCGCCGTGCGGCGGCGGGGGCTGCTGCATCATGGCGAGAGGCCCTAACCCTAGAGAGAACGAGAGGAGAGGAAGAGATGGGAGATTCAGGGTCGAGATTTGTCCGTACGCGGAAACCTTCTGTGGGCTGCTAGCCGGCGTGCTTGTTAATACTGGGGGATAGAGGTGTCCGGCCCGGTATGGACCCGTTTAGGTCCGACGAGTAGGTCGTATCGTGTCACCTACGTACCGGATCTCCAGCTAAAACATGGTCCGTTGGCTTATGGCCATACCGTGCCGGCACAGGTCATCACGAGTCGCCGTGCCACATCAAATCTAGTCCGTATGGTGTCAAAAAAATGTAAAAAAAAATAGAAGAATTTAAAAAAAACGTAAAAGTTTACAAAATAGGGATTTTTCGGATTTATTTGAGCCTCAAACAGCTATAATTTTTTAAAACTGAATAAACGGACCGAAATAGGTTTAATCGTGTCGGTCCTAGATATAAAAAATTCCAAAATTACCTTCTCTCCTCCTAAGTAAATATATTTATTCTTTTAAATACGTAATCGAAATGTGATAACAAATATACTAAATAGAACTTCAGTTTGGTGTCAGTAAACACCATAATATTTTGGTTTGGTATCGGTAGATATCATATTTACCAAATTAATGTGAATTATTTTTTTTACTTGTCATTTTGGACATCATATGGTTTCTAATACACATATTTAACCATTATTTTATCTAATTATGTGTTTACTCACGGTTTTACCAAAAAAATAACATATCCCAAAATCATATTTTTGCCATACCGTTCCTAGCACTATAAACCGGTCAAACCGAGTTGACTCATTTGGTTTGGTTTTTATGGCACGTGCTACGGTTTTTCGGTTCAGTAAAATCATGTACAACCCTATATTGCCTGGTTTGAAATTGTGTTTTTTTATAGGGTTGAGAACGTGGTTTTTATAGAAAAAAAACATTATATATTTGAAATAAAATTTCAATATAATGTGCTAAACTTACGCTGAAGGTAGATCGCCTCGGTGAATGGTTTGCTATCTAATGAGACATGCCGCAAAAATCCAGTGCATTTGCAGTAGAGACGCAGCTTTAGTAGCAGCCTGTAGCCAGTCATCCCTATTGTTCGATAAAAAAAATCCAACGGCTCAGATCCTTGTAGTACACCATCAACAATATTTGTTACAGTAAACGGAACAGTACATGCCGTCGAGCAGGGAGTAGCCAGTAACATGGAGATCGTGCGTTGCGGTGAAGCTCTCCGTCAGGCTCATCGACGACGTCTTGGGCAGGCGGCGACCGGACGACGCGGTTGACATGCAAGAACAATGGCGATGGATGGCGCGTACGCACGTAATAATTAACTAATTTCTGTTTTGCGTACTTGCGACATCGCCTGACGCAATTGTACGTCCTCTTGCCCCCGTACATGTTGGACAGTCCTTGTTTGTCACGAGTAAAATTACTAAAACTTTAGGTATCCTCAAACGGTCAAACCCGTTTCTTGTAATGAATGCGATTAATTTAATCTAACTTAAAAGGGGGGTGTTGTCTAAAAATCCAATTGTACAGAGCCTGACATGACATGATATGACTACAGAACCACTCAAGGGAGTAACGTTACGTATAAAGACTTTTTACCATCTTGAAAATTACAGTGCCACTAGAAGTTCTTTCGCGAAAATAATATCATACTGTCTTAATACCTGTGAAAAGGTGATTCTATGTTTTTTTAAGTTACATAAATATTAAAACATGAATGAAGGATAGAGGGTGGTTACTTGTTCTTTATTTATTTTAAAATTTATGTAACTTATATTGTAAAGAAAAATATAGAAGTATTGCTCATCCTTATACCACTTTATGACACGTGTCAAGCTTTGAGTTGATTCTAATACCACATGCAACGAATATACCCTTGATACGATACAAACCAAATGAATACCACTAAAATTCAGTGTTATTCAACTAAATTATCGTCGAGACTAGTTGCTCGTGATGGCGGTGCCCTTGTCTGGATCTCCTTAAGAACCAAAGGCCAGCTTGCGTCAAGGTGCTTGGATCCAGAGGCGGAGCTGCCGGTGGGACACAGGTGGGCTGAAGCCCCACCTGTGGCCCCACCGGCCTCTTATAAATGTATGCCGCATTGCAGCGGGATCAAAGCAAACACGTCATGACGATGGGATCAAAGCAAACACGTCATGTGTAGCAAAGCTATTAGCAGGAAGTGGACGTCAACTAGCAACAAGTGCATGCATTACAAGCAAGCTGGGCCGGCCCATGTATACTCATATATACAAGTATTAGCTTCGGCTGCCTTATAAAGAGCGACGTGAGGGTTGGCTGTGTGGTGCTTCATCCAGAAAAATCTACGAGGATGGCGCATCAACAAAGACACGTATGTAAGAAGAGATTGATGAGGGCGGCCCATGAACAATCGCTGGCTGCCTGGCTACTAGTTGGCTCGTTTGCCCTCCTCGCGTACGCGTCGCTTTGCCCTCCTCGCGTACGCGGCCATCCATTGCCCACTTGCCCTCCTCGCGTACGTTGGCACGCGGTACGCGGCGTACAGTACGACGTACGCCGCCCGTGGCCGTCCGTCGGTCTGACACCGTCGCCCATCGGCCGTTGAGACCAATATCCCCTCCTCGTTGGCTGTTTCCTGGAATCCTGGTAACTGGTAAGCACTAAGCACATCCATGATCCATGATCAGATCATTGCCAATTTGTCATTGTTGATTGATACATTCATTCCCATGTGTTTCAGTTCCATCATGATGCAAAGTTGCAAACTAGTTCATCGGTTGCCAGTTTATAGATTAGTTTATAGATTACTAGATTATTAATTAGTTTACACAATTACACCCATGACTCCATGAGTCCATAAAGATTAGTTTATAGATTAGTAAATTAGTTTACACACCCATGTATATTGTATGGGTCAATCCAAAATTCCAAATATCCAATGAAGCAATGATTCTTGATCCATGAATACAGTATACAGATTAGGTTTGTCTAATTGATGATTTTTTATTAAGCAGAAAAGAGTCAATAGACAACAATTTTTTGTATTGTTATATACTTACATTATATGCGACTGTTCTATGTTCTGAAAAAAATATATTATATATATTAGCTTTAGAGGTCTCAAATTTAGCCCCCCTCATTTTAATTTTCTGGATACGCCATGCTTGGATCCATCCGTTTCCATGACATCACCAAGAACATGCCGCGAAGCCATGAATCCAAGGCAAGCATCTTTGAGCTGCACGCGGTGCTGCTGCTCTGCTAATGCTAAGGTGGCTGCGACTGTGCGCTTCAATGCTTCGGCACAGCTTTGCCTCGCACATCGCCCTTATCCTGTCCAGTCCATACCGATCCGCGGCAACCAGCAAGCGCTGCATCGCCGAAATTTTATCGAGATTGCAGCTGTCTGGCAGCGAACCTGCGTAGACGAAGTGAAGAAGTGCATCGAAGATGGAAGGCTCCATGTCGTCGATTCTTGATGTGTTGTGGAGCCTTTTCTTTCATCGGACGGAAGAGCTCCGCCTTGAAGACGGGAGACCGTGCGGCCATCACGAGGCTGTGACCCACGCTGAATGTCACGTCTGCTCCTTCGCCATCGTTGAGCATGTGCTCGAAATCTCGATGCATGTTCGGCCGTGGGACTGAAATGGTGCTCACACATCTTCGGGGCGAGTCTCCTTCATGACAGTTATGACACACCTGATTGTGAGCAGTCGCCATTTATGCACGACAGCGATTTCAGCTTGGATTTCTCGACGAACTTTATAAGGCCCCAATGGCAATCGCCCGTCGACTGGAAGGTAGTGCCATAGGCGTGCTGGAGCACCCCAGGTCAGATACTTCGCCGTCTTTCTCCAGCGAAGTTCGCACTGACGAGCGCTGTTCTGCCGCTACGGAAATACAAATACGCCGAGACACACGCTCTATCGTCCTCAGTAAAGCAACGCCCGTCAGGGAAGAAATCGATATTCCGGTGGTAGCCGCCGACGCTGAAGGTGCTTGAGCTCACGCATGCAGCTGCCGACGCCCATGCCGTCCAGCAGCGAGAAACTGGTCACCTCGAAGCTGTGCGCCGCCGTGACGCTCTCCGTGACGCATCTCGACGACGTCTCGAGTAGGGGTTGGTTAACCGAAGAGGTAGAGCAGCGTTGGACCTCGTAGGTGATTTCCCCTCGCTGTAGCCATATCACTATGGACAATCGAGCTAATTAGGGGAGGGGGTTTCTTTGCCTCACTCAAGCAAATGAAGTGAGGGCACCCACAATGTACTTATGTAAACAGTTTCTATATAGTATCGTATAGGATCGAATCTGTTGAGAAAGAAAAGTTAAGAGAGAGAGAGAGAGAGTAAAGTTGTATCTTATGCAAGATGCAACTCATCTGAGAAAACAAAGAAAGCTACAGCCTAGAGGATGAGAATTGAGAGGAAGAAATCAATTGAGCTGGGTGGTTGCCAGATACCATATACCGTGAAAGTTGCATCTATAACTGTTTCAATGTGATATGATATGTTTATATGTAACCTACTTATACTATGCATTGCGAATGCTATAACCTACTTAAAAAAACAAATCAAGGGCCAGAACAAGTAAGCACTACGCGTGTATGTGAGAGTTACTCTTGCGAACCAGCTGGGGACATGTGCTCCATAAACTAGTTCTTGACAGGCACATGTCCATCCTCATGCCAAATTTCTAGTATTAGAACTCAGGAGGGATATAGACATTGCAGGCAGGTAAGCAACTCGTAGTGCAATGCTGGCCCAATAGATTTAGAAAAAGACAGCTGAATCACTAAGACAGATCACACATGACAACCACCTAATATAACCCAAACGGTGGGAGATACTGTGCCAATTCATTCGTTGTCAAACACGTCTTGTCAGATAAATATTGCAAAATCATTACCCATTGAGAACTATCAGCGCGTTATCAAGGTCCTAAACAAAAGGAACAAGTGGTGCGTAGCATCCCGTTGCATATGGATCGTGGGTGCCAAACAATAGAGTGCAGCAGCAACAGCAACGAGAGAACAGCCAAATACAAGCACACATGAGGGCGCACAACCATGGTGTAGACAACGAGTCACTCAAATCACTTTAACAAAGAAGAGCAATTGAAGCATAATGTATGTTGTTGTATTAACAAACTAAAGCCATGCCATACTACTCAGTTTTTTTTTGTTTTTTTGTTGAAACTGAGTCTCTGAGATGAAATCCACAGGGCAAAATAACTAATTACAGTGAAACCCTGTCCCTTGCAAATTGTAGGCCACCACGCGCACCTCTTTATCTCATCGCTTCCTTTTCGCTCTAGTTGAGCCTTGTTTTGCTGTGGGAGTGGCTTTGCCTGCTCTAGTAGAACCTCGTTTAGCTCCCGCTGAGCCTTCCTTCTTAACTGTACCTTTCTTAGACTTGCGAAATCCCCTGCCACTTTCCTGTCAGCCACACGCTGTTAGATACCATTGCCAATCAATGCAGTAAAAGGAACAAATCACCCCCCCCCCCCTCAGTTTTGTCATTTTTCAAGAAGATTCCAGAATGATTTGGTTCAGTTCATGGTCATACAGAAGTTCATTCGAGAACTCCTAATAAACCCCAATCAAATAGATCATTGCAGGTAAATATATAACCAATAGATACCTAAATTGTAAATACGTTCTTTTCGTAGAATTATGCTGAGATCAAGCATATAACTAGCTAGTTTGTCTAACATGAGTGCAGGGCAAACCAGGAGAAAGTAAATGTATCTTTGTTGTTATTTACAATGGGATAAGCATTTCACCTTTTTATATTGTCGATAGGCAACACGGCCAGTTAACTCCTGCCCATTCTTTGAGACATACACCTGCAGCCCAAATTAAATGGAGCAAAATGATGGATGAGTACTGAAAAGATTAATCTTGAAAAACAGTGAAAACACAAATAGATCGATTTGCATACTGAAAATAACACAAAAATGACTAAAATATATTTATTCTATCAAAAAAGCACAGAAACAACTGGAACTCTTGAAATAAACATATAGCTTTACCTTCCTTCCATCCTCCCCAGTAAACCAATGGCCAGAGCCGGACTGAGTTCCACCAGCCCGTACCCTTCTTTTGCCAGCATCTGTTGGAACATAGGTACTTTTGTTTGGAGTCACCCACTGATCATTAGCGGCGCCACTCTGGCCAAACTGGCTCCTATATTAAGACAAAGGAAAAGGTAACAGCAATTAGCAAATGACATTACTCAGAGGACTAAAACAATTATTACAACGTGTTACCTGTAGTTGATATTTTCTGTCCCTCTTTGCTCATTTTCTCTGGTACTTTCTGGCCCAATGGGAACAAAATGCTGCAGTCTTTCACGGACCAGCTTGCGTATCATTGGATCATGGTGGAAGAAATAATGAATGGCAGGAGGATGACTGTCAGTAAGATTGTCATCTAGTACAGCTTTACTTGAAGTACTTCGTTGCTGGCAATGCCCTCCAATTTCACCAAAACTGCTGCCTTCTTTCTGCTGAGATGGTCTCGAGTCTTTCACAGATCTGAAATACTCGTTGCAGAAATCATCAAGAGCAGGTGTCGCCCAACTGTCATTCATGTTAGCTTCGCTCTTCTGCACATACTTGTGAATGGATTCTTGTTTCTTTTTAGGAGGACTAATCGGCTTCTTTGCTTTGTTTTGACTCTTTTCATCAACTGATTCGGTATCTGAATCAAGCAAAAGGATCTTCCTCATTGGGCTTATTGTTATCTTCGGAAGCAGTTTCTTTGTGCAACTTTCTTCCAAAGGTTTTGAAGCAGAAGTTGACATTTGTGTATATTTTGGCATCTTTGCTTTGATTGTTGATTGACTCATCACGACACCATGATTCAACAGAGAGAACTTTGAGTTACCAGAAACGCTGCAACTACCAACCGATGGTGGCATGTCTGCAAGTAAAGGAGAAAACCAGTTAATGTTCTACAAGGAAATGCAGAAGGTTCCCTGAAAAAAAAAGAGTACATGTGGAGGAACCAGCTGCAGGCTACAATCCATAATGACTCCATCTTACATATTTCTATGAAAGACACAAACAAAGGATTTATCGAGTTCTACAAGCATGTGCAAAAACAAAAACCCACCAAGTGAACGCAAAAATGCACAGAAATCAGATGTGTTCACAACCAGATCTCTCTCTATAAGCATCTGACTATTGGAGAGGTGCTTAGTGCTAGAATGATTGACATTTGGCACAACAAATACCTTTGAAAATCCAGCTGTTTTTACGGTTAGCTTTTCAAGGTAGATTGCAGATGGCAGAACAGATCTGAAGGAACGAACTGGCAGGGGCAGCAATATTGTAAATTGTGTGGACAGGTGGAAACTACTGACCACATTTTTTCACAATGTTCCATGGCAAAATTTGGGTGGTGTTGAATGAAAGATGCACTACACTTGCAGAAAATACCTAACTCTATTGCTAATTTTGTCAATGAATGGATGAGTAAATGGAGAGCTAAAAGGGAAAAAGGTTATGTTTCACGGGCTAGCAGCTGTTTGTTTTGGCTTTTGGCTGACCAAGAACAAGGTGGCAGCTTAAGGGGGCTTTAGTTTCTCATCCAGCGGAGGTAATATAGAAAAGTATTCCTTTTTATTGCAGTGGAAAGGTCTGGACAAGGAGGGAGATCAATAGAAGACCTCAGTGGGAGTTCAAGCACTCAAGCAACAACTACAACAGATTTGAAGACATAATTTGTGTGCAAGACAGGTTGCATGGGGGAGGTTTGAGCTGTTTTGCTCGTCTGAAGCTAGTTCCTAGAGCTTGAAGAAGTATTTTGGGCTTGCATTGGGAATTTTCAGTTTTAGCATTGAGTGGACTCTTCAGTTTCATCTGGATAGTGTTTTGGGGGGCTCTGTTAAAATCGTTTTTATCTGTTTCAACCTGCTGTTCATTAGCAGCTGTCTTTCTGTGCTGTGCTGGTTTGTTCCAGCCAGTTGCTGTATTCCTCTTAATCTTGATGCTGTAAACTTTAGCTTTCAAAAACTGAATAATCTTTCTTCTAAAAAGATCCATAATGAATTGATTTTGCATACTTCTAAGAAAGACACAAGTAAGCGATTCATTGATTACGGCAGGCATGCACTAAGAATAAAGTGCAGATACAAAACACAAACTACTAGATTGGTTTCTAGGCACTAACAATAAAGTGCAGTGAACGCAATTCATAATGGGCCAATTTTGCACAAATCTAGGAAAGCAAATAAAGAATCCATTGATTTCTACATTCATGTGCAACTACTAGATTGCAGAATTCATAGGTTTCGAAAGGCATGAGCAAATACTAGATTGCAGAATTAGAAACAAACACCTAGTAAGAGAAGTGAACTCAAGAATTCACAAGTGGAGACCAGTGTTCCCCTCACCTCGCACTGGTCGCTCCTCGTCAGTGAAATCCTCGATCTCGTCCTCCAAAGTCCAAACAGCCCCCAATGCTGCCTTCCCGCTCATGACTGGAGACGCCTCCGTCGCCACCGGCGCTGGTGTCCTAGGAGGAGGCGCTGTTGGTGCCAGAGGTGGCGGCGCAGGGCCCTTCCGCAGCCGCTTGAATCGAGTCGTCTCCGGTGGCGGCGGCAGGGAGTTCAGGTCTAGGGTTTCGTCCCGTGCTCGCTCCGGCCATTGGCCACCGGCGAGGAAGAAGTCGTCGTCCTCATCGTCAATGCCAAGCGAGGAGGCGGCCACGGGCGCCACCTGGGGTCGCGCTTGCTCGTGACGCCGTCCGCCGTCGACGAAGTCGTCGTCGTCGTCGTCGAGGCCGAGGGAGAATGAGGGGGCATCAGGCGCCTCGTAACGACGCGCCCGCTCCTCCCGGCAGCTTCCGGCGGGGAGGTGGGGCTCGTTGCCGCCGCCGCCATCGCCGTCGAAATCGATCCCGAGCGAGAAGGAAGGCGCGTCGGGCGCCGCGTAGCCTCGCGCTTGCTCACGCCGGTCGCTTCCGGCGCCGAAGGAAGGCGGGTCATCGAAGTCGATTCCAATGGAGAAGGAGGGTGCCGTGAAGTCCATGCAGGGGGCGACGCGGGAAGATGCGGCGGAGGTGGGGGCGGCAAGGGCGGCGCGGGCGAGGCTAGCTGGCTAGGGTTGGGACATTTGAGATTTGAGAGGCGAGGGGAAAAGGAACGTGTACGGGGAGAGAGGAGGAGATAGTGGCACAGCCACAGGATGAAGATCCGATGGTGAATAAAATTGGCCGAAAGGAACTCTTTGGCGGGAGAGTTTCTTTTTTGTAAATTTTGGGGAGGGAATCGACGAGATTCGAAGAAGCAACTCGAATCGCTCCTCTCTCTCTCTCTTTTTTTTGGGTGAATTTTTCGATCGAACTCGTTGGGACTGGGAGAGTGTTTTGGGAAAGTGTAGTGTAATCGGATATTCGTAAGCTGCACCTATCGGTAAAATAGCTACTTTCCATTATGCGAACACGTTTGGATTTAGCTTGGGGTTGCTTGAGGCTTTGAGAGTTTGAGTTACAAGAAGGACCCGCGCACGAATACGGAAGACGACAGGGCTTCCTTCGTAGAAGACGTCGACGTGGACCACGCGAGAGCTCGCGAATTCCACCCGCTATAGGATATGTTAATACGCTGAGGAGGAGGCTCAAGGGCTTGTTAAGGAAGGCCGGCTAGGACCGCTGAAGGGGGGGGGGGGGGAAACGAAAGGCATTTTCTGGTCTTCCCTTCGCCTAGGGTTGTTTGTGGCATTTGTTCCAAGGTATCTTAGCTCTTCTTTATTAGAGTTTACGGCATTTAGTGGTAAGTAGTTGATGTTTTCTTCCTTAAAGAATAAAAGAAAAGAGTAGTTGATGTTTTTATTCGCGGGGTACAAGAAAAGACGCGCTCTCACACATACTAAATAACATACACATACACACAAGTGCAATATCTTAGCAGCATGGTTAACAAAACCGACAAAAAAAACGCTCGAAAATCATGGTTTTCGACCGAATTGAGTCGGTTCGGCATCCAAAACCGGTATAATTAAAAAATAATAACAAATTTTCAAAAAAAATTTATACGACGTGACGAGTACACATACCATGGGTACCCCAACGGCCGAGCAATGAAATAATCTGCCGCTTTTAAAGCCCAATTGACGAAGGGCCCGTGAACCACAAAAAAGATTCAGTACCAACCTGGACCGGCCTTGGAGCATTCCGACCCCCCTGGGACGGAGCACTCGGCAGGTTCCGACCCCCCTGGGACGGAGCACTCGGCAGGTTCCGACCCCAGCTTGGGCAGGACGCTCCACGGTTTCGACCCGGTCGGGGTCGCCTTCGCCAGCAGTCGGACATCGAGTCCGGCACTGGCATTTGGCCGACTGCCCTACTGACTTGACGTCCCGTGACGTCCGTGCTAGGGTGGGCAGCACCTTCCCAAGATGTCAGAAGGGCCATCGAAAAGTCAAGCATCGGTCCCATCATCCTGTCACACGGCAGAGTGGAGCGCTCCCTCCCGAAGCGGCGCCAGAGTCAAACGTCATGATGCAGGCGCCAGATGGATGTGCGGGGCAGTGCGTCACTTCTCCAACTGGGTTAGCCACCGACCCCCTCATCGAGCCTACCAACCCAGCGCATGGGAACCGAAGGCCAGGACGAACGACAAGACCGAAGACCAGACTTCAAGGCGTATAGTACTCATTCTTTTTTCTCTCCAAACTCCCATGTAACCTGCCACCTCCGTGTATATAAAGAGAGGCAGGACACCAGCGGGGGGAGGAGGAGGGCCCCCAATCGATTGAACTAAGAAACCGATCGAACGAACAACGAGAAACATACCCTCGCTTGTAACACCCCGTATCCATTTGCTCCC
Organism: Rhipidocladum racemiflorum; assembly: GCA_036346355.1. NCBI lineage: Eukaryota > Viridiplantae > Streptophyta > Magnoliopsida > Poales > Poaceae > Rhipidocladum > Rhipidocladum racemiflorum. The sequence goes on from CM070575.1 coordinate 5,877,903, forward strand.
AGAAGCAATATACACACATCTCACGAACTGGAGTAGGGACATTCGGCCCGAACCAGTATACATCTTAGGCTCACTGAGTCAGGCCATTCGAGGAGAGGGAACACGCGACTCCACTAACCAAAAATTCGTATTGCCGATGCACGAAACACCGACACGACGTAAAACCGATCGATTTTCGGTACAAAAGGACCAGTTTTGGGTCTAAATCATGTCGCACGTTCAATCAGATGGTCAAAACCAGCCAGTTTTCGATGAAAAACGGTCGGTTTTTTTATTTTTTTATTTATTTTTGGAATTTTTAAATAGTTTCTAACCATTTTGCAGCGATTGTTGGCTCCATATTTTCGAATTTCCAAATTCGGTTTTTTATTGGTTTTTTTTTGTTTTGATTTGATTAACCCTGCTTAGCAGAAGCTTTAAATACGAATTGTTCTTGTTATATAGTCGTTCTTGGTTTGATGTTTACAATTGAATTCTATAATTAAAGAAAATTTTCAAAGATAACTAGCATTTGAAAATTAGTTTTACAATGGACTAAGCTACAAAGCGAGACATCAGCAACGGGATTTAGCCTCTCTTTACTCTTGGGCATATTAAATCGCCTTCACTTCGCAGTTCACACATGTAAGTGTGATGTACCATACTAGTACTAGTAGTATTTCCGTACGTCTTTGTAAGGAGTTAAGTAAGTAATTGGGCCAGCCTGCCGGCCACTGGGCTGAAACAGCATTGTAAGGTGGAGGATTGAGTATGTAAGGATGTCTTTGGTTGTATATTAAATGGTATATGTATAAGATGAAGAAAAAAAAATTATTAACATGTTTGGTTATTTGAATGGAATTATTCTATCTTAGATGGTGAGATACAAATTTAAAGAATATTTTCTATAGATACCGAACCATTCTATTCACCGAAAACAGAAAAACCACATGGTACAAACCATCCCATCTCATTCAACCTCACCCTACCAAACAAACACACCATAGGAGAAAGAGAGACCGTAACGGCGAGAAATAAGTTGCGAATATAAACGTATTCTATCATGTCTCTGCGGTTTCTTCCTTCCGATCCCAAAATCTCTGTACCAAATCACGCTGCGTCGTGCCCAAATCCGGCCGAATTCCTACTCGGCGGAGCAGGGACACGGCAATAACAACCAAATTAATGCGTGACTGAAAACACATAAAAGTAGTAAGTAGTACTCTAGGACTCTTCCTAACACACCCCCGTAGCTTTGTCTGCTCAGCTACCGTTCCCGATCTAACCACCATGCCTCAAAGGAAATGCTCTGAGACCATCTCCAACCCATTCCCGTCCCCTCCCTCATTCCCTTCGCGAAGGGATTCCCATTCCCTTCAGCGCTCCAACGGGTTCCCTTCAGCATTCCCTTCACTCTGGGATTCTCTCTCCCATTCACTCCAGGAAGGGATTCTCTCTCCTTTCCCTATACAATTCCCTTTAAAGGGAATCTGTTGGAGATGAGTGGAAATAAAGGGAATAGGAATGGGGAAGGGAACAGGGAAGGGAATAAAATGAAGGGAATATGGTTGGAGATGGTCTAACTGCCAGCATGCTGGCTAGCTAGACAAACATGCATGTATCGCTAGCCAGTACTAGTACGCTTGACCGATCCAGGCACGTACAGCTGCCTATAATTACGGAGCAAACGCCACACGCGGAACAAGAGAATCCACAGTAAAAGACACATGCATGTCTCTCGTCGAGACGCATCGTATTCCCTTCCCTTGAGCTACGTAGGAGTAATGTACTCCAGTATTCTCTCCCCCCTTAAATCTCAAGCTCGACATTATTTGCAACAAGCTGTCTCCTGCTTTACATCCTGAATGGATCCATACGACCATATGAACCGAGAGAGAAGGCCTGAGGTGGGATGGACAGGAATTCACAACAATGTCGGCACATTTTTAACCTGGATCTCGATTTTACCTTTGCACGCTTCTTCACTGTTCCATTAGCAGAACCACAGCGCCGACGGTGCATGAGAGTTAAGGAAAAAAATACGTTGCAAAGTAATTATATAAATTTATCTTTGTTGTCAATACAATTAGCAACAGAAGCTTCCTGTCAGCGAATCGACGACGGAGTTTTATTTGGTTAATAATTTTATCGCACATTCATTTGGCCAATATTTAGCTGGTAGATTTATATCTGATGATAGATATATATATTTATATCATTACAATTTTGGCATATTTCTTCTATAAATTTATTTTAGAAATTATATTATAATAAAAAAAACAATCAGACACGCACGACGGCGTCGTCTTCCGGCGACAATTTTATATTCCTGCTGCCCCGACGGATGGGGCAGGATCACTGACCGGGTCATCACGATGGCATGTACCGCTGGCACGTGGGCCCCGCCGGCCCTGTGCCGTCCACTCCCTGACATGGCGCGGCTCCGTTTCCTCGTGCTCTACCTCGGATGCCTTTCCCCGCGCCCCCACGCGTATCCGCACCCGAACAACGGACAGCGCGGCGCACGTGTGCGCGACGGTCACGTGGCGGACGTTCGCCACCGGACGAGCCGCGGAGCGGCAGCACGACGTGGTGGGTGTTGGCATCTGGAGAGGAGAGCTCAGTGGGTTGGGTGGGGCGGATTCGACGGGACGTCGGGAGAGGGGGAGGCTGTTCCGTTGTTGCCCTCCGTTTTGGAGGGGCTTGCGGCGGTGAGCCGGCGACCGGCGATACGACGTAGGCTGGGCTTTCTAGTCGTCGGAGGCGTCATCTGAGATGAGACGGGACCTTGGTGTCTTCTCACTTATAATAACGTTTTTACACGTCTAACGATTTGCTAATGGCACTTCGTACAACTTACTTATAAAATTGGAGGACATAAAAGTCCTTGTGACTCCGTGTATACATGGATGGATCAGCACAAAATTATACTACTTTTACATGGCTTTGTGATGTCTGTGGATTCGACAAGATGCTAACATGATGGATGGTACATAGTTGTTAACTGCCGTGTCTTCAACTTTATTATGTATGCCCCTACCTATACCTTTATTTCGACAGCCAGTGGTACTGAAAATATGAATCATCTATGCTGGGAAAAAAAAGTCAACGGAAGAAATCCTTTTAAGCTTTGCTCGATCCCTTGCATATGTTCTCAGCGCTTTATTTAGAGGGAACATGGCAAGAAAACTTATTTTTCAGTTAAATTACTTTTTAAAGAAAGTAGTTAAAACTACGACACATTCATATGATAGCCTAGCTAACTAGCTGTGGCGCACTGCCGAAAAGCCTTGGCCGAATTTACCCTTTTGTACATTTTTTATTTGTATAGTTATTTCTTGGCCGTGAAATAAAATTACAAATCAAAATTCCAGCCTAGGAAAGTTACCGCGAAAGGAGAGTGCGGCGAAAGGAGAAAAAGATGATATCTAAAAGATGATATGCATTACCTACCGAGGTATGAGAGTACGGCAAGTTTATCTGCTATGATGAGGAGCACGGTAGGTGTGTGCTTTACTTCCGCAATCATAAAAATATTAAAATTTTTATTTTATCCCAACAAAAGCTAAACTTCGGGGGAAAAAATGAGCTATCTAAAAAAAAGCCAAATTTTCCACTGCCGAAGTCACAAAGTCCTCGCCCCCGCAAGAAGGAAGTATTCGCTTTTTTCTCCTACACACTTTTTTGTTTGCAAATTTGCTCTCCCATGTGAACGAATTTGTAAAATTTGTCTCATATTTGATCGCGGAAGCAGCGACATATGACACGTGTCGTCTACCGCGCTCCTGCACTATAACAACGCGCGGGCAGTACAGCAATGTACTCCACCTCAGCAAGTCGTGCTACCGGCGCGTTAGGTGGGACCCATTGGTCATGCCAAGCTCCCCTTCCTAGGCTGGAATTTACCGATCACATTGATCAATTAATTAACGACTTAATTAATCATTTACTTATTTAATTTATCACTTACTCATTTGTACCAACTTGTTAAGGAACAAGTGCTCGGCAAGACCTGCCAAGCTACTGGTTTGCGATACCTGTTGCCGAGCTTGGGGTATACAACAGCTTGTCTACCGCGGCACCGATGAGACGCTGTTGCACAGGAACATGATAGGTGAGTTACCTGTCATCTGCCATTGCTTTCGTAGACGAGACAGGGCTATTTCGCATCAGACCATATTTGAAAGAAAAAAAATGGTTCGGAAAAACCCGCAGGCAAGCCCAGATCCGTCCTTCCACCCCCCACGCGCGCCCGAAAACAAAACACACCCACTGTTTGTCCTAGTTTACTTCTCCCCACTTGGGCTACCTCCCATTTCCCAACGCACCCCCAACGTCTCTCTCGTCTCCTGTCCTCTCTTCGCTTCCGCACCACCTCCCGATGCCGCCGGAGCGCTCCGCACCAACTCCTAGCCATCGAAGATGAGCTCCAATCACCGCTCCGCCGCTGGCCATGCTACGACGGCCGCGGCGGCGCCGTCACTCCGGACTCCGCGGCGCCTCCGCCGGCGCCCGCTCAAGACGTCGGCGTCGACCGGACCTGGCGGTGGGCGGCGGAGCGGGCCCGCGACGCCGCTGCTGAAGTGGGACGTGGGGAATGGGTTGGAGAAGGGTGGCGAGGGGGCAGGGGCCGCCGGGGAGAAGGCGCGGGATGTGTCGGTGAGGAGGCTCGCGGCCGGGGTGTGGCGGCTGCGACCGCCGGCGGAGGCGGTGCCCGGAGGCGGGGAGGGGAGGGTTCGCGTGGGACTCGAGGTATGTGCACGCGCGGTGGCTTAAACCTTCAGCTTTGATTTTGTTTTTCTTTTCCAGCTAACTGGTGATGTGCTCATTGGAAGCGCGTGCTTCTGTTGAGTTGCTTTGCTTCCTGTCCGTTTGTTGTCTGTATTTTTGTACCTAAGTACTGTCTGGTTAGTGAATCGCCATAGTCAAGTCCAGCTAAAAAAGTGTGCATTTTTTCCTTAGATTTTGTTCGGTTTTGGTGTTTTTTTTAGCTTAAATCAAGAAAAACCAAACACAAGAACTTTGGCTAGTTACCACGTATTTTCCGGATGCCTAACTAATTCATCAATAGCAAAACGCAAAGATTTGCGGTCAAAACGTACTCCTTTGTTACTCTGAGGCACAGATCTCTTGCAAACGTTTTGGGGATTTTCTGGGTGATTTCTTCATTACACTGTGTACTTTTTGCTAATTCTAGCTGCTTATTTTGCCTTAGCTCGCTTGCTGTAGTCAAATAAACGAATCCATGCTCTTCATTGAAGTGCTAGCAGTACTGCTGTCCGTTGCAGTGTCGACGCATTTAGTTGTCGTCTTAACGCAGGATGCGTCGCCCTGAAGCATCGCCATTTATGGAGGCAGTCGCGCTGCAGCCTGCAGCCATTGGGTGGTGGCCGTGATCGTTGCCCCATAAATTTACTGATCCAGAGGGCAGCTGCATTTTCTGTGCTAGGATCTCGTCATGTGATCCCGAGATGGGGCCCAGGCATTGGATCCTCTCCATGCCCGTGCGACGAGAAATGCATTGTCCGTATGTTTTAGCCCATCCGTTGGTGGACAGTAGTTTAATTATTTCCCTTTCACCGGATGGTTTGTTGGAAGAGCATGGCTTGGAATTTGGATCTTGCATAGATTGGTGGGTGAAATTGGATAGCTCCCGTCCAGATTTGGTTTAGGCATCCGATGAGCCAAAATGATTGAACTCTTATGCCGTGCAGCAACTGTTAGGGTTAGCATGACAAAATAATAGAGACAAGATTTAACGTAAAAAAACCCTTATGAGAAAAAACTACAGGAAACAAATTACTATAATGGTTCAATGATTATATGTACAGAGGGTTGGCTAAATAGCCAACAGAGTCCTAGTTGTAGTAGACTTCGACTAACAACCTATTTAGATAAAAGCAAAAGATATAATAGTTTGAGATATTTGAGTTATCTCCAACAACAACAAACATATTCATGCTGGGTTCAGCTATGTGGACTGTGGTCCCATGTTAGCCACTAGCTTGTCTCGTCCAATTGGAGACTATTCTCGCTCAATCAATGGTTTTTGAACTTTGAATCTTAGGTTCTATGGGAAATTCTTTTCAACAAATGTGACAGATATTACCGACACTATAGGTGTAGGCGTGTAGCCATGTAGGCTGGAATTTAGATTCATTGTACTATTTGAGAGGTGTCTGCATGTGATGATAGTTTGGGCCCCTTCAGATTCTTTTTGTTCTTTGAGAATGTCTCTTGCCGATTCACTTTTTTTGTTATACATGGCTGGTACGTGGAAGCCTTTTTCTTCTTCTTTCAAATAGCCACAATAAGAAATAGTGATGTGAATTCATACAGATCTGGGGTAGGGTGCTGACTTGATGTATTTGCTTAATCACAGAACAATTGAGTGTATTTTTAGCAGCATTTTAACAAATGATCTGATGAATTCCTTTTCCTTGTGGCTTATTTGCCGCATGTGCCTATATGACAGCATATCCCGAGGCATCTACAAGTCCAGCTTCTTAAACAAAATACTTTGGGTCATCAGCAGAATCTTAAGAATGATATTTCAAGCCCCATTTCCGTTTTGGAGCGAAAGAGTGGAGAGTTCCACAAGGTGAGGCAACCTTCCTACAATCTTGACAATCTTTTACCTGCACTGGCTTGTAATATCACTGATGGATTTAATTATGCAGGTACAGCTTCATGCTGCTTCAGCTGTGCTACCAGCCACCGCGATGGAGAAGGCAACAAAATGGGAGCCTGAGGGTATAAAAGGAATGGAATCACATGATGCCTATCTGATAGCCAGCCAATTAAATCTTCTTGATGAGCAACAGGATACAACTTATGTCTCTAACCTCCAGATGGAGCTACAGCAAGCACGCGATCGAGTAAGTGAGCTGGAAACCGAGCGGCGGGCAGCAAAGAAGAAGCTTGACCACTTGTTCAAGAAGCTTGCAGAGGAGAAAGCAGCTTGGCGGAGTAGAGAGCATGAGAAGGTGCGTGCAATCCTTGAAGATATGAAGGCAGACCTCGACCACGAGAAGAAAAACAGGAGGCGGCTGGAGACGATTAACTTGAAGCTTGTCAACGAGCTGAAGGAGGCCAAGGTTTCGGCAAAGCAGCTGTTGCAAGAGTATGAGAAGGAGAGGAAGGCACGTGAACTCACCGAGGAGGTGTGCAACGAGCTGGCAAGGGAGGTGGAGGAAGACAAAGCTGAGATTGCGGCCTTGAAACAGGACTACCTGAAGTTGCGTCAGGAGGTGGATGAGGAGCGGAAGATGCTACAGATGGGTGAGGTGTGGCGTGAAGAACGGGTCCAGATGAAGCTTGTTGATGCAAAACTCACTCTGGATGCCAAATACACACAATTGAGCAAACTGCAACAGGATGTTGAGGATTTTATTGCTGCATGCAACTGTGATAGAGGCGACATCATGGTAGTGGAAGAAGCAGAGAACATAGTACAGGCGATCAAGTCGGTCAGGGCACAAGATACTGAATTCAAATACGAGCCACCGCCGGCATCGGAAGACATATTTTCCATTTTTGAAGAGCTGTGCCCAAGTGAAGAGCCCGTCATAAAGGAGATTGAGCCGTGCTACAAGAACAGCTCCGCCGTATGTGAATCAGAAATCCAAGAGGCTAGCCCAATGACAGATATATTCCTAGAAAAGCCTGCCAAGGTGTACTCAAATAGAACCCCTCAAAATGAGAGTGACGCTGAGGATGCCAGCAGCTGGGAGACAATAAGCCATAGTTGTCCGCCTGATGGAAGCGAGCCGTCAGTCAACAAGATCTGTGATGGAAGCATTTCTTGGGCGAGCAGAAAAGATTTTGAGTACTCGGAGAACGAGAAACTGAAGGATGATTTGACTGATGCATACCTGACAAACATGATCCAACCCAAGAAGAAAGAATCGGCCATATCGAAGCTCTGGAAGTCGTCTCGTCCAAAGAGCAGCGAGGTTTTCAAGAAGGATGCTGCGGAGACGGTAAATGGGAGATCATCGAATGTACGGCTGTCAGTTGGGACTCATTCAACTATTGAAAGTGGCATTCAAGAAATAGGCCTCAGTCCGCCAAGCGTAGGGCAATGGAGCTCACCGGACTCGATGAACACTCAATTCAACCGGGGCTTCAGGGGCTGTATAGAGTACCCACGGACGTCCCAGAAGCACAGCCTGAAGACGAAGCTCATGGAGGCACGGATGGAGAGCCAGAAGGTCCAGCTACGCCAAGTGCTCCAGCAGAAGATCTAAAGCTGCCAGAACCAGAAGGTGAAACATTGTAAGCATAGAATGTAATCCAAGGAATAATTTCAAGTGTACTTTAATGCTTCATTTCTCTTGTTTAGGGTAACTTGTAATGTATGCACTACAGGACTGGAAAAAATATCAAGTTGGCCTTTGTGGGCCGGCTGGAGGCTTGCTGCTTCTGTATCTTACTGTAGTTCTGGGGATATGGTTCCATTTTGTCTAGGCTATGGGAGATCCATCGCGATGTATAATATAGACATAAACAAGCAGCAATGTTCAGACAAATTGCACCTCCAGGAACCGATGTTTTAGCCTTCTCATAGTATTTCCCTTCTCCTATGCTACTACTCAATGTCCATGATTTGTTTCTGTATGTTTTGGGGCAGCATCTCCGGTACTAATGGGTCAGTGGGTGCAAACATGTTAACTCCCGTCAGCCGCCATCGGATGGAGAATCTACAGCCTAGATTGATCAAAATGTAACCTCCTTTGATCAAGATGGGAGGACGTATTCGCCAGAGAGGAATAAACTTTAGGGGTTTCGTGTAAAATGGTTTAAATGGCAAAAGAGGTTCTACCTTGATCAATTTAGACCGTAGATTCTCCATCCGATGGCTGGTGAGGGGAGTTAGCATGTTAGCACCCACCCACTGACTCATTAGCACTAAATATGCTGCCTCAGTTGTTTATGTTAAAGGCCCTGTTTGGGGGGTTGCGCTTCAGCTGTGCTTTAGCTTTCGGCCTAAAGCCCCCCTCCCCCCAAACAGCCCAGCTGCAAAGCAGCTGCACAGCTAAGCCACAGCTAAAGCACCCCTAAAAGCTATAGCTGGTAAGGAGGTGTTTTTCAACTGTGGCTTTGCTCGACCGCCTCCCCGCTCGCACCACGTCCCTCTTCATCCCGTCGTATCCCCTCCCAGTCGCTTCCTCGACTCCCTATGGCTCGAGCGACACCTCTCCGACTCCCTCCTCACTCAGGCCCACTTGGTTGCCCCCAAAAGTTACAGCTGCAGTAGCTAGTTTACCAAATGGCATATCAAGAAAAGACACAACTGCCAGCTACGACGGTTTTACAGCCCAACAAATCAAAAGCAGCTTTTCAGCCCAGCCGCAGCCTCCCCAAACAGGCCCAAAGTGTTGGGAAACGTGCATGTACTGTCCTCAATTTGTTGGGTGACGGAGCATACCCAGGACACCTAGTTCTGCTTATGCTTCAAACACAATATATCCAAACAACCATCTTGCTCTAGCTATAACCTCCAAAACGAATAACAACATGAACTATTCAACCACCAAAAACACATCGATTGCTTTCATCCAAAATCTCAAACCAAACCAAATATTCAATCATATAACACATAAATCCAATTGCATAATACTAAAATCCAGATATCTATTTCTCAATACAATAAATGCATTGATCACAACAATAACTAAATCTCTTAATACTAAATTTTGGATAAATTGTGTCAAAAAATTTTTGAATTTGAATTTGAGAGAAAAACCGAACAGAATTCTTTTTTTGAGGGGGAACGGTAAGGACGAAATTCGTTCGAATTTTGACGAAAAGGTGAACCCTTGTAGTTAGATAAAAATAAGATCGCAAAAGAAGATTAACTAAGTCTATTTCCCTCTGGAAATAATAGATCCAAGTTCATCCGGAGAACAAGATGAACTGGTCTACACCGATAACAATATTTTAGGGCACTTTCAATGCAAAATTTCTCTAGTCATATCTAAAATCATCCATATCATTAATAAATAGTGATAGATACTACACTTTCAACCCTTTATATCTTAGCACAAATATACAGAGAACACCAAATAAATATCATGCAACACATAGATACAATCCTCCTCTTCCCAATACATGTTTTTGTTGTATTTTCTTTTGGTTTGTGTCTCCAAGCTATTTCTAATGCAATAAATGACTTCCATATATCTTTTCTTTAATCTTGTTTTAACGTCAACATTAATCTTACATAGTATATTAAAAAAAATACTGATATAGAAGCATTGGGAGTGCCACTAATACCATACTTACAAAGCTGGCCCAATTTGGAGACCAGACGAGGCCGATGCGTACGGGCCAGAGACTACGTAGATGTGGTTCAGAAACAAAATGCCATTTTCCCGTGAGCCAACGTTTCCGATCAACCCGGCCCATACGATCGATGCACCACTGCTGATCCGGCGGCCATAGTAGGTACGCGCGACCTCGCCGAGATCGGTCTATCACGCGCCACCCGCCGCCGTCTCGTTTCAAAACGCGACCATCCGCTCCCCACGACTACGCCCTCGAAAGCGCGCCCTGACCATCCCACCGCCGCATGGGACCCACATATATCTGGCCCCACGTGACATAGGGCCAACCAGAAAAGGCTAGGTAAGGACAGTACTTTTCTGACAAAAAATTTCCCCCCCAAAGCTCGCGCGTCCCGCCCAGCCCTAACCCCCTTCAAATACCCCCGCTCGCTCCGCGTCCAGCAACGCATCTCCCCCGTCCACCTCTCACCCACACCCCGGACCCACATGGCAGCCACCCGCAAGCCCCGATCTCCGGCGGCCGCCGCAGGAGGTGACCACCTCCGCTTCCTCCGCCCCGGCGCCCTCGCCCGTCTCCGCGATGCCAGGCTCCGCCACCGGAAGCCCGCCTCCTACCTGCCCTCGCCTTCGCCGTCGCCGCCGTCGTCTCCCCCTCCTCCTCCTGCTGCCCGGTACGGCGAGAGCGTCGCGGTCATGCCGTACTTCGTTCCCGTCTCGAGGCTCCTCGCGCCGCGGTGCCCCCAACGGAAGAAGCTGGCGGCGGCGAAGTCGGTGGTGCTCTTCTCGCCGCCGCCGCGGAGCCCGGACCTGCCCGTCGAGGCGGTTATGGAGTTCCTGAACCCGCCGGACATGGTGGTCGCCGCCCACTAGAGGGGCAAGTGGTGTTGTATTAGTCGTGGTAGCATTGTAGATTTCGGGATCTAGTTCTCCCTTGTTTCTTGTTTGGAGCTTTACAATTTTTTTCCCTTGTTTGTTTGTACTGATCTTGATGTGAAAACAAAGACAAAGAAGAATAGTTCTGCTATGTTTCCAAAATTGCCAAAAAAAAGGAGGGGGGAGTTGTAAAATGATTTGCTATTTCTATTATGATCTATTGGGTGATTAGTCAATTGAAGCTATTAAGTTCTAGATTTTCTAGGACTAAGGCTATTCAATTGCCCATGAAAATAATGAACAGGTGGCAAGTGCTTCGTCTACTCTAGATATATTTGGCATGTACACTCTGATCTGACTAAACTTAGTATGTCTACCTGATTGTAACTATATAAATGATGTTAAACAAAAGTTGTTAGTTAGAGTTGCCTTTGCACTTGTTTTCTTTCACATTTTATATGCTCTCAATTGAACAATCGTCCCTGTTTGTTGATATTCCAGTTCTACTTCATCGCATTCAGATAATATGAATATTTTAGTTAGCAGTTCACTACCAATCGTATTTTAGGCGTGCTCTATATAAGGCATAACTTCCTCCTTAGATAATATGCCGTGCTCTGCTCCTGCCGTCGCCGCTCTGTCTCATCGCATTGGTAGAAGCAGAGGCAGAGCATCGAAGTCTTCACTTACCGATCTGGCGATTGGCGACGGCGGAGGCGCGTGGGCGACGGAGCTGGCGACTGGCGGATCCTGACCTCGCCGACCGTCGGAGGTGGAGGCGCGGCAGCGGATCGGCTTCTCTGGCTCTCCCTCTCCCTCTCCTGATCTGCTCGGCTTCTCCGGTTCTGCGCCGTCAAGCGCCCAAACCTTAGCTATTAGACCCCATAGAGCCCACCCTAGTCGCGCCGCCTGGCTCGCCCGGCGACACCTGGGCGACGTCTGGGATGTCCAGGCGAGGCGAAGCCTCACGGCGTCTCTCCTCCGGCGACCGGACGCCTAGGTGGCATGATAAGCATGCATGCATGGCTATACTATATGTTGAATATCTAGGTATTCTTTTAATTTCAGATTTGAATATGAACCATAATTCCAAAATCATAAAAAATAACAGGCTAGACAAAAGAAACCACATGTCTCTGAAAAGTGGGAAAATACGAGAATTCTTACGATGGGCTTGATGATGAAAAAGATGCGAAGGCAAGAGCGACCGTAGAGGAAGTAGTCGACGCAGAGGAAGCTCGGCTGTCGCGAAGAAGCGCCGCCCGAAACCTTATTGCCGCCCCGCGTGTTCTCGCCAGCAATCTGCCGGAGATCCCGCTCTCCTTGCCTCGCGGTGCACGCCGAGAGGAAGGTCGGTGAAGAACGAGCGCAAAGACGAAGACGCAAACACGTATCACAAGGATGAACGCGAGTACCAGAGCAAAAACTCCAATTCGCCTGGGCGCTCTCCATTTTATAGCCTCGCATCGAATTCGCCATTTAAACGCTAGTAAATGTGATTTAATCCAAATGACTGTTTCTATTAGAAATCGATGTCATTACCATGGTCATTTCTATTAGAAATCGACGCTATTACCATGGCGCTTCTATTAGAAACTGAAATTTAAAAAGGGTTTAAACGTGCCAGGATTTAATCCACCGCACGGCGACCCGCGACGTCGCAAGTCACAAGTCACGCGAAAATTACGCGGAAATGCGCGTAATTCGCGAAAATCTGGCAGCGTGCGTGTGACTTTAGCCATGCTCCTCACCCTCCATCTCGCCTTATTACAAGGCATGGTGGGAGCTCTCCTTTTAAATTGGTATTCTCCTCTCTCAACTAGCAATATGGTACTAATCTTTGTAGCTTTGGCATTAGAGATAAATGGGCCACTTGGGCCTTATTTCTAACAATCCCCACCAATGCCGAAGGCATAAAGACTCAAAAGTTTGATCACTGTGTTGAATTTTCGCTTAATATATCGGTGTTTGGTGCAAGTCCCATACGGGTTGAACTTTCACCTAGAATAACGTGATCTATCCTTCCACAATAATGAATGGACTCACCTTGAATTCACAAATTTTGTGTGGTTAGATTTCACCCAAATCTTAAGCGATACTAGGTCGCCAAAGAAATTCACCTCAACGGAGCGTTAAGTGGTCATGCTCCCTAATCTTCTCATGAGCTTTCTAGAGAATGCCCCTTTCTCGTGAACTGCGACCTCACGCTTTGGCTCAAGTAGGTGTATTCATTTTAGGTATCCTGTAGGCCGATACCTTTTCCTCTCATTAGGACACTAGAATACATTAAGATTTTAAACCAAATTTTCCATACAGATTAGAGTACTTAGAACATGGGTAGATTTAGTGTACTCTCTTGTTACAACCATAACTTGTTTTTCCCATTACCTAATTCACGGGATCTCCGATCAAAAGGATGGGTTCTGATTGTGAAGTAATTCATATGGGCCTCATTCCCATGTCCTTCGACGCAATAGAAATCGCATTTCTTGTTAACCCTTTTGTAAAAGGGTCTCGCGATTTTTCTCGGTCGTATATAATTGATAGCTATAACTCCTGAGCATTTCAATTTTCTCGACAGATTTAAGCCTACGTTTGACATGTCTCGAGGACTTCATATTATCCTTAGTACTCATAACCTTGATCAACACTTTGCTTGGTTATCACAAGACATTAGGATCATTGGGATTGGTTTCTCAACCAATGGCAAGTCCAATGAAGCTCTCTTAGCCATTCAAATTTCAAAAGCGGCCGTGTCTAGTGCTACAAGTTCAGCTTCCATGGTTGACCGCGTCAATATAGTCTGCTTACATGACCTCCATGAAATCAAAGACTGCTAGAGTAAACACATAGCCACTTGTAGCTTTGATCTCATCTCGCATCAGAGATCCAATTTGAATCACTATACCCTTCTAATACCTGGGAGGGTATCCAAGATAGTGAATTCCATAAGATGTAGTACCTCTCGAGATAGCGCAACACTCTCTCAAGAGCCTCCCAATGATCATCTCCCTGATTCGATGTAAACCGGCTTAATTTGCTCACAAAGAAATGAGATGTCAGGTCTCGTTGCACCAGATAAATACATAAGGGACCCTATTATTTGTGAATATTTTAATTGATCTTTCCCTAATCCAATATTTTTGCGAAGTTTTACACTTGCATCATAAGGAGTTGGAGCTACTTTGCAATTCTCAAAACCGGCGGCTCAATAATTTTTCTCGCATAATGGGACCGACTCAAAGTAATCCCATTCTCGCCTGATCAATTTAATATTTAGAATTACATCTGCCTCACCCATGTCTTTCATATCAAAACAACTAGATAAGAAAGACTTGACCTCGTCAATGATAGCAGTGTTGGTCCCAAATATAAGTATGTCATCAACATACAAACACAAGATTACTCCTTGACCCCCACCATAGCGATAATAAACACATTTATCTGCCTCATTCACAGCAAAACCAGCAGATGTCAAAGTTTTATCAAACTTTTCGTGCCATTGTTTAGGTGCTTGCTTTAAGCCATATAAGGATTTTAATAATTTGCAAACTTTATTTTCCTGTCCAGTAATCGCATAACCATCTGGTTGCTCCATATAGATTTCTTCCTCCAACTCTCCATTAAGGAAAGCTGTCTTTACATCCATTTGATGGATGTGTAGACCATAAGAAGCTGCTAATGCAATGAGCACTCTAATGGTAGTTAATCCGCAACAGGAGAATAAGTATCAAAATAATCCTCTCCTTCTTTCCTGGTATAACCCTTGGCTACAAGCCTTGCCTTATACTTATCAACAAGTACCATCAGGCCTCATTTTCTTTTAAAGATCCACTTACATCCAACCTGGTTTACACCCAGTAGGAAGTTCGATGATCTCCCATGTTCCATTAGCCATGATGGAATCCATCTCGCTTCTGACAAACCTCTTTCCAATACTCTGCATCGAGGTGATGCATAAGCCTCTGAAAGAGTTTTTGGCACATCATCCACAAGATATACAATAAAGTCATCACCAAAGGTTTTCTCAACCCTTTGTCTTTTGCTCCTGCGAGGAGCCTCATTTGTGACAATATTGTTATCCTCCTCAGGGACATCACAAGCTGGTTCAACAATGTTTGGTAACTCAGAAGTAGATGGAAGATAAGAAGTTTTAGAATTTTCATTAAAGACTGATGCTCTCATTGGATAAATATTCTCAAAGAAAGAAGCATCTCAGTTCTGATCCATTATTGTGTTAGCAATAATCTCAGGAGAATCTGATTTTACTACTAAAAATCTATAGGCCGTACTGTTATGTGCATATCCTAGAAAAATACAATCGACTGTTTTAGGTCCAAGCTTTCTCTTTTCTCGCAATGGTATATTGACTTTAGCCAAACACCCCATGTTCGCAGAAAATTGATATTTGGTTTTCTCCTTCCATCCCTCATACGGAGTAATATCACTTCGTTTAGTAATTACTCTGTTGAGGACAAAGGTTCTTTGTTAGGATAGCTTCCCCACCATGACTTAGACATACCAAAGACTCTCCAACATGGCATTCACCAAGTCTGTTAGTGTCCTGCTTTTCCTCTCACCACCCCATTAGATTGAGGCGAGTATGGTGGTGTCACTTCATGGATTATACCATGCTCAAGACAATATTGGGAGAATTCTGAGAGATATACTCTCCTCCACTTCGGACCTTAACCGTTTAATTTTCTTTTCTAGTTGGTTCTCAACCTCGACCTTATAGATTTTGAAGTAGTTTAAAACTTCATCCTTTGTTTTCAGCAAATACACATAACAATAACGTGTTGCATCGTCTATAAAAGTTAGAAAATATCTTTTGCCTCCTTTTGTCAACAATCCATTCATCTCACACAAATCAGTAATGGATGAGATCTAATGGTGCCAAATTCTTTTCTTCCTCTAACCCCTTAAATGGTTTCCGAGGTTGTTTTGCTTGCACGCAAGATTGGCACTTTGATTCTTTGACAATATCACATTTTGGAATTATTTCAAATCTGGACATTCGAGCAATGGTATCATAACCAATATGACATAAACGAGAATGCCAAACATTGGATTCACAATTATTAACTTGAGTAGCAACATTTAAATTTAAACAAGACTCAAGACACTTAAGCGGAACAGGCCTCCGCTTTCATAACCTTTTCCAATAAAGTTTCCAAACTTGGACATTACAACTTTATTAGACTCAAATACTAGCTTATAGCCATCTCGACATAATAGGGAACCGCTAACAAGATTCTTATTTATTGTTGGCACATCTTTGCCACGTTTCTCAAGCGGGACAGTCTTCCCTGAAGTGAGCTTCAGTTCTACCGCACCAACACCACGCACAAAAGCATGCGACCCGTTCCCCATTAGGACGGAGGAAGCCCCTGTTTGCTGGTAAGAAGAAAATAGAGATATATCGTAACATACGTGAACATTTGCACCAAGATCAACCCACCAATCAGTGGATTGACATGCTGAAAAAACAACAGGAGAATTACCATACCCTCCTGAAGTAGTTCCCTCACTTATGGTCACGTTGGCAATTTTCTTGCCTTGCTCATTTTGCCTGTTCTTGCGGAAAAGACAGTCTTTAGCCATGTGACCATCTTTTCCGCACACATAATGTAATGTTCTTCATATTTTTCTTCTCAAATTTCTTCTTGAAGCTAGTATTCTTGTTTGGTTTCAAGCCTTTGTTGTTGTTGCCACCCTTCTTCTCAATCACATTTGGCGTTGTTTGGTTCTGAGAAGAAGTTTTGGTGCATCTTTGGCTCGCTTTTTCTTCCACGTCGAGGGTCGCAATGAGATCTTCAATTGAAATCTCTTCCTCTTGTGTTTTAGACCAGTGGCAAAATTCCTCCAAGATGAGGGAAGTTTAGCCACAATGCCCGCAGCCACGAATTTTGCGGTAAAGCACATCCCAAATGTGCGATCTCGCCCACTAGTAGTTGAAAGTCATGCGCTTGAGCAACAATCGATTTAGACTCATCCATGGTAAAATCGAATAGTTGCTCGTGACGTATACAACCAAATGACCAGCCTCACTCTGCATATT
This sequence comes from Rhipidocladum racemiflorum, assembly GCA_036346355.1. NCBI lineage: Eukaryota > Viridiplantae > Streptophyta > Magnoliopsida > Poales > Poaceae > Rhipidocladum > Rhipidocladum racemiflorum. The sequence goes on from CM070575.1 coordinate 5,895,105, forward strand.
TTTGTTCAAGAGCCAACCACAACTCATTGGCGGATGTGTAATTCATATACACATCATATAGCCGATCTGCCAAGATGGTCGAATGCAGCCCAATGCGGTGTTATTCGCATTCTCAAATCACGCATTCTCCTCATCCGTAGCGGATATTGAGGAAAATCACCCACCACATACCCAGAGACATGAGCCAAAACTTGGCTCTAGTCTCGCCACCTACTGAAGTTCGACCATTGAACCTCTCGTGTTTCATGGCATCACTTGCACCACCATTCTTTGAATCACAATCACACAAATAATACCAATAAGGTTTCTGGAATGTTGAATATCTAGGTATTCTTTTAATTTCAGATTTGAATATGAACCATAATTCCAAAATCATAAAAAATAACAGGCTAGACAAAAGAAACCACATGTCTCTGAAAAGTGGGAAAATACGAGAATTCTTACGATGGGCTTGATGATGAAAAAGATGCAGTGCAGTAGCGACCGGCCGTAGAGGAAGTAGTCGACGCAGAGGAAGCTCGAGCGGTCGCCAAGAAGAGCGCCTGCCAGAAACCTTATTGCCGCCCCGTGCAGGTTCTCGCTGCGACAGCGGTTCGAGATCCCGCTCTCCTTGCCTCGCGGCACGCCGAGAGGAAGGTCGGTGAAGAACGAGCGCGACGAAGACGCAACACGTATCACAAGGATGAACGCGAGTACCAGAGCAAAAACTCCAATTCGATGCTGGACGTCTCCAGATTTTATAGCCTCGCATCAGTAACGGCCATTTAAACGCTAGTAAACAGGATTTAATCCAAATGACTGTTTCTATTAGAAACTGATGTCATTACCATGGCAGTTTCTATTAGAAACTGACGTCATTACCATGGCAGTTTCTATTAGAAACTGAAATTTAAAAAGGGTTTAAACGTGCCAGGATTTAATCCACCGTACGGCGACCCGCGACGTCGCAAGTCACAAGTCACGCGGGAAAATTACGCGGAAATGCGCGGTAATTCGCGAAATACGCGCGCGCGTGCGTGTGACTTTAGCCATGCTCCTCACCCTCCATCTGCCTTATTACAAGGCATGGTGGGAGCTCTCCCTTTTAAATTGGTATTCTCCTCTCTCAACTAGCAATATGGTACTAATCTTTGTAGCTTTGGCATTAGAGATAAATGGGCCACTTGGGCCTTATTTCTAACACTATACTCATATGATATGTATCCTTTGTGATCTTTGACTGCTGTTTTGGAACATGTTTTTTTTCCAGACCAGCCGCTTGTGGTTTCTTCATTTAGTTAGTTGATTACATACTGTATTCTTCTGGATGGAGGCCAATGAAGACAGATGTAATGCTAATAGAGGGCAGGGCAATAATGAATGGTGCTTTTTTTTTCTTTCCTATTTATCTTTTTTCTTTTGCATCATGTTCAGTTTATTATTCATTGCAGTAGTGACCAGTGGGGTTTTACATATTACCCGTATTGAACGGTTGGTTTTGCTGTTCCATTGCTGCATCTTCTGATTGTCGTCTGTCTCAAGGAAGTTCTTATCCTGCTGAATCATGTACATGTCATACTACTGCTGTTGAATTACTTAATGCTGGTTGCTTGTTGTTGCCTTGTTGGCAGCCCGAATGAAAAGTGCAGTCCTGGATTCTCGGCATCATTGCTAACAGTTTTTCGCTGAGGTGCAAATGTTGCAGTCAATTCGAGGATTTCCTTGGTAGGAGCTGCTTCATACCCATTCACCTTTTGCCATTAACAATTTTTCTGTGCTGGTAGTCTACATGACATCTTATGAGTGGCATTAGTCATGTTGTGTGAATGATGCTCGGATTAATGTCTGGAATTTCCATGATACTGTCAACAAATCTCTAAGCTCAGTCTGCTTATAGCTTGTAACAATGTGAACAGCACATGATATGAAACTGATTTTAGAACTTATGTTTACTAATTGAACAATTGTACTGCTTATTGTTCGTGTGTTGTTAATACTTGTGGACCACCTATTAGTGAACTATTCTGATGTGATCTTAGGTGTTGAGGTCTACCATTCATGCTGAATTCATGGTTCCTAATTCTATAAAACAATACCCAATTGTTCTTTTTGTGCATTCCTTTTGCTCCGATCTCTAACTTGACCTTTATGTGCTTGCTCGTTTCCATGACCTAACGCTTAGCGTCCTTCTATTTGCACTTGCTCTGCTGATTGCTACCGAGGCTGGTCATAGAATTCTGCATAATTGTCTTGTGAGCATTCAGTTGGGATACTAGCGTTATGTGTCAAATGCCATGAAGGTCTTAAGCCTGCTTAATATCGCCACAAAATATTTTCAGTTCTTTCCAGAATCATAATTCCTTACCTGCATAATGTCTCACCTTCATTCATTTGTTTATCTTATCAAATTTTCAAACCTCTTGATGTTCTCGTAAGCTTGGGTTGCTGATCTCTCTTCTCAACCAGGTATGTAAAAGAAGCTTCATGGCAGAATGAATTGTCTTTTTACTGAAATTATCTTGCATTCTGGTTCTTTCTTATTCTTCCAAACTAAAAATACTGAAAAGTGTACGCTAAGCAGTAAATTGGTACTCCTTACCCTCATAAGGGGCATAAGGCTTCTCATTCAAATAATTCTTCCTACGAGTGAATTCTCTCCATTAATCTGATTGCTGAACTTATATAATGTGCATCTGATTGAAAACATGAATCAGTTGTTCTTGTCTGCTGCGCCTTTTTCTGGAATTGTTGTGCTGCTGCGAACGAGGAACAGACGTGCTGTTTCCCTGAGTTATGGAAGCAAGATGCCAATGTTAGACGTACTGAAATAGATTGCAAATAACTACTGCTGAATTGCACACGTCTACTGTTAGTCTGCTAACCTGAGAACAGCAGCCGGAATCTCTGTTTTAAAGTCGAGCGACTAGTCACGACTAGTAATCGACTAGTCGACAAGTCGGTCCAGCAAACCTAGTCACTGCTACCGACTCGACTTGCCACACTAGTCGAGCGACTAGGTGACTAGTTGGTGACTAGTCTCGACTAGCCAAGGCTGGCAAGTCGCTGGACTAGAAAAATGGCCCGCACAGCCAATACTTGAGCCTGCCTTCTGCTAGTTTGGTCCAAACCCAATTCATTACTTCACGTGCTGCAGACCCTAGCCTCCCTCTAACACCGCCGCCGCCCAGTTGTAGTGTCATCGCCGGTATGTCACTACCGCCGCTGCCTGGTGGAAGCAGCGTCGCCGCCGGATGCCACCACACAGGTGCCTCTTTTCTTCCGCTCCGCCGGACTCCTTCCTCTCCCTCATTGCTCTTGCTGTGCGGCTCTCCCGCCCTACTCCAATACTCCTTACTCTCCCCTCACTGCTCCACCTCTGCATCTCCGGTCACCGCCGATTTGCCGTCTGCTCCTGCTGGACCTACTCTGCCTCTGCTCTCAAGCATTGTGTCTCACTGCCTCCCACTCTGCTTTTTCTTCTACTCTTATGCAGTTGTGCTCTACTGATCTCCTTTGATGATGATTTGTTATGGCAAAAAAAGCTATGCAGTATGTTGGTATCTTTATAGAAAATTATGTAGTTATCGACTTGTATCGACTAGTCAGCGACTAATCTGACATAGTCACGACTAGTCTACAAGTCGGTACCCTAGCGACTCGACTCGACTTTGCGACTCGCAAACCTTGGCCGGAATCCAGTTCAATATCGACTACCTCGCTGTATGATGCCTCAGTGTTCCTCTTGTAATGATTTCTTCATGCACTTGCGTATACATTAGCTGCAACCTATGACACCGGCTTATGGATATCATTGCCTCAGTAGTAGTAGTATGTTTCATGTTTCTATTGCCCATGTGTTTCGACTTTGTACATTTACTTTTCCGTGTAGAAGATTTCTTGATCCTTCCAAAGAAGTATGGCTGCCAGTAAATCGAAAGCAGTCACGCAGATTAAGGTCGTGTTTGGGGGTCTAGAGACAGTTTCAATTTTCGAAAAACCAATAAACTCTAAACAGATTAGCTTTTAAGCTGCTTTAGGTATAAACCATAAGCCATATATACTCCCTTCATCTTACTATATAAAGCGTAACTCCTACCAATACAGAGATGAAGGAAACAGTTGCGTCGCGCGGAGATCGAGTGAGTGGGATTTGAAAAAAAACAGCCTTATATTTTGGGATGAAAGGAGTAATTAGCAAAAACCAAAAGCAAGACAGGATATGCTTTTATAGTTCAGGAGAATTAACTGTTTCTCAAATAGATTCTCAAAAAAAATGATAGCTGCTTTTCAGTGTAGACAATTAAAAAAACAGCCTTTTCAAAATAGCTAACAGAGCCTAACTCTTTAGTGTGCATTTTTTCGATGCTGATAACTTTTTGGTCGATTCAGTTCTCGCGTGACATGATGGGTGATTGAGACCATTTCAAATCGATAGAGATCCACTGCGGTCGTCACTGTGACTGCAAGTTAAGGACTACGTGCAATCTCTACTGTCTATTCTAGTAATCAACGGATAAGATCTACTGATACAGTACACTGCATTCGATTTGCATCATGCGGTCGGTAGTGCGACTACCCGTCCCTTTCGATGGATATTGTTACGGATGAGTAAACCTTGTCTTACTCAGGTCCACTTGCCATGCAGGTGCCGGACCTCACAAGGATAAGAACAACTTGCATCGCTTAATATAATCATGTAGTGATGAACGGACAGGATAAACCAAGCAACATCTGCATGTGCAATGAATCAAGCACGACTGCTGGTCCTAGAAGCATCGAGGTGAGAACTGAGAGCAAGGTGAGTGATTATAGCGTAAGCAACTTAGACACGCCCTCGATTTTTCTTTGTTGGGGGTGGGTCAGCTATAGCTCGGAGACCACTGTTAGAATTAAGCATACTCTTATACCTCTTATCGCAGTAGCTTTCGGATCGTATCAAAGTTTTGTAAGATACAGCACGAACATGCACGATATTAAAAATAAAGAAGATGAATCTTACAGGAAGAACTAAAGTAATGGCGATGAAGCAACTACGATGATAGAGAAAAGATTTAACACAGTTAACCATAAATTCTTTAAGCATAACATCAAAAGAGAGCAATGATTGTTGCTCTCTCACAACCCTATGTAACTTTTATATCCTCGAATTTTTGTCTTATACAAGAGTCTAATGCTAAAGAATAATCTCATGGCGTGGGATTCTCTATCCCCGATGCTTAGCAGTCAACCCGCTATAAAGAATTCTTGATCGACTCCAGAGCCGTTTGGACGAGAACTTGAGTATACGCGGACGACGCTGCGATATTTTTAAAACCCAACCAAGGAGGAAATCCAAGCCCCGCAATCCAAAGAATTCTGCAGTCAAGCATCGCAACGGGTCTCTGGTCACTCGATTGGGATCCTCTGTCTTTGCTACTCAAAATGTAGGTCAAAATAAACGACCTGCATTTTGAGTAGCAAATGCTAAAAAAATTAGGAAAAAAAATCAAATTGCTACAGTATTCGAGATTTTGGTTTCTTTCATTGAAATTTTGGATATTTTGACTACAATTCATATTTTTAAACTAGATTTTTCGAAAATACCGTACATTTGAAGTAGCAAAGGCAGATGATCCGAATCGCGGGTCACTAATATCCAGAAAAGCGTTGCGTAGATGCGAAGAGCTTGACCTGGACGACATCCGAAGGAATTCCCATGCCGTTCGTCACCTAGCTAGGGCTCCCGTTCCGCACGCGCAAATCGGGAAGAATCCACTTGACGACTGTCACAGAAGAACTGTGCGCAGGCTGGCTCCCGGGATGGAAGAAATTAAGGTCGCCGCCTCTCCAAAGCGGGCGGAAGAACACCTCAAAACCTTGGGTTGGGGCCGCGGAGGTACCTTGCGATGAGACCGACAGACAACCCTTCCGTGTCGCCACGGCAATCACCACAGTAAGGAATTTGTTTACCATTCGTGGTAATACTAAGTTTTACGTTGTGTTAGTAATAAGAGATAAAAACAGTTTAAAAAATAAATGTACCAATATTTGTCACTTCTCCATACTATCTTAATATAAATTTTGGTGTATACCTGTTATGGTAACAAGAAACATCCACGAGGAGAAGTTTTGGCATGACAGCTGGCTGTCCAAAGGATGATGTAAGTACCAAGCCTGTCCAAAATCGCAGCGAGGAAAAACGGATCGGTCTTCAAGGAGCTGCGAAACAACAATTGGATCTGATCGGTGAGATCGCTCCACAACAAATGAATACATTGCTCTATGGACGAAAATCCAATAATTCAACCTACATAATGCGAGTTCTTTGCCATCCTTGCAATTTCAATAATCCAATAATCCAATAGTCTAAATGAGCTGAAAGGCTTACGAATTAAATGTCAAATTCTAAATAACTCCCCCCTCGCAATTTCAGTAGCATTATGGACTGGTGGCAACAAAATACTCGTCCAACCTCAAAAGCAAACAGACGAAAATTCAACGGATTGGTCATCTACATAGCCTGGAACATTTAGAAGCAGAGAAACCGGAGGATCTTCCAAAATGTGTCCTTGAACCCACAGCAGATAGCCATCACGATTAAAGAAGACATCCGTGTAATACCCCCTTGCGAGTGAGAATGATCCACCGCGTGAGGTTCAGGTATCAGGATGGAACAGAGTAGAACCAAAGGAAAAAGATAGCAGAAGAAAACAGGAAGAAGCAAAACCAAATCAGTTCATCTATTCCATCCAGGTATTCGGTTACAAAGGTTTTATACCTCTCTGACACCCTCGAGTACCTCTCCCTTTTTCTAATTAATCACGTATTCAGTTAAACACTAGTTTGTCGGTAATCACTGTTGGCCAACCGGCACACTCTGTTTCCATCTCCTTCTACCCGATAGCCGCTGGATGACCCATCTACGGCTCGTTCTGGCGTGGGCTGGTAACATCATCCCCTCCTGCATTTGTTGCTTGTCCCCAAGCAACCGCCAAAGGAAATCTCCTCCGTAGAACTTCCAAATCCTCCCAGGTTGCTGATTGCTCTGGAATTCCCTTCCATTTAATCAGGCCCTGTGCAATAGCAGCGTTGCCCTTCTTAACCAATCTCCTCTCGAGCACTTCCTCTGGCTCTGTTTCATTCACATCCAACTCAGCGATTTTGGGAAGATCTGCAAAAACCGGTGTATAATCTGGGTAGTATGGTTTAAGTTGTGACACATGAAACACAGGGTGGACTTGACTCTCTGGTGGTAGCTCTAGGCGATAAGCAGTCTGTCCAATCTTTTCCAATACAGTATACGGACCAAAAAACTTGTTAGCTAGTTTTGGGTAGACTCTGTTGACTAAAGAATTCTGGGCATACGGTTGTAATTTCAGCAGGACCTTCTCACCCAACTGAAATTGGCGATCCTGTCTTTTCTTATCCGCCTGAATTTTCATTCGATTTTGAGCTCGCACCAGCTGTTGTTTGAGTCCTGCAATCTGTTCTTCCCTGGTCAGCAGCCAATCTTGTGTTTCGTCACTTTCTCCTGCGACCACCCGAGGTAGAATCCCAAAGTCTGGCTCATAACCGTATAAGGCCTTGAAAGGCGAACATCCTAAGGAGGTGTGATAATTAGTGTTATACCAGAATTCTGCTAGTGCCAGCCAAGATTTCCATCTTGCCGGCGAGGCTTGCACTGTACAGCGAAGGTACATCTCCAAACACTAGTTAACGCGCTCGCTTTGGCCATCGGTTTGGGGGTGGTAGGCGGTGCTAAATTGCAATTTGACACCCATTGCTTTGAACAGTTCTTTCCAAAATATGCTGGTAAATATCTTATCCCGATCCGAAGTGATCGATTTCGGAACCCCATGCAGACGGACAATCTGGTCCATGAACACCCTCGCTACCTTCTGTGCTGTAAATGGATGTCGGAGTGCACAGAAATAACTGAACTTGGTAAAGCGGTCTACAACAACCATGATCACATCATACCCTTCCGAGATTGGCAACCCCTCGATGAAATCCATCGTTAATTCCTGCCATGCTGCAAATGGTATGGGCAATGGTTGAAGCAACCCTGCCGGTTTAGATCGTTCTCCCTTGGCACGCTGACATATTTCACACTGACGGACAAAATCCTCCACCCTTTGTTTCATCCCCTTCCAGCAAAAGACCCTTTTAAGCCTCTGAAGAGTTGCCTGGATACCCGAGCGTCCCCCTATGGCACTTGTATGGAATGTCGTAATCAATTTTGTTTGGAGAGCCGAATTCTGACCAATCCAGATTCTGCCATGTCTGCGAATCAACCCCTGTTGCAATTCATACCCCTCCTCGTCTGGACTGTGTATTGCTAACTGTGTCAATCTCTGTTGTGCCTCCCCATCACAGATGTACGAGTTCACAACCTCCTGAATCCAGACTGGTTGGACTTCTGAAGCTGCCTGCACTGTCATGAGCTGCCCAACTCAAGATAGAGCATCCGCTGCCAGATTGTCCTTCCCTTGCTTGTACACAATTTTAAATCGTAATCCCATTAACCTCATCATAGCCTTACGTTGCATTTCAGTGTGTAACTGTTGTTCCTCCAAGTAGCATAAGCTTCGGTGGTCGGTTCTCACTATGAACTCATGACGTTGCAGATACGCCCTCCACCGCTCCACCGCCAACATGAGTGCGAGGAACTCTTTCTCGTAAATCGATAGTTGTTGATGCTTTGGCCCCAATGCCTTACTGAAAAAGGCCACCGGTTGTCCCTTCTGCATAAGTACAGCCCCTATCCCTTGCTCACAAGCGTCAGTCTCCACCTCAAAACGCTGTTCAAAATCCGGCAATTTCAAGATCGGGGTGGTTGACATCGCTCGCTTCAACTTCAAAAAAGCTTCTTCCGCTGCTTCATTCCACTCAAAAGCCTTTTTCTTCAGGAGATTAGTCAGTGGTTTTGCAATGATACCATAGTTCCTCACAAATTTCCGGTAATACCCGGTTAAACCCAAGAATCCCCTTAAATCTGTCACAGTGGTAGGTCTTGGCCACAGCACCATTGCTTGAGTCTTGCTCGGATCAATAGCCACTCCATGCTCGGAGATTATATGGCCTAGGTACTCCAACTGCCTTTGTGCAAATGAACATTTGGATCTCTTAGCGAAGAATTGGTGATCTCTCAAAGCCTACAGAATCGCAGCTAGATGCTCGGCGTGAGAAACCAAATCGGGGTTGTATACCAGGATGTCGTCAATGAATACCAACGCACACTTGCGAAGATATGGTGCCAACACTGCATTCATTACACACTGGAAAGTAGCTGGGGCGTTAGTCAATCCAAACGGCATCACTTGAAACTGGTAATGTCCTTGATGTGTCTTGAAAGCGGTCTTTGCCTCGTCTTCTTCCTTCATACATATTTGGTGGTACCCGGCTCTCAAATCGAGCTTGGAGTAATATTGTGTTCCCGTCAATTCATCTAGTAACTCATCAATTACAGGCATCGGAAATTTGTTTTTCACCGTGAGATCATTGAGCCGTCGGTAATCCACACAGAACCTCCAGGTACCGTCTTTCTTCTGCACAAGTAGGACAGGTGAAGTGAACGGGCTACTACTGGTGGTAATGATCCCAGCCGCAAGCATTTCCGACACCTGTCGCTCTATCTCATCTTTGTGCTGAGGTGAATAACGGTAAGGTCTTGCATTCACTGGTACAGCTCCAGGTAAGAGAGTGATGGCATGGTCATACTCTCGTCGGGGTGGTATCCCTTTCGGTTCTGCAAAAACGTCCTCATACCGCTCTATCATCTCTGCAATGACTTCAGGTATCTTTGTCACCTTGCTTCCTTCCTCCTCCTTGACAATTGAAATTGCCCAAATGTCATTACCTCTCCTCCATTTTTCTAATTGGTCCACAGTCAATGGTTTCAGTTCGCCCGCCTTTTCGTTCCTTACTCCTGTGAGCTGCACTCTTTTTCCCCGATGTTCAAACTCAATCAACTTGTTCTTCCAATCACACACCATGGGGCTGTGCTCTGTTAACCAGTCCATTCCAAGTATAGCATCGTACGCCCCAACTCCAAGACCCTCAGATCAGTCTGGAAAGTTTGCCCTTGCGACCACCATTCAAGGTTGGGCACCCAACTATCACAAATCATTCCTTCTCCGTTAGCAACTCTGACTTTGATCGGTGGTACCTTTTGGGATGCACAACCCACTCTGTGGAGAAATCCTGCATTTACGAAACTATGGGAGCTTCCCGAGTCAACCAAGAATAACATCACCTGATTTTTCACTAATGCCAGGATTCTCATGGTTTCTACATCTTCAGTGCCGGATATGGCATTCAGAGATAGCTGATAATTCTCCTCCTGTTCTCTCTCAACTGTTTCAAGCAAATCCAACACCGTATCTGACAAGAACTCCCCCTGTTCTTCTACTGTTATGGCTTGCAATTGCGGTTGACCCTTTTTTTTGCATTGAAGATGATGATTAGGCTCGTACTTTTCTCCACACTGAATCCTGACTTGTTTTTCCAGGCCTTGTTTCGGTCCAGCACATCATGTTGAACCCGAGCCAGTAGCACTGCCCGATCAAAGGTTTTATACCCTCTCTGACACCCTCGAGTACCTCTCCCTTTTTCTAATTAATCACGTATTCAGTTAAACACTAGTTTGTCGGTAATCACTGTTGGCCAACCGGCACACTCTGTTTCCATCTCCTTCTACCCGATAGCCGCTGGATGACCCATCTACGGCTCGTTCTGGCGTGGGCTGGTAACAATCCAATTACGAGACGAAGCTTTCCTTTAGTTAGTCTTTATTTTGGGTGTTGCTGGCTGATTGAGTCGTTCTCCCTACGCTGGAGTTGTCTTTTGCTGTTCTCTTGCCTCGCTCCACTTATTATTGACATCCCTTTCTTGAAATGAAATGGCAGAGTTTCTGCCCTCCCGTTAAAAAAAAATGCAAACTCATTGTTTGCTCTATTCAGATGCAAGGTCTCAGATATTTGTTTTGTTCTCGTGCAGCAAAACTCTTTTGTACAGAAGACATTACATGTTTAATTATCATTTCTTAATGTATAATGAACGTATTTTTTATTTAATCCTTTTTGAAAGATATTTTTACTAATGATCCATTCCTAACTTTATTTTCGACCCTAACTCTTTTGACCGTACCACTCCATGTGGCGTGTATGTGGCAAGAGGGAACCACATAGCACCACTACATTTGATATGGCATGGTTTTGTCATGTTGGCATAATGCCACGCCACACAAATTGGCGTGGCAAAAAGCTGCAGCCATGCCTCAAAATGTGGCGTTAGTGGAGGCCCGATTCTTGATTTTTGAAAGTAGTGTTGTAGCCTAGTCGGAATAGGTTCAAAATCTTCCTGAGATTTTGGAAACTCGGCCGAAATCTTGGCTTTTAGCTAGGGCTGAGATTCCAAATCTCAATGGGATAATTTTTTTTTGAAAATTTTCAAATTACTACAGTGATTTCTAGATTTTTGGCCAGATTTCGGTGTTTCCGCCGAAAATTCGGATTTTTTTTACCGAGATGATCACAAATTCGATCGGTTTCATATTTGTAGGATTGAATTTAGCATCATTTTTTTGCGGAGAATTATAATGCCTTTTTTTTAGAAATACATGTGAAAATTTTACAGAAAATACATATACAATTTTCGGTCATATTGACCTGTTGACGCTAAAAACATGAAGTAGGGTTAATCGGTAATCAACACACACAAATTTCGGGTTTAATTCTAGGTGCGGGCGTGCCAGCCGATTTAATACTGCATTCAACAAGAGGAAGATTCAATTTAATCGGGACTTAAGCTGATATGTATTTTCCAGATCTAACCAGCTATTCAATCCGATTAGATAAAAGTAACAGATAAATCTAATCAACCAGATTTAGCTGATTAGATGAAGATAATTATTTTTTTTTCTGAAAAAGGCGATGCACAATAAGATCGGAGAAAAAAGCACACCTGGATGGTGTAAGTCAAAACCAATAATCAGCAATGTGCAACTTTATCGATTTAGGTGAATTACAAAGGAAAAATTACAAATCTAAAGTACTACCGCTAGTCGACAAAAAAGTAAAAAGTAAAGTGAGTTGTTTGATTGATTGTCTGTATTCTATGTTGCTCGTTGTCTTCTTTTATAACACCCGCATTGATCGTGTTTTCCTTGGACTCGTAAAACACTCCATATCGGTTTCAACTTTCTCCGAGATACTTTCTTTTAAAACTAATATCGGTTATATTACGATAACATGTATCGGCTTATAACTTTCCAAAATAATACCTTTTAGATCCGATACTGTCCTTAATTAAATAACTATACCAAACTTAATATCTTTTACCAAATAGGCCATACGTCATATTTAGGTGTCAACATGACCAAAATATCACACGGGTTGAAAATAGAGCCAAAATCTTGATCGTATTGGTCGAAATTTTGATTTTACCGGCCGTCAAAATACCGAATTTAAAACTTGGTTTGTTCTATTTTAGCCGAAAATCCAAAATCTTGATAATTTTTCAAATTTTAATCGCCATCGAGATATAATCCAAAAATGAAATTCGTAATCTCGATGGGAGGAGTGACAAACCTTTTCGCCCCTAGACTAGTGCGGAATGAGAAAGAAGGGTGATGATCTCTCTCTCTAAAAAAATGGTGAGGTGAGATCTAAGTATCTTACACCGAATGTTCCGGAATTCAGCAGGCAGGTTACCATGGGCAGGCGAAAGCAAACACGCCTCATCCATCCATGCCACGGCAGCTCGTTGCCCCATTCCATACCTCCCCGGGCAAACAACAGCCGTCCATAGCGCAGCCAATGGCCCACGCTCTGACGCGCCGTCCCCTTGGGGTTGTAGCGTAGCCTCGCGTATGTCTCACTGCGTGTGGGGCCACCCCCGCCGCAGCCGATGCGAGCAGCCCAACTCCGTCCACACAGCTCCTGCCAAATCCCTTCTCCTCACCGCAGGAAAAAAATAAGTGAAGAAAATGAGGCAATAAAGATCGCCAAATTTCGCCACCCATTCACGCACGGGAGAGCACGGGAGGTCTCTCTCTTTCAATCCACCCTTTCTTGCGAGCGCGTGCGCACTGCGCAGACAGCACAGCTGCACATTTCGATGCAGAGCTAGGGGGGGGGGGGGAATTAGGAGTCAGCTTCGTGTTGCGAGGAGGGGAGAGAGAGGAGGAGGAGATCAGGGAGGGGAGGGTGGTTTATGCCTTTGGCAATGGAGATTGCTCTCGGGGCGCAGAGCCCCCTCTGCTCCCGGAGCCGGCCGACGCTCGTCGTGCGGCCGGCCAACGCCGCCGCCGCCGCCACTGGCTTCGCGCAGGTGCGTTTTCTTGCGGTCTTGGAGCTGTCTGGTTAGGTCCCTATTGGTTCTGTTGGGCGTTTTTTTGCTTCCCTGTGCAAGTTGTTCTTGAGGGTTCTGATTGGATATGTGCTTTGGAAGGTGAGGTGGGCCGCGTGACCTGCCGAGTGTTCTGTGCTATTTCTTGAGTGATTTTTGGGTGCGGAATTTGCCCTGGTTGATCGAATACGAGAAAAAGGGTTGCTCCTTCAGGGGCTTTATGTGCCTCTGGAATGAACTTTATGATGTTATTGAGCATTTTTTCTTCTTCTCGTGGTTTGCTATTACAATCATGGAAATGTTTCTTAACTTGGGTATTTGGGACGCTGCGGTTTAAATTTTAATTTCCATAAGGCTTCTGCTCCAGGGATGAAATCTTTTCATAGTACACGGGGGATTTGATTATTTGCCCCGAAGTTGATGGCCTTTGCTCATTTGCCTAAAGTTGATCAAATGATCAAAATTGATCGGCCTTTGATAATTTTTAATTTGTCCTATGATGTCTTATTGACATGGCCTCAGGATCCGTGTGTCAATGAGACATCATAGGGCAAATGATCAAAGATGGATAACTTTGGGCAAATTATCAAAGTTCACTCAACTTCCGGGCAAATGATTCTATTACATTGCGGCAAGTGATCTTTATTATCTAAAGCTTTCTCCCATTTTTCTGCATTTTCCAGTCTATCGTGAGGTGCAGCAGATTTACAAGAAGCAGGCTTGTTCGATGCGTGGTAGCAAGCTCAGGTTTGAGGAATGGTTTTTTCTTTGCTAAAAGTCAATATTTGAGCCCATTGGTCATACTGCTTGGTTCAAGTTTTCCTAACATTGCAATATCCAGATTATCCTAAGAGGAATTCAAGGAGAACATCAACTCCTAAGCGTAAAGGCACTGGCTCTAGAGGATATGCTCCAAGGCCTACTGTTGAATCCAGCACAAAGAAGATCGAACAAAGCAGCACTGGTGAAGGTGATCTTGGTACAAGAAAAGGCATCCTCAGTAGTGAAGCAACAGAGCAGACAAGTACCACAAAAGAATCATCTAAGGTGGATTTTTCAGGAAATGTTTCCAGCAGTGCGACACTGGAGGGAGTGGATGATGCTGATGAAGCTGAGACTGAACAAGAGCCCGAACAAAATCGGTCTCCAGCCTTGTCTTCCACATCATTGGATGATGCTGAGACTGAACAAGAGGCAGAACAAAACCGGTCTCCAGCTTTGTCTTCCACATCCATGGATGATGCTGATGAAGCTGAGACTGAACAAGAGGTCGAACAAAACCGGTCTCCAGCCTTGTCTTCCACATCCATGGATGATGCTGATGAAGCTGAGACTGAACAAGAGGCCGAACAAAATCGGGCTCCAGCCTTGTCTTCCACATCCATGGATGATGCTGATGAAGCTGAGACCAAACAAGAGGCCGAACAAAATCGGGCTCCAGCCTTGTCTTCCACATCCAAGGATGATGAGTCAATTGACAGAGAACTTGATGAGTACCGTGGTAAAATAAATGCACTAGTAGGTTCAAATCCTGAGCCTTCATCGCTTGCTAGCATTCATGGACAGGACCGATCAATTATTGGTGTTCATGAACAAGACAGGTCAGTAGTTAGTTTCCATGAGCAAGACAGATCACTTGTTGGTGTTCCCCAACAAAGCGAGTCAACTGCCGGTGTCACTAGAGAAGATCAAATGAAACAAACCACTATAGTTAGTGAACAGGATATCAGTGAAGAAGCAGTGGAAGAGACAAACAATAAGGATCACGAGGGGGAACATCTTGCTTTATCAGAAGATGATATGGGGTTAGGTAGAGACGCCGAGGAAGATCCTCTGGTTGCTGAAGATGAACTGAGGACAACCGAGGATGAAGAACAGTATGAACCAAATATACAAATACAAGCACCTGTACAGGATGATGTGGATCTACAAGTGCTAATGGGGAGGCTTGATGTGCTTGCTGATGAAAATTATTTGATCGGGAATAAGTGTTTTGTTTTTCCTGAAGTAGTGAAGGCTGATTCATCTATTGATCTATACTTCAATCGTAGCATGTCAGCCTTATCCGATGAGCCTGATATTCTTATCAAAGGGGCATTCAATGGTTGGAGATGGAACTTTTTTACTGAAAAAATGCATAGAAGTGAATTAAGAGGGGATTGGTGGTGCTGCACACTCTACATACCCAAGCAGGCATACAGATTAGACTTTGTGTTCTTTAACGGTGGCACCATCTATGAAAATAACAATTATAATGATTTTGTCCTAGAAATAGAAAGTGACATGGATGAGCACTCATTTGAGGACTTCTTGGTTGAAGAAAAGCGAAGGGAACTTGAAAGGCTTGCTGCAGAAGAAGCTGAAAGGGAAAGACAAGCTGAAGAGGAGCGCCGGAAGGAGGAAGAAAGGGCCGCAATGGAGGCTGACAGGGCACAGGTAAAGGCTGAGGTTGAGATGAAGAAGAATAAATTGCACCATGTATTGAGTTCAACCAGCAGATATGCCGATAATTTATGGTATATAGAGCCTAGCACATACAAAGGAGGGGATAGGGTCAAATTGTACTATAACAGAAGCTCAAGACCATTAATGCATAACACTGATATTTGGATGCATGGGGGTTACAACTGCTGGACTGATGGGCTCTCTATTGCTGAAAGACTAGTCAAATCTTATGAAAAAGATGGTGATTGGTGGTATGCAGATGGTATGTCAATACACATTTGTCATCCCCTTGGTTTAAAACAAAAACATTTTTTTCATCCCTTAGGATTCATAATATCATAATATGGCCATTTAATTATAATAAGTTGGAAACTGTGTATGCCTTGAAATTACCTAGTGATGTTTGTTTCCTGAAGTCCACCCTATCTCTCATGAATGAATTTGAATATCGATTTTCATGTTCTTGATCTTAGTTATTTACTTGCTCTTTTCTCTTGTATGCACATAGCTTACACCTGACTTTATTCCATATATAGTTAATTTACCGGAAAGGGCATTGGTGTTGGACTGGGTTTTTGCTGATGGACCACCTGGGAAGGCAGGGAATTATGATAACAATGACCGACAAGATTTCCATGCTGTTGTTCCAAATAACATATCTGAGGACTTATTTTGGGTGGAAGAAGAACATAGGATATTTAGAAGGCTTCAGCAAGAAAGAAAAGAAAGGGATGATGCTGGTCGAAGAAAGGTCAGAACATAGGAACATTGTGCCTATATTCTACTTAATAAACAAAAAATATTTTTTCTTACTCTTCTCTTCATTGGTATATTTTTCGTGGCATGGTTTCAACAACACATTCGAAGGGAGGTCTTTTGACTTTTGCCTTTTGTTTGGTTTCGATAGGCTGCGATAACTGCGAAAATGAAAGCTGAGATGAAGGAAAAGACTATGAGAGAGTTTCTTCTCTCGCAGAAACACATCGTGTATACTGAGCCACTTGAAGTACGTGCAGGAACCACCGTGGATGTTCTATATAATCCTTCTAACACAGTGTTGAATGGAAAGCCCGAGGTTTGGTTCAGAGGTTCCTTTAACCGTTGGACTCATCCAAGTGGTCCTTTGCCGCCACAGAAGATGGTGAATGCAGAAAATGGTTCACACTTAAAAGCAACAGGTGCATGTCCTTACTAGTGATCTTTTTTTCTTGAATGCATTCCCATATCAATACCACAATCAAGTACTACTAGATCTGTCTTCCAGGATTTTTTTCATCTAAAGCTACTCCCATACTGTGATGTCGCTATAAACCTGTTTTATTTTTTAGGCTTTTGCCAGAAGAGTTCAAACTACTGCTTCCTCCCGGGTGTTATTACTAAAAAGAACCAGAATGAATCTGACAAGCTGACAAGCGTGCAAATCTTGATAAAACAGAACCACCTTTTTTTTTCAAACACATCAAATTCAATCCTGCTTGTTTTCACCACTTGTTTTTTGGACCTTTGTTGCCAACATTGATGACAGTTGGCCCAATCAATGCTTTTGAATTAGCTCTCTCTCTCTCTCTCTCTCTCTGAATTGAGAGAGACACACACACGCACGCCCATGCACACACAAACTTTGCATTATGGTGCAATGTTGACTGCTTTTCCTTCTGTTCTAAGTGATCTATTCATTTTCCAGTGAGGGTTCCTTTGAATGCATATATGATGGACTTTGTTTTCTCCGAGTCAGAAGAAGGTGGAATATATGACAACAGGAATGGGATAGACTATCATATTCCTGTGTCAGATTCCATTGCGAAGGAACCTCCTATGCATATTGTACACATTGCAGTAGAAATGGCTCCTATTGCAAAGGTAAAGGTGCTTTAGACAATATTTGTTGTCGCACAAAATGGCGACATATTCAACAATGACCTATGTTGTCACAGGTAGGGGGTCTCGGCGATGTTGTTACGAGTCTTTCACGAGCTGTTCAAGATTTAGGCCACAATGTTGAGGTTATTTTTCCGAAGTATGACTGTTTAAACCTAAGCAATGTAAGTTTTACTACTGCACTTCTTCCTGGTCTCTGCTTTTATTTCTTTCTTGTACTGGCTTTGTCACTTAAGTATACTCCTATTTTAATAGCTTGTAATTCTACTGTGACACTGATACGAGCCGACTCTGGATGAGCTCGCTCGTATGCTCGGGTTCCCGGCCGAAGACCGGAACGCAAGCTACTCGACGAGGAACACGTCGACGCAGCTCGCGCCTTAGGTAGTTTTGCTGTTGTCGGAGCCACCGCCTAGGACTAAGTTTTGCGGCAAAATCCAACTTGCCCTTTTCTCATTATTTCCCTCTTATTTATACTAGGATACAACCCACACGTACTCCTCCAGAACTCTGGCCACATGCGGCCTAGCAGTTCACATAACTAATTCCTCAACTGACTCGTATTCATATCTAGTTATCCGATACTTCTTCGTTGTTCCTACGTGCATGGATTCTCTGGCTGTATGCCGGTCGTCAGTAGCGTACGCGGCTCGTCTTCCTCCGCGTCTAGCGTTGCTTTAGTTGCCGTCACGTTACGTCGCCGCCGTACGTATACGCGATCGTATACTGGCTCGGCCGTAACATTACTCCCCTCCTGGAAAGCCAGTTTGTCCTCAAGCTGACAGTCGGGAAACGAACGTCGTAAAGTGATGGCGTCCATCCACGTCGCTTCCTCGGCAGGCTCGCCCGATCAGTGCACCAGAAATTGACGAGCTCCATTTATGAACCGCTGCGCGAGGATTTGCTGAGGCTCCGGCTGCGTTGGTGCTGCTGTGAAGGTGAAGTCGATTGGTAGAGTGCCCGGCTGAGCAGGTGGATCACCCTTGAAGGCCTTCAGTAGAGAAACATGGAATACATTATGCAGGCGTGCCGACGGCGGTAATTGTAGCCGATACGCCACAACACCAATCCGCTGTTCCACTTGAAAAGGGTCGAAGAAACGGGGTCCCAATTTTGCCGAGTTCTGACGATGCTTCTGGAGTTTAAGCCAAACCCACGAGCCTACTGAAAACTCCACTTCGCGGTGTCCGCTGTCGTAACGTTGTTTCATACGGTTCTGAGCTTGGAGAAGATGCTCGCGTGCCTGCACCAACAGGGCGTCTTGATATGCCAAAACGCAATCCACGAGGTTGATGACGGTAGAGCCTTGCTGGTATGGTGTAAGGGCTGGCGGGGTGCGCCCATACACTAGCTCGAAGGGAGTTAGTTGGAGGGCAGAATGGAACGAAGTGTTGTAGCAAAACTGTGCCCATGGTACCCATTGAGCCCAGCTTGCGGGGTTGGATCCCATGAGGCACCGCAGGTACATCTCAATGGTGCGGTTCACGACCTCCGTTTGACCGTCCGTCTGAGGGTGGTAAGCTGTTGAAATTAACAAGGTGGTGCCGCTCCGCTTCAGCAAATCCTGCCAAAAAGCACCGAGAAAAATGGGGTCGCGATCCGAAATGATCGACTTGGGTATTCCGTGCAGGCACACCACGTGGTCGAAAAAGAGTTTGGCGACCGTCTGTGCTGTGGCCGGTCGGGACATTGGAATAAAGTGGGCATATTTGGACAACCGATCCACCACGACGAAGAGGGCCGATTTACCTTGGGACTTCGGCAAGTCCGTGATGAAATCCATTGAAATGTCCGCCCAAATCTGCTGTGGCACAGGGAGAGGCTGTAGGAGACCTGCAGGGGATGTGGTGCTGGACTTGTTGCGCTGACAGATGGTGCAGCGGCCCACGTAGTCTTCGACCGTGGCACGTTGGCATGCCCAATAATAAGGGCCTTGCAACCGTAGCAAGGTCTTCTAGACCCCTTCGTGTGTGAGATCATGTAACGACGCGGTGATCATATCGATCAAGGGAGATGCGTGTGGCACGAAGAGCCGTCCGTCTCGGTAGACTAATCCATCCTTTACCTGCCATTCCGCACGCTGCTTGATGGTGGTCTCCGTTGCACTGGAGAGTGAAGTAGCAGCCGAACCTGTCCCGTCGGTGTGAGTTGCGGCTAAGCTTTGGACTTCAGGATTGCGCCGTAATAGTTCAAGCCACTGCGCTCTAGTCACCTCCTGAGGTTGAGATATGGCGGCACAGTGGGGCCTGCCTTCCTGCTCCTGGGACATGCGGGAAAGGGCATCTGCCGCGGCATTGTGACGTCCCGGCTTGTACTCGACCGGAAAGTCAAAACCCATTAACTTGCTGAGCCAATGCTGTTGGGGTGGGGTGACGAGCGCCTGGTCTAGGAGGAATTTGAGGCTCCCATGATCCGTGCGAACCACAAAGGAATGCCCCTAGAGATATGGCTTCCAGTGACGCACTGCCTTTGACAGGCCAATGAGCTCACGCTCATATGCTGCCAATTTCTTATGTCGGTCTGCCAACTTGCGACTGAAATAAGCAATGGGGTGGCCATTCTGCTGCAACACTGCCCTAATGCCGGTACCCGACGCGTCACACTCCATGATGAACGGAGCCGTCAAGTCAGGTAGCTGGAGTACCGGTGTCGACACCAACACCTCCTTTAGGCGCTGGAAGGTGGCTTCCGCCAAATCCGACCAAGCGAAATTGTTGCGGCGAAGCAGCGTCGTGAGGGGGTCTGCGATGTTGGCGTAGTCCCGGACGAAACGACGATAATAGCCCGTGAGGCCGAGAAATCCTCGTAGCGCTGATACCGACGAAGGTCGGGGCCATTGCGTCACTGCCTGAAGTTTCTCTGGATCCGCTGACACTCCGTTTGGCGAAATAATATGGCCCAAATACCGCACACGCTCTTGGCCGAAGGTACATTTGGATTGCTTGAGATAGAGGTGGTGGAGTCGAAGGCGGCTGAACACTAGACGAAGGTGCTCCATATGCTCCTCCTCTGTGTGGCTGTAGATCAGTATGTTGTCAAAGAAAACGAGGACAAATTTGCGGAGAAAATCCAGTAAAACCTCATTCATTAGGGCCTGAAAAGTGGATGGCGCGTTGGAAAGGCCGAATGGCATTACGAGAAACTCATAGTGCCCATGGTGCGTTCGGAAGGCGGTTTTGTGGATTTCGTCAGGCCACATCCGCACTTGGTGATAACCGGAGCGGAGATCCAATTTGGTGAAGCGCGCGCCTCCTAACTCGTCGAAAAGTTCGTCCACTACCGGAATGGGGAACTTATCAACCTCCAAGTCCCATCCGCCTTTTTTACGAGGAGGACGGGTGAAGAGAAGGACGAGCGACTGGGGCTAATAATACCCTGTTGCAACATTGCGTCACATTGCCGTTCAATCTCATCTTTTTGATGGTAAGGATACCGATAGGGTCTTACGACCACAAGATCAGTGCCTCCCATCAAGGTAATGCGGTGATCACAATTCCGGGGCGGAGGTAATCCTGTGGGCTCATCAAAGATGTCGTGAAATGCCTCCAGTAGACTTGGGATGGCTGTTTGATCCTTCACTGCTAGTTGCATGGCGGTAGCTTTGGGGGTTTTCTACATGCCTTGGAGGCGGACCACAGAACCAGCACGGTTGAACTCCATGGACAGTGCTGCAAAATTCCAGCTGATATCACCTAGAGTACTGAGCCACTGCACCCCCAGTATGATATCAAAAGTAACAATAGGAATGATAAGGAATTGAGCTGTGAAATGCTGCCCCTGAATCACAAAGTCAGCCTTGACGGTCCCCAGACAAGGCAGGTAGGAACCGCCGGCCACCCGTACTTGTTGCTGTGCGTCGGCTATGTGCGTCCAGCCGTTATGCTGTGTTGCGTATGTACTCAAGACGTTGTGAGTGCTTCCACTGTCTATGAGTCCCAGCCAACAACGATTCGCGACACACTTTGAGCTGCATGGTGCTGCCATGTTTGGGGCCCAGGACTGCGAGCATGGATAAGGAAGCTTCGTCGTTCTCCTCTGCGAACGGCTCATCCTGCTCGCCCTCTGAATCTACTACCTCCAAATGAAACAAGCGCTTGCAACGATGGCCGCGAGTATATGTCTCGTCGCAATTGTAGCAGAGGCCCTTTGCCCGGCGCTCAGCGAGCTGGTCGGCAGAAAGACGCAGTCGGCTGGGCACCGAGGAGCTGCTGCCTTGTTCCCGCGAGCTCGGCCAGTGCCGGAAAGGCCCTCCAGTGCTTCTGAGATCCAGGCTGCCTTGTGTGCTTCCGCCTCCCGTGCGAACGCAACGGCTTCGGCGAGATCCCAGGGTCTTTCACGTCGGACATCCATGCCCAACGCCACCGACAATCCGGCGACGAACATGTCAATCTGATCCGTGCGTTTGACGTGTGGTGCGCGAGCCAAAAGCCTCTGGAACTCTCGCGCGTAATCATCCACCGGACGGTTGCCTTGCTTGAGATTTACTAGATCTCCCAACGGTCCCACCGTGGAGTGACGAGTGAATCGCTGGGCGAAGGCCTTCGAGAAATCTTCCCATGCAATCCACAGTTCGTCCTGCTGCCAGTTGTCCAGTACTTCATGTGCTTCCCCCGTCAGATGGAGACCAGCGATCTCCACATAATCCTCCTCGGGAATGCGATGTACTCGGAAGAATCTCTCACACCGCCTTAGCCACCTTAACGGATCATCCTGGCCGTCATAGTCAGGGAGATCAAACCTTGGTGGACGGACGAGGTGACCATCTATGGTGTCCGTCCCCCTCTTCACGTCCCGGTTCACGTCGATGGCCCCATACAGGCTTCTCACGCCCCCTCGCCTGATGATCTCGGCTTAGCGTCGTTCCCTCCCTCTTGGATGGCCTCCCGTCGCCGCCGGGTCTGTGGTAGTCCGGCTCTTCCCCTTCATTAGCTTCATCATCTCCATCATCATGGACTTCATCTCTTTCATCTCAGTTTCTAGGACCGTCACTCGATCTTTAACTTGTGTCGCCATCTGCCCAGAATCGTTTGGCTCTGATACCAAATTGATACGAGCCGACTTTGGATGAGCTCGCTCGTATGCTCGGGTTCCCAGCCGAAGACCGGAACGCAAGCTACTCGACGAGGAACTCGTCGACGCAGCTCGCGCCTTAGGTAGTTTGGCTGTTGTCGGAGCCACCGCCTAGGAGTAAGTTTCACGGCAAAATCCAACTTGCCCTTTTCTCATTATTTCCCTTTATACTAGGATACAACCCACACGTACTCCTCTAGAACTCTGGCCACATGCGGGCTATCAGTTCACGTAACTAAATCCTCAACTGACTCGTATTCATATCTAGTTATCCGATACTTCTTCGTTGTTCCTACGTGCATGGATTCTCCGGCTGTATGCCGGTCGTCAGTAGCGTACGCGGCTTGTCTTCCTCTGCGTCTAGCGTTGCTTTAGTTGCCGTCACGTTACGTCGCCGCCGTACGTATACGCGATCGTATACTGGCTCGGCCGTAACAGACACCATATGTGCGTCCTGCAGATTGTTTCTCCTTATTTTATCTAGTTCAGGTAACTCTCTGGAGTTTTTTTGGAGCCTTAAAGCTCACCCAAAAACTAAATTGTACAAATGTTGAAGCAACGGTTAGTAGTGGAGTAGCGTGTGGTTGCAAATCAGGCCCTCAATGTGCTTTTTAGTTTTCACTTTTGGGAAGAGCAGTGAAGTACTTCTCTTAAATTTAGTTATAGCTGGTATTATTTCTTTGCTGCATAATAATCTGCAACACCTTTTTACCTTTTACTAGTATTTGTGTGGAGAGTTTTGTGTGGTTGCTTGACAGGTGAGAATGGTGGATGTTAATATTTTTTCCCCTCATTAATGTAACTTTCTTTTGGTGCAGGTGAAGGATTTACATTACCGTCAAAGCTTTACTTGGGGTAATACAGAGATAAAAGTATGGTTTGGAAAGGTTGAAGACATCCCTGTTTACTTCTTGGAACCGCAGAATGGGTATGTGACATTTTACACTCCACATTTGACCACCATATATTATATGTCAGTTGTTATTGACTGCATTATATATATTTTTTACTTCTGATTTCCTT
The DNA here is from genome assembly GCA_036346355.1 of Rhipidocladum racemiflorum. NCBI lineage: Eukaryota > Viridiplantae > Streptophyta > Magnoliopsida > Poales > Poaceae > Rhipidocladum > Rhipidocladum racemiflorum. The sequence continues at coordinate 5,918,829 of CM070575.1, forward strand.
TTGTTTATGTACCCTTATTTTACCACGAGTCTCTTATGTTGTGTTTTAGCACAAGTTTTGAATTGTTATGGTGTTGTAAGACCAGCTTGATACTGTATAAATATTAGGAACAACACATTCTTGTTGATGATAGCATCGGATAAATCTTGAATCATGTTATCTTGTACATAATCTCTAATAAGAGCTGTTTTACTACAGTAATGTTAACTATAAGATGCAGTTTTTTCATTTTAATTAGGTGCTTTGATTGGTTTATTTGCTTTCATTCTAGTTCTTATCTTGTATTGCTGTGCTTCTTTTCATTATTTACTGGTTATTCTACTGAGTTGAGCATGACTAGACTTAACTTGACTTATGTTCAAAATAAACTGTTGCAAGTTGTTATGCTAGTTCACATATAGACGATGTATTGAGGCTTCAACCAAAACAAACTATGTTCTTTTTGTATTTGTTAGTAAATGAACCATTTTTTCTCTGTAGATTTTAAAGCAGAGAAGAATTTTCTTTGCAATTTCGTTCATGAAAAGACTTCGCAAAATAGGATTAATTTGGCATTTATGTTCTCAGGATGTTTTCGGTTGGATGTGTCTATGGAAGGAATGATGAAAGTAGATTTGGCTTCTTCTGTCATTCTGCTCTGGAGTTTCTCCTCCAGAGTGGATCTTCTCCGGTGAGTACAAGTGATGTTCCATAAGATTATTTTTTTACAATAATGAGGGTGGTCTTTTAATATGACATTTTTTAACATGGCTTTCCCACGTGCATGGAACTCCATGCACATTATGTACCGTTGGATTACTCCAAGATTCGTGCCCCTCCCTCCACTACTAACTCATCCATTTGGCAAAAAAAAAAAAAACTCCACTTCTCTTTCTTCCCCTCTCTCCCCCCTCTAGTCCTTCCCGGCTCCGGCTCCGGTGATGACGCGGCTCTGGCCTCCGGCCTCCGAGCTCCGCCGTCCGAGCGTCGCCCCGATCAGATCTGCAGGGGTGGAGCAGGACTGGTGGCAGCAGACGGACCAAAGGATACGGGGCCGAACTGGCAGCGGCGTGCAAATGGATGGGGGAGGTGGAGCAAGACTGATGGGGTGGGCCGAGGGCTCCGTCGACGGGCCCTAGCGGCGCTAGCTCCGGATGGACTCAGCGGCATGGCTCGCGTGAAGCGGTGGTGGCGCAGCGTGGGTGGCAGCCGGAGCCAGGAGGGAAGAGAAAGAGGAAGGGGTGTGGGGGGAGGAGGGGAAGGAAAGTGAAGGAAGAGAGAGGAACCGGAGCCAGGAGCTTGGGTGGCTCTAGTGGGGCCGGGTGGGTGGGTGGAAGGAAAGTGAAGGAGGAGAAAAGGGGTCTTTTTGCAAACTGGGAGGCACCGATCTTGGCGCAATCCAACGAAACATGCGGTTCTGCTTTTCTGGACATTTTTTCTCTTTTCTCATGCTGGTTATGCATCAAAGACAGTTTATTCTGTGATCTCATCCTATGTTGATGTTGTAGCAGTCTTTCAGCTTCTGTTCATCACCAATTTATTCAAGTAGCAGCTAGTCTTTTGCTAGATCTGTGAACTATCACGGCGCACACATTTAGTACTGTTACCTTGTTGCTTTCTTTTTCCCTTCTACTTCTCATATGGCTGATGTGTTGTCATCCTGACAGGATATTATACATTGTCATGATTGGCCAAGTGCTCCAGTTGCTTGGCTATTCAAGGAACAGTATGTTCATAATGGGTTGACAAATGGTCGGGTTGTATTTACCATCCACAATCTTGAATTTGGAGTACACCACATTGGCAAAGCAATGGCACATTGTGATAAGGCTACAACTGTGAGTGCATGTGTTTTGCTTTATCATTGTGTTTGTTGTGCGAGTCCTTCAAAATGTCGCTGAATCGTGCTTCTTATTGTCTGTTTTGGCCATCCGTTGCAGGTTTCATACACATATTCAAGGGAAGTATCAGGGCACAGTGCCATTGCTCCTCACTATTTCAAATTCCATGGCATTCGTAATGGAATTGATCCAGATATTTGGGATCCATATAGTGATAACTTTATCCCGGTACACTAATCATCAATGAGTATATTCATTCATATTCCATAACTATGCCTTTACTATCTGCTTGGACTTCGTAAATTGTGTTAAGAGCACAGCTCTAATTACATTTCGCTTTAGATTACAACCCATGTGTTTGCTAATTTGCCTGGATGCTTTGGAATTTCTCCAGCTATGTGAAGTGAAATAATTCAGTTGCAACTATTTGAATTTGATGTTCTGTATAACGCTAGCATACTTACGCTTATGTTGGATGTAGATCAATTACTCTGTTTCAGTACTGGTGGATATTTGTCTGCTTGTTGCATTCTATTTCAGGTCCATTATACTTCTGAGAACGTTGTTGAGGGCAAGCGTGCTGCAAAAAAGGCATTGCAGCAGAAACTTGGATTACAGCAAACTGATACCCCTGTTGTTGGAATCATCAGTCGTCTGACGGTCCAGAAGGGCATTCACCTTATCAAACATGCAATTGATCGAACTCTTGAACGCCATGGGCAGGTCTTGTCTCTTGCTCATAGATGACACCTATGTTAGCTCACGAACTTCCTATACGTTTCTTGTCATTTATCCTTTGTTCAGTTTTTCAAAAGTAAAGCACGTTGCCTTTCTTTAATAGGTGGTTTTGCTAGGCTCAGCTCCAGATCATCGCATACAAAATGATTTTACCAACTTAGCTAGTAAATTGCATGGTGAATATCATGGTCGGGTGAAGCTTTGTTTAACCTATGACGAGCCACTATCACATTTGGTAAGTTCTACAACCTCTGCCAATAGCCCCATATGTTAGTTATTTAGAACTGGAAAGCTGATGTGTACTAAATTTATGGCCCTGTTGTAGATATATGCTGGTGCAGACTTCATTCTTGTTCCCTCCCTTTTCGAACCTTGTGGTTTAACCCAGCTTATTGCTATGCGATATGGATCCATCCCAATTGTTCGGAAAACTGGAGGTATGTTACGTTTTGATATCTCCATGACAATGCATTTCTTGTTGGCAATAAAAAAAATATGAGATGCATTGTGCAGGCCTTTATGACACCGTTTTTGATGTCGACAACGATAAGGATCGGGCTCGAGAACAAGGTCTTGAGCCGAACGGATTCAGTTTCGAAGGAGCTGACAACAATGGTGTAGATTATGCTCTCGACAGGTAACTCAGTCTACCCATCAGAGTTGCACAAACTGTAATTCTACAAACGTTATTCATTCAATCTGTCGTCATTTCATTTCAGAGCGATCACCACGTGGTATGATGCTCGCGATTGGTTCCACGCCCTCTGCAAGAGGGCCATGGAGCAAGATTGGTCATGGAACAGACCTGCTCTGGACTACATGGAATTGTATCATTCCGCTCGCAAAAACTGAGGCCTGACTGACTGGGAGGTACAAACGAATTTCTGGGAGTAGGTTTGCCCAGGTTTCTGCGACATTCCAACATCTCTGTGTATGTCCGTCTTCGGTAGCCATTCTTTTTTATCAATAGGGAGAGGAAAAATGTTGGCTTCTGCATCGATCTCCGGCGTCTGCAAGAGGCTTAAGAGCTCTTCCACCTTCGCTAGCGACTGCGAGTTCGAACCATGCGGCGCACGCGCGTATGTGACATGAAAGGAGCTCATTTGGCCAGGCTCTACAGTTTTCGCAAACATGTACTGATGCAAATGCGCTCTATTTTACCATTATTACATGTTTTGTAAAGTCAACATGTAGATTTTGAGAGCCGACGCTCTCCTTGGATTTTTTTTTTCTGCTCATCTGAAGAATAAAGTGCATACCAAATGGTACATGATTTTCTGAGTATCCTCGTACCTTCTCGTGTTGGGATCTGGAAAGTATTAGTTAGCCATAGTGAAGCTAAACATGCTGTCACACGATGGTACACGCCTAATTTCACCATCGACATTAGAGGTAGGAAATGTACGATGCTCTGATTTCGCAGGAACTGTTCATCTGGAGATACGACTGGGATCGGCCATGGTTCAACACGTTCGACTATTCTTACTCGATCATGCACGGGACAGAAGCAAAAGCAACCCCAGTTTATATAATTTTACAGTGTATTAAACACTGGCAGTATAGGATGAGTAAGTAGAAATTAGATTTGGCTATTGATTTGTTGATCATAATCTTGCTATTTTACTATCGAAAGAAATATAAATAAATATTAACTAATATCTACTATTCTAAAGCAGCACTTGGTGGCAGTGGTCTGTTCTTCCCACGTTATTAATTGCGGTTTAATTGCCCTACACAAGAAACGAAGCGTTGCTTTAATTAGCCAGCTTTCACAAGAAACGAAGCGTTAAAGATAGATGTTTGATTTTGTGAAATAATTTTTTTATTTTTTAATCTTTATTTTTCGTTATTAATTTTGTTTTTCGTAGCAACGCACGGGCATGTAACTAGTATACCATTAAATTAAAAAATAAATATTCTATATTAAATTTAATGTACGGTAAAAATCCGTATCTACGTATACTATACTACCTCACATCGATCTCTCGCAGGCAGATAATGTACGGGCTTGGCTCAGGGGCGGATCTACAGGGTATGCCAGGTGGGCCACGGCATACCCTGTAGATTCGGTCCTCTATATGATCAATTTCCGTCAATATCTTATACAGTTAGCTTGTGAAGGTCATAACTTTAGATCCGTAGATCCGATTGAGCTGATTATTATTGGGTTAGTTTCGAAATTGAATCTAGTTTCTACAGTTAAAATTTCACATCAATCCAACGGTTGGATCTTCGGGAATTGCTATTTTAGTTAATGTATGTCAGTCTGTTTTAAGAAACCGGGCGATTTTTATAATTTGTTTAGGGGTGCTTTGAGAATCAATAAAAAATTGTTTTTGCTTCCGTGCAATCATTCACCCCTTTTGATTACTATATTAGTATATATCGATCCTACATGTGATTTGAGTACAAGATTGCTAGTTGATTTATAGAGTAGAAACAAATAATTGCTTCTTTGCTAGTTGATTTATGGAGTTGCTTTCTTGTATGTCGGCCTTCAATCCTACTGACTCGTTTACTTCTTTTGATGCACAAAAGGTGCGTAGACTTGCTGAGTTCTACCCTAATAACATCATCTCAAGCACCGATTTGATAAAACTTGAGTTGCGACTTGATAACTATATTGACGACATAAGACTAGATGATAGTTTCAAATGTCTAGAGAATCCTGTTGATCTCTCGGTTAAGCTTGTTGAAATAGAGAAGCATCTAGTTTATGATTTACTTTACTTGCTTCTGAAATTGGTATTGCTTCTACTGGTGGCGACGGCAAGTGTTGAGAGGGTATTTTCTGCAATAAGTTTAGTCAAAATAAGTTGAGAAATAAGATGGGTGATAGTCTTTTGGATAATTGTCTAGTCACGTTTATTAAGCGAGATATTTTCTTTCACGGTGATGAAAATGATATAATCAAGAGTTTCATACTATTAGAAGACGGAGGTTAGACAAGAAGGACAAGAAATAATATTGTATTCTTTGAACTATTATATATGTGTGAGCTTTTTTTATGTATATTTCATACTTAAAATGTTCGAACTATTTATATTGTAATTTATACTTGTATTATCATGTTTTTAATTATTTTATTTTATACTCGTATACCGAATTTCTTGATAACATTTGTAGTTGTTTACCGAATTGTTTATTGGATTTTACTGAATTGTATATTATAGTATTAGCTCGGCATACCCTAAATTAAAATCCTAGATCCGCCACTGGCTTGGCTTTCGGACGCATTCACGTACGCGTCGAACTTGACGAACTTAAAAGGGTTGGCCGCGTCGACGTGTTTAGAGTGCCCGGCGGCGACCAGGATCCCCTCGATGAGCAGCACCTCCTCTGCTTCGTCCTTCTACTTGCGGCTCCCTGGCCTAGACCTTAGGCCTTGTCACCGTCACTCTCACTCTTGTCCAAGGTCGTCGGGAGGGTGCCCGTCGCAGGCGTCGGCGACCCTGTTGCCATCTTTGTCGGTTTGGCGTTCACCCACGGCAGGGCAACGTCCTGGACTCCGTGTCGAGGCAATCGCGGACGCGGACGAGGCGGGCCTCATCGTCGCAGAACAGAAACTTGGCGTCGAACCAGTCGGTGTCGGTGAAGTCGGTGTTGCTGGGCGGAGCCCGCGCCAGATGTGCCATATACGGTCGACGTTGCTGTGGCACGTGAAGAACACCGGGTCGCGCGCCGCCGAGACGCCGAGTAGAAGGTGCCCATGTCCTCGCCGTTCGGCTGGACCTCGATGGTGCTCGGGCCCGGGCTTGGCTTGTCGCCGGCGCGGTAAGGCTGCCCCAGGATGTCGTCTGGACTACTCTGGAGACACATGCATATTAGTACACATGTTTGCTATTCGTAGGTTATCTAATTTTTTTCAAAGTCAATATTCCTTTTGGCCTTTCCATTAGTTTTGGGACGTGTGACTAATTGTAATTAAATTGATTATGTAAGCAATGGGCATCCATTAATTTTCCTTGAAAATTCAGTCGAATTATGAGCGTGATCGAAATACCGTCCCTACCAGATTGTCACACGTATCCCCAACGCTAGCCCTTCTCTGCTTCTCCACGCCGCCATCCCACCTTCTCCCCGTCGGCCCACCGTTGACGGATCCGCCGCCGTGCATAACTCAACAGTCAACACTAGGGATCTCCGTTGATGCATGCTTCGTGGGCTGCATGGCATGCGGGGTGTAGCACTTACATATGTCCATGCATGGTGTTCGTGCTTCTTAGTCGGGGTATGGTTCTTAGTCGTGCTTCTTCATGGTGTTCCGAGGAGCTAGTTCCATTCTCCAAAGTTCAAGACAATAACATGTTGTTCCAGTTGTCCTTTATTACAGCCATTAGACGTACGAACGCACAATCACAAAGCCGATCGATCGAGCTCACATAGATATGCAGCACACCGGTGTCTCGTGAATAAGCATATTTTGTAGCGCATGGCGGGTAGTACTTCACTTGGCGTAGCCGATGCGGACGCCGCCGACAGTGACCAATTCGCCGCCGCACCTCGGCACGAGCGAGACGGTGATCGTCTTGTCGCCGTCCGCTCCGATATCGTCCAGCAAGTCACAGATGCCGAACCTCGCCACCGTCTTGACCGAGCCCTTCTTCTTCTTGGACCGGATCATGTGCGGCGTGAGCGCGACGCTCCCGGCGCACTCCGCGGCCGCCGTGCCATCTCCGCTTTCGGACTCGTTCACGAACACGTCGAACTTGACGAACTTGAAATGGTCGGCGATCTCGATCCCCTCGATGATCAGCACCTCCTCCTCCTCCTCCTTCTCCTTGCGGCTCCTCGAGACCTTGGGCCTCGTCACGGTCACTCTCACGGTCTTGTCCAAGGTCGCCGGGAGGGCGCCCGCGGCAGGTGCCGGCGTCCTCGCAGCTCTCTTGGCTGGTTTAGCGTTCAGCCACGGCAGGCCGACGTCCTGGTACGTGTAGCGCAAGGCGGACGTGTCGAGGCAGTCGCGCACGCGGACGCGGACGAGGCGGGCATCCTCGTCGTAGAACAGGAAGTTGGCGTCGAGCCAGTCCGGGTCGGTGAAGTCGGTGTTGCTGGGGCGGAGGCCGCGCCAGATCTGCCACATGCGGTCGACGTTGCCGTGGTGCGCGAAGAACACCGGGTCGCGCCCCGCGGAGTAGAAGTTGCCCATGTCCTCGACGTTCGGCTGCCTCGGGTCGCCGGTCCAGACGTGGACTGGCCCGTGCGGCACGTTCTCGATGGAGCCTGCTCCCGGGTCTGGCTCGTCGCCGGCGCGGTAGGGCTGCCCAAGGAATAGCTGCGTCTTCTTGGCGCTCGAAATCATCTGATATATATAGGCATATATCTTAGTGTGTTACTTAATGATCAATAATTACGTCCAAGTTAATTTGGAGTGTAATTTGAGTGATTTGCATTAATTGGGTACTAGCTAGTAGTAGTACTGGCCTGACGGTACATGATTTTTAGGTTTTGATCGATCTGCTGGTCTTTTGGGATGCCGGGGTCGGTCTCACTGTAGTCGAGGTCGAGCGTGAACGGTGGCTGGTGGGCGGGGTTGCGCCTCTCGTTGTACAGCGGAGACGACTTGTTGGCGTAGATCGCGGGCAGCGTCATGCCGCCCGGCGCGTCCCAGTTCCAGAACGGCAGAGCGAACGTGTCGTCGCCGATGAGCTTGCCGAGGATCCTCTCGTGAAAGTAGAGGTAGAACCTGCGTGAATTTGTTCAAGCAAACGTCCAGTCCATCAAAGCAATTAATTGCATGCACGTACTTGTGGGTAGTAATAAACAGCCGCAGCCACAGCCACACGTGCGTGCAACTGTACATCAAATAATGACCAAAGCCGATCATGTGCATATAATTAAGCTAGGCATGCATGTACCTGTGCCATGGGAAGAAGAGCCAGCAGTTGTGTATCTGGATCTCCAAGTCCGGGAACCCGACCTGATCATACGCGCCGTCGCAGTACGCGCAGTGCACGCGCCACTGTTGCGCGAAGCTGCGCGGGTCATCGGCCGGCAGCTTCTTCATGAGCGCCACGGCCCTCTCGTACTTGGCCAGGTACTCCCTGTCCACCAGGTGCGCCGCCGGCCGCACACGGAGCGTCGAGGAGGCCGGCGGCAGCTTGAAGTCGGTGATGCCGGCGCCGAGGCGGTACGTCGGGCAGCAGTTGGTGTCCGGTGCCGTCTCGGGGAGGTCGGGCGGGTGGCAGTTGCGGAGGTCCGGGGCCTGGATTGGCGCCGCGAGCGCGCCACGGTGCGAAGCCAGGCCGGCGGCCGCGGCTCCTCCTAGGCCGAGGAGCACGTCTCGGCGGTCGACACGGCCGCCACCGGTGGCCTCGCACGAGACATGACGTGCTTCCCAGCTGGCTTTGATGGGGTGGCGGAGGACCAGGCTGCGCCTAAGGGTTTGGAGGCTGCACGGCATGCGAGGTGTAGCACTAATTCGTGGTATGTTGGTGATCTCCATGGTGCTAGCTTAGCAAGCTGCTTAACGATAAGCTCCTGTGAACTCTGTGACAACTTTGCCATGGTGTATATTGCTATATATAGTGCATGCACGTAGCTAGCTGTTTGTGACGTGTGATTGTTGAACTGCGCTAATGGTGCGTGTCACCCATGCGGTGGAGCTAGCTTTGGTTCGCTGGCAAGCGCACGTACAGTCCGCGAGAGAAAGTAAAGGTGATGCACGGTAAGTGCCTTAAAGCCAACAACCCACACTAGAAGGGGATTGTGACACGCAAGAAGAGTACATACTAAGCTCTGTTTAGGATGGTTGTGGTTTTTTCAAAGAAAGAGTTTTCGTTAGACTGCACAGCTGAACAGTTTAGTTGAGTGTATGGCAGCATAACTTTTAGGTGTGAGATGTACGGGTCTGGAATAAGGGTGAGTGGGGTAGGATTTGGGATTTTATACTTGTTATGAGGTGGTGATTTTCTTCAACTCTAGTTGCAAAGTTAGAACCCTAGCTCATTGAAGTCGTATGAAACTATCCTAAATCATTTTTTCATCTTCAGCTTCTCGTAGTATAAATAGATTGCTGACTTTTGGTTTATAACTATGAAGAAACCAACTGCTTAGAACAGCTTCTGGTTTTAGAAAGAAAAAACTGAAACTGAAACTGTCCCAAACAGCCGGTAGCTAGAGTGTTTGACATGAAGTTCATTGTACATACATTGCATCGTGAGTTCGTGACATACTGTTCGCGCTAAAGATGTGAAGCAGGATTCTTAGCCTCGAACACACAAGACAAACACCGGGTTTGCAGAGCGTGCCAGTCAATTTGACCTGAAATTGACAAGGTAGAATACGTAAATTAATCAAAGCCGATAGAGCGATATTTATCGGCTTTTCGCTAGTCGGCCAAAAGCCGATCAGGGGGATAACTAGATCAACCAGTTACGGTTGATCCGGATACAAGGTAAAATCGGCTTTGAGAAGGCGATGCGCAGCAAAACAAAGCAGATCGAACCTGATGAAATCGGCTAAAACCAACAATCGGCGATGCGCAGCTATGTTGATTCCGTCGACTTACAGAAAGATGCTTGTAAACCCTAAAACGATGTGAAAACTGTAAAAACGTATGTGTTGTGTTGGATTGATTGATTCCTTTGCCGCTTGACGTCTGTCTCCTTTTATAATACATCTGGCCGATCCGAGTTGTATATGGATACGGCGTGTTTACCCGTATCGGCCTCAATCGGATCTCCTTCCTTTAGAAACGGATTCTTGTTCCGATTCGATCACCTGATCTCTAGATCTCCATACGAACGTTTTTATCCGATTCAAACTCATTTTACTATATACCGAATTTTGGTGCAAACACATACCTAGGCGCATTAAAACCTACGATGCTTGCTAGTAGTTTCTCCGACTCTGAGCTAGGCGTCTCGATCGATATAAGCTGGCTAATTGTATGCATGAAGCCGATCACTTTTTAGCATCCTCAAAAACTTTTTTTTATATAAATCTGATATCTTATTAAATAAATTTATAAAAATAACTTTCCTCTTTAATCACGAAAGGTGTGACAGACGATATGTGTCGCCTGCCGTATTGTCTGTACCACGGTAAAATTCCTATCAAACACTATCACCTTTATGAATTTGACACCGTTTTGCTGATATAGTTCCTCATAATTTTTAGCAAGGGAAGATGTAAATAATCTTGGCATTATGTGATCTTCTGGCAATATAATCTATATATAAAGCAAGTTAAATTCTAGAACTGCCAGCAGGAGTGCAATGTTTAGCAAGAATTAACTGGTAATCATGATCAAGATACTACAATCAGCTGGTTTCCAATTAATATTTAACAGACCATTCATATTTGCATAATACATATATAATACTTGAAGTTTCACAACCAGTAGAACTAATAAAGAACTTTTTTTCAAAAAAGAAAAAAATCTAGAACCAATCCATGACTCCATATATGTGTGCATACTGTTTTGGGGAGAACTACTGCAGACATCAAACTCACACGTTCTATTGATCGATGTACATTAGGGTATAGAAGGACCTCCAACCAATGACTGTTTAGTTTAGTGTTTGCACCAAAATTCGGCATGTATTGAAATCGGTCTAAAAATAGAAAAGAAGTATTCATACGGAAAGGAATCGGTAAACGACTCGGAAAAGGAATCCGTTTCTAAAAAAGGAAAGGAAATTGGATAAGAGGCCGATACGGGTAAACACCGTATCCATGTGCGACTCGAATCGGCCAGGCGTGTTATAAAAGGGGGTGGACGCCAAGCAAAGAAATCAATCAATTTCCAACAAAAACCTACTTTTACGAGTCTTTTTTACATTGCTTTAGCTTCATAGATTTCTCTGCAAGTCGACGGAATCAACATAGCTGCGCATCGCCGATTGTTGGTTTTGGCCGATTTCACCCAGGTTTGATTTGCTTCGTTTTGTTGCGCATCGCCTTCCCGAAGCCGATTTTACCTTATATCCGGATCAACTGTAACCGGTTGATCTAGTTATCTCCTAATCGATTCTTGCCGATTAGCGAAAAGCCGATAGATCTTTGTTTATCGGCTTTGATCGAATTACAAATTCTACCTTGTCGATTTCAGGTCAAATCGACTGGCACGCTCTGCAAACCCGGTGTTTGTCTTGTGTGTTCGAGGCCGAAAACCCCCTTCACATTTTTGGCGCGAACATATTTTGGCACGCCTGGTGGGACCCAAAAAGAATGTCGTCAACCGACAAGCCCGCAGTCACCGCCGATATCAACACCGATGCCATAATCGCGCCTCAGATGGCCGATTTAACCCCTGAGCAACGGAAAGAAATCGAAGATCGAAAGGCGGCTCTGGAGGAAATGATGCTACGATGCTTCCAGAAAACACGCCGTGGCGTTACTCAAAAGATTGCACTCCCAAGCATCAATCCTATCGAGATTCAACATCTGAATCGGTAAGCCGATACGCACCGCTCAAGCTGATTTATCAAGTATGATCGAGCAATCATCCATCACGCATTGATTAACCAGTCATCGGCTCTAGTATCCACATTAAAGCCGATGATAGAAAATAGTGTGAAAACGATTGCCCAGGAATTAGCTGCGTCTGGAAGCCTGCTAGATCCACCACAAACCATCCCTACGCACTGCCGGTATATTCCATAACGCCCAACACCAACACGATGCGCGTGTCGGCTCATGCACCTATTATGATGCCGACTCAACCTCTTGTTTTGAAACCAAGCATACTGAGAGATGGATTCACACACTACCATGGGCACACGGATGGGGCCAAAATAAGCGCATCAAATCAATCGATGGACCCTCCAATAGCATCGGGATATTGGCCTATCAGCCGATCGAAACAGGACAGGTTCCGCTGTCACGGGGAGCCACAACCATGAAACAAGCGCCATATAGAGTAGTGCCATACGCACCCATACCCGATGCATTAGGTTTTAATCGTGATTATGACCACAGTGCCAAGGCCTCCTGAGGTGCGATTCGGACAAAGACCGAGTTTGCACTCGGGGCGAACACGAATGAGAATTGGCAATGTCCGGCTGCACCACAAGCCGACAATGTTAATTAGGCGTAACAAATCGCCAATGTTTTGAGAGAACAATTTGGCTTACAGCCCGGAAGGAAGGGTAATCGGCTATAGGAAGCCGTATCCGATTACATAGACCGAATGCCATACCCCCACAACTTTAGGATACCGGACTTTGCTAAATTCTCAGGTGATGATTCTGTTACCACAATTGAGCATATCGGACGGTTCATGGCTCAATGTGGGGAGGCGGCACAGTCCGATGGGTTAAAAATTAGATTGTTTCCTTTATCATTATCTGGCACTGCATTCACTTGGTTCACAAATCTACCACCTAATTCAGTTCATATATGGAACGATTTAGAAAGCCGATTCCATGAGTACTTCTTTTAGAACTATGGAGCTTAGGATTTCGATCTTAGTTCAGTCCGACAATCTGGCGAATCGGTCTCTGATTATATCAAGAGATTTCTGCGTCTGGAATAGATGCTCTGATGTAACATTACCCGACGATCAATTGGCCGACCTAGCGTTCCAAGGGTTAATCCCTCCATTAAAAGAAAAGTTATCAGGCCAAGAGTTCCCCGACCTAGGCCACCTACTCCATCGCGTATCGGCACATGAGAGCCGGTATGCAGAAATCAAAGGGTTTAAAGATAGATTTAAACCAAACAAAGAACGAAAGGCCAAAATAAACATGATAGAATACAGTTCGAGCGATACCTCCGAGGACGAAGCAGAGGTGAACATAGCCGAGTGGGCCAAAGGTTCTAAAAAGCCACTCGTATGCTCTCTACTTAAGCCGACAAAGAATAAGGCGGAAGTCAAGTACTCGTATGATGTGTCAAAGTGTGACAAGATATTTGATTTATTACTACAAGAAAAACTCATAAGGTTACCAGAAGGGCACATCATACCATCGGCCGAGGAGATTAAAAAGCGAAGGTATTGCAAATGGCATCATTCATTCTCCCATAATACTAACGATTGCAATATTTTTCGACAACAGATTCAATCGGCCATCGCCGATGGCAGGCTAAAATTTGCGGAAGAATCGGCTATGCAGATAGATATGAGCCCTTTTCAAGTCAACATGGTTCAATGTTCACGAAAAGAGAGGCCTGCGGAAGAAGATAAGCCGATTAAGGGAGTTGTATCGCGAGACGAGACAGTGCAGATCACTATCGGTTCTATACAAATAGAAGCCGATAAGAATGGACAGAACTCGAGAACGGTAAAACTAAGAGGGGACTTGGAGGTCGGTAAATGGTATCGGGCTGAGAGGGCTCCAAGAAAAACCGATTTCAAACCAAAGCCGACCTTCTCACAACTCCTGGGGAAGTATGAAAGGGTAAGTCGAAGGTGTGACCCTCAACGCCGCCAGAACTTGCATCAACTAAGGCAAAAGAGGGACGAGCGTTGGCGGCGGATATGTCATGTCGGCCACCATCGAGGAAGAGAAACATCGACAATGTCCCTTTTGGCGATTTCTTTGGGAGAAAGGGATGACCTTACCAACAAGAGTGTCTTGTCCTATGCAACACTCGGTGCATATCGGCCAAACCGGTCTGTAAAAGATAGGTTGTCTAGACCGATATATCTGATCATCCAGATATGAGCGATGAGCCGATCCATAGAAGGTTGTCAACATCGAGCAAGGCGAGTCCTCCCAAAATCAAGAACTATCGGCTAACACGGGTAGAATGGAATCCGGCAATGAGATGAGCAATTTAGCCGAAAGATACGAAAGCCGATAGAACCTAAACCTAGGTGGTGCCCCCCATGTCTTAGCAAATCACAACGCAGAAGGCTTCAGCGATTGAAAACACAAGAAGAAAGGGAGGCCGAAAAGGAGAGCGAGAGGGATCGGATGTTCAACAAATTAAGACCGGTACCAATTTTGAAAAAGGAGTGGAGAAAAAAGGAACAAATCGATAGTGATTCAGACCAATCGATTGAATCCGGTTCTCCGATGATCCGGGATGATACACCACCGATGGATGTAAACATGGTATTCGCTCTACCTGCCGAGTTCAAAACCGAGGAATCGGCTGAAGAAGTGTTCGCCCAGTTATGTCTCGGAGCACCAGACGCTGTGTTCGAAAAGCCACAAGACATGCATCGGCATCTGAAACCATTATATCTAAAAGGGTATATTAATGGCCGACCGATATCTCGTATGTTGGTCGATGGCGGGCGACGATCAATCTAATGCCGTTAAGTACTTTCGTAAAGTTGGGTAAAGCCGATGAAGACTTGATCAAGACCAATATGGTGCTAAATGACTTCACGGGAGATCCAACCGGCTAAAGGCGTGATGGTGTCGAAGCGACGATCGGTAATAAAACTTTGCCGATTGCATTTTTGTGATTGAAGCCAAAGGCAATTACGGCGTGCTCCTTAGGCGGATCGATCCATGCCAATTGCTGTATACCATCAACTATGCACCAAAAATTGGTGCGGTGGAACGATGATACAAAGAGAAGTCGTGCCGCCGACACATCGGCTCACATCGCCATGGCTAGCCACGATACCAATTGGCCACGAAGAAGCCGAGTGTATATCGGGAAAAGCCTTGGACAATTGCGATTTTATCTGCGTGAGAAGTCGGGATTCAAGCCGATCAGCGTCAAACCCAACACGCTTGATCGGACAGCGAAGTAGTAAGAAGATGGAGTACAAGACACTAGCAAAGCTACAGGAAAGGGCGAGAGCTATCGGCAAACAAATCTGAAGAAGTCGTTGAGGATTTTGAAGAAGAAAGAAAAGGGTTAGGATTTACTTCGCCGATTTGCTCGAAGAGATTGTTATTGGGGAAGGTGATAATAAAAGACCAACGCGTTTGTAAGTGCTAAGTTAGAACCCGGTTATAAAGCAAAGTTGGTCGAAATACTCAAGAAATACAAGGATTGCTTTGCATGGGAGTATTACGAAATGCCAGGTTTAAGCCAAATGACTAGTCGAACATCGGCTGCCCATAAAACCTGGTATCGGCCATTCAAACAGTACCTAGGCGGTTTAATCCTACGTTGTATGACGCTATAAAGGAAGAAGTAGGACGATTGCTGGAGGCAAAGTTTATCCGCCTTGCCGATCTGCCGAGTGGGTCTCAAACATCGTCCTGTGAAGAAGAAAAATGGCAAACTTAGGGTATGTGTCGATTTTAGAGATTTAAACAAAGCTACACCAAAGGGCCAGTACCGATGCCTATAGCCGATATGCTTATCGATGCTGCATCTGGGAACAAAATAATAAGCTTTTTGGGCGGAACGCCGGATACAATCGATACTCATGGCGGCCGATATACCCAAGACGGCTTTCGGATGTCCCGGAGCTTTAGGGCTATATGAATGGAAAGTTATGACCTTCGGTTTAAAAATGCCGGTGCTACTTATCAACGTACTATGAACCATATTTTCCATGATTTGATCGGCAATCTTGTGGAAATATACATTGACGACGTAGTGGTAAAATCCAAAGAAGGCGGCAACATTTAGCCGATCTGGAAAAAATGTTCGAAAGCACAAGGTTACATGGGTTAAAAATGAACCCTCTCAAATGTGCTTTCGAGTATCGGTGGACAATTTCTTGGGTTTACGATTGCATGAAGGAGGGATTGAAGTAGACCAAACTAAAGTGAAAGCCATAGCCGATACTAAACCACCGACAAGTAAAAGGAGTTGCGGTGTTGATTGGGAAAATCAACTACTTGCGACGCTTTATCTCAAACTTGTCGGGGCAATTCAGGCCTTCACACCGCCGCTGAAAATTAAAAATGACCAAGAGTTCAAATGGGAAGCCGATCGGAAAAAGCCTTCAACGACATAAAAGGTTATCTCGATGAGTCCACCAAGATTGACCGCACCGAGACACGGTATACCTTTTAGACTATATCTATCGGCTGAAGGTGATTCAATTGGAGCAGTTTTAACACAAGAAGCCGATGGGAAAGAACGAGCAATATTTTACTTAAGCCGACGTCTTCTAGATGCAGAAACCAGGTATCCCATAGTAGAAAAATTATGCTTATCATTATATTTTGCTTGCACCAAGTTAAGACATTATATGCTGGCTTCCAAATGCGTTATAATATGCAAAACCGATGTAGTTAAATACATATTATCAGCGCCCATCCTGCGGGGACGGCTTGGTAAATGGGCGTACGCCCTAACAGAGTTCGAGTTATCCTATGAGTCGGCTAAATCTGTGAAAGGACAAGCTGTGGCCGATTTTATCACAGGGAGTGAAACATTAGGGACAACTAGTGTAACTCCTTGGCAAATCAGATTTTGATGGGTCCATTTGCCAAGAAGGCGAAGGCATCGGTGTGATATTAATTTCACCTAGGAAGCAGGAGTATGACTTCATGTATCGGTTAAATAGCCGATGTTCAAATAACCAAGCAGAATACGAGGCATTACTAAGAGGCCTACAATTGTTAGATAGCATCGGGGTAAAAGACGTTGAAGCTTTTGGAGACTCGATGTTAATCGTACAGCAAGTCAAAGGGGAATACCGATGCAACGACGGTGCGCTAACTCGGTACTTACATCAATGCCTCCAGATCATCGAGATGTTCACTACATTTTCCATAGAACATATCCCCAGAGAAGCTAATAATAAAGCAAACCGATTGGCACAATGTGCATCAGGGTACAAGATTGAAAGCCGACAGGGACCAATCGAGCTAAACGTTTGGCTGATTTTATGTGTTCACCCTGTCGACTGGAGAACAGAAATAAGGGATTATTTGTCAGATCCAGCCAAGCCGACCGAGCGAAAGGTCAGGCGCAAAGCACTCAAATATGTCCTACTAGAAGATGTATTGTACTTTCGGACTATGGAAGGTTTGTTGTTAAAATGTCTGGGAACCGAGGAAGCCAAAGTAGCAATGGGAGAAGTCCATGAAGGCATTTGTGGATCACATCAATCGGCCCATAAGATGAAATGGGTACTAAGGCGAACAGGATATTTTTGGCCGACGATGTTGGAAGATCGCTTCAAATACTATAAAGGGTGCCAAACGTGCCAAAAGTTTGGTAACATACAGTCAGTACCAGCATCGGCTTTGCATCCGATCATCAAGCCATGGCCATTTAGAGGATGGGGTATAGACATAATCGGCCAAATATTTCCATCATCCAAAGAAAGGACATAAATTTATCCTTGCAGCCACAGATTATTTCTCAAAATGGGTTGAGGCTGTACCACTCAAGAAGGTTACTAGCAAAGAGCTAATCGCGTTTGTAAATGAACACATCGTCCATCGGTTTGGAATTCCACAGACAATAACTACTGATCAAGGGACCGTGTTCATGTCTAACGAGTTCAAAGGTTTTGCGGAAAGTCTTGGGATAAAATTACTCAACTCCTCCCCTTATTACGCTCAGGCCAATGGACAAGCCGAGTCGTCGAACAAGACATTGATAAAACTAATAAAAAGAAGAATTGAGGAAGAACCAAGGAAATGGCACTCAATACTATACGAAGCTTTATGGGCTTATCGGCTATCTCAGCACGGATCAACTAAATTGTCACCTTTTCAGTTGGTATACGGACAAGAAGCCGTTTTACCCGTGGAAATCAACATCGGCTCGATGAGGCTATATGAGCAAGATAAGGTATCAGCCGATGAATACAAACAGGCAATGTTCGACAATCTGGATGATTTGGTTGAACTAAGGCTGATCACACTAGATCGGCTTAAAAGGAATAAAGAGAGGGTTGCTAGGGCGTATAATAAGAGGGTGATTTTAAAATCGTTCAACCAAGCCGATTTGGTATGGAAAACCGTGTTGCCGATCGGATCTAAGGATAATCGATTTGGCAAATGGTCTCCGACATGGGAAGGACCTTACAAGATCAATCGGCTGATTGACGGAAATTCGTACATATTAGAGTCCTTAGGTGGGTTCGTCCTACCTAAAGCAATCAATGGAAAATATCTGAAGGCATATCACCCAAGCATATGGGTCGGATCCTGATCGGGAGAAAGACATCAGGATCAACCACAAAGACATATATATAAAGTTGGGCATAGTCAACCAAATCAGTTAAACACAGTCACGGATTAAAACATTGTTTACAAAAATCGGCTACAGAGTCAGTACAGCAAATCAGTTCATAAAAGGATGATGCTCTATTCACAGATTAGTGAAGCCCTGAACCAGGCAGGTGGGCTCCCAAAGCCGATAGTGCCGCCGCCGCCCTACCGATGGTAGCTTGAACGCTGTCTATCAATTGTTGATCGGCTACTGCATCACCCGGGACTGGGATTATCTTGGCCGATTGGTTCTTGACTTGGGCGAAAACTTCGCCAATTTGCCGCCTCTGGACGGCCAGTGAAGACGTTGAGTCAGTGATGCTGAGCTGACATTCCGCAAGTTCTTTTGTAACAAGAGCCAGCTGTTCTTCAAGTTTGGCCTTGGTCGATTCCAGCTCATGGGCCCTGCTCTTAGTCGTTTTAAGTATAGCTGCACCTTGGTCAAATGTGCTCTTTCGAGATTTGGCATCAGATATGAGTTTGTCCAAAATCTCTTGGTCAGCTTGTTGGGCCTTCCTCTGTTCGGCTCTCAGCTTGGCTGATTCCACATCCAGCCGACGAGCGTCCAAGTGGCAGACCTCTAGCAGTGCATTCATGGCGGCAGGAGGGAGATCGGCTTGCATGGCCGCCATGGCATCCCTCAGTGGTTGCGTATTAGCCAAAGAAGCGCCTCTGGTTGCATCACTTCATCCAGAAGACGATTAAGTCGTTGTTGCATACCCGGCTGGGCAGTAACGACGGCAGATGCTGGCGCGGAAGCAGCTATGATGCGCTGGATATCGGCTGGATAATCGTCGGTAGCCACAATCTCCGGATCGTCAAGCTCGTCCAGAGTGAATCCCAGCAAATCGGCCAGATCAGTTGATAACGCTTTGGGGTCATGATCAGGACTATCGATCGTCGAGGCGATCTGGCCGGCGGTGTTGGAGAGATAGCCGATTTGACACTTTGGAGATCGGCTAAAACCTCCGCTTACTTGCACCGACGGAGATTGCTAGGGATAGAGAATAAAATCAGCAATGCAAGATAAGCGTAAAAGTGATGTAAGCAAAGAATAAAACTTACATCAGTAGCCGAGTGCTCCGGAGAGCCATCGGGTTGCCGCCTCGTAGTGCAGGCGGCGCTGGCAGATTTCTTCCTCCTCTCTGCAGCGACTTCAGGTTAGCAGTTATCAAAACAAGGGATATAACGACTAATGCAAGAGTAGCTTACTTGGGATGCGCCAAGCGAGCTAAGTCCGATAGAGATGGACCTTGGATATCCAAGTTGCCTGAAGTATACCCCGTAGTGCCGATGATTGACCTGGGCGTCGTCGGCCATCGCCGCATGAAGCGTGGGGATCGATCGCTTGTTCACCAAAGACTTCGTACCAACCTAAAGAGATCAGAGGCATTTTAGTAAAAGTCGATAATTAATATAAAAACAGAAGGATACAAGGCAGACGGTACCTCTCTGACTCTTGAAGAATTGCTATAACCCGAACTCGTCTTTGGAACCGAGATACTACCGTCGGCTCATGAAAGTCGGGAAGAAATAGGTGAATTATGGCCGACGGAGCCTCGCCCATGAGTACGGCTTCCGATATTCTTGTCCACCATCATGCGAGAATGCAATGGCCGTGAGACTTAAGAACAAAATTTGGTGTCGAGAGAATTTGCAATCCATCGGCTACTTCGAGAATAACCTCAGCGGCAACGCTGTTGGTTACCCGAGCTCGGGGCTCGACACAAGATAGCAAAGGAAAAGATGGGATAGTTTGCCCAAAACCCAGTTGACGAGCGTAAACCGAAGGGTGGTAGAACTCATAAGGCTAGTGAAATGTCCGATTGCGGGTATTCAAGCCGGCGTGAATGATGCAAGGGTGAGGAAGATTTTGTACAAATCTAAGGTAGATTGGGGCATTGAAGAACTATCGACATCAAGGTGAAGGAATGATGGGTAAGGGCAATCGGCTAAATCAGTATATGGGAAAAAATCTTGCTGGCCGAAGGAAGTCCTATCTAGAGAGAGGAAGAAATTGAGGTATTTATGAAAGCCGACTGGGTCCATTTTTAGTTCCTCAGCCGAAGACATAATAAACCGCTCGCCATAGGATCGGCTGGCTCTATACTGTGGGACAACATGCTCCAGGTTGTCCTCCCGAGGAAAAGTGGAACTCCCCGAAGGATCGGATAAAATGGATCGACTAAACATGCAATAAAGCCATGTTTGAATAAACCACAGAGGGCCTCCTATGTTGCCAACAACATGTTTGGCAAAACCAGAAAAAAGTCGGCTACGAATCACATACATCATTTGGTATACCGCCCCTAGGAACATCTTACCAAGGGAAAGCCGACGCCCCTCTACTAGACGCTCCGCTACTAGCTGAAAGGTTTGAGTGGGGCCAAGAGAAGCACCGCAGAAGAGGTATCGGTCTAACCAAAGATTGAGAAAAGCGGTATGCTCTTGGTCACCGATACCCGACCGGGTGACTCTATTATTATTCTCGATATATTTGTGCGGCCTCGCCTTTCTTGCGGATTAGTTTGAAAGAAGGTTTTCCATCGAAGGTCGATAGCTGATCCCCATCCGCCTAAGACAGCCTGATTGGGCTACATCGGCGAGTAGGGCCGATTGGGCCTGACGGAATAAAAAGGCGTTCAAGGAATCGACCAAAAGTAGCATCTTTGCGGCTACCAAGGGCTCATTAGCTTCGAGGGTCGGCTAGGCTCAAAGATAAAGACTTCGGCTATACCCATCCTCTCCCATTCTACCCTCTTACGAGCCGATACTGATAAACCAAGATCTCCATCCTTTAAGGCTAGTGGGCCAGGCCCTAAAACTTTTCCCCACTCGGAGATATTATACCCAAAGAAATGATAAGGGAGTCTAGGGATCTCGGTATTAATAAGCGTGTCTGCCGACATGCTACCGATCGGTCCTAAGTAGAATTGATTTGAACTTTGAGGAATCGGAATGAATACGAGAGGGTCCATTTCAGCCGATTTTGAAAGAACAAGAGAAAAGATGACGAAGAGCCGATGATGCGTAAATCGAGAGCTTGAAAGCGTGAAAATGACCGCGGGGGACCCCATATTTATACCGCGATGAAAGAAGGCGAGCAAGCGGGATCAGTTGAGCATTTAAAGCGCACCGAGATTTTTACGGCGCGGTTAATGGGGTGGTTCCCAAAAAAGGATTCTCCCATAAAAACCGATACGAATGAAAAGCCGATATATTCTTTTTGGAAAATAACAAGTTATTTTCCAAAAACAAGAAGGCATATGTTTGCACCAAAATTCGGCATGTATTGAAATCGGTCTAAAAATAGAAAAGAAGTATTCATACGGAAAGGAATCGATGCGACTCGGAAAAGGAATCCGTTTCTAAAAGGAAAGGAAATTGGATAAGAGGCCGATACGGGTAAACACCGTATCCATGTGCGACTCGAATCGGCCAGGCGTGTTATAAAAGGGGGTGGACGCCAAGCAAAGAAATCAATCAATTTCCAACAAAAACCTACTTTTACGAGTCTTTTTTACATTGCTTTAGCTTCATAGATTTCTCTGCAAGTCGACGGAATCAACATAGCTGCGCATCGCCGATTGTTGGTTTTGGCCGATTTCACCCAGGTTTGATTTGCTTCGTTTTGTTGCGCATCGCCTTCCCGAAGCCGATTTTACCTTATATCCGGATCAACTGTAACCGGTTGATCTAGTTATCTCCTAATCGATTCTTGCCGATTAGCGAAAAGCCGATAGATCTTTGTTTATCGGCTTTGATCGAATTACAAATTCTACCTTGTCGATTTCAGGTCAAATCGACTGGCACGCTCTGCAAACCCGGTGTTTGTCTTGTGTGTTCGAGGCCGAAAACCCCCTTCACATTTTTGGCGCGAACATTTAGAAAAACTAAACTAGTGATTGGTTCAGTAATCTTATCTGAACTAGATTAGAACAAAAGCACGTTCTTTTTTTTCTTCTTCAACCAGTAAAAACAAGTTTTGTGCTCTGAGACTGATTCTTTATTTGAACATATACTTGGAGAAACAAGATAAATGCCTCCGAGAAATTTTTGTGATGAATCTCAAGAAAAAAAAAACATGGAGAATCTTAATTTGAGTTATGGATGTAACTCATCCTACTATTATTATTATTTTTCATCTGCTTTTCATCTTTATTTGTTTCAAGTTATGCGCTCTGAATCTGTCCCAAAAAATTGTACACGCCTGAGTGTAACGGATTATGCTTGTAGCTGCTAAATGCAAGTCGTTTAATTAGTTTGTACATGGCTTGCATGTCACATGCTAGTAGGAATTTTCATCAGTAATATAGAGGGTGTCCTTTAAAGCTGACAAGCATGTATGTTTACACTACTGACAATAGTTTCCCGATCCTCGCGATTGCCTCCCGATCGAAGAACTGATGGTTCGTTGTGCTGTTTACATTCTACACGTAAGAGCCGAGACGGAGAGGTCGATCCCAAGCCGGCAGTGCGACGAAAGTCATGAAACGTGCGTACCAGTTTTTTTCACCAATAAGGCGAAAGGGATATATCGGTGCTGATTCAGATCGGTACCTACTTTTGTTTTTTTAGAAATTTTAAAGTGCTGGTAGTATATGGTGAGCAGTAGAAATCAGATCAAACTATTATTTTGTAGATGGTATTCTTACTACTATACTACCGGAAGAAGTATAAATAAATACTAAATAACGAGCTATTTTACGGTACGCTAAATTCAATACAAACCGTTCATTCTTTTCGATCAAATATATCAGATTAACTAGAATCTATTTATACTTCATATATATTGAAGTAGAGTAGTAAAAATACCATAACAAATCAACAGTTAAATCCTGTTTCTATTACCCACTATATACTGCCAGTATAACACACAGTAAAATTTCTCTAAATAATACGATTTATTTCATAAAAAAAATAAATAACCCACATTAAATTTAATATACTATTGTTAAAAAAAAACCCTACATTTGAGTTGTCTCTGACAGGTGGAGAGTGAGCTCCAAGTCTCCGAGCTGGATGCACGCGCCGCGGGCGTTTCGTACACCTGCCCGTGAGCAGCTTGCACGTACACGGCGGCAGCATATCACGTTCGACACGGAGGCGGCTCACACATTGGCGTGCGTTACTCGTCACTCACCTGCCGCTCGGTTCTTCCCGCGGATAGCACCAGCAGTTGCTGTTTCAGCTCAAGCCTCCTTCGTCCTCATTTGGATACCGGACAAATGACAAAAGGCCAGGGCTAGCTAGCTCGCTCCTCCGGCGAATCTCCCTCCCAGATTGAAGACCTTTCATTTGATTTCCGAAAAAAAAAGGGGACCTTTCATCTGTGCCTTTCGTCCATCCTGTTGGTGAAGACTTTCCAGTAGATCGAGTAGTAAGCCACGACGCTATCCTGCTGGTGAAGACTTTCCACTCCAGTAGATCGATCGAATGGATAGATCCTTAGATCATGTAGGCTAAGTAATACTTTCTCCGTCCAAGTTTTATTGGACGTATTTTTTTTTTTGAATAGTTCTATTTATAGATATAGCATATTTTATATTTTAATATAAATTAGTGTCATATTCTATTTGTATCCTCAATAAATATTCAGATTTAATTATTAGGAGCAGTCTCGTTGTTTTTAATATGTACTAAGAAAAAATACGTGAAAATAAACTTGGACATACTACACATGGTTTATTTGTAACTCTTGTAGTAACTTGCATTGTGACGCGTGTGTGGCCTTGAGGTACGGTTGCATCACGGTGGCATCTAAAAGAAAATGTGACGGTCCATATGATAGGACGCGTCGATCAAGACGAAGCATTAGTGATCTTAGTTTTTTTTTTTTCGAGTGAAAACTCCTGACTGGCACTCTGGCAGACACGTTAGGTCAGTAGTACTGCAGTTGCAGATTGCAAATGCAGTGGATCCACAAGCCTGAACAGTGAACAATTTTGGTTTGGGCCTTCAGGTAACCCTGTGTTCTCTGAAAAAAAGCCTGTTCATGTAGCAAACTAGACCTACTAAGAGCCCCTGTTGTGAACGGCTATGGGCTTGTCTCTTCTACTTTTTTTTCTCTCTCCCATTTTCCATTGTTATTTTCAGGAGAAAATTCTCCGTGTGTCACTAGAGTTATCCAACCCCTGATTTGCCATTAGAAAAAATTCCTTTCCTGTATGGCGTCAAGGTTCTTCTTTGTTCCCTTCCATGTCATTTCCGTTGCCTACTCTGTAAGAGAATAAAAGATCGGTTTATTCTTGTGTGCGATGAGTAATTAATTGTGTTTTTGAGTCTTTGGTGTTTAAGTTTGAGTTTGCTTTGGAATGAGTAATTTGAGTTGCTGTAGTAGCCCAGGATCAGAGGTTGGGACCTTGACTAGTCGAATTTTTTAAATGGTCAAGGCTTCACTGGTCGGAATCTTGCCAGATCGGCTCTTAAGATGTCGGGGCACCCTTAAGTGGTTATAAGCTAAGGTGGGATTGTTAGTTGTGTGATTGTTCAGCTGATTACTGTTTATCATTTTCAGCAATGCTATATGATGTGTTTTCCTTGTATGTGATGTTTGCAAGACTTCATAGCTATGTCATTGTGAGGCGAAGGAGATCTGGATTAGGCTGGGATAGCTGAGGTCCAGACGGTCAAGGTGAACGAGGATTAGTATGACAAGTGGATGGATGAGATGCTAACTTGAGCCCTACTCAAGCGAACGAGGATCGTTAGATCAAGAGTTCGCGGGGGAGTAGTGGTTAGTACGTGGATATGTGGATAAAATATGTTATGTTGTTGGGTTGCGGGTTACCTCATTTATGTGTGAGGAAGTAAATCTCAACCCTTGATGAGGTTTATTGAGGGTCAAAAAAGTCATCTGAGGGTGGACATTGCTCCCATTGTGCTATAAATAGAGGGGTGGAGGTATGCCTCTATTCTAAACTTGTAATAGGGTATTATTTGGTTGCTTGATAAAAGCTTTGCCCACCTGGCTTTGAAATCTCCCTTCTCCAAGTGTTGCAAGATTTATTTTTCATGTTCTGAAATTCATTTTAGTTCTTGCATCTTTACTCTTTGTACTTTGGATTTGCCTCCCCTCCTTCTAAGTGCTTTTGGATTTTGTGCCAAAGATGAAAAATTGCTGAATGAATCTTCTATAGATTATATCCCAGTTTTCTAGACAATCTACAACATTTTCTTTTTAGTTCTTACAAGAAATCGATCTTCTGTGCTTAGAAAAAAAAAGATCATTGTAGATCGTGTTCTTTTGTATTTAAAGTGTTGCTCTCTAGTGGTCTTAATTGCCGTGACTTGTGGGATGTCATTCAAGACTATCTTGATCAACAGAACCCCACGACCAAGCTCAAGGTGAAGTTTCTATTTTAGACCTAGCTTTGGTGCAACCTTCACTAAATTGGAAAAAGGTCGGAACCTTTACATCACTCCTTGCGATTGAAGATTCGAATAGGTTCCTGACATCCATAGGAAGGTGCGCACAAAGTTTTACAGTTTTAGATTAGCCGATCAAAAGTTATATCGATTTTTGTTTTTGAGACCATGCTGATTTTTACTATTCTTTCGAGTACTGTTCATCTCAACACTGTTCATCTGAGCACTGTTCATCTGACCTCAACTTGGTCAGGTACGGTATTGTTTATCTGACCTTGACTAGGTCAGAGTATTGTTCATCCGACCTACTGGTTGATGATACTATTCATTCGATCTCAACTGTTCGGATTTTATAGTTTATCTGATCTATTCTCTTGGTGGTTTGAGTTTTCAGAGGAAAATTTTATTTGGCTCCTATTCACCCCCCCTCTAGTTGCCCTTTTAGTCCTTCAGAGAAGGAGACCAGCTCTGTCGATCTTGCCGTGACCACGGATGGACACCAATGGATTGTGCTGGACCAAAAATAGTATTTCCAGATTGCTTCCTACTTGTATAATATAACATATCTCTTTCTCCTAATTGTGTATCTCTTCCTTGTTGTACAAGTACCTAATCCCCTATACATACATCTATATATTGTGAAGCAATACATCAAATGAAGGCATGCGATCGCAGCCTTTCGTGGTATCAGAGCTAATCATTTTTTGAAACGATTTTGCTCGTTCCTCCCGCCTTCAGTGCATCGACTTCTTTTGACCGACACCCGTGCCATGAGCAACCTCACTGAAGAACAGCGTTGTGCGTTGTCGCCGAAGAGGAGCGCCTTACCGAAGAGCCGATATAGAGCTCGATCTATTCTTGTTTCTTGATTTCAAGTTTGATATGGATGGGGTATCCAAGGAATTGGTTTAATTTTTTAGCAATTCCTCTACTTCTAGTTTTTAATTTTGATTTATACTATATCCTCATGTTTCATTTGATGGCCATGCTCGTGGGGTGCTCGGAGTGGGCAAAGAGGAGAGAGAGAAGCCATCTTTAAGGTCCATGACAGGCGGGTGGGGTGCAATCGCCTCACACGGTGGTGGAGGATAAGGATGAGAAGTGGGGGCTTGTTGCGAGCGGGTGCAGTTAGTGGCTGCGGCTGCTATGATGAGTGGCCAAGAATGGGGAGGGAGAAAAGGACGATGAGCTCACCAGTAGAGGTGGGGGAGAGAGAGGGGAGGGGGGGTTGGGGAGGACAGAGAAGGAAGAAGATGATGGTAGGGTGGCGATTTTTGGGTTTAATGGCAACTCCAACTAAAGAAAGTGATAGGAATGGTATGGAAGGGAACAAATGAAAAACTTAGTGGCATACATGAAGCGAACTTTTTTTCCGGTAGCAAGTTAGAGATCGTGATAACTTTCATTGACTTATAGAGTATGAGTTTTTCTTCTTCTATTTTTAACACCAAAGATTATACTCCCTCTGGCCTTAGGTCACCAAAACATGTTGTTTTGGGATACATACAATCAAATTTTTGAAAATTTAGCTATTAATATATTTATACTATTTAAATTGGATACAAGAAAATCGTGTTTGTAGATTTTTATTGAAGAGTAATTGTATAATGTTATAGTTTTAGTGTATTTTATAAGTATCTTATAATAGAAATTAGTGGACCAAGTTATGTTTTAGGGATTCTACCGATTTCTAAACAACATGTTTATGTTACGAGGGAGTATACGGCTTGCTGTTAGATGACATAGCCACATCGTAGATATGATATTTAGGGCTATATACACAAAACAAAAAAGAAAAACTAGGAAATGGTATCCTGTTGTACCATTCTTCAATCTTTCTCTCTCCTCTCTCTCATTGCCGTGACAAGGGGGTGCCGCCACCGCAGCCGACGGGTTCACCGCCCCC
Organism: Rhipidocladum racemiflorum; assembly: GCA_036346355.1. Lineage (NCBI taxonomy): Eukaryota > Viridiplantae > Streptophyta > Magnoliopsida > Poales > Poaceae > Rhipidocladum > Rhipidocladum racemiflorum. Next base: position 5,946,698 of record CM070575.1, read on the forward strand.
TGTTGTAAACGGAGGCTATGTGGTGATGACACAACAGTGGGTGGCGATGGTGGGCGATGGATGTGACGCCCTGCTCCTACCCTCCCCGAACGCCGTTGCGCCAACGTTCGCCCGCCCTTCCTGCGCGCCGCGTCGCCGCCAGCCCCACGCAACCGCCGCCGCTGAATCCGCGCACACCGTTCGGCCGGCCCGCGTCGCCTTTCCCCTATAAAACTCCTCGAGGCCCCTCTCTCTGTGCCTCTCCCTATCGCCCTTTGCTCCCCTCCTCCCAGCGCCGCCGCCGTCTCCGGCTCATTTGCCGGACCGCTTCACGCCACCCCATCGCCGAGCTCCCCCACCTCTCTCCGGCCTCCTCCGACCCCGCCGCCTGTGCCACCACCTCCGCCGCCTAGCGCCGCCGCCTCCTTTTCCCGCTCGAGGCCGGCTAGCCGCGCCATGACATACATCCGTCTGGTCGCGCCCGGCCATCTGCGTCGTCGTCGCCCGATCCACGGGTCTCGTAGACGTGGTCCACGGCCCGGGCCGGCCCCACCCGTCAATTTAAAAAAAATCGAAAAACCCTTTATGACATCATGCTGACGTCATAAAGCGGATTTTCTTTTTAAAATAAATCCAAAAACTGAATTCCAGCCGCTGTCGTCAGCGTTACGCAATCATTCGGATTTCCTTTATAAAAATAATTCCGAAAATTCCAGAAACTCCTTTTTAATTGTTTTTAAACTTTCGGGAGCCCGTTTTCGAACGGGCCAACTCTGTTTGGCTCCGTTTTTCTTCCTAAATTCATTTAAAATCTTAAATTTTAGTTTAGTGCTAGTTTGAAATTCAATTTTAATTTATTTAGATTTTATTTTAATTTGGGTGTTTTTCGCGCGTTGATTACGGAGAGTCCAAGGAGTTCCCTAGCGACGAATTCGAGCAGCAACTCGTCGAACCAGGCAAGTTACACCCCCCTTGACCATGTTGCTCCCAGTTTGTGAACTTGTATGTTAAATTTTAAATTATTGCATGCTTATTTGTTATAGACATTAATTTTCGACCTAGTTTTAAATGATAGATATGACCATTATTGATGTGCCACTTTTGATGTTTGAATTCTGATACCCTTGTAACCTTAGGGAAAATATAAACTATAACTATGGTAATAGTTAGACATTGCTTAGAATTGAACTTAGGAAGTTTTGAGGAACTTTATGCCAAAAGGATGTCATGTTTAAATGGAAACTTATGTTGATCAATATTACTATTAACGTGGTAATAGTATGGTTAAAATGAAAATGACTTAGACCGGGCGAGAAATGGTTGGAAAGTGGGGAGATTGATGTTCTGGGTTCATGGAAAGACTCGCCTAGTCAATTAAGGACCGGTCTGAGTTTCGCTGTATGTAAAGCCTAATCGTACTACCACGAGTCTGGAATGGGACAGACCTGGCTAGCCATATTAAATCATTCCATGGACAGTCATGCCATATGGGGGTAGTGGTGTGGTGAAAATGTGATGCTGCCATTTTGGCTCAAGAGGGGGCTTCTGAATAGAGGGATTCTTTCAGTAGTGAAACCTTAGCGGGCATGACTACATGTATGAATTAATATAGAGGCCTTGTCATAATTTTCTCTGTCACTCACCAAAGGAAGTGTGCTGACACAAAGGGAAATATTATGTCTTGTGGGTAAAGTTGTACAAACTCTGTAGAGTGTCAAGCTAATCGATTAGCCGCGCCCGCGGTTATGGGCATGCCGAGCAAGCCATTCTCAGATTAGACTTTAGTAAATTAAAATTTGGTTTCCAGAAATGATGTTGGATGGAGGGAGTCCATCATGGGTAAAACTTAGCCAATTATAGGAGAGATTCCTGAGTTAAAGAAAAATGTATAGATTTGATTTTCAGAATAAAGTATGCCTTTTAAAAGTGCTTAGAATATTTATTAAACTGTTTCTTTATGCTTAAATAAACCATATTGCCATCCTTTGATTGCTCGTACATTTATATTGCATTTGTCAGTGTGATTTGCTGAGTACGCTAGTACTCACACTTGCTTAATCGGCTGCTTCAGAGGAGGAGTATCACGATGGTGAGGACCAGTTGGACTAGGCCGTGCCCCCAGTCGATTGTCTGTGGCAAATAAATTGGGCTCTATTTATTGTTCTTCATTTCCGTTGCTTTCATTTAGTCGTTTATTTATTCGTTGGCCTACGCGCCACTTCATTTGCACTCTGAATATTTATTATTAATAAAGAACGTTGGATATGCTATGGTTTCATTTCTACTGTGTGTACTAGCATTTCCTGGACTGGTACAGAATACACAGAGAATTTCGGAGTTGTTTTTCCGGGGTCCGACAAGAGATGGTATCAGAGCCATATCGACTGTAGGTCATAGCCATGGTTTAAACTTAGGGACTATATTTTAAAAGATAAGTAATTTCGAAAACTTTTACTTCTTATTCTCTCTCTCTTCACTCATCCCTTTCTGTTTATAAAAATTCATTTCTAAGTCGTCTCTCTCTCAAAATTTGTAGATGGTCGAGATCCCGATTACGGTGTCGTATGGACGGTACACGGAGAGCTGGATATGACCCGATTCCTTAGATTCACACAGAGACCCGTCTACCATGGCTTCCGGACACGAGCGTTTACACAGGATCAGTGGAGAGTCGAGGTTCACATCTACGCCCAGGACCAAGGCAGGACTGTCTCCCACATCTATGAGGCTCCGATGATGATAGACACTTTCGCCACGGGCATCCAGGATGCAGCCCGTGAGGCAGTACGGACGATGGGGAGACTTTATGAGGTGCAGCTGAGGCCCTCTGAGTTTCGCTACTACCCCATCAAGTATCAGTGCAGCTCATATAGTGCCTACCGCCCCCCTACGACGAGCAGCTCCACCGTCTTGCTTCGACAGGCGGAACTTACAGAGGCTATGGACATGACCTATCAGGACACACTTGACGAGCTGTTGACGACCCAGCAGAGGCTCCGCGAGGTGCAGGAGGAGCTGGCCATGTACAAGGCCGGCAGTGAGGGTTCGTTCGTCCAGGGAGAGACTTCAGAGTACTCAAAGCCTGTCCACATCCCGAAGAAGAGAAAGACCGGCGACAAAAGACTTACTTGAGCCAGTTCCGTGGACCTCAATAGGATTAGGGTCCTCTTTAGATAGTCTAGACGAGGATTGTTTCGATGTGCGAGCTGTTGTTACTTCTTGTGAATAGTCGCCATCATTTGCATGAGGTTTAATAAAGATTTGATTCATTCATCTGTTTTTATTGGAGATTTGGCTTATTTATACTATTATAGTTACATCTCACCCTTCCTTTAGACTTTAAGGATGTATTTAATAAATTTTATTTCAAAAATTTCTACTCTCAACTTATGCTATCTTATCCTCACCTTAATTCATTACCTAAAAGGATTTTAATAATATTTCTTTCCTTTCAAAATTTTAGATGGCTAGTGGCAATTTCACCACAATCCACGGATGGACGCGTATTCTTCAGTACCAGCTACGCTGCCTAGGAATCAGACGGCGACCAGCAACTTGCTTATCACTATGCCAGCACGATACGGGAGACTTCACTTCGCCTTCAGAGGTCATGGCCCCACAAGCTATGACGCAAATGACGCAGCTGCCCGCAAAGCAGTACCGACGGTTCTGTCGTCTCTTCGGCATTCGACTTCGAGGAGCGAGACCTCACTTTGTTCCTCGTAGGCGCTAAGGAAATTAGAACTAAAGCTTAGAAGCTCTTCGAGAAAACCATCCCTTCTTTAATAATTTGTGAGCTGTCTTTTATTCTTTTGTGGCAACCACAACGAATCATTATATAATAAAAGAATTTTTTGGTGTTTATTGGAGTTTATTGCTAGTGTGTGGGGTTTTGGGTAGATCTCTATTATTCCCTTTCCTAATCTTATCGTCGACCGCCAGATGGTGAACACTCGTCGCAATGCCGACAGTCCCCCTCCGCCAGGATTGCCCCTCCTCCCGCAGATGGACCCACCTGGCAGTAGATGATGGAAAATCATAATCAACTTATCCAACTGCTAGCGCAGAGTATCAACAACAATCAGAATGCTCAAGCCGTTGCACCCCAGCATCACCTGCAGAACAAGTTGCCAGAATTCATGAGGACCCAACCTCCAGTGTTCTCCAGCAGTGTTGAGCCTCTTGATGCAGACGACTAGCTCAGGACCATTGAGAAGAAATTGGACATCATTCAGTGTAGTGATCGAGAGCGAGTCCTGTTCGCTTCTCATCAGCTGAGTGGACCCGCTGCTGAGTGGTGGGATAACTTTTGAGTTACTCACCGGGACGCTCAAGCTATCACCTGGGATGATTCTGTGTAAGCCTTTCGCCGAGCTCACATTCCTTCAGGCGTCATTGCATCTCAAGAAGAAGGAGTTCCATTCCTTGCGTCAGGGAGGACACACTGTGACAGAATATCTGTACAGGTTCAATCACTTGGCTAGATATGCTCCAGAAGATGTAGCCACCGATGAAGCAAAGCAGGAGCGCTTCATTGAAGGATTGAATGATGAGTTGGCAGTTCAGCTCATATCTCATGACTACGTTGACTTCCAGCAGTTAGTCCACAAGGCTATTCGCCAGGAGGGCAAGCACCAGGAGATGGAGAGCCGCAAGAGAAGGATGGCTTTTAAGAGGAACAACCCCGGAGGACACCCCAAGCCTCGCACCGCGATGCCTCAGCCTCCGCAGCATGTCAGACCTCAGGTTCCTTCTTCATCCAGGGCATTAGTGGCACCGCAACGTCCTGCCAACCCCAACTTCAGGCCACCTCCAGCCCCGGCAGCCGGCAGGCAACCAGATCTAGAGGACTACACAGACTTCAGCTGGAGTTCAGTGCTAATACTGTCATGAGATGGGACATTTTGCGAACCAGTGCCCTAAAAAGAGAGCAATGCTAGCACCAACACCGGCCAGACCCAACCCTTCAGCTCTTTCAGCTGCAGCTCCTAAGAAGCCGATACCAGCAGTATGAGGCCGTGTCAACAATATCACGGCAGAGGAAGCCCAGGATGCTCCGGATGTGGTCGTCGGTACGTTCCTTGTAAATTATATCCCAACATCAGTTTTATTCGATTCTGGAGCTTCACATTCTTTTGTTGCTAGTCGATTTGTGGGTAAGCATGGGATAGCCACCTTTCCTCTTGTCAATCCCATGTTAGTCAGCTCTCCCGGCTTAGAAGTAAGAGTCGACTCCATTTGCCCAAAAATCCCTTTGATTATAAAAGGAGTGACATTTCTAGCCAATTTAATAGTTTTGCAATCCCAAGATTTGGATGTGATCCTTGGTATGGACTGGTTAACCAAGAATAAGGGTCAGATTAATTACTCTAACTGGACTATTGAGCTCACCCATGAAGATGGAATCAAGGTTGAGTTTGAGTCCAAGAACAATAGGGGGAAACAAGTCAGTCTCAATAAACTCAAGAGTTTAAGTATATAGCAAGTGCCAGTAGTACAAGAGTATCCAGATGTTTTTCCAAAGGAGTTACCTGGTATGCCTCCTGATAGAGATGTTGAGTTCATAATCAATCTCGTCCCTGGTATAGCCCCGATTTCAAAGAGGCCGTACAGAATGCCTGCCAATGAGCTGGCTGAGTTGAAGAAGCAAATTCGTGAGCTGCAAGACAAGGGGTACATCAGACCAAGTTCATTACCTTGGGGTGCACCTATTCTTTTTGTCAAGAAAAAGGACGGTAGTATGAGGATGTGTGTGGATTATAGAGCTCTTAATGAAGTCACCATTAAGAACAAGTATCCCTTACCCAGGATCGATCATTTATTTGATCAATTAAAGGGAGCAGGTGTCTTCTCCAAAATAGATCTTCGGTCAGGATATCATCATATGAAAATCCGACCTGAAGATGTGCCTAAGACACAGCCTTCACCACTCGGTATGGACTTTATGAATTCACAGTTATGTCATTTGGGTTGACCAATGCACCAGTCTATTTCATGAATATGATGAAAAAGATGTTCATGGAATTTTTGGATAAATCTGTGGTGGTGTTCATTGATGATATTCTCATCTACTCTAGAGATGAGAAGGAGCATGAGATACATTTGAGATTAATATTGGAAAACTCAGGGATCGCCAACTGTACGCTAAGTTTAGCAAGTGCGAATTTTGGTTGAAGGAAGTAGGGTTTCTTGGTCATATTGTGTCCGCAAGTGGAGTGGCGGTAGATCCAGCAAAAGTAGAAGCAGTAATGGGTTGGGAGCAACCCAAGTCTGTCTCTGAGGTTAGAAGTTTTCTGGGATTAGCTGGATATTACCAGAGGTTTATAGAAAGTTTCTCCAAGCTTGCACGTCCAATGACTCAACTCTTGAAGAAGGAAAAGAGGTTTGAATGGACAGAATCATGTGAGAAAAGATTAGTAGAGCTAAAGAAAAGACTTATCTCAGCACTAGTCTTAGTTCTACCAGATATTCACAAGGATTTTGTGATTTACTATGATGCCTCGCAGCAAGGATTAGGTTGTGTGTTGATGCAAGAAGGAAAAGTGGTAGCTTATGCATCACGACAGCTAAAACCTCATGAGAGCAATTATCCTACTCATGACTTAGAGCTAGCCGCGATTGTGCATGCTCTGAAGATTTGGCGATATTATGTCTTGTGGGTAAAGTTGTTCAAACTCTGCAGAGTGTCAAGCTAATCGATTAGCCGCGCCCTCGGTTATGGGCATGCCGAGCAAGCCATTCTCAGATTAGACTTTAGTAAATTAAAATTTGGTTTCTAGAAATGATGTTGGATGGAGGGAGTCCATCATGGGTAAAACTTAGCCAATTCCAGGAGAGATTCCCGAGTTAAAGAAAAATGTATAGATTTGATTTCCAGAATAAAGTATGCCTTTTAAAAGTGCTTAGAATATTTATTAAACTGTTGCTTTACGCTTAAATAAACCATATTGCCACCCTTTGATTGCCAGTACATTTATATGCATTCTCTGTGTGATTTGCTGAGTACACTAGTACTCACCCTTGCTTAATTTGCTGCTTCAGAGGAGGAGTATCACGAATTCACGATGATGAGGACTAGTTGGACTAGGTCGTGCCCCCAGTCGATTGCCTGTGGCAAATAAATTGGGTTCTATTTATTGTTCTTTATTTCCGTTGCTTTCATTTAGTAGTTTATTTATTCGTTGGCCTGCGCGCCACTTCATTTGTACTCTGAATATTTATTATTAATAAAGAATGCTGGATATGCTATAGTTTCATTTCTACTGTGTGTACTAGCATTTCCTGGACTGATACAAAATACACAGGGGATTTCGGAGTTGTTTTTCCGGGGTCCGACAATGGATAGTGAGGAGAGGGCGGAGAGAATATTAGGTTTGGCGGGGTGGTCGACGGAGGAGGGGGAGCCAAAGGTGTAGCGAGGCGATGAGCTCACCAGCGGCTATAGGGGGGTGAGGGCGGTGGAGGAAGTACACGGAGCTGTGACTAGCGCGACGGCAACTGCGACGAAGAAGGGAGGCAATGGAGGTGAGGAAAAGGAAGAGGGAGAGTGAGGCAGGGGCTACACCGTCGAAATGTTCCGTAGTTGCTCTCAAAACAAAGGACACATACTTTTCTTTGATACAACTCAATCGATCTGATCAACACCAAATGGCTGACACCTCTCAATGCAAACCCAACTTTCACAAAATTTTACTAGCATTTGGTAGAAAAAGTCAAGCAATTTATAAAAATAATTGAACCTTTCCTTATAAAACCTGTCTATTAGGTAGGGATCTATATCGAGCCAAGTCATTTTATAGAGGTTTTTTTTTTTGAAATTAACACAGTTTGATTTAATATCATTTTATTTATAGTTTAGAAGTACTTTTAGAATTGAGCTAATGAGCCGAACCAGAATAAAATTCAATTTCATTCAAAATTATCTCGTTTCAATGTTTAACCATGAACAAGTGTAATTAGAGTAATTTTAAACCGAGCCAATAAGCCCCACTAACGAGATGTTTCTTTTCCATTCCTACTCATAGGTTTGATTGGTTGGTAAACTGACTTTTGTGAGTTTGTATTTGTTTGAATATATATTATCAGTTTATCTTACAATATTTTCTTGAGCATTATTGGAGCTCGAGGGTTGGTTTCCTTGGGGGAAAAGTAGACGTGTTTTTAAATAAAGCTTCCTATCCATTAGTCATTATTACGTTTCGTGCGCGACCACGCTAGCCGTACTTAACCAACCCCAATCCCCAACTCTTTCCTCCATCCGTGTCCCCACCGCTTCCTTGGGAAGAGAAAACCCTCATCCAATTCAGCCTAATCCTGCTCTTCACGTAAGTTTCTGCACTAGTTTTCGATCAATTCACCCGTCGATTTTGGGAGTTGTCGGTAACCAATTTGGTGGTTCTTGGTGATTTCCAGGACCAAGAGGAGTTCATCCAGGTCCGCCGCATACCCACCCAAATCGGTCCAACTCGTAAGGATTCGCTCGGCTTCCTAGTGGTTTTTTTTTTTTTGGCAGATTGGTTCGATCGGTGTGTTTTTCGTGGCTGATTTTGGCTTCAATTTGGTACTTTGAGGCAGGAAGGGAGAGTGATGGCCAGGAGCTCATTCAAGCTGGAGCACCCGCTCGGTTCGTCTAATGTTCCCATGCTCCCCTTATGCTGTGTTTCTGTAGGGAGGTTGCGATGTTTGCTGTAATTTCGGGGCTTCGTTGATTGACAGTGTACAAATTTTAGGAATAGTTGCGTAGATTTCTAGGAATTCAGGAAAGGAGCAGCAACCTGCATAATAGTATGCTATGTTAATTTGTTTGGAATACATAAGATGATGCTGTTGTTTTGGGGGAAGGTGATGTCTTACCAGAAGAACTATAGAGGAGCTAGCAACTGCCTGTTGAATTATGCAAGACTTTTGCTAATTTGCAAGGAGCTTGTGATTATCATCAGGTTGTGTGTCTGGTTTGGATTGATAGTATAACATGCCTATGATTAATTTTAATAAGTACTCGTCATGGTTGTCATATGGACATCCATCTTCTAATTTAATTTGCGAGTTGATGGGTGCGGTTAATGGGAAAAGGTTGTGGCTTCTGATGGATCGATTATGAGGAGATTCACTATGCTTGACTTGATTTCTTCTTAGTTGCATTTTGTGTAGGGTTGTCATATCCAGACTCCAGTAGTTGTAGATAGTAGAAGTTGGCAGGTCAACCCAGACCTGTGACCTGATTATTTGTTTTTTTTTCGAGGCTTTTGTGTAATGGTTCCTTTTCTGGTGGGTCGTATAAAGAGTAGGAATTTACAATTCAATGACCCAACACTTCTTGACTTGAGAGAAAGCTATACTTTCACAAGGTTTTTTTTCCTAGTGTAGTGCCTTTTTGGGGAAGTCGTTCTTGTCCAGCTGAATCTGTGATGAAACATCCCTGATGGTTTATAATGCCCTCCTGTTCCTGATAATTCAGAGGACAGTTAGACTTTCATCATGCTTTTTGCGCCGATTTCTTTCTTTCTAGATAAATTTTTACCTTTATAACTGAGTTGTACATAGTTTGGTTATTTGTTGACATGTATGTCCTACATGAACTGGATGATAACAGATGTTCTTTTAGAAATAGACATCATGATTTTATAAGTTTTATGGCCTCCATTTCATGCGATGATTCTGGTAGTTACGTTTACAGTTCTCTCTGCAGAATGTTAACTCTAGAACCTGTCTCTGATTACCTCTTGTTGTCCATCTGCTACAGCCTTGATCTGTAACTTTTTCTGAAGATGCTTCAGCCTTTTAGTGAGTTTAGGATAACTGAAATCTTTTGCTGTTTGTGCAATGTGTTACAGAGAGGAGGCAGACTGAGGCTAGCCGAATCAGAGAAAAGTACCCTGACAGAATTCCTGTATGCTTCTCCTTATTGTTCTGTTGTAGATTGTTTGCTTCATCATGATTTCTTTGCTCCAATTTTTAAGACAATCTATGTAATGTAGGTGATTGTTGAGAAGGCTGAGAGGAGTGATATTCCTGACGTTGACAAGAAAAAGTAAGTTCTCAACCATTTGACAAAATGATAACCGCTACATTTCATAACTCCCTACAACTTCTATAGAAAGGAATGTCTCCTTCTTTAATTGTTTATACTTCTATAGAAAGGAATGTCTCCATCTTTAATTGTTTATAAGAAGTTAATGCTAGCAGGAGACTTCACGGGTTCCCCGTGATATCTAATGCTAGTTGATGCCATTAATCTCTTTATCTTGGACTATTTCAATTCAATGCAATAGTACTTGCTATGGGTCCTTTGTGGACATCTTTTATTCCAATTGTTTGAAACACTACGTCATGATTAATGGTGTAACTGGAAATTGGTTTGGCACTAGTATAACATCGAGACAGTACTTGTATCACATTCAATCCTTAGGCTCTTATTTATGTATACATGTATTTACTGTAAAATTCACATATATATGGTCCAGCAGCATTTGGTGATTTCAGTTTAGGCTTGAAATGAAGGGGTGCCAGTATGACATTCTGGATCAAAACTCTTGGTGCATTAAAGCATTATTATACCATGCCCACCATTATAGACCTTAAGCTGTCTGATTTTCTGATACCTGTCACCATACAGGTACCTTGTCCCTGCTGACCTTACAGTTGGACAATTTGTGTACGTTGTTCGGAAGCGGATCAAGCTCAGTTCTGAGAAGGCAATCTTCATCTTTGTGAAGAACACTCTTCCACCAACAGGTCTGAAGAATGAATACAGCTACAACAATCTTATGACTGATTTCCACCCTTTAGGAACTTGTGACTTTGGTTGATTGTTTTGCCGCATGGTGCACGTTTTCACCTAAATTACCTTTGCTTCGTTGGTTTTGCAGCGGCTCTGATGTCTGCAATTTACGAGGAGAACAAGGATGAGGATGGATTCCTCTACATGACTTACAGTGGCGAGAACACCTTTGGGCTGCTCTAGGTGGTGCGGTGCCACGGCAATCACTTAAAAGCCTCCTGTTACTCCTGTAAATAAGGCTTGCGAAGCAACTGTATATCATGGTTTATCTCATGGCCAATCTTTACATTCTATTACCAAAATCCTATCAAAATGTTCTAAGCATTTTAAGAATACATACATTGCTTATATCAAGTAATTGACCCTGAGATCAGTCTTCGCCCCTCGGGCGCGACTGAAGTTTCGTCACCCATGTTCATGCCGTGTGGTTGCTGGTAGCTGCTCAGATCTCAGCGTGCCATTAAATCTGTTTGCTGTCGCCGCGTTATTGCCCTGGCTCTACCGACAGGAGCAGCCGATGCCTGATAGAAAAGGTCACCCGCCGGCACGGGGGCCTTATGTCGCCGGTGCCTAGAATTTACTGCGTTTAGGCTCTGTTGCTGATCGCAGTGCCTGCATAGTGGTGGTTGCCCATTCTGCATGGCAGGGCGAGGCTGGGGGTGTCAGGATGAAGGCTGCCGTTGCTGCGCGTTACAGGCAGCATCGATCGCCATAGTTTCTCTCCTGCGGATCGAGGGACCACAGGATCAAAATCCTGACGAAATTTGACCAAATCTTTGATTTCGAACTTTTGAGTTTTGTAATCCTAATGGAATTTTAAAAAAGTGCAAAGAAAAAAAAAACAAAGTGCTATAGTAACCTAAATTTTCGGTAAAAACTTGACCGGATTGAATTATTCACATCGTTTTCCGTGTGGTACCGTCAATAAATCATCTAATTAGCCTATGCATATTAATTTTTGTTGTCATAAATTAAGGACATCGGTTGTCTTTGTTGCAATCGGTAGATTATCCAATTAGCCTATGCAGATTTAGGTTTTCAATATAGGATTATACAGAAATAAGGCAAACAAATATAGCATATAGCACAATGACAATCTATGTCCCTGTCATATTCATATGCTTCACATAAATATTAAAGAGTGAATGAAGGTAATTATTTACCCTTTGTTTGCTTTAAAATTTATGTAACTTGTATTTAGGGTGATACGTAGAAGCACTACTCAACTCTTCTCTAAAAAAACTGTATAATTTTTGCAATTTTCCTATGATGCACGTCTCTTTTCGCATGATCACATCAGACAATTGAATTTCCTCCATAGTTTCATACATAATGGACCTCCATAGTGTCAACATCAACACAAAATTTTAAAAAAGATTCTAACGTAGTTTACACCGGTTTTTTATACGGTTGAGATTTGCCGATCAACCTTTTATCAGGACAGTAGCACCGTCGGAATTTTTTTAAAAATTTCAAGCTTGATCATTATCTAAAAATTTTATAAGAACCTTAGTGATGCATCAGGACTAGCCAAAAAAAATTTCAAAATTTTCTAACAAGGTTTGAACCATTTTTTTCATTCGGTTAAAATTTATCGGTTGATCTGATCAGTAGCACTGTCCGAATTTTTGAAAATTCCTTAAGTTTGATCATCATCTGAAAATGTTATGGGAATATTATGGATGTTTTAGGACCATCCATAAATTTTTTCAAAAGTTTCTAACGTGGTTTGTATCATTTTTCATTCGGTTGAAATTTGCCGATCAGCCTTTTATCAAGACAATAGCAACTGTTAGATTTTAAAAAAAAATTCCTCAGTCTTGATCATCATCTGAAATTTTTATGGAAACATTACTGATGTGTCAATACCATCCAAAAAATTTTAAATTTTTTTGACGTCGTTTGAACCATTTTTTTCAGTTGAAATTTACCGAGATTTCGATAATTTTGGACGAAATTTCAGAAATTTTGGTCCAAAAAATTCCAATTCGAAGTTCGCCTTTTGAATTTCGTTCGAAATAACGAGATTTTGTTGAAACTTCGGATTTCAGAGGGTAATAAGATGTGCCGGAGGAATTAAGTAAAATTTTATGGCGTGTTATAGTGATAGTATATAATGTATAGTAAAAATCAAATCTGGTTATTGATTTGTTAAAGATATTTCTACTACTATACTACCGGAGGAAGTATAGCTAATCTGATCCATTGAATCGAAAAGAATGAACGGTCAATATTGAATTTAGTGTACCGTAAAAAGCTCGGAATTAAACCATACGAAGTAAAGCAAAGCTTTATGAATCCGAAGGACGATAAATTAAGGGGGTGTTTGGCAGAGCTTCAGCTCCATCAAATTCGTGGAGTTGATGCAGCTGGGTATTCCTAGCTTCACCAAATTTGTGAAGCTGGAGCTGTGGGTAGGGGTGTTTGGCAGAGCTCCAGCTTCACTAAATTCTTGGAATTGGTGGAGCTGGGTATTCTAGCTTCACCTAATTCATGAAGTTGGAGCTGTAGGTATATTAAGAGTGTTTAGGTGGGTCATTTTGTTTACATTTTAGAATAAAATTATAAACTTAAGTCACTTTATTTCTGTCTACAAGTTTCAGTTCTAAGGTGGAGTTGGGATCTGGAGCTCTGCCATTTATAATTTTATTCTAAAATGTAAACAAAATGACTCACCTAAACACTCTCAGCTTCAGCTCCATGAATTTGGTGGAGCTAGGAATACCCAGCTTCACCAATTCCACAAATTTGGTGAAGCAGGAGCTCTGCCAAACACCCCCTAAGAGTGTTTAGGTGGGTCATTTTGTTTACTAGTTACATGCCCGTGCATTGCTACGGAAAAACAAAATTGATAACGAAAAATAAAGATTAAAAAATAAAAAAATTATTTCACAAGATCAAACATCTATCTTTAACGCTTCGTTTCTTGCGAAAGCTGGCTAATTAAAGCAACGCTTCGTTTTTTACGTAGGGCAATTAAGCAGGGCAATTAAGTAGGGTAATTAAGCAGGGCAATTAATGACGTGGGTAGAACTCACCACTGCCACCAACTGTTGCTTTATAATAGTAGAGATATTTTAGAATAAAATTATAAACTTAAGTCACTTTATTTCAGTCTACAAGTTTTAGCTCCGAAGTGGAGCTGGAATCTGGAGCTCTGCCAAACAGGGCCTAAGTGCTCAAAATTAGTTGAAATTTAGAGCATAGATCCAGTAGGACGATGGCCGTAGGTATGTGACCGTAGGTATTTGACCTACTATAGGGAATGGTTTATGACAGTAGGACGATAAATTAAGCCGCATTTCGTTCATGGCCGTAGGTATTTGACCTACTATAGGGAATGGTTTTTCCACACGCTCTATGAGAATAGACAGATGGCTGCCCGATCGATCCGTACAGTGAGTTGCAGGCTTACAGCTCGTGCATTCATCGGTTTAACTTTAATTACAAGGGGAAAATTCATTGCACATACCAATCATACACCGATACACGACACATCGTGAGGGACGGTGAAGGACGTCGTTGACGCTTGACAAGAGCCAGCCTAGCTAGTTGAGCATACACGGCGAAGGGATTGGCTCGTGAACTGCAGAGAATCGTTTCATTAAAAAGAAGAGAACAACAACCGGACTACAAATATACACACCAAACACACACTACACATCACCATACACACGCACCTGCCTCCAGCCCTCACGAGCACACGGGTCGAGAGGAACTCGAACCCAGATGGACGAGGCGTACATCATCGTCTTCAACCAACTGAGCTAGCTCAGTTCCTCAAACTACTTAATTAATTTCCGCTCCCTTTCTCCCTCTTGGATTCGGACGGCACTTAATTAGTTGCTGCTAGTATCTGTTATTGTCTCTTCTTCAGATTAGGATCAGATAGGCTGCATACATCGCATATACACAGATGGAACGATCCTAATTAAAGCTCAGATCAGTCGAGACTCGAGAACAAACAGAACCACCATTAGAGGCTAACTAGCTAGCTTAGGTTGCACTGTTGCGGGCAGTTGCAGGCTTGCAGGCTGCAGCACCAGCACACATCATATGTGCGACTGGAATTATGCATCAGAAAAAAAAAAAGTTGCAAAACGTAGGTTCCACATTAGACAAAGTCAGCCCGTCACATGATCTGCATGCAACATTTCATTCATTACTACGGGTACAGTTTTACACGATGCACATATTTATTGCTTAAAGAAAAAAAATTATTGCTTAGCTACTCTTGTAGAATAATATGCTACCCATCAGCTGTTGGGGTCACGCAGTAGTGCATACTGTGGTATTAATTCAACTCAGATCAAATGCACATTCTGAAATTTTTCCCTTGCAGATAGTGCGTGGAAAAGAATTAAGTATTTCCCATATGTGAAAATTTGGCTATGCTATATACGTGCCAATCTCTCCACCACAGCGTACCACCATGAGACCTCACTGAAAGTTAGAAATCTTTGTAGGTTATGAATCTCCATCAATTATTTAATACCGAGAGCCTATGACAGGGGATCTATACATGGCTTGGTACATTGATTGTACTAAGGATATTTTTTTGCATTAGAGGGGATAATTACCATATTAAAAAATACTGAGTCTTTAGATGCACGCACTAAAGAGACCGAACTTGAAGTTCGAAAGAAAATAAATCTGCAACAAATAAGTTAATAAACTGTCAAATGCATTCACTGACCATAAATGAGTGAAAAGATATCATATGCACCTGAAAGAGTGAAAATACCTAAAAAGATATTGAACCCACTCTTGATTCTCATGATAAAAAGAGGGGATGCCTCCAGGTGCATGGAACTCAATTTCGCGGAGACGTCCACTAAAATAAAAAAACTAAATAAATGAAAATACTACCCGTGACAGTGAAAGAAGCTCAACTTGGTGTTGAGAAAATCTCTGAAGTGAGCCATCTAATATATGGTAATATTTCTGAAGTGATCCATCCTGAAGATGATAACCTCGGCTTATATTTGTGCGCACAATCCAATACTAGGAAGTCGGAACATCCAGACTCCATCATTGTGGGAAATCATAAGGAGCTAGACGAAATTATTAAAAAGATATCCCTGAAGTGATGGGGGAGAATCGTATAAAAGAAAGACTACAATTGTCGACATATATTTCGTCTCTAAAATTGCTAAAAAGCTAGATCTAGAATCAAAATCCATAGCAGAGTGCTAGAAGCGCTCAGATATGATTAAAATGAAAGAAGCAATTGAGGCAATGCTCGCTTAATAAAAGGAAAGTTTTGGCCCCGTTAACCGAACATCTTCTAAAGTGTTCCCTGTATGATGAAATAGGTTTTTCATCCGGAAGAGAAATAAAAATATCCAGGTAGTGAGATATAAAGCGAGGCTTGTAGCACAAGGGTTCACGCAGAGACCCAACATCAATTACGATGAAACCTATTCTCCTGTAATGAGTAGAATAACATTATGAAATTTAATATTAATGGCAGCAAGTTTAAATTTAATAACACAGTTGATGGATGTAGTGACCGCATATTTATATGGATCACTGAATATGGATATTTATATGAGAACTATAAAGGAGTTAAAATTTCGGATCGGAATAATCGCAACATATATAGTGTCAAACTGAAGAGATAACTATACAGAATTAAAACAGTCGGAGAGAATGTGGTATAACTAACTTCATGAGTTTCCCCTAAAGAAGATATATTGTCATTGTGTGTTCGTAAAGAAATCCGAGAATAAATTTTGTATCATATCAGTATATATCGATGAACTGAATGTCATCGGAACTACATAGGAAATAAAACTAAATTTTGCTTAGGCATGTAGCTAAAGCATTTCCCAGATTGAGTTTTTGTACACTGGTCTGCCTATACTAAGAAGGTATTTAATATGGATAAATATTATCTTTTAAAATCCCCATGGTTACAAGATCCCTTGAAGTAGATAAAGATCTTTTTTTTTAGACCAAGGATGAAAAATAAGAAAGTCTTAAGACCTGAAGTCCCATACTTATATATGTTGCGAATGACACAAGGGTTGATATTGTATTCGCAGTAAATTTGCTAGCATGAAACAGTATAGTCCCAACCGGATGATATATGGTTAGTGTCAAGACATTATTCATATACCTCAAAGGTACTAAGATCTTAGATTATTTTTCCAGAAGAAACAAGACATAACCATGGTGGGATATATGGATGTTGGCTATCTAGCTATTTGATCCCCATAGTGTCGAATCTAAGATTGGTTTTGTGTTTTCCTGATGTGATTCAACCATTTCTTTGGCAGTCTTTTAAGCAGACATTAGTAGCTACTTCTATCAATCACTCAGAGATTATAGTTCTATATGAAGCCTCATATGAGTGTGTTTGGCTGAGATGTGTGATTAACTATATCCAGAAGTTATATGATATTAATATCGTCGATAGCTCTATGATTATCCATGAAGATAATATTACTTGTATTACACAAATGTAAATAGGTTATATAAAAAGCAATATCACAAAGCATATTATCACTAAATTTTTCTATCCTCATGAACTCTAGAAGAATAATGAGTTAAAGTTTTTACAAACTAACTTATGTGAAAATCTAGCAGATTTATTCACCAAGTCATTGTCAGAAAATCTATTTTTTTTAAAGATGTGTAAATGGCATTGGAATAAGATGACTCATAGATATGCAGAGTTTAGGGGAGTAAAACTCTAAACCATGATCCTTTACATGACCCTGAATATTTTACTTTATATCCTAAAGATTATAAGTTATGCTCTTTTTCTCTTAGTGAGTTTTTATGAGGTTTTCTCACATAAAGATTTTTAATAAGGCAAGTAGTGTAACATGGAGTGCGAGTGCAACGTATTCTTTTCTCCATTCCTTTTTTCCCACTGGATTTTTAGGAGAAGTTTTTATCAAGACATGTGCATTACGCGGTATTTACCAAGGGGGAGTATTATGATATAGATAGAATATCAGTTCAAATATGGAAGGACTCTATCTATTGTTGGGTGAATCCAAACCTACTAAATTGGGCATCCTTTGTACAGAAAAATCAATCTAATAAAAATAAGAGATTATCGCCCATACTTTTGAGGTTGTTTCTACGTGTGCTTCTACTTTTATTCGTGTATTTTATATTACCGTGTTGTTAATCAGTACGGATGAACGACTCCGTTTTATAACAAATTATTCCCACTAACTCCGTCTAAGACGAGTCATCGGTGGTGCCTCTTTTTCGTGGTGGTGAGTACTATCCGCGATCCATACAAGAAAGACGCAACGGATAGGAGTGGGAGAAGTACGTGCTACTTTGAAGCCAAGTCATGCGCGTGTACGTATCGATCGATCCAGTTGAGTTGAGTCGAGTTGAAGTTAAAAATATTCTGAATCGTACCGTGCAACATACATCCGTGACGGTGTTGCGTGACGCTAGCTCACTAATACTACGTCAAGTGCAAGCCATGTCCCAAGGGCACGTACAAAGCGACACAACATATTGTGCGAAATCCATATCTGCATGGCGATGAGGCAATGATACAAGCAGGAAGCTAATCTCTACTCTAGCGCTCAATATATGGCGTTTTTTTTGGTGGAACCATACGATAGCGATTTTATTTTATCATCGTGCATGTGTTGTTTTGTTTTTCGTACGCGCATGGTAATATGAAGAACTATTGCTAATTCTCAGCTGTCTAATTTTTTTTATATCTCTCGGTCATCTAAACTTGTATAAGACTAATTAAGCCTAAAATTACAGTACTAAGCAATGTGTAATTTTAGTACCACTTTATTGTAATTTTTAGTTCTATTTGTTTTTCTGTTTGTAGGGTTAACCTAGATTTAATTTATTTTTTTCTAGGTTAGAAATTTTTATTGGTGTTTTTATATATTTATTTGTATTTTATAGAGATGAGGGTGGGTAAAATATAGTAGTCATAGATACAAATCCTATGGCTAAAAAAAATATCTAAGACTGCAAAAATAAAAAAGAAATCAGTCAACTTACCAATAGATAGCCTGTACAAAGGGAAAAAACACTCGAATATACAACTGACAAATAGCAAATAATAAAAATATACAACATAATATAAAAATTGCAGAAGTGATGTGGCGGTCGCCACGCCCGACGGTGGTAGCCCTGGCTGCCACCACCCCACACGGCGGCAGCCAGGTGTCACCCTCCTGTGCAATGAGAATTGAAGTTTTCTTTTTTCTTTTTTTTTTCTCTGATTTTTCGACGGGATCCGATTGAAATGCGTGCGGCTTTCGGCGCCAAAAGGAGACAGGCCGGTGCAATGCGGGGGTACCTGGCTGCCGCCACCCCACACGGCGGCAGCCAGGCAGGTGGCAGGGGCGGGCCCGGGCGAGCGCACAAGGAGGAGCGAGGAGGAGGCCGCCATGTCACTTCTGCAATTTTTTATTATGTTGTATATTTTTGTTATTTTCTATTTATCAGTTGTATATTCAAGTATTTTTTTCCCTGTACAAAGAAACTACTTATGCATGCGACCATGCAAGCTGCTTGTTGAGTTCAGGCCTAAAACCCGGGTAATCCCAAGGGAAATGACTCTCCCTCTAGCTTCCTCGCTGTCTGAATCAGGCACCATGATTAATTCTAGCTATACGGCCCCAGTCGAATGGAAAACGCACAAGTCTTACAGTAAACGAGAAGCTAAAAAGCTAGACGCACCCACCATTTTAACGATTATTTCTCGTCCATATAGGTGTATTTTTCTCTCCACTAGTGGACAGAAATATTGAACATTTGTACTACTAGTTGTACTGTTCATACTGTTACCACTTGAAATAGGGTTTGCACCGGTTTAGTAACTGTTTGCACCAAAATTCGGTATATGGTAAAATGAGTTTGAATCGGATAAAAGCGACCGTATGGAAAGAGATCAAGTGACCAAGTCGGAACAAGAATCCGTTTCTAAAAAAAGGGGGTTCGATTGAAGCCGATACGGGTAAACGTGCCGTATCCATATACAACTCGGATCGGTTAGAAGCATTATAAAAGGAGAGACGTCAAGCGGTAAAGGACATAAAATCAATTCCAACAACACCTACTTTTTACAGCCTTTTTCTTTTACATTGCTTTAGCTTCATAGATTTCTTTGCAAGTCGACGGAATCAACATAGCTGCGCATCGCCGATTGTTGATTTTAGCCGATTTTACCCAGGTTTGATTTGCTTCGTTTTGTTGCGCATCGCCTTCCCGAAGCCGATTTTACCTTATATCCGGATCAACTGTAACTGGTTGATCTAGTTATCTCCTAATCGGTTCTTCCCGACTAGCGAAAAGCCGATAGATCTTTGTTTATCGGCTTTGATCGAATTACAACTTCTACCTTGTCGATTTCAGGTCAAATCGACTGGCACGCTCTGCAAACCCGGTGTTTGTCTTGTGTGTTCGAGGCCTAAAACCCCCTTCACGTTTTTCGCGCGAACATATTTTGGCACGCCCGGTGGGACCCAAAAAGAATGTCGTCAACCGACAAGCCCGCAGTCACCGCCGATATCAACACCGATGCCATAATCGCGCCTCAGATGGCCGATTTAAACCCTGAGCAACGGAAAGAAATCGAAGATCGAATGGCAGCTCTGGAGGAAATGATGCTACGATGCTTCCAGAAAACACGCCGTGGCGTTACTCAAAAGGTTGCACTCCCAAGCATCAATCCTATCGGAGATTCAACATCTGAATCGGTAAGCCGATACGCACCCGCTCAAGCTGATTTATCAAGTATGATCGAGCAATCTGTCCATCACGCATTGATTAACCAATCATCGGCTCTAGTATCTACTTTAAAGCCGATGATAGAAAATAGTGTGAAAACAATTGCTCAAGAATTAGCTGCGTCTGGAAGCCTGCTAGATCCACCACAAACCATCCCTACGTACCCAGTATATTCCATAGCACCCAACACCAACACAGTAAACGTGTCGGCTCAAGCACCTATCATGATGCCAACTCAACCTACTGTTTTGAAACCAAGCATACAGAGAGATGGATTCACACACTACCATGGGCACACGGATGGGGCCAAAATAAACGCATCAAATCAGCCAGATGGGCCCTCCAATAGCATCGGGATATCGGCTTATCAGCCGATCGAAACAGGTCAGGTTCCGCAGTCACGGGGAGCCACGACCATGAAACAAGCACCATATAGAGTAGTGCCGTACGCACCCATACCCGATGCATTAGGTTTTAATCGTGATTATGACACAATGCCAAGACCTCCTGAGGTGCGATTTGGACAAAGACCCGAGTTTGCACTCGGGGCGTGGCACGAATGAGAATTGGCGATGTCCTACCGCACCACAAGCCGACAATGTTAATTGGGCGTAACAAATCGCCAATGTTTTAAGAGAGCAAGTGGGCTTACAGCCCAGAGGAAGGGTGATCGGCTACAAGAAGCCGTATCCCGATTACATAGACCGAATGCCATACCCCCACAACTTTAGGATACCAGACTTTGCTAAATTCTCGGGTGATGATTCTGTTACCACAATTGAGCATATCGGACGGTTCATGGCTCAATGTGGGGAGGCTGCCGCGATCCGATGGGTTAAAAATTAGATTGTTCCCTTTATCATTGTATGCAGCCTGCGTTCACTTGGTTCACAAATCTACCACCTAATTCAGTTCATATATGGAACGATTTAGAAAGCCGATTCCATGAGTACTTCTTTTCGAACTATGGAGCTTAGGATTTCTGATCTTAGTTCGATCCGGCAATCTGGCGAATCGGTCTCTGATTATATCAAGAGGTTTGGGCGTCTGAAATAGGTGCTCTGATGTAACATTACCCGATGATCAATTGGTGATCTAGCGTTCCAAGGGTTAATCCCTCCATTAAAAGAAAAATTATCGGGCCAAGAGTTCCCGAGCTTAGGCCACTTACTCCATCGCGTGTCGGTACATGAAAGCCGATATCACGAGAGAATAAAGGGTTTAAAGATAGATTCAAACCGAACAACGAAAAGGCCAAAATAAACATGGTAGAGTACAATTCGAGCGATACCTCTGAGGACGAAGCAGAGGTGAACATAGCCGAGTGGGCCAAAGGTTCTAAAAAGCCACTCGTATGCTCTCTACTTAAGCCGACAAAGAATAAGGCGGAAGTCAAGTACTCGTATGATGTGTCAAAGTGTGACAAGATATTTGATTTATTAATACAAGAAAAACTCATAAGGTTACCAGAAGGGCACATCATACCATCGGCCGAAGAAATTAAAAAGCGAAGGTATTGCAAATGGCATCATTCATTCTCCCATAACACTAACGATTGCAATATTTTTCGACAACAGATTCAATCGGCCATCGCCGATGGCGAGCTAAAATTTGCGGAAGAATCGGCTATGCAGATAGATATGAGCCCTTTTCAAGTCAACATGGTTCAATGTTCACGAAAGAAAAGAGGCCTGCGGAAGAAGATAAGCCGATCGAGGGAATCAGTATCACGAAGCGAGATGGTGCAGATATCGCTTCGGTTCTATACAAATAGAAGCCGATAGGAATGGACAAAACTCAAGAACGGTAAAACCAAGAGGGGACTTGGAGGTCGGTAAATGGTATCGGCCGAGAGGGCTCCAAGAAAAGCCGATTTCAAACCAAAGCCGACCTTCTCACAACTCCTGGGAAATATGAAAGGATAAGTCGGAGGTGTGACACTCAACACCACCGTAATCCTCATCGACTAAGACAAAGAGGGACGAGCATTGGCGGCCGATATGCCATGTCGGCCAACTCATCAAGAAGAGAAACATCGACAATGTCCTTTTTGGCGATTTCTTTGGGAGAAAGGGATGACCTTACCAACGATTATGTCTTGTCCTATGCAACACTCATCAGATATCGGCCAAACCGATCTGTAAAAGATAGGTTGTCTAGACCGATATACGATCACCTAGATATGAGGGGTAGTAGGCCGATCCGTGAAAGGTTGTCAACATCGAGCAAGGCGAATCCTCCCAAATCGGGAACTATCGGCTAACGCATAAGCGAGGATGGAATCGGCAATAAATGGGCAATTTAGCCGAAAAATAAGAAAGCCGATAGAACCCAAACCTAGATGGTGCCCTTCGGGTCTCGGCAAAGAAGTCGCAACGGAGGCTTCAGCGATTGAAAACACAAGAAGAAAGGGAAGCCGAAAAGGAGAGTGAGAGGGATCGGACGTTTAATAAGTTAAGACCCGATCTGGATTTTGAAAAAGGAGTGGAGAAAGAAGGAACAGATCGATAGTGATTCAGATCAATCGGTCGAATCCAGTTCTCCGATGATCCGAGATGA
Organism: Rhipidocladum racemiflorum; assembly: GCA_036346355.1. Classification (NCBI taxonomy): domain Eukaryota; kingdom Viridiplantae; phylum Streptophyta; class Magnoliopsida; order Poales; family Poaceae; genus Rhipidocladum; species Rhipidocladum racemiflorum. Next base: position 5,969,748 of record CM070575.1, read on the forward strand.
TACGCCACCAATGGATATAAACATGGTATTCACTTTACCTGGCCGAGTTCAGGACCGAAGAGTCGGTGAAGAAGTGTTCGCCCAATTGTGCCTCGGAGCACCAGGCAGTGTTTGAAAAACCACAAGACATGCATCGGCATTTGAAACCATTGTATCTAAAAGGAAACATTAATGGCCGACCAATATCCCGTATGTTGGTCGATGGCGGGCGACAGTCAATCGATGCCGTTAAGTACTTTCGAAAATTGGGAAAAGCCGATGAAGACTTAATCAAGACCAACATGGTGCTAAATGACTTCACCGAGACCCAACCGAGGCTAAAGGCGTAATGGTGTCAGGAATCGATCGGTAATAAAACTTTGCCGATCGCGTTTTTGTGATTGAAGCTAAAGGCAATTACAACAGTACTCCTTGGCGGATCGATCCATGCTAATCATTGTATACCATCAACTATGCACCGTAAATTGGTGCGATGGAACGATGATACAAGAGAAGTCGTACCCGACACATCGGCTCATATCGCCATGGCTAGCCACGACACCAATTGGCCACACGAAGAAGCTGAATGCATATCGTGAAAAGCTTTGGACAATTGCGATTTTATCTGTGTTGAGAAATCAGATTCAAGCCGATCAGCGTTAAACCCAATACGTTTGATCGGACAGACGAAGTGATAAGAAGATGGAGCGCAAGACAATAGCAAAAGCTGCAGGAAAAAGCAAGGAGCTATCGGCGGGAAGAATACGAAGAAGTCAATTGAAGATTTTGAAGAAGAAAGAAAGGGGTTAGGATTTACTTCACGATTTGCTTGAAGAGATCGATATTGGGGAAGGGATAGCAAAAGACCAACGTTTGTAAGTGCTAAATTAGAACCCGGTTATAAAGCAAAGTTGGTCGAAATACTCAAGGAATATAAGGATTGCTTTGCGTGGGAGTATTATGAGATGCCAGGTTTAAGCCGGCGACTAGTTGAACATCGGCTACCAGTAAAACACTGGTATCGGCCGTTCAAACAGTACCCTAGGCGGTTTAATCATACGTTGTATGACGCTATAAAGGAAGAAGTAGGACGATTGCTAGAGGCAAAATTTATCCGGCCTTGCCGATATGCTGAGTGGGTCTCAAACATCGTCCCTGTGAAGAAGAAAAACGGCAAACTTAGGGTATGTGTCGATTTTAGAGACTTGAACAAAGCTACGCCAAAAGACGAGTACCCGATGCCCATAGCCGATATGCTTATCGATGCTGCATCCGGAAATAAAATCATAAGTTTTTTGGACGGAAACGCCGGATATAATCAGATATTCATGGCCGAAGCCGATATACATAAAACGGCTTTCAGATGCCCAGGCGCTTTAGGGCTATACGAGTGGAAGGTTATGACCTTCGGGTTGAAAAATGCCGGCGCCACTTATCAGCGCGCTATGAATCATATTTTCCATAACCTGATCGGCAATACTGTGGAAATATACATCGATGATGTGGTGGTAAAGTCCAAAGACGACTGGCAACATTTAGCCGATCTGGAAAAGATGTTCGAAAGCACAAGGTTGCATGGGTTAAAAATGAACCCTCTCAAATGCGCTTTCGGGAGTATCGGCTGGACAATTTCTTGGGTTTACAGTGCATGAAGGAGGAATTGAAGTAAACCAAGCCAAAGTAAAAGCTATAGCCGATACTAAACCGCCGACAAGCAAAAAGGAGTTACAAGTATTGATAGGGAAAATCAACTACTTGCGACGTTTTATCTCGAACTTGTCAGGACGTATTCGGGCCTTCACCCTCGCTAAAAATTAAAGACAACCAAGAGTTCAAATGGGGAACTGATCAGCAAAAGGCCTTCGACGACATAAAAGGTTATCTGATGAGCCCACCAGTGTTAACCGCACCAAAACATGGCATACCTTTCAGACTATATATATCGGCTGAAGGAGACACAATAGGAGCAGTCTTGACACAGGAAGCCGATGGGAAAGAGCGGGCGATATTTTATTTAAGCCGACGTCTTTTAGACGCAGAAACCAGGTATCCCCTAGTAGAAAAATTATGCCTATCTTTGTATTTTGCTTGTACTAAGTTAAGGCATTATATGCTGGCATCGAGATGCGTCATAGTCTGCAAAGCCGATATAATCAAATACATACTATCTGCACCGATTTTGCGAGGTAGGCTTGGTAAATGGGCGTACGCCTTGACCGAGTTCGACGACATATGAATCGGCTAAATCAGAAAAGGGCGGCGATGGCGATTTTATCACGTGAAGTGAGACATTAACAGGATCGATCGATGTAGCTCCTTGGCAGTTATATTTTGACGGGTCCGTTTGCCAAGAAGGTGAGGGCATCGGTATAGTGTTGATTTCACCTAAAGGACAGGAGTACAACTTCATGTATCGGTTGGATGACCGATGCTCGAATAATCAAGCAGAATATAAAGCATTGCTAAGAGGGCTGCAGTTACTGGACAGCATCGGGGTAAAAGACGTTGAAGCTTTCGGTGACTCCATGTTAATCGTACAACAAGTCAAAGGTGGATACCGATGCAATGATGATGCGCTAACCCAATATTTGCGGCAATGCCTCCAGATTATCGAGACGTTTACCACATTTTCCATTGAACATATCCCCAGGGAAGCTAATGGCAAAGCAAATCAAATGGCACAATGTGCATCAGGTTACAAGATTGAAAGCCGACAGGAACCAATCGAGCTAAACGTTTGGCCGATTCTATGTGTCCACCCTGTCGACTGGAGAAAAGAAATACATGATTATTTATCAGACCCATCTAAGCCGACTGAGCAGAAGGTCAGGCGTAAAGCACTCAAATATGTTCTACTGGAAGGGGTATTATACTTTCGGACCATGGAAGGCTTATTGCTAAGATGCCTGGGGATTGAAGAAGCCAAAATAGCAATGGGAGAAGTCCATGAAGGAATTTGTGGGTCACATCAATCGGCCCATAAAATGAAATGGATACTGAGACGAACGGGATATTTTTGGCCAACAATGTTAGAAGACTGCTTCAAATACTACAAGGGGTGCCAAACATGCCAAAAGTTTGGTAACATACAGGCAGCGCCAGCATCGGCTTTACACCCGATCATCAAGCCTTGGCCGTTTAGGGGATGGGGTATAGACATAATCGGCCAAATATTTCCGTCATCCAGCAAAGGACATAAGTTCATCCTCGCAGCCACGGATTATTTCTCGAAGTGGGTTGAGGCTGTACCACTCAAGAAGGTTACTAGCAGGGAGCTAATCGATTTCGTAAATGAACACATCATCCATCGGTTTGGGATTCCACAGACAATTACTACCGATCAAGGGATCTGTTCATGTCTAACGAGTTCAAAGGTTTTTCAAAAGTTTTGGGATAAAATTACTAAACTCTTCCCCTTATTACGCTCAGGCCAATGGACAGCCGAGTCATCAAACAAGACATTAATAAAATTAATAAAAGAAAAATCGAAGAAAAACCAAGAAATTGGCATTCAACGCTATCGGAAGCTTTGTGGGCTTATCATTTGTCCCAAAGACGGATCAACTAAATTATCACCTTTTCGGTTGGTATATGGACAAGAAGCCGCTTTTACCCGTGAGATCAACATCGGCTCAAGAAGGCTATACGAGCAAGATAAGGTATCGGCCAGATGAATACCAACTGCGATGCTTGACAATCTAGATGATTTGGTCGAACTAAGGCCGATCGCGCTAGATCGGTTTAAAAGGAATAAAGAGAGGGTTGCCAGATCGTATAATAAAAAGGTGATTTTTAAGTCATTTAATCAAGCCGATTTGGTGTGGAAAACCGTGTTGCCGATCGGGTCTAAAGATAATCGATTCGGCAAATGGTCTCCAACATGGGAAGGACCTTATAAGATCAATCGACCGATTGACGGAAATTCATATATATTGGAATCCTTAGACGGGTTCGTCCTACCTAAAGCAATCAATGGAAAATATCTGAAAAGTTATCACCCTAGCGTTTGGATCGGATCCTGATAACAAACAAAAGGAGAAACGCAACCACTTAAAATAAAAAGATCGGTTACACAGCCGATCTATGCATCATCCAAAATAGTTCATAAAAACGTAGATCGGTTACACGGCCGGTCTTAGTGTTTCACGAAAAGTTAATTAAGATTACAGCCCTGAGCCGGGCAAATGAGCTCCCAAACCCGATAAAGCAGCAGCAGCTTTGCCAATCGTCTCTTGGACGCTATCCACTACGCGCTTATCCTCAGCCGCAGACCCAGGAATAACTTTTAACTTGGCCGACTGTGTCTTCACTTGGGCCACAATCTCACCCAGGATTCGCTTCTGGCTAGCTAGAGCAAAGAATCGATTTAAGTAGCACTTGTGACAATCGGCGATTCATCGTAAATTTTAGCCAGTTGTTCTTGAAAAGATTTCTTGGCGATTCAAGTTTCCGAGTCTGTTCTTTGATAGCTTGGCATTGGTCGCGTCGCATCAAAGCTGCTTTTTTGGACTTGGCATCGGCTACCGCTTGTCGAGGAGTTCCTGGTCGGCTTGTTGAGCAACTCTCTGGGCTATCTGTCGTAGCGTACCGCCACCACTTCCCTTTGATCGTCTAAATGACAAAGCGCCGCCAAAGCCCTCATAGTCGCCGGAGGCGAATCGGCTTCAACCGCGGCCATGGCGGTTCGCAGAGGTTGAGTATCGGCTAAAAGCCGCTTGGTTGCGGGACTTCGTTCAGGAGGGAATTGAGTCGTTCTGCATGCCTGGCATAGAAGTTACAGCACCGACGCCTGGCAGATGCATCCGTAATCACCCGAACATCACCGGTAGTCGTCGTGACCATCACCTCCGGTCATCTAGATCATCTAGATCAAAGCCAAGAAGGTCTGCAGGACTTATCTTGGCGCTGGAATTGGATCATCACTAGAAAGAGCCACGGGTGTTGAGGTCGGAGGAATTGATGGGGAGACCACAGCGAGGCTTGGGAGCTGAGAAGCAATCGGCTCAGTAGGAATAGAAGCCGATGGGGAAATCGTTGATGTTTTATGCGTCTCGGCAGCAGATGTCGGTAAAGGGGGTGTCTCCTGAAAGGACAAAAGTATCAAGACATCCATTTTAGTGTAAACCGATATGGACGCATACTTGGAGTAAGACTTACTGCAGTAGCCGATCCGGTGGGAGATGTCATTTGTAGCGGATCTGGATGATCGTTTTATTACGACCCTGCGTCTTTTCTTTTCCCTCTCTGAAAAAATGATGAAATCAGAATTGGCCGACATGAAAAATGATTCCAAAACATTATGAAAAATACTCACTTTGGGTGCGCTGCGTGGCAAGATCCGACAGTGAAGGGCTCTCAACGCCCAACGTACCAGAAGACAACCCGGCAAAGCGCGATCGATGGATCTTTGCCGTTCGATCCTTCGTCACCGATGCCATAGATGCAGGGGCCGATTTTTTGCTAGTCTGAAAAGGGAAAAGGACGGTCAAGCCAATGACAATCCTCCTAACAACAAAAACGCACCAAAGATAAAATACCTCTAAGGACGAGTTAGTATAACCAGAACTTGAGCCAGGTCCCGAAGAAACCTCCGTCGGCTCTTCAAAACCAGGAAGAAATTTGGAAATAACATCCTTTATGGATCGTCCCCGCAAGAGAGATTCCGCCACAGTAGCCCACCAGGAGGTGAATTGGCCTGCCCGACGTGTGTTTAACACGAGGAAAGGCAGGTCCACTACGTGGAATTCATCGGCTAGTTCGATTATGATTTCCGCAGCAGTAATGTTAGTAACTTTGTTTCGAGGTTTTATACATTGCGATGGTGGAAGGAAGGAATTGTTTGACCGAAACCTAATCAAGGCGTGCACACACGGAAGGATGATAGAACTCGTAAGTCGGCTGAAATGTTCTGTTACGTGTACTCAAGCCGACATGAAGAATACAAGGGGAAATCAGCAAAGGAAGAAGATCAAGAGTCGACTGAGGCATTGAGGAGCTATCGGAATTCAAACGAAGGAAAGAAGGCCAAGGGAGACTGGATAATTGGTTGTATGAGAAGAAATCCCGACGATTAAAAGAAGCCTGACTAAGATTTAAGAAAAAAGACAGGTATTTATGGAAGCCAATGAGACATTTTCTGTTCATCAGAGGAATACATGATGAACTTTTCACCTGGGGATCGGCTAGCTTGAAACCTAGGGGTAGCATCCTCAGGATAATCCTCTAAAGGAAAGAACGATTCTTCTGAAGGATCGGGGATAATGAGACGGCCGAAACACAGAGAGCCAAATTTGAATGAACCATAAAGGACCCCGATATTACCAACGACATAGCGGCCGTTACCGGTAAAAAGCCGACTGCGAATGATGTGCATCATGTGATAAATGGCCCCCAGCAATGACTTCCCTAAAGCTAGCCGACGACCCTCCACCAACTGCTCAGCTATATATTGGTAGACCTGAGTTGGGCCTAAGGAAGCACCACAAAAGAGAAATCGGTCTAACCATAGGTTGAGGAAAGCAACATGTTCCTCGTCCGATACGGGACCTAAGCATCTTGTTGTTATTTTGGATATACTTGAACCAACCCTCCCCTTTCTTACGGGACAACTTATATCCGGTTTTCCACCAAAGCCGATAACCGATTCCCATCGGTCGGAGGCGACATAATTCGGTCGTATCTAAGAGAGTTGGGCCGATAGGACCAATCGGAAAGAGAAAGGCATTGAAAGAGTCCGACCAAAAATAGCAGGCCGCGGCTACCAAAGGTTCATTAGGCTCCGGGGCGGCTAGAGATAGGGGAAGGCTTTCGGCAATACCCATCCTCTCCCATTCTACCCTCTTTTGGGCCGACACTCTAATAAACCAAGATCTCCAACCTTTAAGAGCCGTCGGCCAAGACCTAAAACTCTTACCCCATTCTTCTATATTGTGGTCAGGAGCCGACAATGGGAGTCTAGGAATCTCATCATCAATGACAGTATTGGTCTCTAAAGTTCCTATTGGACCTAAGAAGTACTGATGGTCACTACCCGGGATCGGAATAAGTACCTGGGAGGCGTCCATTTCAGCCGATGCAACAGGAAGAGAGGATTGACGCGAAGAAAAGCCGATTTCAAGATGAGCGAGAGCACGCAAGCATGAAAATGACCGTGGGAGGGGACCTCATATTTATACCATGATAAAAAGGCGAAAAGGCGGGAACGGTTGCAGCATTAAAAACGCACTGAGATTGTTACGGCGCCATTTAATGGGAAGTTACCGAGGAGAATCTCAAACGACAAGCCGATTGCAATTTTTGAAAAAGATAACAAGTTATCTTTCAAAAAATCGGGGGGCATATGTTTGCACCAAAATTCGGTATATGGTAAAATGAGTTTGAATCGGATAAAAGCGACCGTATGGAAAGAGATCAAGTGACCAAGTCGGAACAAGAATCCGTTTCTAAAAAAAGGGGGTTCGATTGAAGCCGATACGGGTAAACGTGCCGTATCCATATACAACTCGGATCGGTTAGAAGCATTATAAAAGGAGAGACGTCAAGCGGTAAAGGACATAAATCAATTCCAACAACACCTACTTTTTACAGCCTTTTTCTTTTACATTGCTTTAGCTTCATAGATTTCTTTGCAAGTCGACGGAATCAACATAGCTGCGCATCGCCGATTGTTGATTTTAGCCGATTTTACCCAGGTTTGATTTGCTTCGTTTTGTTGCGCATCGCCTTCCCGAAGCCGATTTTACCTTATATCCGGATCAATCAGAATCGGTTGATCTAGTTATCTCCTAATCGGTTCTTGCCGACTAGCGAAAAGCCGATAGATCTTTGTTTATCGGCTTTGATCGAATTACAACTTCTACCTTGTCGATTTCAGGTCAAATCGACTGGCACGCTCTGCAAACCCGGTGTTTGTCTTGTGTGTTCGAGGCCTAAAACCCCCTTCACGTTTTTCGCGCGAACAGTAACTGTTCATACTGTCACACAGGCCAGAATCAATAGTGACAGTGTGACACCGGCATCTTTAATCTAACATACATAATCCCTTTAATATATAAACATATGATTCTCTTATTACAAATTACAAATTAATATTACGAATTCATATCGATCTCGACGACCTCGGTGATCTCCTTTCATGGATCCGTCCTGGAACGCAACCGCAGTAATTGAAACTAAGTGCGCGTCGATTCAGTACATATATAACGATCCTTCGTTTCCTTTTGCACCTTTTGATCACTGAAATGCAGCGCTCCCGTGCTTCTGTGAAGGAAAGAGTAGTACATGCATGCAGTGCAGTCACCAGCCGCGCGCTCTCGTCGGCGACACGGGCCGGTTCCTTGGAAGCCAGTCTTACCGCCAGCGATACAGCACACGGCACTCTTTCCGTCAAGACATGGTTTACGCGTGTCCCCTCGAATCGTATCGATTGTACATATGGAGAATATATATGTGCACTCCATCGAACTGCATGCACCCACACGACGCTCCATCGTTCAAAGGTCACTAGCTCGTCGATCTCACATCGTAAGGAGAGAGAGAGAGAGAGAGAGAGAGAGAGAGAGGGGCAAACATCCCATGCCATGCCATATTGCCATGCCTGCAGGCTGTAGGAGGGGATGGTAAATTACTGCAGTGCATCCAAGTCAGCATCCCACACATTCATTCGTTCACACAGTGTTCTCTCTCTCTCTCTCTCTCTCTCTCCTCTTCTCTCTGCCCTACTGCCAAGGAGTAGCATTGGAATCAATCAAATCGTTGTTAATTTCTTGCGCTCCATATCATTCACTCGAGGCATGCATCTCGTAGTGTGAGTGACCCTCCCTCTCCGCTTCTTCAATGTGGCTCATAAATACTCCAACCCCCTCTTTGTTTGGCGGTTGCCTCCTTCATTACTCGCTATGCTTCGATCCCATGGGCATTCATGTGTTTTGCTCCTCATCTTCTTCTCTCTCTTTCTCCTTTGCGTTTCCTCTAAAAAGGCTTAGAACTCTCTGCCTCCGTTTTAGAATACTTGCCTTTTAACTTTTTACGAATTTTAAAGTTGAATTTTGACTTTTAATTTCGTACTAGTATATTTATAAAATATTGTTGGAGTATAAAATTAAAAAAGTATTTCTTACGACAGACCTAACGATATTATTTTAATACGATCGATCTAAATATTTAGAAAAATATTAGAGAGGTGTTTTTATGCTCTTCTTTTTCAAAGTTGCATACATATTAAAGTATGAATAATGAGTAGATAAGGATTACTTACGCCTTCGCTTGCTGCTCAAAATATTATTGATCAAAGATTACCCAGTTTGACTTATTAAAGCCAAAGAGGCCAGGTTCAGTATTATAAAACGGAGCGAGTATTAAGGAAGCCTACAGCGTCTTTCCCCATGCTGCTCTCCTCTCTCCCTCTTTCTCTCTTCTTTCATCTTCATCCGAATGAAATTTGACTGTTGTTTCTCTTCTGTCTTCAAGCGTATGTGTTCTTCAGTTCTTGTTCCTAGCGAGTTGAGAGGGAGAGTGTGGGTGTGTGCTGTTTTTTATTGCATCTCTTCTTCCTTGTATGTTGTTTTGGTGTGTGCATGCTGTGCGGTAATTAAGATCGGTGATGTTATTGTTCTTGACGGGAACGGGATATTGTTGCGGTTCAATCAGAAAGCTTGTGCTCCCAAGGCAAGGAGCTCAACTCTTTGATTGAGCCGTGCCAATATCACGTTGCTGTGCCTGCGGTGTAAGGATGATATTTCTCATCGATCGTTCGTTTTCTTTCCATGTCAATTGGATTGCATGATTGTGAGTTCGTAGTGGACCTAGCTAGTGGCCAGTTCAACTCTATGCTAGAGTTTTGAATCATAAGGAGTTGAATCATAATTGTTGCCACTATACACTGACACTTACCGGGAAAGAAACCCTATTATTTAGTATCGACCAAATTTGTAACATGAATGATTTCAAATTTGCTGTACTACTTCTATGCGAGTTAATTTGCCGGATCACAAGGTACTGATTTTTCTTCCATGTTTCTGATACTGTTACTTACTGCTTGTATTATATATATATATATATATATATATATATATATATATATATATATATATATATATATATATATATGTAATTGATCCTTCTTGGGAAAAAAAAACCTACTATATATTGATCGGTTTTGTGGCATGAAAAATTTCGAGTTTGGCTATGATGTTAATTTCCCCTTTTTTAGATGAGTTAACGCTGTTCTTGATTTCATACTGGCATGCATGCTGCAACCTCCCAAACAAAGTTGTCTAATCTGAGTAAATCATACCGAGTATCTACTAGCGATTGATGGACTATACATGAAATTGATCCTAGATACTACCATGATTATTTTCAAAAGCTGCCTAACTTCGTAAATTCTTAGCAGCATACTAGCATCGTTCTCATTCCTAAAGCAAGCTCGCTCGCTCTCTCTCTCTCTCTCTCTAATTATTATGCAGCTTTACGGTTCATGATTTTGTATCCTTTACAATGTGGGGCTGAAAAGGAGTATATCTGTTTGTATTCTTGAGCTAAAGCTACGGAAAGTTCACAATAGCAATGTCAAGGCTCAGCACAGGTTACGAAGGTGCAAGCTAGCTAATAACCCTGTCTAATTTCATCCTGAGAATATTTATGAGTTCATTACTTCTATGTAAATTATAACAGAAGTTCTTGCTGCTATTTCCCTTGTTTGTGTGGTACTATCAACTATCAATACGAAGCAAACTGATCAAGTTTCGCTCACTGTATCAAATGACTCACGAGGAACATCACAAATTAAAGACAATATTGCTCGAAGATCGAGTACTTAAAGTCGATTAAAAGGAGCAAAAAGATAGTGGAGACAAAAGGATGCATGCCGATTGTTCTGTGCTAATAGTATTCTGCAGTGTCTGAAGACTTGACAAGCGGATCTTAAGTGCCCCAAGGGAGACTGACCGATCCACATCGCAAGTCTCTTGCCTATGATAAGATCTTAGCTTGAAAGGGTCAAAGGGGGCTTGCAGAAAGAGCATCTCACAAGGACAATTGAAGCAAGATTTCATGTCTCAACTTTTCCTGACCTTCATTGGTGAGAAGTACTGTGATTTATCAGTGTAATCATGGGCAGTGCAAATATATACTGGTACTACTAGTAAGTAGTAGATGAATGAGATTCTTCTTGTTTATCCTTTTCTTTTTTGCTAGGCGCTTCTTGTTTTTCTTTGGCCTGTCTTGCGGTAGAACTTGTGTGATTACTGCCTACTTACGCTTTGTGTGATGTGTCTCTGCCTTCTGGGAACCAAGGAGGATGTGCTGGTCAAGACTCGAGTGCTATACTCTGTCAGATAAGTCCACCATGTACGTATGCTCTGGTCCTTCTTGAACGTAGAGGGAATGCGGATCTTCCTGGCTACCATTTGCAAGCTTATTCCTCATGCGGCTGCAAGAATTTGATGCAAGTTTTTGCAGACCAATGAGCCAAGAAATAGCCGGAAGAACCTCTGACACAGCAAAACGTTGTCGTGGAAAATTAGCAGTAAGCTAGACCAGTGATAGTGCTAGCAGGTGTCTTTTTTTCTTCTGAACTTGAGAGTAGCATATATGTGGCAATCGTTGTACTAGTAGTGAGTTTCTTAATGCATGTGCATGGTACTACCACAGAGAACCACTACTAGAGGTACTAGTACGATTTTAAAGCCTAGAGCAGTATGGGTACGTGTATCTCAGTGGCACTCGGCAGGTTACTGACATAACTAACCATGGGCAAAAAGGTGCAGACCGTTCTCTCAAGAAACTGCCCTGCGCACAACATAAATATCGCCGCAGCAGCTAGCATCCGTGAGCAAAATTTTTTTTACAGCCGGTTAAAACCACAAGAGCATGAGAGCACCTTGCAGATTCAGCGTGAAAAAAATCTGAAAATGTCACTTGGGAGTTGGGACCAATCAGCCTATGGCTGGCGCGCCTGGTGCTCATCTGTCAGAAAGTGCGGTTACTACGACTTACTGGTCCTTGATGATTGCGTGGGACTTAGTAGGAGTATCTTGCGGTTAAGTTCAGAGTAGAACGTACGCATCCTGCCTGCGTTACGTACTGTTACGACAGTACGTAGCATCATGTTGCATCCGACGACGACGAGTTCATGCTCAGACTTGAGAGGATGACGAGCAATTCCGTATCAGATGGCATGCATATATGTATGTGCATCCTGCACATGATTGCATCGAGACAAGGCTGCCGTAATAAACTGCAGGCAGGCACTAGCAGTAATTAAACAGGTTAGCTAGGAAGCAAAATTAAGGCTTAATTAATTCGCGTTTGGAATAATAATGCTGCTACTACGGTATATACTTGGTTACGTGCGTTGGAAATGGAATTGTGGTGGGATTAGCGTGGGCCTGGCCGGTGGAATTGGCGTGGAGTTTACGGTGCATGCCCGGCCGACACCAAGCATAAGTTGGCAGGGAGGCGCCGGACCCCTCTGAGCAAGGTGAAACATGTAGCCGTGGCGATTACCAGACAGACGTCCCCTCCCTCGCAGAGTCAGCAGGCTCACGAGTGATCGATCCCTTCCCTCGCCTTTAGTTGTCCCGGCCGGCCAGCTTGTAGACCCCCTCTGTCTCTGGTCGCACTTGCACGCGTACGTCCACAATGTGCGTGTCAACGTGAACGTACGTACTTCGTCGACCAAGCCAAGCAACATGCATGTGCGTGCGGCGTGAAGGGTAGTACTAATTGCGTAAGAATATTGAACTCAGCGAGAACGCGGCCGGCCGGCCCGGCCGGAGAGGTCGGCATCGGCCGTAGCGCGCGCTGCCACCCGGACACGACCACCCTTTGCCGGCTCAGCCATGCATGCGTAGCTAGCCCCGCCCCCGCCCCCGCCCCCGCGCCCGGCCGAGATGGCCACACGTCCGTCATGCTTCCACGCCGTCGACGCTGCGTGACGTGACTCGTAACCACGTATATACAGCGCGCGCTCCCGGCCGCTGTAGCATGGGCGGCGCATGGCAACACGCACAACACACGGACAGATGCCTCGATCGATCACCACGTACGGTTAACGTTACGCTCGCCATCGATCAGCCGGCGTCGTGCTCTGCCATCACGTACGGCAGCGCCGTTTCATTCCCATCTATGGTTGGTGCGTGCTTGGCTGCTTCGCGACGTGAATCCGGAGGCCTCATCGATCTAGTTCAATCTTTAATGGTTCAATCTGCAGAACGGGCATGGGCTCGGACGAGAGGACCATTTGAGATTGGAGGATGGCACATAGCTTGGAAGCGACAACGCTGAGCCAGTGAGCCATACAGATACAGCAGCCAAAACGGATTAAGACAAAAACATCGGGAGATACCTATACACTTTCTAAGTACAAAGGATGGCAGTGTCCGACCAGGCTCAGGTCGATGTTGATTCAGCAATTGCCCAGGAAGACCATTTATTTATGCACCAACCTACTGGAATTAGAACCACTTGCATATGGGAATCGCGAAACAAAGAGGACAGTAAAAGGTAAATGGCAGATCAATTCGGAAGACACAGCCACAAATATATGTCAACAGCAATTCTGCGTTTTCAGCAATCCTACCTGCAGATTCTTCATTCATATTCCAGGCCTAATTCTGTCTATATCGCATGGCCCTCGATCACCTCGCTGAGCTCAAAGAGGAAGAGCGCGCGCCATCGAGCTCAGGCAACGCGACGGCGATGTGGTCCAATACCTCGACCTGACTTTTACTCCTGCTCCGGTCCGAGCCTCGCTGAACGGCGCTCTTCTTCCCCTGGCTTCCAGCGCCTTCGGCAGTCCCGTGCCATTGCTAACGTGGTGTTCGATCAACTCTCGACGACTTTCCTCGAGGTGGGGCGTTCATGTGGGATCCACTCATAGGCGCGCGCTCAAAAACTAAGCAACAGCTCGCTACGCGCCTTCGCCCGCTTGCTGGAGCTCCGCTGCCGCTGTCCCTACTATTTAGTTTTTTAGTGCCTAATTGTTTTCACTTTCCATTCTCTAAAAGTTAATTCTGGATTGTGGTTATAACGAAACTGATTCTCCAAAACCTAGAGTCTAAAAGCACATATAAAATAGATTGTGGATTCTAATGTATATGGATGGGCTGGATTGTGATAATCGGATTTTAGAATCGAGCTGTTTGTTTTTTATGCAACTTTTGGGGTTAGAATCCAGAGTCAAGCAAAAACAAACATACCCTTAAATATTATGTTAAACGATACGCTTGTCTAGGCATATTTAGTATGTCCTCCTATAATTAGTATGCCATTGAATGGTTGCCCCCTATCTTAGGGATTATGTACGCACTGTTCCATATACTTATATGATAGTCGCCCTAGAGTTTAGGCTGTGTGGTAATTGCTTCCCTTGCCATCTTTCTTCATGGTATCAGATTTTTCTTGAGCCTCTTCCGCTACCTATCCTTCTATCGTTCTCATGGCTACCGACGAAACACAAGACGTTGCTACTGTAGTCGTCGCGCCAGATACTATTTCTGCAACCAACTTCCAGGCACTTGCTCCTACTGCGGTTCTTACCGCCACCCAAGCGGTGATCCCGGCGCCCCCCTGCCCATTGTTCCAGTGGTGACGCCCGCTATCAACATCGCTTCTGTTAAGGCGCATGTTCCTATTGTTCTTGATCTTAAGGCCTCCAACTACACCAAGTGGCAAACTTTCTTCACGCCCATGTGCGGCAAGTTCGCTCTCCTCTCCCACATCGATGGCACCATCACCGTGAACCCCAACGATGCCGCTTGGTCTCAGGCGGATTACACCGTGTTGTCCTGGTTGTATGGCTACATCGCCGAGGATATCCTCGACGTTGTCATGGAGCCAAATCAGACTGCTCACGCTTTGTGGTCTCGCATCCGGGAACTCTTGAACAACAACCGCGAAACGTGCACCTTAGCCAGCAATTTCGTACGCTGGTTCAAGGCGATTCTTCGATTGCCGACTACTGCCAACTCCGCATGACGATGGCCGATCGATGCCCTTCGGGATGTCGGGTACCCCATTAGCGACATCAACCTCATCAACAACATGCTGCGCGGCCTCAATTCACATTTCTCCAACGTCACTGATATCATCACTTTCAGAGGAGTTGTCCCCTCATTTGTTGAGGCTCGCAACCTTCTCCAACTTCATGAACTTCGTCAGGTTCACATCCTCTCTGTGCAGCCTGCCACGACTCTTCTTTCTACCATCGACTACCCTCGGGGCGGCTGCCACCAATTGGGTTCCACCTTCTCGGGTACCTCTGGTGGTGGTAGTAACAACCGCCGTAACAAAGGACGCTGGAACAACAAGGTACACACCACTTCCTCTTCCGGCGATGGTCGAGCGCCATATTCCGCGCCATCCATGCCCCACAAGCCGTGGATTTGCTTCAACCCAGGGGCGAAAACAGCCGGTACACCCCAATGGTGCCCTCCCACCAATCAGGATATCCTTGGTCCATGTCCTCAGGCACCGCAGATGCTATAAACCTCCTTTGCGCCGCCTCCTACCACGCCGCTGACTGCACCCTCATGGGACCAGGCCAGTTTGGTCGTGGCCATGAACCATCTCACCTTACAAAACCAAGGCAATTAGATTATGGACACCGGTGCAACCTCCCACATGACGTTAGATGATGGTATAATTCTCCTTCCCCTCCCTATCACATCATCATCTACAGTCACCGTAGGCGATGGTTCCCATATTCCTGTCTCCAAATGTGGCCACTCCATTGTCCACACCACTTCCTCCCGCTTCTCTCTTACTAATGTTCTTGTTGTCCCAACTCTTGTTCGCAATCTTATATATGTTCGTTAGTTTACTCGTGACAACAATTGCTCCATTGAGTTTGACGCTTTTGGTTTTTCTGTTAAGGTCCTTCGAAACCAGGCGGTGACTCTTCGCTGCAATAGTTCCGACGATCTCTACTCGGTGTTGTCGTCCACCTCTCTGACCATTGCAACTCATGCGCGCCTCGCTACCTCACCTGGCCCATCAACGACTCGGTCCACCTGGCCCTTTCGTCCTTCGTCAATTGCACAAGTCTTCCTCTATTACTTGTAATACACCAGATCGCACTCTTTGCCATGCCTGTCAACTTGGCAAACACGTGCGTCTTCCTTTTGATAGCTCCAGTTCTGTCTCTTCGGCACCTTTTCAATTAATACATTGTGATGTATGGACATCCCCTTTTCTCAATATTTCGGGTCTTAAATATTATCTGGTCATTCTCGATGATTTCTCTTATTTTTGTTGGACCTTTTCAATTAAACAAAAATCATAAGTTCACCAGCATATTGTCCATTTCCACAGCTACATTGCCACATAATTTCACTTGCCCATCAAAGCCATTCAGGCGGATAATGACACTGAATTTGTTGACAAAGTCTCCTCCAAATTTTTCTTAGACCATGGCATCCTCTTCGGCTTTCATGCCCTTACACTTCACAACAAAATGGCAAGGCAGGACATATTCTTCGTACCATCAATAATATGATCCGTACCCTTCTCTTTCATGCTCACATGCCTCCCTCCTACTGGGCCGAAGCTCTCACCACTGCTACTCATCTCCTTAACCGGTGCCCCTCCCCCTCTATTCATCATTATCTCCCCTTCGAAAAACTGTACCAGAAATGTCCATCCTTTGATCACCTTCGCGTTTTTGGTTGTCTATGTTTTCCGAACCTTTCTGCCACCACTACCAACAAACTCCCCCCTCCCCCACCCCATGTTCGACAACTTGTGTTTTCCTCGGTTACCCTAGCTCCCAAAAGGGTTACCGATGTCTCGATGTTGCCACTCAGCGCATCATCATCTCCCGGGACATCATCTTCGACGAACAAACTTTTCCGTTTGCCAATCGTGTTGTATCTCAGTCATCCTCGTCCCTTGATTTTCTCTTGGATGATGTCGTATCTCAGTCAGCACATACCACACATGCACCAGCAATTGGCCCTTCCGTTGTGCGCATGACAGGTTGTATAGAATTGTTAGGTGCTGCCATACCCATGGTCCACGAGCTCCTCGATCCACTAGCTGCAGATTCTTCATTCATATTCCAGGCCTAATTTTGTCTATTTCGCATGGCCCTCTATCCCCTCACTGAGCTCGAAGAGGAAGAGCGTGCACCATCGAGCTCAGGCAACACGACGACGATGGGTCCCATGAATACCTCGACCTGACTTCTACTCCCACTCCGGTCTGAGCCTCGCTGAACGACGCTCTTCTTCCCCTGGCTTCTAGCGCCTCCGGCAGTCCAACGCCATTGTTAATGTCGGGTTCCATCAACTGTCGACGACTTTCCTCGAGGCAGGGCATTCATATGGGATCCACTCATAGGCGTGCGCTCAGCCGGAGCTCCGCCGCCGTTGGTGTCCTTGCTATTTATTTTTTTAGAATAATAGAAGGGCAAAAACAAAACGGAAACAGAGCTCTCTGCTATACCTTGACTAAGGTTCACGCCCATAGTAAAAGCATAATCCAAAAGCAGAAAGTAATTAATGAACTAAACCTATTACAGTGTCATCCATAAACACAAAATGAGGATCACTTTGTCTTGTTACTTATGTGATCAACACAAAAAAGCTCTTAGCGATCCTAGCAACCGTTGGTCTCTATCCGGGATGCACCTTGAGCACCTTAGTAACCATTTGTTTCAACAATCCCCCCCCCTGCTTCACACCCCAAAGAATGGCTTCTCTATCTTTCTCATTTCTCTGCAAAACAGCTCGAATGTTGATCCATTGTGTTATGTCAAAGATTAGTTTTGTAGGATAAATAGGCTTGACATTCATTTCTGAAGCACGCTGCATTATGCGTTTTTAAGATAGTCTACATCAATGCTGAAATTCCCACCAGCAATAGCTTCTTAGCTTTTTGGATTCATGCCTGAATTGAATCAACCAATTACTAAATACGTGTTCAACATTAACATGTGAATATCTAAGCTAAAAGTACATTTCACCACATTCCAAATGAATCTTGCCAATAGATATAAGATAAACAAATGGTCAATTATATCCCCTTTCCAAATTCCAACCCCTTGGTAGGAGTCCCTGCCAGGGGCGGAAGTAGCTAAGCTTACCCGGTGTCACAGGACACCGGGTCAAAAAAAAAATTTAGTGTATGTTAGCCAATATATAGTATATGTGAACCCCCTTAATCTAAATATTGTGACACCGGAAGGCAAATAACAAACAAATGGTAAGAATAATAAGTTGTTATCACTTATATGATAAAGTGGTGAATCCCGATGATTTTATCTCTAGTTCCGCCACTGGTCCCTGTTATTTAGTATTTCTAAAGATAAAAGAACTTGAGAGTACGTCCCTCCTTTTTCCATAATAGCACGGGATCGAGGATTATTACGTAAACCGACCTCCAACGATTACTTATCCTCAATCTCGGTCGCCCATGTGAGATCGGACGGTGTAACGAGACAAGCTAGAGATTTGGACCGCGCACTTTCGTCGCAATCCAATTTAGACTGCACATTTTCATTGCGATCCAATTTTTGATGGTATAAACGGTAATATGGCATAAATGAAAGGTCCCTGTACAAAACCACCTAAGTTTGATCGGACGGTGGACGGAGGGGCGGGTTTGTGTGAGAGCCAGCCGATGGACTGCTTTTGCTGCCTCGTGGGGCCCCCCTGTCGGCGTGATCGCGAGAACCGCTTCTCCCGCTTTAGCTGCCGCCGCCGGGGCCGCCGCTCGCCGGAGCTACACCGCATCCGCACCATCAACGGCACTCCTCTCCGGCGAATCGCGTTCACGGTGGTTCTTTCGTTCGTCCCCTTCGATCGGGTAGGGAAAAATATGTCCTTTTCTCATCCTCTTTTAGATCAGGGATGTTCTTCTTCGGCTCCCTCCCTCGGATTGAATCGTCTTGTGTTTTCTCTTCACTTCTCATCCTCTTTTACCACTAGAAACGTGTACGCGGCGACACGCCGCGTAAGTCAATGTTTACAAATAATACAGTAATGCATGAGATGAGGTAATGAGCTAGAATAGTAACGTATTGAAGAACCTGTAAAAAAAAAAGCACCATGGGAAATAGGCCAAGCCTAAAGCAATATAAGGATTTGAGGAAGGCACAGTACTGCAGAATTAAGGCCACTTCGATAGACATGCACTATGCACGCTACGTTGCGCCGAGTGGATCCTGACATAGTGAAAGCATGTTGATATAATCAGATCAACATTAAATTCGCACAAGCGATGAACAGATATCAACAATTTTTGAAACAGAAAAGAAGTTTCCAGGCCATTGTGGCAAATTTCACATATCACTGAGGTTATGCACACAAACCAGCTAAATATGGGTATGCATTTTTATTGACAGTTGTTCTATAGAAGGCCAATATGGCAAGGAAACTTACCATAATAATATGAATATTATTATTTGAAAGCTGATAATGTGTATAAATGGTCTAAAACAATCTAAAGTAATTCGTAAAAAAGACCACATGAAGATTTACTTTTATTTTCTCAAACATAGGATCTAAAGAATACAACAAAACAGTCATAGCGAAGTAACACCATACAAGCTACAAGCAACTCTATGTCTTGGAGCAATAGGGCACGATTAGCTATGATTAGAACTTTATGACTATTATTGATTAATCAAACATCACTCACCTCTATATCAAAAAGCTGTAAACTTTGGGATCTGGTGTAGCACTGGCCACGCACCTAGAAATCAAGAAAATACAATTGGCAAACAATAGATTATATGAGCAAATATTTGCAGTATGAGCATGAATAGAAGTACATGGTAAATCTCATGTTATACGTAAACATTATCCGTGGAGTTATCTTATAGAACAAATAATATCTGTCAATCTTTGTTTGCACCTTGAAAAACACAACTATAGAGATTTGGGCCTATTTTTTTAGAACAAAATAATTTATAGATACAATGAAACTTATAAGTCACAAAAAAACATGTCTTAAGTAGGATCAGATTAAATAGAAAGCATTCCCAGCATAAGAAAATATATACAATATTAAGTAGTGCACACCAACACTTATCCAAAACTCAGCTGTACAATGGTTGCATCACAGCCCTAAGTCTTGATCTCTTTACTGATAAAGATTAGGGGAAGGGAGGACATAGCAGTGCACCCAAATATATTTCCATGGGAATTTGGGCTAGGAAAGGATTCAGAGCAGGTCGGATTTAAACTCTTATCTATATTGTATACCAGTACACAATCTAGTTTATTATTGCTGTACAAATTTGACCGTAACTACTATCATTAAGATCTGCAAACCTTTCCACAAATGTGGAGTGTGGAAGCAAAACTCTAGGAATATTAATAGTCTCACAAGACTACTAATAAGCGGAAGATTGTGATTCGAATGCAATAAGAAAAGAATGGATCACATAGAAAGATGGAAGATTCTGATGAAAAGACTATAACATGAGAGAGAGAAAGCAAACAAGCAGGCACCATCTATTACAATGGTGATACAAGTTTGATAGAGGTGATCTTTGTTACAGTGCGGAATATTTGTGCCAATGAGAAAAGGGAACCAATGTCATACACAACCTTAGAAGGTTGGCCAAAATTGCAGTACCTCTTGTTAGTTGTTACAGCTTACATGTCATATGGCACCAAAAACTGTAGGAGCCAAAGAAGATATTCTTTAGCTGGTTCAAAGTCAGCTATATGTATCTCAATGTATTATTATCCGAGATACTACAAAGTCCTAGCTATAATAATCTGCAAAAGAAGAAATCATACCTCAACTATGGTAGGGAAATGAAATAAAAACAGAGCACTATTCATTAGTTCAAGAAAAACAGAAACACATAATGGAATGTGTTTGTGGTGAGATGATGCCATTCAAGAAAACGCATACCAGATTGTGTTGAGGTGTGTTGTCCATTGAGACTGCTGTCACTCACTGCAGATGCTTCTCTGTGAGACTGCCCAAACTCTGCTGATGAGTCTCCATCAGAGTTCCTATGAACTAACTGCTTCATTGAATAGCCATTCCCAGACAGGAAATCCTATTCACACAGAAGTGGATTGGAGATTTGCTATCCGTAGTTCAACAGTATGTGATTCAGTATCCCACTATGTCGAAATTGTACTTACATAGTTGGGTGTGGAATGGACTGGATGATCCTTCATTTCCCGTAAAAGCATAATGATTATCTGAAGGCACTACTCAAGGTCCACAAACATATCTGTCTTCAAATAACACAATAATATGTCAAACATGTATAAGAAAGCACCATCTTGTGTTAAATCATAGAATATTGACATGATTTATGTCTTCAAATGGGTCTGATCAACTGTGGCAGCAAACTTCCCAAGATTTGATGCAGCTGCCCTTCTGACCATAGGCATGTCATGTTGGCATAAATGGCCATAAATGGTCCTCAATTCTGCTTTCAATTGATGGCGTGCATTTGTATATGCTATATGGAAAAGACCACAGGATGATACTCGAGCTGTAAACCACTTACCAGCTGCTAGCCTCTGGAAAGATTAAAGCGTGGTTAGCTGAATGGATAAAAGGATACCAGTAGAAAATAATCTGGAGAAACAAAATTAAATATTCAAGACTGGTGATTCTAAAAGGAAGAAGACAAAGGAAAAATGAAATTATACTAACATTCATCTGATCATGGCAGTATTCCTAGTTAACAATTGTATAAAGCTGACCTATGGAGAAAAATATGACACATGCAGTCGATGGGCAAGCATAAGAACAAATACCATGCAAATATATATTATGAAGAAATATAATGCTGAAGCCAATGGAAGCACCCACAAAAAATCAGATACAGTGATATTGGCACTATAATTGTTAAATTTTGCATCATTTAGAACCAAAAAATTAACAGAATATTTCACTATTAATAAATCTTTTACCTTTACTACAGGGATGAACCAGTCAACAATGCTACTTTGCTTCATCTGCGCTCCAGTTCTGCACAATGACTCAATTGTCTTGTCTCGGACACAGGTTTCCTCCACGGCACACAATGTCTCCAGTGGTGGGAGCAAAACATGAGCATGATCTACACCTCCAACATAAGGAATAAACACACCCAATTCTTCAGGCACTGCAAGAAGCACCTCATCTTCATCATCATAGTTTTCACTGAGAAAAGGAACCAGTTCCTTCCTAATTCTTTCTTCCCCAAGTGTCCGTGCAATTGCGAAAAGTCTTCTAATGGAGTTCAGACGCAATTGAATATCTTCATTTTTAAGCTCATCTATCAATGCAGCAATAGGATACAGAGGCTCATCGATAATAGCCACCAGGCTTATCAAGGATTCCTACAACTGAATATCAAGAAAAGACATTTAGGCAATGTGGCCATTAGGACAAACATTGCACCTCTGGAGAGAGAGAGAGAGAGAGAGAGAGAGAGAGAGAGAGAGAGAGAGAGACTTTGTTGCATAATCAAAGCCAAAAGAAAGTTAGAAAAGGCCCACTGGAGTTTCGATCCACACTTCATCAACCAGGCCTCCTTCTATTTCTTGGCAGATACTATGCAATCAGAGCTTAGATATATCAACTTTTACTACCTTCATTTCAGTATATACGTAGAGTTCGACATTGATATGGCTCCAATATACACAACCGACCATTAGTTTTCACAGTAACATGTTGATAAAAAAACAGGTTATAAAAAAGAAATATGCTGGTAACACTTTTGATGAAAATGAACCAATAATATTTTCATATGACAAATATAGATACATTTATGTAAATTAGTGATCAAAGTTAAAAAAAAATCAATTGCACACATTCTGAAACAACATCTATTTTGAAATGAAGGTAGCGCACTCTCAGAGGCGCGGCTCTTTTGAGTTGCATGAACAGCATAAACATGTAATCATTATCATGATGGACATGATCCCTATGAGAGAAACAAATCCATATTGCATCGAACAATTAATTTAAAAGGTCAGATGTTGAATGCGCAAAACTTAAGAAACCAAGGCTAAACTACCTCATTAAATTAATATATGCTTCAGTCAACCAAAAAACACAACATATTTGTTTTCCTAATAATAACTATTTCTTAACTTTCTTCAAATGTCAAACAAAGATGCTATTTATTGTCTACAAATGGCTTCAAGCAAAAACTACTCATCCTTTCAGCATTCTCAAGAAGTGCATCAAAGAAAACTGCAGAAAAACTTCTTTAGCCATCAACAGATCTACATCGAATGCTTAGAACATAGAGTTTCTGCTGGTGTATGAAATCAACCGGTACAAAATAACCACACAAGCCACACAACTGCGTACTCAATAATTTAGGCCCAAGCAAGTAGAAAAACTAAGATGAGCGGAAGTGCCTACAGTGAATAACGAAAACCTAAATAGAAGCTGAATACAGAGGCAATCAATTAGCGTCACAGAGAACAACAGAACGAAGAATCCAGAAAAAGTAGCCATACCCATCAGGAAAATGATGTCCTTTTCCAAGTTCCAGATGAGTTAAGCCAACTTTATGCACACATAGGTCCAATAAATGTCCTGCAAAATGAAGCCTGCACAATTACCCGTCTAGCACAATAAGAAGCTTAATAAGTTAGGAAACATACAGAGCAAACAAAAACACAATGAAAAGGTGCTGATTACAGCGACCTTCTTCCATGCTAAATTGGTAATACAATATCACTTTAATATGGCATCCCTTATAGAAATACAAATTGGAGTCACTAAAGTTATACACCACTTATCATGCCAACAACGAATTCAGGCAATATAAATTGAATACGGCATCCTTTTCTTAGTAAAGAGGATTTTTCCAGGCCATCTGCGGGCGAGGAGCTGGGCACATCGTCAACGGAAATGATGACGTTCGGCAGTGGTAGCAGCACGCAGGGCGTGATCTCGTAGGCCTCGATTGGGATCTGGACGGGGACGAAGAGGCCAGCCGCTAGGCTGGATCGGATCGGGAGCGCGACGGCAGGGCTGAGGAGGGGCGAGGGCAGCGCAGATGAGGGGCAGGAGGAGAAGGGCGAGCTTCACCCACCGCAGGCGGATCGGCCATCACCTGGCGCCGCGCACCACCAGCGTTGCGTCCCCCCGCTCCAACACCCGTGCCCTGCTCCTTCCATGAAAGGCCGCGCGTCAGGTCAGGATCCCAGAGCGCGAGCTCGCGGGTTGGGAGAAATGGAAGATCCAGGCTGGAGGCGGTTTACCTAGGGAGTTCCGGACGACCGTCGAAGCTTCTGGAAGGTTGGGGAGACGCAAGGAGTGGGCGAAGAAGGATGGCTAGGGTATTGGGCGCAGAAGGGCGGCGCGGTCGTGATGGCGATGGCGCGGGCGAGCGAAGGGAAGCGGGAGGAAGGGCGAGTATTTTGCGGCTGGCGGCGCGGGGTGGGGCGAGAGGAGGAAAAGGAGGGTGAGAACGATCGAGAAGGAGGCGAGGTGTCACGCGACGATGGCGGGAGCGCGGCCGGAGCGAAGGCAACGAGACGCAACAAGGGCGACACGCGGACAGCGTCGGAGAGCTGCAAACCTCCGGAACTTAATATAGGTATAATTAGGGAACTACAGGTCTTCTCGTCCTAAAATCTCTCATACTTAAAAAACCCTTCACAGCGACCGCAATATAACTGCATTGGCGAATTGGAGTGCCGGACAAATTTTCTTTTAGAATGTTAGACAAACTTTCCGATAAAAATGTTACTATCATCTTGTGAAAAGTACACCGATATGTTAAGCAACTGCTTAATTAATAGGCCTGAAGTTTGCACGGCGAGGAAACAAGTAGATGCAAAGTTGACATCTCGAACTGAGGATCGAGTGCAGCTGCTACTGCTACTGCAACATAACCAGTAGCAGCTATCTACACCATCCAAGGAGCAACCAACATCTAGAATTGATTAGCTTAACTTCTTCCTTTCCTCCCATTCTCTGATTTCCAACTACTCCCTTTGGAGCCTTGGATGGAACAAATAGACAACGCATCACAAGTTAGCGCCAATTTCACCTTGGCGAAGACTTCACCAGTTTACTATCACACACGTCTTAGCCAGCTCTTTACTTCTCCTTCCTCCTAATCACAACAAAAAATCAACAAAGCTCTACAAATCAACTGCACGTTGTTATGGTCTGAGTTATGACTGGTAAGAGCACAATGGAGAAAAATCTAAATAGGTGGTAATATAATTCGTCTATTTTTTAGGAGTGCAAGCTTGTGTGCCATCTTTCATGGTTGTAGTAAAATAATTTGTGCTCTTTTGTCCCCGATGAAAATGTCAAACTTTCAGTTTTTCAGAAAGTTGGAGCTCAACCATTTTCTCGAAACAATTTGTAATTTATTCATAATAATACTGAAATAGCATCTTGAAATGAAAGACTTCCACCAAAACATTGTGTGCTTTTCCTTATTTACATTGTTGTGATCAAGTGAGAAGATTAGAAGAACGACCAAGACGTACTTATTGGACATCAAGAAGAAATGGTTAAAAGGAGGAAGAAGGTAGAAGTAAATCCTAGCTGTTGGTTGCTTCTTAGATGGCATGGATGGTTGCTACTGCTTATGTTGCCGTAGTAGTAGCAACTGCGCTCGATCCGAGTCCACAGCAGCTGAACTCTGGCGTTCTGCAACCATCTGATGCGACTCATAAATATGATCGGCAATTGTAATACACTCATACACACATTAGATTCCAAACACAGCATATACGTTGCTTTTGGGAAAGAAAACAAAGCACTGGCATATATTATTAGATGGGCAGAGGTAAAATGTCAAGCTGTAAGAGGGAGCCTTACAGAAGTTACAGTTGCAACATTGCAGTAGAGAGGAGAGTTGCAAGAGAAAATTGTAGTTGAATGAACATCCTTTTGTACTATCTACGAGGGTTTGTAGTACTTGGTCGGCACAAAGGGCATCTTGGTGGTGACAGCATCATAGGACTTCCCCCGGACAACAACCTTGAACTCTGTCCCAGCTTTGTGCAACCCAGATTTTACATAGCCCATGGCGATATTTTTCTTCAAGCAGGGGCTGAACCCCCCACTGGTCACCTCACCAATGTTCTCCCCGGTGTTGCTCACAATCTCGCTATGACTCCGTGGAGGTGGTCCTTGCGAGAAGATGCCGACACGCCTGATCTTTGGGCCTTCCTGGAGCTGCTTGAGGATTACATCTGCACCCAAGAAGCCGCCCTCCGCTCTCCTCCTCTTGCCAATTGCCCATGAGAGGCCAGCCTCAACTGGTGTGGTGTGTTGCTCCATGTCATTGCCGTACAGGCAGAGGCCAGCCTCCAGGCGGAGACTGTCACGGGCACCCAAGCCAGTCAGCCTCACCTTGCCTTCAGACTTCTCCAGTAGGGCCTTTGCAAGATCAACTGCATTCTCTGATGGCACAGAGATTTCGAAGCCATCTTCACCGGTATAACTGAAATAAGAAATCTTTCAGAGAACAACACAATGCCCAAAGCAATAACATAGTTTGTAATCGAGGAATATGGCCCTTCGTCATCAGATGATCAGAAACAAAATAGAAGAATCTACCACAACTCATTATCCAAAACTAGAAATCCATCAGAAATAACAAAACAGATGTTGGAAACATAAAATAGAATAGGCATTTCAATAAAGTGTGGAAAAACACATCCTAGAAAAATCTGATCTAAAATAAGATGGCACTTGATCAACTGTCATCCAGTTGGTTCAGCAATAATCACCACACTACACCCCGCATAGGCACAGACTCACTTTGGCATGCTAGGGTGTGTAGGAGAAGATATAATTTCTATATGTATGACAGAGGAGCAATGACTAATCAATATAGAGAAAGTAGGTACTTCAAGTACTTGGCCTAGGACTAAAGGAAGGAGCAGGATCATAACAGGTGAAGTATATTAAACAATGGAAGAAAAGGATAAAAGAAAGTATACCCAGTTCTGGTAAGAAAGCAAGCATATCCATTGATGTCAATCATCTTGAAGTCACTGAAGTACATTTTACTCAGATCTTCTTTTGTCAGCAATTGGAGAGTTAGCGCAGCAAGTGGACCCTGCTTATGTCAAGTTATAATCCATTACGGTGAAAATTGATCACTTCCATAAAACCACACACAAAAAAATGCAGTGGAAAAAGTTAGGAATTGAGAGACTATTTCCCCAGCAATATGGCATAAAAATGATAGGTACAAAACATGTACGCTGTTTTTCTATCGATGAATTAGTGCTATGCAACCAGTTACCCTATTCCACTTTGATGAAACAATCAGTGTTTACTCGGGCGCCCATGTCTAAATTTTTTTGCCGAATTGGACACTCCGAATCCGAGTTGGATTCCGACTCCAATATCCGTGTCCAAGTAACACTGGAAAAAGTACGTCATGAACTGGGTTGAAAAAAGGGTTCATAATGAACCAAGGTCTATGTATTGTATTAATAATTGCATAGGACCTAGGAGTTATATGTTGTGACAATCCAGTCCAGGCATTTCTGGAGTACACCAAAGTAAGCACATACTATCACACCAAGAATAAAGATAGTCTTTCCCACAAACATGCCACATCCAATCATAAAAATCCTATCTTCCTACTGACAATGCAAATTAAAACTGCACTGCATGAAACAAGCTTCTGCCTCTATTCCGTGATCCTGCACATTGTCTTTTCCAAGTGGCAAAATCATTCATATAGAAAGTGTATATTTTTTCGTTCCCCCTATTCACAGTGTCTTTTTTGCCGTCACTCCATCGTCTGTACATCCCAATATCTTCTCTCGCAGAATTGGACCATTTCTCGTAATCTTGATTTTCACTTCTAAACATCCATTCCCTAAACATAATAGAAGTGAAAAAAAAAATCCCCCTTTTGAAATATTTAATCCATCACGGCAATCAATTAACCAAATCAGGAGCACTAATAAACACCCAAAGAAGCCAAGAAAGCGCTCATCACCTGCAATGCGAGCAGCGACCTCTCGTCGTGGATGTGCCACTTGACATCGCCGCCCTTCTTTTTGAACGCCTCCATGTGCTCCCCGATATGGGTGAGATCCTTGTCCCTGCACCCGGCGTTGACGACGAGGTAGATGTGCTGGTCGGTGACCTTGGTGACCACCGAATCGTCGATGGCACCGCCGCGCTCGTTGGTGAAGACGGTGAGCGACCCGGTACCGTCCTTGAGCCCCGCGACGTCGGCGACGACGAGTGACTCGAGGAAGGGGATGGCCTGGCTGCCGTGGAGGCTGAGCCCGCACATGTGGGAGACGTCGAAGAGGCTGCCGTTGGCGCGGCAGTTGAGGGTGGAGTCCATGATGGTGTCCTTGTACTGTATGGGCATGCTCCAGCCGGCGAAGGGCACCATCTTGCCGCCGTTGGCGACGTGGAAGTCGTAGAGCGCCGTCTTCTTGAGCTCGGCCTCCGCCGCCTCCGCCGCGCCCGCGAGGTGGCGGCGAGCAGCCGAGGAGGCGCGGCGGGCAAGGGTGGCGCACGCGAGGAGGCCTCTCATCGTGGCTCGCGGGTGGGATTGGTGGGCGAGGGGGAGGGAAAAGATGAGATTTTTGAGGGGTGGGTGGAGACGGGAGGCGCCGGGGTGGCGATCGGGAGTGGGTGGTTGGTGGCCAAAGGGAGCAGCCGGGGGGGTGTTGGGGTGTGCGCGTCTGCGCGCGCGCTCGTAGGTGTTTTGGTGATGACAGATCAGTGAGTGAGCGCTCGCTTTTGTTTTGTTTTTGGTTTATTTTCTGTTCGTTTTTTTGTCCGGTTTGGTGGTGGACGGTGACGGCTCCTCAGTCTCAGTCAGAAGCTTTGGCCTTTTTTTTTCTTCGTATATTTGTAAATTTGATTTTTGTCCGAACAAATTGCAAATATGGCTATTTCCTCACCACAAAAGTAGCGATAGGCGTTAACAGGGTTCTTATGTCGTAGCAAGTGAATCTGCTATAGGTTAATTTATCATAGTCCTATACCATGATAGGTAACATGTGCCATCTCCTGCTTCTTCCGTAGTTGAGAATAGGATTATATTTACAAATTCGTTTGAATAAAAGCTAAATATGCATAGGGACCAAATTGTCCGAGGCTTCCACTCACTCATCCGTGCCTCCTACTCAGCAAAGATTCGTGTGCGAGTCTTAAAATAAAGCGCAGATTCTTGTGTGTTGGAAACTACTTCATGGTAAAAATATTTTAGTTGCAGACAGATTATATCTATACCACCACAGTCCAGTCAAGTGAATCGACCACAGATTATGATTTCTTGCTGTCCTGACAAATCAATGCTCAAACTTCTTCTCTGTGTTCTGAACGGCAGAACGGGCATGGACTCGGACGAGAGGACCATTTGCGATTGGAGGATGGCACATAGCTTGAGAGCGACAACGCTGAGCCAGTGAGCCATACAGATACAGCAGCCAAAACCGATTAACTACGGCCCTGTTTGAAGGAGCTGTGCACAGCTAAGCCACAGCTGAAACACCGCTAAATGCCACAGCTAGGGAGGTGCTTTTCAGCTGTGACTTCGCTCGACCGCCTCCTCACTCGCTCCGCCTCCCTTCTTGCCCTATCGTCCCCCCACCCAATCGCCTCCTCGGCTCCCTCCGGCTCGGGTACCGCCTCCTTGACTCCCTTCTCACTCGGGCCCACACAGTTGCCCCCAAAAGCTACAGCAGCAGCAGCTGCTAGTTTGCCAAACGACATAGCAAGAAAAACCACAGCCGCCAGCTACAGTTGCTTTACGGCCCAACAAGCCAAAAACAGCTTTTCAGCTCAGCCACAGCTCCCCAAACATGCCCTACAAAGGATGGCAGTGTCCGATCGACCAGGTTCAGGTCGATGTTGATTCAGCAATTGCCCAGGAAGACCATTTATTTATGCACCATCCTACTGGAATTATAACCACTTGCATATGGGAATCGCAAAACAAAGAGGACAGTAAAAGGTAAATGGCAGATCAATTCGCAAGACACTGACACAAATATATGTCAACAGCAATTCTGCGTTTTCAGCAATCCTAGCTGCAGGCCTAATTCTGTCTATATCGATGAACCATTGCAGATTGAACTAGAATTTGATGGTCAGATCTAGCAGTTCAAAATTCATGTCGTTTCTATGATGCCATTCAGAAAAAGGCCAGTTGGCTTACAGTCAGAACAAAATATGCTGCTTCAAAAATGCTAGGATCGATTACACAGTTCTATGTAGGTATTCACACGCTTCATATCACAGACATGAATAAGAGTAAAACAAAGGATAATACCTTGATGACACTCAGATTAGTCCGGCTACCGGCAAAAAAAGGCATAGTGAATTCTGGAAGTATCACGACTTGGACCCTACAGATTTCTTTGAAGATGCTTTCTTCTGCTTCTTTGGTGGCTTCTCAGGTATCTTCTCTGCCTCTGCAGTCTTCTTCCTGTCTTTCCTCTCCCTCTTCTTCAAAGCATGCATATGGGCTTTAAGAACGGTTGCATATGAAGCTTGGAATTTTAGGTATTCCTTTGCAGAGAGCTGGGAAACATGGGAAGTACAGTAAGATTTAGTGATTGGTCTCAAAAGCTAAGCAAGTGACACGAGAATAATCAAATATCTTGAATAAACGAGGATATTATTTATGGCGCTAGGAAAATGAAAGAATTCCTCACTCCTCTGCCAACATCTCAGAATATATAGTAGCTACCCTTAAGTCCTAAGTACACACAATTATCCAGCCTTAGGGGTGGGTGAAGAAAATACTTGGTGGATACACAAATTTGATATAGCTGGGACAAATAGATATGCACATAGAAGACGGGTAAATAACTTAATCATGTACTTGACTACTTGTTTTGTGATATCAGGATACAGAACATGCTGCCATCATTCCAAATCGACAACTGAGAATAGTATTAATTGTGATAACTGATAACCCTGTTTCTGCATGAGTGCACAACTGTTTAGCCTTAAATAAGGAATACCCTACATCATCACCATGTCAGCACATACAAGGTGAAGAGAAATTAAACTAATTGGAAGATCTTAGCTCTTGGGAGTTGGGACACTGAACTTGTTAAGTCTCTTCATCTTATGGGAAAAGGTGCTCATGTTCAATTGTTTGGTGCCAGCTTAAAAACACATGGGGGGAAATCCTTAATTGTTGTGATACGAAATCTAAGTTTAATGCACCTTGATAGTGGTTTTCCAAATGCAATAAACAGCAATACCCTTTGCAACATGAAAATATCATGAGGTGTTAAAACATAAATTAACTTTTAAGCACCTTGATAAAGGTGTTTACCAAATACAAAATGCAGCAACTAATGAAAGCCCTCACTGCTTGTTCTTGATGCAATCAAGATTTTAGCAAGAGCAAGCAAATGAGCCTCATCCTTCGAACATTTGCACCAATTAGCGAGTTATCTCAACACTTGGTGAAAATGAGAGTTAAAGGGGTCAAGCAAGCATGCAATATTTTTATAAAAAGATCTGCAAAACATATAAAATAAGCATTGATAGAACTGTTAAGCATATGCGGTTTCTCTCACAAGTCTCCTTTGCACCAAGTGATAAGTTTAGTACTCAGGCAAGCTTCCTCAATGATGAACCCTATTAGTTTGCCCTCTTCATGCTTAAATGAAGTACAGCTGTAGTGATATGAAACATAACATTTTTTGTGCTATTCTGTCTACTGAAGCAGTAGGTAACAAGATAATAACTGTGTATAAGATTTATACTCTAAAATGTCCTAAGAGTAAGTATGTCCGTTCCTAACTTCCTATTTATCATCATGCTACACAAAAGGTGCAGCATATCCTACTACATTGGGGTACTTTTCAGGAATTCAGTAAGATACCAATGTATTGTGCATCTCCTCTACATATCCAGGCCACCATGTTAATTTACTTATCCTAGGGGTTCTATCAAGTTCTCAATACCAATATACCATCCTCTATTGAAGAGAACACCAAATGAAATACTCTTATCACCGTGTATCGATACCCAAATTGTTTTAGCTCATACAGTACCTAGGGAGAAATATGCAAATGTCTGATCTATGGTTCACATTCATTGCAACCACGGAGGCAAAATTAGCAGTGAATACTAGCAAACTGGTAACCATTATGCACAAAACCAACAATCAGGTGCAAAACACATCTCATAGTCCTATCAGCAGCACAAGGACAGTCATGGTACCGAGGTGGAGATGTTCTTCTTGCCATCAGAGGCGCGGACGAGGCACCGGTACTCCACCACCTCTCCCTTCGCCTCCATCTTCTTCAACTTAGCCTGGCACTTCAGCGACGCTGCCCACACCAAAAACAACGCATCAACTCAAACTTGGATCCTTGAGCCACCCAAATCTACAAATCACCGCACGAACCAACAGAAAAGAGCACTCACATCGCTTCATGGTGACCCACACGGACCCCTTCTCCGTGCTCCGCTCGAACATGCTCGTCAGCTCGCTCAGGAACGGATCTGGTTGCATCACCACCTGAGCAAACCACACAAACGCGGCAAAAGCAGGGGAAAACCGATAATATTTAGTTCGAGAAAGCCCAATAGATTTTCTCATAATTCTGTTCCCTTTTCTACTTCCGATCTGAACTATGCGACGCAGACTAGTTGATTCCAGATTGTAGGGTAGAAAAGAACACCAAAAGATCAGAGCTTCCCCAAGATTTTTCGCACCAAATCGCGATTCCTAACATAGTTGATTCCAGATTCTAGGGTAAAAAAGAACACCAAAAGATCTAGTTTCCCAAATATTTTTCGCACCAAATTGCGATTCTTTCACAGGAAACACAACAGAAATCTGAGAAAAAGTCGCGGAAGAAGTGGAAAATCGGATAGGAAACTACCATCTTGAGATGTCTCGCGATCGCCGAGAGAGCGGTTTCACTATTCCTCTCCTCTCGATGCTTTTGCCACTGGTATCGCCTTGGATCGAAGACGGCGGAAAGTGTAGGGTATCATTGGGAGAAGACGAACGGCAGAGATCACGGAACAGAAGAGATCCAACGGATAAGGTGGTAGGTTTGGTGATTGGGTCTGCTGAAGTGTTTGGGCACAACTGGTTCTAGTTTACCCACGAACTAAAATATTTAAGAACATGGTTATAAGATGTCATATATTATTTTCTTCATCTATCTTTATCTTTTCTCATTCCCTCTTCTCTACTCACTTTCCTTACCCCTCCATTCCTCTCTAACACAAATGATTCAAATAAAAAAAAATTATCTTTGAAAATTTTAAACATAAAGATTCAAATCGAAAAATTTTAACGCGATAAATTTCAAGTAAAAAAAATAACTACGCAAACTTTCAAAGCTGAAAATTTCCAATGGAAAAATTATCAACTCGAGAAAATTCAAATCCAAAAAATTTAACAAGAAAATTTGAAATCAGAAAAACTTCAAGTGGGAGAACTTCATATCTGGAAATTTAAAAAAATTCCAGTTCGAAAACTTTCGACTTAAAAAACTTCTGATTCGAAAAGTTTTGAGTGAAAAAACTTTTTGTTTGAATTTTTTTTATTCAGAAACTTTCAAAAATGGTTAAACAAAACTTCTTTATCAAAATTTGGGGAAATTTGAAAAAAAAAACTTTTTTGAGTTTGAGGGAAAGAGAATAGATGAGGAAAGTAGGATGAACAAGATGCCGCTAAGTATTGCAACTAGAGCCTTTGAGGAAAAAGGAAAGCGAGAAAATGAAGAAGGTGATGCCATATATTACAATGAAAATGTGTCACCTACATCCTAAAATTAACGATTCTAAAGAGTTTTACTCATGTAACCACGACGACTTCAATTCCTCTACATGCACATTTGTGCAGCATGCATAATATGATAGATTTATTTATACTTGAAGAACGAACGGCAGAGATCACGGAACAGAAGAGATCCAATGGATAAGGTGGTAGGTTGGGTGATTGGGTCTGCTGAAGAGTTTGGGTACAACTGTTCTAGTTTACCCCGAACTAAAATATTTAAGAACATGATTATAAGATGTCATATATTATTTTCTCCACCTATCTTTATTTTTCTCCTTCGTTCTTCACTACTCACTTTCCTTACCCCTCCATTCCTCTCTAACACAAAAAATTCAAATAAAAAATTTTAGCTTTGAAAATTTTAAACAAAAAGATTCAAATCGAAAAATTTTAACACGATAACTTTGAAGTAAAAAAAATAGCTAGGCAAACTTTCAACTCAAGAAATTTTAAATAAAAAAATTTCAAATTGCTTGAAATTTTTTGAATCAAGAAAATTTCAAGTTAGGAAATTTCAATTGGAAAAAAAGTCAACTCGAGAAAATCCAAATCCAAATCCAAAAAATTTAACTAGAAAATTTTTAAGTTAGGAAATTTAATCAGAAAAATTTCAAGTGGGGAATTTCATATCTGGAATTTTTTTAAAAAAAATCGGTTCAAAAACTTTCAACTCAAAAAACTTTCGAGCCGAAAAGTTTTGAGTGAAAAAACTTTTTTGTTTGAATATTTTTTATTCAAAAACTTTAAAAAAAATGGTTAAAAAAACTTCATCAAAATTTTGGGAAAATTTGAAAACAAAACTTTTTGAGTTTGAAGGGAAGGGAATAGGGGAGGAAGGTAGGATGAACAAGATGCCGCTAAGTTTCGCGATTAGAGCCTTTGAGGAAAAGGGAAACGAGAAAAAGGAGGTGCTACAACATATTACGAGAAGGTGTCATCACCAAATATTTGATAACAATATCCTAAAATTAACAATTATGAAAGAGTTTTACTCCTCTAACCACGAGGACTTCAATTCCTCTACATGCACATTTGTGCGGCATGCATAGTACGATAGATTTATTTATACTATCTAATGTACCATTTGGGCTTCAAAATTTTCCCCATTCCCGTAAGAATTAAGCCCCTTTTTTTGCGGAATTCATTTAAAATTAATGCGTTTCGAATGTGGTCTTGTACAAGTTATGATTTGGCATTCCTTAGTTTGATGTGAACTTTTGTTCAAGTTTGGGGCTTTTATGAATTGTTGATTCATTAGATTATTTAGATAGAGGATGTAAGCGTATCTATCAGATCACAACCACCGTTCAGAGTTTACAAATAGCAGCTTGTGAAACAGAGCAACAATTCTGCGAATCATCATTATGAAATACCGCTACAAACACATTGTACGGTCTCACATAAAAAAACAACCCTTCTTGTTATTGCTCTCTCCATCTGACATCAAACAGGGAATATAGAATCACGACTCGAAAGAAATGCAGTCTGCATATTTCTGAAACTATAGACACGAATACACTCCAATCTACAACCGAGAACCACGAATCATGTCGCTCTCGGTGACGATTTGGTTGCGTCTAGACTTGGGCACCACGACCCGTTGGGCATCAGGTCGGGCCCTTTGGCCAGCCCATGGCACGGTACACATACGTATGGATTGGACCAGTACAATTATTAGGGCCATGCCGGATTTACCGGCACGGCACACCTCAATGGGTCATGCTTAGGTCGGCACGGTGCACTACAGGGCCGACAGACACAACGTAGGCACGGCATGGCTTTAGCACAATTTTGTTTTCAAATTTTGACATTATGATATGAAAAATTTGGCAACAGAAATGAAGTAATAAGAACTGCCTCAACAATACAACCAGTATGAGACGATTCAAGCACTTTAAGCTTGTGGAAAAAGATAAAAGAAAATGTGCGTAATTTGTCTTCTGAAACGCTGAACATGTCATAATAGAGTTCACGAGTAAAAATTAACCGCTATCTTGATATGCCTTTTACGAATAATAAATAAAATTTAGTTTTTTTCTTTAATTTTTGTGTTCACTACTTTAATCTCATAGTGTCCGACTCCTTTCCTTTCCTGTGATTGGTTAGCGAACCTCTTCTAGGCAGCTAATGGTTGAAGGTAGTCCAGCTGGCGGCCATCGTGATTGAACATGATGATACCAGTAGCACCACATTTGATGCAACCAAGGAGAGCAAGCAACACTCTCATTTACTCCCATTCCAACCAAAAGGAGAGCAGCATCACTCCCTTTTCTCCGGTTCAGCCGAGAGGAGCAGCAAAGCCACTCCCATTTTCTCATCAAATCGAGAGCTTACTTTCCTTCCAGAGCCAAGCAACCAATAGCCCATCCAACTCTTCCCCAATCCAACCCCCAAAACCGAAGGAAACCAAGAACAAGAACTCAAGCTAGAGCAAGATCAAGGAGCTAGAAGAGGAGCCCTAAGCCAGAGCACACCAGGGCCAGAAGAGGAGGAGCCGGACGAGCAATAAGCAAAGAGATCCGAGGAGGAGCCAACACCAACCATCTCATCTTCCTCACCACCGTCAACCATACCGACCAGCTTCATCGTCCCCAAACCCAACCATCAGGTGCACAACGCTAGTGGTAGCATTACTAGCATTGTAGGTTGCTTGGAATGGGTAGATCAAGGGAAATAGCTAGTATATCATGGTTAGGGGTGGAATTGAGCCGAGCCGAGCCGAGCCGAGCCGGGCTCGGTCGAGCTCGCCAAAATTCGAGCCGAGCCGAGCTCGGCTCGCAGTGTGCATCGAGCCAAATGTTCGGCTCGGCTCGGGCTCGAACGAGCCACGAGCCGGCTCGTGTGGGCTCGTGAGCCAGCGGTTTTATGCATCGAGGTGACCGAGTGAAGTAGCGAACTACTGAGTACCCCCCAAATTCCTCACTCCGCCCGTCCGCCGCCCCCCGCAAATCCCTAATCTCGTTCTCCGCCGCCCCCAAGGACCCCGGCGGCCCGACTCCGGGACTTCGCCGACCGGCGCCGCCCTCGATGCCCCGTTCCCCGCCTCCCTCAAGCCCTCGACGCCTCGTTCCCCGCCTCCCTTGGCTCCGCCGGACCGCCACGGCGCCTCTTGCGGCCGCGCCCGTCCGGCCGTCCCTTGGTGACTCCGACGCCTACCTGGCCCCGGCTCCCTCAGCTCCTCCGATGCCTCCCCCGGACCCGGCTCCCTCGTCTCCTCCGACTCCGACGCCTCCCCCGGCCGACCAATGGAGCAAGTGCAGAAGAACAGAAGAGCGAGTGCACACGCAGCACACCTGTCGCCGACGCCGGCTGAGGCTCCAGATGCAACTACTACTCTCGGCGCCGCCTCCACTGGGTCCACACCAACGTCCGGGCCTCAGCACTACCGAACTGACTCGGTGAGCACTGAGCACTGAGATTGTTGTTGAATCATTCAACTTGAATGTTTAGTTGTTGAACTTGGTGAGCACATGCACTATGAATGTGTGATTTGGTGAATTGAGTGACATGCCATGAAAATTGTTGACTGCCATGAACCTGAGGAGGAAGGCAGTGTTATCTAAATTTGATGTGTTTAGAGTTTATCTCGGGTTTAGGAAAGTTTTGGAGTCAATTTGAGTTCGTGTTTAAAAGGTTGTGCTACCGGAAATGGAATAGTGTTGTGTCTGGTTTGGTTTTCAATTAGCCGAGTTTGATTTGGTTATGTAGTGCATATAGCTATTTGAAGCTTGTAATCTCTAGTCCATATAATCAAATGGAAAACCAAGAAAGCCGTGTGGTTGAAGTTGTTGCACAAATCTCATTTTTACATTTGTCAAATTTGTGAGTTCTTTATTTCTCTATTATGCTCTTCAGATGAGCTTGAACTTAGAAGTTCGTAAGTTCCAATAGGTCAGGCCGGGTTGGAGTAAAGAGGGGGATTTCGGTTGGATTCAGTTTGTGATGCAAAGTTTGAGTTGGATGCATAGTTTGTGATGTATAGTTTGAGTTGGGTTGGGTTTCTCGCACCTTATAAAATATGAATTCAATTTCTTTTGCCTGATAGCCCATCTTTACAGACTACGATAATTCAATGACAATGCTTGCATCAACTTCCTCGTTCTTTTAAATTAACATCACTTTGGCAACTAGCATTTGTGTTTTCGGTGTCCGGTGGTGCATCTTTAATTTTGCCTGGTTGTATAATCTTGCCTGGCATTACGGTGTGTTATAGTTATTCTATACATTGAATTCTGAATGCACGATGTTGCCACCACAATCGGGTACTTACTGCATGCTTGTCTTGGCTTGTGCTTCCGTTATTTCATCTTGACAAGTAAGAATTTTACAGGAATTAGTACCAATCCTTTGAAATTCTGTCTATTAATGCTCTATAGCCTCAACCAAATAGCATGTCGTAGAGAAACTGAACCTACTGAACAAGCTATGTCGATCGATCCCCGTGAACCGAACTCACGGCGATAACGAGCCGCCATGAGCTCGGGCTCGGCTCGTTAGCTAAACGAGCCGAATAGTCGGCTCGGGCTCGGCTCATTGCCGCTTCGAGCCAAGCCGAGCCACTTCGAGCCGAGCCGAGCTCGAGCCGAGCCTCGAGCTTAATTTCCAGCCCTAATCATGGTAGAACCTTGGCCTTAGTGAGGATGAGTACCTTAGGGGCTGCATAGCTCGTGCCGGTGACGATATCGTCGCCATGCCTTCCAACCTAGACCCTCCCCCAATCATCATCGGGCAATCCTTTGCCAAAATTTTGAGGCAAAAGAAAAGCACACAAACCCTCTTAGGACACCCCTCATAGAGTAGATCGGGCCTTGGGGGCCATTTTTTTGCTAAGAATGCTGAGTAGAGTAGCATCACTAGAGGGCCGGCGCAGTGGCCAGTAAAGGTCGGAGTAGAGCTGACTAGTAAAGGGAGTAGAGAGGGAGAGGTAGGCAGAGGAAGAGGAAGGAGAAAGGGGAAGAATCGAGACAGCCAGGGGAGGCGTCGGCCAGCAAAAGAAAGAAGAGAAGGGGGAGAGAATAGAGGGGAGGGGGAGAGAGTAGAGGGGATGGCCATGGCTAGGTGCGGTTGGAGTAGAGGCCAACGAGCTATGGGCCAGTTAGCCAAGCAAATCAGTAGAGGGGAGAGATTAGAGGGGGTAAGGGGAGAGAAGGGGAGAGGAGGCCAGTCGTGGCCCGTGGGGAGGTTTGGCTGAGAGAAGGAGGACAGCAGCCGAGCCACTGGCCAGCGGGACGAGTAGCTGGAGTGAGGCGGCTGGAGTAGAGAGGGAGGAGAGGGAGTAGATTAGAGAGGAGGAGAAGACACCGAGAGAAGGGAGGAGGAGCCAATAGACATAGGGCTTCCGCTAGGGAGAGGAAGAGTGGAGAGAAAAGAAAAGAAAAGAAGAGAAGAAAAGAAGAAAAGAGGAGGGGAGAAAGAAAAGAAAAGGAGAAAAGAGGGAAAATTAGAAAATTATGTCCCCATTGCTAAACACGTTTCATTTAAATTGTTCGTCTCGTAATCGTAGGAAATTTTGAAAATAACTCGAATAGCTGCGATTAACTAGTTAATTAGTATTTAAAATTTCAAATCTTATAATAATTAAATTTGCCGATTTTATTGCTACTAAAAAAATGAATGTTGGGGGTCAAATTAGTGGTTTTTAGCTAAGAGGGCAGCACCCCTTTTCTTTGCCTTTAGCAACCCTTGAAAGGTTGGACATCTCAAAAACTTGCTATAAATTAATTGACGTAGTTTAATACTTTAAATTGCTATGTCTCGAACCGAACCAGTCAGACCACCCACCCAAAATTCGAGCGAGGCCACACTTTTCAGTTATATACTAGATAAGTTCCATTTGATCAATTTTCATTAAATGTCTGTAAAAGATTTCGGTATAAAAATATATCATTCATGCATGAAAAAACATATATCTAAATTAAAAATCTTAAATTAAACTCGGATGGATTATGGATCGATTATTGGAATCGAGGAATTGTAATTGTATTAAATTTAAGAATTGATACTTGGATTGAATTGGGAAAGTGTTAAGTGATGGCATTGAGGAATTGATGGTTGGTTGTAGCGTATGATTATTATGGTGGGTAGATGGCGCCGATGAGAAGGTTGTGGGCCGACGGGTACTTTACATAGGCTAGAATATAAGGATAAAAAATTAATACTCGGGCAATAAGCCGTATTTCCAGTATCAACCATAGTATGTGAAATTGATTAGAAAATATTGTCCTATGAAAGTATTGTAATCTCCACATAGTGGTTATATAGTTACTAGTGCACAAAATCGATGTATACCGGAAGGCCCGGAGAGACAGCGTGAAATGGGAACTCAGCCATGTGACTAAAGTTGCCCATAATGGCGCTATATGTGAAGCCTGGGGAATTAATGATGTCATATCGTGGAGTACAACTGTTAGCTACAAGTCTGGTTGGATAGCCTTGGATAGGATCTTCACTCGAGTAACAAGGTTGGAGATCGCAATTACTGGATTAATGATAAACGTTCTGGAGTCTCTCTTGTGGGGTTCACTATAGGTAAAATGGTGCAAACATGCGCAAAGTTAAAATCATGAATTCATGCCTGTCTTCTGAATTGGATGCTACAGAAGTTAAGTCTGCTTCATATATGAGTGTTAGTAGTCACTTTCTAAACTAAAATAACCAATCTTTAAAGAAAACCAAAAACCTATTTTAATAAAAAACCTAAATTTGGGGGAACGTGAGCCTCAATGAAAAATGAGAGGAAAATCCATATCATGCATTTGTTATTAATGCTTGCTAAGTATACCTGTACCCACTTTTGCTTAAATCCCCTTTACTTAAAAGGTGAGCCCTATAGATTCACCTATGAGGCATGGGGTGAGGGTGATACGCAGGACCAGGACCTATCGAAGGACGATTACTACTACTACTACCATTATGAGGAGTAGGGGTTTTGGGAGACCGTCATACGGTGTTAGACGGTCGTTGGGGTAAATTAGAAGTTGTAATATTTTTTTTGTTATACTTAGATTCTATGTATAATTATTGTAATGAACATGTAGCCCTACGTGGCTTTGGAATGTAATATATTTCTATTCAATCTCTAATCATTATTCTGTTGCAACATTCTGAACATGGTATAGTAACTGCTAAAGTGTCGGATTGTCTGATATTTTATTAGCTGCTATACCAAGATTCGGGTAATTAACTCGGTGTAACAACAGTGTTACTATTACTACACTAAGCTAATTATGCGGACCGCCACAATAATGCAAATAATACCTTATGAAAAAGAGCGATCGATCTGGCCAGCGGCTTATGCAACAACGGAAGAACCATTCATCTGAAAAATCACAAAAAATATACGGTAAAGGGGAAAGTAAAGTAGAATTAGCTCATCCTTTTTGTCGTAAATTGGGACCGGTTCAGTATTCAGAAAACCTTGTCTGTGTTGCCAAGATTCAATCCCCCAAAGCTCTTCGATACCACATTTTGAGGCAAGGTAAATCTAGAACATAACATATAGCTCTTCGATACCACATTCGAGGAACAGACTTTCTTATCAGTAAGACACTAAGACTGGGATATTATACTCGGTCTTGGTAAGACAATGAGATTGGGATAATGTACTGTAGTAAAGTTGTTAATGAGATTGAGATATTATACTGAGTCGTTGGGCGCGCCGCCGAGGCCATCTGAAGGTCGGCCAGGCGGAGGCGCTGGCCGGCGTAGGTTAAGGGGCGGAGTGTCACGGGCAAGGGCAAAGCCGCGCGGCCGCCGCCGTCGCGAGTTGGGCG
Organism: Rhipidocladum racemiflorum; assembly: GCA_036346355.1. Taxonomy (NCBI): domain Eukaryota; kingdom Viridiplantae; phylum Streptophyta; class Magnoliopsida; order Poales; family Poaceae; genus Rhipidocladum; species Rhipidocladum racemiflorum. Next base: position 6,011,196 of record CM070575.1, read on the forward strand.
GCAGAAGGCGAGGAGGGGGCCATGTGTGAGAGGCTGCAAGTGGGCCCCGAGCCCACTGTCAGTTAGTAAACGAGACCTGGGCCGGCGGAACGGGTCTGATCACCACTGCAGTCTACAGGCGTGTTCTCTTTTCAGAGCCTCCCTGACCGATCCAAATCAAGTTCAGCAATCGGCACTGCACGGAGAGAAAATCCAAACTTGTTCAACTCCTTTCCATTGGCAGCTGAACCAGGAATCACCAAACCACCAATATTGACAAATTACAACAGCAGTGCAAGGGCTGAAAGGCACACATACACGGGCACTACGTACGCACACATGAATGCACCCTTCTTCTCCTGCTTGATCCTTATTGCATGGCATCCAAATGGGAGCGTAACAAGCTACTGGTAGCAGTATCTCAAATGGACCAAGATACAGACGTGCAGGGACAATTCGATCGGGAGGCTCCTGCAAGTCTACAACCGGGCGCGGCGGATCCTGTCGCTCTCGGCGACGACGTGGTTGCGTGTGATCTCCTTCAGCGACGTGCAGCCGCTCAACGCCATGGTGAGCTCCAGCTCGTCCCTCAGCATCTCCAGCATCTTCCTCACGCCCGCCTCGCCGTCCACGGCAAGGGAGAACAGCACCGGCCTGCCAATCTGAAAGACGGAGTCACAGCGTCAAGCGGTCAAGCCTCTCTCGTGTCAGGACATCGCTATACTACATTATGAGTTGTGAATTCAGACGGTGGCGTGAGGGGAGACTGGAGAGTACTACAGTAGGGGACCTACAAATACTCCTGAGGCTCCCAACGCCAGGGCCTTGAACACATCGGTGCCACGGCGGACGCCGCCGTCGAGGAACACTGGTAGACGGCCCTTCGCTTCCCTGACGACCTGAATTTACTTGACACTTTCAGTCGAAATGTGTGAAAATGCAGGTTAAGATTTTACTGGTTCTCCTGAATAGTCAGTTTTACACTGAAGCTGCCTGTACTAATCTGAAAATGCAACCTCCCATGTTTACTATTAGTTATGTGCAACTACATAATGAGTACAGGGATTCAACTTCAGAGAAGTTCAAATGGATTCAGTGCAGTTAACTCTCTCAGTTGAGAATTGCATGTGCAGTTTGTGATTGGTTAGCATACCTCCTCCAGGCAGCTGATAGTTGCAGGGACATAATCTAGCTGGCGGGCTCCATGATTGGACACAATGATGCCGGCAGCGCCATATTCGACGGCAAGTCTAGCTGCATTTGCATAAGTTTCATGTGAAGACAGGCCAAAACAAAGGGCAATACGACACTGGAGGAGCTTAAAGTCTGAAAGTGAACACTTACTGTCTTCTGCAGTCATTACTCCCTTCACTAGGATCGGCAACGAGGTAATTGTTTGTAGCCACTTGACATCCTGAATTTTGCATCAACAGTCGTCAGTATTTCATTTTCACAGAAAACATTGAAATATGAGTAGAACAAACCATTATTCCATCGAAGTTGAATTGCATGTGTAGAATGACTGGTGTATGAAACACAAAATTGTAAGGAAGAATCATGATGTTTGAAATGGTACCTTCCAAGAAAGAGAGCGGTCGACTTGGCCAGCGACATATGAAGCAAGGCCAGAATCGTTTGTCTGATCCATCACAAAATACATTGTAAAAAGACCTGAAAATTAGATTCTACTGAAGTTACTGTTAGTGCATTGTAATTAGCTCATTTTTCAGATAACCTTGTCCATCTTGCCAAGATCCAGTGCTTCGAAGTTTTTCAGCACCAGATGTTGAGGTAAGGCGAACCTGCAAGGCACCGGAGTACATATAGTTCAGTTTGTGATAAATTGAACAGACGTTCCTTTTCTAAAACACCAGACGTTGTACAGCTATTAGATTAGGAAAAGTTTACAGTACACCCAAACTAATATATATGATCCATTACTCTTTTGTGATCCAATGGCTTACATCTTCTGTTACCTCTCACTAGGTAATGGGCGATCAATGACTACACAGGGTTATTATGGACTTTGCACTTCGTACAAATGAGGAAGTAAATAATAACATCATTAAAGCAATTATGCTAATCAGAGCGGATCCAAACCCCTAGCAGGGTAGGCTTAAGCATGGGGTGTGGGAATATTAGCAGTGTGTAGCATTGGTAGTTTTGGCACAACATGAGGTAGTGGTGTAGCATATATTAGTTCTAGGAGTAGGATGTTAGCCTGTTAGAGTTCAACATGGAACGCGGTGAAATGCTGGATTCGCCACTGATGCTAAATAATGTTCTTTACTATCTTTTGGCTTCATTACTAATCCGGTTCATCAGCATGGAGGTTTTTTTTTTTGACTCGGCATGAGATAGTAGAACTTAGTAATGGAAACTTGAGTTATCATGAGCCGTTCCATGTGGTAAGAAAAAAAAAAGTCTATTCCTATGGTATATATGGGAGTGGGTATATTGGAAAGAGATAATCAAATCCATTTAAAACATCCTCTTCTTAACATGGCCAGTAACTTGCCATACATAGAATGCTCATATGGCCAAATCTACCTTTAGTCAATGTATGGCTAAGATTAAATACTCCTCATACCTGTTCTTGATATCAGCTTCCCTGCGACCAAGCCTTGGAGTGTCGACAGTTAGTGCAATAGCCTTAAATCCAGCCATTTCAGCCCTTTTGACAAGTTGACGTACTATATTCCTGTCTTTGTAGACCTGATGAAGGCAGTGATGCACGCTAAGGTAAGGTTGAAGAGCAGAAGCATCGCTTCTTATATCATAAGTTTAGTGAACACAATGCATACATAGAGTTGGAAGAAACGTATTCCCGGTCCTACCGAGTTAACCTCTTCAACACTAGAAGTAGACCATGAAGACAATGTCTGAAAAAAAAACACACACAATGAGCAGTCACAGCATCAGCACATTGGACTAGTTATTGGGACATATAACAAATACATCAAAATCTTTTGTGATTTTTCAAACCATGATAGTTCCTGCGGCAGCTGCTGCTCTTGCAGTAGCCAGCTCTCCTGCATTCCATTCAAACTTCTCGATGAGAATGATGCTTTGGAAAATGAAAAAAAGTTGGTGATTGCAAATTTAGGTAAACCTTCGGGGTGAGCCATTTTCTGCATGGCCGAGGGAGCAATCATAATAGGCATGGAAATGTTAAAACCCAAGACATTTGTGGCCATGTTGATATGGGACACGTCAATCAGTACGCGTGGTCGAAACCTGAAATCATTTGTCAGGGAAGGATAAAATGAAATTCTAGAAGGAGCAATCAATCAATTTCGTATTAAGGATATCACGTTTGAGACTTCTTTCTCTCCAAAATGGATTGAAGAGTAGTACAGTATGACTATTTTGTCAATGGCTGTTAAACTTGCTCTTATCTAGCATGTCCACCAGGATGGCTATCGAAATTTTGACACAAATATTGGAGAGAAATATTTTTAAGTACGCCGCTCCAGTATAGTTATATCAAAATTCAGAGTTCTCACCAGAGAGCCGGAGACTTTGAAAAAGAGATATATTTTCACATGCCTGTATACTGATGCCATTAATCTTATTTGGGAGTTCTTAATGAAATTGTCATCTACTTTGACCATCCAAACCACATGTCACAAGACTCGTCTGATCTCTTGTCCTCTACTCAATGTTATTTGTCCACTTGTGCTACCATGTACTTATACTAATCAAAGGCAAGCTGATCCCTTGCGCCCAAACTTGGTCAAAAGTACCTTACTGGTTGTGAATTTGTAATAATGGAATTGTAAAATATGTCACCCTTGCAGTTTTTTTCTGAAACTTTTCCATCGCATCACTTCTCCTGAATTATTAGCTGCTGATGTTAATAAAACAAGCACAGTTCATCTAGAAGTAGGCTACCAAACAGATACACCCAAACGGCTAAAGCCTACTATTTTGGAAGACAGCTTACAGAATTCTAGAGAAGGCCTCCCTATTCTCCTTGAGTGTCCACTGATCTTCTGCGCCAGAGGCGTAGTAGTCGTAGACCATCTTCGGCAGCTTCTGCTTCGCAAGCTGCTCATACTCGCAGACATTTGTGATCGACTCCATTTCTCTGCTCAAATTCTCACTATTAGTCCCCAGGTCATCAATCAACACTAGAAGCTGTAAAATAGATTCTCTCTTCTTGCGAAGAAACCACGAACATACTATCGTCTGCTTATATACGTATTCCAACCAAAGAATCAGGAACAATAACAACATAAAGCGAAGATCGCCGGGTGGTTTGACAGGGAGGAATCAAGAAAGACAAGAACAACATGAACAGATAACGAGGCTGACCCATCACCAGTATTTAAAGATACTACCTATGAATCAGTAGATTGGTACTGTAGATAAACGAATTGAAGTGACCCAAACGATTCAGAGGGGAACGAAAAAAACGTCATCCTTGTGCAGAATCCCCAAAGATCACACGAAAGATATAAATAAACGCCAGAAGAAGAACCAGGCAATGCGATCCCAAGGAAACGAGGGGGCAATTTCTCACGGAGGAATCAGTAGGACTTACATAGAGCAAGGACGATCGAGGCTGCAGGGCCGCGCGACCGTTCGTGTCTTGGAGTGGAACGGGGAGGTCGAGCGGTGCGGCGTATTTAAAGGCTTAGATGGTTTGGTCTGGCGCTGTCACTGTTGTGCGTCCGTGAGGGCCGAACAGTACAGGTGCTTCTGAACTTCTGGCGAGGCAGCATATTTGCATGTGGGCATGTATATATCAAATCACTGCGATTTATTAAAGATCAATAATAAAAGGAAGGTAATAGTACAATTAGTTTCAACAAGTTGCCATAATAGGCATTCACTGAAAGAAGATTCTAGTATCTAAATGCAATTAAACATTTTTCTATTTTTTTTTTTGAGTATGAAGCGCCTTTTGCAGGTTAGGACTTGGGAGGGTGAGATTACATACTATGTGTGTCGTCATAAGAGGATAGACTCTCTCTCTTTTCTTCAAGGCCATCTAGAACCTATAAGGTCAATCTCAAATTTGCAGAACAAATGATGCACGCACCTACAAAGGCAAGTGATTAGCTAGCTGTAATCTTTTGGCCGGGCCGCCTTCTTGGCCCTAAACTTTGTTTTTCTCGCTCTACTGTATTAATTAAGGAGAAATTTTACGGTAGATAATATGGGTAGTATTTAGTGGTAGTAAAATTAGATCTAGCCGTTCAATTTTGAGGGGTATTTTGGACTTTTGTTCATATGCCCTCTCGTTGGTGGGCCGACGCTGCTCGCGGGCCATCAACAGCGCTTGATCGCTTCTGTATTGAAAATAAAATAAATGAATAATTATAATGTTACCCCTCGCATGATGCCTACTACCACTACTACCAGTGGAAGTAAATATAAAACTAAATTAATCTAGTCCGTTAGCTTAAATAGAATGAACGGCTATTATTCAATATTGTCCACCGTAAAAGAGCTCTTAAGGTTATTCAATATTAAGTGAGCGACTAAAGAACGTATATCAACTAATTTCATACAATTTTCAAGAGAACGTTTGAAAAAGATCAAGTTTCAGTGAGTTTTATGTGTTTCTAGAATATTCCAAAACAAAGTTTTAACAAGTTTGAAATTTTGAAACTCAGCTTTCACCAAGTTTTAACCGATGAGTTTCAACAAATTCCAGTAAGTTTCAATCGAAAGTTCCAAGAAGTTCCAACGAGTTTCAATAGGTTGAAGACACTGTCCGTTGCTGAAGCACCCTCTTCTCTAACTCCGGCCTCGACTACCGCCACAGCCATGGACCCAACCGACATTGGTCGCTGCCAAATCCATGCTTGAGCTCTGTATCGAGCATCCATCTCTCTTTCTTGGCTCCTATCCAAGCTCCACACTGTGTCACTGACCTGCCAAGTCGCACCACTGTTAGATCCGGCCGAATCTAAGGTTGACATCGCTAGATCTGCTGGATCCTATGTTGGCGATGAAAACAACGATCGGGGCCACCACATCCATTACCAGACTTGGATGTGGGGCCTCGTAGCCAGTCGTCACGGCTGGATGCGAGCTTGTCAAACCATCGTCGAATATATACGCTCTCGGCCCTTTCCACGTTGTCGCTGGGAGTTCGTGCTACCTCCTCTAGTGAGGAGCCATGTCGCCACCTTTCCGCGAAGCTACGCTGCCTCCTCCTCCGATCGCGAGCTGCAATTGCTCCTTCGGCTACGCTGCCGTCTCATCGTGAAGCCGCGTTGCCTCCTCCAACCGTGATTGCGTCGCCACCGTCTCCTCTGGTCGCGAGCTCGTTATTGCCTCAACACCTCCGCCGGCCGCCTTGGATCCAAGCATGAACACGTGCTAGTTGTTGAGAGAGAGAGAGAGAGAGAGAGAGAGAGAGATTAGTGGTGGTGACTTCATTAGGTGTCATCCTTATCCTTTTAAACAGATTGGGTAAGAGTGCACGGGACAAGAGGGGCTTGATCATACTGGTGACTCGATCAAAAGGATATGAGCTATACCGTCGTTTCGGTGAAAACCAATATAGCATTCTGTAGTATTTCTGATTAATTAAAGGCAAATCTTTTACCGCCTGCTTCAAAAAAAAATGCTGCACGTACAGTACTTCGTTTTCATGGTAAATCGGTAATACATTTCTTGCATTTGCAGGGCATCTGTAAATTGGAAATTTTTGTTAGGACAGTTGCAACAACAGCACGCTGCACGCACATGGAAGTTGCTTGCTGAAGGTAGGGAAGGCAGTGGCCATCTCAAGTTTTGATTTCCCCTTGTCTCTGGGACAAATTAGTTTCAGATTCTTGTCATCTTGTGGTGTCATTTCTGTCAATAGGCACGAAAAGAAACAGTTATTTTCTGCAGCATCTAAGCGCATGCATGGAATCTTATGTCCAGACCAAATGAGACTATAAAACGTAGTTCTTTTTTTGTATACAAGTCGTTGTGTCCCAAGTACATAGGCTGATGTATCCAGTTGGAGTATTAGAATTAGAAACAACTAACTGCCTACGCTTACCTTGTGTTTTTCTTCATACATATTGCTTTCAGATAAGCCAAGTAGGCAAAATCATGTGACAGACATGAGCACACATTGTTTACACAAGTTGAACATCAATGGTACAATAAGTTTGAGAAATGTCCCTCGGAACAGCAGATAGTCTGTGTTTAATTAGCATGCTTAAAAATCCTGAATTTTGCCCAAAAATTCTAGCGCCATGAGATTTCGTTTTCGCAGCAAAATTAGGACAATCTGAATTTTTGGTCCAAATACATGCACTTCATTCTGGTCAAATCTTTCTGTCAATTGATTTTGGACTTGTTTAGCGTGGTTCTAACATCAAGCACTCTTTTTTGCCCTTTTTATTTTTACTGTTCCGAGCTTCCGATACTATTTGTCAGATTTTACAGGGAAACAGCTTAACAGCTTCAGGATTTGGGACCAAGAGGGAACTGCTAAAACATCTTCAGGACTTGGGACTTTAGACCATCTCCAACCATATTCCCTTCACTTCATTCCCTTCTCTGTTCTCTTTTCTCATTCCCATTCCCTTTATTTGCCCTCATCTCCAACAGATTCCCTTTAAAGGAAATTGTATAGGGAAAGGAGAGAGAATCCCTTGCTAGAGGGAATGGGAGAGAGAATTCCTTCACGAAGGAAATCCGTTGGAGCGCTGAAGAGAATGGGAATCCCTTCGCGGAGGGAATAGGAGAGGAGAAGGGACATGGTTAAGGAAACTGTAAATCCATGACAAGATATGCAGCATCAACTGCTAACACTATACCTACAGAGTACAGAGATTCCACCTAGACCTCTGCAGAATATAACCAAGCTCTACTGATGCTGCGATGGCTCATTAAGGGCAAAGATTCTATCAAGTACTCCTTTCCCATCTCAATCTGGAGACTGTCAGGTGTCGGATTAGATGGGGTTATTAATTGAAGAGGCCCAAGTCAGTCAAGCAGCTCAAAGCCTGAGATAATCAACTCGCTACGGAAGCAGCTCATTGTTCATCAGGAAAGGATCAACCTACGTGGGATCCGGACAGCAGCAACGACACAGCAGTGGATGCGGACAATGCGTACACGACGAATATGGCAGCTCGTGAAGGTTTACATCATGCATGACGGTAGGAAGTAAAGACAAGCAAGATACGTACATATGTTGGAAAATCGTAGCAACGCTTGGGACCTATTTATTTAGGTCTAGTCTTTTTAGCTCATAGTTTAAAATCATTTTTCAGACTAAAACAACTTAAAAGTTATTGACTTTTATACGTGATAGATGTAGGTAATTTTAATCAAAATTCAATAATGTTAGTCTAAAATCAACCATCAATAAATCAAAAAAGCACTTCTTCTATAGCTTTTGGCTTTTAGTTATAAGAAGGCTTGTGGCTTTTAAAAAATAAGATAAAAAGCTACACATTTGTTTAGACTTTAGCTTTTAAAGTCATCTCGGCTGAAATTTCGTTTTCTAGTTAGGGCCGAGATCCTAAATCTCGGTTGAATAAAAAAATAAAAATAATAAAAATGCTACGGTACTTTCAAAATCTCGACGAGATCTCGGTGTTCGGCCTAAAATCTTGGACATTTTGGTCGGATTTCAATTTTTGTGGGCCGGATTTGATTGGATTTGGCATCAAGACCGTCCACAAAAATTTCAAAAAATTTTAACATGCTTTGATCATTTTTCAAAAGTTCAAAAGTTGACCAAGATCTCGTTGATTTCGGCCGAAATCACGGTAATTTCGGTCGAAATATTGGAAATTCCGGTTGAAAAGAAAATGAATTTAAAATTTAGTATTTGGATTTCGTCCCGATTTTATTTAAAATTTTGAGATCTTGTTGAAATTTCGGATTTCGGCCACCTCCGAGATATATACTGAAAACAAAACTTAAAACATTGATCAGCACTGCAGAGGCCTCAACAATCAATGTGACCTTACCGAGGCAGATATATGTCAGAAAATGGTCAGTTAGAGTCTAGGAGATGCGAGATGAACGTCGCAGAAGAAAGTGCAGTGCCTTGGGAGGCTAGCAAACTTACCTTGGCTCACATCTTTTTCTGGTATTCTGGGGCGATTTGTTGTTCAGGATGATACAATTGGAGACACCAATTCCTCAAAAAATAGTTCCAAATAATTACAAAAAAAAATTAATTTGATTTCCTGATCCCACGGCTACGAATTCTCAGTCTTTTGCTCATCTTTTCCTTCCAGTTTTTGGTCAGTTATTATCAAAAACCACCCCAAGCCAGAAAAAGGGGCCCACCCCACAGTGACACATGACCCATCGCGCTTCGCCCCCACCTCCCATCGCTTTGCGGGTTGCGCCGTCGTCTCGATCTCAGCCGCACGACACACGACACGCGTGCCACCTTAAACCCTCGTCCACCGAAATCCCCTCTCCGGAATCGGCGGCGGCGACGAAAATGGCGTGCGGCTCTCCGGAGGGCGCATCGACGCTGGTAACCTCCAACTCTCTGTTGCGTGGTGATGTGATGCCTAGAAGGATTAGCGCATGCTAGGGGCAGGTGATGATTTGGGGAAATGCTAGGTGTGAGCTTTTCGAGGGCGGCGTGCTCGTGCTGGAGGAATCTAGAAGGTTCTGGAAGGGACGCTGGCTACAGGAGCGGAGGGGGGGGGGGGGAGCGCATTTCAAGGAGAAAGGATCATGGACGATCATGGAACAGAAAATTTAGGGAACATGGCTGCTTTTTAAGAAGGGGAAGTGCTCAACTGCCGTAATAGAGGATGCTGGATTGGGGGATAGTGTGACAATGTGAGAGGCGTGTAGGGCTGTAACGTTTGTGATGATGCTGGGTTCGATGGTTCAAGTGGTATTTCAACCTCGTCTTGTAGTTCTAGATCAATACTCTTAGTAAGGTAGCATAATTCTACATTCAGTCACACGTTTAGCAATACATGGAAATGCTTTTTTTGTTAGTTTTTGCTACATTTGACCATTAGGAGCTGAATTTATCAATTCTCATATGAATACCTTGTATAGATCATTTGCTGCACTTAGAACCTATAGTATCTGAACACCAGAACTGAAAGGCTCTTTCCCATCTTTTTGGTTGAATTGATTATTTGCTATGCACTCTGATATATGTGTTAGTTATATGGATACAGGTGTGAGATGTGGTTTACCTAAGCCAAAAGGACAGCCACTCTGTGTTGATTCTAAGTGCACTTCCCGCACAAAATGTCATTAATTCTTTGCTTCAATCAACTGAGGAACAACTTATGGAGTAGATGTCCCATCAGGTTTCTGAAGCAACATGCCGGATTATCATATGGAAAATTGCTTGATCCTAGAAGCTATGAGAAACGGCATTTCACATCAAGAGTGCAAACACTTGAATCAAAACCTGTGGAGACAGATAGTTGGCACAGAACTGATCTGGATTCAAGTATTGCTGGAATTCAGCCGCTGAAACTTCAGCGAACTTGTGATCATAACAAATCTGCCACTGTTCTAGTCTTTGATGTCGAGACTACTGGTTTTTTCCATAAGGATCATAGAATCATTGAGCTTGCACTCCGTGATCTTTCTGGAGGAAAGAATAGCACATTTGAAACTCTTATTAATCCTGAAAGGAATGTTCCCAAGATCATTGAAGCTGTCATTAAGATTGGCACTAATTTGGTTTGCAGGCCTGATGTCCCAAGGTGTGTATCTCTTTCAATGCATTCATGTTATTCCTAATCTCTCCATCACATGCCTTCATAGAATCCAACTGTTAAGAGAGAACCAATAATTTGGAGACATGCCTGAATTTTTTCATTCCTCAACATGATTCCGTCAACACAGATCATAATATGAGATTAGTTCTGTAGAAAGTAAGTCTATTTATACAATAAATTTGTTTTTTTGGACAAAAAGCCATGCCAGTAAGGTAGGTTTATTGTAAGTCATTTACTTGTAGAACATCCTGTGCAAAAAAGTTGTAAGCTTTTACAATGGAAAATTAGTTGTGTGTATATCTTACTTCTTTAACAGTTAACTCAGCATCCACTTACTCTGAATGTTATCTTAATTTGACTACCATAGGTTTGGAGATGTACTTCCAGTACTACTGGCATTTGTTCGAAGTCGCCAAGTTCCTGGCAAGCCAGTTCTGTGGGTTGCTCATAAAGCAAAAACGTTTGATGCCCTTTTCCTTGCTCAGGAGTTTGACCGTTGTTCAGCACAGATTCCTGCAGATTGGCTGATTGTCGACAGCCTTTGCTTGGCAAGGAAGTTGGTGAAATTAGACGGTACACCGTATATCCTCTTTCATTCTAGGGTTCTTGCATATAAATATACTGTATATTTTCGGGGTTAGGGTTCAGCACTTTTTGCAAAAATTACTGGTGGTTACCACTTACCAGTTTACCTTTTTTGAGCATACAGTTTTAGTTAACACTTCTTTTCAAGCAGTTCAAGGTTTGGTGCTTCCATGATCTGGGCCTTTTTAAAGCAGAAACATCATTCAATTGAACATAGCTATAGTTTCATATTGTATTAGAGCTATGATTTATCTTTTGGCCAGGAAAAAGAGTGTTTTTTCAATGATACTTGGACACGGACACGGGAGTCGGAATCTGACTCAGTTTCGGTTGTCCGATTCGGCAAACAAAAAAAAAATGGACACGGGAAATGTTATTCGGAATTGGGCACGGGTGTCGGAATCCGACTTGGATTCGAGGTGTCCGATTTGGCAATTTTTTTGGACACGGGTGTCCAAGTAGCACTCGTTCTGTTGGGATGTTGCATATGATTTCAATAGTGCAACTCAACTTCCCATGTTTGTGCTATTATTTAATTGGTTGTTCTAGGAGTGAGGGCACCGTTTTGGTTGAAGTAGCTCATTTCGTTTTGCTTTGCCCTTTTATTTTCACAGTTCTCAATTTGGTTACCTATCTTGTGTCATTTGGTCATTCCATAACATAAGTAACTGTAGTTATGTGGATTTTTACTGTTGCCTTGCAGGAAAAAAACGCTCTATAAGCTTGGAGGCGCTGAGAAAACAATATAAGATCCATGTGGAAGGCCGCCCACACAGAGCAATGCGAGATGTGATGACATTGTGTCAAGTTTTCCAGAAAATCACTTTTGATCTAAAACTGACATATGAAGGACTAATGAATGAGGCCATCAGGGCTAATGAATTCACCAAGGTTTCTTAATTACAAATTTACAATATCCAGCTCCTTTGTTTTAGTGCTTAATTTTATTTGACTTTTCCTTATAAGATAACCTTCCCCTTCACATGCTGGGCATGGTTGCCTTTGGTGTAGCATCTCAGTAATCATAGTATTTTTATTAATTGAAATGGTATCTGTATTTGTCAGTAAAACCTACACTGCAAACTGAGCCGTTGATTTTTTCCCCTGCAAGCTGAACCATTTCTGCTGTCTGATAGTCTGTTCATCACATCCATTTGAAATGCTTCAGTTCTGACATCAGTGTGAACTGACATTTCTTTGATATTTTGACTTGGGGAAAATTGAGGATTTGCCACTGTGAAGACATGGGGGATTGATGATTTGCCACCCAAAACAATTTTCTTGATGATTTGCCGCTCCAAACCTTGAAATACCTGTACTTTGCCACTCAGCCCGTATTGTTGTATTTCCTCTCTCTTTTTGCCCTAAAAACTCGAAGTGAAAGTAAGTTTTTGCCCCTGCCCGCAAACTGGCTTAGACCCGACTCGGTTTCAACCAGAGCTGGCTTGGACCCGTCTTTTGTTTGTTTGTGATTCTGAGAATGGTGTTGTGAATAATATCAAGTTTGCTTTTGTTTGCCTTGTGTCATGAACAGTATCAGGTTATATGGCCATGTGAAGAATGGTTTATGCTGGAGAAAATTGATTATAAACTGCGACTGTACATCAGGATTTCAGTTTGGTGTCATGAAGCATGCTAACTAATCTGTTCAGACTTATATATACATTACATGGAGTGATAAGAGGTAACATTGCTACTGGAGATTACACACAACAGAAAGCCAAGCTCTTGTGTTCACCTGAAATTATGATAACCAGACCAGGACCCTTACCAGTAGGCACTCATGAGGGGCTTGCAAGCTTGGCCTTTGCAAACTGTTTGGGGGGCAGGGGCAAAAACATACTTTCACTTGAGTTTTCAGGGTAAACAAAGAGAAAATAGTGGAATATGGGCTGAGTGGCAAAGTACAGGTATTTCAAGCTTTGGAGTGGCAAATCATCAAGAAAATTGTTTTGGGTGGCAAATCATCAATCTCACCTATTTGGAGTGGCGAATCCTCAATTTTCCCTTGAACTTGCTTTACTCATGAGCTGACGAAAAGAAAACTTAGCTCTGTTTATTCTAGGATGGTTTATGCCATTTAAAATCTTTTAACTTGCAAGAACAGTACACTCTACTGAAGGTTTGCTGAGCTCTTCTATTCAGCGCAAATTCCATTTGATAGGACATAGTCGATTGGTAACCTGTGTTCCTCTAGTGGTAAAGATTTTAGTCTTTCTCTAGTCATCTTCACACATAGCATGCATAATACCCTTTCGGTTTCACTCATTCGTTGGAATTGATTGAAGATTGCACTTGGGGACTGGATTTGTCAGTAGATTGGTCTATCACAGTTTGGTATCTGCAACAAGCTGAAGTGCATGCTTGACATATTTGCAGTGTTGAAGTGAGACAGCTATAGTATGCGCTCATTACCAAATTGAGATATAATACATACATAATATACCTTTTTTTGCAGTATGCAATTGATGTAAACATAAAGTCACGTTGTAGAGTCACGTTGTAGGCACTTTCTTATAGCAATAACCACCTTCTGCATGTCATGAGAATATTGGGGAAGACATCTTGATGTCCTCTAATTTTGAAGTAGAACCGATATCCAGTAAAATGGAAAAGGCACCTTTTTTGGAGGGTTGCAGTCAACTTTGTTTGCAAACATTTTAGATGTGTTAGGTATCATTCATAGGATATCTGCAGGATAATAATAGCCATGTTTCTTTGTTAGACTATAATCTCGGTCAACTATTTTAACTTAGAAGCAATAATGCAACCAACCTTCTGTTTTGAGCTCTTCTTTCTGGTATTGTGCCAAATGTTTTGTTACTATGCTTGGTTTAGTTGGAATTGGGCATGTTGAATGTGGTCAAGCTTCAGTCTTTTCCAATATATCATGTTGTAGCTTTGTGCAGTGCGACTTTTTTATTCCACTCTGATTGAAGATAGTACTACAGTGCCAAATGTTTTGTTACTATGCTTGGTTTAGTTCGAATTGGGCATGTTGAATGTGGTCAAGCTTCAGTCTTTTCCAATATATCGTGTTGTAGCTTTGTGCAGTGCGACTTTTTTATTCCACTCAGATTGAAGATAGTACTACAGTGGCTCATAACTGGTTCGTCTGTGTATTGCATTTCTATGATACTTGTCAAACACTGTTCTGTTAAAATATATTAAGGACTGTGATGGTTCGTCATATGTGGCCTGTGAGGCACGACACAATGATAGGCATGTTATGGTCCTTTTCTTGTTGCCAGTAGGTGCCGCTCCCATGTTATAATGGCTCGTCTGCTTTTTTTCTGAGGGCCAATGTGTAACCACAGTATGAGTTGAAAAGAAAAGGACGAAAGAATTAAGTCATCTTTTGGTATTTTCCGTTGTTAAGATATCAATAATCCCATTTATTTCATGTAATGATAGCTTTTTTTTAATCTTTCACCCTATTCTCTCCAGTTTGATTGGAGTCTTCATAATTCGTTATGTAGATTTAATTGGTGTCCAAATATATAGAAAAATGACCTCATTTGAAATGTATGTTGAGCTTTATTGACATGCATTGTTGTCTCAAACCTTCTTATCTCATGCAAACATATACAGTTGTCAATTAAGGTGTCTTGTAGCTTTTTTTACCATCCCTCTGACTCCTAGTTAAATTATTCATTTCAAGAGTCAAACAAGGACTTAAGCAAAAGGAGCGTTGGAAAGCCCATTTCTTGTTTTCCAGGTTTATAAAGTTGCTTTTCGTCCCTAACATGTTTTTTTTAACCCTTTGAATCATCTTCCTTACGTTTGCATTGATGACAGATTGACAGATTAGAAGGAAGCTTTAAGATGCTGATTTTGGTGGGTTCCATCTTCATGAGCAATAGCATTATCTGTTAAGTATTTAGAAGACATGGGCCTTAAGTGTCACTTGAACTATCCTACTTTACCTGGAAGTGCTTATATATGATAATCCCTGGTGCACATTAAAATATTATACGTTGCCAGTACTGCTTGCGTGTGTAACTTTTCAAGGTCAGCTGTTCAACATAATTCTGTATGGCATGTTCACCTTACCCATATTTGCTCTTGTGCTATGACATAATGTTGACCCCAGATCAAGGATTCAAATTCCGGCGAGATTTCAAAAATCTCGGTTGGGTAATTTTTATTTTTTTTTTAAAAAAAAATCAAATTCTACAGTAACCATCCAAATCATCAAGGATTTTGTTTGAAATTTCGAGATCTCGTCGAGATTTCGGATTTCGGCCACTTTCGAGATATATACCAAAACAAGATTTGAAACCTTGCCTCAGATAACTGAAACTGCTATATTTTTTTTCAATGAAATAAAGTTGGTATTTTTTTTGGCCGTTTGGGACTTTGGGTAGGCGTTGATGCATACTTTGAAGCTAATCCTGTGTTACACTGAATTTTTTAGGGTGTGATGAACCAACGGTGGGCCAACGCTCACCTGAAATAATCTTATTGATGCAAGATGCAATTTAATTACATCTGTTACCTGTGCTATCTTGATCGTTGCCTAATATACTACCTATATTAAGATCCGGAGGTTTCAGAGCTCCCGAAGGTGTCCACGTCATCGTTTTTGCCATAAGATCTTGTGTGCATGAGTATTTACCCCTTGTATAGTGTAGAGCTACATGCAAAATCTCTCTGCACAGACGCTTTGACATGATTTGCAACAGACGACGTGCTTGATTCATCTGTTGACAATTGCGACTCATCTAGCTGTGCTTCAAACCGTTGTCAGAGGTAGGGATCAACCTTTGTTTACTATCTTGTCAAAAAAGAAGAAGCTGCCATCGATGATTTTACCGCAGTTACACAATCCTATATAAATTTTAGTGCGTACCTGTGATGTATATCAATTGAGATCGCTGTTCTCTTCGTTAGAAAATCAAATCAAATATCAGTCATGCTCCGTTAGCTTCGTTTTAAAAAGATGCAAAAAGTGGCCATGCTCTTTTAGCATGTTTGTTCGATTATACTCGCAAGAAAGCAACCTTTGTGCTTTAGCCATGTGTCTCGTAAGGCGCTCGTTTCTTGCAAGTGTACAAGCGTGTTTGGCCAATAACTTTACAAAGTGGTCATATTTGCACGGTTGCACTGGATGCTAGAAGCATAGGCGGAACCAAGGCCGGGGTGTAGGCGGGCCTGGCCCAGTCGGCTCATTGGCTCATTGGCCCAGCAGGACCAGGAGCCAGGAGGGCTGATGCTTGGTGAGGACTTGTGATTCGTGAAGACGTGGACTCGTGGGAGACAGCCAGACGGTAGATCGAACGATCGCATCTCAGCTGGTCTCGCAACTTCTCGCGTCCGGTCGCCTGCGTCACGGTCTCGCGTACTCCCTCGGTCCCTCCATGACTCACCTCGCGTGTGGCGTGCTCCCTCCGTGACTCCGTCAGTCGCTCTCGCATCTCGTCGGTCGCAGCCAGCGCCACTACGCCAGGAGTCTAGCTGTTCAGGACGGACGGTATGTATGTGCAGTCCAAGCCCTAGTAGTCTAGTATCTAGTACAACTGTACAATCATTAGTAGAGGTTTACTTCATTCTTTGCCCCCTCGTTTAGAATTTTTTAGCTCCGCCACTGGCTAGAAGGGGGTCTGGTGTGCAACAGTGCAAATGCAATGTCGTCGAGGGTTCCATTCAGAGTTAACAATATTGATTTAAAAAAAACATAAAAATTGAAATTCAAAATTGGCAATATTGAATCGAAAATTATCAAAAATCAAAGAGTATTGAAATCAAAACTTTTGAAAAAAAAATCGACCGAACAATTGATTTTTTTTTTTTGGTGACCGG
Organism: Rhipidocladum racemiflorum; assembly: GCA_036346355.1. Classification (NCBI taxonomy): domain Eukaryota; kingdom Viridiplantae; phylum Streptophyta; class Magnoliopsida; order Poales; family Poaceae; genus Rhipidocladum; species Rhipidocladum racemiflorum. The sequence goes on from CM070575.1 coordinate 6,028,244, forward strand.
TTTTTTGAGCCATTTTCGTTGATTTTTATCGAAAATACCATTCGGAACCAGGATTAATAATATCAATGTAATAGAACCAGATACATGCAATCAAACGCAATGTAATAGAACCAAATAGTATATGACCATTCAATCTCATCCCATCAACCAAACACACCCAACAGTTTTGCCTGGTACCTTTGCCATCTGCGCTCGTCGCGATGGATTCGCCTTGGATGCATTCGAATTTGGAGGCATAGTAGTGCAACACGAGGAGGCTGCATCAGTAGCCAGTACAGTTCTCTCATTCCTCCGAACATATCTCATTCTAGTTTTCAAATTTATTTCTAAATACATACTGTCGGTGTTTCGTGCACCGGCAATACGAATTTATGGTCGGATGGGGTCGCGCGCTCCCTCTCCCCGAATGGTCGACTCAAGGAGTCAGATGATGTATACTGGTTCGGGCCGAATGTCCCTACTCCAGTTCGTTCGGCGTGGGTGTATTGATCTTTGGGTGATGAACAACGGGTGTACAAGCGAGGCGGGGGGTCGGCTGTCCGATCCCCTTGATGTTTTCGCTAGGGAGTTGTGGCTACGTAGAAGATTGTTTTTTCATCGCCCCTCCCTCTCGGGCCCTGCCTCTCGTTATATAGACGGAGGAGGCAGGTTACACGCGAGTTTGGGAAAAACACGAGGAAAGGGCCTGCGCGTCTTGAAGTCTGGTTTCTGTCTTGTCCGACCGACCCCTGCCCGTCCCGAGGCAGGGTTGGTGGCTCTGTGATGAGTAGTCTTGCGTAGTGCTGTCCGGATGGCGTATTGCGTGGTGCTCCTGTCAGCCTCGGTGGCTTTAATGGCGCTTGACTTTGCCTTGGCCTCGGGAGTGGGCGTATCCTTCTGCGGTGTGCCAGGCGATGGGACGGGGGCTTGACTTCTTCGGTGGCTCCTCTGACAGTCTTGGGAGGGAGCCGTCACGCCTGCACGGACGCCAGGACGCTGTCTTTGTCGACACCGACGTGGGCCCCTCTTGGCTCAGCGGGTGGAGCTTGCTGTCATGGTCCTGCTTTTCTTTGTGTATGGTCATGGGGGCATGTGGGTAATTCTTCCACCTAGATTTTTCCCCACTCTCTCTCTCTCTCCCCTCCCTTTTCCCAGCCAAACCCCCCCCACCCGGTCCCTCCCAGCCCGACTCCCCATCCACCTGGGCGACGCCCTCCCCGGCGCCTGCGCCTAACCGGCGACGCCCGGGCTCCTCCTGCGCCGGCCGGCCTCGGCGTCGGCGCCGCCACTCCGGCCAAGGCCCCTGCTGGTTGCCTCCTCGTCGCCCGCGCCGCCGGTCTCCCTTCCCCACCCGGTCGCCATCGCCCACCGGCCACCTCCTCCTCGCCAAGGCCACACCGCCTCCTCCCTCCACGCCGGCGACCCCCAGACGGCCCTCTCCTCTCCCTTCCTCCCTCTCTCTCCCTTCCTCCCCACCTCCATGGCCATGGTTAGGGTTTGGGTGTTAGGGAATAGTTGCTCCAATTTGGATGAAGGCTAGGTGTTTGTTGGAATGCCCATGGGGGAGATTGTTGCTTGGTAGTGCTCATGCAAGGGCTATGGCTTAGTTGTTGAAATGCGCTTACTAGGTGTTCGACCAAATGCCAACAAAGTTCTATTTAGGGATTGAGTTCCATTAGCAAATGAACGTGTTTAGCGGGTGTTGATTTGATGCTACACCACCATATGAGATTGTTCTTTGGTCTAGTAGGTGCTTAAGGTTTCAATTAGAACTCCTTTGCACTGAGTTGTTGTTAGGAATGGGTATAGTAACCGATGAGTGGAATGCTACTAAGCTTCATTGAATAACCTGTGAATTGCTGGAGTTGAGCATGATGACAGTGGTGTTATCGAGATTCAATAGATGGTAGCTAGTTTTTGGTTGATGCTATGCAATATCGAAGAATTTAAATGTTTAGGAGTTAATATACTACTTGTAATAGCTAATGAATTCCTTGCATAGTAAATGAATTTGTTAAGGGTCCTTATGCTCTGGTTCGTGTTGTACCTTAGTACTTTCTTGGGGGATTATGGCAATTAAATCGCTAGCTGTTAAGGTTGGATCGAAATAGTGTTGAGCGTTCCAAATTGTAGATGGGCTATTAGTGTGTAGTGTTAACCTTGTTTCTCCATTTGGATGTAATAAAGTGCTTACCTTTTTCTTTTTGCATTAATTGTCATTCCATTTCCATATGCATAGCATGCATCTCATTCCATGTGCATTGATATCGTGTAGAGAACGCTCACGCGGAGGGTGACGTGGCCGCGATCGAGAGTGATCGCGGTGAGCAGGTTGTCACTGAGGATCCGGCAGAAGCAACAGGCAAGCACCTAAGCATATTTACCCCATTATATGATTTTATCTTAGAGAATTAAATTGCTTATTTGGTAGATTGAGTATGCATTAGGAGTTGGATGGTGGGAACAGGGTTAGAACCTAATTGCTGCACATACACTCCTTGAAATTTGTGGAACACTCCCTTCGGAACCAAAATATGGGTAATTATAACGAGTCTACGCTTAGTTATGCTTAGATGTTGGGTTGGGCCAAGTGGGGAATGGTTCTCCCGCTTGTGATTATTAACAATTGTTCACTTCACACATGATGGTTTGGCATGGGTATGTTTATGAGTTGTAATTGATAAATTGTGGACCGGGCAGGGAGTCGGTTCATTTGAGTATGGAGACTCAAATGTGTAGCCCCGTCTGAGTCAATTAAGGACCGATTCGATGGTTGCCCTTTGATTGAGCACACCCCGGTTGGTCGCATGCCCGATTATGGTACGGTAAGCCACTCTTTCTCTCATACGGAATCGATGGACCGTAACTTCCTCGTGGTCGGACGTGGTTGAGGGCGCAGGCTTAGGTCGACTCTCGAGCGCCAAGCCGGGCTTGGGGCTGCTCGAGGGGTGCTAGGTTTTCGGGCCACGTGAGGACGCTTCAATGATTGGGTATGATTGGGAGGGGTTGACACTAGGCCCTTGTGGTAAGTGTCGTGCGATCAATGCTTCCTGCAGGTTAATTAAGCGATTCGAATTGCCGCGCTCTCGGATATGAGCAAGCTCTTTCATCGCACAAATACGTAGTAAACAACTTGAACTTGTGGTTCGCCGTTGGGCTTGAGCTTTAAATTGGTTATGTATTGCTCTACTTTAATTGTTATTACTTTCAACTTCACATTAGAAGTAAGTGCGGTCTATAACTGCTTTAAACTTGTAATTGGTTCCATTGTTGCACTTATATTACAAATGTTAATGCTTTTCTGCACTTTTACCTTAAGCTTACTCCTTGCTACAACTAAATGCATAATCCTTTGGAGTCAGTCCTATATGGACCCGCGGGTAAGTCTTGCGAGTACCTTCCGTACTCATGCTTCTGCTTTGTGGTTTTTCAGGTGAGGACCAGGTTGAGTGCGAGTTCTGCCTGCATCGCCTCTCGGATCAAGGGCACCGAGTAGAGGCTCGCCGACGCCGTTACGCCGGGAGTGTTCAAAGCGTAACACTTCCGGAGTTGTCTTACTTTTGCTGATTACATCCCTTTTGTTGTATAGATAGATGCGGTTGTTGGGCTTTTGGATTTGGTAATGGACACTTACGCGTATGTCGGGTCCCGTTTGTGTTTTCTTTAGTTATTGATACTGCTGTGGTGCTGTGGATGTCGTTTTACTTTCAATCTATATATATTCAACTGTGTTTTCTTGTCTGCTGAGTGGATGTCCGTAGAATCTAGAAAGGTCATGCCGAAATTTTCTAGTTTTGATGGCTTGGTTGTTTTTTTGGGTTTTGGCTAGTCGTAGGGCTTTGTGGGTTGTTTTCCGTTTGTTTGGTGGTTGTCGGGTTCGTCTTTGTGCCGTCTGTTTTCCGCTTGCGTGTTGGTTCGAAGGTTTCGAGTTCGTTGCCCCCTTTGTGCAAATTGATTCGATAACGGCATTGTTAACCGGTATGTGAGGATCCTGGGCGTGTTTCGGGTCGCATACCGGGGGAATACCGGGATTGTTGTCGGGTTAATCGAGTGGATTGCTGTCGTCTCAGTTGGGTTTGGGTGCTAGCACTGTGAGCGCCACCGGCGGTCCGTTGCTAGCCTTCAAATCCGATAAAGACGACAGGACATTCGATAATTCGAGGACGATTTGGGCGGCTCCCTGACACTTGCTGACCGTGAGCTTCAATACTAGGTGGTCGGAGCCCGCCGACCGCCCGGGATAGGAGTCCGCCGACCGTCCAGGGTCGGTCCTGCATAGGTCGGGGTTCGACCTCCGCGGCCCAAGTGCCTTCGGCGATCGGCCTTCGGCCATGATGGTCACCTGCTCGTGTTTCGGTGATGGGGTACCCATGGTACGGGTACTCGTCACATACCATTATACAGATTTGATGCTATTTTTTTACTATTGTTCCTTTTATACCTATCCACTTTAGCTATTTTTAATATTATTAATTTATTATCATAGACTAGAGTAAGATACACTATTCAAAGATATAATAATGATGAGTACGTACCGTAATACAACCTTTTGTAGATATGCCTTTGTGGAAGTGTAAGAATCTAAAATAACATCTATTCATGAATAGAGAAAGTATTATCCTAACTTTCAAATTTTATTCTTAAATGCATATCATTATATAATTTTGACGCATCTTTTTACAATTTTTTTCTTTCTATATGTCTCCTCTTTAGTTGTTTCCAATGATTTATTAACACGACTAGCGTAAGACATAAATTTCAAAAATATAACGAAGAGAAATAATATGATCTTTTGTATATATGTGACTTGATAGAAGTGTAGTAATATAGAATAACACGTATTTAGAAACGAAGAAAACATCATATGTAATGTACGGTCGAGTTGGCTTCCCGTTGTGTCGGAGAGCGCAAAGTGAGGGAAGGTACAAACAACATTGATCCTGTGGTGGTAGCATCGATCGGTTCCATTCGTTTCAGCTTTTACATAACTTCTGCTTAAAAAAAGCGGATTATTTACCGAACGGGAGGATTCTGGACTGCTTCGGCTCAATTATCCTATAATCAAAAACAGTTCCTTTCATAATCTAAAATCTATAATTTAGAAGCCGAAACGACCTAGACCTCGTCGGCCACGAATCGCACGCAGTCTTTCCGTGTGTGTGCGCACCTTCATCTGCATCAGTGCATCTGTGCATGTGACGTCCGCCACCACCGTCTAAGCCTCGCGCGGTTGGTTGCCGCGCTGGAGATCGAGGATGGTAACACCGTCTTCCACATCAGCTCTTTGAGCCTCGATTACAATTTACAAATGTGTTTCGTATCAGCTCCCACGAGACGAGAGTGGAGCCCCTACTGTGCTGGACTTGCAGATAAGGATCGTTTGGTTGATGGCCTTGCATGTACATGACTTTTGTCCGAGCACGCTGCACGCGGCTGCATGTGCTAGCTCTGCTCACGTGAAGGGGAAAAAAAAACCAGGTGTTGGCAGCAGTAGCAGTTTGGTGCGTAGTAGCATAGTAGGGCGCTGTTGCCGACGGTTGGCGCCACGGCCATTCGGCCAGCGCGGACCGACCGACCAGTGAGCGGCGAGGGCCGTGACGACGGTACGAGCCAGGCCACCCCACCCACTGGCAACCCGAGCTACGTGGTCGACGTTCCTAGAAGCGCCTCACATGCTGGGGTCGCTTCATCTGCTGTCTCACCACATGCATGGTGCAGTGGTCGCTAGTGCATTTTTATCTCGTACGCGTCACAAGCTCAGTCTCTAACTAGGATTACTAGTTCCCTAAGGTTAAAAACCACGTGCGCATGGCTATAGTTATACATGATATGATAATTAATTGGGTACTTGGGTATTGCTCGGACACTTACCTCCGGGTACTGGTATTTCGCATCGTACATGTCAATATATAGCCTCGACATCTCTGTTGAACATCAAGCTCTGGTCTCTTTGGTGTTTTCCTTTATTGTTTAATTTGATTGCTGTTTTTCATGCGTGGTCACAGGATGGCCTGATTGGCTGTGCTGCCATATTCAGGATTAGTTGCTATGTTTAGGCATTACTGCCATATTTAGGATCAGCTGCCATGTTTAGTTTTTATGCTCTATATATGATAGATCAATACATCAGAAAACGCTGCAACTTAGCAGTACCAAAACCTCTGTCCAGTTCTCTGAATTTTTTAGACGAACTACAGTGTGCGTGTGTGTATGCTCTGTTATTCAGTTCTTCTCTGAAGACCATCGCTGCTTGGTTGCCTCCAACAATTGGTATCAGAGCGAACGAGTCCTAGGACCGGCAATGTCAGTTCGTTCCATTCGCTCTGCTCCGGTGTGCGGCGATCGATCCCCATCCCCGCCTCCGTGTCGCCGTGCCTCGTCGTCTCCAGATCGGCGACACGGACGCCGGCGTGGCGAGGTGGTCATCGAGCGCATCAAGGAGCCTCGGCCGGTGCCGCCCAAGATTGACTCACCCGCACCAACTACTCCGAGTGGGCGCTGTTGATGCGGGTGAACCTGGAGGCCGCTGGACTGTGGCACGCCGTCGAGCCGGAGGAAGACGACGTCATTAAGTACCGCGAAGACAGGCTCGCCCTTGCGGCGATCCTTCGCTCTGTGCCTCCCGATATGCTGGCTTCGCTTGGTCATAAGAGGACGGCGCGATCGGCCTGGAACGCGGTGAAGACCGTCCGCGTCGGCGTGCAGCGCGTCCGCGAGAGGCAAACGCTCGCCAGCTACTCAAGGAGTTTGGCGAGATCGTTTTCAAGGATGGTGAGACCGTTGATGATTTCTCTTTACGCATCGTCGGTCTGGCCAACAACATCCGCACCCTCGGTGGCGTGCTCACCGACGCCGAGGTTGTGAAGAAGATGCTCCAGGTGGTCCCAGATCATCTGGAGCAGATCGCCTGCTCCATCGAAACCTTGCTCGACGTCGACGAGCTGTCGATCGAGGAGGTCACCGGCCGCCTCCGCGCCATTGTGCAGCGGAAGAAGAAGCCGGCGCCACCATTGGCTCCCATCTACGACAAGCAAGGGCGCCTCCTCATGGCTGAGGAGGACTGGCTGGCCCGTCTCAAGCTGCGTGATGACGGAAATGGCGGAGCTTCCGGCAGCAGCAAAAAGCGCGGCAAGACCCGGCGCGGCCGCGGCGGCGGTAACAAGACGTCCGATCCACGTGCAAGCGGTGGTAGTGGGTCAAAGATGGACGACGCTGCTGATCGCTGCCACAACTGCAACAAGAAAGGCCACTGGGCCAAGGATTGTCGCAGTAAATCCAGGAAGCCGGTCCAAGCCCACCACGTGGAAGGTGACGAGGACGAGACAATACTAATGATGGCGATCGGCACTCCCACCTCCACACCGAGCGCCCTCCCGATGGCCCCCATTTCCTTGTCACGCGTAAACCCTAATTCAAACTCTTCGCCGGCGATGACACGCCAGGTTGAGATTGTCGAGGCCAGGGTCTTCGCATAGCTCGGACCCAAGGAGGATCGTGATCCACGCCGATGGGTCCTCGACACCGGCGCGACTAATCATATGACCGGCGCACGCTCCGCATTCTCCGAGCTCGACGCTGGTGTCTGCGGCTCCGTCAAGTTCGCTGACGGCTCCGTTGTGGAGATTGAGGGGTGCGGCACCGTCATCTTCAACTGCAAGGACGGCGGGCATCGCGCATTGACAGGGGTGTACTTGATACCCTGGTTGACAGCAAACATCCTCAGCATCGGCCAGCTGGATAAGTCCGGTCACCACGTCGACATCGGCTCCGGTTTCTTCTGCATCTACGACACGCAGGAGAAGTTGCTCGCTCGGGTGAGGCGAACGGACTCCTGCCTCTACATCCTGGAGGTACAGATCGGCCGACCGGTGTGCCTAGCCGCCCAAAGCTCGGAGGTCACCTGGCTTTGGCATGGCCAGTACGGCCACCTGGGTTTTGACAGCCTGCGAAAACTTGCCCGGGAGGAACTTGTGCGCGGACTACCACCCCTGGAGAAGGTGAACCTAGTCTGTGATGGTTGCTTGGCTGAGAAACAGCGGCGCACCCCGTTTCCGGCTCAAGCTCGCCGGAGGGCTGCCCATGTGTTGGGATATGGTCCATGGGGACCTTTGCGGCCCAATTACTCCGGCGACCCCGAGCGGCAACAGGTATTTCTTGCTGTTGGTTGACGACATGAGCCATTACATGTGGCTTCGTCTGCTTGTCAGTAAGGACCAAGCACCGGCGGCAATCAAAAACTTTCAGGCCGCGGTGGAAGTCGAATCCGGCCGCAAGCTGAAGGTGCTCCGGACCGATCGTGGGGGGGAGTTCACCTCCGTCGAGTTCGGGGAGTACTGCGCCGTCCAAGGAGTCCAACGCCAGTTCACCGCCCCCTATTCTCCGCAACAGAACGGTGTGGTAGAGCGGCGCAACCAAAGCATCATGGCGATGGCGCGCTGCATGCTCAAGTCCAAAGGCCTTCCCGGCATCTTCTGGGGCGAGGCCGTCACGACGGCGGTCTACATTCTCAACCGCGCGTCGACGCGTGCCCTGGAGGGGGAGACACCTTACGAAGTGTGGCATGGAGAGAAAACGGCCGTCCACCACTTCCGCACCTTCGGCTGCGTGGCGCACGTCAAGGACACGCGTCCTAGGTTGAAGAAGCTGGACGACAGGAGCACGTGCACCATCTTCATCGGCTATGAACCAGGTTCCAAGGCCTACCGCTGCTACAACCCAGCGACCGAACGCGTCGTCGTGTCCCGCGACGTTGTGTTCGACGAAGGGCTCAGTGGAGCTGGGAGTCTGGACCTGAAAAAAACGACGCCGGTGGGCACCCGTTCATGGTGGAATATGAAGTCGTGGACACAAGCAGCGAGCTCGACGTGGCGGGCACTTGGACTACGGCTCCGACTCCCGCAACGTCAGCCTCTCCAGGACCGCTATCGGCACCAGGCTCTGCACCGGTCCCTCCAAGCCCACCAGTTGTGTCACCACCAACACCTGGAACGCCTGCTACCCCTTTACCGTCACCTAATTAATCCCGTGGAGTTCGTGACGCCACCTGATGATGGGGAACTGGACCTCGACGCAGACCACAACGACGCGCCATTGCGGTTTCGTGCCATCGACGCCATCATCGGGACAGCCTCGCCACCTGGGCTGGTGCCCAAGGTACTCGACGAGGAGCTCCTCTTCACCACAGCTGACGAGCTTGCATCTTTTAGTGATGCCGAGCGTGAGGCGTGCTGGCGACAAGCCATGCGTGAGGAGATGAAGGCAATACAGGACAACGGCACCTGGGAGCTTGCCACGCTTCCCGTTAGGCACCGAGCGATCGGGCTCAAGTGGGTTTTCAAGGTCAAGCGCGACGAGGCAGGCAACGTCGTGCGCCATAAAGCTCACTTGGTAGCAAAAGGTTATGTCCAGCGTGCCGGAATTGACTTCGATGAAGTTTTTGCCCCGGTAGCGCGGATGGAATCTGTGTGTGTTTTGCTAGCACTGGCAGCTCACCAGGGGCACGAGGTGCACCATATGGATGTCAAGAGTGCATTCTTGAATGGTGAGCTCAAGGAGGAAGTATTTGTGTCGCAGCCGCCAGGTTTCGTCGTCGCCAGCAGTGAGCATAAAGTACTTCGCCTGCACAAGGCATTGTACGGTCTACATCAAGCACCCAGGGCCTGGAATGTTAAGCTGGATGCCTCATTGGTGTCACTCGGCTTCCAGAGGAGCAGCTCAGAGCACGGCATTTACATCCGATGCCAAGGATCGTTGCGACTGGTGGTCGGCGTCTATGTCGATGACTTGATCATCACCGGCACCAGTGGTAGCGAGATCACCGCATTCAAGTTGGAAATGAAGCGCGTCTTCTCGATGAGCGACTTTGGTTTGCTCTCTTACTACTTGGGCATTGAGGTGAGCCAAGGCCCTGCAGGGATTTCCTTGTGCCAGTCTGCATATGCTAAGAAACTATTGGAGCACAGTGGCATGGAGTCTTGCAACCCGAGCACGGCGCCCATGGAGCCAAGGCTAAAGCTGAGCAAAGACAATACGTCTCCAGGGGTGAATGCGATGGAGTACAGGCGCATCATCGGTGGTCTCCGATACCTGATTCACACTCGGCCAGATCTCGCTTACACGGTGGGCTATCTAAGCCGGTTTATGGAGGCGCCGCACGAAGATCACCTCACCGCGGTCAAGCGCGTGCTACTGATGCGTTCTTTGAACGCTACCGCCACGGATTTTCTACACTAGGAAGGAGGAGGGACAAGCTCAACTTGTCGGCCATGATGGCCGACATGGTCGGGCGACATCGACACACGGAAAAGCACCAGCGGCGTCATCTTCTTCCTCGGCGGGAATGCGATCACCTGGCAGTCGTCCAAGCAAAAGGTTGTTGCGCTGTCGTCATGTGAGGCAGAGTACATCGCCGCGGCTACGGCGGCATGCCAAGCACTCTGGCTAGCTCGGTTGGTGCGTGACATGGTCGACATTGAGCCTAGAGCGCCGAAACTCAAAGTGGACAATCAGTCCGCCATTGCTCTTAGCAAGAATCCCGTCTTCCACGATCGGAGCAAGCACATAGACACAAAATTCCATTTTATCCGAGAGTGTATTGACAGGGAACAAGTCACCATCCAAAGACACTCCTACAGAGTCGCAGCCTAGTCGACATCTTGACAAAGTCGCTCGGTCGCGTTCGCTTCCAGGAGCTCCGTGCACTGATCGGTGTCAAGCAAGTACTCGAGACCAAGGCTTGGGGGGAGAAATGTTGAACATCAAGCTCTGGTCTCTTTGGTGTTTTCCTTTATTGTTTAATTTGATTGCTGTTTTTCATGCGTGGTCACAGGATGGCCTGATTGGTCGTCTTTGCCATATTCGAGATTAGTTGCTATGTTTAGGCATTACCGCCATATTTAGGATCACCGCCATGTTTAGTTTTTATGCTCTATATATGATAGATCAATACATCGTAAAACGCCGCAACTTAGCGACCAAAACCTCTCGCCCAGCCTCTCGAATTTTTCGCATTTAACTACAAGCAGCGTGTGTGTATGCTCTGTTCTTCAGTTCTTCTCTGAAGACCATCGCTGCTTGGTTGCCTCCAACAATATCTTCTCCGCTCATTTTTTTTATTTTCTGTATGCCTCTTTGTTTTTATTGCTCCATGTCCGATGTCAGGCACTTTTCCACTACTCATTATCAGAAGTGGACGGCGTGACATGCCGGGTTGATCTAGCACAGATTCATCGTGCTTCGTGTCTAAACCGTGTTGAGCGGCAATGGCTCATCGTGCCCACCATACCGGTTCAAGCCCAGACCATTTCCACTATTGCGATGATAGAAAAGGAGCTAAAGACGCACGAAGCTAAGGCAGTTGACACAAATATTAGTGAAAAAACTAAATTTTATTTATTCTTGACCGCTGCTTCCTCTCTCTCAGTCACTGTCTCTCATTCTCTCTCTCACGCGCGCTCTCACTCTCTCGCTTTGTTGGTCTCTCTCTCTCTCTTACACGATCAGTATATCTCTCAATCTCTCTTGCACGTTATCTCTCCCCTCATGATAAACATCTTCTTTCATGTCAGTCCAAAAGGTCATGATATCTCCTTCAAAGAGAGCATCAAGCTCGTCTGCATGAACAAAAGGGGGGATGTGCAGAATGTGCCAAACAAATTAGGGCGCTCAGGCTAATTTTATAGTGATTAGCGAGCAAATGACCATTGCAATCAGGTGTGACAGCGTGGGATGGAATCAACCATGCAAACGTTACAATCAACTTTATTTATTTTCACGTGTCACATCATTGTCCATTTTTGTGGTTCACAGTTCGTCGAACATTGCGACAGAGGAAAAATCGCACGCGCGCTCTCTCCCCTCCCTCTCTCTCTACCCTAATCCCCTCGATTCCCGCACTCACACATTCCTTTTCCCCCCTCTGCCCCCTCCTTTTCCCCCCTCTCTCTCCCCTCGGCTCCCATGCACGCTGCACAAAACTCCTCCAGTCGGCCAATCCTCATGGACCTCATGCCCTTCCAGCCTTCCCCTCCCTCCTTCTCCTCCACCTCCTCCTCTACGCTTACTACTCCGGGCCTCCTGCTCCCCCCTCCAACGTCATCGCCATCATCCTACTCCAGGCCGACGGCCTCCTCTCCAAAACCTCCCATGCGCTCTATGTCAGTGCGCGCCTCAGCTAGGAGGCCATTGTGCTTCGCCTCATCGGCGTCAAGGACGCCGTAGGCATAAACCTTGCCACCATTGGGGACGCCGTCTGGTGGTTGGAGGCGAGGCATCGACCTCGTCGGCATCAGGGACGCCGTCTGGTGGTCAGAGGTGAGGTGACGGACGCGGGAGGCAGGGCGACGGGTGTGAGAGGCGAGGCAATGGACCGCACTATTGCACTTGAACCCTGATCCGAACCCAATTCGGTCTGAGGAATAACGCGGTCATGTGGTTTGTACAACCACCATCAAGCACCCAACTTGATCCGTCGGAGGAATAGTCCTACAAAACAAGTTAGGTCTTGATTTTAGGTACCCAAATTTTCTTGGGTCCTTGCATGTTAGTTATCAAGACCTTAGGTACCTATACCCTTTTCTTGGCAATTTCAATTGAGTTATTTGTGCCAACAAACCGAGCAACCACTTTACCAATGTGGTTCCTCTTTAGAACATATGAGGCATAAAAAGTGGCATGTGATGCATTACGTTGATGATGCTTCTTTGCTTCTTGCACCGTTTTTGTTGGCTTGTGGTGGGTGTTTGTTGTTTGCCACTCTCTTTGACAAACTTTATCCATTCCTTACCCTTCACTACCACACGGTCATTCTTTTTGCCCTCGTACTTATCAAATCCTATCCCTTGCTTGTTATTGTTTCCTTGACCATTGACGGTCTTATATAGGGCGAATTTGCAGAATTATGGGTCCTTTTTTTGCGTAATTTCATTTCTCTCTCTTAAAAAATGGGCTGGTAGGAGTCGTTGGCGAATTTGCGAAACCACGTGCTTCTTTTTGGAAAAAAAACCCATGAAGGGACCTAAATGTAATTTCAATTTTTGAGGTCTTTTTTGCAAAAGAGCTGGTGGAAGGACCTAAACATAATTTCTTTTTTTTCTTTCTAAAGGATCTTCTCACGAGGAATATGAGCTAGTACGGTTGGAAGGGCTCCAACCCCTCTCAGTATAATATAAGGTCTACATTATTATTATTATTATTATTATTATTATTATTATTATTATTATTATTATTATTATAACAGAGCATCTGCTATAATAATCAGAAATTTTTGTATTTGATACAATATATGACTCATATTCATGAAACGATACAATACTTTGCGTATTTACAGAAAACATAGTCATACTTAGTTTTTGAGATCTCGTTTTTGAATACCGGGAATTTTAAAATCCGGTTTAGTCATACCTGAAATTTGAAAACTCATTTTTTTCGTATTTGGATTTTGAAAATCCGATTATGCCATCACCGGAATTTCAAAATCTAGTTATACCATTTACATGCATGTGTATGGTTATGCCTCCAACACATACATACATGCATCCAATGGAAGCTAAAAATCCGGTTATGACAACACACTGCTTGAAAAGACAGGGGGACAAGCTGCTTGAATAGACAACATACATATCATAATTGGGATTTAAAAATCCGGTTACGGCATAATCAGATTTTGAAATATCGGTTATGGCATGACCGGATTGTCAAAATTCGGTATACATAATTACCGAAAATTCAAATTTTGGGTATGACTAGTTACATGCCCGTGCGTTGCTACGAAAAACAAAATTAATAACAAAAAATAAAGATTAAAAAATAAAAAAATTATTTCACAAGATCAAACATCTATCTTTAACGCTTTGTTTCTTGCGAAAGCTGGCTAATTAAAGCAACGCTTCGTTTCTTGCGTAGGGCAATTAAGTAGGGCAATTAAGCAAGGCAATTAAGCGGTAATTAATGACGTGGGAAGAACTCACCACTGCCACCAACTGTTGCTTTAAAATAGTAGAGATTAAACCGGATTTTGAAATTTCGGATATTTAAAAATGAGATCTCAAAAACCGAGTACGACTGTGTTTTATGTAAATACGTAAACGTATTGTATCGTTTTGTGAATACGAGTCATGTATTATACCAAATACAAAAATTTCCATAATAATCCAAAGAAACATGCATATTAGATATGATTGTACGATATTAATTACGACTTTCTTAGCTCGTTCCATATTGATATTATCGTCGAGCATTGGTCGTCAGTCGTCTAGCTGCAGAGGAAGGTGGCGTGTCAGTAGCGTGCAGGTCATTGCTCTTTCAGTACGTGTCTCACCGATGGCATCGTTTAACTGCTGGTCCGAAAAGTGCCAACACGTAATGCCTGTAGCTTGTCCTTGTTTTTGGAAGCTAGGAGACAAATTTGCTGAATTGCCTAGAAAATGATTGGAAAACCACCAAATAACTGCGTGTTCATCCATTGTATATTTGTATATGATAGTATTTCCTTAGGTAGCCAGATATTTTTCCTATGAACAATACGATAAACGGATATATACTACTATATCCATTCATCGAATAGAATAATATATGCTTTCCCCTGACTAATACATACCACAAATACCACAAATGGATCGATTCTCCGTTAAACCTTGAAATTATTCGACAATATCACTATATATATATATATATATATATATATATATATATATATATATATATATATGAAGTCTTTTCTGTACTCTTGGGAATACGTACTCCCACCTCCCGTATACCACTTAAAGAAATGTGTTATACTCCTTTATCACTTTGAGTATACTCTAATAATAATTCTAAGATATTACAATACGATATTGTTGAAAAAAATCATCGGAACCCTTTTTTTTTTTTTTTTTTTTTGCTATATACCCTTTTTCATGTGTAAAAAGAGTATATAAACAAATTATACTATAAAGGGTGGACTTTGATAAAATAAATTTTTTCGTAGAACTCACTTTGGAGTATCTTATAATCAATATTAAAGTATACTCAAAAGAATAAAGAGGTATAACAACATCATTTAAACGGTATATTGAGAGTAGGAGTACATACTCCCAAGGTATATATATAAACGACATGCATGCATGTGTTATATGTAAACGAGATCGACAATTCGACATGCATGGCCCATAGAAAACGAGATGAAAGAAAGAGATTTTTGATGCATAATTCCCTCGTGCTCCTACGCATGCATAAACAGAGACAGAACGGATGGCTATGATGCGATCATTTGTGGTGGAGAATATATTGGTGCTGTGTTAGAACGGACCTATCCTTTGCGCATTTGTCGCCGAATCCCATTCGGCAAAAGTACGAAAAGGACTTCCTTATACTGGAGCAAAAGAATACTGAATTCTCTCCAAAACATGCAAATTGGGAGCATATATCCTTATTACCTGTTTCTTTTGTATGCCAAAATTAAAGAAAATATTTCTTACATAATATATCCTTATTGCCTGTTTCTTTTGTATGTCAAAATTAAAGAAAATATTTCTTACATAAATCAAACTACCACATTTCTTCCAGTTTTTCATAAGTAATTATTTTGTCTTAAAAAACGTGTTGCTTGTTACTAAATGTGCTAGCTGTGATCTACCATATGCAAAACGGTTGTAAGAGGATGTACAACAGGATGATGTTAGCTATCTATATGCTTTGTCACGTAAAATTTTTGCCAACATAGAAGAGAGAAGGAGAGAGAATATACCTATATCTTTATAAAGAGACAACCATATAGACATAATAAAACACATTACATGAGTTATTGTCTATAATAAATACTTTTTTATACTATAATTAAAAATATTATAGAATCTCATACAAATAATCTTAAGATGACATCTATTGTATAAGCTGTTGTTAGTTTTGTTTTTAGATGATATTGACGAGTATATAGCCGGCAGTCATTACTACTACTGTACATGCTCTAATTAGGGATTAACTAAGTTTACTTAAACGCGTACGGTCCTATGCCAGCTCAAGCAAAGAAAGCATATCTTTTTTAGTGCGTGGTTCTATCAATGAAATCCTCATGGCAAATGAAGGTTTCTTGAAGAGAACATGGGAAAAGAAAGAGAGGCAAATGCAAAGCTGATATTAGTCATGTGTCATCTTGTGCCAAAGATTCATGTGTTAGGTGGACTCCTCACTTTGGTGCCCAATTGCACATTCTAGGCAAACCGTCGGAACATATTCTTATACTATAATGTGTGAGCATAATGCACGCCACACTACCGCCACGCACCAACTTCTAGAAAAAGATGGGTTCGGTTGTAATTTTGTAATTTTCGAATGGGCTTTGTGCAAATTCTTTTTTGAAACTTCTAGGGACCTTCTAACAAAAAAGGAGGTCTTCTAAAAAAAGGACCCGGTTGTAATTTCATTTTTTGGGTGGGCTTTGCGCAAAAAAACTAATTTCAAAATTTTTAGGGGTCTTCTCGCAAAAAAGGGGATCCGATTGTAATTTCATAATTTTGGGGGGACTTTTTTGAGCAAAAAAAAACTAATTTGGGGTTTTCAGGGACCTTATCGCAAAAGGGGCTTGGATGGTAATTCTGAAAATTTTCGAAGGCGTTTTCACAAAAAAGACGCCACTCGCACCCTCACAATGCGCGGGCGGGGAGTCGAACGCATGACCTGGGCGACGTGGGCGAGGTGCGCTACCGCTGCGCCATGTGAGGCTTGTGTCCAAGGCAAGAACAAAACTAATTAAGCTGTCCCTTAGGGCGTATAGTCCGGGCGACGTGGCGCGCACCGCGGAGCGAATGTGTTGATGAAAATCAATGTGGAGGGCGCAAGAAGGCTGAAACTCACTCGGATCTAATACAAGGATTATCAGCCTCGTTTTATTTGAGATGACTTCAATGTGCAGCACATTTTGACTATTTAAATATTATTTCTATGCTCTTTTCTGAAAATCAAATTCCTTGAACCTAAAGCAGTATTGTTATTAGTGAAGTAGTATGTGGTTTTAAAATCGACACCTTACATGTGATTTGGAATTTATGCAATCCTTTTTTTAGAGTAAAGAAGCACTACTCATGGTTGGAGAATTTCTTCATACAAACTCTTAAGTTAAAAATAGCATCCATGAGCATGAAAAATCTTCGTCACTTTACAAAATTAAAAGGGGTTATAGGCAAAAAGGGCATAGTAAGGTTGCAGCGAAGGGAGCATATGTCATGAAAATGGCTAGCTATTGTAAATATGACAATTTGTAATCCAAACAACTTAAAGGCCCAGTTTGTATGGGAGAAACTGTTTCTGATTATAGGAGAATCGGGCCGAGCAGACTACGACTTCTAAGTTCTGTACTGGGCCGACAAGAATCAGCAAAAATAGTGAGAATCAGATTCTGCCAGATTCTGATTCTACGTAGAACGCAACTTCTACTGTGTATGTCGTTCCGTTCTTGATTTCTCGGTGTTTCGGTTTCACAGGGTGGATTTCGGAAAATGTCGCCTGACACGTGGTGCTGCACGTTTGGGCCGCTGCCGCACGGATCTGGACCGTCCAGATCTGATCAAAGGAGTGTAACGTGTCAGGTCTGGTGGGGTCGTCCCCTCCTTAGCGGGTAAGGTCACCCGGTGGTGCGCGTACCCTCCCCCGGAAAGGAAGCTATAAATGCCACCCCCAACCAAACAACAACACACCGATTCCCACCCCGAAAGAGCTCCACAGAAGCAAAAGTGCTCCGCCTCCTCCTCCAGAATCTCCGCTCCGGGCCGAAGAAAAAAAAAACTCCTCTCCGAATCCGAAAAATAAAGTAAAATCCTGTCCACTTCCATCCCCACAGATCCCCTGAGGTTTCTTGCTCCGATCGGCTGCCCCGAAGCGAGATTACGAGGTGGGTTTCACCGGGTTTTTTTTTTTTTTTTTTTCTCTGGGGAGTCTGCGACTTTGCGTACGATTCTGGCCCTGGTTTGGGAGGAGGGGAAAAGGACGGACTTTTCTTTTGGTCGTTGGGAACGTTTGGCCCAGGTGACAGGATTGCTCGGTCACCTCGCTCGATTTGGGGGCTTCTGGTGTGGAATATGGAGCCGGTTTCCCGGATTCCGTGGCGATTTTGGCCAGATTGCTGCAGAGGAGCAAGCATCTCGATCTTTCCCCCCTCCCAAATCGCCGGAACCTTTCGATCTCTGGGCGGGTTTCGCGTGCTGAAACGCGTTTTTGTCTAATAGAAACTTAAAAGTTTAATTTTTTTTTGATGATTAAATAGTTGGATTCATCTGATTTTGCAGTGCTACCTCGTGGGGGTTGGTCCAAACTTAAATCGGATCGCCTGAGACGTTCATGGGATCGCGCGAACTCTGGGCGCTGGTGTGAGATCGCGAGAGCGGGGACCGTGAATTCCTTGGGAGTGTTGCGGCGAATCGGCTGCACGGCTGCATGAACTGTTTCGTGAACCTGGGACTAAATTCGAACTCGAACCACTACGTCGCCTGCCTCCTCATCTTCCTGCTGCATTTCTCCCCCCAGTGGCTGTTTAATCAATCTAATTCTAATTCCACTAGTAATCGTCAAGGAGAAGAACAGAGTTGAACAAATGGCGAACAACAGTAAGTTCCTTGGTTGTTCTCGGCAGATTTTTCTCATGTAGTGTTTTTGATGGGATTTTGGTATTTCCGGTAAATTTTCGTTTTCGGTACGAGCTTTGCGTAGTGTTTATGCAGAATTTACTTGTGAAGATCGAATTTTGAAGCAAAAGATTTCTGATACTAATTTATGTTGTACAATGATCTTAAAGGGATTCAGGTGCAAAATCCTCTATCTGATTCGCGGACATTAGCAGTGTTCGATTCTTTTGAGATTATGTTGGGCTCAACTCTCTTATATCATCTCAACCCATGGTGGGGGAGCTTATGCTCTCTTTTTTTAATGCGATCTTAGAGCAAAAACCGAATTTTCCACGATCTAGGAGGTCCAACTTTGCTTTTGTTAAGCCAAACACTCAAGTAGGTTATGGTGGTTGTGAGGTGCCGCGTGGGCCCGATGAAAGGTGCATGAACCATCTTGCTCCAACTTCCATTTTCCTTTGTCGATGGTAGGAATTAAAAAAAAAAACGAAATACTAGCTGTTTACACTTGTTATATCAACACCTCACGCAAAGGGAACCGACCACTTGGAAGCTTCTAGGATTTGACCTATTGGCTCGTGGCAAGAACAAGTCCATGTGGAGTTGTGGACTCCTGTGCTCTTTTTTAGTACCGAGAAGAGCTAAGAAGATACCTGGTGGAACTCAGATTTCACAACTTATAATAGTGCTTGAAATTTAAAATATATTATATATCGATTGTCTTGAAATCGGAGTACCAAAATTGCATCACGTCTACGATGATGTCTGTGTTTAGTGCTGTGTCGTCACTCCATGCATGTGGGATCCATATTATTGTAACTCATGTAGTATTGTAGTAGGCAGATTATTGCATCAGAATATTCGCTAGTGGATCTAGTTGTCTACTTGTTCACTATATTCCAATGCTACAATTTGCAAATATTTATTCCATTGCTCTTGTTTTTACTCTCGTCATTGTCACATATATGGTGATGTTTACTTTTCGGTCTTAGTGCGTTTTAGTGCACCTATTGTCATTATATGAGGGTGAACATTATGTTTTGGGTTGAAGTTTGGCTGCTTTTTTAGTGTCCTGAAGCAAATCAGCATATCCTGCATAGGTGTCTTGCTAAAGCTATGTATATCATCCTACCAGCCAATACCAAGATGAACAATAGCCACAAGACATGTGTCTGTTGCCCATTAGTCGGAATGCGCGTCATGCCCAAACAAAGCGAGAGAAGTATACTAATTGTCCTGTGTCCTTGCCAATACTCAGGCCTTTGAGATCATAGGTGTCGTGCTTTAATCTGCAGCGTGCCTGTTCAATGAAGAAGTTAGGGAAAGTTTGATCTGTCTTGCATCTCAGTGTGTCCAATTCGTAGCTACAGACCCGTGTTTCAGTCTACACAGGATTTAGTTGTTGGAGGGGAATCAGCAAAAATCTTAAATTGTCCTGTCTTACCTCACCATCATTGTTCTGAGACAGGGGAACATGCCTCACTACTAACCCTCCATGGTGGAGGGGGTAGAGGAGGGTTGATGTGAGAAGAACAGGCGATATCGGCAATTTCACTACTTGGTAGGCTTCTTTATGTTATTTCTGTATGAACTGGTCTTTTATCATTTGGAGGTAGCAAACCCCTTTTTCCACATTGAAGCAAACGATCAGTATTAAGACCCTAAACCTTCATATACATTAACACCAGTTAACCTATCACAACTAACAAGCATCCATCCAATTACATCAAATTCTTCAGAATATTAGCCTTAACCAGTGCTTTTGCTTTTCTCATCCAATCATCATAAGACATGTGAAAGTTTCAGTAAGCTCCCTGTATTGATATAATCATATAATCATGAAAAACAGATGTTATGTATCTTCCTTTTCTTCTGGTAGGTGTCTCCAAAATTTGTTACTTTGAGTTAGTGTTCTGCATGGAAAGATGATAACTAGAAAAAAAATATCAAACACATTTTTATTTTTTTATTTCCCTTTGTCACTCTAATTCCGAGGTAATATTTTTTGTTTTTCTTTATTTTTAGGCTCATGTGGTGAGAATGTTAGGAGAAAGTCCCATACACCTTCTGCTATTGTTATCGGTGGTGGGTTTGCAGGCATTGCCGCAGCAAATGCGCTTAGAAATGCGTCATTCCAGGTATTGTGATGTGGTTTATAATCTGGTTTTGATGTTGTAGGTGCAATGACATGATGTCTTGTGATTTATTTCAAATGTTGTAAATTTGTCATCTTATATGTTTGCCAATGCCATTCCTTTCCAGGTTCTTCTTCTGGAATCCCGCGATAGGATAGGTGGTAGAGTTCACACTGACTACTCTTTTGGGTTTCCTGTCGATTTGGGAGCATCATGGTGAGTTCTGTTCTTCTTTGCACTACCTTTTACAGGATCATTGAAACTGTATGTGACCAAAAGTTTATTTTGAACCTTACTTGCAATTTTTGTGTGCATCAGGCTTCATGGTGTTTGTGAAGAAAATCCCCTGGCACCAATCATTGGAAGGCTTGGACTTCCACTGTACCGCACAAGTGGAGATGACTCTGTGCTGTTTGATCATGATCTGGAGAGGTAAAACTCCACAGCTAGGTTCTGTATGCTGAGAGATGATGAACCCATTAATGTTCCATCTAACATGTTTTATTGGGTTTCAGTTATGCACTCTATGACACTAAAGGACGTCAAGTTCCACCAGAATTGGTAGTAAAGATAGGGAAGGTGTTTGAGACTATATTGGAAGAGGTATTCCTTTCTCTCAATTTTTAGTGCTTATTTGTTTTAGGTAATAGTTTGCTTGTTTGATTTGCCCTAACATTCATATGTGCACAGACCGGCAAATTGAGGGAAGAAGCCAATGAAGATATTTCTATTGCGAAGGCCATTGCAATTGTTATGGAGAGAAATCCACACTTGAGGTTTGTACCATCCAATTTCTGACTCTTGTGCGTAGGTTATCACTAACCATAAACGTACTAGTCATTTTATCTGACCTGTCCTCACGTTCACAACAGGCAAGAAGGGATTGCTCATGATGTTTTTCAGTGGTATCTGTGCCGCATGGAGGGTTGGTTTGCTACTGATGCAGATGCAATCTCACTTCAGGGGTGGGACCAGGTAAGGATTTTTCCCTCGTTACTGACTACAACGGACAATATCTTGCTCATGATGTACACAGGCAATTGTTTGATTGCTATGCCTTATGTATGACCATATTGTGTGTTATCTGAGTGCAGGAGGTGCTGCTCCCTGGTGGCCATGGCCTCATGGTTCGTGGATATCGTCCGGTTATAAATACTCTGGCAAAAGGCCTTGATATACGCCTTGGTCAGAGGTATGTATATCTATTGATTTTTCTTTTCACTTGCTGAAGGAACAAGCATGGTTCCATCTGCCATTCCTGAGTACTGATCCAAGTTCTTTTCTTCAGGGTTGTTGAAATTGTTCGCCACAGGAATAGGGTGGAGGTTACTGTAAGCAGTGGTGAAACATTTGTTGCGGACGCCGCAGTCGTTGCTGTTCCCTTGGGTGTTCTAAAAGCGAACACCATTAAATTTGAGCCGAGGCTGCCAGAGTGGAAGGAGGAGGCAATACGAGAACTATCAGTCGGAGTGGAGAACAAAATCGTTCTCCATTTCGGCGAGGTTTTCTGGCCTAATGTGGAGTTCCTTGGAGTCGTTTCATCCACCACGTATGGCTGCAGCTATTTCCTCAACCTTCACAAGGCAACAGGCCACCCGGTTCTTGTTTACATGCCTGCAGGCCGGCTTGCCTGCGACATCGAGAAGATGTCCGATGAGGCCGCAGCCCTATTTGCCTTCTCCCAGTTGAAGAAGATCCTTCCCAATGCAGCCGAGCCGGTTAGTATCTCGACGCAGATCTCAAATATAATTATCAAGAATCCCGCTATGCCAATCCTCCTCACAATCATGCCTCCCAAATAATCTCATCGCAGATTCATTACCTGGTGTCGCACTGGGGCACGGACGAGAACGCGCTTGGTTCCTACACCTTTGACGGCGTGGGCAAGCCTCGCGACCTGTACGAGAAGCTGCGCATCCCCGTCGACAACCTGTTCTTCGCGGGGGAGGCGACGAGCATCAAGTACACCGGCACCGTGCATGGCGCCTTCTCCACTGGCCTGATGGCGGCCGAGGAGTGCCGGATGCGTGTTCTGGAGAGGTACAGGGAGCTGGACATGCTGGAGATGTGCCACCCCGCCATGGGCGAGCAAACCGCCGTCTCCGTCCCGCTGCTCATCTCCCGGCTGTAGACTGATCGGCGGTTGCCCCAAAATTACTGTCCTCTAGAAGAAGCTGGCACGCTGCGAGTTTGCTGGCCATTCCACTGATTGCTGGAGGAAAGCAGCGTAGGAGCGAACTACCCTTGCTTCTCCTTAGCATGAGGCATGTGCTAGCGTGACTCGTTGGTGTGCTCTGAGTAAACCTGTGGTTAAACATTAGTGTGGGAGTCGGTATGTATATGTTGTTATGCTAGTTGGGACTTGGGGTTGTATGTGTGGTTAAGCGGTACGAGCTACGACCGTATTTATGTGCACAGACCGGTTTATGCGTGATGAACACTGTAATTTGCATTTACCCGCACAATAGTTATAAAGTTTGAATGGTGGTTATTGTCGCTGGACTTCCTTGGCTGTGGTTATAATGGCGGATTAAACTTATCCCAAGATTAAACTTCTCCCAAGAATGTTGGATATAATCCGATTACATTACCTTTGCATTGAGAACCTATTGTGATTACAAATCCAAATTAGGCAAGCGCGTGAGAGATAATTAGGATGCTTCTTTTTAAGGAGCTTCAACTCCTCTCTCTTTTTTTTTCGTTTCGAAATTACATCTCAGGGGAACACGTCAAGGTAACGCATATGAGCTTGACTTCGAAGACTGTTAGTTTCAGAGGAACCTGCTAGAAGGAACTGTATCATAGACCCAACCTATTTCTTCCTGAAGAGGGCAAACAAAGTTTCGAAATGGACGTGGAGAGTGATGCGTTGTTGCGGCTTGACTGCTTCCAGCGTCGACGCTTGGGTGAGCGCAAGTCCGTAACAGGAGCCTTCCATCCAAGAAAATATCACCCAGAACAGTTCGTGCTCCGTCATATTTTTCATCATATTTTGGGCGTTACACTACTAAGAGAGAGAGACATATGTCACTGCACAGTGAACAGTGTGTCAAAGATAAGACATTGTTTCAAGTCCACAGAGCCCGAAGCTAGAATCTGATCTTAGCTTGTTTCTGAGGGTGAAGGGCTTCAAGTAACAACTACAGATTTCGACTGAGGGTGTTACATGGCAAACTAAGCTTTTCTCTGCGCACAGGAACCGAATTTTGGCTTGATTTGAATCACAACTGTGCGCCTACTAGCCTTTCATGTCATCATTCTTTTTTTTTTAAAACCAATTTCATGCCATCATTCTGTGGTTTCTGAATTTTTATCTACTGTTCTTGAGCGTAAGGTCATGGGTTCCCTGCTCATTATTCTGAATGCCAATTAGCAACAAACCAAAATACCATCAACCTATTGTTTTCTGAATCTTGATATACTGTTCTTGTCGTTGATATTTACTGTTTACTGAATCTGGATTAACAGTTGCCACTGGTTTCATGTGGATGAAAAGAGAAATGAAATGTAAAAAAAAAAAAAAAACTTTGATCACGCATCAGAAGTTTTTTTCATCCATTTTTTTTCTCTTCCAAAAAACAGTGTGACGATGGTTTTCCGATTGCTTCTCCTTTCTGGTAACATATATCATAAATCCCTTTCCC
Organism: Rhipidocladum racemiflorum; assembly: GCA_036346355.1. Classification (NCBI taxonomy): domain Eukaryota; kingdom Viridiplantae; phylum Streptophyta; class Magnoliopsida; order Poales; family Poaceae; genus Rhipidocladum; species Rhipidocladum racemiflorum. The sequence goes on from CM070575.1 coordinate 6,052,598, forward strand.
ATTAAAAAAACTGCATACTATATAACAAATTTCCTGCTACAAGTGCCAACCTCCGTGTAAATGGACATGAAAGTGGTCCTTCCACAGATGAATTTATCTTAAAATAGTTTTTTTTGTAAGATCCATTAATACCAAATGCACTAAGTTGCTTCAGTATGTGACTATTTTTTTTTTCAAACACAAATATGTGATCTTTTCACGTAAGTATTAGTTTGAAAATGCCACCCAAAAAAAATAGAAGCTTCTTAAAGCTTCTGATATTTCGACATTGGCATCATGCTCTACATATATTTCCAAAGATTTGACTGATCTGATCGACAATAACATATGACAACCAGCCCTCCATTTTAGAGGAGCATCACCCCGTCTGCTGTCCTTTCATTTCATTGTCCTAACCCATATTTGCACACCGGTAGGTTGGGACGGTACTGTACGGAAGGGTGCCAAGTTGCAAGTTACAGCAAGCAGTGCCCAAACACCCAAGGACGGTTTGCACAATGACAGCCCAACCCCTTACAATTAATTGCCAAACGAAGACGAAAGGTGCCTTGCTTGGCCTTGTGTGATTGCCCTCCTCCATGGGGATACCTCGCCACGCTTGTCTGAGAGAGACGTAACGTATCATGCATGTCTTGATATTTGTGTCTTTGCTGAAACCCTTATCTCGTAGGGAGACTCATAACAACGCTTCTCTGGGTACTACGTACCATCATCACACGAACATCTCGATTATGTCTGGCCTCACTTTCAACCCATTTTAACCTTGCCCCCAAATTAAGGGGCTTTCTACAATGCCTGGAGCCATGATAGCCGGTCATTGCATAAAATCCGATGTTCCACAATTAAAATATCTTTGAGAAGTTATTCACTTGAAGAATTGGTGGAAGGGTAGATAGGTATTTTTGTTTGCTTATCAAATCAGGGTAAACAAGTAAATTGTGGATTCATACGGTCGTTTAGAACCCTAATGTCTACAATAATCTAATTGACGAGTACCCATACCATGGGTACCCCCAGCGGCCCAGAAAGACACATGGGCCGACCCAGGCCAGTCGAGGCCCGAAGTCACGACCGCCGGGCAAGGTCCGAAATCACGACCAGGTCTCCGATATCCCTGAGAAGCGACGGCATTTATTGCGTATCAAGCGTATTAAATGCCGGCCATAATGACGATGACGTAGCGGCACAAGTTCCCGACCCTCGCATTTACTACGAACGACGCAGCGACTACGGCGACCAGCAGCAGGGCGGGGGGAGTCGGCGACCAGTCCCATCAGCCCATCACTTCCGGATGGCCATGAGCACAGGAAGGGAAGGCCCCCTAGGGACAGTCTTTTCCTTTCTTTTCTAACCAACAGTGTAACCTTCCTCCTCGTCTATATAAAGGGGGGGAGGGGCGAGCATGTAAAAAGGAGAACAATCAAGAATCAATACGATCCATCCCACACGAACTGGAGTAGGGACGTTCAGCCCGAACCAGTATACATCTTGTGCTCGCCTGAGTAAGCCGTTCGAGGAGAGGGAGCGTGCACCCCCCTTCTACCTATACAAATTCACTAGCCGGTGCCCGAAACACCGACAGTTGGCGCGCCAGGTAGGGGCCTGTGCACGTCGTCGCCGTTGCTTTCCCACTTAGCTTCCTCGACGGTTTCTTCTTCAACACCACCATGCCGATAGCGTCGATCCGCTTCGGTTCTCTTGACTTCGTCACCACCACGGCGGGACAGATAGTGATTGTCCCCGCCGTGTTCCGGGGCCAAGCGTCCCCCGCGGACCTTGGCGCTATCTCCGGCGCTCTCAGTGACCTCCGGCTCGAGGCTCCCGAGCGGGCCCCGACGCCAGGGCACACCGAGAGCCCCACCACCTCGGACAGTGCGCGAAGGCGACGGCTAGCGGCACCTACGACCACTATGACTTCGCGCTTCGTGGTGATGGTCGGCCACGTGCCGGCTCCCGACGCCAACCATTCGGATGACTCCTCCGGTCACGGGTCCAGCGGGGGAAGGGACAGAATGCATCACGCTATCAAGGAAGCCCGACACCGCGGCAGGCGTAAATAACCCCTCCGCAACCCCCGTTACGCCGAAGACTCTCCAACTCCCAAGGAGGACCACCAGGCCCGCCAGCCGACCTTCGGCGGCGACGAGCCGAGGCTCAAAAGCCGAGCTCGATAAGCTCCAGGCCAACCTGGAGCAGTACCCACACGCAGCTCCACCTGCACCTGGCGGCGCGGCGGCCAAGGCCAGTCCACTCACCACCGGTAGCTAAGGGGACAGACGATTCATCGTTTTTCCCCCACGCTGGCCAAAACATCGCCGCAGTGGCAATACTGCTCCGCGGCATTCCCGAGCCAGACGACCCTGCGGCCAAGGCCACCCACCAGAACCTCCGGGGTCTGGTGGAGTGAGCAGCCGCACAACACGCGCATGGCTCCGGATCGCAGCGTTCGGGCGCCCCTTCAGACGGCCCGCGCCGCGACGACGTCCGAGGCCCCCGGAGCGAAACAAGGGCGACGTCGCCTTCCGGACAACTCCAGGCATCGCGCACCCCGGTGCGCCAACGCCTGGGTGACGGACGCGACGCTCGTGCCACCCTCCAAGCACGAAGAAGGGCGGGGAACGACCCGGCCCGGTCGTACGTCGCCGACAGCACTCCGCGATGTGACCGCAGCCCGAGCCCCGATGGTCCCGGGCCACGGGCGTTCTGTCAGGGGATTCGCGGCGCGAGGTTCCCTGCCAGGTTCTGGGCGCCGGTCAATATAGCCAAATACACGGGGGCCACGAACCCCAGTGTATGGCTGGAGGATTACCGGCTCGCGTCTTGCGAGGAGCAACGGATGACCTCTTCGTCATCCAGTACCTTCCCATCTACTTGGCGGACTCGGCTCGAGCATGGCTCGAGTACTTGCCCGCCAACATCATCAGGGACTGGGCTGACCTCAAGCACCACTTTGTCGGCAACTTCCAGGGCACCTACAAGCGCCCTGGGAACTCCTGGGACCTGAAGAGCTGCAAACAGCAGCCAGGGGAGAACCTCCGGGACTACATCCGGCGTTTTTCCCAACAATGCAACGAGCTCCCCGACGTCCGCGACGCCGATGTCGTAGGGGCATTCATCTACGGCACCACGTCCAAGACCCTGGTCCACAAGTTGGGATGCGCGAAGCCCAGAACCACCAAGGAGCTCTTGGATATCGCCACCAACCATGCCTCAGGCGAGGAGGCCGTAGACGTCATCTTCGACAAAGGGAAGTCGAAGCGAGGGACAGGCGCTGAGGCCAGCCCCCCCTCCGACCGCCCCGACAAGCGGAAGCGCCATGGCAAGCAGGCCCGCGAGGACCGAGTGGTCGCGGCCGCCGAGCGGCCGGGGAAGCCGCAAACCCGGCAGGCCCCCGACCACTTCGAAAAACTGATGGAGAAACCGTGCCCGAACCACGGATACCCTGTTAGACACAAGTACCGGGACTGTGAAGTCCTGAAGCGGTTCCTTTCCAGAGCCCCCACGATGCCCCGGGGGAAAGGAAAGAAGCCGGATCCAACACCGAGCGCCGAAGACAAAGGGGCGGACGACGGGTTCCCTGAAACCGACGGATGCCTCATGATCTTCGGCGGACCGGCAAGCTATGCCGATCGAAGGCAGCTCAAGCTCACCTGCCGCGAGGTTTTCACCGCGAGCCCCGCCGTACCGAAGTACCTTCGGTGGTCGGAATCCCCGATCACTTTCGACCGGACCGACCGCCCCGATCACATCCCACAACCGGGGAGATACCCGCTCGTCGTCGACCCCGTCATGGGGACCAAGCGCCTGACCAAGGTACTCATGGACGGCGGTAGCAGTCTCAACATCCTCTATGTTGAGACCCTCGACGCCCTGGGGGTCCCCCGCTCAAGCCTTCGACCGAGCCGGGCACCTTTCCACGGCGTCGTCTCTGGCCAACAGGCCCATCCGCTCGGGTAGGTCGACCTGCCCGTCACCTTTGGGAGCCCGGCCAACTTCCGCACCGAAACCCTCACCTTCGAGGTCGTGGATTTCCCCGGCTCCTACCACGCCATCCTGGGGAGACCATGCTACGCAAAGTTCATGGCGATCCCCAACTATACCTACCTAAAGCTGAAGATGCCCGGGCCGCATGGGGTAATCACCATAGCCGCATCTTTCTAGCTCGCCTACAACTGCGAGAAAAGCGGTTGCGAGTTGGCCTCGGCGGTCGTCGCGTCCACCGAGCTAGCCAGCCTCCGGGCCAAGACCCAACAGTCTGCTCCCGACTCCAGCAAGTCCGGATCAGGTTCCTTCAAATCCGCCGAGGATACGAAGGCGGTCGAGGTCGACCCCAAGGAACCGACCAAGACCGTTCGGGTCGGGGCCACGCTTCCTGCCAAATAGGAAAGCGCGCTCGTCGACTTCCTCCGCGCCAACCGGGACATCTTCGCATGGAGGCCGTCCGACATGCCAGGGATCCCGAGGGAAGTCGCCGAGCACTCCCTGAACGTCCGACCAGGGTCCAGACCGGTCGCCCAGCGCCTGCGCCACTTCGACGAGGAAAAGCGCACGGCAATAGGGGAGGAAATCGCCAAGCTTTTGGTTGCAGGGTTCGTCAGAGAGGTTCACCACCCCGAATGGTTAGCAAACCCTGTACTTGTCAAAAAGAAGACTGGGCAATGGAGAATGTGTGTTGACTACACAAGCCTCAACAAGGCGTGCCCGAAAGATCCATTCCCTTTGCCCCGCATCGATCAGGTGGTGGACTCCACCGCGGGGTGCGAGTCCCTATCCTTCCTGGATGCCTACTCAGGCTACCACCAGATAGCGATGAAGGAAGCCGACCAGCTCGCAACCTCCTTCATCACTCCGTACGGCTCGTTCTGTTAAGTGACGATGCCATTTGGCCTGAAAAACGCGGGTGCTACATACCAACGATGTATGCAAACGTGTCTTTCCGACCAAATCGGCCATAACGTCGAGGCATATGTCGACGACATCGTTGTCAAGACCAGAAAAGCCCGCGACCACGTCGCCGACTTGGAAGAAACTTTCGCGAACCTTCGACGGTTCCGCATCAAGCTCAACCCCGAAAAGTGCGTTTTCGGGGTACCCAAAGGAAAGCTGCTCGGCTTCATCGTCTCCGAACGTGGCATCGAAGCCAGCCAAGACAAGATCTCCGCGATCCTGAGGATGGGGCCGATCAGCAATATCAAGGGAGCCCAGAGGCTGACAGGGTGCCTGGCGGCCCTAAGTCACTTCATGTCCCGCCTCGGCGAACGCAGTTTGCCTCTCTACAAACTCCTGAGGAAGTCCGACCGGTTCAGCTGGACGAAGGAGGCTCAGGAGGCCTTCGACGCATTGAAGACTCTCCTGACCTCTCCCCTGTGCTGGTCGCCCCGACGCCTGAAGAGCCTCTGCTCCTCTACATCGCCGCCACGACCCAGGTCGTTAGCGCGGCGCTCGTCGTGGAACGAGCAGAGGAGGGACGGGTCCTCCAGGTCCAACGACCGGTCTACTTCGTCAGCGAAGTACTTTCCGAGTCCAAGGCACGATACCCGCAGGTGCAAAAGATGCTCTACGCGGTGCTCATCATGAAGAGAAAGCTGGTGCATTACTTCAACCAAAGACCGTCTCTGTGGTAACATCTCTGCCACTCGGTGAGATTGTCCACAACCGCGACGCCTCCGGAAGGATTGCTAAGTGGGCACTCGAGCTCAACGGCCACGACATATCATACGTTCCTCGGACCACGATCAAATCTCAAGTTCTGGTCGACTTCGTCGCCGAGTGGACCGAAGCCCAGGCACCACCTCCGCTCGAAGACCCCGAATACTGGACGATGTACTTCGATGGGTCCTTCACCAAAAACGGAGCTGGCGCCGGGGTCGTCATCATTTCCCCACTCGGGAACAAACTCAAGTACGCCGTCCGGTTGCTTTTCGACGCAACCAACAACGTCGCCGAGTACGAGGCCCTCGTAAGTGGTCTCCGCATCGCTGCCGACCTCGGGGCTCTACGACTGTACGTGCACGGCGACTCAAAGCTGGTTGTCGACCAACCATGAAGGCCGCGGAGCCTCGTGACGACCGGATGGCGGCCTACTGTCGAGAGGTACGCAAACTGGAGCAAAGGTTCAAGGGGTTTGAACTCCATCACAGCTACAGACGAAACAACGGTGAGGCCGACTATCTGGCCAACCTCGCCTCCAGCAGAGGGCCAGTCCCACCAGGGATATTCGTCCTCGACCTGCACCAAGCATCCGTTCGGCCCGATCATTCAGATGATCAGACGGCCGGCTCGCCAAAGGCACCTCCGCCGACCGACCAGCAACCGGAGGCCGAGCTGCCCGAGTCAGGCCACGATGTCCTGATGACCAGCGCCGACTGGAGGAAATCCTTCATCGACCGGCTGGCCAACGGCTCTCTCCCCGACGACTCGACCGAGGCCCGCCGACTCGCTCGGCGGGCAAAGTCCTTCGTACTGGTCGGCGACGACCTCTACAAAAGAAGCCCCTCCGGGATCCTCCAGAAGTGCATTCCGGCCGACCAGGGAAGATAGCTGCTCCACGACATCCACGGCGGGATTTGCGGACACCACGCAGGGTCACGAAGCCTAGTCGGGAAAGCCTTCCGACAAGGTTTCTACTGGCCAACCGCCGTGGCTGACTCTGAACAAATCGTACGGACATGCGAAGGGTGCCAATTCTTCGCTCGACATACGCACCTCCCGGCGCAAGCCCTCCAGACGATCCCTGTTACCTGGCCCTTCGCCGTTTGGGGACTCGATCTGGTCGGGCCCTTTAAGAAAGCGCCCGGGGGCTTCATCCACTTACTGGTCGCGATGGATAAATTCACCAAATGGATAGAAGCCAAGCCGATCACAACCATCGCTTCGGCGCAGGCGGCGGACTTCTTCCGCAACATTGTTTATCGATTCGGTGTACCAAACTCCATCATCACCGACAACGGAACGCAGTTCACAGGGAAGGAGTTTCTCGAGTTCTGCGACAGCTTCAATATCCGCGTGGATTGGGCGGCCGTTGCTCATCCACAGAGCAATGGCCAAGTCGAGCGCGCAAACGGTATGATCCTCCAAGGGCTCAAACCGCGGATCTACAACCGACTGAAGAAATACGCGGGACGTTGGGCGGCAGAGGTGCCTCCCGTGCTTTGGAGCCTGCGGACCACACCGACCCGATCGACCGGTTTTACGCCATTCTTCTTGGCGTTCGGCGCCGAGGCCGTCTTGCCAATCGACCTGGACTACGGCGCCCCAAGAGTTCAAGCCTTCGACGAAACCCGAGGGCTTGAATCCCAGCAAGACGCCGTCGACCAGCTCGACGAGGCGCGGGATGTGGCCGTCATCCGCTCAGCCAAGTACCAACAAGCATTACGATGCTACCACAACCGAAGGGTTCGAGGGCGAGCATTCAACATAGGCGACCTGGTTCTGCGCCAGATCCAGTCTAGCAAAGACAAGCACAAACTCTCCTCTCCTTGGGAAGGTCCCTTCACCGTAGTAGAGGTCCCCCGACCCGGCACTTACCGGCTCAAGGGTCCCGATGGCAACGTCACGTCCAACGCCTGGAATATTGAAAAGCTAAGGCAATTCTACCCTTAGTCCTCTTTTCTTTCTAAAACATATTTACAGTTGTGCTCACATTTACTTGCCCCGGGCAGCCCGACCCACGGTCGAGTCTACGCGTAGCGTGTATACTTAAATCCTTAAACTGATCGGATCGGCTTCCTGACGGTAGCCAGTTCACCGATCGGTCGAACTTTCTCTCCCGACCTAAACACCACGACCTACGCCCTGGCGGCTACGGTTGCGAAGTGGTATTTTGCGAAGGAAGAAAGTACCCGAGCCGGATAAAACACGGTCGCTCGGAAAACTGACCCGACGAGCAAAGTCAGAGTACGAAACGCTCGCGCTAAGTCTCCGCGTGACCTTTTCTGCCTATTTTTTGGTCAAGTCTGAAACGTACCGATCACCGCTCGGACGGTCCCCGCGGACCCAAGGACGACGATCCCACCACGTTTCATTGACAGAAAACCAAAGAATAGCGGAAAGCGAAATACAAAACTTCTGAGCACCTTTTATTTCCGATTTAATAACATTTACATTCACTGAAAACAAAGACTCTAACCAAAGATTCTATCCCTATTTGAGGTTCTTCTCGTCGCCGTTGATCTCCGGGCTTATCGTCCTGCCCCGGCGCAGCCTTGAGCTTCCCGCACAATTTTTGCCACAAAGCACGGCAGAAATTGGTCGGGTCCCCGAGGTACTGCGGCAGGAGAGGCCCGATCTGCCCGGACGTGCCGGATCTTGCCGACCTCCACGCAGCAGGAGCACCAGAGCTCGTCGATCCCCGCACGATGACCGCACCCTGCAACCCCCCTGTGTGACCTCTATGGTTCCTGGGGGGTGTTGGGGCCCGTCACGGGAGGATCCTCCGCCGACGAGGAGAATGGCAGCACGATCGGGGCGATCGGCAGCACATTTATCAGCACCGGCGTTGATGTCGTGGTAGACTCCAGGCTTCCCGAAGGAGAAGGGGCACGGGGGGGAACGGCGTTCCATTCCAACCATTGGGGTGCACGCGGTAGCGGCCCCCTCGGATCAACAGCCGCAGCCTGCTGCTCCCGCTCCTCCTCCTCCGCCTCCCGCTCCAGCAACCCCCAATCAACCCCGTCGTTCGACGGAGCCGCGACTACGAAACGGCCGGCTGGCTGTTCCAACTCCTCCTCGTCCTCAGCCTCTTGTTCAAGGGCGTCCCAGTCGATCTCGTCGGTTGGTGGGTTCTCGTCCTCGGAGTGGGGCTGGGAAGGCGGGGTGGCCATGGAAACAAACCAAGTGACAAGCCTTCAACCGAAGATGAAGTCGCAACGCCTGCCATCCGCCTATTTATAGGCGGTCCGCAGCCAGACGAAACGACGCGCCAAGGCGCCCCCGCCAGCATTTACTACGACCGCACCTTTTCGACGCTGATGGTGCGGAAGCCGAAGCACCGCCGATATCCCGCATTGATGAAGATATCCCGGGAACCGCGCGCCCCATCCAACTCCGCGCCGGCGTCGACACCGTGGACGGTGGTAAAAACTCGACAGCACCCATCGTGGAAAGATAAGTGACACTCTTTCCCTTACGCCCGCTGTTACTCCTTCAAGTGGTGCGCGGCGGTAACAATCGAACCGCCCCGCACCACTCGGGGGCTACAAGAGTCCCCATAGGTCGGCAACCCGAACAATTGCCGGATCCTCCCGAACGGCAACCCCTTCAACCAGAAGCACTACGGCCTACGCCCCGGCGGCTATGGTTGCGAAGTAGCGCTTAATGGAAGAAGGAAGTGCCCAAAACGGAGCGACCCACGATTGGTCGCGAACACCCCTCCTCACGATCGCACTAACCAAGTGACTTGTTCCGGAGCTTTCCCTTGTTTCCCCGACTCCACAAAATTGTAATAAACATACCAACCTACGCCCGACCCCCGTGGCCCCTAAGGCTATGGACGGTAAAGTGTCCATCACAAGCGGAGAGCACGGAAATCAAGCATAAAGCTAAACCCTGACAGGCCCGCACGGCCAACCTTTCTTAAGGCATGATTCAGTTCTTTGCAAATTCGTAAAAAGCTGTCGGCTCTTTCTTCTGAGTCCGGTGAAGGACGTCGATCGGAGAGATCTGATCGGCGATCGCCCTGGCGTGTGGTTCGACTCGGAGCTCGAAGGCATCAACCTCCTCATCAGACTGGTTTGCAGCGACCCCGCTACTGACAGTATCGAGGTCGATACCGTCGTAGTAGGAAAGCGTGCAAACCAAAGGCCGGCAGCCCCAAGAACAAATACGCGCCACCGAAGCCTCCACGTGGTCGGGCACGCTGGCCAGGGCGCTCTCCAGCGAGCTCGAGCCTGGTCGAGAGCCCTCCGGCCCCAGCACCCGATCGCGGATATCCCGGCCGATCGCTCGCAAAGACGTCAGCTCAGCTTGGTCCGCCTCCGACAGCCACCGCGTTGCCAAGGCCACGTCGCGCGCCGTGATGGCTTCATCACGCGCCGCGACCGCCTGGTCACGCGCCTCCTCCGCCACTCTCCGTGCCTCTGTGGCGCTCCCAAGGTTCTTCTGCAACTCTGCGCGGAACCAACAGCACCGAAAGGATGCGGCGAGCCAACCCAAAAGTCAAAAAGTACAGGGCGTCGGAGTGAAGACACTTACCCGACGTAGAAGCAACCAAGGCACGGAGGTCCTCCTCGGCCTTTACCCGAGTCGCCCGATCACGCTCGCCCCGCTCCAAAGCGGTGTCGTGTTCTACGGACGTGTCCTGCGCAAGCTTCCGTGCCGCCTCGAGCTCCCCGCCGAGCCGGGCAGCGCTCGACTCGGCGCCCTCCTTCGCCCGAACCGCCTCCGCTAGGAGAAGTTCAAGCTCGGACACCCTCTCATCCGAGGCCTGCTTCGCTCGGCGCTCCCGGAGCAGGACTTCCTCGGCCTCCCGGCGGGCCTTCGCCGCCTCGGTTTGCTCACGGCCCAAGGCTCCCCGAGCATCCGACAGCTCGGAGCGCAATCGGTCGTGATCTAACACGGCGGACGACCCGGCCCAGTTCTGAACCCGGATATACCGGACTTGAACAGCGATCGGGTCTTCAAGCTCTGAGACAAGACCATCAAGCGGCCCTCGGCTCGACCAGGCCAAAAGGGCGAACGTGCAAATAATACAAGCAAATTACCTCAACTCTCCGAAAGGTCTCCCGGAGACAACCCCACCTCCGTTGAAGGATCGAGCACGGTAAGCAGCGCCTCGCGAACCTGGTCTGCCTCGGCCGTAACCCGCCGGCAGATCTCTCCAACCGCGGTCCACTCGTCTCCCTCCGCCTCGTCATCCAAAACTACCGGCGACGAGCCCGGAAGGGTCAACGGCGGGATAGGAACGCGAGCAGACGCCCTGGCTGCCCGCGGAGACTCAACGACCACTTCCTCCCGCGCCGTCCCGACGGCCGTATCCGCCCTCGCTTCCCCCGTAGCTTCGGCCGGAAGGGAGGGCCCTCGGGTCAACGGCACGGTGAACCCCGGCACCAGAACCGCGCCCAACGGAGGGGTCCCCGTCGGGGGCGGTGGAAGCTCTTCCCCGCCCGCTTCACCCTCCGAAAGCGGATCCGGCTCGACTCGAGCACCAGGGTCCTCCTCGGACCCCGACACGACCGACGGCTCCGCCGATTGCTCGGCCATCGACCCCGACGCCGTGGCGATCATCGCCTCCGCGGCCGGCAGCTCAGTGCCCCCCGCCCCGGCAGGGAGCACCGCAACCCCCGATCGGTCCACCTTGGCCGACGAGGCGCCTGCCGACGACGCTGGCGGCGGCGGCTCCAACCCCTGTGTGGGAGCCACCAGCTGTGCACTCACCACCGCAACCGCCCCCGTGTAGACCCTGCACGCAATGACGAGTCAGGAAACCACGAGGGCAGTCTTGAAGCCCAAAAATTTGCCGGTGGCGGGAAGGAGTACTTACGCGATCGAGCGCTGCCTCGGTACTTTCCTCCTCCTCGCCGAACCTCCGGTAGGATGCGTCGACGCTTCGCTTTCCGGGCATCCGCACCGCCTCTGGGCTCGGCGGCCAGCCGCAGCACCGTCACCCCCGACCGCGCCGCCTCCAGCATCCGACCCCGTGTCAGACGCAAGGGGCCTGCCGTCGCCTTCCTCGCCTTCAGAGCATGAAGACGACTCCGAGTCGCCCGATCCCGTGTCGGTCGTATCGGAGACGTCCTCGCCGCGGGACCGCCTCGCCTCCCGCTGCCTCTTCTTCGGCTCGGCCGCCCTCTTCTTCTCCTCTTTGCGAGCGGCATCTTGCGCCTCCCTGGCCTCCCGAGCCTGGGCCCTCGCCTCTTTTTCCCCAGGCAGGTCCGGCCGAGAAGTCACCCGGCCAAGCCCCTGCGAAGAAATGGGAATGTCGGTCAGACCGGCCAAAGCAAGAAAGCAGGCGGGGAAGCCCTCTAGCATACCAAGTCAGAGCCGCGACCCGCCATTAAAGGTGCGGGAGCTTGGGACATCGCCACGGACAAGCCGCCACCCAAGACGGAGAACACCCGAGCATCGACCTCTGTCGGGGGGAGCCCGGAGTCCAGCATCCTCATGGGGTCGGATGGCCCCGTGTACTCGAACATGGGGTGCGCCCTCTTCGCAAGGGGCTGCACGCGCCTCTCCATGAACGAGCGCACGACAGCCTCACCGTTCAAACCGCGCTCCTTCAAAACCCGGATCTTCTCGACGATCCACTGCACCTTGGGCCGCTCCTTCCAATCAGGTCCCCAAGCCCAGCACTCTCTGCCCTTGGGGAGCAGGCCGGAGAAACGCGGGGCGCTGTTTCCCACGTTCCTGACGTAAAACCACTCGGGATGCCAACCCCGGTTGGATTTAGGGAGCTCCAGGTCGATATACTCCAGCGCCCGATTGGAGCGCAAGTACAACGCCGCGCCTCCGAAGGCCGCCCCCTGGTTCGTCGCCTTGTCTTTCACCAGACGACTGGAGAAGAAGTACTTCCACAACCCCCAGTGCGGCTCGATGCCAAGAAACGCCTCACACAGCGCCATGAACACCGCGACATGCAGCACGCCGTTCGGATTGAGTTGGTGCGCCTCCACCCCATAATAGAAGAGGAGTCCCCGGACGAACCTATGGAGGGGAAGCCCAAAACCGCGCTCATAGAACCAAGCATGCGCCACGATCTCGTCCGCATGTGGCTCGGGAGCCGCCCCCGTCGTCGGGATCCGCCACCCGGAGACGTCCCGCGGCGAAAGAAAGCCTTTCTTCTCCAAGCCAACTGCGCGGGACGAACGGGTGGAGCATTCCGGCCACATCCTCAAAGCACAGACTGAAGCAACGACAGGGAACTGGTGAAAACCTTCTCTCTCCCTCTCTCTCTCTCTCTCTCTCTCTCTCTCTCTCTCTCTCTTTTCCCCTCCCTTTTTCGTCGCAGGCAAAGGCAAGAGTCCCGAGCGTCAGAAGCGAAAGCGGATGGCGCCGCGGCCTCTCCCGTTCTCCCCCGTATACAGGAGGCAGACCAACGGGAATCGAGCAAATGCGGGTTGAGGCAACCACCCCACGCCGCGATAAAATGTCACATCGCTGTAAGTACGCCAGTTACCAATTCCCCCACTAAGCATTAACTGCTGTCAGAAGACTGCCAGGTTGGGCCAAAGGCGCGATAAATGGCACCGAGGGCCCACTGGGCTGCTGAGGCTCTGAGACCACAAGAAGCTCGACAGCTTGCATCCGAGGCCCAGGCCAACGCTGAAAGGTGCAGAAACCCGGCCGCCAAGCGGATCCGGCCCCGCCTCAGCGAAAACAAGCAAGGGGTGAGGCCGAGGCGAGCCCCCAGCGGGCCCCTAGTTGGGTCGGCGGATGACCCAATCGCCTTAACTCACGTCCGAGACCACACCTCACACTCTCCCGCGGAGCCCATCGACGGGCGGCAGTCAACTGCACCCTGGGTTGGCGAACAACCCGGGGACCGATACGGGATCGAGTAAGGAAAGGTTCTTCATGGATCGCCCCCAGTGGGGTCGGACGCCCACGCCGGGATCGTCCGCTAGGGGACCCCCTCACGAGGGGGCCTCCAGGTTCCACTCAGATCACCCGCTAGTAGCTCCGCGAGAACGACGCTCGAGCCGACGAAGGCAAGCGCGCGTCTCTCACCCCCTCCAGGTCCCACACCTGCGGACGGGGTGTAAACGTGGGACAGACGGTAACCCCTCCACCCGATAGCAAACTCGCCTAGCTCCGGCGTGAAACGAGCCACAACTCGCCTAAGCTCCGGCGTGAAACGAGCCACAACTCGCCTAGCTCCGGCGTGAAACGAGCCGCAACTAACCCCGCCCCGGATCGAGCACAAGCATACGGCGCAGGCGCGCGTGCCAGCGGGCGACCACCTATGCGCGCCCGGCGGCGGCGCCGCGCGTGCCAGCCGGCGACCACCTCTGCGCGCCGCGTACGGCCGGCGCGCGTGTCGCCGGCGACCCGGCCTTCGCGATGGGCGGCACGGCCAGCATACGTGTCGCCGAAGCGACCACCACGCTGGCGCTGGTGCCGCGTGACAGCGTGCCACACTGGCCCACCGGCGACTACCTTTAACACGTCAACGTGGCCGCCCGGGTGCAGAAATATACTGCGATCGGACCTCTCCGACACCGCGAAACGACAACCGAGCAAGGCGTAACCCCCCGACCTGCTCTCCGACCAGCTCGGGGGCTACACCCACCGGGTGCGCTCGCGCGCACCTGGCCGAAGATTCTTCCCGACCAAACCCATCTAGGCACGGCGAAGCAACAACCGAACAGGGCGTAACCCCCCGACCTGCTCTCCAACCAGCTCGGGGGCTCGGGGGCTACACCAGCAGGGTCTTCGTCGCCTTGCGGTCGAATACTCTAATCAAGCCAGGCGTACCACGGCACGGAAGCAAACCCCCCGGGCACCTCTCCGACCCGCCCGGGGGCTCGGGGGCTACTGACGAGTACCCATACCATGGGTACCCCCAGCGGCCCAGAAAGACACATGGGCCGACCCAGGCCAGTCGAGGCCCGAAGTCACGACCGCCGGGCAAGGTCCGAAATCACGACCAGGTCTCCGATATCCCTGAGAAGCGATGGCATTTATTGCGTATCGAGCGTATTAAATGCCGGCCATAATGACGATGACGTAGCGGCACAAGTTCCCGACCCTCGCATTTACTACGAGCGACGCAGCGACTACGGCGACCAGCAGCAGAGCGGGGGGAGTCGTCGACCAGTCCCATCAGCCCATCATTTCCGGATGGCCGTGAGCACAGGAAGGGAAGGCCCCCTAGGGACAGTCTTTTTCTTTCTTTTCTAACCAACAGTGTAACCTTCCTCCTCGTCTATATAAAGGGGGGGAGGGGCGAGCATGTAAAAAGGAGAACAATCAAGAATCAATACGATCCATCCCACACGAACTGGAGTAGGGACGTTTAGCCCGAACCAGTATACATATTGTGCTCGCCTGCGTAAGCCGTTCGAGGAGAGGGAGCGTGCACCCCCCTTCTACCTATACAAATTCACTAGCCGGTGCCCGAAACACCGACACTAATTGTCGCGGCGGAGTCGACAAAGAGCAGAGGACGAATTTCTTCCGGACTATAACTGAATATAAAACTAAGTAGCTGAGCATAAATCACATAATATTCCCATTATTTTGCATACTAGGCAACCAAATGCTAGACTAAGTATTTGAACAAGAAGTGCATATTATTCTCAACGCTTATTAATTAAACACTACTATATAAAGTCCTTAGACAGTGATGAAGAGCGGCTATAACGGTTGATTTTTACCCGATAGAGATATATAATTATCTAGATCAGTTCAAACCTCGAAACTGACCCATAAGATATATTATCTCTATCGATTCCAAGATACAAATAGATAGAGTTAATCACTAATCTCTATCGGTTGCACACTAAGAATCGATAGAGATTACACGTCTCTATCGGTTCTAATAGTGGAACTGATAGAGATAGATTGCAGGTATTACCTTCACAGTATATTCACATTCACAGTATAATCATATTCACAATATTTTCATATACACAGTATATTCACACTCACAGATTGACAACTTCACAATATATTAACATTCACAGATTGAGAGTATATGCGCAATTAACAAATTCACAATATATTAGCATTCACATTATACTAACATTCACATTATACTCACAGATCGATAAATTCATAGTATATTCATATTCACTATATTGTTCACAATGTACATACTCAATGTAGAATCAGTAGCAGAATACTGTAACGTAACTCTCCTTAGGCAGTTCCAATGCCAAAGCAATTGCATCTGGAGTAATACCATCGAGATTGCCCACTGAACATACTTATTGTAGAAATCAGTGGCATAATCCTTTGGCAGCCCCCTTTTCCTTGCAGCACTTCTTGGCATAAGAGCAGCCTTTTCTGTTATGTTACAAGGAAACAATACACTAGTTAAAATATTAGCAAGCATACATTGAGAAAAAAAATTATTTCATAGATCAAGAGAAGGATACCTTAGGGCTTTTTCATGCCTGCCATTATGTGCCACAGCTTCCGCAATAGAGGCTTTTCAGTTCTCCTTGTAGTTCCATAGCTCTGTCACAATGCCCATTTGTTTGACACCAATAACTGATTGACTTTTAGTCATATATCTTAATTCCTAGAAAAGTGATCATTTTGTTGTGAAAATAGGCTATCTTGATATATTATCAGTCATATGTTGGAATAACTGACTGACGTCGAATTAAATACTAGCTAGAAACTTTTATACTACCTCTATAAGATCAGCTTTGGCTTCTTCAAGCTGAGCTTTATCCTTGTGCTCCTTAATGATGAGTGCATTGTTAACATATTCAATATCTTGCTATTTGTCATCTACATCTTTCAGTTTTGTTGCATATCATAAATATTTTCTATTAATTCATTCTTTCCCTTCAATTGTTCTATCTCCATCTCTAGTTTTCGTTTAGCATCCAACAGTTTTTCATATTAGCTATCTTGTTTGTAGGCTCCATTTTATATATGTGTGCAATTTGCAGCCACTTGGAATATATGCCGGTTCAGCAATACTATCTAAGCATATAGATTATGAATAGTGAAATAAAAGCAATACTTTCAAAGCATACAGGGCGGTTCAGCAATCCCATATTATGAACAGTGATATTGAACACATTATGAACAATGAAATTGAATATGAAACTAGATACTCAATATATATGATGACCAAACTCAAAGATAGTGAAATAAAAGCAATACGGCAGAGGGCAACCGATGGGTAGGGATAGTGCAGTGGCTAGATGTGAATCATGTGATGATGGCGACCTTTAAGGATCGGATCTGGTGCTACACAGGGTTGGACGCCGACACCTTCCAGGCGAGCCACGGGAAGCCGAGGAGCGACGCAGGCGAGGGGAGGCGGAGGGGCCACGGGATACAGAGAGGCGATGCGGATGTCGAACAGGTAGAGAGGAGGAGGGCGATGCGGACGGAGAGGAGTAAACTCCATTTTTTATAGAATAGAGGGGAAGCAGAGAGGTCAAGCGCGAGGGTAACGCCTCGGCTTTTGGTATATAAATGAATTGGGAGGAGAAGATGAGAGGTCAAGGCGTTTGGTATTTGGTATGTGTACTATCACGATCGGTTCTATCCTTAGAATCGATAACAATACATATCACATCACTATCTGTTCAAACCTAAGAACCGATAATGATTACTATGGATCGGTTTTAACCCCAAAACCGATAGTGATACGTTACCACTATCGGTTCTGTCCTAAGAATCGATAGTGATGACTATGGTACACTATCGATCTATCACTATTGATTAATTTACACCATATTTTCCACCTATAATGAGTCATCTATTACTATCGGGTTTTTTTTCCTGAAAAGTTAAGAAATAATCTAGATGAAGAAATAGTGTTGTATTATTATGTAGCAGTGAAAGATTACACTGATAGCCAAAAATTGAAGAAAGCGAAGACCAACGGATTTCCGATCTGGTATGGATGGACGAGGGGATGGAGGGAGAACTAATAAAAGGAGGAAAGAGGAGTGTGGATGAGGGCTGGCGGAGGACAGGATGGTAGGGGAGCTACTGGTTTGGAGGAGCCCGGTGGAGAGTTAGGCTATCTCTAAGAATAATTACTAAATTACCTACCTTTACATAACTTTGTAGTCTAAAGTTGCTCATTTACAAATCAATGGTTGGTATTTTCTAAGAGAATGTAGTTTGCAAGCACCGTAAAAAGCGGAGCCCTCCCAGATTAAACCTCCTTTTTTCTCCCCTAAAAATTTGTTTTCAATTTCTAGCGGTCAGTGTTGTCACCACATAAAACCATCAATGTGCAACGCATCTATAAATATAAGCTTCGAAACGAGGGCCTCGCATGAGGACATGACCATGAGCTAGCACAAAGCTTCCGAGTCCATATTTATTTTAGTCTTCTGGGTAAACTGCATATGCATTTTTGCAGGTTATTGTGCATAGCAAGCTCACGTTGATCATGGCTAAGGCTCAGCTCATCACCCGGTTCGCCATGGAGGTCGCGCCGTCGCAGCTGTCGTCCATCATCAGGCGCCGCCGAGGGCTCCCGAGGATGCTGGACACGATAACGGAGGAGGAGAAGGAGGCGGCCACGGAGCTATCATCATCCTACGCGCTGCATGCCAAAGCACCTCAGCGCAATGTGATCGGCCACGCCAGGGAGATCGTCGGCTCCTCGGTACTCCACGCCGAGAAGGGGAAGCTCTGCGTAGCCGGTAGCTTCTCGGCGGCGCACGGCTAGAGGCGGCTCGTCCTCGCCTCGGAGCCGGCCAAAGCGGCGTGCTCCAAGATCGCCGCATCATTTGATCGGTAGGAAGAAATTAACTTACCGTCGAACTAGCTATAGTACGTGTGAGAAGTGTGAAGTACGTATGTGAGTACTACTGAAGGCTTGAACACTATGTAACGACGTCCTTCGTTCATGGCATGCAGTTAGCTAATAAAATGATTATAATATATACAACAGTAATACTCCTTGTCACACATATTTTATACATACATACATACATACATACATACATACATACATACATACAGAGGCGGAGCTAGCCTAGGCCCAAACCCTGGGCTGGGCCAACTGATCTTAGATTAAATATCTATTTTTAATGATTTTTCAATAATTTTTCGTAGAATTTTAGTAGGCTTTCGGTGCAGGCCCAGACTCTGACTTACTCTGCCTGGGCCTAAATCCTGCATATATATATATATATATATATATATATATATATATATATATATATATATATATATATATATATATATATATATATATATATATATATATATAGGATAACTAGTTTACTATCGATATACAGATCCTCATGCTATAGGGTGTGTTTGCAAAATTAAAACAAAACTATTGATCCGAACCGTGCATTCTATTCATCTCATTGAAATCTCACTACCCACAAAATTTTATATTTTTTGAATTTTTTCTCCTATTTATTTTGTATTTTTCAAAATCCACGATCTAATTAGTTGTGGGGCGTCCAATGAAGCTAGTTTTTGAAAATACAAAATAAATAGGAGAAAAAATTCAAAAAATATAAAATTTGGTGGATAGTGAGATTTCAATGAGATGAATAGAATGTACGATTGAATCAATAGTTTCGTCTTCGAATTTTGCAAACACAACCCTATAGCACGGAGGATCCGTGCTATCGATAGTACACTAGCCATCCTCTATATATATATATATATATATAAAATTATTGCATGCATAGTTTCTATAAATGTATTTCAATCCCAGTTTTAAATCAAGTAGATATGTCATGATCGTTGAAGCCACCTTTGATGATTGAATTCCTTGTGCTATTGTAATACTAGGTTATAGTTATGATGTATGATGACTAGCAAAACAGTTAGGATATGTTTAGTCCTGAATTATGGTTATTTTAGAAATTTTTTGCCAAAAGAAGATTTTATTAAAATTAAGAACTATGTTTTAATGATCATTAATAACTATGCCATAGACTTTTATGTCGTATCATGATAAAGTTAAAAATATGATTTAGATTTGGTGAGAGGCTAGTGTGGTGGTTTTTTGGGTTGTGAAAGTTTGCCCAGTCAATTAAGAACCGGTCTGTGAGTTCCCGAATGTAAAGTGTTATCGTATTAGTGAGACTGGCTAATTTTGTTTATTGTGCACACTAATTCAATCATGGATTAGCGTGTTTTACACATAGGATTTGGGGGTGTTAATTACTTCTGGGTCCGACACTCAGACTATAAAAAAGTAGGTTTGAATCAAAGTTATCTCGTTAGGACTTGAATTAAAATTATTTTAATTATAATAGTTAATAGATTTAAAATTAAAATGAGTCTATTTTGAATAAAAAGGTTAACGAGATTTGGTTCCAAAGTAGTTGGTTAACTCGAATTGAAAATAATAACCGTAAGTCCGTAAGTAAAATAATTATATACTGAACTTGGAAAGAAGGTCGACGGTGACTGGATCGCGCTCGCCGGGCAGCGACCGAGGCCATATCTGCCCGCGTAGCCCGTGCGACGGTGTGAGCGGTCTGCCGGCCGAACACAAGGCCGTGCTCGACTTTCGACGAGTCGAAACAAAACATAAGCAAATAGATGACCTTGTATGATCGAGTGCGTCAATTATCTGAATCCAAAACAGATAACCGTCATTTTTTTACCAGCAGGTTGAGAACACACCAGCATCAGCTAGACAGCAGAGCACACGCAATTTGTGTTGCTTCGGCTCGTTACTTCCAAGCCTGCAAGGAAATGGGTATAATAACTAGGCCTTAAAATGTTTGCACTTTGCAATACAGGCCAAATCATATATGCTCAAAAACAGAAGGGGTACATGGTGGCTCCCTCCACAGTCCACATATAATGCGTGTTGCTTTCTTTTTGCACGCAGACTTGGCAGAGATCCTAAAGCAAGGAGATATGGGCGATGGCAGCAGAAAGGTTGCGCGCACATGCATGCTGCATATCAGGATTATAAAACTGCTAGTAGCATCATGTACCGGCATACCGTCTTATTCAACTGGAGTCAAGAGTGGATATAGAAAAGAAAAAAATCATCTAATCGTTATAAAGTTATAATACTAACTCGTAGCTTACAATAAAGATGCCACGTGCTTGCACTACCAAGAGTTACGTAGACGGAGCTGAAAGATATTAGTGTCGCTTGAATCCGGTCAATACATATAGATCCGCCGCTGATTAGAGTCGGTTTAAGGTGGTAATGGGTTTGGATCGATCTAGACTTTTGGATTGGATCGGTTCAAAATTTAAAATGGATTGGATTCTTTTTGGATCCATAGTTATTTGAACCAGATTTAGATTAGATTGGGTCAGACTTGACCTTACATTTTTCTACTAAGTCACAGTATTGTACGTAATATGTATTAATTCTAACCATATGTACATGAATGTTGTACATATAAATGGCTTGAATCAAAATCCAAACTTTTATTTGGGCTTGAATTATACCTAAGCTTATTAATTTTAAACTTGAACTGGGCTGGATCAAATAAATAAAAGTTTAGATTTGGATCGAACTTGTGCTGAACTTTAACCCATTCATTATCACCCAAAATCGGTTTCAGAAAAACTACGTAACGGTATACCATTTATGTCCTTCTTAACGGGCTAGCTCTATGATCGTTGCATTGCCTCGCTGCATCGTTTCTGTCGACGATTGGAGAACGGGCTCCCGTCGAGCTTACTTGTTGAATGGGGGATCAACAGAGCCCCGTCGTACGGATCGAAGAGGGCGTTCGAGCGATGCGAGGTCGGGAGAAGAAGAAAAAGGGGGACACGGTGTTTTTATCCTGGTTCGGGCCTCTCGCCGTCGAGATAATAGCCCTACTCCAGTGTATTGTGTTCTATCTTGGTGTCCCCTCCTCTGTTACAGATCTTCAGGGGGGTTTAAATACTACGACTAGAGGTACATAGAAGGTAACTACCTCCTGGGATTGCGCCGCGCAATCGTACTTACGATCTACTGCCCTTGACCCGGGCGTTATTTGAATTTCGGGTATGATTTCCCTTGATCTCCGGCTGATTGGTTGCCACCTTCCTTCCTCGCGGCATTGACCGGGCACTCCGACCAAAACACCCGAGCAGGTCGCGGCCTCTACGAGCATGCTTGCTCGTGGGGGGTGTGTTTGGTGCTTCTGCGAGCGAAAGTGCGAATGCGCATGCTCGGAGGAGAAGGAGGGATGCTCGTTTCGTTCTCCCGAGCATCTTCTTTTAGTGTTGCTTGGTCGGCGGGTTTAGCTTTTCACTGGGTACCGTGGTCTTTTGTCAGGTAGCCAATCCCCGACAGCTAGCCCCCGAGGGTCAAGTGGGGACCCCTCGGGCTTCCCCTTGAGCCTAAGACGACTTGAGGGGGGATTGAATGTCCTTTGGTCGTGGCTCACGACCATTTTAGCCGGGAGACGAACTTCTTTACCCACCGCGTGCTTGCTCCGCGTGGGCGCGTCGTGTGGGTGTTCTGCGGTTCCTTCCCTGAGAAGCCTCCTTGTAACGGTCCGGCAGTTTCTCAGCGCTTTCTCGGCCAGTGTCGCTACGTGATAGGCGGCGATTTTAACTGCCCCTTCTTTGTCTTTTTAACCCTTTCTACCGGGAGAGGTCGAGTCACGTTGTCTCTTTGCTCGTCTTGACCAAAAATCTTCCAAGAGCCCTAGCGCCCAAGAACCCTTTTCGTTCCCCTTCCTTCTTCGGCCATGGCGCGTTTCAAGGTTAGCCAGATGACCCGAAGGAGGCTCCAGGTGCTCACGGACGAGGGGTACGTCGACCCAGGCTCGGGTCGAGTGCCCGGGGATGATGCGACGCCGGCACCGCGGGAGACGGAGATCGTCTCCTGCGAGTTGTACGCCATCAACGGGCTTCGTCTGCCCGAGAGCGACTTCCTCGCCTCCGTGCTTGCCTTCTGCAGGTGCGAGATCTCTCATCTCCACCCCAACTCTATCCTTTCTCTCGCAATCTTCTCCCATCTTTGCGAGGCTTACGTGGGTGTAATGCCCACGGCTAGCCTCTTCTTTCACTTCTATTCCCCCTTCCGCACCGGCCGGGATGGCTCCGCCGGTTGCGTTTATCTTCGCCTCCGGCCCAACCGACCACACGAGTACCCCTTCGTTGCTCTGAAGGACTCGGTGTCGGGTTGGGCCGACCTCTGGTTCTACCAGAAGAAGGCGGAGGGGTCCCAGTTGGTCTATCTTTGGGAGGACGCTCCGCCCTCGAGACGGCGCGCCCGCCCGTGCAACCTGAGGAAGAGCGGGTGCTCAGGACGATCGGTGAGCTTGCCCAGATGGGGCTCACTGGTCGGGATATCGCCCGGGACTTCACCTTCAACCGGGTGTCCCCCCTGAGGCGCCGCGAGCATCCCTTCTTCGAGGTGACCGGGTGGCATGACTTCACCCGCGAGGACAACGCAGGTATGTTCCTGGACCTCTTTCCCGAGCATCGCTGCTTTCTGGTGATCGGTGATATGCATATATATGTATATATCTTTTGTCTTAGTCTTTGGTTGCGACGCAGCTCCGAGGACGGACTGGGTTGACGAGAGGGTCGCCGAGATGTTCGGCGCCCCGAAGGAGAAGGAGCTGACGCCCAATCGTCAGGTCCCCAAGAACATCTTTGACCGCGGCGACGCGGTAAGTACATCTTTCTGCTTCCGCTCGGGAGCATGTTTTCCGAGCTCATTCCTCCCGATTTCTGTTTGCAGGAGAAGGTCGCCCTTGAGCTTGCGGTGTCGAAGGCCGCATGCCGCGCCAAAGATCACCGGCCAGGGCTCCGCAAGAGGACGGCGAGTCGAGGCCGCCAAGTATCCGCCTCGCCTCCCGCCAAGCGGTCGAGGCGCCGAAGCCGACCAGGACCCCACGCCGCACCTTGAGTACGCCGGCCGTCGGAGGTAAGCGAACTCCAATTTGGTTTGATGACTTCAAACGGAGGAGGCCGAGCTGATGAGCCGATCGAACAGCTCGCCGGCAAAGCGAGGAAGGCCGAGGAGGAGGCCAGTCCCTCCCGACCAAGGAGCGGCCGGGAGAGGCGGATCAAGGCCCTCGGGACCGGCTTACTCGGGTGGTCGATGACCCAGGAGGAGGAAGAAGAGGAGGCCACCTACGCTCTGGTCGGAAGGAAGCGGAGGTCGACCTCTCAAAGCGGCCTCGGCTGGAAGAGGTCGACATGGACGACGTCGACCGGCGATGGCACGTGCGATGACGCCGCGGAGGAGCGCGTCGTGGTCGTGGGCCGAGGCCTCTGAGGCCGCCGCCGCGGCAGGTCGCCCGTGGCCCGGCGAGGAGGCCGAGGAGGATGGCGCTGCTCGCCAGGCGAGAAGGTAGGTTCTGCTTCATTCTCTCATTCTCGTTCTTGTCTTGTGATTTTCTTGGGCTAACCCCACCCTGTTTGGCGTGGGCGTGATAGCTCGGATGTCGTTTTGGACTTCCGCCCGGATGGTCGAGGAGATTATCGACTCTGCGATTGACGCCGAGCTCGGACGCGTTGTCGACCAAGTGATGGCCGAGATGGGGAGGAGCGGCCGTGGCCGACTCACGGACCCAGCGAAGCTTCCTCGGCGGGACCGTGCTTTCTTCAGCGGACGCGGAACCTATTCCGGCCGCGGAGGAGCAGGAGCCGCAGGGGCCTGAGGACCAAGACGCCTTGGCCTTGGTCCCTTGCGAAGAGACGACTGCGGGCGAGGCTCAGGCGCCGAGCCCCGAGGAAGGGAGCTTGGTCGCCGCCGACCAACGACCCTTGGCCGTGAGCCAAGGAGAGGAGGAGGTCGTCCCGACCTAACTCCTTCGGCCTTGGGGCACCAGCGTCCGACCCACGGAGGTGCAAGGCGGAGGTGATCGTCCTTGATCAAACGCCTCGCAGAGCATCGGTCGCCTCCGACTATGGAGGGACAAGAGGCGGAGGTGGTCGTTAACGACCAAGCGCCTCGGCCAGCGAGCAAGTGGCGGCGCTTCGTGGTTGGCGTCTGACCCGGCGTGCGGTGCACCAGGAAGGCGACCACGAGCCGCTTGTGGAGGAGGATCGGCCGGGGCGACCGGGGTTGGTCGAAAGGTGGTGACGCCGTTGCTCTCCTGAGAGCACCGGTGCTCGAGGAGAGCAAGACCCGGCGCGCCCGATCCGGATGACTTGGTCAATCCCTTCTTCGGTGGCGCGACCGACCGCCGCTTGGCCAGGACAAGGTAGTCGGTCAGGGCTCTTAGTAAGTTTCATGTTCCTTCTTTTTCCTGTGATCGACCTTCCGGGAGTCTGCTCGCCTTTTTCCCTTCTCTTTTCTCTTTACGCCCGAAGTTTGCCGCGAAGGCTATGGAGGATATCGACGCTACCTCGGTCTCCATGAGAAAATCTTGGTCGTACCACCATGAGCAAGACGCCAAGATCGCCGATCTTGAGCGTCGGGTCTCCGAGTCTTGCGCGAGGCCGACTGAAGCGGTGGAATCGGCGAGAGCCTCATCGCCGGGCTCGGGACCAGCTCTTCCAGAGCGAGGCGGCAAGAGCACTTCAGAGCGAAGTGCGCCGAGCTTGACGAGGAGCCGGGAAGTTGCGGTGGAGGTCCCGACCTCTGCGCCGAACTCCAACGAGCTCGGGGCCGCGAAGAGGCCCGGCTCAAGGAGGTGCGGCGCCGACGGGACAGCGGTGAAGGTCGTGCCGCTCGTGGAAAGTTTTGGACTTGGAGGCGGAGGTCGACTCCTTAAGGAGGAACTTGTCGCCCTTGGTCGAGCGTAGGACTTAGCTCCTTTTTTTTTTTTTAGCTCGTGTAACCCTGTAAAAAAAACAACGCTTCGGGTTAAATGAGCAAACTCGCAGGTGTTTGGTCCTTGCCTGTTTTTCTTGAGTTTGCCTTCAACATATGCCCATATGATCCCGGTTCTGCAGAAAAAAGGAAACAAGTTCCTGCATAGAGCATATATCATAGATACGAGCAAAGAAAACAAGTTCCTGCATAGATCATATATCATAGATACGAGCAAAGAAAACAAGTCCCTGCATAGATCATATATCATGGATACGAGCAAAGGATCCTTGGTAAGAAGGGACGGAACGTTCCTATCATACGGAGCCCCTGCCATGGACAAAGGTCGTGCCCTTACTGTTGCGAGCACGAGTTTGTTCATGGGAAAATTTAAGGGTCGCTTTGGTCGTGACGATTTTTTGAATGATATAAGTAGGTCGGTTGCGTCGAGAAGAAATGCGAGCCGCAGTAGACGAACTTTAAACCAACATCACGTAGAGCTACCATACCCGAATGGTCACCGAACGGGCTTAGAGTGGATGCTCGCGCCCGACCACGCATACAAAGCTGAAAAGCTACCGTGGAAAGTGAACGATTAGGCGAGCATCCGTGGGCCAAGGGAAATGGTGCGCACATACTTGTCGGATAAGTTAAATGCGCAATCTTTGCTAGACGACGATGCTCGTTCGACAAAGCGAGGACGAAACACGAGAAAGAGGGAAACGTTTTATTGGAAAGAACGCCAAGGGCGCGAGATAGAGTACTCGTCTAAACGTAGAATTTCTGTGATTGATCGATGTTCCAGTCTTTGGTGAGCTCCGACCATCTGGCATCGCGAGGCGAACAGCCCGGGCGTCTTGTAGACACGACCGTGTAGGGCCCTTCCCACCTTGGGGTTAGCTTGTTGGCCTTCGACAGTCTTGAACTCTTCGTAAGACCATGTCGCCGACTTGCAGGACCCTAGGCCTGACCGTCTTGGCCGCGTGCCTCACGAAGAGCTCAGAGGTAAACCGCAGACCGAACAACGCCCGTTCGCGTGTCGCTCGGCGAGGTCCAGGTCGACGAGGCGCTCAACTTCTTGATCGACGGAATCGATCAGTTGCACCCTTGGGGAACCAGACGATTTCGGCAGCGAGAATGGCCTCCGCACCGTAAACGAGTCGTAAAGGCGTTTCGCTTTGTGGCTCGGCCGGTAAATGTCTTGAACCAGACCAAAGAACGGCGGGAAGCTCATCCACCCATCTTTGCTTGTCTTTGGTTGAGGGTCTTAAAGACCCTCTTTTATGCCCTGGACTAGCTGCCCATTTGCTCGCTCATTGCTCCGTTACTCTGTGGATGCGCCACGCAGGCGAAAGCAGACCTTGGTCCCGACCTCCTCGCGATAACTTTGGAGCAGTTCATTTGGTGAATCGGGTCCGTTGTTCAGGATAAGGCGGTTGGGTATCCCGAACCGAGTTACCACATTATCATGGAGGAATCTCTTGGCCGCTGGCCGAGATGGTCGAGCAGGCTCGGCCTCTATCCACTTAGTGAAAGTGTCGATGGCCACGAGCAAATACTTGCAGCCTTTCGACCTCGGGGAAGGGTCCAAGGACATCGAGCCCCAGGTTGAGAACGGCCACGAGAGTGGTATGGTTTGCGGGGCATATGCCGTTGATCGGACTTTTCGAGCATGAAATCGGCATGCCCGGCAGTCGTTACGATTGACCGTCGTCGCCAAGGCCGTCGCCAAGAGTACCCTAGTCGGAAGGCCTTGCTCACAAGCGTCCCGAAGACGAGTGAGCTCCGCACATTCCTTCATGGATATCACGAAGAAGGTATCGCCTTCCTCCCGAGAGACGATCTGGAAAGGATCCCTAATGCGCCTTTCCGGTATAGGTCGTCTTCGATCGATCTGTCTTGAGAAGATCGCCTTATTAGCCGAACGCTCGGCTTCTTCCTCGGGCAATGTCCCATGCGCAAGATATTGGATGAATGGCGTCATCCAATTTGCACTTTGCTCGAGGAAGGAGACCCTACGCCGGTCTCTGGTGCCTCCTCTTCGAGGGAATGGAGGGCTTATGTAGGTGCTCGACAAGCACCCCACCGAGCGGTGGTGCGAGAGGAACCGACCTTAGACATTTGGTCGGCCAGGGAATTATCCTTCACTGGGGATGTAGATTACTTGAAATTCTTGAAGTATTTCTCCATCTTCCTTACTTCAGCCAGTGCAGCGCCATTGAGGTATCGGAACAACGATACTCCTTGTTGACCTGGTTTACGACCAACCGTGAATCGCCCTTCACAATGAGCCGTTGGACTCCTAGCGATTTACATGCGAAGTCCGCCAAAAGGCCTTCGTACTCCGCCGCGTTGTTAGTCGCGTGAAATGTAGTTGGATGGCGTCGTAGTCGTTCTCCATCCGGAGACCAAGATGACGCCCGACCCAGCGCCGTATGCTCGAGATCCATCAAATACTGAGTCCAGGAGTTTTCCCTTGAATCATTGGTTCCATTGACCGGTGGAGCCGAGCCGACCATTCCGCCACGAAATCAGCCAAGACTTGTGATTTTATCGCCGTCTTGGTGAGAACACCGGCTCGAACTCGGCGAGCTCCATTGCCCACTTGGCTATGCGACCACCGGGCGTCTGATTTTTCAGGATCTCTCTGAGTGGGAAGCCGGTCGGCACCACGATCTTGTGCGCTTGAAAGTAGTGACGCAACTTCCGGAGGCCATCGATGTGAGTACAATAGCTTCGGACCTCGGGTAACGCTCCTTTGGTCCATGAAGTACTTCGCTGACGTAATAGATAGGTCGCTGGGTACCATCTCTCTCTACTGCCAACACCGAGCTTACCGCTTGCGGGGTTGCCGCCAGGTATAATAGCAATTCTTCCCTGGCCGTAGGTGTGACGAGGACGGGCGGTTGGGAGAGGTACTGTTTTAGCTCTTTGAACGCGCGATCAGCTTCCTCCGTCCACGTGAAGCCATCATGCTTGCGGAGGGCTTTAAAGAAAGGTAGTCCTCGCTCCCCCAGCCGGGAGACGAACCGGCTTAAGGCGGCCATTCTTCCGGTCAGAGCTTGTACTTCCTTTACGCATGTGGGCGACCTCATGTTCTCAATGGCTTCGATTTTCTCCGGGTTAGCCCCAACGCCATTTGGCCCGACCATATAGCCGAGCACCTTGCTAGCCTTTACGCCGAATACGCATTTCTCTGGATTTAGCTTTATTCGATGCTTATTGAGGTTACAAAAGTTTCTTCCAAATCGACAACGTGACCGAAGTACTCTTGCTTTTGACAACTATGTAAATCGACATAGACCTCCAGATTTCGACCTATTTGGTGCGTGAAAGTCTTCTGCATGAGGCGTTGAAAGGTTGCTCCCGCATTTCTCGAGGCCGAAAGACATGGTCGTATAGCGAAAAGGTACCGAACGGGGTGATGAAGGAAGTCTTCTCCTCGTCTTCGCGCGACGGTGATCGATGATAGCCTGAATAGGCGTCTAGGAAGCTCATGGTTCAGTGACCTGCCGTCGCGTCCACCAATTGGTCTATGCGAGGCAACGGGTAGTTGTCTTTTGGGCACGCCGCGTTCAAACCGTGTGGTCGACGCACATGCGCCACTTGCCTCCTTTCTTCGACGAGGCTGGATTGGCTAGCCACTCGAGTGCTCGATCTCTCCGATGAAGCCAGCTTTTAGGAGTTTATCAAGTTCCTCCTGATGATTGCCTGTTTTTCCGGAAAAGCGTCTAAGTTTCGTCTCACTGGTTTTTTGTCGGTGAACCGCTTCTTTGTGCTCGACCACCTCCCTTGGGACCCGGGCATGTCGGATGGTTCCCAGGCGAACACATCCGACCTTGCCTGAGGAAGGTGACGAGCTCGAGTTCCTATTTGGGTTCTAAGGAAGATCCCAAATGAATGACCTTGGCCGTTCCGACTCGTTGAGCGGAGCGACCTTGGTCTCTCCTCCAGTGGAGGGCAAGTTTAGGCCGGAATGCTTCGGCTCTTGGTCGGGACCGCGAGTGGGTAATCGGCCGACCATATCTAAGGCTCTTTAAATGCGCAATTGAGTGCGGACTTGTGGTTCCCTTTGATGGTTATAACTCCGTTCGGTCAGGAATCTTCGAGGCACCGTCTGGCGTGGTGAGGCGGCCATGAACTTGGCCAAGGCCGCCTGCCGAGGATGGCGTTGTAGGCCGATTCAAAGTACACCACCTCGAAGGTGATTAGCTCCGTTACGAAGTTACTTGGGCCGCCAAAACTTACGGGCGGGACGACCTGCCCCGGAGGTTTGATCGAGGTGCCCGAACTATCCCGAAGAAGGGCACGGCCACACTCTTGATTTTGGAACGAGGAATCTGCATCTCGTCCAAAACCTTGGCTGAAATAAGGTCCAAAGAGCTCCTGAGTCTATGAGGACCCGACCGACGACGGTATTCTTTGATGGTGGGGTTCCACGACCATCGGAAGCCTCTGGGGTTTGGTCATCCCAAGGGGACAATCGTCCTTGGAGAAGGTCGTGATACCTCCGACCATTTCAAATTTCTTCACCGAGGCTTACCCTGGGTAACATGGTGCACTTCCCTTGCGGCCTCCTTTAAGTCCGGCGGGACTTGTAGGCGGAGGAGCCCAGAAGATGACCGCTATGTGATTCCTTGGTTCTTGGTATTCCATGTCATCCTCACTTTCCTCGGCGGGCTGTTTTCCTTTGTCATTTTCACCTGCTCAAAGCGTTGGCATGGGCCTCGCCAGTAAAATCGCTTCCAGCGGTAGGTCCACGTTCGGCAATTCCGTGGAGTCGTGCCGTCTGCTGGTGAAGCCAGACGATGAGAGGTCGCCCCGTCGGTCCGCTTGGTCGCCTCGTCGGTCCGCTTGGTCGCCTCGTCCTCGAGGCCTGTGTGGTTGTCCTCTTCCTCGAGCGTTAAGCCCCCGGCGCTGCGGCGGGGTTGCTCGGGGTTGTTGTTGTTCCACCGCGGCTACCATGGTCGGGCGAGGCTGCTTTTCTTCTTTTCTTGATCTTCTTGTCTACTGCACCGAGCCCTTTTGCTAGCCGAGGTCTCTAGGCCAGGTTGAGGCGGCAGCTTCCTTCGCCCAAAGATCTTCTTCCATTGGACGGCTTCATCTGCGTTGGCGTATCGATCGGCCATTCGGAAGAGCTCGTTCGCCGTTAGATCCGGGTGGATCTCCAGTGAAGCGCACGTCTCGTACCCCGAATTTGAAAGCCCGGACGACCGCCTCGTCCGATATGTTCGGGATCGAAGTTCCGACTGGATAAACCTCTGAGCAATTGTCGCAGGTTTCCCTGTCCGTCAGACAAGCGCCTCAGTCGCTCCTTTCCCGGCGGATGTAACAGCTCTGGAAATTTGCTCGGAGCGCGGCACTGAGCTGCCCCCAGGACCGTATGGAGCCTTCCTTCTGATTAAAAAGCCACGTACGAGCGGCTCCGTCCAGAACCGTCGGCAGGTAATTTGCCATCACCCCCTCATCGCCTCCGTGGCAAGGATAAGCGGTGGTATATATCGAGAGAAATTCGTCAGGGCTCGGGTCCCGTTGAACCTTTCGATATGGCCGGCTTGAATCTGCTCGCCATGCGACGTTCGGAGGGAGCTCGTGAAGGCCTGGCAGCGGCTCGGGATTTCGCGGTGAAATCCTCGGTCATAGCGGCCTCCACGCTGGTCTTCCACCCAACGCCCGTCGCGGGTCGAGTCGGAGAAAACCTCATGCGACGGCCAGTCGTCGACGACCGCTTGGTCGTGGAGCGTTCAGAGTGCTCGTAATCCGGCGATTATCACGGATATCGCCTCGGTCGCTCTGTGGATCGCTCGGCCTTTCCCGGATTAGGTTAGCGATCTGGGGCGATCTCCGAACATGGCTCCGAGACTCACCTCTGTGCGAGCGCACGGGGGAGCGTTTGTGATGGTCCCGGGAAACACTCCGGGCATCCCGGTCACGAGGAGGATCCGAGACTTTTAGCTCGGCGGCAAGCCTTTCCAAATCTTCGGCTACGACCACGCCCCACGGCCTCTAAGTCTGCTTGCTCGGGAAACTACGCAGGTCACGCCATCAGCCGCCAAGGCTCAGAATCGCTCCGCTTCCGGTGAACTGGCGGTGGCGAGCTTTGGCGACGCTCCGGGGCGCGATCGGGAGTTCGATACCCACAAGAGTTCCTTTCCGTGGAAGCGCGCCCCCCCTTTGCCTGGCGGCGAATGCTCGCGAGGGTCTTTCCCAAGGACGCCTCCAGGTGGAGTCTGGCCGTCTCGTAGGGGTCGTGCTTGGCGGCGTCAGAGGATCCTTCTCCGGCTCCGCACGGCTTCGGCCACGCTGACCCGACGAGAGCGGGATGAGAGCGATGGGGACATCATTGTATCCCCTTGAGATGCAGCTCTCTGGCCGAGCTCTAGGTCGTCCGGTATGTCCAGGCCGTCGTAGAGCTCATCACAGTCATCCTCGGGGTCCCCGAGGGTAATGTCTGGGGATGGAGGCCCGCCCTCGCATTCCGTGTCCGGGAAGGGCTCCCAGACTCGGTGTGACCGATAGGATCGGCCACCCTGGCCGCGTCGTCGGCGGCGTAGTATACGTCGTCATCTTCAACGTGGTCGAAAACACAAAGGTCGAGTGTCTCCGAGTTCGGCATCCTCGAGGATCTTGATCCGCACGGGAATCAAACTGCCGTCCCCCACGGACGGCGCCACCGTATCGACGATTGGAGAACGGGCTCCCGTCGAGCTTACTTGTTGAATGGGGGATCAACAGAGCCCCGTCGTACGGATCGAAGAGGGCGTTCGAGCGATGCGAGGTCGGGAGAAGAAGAAAAAGGGGGACACGGTGTTTTTATCCTGGTTCGGGCCTCTCACCGTCGAGATAATAGCCCTACTCCAGTGTATTGTGTTCTATCTTGGTGTCCCCTCCTCTGTTACAGATCTTCAGGGGGGTTTAAATACTACGACTAGAGGTACATAGAAGGTAACTACCTCCTGGGATTGCGCCGCGCAATCGTACTTACGATCTACTGCCCTTGACCCGGGCGTTATTTGAATTTCGGGTATGATTTCCCTTGATCTCCGGCTGATTAGTTGCCACCTTCCTTCCTCGCGGCATTGACCGGGCACTCCGACCAAAACACCCGAGCAGGTCGCGGCCTCTACGAGCATGCTTGCTCGTGGGGGGGTGTGTTTGGTGCTTCTGCGAGCGAAAGTGCGAATGCGCATGCTCGGAGGAGAAGGAGGGATGCTCGTTTCGTTCTCCCGAGCATCTTCTTTTAGTGTTGCTTGGTCGGCGGGTTTAGCTTTTCACGGGGGTACCGTGGTCTTTTGCCAGATAGCCAATCCCCGACAGTTTCAAAGCCTGTGATCCCGCAAGCGCAGCGACCGAAACGCACACATCAATGTCTTTGACCGACTCAAGCAATCATGCAAATTCAACATTATTACGAGAGGACGGATGGACGATAGATTGATTGACGTCAACATTGAAGCTTGGTCATCAAGCAGGTGGATGGAGTATGTATGTAAAAGCCTCGCTCCTTTCTGACCGCATAATTTTGGGGCAAATGATGTGGAGATCTCAGCCATCTCCACGTACAGTAACATGCAGTAGCACGCAGGCATGCAAGGCCGCAAGGAGCCAGCGAGCGAGCAAGCGAGGTGACGTTGCACGTCGGAGTGACGATGCAGCTTGCATCCATAAAACATCATGAAACTTATCTGTGAAACATCGTGAAACTCACCAGTGAAACCAAATGAAACTTATCTAGGAAACCTAATGAAACTTATCCGTGAAACCTAATGAAACTTATCTGTAAAACATCATGAAACTTTTCTGTGAAACCTAATGAAACTTATCTATGAAATAGCATGGAACTTATCCGTGAAACCTGATGAAACTTACCCGTGAAATCTAATGAAACTTATCTATGAAGCCGAATGAAACTCATCCGTGAAATAGCATGAAACTTATACGTGAGATAAGTTTCATGAATTTTCCTAGTGTTTCATGAAACTTAACACCGAAACTTATGAAACTTATCACCGAAACTCGTGAAACATTATAATAAAACTCATGAAACTTATCACTGAAACTGATGAAACTTATCACCGAAACTACACTGAAACTCATGAAAACTAAACGCTGGAACTCATGAAACCTAATGAATCTTATCTATGAAACATCATGAAACTTATCCATGAAACACAATGAAACTTATCCGTGAAATCTAATGAAACTTATGTGTGAAACCCAAGAAAAAAGGAGGTTTTTATTTCCATTCTCTGAATCCGCCCCTGTGTCTAAGGTTTCTATTTCCATTCTCGAGAAAAAAAAGGAGGTTTTTACTTTATCTAGAATAAAAATCATTTCGAGTCACTCAGCATATTTCAAGCAATACTAGATTTAATACTGCCTAAACTACTAGACTCGTTGTAGAGTACGTTGCTTAAAAAACGTCAAAGGAACAAAACAAAAGGTAAATCCCCCAAAAGGAAAAAAGTAAAAACCGGTGAATCTGCATAGCGTGGTCTAGCAGCAATCAATCGGTTTACTCTTGCAAGCGGGAGCGTGATACGGGGTCTGAAGAAGCAACTCGGGGACGACGGGGAGAGCCGTGCAAGCCAAAATTCCCGCGAAAACACAACTCAAACGTCACACACATCGCCCCACCGTTTCATAAATCTCCTCGATGCCATGACGACCCCACAGCACTTGCCCCACCTATCAGAGACACACATCGCAAGTCTTGACAGCCGCTCGAACCCAAGTGGCTACGATCACGTAGCCATTCGCGCGACCAAGAGCATCCCCAATCTCCCCATATCACGCCACGTGCTACCTCACCGTGATCTCAACCGTCCAACCTCCCCTGCCCGTGGGCAGGCCTAGGGAAATCAGCACCGTTTAACCGTATACCAACGATCCGGATCCTTCCTTTTCCACCGTCGGGCAGATCCACCCGCCACTAAAAAAAATCTCTTCGCCCCCTTCCACTCCCGTGCTCTCGGGTTTCGGATCCAACTCACAAGCCCCACCAACCCAGCACGCCCAACCCTCGCCGGCGCCGGCGATGGCTTCCGCCCTCCTCGCCGGCCGTAGCGGTGCCCACCACCACTGGGGGGAGACCAGCGCCCCACGCACGCCCATTCCCACCGATTCTAACACCAACCACCCCCTTCCACGCGCCGACAGCTCGACGTCGAGACCGACGCTGGTGACCCCGCCACCGTCCGCCTACGTGACGTTCCGGCCGGAGGCGCTGGCCCACGGCGAGGCCCGCGCGCTCCGGGACCGCCTCGCGGGCGAACTGGGCCAGGTTCGAGCCCTCATCTCCCGCATCGACTCGTGGCAGCAGCAGCAGCAGCAGAGCCAGCCGAAGGGCCTCCCCCCGCCTCCGGCGAAGCTCCGGGCGTCGATGCGGAAGCGGTGCGGCCAGATCCTGACGAATCTGCAGAAGGACAAGCGAAGTATTTGGTTCAACGCCCCAGTGGAAGTCGAGCGCCTCGGCCTCCACGACTACCACACCGTCATCAAGAGCCCCATGGATCTCGGCACGGTCAAGGAGAAACTCGCCGCCGGGAGGTACCCTACGCACGACGACTTTGCCACCGACGTCCGGCTCACGTTCACCAACGCGCTGCGGTACAACCCGGTCGGGCATGAGGTCCACACCTTCGCCGGCAGTCTCCTCGCGTCGTTTGAGAAGATGTACAAGGCGGCTGTCTCTTGGTTCCAGCAGAAATGCAAGCCGCGCCTTGGACCACCGGCACCGATGCCAGTGCCAGCGGAATTGCCACCGGCGACGGCTCCAGCACAGGTGAAGCCGAGGGTGGGGAACGTGAAAATGAGGAAACCGAAGGCGAGGGAGCCAAACAAGAGGGAGATGAGCCTGGAGGAGAAGAACATGCTGAGGGTGGGGCTGGAGAGCTTGCCCGAGGAGAAGATGCATAATGTGCTGCAGATTGTGCGGAAGAGGAATGGTAATCCAGAGCTGCTTGGGGATGAGATCGAGTTGGATATTGACGAGATGGATGTGGAGACGCAGTGGGAGCTTGATCGATTCGTCAACAACTTCAAGAAGGCACTCAACAAGAGCCGACGAGCTGCAATGGTGAACGTGGACTCTGCCGAGGAGGTCAACACTGCTGCTGTGACTGAAGATGTGAATGGTGGTGCGCCTACATCGGGTGACAATGGTGATGCGGTAATGGCAGTAGGAAGCAGCGTGTGTTGTTCTTGGTTGCACTTGGTGGATATGCAAATTGGACTCATGTGGGTTGTTTTGTTTTGTTATTTTCAGGATATCGAGAATCCTGAGAAGACGACTGTAGTGGCCGAGCAGGTGGATGAGTATGTAGATATTGGGGATGAGATGCCATCCGCGACTTACCAATCAGTGGAGATTGAGAAGGATGCTGAGGCCGCGAGTGGCTCTGGTGTTTCCGGCAGTGGCTCCTCATCGTCCAGTGGTATGGTCAAGCCTACAATTTGTTCTTCATGAACCAAAGTTTTTGCATTTTTTTTTTCTTCCCAATTTGACATTGTTTACACGTTCAGAGTCAGGGAGCTCAGGGGACAGCACCTCAGAAGCTGGCAATGCTCGTTCTCTGGTGTAGGGGGAGGTCATTCTAACAGTAGAATTTGAGTAGGTGGATGATGCGAGTTCTTGGGTGATTTGAGTGGAGGAGATTCAGGAAGGTGTAGGTATTTTGTAAGTTGTTTTTGAGGTGTGCATGCCTCGTTGTATTTAGTTAACGTAGTTCGTAGTGGTTGGGCTAGCTTTGTCGTTAATCTGATAGCTCAGCTGGAGCCTGGACCATGTATATATAAGTGAAAAGTGGAACGTACTGAGGCATTTGGTCGTTCATCTGGCCTTCTGATCCGAAGGCGGCTCTTGTATGTGTGTGTTTTCCATATTACACTATCCTGTTGCACGTCGCAACTGTGTTATGTAATTTGATGTGTCGTCATGCATGGCAGTAACCATGGCATTTGAAGTAACAAGACATTGCAATCCTTGTAATTATCTTGGTCTTGTGACGTCTCGATACGACAGTGATAAATTTTAGTGGCCATGCCAATCTCATTTGATCCTGTGTCCCGACTTTTTGTCACAGTGATGCGGCTTGCTGTGCGCAAAGCACACCCTTCAATATCAACAAGTGCCTCAACTATTTTATTGTCTGACCGCAAGATCTTAAATTGGTCTGTAATTATTGCATTATATGAGACATCACATGAATGTGTATGATATCAAAGGATAATTTGTCACATACATGAATAATATGATATGTAATGCAATTAATACCCCTGCTATTACCTAGAAAGATAATATGGTTTGTATTGCACAAATGTAAATGGGTTATTAAACATCACAAGGTCCGAAGAGTTGTGAGATGTAAATATATAATGAAGTCATGTGAAATATCCATAAGAGATTTATTCACTAAGTCTTTTTCTGGATCCATTTCAAATGTGGAAATGGGATAAGACGACTTCATGTGTTGTAGAGTTCAGGGGGAGTAAATTTTTGAATTATAACCCATAATGAACATTGATGATCTTGAAGATCAAATATTGCACTCTTTTCTTTATATGGGTTTTTCATAAAGTTCTCATAGTAAGATTTTTAATGAGGCAATATTGCAATACAAATATTCATAGGCAATGTACTCTTTTCTCCATCCATTTTTCGCACTGAGTTTTTGGAAGAGTTTTTAAAGAGACATGCATATTGGAGATTGGTAAGGGGAGTGTATAAATACAAGTGTTTATACAATGTTATTTTTCTTTTTTACCCATAGGGTTTTTTGTAAGGAGTTTTTGAGACATGTATGTTATTAATTTGCCCAAGGGGGAGTGTTAAAAATATTATAAGTGGGCAAATTCGTAATTAACTGCTAATTGCAAATGAAAATAAATTTTAAAAATACTAAAAAAATCAATAATTTCACAAACGAAAATAAAAAACTTAAAATATATTCTAGAATATCAATAAATTGAAAAACTAAAATTTTAATCTTTTGAAATTTATATAGCAAGTATGGTCTAGTTTTGTTCGAAAAAATATCAGGAACACATAGGTGATATCGGAAATGACTAGAAGTTGCATGCCCATGCACGTGACGAAGCAGTACAGCAAATGCTTGACTAGAAGTTAATCAGAGCTTCATGCAATTAACATTTTGGGCTCAATCTGCCGGCCCATATATATACATATGTATATGTGTGGGTTGTATTGGGGTTATGGGTGAGACGAGAGGGTTCTCCAGAGTAAGATCGACAGGGGCTTCGTCCGTATTGAAGGCTGACGCCCAGAAGAAGGTTTCTTCTCTGTAAATGAAATCAACGCTCAATTGATTTGATTAAGAAAGCGTGATTCTAATTGGTTGATCCATGCTATTCGTGTTCAGTTAGATTATTCTTTTATTTATGCATGCGTGTTCCTTTTAATATACTATTTTAGATTGGCTGCGTACATTAGGTTGTTAAATCTGTGTTTAGATTTATTAGTGCATTGTCTTGTTCACCCCTATCGGAACGCCACGATCCTTCATTTGCCAAAGGGTGGATGTTATATATATTAGAGAGGTGTCTCTTTAAAGCACCCTTTCATTCTCTATATAAAGGAGCATTGTCCATTGTAATCAGTGGTTGAAGAATTAATAGAGTTACTTCATCATCTCTCTATTCTCTCTTACTCTATGCATGGATTGAACAACCACAAATTCAACAAAGTTTTACTTCAACAAGAACAATCAGTGCTCTAATACCACTGGTTAGGGCTATGTTTCTGGATCGCACAGAAGTGGAACACAAGATTCTTGCGCGAAAAATCTTTGCGGAAAAAAACGAGAGATAATGCACTATGATAATGTGCATGTACACAGGGATTGGTTTTATATAGCTACCAATTAGATAAGAAAGTAGTCCTAAAGAATTGAATGCCTACAAAGAGACTGCATATTTTAGCACGATGGTTCAAAGGGTACTGCAAACCAGAAGATAACATGATCAATGGCACCAGCAATCATTTCAACGTATACACCGTAGTTCTGACCTTTAGCTTCCTTGTTGCTAGCGCTCTGCACTTCTGATTCAGCGCCACGTGGCAATGGCTTACCACCAGTTCTTCCAGCGAAGGTGGGAGGCCCTTTTCCGGCAGCCTTGAGATGCTCTGACAATAACAGATCTCCATTCTCTTGAGGGAGGCAAGGCTGTGCAAACACACTGGAAGATGTACGAGCTTGTAGAAATGACAAAAATGGAGGCCACGCAGGGTAGTGAGGAGCTGAAGCGCTCTCTCTTGCTCATCTGTCAGCCTGGTCACGTCGTTCCACCAACCGCGGCAACCGCCTAGTAGCTCTAGGTGTTGGAGGGAGGTGAGGTGCTTGCAGAAGGACGTGGTAAGGACGGAGAGGTCGTCGATCCGAAGCGTTTCCAGTCGAGCGCATAGCTCATAGCCCCGCAGGGACAAACTCTCCGAACATGGACGCAAGCCGGGGCACCTGGATACTTCCAAGCGCCTGAGGCCTCCAATGCCGTGCAGGATTTGAAAGCCCTTTACTGAACCGAGCGATCTACAATTATCAATTCTCAAATCTTCCAGCGCTGTGCACAAATGCAGCAGTATATGTTTCAAATTTGGGCTCCCGTATACTTTCAAATGCCTGAGGCGTCCAAGGGATTGCAACCACTGTATTGCGGCGAGGGATTCACATTCTTCAAGTTTCAACTCCTCCAGTGCCGTGCAGTAACGCAGCTCTAGAGATTTCAAACCTGGGCTCCGGGATACTTGTAATTTTTTGAGGCCGGTGAGATTCCCCGGGAAGCAGGGCTGCAGCGTTTCCAGACAATAGTCCTGCAACGCAAGTTGGACAAGTGACTGCGGGAGGAGCAATCTTCCGTTCGCCAAAGAAGAGAGCAGCTTGCGGCATTTCCAAATATGTAGCTCCTCAAGGGAGGTAAATCCAGCGAGGCCGTCCTTGCTCCCGCGAAATGTGAGATCTCGGCACATAGCGATAGAAATCTTCTTCAGAGACGGGACGAGATTTAACGGAATGCGCAGGAGACCCTCTGGAGCTGGAGCTGAGCTTGATGAAGAAGCCTCTGGAGCTGAGCTTGATAATGTGTCGTCTGGACGTCCTGTCCCTGATATAAGATCTGATTGACTGTTTTCTTCCTCTTGTACCGATAACCATGTTGTTATCTGCTCGCACTCCAATAAATCCAAGTGCTGTAGGGCCTGCACATGTCGGAGCATCAGAGATAGCCACTTCCCCGTTATTCCACATGAGTCGATACGGAGGCATTCAAGAGATGGGAGGGCACTGCACTCTGCAGCTGCCATGTCTTCGTGGGTATCCTCTGGCAGAACATGTGAAGAGAAAAGTTTCTCGCAGAAAACTATTTCAAAAATCTTTAAAGAGATGAGTTGCCTGAATCCTTCGAATGAAATAGACGTTAGATTTTGGCAACCATATACTTCCAATTTAGTCAGGAACCTCAGATTATGGAACGACAACATTTTCCCATCCAGCGTCCTCAGCTCATAATCATACCCATCAAAATCATAAAAGCCAGGAACCCCGATTGTTAATTCTTCGCTGGATGACCCCTCGATCGTTGTAAGTGTTGAAACTCTCCGGATGGATAATTTGGAAACACTAGATGAAGGCGGTAGAGGGTGCGGCACTAGCAACCGAGGACATTCGTGGATAATGAGTTCCACAAGACTGGACAACCATGATTTCTGCTCCATTTCGAATTTCTGGGAGCTCTCAAACAGCGGGAAGACCTTCAGTACAGGGCACCTCATGATCTTTAGAACCCTTAAACAAGAGTTCAAGTCCCTCACAGAAGTACAGGAACATCTCTCCAACTTTGGCATTTCATCTAACACCAGCTCCTCCAATGAAGGAATTGGTATTTCTGTCATGTTAAGCATATTCCTCAACTCAAACTTTCTAAGAAACGGAAGCCGCTCCAGAGATGGAAGTGTTTGCAATTTTCCACAACACTCTATACGAAGGGTCTGCAAAGAGATAAGTGAAGTGGTAAGCCACGTTGGAGTGGTCAGTAGATGATGTTGTTCAAGGCCCTCAGGCACCTCTCTTGCTATGTTTGCACAAGGTTCAGAGCTCCTGTCATGGTCAGTATCATCCACTGGCCAGCGCTCCTCTTCTGTTTCTGTGTCTGTAGAAGGTTCATAGCCTATCTCACTATGACAAGTTTGTGAGCCAACATTTAAGATTTGAAGATGGTAAAACTTGCTCATAGTTTCAGGCAAAGCTTCATGGTCCTCTTCGCCCTCGAGTTTCAGATAGCGAATATGGGTAGGATTTACCAAATTGCATAGGAAGGAATTAAAATCTGCATATGTTGCAGAAATTTTTAGCAGACGCAAATTTCGGGCTTCTTTGAACATATGCTGGAAGGATTGAAAAAAACTGGAACCATATTGCCCGAATAGCACCAATGACCTCAATTTTTTAATAGATTTAGCTGCTTTTAGCATGTTTTTCTCAAAATACTCATTATTCTCACCTTGATCTCCGTGGCATGCAAAACCACTTCCTATTGACAAATGGCGTACAGTTGGCTCCATTTCATTGCATTCTCGTCCATCTATATTTGCACACTCGGTTCTTGAAACCTTTCTTGCTAAATCACGCATAAGATCAGGAATAACATACCTTTTGTCTTTAGTGAACATGAAATTCCACTCACTTTTTTTTGGCGTGAAGAAGCCTGAGTCCACCAAGTCCACTAGATAATCCTGTCCAATCTCCTCTATTGTTTTACTTGAATGTCCATGGTACACAAACCCTTGTGAAATCCAAATTTGGATCAACTCCTCCGCAGAAAACTGGTAACTGCTGGGGAATATAGAACAGTACAAGAAACATTGCTGTAAATGGTAGGGTAAATTATCCAAACTTATTTTCAAAACAGATATGATGCCTCTACTGATTTCCAGGGATTTCCATGCTTCGTTCTTTAGAATGGTATTCCAGTGATCAATGTTAAGATGTTTTAATAGTTTTCCTGCAGTCTCTGCTGCTAATGGGTTGCCATATAGCTTCTCAGCTATATTCTGCCCGATGGTGTTTAGAGACTGATGCTCTTCATACTTATTGTCACCAAATATGCAGGCTTTAAGTAAAAACAAAAAATCATCATGTTCCAAAGCACCTAAGTTAATCGGTCCAACCGTGCCCATCCTTTTTGCAACAGACAAATTCCTAGTTGTCACAAGAACCACGTTACCCTTTGTATGATTAGACATCAAAGGAGCCAGCAGCTCTTCCCACTGGTAATCATGCACGCCGTCCCATACATCATCCAAAATGAGTAGAAACCTCTTCAATTCCATACATTTCTTCAAGATTTCCTGAAGTTTAGCGAAGCTGCTTATTCCTTCATGCCTTTCTTGGGAAGCAAAGTCTAACATCTCCCTTGTGAGTCTCACTTCGTCAAAGTTGTTAGACACCGAAACCCATATCCTGTGATCAAACAGATTTTCCACTCTTGGATCACTACAATTGTATGCAAATTGAGCGAGAGCCGTCTTCCCAATCCCTCCAGTGCCTACAATTGGCAGTACAGTTATGCTGTCAGACTTCCCGGCTTCCATCAGCTTTATGATGGTGTCCTTCTCTACAAACCTCCCAAACATTTTATTCCGTTGAATAGGACTTGATGTTCTCAGGGGCCGATTTGAGGATGTACTCCAATGGTGATTTGAGCTCGGAACAGAGCTGGATCCACAAAGATTGGCAACTTCACTCACAGCCCCTCTAATGTCTTGTAACTGACGAGCTATTTGCTGTATCCTGTTGGAAAATTCGGCCTTGTTCCGATGGTGTGTGTTAACTGCAGGGACGTGTGTTGACACCTCATGCATTCTCATCCTTTTTCTGCTGCCTGAATCACCAATTGCAATAGGGGTACCATTTGCTGCACCGTCAGTAGTACTGCAAGAAAAAAAAGGATCATGGATTGGCCTAGCGCAATTTTACACAACGTCAACCTATGAATTCATAATTAATTAGCACACTTTATTTTGAAATTTCTCTTCCCATGTGTGTAAGAGAGGACAGACACATGGGTCTGTCCACCAAATTTACACTCTCAAGCCTCTCACCAGAACTATAGATAGTGCTTCCTATCTCTTTTTTACTTTTCCAAATTAATATATCTCTAAGCCAAATATTAAATGTAAGACTTCAAAATTAAAGTCCACAAAATCAAGGGCGAGATGTTCTTTTATGAGAATTATTTTAAATCCTTGTTTCTCAAAGCCAACTATGAAATCTAAATCTTTAAAAATGGGGTTAAGGATGTTTAAAAAATAGAAATTTTACAGTGCAATATGCTGTAGTATATAATATGTAGTAGAAATCACATCTAACCGTTGATTTGTTAAGGGTGTTTTCACTACTCTACTATCACATGAAGTATAAGTAAACTCTAGTTAATCTGATCCATCTAGTTAATCTGATCCATTAAATCGAAAAGAATAAACTGTTCATATTCAATTTAGCGTGTTGTAAAATAGCTCTTAAAAAAGGATTAAGCAAATTAAGGGCCAGGTTTTTTTAAAAAAAGAATTTCTGGAGTATTTTTCTTTTTTCGTATAAGTTGTAAATCATCCATCATCAGCTTTTTTCTTCTTTCGTATGACTCATGAGAGGTGACGCGGTGAAATCTGCTGACTAAGTTACAATTATTCTGTACTTATGTGCCCATGCATGCCAGGGTATAATTTTTTTAGGACCGTAAGGAAATGTGCGTTGTATAAATCATAAATGGTACCTCGATGTGTTTGCTCCACGTTTCTCTTTACAAGCGTTGCTCTTGAGATGGTTGGATAAAAGCGATGTCCCCTTCGAACCACATTGAAGCACAATCTGACAGTAATTACATTCTGCTTGCGCAGGCTTCCCCTTCCCATTATGTTTTGTGACCTTGAAGTGTTCCCATGCCGGTGACCGTGGTTTCCATGGCCCGCTGCTACCCGGTATACCAGCATTGCCCCTCGATCTATCATCTACTTGCTCTTGCCCTCCTCCATGTCCACCCGTTCTGTCGGGGTCTCCGAATGTACCTGCACCAAAAGAGAAAATTTAGCATGGCCGTGCTTGACCATAGAAGGATATTTCTTAGTTAACACGCGTTGATCTACAGGCTTTGCTTACCTCCTTCGACCTGATGTTTAAGCCTGTAGTAGTCGAGCTCGTCGATCGCATCGTCGGCGTCATAGAGCAGCTCCCTGAGTCGAGCGAGAGCTCGGGCCAGCGGCCTATTCCCGGCCGCCCTCCCCTTCACAGCAGCAGCCACCATCTCGACCCTCTCGATC
Source organism: Rhipidocladum racemiflorum (assembly GCA_036346355.1). Lineage (NCBI taxonomy): Eukaryota > Viridiplantae > Streptophyta > Magnoliopsida > Poales > Poaceae > Rhipidocladum > Rhipidocladum racemiflorum. The sequence continues at coordinate 6,096,211 of CM070575.1, forward strand.
TCGGACTTGAGCTTGTCGATGTCGTCGGCAAGGCCAAGTTCCCCAATCCACGCTTCCAGCTTGCCGGCGAGGAGACTCGCCAGGATGGTTTGCGCCAGCCAGCCGATCGCGCCCACAACAAGGGTGTCTTCTCCCCGCTCCATCAGATCTGGCAGCAGGAGTAGTTCTTGGGCGCCTACAACAATGGAGGAAGCAAAAGGCGAGGATGGACAGCAGCAGCAGCAGCAGCAGCAGTGACGAAAACTAAATAGAATAAACCTTTTCCGAAGCAAAATACCAATATTTAATCGGACCTCAGGCGTATCTCCCGGTTTGGGCTGGACTCTGGTCGAGACCTCAGCCTGGCCCGTCAGTAGTCTGTAGAAAGGGGCTGGCCCTCGCGGATTCCGTTGGGCTCCACGCGAAATATTTTGCTGCGTGATACTGACCATTTTATAGTAGTGCAGAGATCGCAACAAAGAAAGAGTATAAATCACGTTACATCAAACAACACACACCAACTCTGTCTCCGTATCCTTAAAAACGATTTGCTAAGCAAACATACAGTATGCAACTCTGTATGCACCCACAACGCAAAGGAGTAGTTACGTGACCACAATCCAACAAAGGGTGCTGTTGGTGTGAAGTCATGTGCTGAAAAATTGGTTTGGTGATGAATTTGACATTGCAAAGTGATTGTGCTCATGGCATGTGTGGTGCTTGTGCATGTGCTGTTATTTAATACGCTTGTGATAGCATGGTAATTATTTTGCTTGATGCAATGCACTCGTGTGAGTGGTTGCATAGACTGACGTTGAGCCAAATTGGAAAGAACTTGTGCTCAAAAAGTTGTTTCGTGGTTTATTCATATGCAGGTGTTGCTTGAGGTTGAACATGGTCGATGACGGTGATCGGAACTAGGTTCTGGGATGAATCGAGGTTCAGATGATCGAGAATGTCATGCAGGACGTTTGGATTAGAGAACAATGCATGTGAAGTCGATGACGATGTAGCGTAGCGGCAGGTGGGCCGTACGTGTGCATGCGTGTTACATCCTCAAATTTTAAATAAGAAATTAAAAATGCAAAATGCTTGAATCTGTCTCTCACCCTTCTTATTCTGAAATCTTTGCCGCGAAAGGGGGAACCTTTCTAAGAATCTTAAGAAGCATACATATTACTAGGAAATGAAATAAAGAGTGACTAGCTATTTTGTTAAAATCTTCAACAGCCAAATGTAAGGAGTATAGCCATAAGGAAAATCTCTACTTAAACCCTATCTTAGCACAACCAATAAAGTCCAGATGGGGAAATTAAGATGCAATGCAAATTTATAGAAAGCCTTACGAGAATATCTAAACCCAGAGAGTTCGAAGGCCTGATAGAAGCTAATTCATTCAATGCAATCTCTGCCGTTCAGCCTCAGTCACAGAACCTTGACCCCTTCATTGAACGCGCAGAAGCTCCACGAACCTCCTCCATCTTGAGCCTCTCTTCTTCCCTCGGGCTCAGGCTGTGTCGCGGCCTACGCGTGCGAAAAAGAGTCTTCAGTATCGGTTGTTGAGGGCTATCAGTATCGGTTTTTGAACTGGTACAGATCATTCGAAACTGATGCCTCGTTTCAGAAAAGTTCAAAACAAACCGGTATTAATGTTACTATCAGTATCGGCTTAAATCTAATTTGGACTTATGTGTCAATAGAAAAACCCTGTTTTTTAAGTAGTGTCCGCCCGGAAACGGGGATATCAACCCGCCGAGGTGGAGCAAGTCCAGGACGTACACGTCATAGCGCTTGGCCGGTGATGGTCGATTGGATTGGCTTTGTGGCTTTTGCTTGGTGAAGCTTCGTGCCAGTTCTATTCAAAGAAAGGACGGAAGTACGGCAAGTTGAAGCTCGCAGCTTCCTAGCTTGAGCAACAGAGAGAAGCAAGGCGTCGCTACAGCAGTCAATCCACAGGAGAGCTACAGCCATTCGTGATTTACTGTAGCACTGGACTAGGTGCTGTGGTGCTGCAAGTCTACCAGCGCAGCAGTAATTTGTTTGCATACCTCTTTTGATTAATATATTGATTCATTGTTTCACTATGATAATTTTGATTTGATCTGTTCAAAATCTTTCCCGGCATTAAGTGATTGATCTAAAAAGTTTAATTGGTTAGTTCCTTATTGATCTTGATTAATTTCGTAATTAGGATTTGATCGATTCTCGTCATTATTAGGTACAGTTAACTTGCAAATTTCATAACTTTAGATCCGTAGATCCGATTGAGTTGATTCTTATTGGGTTAGTTTTGAAATTGAATCTAGTTTCTACAGTTTAAATTTTACGTCAATCTAACGGTGAGATCTTCATAAATTACTGTTTCAGTGAACGTATATCAATCTGTTTGTTTGAAAACCGAAGCAATATTTTATATTTCATTTAGGGGTGTTTTCAGACTCATTAAAAATTGGTTTTAGCTTCCGCGAAATCATCCACCCCCTCTGATTGCTATATTAGTGTATATCGATCCTACATATACTCAATATATTACATTTAATAACGAAAGTATTGATACAATATGATATGTGAGGCCGATTAGAATACAACGGAAAAAATCAGAAGTCTTGTAGTATGCCACATAACTCTCAGGCAACTGACAAAGCTCGTCAATAGATTTCCCGTACCATACGGTATAAAATGTATCGATAGGTTTTTCTGTTCCTTTACCTAAAAATAACAACAATAGCAAGGTTGAGTACATTGCATACTCAGCAAGACTTAAAGTGTTTGCAAACCTAAAATATATACATGCTGTAACAAGAGAAAGGCTACTACGATTATTTTGCATAAAGCCAATTTGCATTATAAACACTGAATAATAGATTGAAAGCAAAATTTTATAAAAACAACTTTGACAGATACAAAATAACAAGAATGGATAACAGAAACATAACAACTCACAATCCTTTGTGAGCAGCAAATCGTCCAATCCAAAATACATGGTATAATATCTGAAAACAAACTTTGCCCACACATGGCACAACAGTTAAAAATAATCTTGCTAACACATGGCAAGCATCGAATCATGTGTGGGGTAAACTTTCAAATACCAATTATCCTATTTCAATTTATTTTTATGAAAATTTTAAAGCAACTAACTAGTGTTGGCACACCAAGACTCCCATGATCGCGGAACGACTTCTATAAAAGATTTTCACTCTGCAAAAGGTGTACAGTTTGCCCACAAGATATGCCCTATCTTTTTTGTATGGCTTTTTTGCACACTTCCTTTGGTGTGTTACAGAGAGTCCATAACATAACCATTACATTACCTATCTATAACTTTGCACCAGCCCAATGACGATAAGCCCATACTATAAAGGTAGAAGATATTTGTATATCCATTGAACTCCTAATAGTTTACTCTTGTTGGAGTACAATGTTGTACTCTCAACAGTTCACTCTTGTTGAATAACTGTTGAGTCCACACTTCCCCATCATAGCAAGGCGTACACCGTTGTATTAGCAAGTGTCATTCCCAACATCTCGATGTGGGCGCCCCTCCGAGCAATCCATATTGGAATAGTCCATACTACTCCAGTCTTCCAATGTGCAAAGCTAATTCTAAGTAACTTAATAGGTTAAGACCATCCCATACCAGCCTTGTGGTTGTAAGAAAATTCTTGGATTTAACGAACACTTAGTTCGATCCTTGATCGACCCAGACAATAAAGCTCCCCCTATCTACGTGCTAGTTATATGCATCTCCGGCTATTGCTAATAATCGCTCGCGTTAAAATCATGGTTTTATTTCCAATAAAAATACCAACGATCATAATTATTTCAACATATCCAAGATTATTATTTATCATGATAACATTTAAATTCAATACGAACAGTATAACCAACTATTCGTATTCCCAATCTAAAGCATGGCTAAGCGCATGCAATTATAAATGAATATACCTATTTCACATTTTTCATGTGTTTATCCACAATCTAGGGCTTTCAAGGTTGACATATAAATATTGATTAAGAAAATCACGTCAATGATGGTTATATCTACCAATACCCACAAAATATAAAATTTATGAAGCATAGCGCATGCATGCAAGTTTTAATCAATTCTTTAAAAATCTAGGATCAATATGATCACACGGGCTTGCCTTGCTAATTATTGTCTCACATGAAATCAGGGTCGTAGTCGGTGTTATCGACGACTGAGTCTAGAACGTCGGAGTCTACACATTGTTCGTCGAGAAATAAAACAAATAGCAAATAACAACTTTTCAATAAAGGCAAAAAGAAATCAGATATAAAACTGAATTAAAAACTATTATAGAAAACATGGGTGGTTTAGAGTTAGGGTTTTAGGATTTCAGTCTTACGATTTTATGTATGTGCATTATATTCTATCTTGTCACTCCTACTTATTACTAACGTCTTAGGCTAAGCTGTGACACGGTTGCTTATTTTCTATAAATTATTTATTATTATTTTATAAATTTAAGAAGCTAAAATTATTTGGATTAATGAGATTAAGACATTAAAGTTACCATGAAGTATGTTATGTAAATAGTACTTTAATCCTAAAGGAGTCATGAGGTATTGATAATCGTCAAACTAATGTATATAGTCTAGTTTTACGTGACTGTTATAGGGCATAATTTTATAACTTTAAGAAGGTTCTGGTGATAAAATACCTTATTTACTAATTTCTTATGTCTTAAGTTTATTTATTTGTATTATGGATTTGAGGGTTTATATTACACGGGTTGTGCTTTTTAATAGGATTAAGGTGCAAAACATGTTATAATATTGTTTGATGAATTTTTGTACGCAAAATTCATTAAATAAAAGAAATAAATAAGATAAAAAATTAGAGGCCCATATATCAGTAAAAAGTACGCATCATAAGAGCAGTATGCGACGTACGAAATTCCTCGGATCAATACTATGACGTGCGAGCCCCATGTGTCGTCAAATATTTTCTATGCGTAACCTATCCAATATTAGACTTATTGGGAAGGGTTCGTCGTAAGGAGAGTGGAGGTTCAAACGGATCGCAAACCCGATGCATGGTTTAAAAGATATAGCCTCTAGAAGATTTGGTTGAACATGTACAAACTGAACATCTAGTCTACTTGCTTACCATGCAAGCTGTACGCATGTGTATCAGCTTGGCTGGCATAGGATCGGGCTATATGGCCTTGGGTTTTGATGCAAGAAAAGAAAGAAACTAAAGAATATTATGCTTTTAACTGATCTTTTTTGCAATGGAAAGTTTGTTACAATATATCTCTATTTTTTGGAAATACTTCGGATCAAATCTCCTTACAGTGGAAAGTTTTCATCCAGATGGAAGGATATACACTTTATATGGAAATTTTATTGCAGCAGATCCTATCAAATGGAAATAACATTATCGTGAATGGAAAGTTATTAGTATTAGAATAAAGCAATCAAATCAGGATTTAGATTATTGGGATTGGCCATGCTATGGGAGGCTGCTTGCTTCCTACGCCTGGACTCCCTATAAAAGGGGACACGCATACATACACAGCACAGCGGAAGGAAAAAAACGGAAGGGGCATACGTACACACATGCACACAGGGGAGGAAGACACACGCAGAAAGAGAAGAGGAGGACACATCCGAGTAGAAGGGGGGACAGAGCTCTACGTCGGAGACAGTGATCGCCGGGAGAAACATACACGCGGCGTGAGGCAAGACAAAGGTCACGCAAGAGAGCGGACCACGCATACACAGCAGCGGGAGATTGGCATATATGCCACTTTCAATAAGTGGCATCGCTAAAATGCCACTCTGGCCCACTGTCATAGACACAGATGGTCCCACATGTCAACGACAGCGGAGTGGCATTTTTAGCGAAGCCACTTGTTAGGAGTGGCATTTTATCAATTTTTTCCACAACATGCGCACACGCCGGCCATTCACTCGGAGGGGACGTCTACTCACAGCGTCCATCTCGCTATCACTAGAGGATCAAGAAGGAAGCAATAAGAAGCTATTTACAGATGTCTAGGACTAAGGCGTGTTACAATCATGTTGGTAAGAATCATCTCATATAATCTCTATTCCTCTTCAAGCATGCATGATCTAGTAGGATGATGCCGCTGGATGACCGCCATACGGAGGACGTACATCGCCGACCCCTGTATTGCTTAGTGCTGAGATCGTCGTCGCCCACATCTACACTCGCTGCTTGAAGAGCTGTGAAGCCCAGTCAACTCTACGTCAAAGTTCATGATATATACTGAGTTGCCGATGTTGTCGCATCTATGTCGTCGCCAAGTTTGTCGTGCCTTCAGTTATGGCTACTGACTGCCATGCTTGTATAGCCCGTCGAGCCACAGGCTACAACTGGACGGCGTCAGCGGGCCGCTCGCTCAATCTGAAGTGAAGCACATGTGTACATGCAAAGACGTAGCACGCACGCATTCAGTACTAGTACGCATGCATGTGCCAATATCTACACCGAACCAAGCAAGAAGATGTGAAATGATTCCACTAGAAGACTCCATGATGTTTACGCCACGCCCGAGACGCTAACACACAACCGACAGTCGTCAATCATGTCTTCGGACGCGAGCGCCCGTCTTCATCAATTCCCTACTGCAGCGCTACCTACACGGCGGGATGGCCTGCCTGGTGCCAGCGAAATGTGCCGCGGACCAAGCCAATATGTTCAAGCACTTGTCTCCATCAACCTTACTCCTATACGAAGTCCAGCAATTTATCTGCCAACATACCATCGAATCGGTCTAGCTTGGCAGGAATTATGCATGCCTTACAACCAATTTATCTTCTATTTACCGTTCGTGACCGACGAGGCCGAACAACGAGGGCAGGCGTAGCCAGTGCAAAGGCTACGCTTCCTACGGCCCATAGACCGACGAGGCTATGGATCATGTCATGCCCACATCTACACAACCATTTATTACATGCATGAAGAATGTAAAGCGAAGACTGAAGACGATGACCAATGCGCAGCTTAATCGGAGGTTTCTTGCGAGTCAACCTCGTGGGAGTAATTAACTGGGAGCCTTTCGAGGCCCTAAGAACCAGGAGACCACATCGCCAATTTTTAGATCTGCTATGCCATGCAGACTATGGAGCGCAACAATATTAAGGGAACTTGTTGTTTTGTAATTCTCTAAAGAATTAATGAAATACATGTTTCCCTATCTTTGTTTTATTTATTTATTTTGTGTACTTTAGTACACTGGCACGCCCCGCAACTTAATCCCCACGCTTTAGAAATCCCGGAGCGATTTCTCGTGTCAAACAAATATAAATGTTTCTATAGAACATGGTAGTCTTGCCTTAGGGAGTATTCTTCGGCTGGTCCTACATGTGTTAGTGCTTTGATCTTTTTGCCAACTAATAGGATCTCGGCCTTAGGAATGTTTGGAGATCAGTTCTACATGATCTAATATTTATTTGTCATCTTATTTATATTTGTTTATTTTTATGTATTAGGCCCTTAAGTACATTTATTATATGAGAGAATACTTTAATTTAGGGGCTAAGCATTTACTTATGATTAGTTGTACATATTTTCACATCATTACGCAGTCTTAATCTATAGGGCCTATACAACTGGCTTTATATCTATTAAAGTTCACTTTAATTCTGGTGTGACATTTTATGTCGGAACTTTGGATATTATATGTGAGCCATGCATATACTATTACTATTTTCAAGTATTATTTCATGGTTTATGTGGGGATTTTGTATGGCTGACAGATGTATAAAAATAATGATTATTTGAGCTTAGTCTACTTGACTCGAGATCATGATGTTAATTCAATAAGAGAGAAAAGGGGAACATGACTTGATTTCGTTGCCCAAGCGAATCCCATTCAATCGTTTGCTCATGGAATGAGTCCGTTGGAAAGTTCGATCAATCTTTTTTTCATATACATTTCGCCTTTTGTAGAGGATCTGTCCCTACTTTACTTTCCTATCTAGGACTTCTATATACAAAATATATACTATTGTGAAGCATAGATTGCTGTCAACAGAGAATTCCTTAGTATTTAGGTATTTACATTCAAAATAAGAATGGGGCCTATTACGAACTTGTAAAATAAGGATTAGGGATTGATTTGGGTTGTTCTATATCTATCATAGAGTATACAATAATGATGGATTTGATAAGGTTTAATCTAATCGCGGTTATTAAATTTTTTATATTCTTTTTGATCTTCCAGGCCATGCACTATTTTTATTTTCAAGACATCAATTCATATGGGAATCTTTATATGATATGTATTTAGGTATTATTTGAGACAAGGATTTATTTATTTAAACTTATTCTAATACTATTTAAGGTATCGGTGTTCAATTAATTCAATCAGAAAAACTAAAAAACGGTATACCATTGCAACGGTATACCTCTGAAACTCATGAAACTTATGATTTTTTGCACTGAAACTCATGAAACTTAGCACTAAAAACTGATAAAACATGAAACTGATGAAACTAAACACTGAAACTCATGAAACCAGTTGAAACTGATAAGTTTCATAAGTTTCATGGCTATACCGTTGCAACGGTATACCGTTCCCTAGTCACTCTCTAATTCAATTAGTCAGGCTTGTTTAAGCTAAACTTTTGATTTTTGAATCGATGATTCAATTGATAACTGATTGGAATTTGATTCACTGTGTGATCTGATTGTTGTTCCTCCCCTTTTCTCGAGTATTCTTTGGCTATGGTGATAAATCGTGCACAAGAAGCTCAGCTTGGGGTTGGAAGGTGTTCAGAACGTGCGCCTGGGTGGGCTTTATAGCCGAGGTAAGGCGGTTTCAGCAGGATTTGAATGGGAGGAAATGGCGAGGAAGATTACGGCTGTGCAGAGTGGAAGAGCAAGATGGCGCTTTGGGAGAAGATGAGCCAAGGCTTTGGCTGGGTTCCATTGCGATGAGACAAGCAGTAAATGTGCCATAAGGTTTGCGCTCGGTTCACACGATGGTGGTAAAGGTCGGTGCCGATTTCTCAGTGCTCTTCCTTGGCACGGCAGTGATGAGCAAAGAAGGAACGAAGCTTCAGCTGGGAAGAAAGAAATAAAGACTAAAGAGGAGAAAGGAGAGAGAGTAGTGCTAACAGTGGATCCCGTTTACTATAGCTGGCCCATGGCAGTGCCAAACAATGTGGCAAAGATGATTTTTATTTTGGATAGGAGGTGTCATGAGCATTAATTAAAGGGCTAAATCGTGTCTTAAAATTTTGCAGATTTTTATTTAGCAACCAGTGTGTTCACAAGCCTTGGAAGTTTTTGGGAATGCCCTGGAGACGGTTTAGGTTTATATGAGTTTTTCTTGATTTTATTTCTTAAGGAATTTTGGGTTTTGCATTTTAAAGGAGAAGAAAACAATTAATATGAAAGATTTTCTTAAAGACCAGTATTTAAGAAATGAGAAAAAATGAAATTAAAATTAAAATCTTGATTCCAATAAATTTTTTTATTAAATTTCATTTTAAATTTTCGTTTTTCTCATTTTTTAAATTTTTCGGGATGTTACACAGACAGATCAAAAAAGAAAAAAATTTGAACTCCTTAGAACGTACCGAGGTAGCATAATCCACACGGAGAGGTCCCGTCACTCCTATGACAACGGAGAAAACTAGTAATCAGCATAGAGACAATAGTCTGCAGGATCTCACATTCAGATTTATGCACAAATTAGGAGTCTGCTGGCGAGTGCGTCCTTATTCCTGACGGAGCGAGATATGAGTTCGATCAGTCCCAACATATTGGCATGGTCTGTTTATCGCTTGAGATCTGGAGTTCAGATCTCCAAAAGTACATTATTGTAGCAGCAGAGCCTTTTTTTCCTTGGTGTAGCAAGGAAAACTTGAATAAAGCTTCTGCCAGTTTGTGATGAAAAACACTATGCATCTTCAGATTCTTCTTATACATCTCCTTCTGTAGTCGAGGAAAAGAAAAATAGTCGTCTTTGTGAGTTCACAAGATGACATGAATAACAAACGACGAAGCAGACCAGTTCACCTGTTGACTGCTTTCAGTCGATATGGAGGCAAAACAGCAGCCTTATCGGACATGATAGCACAAATTATCTGCTTGCTTTCTGAAATCTTAAGTCCCAACAAGTTCGGAGAGAAATATGACAGACACCATAAAATAACATGACCATATGGCATGATATATGGTAGAAGTATACCTTGAAAGCAACGGAATGATATTTGTTGTGCAGGTAGAAAGTTTTTTTTAGATAATGGAAGTGCAGGTAGAAACGTATTATTAACAAGCAAGTAGGGATGGCAGTTTTATCCACGGGTTTGGGTACCCGCGGGTGCCCGATCCGATAAGAGTGGACATGGGTAACACTTTAGACCCACGAGTTTTCAGATTTGGGTATTCGATAAGGTTATAGGATGAACATGGGTACCAATTTGTACCCATGTGTACCCATGGGTATCCTATGACATGTGGGCCCCACTTATAATATGCATTAAAAAATAAAATATTACTTCTCCAATCCCCCTACTCGGGTTCGGGTTCGGGTACCCATAGGGAGATACATGATGCACTGATTTCTAGAGATCAAGGTTTGGGTTCGGATTTCAGGTACCCATCTGGTTCGGGTGTGGGTACATATCTGTGCCTGTTTTGGATTTCGGGTTTGGGTGGGTACTACGATTTCGGGTTTCGGATTCGGGTGGGTGGCAATCGTACCCGGAGGTACCCGCCCGATTGCCATCCCTGCAAGCAAGCCAGTAATCAATTGACATAATCCCAATCAATTTCGACCTTTAGCTCGCTTGTTTTTAGCATCCTGCATTGCGCAGTTCGCCCCTCGCAGCAACCGTTGATCGCCAGTTCTTCCAGCGAAGGTGGGAGGCCCTTTTCCGGCATCCTTGTGATGCCACAACAAAGCAGATCTCCATTCTTTTTTTTTTTGAAAAGTCGGCAGGAGCTCTGCTTTTTTATTAAAGAAGGAGCTAAAAAGAACAGAAAGGATCCCGGAAGAAAACAACAGCGTAAGCACTGGAAAAAGCAGTTATGGGAGGAAAGGAAAAGAGCTACAAAGAACGAGAACCGGCAGCCCGGCGGCCTCTAAAGTCCTCTAGAGGCTCAACTTCTGGGTGATGTTGTAGTTGGCTATATCCTCTAAGGCTCGCTGAACAATGTTTGGGATCGAAGAGGGCTTTATTACTGAAAATATGGGCATTGCACTCCTTCCGTAGATTAGATCTCCATTCTTGAGGGAGGGAAGGCTGTGCAAACCCACAGGAAGATGTACGAGCTTCCAGCAAACACGAAATTGGATTTTGAAGGATCATTGACGCTAAATACCCCTAAACACACTAATCGACACTAGACAGCGGAAGAAATAATTGAAACAAAACTAAACCAAGTGACTAAACCATGAGAATCAATCACAATAATTAAACTGAAATTCACACTTTTGCATTAAATCAATCAACATGTCAAAGCATGAATTTCATCACATAAAGTTCAATCTAGAATTTATACCCTCATGCGCCTGCTCGCTGTTTCTTCCGTGCACTGTCGTGCCGCTTGCCCACCTGCTACCGCATCTGATGCAGCACAGCCCGCTGCCCCGCCTGGCACCGCTGCACTCTCTGCACCTAGCCGCTGCGTCTGGTGGCTCGGCGGAAGCTCCGAGCGCCACTCAGAACCGTCGGCCCGAGCCGGCCCTCCGCGTGCCCGTGCTCAAACTGCCCAGCCGCTGCAATCTCCGGAACCTTGGATTACGCCGTGCAGGCTCTCTGCAATGCTTTCATCTCATCGGGAAGACCATGTTCTCCATCGTCAGCTACTGGATCTCTTCTCGTATTTATGTTTCTCGCCGTGCGCCGTCGACCAGGAAACTTCTAGCCGGAAACCCTCACGTCTCTCTGTGCTTGTGCTACCGAAACCCTCACGCCGGCTTCTCTTTTTATTTGCTGCCTTGCTCTCCGTATGGGCCTCAGCCGAAGCCCACTAAACAACCATGCATCGTGACGTGCTTAACTCAACCTCTGCTTCCCTGCATGCATTACGTGTTCATCCACAGTATCCACTTCTAGTCATTTACTGTTCCATCTCTTTGCATGTGCATGCTTGATCAATTCCTGTCAACAGCCAAGACAAAACACTCCTCTTTCTCTACAAATAGATTAACCATCATAAATTTTCTAATCCATCGCAAATATTAATATCATATTTCATCAAAAACTTCTCTCTTGTTGTCAAATCAACTCAACACAAAAACTAGAAATTAACAGATTTCTACTCGATTTTGAATTTTCGGGGGCTCTCAAAAAAGGGAAGACATTCAGTTCAGGGCACCTCTTAATCTTCAGAACCCTTAAAATAGACTTCAAGTCACTCATGGAAGTGCAACAACATCTCTCCTGTTCCTCTAGTGGAGTAATTAATAATTTTGTTACATTCCTCATTTTCCTCAACTCAAGCTTCCTACGAAACACAAGTCGTTCCAGAGAAGGAAGTTTTCGCCATTTTCCACAATACTCTATATGAAGAATCTGCAAAGAGGTAAGTGAAGTGGCAAGCCATGTTGGAGAGCTAGCACCAATGTACCGAGATATTTGTAGATGCTTCAAGTTCTTATGTTGTTCAACAGCTTGAATGCCTACAGAGAGACTGCATATTTTAGCATGAGGGCTCAAAGGGTATTCCAAATCGGAATATAACATGATCAATGGCAGAAGCATACAGCAATATCTGTTGTGCGTGTAGAAACGTGTGCTTAACAAGCCACCAACAATCAATTCACGTATCCCCCATTAATTTTGACCTTTAGCTTGTTTGTTGCTAGAGTTCTGCATTGCTGAGTTAGCTCCTCACCGCAATGGCTTTATCACCAGTTCTTCCAGCGAAGGTGGGAGGCCCTTTTCTGGCAGCCCCGAGATGCGCCAACAAAAACAGATCCCCAATCTCTTGAGGGAGGCAAGGCTGTGCAAACACACTGGAAGATGTACGAGCTTGGAGAAATAACGAAATTGGAGGTCATGCAGGGTTGAAGCGCTCTCTCTTGCTCATCTGTTAGTGTCCTCAGGTTGTCGTTGCCCCCACCGTTTAGTAGGTCTAGACGTTAGAGGGAGGTGAGGTGCTTGCAGAATGACGTGGTAAGGACAGAGGGGTCATCGATCTGAAGCGTTTCCAGTCGAGGGCATAGCTAACTCTCCAAACATGGAGGCAAGCCGGGACACCAGGATACTTTCAAGCGTCTGAGGCCTCCAAGGGATTGCAAGCCCTCTAGTGAACCGAGTGATTGACAACCTGAAATTGTCAACTCTTCCAACGCTGTGCAGCAATGCAGCTGTAGAGATTCCAAACTTGGGCTCCAGGATACTTTCAAGCGTCTGAGGCCTCCAAGGGATTGCAAGCCCTCTAGTGAACCGAGTGATTGACAACTTAAAATTGTCAACTCTTCCAACGCTGTGCAGCAATGCAGCTGTAGAGATTCCAAACTTGGGCTCCAGGATACTTCCAAGCGTCTGAGGCCTCCAAGGGATTGCAAGCCCTCTAGTGAACCGAGTGATTGACAACGTTCAATTTTCAACTCTTCCAGCACTGTGCAGCAATGCAGCTGTAGAGATTCCAAACTTGGGCTCCAGGATACTTTCAAGCGTCTGAGGCCTCCAAGGGATTGCAAGCCCTCTAGTGAACCGAGTGATTGACAACTTGAAATTGTCAACTCTTCCAACGCTGTGCAGCAATGCAGCTGTAGAGATTCCAAACTTGGGCTCCAGGATACTTTCAAGCGTCTGAGGCCTCCAAGGGATTGCAAGCCCTCTAGTGAACCGAGTGATTGACAACTTGAAATTGTCAACTCTTCCAACGCTGTGCAGCAATGCAGTCACAGAGATTCCAAACTTGGGCTCCAGGATACTTTCAAGCGTCTGAGGCCTCCAAGGGATTGCAAGCCCTCTAGTGAACCGAGTGATTGACAACTTGAAATTGTCAACTCTTCCAACGCTGTGCAGCAATGCAGCTGTAGAGATTCCAAACTTGGGCTCCAGGATACTTCCAAGCGTCTGAGGCCTCCAAGGGATTGCAAGCCCTCTAGTGAACCGAGTGATTGACAACGTTCAATTTTCAACTCTTTCAGCACTGTGCAGCAATGCAGCCGCAGAGATTTCAAACTTGGGCTCCAGGATACTTGTAATTTTTTGAGGCAGCTGTAGAGATTCCCCGGGAAGCAGGGCTGCAGCGTTTCTAGACAATACTCCCGGAAGTGAAGTTCTCCAAGTGATTGCGGGAGGAGCAATCTTCCGTTCGCCTGGTCATCATTTCCGTCTTCGTGCACCAAAGACGAGAGCAGCTTGGGGCATCCCCAAATTTCTAGCTCCTCAAGGGAGGTAAATCCAACGAGGCCGTCCTTGCTCCCGCAAAATGTGAGATCTGGGCATCTAATTATAAAAATCCTCTTCAGAGAAGGGATGAGATTTAACGGAATGCGCAAGAGGGCCTCTGGAGCTGAGCTTGATAATGTGTCATCCAGACATCCTGATTGACTGTTTTCTTCCTCCTCTACAGATTGACTGTTTTCTTCCTCCTCTACCGATAACCATGTTGTTATCTGCTTGCAGTGACAGTCCGTTAAATGCAATTCGTGTAGGGCCTGCACATGTCGCAGCATTAGAGATAGCCACTTCCCCGTTATTCCACATGAATCGATACGGAGACACTCGAGAGATGGGAGAGCATTGCAATCTGCAGCTGCCACGTCTTCATGGGTATCCTCTGGCAGAACTACATGTGAAGAGAAAAGTTTCTCGCAGTAATATACTTCAAAAATCTTTAAAGAGATGAGTTGCCTGAATCCTTCGAATGAAATAGACGTTAGATTTTGGCAACCACCTACTACCAATTTAGTTAGGAACCTCAGATTATGAAACGACAACATTTTCCCATCCAGCGTTCTCAGCTCATCAGAAGACTCATCAATGTTATAATCATAAACATTAGTAACCCCGATATTTAATGTTTCGCTGGATGACCCCTCCATCGTTGGTAGTGTTGAAACTCTCCGGATGGATAATTTGGAAACACTAGTTGAAGGCGGTAGAGGGTGCGGCACTAGCAACTCAGGACATCTGCGGATAATGAGTTCCCCAAGACTGGACAACCATGATTTCTGCTCGATTTCGAATTTCTGGGAGCTCTCAAACAGCGGGAAGACCTTCAGTACAGGGCACCTCTTGATCTTTAGAACCCTTAAACCGGAGTTCAAGTCCCTCACAGAAGTACAGGAACATCTCTCCAACTTTGGCATTTCATCTAACACCAGCTCCTCCAATGAAGGAATTGATACTTCTGTTATGTTAAGCATATTCCTCAACTCAAACTTCCTAAGAAACGGAAGCCGCTCCAGAGATGGAAGTGTCTGCAATTTTCCACAACACTCTAGACGAAGGGTCTGCAAAGAGATAAGTGAAGTGGCAAACCACGTTGGAGTGGTCAGTAGATGATGTTGTTCAAGGCCCTCAGGCACCTCTCTTGCTATGTTTGCAGAAGGTTCAGAGCTCCTGTCACTGTCAGTATTATCCATTGGCGAGCGCTCCTCTTCTGTTTCTGTGTCTGTAGAAGGTTCATAGCCAATCTCACCACGACAAGTTTGTGAGCCAACATTTAAGATTTGAAGATGGTAAAACTTGCTCATAGCTTCAGGAAAAGCTTCATTGTCCTCTTCGCCCTCGAGTTTCAGATAGCGAATATGGGTAGGATTTACCAAATTGCATAGGAAGGAATTAAAATCTGCATATGTTGCAGAAATTTTTAGCAGACGCAAATTTCGGGCTTCTTTGAACATATGCTGGAAGGATTGAAAAAAATTGGAACCATATTGCCCGAATAGCACCAATGTCCTCAATTTTTTAATAGATTTAGCTGCTTTTAGCATGTTTTTCTCAAAATACTCATTATTCTCACCTTGATCTCCGTGGCATGCAAAACCACTTCCTATTGACAAATGGCGTACAGTTGGCTCCATTTCATTGCATTCTCGTCCATCTATAATTGCACACTCGGTTCTTGAAACCTCTCTTGCTAAATCACGCATAAGATCGGGAATAACATACCTTTCGTCTTTAGTGACCATGAAATACCACTCACTTTTTTCTGGCGTGAAGAAGCCTGAGTTCACTAAGTCCATTAGATAATCCTGTCCAATCTCCTCCATTGTTTTACTTGAATGTCTATGATACACAAACCCTTGTGAAATCCAAATTTGGATCAACTCCTCGCCAGAAAACTGGTAACTGTTGGGGAATATGGAACAGTACAAGAAACATTGCTGTAAATGGTAGGGTAAATTATCCAAACTTATTTTCAAAACAGATATGATGCCTCTACAGATTTCCAGTGATTTCCATGCTTCGTTCTTTAGAATGGTATTCCAATGATCAATGCCAAGATGTTCTTTTAAAAGTTTCCCTGCAGTCTCTGCTGCTAATGGGTTGCCATCTAGCTTCTTAGCTATATTCTGCCCGATTGTGTTTAGAGACTGATGCCCTTCATACTTATTATCACCAAATGCCCACGCTTTAAGTAATAACGAAAATTCATCATGTTCCAAAGCACCTAACTTAATCGGTCCAACCGTGCCCATCCTTTTTCCAACAGACAAATTTCTAGTTGTCACAAGAACCACGTTACCCTTTATATGATTAGACATCAAAGGAGCCAGCAGCTCTTCCCACTGGTAATCATGCACGCCGTCCCATACATCATCCAAAATGAGTAGAAACCTCTTCAATTCCATACATTTCTTCAAGATTTCCTGAAGTTTAGCGAAGCTGCTTATTCCTTCATGCCTTTCTTGAGAAGCAAAATCTAACATCTCCCTTGTGAGTCTCACTTCGTCAAAGTTGTTAGACACCGAAACCCATATCCTGTGATCAAACAGATTTTCCACTCTTGGATCACTACAATTGTATGCAAATCGAGCGAGAGCCGTCTTCCCAATTCCTCCAGTGCCTACAATTGGCAGTACAGTTATGCTGTCAGACTTCCCAGCTTCCATCAGCTTTATGATGGTGTCCATCTCTGCAAACCTCCCAATCATTATCCGTTGAATAGGACTTGATGTTCTCAGGGGCCGATTTGAGGATGTACTCCAATTGTGATTTGAGCTCGGAACAGAGCTGGATCCAGGAAGGTTGATCACCTCACTCACAACCTCTCGGATGTCCTGTAACTGACGAGCTATTTGCTGTATCCTATTGGAAAATTCGGCCTTGTTCCAAGGGTGTGTGTCATCTGCAGGGACGCGTCTTAAAACCTCATGCATTCTCATCCTTTTTCTGCTTCCTGAATCACCAATTGCAACAGGGGTAGCATTTGCTGCACCGTCAGCAGTACTGCAAGAAAAAAAAAAAGATCATGGATTGGCCTAGCGCAATTTTACACAATGTCAACCTATGAATTCATAATTAATTAGCACAATTTATTTTGAAATTTCTCTTCCCATGTGTGTAAGAGAGGACAGACACATGGGTCCGTACACCAAATTTACACTCTCAAGCGTTGAATTATGAGTAATGCTTCTATGATTTTTCCTCTCAATACAAGTTGTATAAATTTTGAAGCAAACGAATGGGTAAGTAATCATCATCTACTATTCATTCATGGTTTAATATTTGTGCAACTATAAAAAAGAAAAGCATGAATTTTCAAAATTAGAGAAATTTTACGGTGCATTATACTAATAGTATATAACTAGTTACATGCCCGTGCGTTGCTACGAAAAACAAAATTGATAACGAAAAATAAAGATTAAAAAATAAAAAAAATTATTTCACAAAATCAAACATATATCTTTAACGTTTCGTTTCTTGCGAAAGCTGGCTAATTAAAGCAACGCTTCGTTTCTTGCGTAGGGCAATTAAGCAGGGCAATTAAGCGGTAATTAATGACGTGGGAAGAACGGACCACTGCCACCAAGTGCTGCTTTAGAATAGTAGAGATATGTAGTAGAAATCACATCTAACCATCTAACAGTTGATTTATTAAGAGTGTTTATACTACTATATTACCACATAAAGTATAAGTAAACTCTAATTAATATGATCCATTGGATTGAAAAGAATGAACGGTTCATATTCAATTTAGGGCCTGTTTGGATCCATTAGCAGCTAATAGTTAGCTAGCTAATAGGTCCTAGCTAATATTAGCTAGCTAACTATTATCTAGCTAACTATTAGTTGGAGGGTGTTTGGATCCACCAGCTAATATGTGGCTAATAGATGCTATTGTCCATAATACCCATGCTATTAAATGCTATTGGTGGTAGACGCGAATGGTATTTTGGTTAAATGCCACCTATTAGCTGCTATTAGCTGGGTTTGGCTAGTTAATGAGATAACCATTAGCTGGGTGCTCAGCTAATAATTAGTTGATCTATTAGCTAGGGGTGTTTGGATCCACTCCAGCTAATTTTTAGCAGCTAACTATTAGCTGCATGGATCCAAACAGGCCCTTAGTGTACTATGAAAGAGCTCTTAAAAAAATGTTTAAGCAAATTAAGGGCCAAGTATTTTTTTTAAAAGAATTTCTAAGGTATTTTTCTTTTTTCGTATAAGTTGTAAATCATCCATCATCAGCCTTTTTCTTCTTCTTTCGTACAAGGGGTGACGCGGTGAAATTTGGTGACTAAGTTACAATTATTCTGTATTTACGTGTCCATGCATGCAAGTGTATACTTTTTTTTAGGACAGTACGGAAATTTCCGTTATAAGTCATAAATGGTACCTACCTTGATGGATTTGCTTGCGGGTCACTTGATGTGTTTCCAGGGGTGTACTTTTTACAAGCTTTATTGAGATGGTTATGCAAAACTGATGTCCCGTTCTTCGAACCGCATTGAAGCACAATCTCACAGTAATTACATTCTGCTTCCGCAGGCTTCCCCTTCTCATTAAGTTTTGTGACCTTGAAGTGCTCCCATGCCGGTGACCGTTTTTTGGAGCCGCTGCTACTCGGTATATCAGCATCGCCCCTCGATCTATCATCTACTTGCTCTGCTCCATCCGTTCCGTCGGGGTCGCGGCATGTACCTGCACCAAAAGAAAACGTGCGGCAGAAGAGAAAATTTAGCATGAACATGATCGTGCATTCGTGCTTGACCATAGGAGGATATTTCTTAGTTAACACACGTTGATCTACATGCTTTGCTTACCTCCTTCGACCTGCTCTCTAAGCCTGTAGTAGTCGAGCTCGTCGATCGCATCGTCGGCGTCATAGAGCAGCTCCTTCAGTCGAGCTCGAGCTCGAGCCAGCGGCCTATTCCCGGCCGCCCTCCCCTTCACAGCAGCCGCCACCATCTCGACTCTCTCGATCTCGGACTTGAGCTTCTCGACGTCGTCGGCAAGGCCAAGTTCCCGAATCCACGCTTCCAGCTCGCCGACGAGGAGACTCGCCAGGATGGTCTGCGCCAGCCAGCCGATCGCGCCAAGGACAAAAGTGTCTTCTCCCTGCTCCATCAGATCCGGCAGAACGAGTAGTTCTTCAGCGATGGTCAGTGACTCGGTGGAGGAAGCAAGGGGCGATGATGGACAGCAGCAGGGACGAAAACTCTGGCACACGAAGACTTAAGGCACAAGAATAAATCTTCTCCGAAGCAAAATATCTAATCGGGTAACAAGTGTTCACACGGAACTAAATAAATATGGGCTTAGAGCATCTCCAGCAGAGCCCCTAAACCAGCCCCTAAACCTTAAAATAGGGAGTGTAGTAAAAAAAAACAGATCCAACAGGGCCCCAACTCAAGCCCCTAAAATTAGGGGGCCCCTAAATTTACCTCATCAGCCCCAATTCCCAGGGACACGAGTACAACCCCTATTATTGAAGACAAGGAAATACATGAGAGGCTTCGAAATGATCTTATTGAGCATTTGTGGGCAATTCACAGCGCTTCGTAGTTTGATTCATTGTTTGGAGTTTCTATTTATCTATTTATCATGTTGTGAAAATTTTAAATTTAAATTTGAAATATCATGTTTTTAAATTGTAAATGTTAATATGTTTATGTTTTATGTATTACAAATATTTTTGATTGAATTTTCCCAGGTGTCAAATGAAGATTATACATAGCGGATATGTCAAAATCGGAGAAAAAGTAAAATAGAGGCTGAGATTTAGAAATTTATTCATTGAACTTGTCTTTCAAAACAGAAAAAATAGAAGTCTCGAATCCAAAATAGGAACCCTGAGGACCCCATTAGCACTTCAGCCGTATCTCCCGGTTTGGCCTGGGCTCAAGTCGAGACCTCAGCCCGGCCCGTCTTTAGAAAGGGGCTGGCCCTCGCGGATTCCGTTGGGCTACACGCTAAATATTTTGTTGCGTGATACTGATTGGCATATTTTATACTGGTGCGGGGATCTGTACGGGAGTGACTATTTTACAGTTAACCTCGTGCTTTCCACAGTGCGATTCGGCTCCACCTTTGGCGAGGATGAACAGCGGGAGGAGCCAAGGTCAATATACAATGCAGTGTTAGGTGATTGAGAAACACTATAGCCCATGGAGTGCATTCGGCCGGGCTATGTTCAAGAACTTTGGGCCTAGCAAAGCTTGAGTTGATCTTTCCAAATTTTTGACAATCTTGGATTGCCTAGGTTAGGCCCAGCTTCGCTTTGAAATTGGGCAGGTAGTGCTTAGGCAAACCTAGAGTAGGGGTGGGTTTTCGATTTTTTCGGTTTTTAAAATTTAAAAATCGAACCGAACCGAATTAATCGAAATAATTCGGTTCGGTTAATTCGCTTCGGTTTTTCGGTTAGAGACTTCTTTATTGAGCATGGATAGAGATTTCAAACAAGAATATGTGTGCCTTGAGTGTTCTTGTTTATTATTTAAATTGCTTGTTGCAATCTTTATCTCGTTTAAGCTTCTTTGAAACAATTTCGTCTTGATAGCATTTTCAGCTGTAACTTTGTAAAAAATTTAAACTATGTGCATCTCACGATGTGCGAAAAGGTTAATATATTCTTCTGTTATCTAAAAAAATTCAAGAAGAATCTGAAGAGGATATGTGGCTGCTGCTCCTTCGTTGGCTTTGCTATCTTAAATTGAAAGATGAGCCTTACCCTGAGAAATGGAACAGAGAAAGCGAAGCTTTTGTGCGATTTCTTCTGTAGATCTCTGCTAGGAAGATTTTGCTGTTGTTGTTTTATGCTAAATCCTCATGTTTTTCTACAAACCCTCTTTTTTCAAAAAATAAATAAAAGAGAGGTGCTTCTATGCTTTCTCTCCTAATACAAGTTGCACAAATCTTAAAGCAAACGAAGGGTAAGTAATCTTCATCTATCTTTCATTCATGCTTTAATATTTATGCAACTTTAAAAAGGAAGAGCATGGAAGCACCTCTCTAAATAAAAGCGTCATGTTTGTTTAGCTTTTCTATCCCTGGCTTGCAAGCCCTGTGAGAGCTGTGACTAAAAAGGGGATGTATATAGTGTGAGGTGTTTTATAAAATGTGATAATTGAATAAATACCACTGCAATTATCGCCGGTCTGAGAAATACCATTGCAACAATAATACAATACATTTTTTTTAGAAATGTATAATAAATAGTGTTAGGTGTTTGCACAAAGAAATGCTACTTTTAACATCGTTTTAGTGATATAGTAAGAGGAAAAGATAACAGGTATGCGATGTGTAGCACTGTAGCATATTCCGTTACAGTTAAATCTGGTTTCCTAAATCCTGATACAATAGAGAATTAATATTGATTATCTACGGACCTTATGTACGCACGTGTAGTAGCTGCTCTGTCGACGACACACTTTGGAATTATTACACGTTGAGGATTCCATTACGTTTGCTAATGTGAAATAGTGCTCTTTTTTCTTTTCTTTCCCCCCATTTGGACGTGTCATTTACGGGGACACTGAGACGTGTATATATACCCATGCTTTTCGAATAATCCGAAGAACCTAAACGGAAATCCCGAACAATGGCATTACGGTTTTGGACTTTTGGCAGCCTTTGCTAGCCTCTGGGTCAGACAACATCGTCTCAAATTAAGCACGCAAGGGCCCGGGCGACAATAATTAAATCGGAATTGACAATAATGAACGATCGACCCGTATTGAATTTAGGCCTCGTTTGGCAACTTGGAACAGGACTGTTTCTACTAGAAACTGGAAGAAATCCAGTCAAACGGGTTAAAGCTCGGAACAATTCTCCTCGGAATGTTTCTTCTTTTTTTCACGCCGAAGCCGAATCGCCCTTAACCTCGTTCCACCCCGATTCACAGAATCCATACAGCTAGCCAAACGGTTTTCAGACAGTGATTCTGATTCTACCTGAAATGTTTCTACCAAGAATCTGGAACCGTTTCTGTTTCTGCTAGAATCTAGAACTGTACCAAACAGGACCTTAATGTACAGTTAAAGGATTATAAAAAATAGATGGAAAAAAATTGAAAAGGGGCCATGTGCTTAAAGGGTAATGAGCTGATGACGACGCCCACAGGCCACAA
Source organism: Rhipidocladum racemiflorum (assembly GCA_036346355.1). Lineage (NCBI taxonomy): Eukaryota > Viridiplantae > Streptophyta > Magnoliopsida > Poales > Poaceae > Rhipidocladum > Rhipidocladum racemiflorum. The sequence continues at coordinate 6,118,679 of CM070575.1, forward strand.
CCCGAACCCGCACCCGAGCAGCTCGGTTTCCCGATTGCTGGTAGAAGCAGAGCAGAATGGTCAGCTCCGTCCGTCGTGGAAACGGAAAACAATTCCTAGAAAGGGACTAGGCCGCGCGGATTTGGTTGGGCTACGCGCGAAATCTTTTGCTGCGTGATGCTGATTAGCACAAGCGCATGCCCGTATGATGCCACTCTGTCAGGCAGGTGCGCCGGCGGTAAGAGAGGCAACGGACCAGCGGCTGACGGCATGAGACCTCGCGCGCTGACGCCACTGGGCAGGATCGAGCGGCGGCGGCGGCTTCTCGCCCAAGGCCCAACTCGTGCTCCGGCGAAGAAAGTGTGAATGATTAATAGGCAGGGGCAAGTCGTGTTCTGTTTGAGGCAGAGGAGGAGACCCGGCCGGAACGATTCCATGGGTTACAGCAAGAACAAACAAGTGCCACATGGCAGCGGAATTAATGAAGGCGCTGGTAGATCAGATGGAGCTAAAATTAACGGACGCATGCCATTTTATACTAGCGCAGAGATCAGCAGAAAGAAAGATTGCATAAATCACATTACATTACATTAAATCACATTACATTAAACATACAGTATACAACTCCGTATGCACTCACAAAGGAGTAGTCAGATGACCACAATACAACAAAGGGCGCTAAATAGTGATACAGATGAACTGGACACACACGAATACATAAGGGTGTGGCATCTAGCATGGTGTGCACCCTAGCTACTATTTTGGGGCGGCAAAGGCAAAGCCCCCGAGGCCAGCGACGGAGATGAGAGGCAAGACGGAGAACCAGAGGATCTTCTTCCCGACGTCATGCCGATTTTCGAGGTCGGCTGACACCCAGAAGCCGAACGAAACCTGCGCAAGCCCGCAGACCACCAGGGCGATGAGCATACCGTAGTACAAGTAAGAGAGCGCCTTGCCGTGATGGAGAAATATGCCGCTGGGCTCCCTGAAGATGGCCAGCGAAAGCGCCGTCGCTGCCTCGAGGACGCCGCACAGGATCAGCGCCCCCGGCAGCTTCTCCCCGTCCCGGCAGGCCTCCGAGATTGCGCGTACCGGGCTGCTCAGCGAATCCATGTCTACTAGCACTGTGCGATCTGTTTGAGGCCTGAGACTCTGAGAGCTCGGAGAATGGTGCAATGGAGATGGATACGGTGGAGGATGGGGATTGAAGGTATTTATAGTGCACGCGCAACCCGAAAGCCAAACCGAACCCGATCAATGGCAGCTTCGCGTTTTCCCAGTGCCTGACGGGTCAAGGATGAGAGTCCACGAGCACGGACAGCGACATGGCTTCCCGAAACCGAAAAACCGAACCCGAACCTAGGCACAGCGGTTTGCAGTGGCTGAGGGCCTGTCAAGACTCGAAAGAACAACCCACAAAAATCAAAGTAGATAACAGTATAACACACATAGTAGCCGTCTAACTTGAGCAGCAGTTGCGTTTAAGAGTAGAGACTTTTAACTATCCTTGGTAGGTATCAAATAATTCGTTAAGCTAGCACCAAGATGTATCAAAAGTTTAAAAATAATTGGATGGTACCTCACGATACATTTCAAGTACAGTAAAAAAATCTCGTAAGATTGTCATCTTTCTCTCCAGTCCTGAAACATAATTTGAACTCCAAACACGAGCGCCTCGGTTCCCGACGTGGATTCACCATGCACGCGGAGCATAATTTGAGCCCGACGGACATGAACCTTTTTATTTTGAGAGTGACTAGGGAACGGTATACCGTTGCAACGGTATAGCCATGAAACTTATGAAACTTATCAGTTTTAGTGCTGGTTTCATGAGTTTCAGTGTTTAGTTTGATCAGTTTCATGTTTTATCAGTTTTTAGTGCTAAGTTTCATGAGTTTCAATGCAAAAAATCATAAGTTTCATGAATTTCAGAGGTATACCGTTGCAACGGTATACCGTTTTTTAGTTTTTCTGTTTTATTTTTACACATATTTTTCAGGAAAATAGAATCAAGACGCGTATAGTTAACCGCGCTTGTCCGAGAACCCGGACGCATCACAATACGGTTTTCGCAGCCTCTCTCCTCAACAACCAGATAGTCAAACGGCATCACATCAAAGCAACCAGGGGCCAGGAGCAATATTAGTGAATAGATAAAAAGAATATTAGCAGCTGTGTGCTCCTGTTAAGTAACAAGGACAAGGATCTGACCAAGGCATCCTCACCTTGAATCCGGACCCGAAACCGAACCCGAGCAGCAGCTCGGTTCCTGCTCAGCTGTGGCTGTGGAGCGTAAGCAGAAGAATTGGTATCTGTAGCTAGCCCAGGTCTTCCTTTCTGCTCAGCTGTTCTAGGAGGGAGACCGTTGGAACATGGGTTCATGAAGTCTGCAGGCCTCAAACTTGATTTATGCAATGGCTACCTAATTCTTGTTTCTCGATTTTTTTTTGTTTTACTAAATTCTTGTCTACACCACCACCACCACTACTACTACTACTACAGTGCTGCTGCTGAACATTAACTGAGCATCGGTGTTGGCATGCATGCACTCAATTCTGAAAATATGTTTTTGTGTCGTACGCGAGACATCGGAAATCCATCAGCGGAAGCAAGTAGCAACCAGCGACGGGGGTCAAGCAGACAGAGCAATAGCTTGATCAAGCATATCTTGTAAGTACAGCCAGTTCTGTATTGCCTTGCCCTTCATAAGCTGAAGCCGATGGTGCAGCTGTGCCATCATATTACCCCATCTATCCCTTAAAAAAAAAACCATCTTACTTTGTGCTAGTAGTACTAGCTTTGAAGAAAATAATGGCCACGTCTTGACGACAACAGCAGTAGAATACCTCGTCAGCGAAAATCGTTCAATATCAACGAAAATCATTTGAAAATCGTGATTTTCGACCGTATCGGTCCGGCTCGAAAAACAAAACCGGTCGATAAAACGGTCAAATTCAAATTCAAATTAAAAAAATTAGAAAATTTGAGAAAATTTAACCAAAAGTTCCCTAAAAATGGTATTAATAGCTTTTTGACATTTGCCATGAAATTTGGGAAAAAAGTTATGACAAATTTTCCTTGAATTTTTTCAATTCCCGCTGAGTGTGCCGATTTTCGATGTAAACCGGTTAAAAGTCGATAAAGCCGGTTGGCTTTCGAATTATATCGCCGCTATTTGATTGCCGAGTTCAAAAGTTTGACAGTAGAAACCGAAACCGAAGCAATGGAATTTAGCATTTCGCAGCGCACCACTGATGGGCGGTCAAGCAAAGTGAAAGACAGCGACATCTGGCTATGTTCGGGACCCGAACCGAACCGAAACCCGAGCAATATGGCATTCCGGATTTTGGTTTCGCGTCGTCAGCCGGCGAGGTGAAAACCATCGTCACGCGCAATGGAGAGACAGAAAATTAGAAAGCAGCTAGCCGTAGACTGATCACCTGTTGCGCTTGAACCTTGAAGATGCTTCCCTTCCCAGATCCAAACCGAACCCGATGATCTCGGTTTCCACACAACTCTGAGCTCGACCGATGTGATATGAACCCCTGTCGTTATCACTTATCAGCCTTCGTGATATATAGCATATGCTCTCATAGACGATAATCCTTTGCTTTGACGATATCGATATGGTTATGGATTCTGGATTACAGGAGAAACTACTTTTGATTACGGGAGAATCGAATCGAGTTGACTGTGATTTCTAGATTCCGAACTAAGTTGGTGAGAATAAGCAAAAATCAGGTTTCACCCAGATTATGATTCTGTGTAGATGGCAGCTTCTGATTTTCAGATAAGTTGTCAAGAATTTTCCCGTTTGACAAATAATCTGTTTTTTTTTCAAAGCAGAAACTGTTCAGAAACTGAAACGAATGAGGCTACGTCAGTTAAGGGTGAATTTTGCATACTAGTGTGTACTGGTTACTCAAGCTTTTATACAGGTAGTAGTAGTTGCTGTGTTGGCAACACACAACTTGAAAGCAAGAGCTATAACCAATTGTATGTACGCAGATCTGAACCTGAACACTGGTACCTCAGGGTCGAAAAGGCATACGGAAGAGAGGCAGATGCGTGCTCACTCAGCCACTCCGAACCCGAACCCGCGCAGGGCAGCTTGGTTTCCCGATGTTGGTGCAAGAACGGCATCGGCCACTTCGACTGTACGACATGGGCCAGAAGCGCAGCTTGTTTGCAGGCCTCGGCCTTTTTCCTTCCCAATTGCTAGGATTGCTTCCCATCGACCTACTAAATTTCTATTGCATCTTGAAACTACTGAACGTTAACATGCATGCACTCAATTCTGAAACACATGTATTTTCGTGTACACAGACATCAATCAGTAGAAGCAACGACGACGAACAAGAGAGCAAGCAAGCATCTCAAACAGATTCAGAAAGCAAAATGTGGACTCCTAAATCTTTACCAAGATAGCATGCATACAGCACATACGCAGGTCTCATCGCTCGCATCACAAGTTGACCACGAAGAGTAACTCATCAACAATGACATGGTAGGTTGCAGGCTCGCAAACTCAAATTTATGCGCAAATCAGCTGCCTGCTGTCTAGTCCATCCAGATTCCTGACGGAGGGAGATTTCAGTTCGATCAATCCCAACATGTTGGTCAGGTCTGTTCACATGAGAGCTGGACTTCGGGTCTCCAAAGTGCATTTGGAGATCATTTTTGCATGGTGTAGCAAGGAAAATTTGGATAGGCTTCTTTAATTACGCCAACGTGTAATGAACAGCACTATATAATGACATATGCGCCGGAGCGCATTCTCGGAAAAAAAAGAAGAACAGCACTATGCCTCTTCGGGTTTATCTCGCGTAGTTCCTTCTGCGGTCAAGGAAATGAAAATTAACAATCTCTTTGAGTTCACAAGATGAAATGGATAACAAACAACGAAACGGACCGTTTTACCTGTTGACTGCTTTCGGTTGATATGTCAGCAAATCAGCAGCCTTATCGGACATGATAGCACAAATTAATTCTCTGTTTGCGTTCTGAGATGCGAACAAATTTTAAACAAAATATGAAAGACTCAAAGACACCGTTAGGTGATTGAGAAAATGGCAAATGGCGAGGATGGACAGGAGCACGGAGGAGTCGAGGGCAATATACAATGCAGTAGGAAGCTGCGTTAGGTGATTGAGAAACCCCAGAGCCGATTGGAAGAATTTTGGGCCATCAAAGCTCGAGTTGAGCTTTTTAAATTTCTGACAACCTTGGGTTAGACTCGGTTAGGCCCAGCTTTGCCTTCAAATTGGGCCAGGTTTTGCTTAGGCAGGCCTAGAGAATGGATATATCAACGTTGGTAATGATCAAGGATAGTAATAGCACCACAAAATGTTCTCTGGGCTCGTCTTAACAGTTAGCACATTACCATTTTTTAATTGTGAATAATCTCACAGTCATAAGCATAATTAGATCCTCTCAAGAAAAAAGTAGCTTAGATTTATGAAATACAAAAAAAAAAAAAAATTCATTGCATTTATTCAGGCAGAGTCTGAAGAGGATCTTTGGCTGCTGTTCGATCCTTTGTTGGCTTTGCTATCTGAAATTGAGTGGAAAGATGCGCCTTACCCTGGGAGACGGAACAGTGAAAATATAATTGATGCCTAGCAGAGATTAGCACAACACTCGTATCACAAGACAAAATACACTAATTCATATCAAAATCCACATCAGAACCCAAAACCTTTCTCTTGAATAATTCACGGCACAATAACTCTAAGTCTCACAAACAAACCAGATTACAAGCAGTGCGTATACATGAGGGCGCACAAACAGGTTAGAGCACCGGTTGCGACAGTCGTTCCCCTGGTAATATTTTAGTCATGCAACCCTTTTTCATTAGTCTTCAAGTCACTACACCGGTCGTCTGCCATGAACATAAGAAGTGTGTTACACCCTCTCTATTTTTATCCTGTGCACGCCACTGACTACAAATACGTTTTTGACAAAGAAAGGAAAGAGCAGACTATAAGTGGCAACACCTGAAACCTCATGCTCGCACAGCCCAACTGAATTTGGTGTACACTCACAAACGAATGCGAAATTAATATAGACACTGCTACACCAGCGAGCAAAGGCGGAACTAGGGGGGTGCCGGCTGCGCTCCAAAATTTTGCACGGTTGAGATAGGTTATAGTCGAAAATTTTGCGTAGGTAACTAGCATAAAAATTTTGCACTACCGGGGATGGAGAAGTTGTAGTGTAGGTGGACAGTGTAGGTGGCCAGAAGCACATAGTAGCAGAGGTAGTTGCCTAGGAGGAGGAGGTTGTAGCTACAGAAACTACTCCCTCCGGTTTGGTAATACCTGTCGTTTTGGATATAGTGATGATCAAACTTTCGAAACTTTGATTAATAATATATTTTAAAATATTTAAATTGGATACATAAAAATTATATGTGTAGACTTGTCTCGAGAAGTACTTTCATAATATTACAATTTTATTGGGTTTTATAAATATATTATAATAAAAATTAGCGGTCAAAGTTGTGTTTTGAAGACCGTGTCGATGTCCAAAGCGACAGATATTACCAGACCGGAGGGAGTATAAGCTATCGTTTGGTGTCAGCTAGGTTTGCTTCTGGAGGAGTAGGTTTGGTAGGTCAAGTATTTATTTAGGTCTTTAGGCCCATTTCGACAGTAGGATTTTATGTGATTAAAAAAAGCAATGTAGGTCAGTAAATTCTAAGAGATGGCATTATCTGCTGCCTGCATGATTGATTATAAGAAATTCCCTCATCTACGTAAGTGTGCAAGGGCATGTTGGGTGACCTGCGTAAGTGTGCAACGGCCGTCGGGCAGGCGGTGCAGACCGGGTTAGCGGCACAGTAGGCGTTGTGTAAGTGGTGCGCGGTGCTGCAAAGGGCTTGGATCGGGCACGGACCGGGCGAGCAGCGTGTAGGCCACGCGCAGCGCGGCAAGTGGTTCAAGCCGTCGCATGGGCGGCGCGTGTAAGAGGGGCGGCACGGCACGAAGGCATGACGGACGGGGCGGACACTCAGCGCGGTACTACGGTCCCAGTGGTGCAACAATTTCACGGTGACGAAGCAGCCTTCTAGAGTCTAGACCCACCGCAGCCACAAAGGGGCAAGATCAAGACCCACAGGATTGTCTTCCGGCCAGGTCGCCCGACACCAGATTCTGGCCGACGCCTCCACAAACCCGAAGATTGATAGCCACGGCGATGAGACTGCCGTAGTACAAGAAGAAGGGCGCCTTGCCATGATGCAGAAATATACCTCCTGGAGCCAGCCTTGAAGAGTGAAGACGGCGGCAAGGCAGAGGGCCGCCGCGCCTTCGCAAACGCCGCACGAGGTCAGCGCGGACGGCAGCTTCTCCACGTTGTGGCAGACCTCGGAAATCAAGCTCACGATTGTTGATGAGGAGAGTCAGGAACTCATGTCCTGTATTTGTGTCAGAGCAATGCTTCGGTTCGAGCTTGCAGCATGGCGTTCACGCGTGTATTTATAGGATGGAACATGCCAACCCAAACAGTGGCAAACCTAACCCGAATATTGGCAGTTGAGGAGATCGATGAATATGATAGTGAAGCAAGCTCAACTACCGAAGCAAAGAAAGCGACCTGTCCGTGTCCAAAGCTCAAACCGAACCTGGCCTCATCATCATCATCATCATGTACACCATTTCCTTCGCTAGACCCCAATTCTATGCAGGGCCCTCGTGCCCGGACGTGATCGTCTGGCCCGTCCGTAGAAATGAGCCACAGCGCGGATTCGGTTGAGCCACAGCGCCGCCTCTGCCTCGAGGACGTCACGCCGGATCAGCGCCCCCGGCAGCTTCTCCCCGTCGCGACAGGCCTCCGAGATCGCGTCTACCACGTTGCTCAGCGAATCCATGTCTACAAGCCAAGGGGTTCCAATCAATCAAGGGACTCAAATCACAAAGTTATCGAGCAATTTGATAAGTACAGGAGGCATTGTTTATGGAGGGGGAGTCCTGGTGTGGTGTAAGCTAAAAAAAACCTCTTTCATAGCTTGGAAGCAAGTTTGTAAGCCGAAGAGCTGACGTGGTTTAGGAGTTCTAGACATTTCTGTTCAGAACAATGCTCTTTTGTTAAAGAAAAACTCAATAAATTTTTCAATGATGTGTTTTGCCATAATTTAGAACAGTCATGTGTTTTGCCATAACGTATTTCTGTTCAGAACAATGCTCTTCTGTTAAAGAAAAACTCAATAAATTTTCGGGACGAGATTCCAAATCCCGACGGAATAAAAAAAATTCAAATTGCTACAATAATTTCGGAAATTTAAACAAACTTTGGCGAGATTTCGGTCTTTCAGACCGAAATTGCTTAAAAATCAACCAGATTTGAGGTTTGTAGGACCGAAATAGATGTGAAAAATTTTACGTATAAAAATCATGTATATGAGCCTACTCTATCACAAAGTCTATTGAGTTTAGATGGTTAGGTGAAATAACCCAATCAAGTAACTAACTAATTGAAATAGTAAAAGCGATCAATTGAGCAATCAACAGAGTGGTTAGAAGATAATGATAGTAAATCAATCATCATATTAAATTAAATCAATCACCAAAGAATTATTATTACAAGATAATCAATACAAACTGAATATGGAAAATAAAAAGTAAATTACAACACCAACAAACATTAATTTCAACTTTTAAATTTCAATTACATGAATGATTAGTACAGCTCCTAATACAGAAAAAAGAAGATTACAAAAAATAATTATCGAATCTCCGTTGCCCTCTGATCTTCCTTCGTCAAAACCTGTAAAAACAAATCCAAACAGACATTAGATTGAAGTTAAAGAAAGCAAATAAATAAATGAATTAAGTTAGAATTGTCGTCAGCCTGTAAATTTATGTTATCGCTCAAGGAGGTACCCGATATTGTTCGGGGGCCAATTCAACGCCCCTTGCGATTTAAAATTGCATCACTCGGCAATAACAAACCTATAGAAACCGTAGAAGCTCGTATTCAAAAATATCGTGTGGTAGAAATATTCCACCCTTAGTAAAATACTAAAAAGTTTACTGAGACCAAGGATAAGGTCAAGTGATTGTGCCAAGAGGCCAGCTCAACTCCTTCCAGAATCAGCCGAGCAACCCCTTAAAACTCCCGACCAAGGCAAAGCTGTAAGATCGAGGATGAGCCTAGAGGGGGGTGAATAGGCTTTTTTGAAAAATCAAAAGAGACACAACAGAAACTGAGCAGTAAAAATAAAAACTCAAAGTAAATATCAGAAGAGACAGTGATTTTTCACCGAGCTTCAGAGATACACTCATACGTCCCCGTTAGAGCATTTCACAAAAAGTATAGCTCTACCAAAAACTATTTCCAATAGCTTTGGTATTCACTGAGGTAACTCTTTCGCAAGTACTTTGGACAAGTCGCACCAAAACTTTACGAGCTGTCTAGGAACACAATGTACCAAGAGATAAAAACTATGAGAGGTGCTTCTATGCTTTCCCTCTTAATACAAGTTGCACAAATCTTGAATATGGAATAAAGAGGGAGTGATATCTAGTACCTTGAGTATACTTAAAGGTTATTTGGCTCAAACTCAATCTAAAATCATCACTTAGTTGCATTTGACTTGGATTTCTAGAATTTATTCATGCATGTTCAGAAATGTCTATATTACCGCCATGCTATGGGCGGTACTACCACAATTGCGGTAGTACCAGGATTTTCTCATCGATAGTTTTATTCCATATAATACTTGTCATGTGCTTTTCTGGATTCTCTTGTGACGGCAGTACTGCAATACTAAGTGCGGTAGTACTAAGATTATTTTCATGTACTTATTTTACAGAAACACCATTTCTGTGTATTTGGTGAAGCCGGAGCTACCGACATGCAAAATCCGGTACTGGCGAACATCGGCAGTACCGGGACTTAACTCCAGTACTTATTTTATAGAAAGGGTGTTTTTGTATCATTTCTCTGTATTTTGACCCCCCCCCCAGCACTACCGCAATGAAAAAACTGGTACCACCGCATCTCGGTAGTACCACAAGTTTTATGTTGGTAGTCTTTTTTGCAAAGAAGATCTTTTCTGAGCCGATCGAGATCAAAGAAGTCAGCACTACTGCTCTTTGTGTACCGGTAGCGCCGAACCTCATTCAAACGGTTACAACCTAGTGCATTAAGTGCGAAAATCTGATCGTTGTAAGAGATCCGGTACTAACGGGTTTTACACATTGGTAGTACCAAAAATGCTATTTTTTTTATGGATTTGTTCTCAACGGTTGAAAATATGGGTGGGGGCTATAAATACCCCCACACCTGCAACAAGGGCACTTCTGAGAAACTTATTAAATACTTTGAACCCTAGCAAGTCTCCATTCTTCCTTTCTGCATTAAATTCCCATATTGAGGAAGATTGGAGCATTCAAGTGCATATTTCAAGTTTAAGCCATTTAGACTCTTGAATTAATGTTAAGCAAGAGTCATTACTCTATTCTCTTAGAGGTTTCCACCTCCTAGATAACTTGGAGGCGAGAGGACCGATGATCTCTTCAAGAAGTTGTGAAGAGGCCCGGTGATCGTGTGAATGTCGGAGCTCACCTACCTGGAGCGGGGAAGAGTTACCAATAGTGATTGAGAGAGTCTTATATGTGCAAGAAGCCAACTTGATTCATTCAAGCTTCCTCAATGTGGATTAGGGGAGATCGGCAAGTCTCCGAGACCATGGAAAAAATTGTTGTGTCGATCTTTGTGGTTTTCTTTCTCATATTCAATTTGTGCAAATTTACTTTTCTAGTGTACTTAGTCTTGATCATCTCTCTAGAATTGTTGATTTGCATAGACTTAGTTCGTTGGTGCATATCAGTGAGACCGAGACTATATAAGCCTTTGTTGTTAAAGTTCTTAATTCTAGTATTACTTATTTATTGTCCTAGAGCCAAAAGAATTTCAAAACCTCTTATTCACCCCTTCTTGTCGGTTATCTCCTTGATCCTACAACCGACAAGCCTTACGCCACCTTGCTTTGTTCTATGTCGCTGACAGGTGAACCCCCCTTGTTAGTCCCCTCACACGCACGCAATGAGTCACTAACAGTCGACCCCACCTGTTAGGAATTCCTTTTAAAACTATATTTATAAGTTGTGTCATTGCCATATGGGCCATCCACGATTAAAAAATTTAAAAGAAAAAGTGAATCGATATTTATAGTAATAAGTCACTGATATGTGGATCCCACATATCAGTTATTTTCAAAAATAATAAAACAATGACAAGTAGGTCTCATGTGTCAGCCTCTATAGCTTTAATTAAAATCTAGAAAAATGATAAATACGCTTTCAATTAAAAGAGAAATATGTTTTCACTGTTGGTGGGCATATTTTTCCATTTTAGGTGATTTTCAGCCCATTTAAAATTCAAATGCTCATAACTATTGTAAACAAACTCCAAATTGAGTGAAACCAGTTTGTAATTTTTTTTATAAAATCAAGACCTTTATGTTTTTGCAAAAAAAAAAATTTGAATTTGTTTGCTTCTTATTATTGCTATTCGATATATTGCGTGTAGATACCGACGCTCAGTAAACTTTCTCTATCGACCCCAACACCACTCAAGAATTCAATGAGCAAGACAAGCACCTTTTTGACCATATTGATTATATTATTTTATTATTTTATATATTCATACACGTATTTTCAGTAAATTTACTATATTGTGGATACTGATAGATATTCTTACTTGTTGCATGAAATTTTCTTGATAAATACGTAAATGTCAACCTTGGAAACTATAAGTTAAGGGTTTATGCAGTAATCGATGTCAACTTGGGTATATTCGAATATGTAATTAAGTTGGTTGGTCATGCTTAGACTTGGAAGAACAAATGATCGGGTAAACTATTTGTTCAAATGATGTAAATTTTGTCATGGTGGGATAATGGTCTATGGTATTTTTGTAAACGTCAAAAACTGAAAACTAGTTTTGACGCGAGTGAGTTATTTATATAATCTACGAAGTGCATGGAGTTGCACGTAGATAGGGGGAGTTCTCGCCTGGGTCGGGTTAAGGACCGAAAGTAGTGTCTGTTAAATCCAAGTCATTACGTGCAACCACAAGTGCTATTATGGGGTGGTCTTAACCTATTAAGTTGATTAAGAGTTAAGTCTAGCTTTGCACATTGGAAGATCAAAGTAGTACACGTATTCTGCGATGGTTTACTCGCGGGGTGCCCTCACCGAGATATTAGGAATAACACTTGCTAATACAATGGTGCATGCCTTGCTAGGGGAAAGGATGTGACAGTACGTAAACTATTGTTAATATTGTGTGTACGAGTCTAGATTTTTGTCGCTGTAGCAAGGGTTAAACATCACTGAATTGGTGCAAAGTTAGGTCTAGACAATGTAACGGTTCTTGTCATGACCTCTCTTCCACACACCAAAGAAAGTGTGAAAATAGTGGCAACGAGAGTTGGTCATGTCTTATGGGTAAAGTTGTGCTCCTCTATAGAGTGTAAATCTTTTCAAAAAGCCTTGCTCGCAGTCATAAGAAATTTGGTGCACCAACACTAGTTAGAATTTTTTGTACTTTAATAAAAGGGTTAAATAAAAAAATTGGTGGAAAGACTTGTTTTAGATTCTATGCCAAGAATGGCAGAGAATTGATCGATACTAACAATCATAGGGGATTGTGAGTTGTTATATTTTATGCTATTCATACTTGCTATTTACATACCTATATCAAACTGCTCTTACAAATTTTGTTTACAATCTACTACTTGATATTTATGTTTCACTCTCGCTTTAAGCAAATAGACATGATAGTCATTTCCTTTGATATGACCCAGCATTTAATTATAATTATGGTACACTATAAATCTTACTGAGTACAAATATACTCACCATTGCTTGTTAATATTCAGCGGGAGAAGAAGACGCAGTCCCAACGACTTTTATTTTACCACATTTTGCGGAGATTACAGTGGCGATTTCTCTTAGACATGTCCTTGTCAGTTGCTTGTGGAATATTATGGGCTAAGGTATACTGTTATATTTTTGTATCTTCCGCTACACTTTATTCGGTCCTTAAGGCCTTATTTATAAACAATGTTTTATTAATGTATTTATCATATTGTGTATGGATGTGATAGTAATATTGTAAATATACATACTAGTCACTTATCGTAGGAATAGTACAGTATACACATAAATTTTTTTGATATTTCACGTGAGAAGAAAGAGTCGACGTCATATGCATGCGATTTTATACTAGTGCAGATATCAGTAAAAAAAAAAAGAGTGTATAAATCATATCACATTAAACAAGACACACCAACTCTGTGTCTCCGTATCCCTGTAAACGATTTGCTATGCAAATATACAGTACACAACTCCGTACCGTATGCACCCACAAAGGAGTAGTCACGTCACCACAACCCGACAAAAGGTGCTAAATAGTGACATGGACGAATTAAACACACACTGGTACACAATAAAGGCGTGGCATGTAGCATGGTGTGCACCATTGCTACTATTTCGAGGCGGCAAAGGCAGAACCCCCGAGGCCAGCAACGACAATGAGAGGCAAGACGGCGAACCAGAGGATCTTCGTCCCGACGGCGCGCCGGTTTTCGAGGTCGGCCGACACCCAGAAGCCGAACAAAGCCTCCATAAGCCCGAAGATGATCACGGCGATGAGAATGCCGTAGTACAAGTAAGAGAGCGCCTTGCCGTGGTGGAGAAATACGCCGCTGGGCTCCCTGAAGACGGCCAGCCACAACGCTGTAGCTGCCTTGAGGACACCGCTCAGGAGCAGCGCCCTCGACAGCTTCTCCCCGTCGCGGCAGGCCTCCGAGATCGCGCGTAGCACACTGCTCAGCGAACCCATGTCTACTAGCGCTGTACGATCCGTGTGCTGTGTCACAAGGGAACTTGGAGAATGGTGCAATGGAGAGACGGAGAGCTTGCTGTGGTGGTTATTTGTAGCGCAATGGAGAGAGAGCTTGGTGCCGAAGCCGACGCACTAGAATGGCGCAACCCGACGCAACTCAACAGTAATGAACAGATAAATTCTGGTGCCGAATCCGATCTGTGTGCGGTGTGTGTCACAAGGCGAAGCTTGGTGGGAGATTGGAGATGAAAGGTATTGTCACAAGGCGAAGCTTGGTAAAAAATTGGAGATGAAGCGGTGCGTGCGCTACATATCCAGATATCCTTCAGTTGCTGGGGCTTTGCTGTCTCACTCTTGTACCTCCTCTGTCTGTTACTGAAGTCTTGAGGTGGGCGTCGTGCCGTGCCGTGCCGGTCCGGCCCGGGCCCATCGTGCTTCGGGTCAAAACCATGCCGTGCCACGACGGTCCATTGTGCCCACCGTGCCGGCCCGACTCACCTTTGGCGAGTCCAAGCCCGGCCCATTTGCGCTTCGTGCCTGCTTCGTGCCGTGCCGCCCGTCGTGCCTGGTTCCTGGGCCCGGCACGGCCCGAGCTACAGTTGTGTGCCGTACTTTGCACCGGACCATCCCATCGTGTATCGGGTCGGCCCAAAAGAGCTCGGCCCAAGTGCCCAGTGAAGTCACAGCAGTGGACTGCTTGAACCGAAGCTTCCCAAGTTATGTATCATGACACGCCGACATTGTTCATCTTCTTTTGTTCCTTCATTCATCTGGTATATCTTGCTGACCTCAACAGCTAGCTATCCGATTTTCAGGGCATCAATTATCAATTACTCTTCTTCTTCTTCTTTTGAGAAGCAAGCGAAAATGTCACCAACGAGTCAACTACTGAACAGAACTAGTGGTAAAAAAATAGGAGCATAAGACAGCCAGACCATGGCAGTGTAACTTCCTTCACCAAATTGAAGTACAAAGTCACCAAGTTGCTTTCCCGAGATTTTTGTGAATTTTCATAATTTCATGCATTTTCTGAATTTTTTGGCATTTCAAGAAAATGCTTTTCAATAACCAAGTTAATGATTATGATTTTAATTGTAAATTCAAATCATCAAGATATTTTATTTAAATTCTAAATAATCCAGAGGACCTCTTCTTTAGTCTTCACATTTTCAAGTTGAGAAATTCCGAGTATTACAAGCTAATTCATAGATTGAAGTTGTCTAATCTCAAAATTGTCAAAATTTTGAGCCTTGAATTTTAGTTCCTGAAGTGAGGTCTTGTTGCCAACACAAAATATTGCACAGCGCACCTTCTCATGAGCAATAAGATGCCGCAAATTAACAAGATTATTCACAATAGTATATATATCAAGATTTCCTGAAATGCCCACATCCAATACTTGGTGTAGGATCGATATAGACTAATATAGCAATCAGAGGGGAGGGTGAATGATTGCGCGAAAGCTAAAACAAATTTTTATTGATTCTCAAAACACACCTAAAGAAATTATAAAATATTGCTTCGGTTTCAGCAAAAACAGACTGATATACACGTTCACTAAAACATTAATTCCTGAAGATACAACTGTCGTATTGAAGTCATATTTGAACTGTAGAAACTAGATTCAATTTCGAAACTAACCTAATAAGAATCAGCTCAATCGGATCTACGGATCGAAAGTTATGACCTTCGCAAATTGACTGTATCGGATTATGACGGAAATCAATCTAACCCTAATTACGAAATTAATCAAGATCTATGAGAAATTAACCAATTAAACTTTTTAGATCAATTATTTGATACCCTAGAAAGGTTTTGAATGGATCAAATCAAAGTTTATCACGGTGAAAAATGAATCAATCTAAAAATCAAAACAGGCATGCAATCAAAGAACCGAGAAAGAGGTAATGTATCTTTGAACTGTAGAGCGAAAACACCCAATGAATCACTGTAGCAACATGACACTGTAGCTATGTGGTACTGTAGCGCCGATTCTCCCTTCGCTCGCACGCCTGGCTATCTTTCTTTTTTTCTCCGTGCAACCCCAATCCAGGAGGCAACCTCCTCCTATTTATACTAAATAAACCCTAACCAGTTGTATTCCAATACATGTATGCATATCCGCCTGGCCCAATTACATATGGCCCAATATATGCACATAGCCCAAAACTTATATATGCACGTGTACGGCTCACCTGCCGCTACCACGTGACTAACTCACATCCACATGCACCGTTCTCTAGTCCGAATGTCTCGCATGACATCTTTGACCACTAGGACATCGGTTCCTACCTGAACCTAGTTTTGAACCTCAGTTCCTCCATGAACCTAGATCCGGTCCCGTCACCGACCACGTTCAACCTCAAGCAACACCTGCACATGAACAAACACGAAACTGTATACGAGCACAAACCCACGACTTAACTCAAGATCAGTCCATACAACCACTCACACGAGCGCATTACATCAAGCAAAATCATTACCATGCTTTCACAAGCATATCAAACAATAATCTAAAATAGCACATGTACAAGCACCACACATGCCATGAGCACAACCACTTTGCAATACCAAATTTATCACTAAGCCAATTTTTCAACACACGATTTGACACTTGAAGATGATAAAATCTTGTTAAAGCTTGAGGAAAAGCAGTGTTGTTGTAGTCTGCATATGCCAATCTATTTGTGGTGGAGACACAAACAAATTCAAGATAACGAAGACGATACGGCTTTAAAATATTGAGTATAGAGCCAATATCAGCACCTGTCGCATCATACCCATCCCTCCCTTATAACCCGGAGGTTCTCCGCCCAGAGGACCGCCCACGTCGCCTCCCCCACTCTTTTTCCTCTTTTTGCAAAAAAAACTTCTAGTTTTTTAAATTACGGATAAGTCCTTTTAATTTACATTGAGGTCCTTTGCGATTTTCTGTGAGTGGAATTTTTTTTTCGGTTCGCGTTTAGGTCTCTCGTTCGCCGTTTTATAGAAAGAGCCTCCCGTTAAATACGAAACGTGAATAAGCCCTTTTCTAATTTTTTAAAATAGCGAACATGTCCAAAATTATAACAAATGTATTTTACGTTCAGGTTCTTTCTCTGTTTTTTCTACGGAGCATGGGAAAAATGCTTTCATTGGCCGTTTTTCCTAAATAAAAATAAAAATTCGTTTTTCATCCGTCGTTTCTCCGTTTTTGTTGGAAAAAATGTTTTTCTCGTCCGTTTTTTATCCAGAGCATGGGAAAAATGTTTTCCGTTGACCGTTTACCCTAAAAAAATGCAGATTTGTTTTTCGTTCGTCGTTTCTCCGTTTTTTGTTGGGAAAAATGTTTTTATTGTCCGTTTTTCGAAAAAAAAGCGGATATTCATTTTTCGTTCATCAACGTTTTTGTGATCCGTTTTTTCTCGGAAAAAAGCAGAAATTAATTTTTTGTTCATCCTTTCTCCGTTTTTGCCGAAAAAATGTCTTCGTAATCCGTTTTTTCTTTGGGTCCCGGGGAAAATGTTTCTGTGGTCCATTTTCCCTAAAAAAAAATACAAATCCGTTTTTTGTAGGCGCACGCGGCGTGCGCCGCTTTTGTGTTTTCGTTGTCCATTTTTCCTCAAAGTTCGTGCGCCGTGGTTTTTACACGAGAAAATGTTTTTGTGGTCCATTTTTTCTCGTTTTCCCAGGAAAAAAGTTACCGTGGTCCGTTTTTTCTTCGAAAAAAACATTTTTGTTTTCCCCAGTAAAAATGTTTTCGTATCCCGGTTTTTCTCGTTTTCCCCGGAAAAAATGTTTCCATGGTCCGTTTTTTCTGTAAAAAAACACACACAAATTCGTTTTCCGTTCACACGCGCGACGTGCACCACGCGTATTTTCCTAGTAGACTCTTACGGATCGTAAAGTTTTGGCCTCCCCACACAAAGTTAGGAAGGATCTCGTCAAATTTACACTGCTTGGGCCAAAGAACATCAAGGTCCACAACTTTTGCAAAGGCCTAATCATGTAGTATTTTCTTGTACTTCTCACTAGGAAAATTGGCATATTCATCTTTTTTTTTCGAAGATAGCGGCAGGAGCTCTGCCTATTCATTTCAGACGAGAGGAGAGAAACCCAAACACAGTTTTACAAAACGCAATCTAGCCCCCTGCCCGCAAAGCGTGCAGGCAAGCAAACGAAACAAAAAGAGACAGGGGAAGGGAAAAGAGAGTCAACAGGAGCACGTTCATCTTTGTCATGAGCAGTAGTTATGATGGACAAATGACGCGTACATTGTTGAATTGTCTTAGACTGCAATCCATTTATTGTAGCACATTCATTTGATGAAACCTGCTCTTCTAATGCATGCATTAGTTCATGCATAGCATATAGTGTGAGCCAAACCTCTAGAAAAATCCAAAATCCACTAAACTATTCAAATATTGCCTCCCTGTTTCTTCCAATTGCTTGTTAGTGTCTTCACATTGCACAAAATTTTTTGATATCCAAGCCCGGACCAGAACTTCTCCATTAAAACGGTGATCCTTGGGAAATAAAGAGCAGTAGGAGAAACATCGCTGCAGTTGGGATGGTAGATGATCATAGCTAAGCTTCAATGTAGGTAAAATGCCGTCATCTTGTTACAGAGATTTCCATTTCTCCTGAAATGTCCTCCAATGCTCAGAGCTAATATTGGTGTTTAAAAGTGCACCAACACTTTGTGCTGCTTGTGGGTACTGGGTAGCCCTTCAGTGCTTTAGCAATCTGTTGTCCAATAGTGTACAAATCAGGACAATCCTCATAGTTCTCATCAACAAATGCACAAGCCTTGAAGAACAGCCAAAACTCTTTTTCATTCAGACCAAATTCACATGCCTTGAAGAACAGCCGACAGATCTTCTTCGAGTTGCTACTAAAATCATCCAACCAGGTACTGGATTGCGTCTAAGTGGAGCTAACAGTTTATTCCCACATGTCATCTAATACAAGTAGATATCTTTTGCCGCTAATATTCTCCAAAAGGATATCTTGCAGCCTGTTGAAATTGCTTATTTTTTCATGCTGCTGAGTATCTGTACAAACATACTCAAATATCTGGCGTGTCAACCTCACTTCGTCGAAGTTATTGCAAACACGGATCCACATTTGCAAATCAAAATGATCTCTAATTCTTTGAGCAAGGGTTGTTTTGCCCAATCTCCATTGCCAACTATTAGCAGAACATCTAGATTAGTGGATTTTTCACTTATCAACAGGCAACAGCTCCACCACCTTGTCCCTCTCTGCACCCCTGCCATACACCTTGGCGTCAACTGGAAAGGATTTTGTCAGGAGTGTTCTACTGACCGTACTCTGAATCTTATATGTAGTTACCATGGGGCGTGGGATCTGAAGAACACGCTGCACATAATCACCAGTTTTTCGTAATTGACCCTCTATGTCATTGATCCTCTGAGAAATATCATGCTTGTTCTCAAGCACATAATCACCACGTGTTTGCTCCATATCTTCTGTTTTCCTTTTCCTGTGTCGGGCAAGGCCCGACAAGGAACCTGCTTTAGCATGCCATGCTGCTTGAAGAACAGAAGACAGAGTGGATGAAGACGCACGATCTCCCACAGTGTGAGTGCTGACAGCAGAACCAACATTTAGAGCGAGTACAATAAGGCCACGTCAGCCGGCTCTTAACTTGTACTCCCTCCGGTTTGGTAATATCTGTCGTTTTGGACATTGACACGGTCTTCAAAACACAACTTTGACCGCTAATTTTTATTATAATATATTTATAAAACCCAATAAAATTATAATATTATGAAAGTACTTCTCGAGACAAGTCTACCCATATAATTTTCATGTATCCAATTTAAATATTTAAAAATATATCGATAGTCAAAGTTTTGAAAATTTGACCATCACTATGTCCAAAACGACAAATATTACCAAACCGGAGGGAGTACATGTCAGCTTTGGTCTATGTGAAAGAGTGAGAAAAGAGGAGAGAGAAGATAATTAGCTCTTATTTAGTAGCCAGCTCTGCACGGATGCATAGGTAAATCATTTATGTACAAGAGAGAAGAGATAGTTATTGCACAATATCTAGAGACAACTTTTAGGGACAGTTATTATACAAGCTGACTTTTAATTTACTATTTAACCTGCAGTGGGCTTTACTATTGTACTTGCTCTTATCCCTGCATAGGTGAAAGCTCACTTCTCAACTAGTTAATATTAATATTAATAGCTGGCGAATCGGAAAGGGGAGCCACACTTCAACACAACAAAACCAGATATAGAATTTCTGGTAGTAATTGACAGACTTTTTTAAGACGAACTTTTAATGGAGATGTATTCCACTTTTGACGCACCTCGGAAGCACAAACAATCGTGGTAGCATTAACTCCGGGCTCAGTAGGTCACCTACCACGCAGCACAAGCTCGATGGCTGGGACCAAGCAAACTGAGCTCAGTAGGTAAGTGCATGTCACATGCCAAACTTGCATAGCTCGGTTGGGGCTTAATTAGTCATTTTAGTTAAGTAAGGACACTTAATTAGTAACTTAATGAAGTGACTAAATAATTAATATGATTAATTAAAGGACTAATCAAGATGATTAGTTGATGAGCATATTGAGGAGAGGTAGCTTGACTGGAAAAGTTGCCGCTCTCTTGTAGTGTGATTGGTGATACGTGTCATCTGTCATATTTTCTGTAGTTAAGAAAGAATTACTTTTATAAATTTATTTGGAAGAGTACTAGATTTAAATAAACAAATTGAGGGGCTTGAAAATAGAAGGCTTTGAAGTGGAGCACTTCTAATTGTACTCACTCTTGCTAAACCCCCTTTTGCTAGATAATGGATTCGGAGGTCAAGCATCTGGTCAGGATATGGATCCATGTGGAGTGCATTAGATGTTGGCGGCTTTTGGGTAATTAGTATTTATGTAGTATATTTTTGTTGTACTTAAATCATATGTAGTTAATAGCCTGCGTTGCAATGGAATGTAATAAAGTTTCTAATTCAGTCTCTAATTATTGTTTCTGTTACAACACTCTAAATTTAGTTATTAACTGATAAAGTATTGGGTCCGCTCGATGTTTTATTAGCTAATATGCCCAGATTCGTGTAATTATCTTAGAGTAATGACGGTGGTGACTGTCGCTACCGTGGGCTAATTATGCGGATCGCCACACCGGCACACCTCGTCTGGTCTCAGTCATCCTCCGCTTCACCGTGACCTTGCACCGACGTCCTGCAACCATTAAAAAAGGGAACAAATTAGATAACAATATCCAAAATGATATGCCATAATCATCCAATTGCTCAAATTTCAAATCTAATTCAAACCAAACTTAAATCCGAGCACACATTACTTAAATAAAGTCAATTACTCATAACAAAATATGGATAAACCTCCACATAGTCTTTTAGTCGAATATCACTTTTTTTTATCTAAAATTATTTTTTTATCGGATTTAAAGTCGAATACGGATAGTACTGGATATGTACATGGTGCGGATAACATTGATCACGAATTCGCAATGAATACAAAGCGGAATCAATGCGGTACTGAATATTTTTTTTTGTCGGGTATCGCATGAAAACGGATACTTTATATAGCAAACATATAATAATGCTTGATCAACCATATGAGTTCAACATTCAATAGGATTATTGCAATTTAACAAGTCATTTTATCATGAAGTCAACAAAGTTGTGAAGTGTCAAATATTTCTTTATGTTTGGCAAAAGAATAGTGATTACTTACCTCTTCGTTTGCTTTTAAGATTTGTGCAATTTGTATTGAGAAGGGAACATAAAAGCAGTACTTAAAGTTTTTTTTTGTACTTCTAAAGTACATACTCCTAACTCTAACATACCATTTAAATGAACTTATTATACTTATATATCTACTATGAGTAGGGACCAACTAGCAAACGCCGAGAGCTGTTAGAATGTGCACCTCGTTGAACTGAACATGGGTCAACAAGAGAACGCGGAGGGCACAAAGCACAATAAGCCGTTACATCATTCGATTAAAGGAGTAAAGTGAAGGGTAGGCGACGCAAAAGCTTGCCGCTGTTGATGCGCGCGACGGCCACGTACCGGCGTGTAGACACTGGACCTGCAAAGACAGAGACACGGTTAAGGTTTCGGTCAGGCATTTCCGCGTACACATGATGGCCGCGACGCACCAAACGCACCCGACCTGAGCCTGAAATCACGTACGACCAGTCCCCAATGCGTCCGCGCCGTGCCGCCGGGCACCGGAGGTGGTATGCCCTCTTCGGTACGGACGGTAGATAAGCACGCTCATGCCGCGTGGTCGATGATGGCGCGGTCGCATTGCCTACGCAGCGGCGCTGAACCATAGGGAGATCAGGAGAAGAGATGTGCCCGTGCGCGTACGTGCGGCGTGGGGAGAGTGAGTATAGGACGACAAGACGGCGGCGCGACCGCGATGAAGACACCACCGCTATGGCAGGGTCTCGTCTCGTCGTCGGATGGACGAGCGCGTCACGCCCCCTTTCCTGCCGTACCCTCCGTGTTAAATGCGATGTATCGCTCAATGGCACGCCGAATTTCCCGAAAGATCGATGATTTGTCCTGAAGTTGGTCGGTCTTTGATCATTTATCCTATCATACCTAACTGACATACGGATTTTAGGACCATATGTCAGTGAGATATCATAAGGCAAATCATCAAATCCCTCGAATTTCCCTGGTTTATGCTATAAACTTTATACTCAAGCAAGCATGGTTCAAAAAGAAAACAGTCCCGGGGTACAGAAGAAATCGTTCGGAGAGGTTCATTACAATAAGGGGGAGAGATTGCTGCGCTCAGAAACAAAAAACGGTTCAAAATGCTTCACTCGTCATCACCGAAAGTTGTCTTCTTTCCTGCGAAGGAACGTATAAGAATGGTAATTCTACCTTGCATGAATCAAAAGGAAGCAACAAGTGTAACTCGGGGTATTTTGCCATTGATGTAGCAATGGTTTACCTGCCCTAGGTGTACCAGCACTCTGCTTGAAAGGTGTACCCGGCCACCCGGCCTCTGTCACCTCTACCACCTCTCCCACGACCATGGCCGTCTGGAGCCGTGCCTGTTAATGCGTTGTCTGGATATCCTGATAATAAAGCCTTTGGGGCGGAGATAAGATTTGATGGACTGTTTTCTTTCTCTTCTGTCGACAAGCATGTTATCCGCTTACAGTTCTGTAAATCTAATTCCTCTAGGGCCATCACATGTCGCAGCATTAGACACATTAGACATAGCCACTTCCCCACTATTCTACATGACGCAATACGAACGCGTTCAAGAGATGGGAGTGTATTGCAATTTGCAGTTGCCATGTCTTCATGGATATCCTCAGGCATAACATGTGAAGAGAAAAGTTTTTTGCACCTGCATATTTCAAAACTCTTTAAAGAGATAAGTTGCCTGAAACCTTCGAATGAAGTAGATGTTAGATTTCGGCAACCAGGCATCTACTACCAATTCAGTTAGGGACCTCAGCTTATGGAACGACAACATTTACCCATCCACCATCCTCAGTTCATCAGAGTACTTAGAAGCATCGATTATTAATCTTTTGCTGGATGACCCCTCCATCGTTGGAAGTGTTGAAACTCTAGAGATGGATAATTTAGAAACACTAGTTGAAGGCGGTGGAGGGTGTGGCACTAGCAGCTGAGGATATCTGTGGATAATGAATTTCTGAAGACTGGACAGCCATGATTTCTGCTCGATTTTGAATTTCCTGGAGCTCTCAAAAGAGGGAAGACGTGCAACATCTCTCCAGCTTTGGCATTTTAATTAACACCAGCTCCTCCAGTGAAGGAATTAATACTTTTGTTACATTCCTCTTTTCCTCAACTCAAGCTTTCTAAGAAGCTGCAAAGAGGTAAGTGAAGTGGCAAGCCATGTTGGAGAGCTAGCAGTAGCACCATTGTACCAAGATATTTGTAGATGCTTCAGGTTCTTATGTTGGTCAACAGCTTGAATGCCTACAGAGAGACTGCATATTTTGAGAAAATTGACTTTTTACCATTATTAATACGTGGCCTCGCACTTTTACCACCCATTTCATGACGCTCGCCAAAATACCACTCATCTCGATCGCACTTTGCACATTTGCCATTTCTGGGACTTTACACATTTTCAAGCCTTCTTTAACGTATTTCTCGAGTGAATTACCGGATTTGCCCCTGGTAGAAGAACCACTTGGTCGAACTCGAACCAAGCACTTGGTCGAACCACTTGGTCGGTTTCTCTCTCCCGTTCTCGCGGTCGGCAACGGCGACACGAGCGGCGGCGACTGCATCGGCGAGCCGTTTTAAGAAATGGCCTCACTTACGTAAGTGTGCAAGGGAATGTTGGGTGGTCTACGTAAGTGTGCAAGGGCCATCGGGCAGGCAGCGCAGCAGGCGATGTGTAGGTGGTTCGCGGCGCAGCAAAGGGCTCGGGTCGGGCGAGCAGCGTGTAGGCCACACACAGCACGGCAAGTGGCTCAAGCCGTCGCGCGAGCGGCGTGTGGTGCGAGGCAAGAGGGGCGGCACGGTAAGCGGCGCAAAGGCATGGGCCAAGCACGATGGACAGGACGGATACTCAGCACGGTGCTAGTGGGTGCAACAATTTCATGGTGACGAAGCCTTCTAGACCCACCGCAGCCAAAAAGGGGCAAGATGGAGACCCACAGGATCGTCTTCCGGCGGAGGTCTCCCGACACCAGATTCTGGCCGACGCCTCCACAAACCCGAAGATAGCCACGACGATGAGAGCAGGGACGGAACTAGAGAAAAAAATCATCGGGGTTCACCAATTCATCATATATGTGATAACAACTTATTTTTCTTACTATTTGCTTGTTATTTGCCTCCCGGTGTCATAATATTTAGATAAAGGGGGTTCATATATACTATATATATAGACTAACATACAATAATTTTCTTTATATATAGACTAATATACACTATTTTTTTTTTTACCCTGTGTCCTGTGATACTGGGTAGCTTAATGTACTTCCGCCCATGGATGAGAGTGCTGTAGTACAGGAAGAAGGGCGCTTTGCCATGATGCAGAAATATACCTCCTGGAGCCTTGAAGAGTGAAGACGGCGGCAAGGCAGATGGCCGCCGCGCCTTCGCAAACGCCGCACGAGGTCAGCGCGGACGGCAGCATCTCCACGTTGTGGCAGACCTCGGAAATCAAGCTCACGATTGTTGATGAGGAGAGTCAGGAACTCATGTCCTGTATTTGTGTCAGAGCAATGCTTCGGTTCGAGCTTGCCGAATGGTGTTCACGCGTGTATTTATAGGATGGAACATGCCAACCCAAACAGTGGCAAACCTAACCAGAATATTGGCAGTTGAGGAGATGAATATGATAGTGAAGCAAGCTCAACTACCGAAGCAAAGAAAGCGACCTGTCCGTGTCCAAACGAGTCAAGTTGAGGACGTGATCCGGGCAAGAATGACTAATAGACCGGGTCAAGTTTGTCTGTTTGAGGCGAGGAGGAGACCCGGCCGGAACGATGCCAGCCATGGGTTACAGCAAGAACAAACGAGTGCTACATGGCAGCGGAATAATGAAGGCGAGGGTAGATCGGATGGAACTAAGATTAACAGAGGCATTCCATTTTATAGTAAGGTTCAAAATGCTGACAAAATTTTGAAAATTTTAGCCGAGATTTTGGATTTTGGTTGGGGATGAGATTTCAAATCCCGACGGAATAAAAAAAAATTCAAATTGCTCCGTCATTTCAGAAATTTAGACAAATTTCGCCGAGATTTCGGTCTTTCAGACCGAAATTGTTTGAAAATTGACCCGATTTGAGGTTTCTAGGACCGGAATACATGTGAAAATTTTTACATATACAAATCATGTATAAGAGCCTACTCTATCGCAAAGTCTATTGAGTTTATATGGTTAGGAGACTTAGATCTCATGCAAGGAACACGGGTTGGAGTCCTGGTACTGGTAGCAGCAAAAAATTTTGAGCAGCGCTTCTATGTTTTTCCTTCCAATACAAATCGCCAGCATCTACCCTGCATGCAATAATAGCTACAATATTTTATAGCATCAGGAGACCATTTGACAGTGTTGGAAAATGATGGAAATTTCGGTTTTGCCTCCCTGAAAAATACCGGATTTCAAATGTGCTTTTGAATTTTGTCCGAAATACCGAAATTTCGCCCACCTCCGAGATGTGTCCGAAAACAAAATTTCAAACCTTGTTTTATACTAGTGAAGAGATCAGTACAAAGAAATCATAAATCAAATTAACAACGCACACGAACTCTGCGTCTCCATATCCCTAAAAACGATTTACAATGCAAACATACGATACGCAACTCCGTATGCACCCACAAACAAGTGACTACCATCGCAGACATACAACAAAAGGTGCCAAATAGTGGCATGAATGAACTGGACACACACGAATACATAAGGGCGTGGCATCTACTAGCATGGTGTGCCTTATAGCTACTATTTCAGGGCGGCAAAGGCAAAACCCCCGAGGCCAGCGACGAAGATGAGAGGCAAGACAGAGAACCAGAGGATCTTCTTTCCGATGATACGCCGGCTTTCGAGGTCGGTTGACACCCAGAAGCTGAACGAAGCCTTCACAAGCCCGAAGATAACCACTGCGATGAGATATCGTAGTACAAGCAAGAGAGCGCCTTGATGTGGTGGAGAAATACGCCGTTGGGCTCCCTAAAGATGGCCAACTACAGCGCCGCCTCTACCTCGAGGACGTCACACAGGATCAGCGCCCCCAGCAGCTTCTCCCCGTCGCGGCAAGCCTCCGAGATCGCGTCTACTACGCTGCTCAGCGAATACAAGTCTACAAGCCAAGGGGTTCCAATCAACCAATTTGATAAGTACAGAAGTGTAACAGCTAAAAAACCGAGCTAACGTGGTTTAGGAGTTCTAGACATTTCTGTTCAGAACAATGCTCTTTTGTTAAAGAAAAGCTCAATAAATTTTTCAATAATGTGTTTGCCATAATTTAGAACAGTCATGTGTTTTGCCATAACGTATTTCTGTTCAGAACAATGCTCTTTTGTTAAAGAAAAACTCAATAAATTTCCGGGGACAAGATTCCAAATCCCGACGAAATAAAAAAAATTAAATTGCTATAGTAATTTCAGAAATTCAGATAGATTTCACCGAGATTTCGGTCTTCCGGACCGAAATTGCTTAAAAATCAACTAGATTTGAGGTTTGTAGGACCGGAATACATGTGAAAAAATTTATATATGAAAATCATGTATATGAGCCTACTCTATCACAAAGTCTATTGAGTTTAGATGGTTAGGTGAAATAACCCGATCAATTAACTAATTAATTGAAATTGTAAAAGCAATCAATTGAGCAATCAACAGAGTGATTAAAAGATAATGCTAGTAAATCAATCATCAGATTAAATTAAATCAATCACCAAAGAATTATTATTACAAGATAATCAATACAAACTGAATATGGAAAGAAAAAAAAAGTAAATTACAACACCAACGAACATTAATTTCAACTTTTAAATTTCAATTACATGAATGATTAGTACAACTCCTAATACAGAAAAAAGAAGATTACAAAAATAATTATCGAATCACCGTTGCCCTCTGATCTTCCTTCATCAAAACCTGTAAAAAGAAATCCAAACAGACATTAGATTGAAGTTAAAGAAAGCAAATAAATAAATGAATTAAGTTAGAATTGCCATCAACCTGTAAATTTAAGTTATCGCTCAATCAGGTACCCGATATTGTCCGGGTGCCAATTCAGCACCCCTTGCGATTTAAAATTGCATCACTCGGCAATAACAAACATGTTCAAGTTGTAGAAGCTCGTATTCTAAAATATCGCGCGATAGAAATATTCCACCCTTAGTAAAACAGTAAAAAGTTTACAGTGACCAAGGATAAGGTCAAATGACTGTGCCAATAGGCCAGCTCAACTCCTTCCAGAATCAGCCGAGCAACCCTTAAAACTCCCAGCCAAGGCCAAGCTCAAACGAAGCCATAACAAAGCAAAGCAACCAGTAGCAAACCATCAGCCAAAATAGGAGCAAGTAATCTCCAGCGCACCCCAAACCATAGCTAAGAAGAGAACCTAAGTACAGAGAGCACCCATTTAGGACCCAGAGCAAAAGCAAAGCCGTGACCAGTGCAAGAAGCAAAGGAGTCAGAGGTCCAGAAGGGGGGAGCTAGGTCGGCCAAGGAGCAAGAACAAAAGACTCAAGCACATAGCCAAAACCTCAGCAACCTCATAACTCCATTTCATAAATCCATACCACTTTTAGCATCAGAGTTCCCTAGTAAGTAGCTTCTTTTGCTTTAAAGCCCATCATAGAATCATCTCAGTAGAAGAGTTCCCTTTGACAATAGCATAGTTAATCATCGTCAATCTCAGTTGAGTGATAGATTTAGGGAAGGAAGCGATGTGCGTGTCTTCAACAGTTCATACCCATAGGTACAAAGGTCTGGGTTTCATCACAATCGCAGCCAAACCCACACATCAACCATAAATTGGTATCATTGACTGGCTCATAATTTTAATATGTAGCATCATATAGTTGCATGGTAGGATTAAGCCGATTAAAAAAAACAATAAATAATCATTGCAATCCTAATGGGTTTCAAGTAATTTACCCCAAAAAGTAATCATCATCAACATAAACCATTCATCG
This sequence comes from Rhipidocladum racemiflorum, assembly GCA_036346355.1. NCBI lineage: Eukaryota > Viridiplantae > Streptophyta > Magnoliopsida > Poales > Poaceae > Rhipidocladum > Rhipidocladum racemiflorum. The sequence goes on from CM070575.1 coordinate 6,147,170, forward strand.
CCAACACTATTCTTTTCCATTCGTCACATTCCAGGTAACTAATCACATATGTCGCAGTAGCCTCAATATAAGAAATAGAAGTATCAAGAGTCAAATAGAAGATAAAGATCCTGGAAAATCTAGTTGTCTCAAATCGAAGCGTTTGCAGAGTGGCATTGTACGTGCCCACAGATCTCTCACACTCCCCTGCGTGTGACAAATTCGTGAGTATCACCACGCTATCGCCAATCTGCCATCCAGCTTGGTTCTCAAATCATCATCGAACCGTATTCATTATCAACCCAAATTTATTCAGGGCATCACCATGAACCAGAGCATAACTAAAATCAAAGCTTTCAATTAAGTAATCAAACATCATGGAGGGACAAATGATCAGATAAACTATTTGTTCAAATGATGGAAAGTTTGTCATGGTAGGATAATGATCTATGGTATTTTTGTAAACATCAAAAACTAGAAACTAGTTTTGACGCGAGCGAGTTATTTATATAATCTGCTAAGTGCATGGAGTTGCACGTAGATAGGGGGAGTTCTCGCTTGGGTCGGGTTAAGGACAGAACGTAGTGTCTGTTAAATCCAAGTCATCTGTGCAACCACAAGTGCTATTATGGGGTGGCCTTAACCTAGTAAGTTGCTTAAGTCTAGCTTTGCACATTGGAAGCCCAAAGTGGTACGGGCATTCTGGGATAATTTACTCACCGAGATATTGAGAATAACACTTGCTAATACAATAGTGCATGCTTTACTATGGGGGGAAAGGACGCGACAGGACGTAAACTATTGTTAATATTGTGTGTACGAGTCTAGATTTTTGAATTGGTGAAAAGTTAGGTCTAGGCAATGAAACAGTTCTTATCATGACTTCTCTTCCACACACCAGAGAAAGTGTGAAAATAGAGGCAACGAGAGTTAGTCATGTCTTATGGGTAAAGTTGTGCTCCTTTACAGAGTTTAAATCTTTTCAAAAAGCCGCTCTTACAGTCATGAAAAACTTGGTGCACCAACACTAGTTAGAATTGTTGGTACTTTAACAAAAGGGTTGAATCAAAAAAAAAAAAAAAATTGGTGGAAAGACTTATTTCAGTTTTTATGCTAAGAATGGCAAAGTTGATCGATACTCACAATCATAGGGGATTATGAGTTGTTATATTTTATGCTATTCATACTTGCTATTTACATACCTATCACTACTACAAAAAGGTTTATATTAGACGCATCATCACAAACGGTTTTGATAAACCGTCTATGATAAGGAATATCAGAGACGGTTCTAAAGTGCAACCGTCAGTGACAACATCACAAACGGTTCTAAAGTGCAACCGTTAGTGATATACAACAATATCACAAACGGTTATCACAGATGGTTTTATTATAAACCGATGGTTTTATTATAAACTGTCTGTGATGACTCCTGTAGTCATCACAAACGGTTTTATTTAGAAACCGTATATGATATAAATGCACATCACAGACGTTTTTAACCAAAAACCGTATGCTATTTACATACCTCAATTTTACCGTGACTTGGAAAATTCGGAGCATCCATGTCATGGTAAATTCGGAGTATGAGAATACTAAAATCAGTGTTCGGGTGCTTTGTGAGGTTAAGGGGAGGGGGACATGTTATATTTCAAATGCGGTCGTACCAACACTACAATACTAAATCATGTAAGAACTCCAAAGTTAAGCGTGCTCAGGCGAGCGTAGTACTAAGATGGGTGACCTCTTGCTCGTATTGCGTTAAAATCGGTGATAGAACTCATTAGTTAAGCGTGCTTGGGCGAGAGTAATACTAACTAGGATGCGTTATGTTTATTAGTAGTGTTGAATCAGTGTCGGTTATGCATATCACAGATCCAAGAACCGTATGTGGTGTGTATTTTCACAGACAGTTCATAAACCGTATGTAATATGCAATGATTATCACTGACGCATAGTTACAGACGGTTCGAAAAACCATTTGTGATGACGGTTTTGAACCGTCTGTAATGCCCTTTTCTGTAGTAGTGTATCAAACTGCTCTTATAAATTTTGTTTACAATCTACTACTTGATATTTATGTTTCACTCTCACTTTAAGCAAATAGACATGATAGTCATTTCCTTTGATATAACCCAACATTTAATTATAATTATGGTACACTATAAATCTTACTGAGTACAAATATACTTACCATTGCTTGTTAATATTCGGCGGGAGAAGAAGACGCAATCCCCAACGACTTTTATTTTACCACATTTTGCGGAGAATACAGTGGTGATTTCTCCTAGGCATGTCCTTGTCAGCTGCCTGTGGAATATTATGGGCTAAGGTATATTGTTATATTTTTGTATCTTCCGCTACACTTTATTCGGTCCTTAAGGCCTTATTTATAAAGAATGTTCTATTAATGTATTTATATGGATGTGATAGTAATATTGTAAATATACATACTAGTCACTTATCGTAGGAATAGTACAGTATACACATAAAAAAAATTAATATTTCACATCAGAAGAAAGAGTCTCGACGTCATATGCATGCGATTTTATACTAGTGCAGATATCAGTAAAAAAAAAGAGTGTATAAATCACATCACATTAAACAACACACACCAACTCTGTGTCTCCGTATCCCTGTAAACGATTTGCTATGCAAATATACAGTACACAACTCCGTATGCACCCACAAAGGAGTAGTCACGTGATCACAATTCGACAAAAGGTGCTAAATAGTGACATCGATGAATTAGACACACACACACACACTAATACACAATAAAGCCGTGGCATCCAGCATTGTGTGCACCATAGCTACTATTTCGAGGCAGCAAAGGCAAAACCCCCTAGGCCAGCAGCGACAATGAGAGGCAAGACGGAGAACCCGAGGATCTTCTTCCCGACGGCGCGCCGGTTTTCGAGGTCGGCCGACACCCAGAAACCGAAGAAAGCCTCCATAAGCCCGAAGATCACCACGGCGATGAGAATAGCATAGTACAAGTAAGAGAGCGCCTTGCCGTGGTGGAGAAATACGCCGCTAGGCTCCCTGAAGATGGCCAGCCACAGCGCCGGCGCTGCCTCGAGGACGCTGCACAAGAGTAGCGCCCCTGGCAGCTTCTCCCCGTCGCGGCAGGCCTTCGAGATCGCGCGTACCACACTGCTCAGCGAATCCATGTCTACTGGCACTGTACAATTTGTGTGCTGTGTCTGTGTGTCACAAGGGAACATGCTTGGTTTGAGGTCTGAGAGCTTTGGAGAATGGTGCAATGGAGAGACAGACAGAGCTTGCTGTGGTGGTTATTTGTAGCGCAATGGAGAGAGAGCTTGGTGCCGAAGCCGACGCACTAGAATGGCGCAACCCGACGAAACTCAACAGTAATGAACAGATAAATTCTGGTGCCGAACCCGATCTGTATTGTCACAAGGCGAAGCTTGGTAAAAAAATTGGAGATGAAGCGGTGCGTGCGCTACATATCCTTCAGTTGCTGGGGTTTTGCTGTCTCACTCTTGTACCTCCTCTGTTTGTTACTCAAGTCACAGCAGCGGACTGCTTGAACCAAAGCTTCCCAAGTTATGTATCATGACACGCCGACATTGTTCATCGTCTTTTTTGTTCGTTCATTCATCTGGTATATCTTGCTGACCTCAACAGCTAGCTATCCGATATTCATGTGTTGCATTTGCTCTTATATGGTAGATATTTATAATTTTTTTAAACACATCAGTCGATTAACAACGGAAGACGGGGTGCTGAATTAAGTAGCGAAAGATGGCTCGAATCCTCTTTAATTTGTTTCAGGGCATCAATAACTCTTCTTCTTCTTCTTTTGAGAAGCAAGCGGAAATGTCACCAGAGAGTAAACTACTGAACAGAACTAGTGGTAAAGAATAGGAGCATAAGACAGCCAGACCATGGCAGTGTAACATCCCAAATTTCACCAAATTGAAGTACAAAGCCAACAAGTTGCTTTCCTGAGATTTTTGTGAATTATCATAATTTTCATGCATTTTCTGAAATTTTTTTTGGCATTTCAAGAAAATGCTTTTCAATAACCAAGTTAATGATTATGATTTTAGTTGTAAATTCAAATCATCACAAAGTCTGGAGATATTTTATTTAAGTTGTAAATAATCCAGAGGACCTCTCCAAAAAGTTTGATACATTTTTTAATTTAGTTGATGCTTCTGAAAAATCAAAATATTACATAATGTATTAAAACAGAAGCACTAAAAAAAGTTTCAAGAGAATCATGGGGCTAATTATGCTCTGAAAGTTTTTAAAGAAACACTAGCACTACCTCAGGATCATCCTCAAAAAATTTCATAAAATTTGAAGCTGGTTTAATAGCTTCAAAAATTCCAGAGGCCCCCAACTACAAATTTAAACTTAATTGAAAAATCTGTTAAATCCGAAATTGAAAATCGACTTTGTCCAAAAGCCGTGTCCTCTACTGGGACGTGTATTTAGCTAAATCCGCCTTCCCTACTCAGTCTCTCTTTCTCTCTCTTCCTGGCGCTGGGCCCCACCTGCCAGCCGCACCCCTCCACCCAGTGCGCGCTCCGCGCCACGCTCCTCCAGTTCAGGGCAGTCATTTATCATTAATACCCTTAGATCGGAAGTCAATTCCCTCCAATAAGCACCACAACATTTTGTCAATTTAGGCCTTTCAATTAAGACCAACTCTTCCTAATAAGCAATTGAGACCTCCATTAAATTCCGCATCTTTACCAATGTCAGCTTCTTAAGGAATGGAAGCATTTCATGAAAGGGAATAATTCGCCATTCCCTGCAGCTCTCTAGATGAAGTGCCTGCAGTGGGATAACCGAGACATTATTGGCAAGCCAGGTTGGGGAGGTAGCAGCACTGTACCCAGTTATTCGTAGATGTCTGAGGTTCTGATGTGGTTGGAGACCCTCAATAACATCTTTTGTTCTTTGTAGTTCAAGGCTCGTGCTGCTATCATCCCATGACAACTCTTCAAGATGCTCTTTGTCTAGCAAGCTTGCGCCACTAGCCTCTTCTGTAGTCTTCTTTTTTTGAAACTTAGGACTGGAGCTCTTTCAATTCATTAAGAAGAAGTAAAACCTCCGAAGAAGAAAATACAAAGGTAACAACCACTGAAAAGCAAAAACGCAACCCTCGGCCAACACCACTGAGTTAACCCGCCAGCGCGGCTTACAAACTGAACAGAAAACTACACCACTCTCGGCCGCAGCGAAACCGCCTACCGCCCTGAGCGCCGCCACAAGGCGCCACAAGCCACAGCTGCGGGCACACCAACACTACCATGGAACTGCTCGAAGAGCTAATGCGCCTCCTCCAGCTTTGTCGCCTTTCCCCCGGTCGTGCACGCCTTCTGGAGTTCCCCGGAATCCACCGAAAACGCAGCCCTCGATGGAACTTGATCTCCAACTCCGACGACCTCGCCTCCTCCTCCTACTCCTCCTGCACAGCTTCCTACGCTACCACCTCAGATACACCTCAGAACCTCCGATGACCTTGTCTCCTCCTCCTACTCCGACGACCAAAACACTGAAACCCGCCGCAGATAAAAAGGGTCTGCCGGCGGCTTCCTTCGCTCCCACCTCGGCCACCACTCACAGGATCTGCCGCAGGCAACACCCGCCTCACCATCAGCGTCGCGGAGCCTCGCCGGCGGAGAGGAGGAGCCTCGTCGTAACCACTATGCACCATCCCGTCGCCCATTGCCCGTGAGCCCCACCTGTCGCTGGGGAGGGAGCTCACCGCCCGATCGCCCGACCGCAACTCGCCCAAAACGGCGGATCTTGAGGGAAGAAGGCCCTAGATCTGGAAGAGATCAATAACCCTTGTCACTGAGACTGAGAATCCCCACACCGCCGTGCAGCCCCTATCGCGCTGAGCTCGCGGCGTCGACTTCGCCAGCCCCGAGGACGGCAACGAAGTCGGTCGGCATCCTGCCCAGAACCGGCGACCGCACCCTGCCCAGAACCGGCATCCTCCACCTCCTCTCGCGTCGACAACGAAGAAACGAGTGATCGCATCCAGCCCAGAACCGGCGGATCTTGAGGGGAGAAAACTAGATCTGGAAATGGACACACTAGTCCTTGCCTGCTCGACGCTGGGCCAGATCAACATCCACACCCCCACGCTGACTCCACCGCGCTATCTCCGCCGCGTCGACTTCGCCAGCCCCAAGGCCGGCAACGAGGAAGACGACCGGCCTTCTCCTCCTCCGTTAGGGTGGGAGAAGCAACGCCAGAGGAAAAAAAAAAGGAAAAAGGAAAAAAATGGAGGGAAGGTCCCGCCGCCACCGTCGATGAGCCGGAGGCCACCAGCGGCGGCGGCGAGGGAGCAGGTGAGGAGGGAGGCTCCCTTGGCTGGGCCCTTGGTGTCACCTCCATGGTCGCCTTGGGGCGACTGCGGAGGCTCATCAGACAGATATTTTTTGCACTCTTCCAGATCAATCCTCTTCTTTAGTCTTCACATTTTCAAGTTGAGAAATTCCGAGTATTACAAGCTAATTCATAGATTGAAGTTGACTAATCTCAAAATTGTCAAAATTTTGAGCCTTGAATTTTAGTTCCTGAAGTGAGGTCTTGTTGCCAACACAAACTATTGCACAGTGCACTTTCTCATGAGCAATAAGATGACGCAAATTAACAAGATTATTCAGACCAGTAGGTATATCAAGATTTCCTGAAATGCCCACATCTAATACTTGAAGACGATAAAATCTTGTCAAAGCTTGAGGAAAAGCATTGTTGTTGTAGTCTGCATATTCCAATCTATTTGTGTTGGAGACAAACAAATTCAAGATAACGAAGACGATATGGCTTTAAAATACCGAGTATAGAGCCAGCATAAACTCTTACGGATCGTAAAGTTTTGGCCTCCCCACACAAAGTTAGGAAGGATCTCATCAAATTTACACTGCTTGGGCCAAAGAACATCAAGGTCCACAACTTTTGCAAAGGCCTAATCATCTATAGTATTTTCTTGTACTTCTCACTGGGACAATTGGCATGTTCATCTTTTTTTTCGAAAATAGCGGAAGGAGCTCTGCCTATTCATTTCAAACGAGAAGAGAGAAACCCAAACACAGTTTTACAAAATGCAATCTAGCCCCCTGCCCGCAAGGCGTGCAGGCAAGCAAACGAAACAAAAAGAGACAGGGGAAGGGAAAAGAGAGTCAACAGGAGCACGTTCATCTTTGTCATGAGCAGTAGTTATGATGGACAAATGACGCGTACATTGTTGAATTGTCTTAGACTGCAATCCATTTATTGTAGCACATTCATTTGATGAAACCTGCCCTTCTAATTCATGCATTAGTTCATGCATAGCATATAGTGTGAGCCAAACCTCTAGAAAAATCCAAAATCCACTAAACTATTCAAATATTGCCTCCCTGTTTCTTCCAATTGCTTGTTAGTGTCTTCACATTGCACAAAATTTTGTGATATCCAAGTATCCAAGCCCGGACCAGAACTTCTCCATTAAAACGGTGATCCTTGGGAAATAAAGAGCAGTAGGAGAAACATCGCTGCAGGTGGGATGGTAGATGATCATAGCTAAGCTTCAATGTAGGTAAAATGCCGTCATCTTGTTGCAGAGATTTCCATCTCTCCTGAACTGTCCTCCAATGCTCAGAGCTAATATTGGTGTTTAAAAGTGCACCAACACTTTGTGCTGCTAGTGGGTACTGGGTAGCCGTTCAGTGCTTTAGCAATCTGTTGTCCAATAGTGTACAAAGCAGGACAATCCTCATAGTTCTCATCACCAAATGCACATGCCTTGAAGAACAGCCAAAACTCTTTTTCATCCAGACCAAATGCACATGCCTTGAAGAACAGCCGACAGATCTTCTTCGAGTTGTTGCTAAAATCATCCAACCAGGTACTGGATTGCGTCTAAGTGGAGCTAACAGTTTATTCCCAAATGTCATCTAATACAAGTAGATATCTTTTGCCGCTAATATTCTCCAAAAGGATATCTTGCAGCCTGTTGAAATTGCTTATTTTTTCATGCTGCTGAGTATCTGTTCAAACATACTCCAATATCTGGCGTGTCAGCCTCACTTCGTCGAAGTTAGTGCAAACACAGATCCACATTTGCAAATCAAAATGACATCTAATTCTTTGATCATTGCATACAAATATAGAAAGGGTTGTTTTTCCCACACCTCCATTGCCAACTATTAGCAGAACATCTAGATTAGTGGATTTTTCACTTATCAACAGGCAACAGCTCCACCACCTTGTCCCTCTCTGCACCCCTGCCATACACCTTGGCGTCAACTGGAAAGGATTTTGTCAGGAGTGTGCTACTGACCATACTCTGAATCTTTTTTGAAAGAGAGGCAGGAGCGCTGCCATTCATTGAGAGCAAGAGAGGAAAAACAGTCTAGTACAAAGACAATAACCTAAGGGACAACCTAGGGAACAAAAAACAGAGGCTTAAAAACGCTAGAGGGGACCACGAGGGCCTAGAGGAAAGGGAAAGGAACGCTAGAGGGGACCACGAGGGCCTAGAGGAAAGGGAAAGGACTCAAAGCCGGCATAGCCAGACAACGGCTCTTAAAGTTTTCTAATGTAGCATGCACAACTTTCAGCACCGAACAATGATTGTTGTTGAAAACCCTTGCGTTGCGTTCCTTCCAAAGGTTCCAAAGACCGTAAATGATCAGGCCATCGAGGTAGCGACGATCTTTTTTGGAGACTCCCCGTCGTATTAGAGACCACCAGTCAATCAACCTGTCCTGGCCTGGAGCCGGCGCCAGCGCCAATCTTGGGCCAGAGAGGAGCGAGATCCAGAAACTGTGGGCAAAACCACAGGAGAAGAGCAGGTGGGGGCCTGTTTCAGGAGAGAAGAAACATAGGCTACAGAGAGGGTTGTGGGGCCATTCTTTTCTTGCCAGGTTATCTGCAGTGTGAATTTTATTCTGTAGGGCCAGCCACGCAAAGAATTTGCACTTTTCTTCAGCTTTTGCACAACCCTGAATCTTATATGTAGTTACCATGGGGCGTGGGATCTGAAGAACACGCTGCACATAATCACCAGTTTTTCGTAATTGACCCTCTATGTCATTGATCCTCTGAGAACTATCATGCTTGTTCTCAAGCACATAATCACTACGTGTTTCCTCCATATCTTCTGTTTTCCTTTTCCTGTGTCCGGAAAGGCCCGACCAGGAACCTGCTTTAGCATGCCATGCTGCTTGAAGAACAGAAGACCGAGTGGATGAAGACGCACGATCTCCCACACTGTGAGTGCTAACAGCAGAACCAACACTTATCCCTGCATAGGTGAAAGCTCACTTCTCAACTAGTTAATATTAATAGCTGGCGAATCGGAAAGGGGAGCCACCACTTCTACACAACAAAACCAGATATAGAATTGCTGGCAGTAATTGACAGACATTTTTAAGACGAACTTTTAATGGAGATGTATTCCACTTTTGGCGTACCTCCTTGGATCTCTCGTTGGAGTCGGTAGTAGTCGAGCTCGTCCATAACGTCCTCGGCGTAGTAGAGTAGCTGCCTCAGATTATCCCCTCCCTCGGGCTTCAGCAACCAGAATACCAATATATTGCATCGTAGACTTGAGATTACCCACGTCACCGGCAAGATCAACTTCACGGCTCCACGTACGCTTCCATCTTTTCAGTAAAGAGGCTCCCGAGGATGGTTTGCACCACCCAACCCATCACACCACAGCGCCCCCCCCCCCCCCCCCCCCCCCAAATGGTCTTCGATTGCCAAGTGAGCTGTACACAGTAGCAGTTCTTGCACAACCAAGGGGAAGCAAATAAATGAAATGAATGGGGGCAGGGAGTGGAGCGAAGGAGTCTAGAAGAGGACAGCATGAATGCTGAAGGAAGCATCGGAGAAAGCAGGAAGCAACATCGCACAACGGATAACGGGCCAGAGGAGGGTTAAAAGGGTTGACTAGTGCGCTGCGTGCCAATTGGAGAACTTGTGTACAGTAGTGTTACTACAGTATACAGCAGTTGTAAGCAAGAAGGGGAGGAAATTTTCACCTTTTTAGGTCTCGACATTTTTTTTTTAAATTTGATCTCCTTTCAAATAAATTTAGAAAAACAATCCCATCCTCGATCGCGAAAGACATGACAGGTGTCATCTACCGCGCTCCATACCGCGGAAGCACAAACAATCGTGATAGCAGTAACTTTGGGCTAAGTAGGTCACCTACCACGCAGCACAAGATCAATGGCTGGGACCAAGCAAACTGAGCTCAGTAAGTAATTGCATGTCCTCTTTGGCAGAGTAGTCCTCTTTCTGTAACAGGTGTTGGTGTTGGTTTTTGTTTTGGTCCATTAGCTGGCCGTGTCTACCCCGTGTTTCGTGTACCTGAACTTCTTTCTTCTTAATTGATTGCGGGCAGAGCTCCTGCCTTACCTTTCAAAAAAAAAAAAAAAAGTAATTGCATGTCACATGCCGAACTTGCATAGCTCGGTTAGGGCTTAATTAGCCATTTTAATTAAGTAAGGACACTTAATTAGTAACTTAATGAAGTGACTAAATAATTCATATGGTTAATTAAATGACTAATCAAGATGATTAGTTGATGACCATACTAAGGAGAGGTAGCTCGGAAAAGTTGCCGCTCTCTTGTAGTGTGAATGGTGATACGTGTCATCTGTCGTATTTTCTGTAGTTAAGGAAGGATTATTTTTATAAATTTATTTGGAAGAGTACTAGGTTTAAATAAACAAATTGAGGGGCTTGAAAATAGAAGGCTTCAAAGTGGAGCACTTCTAATTAATTGTACTCAGTCTTGCTAAACCCCTTTTCGCTAGATAATGGATTCAGAGGTCAATCATCTGGTCGGGATATGGATTCTTGTGGAGTGCATTAGCTGTTGGCGGCTTTTGGGTAATTAGTATTTATGTAGTATATTTTTGTTGTACTTAGATCATATGTATAATTAAAGTACTGAACCTATAGCCTGCGTTGCAATGGAATGTAATAAAGTTTCTAATTCAGTCTCTAATTATTGTTTGTCTTGCAACACTCTAAATTCAGTTATTAATTGATAAAGTATTGGGTCCGCTCGATGTTTTATTAGCTAATATGTCTAGATTCATGTAATTATCTTAGAGTAATGACGGTGGTGACTGTCGCTACCATGGGCTAATTATGCGGATCGCCACACCGGCACACCTCATCTAGTCTCAGTCATCCTTCGCCTCACCGTGACCTTGCACCGTCTTCCTGCAACCATCAAAAAAGGGGAACACATTACATAGCAATATCCAAAATGATATGCAATAATCATCCAATTGCTCAAATTTCAAATATAATTCAAATCAAACTCAAGTCCGAGCACACCTCACTCAAATAAAGTCAATTACTAATCACAAAATATAGATAGATCTCCACATAATCTTTCGGTCGAATATCACTTTTTTATCTAAAATTATTTTTTTACCGGATTTAGAGTCGAATACGGATAGTACTAGATATGAATATGATGCGGATAATATTGATCACGAATTCGAAATGAATACAAAGCGTAATCAATACGGTACTGAATATTTTTTTTGTCGGATATCGCGTGAAAATGGATACTTTATATAGCAAACATATAATAATGCTTAATCAACCATATGAGTTCAACATTCAATAGGATTATTGCAATTTAACAAAGTCATTTTATCATGTAGTCCAACAAAGTTGTGAAGTGTCAAATATTTTTTTATGTTTTGCAAAAGAATACCAGGTATTCACGTAGGTAAGTGAAAGCATATTCTTGTATGTCAAGCTCTGGTGGTGGTTGACACCGGCCGATGGGATGGCGGATGGGACGACAATATATAGGAGGGTGAAGCCATGGAGGGAGAGCCTAACTTGGGCTATTTGGTTGGGCCCAATTGAAGCTACAGAGCGTGTGCTGAAAATAAATAAATAAATAAATAAATAAATATATATATATATATATATATATATATGAAGTTTTTAAGAGGTGCTTCTATGCTTTTCTTTTTTAAAGTTACACAAATATTAAAGCATGAATGAATGATAGATAGTGATTACTTATCTGTTTATTTGCTTTAAAATTTGGGCAATTTGTCTTGAGAGGGAAAACATAGAAACAGTACTTCAAGTTTTTTTCCTATACTTCTAAAGTACATACTCCCAACTCTAACATACCATTTAAATGAACTTATTATACTTATATATAGTGTTTGTATGATATATCTACTATGAGTAGGGACCAACGAGCGAACGCCGAGAGCTGTTAGAATGTGCACTGTAAATCGCTGAACTGAACATGGGTCGACAAGAGAACGCGGAGGGCACAAAAAAAGGGGGCCGTTGACCTCATCACCGGCGCCTTAATTGTTTTGCCCTTGTTTCCGTTTGTGGCTCCGGCGTCTTTAGTCCTTTCCTTTTTCTCTTCCTTTTGCCTCGCTTTTTTCTTTTGTCGTGCTGTGTTGCCTTCTTAGTTTTCGTTGCTCGCTTGTGAACTTTGTTCTGAACCGCTCTCTCTTTAATGAATCGGCAGAGCTTCGTTCCCAAAAAAAAAAAAAATAATAATAAGCCGATGGAATCGTTACATCATTCGATTAAAGGAGTAAAGTGAAGGGTAGGCGACGCAAAAGTTTGCCGCTGTTGATGCGCGCAACGGCCACGTACCGGCGTGTGGACACTGGACCTGCAATGACAGAGACACGGTTCAGGTTTCGGTCAGGCATTTCCGCGTAAACATGATGGCCGCGACGCACCAAACGCACCCGACCTGAGTCTGAAATCACGTACGACCAGTCCCCAATGCATCCGCGCGGTGCCGCTGGCACCGGAGGTGGAATGCCCCCTTCGGCACGGACGGTAGATAAGCACGCTCACGTCAGGCGTGCCGCGTGGTCGATGATGGCGCCGTCGCATTGCCTTCGCAGCGGCGCTGAACCACAGGGAGAGGAGAAGAGATGTGCCCGTGCGCGTATGTGCGGCGTGGGGAGAGGAGTGAGTAGGACGACAAGACGGCGGCGCGACCGCGATGAAGACACCGCCGCCGCCGCTATGGCAGCCAGGGTCTCGTCTCGTCGTCGGATGGACGAGCGCGTCACGCCCCCTTTCCTGCCGTCTTCTAACGAATCCTCCGCCTTAAATGCGATGTATCGCTCAATGGCATAGCGAATTTCCCTGGTTTATGCTATAAACTTTACACTCAAGCAAGCATGGTTCAAAAAGAAAAAAGTCCCGGGGTACAGAAGAAATCGTTCGGAGAGGTTCATTACAATAAGGGGGAGAGATTGCTGCGCTCAGAAACAAAAAACGGTTCAAAATGCTTCACTCGTCATCACCGAAAGTTGTCTTCTTTCCTGCGAAGGAGCAACACATGTATAAGAATGGTAATTCTACCTTGCATGAATCAAAAGGAAGCAACAAATGTAACTAGGGGTATTTTGCCATTGATGTAGCAATGGTTTACCTGCACTATGTGTACCAGCACTCTGCTTGAAAGGTGTACCCGGCCACCCGGCCTCTGTCACCTCTGCCACCTCTTCCACGACCATGGCCACCGTCGCGTCCGCGGCCTCCATCACGTCCCCAGCCTCTACCTCTTCCACTGGCCCTACCATGTCTCTCACTACTAAAGCCACCATCTCTATTGTTTGGTCTAGGTTTCGCTTCATCAACATACAAGCTGAAGCCACCAAGGTAGGACTCAGATCCGTTCAGCTCAAATGCTTTCTATTTTTTTTTTTGAAAAAGAGAAGAAGAAAGCATAGAGTTACAATGTAGCAAGGCAAATAGGTAACCAAACAAGGGGGAGCAGGCAACAGCAAAGAAAAAAGAAATGCCCGACAGAGCAATCTACTTAAGGGCCGACTGACAGCTAAACCAGTGGCTACACGGTTGTGATTGGTTTTCTTGCCAATTGGTAGCTACAAACTTCCTGTAGGATTTGCTTGACGGCCGTGAACACCGAAAAGTTGATTATTGAAGATGCGAGCATTGCGATACTACCGGAGGAATCCTGATCATTAAAATCCATGTATGCTATCCTGCATAAACCAAGCAAGCCACTTGTCACTAACAAGAGTGCTGAGAAATTTTACGGTACATTATACTGGCAGTATATAATGTATGGTAGAAATCAAATCTATTCATTGATTTGTTAAACGTATTTCTATTACTATACTACCGAAGGAAGTATAAATAAGTACTAGCACATCTCTATAATCTATTATATTAAAAAGAATGAATGATTCATATTGAATTTAGTGTACCGTAAAAGAGCTATAAAGATTAGGGCCTTTCTGAATGCAAGAATTACAAAAGAAACAGTACAGAGCAGTGTCACAAATTTTCCTACTGAAATCTTACGTTCCAAACAGGGCTTCTGAGCGCAATGTATTTCATTATGTAATAGAGCCAGCTGACCCTTTGCTTGCACCAGTTTCAGAATCCGTCTGGAGCCGTGCCTGTTAATGCGTTGTCTGGATATCCTGATAATGAAGCCTTTGGGGCGGAGATAAGATTTGATGGACTGGTTTCTTTCTCTTCTGTCGACAAGCATGTTATCCGCTTACAGTTCTGTAAATCTAATTCCTCTAGGGCCATCACATGTCGCAGCATTAGACATAGCCACTTCCCCACTATTCTACATGACGCAACACGAACGCGTTCAAGAGATGGGAGTGTATTGCAATTTGCAGCTGCCATGTCTTCATGGGTATCCTTAGGCATAACATGTGAAGAGAAAAGTTTTTTGCTCCTGCATATTTCAAAACTCTTTAAAGAGATGAGTTGCCTGAAACCTTCGAATGAAGTAGATGTTAGATTTCGGCAACCAGGCATCTACTACCAATTCAGTTAGGGACCTCAGCTTATGGAACGACAAAATTTACCCATCCAGCATCCTCAGTTCATCAGAGTACTTAGAAGCCCCGATTATTAATCTTTTGCTGGATGACCCCTCCATCGTTGGAAGTGTTGAAACTCTAGAGATGGATATTTTAGACACTAGTTGAAGGCGGTGGACGGTGTGGCACTAGCAGCTGAGCATGTCTGTGGATAATGAATTTCTGAAGACTGGACAGCCATGATTTCTGCTCGATTTTGAATTTCCGGGAGCTCTCAAAAGAGGGAAGACCTTCAATTCAGGGCACCTCTTAATCTTCAGAACCCTTAAGTCCCTCATGGAAGTGCAACAACATCTCTCCAGCTTTGGCATTTTAATTGACACCAGCTCCTCCAGTGAAGGAATTAATACTTTTGTTACATTCCTCATTTTCCTCAACTCAAGCTTTCGAAGAAACAAAAGCCGTTCCAGAGAAGGTGTTGTAAATCTAGGTATTATTTTGATTTCAGATTTGAATATGAAACATAATTCCAAAATAATCAAACACAACAAGCTAGACAGAAGATATCACATATTTTTAAAAAGTAGATCTAGAAAATACCACATATTTTCTGAAAAGTAGAACAGAGGAAAGAATTCTTACGATGGGCTTGATGACGAAAAGGATGCAGCGCAGTAGCGACCGGCCGTAGAGGAAGTAATCGACGCAAAGGAAGCCCGAGCGGTCGCGCTGTTGCGCTGCCCAGAAATCTTATTGCCGCCCTCGTGCAGGTTCTCGCTGCGACAATGGTTCGGAGATCCCGCTCTCCTTGCCTCGCGGTGCACGCCGAGAGGAAGG
The DNA here is from genome assembly GCA_036346355.1 of Rhipidocladum racemiflorum. NCBI lineage: Eukaryota > Viridiplantae > Streptophyta > Magnoliopsida > Poales > Poaceae > Rhipidocladum > Rhipidocladum racemiflorum. The sequence continues at coordinate 6,162,802 of CM070575.1, forward strand.
TCGGTGAAGAATGAGCGCAGCACGAAGACGCAACACAGATCAGTGGATGAACGCGAGTGCCAGAGTAAAAACTGATTTCAGTCTGGACGTCTCCAGATTTTATAGATGTGCCAGGATCTAAAGTCACAAGTCACACGGGAAAAATACACGGAAATACGCGGTAATTCGCGAAATACGCGTGCGCGCGTGCGTGTGACTTTAACCGTGCTCCTCACCCTCCATATGCCTCGTTACAAGGCATGGTGGGAGCTCTCCCTTTTAAATTGGTATTCTCCTCTCTCAACTAGCAATATGGTACTATTCTTTGTAGCTTTGGCATTAGAGATAAATGGAGCACTTGGACCTTATTTCTAACATAAGGAAGTATTCACCATTTTCCACAATACTCTATATGAAGAATCTGCAAAGAGGTAAGTGAAGTGGCAAGCCATGTTGGAGAGCTAGCAGCATTTACCAAGATATTTGTATGAGAGATGCTTCAGGTTCTTATGTTGTTCAACAGATTGAATGCCTACAGAGACTGCATATTTTAGCATGAGGGCTCAAAGGTATTCCAAATCGGAATATAACATGATCAATGGCAGAAGCATACAGCAATATCTGTGGTGCGGGTAGAAACGTGTGCTTAACAAGCCACCAGCAATCAATCCACGTATTTCCCATTAGTTTTGACCTTTAGCTTGCTTGTTGCTAGCGTTCTGCATTGCTGATTTAGCTCCCCGCTGCAGTGGTCAATCTCCAGTTCTTCCAGCGAAGGTGGGAGGCCCTTTTCTGGCAGCCTTGAGATGTGCCGACAAGAACAGATCTCCAATCTCTTGAGGGAGGGAAGGCTGTGCAAACCCACAGGAAGATGTAAGAGCTTACGGAAATGACGAAATTGGAGGTCATGCAGGGTAGTGAGGAGCTGAATCGCTCTTTCTTGCTCATCTGTCAGTCTCATCACGTCGCTCCCCCAACCGTCTAGCACTAGGCGTTGGAGGGAGATGAGGTGCTTGCAGAACAACGTGGTAAGGAAAGAAGGGTCATTGATCCGAAGCGTTTCCAGTCGAGGGCATAGCTCGTAGCCCTGCATTGACAAACTATCCAAACATGGAGGCAAGCCGGGGCACCTGGATACATTCAAATGCCTTTGTCCTCCAAGGAATTGCAACCCCTCTAGTGCGGCGAGCGATTCACAGCCATCAATTCTCAACTCTTCCAGTGCCGTGCAGGAATGCAGCTGTAGAGATTTCAAGCTTGTGTTGTGTGATAATTCCAAGCGTTTGAGGTTTCCAAGGGATTGCAAGCCCTCTAGTGAATCGAGCGATCTACAACCTTCAATTATCAACTCTTCTAGCGCCGTGCAGAAACGCAGCTGTAGAGATTCCAAACTTGGGCTTTCTAATACTTGTAATTTTTTGAGGCAGCTGTAGAGATTCCCCGGGAAGCAGGGCAGGGGCTGCAGCGTTTGTAGATAATCATCCCCGAACTCAAGTTGGACAAGTGATTGCGGGAGGAGCCATGTTCCGTTCGCCAAAGACGAGAGCAGCTTGGGGCACCCCCGAATTTTTAGCTCCTCAAGGGAGGTAAATCCAGCGAGACCGTCCTTGCTCCCGCCAAATGTGAGATCTGGGCATCCACTGATAGAAATCTTCTTCAGAGAAAAGATGCGTAAGAGACACTCCGGACATCGTGATGAAGAAGCCTCTGGGGCTGAGATAAGATTTGATTGACTGTTTTCTTCCTCTTCTACCGATAACCATTTTGTTATCTGCTTGCAGTCCGTTAAATCCAATTCCTGTAGGGCCTGCACATGTCGCAGCATTAGAGATAGCCACTTCCCCGTAATTCCACATGACTCGATACGGAGACATTCAAGAGATGGGAGGGCATTGCAATCTGCATCTGCCATGTCTTCATGGGTATCCTCTGGCAGGTCATGTGATGAGAAAAGTTTCTCGCACTTACATATGTGAAAAATCTTTAAAGAGATGAGTTGCCTGAAACCTTGGAATGAAATAGACGTTAGATTTCGGCAACCACATACTACCAATTTAGTTAGGAACCTCAGATTATGGAACGACAACATTTTGCCATCCAGCGTCCTCAGCTCATTAGAGGACTCATCAATGGTCCCATCAAAAGTCTCATCAAAATAATCAGCAGAAGGCTCAATTGTTAATGTTTCGTTGGATGACCCCTTCATCGTTGGAAGTGTTGAAACTCTCCAGATGGATAATTTGGAAACACTAGTTGAAGGCGGTAGAGGGTGCGGCACTGGCAACAGAGGACATTCGTGGATAATGAGTTCCCCAAGACTGGGCAACCATGATTGCTGCTCGATTTCGAATTTCTGGGAGATCTCAAACAGCGGGAAGACATTCAGTACAGGGCACCTCTCGATCTTTAGAACCCTTAAACCAGAGTTCAAGTCCCTCACAGAAGTACTGAAACATCTCTCCAGTTTTGGCATTTTATCTAACACCAGCTCCTCCAATGAAGGAATTGGTATTTCTGTCATGTTAAGCATATTCCTCAACTCAAACTTTCTAAGAAACGGAAGCCGCTCCAGAGATGGAAGTGTTTGCAATTTTCCACAACACTCTAGACGAAGAGTCTGCAAAGAGATAAGTGAAGTGGCGAGCCACGTTGGAGAGGTAGCACCATCGTATCCAGATATTCGTAGATGCCTTAGGTTGTGATGTGGTTCAAGACCCTCGAGCACCTCTCTTGCTGTGTCTGTACAAGGTTCAGAGCTTGGGCCATTATCATCCATTGGCGAGCTCTCCTCTTCAGTTTCCATGTTTGTCGAAGATTCATAACTGTGATCACTGTCATCCGGCGACAAGGTATCGTTCCAGGACAAGTGCAGCTGTTCTAGGTGCTGTTTGTTTGTCAGTCCTGCCCCATAAGCCGCCTCCTGAGTATTAACATTTTCAAGTTGAGACACCCCAAGTTGTACAAGCTCGTTCATGGACTGAAGCTGTGTTATCTCGAAGCCGCTAGAGTTTTGAACACTAAAATCGTGTAGCTCCTGAAGAGAGGTCATTTTACCAATTCTAGCAATGGAAGAATACTTTTCTGCAACAAGATGCCGTAGGCTAACCAGATTATCAACACCGATCGATATAGAAAGATCAGTGTCTGAGCCAACATCTAATACTTGGAGATGGCAAAACTTGCTCAAAACTTGAACCAAAGCCCCGTCCTCCTCACCAGCATCGAGTTTTAGATAGCGAAGATGGGTAGGGTTTGCCACATTGCACATGAAAAAATTAGAACCAGCATATGTCGTAGAAATTTGCAACACACGTAGATTTTGTGCTTCTTTCAACATGTTTTGGAACAGTTGGAGAAAATTGGGATCAAACTGTCCAATTAACACCAACGACCTCAGTTTTCTCACTGATGTAACTGCACTGAACAATTTTTTTTTTTTTTTTTTTTTGAAACTTAGGACAGGAGCTCTGTCATTTCATTTAAGAAGAAAGAAAACCTCCGAAGAGGAAAATACAAAGAGCAACAAACTGAAACTAAAACAAACACAACCCTCGGCCAACGCCGCCGAGCTGTCCCGCCACCAAGACTAAACAGCCCTTACACCCTGCTGCACCACCGTCGGCCGCAGCCGAACCAACCCACCACCCTGAGCGCTGGCCACAACAAGCGCCACAGCCCACAGCTGCGGGCACACCTAAACAACCAAAGGGAAACTCGAAGAGCTGAAACACCTCCTCCAGCTTCGTCACCTTCCCCCCGGCCGAGCACCCCTTTCAAAGTTCCCCAAACTCCACCGAACGCACATCCCTCGCAGGAAATTTCCCCGAACTCCAACGATCACCTACTCCGGCGACCTCCCGCCCTCCTCCTGCACCTGCTGCAAAACTCGCCACCGCACAGAACCCCACCGCAAACGTGGGTCTTAGCGCAACGACCGGCGACCTCCCAAGCGCCAACCTCGACCGCCACTCTCGGGGCGCGACGCAGGCAGCGACCGCCTCGCCACCGACTCCGTCATCGCCTCGCCGACGGAAGGGAGGAGTCCCCTCGCGGAAGCCGAGCACCAACATCGGAGCAGAGGAGACCCACTTCACCCTTTGCCCAAAAGCCCCTGCTGTCGCTGGTGAAGGCGGAGCTAAGACCAACACCCAGCTCGCCCAACCTGCCCGCCGCGCAGCCTCCACTGAAGTGAGGTCGCCGCTCGCCGCGAAACGGCAGGCCCGCGGCAACGCAGAAAGCCGGCCGCCTCCTCCTACCCCGCCTCCGACGAAGAGACCGGAGGAAGAACGCCTCCTGCTCTCCTGCACAACGCGCCACAGCTCCACCTCAGACAGCCGGCGACTTCCAGCGCCCCAACCTCGGCCACCCTAGCCGCAGCTCCTCCTGAGCCACTGCCACCACCCGCAGCAGGCTGCGACGGCCTCGCTGCCGGCGCCTAGAAGCCTCGCCGGCGGAGGCGGGGAGGCGAGGAAAAACGCCGTCGCCCGAAGCGACGTCCGCGACAGGGAAGCACACCGCCCGACCGAACCGCCCAAAACGGCGGACCACGGGGGGAAGAAACCCCAGATCTGGAGAGAAAGCGGCTCCCCGACGACCTCGCCGAGGAGGCTCCGCCGCGCTGGCTTCGCCGTGCTGGACCGCAGCGCCGGGCTCACCGCACGCGACGAAGACCACCCGGCCTGCACCTCCTTCCCCGTCAGCAACGAAAGGACCAGGGAAAAGCTACGAGGAAAAAGAGCAAAAGGCGAAAGAAGGTCCCGCCGCCGCCGCCGGCGAAGAGCCAGAGGCCACCAGCGGCGACGGCGAGGCGGAGGTGGTGGTGGAGGCTAACTTGGTTAGGTTTTGGGGTCGCCTCCGTAGTCGCCTGAGGCCTGCGGCTACGGAGGACGGGAGATTCGAAGAATATGTTTAACTTACATACTGTACTGAACAATTTTTTCTCACGCTTGTCATTGCGAAGTATGTTTCCATGCCGAACTTTGCTGTATGCAGAATCAGTTAATATTGACAAATGGTGTACAGTTGGCAACATTTCATTGCAGTACTGGAGACCATCTATAGTTGCACACTCAGCTCTTGAAACCAATATCGCAAAATCATGCATAAGATCGCACATAACATAGCATGTATGTTTTCCTGGGGAGAACACATCTCTTTCAGCTTGTTGGAAGAAGCCTGAGTTCACCAAATCAAATAGATAGTCCCGCCCGATCTCCTCCAACCTCTTACTTGAATGGCCACCATTTACAAATCCTTGTGCAATCCAAATACCAATCAATTCCTCGCTCCGAAATCGATAATTGTTGGGGAATATAGAACAATATGAGAAACATTGTTGTAAACCGTAGGACAGTTGATCATAGCTAAGCTTCAAAGCGGGCATGATACCTCTACTAAGTTTTAGGGATTTCCAATCTTCGTTCTTCAGAATGCTACTCCAATGATCGATTGTAAGTTGCTCTCTTAATAGTGCCCCTGCAGTTTCTGCTGCTAATGGGTTGCCCTTTAACTTGTCTGCTATTTGCCTCCCAATGGTGCTTAGAGTTCCATGCGCATCGTAGTCCTCATCACCAAATGCACATGCTTTAAACAATAACCAAAAATCCTCATTTGCTAAAGCACCTAACTTGATCGGCCCTACTGTGCCTATCCTTTGTGCAACAGATAATTGTCTAGTTGTCACAAGAATGACATTACCCTTCACATGACTTGATTTCAAAGGAAGCAACAGTTTCTCCCATTGGTAATCATCCATGTTCTCCCAGACATCATCTAAAATAAGCAGAAACCTTTTCGACTGGAACTCCATATGTCCGTTCAAGATCTCCTGAAGCTTCGCAAAGCCGCTCATTCCTTCATGCCTTTCTCTTTTTTCAGGAGATCCTTCGTGTCTTTCATGATAAACAAATTCTAGCAACTCCCTTGTGAGCCTCACTTCGTCAAAGTTGTCAGACACCCAAACCCATATCCGCTCAAATTGACTTTTCACTGTTGAATCATTGTATACATGTTGAGCGAGAGCTGTCTTCCCAACTCCTCCAATGCCTACGATAGGCAGTACAGTTACTCCGTCATGTATATCACCTGTAATCATCTTCATGATGGAGTCCTTCTCTGCAACTCTCCCGTATAGTTTCCGTTGATTAATACTTGATGTTCTTGAGCACACCTCTGATCTTGTACTCTGGTGGTGATTTGAACTTGCAACAGAGTCCGATCCATGAAGCTTGAGAACCTCACTCACAGCCCCTCGGATGTCCTGTAACTGACGAGCTATTTGCTGTATCCTGCAGTGATGTGTGTTGACACCTCATGCATTCTCATTCTTTTCCTGCTGCCCGAATCACTAATTGCAACAGAAGTACCATTTGCTGCACCGTCAGCAATACTGCATGAAGAAAAGAATCATGGGTTGCACAATTGTACAAATGTTGAACTGAACAAAACTCCAAGTCATCATTACTCCATACTAAAAAAGAATGTGCCCACGCAACATGCAAGTGTATATAAAAAGCTCATTTATTAAGGATTACTTAATCTTTGTCAAAATCACACATGGTACCTTGAAGTGTTTGGCTGCTGGTTACTTGCCACACGTTTTCTGGTGCAGTTGACACTCTTGAGATGGTTGGATAAAACTGATGTCCCATTCTCCGAGCCGCATTTAACCACTGTGCGACAGTGAATACATTCTGCTTTCACAGGCTTCCCGTTCTCTTCTTCTGTGATTTCAAAGTCTGCCCACGCCTTTGATCGTTTTTTGCCCCTGCTGCTACTCGGTATATCAAGATTGGCCTTCGTTCTCTCCAGTTGCTCTGCTGGTCGATGTCCATCCGTGCCGTCGGGGTCGTGGCATGCAACTGAATCAAAAGAAAACGTACGTGCAGCAGAAAACTGGAATTAGCATCTCGTGCGTGAACAGGAATGATCGAAGTGTCAATTGGCACACGTTGATGTACAGGCTTCTCCTACCTCCTTGGACCTGCTGCTGGAGCCTGTAGTAGTCGAGGTCGTCGATGGCGTCCTCGGCGTCATAGAGCAGCTCCTTCAGACGAGCGAGAGATCGGGCAAGCGGCCTATTCCCGATCGCCCTCCCCCACCCTCTCGATCTCGGACTTGAGCTTCTCGGTGTCATCGGCAAGTCCAACTCCGCGAATCCACGCCTCCAGCTTGCCGGTGAAGACGCTCTCCAGGATGGTTTGCACCAGCCAAAGTACGGCCGCCTCCAGGTACGCGGTGTCTACCGCATCCATCATCGCCCGCAGCAGCAGTTGTTGAGAGATGGAACGAGTCGAGAAGACGTACAGCGGATGGAGAAGAGGATTCCAGTTTCCAGAGGATCAATAAAAGACGGGCCGAAAGCTCAGAGCATGTACCTACACTACTACAGAATCGGCCTTCACAATCGGTCTATCACAAGCGGTTTCATGCCAACCGCTTGTAATGTGCGCACCAGAAGCGATTCGTGGCAACGGACAGGAGAGGACTTTTACAAGCGGTTTGATACACGAACCGCTTCTGAAGTCTGAGTTATAGAAGCGGTTCGTGTACCAAACCGCTTCTGGAAAGTCAGAAGCGGTTTGAAACACGAACCGCTTCTATAACTCAGACTTCAGAAGCGGTTCGTGTATCAAACCGCTTGTAAAAGCCCTCCCGCCCAGCGCATTTTAAACCCTTCTTCCTCCCCGAGCCAACAGTCGAAGAAAGAAGGGTCGAGCACTGTTCTTCCGGGGAGGTGCTGGCCAAATTTTTACTTTATAAATTGCTGGTGATTTAGCTTCAAATTAAGTGTTTCAAGGTCAGTAAGAGCATGTTAGCATCTTTCTCACTTACATATTGCTGTTTTTTATGCATTGGATGTGGAGAAATCATGATTTATTCATGTCAAATGTGTTGCTTTGGTCTCTAGAATATGTTGAATTGTGTATGGTGTGAAGTTGTGCTCCAAAATATATTTTGTATGCTTGCTTTTTTTATGGTATGAACATGTATGGTGGAGATCTAATTGAAAGTATGGCATTGCAATGAAGTAATTAGTGGTGTATAAAATAAAATAGGGAAACATGTGAAGGATAAAAAAATAATTACAAAGGTAGGAAGGGATAAAAAAATAATTAGAAAGGTAGATCTTTAATTGCATGAAGGTGTAGGTGAGGTTGTTTTTCTTGGAGAAGAAAAATTTATATGAAATTATAACTTGGTGTAGATGAACCGGCAATGGATGTACAATGCGGACTGTCGCTCGAGAGAGTTCATTGATGGCGTGCAGGCTTTTCTCGATGCGGCCATTGCATTCCTGCCTCCAGGCAGCTTTATATGTTGTCCGTGCGTAGATTGCAAGAACGAAAAGGAGCACTCACAGCGATGGCAGGTTATGAACCATTTGATGATGAGAGGTTTCATGCCAAACTATACCTGTTGGACCAACCATGGCGAAGAAGAGGGAGACGAGGAAGAAGACGAGGAAGAAGAAGAGGGATTCAACAATATCCCGGACGCCACACAATGCTATTCCGTCGGAGATACACTCAACGACTTTGGTGATGATGAGCTGGACCAGATGCTTCGTGACGGAGAGGGAGACTACACAGAGGAAAGACAGTTCGAGAAGTTCCAGCGCATGTTAGAGGACCACAGAACTCCTTTGTACCCAAACTGTGGGCAGGACCACAAAAAGTTGCGTACCACACTTGAACTTATGCAATGGAATGCCACAAATAATGTGTCAGACAAGGGATTCGATGAGTTGTTATCACTCATAAAGAAGTTGCTTCCAGAAGATAACACTCTGCCCGAATCTACATATGAAGCAAAGGAAGTTGTCTGTCCTTTGGGATTGAAAGTACAGAAGATACACGCATGTCGGCGATCGCATCCTCAGATCGCAATGCGTATGCCAATTTGGATGTTTGTCCAGTGTGCAAAGAATCACGGTATAAGGTTAAGAGAGATGATTCAGGTGAAATAGGTGGGGAGCGTAAGAAGAAGAGACCTCCAGTTAAAGTGTTGTGGTATTTCCCTGTGATTCCCCGATTGAAGCGTATGTTTGTTAACAAAGCGCATGCCCAGATGATGCGTTGGCACAAAGAAGAGCGTAAGGATGACGGTATGCTTAGACACCTGAGATGGCTCACAGTGGAGGAAAGTCGATCGATCGTACCCAGACTTTGCACAAGAGGTGAGAAACATAAGGTTTGGGTTAAGTACCGATGGGATGAATCCTTTCGGAGAGTTGAGCAGCAACCATAGCACCTGGCCTGTTACACTATGTATGTATAACATTCCTCCATGGTTGTGCATGAAGCGGAAGTACATCATGATGCCGTTGTTGATCCAAGGCTCCAAGCAACCTGGAAATGACATCGATGTCTACCTGAAACCATTGGTTGAGGATCTTGTGACGTTGTGGGAGGATGGTGCACGGGTATGGGATGAGTACAAAAGGGAGTATTTCACCCTACGTGCATTGTTATTTGTAACAATCAACGACTGGCCTGCTCTCGGTAACCTGTCCGGCCAAACTATTAAAGGATATAGAGCTTGCGTCCAATGCTTTGATGAAACGGACAGCATGTACCTGAAAAATTCTCGACAGGTTGTGTACATGGGTCACCGTAGGTTTCTTCCTACGAATCACCCATGGCGGAAGAAGTGCAGGAAATTTAACGGGCAACTAGACCTTCGTTCTAGGCCTCAGCATCGCAGTGGGCCACATGTGCTTGCCATGGTAAAGAATCTGAAAGTAGTATTCGGAAAGGGTCCTAGAAGCAAACCTATGCAGAATGAGGATGGTCAGGCACCAATGTGGAAGAAGAAGTCAATATTCTGGGACTTGCCTTATTGGGAAGTCTTGGAGGTTCGGCACTCACTTGACTTCATGCACATCACGAAGAATGTTTGCTTGAACCTGCTAGGCTACATAGATATGTACGGCCAATCAAAAGATACACTGCAAGCTCGGAAGGACCTTAAACTCTTGGAACTGAGGAACGACCTACATCCGGAAAAGAGAGAAAAAGGACAACATTACCTACATCCTGCGAGCTACACTCTAAGCAAAGAAGAGAAAAAAAAGCATGATAGAGTGCCTGAATAGTGTGAAGGTCCCTTCCAGATACTCATCTAATGTAAAGAGACTCATAAACACGAAAGAGAATAAAATCGTACATCTGAAATCCCATGACTGTCTTGTGTTGATGACACAGTTGCTCCCAGTGGCTATGAGAGGTATACTGCCCGAGTGGGTCCGGGGGACAATCACAAAGCTGTGTTATTTTTTCAACGCGATCTCGCAGAAGGTCATCGACCCAGATAAACTAAGTAAGCTGCAGGATGACGTGGTACAAAGTGTGGTTTGTCTTGAGATGATATTTCCTCCTGCGTTCTTTGATATTATGGTTCATCTCACTTTGCTCACCTTGTCAAAGAGATAGGTATTCTCGGACCCGTATCTGCACAACATGTTCCCTTTCGAGAGGTACATGAGTGTGCTAAAGAAGTATGTTCAGAATCGTTCGTCGAAGGATGCATTGCCGAGGGTTATGGGACAGAGGAGGTGATTGAATTTTGTGTCGATTACATTAATGATCTAAATCCGATCGGCGTCCCTATATCACGCCATGAGGGGAGGCTACGTGGAAAAGGGACACTAGGAAGGAAAGCATTTGCATGCAATGATCTTCTTACATTTAAGCAAGCGCATTTCACTGTTTTGAAACAATCAACGGTGGTTGCCCCATATGTTGTTGAGCACAAGAGTATTATACGCCGTGAATTCCCTGGGAGGTCTGAGGATTGGATAACACTGAAGCACATGGATTCTTTCGGCGCTTGGTTACAAAACTACATCCTTTTCAAAGCGTCAGACAATGAACAGTTGTAACGATTGGCACGGGGACCTTCTATTGAAATCGTGACATTCAAGGGGTACGAGATAAATGGTTACACATTTTACACGAGATCCCAGGATAACAAGAGCACCAATCAAAACAGCGGTGTCCGTATAGATGCCGAAGACAACAGAGGCAAGGTGGACACATATTATGGTTTCATAGAAGAGATATGGGAGCTTGACTATGGACCTTTAAAGGTCCCTCTATTTAAGTGCCAATGGGTTAAACTGACTTCAGGCGGCGTAAAAGTCGACAAATACGGCATGACAACAGTAGACCTCACGCAAGTCGGCTATAGGCGGGAACCGTTCGTCCTTGCAAATGATGTGAGACAGGTTTTTTATGTAATAGACATGTCAAGCAAACCTAGGAAGCAGAAAGATAATAATAGTAAGCCAAAGCGACACGTTGTTCTCCTAGGGAAACGAAGGATTGTCGGAGTTGAGGACGTCACAGATGAGGAAGAGTATAGTCAGTTCGACGAGCTCCCTCCTTTTGCGGTGGATGTTGACATAAGCCTCCTGAATGACACAGACGTGGATGCTCCTTACATACGTCGCGATCATAACGAAGGAAGACTTGTAAAGACATAGTATGGTAGTACTTTAAATGTAGTAGTACTGTATAAAATTATTTATTTGAACTTGTGTGATCATTTTTACACATGTCCTCTAATGCATTACGTGATTATTTGAAATAAACGTCATGAAATAAACAATAAACAATAAAGAAGCAATAAAGAAATCAAGAATATAAACAATAAACAATAAACGATAAAGAATAAACAATAAAGAATAAACAATAAATAATATAAACATTTGAAGTCATGAAATAAACAATAAACAATTTTAAATTGAGTATAAAGAATAGAGAAACAATAAACAATAAATAAATAAAGAATATAAACATTTGATGTCATGAAATCAACAATAAACAATTTTAAGTAAACAATAAAGAATAGAGAAACAATAAACAATAAAGAAATAAAGAAGAAAATAAAGAATACATGTTCTTATATGTGTCATAGTACATATGTTGTACAAAAATTTTTTAAAAAGAATGGCCTGCGGGGCGCGAGTGGGGCTCGAACATCGGTCGGCTGGCCACGAGACCGCACTCAAGCGCCCGCGCTAGCCAGGGGGGAGAGGAGAGTTCTTGTTAACCGGAGTAGGCAACTCTTTATTTTAAGTCTTACATATCGATCCTTTTACAAGCGGTTCGTAGTCCAAACCGCTTGTGGAGATATATTCTACAAGCGGTTCCAATTAATAACCGCTTGTAGAACTCTCTATACAAGCGGTTCAAATTATGAACCGCTTGTAGAACTCTCTCTATACAAGCGGTTTCTATTACGAACCGCTTGTAGAAATCTCTCTCTACAAGCGGTTTGAATTACGAACCGCTTGTAGAACTCTCTACAAGTGGTTCAAATTACGAACCGCTTGTACTGGTCACGTTTACAAGCGGTTAAAATTACGAACCGCTTGTAAAAGTGGTTTCCCATATATATACTAGCGCTCTCACACTTAGTCACAACTCCAAATTTTGCCAAGTCCTGCGCCGTCGACGCCTGACGCCGTGCGCGCCCTGCTCGCCTCCTCTGCGCACCGCGCCGACGCCGCCTCCGCCACTGCGCCGGAGTCTTCCGCGACCACGCCGACGTCGCCCTGCGCCACCCCACCCCGGAGGAGCTAGGTACCGACGTCTCTACACCCCCAGCTCGCTCTCTCACGTTTGCCCCTAAGGTGTTCGACGAAATGCCCAAAAGGCGTTTTCATGTATATGTGTGTATGTTGGTATGTTGGTGATGTTATATGTGTGTATGTTCGTATGTTGGTATATGCGTGTATGTTGGTATGTAATTGGTATGTTGGTTTATGTGTGTATGTTGGTATATGTGTGTATATTGGTGATGGTATATGTTGGTATGTTGGTATGTTGGTATGTTGGTGATGGTATATGCGTGTATGTTGGTGATGGTATATGTTGGTATGTATGTCGACATATATAGTATGTTGGTATGTATGTTGGCAGTGGCGAATCCAGAATGAAAATAGAGGGGGGCTCCTATGTCAAAATTCTAACTCAATACAAGCATACTAATGGTATATCTACCAGCCTATTGTCAATCAAATTTCAAATTCATACATAAATATAGAGTAAACAAAGTGAATAATCAAAATATAACAAGTGTAGTACCTTACTAATGGATAGAATGACATAAATATGAGGATAAGTCATCGACCATTCGACATTCGACCTGTAGATGAAAATATAAAACTTAGTAAAGCAATTTCAATTTGTCAATACTTATAAAAATATAAATTGAAATAAAACTTATGAAGGCACTAGTATTGAGTACGTCTCCGTCTCCACTTTGCTTTGCTCGGGGAGGGGGAGGAGGGGTTTCAGGCCGAGCCGGGCTGGAATCCCAACCAGCCCCAACGATAGATTCGCCCCTGTATGTTGGTGATGTTATATGTAAGTATGTATATTGGTATGTATGTTGAGATAGTAGGTGGTATAATTAGATTGCCTATAATTATTATCACTAAGAACTATATTCGTTCCTTATAATGCTTTTTACTTGACTACAATAGATGGCAGAACCAACACGTGGTGACCCACATTTCGACGAGGAAGAACAGTTCCTGTTAGACTCCATCTGCGGCTACGATGTTGATGCGGCTGCCGATGTGGCTATTGGCGATGCAGCCGCTCTGGCCGGAAACACTGGTTCCGGCGAGAACGTAGATACCGTTGACACCGAGGTATTGTGAGAATAATCCATGTGGGCATGTTAATTAATCGCAATTCATTATTACAATACACTCTGACATGTTATATATATATATATGTTTGTGTATTTAAAGCCTGGTACATCGAGCAACCAATCCAACAGTCGGGGACCTAACAAGAAGCTGTCCACAAAGCATGTGTTTACCGACGTTGCCAATGATGGGAAGCCGATTGCCCCTCTGTCAGCAGTTGGGCCGTTCAACAACGCTTGCGGTTACCACGTAAGGGATCACGTCCCAATTAGCATCAAGAAATGGGCCAAAGTTCCTCAAGCTACCAAGGACCTCCTCTGGCAAGATATTATGGAAAATTTCACATTTCCTGAAGGGTCCAGAGACAAGGCCAAGAATTACACTTTGAAGAAGATGGCACTATCATTTCAGTCATGGAAGTCGGGTTTAAGCAAAAAGTACGTGCAGAAGGGAGAAAGACCTGACTTCAACCAATTTCCAAATCTTGCCGATCACTGGGAAGCATTCGAGGAGTACAAGCTGTCAGCTGAAGGACAGTCTGCAAGTCATAAGAATAAGACCAATACACAGAAGAAGAAATACCACCACCATCTCGGCACCGGTGGTTACCTGAAGGCTGTACCGAAATGGGAAAAGAAAGAAGAAGAATTAATGGCCAAGGACATCACACCGGCTACTATTTTGTGGGAAGCCCGCCTGCGTAATTGGTTCATGGGTCACGGGGGGGGCTTGCAGATGATGGCAGTTTGCTGATGCTACCAGCTGTGCAAGATGTTGGCCAACGAATTGTACAAGCCGTCGAGCAGTCCGCGTCAGGCTCTTTTGTGGTTGACAGGGAGAATGATGAGCTAACAGTTGCCCTCCAAAACCCTGAGCACCTGGGACGGACACGAGGTTGGGGCAAGACGCCATGGAGGTACGGTTTTGCCAAGGATGCCTCAAGCTACAGGAGCCGCGAGAGAAGCAGAACAAAAGAAGCAAATAAAATGCGCCAATTGGAACGGGAGCTTAGAGCAACGCAGGCTAGCATCGGCGACCTAGTTGCGCAACAAGTTGCGCAAGAAGTGCAGAGAGCCATGAGTAACCTTCAGGGAGCAGGTCCGAGCAATCAACCGGACGCCGCGATCAGCCCCTCAGCGCGACGGAGCAGCTGCGCGTCCACCGGGGCCCCTCAAGCGGACGAAGACTTGCAAGCCCATTACCCCGTGGATGACATAAAGGTTCGCCGCCAGTGTGAGCTACACGTTGATGCACGCAACCTCTCCATCAAGGTGGCCTATGGCATGGCATTGCCGGTGTCACCGGGCCAGACCTTCCACTTCAACACAATTCCCATGGGTTACTCGAAGGTCGCAGTGGAGGAGGTGCTGAGCGGATTTGAAGAACTACTGCTCGATATTGCTGGAGGCGACGACGTAACCAAGCTTGGACAGGCCCTCCACAATATCATCCTCTGGCGAAAAAGGCTCATCATATTTCCAGATGGCGTGGAGGCGTCATCTCCGGCAATAGATGTATCGCAATCGGAGCCGGCTGGAGGAAGCTCGTCTCCACAACGACAACCGACTCCTCCTCCACAACGACAACCGACGCCTCCTCCACAACGAGAACCGACTCCTCCTCCACAACGACAACCGACGCCTTCTCCACAATGACAACAGACGCCTCCTCGACAACCGACGCCTCCTTCACAACGACAGCCCACGCCTCCACCATCTCCTCCGAGGAAGAAGCCCAGGAGCCATACTACTCCACCTGCTCCCATGAAGGCACAGTCCAGCCGATCAAAAATGGTAAAGGAACCTCCAAAGAGGGCATATGATCGGACCGACGAGGAGAATTACGCTGTCGTAACCAAAGAAGTGGCTGCACATTTCGCACCAAAGAAGTCAGCTGACCCAAACGTACAAATTGATCCAAAAGTGATGGAACACTTCTTGACCTACCGTGCAAAGCCACTCCCTGTGCCGTCCAACTACGAACGTACAATAAGAAAGGCTACACGGAAGAGTAAACGGGGTCAGGCGGTGGCAAAGAGAGATCAAGATCAGCTGCGGCAAGATCAGGAGAACCTTGAGAGATTTATGAAGGAGGCAGGACTCAGTTCCATAGTCCGCTCTAGGATCGATGTTCTCCCAATGGCAGAAGTCAGATTGAAATATAAGCTTGGCCGGGAGTTAATTGACCCAAATAAGATAAAGGACCTGCCAACCAAGATACGACAATTTCATGAATGGTACATGATAGAGTCTGCTCAGCAAAGAAAAATGTTCCCCCTCCGGGTCAGACAAGAAGATTTCTATCGTGGGGACAACACCATATGGCTCGAATTCGAAGATATATACAATATCTACCATAGCGACTCTATGAACGTGTCTCTCATGAGTCAGGTGCTGTAAGTATCAAGCTCATAACTTTACCATTTACTTCCTTGTACCATAGAAGTGCAACTCTAATAACTTATCCATTTTTACGTAGAATGGAGATACAACGATGTAGAAAACAGAACATATTCAACGTGGGCTTCCTCGACCCGGAAATTGTCAATGAGATCGTCTTTCGATACAGCGCTAAGGCTCTTGAGGATTACGTTCTAGATGCATTCATGGGACAACACTACAAACCATACATACTTCTGCCCTTCAACTTCATGTACGTATATTTATGTGTTCTCATAACGCATTAATAAACTTTTATTTTCCAAGGCATTGATAATACTGCTAGCTAGTTATATATATGTCGCAATATATGACCAGGTATCACTGGATCCTTTTGGTCATCAAGCTTGATAGTAGCAAGATCATTGTTCAAGACTCAAAAAGGGGACCGGTGGAACAATATCAGTATATCATTGACGTCCTAAACAGGTTTATAGCAAATATATATACAATTGTTTCCTTATTATATTGAAATACCTTGCTAATTCCAAGTCTGATAATTGCTATTCATAATAACGCGTCACACAGGGCATTCGCAAGGTTTCGCAAGAAGCAAGAAGGACATTTCGAGAATGAATTCACTGTCCAAATAAGCACTCGAGTATTAAAACAGACAGCTGGAAACAACTTATGTGGCTATTATGTGTGCCACTACATGCAAAATATTACCCACGGCGATGTGCCCATAAGCGACAACGAGGTGAGTGCACATATCAATTAATACTTACACTTTAATTACATGCTCATAGATTTATTAATTTCGTTCTTTGTCAGCCCAACATCGATGTGCAAGATGTGATCCCGCCAAGAGTTGAAGCACTCCAAGAACAACTCATTGGCTTTATTGTCGACGAGATTGTATCCCCTGACGGCGAGTTCCACACACCGGGTTGGAGAGATTGTCTTTCTATAAGGACAGGTGAACTGACATCAACGTCGACCAAGGACGTAAACAGCGATGCACGCAAGAATTAAATCAGCTCGAGATTCACCCTTTATTCTTTCAAACTTGTAAAAGTTGCTTATGTGTAAATCAAACTTGTAAAAGTGCTCATTATTTCATGTGTCCATCAAACCTGTCCATCTTTTAGTCTATTAAGTTCGTACTTTTCTGTAAATGATCTGTGATTATTTCAATGAGTACGCATGAGTAATATATATTTAATTGTATACAAAAACCAAATATTTCTATGTATTTTTAATGTCAAAATCCATACATATTGATACCCTACTCAAAAACATATTATATATTGAATATATAATATACAATGCCTCTCCACAAGCGGTTATTATCTCCAACCGCTTGTGGAGAGAGCACCTCCACAGGCGGTTTGTAATACGAACCGCTTGTGGAGAGGAAGTTTTCACAAGCGGTTTATAACACAAACCGCTTGTGAAGATCTCCCACGTGGCGGTCCCCCAAGCCTTCCTGGACGCCTTTCGAACCGCTTGTGGTGTCTCACCACAAGCGGTTGTCCGAACCGCTTGTGATACCCCGAAGGGTATCACTCCCGGTTGCTTACCAGCGGTTCTAAAACCGCTTCTGAAAGCGGCTACGAACCGCTTCTGATGATCGGTTCTGTAGTAGTGCTATTACCTAACCAGCGAGCATTTGCAAGGAATACATGACACGGAATGTCAAAAAGACGAAAGGAATAAAGAGCACGCACCATAGCGGGATCGAGCCACCAGGTGTTGTCCGTTCACATGTCTTCCAAGCTAGGATTCGGCTGCGCGCCGCCCGTAGTGTTTAACTGCTTGTATGTTGGCACGTCTGGTCATCAAACGGATGACAGGTGTTGCCGCCGGGAAATTTTCGAAACACCAACAAAGTGTCTTTAACGGAGGGCGTAAAGATTAAATATACGGTAGACTATGGCGTGGCGGCCGGTTTCACCGAAACCAGCCAATTCCAAGATAATTTAAGCGAAAGTTGATTATGAACATATGTCGACGTGAAACAGTATTAACATAAACAGCTCTCATATAGATGTAATAATCAGACGAAGATCAACTCGCTGATACGAAGCAATATTGATTATGTCAAAATATATGGAGTAGATTAGATCTAATGCATAGAACTCGGAACTAATCGTAAGGTACATAAAAAGTACAGATATATAAAAGGTAAATTCTAGGTGCTGGAGGGATGTGCATCGGGACCTTAATTATATATGGGTATGACTAGTTCGAGGTAATCCTCGAACTAAAATATTTGAGGACATCCTTATAAGACGCTATGTGTCATCATCTTCGTCTATCTTAATATTTTTTGTTGATGTTCAAGACCCGAAGGTCTCTAAATTGAGCTTACGAATATGATTTCGGATTGCTTTTGGTCGAGAAATTTGGAGATTGGAAAGGAGGTGTGAAATCATGTGCTGAAAAATTGGCTTAATGATGAATTTAATATTGCAAAGTGTTTGTGATCATGGCATGTGTGGTGCATATGCATGTGTTGTTTCACATGGTTATTTGATATGCTTGTGATAGCATGGTAATTGTTTTGCTTGATGCAATACGCTCGTGTGAGTGGTTGCATGAATTGATCTTGAGTCAAGTCGTGGACTTGTGCTCGTACACAATTTTGCGTTTGTTCATGTGCAGGTGTTGCTTAAGGTCGAATGTGGTCGGTGACGGAACTGGAACTAAGTTCATAGAGGAACTGAGGTTTAGGACTAGGTGCAGGGAGGAATTGTGAGACCCTCACTTTTATGCTACAGTGCAAACATAAAAGCAAGGTTCTAAAGTGCATACTGTGCTAGTCCCATGATCAGTAGCTAGCACGCACAAAACACAGTTTGTAATCACAACCATGCAAAAGTTTTATATTTTATTTCAGCAGAAGTATTGTTACAATTATGACCGACGAGGTCAACTAAACATAGCAGAAGAAACAACTATCTTGTAGTGTGCCACATAATCCGCAGGCAACTGACAAGGTAAAGCCTTAGAAAGAACTGTCGTTAATAATCCCGTAATCCTGCGTCAAAGTAAAGTTCATCGAGATACCTGCATCTTCACCTAAAATCAACAATGATAGCAAGGGTGAGTACATTTCATACTCAGCAAGACTTGAGTTGTGTGTTTGAAATGCAGGCTGAACCTAAAGTAAAGCTTCTATGGTTATTTCTTGCTTGGAGCCAAATTGAAATATAGATACTGAATAGTAGAATGAAAGCGAAAATTATAAAGGTAAATAAATGAGTAAAGTAACAAGTATGTACTTAAAAGTAATAAGAAGAGATAGATAACTCACAGCCCTTTGTGAATAAAATGTAACAAAATACCCACAACCCTTCGTGAGTGATAAACGTCCAGCCCCATCATATGAAATATTATCTGAAGATTAAATTTTTGTCCACGCAGGGCACAACAGCTGAATTCAACCTTACCAACGTAATGTCAAGTATTGAATCATCTGTAAGGGTAAGCTCACCAAATCATTTTATAAAACAACTAACTAGTGTCAGTTCGCCAAGTCGTCCATGACCGTGGACACGTCTATTCGAATAGTTTTAGACTCTGCAGAGTTGTACAGCTTTACCCACAAGATATGTTCTCCCTTTGTGGCAAGCACATTTGACACACTTTCTTTGGTGTGCCGCCAGAGAGTTCATAACGAAACTGTTCGATTATTTGAACCTTAACTTTGCACTAGCCCAATGACGTTACTCCTGACTATGATGGAAGCTAAAAGGTAAAAATCATTCCGGAGTCAAAGACCCACCAGGAATAACAACAGCCCCAAATTCGTAGCCAGGCGTACACCGTTACAACGGCAGATGCCAACACCTCGGTGATGACACCTCCCTCGAGCAAACCTATATCCGGAATGCCCGTGCTACAACTGTCTACCAATGTGCAAAGCTAATTCCCAAATAATTTAATAAGTTAAGACTGTCTCAGTCCATTACTTGTGGATGTACGGTTATACTTGGATCATGCAACACTACGTTCGGTCCTTAAGGTGACATGGGCGATAACTCCACCCTAGCTACGTGCATTATTAATTGCACTTCCGGCTATTGCCAATAATCACCTACGTCGAAATCATAGTTTTGTTTTCAAAAGTGATAAAATATCGAATCCACCAGATTCCATCAGGTTCAACATTAAAGTTCATCATGTCCAATATTTAATCCAATGTCAAGTATTTAAGTTCATCACGAACAGTAAACCATCTGTTCGTATCCCAATCTAAAGCAGGGCTAAGCATATGCATATAATAATCGAATATACCCATTTTGACATCAAGTGTCTATCCACGAGCTAGGGTTATCAAGGTTCACATATCAATGCCAATTGAGGAAATTTATCAATGATAAGGTATATTTACTAGTACTCAAAAATAATTTTATGGAACATAGCATATGCATACAAGTTTTAATTAACATTTTAGTTGATTATGAAAAAGTAGGATCAATATGATCAAGGGGTGCTTGCCTTGCTATTTGTTGTCTTTACCGACGAGTCGAAGACGTAATCTTGAGGTTGTCGACGACGAAGTCCGTGATTCCGTGTGCGCGCGTACAATATCTTTCGTTGCAGTCTCTTATGTTATTAATGGTATGGGTTGGACAACACTCAGCAACTATTCTTTATGAAATGTTTTATTTTATTTTACAAATTCAAGAAGCTAAGATTGTAAAGTTAAATGTGTTAAATTTCGAATTCAAGAAGCAAAAATTATTTGGATTAATAGAAGTATACATTGGTTACAATTGTCTTAAACTTTACTATTCATAATATACCTTTCTTGCAACTTTATTACTAATGGGTTTCGCTCTATTAGGATTTAGATCCTAAGCAAGATGAAATAAGAATATTTTCTATATTACTGCAGATCATATCCTAAAGACCATTTCTAGGCTATTCTTCACAAAATTTGTATTTAGACGAGATGTTTTACGGGCTACTGAACAGGCTTAAATGATCACAAACTCGGCGGGAAAGTGAAGCGAATGTTTAACACTTAAGGGTTTTGAAATGCTGGATTTAGACGGAAAGCAAATTATAAATATGACGTTTTTCTGGAATACGGTAGCATACATTTTGTAGTGTGTTTCTAAACTGATTTTACAGGTTTTAGCTTATAGATGACTTATTTTATTAATTGTTGAAATAGCCTAAACGATCACAAAGGTAACGCTAATCGGACCAAGTTTCATTCTAAGTTTGCAACTATACTATACACGTTCTTTTACTCATTTTTCTGGCATTAGCTGGGGATGTCTTTAAGAATGTTTCAGAGTTAGTTCCATGATATTTGGTTTTTATCCGAGATGTTTTCTATATAAGTGATTGCTAAGGCCTAACAGTCTTAGCTCAAATTTACACAGTCATAAGATATTTTTACATAACTAACAAGAGTAATATTTTTCAAGGTTGCAGGATTTGGTTTCACCAAATTTGAAGTTAGTTTACGCAAGATATATCTATTTGAAATAATATTTTAGTTTACAACTAAGTACGGGGATTTTTATGGAACATGTATGCAGGTATATCTAAGACAAGGGATGAATCAAACTTTAAAGCTTATTGTAGTATTCTTAACTCAAGCTCATGATATTTCTAAACCTAATGATTTAATCTAATCGAGGTTATTTATATTAAATTCCTAACCCCTATAATTTGGAGTAGTCGTCAAATCTTACTATAGAGCTATTTACTACGTACTTTCATGTTAGAAGTATGATCTTGAATTTGCATATGAGGATCTCATACGACAAGTATGAGTATATGTAAAATCGAGATGGTGGTCATTTAATTATGGCTTGATTGGCTTGGAATATACTTGCAGAGGCAGCAACCATTTCCTAAATCTAGTACTAGTCAAATAGAATCAGGTATTAGTTTTGGTTCAACATAGTGGTACCATTTGCTATAGAATCAAAAGCTAACCAAGAGCTTTACTGGTTTTACCTATCACTGGTATTGCCTGAAGATGGGCCCATTGCTCCGTGGGGAAGACCACTTGAACAGGGGAGAGCTTCCTGGACTGAATAGCTAGAGCAACGCACAGGGAAGAGGCGCCATGGCTGCAGTTCTTGGTGAGCTTAGCCGACGGCATGGTAAGTGGAGGGAGCTTCTTATGCCTGCCTCGGCTGGAATAGAGAGAAGACCGGCTTTGCTTTATAGTGAAGGCGGTGGCTACAGAGGTGTGGACATGGAAGAAAAATGGCGGCAGGTTATTGCGGCGGCTTGGTTGTTTCAGTCGTCTATACGTGGCCTCAAAGCAGGGAAGAAACGTAGCAGAGAAAGAGCTAGAGGAGAGCAAAGAAGCGCTGGAAGCTTCAGTCGTGAGAGAGATGAAAAGGATCACGGGATGGGAACGACAGTGAAATGGTAGCTGGTTAAGTCGGTAGCGCAATGTGGTTCGGCTGAGTAAATTGTGTGCATTTAATGGGTGTGAAGTATTGTCTTGGCTGCGTGGTGTAATGAATTATGGCGCCAACTGGGGATATAAGCATGGGTGCTTTAACTGGTGCTCTGCCGAAAGATCAGAAGATGGGAGAGGAAAGACAGAGAAGCAACCTTGGTTTGGCTGTGCGTCAAAAATAAAAAGAGAAGAGATAAGGGATTTGGTTTGAACCAGAGCAATAAATATGCTGCAACATTATAGGTCCAATTCACACTACCGTGGCTACATTTAAGAGAGAGATAATGCTATAGCTGGATGGAGTGGAGAATTGCAGCACGGTGGACTCTCCTGGTCTTCCTAGCATG
Source organism: Rhipidocladum racemiflorum (assembly GCA_036346355.1). Lineage (NCBI taxonomy): Eukaryota > Viridiplantae > Streptophyta > Magnoliopsida > Poales > Poaceae > Rhipidocladum > Rhipidocladum racemiflorum. Next base: position 6,185,611 of record CM070575.1, read on the forward strand.
TGCCTGGTTTGCTCTTGGCGAGAGAACAGAGAAAGAAAAGAACGGAATGGGCTTGTGCATTATCTCGGCAGTGGAGGTGTAAAATCAGTAGCTGGGTTCTGGAAACTGCAAGGACGAAGCTTGCTAGTGTGTTCTGCCAAGACAACAGGAAATGGAAAAAGAAAATAAGAAGTTTGGAGAAGAGAGGAGAAGAAAGAAAGAAAGGGAGGATGTCTTGTGGGCCATAGGACAAGGATGGGTCCCACCAGGCGTTCAGCAGAGAGGAGTAATTCAGCTTGGTCGGTTAGGTTCATTAATTGGTGGGCCCACTTGGAAGTGACTCAAAGAAGGCAAAGTAATTCTGTTTCCCTCACAGGACCGATCACATGTATTTAATCGCGTGACCAATCCTCCTCCAGAATTTTCGTAGATTTTTTTGGAGAGTCCTGGATAAGTTATCTTGCTACTATAAAAATTTGAGAATATAATTCGTTGTAATTATTTAACTAAAATTCTGACAATCAAGACCGTACAAAATTTCTATTTTGGTATTTGATTTTATTGAGGGACTAATTCAACTTATAAATTTTTGAAACTTTTATACAAGGTTTAGAATGCTATCAGGAACCTTCAATAAAAATTTAAATCTAAAAATTTAGTATTTATTTAATTATTTTCTAATAATTCTTTCACTCCATTTGGCTGATTTTCAGGATGTGAATAGAAAAAATATGAATAAATAGTAAAACTGGTTATTTTTTTTAATTTTTGTGGACAAGTATAAAGTAACTGATATCACATGGTAAAAATCCTAGGTGCTGGAAAGGTCCACGGTTTTCTCCAAAATTCTGAGAATGGTTTTGGTCAAAGATAAGGTTTCCATTTAATTGATTTTATCAACTTGCAATTGGGTTCACACTCTCCTTTTGACCAACCAAAGTGGTTTCTCGAGTACTCTAGGGTTATCCAAGATTTACTATGGTAATCTTAATCTTTTACCATTTTATCTTTTACCTCTTTATCTTTTACTTCTTATCTTTTTATCAATTCCCTTTTCAAAGAAGGAAAATCAATAAATGATTTTAAAAATTTAGAAAAGATGTTTATTCAAAATTAAGATCATCTTTGAATCTCATTTTAATAATTTGTTCTTTTGGAAAAGAATTTTCAAACTGAAGTTATTCTTTATCGAGATTTAGGAAAAAGAAGTGAGGTTAATAAATTTCAAATCAAATTCTTGATTTCAATTAAAATTTTTATTTAATTTTATTTCTAAATCTTAAATTTTTATTTTTCTAATTTTGAAAATGGTGGGATGTTACAGGAATCGAGGTCCTAATGGTCAAGGATGTCATGCGGGATGTTCGGACTAGAGAAGGATGCATGTGAAGGCGAGTAAGTCATGAGGTAGCGGCAGGTGGGTCATACGCATGCATGCGTGAATTTTGGGCTGTGTGCATATATTGGGCTATATGTAATTGGGCCAGGTGGATATGCATGCATGTATCTGTATACAAACTCTTTAGGTTTGCTCATTATAAATAGGGGAGGTGTTTTCTGTTTATGATGTGCTAGGTATTAGGGTTTGTACTCTTTTATTTTGGAGTATTATAACCAGACTAGATAAAAAGAAATAAAAATTAATTTCTTGGAAGCCGCACAGAGTAGAAGAAAAAAGCCAGGAGCATTACGGCGGTGCTATTCGAGCAAGTCGTACGGTAGGAGGCTTTGTCGAGGCTGCTCGAGTACTCGCGTGGAGGTCGACCGCCCGAGGGCGGAGCCGAGAGAAGTTTGGCTGCACGGCCACTCAAGGGCGCTCAGAGCCTAGAGGCAGAAGAGGAGAAGCTACGAGCGGAGACTTCCTTTATGCAGCGACATTAGCAACACAAGGAACTAAAAGAGAATAGGAAGCACCACAGAGCTTTCTTTTTCTTTTCTGTTGCCCACAGGGGATTTGATCATTTGCCCTGAAGTTGATCAGCCTTTGATCATTTGCCCAAAGTTGATGGGTCTTTGATCATTTGCCCTACGATGTCTCACTGACATGTGGCCCTAGGACCCACATGTCAATAAGATATCGTAGAGCAAATGATCAAAGACCCATCAACTTTGGGCAAATGATTAAAGACCCATCAACTTCAGGGCAAATCAGCAAATTTTTTGTTGCCCACGGGTCCTGCAATAAATGCTATTGTCCTGATTTCTTGTTTGTTTTCTCTGAGAGCATTACTGCCGTGGCTTGAAACCGAGAAAGGTATTTGAGATTAAGATTTGCTTCAAGGTCGATTGATTCATTATTTCATCGTATTAATTTTGATTTCATTCATTCAAAACTTTTCTAGGGCATTAATTTAGTGATCTAAAAAGTTTGATTGATTAATTCTTCATAGATTTTGTTTAATCACGAAATTAGGATTTAATCAATTCTCGTCATTATTGATACAGTCAACTTGCAAAGCTTATTACTTTTGATCCGTCGATCCGATTGATCTGATTCTTATTAGATTAGTTTTGAAATTAAATCTAGTTTCTACAGTTAAAATTTCATATCAATCCGACGGTTGGATCTTCAGGAATTCATGTTTTAGTGAGCGTCTTTCAATCTGTTTTTTTCTTAAAATCGAAGCAATTTTCATAATTTGTTTAGGTGTGTTTTGATAATCACTAAAAATTTATTTTAGCTTCTGCGCAATCATTCACACCCTCTGATTGCTATATTAGTATATATCGATCCTACAGTGGGACATGGGATTGCTCTTTTTATTGGATCACAAATTCTTATAGAGTACATACTTGAATGGAGAATTGAGAAACTAATGCTAATTAATGACTCTTGAATCAAGAACCTTTTTTCTAAATCTTGCGAAAGCCTCCTATTCATAATGGCGAAGGGATGGTGGTTATCATCTTCTAAGAGGTGCCTTCCAGCCAAAAGATGTCTTATCGCCAAAAGGCGATTTCTCATTGAAGAGATATCTTTTCGTCAAAGAGGCGTCTCTTCGTAGGGAATAACTTCCAAATGGTTGTCTGTACTTGTCAGAGAAAGAGTATTCCACACGTTAGCTAGTCTTGTGCGAAGAAAACTCCTTGCTGATCTGAACCAGATCGGGGCGAGGGTTATCCTTCATCCGACCTGGTTGCTGGTCGGGAATGGAATAAATTGCTACTCCGACTTGGATATGAACATCAGGTTGGGAGTATTTCCATGAACTACTACAAAAGATGTTATATTAGACACCTCATCACTGATGGTTTAAAAAAACCGTCTGTGATGAGACCCGAGCATATCCCTGACGATTTTAACAAAAAAAAAACGTCTGTAATGATGTCCCCTACATCACAAATGGTTTATTTCCAAAAATCGTCTATGATAAGGAATTCATCACATGCGGTTTTAAACAAAGATCGTCTGTGATATGGAGGACCTCATCACAGACGATTCGTGGATAAAATCGTTTATGATGTGTGTCCTCATCACAGATGGTTTTTATTTAAAGTCGTCAGGGATGTGCCTATGTCTTATAATATGAAAGGTTTTCTTAAAGACCAGAATTTAAGAAACGAGAAAAGATGAAGTTTTAAATTAAAATATTAATTCTAATTAAAGTTTTTATTAAATTCCATTTTTAAAATTATTTTTTTTGTTTTTCTTATTTTAAATTTTTTCGGAATGTTACATAGAGAAAAAAGAAAAAAAATTTGAACTCCTTAGAACGCACCGAGGTAGCATAATACACAAAGAGGTGCCGTCACTCCTATGACAACGGAGAAAACTAGTAATCAGCATAGACACAATAGTCTGCAGGATCTCACATTCAGATTTATGCACTAATTAGAAGTCTGCTGGCGAGTGCGTCCTGATTCCTGACGGAGCGAGATATGAGTTCGATCAGTCCCAACATATTGCATGATCCGAAGGATACTTGGCGCTAAATACCCCTGAATATTGTCTAGATACGCTAATCAATACTAGACAGCGCAAGAAATAATTGAAATAATACTAAACCAAACGACTAACCATGATAATAAATCACAATATGAGAGAGATCAAATACCAAAATTACCTGTCTTTATTACACGTTGATGTCCCTTTACATGCATCTAGCTATGTACCGCAGCCACAGCAACTCATTCTGGTCAACACTAGGCAGGCTCCATGCAAATCCGATGCTCGTTCGCTTCGTCCGTTCAGCCGCCGTCGCTCAAGTGCGTCGCCTCCCTCTTTTTCTTCGGATCGCTCACGTGCGCCGTCGCCCTCAGCCTGGGAAGCGCCGTCTCCTAGCGAACCCACCAGCATGCATATACATGCTTACACCACGCACACATGCATTCACCCTGTTTTTCTTTATGCAAACACACGTGCACACACTGCATACACAACACACATGCACACAGTACGCACACAACACAGATGCATGCACACTCCAACACGCAACACACAAGCGCATGCATATTTATTCTAATTTTTTATATAATTATTTTATGGCAAATCACTCAACACAAGACTATAAATCAACAGTGTCATACGAGTTAGCCCACAAGAGTTAAGCCTCTACCTTTTTTTTTTCTTAGTTAAGCTTCTAGCGTTTTTTCGTTTTCTTTTTTCGGTGGTGCTTCCTGAGCGTTTGTCCTTGGTCTTAGGCTGGTTTGAGGTGGTTTTGTTTTGCATCCTGTTTCCCCTGTTTTCCCCCATTTTGTTACCAACTCTTTCTTCCAGTTTAATGAATCGGCAGAGCTCCTGCCTTGCATAAAAAAATGTACATTATTGTAGCAGCAGAGCCTTTTTTTCTTGGTGTAGCAAGGAAAACTTGAATAAAGCTTCTGCCAATTTGTAATGAAAAACACTATGCATCTTCATACTCTTACTATACATCTCCTTCTGTAGTGGAGGAAATGAAAAATAGTCGTCTTTGTGAGTTCACAAGATGACATGAATAACAAGGGAGTGTATAGGCATCATCCGGATGTTTTTGTTCTAAAAAATCATCCAAACTTTGGACCGTATGATCAAAACACACATCCGTAGGATCAACCCACCTCGAATTCAGGGAGGGTGTGCATCGATCTGAAAGCAAATCCAATGGTACAGAATTTAGATGATGGTTACTAAGAAAACATCCGGATGAAACTTATCAAAACCCGAATAACAAACGACGAAGCAGACCAGTTCACCTGTTGACTGCTTTCTGTCGATATGGAGGCAAAACAGCAGCCTTATCGGACATGATAGCACAAATTATCTGCTTGCTTTCTGAAATCTTAAGTCCCAACAAGTTCAGAGAGAAATATGACGACACCATAAAATAACATCACCACGTGGATGAGGTTCTGATGTGAAATCAGACCTGTGCAGAATCTGGCCAAAGGAAGCCAGTTTTTTATACTTGTGAGAAAAAGAAAAGCACAATGAGACAGGGATGCCCTGAACACTTCCTTAAATAGCTTGTATTGCATTACATGTGCAGCAGTTTGATTGCTTGAATGCCTGCAGAGAGAGTGCTAATTCAAGTATGAGCACACTCAGAGTATGACAACTCTGAAGATTTTTTTTAGATAATGGAAGAATAAATTAAACTTCCGGCCTCTGCATACTGAGATGCACACAGCCTAACAATTATTACAGAGTGCATAGTTTCAGCTAGAAAGCTACCAAGTAAAACTTAGAATTTAAGAAAAAAGAAAGTTTGCAACAAGCATTTAAAGGATGAATAAAAACTCTCAAAATGCACTAAGTCTTTTTTGAAGTCGTCATCCGTGCTCAATAAAGACGTCCCTAACCACAACATGTAGACAACCGCATGCTGTTGACAACTCTGAAGATAACATGATATATGGTAGAAGTATACATCGAAAGCAAGCCAGTAATCAATTGACATATTCCCAATCAATTTCGACCTTTAGCTCGCTTGTTTCTAGCATTTGCGCGGTTAGCTCCTCGCAGCAACAGCTGATCGCCAGTTCTTCCAGCGAAGGTGAGAGGCCCTTTTCCGGCATCCTTCTGATGCCACAACAAAGCAGATCTCCAATCTCTTCAGGGCTCAAAGGGTATTGCAAAGCGGAGGATAACATGATCAACGGCAGAAGTATACAACAATGTCTGTTGTTGTGCGGGTAGAAAAGCATTCACCAAGCACCAGCAATCAATTCACGTATTCCCCATTAGTTTTGACCTTTAGCTTGCTTGTTGCTAGCTTTTTGCATTGCTCAGTTAGCTCCACGCAGCAATCGCTTACCACCAGTTCTTCCAGCGAAGGTGGGAGGCCCTTTTCTGGCAGCCCCGAGATGCGACTACAATAACAGATCTCCAATCTCTTGAGGGAGGCAAGGCTGTGCAAACACACTGGAAGATGTACGAGGTTCCGGAAAGAACGAAATTGGAGGTCATGCAGGGTTGTGAGGCGCTGAAGCGCTCTCTCTTGCTCATCTGTCAGTCTCATCAGGTTGTTGCCGTCCAGACCGGTTAACTCTAGGCGTTGGAGGGAGGTGAGGTGCTTGCAGAACGACGTGGTAAGGACGGAGGGGTCATCGATCTGAAGCGTTTCCAGTCGAGGGCATAGCTCATTTCCGTCTTTATGCACCAAGGACGAGAGCAGCTCGGGGCAACGCCAAAATTTTAGCTCCTCAAGGGAGGTAAATCCAGCGAAGCCGTCCTTGCTCCCGCAAAATGTGAGATCTGGGCATGCACCGATACAAATCCTCTTCAGAGAAGGGATGAGATTTAACGGAATGCGCAAGATACCCTCTGGAGCTGAGCTTGATAATGTGTCATCCAGACATCCTGACGGAGAAGCCTCTGGGGCTGACCATGTTGTTATCTGCTGGCAGTCCGTTAAATGCAATTCGTGTAGGGCCTGCACATGTCGCAGCATTAGAGATAGCCACTTCCCCGTTATTCCACATGAATCGATACGGAGACGTTCAAGAGATGGGAGGGCATTGCAATCTGCAGCTGCCATGTCTTCGTGGGTATCCTCTGGCAGATCATGTGAAGAGAAAAGTTTCTCGCAGCAATGTATTTTAAAAATCTTTAAAGAGATGAGTTGCCTGAATCCTCCCAATGAAATAGACGTTAGATTTCGGCAACCACATAGTACCAATTTAGTTAGGAACCTCAGATTATGGAACGACAACATTTTGCCATCCAGCGTCCTCAGCTCATCAGAGGACTCATCAATAACCTCAGCCAAAAACTCATCGTCATACTCAGTAACCCCGATATTTAATGTTTCGCTGGATGACCCCTTCATCGTTGGAAGTGTTGAAACTCTCCAGATGGATAATTTGGAAACACCAGTTGAAGGCGGTAGAGGGTGCGGCACTACCAACTCAGGACATCTGTGGATAATGAGTTCCCCAAGACTGGACAACCATGATTTCTGCTCGATTTCGAATTTCCGGGAGCTCTCAAACAGTGGGAAGATCTTCAGCACAGGACACCTCTTGATCTTTAGAACCCTTAAACAAGAGTTCAAGTCCCTCACAGAAGTGTTGGAACAGCTCTCCAACTTTGGCATTTCATCTAACACCAGCTCCTCCAATGAAGGAATTGGTATTTTTGTTATGTTAAGCATATTCCTCAACTCAAGCTTTCTAAGAAACGGAAGCTGCTCCATAGACGGAAGTGTTTGCAATGTTCCACAATACTCTAGATGAAGTCTCTGCAAAGAGATAAGTGAAGTGGCGAGCCACCTTGGAGGGGTGGCACCATCGTACCCAGATATTCGTAGATGCCTTAGGTTGTGATGTGGTTCAAGACCCTCGAGCACCTCTTTTGCTGTGTCTGTATAAGGTTCAGAGCTTCGGCCATTGTCATCTATTGGCGAGCTCTCCTCTTCTGTTTCTATGTCTGTCGAAGATTCATAGCTGTCGCTGTCATATGAATCCTGCGACAAGGTATCGTTCCAGGACAAGTGCAGCTGTTCTAGGTGCTGTTTGTTTGTCAGTCCTGCCCCATAAGCCTCCTCCCGAGTTTTAACATTTGCAAGTTGAGACACCCCAAGTTGTACAAGCTCGTTCATGGATTGAAGCTGTGTTATCTCGAAGCCGCTAGAGAGTTGAACCCTGAAATTGTGTAGCTCCTGAAGAGAGGTCATTTTACCAATGTTAGCAATGGAAGGGTCCTCTTCTGCAACAAGATGCCGTAGGCCAACCAGATTATTAACACCGATATATATAGCAAGATCAGTGTCTGAGCCAACATCTAATACTTGGAGATGGCAAAACTTGCTCAAAACTTGAGCCCAAGCCCCGTCCTCCTCACCAGCCTTCAGTTTTAGATAGCGAAGATGGGTAGGATTTGCCACATTGCACATGAAAGAAATAGAACCAGCATATGTCGTAGAAATTTGCAGCACACGCAGGTTTTGTGCTTCTTTCAACAAGTTTTGGAGCAGTTGGAGAAAATAGTTATCACACTGTCCAATTAACACCAACGACCTCAGTTTTCTCACTGATGTTACTGCACTGAGCAATTTTTTCTCATGCTTGTCATTGCAAAGTATATTTCCATGACGAGCTTTGCTGGATACAGAATCAGTTAATATTGACAAATGGTGTACAGTTGGCAACATTTCATTGCAGTACTGGAGACCGTCTACAGTTGCACACTCAGCTCTTGAAACCAATATTGCAAAATCATGCATAAGACCACACATAACATAGCATGTATGTTTTCCTGGAGAGAACACATCTCTTTCAGCTTGTTGGAAGAAGCCTGAGTTCACCAAATCAAATAGATAGTCCCGCCCTATCTCCTCCAACCTCTTAGTTGAATGGCCACCATTCACAAATCCTTGTGCAATCCAAATGTAAATCAACTCCTCGCTCCGAAACGAATAATTGTTGGGGAATATAGAACAATATGAGAAACATTGCTGTAAATGGTAGGACAATTTATCATAGCTAAGTTTCAAAGCGGGCATGATACCTCTACTAAGTTGTAGGGATTTCCAATCTTCGTTCTTCAGAATGCTACTCCAATGATCGATTGTAAGTTGCTCTCTTAATAGCGCCCCTGCAGTTTCTGCTGCTAATGGGTTGCCCCTTAACTTGTCTGCTATTTGCCTCCCAATGGTGCTTAGACTTCCATGCGCATCGTAGTCCTCATCACCAAATGCACATGCTTTAAACAATAACCAAAAATCCTCATTTGCTAAAGCACCTAACTTGACCGGCCCGACTGTGCCTATCCTTTGTGCAATAGATAATTGTCTAGTTGTCACAAGAATGACATTACCCTTCACATGACTTGATTTCAAAGGAGCCAACAGTTTGTCCCATTGGTAATCATCCATGTTCTCCCAGATATCATCTAAAATAAGCAGAAACCTTCTCGACTGGAACTCCATATGTCCCTTCAAGATCTCCTGAAGCTTCGCAAAGCTGCTCACTCCTTCATGCCTTCCTGTTTCTTCAGGAGATCCTTCGTGTCTTTCTTGATAAACAAAGTCTAGCAACTCCCTTGTGAGTCTCACTTCGTCAAAGTTTTCAGACACCCAAACCCATATCCGGTCAAACTGACTTTTCACTGTTGAATCATTGTATACAAGTTGAGCGAGAGCTGTCTTCCCAACTCCTCCAATGCCTACAATAGGCAGTACAGTTACTCCGTCATGTTTATCGCCTGCAATCATCTTCATGATGGAGTCCTTCTCTGCAGCTCTCCCGTATATTTTCCGTTGATTAACACTTGATGTTCGTGGGCACACCTCTGATCCTGTACTCTGGTAGTGATTTGAACTTGCAACAGAGTCCGATCCATCTAGCTTGAGAACCTCACTCACAGCCCCTCTTAACTGACCAACTAATTGTTGTATCCTATTGGAAAATTCACCTTTGTTCCAAGGGTGTGTGTTACCTGCACTGTTGTGCGCTGACTCCTCAAGCGTTCTCATCCTTTTCCTGCTGCCTGAATCACCAACTGTAGGAGGGGTACCATTTGCTGTATCGTCAGCAGTACTGCAAGAAGAAAAGGATCATGGATTGGCCTAGCACAATTTTACAATTGAATTCATATTTAATCAGTACAATTTATTTTAAAATCTCTCTTCCCGTATGTGTAAGAGAGGACAGAGACATGGGTCTTTCTACCAAATTTACGCTCTCAAGATTTAGTTATAGATAGTGCTACTTAGGGGTGAAAACGGATCGGATACGGTCGGATATTGCTGTTCCCGTATCCTAATCCATATTTTTTTCCCGGATTCGGAATCGGATATGGTAAGACCGAATACGGATACGAATATGGATATTTCGGAGTTTCGGATATGGTAATGTCGGAGCGGATACATACCGGATTCGGTTCGGAAACGGATAATACAAACGGATACATACTTGTTGAAACATTTGACAAGCAATAAATTCATATATATTACATAAATTTGACAACTCACAAAACACAAGTATAACAAGGTATCAAATTCATACATAACTTGAACAACTAAGTCCCGCTCGCCCAACAGGCCAACACACTGAATTCATGCGGCGGCGGCGGCGGAGGCTCAAGCACTAGGGTTAGTTTTCGGGTTGGGGAATCGAATGGGGAGGCAAAGACTGAGGCTTGCGGGAATCGAATGGGAAGCCCTTGACTCTTGAGTCTTGACTTGAGTACGGAGTACCCTTTGTTTTGTTGATTCGGATATCCGGTCGGATAATATCCGGTTACCATATACCGCAGCTATTCGGTCGGATATCCCGTCTACCGTATCCGTTACCGTATCCGGTAGCAAGTATCCGGTACCGTATCCGAATCCGGCCGGATACGGATTTTTTTTCCCGGATACGGTTTTTAACGGATTCGGTGCCGGATCGGTCGGGATTAACCCGTACCATTTTCACCCCTAGTGCTACTTATCTCTTTTTTATTTTTCCAAATTAATAGTAAGTCAAATATTAAATCCAAGACTTCAAAATAACAGTCCACCAAATTAAGGACGAGATGTTTTTTATAAGAATTATTTTAAATCCTTATATCTCAAAGCAGCTATGAAATCTAAACGTTTAAAAATAGGGTTAAGTATGTTAAAAAAAAAGGCTAAGCAAATTAAGGGACAAGTATTATTTCTAATAATTTATAGCGTATTTTTCATTTTTTTGTGTAAGTTGTAAATCATCCATCATCAAAAATTTTTTCTTCTTTCGTATAATAGGTGATGCGGTGAAATTTGGTGACTAAGTTACAATATTTTGTACTTATGTCCCATGCATGCAAGGGTATACTTTTTCAGAAAAACTAAAAAACGGTATACCGTTACAACGGTATACCTCTGAAACTCATGAAACTTATGATTTTTTGCACTGAAACTCATGAAACTTAGCACTAAAAACTGATAAAACATGAAACTGATGAAACTAAACACTGAAACTCATAAAACCAGCACTGAAACTGATAAGTTTCATAAGTTTCATGGCTATACCGTTGCAACGGTATACCGTTCCCTAGTCACTCTCATACTTTTTTGAAGATCGTAAGGAAATTTACGTTATAAATCATAAATGGTACCTTGATGTGTTTGCTTGTGCGTCACTTGTGTTGTACTTTTTACAAGCTTTGAGATGATTATGCAAAACCGATGTCCCGTCCTTCGAACCGCATTGAAGCACAATCTGACAGTGTTCTGCTTCCGCAGGCTTCCCCTTCTCATTATGTTTTGTGACCTTGAAGTGTTCCCATGCCGGCGACCGTTTTTTGGCCCCGCTGCTGCTCGGTATATCAGCATCGCCCCTCCATCTATCATCTACTTGCTCTCCTCCATGTCCATCCGTTCTGTCGGGGTCTCCGCATGTACCTGCACCAAATGAGAAAATTTAGCATGGTCGTGCTTGGCCATAGAAGGATATTTCTTAGTTAACACACGTTGATCTACAGGCTTTGCTTACCTCCTTCGACCTGCTGTCTAAGCCTGTAGTAGTCGAGCTCGTCGATGGCATCGTCGGCGTCATAGAGCAGCTCCTTGAGTCGAGCGAGAGATCGGGCCAGCGGCCTATTCCCGGTCGCCCTCCCCTTCACAGCAGCCGCCACCATCTCGACCCTCTCGATCTCGGACTTGAGCTTGTCGATGTCATCGGCAAGGCCAAGTTCCCGAATCCACGCTTCCAGCTTGCCGGCGAAGAGACTCGCCAGGATGGTTTGCGCCAGCCAGCCGATCGCTCCCACAACGAAGGTGTCTTCTCCCTGCTCCATCAGATCTGGCAGCAGGAGTAGTTCTTGAGCGCCCACAACAATGGAGGAAGCAAAAGGCGAGGATGGAGAGGAGCAGGGAGGAGTCAAGGGCTAGGGGTGAAAACGGGTCGGGTAATTCCCGAGCCGTATCCGTATTTGAAGGAAAAACTACCCGAAACAGACGGGTAGTACCCGTTCCGAAAATAAACGGGTAGTATCCGTACCCGTACCCGATCAGATGGATACGGGTACGAGTAGGATACGGGATGAGCAATACCCGATACTATCCGAGATAAAACGGGTCGGGTACGGGTACCCGATCTTTTTTGCATTTTCGGGTACCCGATTATCAAAAAAAGGCCCAGCAGAAAACCAGGCCGGCAGGCCCAATAGCCTGCGCCTCCAGTCCTACACTCCTACTCGCCTGCGCGGCTGCGCCCTAACAAGCTACTAAACATTCCAGTTTAGCCATGTACTTTATATGAAGTTTGCTGTTTCTCAAGTTTTAGTGTTTTACCAAGAAACACAGTAAAACCCTCCTTCTGTTGACATGACCTATGTGTTTTATCATGAGGCATGGGTATATTCGGGAAGCAACTTTCACCCTTTGTTGCTTTCCTCTGAAATTGAATCTGACTATTTTGGCTGTCATGGCCTTGCACGCTATTTGTGTTGTCTTGATAGTTTGAGGTTGGAAAGGTGTAAATTTCTAATCTGTCTTTTTTGGTGTCATATTTCAGGCTAATTACATCTTGGGTGACAACCCAATGAAGCTTAGCTACCTCGTTGGATATGGGAGCTATCCGACAAAATATCCGATACTCATTTTTTACCCGCGTTAATACCCGGTATCATTGTTTACCCGTTCAGTAAATACCGCATTCGCCTCAGTATTTTCATTACCCGTACCCGTCCCGTATCCGGGAAAAAAATATTAGGGTAGGATATGGGATAACCTATTACCCACCTGTATCCGACCCGTTTTCACCCCTATCAAGGGCAAACATACAATGCAGCAGGAACTAGGGAGCAGTGTTAGGTGATTGAGAAACCCTAGAGCCAATTAGAAGAATTCTGGGCCGAGTAAAGCTCGAGTTCAAATTTTCGACAATCTCAGGTTGGGCTAGGTTAGCCCCAGCTTTGCATTGAAAGTGGGCCCGGTAGTGGCTAAGGCAGGCCCGGTAGTGGCTAATCCAAAGTTTGGAGTAAGATGCCGTCACTTCTTTACCACGGTAACCTGTTGAAATCAATGATTGGTAGGGGTGAAACCGGGTCGGATACAGGCGGATATTGCTCGTCCCGTATCCTAACCCATATTTTTTTCCCGGATTCGGAGTCGGATACGAATGTCCCAGATGCGGATACGAATTCGGATTATTCGGGATTCAGATACGGAGCGGATACCTGACGGATTCGGGTCGGGATCGGATATCATAATCGGATAGTAGTATAATACATAATTGTGTACGTAAAAGAAAGAATGAAGCATTAACCTTACAACATTAGCTTCAAGTCATAATTATTTCAACGTATGATATATAGTAGTATAGTTAGAGGTGCAAATGGGTCGGATACAAGGAGAGAGATCGATACATAAAGAAAACAGAGAACAAGGGGAGCTCTTCCATCAAACTTAACCTTACGGAATAAATTCTTGGAGATATTAAATAGTGTTGAATTGTCACATTCTGACAAACTGAAGATAGACTTCTCTCATAACGAGGACTACTCGGATTTGTTTGCTATGCTTCAATTTAGTGACTCAACTAATTCTAGTAATTTGAATAGAAAAGAAGTTTATCAAATAAGTTGAACAAATCAATTTAGGTAAAAGCATTATGTCATCACTCTATTTGTTTGTTGATAGATTTGTTGAAATTCAAGCTTAATAACAAAGTAGTGTTTTTAGTGCCAGTATCAAACAACTACTCTATCTATCCAATAATGAACCAAATTAATGGAAGAATAACTGATTTTATCCGGATATCGGGTCGGATATTTACCGGATATCGGGTCGGATATTGCTCTTCCCATATCCTAACCCATATTACATGAATTTTTCGGATACGGATCGGATATTGCTCTTCTCATATCCTAACACATATTACATCGGATTTTTCGGATACAGATACGGATAACATTGGTACGGATTTTAAACGGATTCGGGATCGGATCGGGCGGATATTTCCTGTCCTGTTTTCACCCCTAATGATTGGTGGCACGATCTATGTATGGCCGTATCAAAAGAGGGGCGTCGGGATTTGAATGGCGTGATTATCTTTAGATTTTAGAACCTTTGGAAGGAGCGCAACACCCGAAGCGGAGCCCGGATCGCCGCTCCATCGCTCAGGCCGCCGCGAAGAACAGGGAGGGACCGTCGGCTTCCAGGTTCCAAACAAAACGCAATTAATGAGTATGGTGGGCGTGCGGGTGCAGGAGAACGCGAATAGAAAAGGAATACTGGCTACTGTCGCGTCTACTTATCAATTTTTAACTTTAAATTATTAAACTTTAACCAATAATAATTTTTAAAATATATAGTAGTATTATATAAAAGTGATATCATTAGATTTATAATCAAAAGTACTTTACTAATCTATATAGCTCTATATTATTAGTGATGTACGGACGACCGTGCCGCACACTGTCATATTCCGTCATCACTATTTGTTGGTAATGTACGGACAGTCGCGTCGCACACCACCACGTATCCACCGCCAATGTTTGCTGATAATACACGGAGCTATAGTTTTTTGAAAAGAATAAAAGAAAATTAGTACTTTTTTTTTCTTTTTTGGTTTTTCCTAGAAGATGTCCTCTATGTTAAAATTTATGTATGTCTTGAGCTTCTTTCCATCCGTAGTAGGCCCTGTTTATTTCAGCATAGGCTTTTTGGCATTTTATTTAATGAGCTTTTAAGCCGTCTACTTTTAAGTTAAGACATACTGTTTGGTATCCTGACTTATCGATGGGTTGGATGGTGTAGCTTATTAATGAAAAGTCTAAAATACTCTAAAGGAGATGGGAGAGGGATTCTCGGTTTATATATGATGGCATTTAGTGGGTACTTTTGGAGACTTTTAGTGGCAAAGGGTTATTTCATCTTTAAAAAACCCAAAAAAAGGCCCTCTTAACTGTCTTTTGGCTTATAGTTATACATGGGCTTTAAGCTTTTTTAAAGTTTGGCTGAAAAGTCAATCGTTTGTTTTGGCTTAGGTTTTTTGGCTTTTAAGCCGGTGAAAAAGTCAAAATAAATAGGGTCTAAAGCATGAACCCAAACGGAGCAACTAGTATATTACATTTATAGCTATTTGATTTGGTATTACTGAAAAATAAAGATCAATCACTACTATGGAGACGGACATCAGTGGCGGTTCGGATGAGACTTCAGTGGCGGTTTTTGAACCGCCACAGATTAAGCGCCACTGATAATCGGTGATTTTCAGTGGCGGTTGGAAAACCGCCACTGAAAATACTCATTAGTGGCGGTTGGAGAGAAAAACCGCCACTGATAATGATAATATCAGTGGCGGTTCCAAACAACAAACCGCCACTGATAATTTCAAACCAGTGGCGGTTTCAATAAAAAACCGCCACTGATAATGATAATATCCGTGGCGGTTTTTAATTGGAACCGCCACTGGTATTACCATTATCAGTGGCGGTTTGTTATTTGGAACCGCCACTAATAACCCCGTCCGACAATAAAAAAAACCGGCGCATTTCTGGCTAGCCTCAGGAAAGTGCTAGCCATGCCCTCTAAAACAGCACACAAATAAAAAGCGAGATGATATAGCAGGACGAATATTGTGGGGTGGGCTCAATATATATCACGAAGATCTAAACATATGTAACATGACATGACTGGTATATATACTATCTCTTCCAAGGTAAAAAAAAGGAAGTTCATTGATCTATTATCCATCTTTAGAAATTAAACTTTAATGCAGGTAAGGTAATTTTGCATAATAGAAGAAATTAAACTCTGATGCTCCTTACCAACCATCAGGATGACCTCATAGCGTACCTCAATCCAGTCTACAAAAGGAAACAATCAAGTAATTAAATGACTGAATGAAATTAGGATGACCTAATGAGCTCCTTTCTAGTGCCCATTTGATCCCTTCCAGTTGCAATACGTACTAGTGATTCGATTAAGTAGAGCGAATATAAGATCTATACAATACCAATCTATACTTGGTATTTGAAACTGAAATATGCTATTTCGTAAATCAAACTGATCAGAAACTGAAATTAGAAATATAAGTACAATCTAATTTATTTTGAGAAATTGAAATTAGAAATATAAGTACCAATCTTTTTTTTTGTCATGAGCATGTTATCACAATGGAATTATCTATATTTGCAAAACAATACTGATAAACCAACATTCATCCTATTACACTCATTACTTGAGCCTTAACCATAAAGCGTAGTTCACTTAAACTCCTCAAACCAGTTTATTGCAAAACAAATCAAAATCAAATAACTTCAGTCTTCCAATGAACGAATATCAATATGCAGAAATGGCACTAACAGATACAAATCAGGTAGGAGAATAGGAATATAGAAATACTGAATACCCAAACAAGTGAAAAATTTGCAGATCTGTTTACAAAGACCTTGCCATCTTTAACCCAGGCAAATCATTAATCATTCATCATTAATGATAAGAAAACTATATTAATCAATAGCTAGGTGCATAAGAAAACTATATTAATCATTCATCATATACTACAAATCATTCATCATATATTGCAAATCATTCATCATATATTGAAAACTATGTTAATCATTCATCATATACCCGGGCATGTCTATTCTTGACTGATAAACAAGATCGATCAAGCAAATAGTAGAGTTGAACATACTTGCAGCACTGGGTTGAAGAAGGCAGTTCTTTCGTCCACCTTCTCTCCTCCACCTAGCAAGAGGAAACCAGATCAGGTAGCAAGAAGGCAGCTCGGGTATGTCTACATTAATGACTCCAATGTGTACTCAGCAATAAGAGTATAATACTAGATTTTGAACCAAAAGGATAACAAAAATAGATATGATCATGTGCAACGTTGAACCCCTAATGAGTTAAAAAATCATATGCCTGAATGTCTTTATTTGCTTGTGATTCTTCCATATTTGTAATCAAAGCAGGCATGAGTTCATATCTCCAAACTAGAGTTGAAAGTAAAACAAGCGACAAAGGCTTCACATTTGGTGTCAATAGAACCGTTTTCTATATCTCAACCCAACTTGGCGAAATAGAGATCTAAAACCACTACATTACGAGACCACAAAAATCTGGAGGCCCCATCATATGAAGATCAAGCACTGGCCTACCGAATAGGAACTCCAACACTTGTTCAATCAAGAATTTACATCAATCAATTATATCGATTAGGTATAGGTGAAGCAAAAGTTCAATATATTCAAGGCAGGACACAGGTATAAATCCGATGGTTGGAATGGCATAAGAATCGACAAGATTCAAATATGATTAAAAACAAATTGGTATATGACATGGATAAAAACATAAATGTATTCATTAGCAAACTACATGTAGGTGTTGCTTGACTTTTTTCTAAATTTGTGATAGTATGTCTTACAAAATATATTTTCAATTAATAAATATTTGTCCAGGCAAGATGCCACATGCTATACAATGCAATTTCCTTACCTCCATCATAGCAATCTACATGTCAACTTTACTATAATGGCAATCTACATGTCATAGAGAGGAATGATGAATCTATGCATGCAGCAGAGTACCGACTATCCATGCAACCCATACAGAAATTGTAGCCTCAAGAATGTAACAATCTATTTTGCATATCAAGATCCACCTAAATACTAACCTCAAGAAGTATGATCTTTCAATATATGGATGCGATTATAGTTTCCATCCTCACTCCCTTGCCAAATCCGAGCAGTCTGCAGAGTTTGTGAACATGTCGAGTGAAGAACAAAGCTAGCGACACCGCTATCATCATATAATTGGAACCACAATAAGGTGGAACCAGATTATAGTTTCCATCCTCACACCTCAAGATTGAAGTACTCAGCTGTTACATATACATCATTAATCCTTTTTGCAGGAATATTGAACAAATTTATTCTACATTTATTCTACATTGCAGGAGAACACACAAAAATGGAAATAAACAATGCAGCATCCAAGACCAATCAGCATTACAACATTCCAGTGTAATAGATCGATAATTATATCACAAGCAAAACTATTATATCACACACATTGTAATAGATCGATAATAAATAAGATTAGTCATATTGACCAGTAGAGTATCTTCTCGTTTCTAAAGTTTGTCATGCTCTCGTTTACAATTTACAAGTCCACATCCAAGACCTAGTATCTTCTCACACAATCTTAAGCCTCACGAGCCTTTAGGGATTCTTTGGAAGGCGAACGACGTTCTAACAAAGACATGGAGCAATTGATCATTGTTGTCTTCATCATAAAACTTCGCCCTTTTTGTTGATGACTTCCTTCATGAGGAAGTAAGCGAGCTGTCCTGAATGGCTTGGATGTCAAGAGGATGTAGTCCTGTCGTAGGCAATTTGAGGCGCTACAAGTACGAAAAATAAATCTAAGAGTATATATAGAAATTGAGTGGTGCGAATAAATGTGTAATGTTAGCATAACAAACCTCTACGTCATTGTCTATTATTGTAGAAGATAAGATTTCGCGCATGTATTGGCACACGAAGTACCCACATAAATTTGTGCCTTGCATTTGCTTGTGACACTACAAAATTGAATAAACTAAAATGTCATGGAAGGAGTTATTTACTATGAAATGCGATATAAGAATATTTCTTGCGTGCATCTGGGAAATTTAGTTCGGATCGAAAGGGATTTCTGGAATGGGCGGTATCTCAAGCTCTTTGTACAATATCTTTTGAACGCCGCATTCATTACACTTAGCAGCTCTTTCGTAGTCTTTTTATCTTTGTCCATCGAATCCATGACCGACAACTTGCTCTTTTCTCGAGTCACTACTACAAGAATCGATGGAACCTACATATACATGTATGATGCTATAGTCATTAGCCCTAGGATAAGAGAAATGAGCGAATTCAACAAGTGATTTAACTAGCCTGAGAAACTTACTTAAAATTGTATGGAACAAGTATGAATTCCTTGTCTTGTAGTTTTAGCAACGCCCTGTATATGTATTCCTCAACCTCATTTGGTGCTCTTAAGATTTCGATCCGCACACCGTTCTGGGTCGAGGAATCCCACCGGGCCCTTGGTTCTTCTCAATTCAATAGTCTCGTATCTAGATAAGGAAAAAGTTAGACAACACATTTATCGGTATTACGTGAATGTAAACCATGATTTATATAGTAGACACTTACGATTGTCCAAAGATCGCAAAAAGACACGTCGAGGGCGTCGTGATAGAACAAGTTGTGCAAGTTATCGAATTCTATCATGAAGTAGCCAACCCCTCATGGTGAAAATGTTCCTCTCCGTAAATGGCGGTGATCATCTTCGGAGTAAATGTTGATTGGATCGCATCATGTACCGATCATGTAATCGCTGCATCATGAGCGTTAGGCTCTTCAACTTCGATTCGGTGACTAATGGCTTTCCAAGCTCGTATTTCACCTTTCGTGATTATCTTGTACTTGAGATTTCGCTTTGCCCTTTCCTTTTCCTCTCGATGACATCATACTGCTTACGGCTTCGCTGATCTAAGCGATATGGCTTGTCTAACGGGCCATTTCTTGGATCAGTGTTGTACCTTCGTCTTTTGAAGTGGTCACACTAAGCTTTTGATGTTGAGGCGCTGGTGACGAATGGGCTCCTAGAGCAGGCTCCTTTATAGTGGGCGCACTAGCCATTTGGCCTTTCAGGTGTTGGTGATGAATGGGCGAGTTGTACTGCAGAGAGGTGGCGGTTGTACTGCAGAGAGGCTGGCGGTTCATGATCCAAGGCGATGTCACGCTTACGCCATGGATGAAAGTGTGAGCGGCACTTCCTAGAGTTGTGACCTCATCATTGCAAGGCATTTCGATCCAACCTCGAGAAGCTGTGGAAGCACCGTGTCCACTGGACCTTTGCATAACCTGGAGCTATCGGAGAGTTGTGCAAAACATCCCCTTGTAGGTATGGATAAGATATCCTCAGCAGCGACTGTAAAAATATGTTCATGACAGGCACATTGAGCTGGCGAGTGTGGGGTCTTGTATGTCGTCCACAGGATAATGCGTGTTATCCGGTTGTACCAATGGTGTGGACGCGCAAGCTGCTACGGCGATTCGTAGAAATTTGGCGAGAACAGTGTTGTGTCCTTGCGGCGGCTCATGGCTTCTTGTACTTTTGTTGAACTTGTTGTTCTATGGTGCTTTGTAATTCTTGAAGCATCTTTTGCTTCATCTCCTCCATAGCCCGTTCCGCACGCTCTTCTTTCGCTCTCTTGCGACTCTGTCTGAGTCTCCGTGCTCGGGAAACCAATCTTCCAGGGAACCTTGACCCCTACGCCTCGTGGTCCGACCAGGATGCTCTTTATTTCCCAAAGGCTGCTGTTAGTTCGTCCTTCTCCCTATCTGCGTGAAAATTTCCTTGGGTGGACTCGGCGTGCAGCTCCTGAATTCGTTGGGAGATTGCTTCATCATCGTTGCTTTTGAATGATAAGCCCCACTAGGCATGACAGATGCCCTTGCTAGCACATAGTGCTTAACTCGATCCCAGACCGCCAAGGGACTTGTGCGGTCGATCGGATTGCATCCAATTCTTGCCTCTCCCGGTGAGGAATCTTACCTGTACTCCACTCGTGCCTAGTCTGTGGGGTGAGTGTTCATCCTTGCGATCCGGCGGTGGTCCTCACTGGATTTTATTGTCGCTTCGTCTTGCTTCATCGCAATAAATTCATCCCAATATGGCTCTACTTTAGGATAATCTCGATGGTCGACCGATTTTTCATCACATATTGCGTATTCAGCTTGGACTTGAAGTTCCTCCATGCGACATCCATTGACATCAATGCATTGCGGCGCACGAGCTCTTCACTCCTTCAGGAATTCGAAAGTTTCTTTTAGCTCTGTCCATAGATCCATTTTGATGGCGTCGGGCACTTTGTGCCAATCCAAATAGGTGATTGGCACTTTATCCCTGCGATGTACCCGCATGTTGACCTATATTTTGTCGCTATTTTTGCCGGTTTAACCGACTCAAGATCTCGAGACCTCGAGATGGTATGCCGGCCTTCAGGCTTCTTAGTTTTCCCTCGGCCTCGACGTCTTGCAACGGGAGCATCAGCATCTCCGACAGCGAAGGAGGCTTCGGCACCTTCGAAGGTTGGATGGTCCAACAGGTATCTACTCGGGCTTGAGTTCGGGGACGGGTTGGAAGCATCCTCCAACCCAGGCTGGGCCTCGAGCTCCATAAGAACTACATTTCAAAGTAAACATAGTCATTTCAAGATAATGTGAACAAGAGGTCTTATTGTGTAGAGAGATCAACCGATGTGATAAATAATGTTGAGAAATCCTAAACAAAAGGTAAAACTACTCTGGCAGCTATAGAAGGAAACTAAGACCGGACTAGGTAGGTTTACACGCTATGCTAAATCGGATAAAAATATGTAGTTAAAAGCAAAGCGGCTAAGACCAGAATAGGTACATCCTTAAGAACAGCAATTTGATTAAAAGAGAAGAAGTCTTGTATTAATTAGAAGGTCTTATGGCCAAGTTCTTAAGCAATGAGGTAAGAAACGAAGGAACTCGCTCTCAACCCCACTCCATTGCAGAATTACAGCTACAATCTATCTACCATCTCAGAATAAGAACCATAAATCACGAATTAAGAGAAACAACAAGAATTTTGGTGTCCGAGCACCAAGAACTCCTCGAGGTCTACGCGCCTCGAGTCGCACCTATTGCTAGTACTAAGACATTATGCACATAACAGTAAAATGGTTTGAAGTCCTGATGAGGTAGTGGCAAAAATTTATGTACCATATGTTTATTAGTGCTGAACTAATGTGGGTTTTATGCATATCACAGACGGTTCTTAGCTAGAACTGTGATGTCCTTCTCTGCGGTACTGTGTGAACAATAGAAAGAAAAATAGCATCTCACCTCCACCTTCGTTGGCCCTTCGCGAAGCAGATATGGTAGCTACTCGCTAATTCGATACCAAAGTGCTAAATTTTATTATGGTTCTTTTTATACAATTGAGAATTTGATATGATACCAAAGTTATATTTCCATAATAAAAATTATGTAATTGGTCATGAATATGGCACAAATGATTCAATTCTTTGTACTTTACATACACTTTTCTCACCATCATCCACTCATTCTAAAAGTGGGAATTAGGAGAGAGGCACCGAAAGAAATCAATTTGTTTTATGTGTGGTATAAAACACTTGAGGTAATCTTGGTAGCACTCATAAAAACTTTCATTTATGCTAGTGAAGTGGGGAAAGAAAGAAAAAAAATAGAGGACCATTTTGTAACTAAAAGTTGTTCGTAGCATATATATAGCTATGCATCTTGTCTTATATATAAAAAAAACATCATTGAGAGAGTAGTATGAATTAATAGGGGTTATGAAAACAGGACAGTAGTAAACAAAACCATATGACCTAACCAAATGTCCTAGGTTGCTTTGATGATCACGGAGATCATAGCCATCTTTCAAGGAAATTTAGCGCTAAAATTATGTCTTAAACGTAATCTAATCTGAGAAAGATTATTTCTACCAACTGACAAAATGAAGTTTTTGAAACTTGCTTTTGTAGAGATATTACCTAACTTTTGCAGCACTGTGGATCTAATTTTCCCTTAATTTAGTTGCTAAAAACTTCTAATATACGGTATACGTCTAATCTCCAAAGATGTAAGCAAGTGTAATCACAATGGAATCATTGCATATAATCTTTGTTACTGTAATAATAGATATATCTTAGTTGGAAAGGTTCCACATATGAAGCATGATTGTTCAAAACCCTTTGGATCAGAGAAAGAAAACTAGTACTAAGACATTATGCACATAACTGTAAAGTGGTTTGAAGTCTGCAATTCGTCATTTTTCGTTCTCTGCAATACGGATGAATTTGACCTTACAAATCCCCTAACAGCCTAATAATCAGACGAGGCAACAATCAACATCTAGCATCTCATTTCATTTCATTTCATCAAATTCGAACTCTCTGTTATTGAATCCAGGCAACAATCAACATCTAGCATCTCATTTCATTTCGCATCGGGCATTCATCGAAAATCCAAAATCCAAAATTCCAGTCGAGTCGGGGGCTCACCTTCAATGGCGGGAGGGAGGCGGCGGGGTCGCTAGACGCGGGAGGTCGCCGGACGCGGGAGGTCGCCGGGCGCGGGAGGTCGCCGGGCGGAGTGGCCGACGGGCGGGGAGGTCGCCGGCGCGGGAGTGGCCGACGGGCGGGAGGTCGCCGAGGCGCGGAGTGGCCGACGGGGCGGGAGGTCGCCGGCGCGGAGTGGCCGACGAGGCGGGAGGTCGCCGGCGCGGGAGTGGCCGACGGGGCGAGAACGGCCGAGGCGCGGGAGGAGGCGGCGGGTCGACCATGTGGCGAGATTAGGGTTCGCGAGAAGCTAGTGGTGAGGACTGACCACTGTGGCGTGGTATATATTGGGGGACATATCAGTGGCGGTTGTTAATTAAAACCGCCACAGATAAGGTTTATCAGTGGCGGTTGTTTATTAAAACCGCCACAGATAATCCTTATCAGTGGCGGTTTTAATTAACAACCGCCCCTGATATACATTATCTGTGGCGGTTTTAATTTTCAACCGCCACGAATACGATTTTTCGATTTCCTTCTATTATAAAGATATGAATTAATGTATTAGTGAACCTATCATATATATTAACTACTAATTATTCATAATTAATTTATCTATGATATATAAATTTATATTCTTATAAATTTGAATCCCTGATTAATATAAATTAGAGAGTGACTAGGCAACGGTATACCGTTGCAACGGTATAGCCATGAAACTTATGAAACTTATCAGTTTCAGTGCTGGTTTCATGAGTTTCAGTGTTTAGTTTCATCAGTTTCATGTTTTATTAGTTTTTAGTGCTAAGTTTCATGAGTTTCAGTGCAAAAAATCATAAGTTTCATGAGTTTCAGAGGTATACCGTTGCAACGGTATAGCCATGAAACTTATGAAACTTATCAGCCATGAAACTAATACCGTTTTTTAGTTTTTCTGTAAATTAATATAAAGCATATTTTTCCATTACTCCACATAAATGCATTTATAACACTATATATTAACGTACCTATCATATATATTAATATAAAGCCATGAATTAATATAAAGCATATTTTTTAACAAAAAAATGCCATTACTCCACATAAATGCATATTTCTGACATTACATTTCCATTACCCCACATAAATACACACATTTTGCCATTACTCCTAGCTAATTATTTTCTTTCACAATTTGGCCTTCTTCATGATCATCACGATGATAGGTGGCTTCCTGAGTGGTTCCTTCCTCGAGCCTGATGCTGCCATCTACGAAAGGAGGCAACTCATCAAAGCGGTTGTACTCTTCCTCATCCACGACATTCTCAACTCCGACGATCCTTTGTTTTCCTTGAAGAACTACATGACGCTTCTTATCTGTAGGGTCGATTACATAGAAGACTGTGCAACTTGCTTTGCAAGTACGAATGGTTCGCCTCTATATCCGACTTGCTCGATGTCCACGAAGAGTGAAGCCATATTTGTCCACCTTGACACCCTTTGGGAGTTGGACCCAACGACACCGAAACACCGGATCTTGAAAATGCAGAGTCGAGCTCCCATATCTCCTCTATAAACCCATAGAAGCTGCTCTTCTTATCACTGTATTGTCGTGAGGCATCTATACGGACACCACTATTTTGGTAAGTACTTTTGCTATCCTGAGCTCTCGTGTAAAATGTATATCCATTTATGTCGTATCCTTGCCATGTCGAGGATTGTACACGATGGCCCTTTTGCCAACCACCTCAACGTAACACTCGTTTCTTCACCGGACATGTGCTCCTTGAACCAATGATTGAACACACGATTGTGCTCTTTTGTTATCCAAACCTCTCGATCGTCCACGATTTTCCCTCTGTAGATTTTCTTTGTGCATGTCCATAAACGGGGATACCTCATCGATCTTTGCAAGATCGTGAAATGAGCTTGTTCGAACAAAAATGATCGTAAGAATTTGTGGATTTCTTTCCGATTACTCCTTTGCCGGCTAGCCTCCCCTCATGGCGTGATACAGCACTCCTACCGGTTCAACCTCGTCCATGTAATCGACGCAGAACTTAATAACCTCCTCGGTTGCATAACCTTCTACAATGGAACCTTCCTGGTCGCGATCGATTACGTACATATTTCTTTAGAACACCCATGTACCTTTCGAGCGGGTACATCCGATGCAGAATATCTTGGCCCACAAATATTTATCTCATTCACAAGGTGAACAATGAGATGAACCATGATATCGAAAAATGATGGAGGAAAATACATCTCTAGTCGACAGCAGTGTTGACCACATCGACTGCAGTTCATAAAGTCCAACGGGATCGATGACCTTCTCGTGAAATCGCGTTAAAGAAGAAACACAACCTCATGATTGCCTCTCGAACCTTGTCGGGCAAAATACCTCTAATTGCAATAGGGAGCATTTGTGTCATCATCACATGACAATCATGAGACTTCATACCGATTAACTTCAAATCTTTCATCGATACCGGTTTCTTGATGTTTGCGAGTAACCGGACGGAACTTTCACACTACGCAAGCACTTGCAGAGGTCTGCATTTTCTCTTTCTTGGACAGAGTATAGCAAGTCGGGAAGGTAAAGTCGGCCTTTCCTTGTCTTGAGGATGTAGCTCGGCTCGATCTTCATATCTTCCAGTCCCTTCGTGCCTTGATCCATCCTTTGTTTTGCTAGGAATATTCAGTAAAAGACCAAGCACAATGTCACATACATTCTTTTCTACATGCATGACGTCGATACAATGTCGAACTTCTAAGTCCTTCCAATAGGGCAAATCCCAAAATAAGGATCTCTTCTTCCACGTGGTTTTCTCAAGACGGACCTCGAGGTATCCCCCTTTCCAAGTACAACATTAATATCCTTAACCATATCATATACCTCTTCCCAAGAAGAGGCCTTGGAGATGAACCGTCCTCCTTTGTACCAGTCAAATTGTTTTTCATATTACGGTGCGGATGATTCTTTCAAGGAACCGACGGTGACGCATGTAGATCGCTTTTCCTCGAGTTGCTAAGCCACACGCTACTAGTTTCATCCAGGCATTGGGGGCAAGCTTTAGCTCCTTTTATAGTACGGCCGGACAGGTTACCTAGGGCTGGGAAATCATTGATGGTGCAGAACAACATTGCGCGTAGAGTGAAGTACTCCCGCTTGTACTCATCCCATACCTGTACACCTTCATTCCACAGTACCACAAGATCTTCCACCAATGGTTGTAGGTATACATCAATATCGTTTCCAGGTTGTCTCGGCCCTTGGATAAGCAGCGACATCATAATGTATTTTCGCTTCATACACAGCCAAGGAGGAAGGTTGTAGATACAGAGAGTCACGGGACAAGTGCTATGAATACTACTTATGTTACCGAAAGGATTCATTCCATCCGTACTCAACCCAAACCTTATATTCCTTGGCTCATTTCCGAAGTTCTCCCTAAAGAGCCTATCGATGGTTCTCCACCAGGCGTAATCGGCGAGTGCCTCGACTTTCCATCCCTCTTTCGCTCTTCTGAGTGCCATCGCATCAGCTTGGCATGCTTTTTATTTGCAAATAAACGCTTTAGACGAGGTATTACTGGCAAATACCACACCACTTTAGCGGGAGCTCCATTCTTCACTTCTATGCCTTCGTTTTCCTCGCCCTTACGCTTGTATCGCGATGCTTTGCACACCGGACATACATGCGTGTTTGCATAGTCTTTGCGATAGAGTATACAGTCGTTTGGACACGCGTGTATTCTTTCTACCTCCAATCCCAAGGGACATACAACCTTCTTGGCAAAATACGTGGTCTTAGGCAACAGGTTGCCCTCTGGAAGCATGTCCGCTAAGAGACGTAGCAACTCCGTGAAACTCTTGTCGGACCAACCATTGCTTGCCTTCAATTTCAGTAGTGAAAGCACAGTGTGCAACTTTGTGTATTCCTCCTTGCAACCGGGAACAAAGGTTTCTCCGAGTCCTCTATCAAACCTTTGAACTGATTAAACTCTCTCTCACTCAGTAGTTTCATACGCATCGCGCAACATTTGAGCCAGTTATTGTCATCGTCAGCGACCAACCTATCCTCATCGGTTCCATACCCGATGTCACCGCCATATTGGCGGCTTCGTCGTCGACATTATCACATTGAAGTATGATCTCCTCTTCACCGTGCCTTGTCCAACATGTATAGCTAGGTACAAAGCCCCTCCGAATCAAGTGCAAGTGGATTTGGTCTTTGTCCGAAAACATCTTCTCATTCTTGCAATCAATGCATGGACAATGTATGTACTCCGTCTTCTTTTGCAATCTGTTCTCCTCATTTTGCTCGTAGAAAAGCGAATCTGTAGTCGATGTATTCTCATGCAACGGTTCGCATTGTACATCCATCTCCTGGTCCATCTACAATTAATTAATGTAACAATTAATAATATGCAATAATCTTAATTACATAAATCATTAATCCATTATTTGTTACTATCCAATAACCTTAATTAAATAAATTTAATATATGCTCTCAATCATAATTTATCATCCAAAAGGTAGACAACTTAATCTAATAGAGCGAGGTAGTAAATTCATCATCTCACTAACGGTAAGAAAATTAATGGTAATTAGAAACAAATCTTAAGTACTATGCATAGCCAAAATTAAATTTATCCTCTCAAAGAGGTAGATAATTCATCATCTCAAAATGCAAGGCAACTTCATGATCACATCTATACCATATACATTAAATTTAATGTGTATTAATTTAATATATGTTTGCCATATTTTGTCATCTAAAAAGGTAGACAACAAATAATCTAATGGAGCAAGGTAATAAATTCATCATCTAGATATAATTAATCTAAAAAATGCTAGGTAAATAAAAAAATTGAATCTAAGCTTTGCCATTGAAGAAAGGAAAATCTTAAATAAACTAGATCTAGCCATTATATTGCAACTACATCACCACAAATGAAGAGAGGAGAACAAATTACTCACCTTAGAACAACCCTCACGAAGTAAAAACTCAAGTTTCTTTGCAAACAAAATCTCAGATCTGAAATTTTGCTTTTCTTCTCGAGGAGAAAGATGACCATGAGCTCTGTAGAGTCTTTGTAGCGACTAGTATATATAGGGGGTTTTATTTGTGGCGGTTCTAAACAAAAACCGCCACAGATAGTGGACTATCAGTGGCGGTTTAGTGTTAAAACCGCCACAGAAAGTTGTTGCAGTATTTGTGGCGGTTATAACCACAAACCGCCACTGATATTCCACTATCTGTGGCGGTTCGGAACAAAAACCGTCACTAATGATCCTGGCACGGTTTCCACTCAAGAACCGCCACTGATACTCCTATTAGTGGCGGTTCCAAACAAACCGCCACTAATAGGCCGTCTCCTATTTGCAGTTTTGTAGTAGTGAATTGGAGTACCTAATCTTCAGAACGTTGCTGCTTGACCGTCAATCCTACGGTGACAAAGGGAAAGCCGAATATGATTAAGGATTAACTCGTGTGTGTGTGTTTTTTTTTTTTTGGTTTTATGCACTTTGAAACATTCACAAAGAAAAACATAGACGTTGCTTGAGCACATATTCGGACACGTTCGTCGTGTTTGTTTTTCAAGTGCACAAAACTGAGTTCATGTGAGCCCAGGTTCATAAAATCCGCATCCAAAATAATTGGTGATTTATAAGTTCTAACGTCTCTTATTTTTCTTTTTTTTTACCGAATGAACCAGAAACCGGTGTGTCACACGGTTAAACGATCCAAAGAAATACAATTCAGTCTTGTATGTGATGCATGGAACGTTGGATTTAAACGACGTTAAACCAGGGTTCAAATTCTCGCCGAAATCCCGCGAAATCTCGGCGAAATTTCGGTTTTCGGACCCCCCCGAGTTTCATAATCCCGGCGAAATTAAAAAACCCTAAAAAAAATTTAAATTGCTACAGTGCCCTATAATCTCGGCGAAATTTCGGTTAAATGGACCGAAATCTCGGTTTTTTGACCGAAATTTGATCAAAATTTGGCCGGATTTGACCGGATTTGACCGGAGTTTGACCAGATTGGATTCTTCAAGTCATTTTCCATGTCTGACCAAAATTTCAAAAAAAATTGACGTCGTTTGAACCATTTTCCGTCTAGTTGAATTTTACCGAAATCTCGGCGAAATTTCGGTTTTTGAACCGAAATCTCGGATTTCCCGGTAGAAAAAAAACCGGATTTAAAATTTGAATTTTTGATTTCATCCGGATTTGATTTAAATTTCCGAAATCTAGCCGAGATTTCGGATTGCGTCCTTCTGGGGTGGGGCGTTTACTTGAAAATGCGAGTTAGCCATGCCGTTATTGGATAACACGGTGTCCGCTTACGGCGGACGCTTATCTAACCAAATTACTCTTAGTGGACGAGTCTAAGGTGAGGAAATGCTAGCATCAAGGAAACCAGCCCTTGGATCAAGCCTAAACAAGCACAATACTTACCTCTTGCCTAGGAGGGCAGCGCGCTTGGGATGCGGAGGAGCTATTATCGCCCAGCTCCCTAACCTAATGTGGCCGGACCGCAGGGAACCTTAGCATGGGGGGACGTCCTAATCCTTTTGCCGCCGCAAGGCTGGCTAATCGTACGCAGCAGGAGCAAGGGAACTCCCCTGGTTGACAAGGGGCACTATAGATCGCTTCTATTTCTAGAAAATCTTCTACGAAAGCTCAGCATTTATTTCTCGCCCAGGGTCCGCTGATAGAAGTTCTGAGTAGCTCGGCCCTAATTTAAGTAGTTTTCAAGCAGAAGAGTAGTGGATTTTCTCCAATCTGTACATCGAGGGATTGAGAATTGCAACCTAGCTTCGTTAAACAAACCGGTTAGTCTTCCTATTTGCCTTCGGCTCCTCGGCTCCCGCTTGTTTTCTACGCCATCTGTTCCTTTCATCGCTGCCCACGCGTACTCGAGGACCAGCCGTAAAGCGCCACCAAATCCGGCGCCGCGGAGTCCTCCACGCGGCCCAGTTGGCTCGACGCACTTCCGCAGCAAAACTTAGGCAGCCCCGCACCCCACCGCCCTCGCCCCCGCACCTTCCACCGTCGCCCTCAGCCCTTTCTCCGCACCCACGCCGGCTTCGCCCCCGTCCTTGCCCACCGCACCCGTGCCGCCGTTGCCCTCGGCCCTTTCCCCACACCCGCGCCGAACTTGCCCCTGTCGCTTGTAAGACCCTCACTTTTATGCTACAGTGCAAACATAAAAGCAAGGTTCTAATGTGCATCCTGTACCATTCCCATGATCAGTGGCTGGCACGCACAAAACACAATTTGGAATCACAACCATACAAAAGGTTCATATTTTATTACAGCGGAAGTATTGATACAATATGACCGAGAAGGTCAACTAAACATAGCCAAAAGAATCAGATGTCTTGTAGTTTGCCACATAATCCACAGGCAACTGACAAGGTAAAGCCTTAGAAAGAACCGTCGTTAACAATCCCGTTTTCCTGCGTCGCATTACCTGTCGATGTATCCTGTCTAAAAACAACAATAATAGCAAGGGTGAGTACGTTGCGTACTCAGCAAGACTTGTAGTGTTTGCAAAACCTGAAATATATGCAGGCTGAATAGAAAGTGGGTTTCTACGGTTGTTTTGCATAAAGCGGAAGTTTTGAATGAAGTAATACTGAATAATAATGGAAAGCGTAACTAGAAATTTAAAACAATTTAATAAGTAATTTAAATAACAAGTAGTAAGATGAAATATAACAATCTACTCACGGCCCTTTGTGAGTAAATTAACGAAAAAGACCCTCCATGGTCTTATATGAACAAATGTAACAATAAGTGACATTAAAGGGTGTAAACCATTTCCCAAATCATTTAATCAAAGATTTTTGAAAACAGAAACAGCTAACTAGTGTCAATTCGCCAAGTCGTCCATGACCGTGGACACGGCTATTCGAATAGTTTTAGACTCTGCAGAGTTGTACAGCTTTACCCACAAGATATGTTCTCCCTTTGTGGCAGATCATTAGCACACTTCCTTTGGTGTGCCGCCAGAGAGTTCATAACGAAACTGTTCGTTACTTGGACCTTAACTTTGCACTAGCCCGATGACGTTACCCCTGACTATGATGGAAGCAAACAAACGGTGAAGCAATAGTATTCAGGAGCCCGCGGCTCAAATGGTACAACAACAGCCCCAATTCATAGCCAGGCGTACACCGTTACAACGGCAGATGCCAACACCTCGGTGATGACACCTCCCTCGAGCAAACCTATATCCGGAATGCCCGTGCTACAACTGCCTACCAATGTGCAAAGCTAATTCCCAAATAATTTAATAAGTTAAGACTGTCCCATTCCAGTACTTGTGGATGTACGGTTATACTTGGATCATGCAACACTACGTTCGGTCCTCAAAGTGACATGGGCGATAACTCCACCCTAGCTACGCATTACGTTAAAACATGTACAACCGGCTATTGCCAATAATCACCCACGTCGAAATCAATAGTTTTATTTTCATTTTTACCAAACTACCAGTATCCTTTACTGCTTAAATAAACCAGAAAAAGATTTCATAAAGAATGATGTGTGGGTGTAGATGTCAACGTATCGTTCTAAGCATTGCTAAGCAGATGCAATTAATATTCGTTATAGCCCATCTTTTAATTGAGTATCCATTCCTATGGTTGTCATGGGGTTTATGTTGATATGGTTAAGATAGTATATCAACATTGGGTTATAACTACCAAGAGGGTGAAATAAATATTTAAAATATGAGCATGCAGGAAGATTCTTAATCACATTTTATCTGGTTGTAAAATCTGGGTTCAAGAATGATCAAAGGGGTGCTTGCCTTGCTATCCGTTGTTTTCAATGACGAAGTCGAAGACGTGATCTTGAAGTCGTTGACGATGAAGTCCGAGACGTCGGATTCTACACGTCGCATAACGGAAAAATAGCAAATAGCAAATAGCACTTTCAATAAGGGCAAAAAGGAAATCAGATGGAAATTCAAATAACAATCATTACACAAAACAAGCATGGTTGCAGTTAGGGTTTTGTGAACGTATAAGTGTGTCACTTCTATGTTATAATCCTTTTCATTGATCAACGATTTAAGGGTTGCATCGCATGCAACATCTATTCCTTATTATTCATTTTATTTTATTTTACGAATTCAAGAGGCTAAAATTGTACACATATTAATATAAATTATGACATAAAACAACAGGGGTGATTGCAAGTATAAATTGCATTGTTAAATTTAAGTGAATACTAGACACTAACGCTCCAACACTAGTGTATGTGAGGCTTAAGGTATTAGTTATAAGTTTATGATCTTAGGGAGGTGTTTATATGAGTAGTACTTACTTTTAAGTATGTTTTATACAGATAAATGATTCATACAAGTTGGGTTTATCAAATGATACTATTGGTTGAATTTACATGGTTACACCATCATTCTTATGGTGCAAGTATTTTAACTAAAGTTCCCTTATGCGAAAATTATTCAATAAATGTGCTATTTAACCATAACACTTAAGGTTATTACACTAACGGGATTCAGATGCAAAGCAAGATTAAATTTAAATATTTTTCTATAATGTGGTAGTCCAAATACCAAAGAGTGGTTCTGAGTTATTCCTCCTAAAATTTGCATTTAGACGAGTTATTCTATGGGTCACCGAAAAGGCTTAAGTGTTATTAAAGTTTACGCGATAACAATTTAGTTTTTGTTTTATGTTTGAGGCTGCAACTTAAAGAATTATTTATCCATTTCTCAGGAATTAGCTGGGGGTATCACTAAGAGTGTTTCAAAGTTATTTCCGCAACATTCCACTTTTATCCGCGATGTTTTTCAATTAAAAGAGCATTACGGCTTTATACAAAATGTCCTACATTGCATGTATGTGAATTATCATTGCAAGATTAATTAGTATTGAACTAGAGGTATTTAAATACAGATTTTACAAGTGTTAATACTAATACTTACATCTTTCATCGTAACTTATATTCTGATCAGAGGCACAGGAAGGGTAAGCTTACGAGCAAACTTAGTTCCATTCCTACTAAAGTTTATTTGAGTGTCATTTTATGACAGGGCCAAACATATTACTTTCCTTGTTTATAAAACATTACTTTATCGGCAATATTCATATGTGTGGAAGACATTAACTATTATGAATCTAATTTTAATTAGATCTTTTTGTTGATTAACACAGTCTCAACCTTAGGAATGCTTTGAGATCAATTCTACACGTCCTAAAGTTTACTCTTGATGTTTTACTTATATTTATGTCTTAAGTTCTCGAATACATCTACCGCAGGAAAGCATGTATTGAAATAACGAGCTAAATACATACTGTAGCTAAGTATAATAAGTTCCATGTTATTAAATGGTTTTGATCTATAGAGTTTAAACCGATAGGTTTTTATTATCTTAGCATATACTTGCACTATACAGCTATATACTGGTTACATGTGTTTAGTACCAAAGCCCTTTATAAGTTTAGTGTGAACTAAATATACATCATTTTCGCATAACTGGGCATATTATGGTCATAAGAAGACTTAGAAACTGATCTTCGAATTTTTGAGAGATTAATGGCTAGGATTAATATTACATATAAAATTTTTATAACTAGAGTCCAACTAACATAGAAACTAATGCTGATTGGAGTTAAATTTAATCTTTTTTTTTGTAGCATTCTGAGATCCCATCCCCTAGGTTATATGTTTTACATGACCTGTATATCTATATATTTAGGACTGCTAGGGTCCCAATTAGGTCTAGAAAATGTTCATAACAGATTTTGAATTGAAGAAATATTGATCAACCTACTTAGTCCTTATCAATTCAACCCCACCTGTCATAGAGTACATATAAGACACTAGGAATACAGTCTTCAACCAATCAGTAACTCTCTTACAGAGAAAGGAAAATATTGAGGAGGAACAGAGCAGAGGGCGCACAAGGGACTCACGGCGACGGCTCAGTGCGCATGGCCGGCAGCGAGGGCAGGGCAAGGAGCGGTAGCGACGGTCGAAGCGGTTGCTCGGGATCACGTCAAGGCCGTAGGAGGTATCAGCCCGAGCTGGGGTGGTCCATGGCGACGGCGAGGTGATCCGAGGAGGCAGAGCGTGGAGGAGCTCGGCGCGGCAGCAGGGGAGTGCCGGAGCTGGCCGGCCCGCCGTTGGCGGAGCTGGAGGGCACCGAGGGGAAGCCAAAGGAGTGCTCGACCGGGCTTCGACGACGGTGAGACGGCAGCTCCACGGTAGCAAGCGGCGGCAGTTGCAGAGCATCGGGGTGGCGACGCTCAAGTGAGGGGATCACAAAGTTGATTTGGGATTTCTACCTGTGAATGATGGCGATGCTTTAGGTAGATGTAATTGGAATTCCCTCTATTACTTTGTGTTTGGCCGGTCATAGAGAAGAACTAGAAGTCCTGGAACTTGCCTTGAATGGGTGAAGCAAGGGGAGGTATTAGGGCTTGGCTTGCAAGGTTCTCATGGCTAGTTCAGGTTTACTGGATCAAGGCAAACAAGGCGACCAACTGGGGCTTTAAATAGGGGAGCAAGGTGGTGCCTACAGGGTTTGAAATGGGAGGCAAATGGCGGCTCGGTTTGTGCAGTGAGCTTGATCAAGGAAGCATGGAAGCGCTGGCTTGGGCAGGTTCTGCCGTGAGGAGAACAGAAGCAAGGAAAAGGGAGGCCTGGCACATGGGCTCAATAAGAGGAAAAGGGTACCATCTGGAAGTGACGAAATGGGAATTGAATTCATCCCAGCTTGGTCAGCTACAGGTGATGAAGGCGGTTCGGTGGTGCTTCAAAGAAAATGGACAGAGAAGAAACAAAGAAAAGAAATTAGTAGAAGTAAGAGGGGGATGAATTGATCTGGAACCGTGGAGAAGCAGAGGAGAACGAGCTGTGCGTGCTGCATCAAGGAAAAAGAAAGACAGTAAAGAATTCTTGAAATGCTCTACCGTGAGAAGAATAGAGAGAAGGTTGGAGAAAGATGGAGAAGGACATGAGGATGACATGTGGGCCAAAGGATAAGGATGGATTCATCTGGCGGTTGGCTGGGGCTAAAGAGCTGGTCGGTTCGTGTATTGAAGGCATGGGCCCACGTGTAGGTGAGAGGAGAGTGACAAAAGAATTCTACAAGCTTCGTTTCCCTCCTGACAGCCGGCTTAGGGCAATTAAACGAAGGATCTACATACTTCATAAATTTTCTATATTTTTATGTAGAGATCCTGGATAGGTTATCTACACGTAGCTAAATTTTATGACACAAATTCGCTACCAATATTTTATTAAAATTCTGACAACACAGTCTGCACAGAAATCTAGTTTCAGTTTTTTATTTATTTTAAGATCTAAATTGGTATATTAATTTTTGAAACTTTTACAGTATGTTGGTATTTAGTCCAGTAATCTATAATAAAATTTTAAGAATCAAATTATCATTATTTATTTCTTAATAAATCTTTTACTCATATTTGCTGATTTTCAGAATTGGGATAATTAATTTGGAATAATTGCTAAACTTGATTATTAATTTTCACAGATTTTTCCAGAGATAGATAAATGTCAAAATATCTTAGGGTAGAAAGTTGGAGTACAGTAAAGCTATATAGAAATTTACAAAATTACTTCTTTCACTGTTTCTAGTCAACATAATTAATAAAATCTATCTTTTCTTTATCTAAATGTGTTCACATTTATTTGGCTGACTCAAAACGTGATCAAGAGTTATCCAAGGTTACTTCTAGAATTTTGGAGTAGTTCTCACTTTTTTACCATTTTATCTTTTACCTCTTTATCTTTTCATCAATTCCCTTTTCAAAGAAAGAAAATCAATAAATGATTTTAGAAATTTAAAAAAGATGTTTATTAAAAATTAAGATCATCTTTGAATCTCATTTTAATGATTTGTTCTTTTGGGAAAAGAATTTCCAAACTGAAGTTATTCTTTATCGAGATTTAGGAAAAATAAGTGAGGTTAATAAATTTCAAATCAAATTCTTGATTTCAATTAAAATTTCTATTTAATTTTATTTTTAAATCTTAAATTTTTATTTTTCAAATTTTGAAAATGGTGGGATGTTACATCGCTGCCCACCGCACCCGTGCCACCGCCGCCCTCGGCCCTTTCCCCACATCCGCGCTGACCTTGCCCCGGTCCCTGCCTATCTCCCCGCCTCCTCCGCTCGCCCGCAGTGACCTCCCCCGAGGACAGATCGACCGCACTGGATCGGTTCAGGGCGAGCTACAGCAGAATCCGCTTTTCCTCACCGCCGCTCTGGAATCTTCGGGAGGGAGGCGCTCCGCCGAGCTGGGAGTCCTCGATCGGCTGCCGCCTATGGAGCACCTGCGGTCCTCGCGCAGGAGCGCGTGCTCGCCGCCGCCTGCATCGACGAGGTCTGCCTTCTCCAGCTCAAGGATGTGAGTCTCTCTCTCTCTCTCTCCCTCCTCCGGCGTCTCCTCCCGGATTTCTAGCCTCATGGATGGTGCTCTACGCGGAGGGGGCAGGCAGTGAACCTATTCACGCCATCAAACAGGCGCTCCACATCGCCATACGGCGCGGCCACTGCAACATACCAAGATTCCAACGGCTCATCGGAGGCCTCTTGGCTTTTGCTGTAAACATGGCCCTCCTTTTAAGCTTGTTGTGAGTTGTTCTATGGAGTCTGGTCTATGTGATATCTGTGAGTAATTGGGGATTCCAATGATAGGAGATTCTGATACATAGCAAGACATAGGGTTGTTTTAATTCCCTGTTTCACGGCCTCAAGTAGTTTTGAATACGATGTTGCATGGTGCATGATGTTGATATAGTCTGCCATCATTTTTGTGAACTTTGGTATGTTGCATGTATGTACCTGAAATTTATACTTTGCTTCCTATGCAGGATCATCGGAAATTCAAGCAGCGTTACACGAATCCTTTTAAGCTTGTTGTGAGTTGTTCTATGAGTCTGGTCTATGTGATATCTGTGAGTAATTGGGGATTCCAATGATAGGAGATTCTGTACATAGCAAGACATATGGTTGTTTTAATTCCCTGTTTCACGGCCTCAAGTAGTTTTGAATACGATGTTGCATGGTGCATGATGTTGATATAGTCTGCCATCATTTTTTTGAACTTTGGTATGTTGCATGTATGTACCTGAAATTTATACTTTGCTTGCTATGCAGGATCATCGGAAATTCAAGCAGCGTTACACGAATTTCTTTGTTACTACCGAGCTCCAAATAGACCTGTCATAAGGTATCTATGGAGAAGCTTCATGCAATGGGATTTCTAACTACTTACCTGTGAATTTTGTGAGTATATGGTCGCACATTTTTTGAGTGAAATGATCTGACATTATTTGTTGCATATTCTACTTTGCCAATGTTTTGTACTTTGCGGTTTATGCATTGGGTTGTATGCAATAGTTCCAGCTGTTAGATAATATGGGTTGTGTATGTAGGTGATGATGAAGGAGTTTGATACTGCATTGGTTTCTCCTGAGCATCAATACTATAGAAAGAGTTCCCCTTTGGACAGTTTGGCGACAGAAAATCTAAGGTTCTTATCATCAAAGCAGGCTTTATTTGATTTGGCTGTTTTCCACCAATATATCGGGTGTGTGCGTGGTCATTTGCACTATCAATGTCCAAATGAGTGCATCCTCCTGTTCTAAGATTGTCTTTCTGTTATTCGAAGGAAACTTTAAATGCTAGGTATAATCGCTCGGGAGCAGATATTTCTTTGTTTTGTTTTTGGAGGGTCATACTCTGCGGCGCTCACCGGTTGTCAGATTGGAATGCCCTCATTTGACATGTGGAAATCTTGCAAGCTCAGGAGCTATAGTTTTTTTAAAAGAATAAAAGAAAATTAGTACTTCTGTTTTCTTTTTTGGTTTTTCCTAGAAGATGTCCTCTATGTTAAAATTTATGTATGTCTTGAGCTTCTTTCCATCTGTAGTAGGCCCTGTTTATTTCAGCTTAGGTTTTTTTGGCATTTGACTTAATGAGCTTTTAAGCTATCTGCTTTTAAGTCAAGACATACTGTTTGGTATCCTGGCTTATTGATGGGTTGGATGGTGTAGCTTATTAATGAAAAGTCTAAAATACTCTAAATGAGATGGGAAATGGATTCTCGGTTTATATATGATGTCATTAGTGGGTAATTTTGGAGACTTTTAGTGGCAAATGGTTATTTCATCTTTAAAAAGCCCGTCTTAACAGGCTTTTAGCTTATAGTTATACAGGGGCTTTAAGCTTTTTTAAAGCTTGGCTGAAAAGACAATCGTTTATTTCATATTAGGCTTTTTGGCTTTTAAGTCGGTGAAAAAGCCGAAACAAATAGGGCTTAAAGCATGAACCCAATCGGAGCAACTAGTATATT
Organism: Rhipidocladum racemiflorum; assembly: GCA_036346355.1. Lineage (NCBI taxonomy): Eukaryota > Viridiplantae > Streptophyta > Magnoliopsida > Poales > Poaceae > Rhipidocladum > Rhipidocladum racemiflorum. The sequence goes on from CM070575.1 coordinate 6,224,383, forward strand.
ACATTTATCGCTATTTGATTTGGTATTACTAAAAAATAAAGATCAATTGGAGTACCTAATCTTCAGAACGTTGCTGCTTGACCATCAATCCTACGGTGACAAAGGGAAAGCCGAATATGATTAAGGATTAACTCGTGTGTGTGTTTTTGGTTTTATGCACTTTGAAAAATTCACAAAGAAAAACATAGACGTTGCTTGAGCACATATTCGGACACGTTCGTCGTGTTTGTTTTTCTAGTGCATAAAACTGAGTTCATGTGAGCCCAGGTTCATAAAATCCGCATCCAAAATAATTGGTGATTTATAAGTTCTAACGCCTCTTATTTTTCTTTTTTTGACCAAATGAACCAGAAAGCAGTGTGTCACATGGTTAAACCATCCAAAGAAATACAATTCAGTCTTCTATGGCCCGTAAAATCGTAGGTGATGCATGGAACGTTGGATTAAAACGACGTTAAACAAACCGGAAGGCATGTTTAACACTCTTCTACACCTAGCATGCACGATGCATCATGCAAGGCTTACATCGTGTCCCCATCGCAAATATGTGGAACTGTAGAATCTATTTTGCAAAAAAAAAAAAAAAAAAAAAAAAAAAAAAAAAAAAAAAAAAAACTGACAGAAGGAGCTAAACATAATTTTAAAATTTTTAGAGGACCATTTCGCGAAGACGCTGATGTGGCGGTCCTGATTGAGCTCCAATCCTTGCGCTTTAAGATAAGTACTAGTTAGATTCGCGCACGTTGCCGCGCCGTGCGAAATTTGATCCAAGCTTTTTTCTAAAAAATAACTGGTGTAAGAACCTAAACGCAATTTAATTTTTTCGGAAGGACTTTTGGCGAAGAGGGCGACGTGGCCAGCCGACTGCTTCGTAATATTCTAGGCATAATAGATATATTTTCTCGAGAAAAATGGAGAAATGATCTTCTTTTGGCGAGTTTAACACTCTATACGTTCACCGGTAAATAATACATGTTTCGAAAAATACTATAGATCGAGTTGCAAAAAAAAATTATGGCGATGCAGCTCCACACATATCTCTTATTTTGAAAAATATTAGGAATCGAGTTAAAAAAAACAGAAAGATAGAACTGTACACATATTTTTTTTGGCGGATTTAGTTAACACTCTATTATTATCCAGTCGGCATCCCCGTCGACTTCTATATTTAAGCTAATTAGCTAAGAGGCACCCGATTATATTAAGATGAATAGATACTTTTTACTATTTTTTTGGAAAGTTTTTGAATTTGAGCACAAAGTTCTAATGTGAAATTATTTGACTGGGTAGTAATTTGATTAGAAATAAGTTCCTCTTAAATCGAGTCGAAATTATAAGGAATTGAGTACAACTATTCTAGAATTGACTTGATTTTTTTTTAAATCGTGGTGATTTTGTTTTGTGAACCGACTTGAAATTTTTGAAGTTGAACTTTTTTAACTAACTTGAAATTTTTGAGCCGACTTGAAATTTTCCGAGTGGAATTTTCCAAGTAGCTATCTTTGATTTTCATTAGTATCTTCTTTGAATCGCGTCTTTGATCTTCTATGCCAAGGGCCACTCAATAATCTTTAGCTATCTCACATTTTTCATGCAAGTGAATTTTCTCAAGTTGAAATTTTCAAACTGAAATCTTCCCCGAGTTGATTTTTTTTAGGTGAAACTTTTCCCTAATAGCTATATTTTTTTGTGTTGAAGTTTCTCGATGTGAAACTTTTTCCGAGTTGAATTTTTTCGAAACCGAGTTGACTTTTTCACGAATTGAATTCGCCTAAGTAGAATTTTTTTCAAATTGGATTTTTCTGAGTTGAATTTTTTTTAGGTAATGTTTTCAAGCTTGTGGGAAAATATCATGGAAAAAGAATAACTCATACTGTCATACAATAGATCGTCTATATAGTTGTCTGTAATGGCCTCCCATCCAATTAACATATTATCTATAGTAAACAATAGTTTTTTTTCTCTACATCATCTAAAATTCTATATAGCATAACCTTACCAATAGCTAACATATATTACTGTACGTGGCCTTGGAAGACCTAACCGTAAATTAGTGGTTCCCATTTTCTTGTCGCATCTGCTATAATTGCATGAATATGCTTATGTCGACTCTTTTAGTAAGACACTGCCAATTGTACTTAAATCCTCCAGAGAGGGAAGAGAAAACAAACAGTGTGCTCCACTATCCAAATGAAAACAAGCCATTGTTTTCTCTTTTCCTAAAATTGGAAAACAATACAAATGTGCATGGCGAATGCAAATTAAACTCAATTTGTACTCCTGAATTCGTTAAAAAGAGAGGGTGGAGGCGTGGGTTTGTGTGTGTGTATAATTATTTTTACAATCTAGAAAATTGAGATACCCTTGAGTAGACGGCTGTAATTGCACTCCCTTGCAAAAGTTCTCTACGTATAACGTCCATAACCCTGCAAAATTTGTAGAACCGGACAAGGGATACGGTCGCCTTGCTGTGCATGCAACACGTGCTGTGATGCGAATACAGGTATCCCTCTATGGTGATTTCAACAGCTTCTAACTACGCAAACCATTCCAGAAGTCCCGAGCCGTTGTCACCTTCTTTCCAGGCAGTTGAAGCTCCAAAACCTAATAAACACACGGCAAGAGAAATTGGTGAAGGCCGTGTGGAAAAACAAGCAGACTGTCATTTGTAAGCTAAAGGGAGCACGCACCTCGAGCCAAATTGATCCAGTGCAAGGAATCAGCAATGAGCTCCCCGAGAATAGTATCCCGTTCTCATCTCTGGCCTTGTCACAGGATGCGAAAAACTTCGTGCTGATAACTTTGTTCTCTAGAACATCGGGTTCACCATTTTGGCTCAGGAGCTGCAATTTTGCGCGAGTGGCTGGCCACCCTGCAAATGCCCGTACCTACCAGAGTTGGTTGGCCATAGCTTTGATGAGTATGTTAAGAACTACAAACTCACCTTGTTATGGAGCACTTTAGCCTCTTGGTCAAACGACAGCCACGACTCCCCAGAATTCAGCTGGAAAACAGAGGTTATCATGATATATTAGCTGGATTATATATCCACATTTTAGAGAATCACTTAGAGTGTATCATTAGTTTTAAGGTGCTTGTAGATTAGGATTTCTGGTCTCACTACTATGGTCAGTAGCTTCTGAAAAGTACGATACTGGAACAAAGTAAACAAAATGATACAGCCATGTTTGTACAACTACACAAATCCTAATAAACGAGGAAATAGACCTTAACTGTAACGTCAGTACAATATAATCTCAAAGTTATATATGAACTTTAGCAGCACAGGGGGAGTTCCAAAAATCACACACAAGCTTTGTAGGGAAAAGAAGGACAAAGGTAAATGCAACATATTGGTCTGAAAGTGCGTTCTTCCAATCCCACCATACCAGTTTATAAGTCATAACTACACTTAAGAAGCAAATATATGGTGAATTCGAGAAGAGTTCCAAGCAAGTCATCAAATTTACAATATAAACTAAACTGTAGCGGGAAGTTTGACAAAAAAAACTCCGAGTCTTTTATTTGTGCAGTATGTTCAATTGAACCTAATGATGGTGAACTTTATGGCACTGAAGGTAATTTTGATTTTCCTGTTGAATGTTAACAGAGGCTAGTGAAGAGGACTTTTTATCTAGCTGCATATCAAATGACAGTTCAGTTGTATCAATTGAATAAGACAAACTTTTTAGCCATTCCTGATTTCCGGTCCATTAGTACCTTGGGTGCCAGTGTAGCTTTGGAGTCATCCTGTGGTTGTGCCTTTTGCTTAGCTGAGCCATCAAGAATGAATGGTAGTTCATGAAGCAAGAGACAGAAATTTTGAAATGGACAATAGAAGTGTAATTTGATGTTATGATGGTTATATTATATGACTGCACAGCAATTGAGAAGCCCAAATTGTCTGTCTAAGTAAAATGTTTTCAACAATCATATGTAAGTCAGTCAAAGAACTGCAGTTGTTTTTGTATAATTCGGAACTGGCCTGAGAGTGAATACGATCTACCTTGATGCAATCATCAACAGAAAACCTTTCACAAGCAATCACTGGACCTGCATCCAAGGCACGAACAGTATATGCAAGAGAAACACCTGTTTCTTCTACACCATCCTACAGACGTAGTTGACAACTTAACATAAATAAAGTATTCCGTAGTTTCACAGGTTCAGAATTGTAATACGGAGAGCATGCAAACCTGCAATGCCCTCTGCGGAGCTGCACCACGATATGGAGGCAACAAACTTGGGTGTATATTAACTGTACCTGATGAGCAAGACATCAAGATCAGAACAATACCTGCATAAAATGAGCAAGTGGGCTTTCTCCTAAAATGACATACCCGTGGCTCTAAAATTTGTCAACTCCTCAAAAAAGCAAGTGGGTTTTTCTTATCCCTTAAAAAACATCAAGAACAATATTCGATAAACTTACACAGGAATACGCTAGGGCCACTATATACAATAAGAATAATGCATCAGGAATGAATCAAATGGTGAAGGAAAAAAGGACATTCATGACAGGAAGCACGAAGATCAGAACAATACCTGCATAATGAGAAGGAAAAAGGCAAAACAAATGAACTGACCATTAACAATGATTAGAACAAGAATTACTCTAAAACATAGAAACAAAAGGAAACATAATCATAAAGCTATAAGAATACTTGTATTTCATGGCAAGAACCCTTAGCACATATAAAGCTCCAAAGATTTGATTTTATGATTTCGGATCATGCGTAACCCAATGAAGCAGACATGGCTAGTACTCTGGATAGTCTAAACGTATTATTGTTTTCATACTATCTCCAAGTTGCGCTCTACGAATAGGCAATGAAAAGGAGTTCCAGCATTTCGACGGAGTGCTTCAATAAACAATAAGAATGAGCTTTAGAATCTTGAATGCAGGAGCGGACAAAATTTAAATTTCATTAAGAGAAATGTGAAGACAGGTACTACAATACTATATTCCATAAATGATTGAAATGATACCTGGGCTAAATAATTCACCCAAAATTGCCTCAACATGATCCTTCGGCACAACAGCACAAGGACCCAGGAAAGGGAGTTCACCTTTGAGAAAATGGAGATTGGTACGATACGCTCCGCAATCGGCATAAGTTGAGTACAGATGACATCAAATCAACAAAACCCCAGAGCCAGTTATATCCGATTGGCGATCGACCTCACAGAATGCAGCAGGCGTGTAGAAAGCAGACAACTTGGGCATCTGATCATCCATCCCATTTTCCTCGAATTAACAAGCCAAATAATTAGTTCTAACAAGCAACCAAAAAGAAGGCGGCTTTCGTTACAACTCTCAACATGTGTCCAATGCACAAACTCAAAACTTTCCAATAGAACAGACACTTAATTAAATCATCATGACAATCACTACTGATATGTATACCTGGCTATCCATGGCATTCTGCACAGCGGGGTCCACCTTCTCGCGCACCATGCGCTCGGTTAGGAGGCTCCAGATCACATCAAGCTGAAACGACGAGTTGGCTGTACAAACTTGTTATGTTTGTGATCAGGTGGATACGGCAAAAATGCAAATTAATTGCCAAAAATAACTAATCTGCATCCTATATATTAATGCTACCTATTGCACTAAGCTGGTTTACGTACCACGAACAGAACGCTCCAGATGCCAGGCTCGTCGGAGCGCCATATCGCCGGAGCCGCGGGGGATGACGGATCTGGCGCCTGCGGCGGCCGTGGCGTAGGAGAGATGTTTGGGGGCGGCGGATGAGCCGAGCGGTGGCGCCGGGGATCCGCCGGTTGGGGAGGACGGCGCCGGAGCCACGGGGGATGGCAGATCTGGCGGTTGATAGCTGTCACGGCGGAGAAGAACCCGAGGGCAGCAGCAGGCGCGTCCTGGGAGAGCTGGTCGGGGGCGGTGGATGAGCCGAGCGTCGGCGTGGGGGATCCACCGGCTGGGGGAGGACGGCGAAGATTGGAGGGATCCGGCGCTCCTCGAGTCCAGATTTCACGGCCCTTTATCGGCCATCGGAGTGGCGGATAGCGCGAACAGGCGGGCAGGCGGAGGACGCAAGGAGGGCGGCCATTGAAGGGGCGGAGAGTGCGGGCGGGCGGAGGACGCGAGGAGGGCGGTGAAGATCGGGGGTCTCCGGATTTCACGGGCTTTATCGGCCACCGAAGGGGCAGGCGGAGAAAGCGGCGACGCGGGCGAAGGTTTGGCACGCGTGGGCGATCGGATGGGAATCGATCGAGAAGATGGACGGACTGGAAAACCGGGCGTCGAAGGCAAAACACGGGCACGGCGCGAGCAACGGACAGAACGCACAGGCGCAGGCGGGCCCCACACAAGCAGGCCGACGTGGCACAGGCGAGAGGGCCGGAATTCCTTCCACTATAAGATAGTTAATATATATATATATATATATATATATATATATATATATATATATACTAGTAGGCTCCATTCCATCTTTGTTGTACATCTGTGATACGAATTTCTCGTATCATTGCCAGTATATTTGCATCATATGAATTTTGGCAGTGAGCCATGAGGATCAAAGACTGCAGCAAAATTGCAGTGTACCAACGCTTGACCATATTAATTAGGGACTTAGGGTTACTATTGTGCAGTGATATCATATATTGATTATCACTGAATGCAGTAGACCAGGCAGGGTACCGCTATGCCATGTTGATTATCATTGCTCAAATAACATTTAGCAGACATCTTGAGTATATTTGCACTCGAAAAATATTGTGCACTTCGATTTGAAGTGTGATAACTTACTCGTGAATCTTAAAGATCAATCGCGTCCGATATGTAAAGTGAGCCGCAGTTCCATTTTTAGTGTTACTAGTAAGATGTCCGTGCGTTACAACGGAATTTCAAAAGAGAATAATACATAATTATAATGCAGGATCCTAAACCATACAATAAACCAATTTTCTGTAACACACATATCAAACAAAACATATCTTTGTAAGCTAGTAAATAAATCAAATCATCTATATTGAGTTGTCCTGCAGATTTACAACTATAAGTTAGCAAGAGAATAGTGACTCACCTACTGGGCCTTAGGCCCCTACTGTTCTGGCCCAAGAACGGCCTAGCAAACTCACCATCACCACCAACTCATTCTTATAATAGTTAAGATATCACTGTTTTGTACATATTTTTGTTTTGAAATAATTGCTTTGTGTTCCACTCATTTAGTGAATTTTCCATTTCTGTTCAGGTCGGTGACTTTGGTTTATCCAAAATAAAAAGAAATACCCTGATTTCAGGTGGTGTGAGGGGAACTCTACCATGGATGGCCCCAGAATTACTCAATGGCAGCAGCAATAAGGTGTCTGAGAAGGTAAAAATAATATTCTTGAATTTTTTTCAGCCATAGTGTTAATGTTCCATACTGGTTTATGAATTCTCACTCAAAATGTGGCTACTGTTTATATTAACTTCCAGGTTTCATATGTATATTCATTTAATTTAGCAGTAGTAATATCCGTAATTGCTTTATTTTTTAAAAATAAAAAGTTACGATTAGGGTACTGAGTCATCATATCGTTGCCACGGATACAGGTTGATGTATTTTCCTTTGGCATTGTCTTGTGGGAAACCCTCACGGGAGAAGAACCTTATGCTAATATGCATTATGGCGCTATTATAGCCTAGGTATGTAATTCATCCCCTACAGCATGTTCCAGGAATTATTTGTTCTAACTTGAGAATGTTGTATGTGTTTTCCTTTCCCTTTTTGTGAAAATTATCTTCTTCCCGTGAGCCATTGACCCTGCCCCATGCATGTTTGCTCAAATTTAGCTTCAATTTTACCTGGGCTACTATTTATTGATAACCTTTACATTGATGTTGAGATTTCTGGTTAATGATATGTGGAAACTTGTCAGCATATTTGCAAACATATCGTTCGTGGAGGCATCTAATGAGATCATTTATAGTAAGGTGGTCACATTAGTCATCTGCATAACTTTCAGAATGTTCATAACTTTATGATTTTGGTTTTCTCCTTAATTCGGGATCTTTTGAACATGTATTAAGTGACGGAGGTGAATTTTGCACAAACAACTGTAAGGAAACAAATTTCCACATTTGCTGATTGGAAATGCTAGGTGATAAAAAATGATGTTTGAAACACTGTAAAACAGCAAGTACTGTACACCTTTTCTTGTTTCCTGCAGCCCTGCACCATGGTTATCTGATATTTTATTGTGCACCTCCTTTTCTTGTTTCCTGCAATCCTGCACCATGGTTATCTGATATTCCAAGTATTCAGCATTGTGCTCTGATACACCATGTGAATCTTGTGCTGAACTTTCATGGTACATATGTCATATGTGAATTCAGTTCTTTTCCAAGACCCTAGCAATTATTTTCCTTTTTTTATAGTTTTTCTCTTCGTCCATTAGCATGTGATATGGAGCTCTTGAAATTCCTGTTGCAGGGGGGATTGTAAACAACACATTGAGGCCGCCGGTGCCAGCAACATGTGACCCGGAGGGGAGAAGGCTAATGGAGCAGTGCTGGGCCCTGGATCCGGGCCATCCGGCACAACGCCCACCGTTCACAGAGATAGCTGGGCGGCTTCGTTCCATGTCGGTCGCGGCAAATCAGGCCTAGGCGACCTCCAAATAAAGGGTGCAGGTGGAGCACTTCTTATATATAGGGGCCTGTTTGGATCCATACAACTAATAATTAGCTGCTAAAAATTAGCTGAAGTGGATCCAAACACCCCTAACTAATAGATCAACTAACACAGCTAATGATTATCTCAGTAGCTAGCCAAACCCACCTAATAGTAGCAAATAGGTGGCATTTAACCAAAATACCCTTCGCGTCTACCATCAATAGCATTTAAGAGTATGGGTATTCTAAACAATAGCATCTATTAGCCATATATTAGCTGATGAATCCAAAGACCCTCCAACTAATAATTAGCTAACTAATAGTTAGCTAGCTAATATTAGCTAGGACTATTAGCTAGCTAACTATTAGCTGTTAATGGATCCAAACAGGTCCTTAGTGTCCACTTTGTAGTTATTTGTTGGAAAGTAATACAGACATGTATGCTATAGAGTTGTAAAAATTAGTGCCTTTATTTATACCATCTCATGGGCAGGGCTGTGTCCAGTTATATACCGGATTCTATTTGGGGGCTATATGATGTATAAAACTTTATTTGGACCTTGGAGAAATCGAAAACGCCTCGCGGATAAACAGGAAGCAGTAGTGTTGCAATGTACTCAAACTGTGAATAAGAAATACCACACGATACTCCCTCAGTTTAGAAATATAACGTCTAGTTCTAATTTTCTTGTTTAGAGATATAAGGATTTTATTTAGATTTAATGAGGTTTTTCCTGCTATATCTCTATTTATTCTTTCTCAATCATATGCGTCTATTCATTACAACCCAGACAGTATTATCTCTCATCTGTCAAGACAATTAAGTGGGGTATCTAAGTCGTTTTCTCTCATATATTTCTCAATTTTGTCGTAATATTAATCCTTATATAATGTTAAAATATATCTTATATTTCTGAATAGATAGAGTATCTTGTTAAGCTTTGTTATATTATGTTTCCTTTTAAAAGGAATGTATAACACGTTTCTGTTCGTCGGAACTTTTTAGGTAGTTTTTTCACGCCATTTGGCATTTTCCGGATATCTCAATTCTGATTGTAACAGGGAGTTTACATGTCCTGTATGTATGATAAGGTGGCTTTTTGCCATTCTTGATAAGATTTTCTTTTGAGAATTACACATATTGCACTTCACCCGCTGTATTTGACGCACAAAATAAATGAGAATCATACCGACAATCGCCATTAGTTTGAGACCAACTACGTAAAAGCTATTGACTTGTGAGTTGTGACTAAATTAGTGCAATGGTGTCGTCTTCCCAGAAATATTATATTTTGGAGAGGTTAGTTGACTAGTACTTATTTTTTCCGAAGGAATTGACCAGTACCTTTCAAAACCCGAGGTGACTAATAAATTACTCCCCCCTTCTTTTTTATTTTACTTGACATTCTAATTTTTATGCCGTCAAACTTACTAAAATTTAACCACTAATATGTTTAAATCTATAAAGATTGACTACATAAAAACTATATTATCAAATTTATCATTAAAAATATTTTTATAATATTATAGTTTTATTAATAAATTTTAGTATAAAGTCATAAAAAGTATCGGTCAAAATGAACAAATGGAGTATTAACCTTGTTTCAGGAAGTACAGAAGAACACGTGCTGCAGTTTAGATGCTGGTTCCTCTGGAGCCTTGAGTTTGCGAAGAAGAGAATTGCTAAATAACACTTGAGTATTTTTATTTATTTATCAGCACTTAATTTTTTGTCTACTAGATATTATTATTTGGTCCACGTTGTACTTTATCATTTTGATTTTATGAGTTTTTCTCGGAATGAATAGTAAGATATGGTAATAATCGATTTGTTTACGGTCATTGGGAGCTAAAAGATAAACGGACAAGTAGAGAATTTTTTTTAGAGTTTTTTTTTTGTTTTGTTCCTCTTTTATTTTTTAAAAAATTGTCATATTACTTGTTTACATAATTTAATTTCTGTAAAACTAGTATATAATTGATGTAAAAAGGCCATAAAAAATAATAATGTTCTTCTTTTTACAAATCATCAGATCATTTTTATATATTTTAATTTGTGCAAAACTAATATATAATTGATGTAAAATGGCCATGCAAAAAAAATAATGTTTCTCTCTTCTTTTACAAATTATCACATAATATTTTATATAATTTAATTAGTGTAAAACTCGCGTACAATTGATGTAAAAATGCTATGCATAAAGGAATAACCAGTATTAAAGCTTTCCTCAATGTATCACACTACATCTTAATAATTAAAGAGCAAACTATTGGAGAGTGAGATGCACATCCAATACCAAAAAAAAAATTGAGTATTCCTTGATAAAATAATACTCGAATGGGAGGAGAGGATGCAACTTGATTTCATTTATTCGATCTAGATTTAAAGACTCAAAATTGAGGTGCTATTTAACAAAAAAAAAATCACATTCTTCCGGACATCTTCAAATAAAAGATGGTAAACAGCGAAGTACCCTACGAAATCTTCTTTTTCATGCAACATGGAACATGTAATAGGCAAATTAGTCATTGTGCTCATGCTTGCCGGAAAACGGCAAGGTGCATGCGAAAGCGTATCTTCTGCAGTCACCTTCTCTGACTTTGCGTGTGGGTCCCACCGTGTTAGTGACCCAAAGTCAGATAAGGTGACTGCAGAGGATCTCAATATGATGCATGCGTGTGAATTAATCTTGGACGGTTGGCCATGCAAAAAAGGCAAAAGAGGACTCCTAGGGCGGTTGTTTATGCATCTAGGAAGACTCAAGAAACGGTGAAAACTCCAGTTGTCTGTATATGACTAGTAAGATTTGCGCGCTCCGCCGCGCCGTACGAAATTTGATCCAAGTTTTTATTTCTGAAAAAAAGCAAGAATATCCAATTGTTTTTTTTTGTTCGCTTGGGTTTTTTTTGGAAAAAATACGCTAGTAAGAACCGTCGACGAATCTGCGAAACAACGGGCCTTTTTGAGGAAAAAAATATAATACATGTTCCGAAAAATATTAGATTTCGAATTGCAAAAAAAAAAAAAACTATAGACGCCGAGTTTAACACCCTATGCGTTCAACGGGTAATAATACATGTTTTAAAAAATATTAGAGAACGAGTTGCAAAAAAAAAAATTAGATGCCGAGTTTAACACCCTATGCGTTCACCGAGTAATAATACACGTTTTGGAAAATATTAGAGATCGTTCTGGACAATATTAGATTTCGAGTTGCCAAAAAAATTATAGATGCCGAGTTTAACACCCTATGTGTTCACCGGGTAATAATACATGTTTTAGAAAATATAAGAGATCGAGTTGCAAAAAAAATTATAGATGCCGAATTTAACACCCTATGTGTTAACCGGGTAATACGTGTTCCCAAAAATATCAGAGATGCCAATCTTCTTTTGTCGAGTTTAACACTCCATGCATTCACCGAGTAATAATATATGCTTCGAATAACATTAGAGATCGAGTTGGGGGAAAAAGTCTAAAGATTAGACGCCAAGTTTAACACCCTATGCGTTCACAGGTAATGATACATGTTTTGGAAAATATTAGAGATCGAGTTGCAAAAAAAAATTAGATGCCGAGTTTAACACCCTATGCGTTAACCAGGTAATATACATGTTCTAAAAAATATTAGAGATCGTCTCGGAAAATATTAGATTTCGAGTTGCCAAAAAGATTATAAACGCCGAGTTTAACACCCTATGCGTTCACCGGGTAATAATACATGTTTTGAAAAATAATAGAGATCGAGTTGCAAAAAAAAACTATAGATGCTGAGGAAAGAAATCTAGAGATCAAAGATCGAGTTGAGGAAAAAAGTCTAGAAATAGAGTTGTACACAAATTTCTGCTGACGAAAACATTTTGTCGGGAAAAACAGAGAAAGGACCTGGACGTAAAAAACGAGGACATGTTTTTTTAATTTTTTGGACTTGTTCGCTATCCCGAAAAATTAGAAAAGGGATGTTCGAAATTTGTATTTAGCGGGGGGTTTTCATAAAGTAACAAACCAGGGACCTGAACGCAATTTATAAATGATTTTCTTGCTCTCACAAAAAATCGTGAAGGGCCGATCTGTAATTTGTAAGGACCTAAAAAACGAGGACTTGTTTTTTTTTTGTTTTTTTGGACCTGTTCGCTATCCAGGAAAATTAGAAAAGGTCTCGTTCGAAATTTGTATTTAGCGGGGGGGTCATAAAGTAACAAACCAGGAATCTGAACGCAATTTAGAAACAATTTTCTTGATCTCACAAAAAAATCTCGAAGAACCTATCTGTAATTTGTAAGGGCCTACCCGTAATTTAATAAAAAGGGAGGGGTTTTTTGCAAATTGCCAAGAAGGTGACGTGGCCTAACCGGTGGCCTCCATGTTCTTCCCTTATAAGGGAGTTAAGTTCGCTATCCCGAAAAATTAGGAAAGGGCTCGCTCGAAATTTGTATTTAGCGGGGGGTTCATAAAGTAATAAACCAGGGACCTGAACGCAATTTAGAAATGATTTTCTTGCTCTCACAAAAAATCACGAAGGACTTATCTGTAATTTGTAAGGACCTATCCGTAATTAATGAAAAGGGAGGGTTTTTTTGCAAATTGCCAAGAAGGTAACGTGTCCTAACCGGTGGCCTCCATTTTCTTCCCTTATAGGGGAGTTACAAGGAAGCGAGCGAGGGCGCCCGGCAGGCCGACGATGTGGCGAGCAAACCGATGCAGGGAGAGGGAGGGGCACAGACGGAGCGAAATGGAACACACGAGGAGGGGTGGGGAACGGATGATGCGGCGGCGGCCGACGCACGGGACGGGAAGGGGGGAATGGTGCGCAGCTGGCTCCGCGAGCTCCAATCCCATGACGCTTGACCGATCGTCGACTGGACACGCGGCGAGGCAAACGGGAATGAACCGAGGAGATCGAGCGCCCGGGCAAAGAGGACCCGCACGCAAATACGAAGGACAGCGGGGCTCCGTTCGCAGAAAACGCCGACGTGGCTACCGTGAGGGCCCCTCATAATAGAGTTAATATTAATATTATTCAGGGCCGAGGAAAGCTCGAGTTCAATTTTTTGACAACCTCAGGTTGGACTAGGTTAGGCCCGGCTTTGCCTTGAAAGTGGGCCCGGTAGTGGTTAGGCAGGCCTAGAGAATGGATATATTAACGTTGGTAATGATCAATGATAGTAAAAGCATCACAATGTTACACAAAAACCACCTAACGGCATACCGTTAGAGCCAAAACCGACCACTATGACAGGGTCTTGTCGTCAGACGGACGAGCGCGTCACGCCCCTTTCCTGTCGTCTTCTACCGCACCCAAGCGGCACGTTTCTCCGCGCTAAATGCGATGTATCGCTCAATGGCATAGCGAATTTCCCTAGTTTATGCTATAAACTTTATACTCAAGCAAGCATAGTTCAAATATCACCAGATTTTACAGGACCCTTCTGGGTCCAACTTTCAGCTTGAGTACTATGACAAACCACGAGGCAATATGTGATTAAAACGATTACAGTCAAAAGAATTCTCAAAACAGCCAAAATTGCCACGCAAAATACCAACACAGCCTCCAATAAGAGAGAGAGAGAATAGGTAACTGAAGAAAACAGTCTCGGGTACAAAAGAAATTGTTCGCGTTTCATTAGATTGCTGCGCTCACAAACAAAATCGGCTCAAAATGCTTCACTCGTCATCACCGAAAGGAGTACCACATGTGCTTAACAAGCCACCACCTTTAGCTTGCCTGTTGCTAGCGGTCTGCATTGCTCAATTAGCCCCTCGCAGCCACCACTGATCGACAGTTCTTCCAGAGAAGGTGGGAGGCCCTTTTCCGGCAGCCTTGAGATGCGCGGACAAAGGCAGATCTCCAATCTCTTGAGGGAGGGAAGGCTGTGCAACCCCACAGGAAGATGTTCGAGTTTGTGTAAATAATGAAATTGCAGGTCATGCAGGGCAGTGAGGAGCTGAAGCGCTCTGTCTTGCTCATCTGTCAGTCTCATCAGGTTGTCGCTGCTCTGACCGTATAGCTCTAGGCGTTGGAGGGAGATGAGGTGCTTGCAGAACGACGTGGTCAGGACAGAGGGGTCATCGATCCAAAGCGTTTCCAGTCGAGGGCATAGCTCATAGCACTGCATTGACAAACTCTCCAAACATGGAGGCAAGCAGGGGCACCTGGATACTTTCAAGCGCCGAAGGCCTCCAAGGGATTGCAAGCCCTCTAGCGAACCGAGCCATCTACAATCTTCAATTTTCAACTTTTCCAGCGCTGTGCAGGAACGCAGCTGTAGAGATTTCAAACTTGGGCACGAGGATACTTGCAAGCGCCAGAGGCCTCCAAGGGATTGCAAGCCCTCTAGTGAACCGAGTGTTAGACAATATCCAATTCTCAAATCTTCCAGTGCTGTGCAATAACGCAGCCGTAGAGATTCTAGATAATCGTCGTCGCAGAACTCAAGTTGGACAAGTGATTGCGGGGGGACCCATCTTCCGTTCGCCTGATCATCATTTCTGTCTTTACGCACCAAGGACGAGAGCAGCTTGGGGCATCCCCAAAATTTTAGCTCCTCAAGGGAGGTAAATCCAGCGAAGCCATCCTTGCTCCCGCAAAATGTGAGATCTGGGCATCCACCAATAGAAATCTTCTTCAGAGAAGGGATGAGATTTAACGGAATGTGCAAGAGACCCTCTGGAGCTGAGGTTGATAATGTGTCATCCAGACATCCTGATGAAGCAGCCTCTGGGGCTGATATAAGACATCCTGATGAAGAAGCCTCTGGGGCTGACCATGTTGTTATCTGCTTGCAGTCCCATAAATCAATTCCTGTAGGGCCTGCACATGTCGCAGCATTAGAGATAGCCACTTCCCCGTTATTCCACATGACTCAATACGGAGACGTTCAAGAGACGGGAGGGCATTGCAATCTGCGGCTACCATGTTTTCATGGGTATCCTCTGGCAGAACATGTGAAGAGAAAAGTTTCTCACAGGCATACATTGTAAAAATCTTTCAAGAGATGAGTTGCCCGAAACCTTCGAATGAAATAGACGTTAGATTTGGGCAACCACGTACTACCAATTTAGTTAGGAACCTCAGATTATGGAACGACAACATTTTGCCGTCCAGCATCCACAGCTCACCATCTTGCCCATCATCATCCTCATCATCATACCAAGGAGACCCGATTTTTAATGTTTCGCTGGATGACCCCTCCATCGTTGGTATTTTTGAAACTCTCCTGATGGATAATTTGGAAACACTAGTTGAAGGCGGTAGAGAGTGCGGAACTACCAACAGAGGACACCTGTGGATAATGAGTTCCCCAAGACTGGACAACCATGATTTCTGCTCGATTTTGAATTCATGGGAGCTCTCAAACAGCGGGAAGACCTTCAGTACAGGGCACCTCTGGATCTTTAGAACCCTTAAACCAGAGTTCAAGTCCCTCACAGAAGTACTGGAACATCTCTCCAACTTTGGCATTCCATCTAACACCAGCCCCGCCAATGACGGAATTGGTACTTCTGTTATGTTAAGCATATTCCTCAACTCAAACTTTCTAAGAAAAGGAAGCCGCTCCAGAGATGGAATTATTTGCAATTTTCCACAACACTCTAGACGAAGAGTCTGCAAAGAGATAACTGAAGTGGCAAGCCACGTTGGAGAGGTGGCACCACCGTACCCAGATATTCGTAGATGCCTTAGGTTGTGGTGTGGTTCAAGACCCTCAAGCACCTCTGTTTCTGTGTCTGTACAAGGTTCAGAGCTTGGGCCATTGTCATCCATTGGCGAGCTATCCTCTTCTGTTTCTGTATCCATATAGATTATGTCAATGTCATCTAAATCCTGCGACAAGGTATCGTTCCAGGACAAGTGCAGCTGTTCTAGGTGCTGTTTGTTTGTCAGTCCTGCCCCATAAGCCTCCTCCCGAGTTTTAACATTTTTTAGTTGAGACACCCCAAGTTGCACAAGCTCGTTCATAGATTGAAGCTGTGTTATCTCGAAGCCGCTTGAGTTTTGAACCCTAAAATCGTGTAGCTCCTGAAGAGAGGTCATTTTACCAATGCTAGCAATGGAAGAGTGCTCTTCTGCAACAAGATGCCGTAGGCTAACCAGATTATTAACACCGATAGATATAGCAAGATCAGTGTCTGAGCCAACATCTAATACTTGGAGATGGCAAAACTTGCTCAAAACTTGAGCCAAATCCCCGTCCTCCTCACCAACCTTGAGTTTTAGATAGCGAAGATGGGTAGGGTTTGCCACATTGCATATGAAAGAATTAGAACCAGCATATGTCGTAGACATTTGCAGCACACGTAGATTTTGAGCTTCTTTCAACATGTTTTGGAACAGTTGGAGAAAATAGGGATCAAACTGTCCAATTAACACCAACGACCTCAGTTTTCTCACTGATGTAACTGCACTGAGCAATTTTTTCTCGTGCTTGTCATTGCGAAGTATGTTTCCATGATGAACTTTGCTGGATGCAGAATCTGTTAATATTGACAAATGGTGTACAGTCGGCAAAATTTCATTGCACTGTAGACCATCTATAGTTGCACACTCAGCTCTTGAAACCACCATCGCAAAATCATGCATAAGACCACACATAACATAGCGTGTTTGTTTGCCTGGAGAGGACATTTCTCTTTCCTCTTCTTGGAAGAAGCCTGAGTTCACCAAATCAAATAGATAGTCCCACCCTATATCCTCCAACCTCTTACTTGAAGGGCCACCATTCACAAATCCTTGTGCAATCCAAATGTGAATCAACTCGTCGCTCCGAAACGAATAATCGTTTGGGAATATAGAACAATATGAGAAACATTGTTGTAAATGGTAGGGCAGTTGATCATAGCTAAGCTTCAAAGCGGGCATGATACCTCTACGAAGTTGTAGGGATTTCCAATCTTCGTTCTTCAGAATGTTACTCCAATGATCAATTGTAGGTTGCTCTCTTAATAGTGCCCCTGCAGTTTCTGCTGCTAATGGGTTGCCCTTTAACTTGTCTGCTATTTGCCGCCCAATGGTGCTTAGACTTCCATGCCCACTGTAGTTCTCATCACGAAATGCACATGCTTTAAACAATGACCAAAAATCCTCATTTGCCAAAGCACCTAACTTAATCGGCCCGATTGTGCCTATCCTTTGTGCAACAGATAGTTGTCTAGTTGTCAGAAGAATGGCATTACCCTTCACATGACTTGATTTCAAAGGAGCCAACAGTTTGTCCCATTGGTCATCATCCATGTTCTCCCAGACATCATCTAAAATAAGCAGAAACCTTTTCGACTGGAACTCCATATGTCCCTTCAAGATCTCCTGAAGCTTCGCAAAGCTGCTCATTCCTTCATGACTTTCTCTTTTTTCAGGACATCCTTCGTGTCTTTCTTGATAAACAAAGTCTAGCAACTCCCTTGTGATCCTCACTTCGTCAAAGTTATCAGACACCCAAACCCATATCCGCTCAAACTGACTTTTCACTGTTGAATCATTGTATACAAGTTGAGCGAGAGCTGTCTTCCCAGCCCCTCCAATGCCTACAATAGGCAGTACAGTTACTCCGTCATGTATATCAGCTGCAATCATCTTCATGATGGAGTCCTCTGCAACTCTCCCGTATATTTTCCGTTGATTAATAGTTGATGTTCTTGGGCACACCTCTGATCTTGTACGCTGGTATTGATTTGAACTTGCAACAGAGTCCGATACATGCAGCTTGAGAACATCACTCACGGCCCCTCGGATGTCTTGTAAGTTGTAACTGACGAGCTATTTGTTGTATCCTATTGGAAAATTCGGCCTTGTTCCAACAGTGTGTGTTACCGGCAGTGATGTGTGTTGACACCTCATGCATTCTCATCCTTTTCCTGCTGCCCGAATCACTAATTGCAACAGAAGTACCATATGTTGCACCGTCAGCAATACTGCATGAAGAAAAGAATCATGGGTTAGCCAATTGTACGAATGTTAAACTGAACAGAACTCCAAGTCATCATTACTCCATACTAAAAAAGAATGTGCCCATGCAACATGCAAGGGTGTAAATTCTTTATGATGGGCACTCCTAATTCATGGTTTCTGTAGCCGAATCTAAAAGCATCCACATCATCAATAAATAGTACTAGTACTACTCCAACCTTTTGTGTATTGGAATAAATACATAGACAACATCAAATAAATATCATGCAAGACATACCAATATATTTGGATACAACCCTCCTTTCCACCATGTACGTTTTTGTTGTATCTTCATTGTTGGTTTGTGTGTCCAAGCTTTTTCTCATGCAAGAAATAGTTTCTCTCTCTTCTTTAATCTCCCCTCCACGTAAGCATTATTAATCTTAAGTGTCATGTTGAAGGAACCTCTAACGGAGAAGCATTGGGAGTGTTCTAAGGAAAAGTATATTACAAATCCATCAATGGATTACTACCGATCTGACGGAGCAAATGCGGGAACATGACACTCGAAATCACGCAGAAGGAGATAGGGTGTTTAGACAGGTTTAGACCTTCTCCAAAGATAATAACAACCCTACTTTCCTGTGTTCTTGTATTGAATAAGATTATTGTGGGGTGCACAATGTTCGAGATGAATAGCATGTGACTAAGACTACAAAGGCTTGATCTCCTGGATAGCATGTGATTATATATATATACATACATATATATATATATATATATGTATATATATAAAGCCTTTTCCTTACTCTCGGGAGTACATACTCTCACCTCTAATATACCACTTAAAAGAACATATTATACTCTTTTATCACTTTCAGTATACTCCAATAATAATTCCAATATACTCTAATGCGACATGGTTGAAAAAATTCATTGGAACCCTTATTTTTTGCCATATATATTATTCCATATGTAAAAGGAGTATATAAACAAATTATGCTATAAAGAGTGGTCTTTAATGACATTTTTCGTGGAATTCACTTTGGAGTATCTTATAATCAGTATTAGAGTATACTAAAAATGATAAAAAAAATATATATATAATAAGGTATGCGTTCTTGCACGTTCAAGAGGCGGTTATTGTCATGGACGGAGAAGGTATGCGTGCAGTTATATCAGAGTGACAAAGACGCACGTAATCTTGATGTTTCTCTCCGAACTGGCGTATATATGAAGACTATTTAAAATACTATTTATTCCAACATACTGTACATAAAAAGCTTATTTATTAAGGATTACTTAATATTTGTCAAAATCACACATGGTACCTTGAAGTGTTTGGCTGCTGGTCATTTGCCACACGTTTTCTGGTGCAATTGACACTCTTGAGATGGTTGGATAAAACTGATGTCCCATTCTCCGAACCGCATTTAACCACTGTGCGACAGTGAATACATTTTGCTTTCAGAGGCTTTCCGTTCTCTTCTTCTGTGATTTCAAAGTCTGCCCACGCCTTTGATCGTTTTTTGCCCCTGCTGCCACTCGGTATATCAAGATTGTCCTTCGTTCTCTCTAGTTGCTCTGCTGGTCGATGTCCATCCGTGCCGTCGGGGTCGTGGCATGCAACTGAATCAAAAGAAAACGTAGGTGCAGCAGAAAACGGGAATTAGCATCTCGTGCGTGAACAGGAATGATCGAAGCGTCAATTGGTACACGTTGATCTACAGGCTTCTCCTACCTCCTTCGACCTGCTGCTGGAGCCTGTAGTAGTCGAGCTCGTCGATGGCGTCCTCGGCGTCGTAGAGCAGCTCCTTCAGACGAGCGAGAGATCGGGCAAGCGGCCTATTCCCGATAGCCCTCCCCTTCACAGCAGCAACGACCATCTCCACCCTCTCGATCTCAGACTTGAGCTTCTCGGTGTCATCGGCAAGTCCAACTCCGCGAATCCACGCCTCCAGCTTGCCGGTGAAGACGCCCTCCAGGATGGTTTGCGCCAGCCAGCAGATCGCGCCCACAACAAAAGTGTCTTCTCCCTGCTCCATCAGACCCGGCCGGCGGAAGAGTTCATCAGATCTGGCAGAAGAGTAGTTCTTGAGCGATGGTAATTGGAGGAAGCAAAAGGCAAGGATGGAGAGGAGCAGGGACTCCAGGGCAATATACAATGCAGTAGGAACTAGGGACTAGGGAGCAGTGTTAGGTGATTGAGAAACCCTAGAGCCAATTGGAAGAACTAGAATAGAAAATTTGACAATGTAAACAAGAATCAACATTTGCATGCATAAGTAAACATTGCTCGCAAAACAAACGCATGTAACCGCCCGAATGCTCACCCACAACACCAAAACAAAAACGATTGAAAAACAATTAAAGGCATGAACAAAAGCAAAATCCCAAGCATTGCTCGCAAAAAAGTCCCAATAAGTGTCCCTCTTCAGATAAATGAACTTTCCATCGGCCAAGAAACCGCCCGATAGAGCCCAAAAGAGGGGGGGGGGGGGGGGGGCAAGAATACCACCCCCAGGAAAAACCCACACAAAACCCACCAAAAAGCACCGCAAGAACGCAATGGAGCAGCGCATAAACGATCAGATAGAGCCAACTGGAAGAAGTGAAGAACTAGAATAGAAAATTTGGCGATGTAAACAAGAATCAACATTTGCATGCATAAGTGAACATCAAGGGCGCATGTAACCGCCCGAATGCTCACCCACAACACCAAAACAAAAACGATTGAAAAACAATTAAAGGCAGGAACAAAAGCAAAATCCCAATAAACAATTAAACATTGCTCGCAAAAAAGTCCCAATAAATGTCCTTCAGATAAATGAACTTTCCATCGGCGAAGAAACCGCCCGATAGAGCCCCCCAGGAAAAACCCACACAAAACCCACCAAAAAGCACCGCAAGAACGCAATGGAGCAGCGCATAAACGATCAGATATATCCTGTGGAGTTGTGGGAAACAAATCGCAAGACTTCTCCAGTTGAATCACAAAAAAATCCCAAACCCCCCACCCCCGGTTTCAACACCAAGAATCCAACCAACACGGCGATCAGATAGAGCCAATTGGAAGAACTAGAATAGAAAATTTGGCGATGTAAACAAGAATCAACATTTGCATGCATAAGTAAACATCAAGGGCGCATGTAACCGCCCGAATGCTCACCCACAACACCAAAACAAAAACGATTGAAAAACAACACCACAAGACCAAAACAACCGCCCGAATCAGATAAATGAACATTCCATCTGCCAAGAAACCGCTCGATAGAGCCCAAAAGATGGGGGGCAAGAATACCACCCCCAGGAAAAACCCACCAAAAAGCACCGCAAGAACGCAATGGAGCAACGCATAAACGATCAGATATATCCTGTGGAGTTGTGGGAAACAAATCGCAATACTTCTCTGATTGAATCACAAAAAACTGCCTCCCCCCCCCCCCTCTCAACACCAAGAATCCAACCAACACGGCGACCAGGTGGGGGCGGAAGAAGCACCAAAACACCCCACCACCACCGCAGAGCTGCGAGGGGGGAGGCCGGAAGGGAGAACGAATGGCGCGTGGGGCCGCACCTCGGAGGGCGCGAAGCGGAGCCCGGATCGCCGCTCCATTGCTCAGGCCGCCGCGAAGAACAGGAGAGGGACCGTCGGCTTCCAGGTTCCAAACAAAACGCAATTACTCCTATGATTTATGAGTAGGGTGGGCGTGCGGTGCGGGTGCAGGAGAACGCGAGTAGAAAAGGAATACTGTCTACTGTCGCGTTTACTTATCAATTTTTAACTTTAAATTATGAAACTTTAACCAATAATAATTTTTAAAATATGTAGTCGTATTATATAAAAGTGATATCATTAGATTTATAATCAAAAGTACTTTACTAATCTATATAGCTCTATATTATTAGTGATGTACGGACGACCGTGCCGCGCACTGTCATATTCCGTCGGCACTATTTGTTGGTAATGTACAAATAGTCGCGTTGCACACCACCACGTATCCTCCGCCAATGTTTGCTGATGATGCACGAAGCTATAGTTTTTTAAAAAGAATAAAAGAAAATTAGTACTTCTGTTTCTTTTTTGGTTTTTCGCAGAAGATGTCCTCTATGTTAAAATTTATGTATGTCTTGAGCTTCTTTCCATCCGTAGTAGGTCCTGTTTGTTTCAGTTTAGGTTTTTTGGCTTTTGACTTAATGAGCTTTGGGAGTGTATAGGCATCATCCAGATGTTTTTGTCTCAAAAAACATCCAAACTTTGGACCGTACGATCAAAACACGCATCCGTAGGATCAACCCACCTCGAATTCAGGGGGGCGTGCATCGATCTGAAAGCAAATCCAATGGCTAGGAATTTGGATGATGGTTGCTAAAAAAAACATCCGGATGAAACTTATCAAAACCCATGAGCTTTTAAGCCATCTGCTTTTAAGTCAATACATACCGTTTGGTATCCTGGCTTATTGATGGGTTAGATGGTGTAGCTTTTTAATTAAAAGTCTAAAATACCCTAAATGAGATGGGGAAGGGATTCTCGGTTTATATATGATAGTATTTAGTGGGTAATTTTGGAGATTTTTAGTGACAAATGGTTATTTCATCTTAAAAAGCCCCTCTTAATTGGCTTTTAGCTTATAGTTACACAGGGGCTTTAAGCTTTTTCAAAACTCAGCTGAAAAGCCAATCGTTTATTTCAGCTTAGGTTTTTTGGCTTTTAAGTCGGTGAAAAAGTCGAAGCAAATAGGGCTTAAAGCATGAACCCAAACGGAGCAACTAGTATATTACATTTATAGCTATTTGATTTGGTATTACTAAAAAATAAAGATCAACTGGAGTACCTAATCTTCAGAACGTTGCTGCTTGACCGTCAATCCTACGGTGACAAAGGGAAAGCCGAATATGATTATGCAGCTATAGAGAGAAGGCTAATGCAGCTAATATATTTCTTTAATACAGCAGCAGAGCATATTCAAAAGGGAGCATTGAAAATAAGCGCAAATAGGCTATGCGTTTGTAATACTTGTTCAAGCGTGTTCGTCTTGTCTACGGTAAACAGGCTGCTCGCAGCGCAAAACGCAACCTATGCCCTGCATGTATAAGAATTAAACAGGTTAAAACAAGCACATGTTTGTTTTAGATAGGGAGGAAAAATTGTAAAGACACAAGATAGAAGAAACCATATCCTTTTGCGGAGGATCACCGTGATACTGCAGCGTTGTATACTGAAACACGTTTTGTCAATGTTGTTCAAATATAATTTTCAGTGTTGGGCCTGTGTCGAAGAACATTGAGAAGATCATATGCTAGGCGTTCTTTTGGAGTGGACACCGGATGCGTTCCCATATAAGCGCAAATATATTTGATTCGGATTGATGTTGCGAGTGTGCGAGCCTGTGATCTTGATGGGGAGAAAATCAGCATTCTTGACGCAGATGCATTTTATCTCATTGAGCAAGCCGTTGTATTTCTTTCGAATGATGTCAGCTGTATTGCGTGTAGCTTGGGCATCATCACGAAAGAGATCCACCCAGCACTTTTCGGTCTTGAGCCTTTGCACATAGTGTTTAGACTTTTGTAGTTGGTGTCTTCGATCTTTATATTTTTGTTGATCTGCAGGTGCAGAATGGCTGCATGAGCCGCATTTTCCATTGCACCGTATATTGTTTCAGCTAATTCTCCATAGAATGTTTGTTCTTCCTTGTTCGGATGACCGAACATAAGCGGCATGTCCATTTTGATCCAAGCTCTTATCTGGTTGCTATTTTCATAGGTGTTGCCTGATGACTGTATTGTTAAATGCAATTTGTTTGCTATTTCTGTTAACAGGACTTGTTTTGAAATATATATAGTTGTCTCAACCTATAAAAGAAACAAGCATTAGGCATTGTATTAGAAACAAAGAGAGGAACATCGTATTTTATATGTGAACCGACAGGGTTTTTGTGTAGAGGAAAGCAATGCTATCTATTTTGATGATATAGTGTTCCCCTTGATATATAAAATATATTTACGTAAGAATCAACAGCGTATAAAAGAATTATGTAGAATCGTTTGGGTATTCTAGATTGGCAGAGGTAAGAAATATTAAACTGTACTATTTACGTTGTATGAATAACAGAGATAAACATTGAGCTGTACGAAGATTGCAATGACTTACACCAGGCACACTGATGTGATTCTCTATGTCAACAGCCTGACTATTGGATTGAGTGGAATGTAATTGATTTGTTTGACATATGCTCTGTTCAGATTCCAATCCTCGCTCTAATTGAATGGGTTGTTCATTGATCATTGCCTATTCATTCGAGGGAACGGGGAATTGAATTGTTTCTTCGCTATCATCAGATCGCTGCGCTGGCCATGTAAGATCCTACACATAGAGTGAAAGGACTTTGGTAATTCTATGTGCTCAGTCGGAGGTGCAGGGAGAGTGCATAGGCAAAGAAAGCGAAAGATGATGGTCAAGTCTTTGTCCTTTGGGCAGCTTTGTGCTTTGTCCTTGTGGTCTTTGTGGGCAGCTTTTAGACTAGCTTTAGGACTAGCATCTTAGACTACTTTAGGACTAGCATCTTAGCATATGTTTGGCTGCCCTGGCAGCTATAAATATGTAACCCCAACCCCTCAGGTTGGCATGGCATTGTGTGAGAAATAAACCAGAAAAATTGCCCCAACTCCTATTGTCATTCTATCTCAATGATAGTAAGAATTGTGCTACTAACAAGTGGTATCAGAGCCGTTCTTTCTTGCAGCCTAAACATCTCTTGCTCATCTCCTTCCCACGCTCCTCCTCACTCTCAGCTAGCAGCAGTCACAACAGCTATTTCTGCTCACCCTTCATCTTCTGAACAGTCGAGCAACAGCTAAATGCTGAGGCGACTTCTTCCCCTAGCAAAGCGCCCCCACTAGCGCGCCATATCGGAAGACGATCTCGGCGCTCGGTCGCCTCGGCCTTGCGCAGAGGCGAGATTGCCGCGCAGAGGACATGGCGGCAGCGATAGAGACTGCAGCGGCAGCGGCAAGGGCGGCAAAGCGGGCGCGGCGAATGCGGCAAGCGAAAGTGGAAATAGCAAGGCTTGCGGATGCGGCCAGCGTCTTGTGGCAGCAGAGCTCGAGGCTCTATGCGGCAGTAGCTCCAGCAGCTCTGCTCCGGCCGACGGCGGCACCGACGGCGGGCTCAAGCGGGAGAGGGAGGCAGCGCGCGAGTGGGCGGCGCAGTGGGCAGTTGCCCACCCTCATGAGCGTGGTGGGAGCCCAGACGCCAGCCGGCGAGCTCCGGCGGCGCGGCGGCGACCGCGCTCCCGGCAGAGGCGGCGGCTGGGCTGACGGAGATCGTGGCCCTTACAGGCGGCGCGGCTCTCCCTCCCCGGACCGATACCATGGTCACCGCGGGACCCAGGCCATTATCAGGGACATTGGCCCCGGTAGTGGGTGGCCTACCCTCACCAAGACCAACTATGTCGAGTGGGCCGCGGTGATGAGGATAAGGCTCCAGGTGCGGCACATGTGGGAGGCAGTCCGGTACGGCGACGTCGACTACGACGAGGATCGACGGGCGCTGGATGCCCTCATCGCCGCAGTCCCGTCCGAGATGCAGTTCACGCTTTCCAAGAAGCGGACTGCCAAGGAGGCTTGGGATGCCATCGCTGCGGCACGCATCGGCAGCGACCGCGCCCGCAAGACCACACTGCAGGCGCCGCGGGAGTGGGAGAACCTGGCCTTCGTGCCAGGTGAGGATGTTGATGACTTTGCTCTCGTCTTAACACTCTCTGCAGAAGATGGTGCAGTTTGGTGGCGACACCTACGATGAGGAGAGAGCCGTCGAGAAACTCTTCCGTTGCATCCCGAGAAGTACAAGCGGTCGCTCGCTCAATCGAGTCTCTATTGGACCTCTCCACGATGTCGATCGAAGAGGCGATAGGTCGTCTCAAGGTCGTCGGCAATGACGAACCACAGCCTCTCTCGGGGCCTATCACCATCGGCGGAAGTTACATCTCACTCGAGAAACGGTGAGAGGCTTGCCAGGGTGACGGGAAGAAGAGTCCTCTGCGCGACAGCGGCCGCAAGCGCGCTTAAGCCGCACAAAGCGCCAGGACAGCGTCGGTAGAAGCGCGAGGACGTGCCAAGGGTGACACCTGCGGAGGCGCCCAGGGCGGCGCCGTCGGCAACCAGAGGCCGGCACGAGACGACTCTTGCCACAACTGTGGCAAGCTTGGCCATTGGGCCAAGGAGTGTCGCCAGCCACAACGTGGCCAGGCCCACGTCGCACAAGTGGAGGAAGAAGAGCCGGCTCTGCTCCTAGCACACGCAAGCATCGAGCTATCTCCAGCGGCATCGGCCGCAGCGAATCTCCTCCACCTTGATGAGCCGAGAGCACACGCCTTCCTTGGCGACAGCTCCAGCAGTGACAAGATTGATGGGTGGTACCTCGACACTGGCGCTACCCATCACATGACCGGTCGACGGGAGTTCTTCACCGAGCTTGACTCCAACGTCCGAGGCTCCGTCAAGTTTGGGGACGCCTCCAGCGTGGAGATCCAGGGTGTCGGCTCCGTCATCCTCACCGCCAAGTCTGGTGAGCACAGGCTTCTCACCGGAGTCTACTACATCCCCGCGTTGAGGAACTCTATCATCAGCTTGGGACAGCTGGATGAGAACGGTTCGGGTGTGCTAGTCAAGAACGGAGTCATGAGGATTTGGGATCGCCATCGTCTCCTTCTTGCCAAGGTAACCAGAGGCACCAATCGACTCTACATCCTCAACGTGCAGGTGGCACAACCCCTCTGCCTCGCCGCTCGTCGAGGCAGCGGCGTGGCAGTGGCACGAGCGCTTCGGACACCTTCACTTCGAGGCTCTGAAGCGACTCAGTGCCAAGGAGATGGTACGAGGCCTGCCGTGTCTCGACCACGTGGAGCAGTTCTGCGACATCTGCGTAACGACGAAGCAGAGGCAGCTCCCCTTTCCCCAGCAGTCGAACTTCCGAGCTAAGGAGCGGCTCGAGCTCGTGCACAGGGACCTGTGTGGCCCGGTGACACCGGCCACACCGGGAGGACGGCGCTACTTCCTGCTGCTCGTCGACGACCTCACCCGCTACATGTGGGTAACGGTCCTCAGCAGCAAGGGAGAGGCTGTAAAGCCATCGAGCGCCGCAGCTTGCGCGAGGCAGTGCGGCGCAGGCTGCGCGTCTTCTTGACCGACAACGGCGGCGAATTCACGGCGGCTGAGTTCGCATCGTATTGCGCGGATGAGGGCATTCGGCGCCACTATTCCGCTCCGTCTGACCCGCAAGAATGGCGTCGTCGGCGGCGTGTCGAGCGGTTGTGGGGATGGCTCGGGCCCTCCTCAAGCAAAGGGGACGCCCGGCTATCCTGCAGGAGAAGCGATGGTAGCGGCGATCTACATCCTCAACCGCTCGCCCACCAAGGCTCTCAACGGCGGGGGCCGTGCGAGGCACAACGCAGGCATAGCCGGCGGTCTCTCACCTACGGGTTTTCGGCGCCTCGCGTTCGCCAAGGAGCTTGGACATGTTGGCAAGCTCGATGGCAGAGCACTCGGGAGTGTTTATCGGTTACGCGGAGGGTTCGAAGGCCTACCGCATTCTCGACCCAAAGACATAGCGTGTGCGCACGGCGCACGACGTTGTGTTCAACGAAGGGCGAGGATGGGCGTGGGACAAGGCAGTTGACAATGGCTCGACTCCGACGTACGATGACTTCACCATTGAGTACGTCCACTTCGAGGGAGCTGGGGGAGTAGGCAGCTCCTCTTCGTCGAACGCGCCTACCCCAGTCCCCGAACCCCCATCGACTCGGCGCGCCACTCCAGCACCAACGGTCACCCCTCCAGGCACGTCCTCTCCGACACCAGCTCGTGTCGAGCACAGCCCGGTGGAGTTCGTTACTCCACCCTCCCACGACGAGGAGCGCATCGACGCGTACCACGACGGCGAGCCGTTGCGGTATCGTACGATGGAGGACCTTCTCGGCGACCAACCCGTGCCGGGACTGGTGTCTCACGATCTGGAGGCGCAGTTGCATCTTGCGTGCGACGATGGTGAGCCCCGGTCTTTCGCAGAGGCCGAAAGACACGCAGCATGGCGTGCCGCGATGAAGACGGAGATGGACGTGGTTAAGAAGAACCGCACCTGGGAGCTTGCTGATCTTCCTCGTGGTCACCACGCAATCACCCTTAAGTGGGTGTTCAAGCTGAAGAGGGATGAAGCCGGCGCCATCGTCAAACACAAGGCTCGCTTGGTGGCACGTGGTTTTGTGCAGCAGGAGGGGATCGACTTCGATGATGCCTTCGCCCCCGTAGCACGGTTGGAATCCGTGCGACTCCTCCTCGCACTGGCTGCTCAGGAAGGCTGGCAGGTTCATCACATGGACGTCAAGTCGGTATTTCTAAACGGCGATCTAAAGGAAGAGGTCTACGTGCGCCAGCCGCCGGGATTTGCGATCCCCGGCAAGGAGGGCAAGGTGCTGCGTTTGCACAAGGCTCTCTATGGCTTGCGGTAGGCACCAAGGGCATGGAATGCCAAGTTAAATTCCACGCTCAAGGGGATGGGCCTCGAGCAAAGCCCGCACGAAGCAGCCATCTACCGGCGGGGCAATAGAGGAAATGCCCTGCTGGTGGGTGTCTACGTCGACGACTTGGTGATCATCGGCACCAAGGATGCGGAGGTGGCGGTATTCAAAGAAGAAATGAAGGCCACCTTCCAAATGAGCGACCTGGGGCTTCTCTCCTTCTACCTGGGGATCGAGGTGCACCAGGACGACTCCGGGATGTCACTTCAACAGACTGCTTACGCCAGGCGCGTCGTTGAGCTCGCTGGGCTCACTGACTGCAACCCGGCTATCACTCCGATGGAGGAGAGGCTGAAGCTGAGCCGCGACAGCACAACAGAGGAGGTGGACGATACACAGTACCGGCGCCTTGTGGGGAGCCTTCGCTACCTCACCCACACACGGCCGGACTTGGCATTCTCCGTCGGCTACGTTAGCCGGTTCATGCAGCGACCGACAACGGAGCACCAGCAGGCTGTGAAGAGGATCATCCGCTACGTTGCGGGGACTCTCGATCACGGTCTCCACTACCCGAGGTGCCCTGGGGCGGCACACTTCGTCGGGTACAGCGACAGCGACCACGCCGGCGACGTTGACACCAGCAAGAGCACGAGCGGGATGCTCTTCTTTCTAGGCAAGTGTCTCGTCGGCTGGCAGTCGGTCAAGCAGCAGGTGGTGGCCCTGTCCAGCTGTGAGGCCGAGTACATAGCGGCCTCCACCTCTGCAACTCAGGCTCTCTGGCTTGCCCGACTGCTTGGTGATCTCCTCGACAGAAACACCAGCACGGTGGAGCTCAGGGTGGACAGCAAGTCCGCTCTAGCCCTGGCAAAGAACCCCGTTTTTCATGAACGGAGCAAGCACATCCGGGTGAGATATCATTTCATCCGAAGCTGTTTGGAGGAAGGAAGCATCAAGGCAAGCTACATCAACACCAAGGACCAGCTTGCGGACCTGCTCACCAAGCCCCTTGGGAGGATCAAGTTTCTTGAGCTACGCTCCAGGATCGGGATGGTCCAACTTTCCCACAAGACGATGGACAAGACTTAGGGGGAGAATGATGGTCAAGTCTTTGTCCTTGTGGGCAGCTTTGTGCTTTGTCCTTGTGGGCAGTTTTGTGCTTTGTCCTTGTGGTCTTTGTGGGCAGCTTTTAGACTAGCTTTAGGACTAGCATCTTAGACTACTTTAGGACTAGCATCTTAGACTACTTTAGGACGGCATCTTAGACTAGCATCTTAGCATATGCTTTGCCCTGGCAACTATAAATATGTAACCCCAACCCCTCAGATTGGCATGGCATTGTGTGAGAAATAAACCAGAAAAATTGCCCCAACTCCTATTATCATCCTATCTCAATGATAATAAGAATTGTGTTACTAACAAAAGACGTGTATTACGAAAGGGAAGCTCACCTCCAACAGCGGATTCGAAGTAGAGGCTATATCAGGCGATGTTGATGCTGTCTGGGACTTTTCGTGAAGCAAGGCATCGTCCATTGTTTCTGCTTTCGCTGGTGAGCGGAGTCGATGAAAAATCGTGATGCTATATAGTGGTAAATGATTAGCTGTATTCTTCAATGGAAATGATGAAACAGAGGCAATTGTGCTGCAGCTGCAGGAGAAGATGCGCAAGCGTTAAAGGCGAACATAACAGGAATCATGCAAAGGACAGGAAAGAAGCATGTACTCCCTCTAGTTTAGTAATATTTATCATTTTGAATATCGATACGGTCTTCAAAACATAACTTTGACCGCTAATTTTTGTTATAATATATTTATAAAACCCAATAAAATTATAATATTATGAAAGTACTTCTCAAGACAAGTCTACACATATATTTTTCATGTATCCAATTTAAATATTTAAAAATATATCGATAGTCAAAGTTTCGAAAGTTTGATCATCACTATGTCCAAAACGACAGATAGGAGTATAAGGAAGGAAGGTTTAAACAGGCGGTAGGTACGCAGGTGTATCGGGATGCATGCTGGTTAAGCGTGGCTAAGGACAACATTGATGATAGCAGGATAAGAAAGGAGGGGTTAATGCACATACTCTGCATTTAGTTCGGCTGAACACGGCCCTGTTTCTCCATGGTAGCAGCTACGCGGATGGCACGGAAGGCAGGTAG
The DNA here is from genome assembly GCA_036346355.1 of Rhipidocladum racemiflorum. Classification (NCBI taxonomy): domain Eukaryota; kingdom Viridiplantae; phylum Streptophyta; class Magnoliopsida; order Poales; family Poaceae; genus Rhipidocladum; species Rhipidocladum racemiflorum. Next base: position 6,255,580 of record CM070575.1, read on the forward strand.
ATGAATGGTTGGATATGGACGAAGTGCGCAAGGAATACAGCACGAAAAGCCGTCGTATATAAGATAACGGGCGGAGTTGGCGAGTGTCCTCGGGAGCCACAACCTTGGGAATCGACGGTCTACAAAATACTCCCTCTGTCCCACAAAGAGTGCATTTTTAGGATTTTTAAGACAGATTAGTGTGCAAAGGAAATGACCAATGTGACCCTCATTACTCCATACACAAGCGTCTTTGGTCTTGGTTTCCACAAGCACTTAAATGAGTATGCATACACTTACAGCTGGGCCCTACGGACTAGAAATGCACTCTTTGTGAGACAAAATTTGAACACTAGAAATGCACTCTTTGTGGGACAGAGGGAGTATACAGGAGCAAAACATGTTATGACATATGGGCGGTAGTGATTGGCCACTGGGGAAGCTTGGATTGTATATACGTTGCTAGATACATATCGGCAATGGTTGGGCCTTTTTTTTAATTGGCGCTGATGCTCAGCGGTGCACATACTGCTAGACATCGCTTTGCATGTTGAAGGAGAGTATCCAGTGATCTGTTTGTGAGCCTTGTTTAACCCGGTCTTAGTTTATGCCGGATTAAAGTAAGCGAGCATTTGGAGATAGAAAATTGGAGCATCACACGCGCTGTGGCAAATGTCAAGATGTCGGATGATAAAAGAGCTGCTAGTTGGGCTCGACGTGCTTCCATGGCAAAACATAGGCGTAGGAATAAATATTTACTTGAACCTATGCCCTGTCAACGAGAGAGCATATAAAGGATCATACGATTTGTTGTATCGAATGAAACAGTGCCATGGATTGCAGAGCTCTGATAGCAATACCGCTATACACATTTATATATTATATATATCACATTAGTTATGACACACATAGGCCATGTTCTGAAACCCAAATTGTTCTGGAAACGTATATAACGGATACACAAAGGCAGACGTAATGAAGAAATAGCAGAAGGGTACTCCCTCTGTCCCACAAAGAGTGTATTTCTAGGATTTTTAAGACAGATTAGTGTGCAAGGTAAATGACTAATGTGACCCTCATTACTCCATACACAAGCATGATGGTGCTTCGGTTTCCACAAGCACTTAAATGAGCATGCATACACTTACAGCTGGGCCCTACGGACTAAAGATGCACTCTTTGTGGGACAAAATTTGAACACTAGAAATGCACTCTTTGTGAGACAGAGGGAGTAGTTTTTAGAGGCTATAGTGTATCGGTTGGCAAAAGGCGGCCCAGCTCTGTAACAACGCGAGCAGTAGTAGAAGATAACGGTGAGGGGCAGTGAAGCGGCTATTGGTGAGCACGTAATATACTATCCCAATACAAAACACAAACTGGTTAACGTTGAATATCTTGCGTTATAAGTGCGTACGGGTTGATATACTGGCGGGATACACCGCAAGGAAACACAAATTGATAAGGAAATACGTAAGGCATGAAAACAAGGAAACTCCTGTTGCGGGAAGAACAAGTTTTTTCGAGAGAAATTTTACGGTGGATAACATAGGTAATAAATAGTGGTAGTAGAAATCAAATCTAACCATTTTAGGTTTTTTTTTCTATCCATTCATCAGAGGTGTTTTAGTTTTTTCCTAATTCGTTCACAGTTTTGGATTCACCAAATACCTGATGATCTTTATAGGCTTCTTATCCATTCATCCGTCATTCATCAGGATCACATGACGTGTTTTACCGTAGAGGACAAATAATACGATAGAATTTTTTACCCTTTTTTGAATTTTACTATCAATACTATAGGTGGTAGTATATCTAGATCTAAATTGATTTCAACCATTAGATTCAAAGGAATAGACCGCTTATATTGATTTTAATCTACTGTAAAAGAACTCTTTTTCGATGCACGTCTAAAGAAACCGTGTTAAATCCAGCGTACCGTGAATGCAGCCATTCATGGATGGCCTTCCGTGCTGTCTTCGAAGAGTTTCCTCTTAGTTGTAGCCTTTTGTTGAATTTTTTTAATAATATATTTTTTATTCAAAATTGCAAAAATATACCATCGAATTTTTTTCCCCAGAAATATACCTTTGTAGCTCGTTGGTTGGACGACAGATAAATGTAGCTCAATGAACGGGCGACAGAAGCTTGTATAGCTTAATGAACGGGCAATGTTTAAATATAGCTCAACCATTAGGCTACAGAGTAAATGTAGCTCAACCATTAGGCTACAGAGTAAATGTAGCTCAACCATTAGGCGACAGAGCTAAATATAGCTCAATCAAAGAGCTACAGATAAGTGGATTGATTTTTAAAGCTCCAAATCGAACGAAATAAATTTCTAAATTTTTGTTAAGCTATAAGGGTTCGTAACATGTAAAAAATAGTATGATGTCGCACAGAACATTAAATTGTATGAATTAAGTTTACATAAAGACCCTTTTATGATTTCTGAAGAAAGTATATAAACCATGGCTTTTCGGCAACGCGTAAAATATCGTATTAGAATATATTTTTTCGGAAGAATGGGGCAGATTTGCTCTTTGATATATGGACCACCATATTGTGGAAAAATATTGTATTTACACATTGCTTTGCATGTAAATTGTAATCGCGCAATAACCCTAAGTATTATAGTCTAATGCATACTATAACGCGTATGCCTTTTCGGCGGGTCTTAGGATAACGTGTTTGAAGGTAATTTTTTGGAAGAATGGATGAGATTTGCTATTTGATATATGGACTAGCATATTACAGGAAAATATTATATTTACACCTTTCGTTGCATCTAAAATGCATTCGCGCAATAACCTAAGTATTATAGTCTGTAACGAAGTTAACGCTTAAGCCTTTTCGGCAGGCCGTAAGATATTGTGTGGGAAGGTATGTTTTTGTAAGAAGGGATGAGATTTGCTATATGATATGTGGACCGGCAGATTACAGAAAAATATTATATTTGCTAGATGTCAATGCATCTAAAGGTATTTTTGTATGATTTTTTGCTCGGAGCCGATTGAAATGCGAAATTTTTGAATACTATACAAATTATCACTCGTATTTAGAAATCTGAACAACATATTCGTATATTCATAGAAATCCCAGTCATACCCGAAATTTAAAAATTCGTTTATTCTTTCCCGAAATATGAAATACTGTTAACATGTATTTGGAAAATCAAATTTCGGTAAGTATAGTGCAATAACCCTAAGTATAGTCGACAACAACTCATGTTATGAATAGTTTAGCTTATTGAGATAGAAATCACGACATTGCAATGCAGAGCCCTTCTGGTGACCGAAATAACAACTACAACGTACCATTACAACATAGGAAATGCAAAAATAATGGTTTAAAGTTAACATGCATTAGCTAAGTGAAACTACAAGGACCCTTCTGCTACACTACTGAGTGCACCGGGGATATTTCCCCTTGTGCAACCCATCGGTGCCTGCCGCCCTGACCCTAGTCGCCCTCTCGCGCTTCCTCTCACGCTTGGCCTCCCGCTCGGTCACCAGGCGTTGTCGTTCGGACTCCCTCTGTGCACGTATTTCTTCGGTGGCCTTCATGCGCTTCTCCTCATCCTCCTGCTCACGCCACTGCTGCTCTACCATAGATCTGCGATGCGAGTACTCCCAATTCCGCATCCTTTCCATCTCAGGAGTCTGATCCGCATCGTAGAAGCTGATGAACTCGCACAATGGAGGCTGCAATTGGTAACAGAAGATGGTATTACTGTATTAAGATTTGCAATTGGTAACAGAAGATGTAACATCAAATGCGAGTACGAACAAACCGGGCTTCCCCGTCGCATCCGCATCTGCAGCGTTTGCTCGGAGTCGTGGTTGCGGCAGCTCCAGTACCTCATACCGTATGTGTATGAGTTGTCTACGGACTGCCGAAAGCGGCAAGGATCCCTGCATAGGCACATGGGAACCTGCGTGCCTTCGGGGATGGCTTCGACAACGCTGTGCCTTGGGGGCGAGGGGAATTCCATTGGCACCGGTCGGTTGGCTGGCAAACTTGTGCTTCGTGGTTTGGATTGCTTGCTTGGTGTGATTATTGGGAGGCGACCACTGGGGTTTAAATAGCCACCCACCTGCCATAGGAGAGAGTGGCGGACTTAAGAGAAGTTGAAGTCCGCGAGCATTGGATTCCTCTGCAAACTTTGCAGGTGATGGGACGTGAGCCTGCCTATGGCCACAGCTTTAGACAGGCATTGCACAACATATCTGGAACAGAAAATAAAATTACATAACAGAATAGGATTGTGGGATGTCAGAGACAGGGGCCCCACAAGAGGGGCCTACACCCCGGGCCTGACAGCGGAGAAGCCCAAAGCCCGAGCGCAACGGCGGGCCAGAGGAACCTTCGACTTGCTCCCCAAGACAACTCCCGATCCTTCACGGAAGCTTCGCGCCCGCCTAACAACCCGCCAGAACAAAGCATGCACTGACACCGCCAGAGCTGCGGATCTTTGAGACGACAAAGCGGCGGCGTGGGTCGGAGAAAGCATAACCACCTCTCCGGGGCGTAGAGCGTGAAGGCGGATAAGGACAAGGGACATGTCGTTCAGGCCACCATGTTCGAGGGCCGGTGGCGCCCAACTATCATGTATTCTCCCCAGTATATAAGGAGGAGGGAGAAACAAGAAAAAGAGAGACAATACATCCAAGAACACAGACTAGGGTATTATCTCCTCCGAGAGAGCCCGAACCTGTCTAAAACAGATTGCCCTCGCATCCTGTGTTACCATCAAGCTCGAGATCCCGCACAAATCCCTAGAATCACAAATCTCATTGCCGCGAAACAGATCGTCGGCGGTTGGCGCGCCAGGTAGGGGCTTGTGTCAACATCTTCGTCAAGCTTGATGGCTGCGACGAGCGAAGTCTCCACAGCTTCGCCCGGGCGAGTCTTCCGCTTTAAGCCTTGACCTTCATCTCCAACGACCTCGGAAGCCTCTCTCTCTCCAAGGGAACCGCTACATGCGGTGAGGTTTCCGGCGATCCATCGTCACGACTTCGCGCCGATCGGAAGGTCCCCTGTCTCGTACTCTAAAGTACCGAGCGGGGATCCGAAGACCGTTCGGCCAGCGGAGTCGGGCTCGAGGACGCCGAGGCACGAAGGGTGGGAGTTCTCACCGCCAAGCCACTCGGCACCCCAGCGCCTAGGTTTGTCTTCTCGAGACTCACCCACCTCGTGGCCGAGTCGGAAGAAAGCCTAGAGAGGCTGCTGGAATTTCCGTGAGAGTCTGTGTGATCGAAGGCTCGCGGGCGGTCGCAGCGGCCGACACCTCGACACCTCGCCGCCGATTTGGAAGGAGGCCGAGTGGTCGAGCCTGACGCTGTGGTAGCGTACTCTCCGACCGCGCCCGGCGTCAATGAAGACATTCTGCAAGCCAAGATGGGGACCAGGTGTTTTTCGTACCACGCCAGAATATCGCCGCCTCCAAGACACTCCTGGATACCACGACCCCTATCTTTGAGGCAGATGATCCGATTGCCCGATCATGGCCCAAGTAAAGGCCATGGTGACGGCGGCGGCTATCCAGATACTCAAACCGACCGGCCGCGAAGGAGGCATCACGTGGTCGGCGAGGACCAGGCGGCCAGCCGGCCGGTCGGTCGAAGCCCGTCGGATACATCATGTTCTACCCCGGAGACGACTTGCGACATAGCATCGGCCGCGACCTCCGTTCGCACCTCGACGCCAGCGCCGCGGTGAAAGGGAGGAACAACGCCGTCAAGCCGACGAATATGAGCGCCGGCATCCTTCCGCGAGGCCGCGAAATCGCCAAGTGCGATCCCCTCGCGTCGATCACCTCCCGGGGGGAATCGCGGAGTCATCGAAGGGGTCCGTGCGTTTACTCCTCACCTACGCCGAGTGGTTTGGCCTGATGGATTTAATCCTAAAGGCATCACTAGGTTTGACGGTGAGAGAGACCTGCAGGCTTGGCTACAAGTATACGCTCTGGGCAAATGTGGCCGGGGATCAGTAATGGCAAACTACTTGCCGGTTACCCTCTCGCCCTGGCCCAAGCATGGCTCACCGGACTTCCAATGAACTCTATAGATTCCTGGGAGATCTGTGTGAGCAGTTCATCTCAAATTTCCAAGGCACTTACGAGCGCCCAGGCACCCCTTGGGACCTATATCAGCTACACCAAAGGAGGAACGAATCCCTCCGGGAGTTCGTCAAAGCGCTTCATGAACAAGAAAAGCACCGTTCGGGACGTCACAGATGCGGTTGTGATAGCTGCCTTCGAGAAGGAGTCGGCGACCCGACCTCATCAAGAAGATGTCCTGAAGCCACCCACGTCGGTCCGGAGCTGTTCGCCCTAGCGGACCGTTACGCTTCAGCCTCCGAGGCTCTGGCGAACGACGTGATGAAGGGAAGGATCGATCTGAACCCCTCGGCGGAAAGAAAAGAAGCGCAAGGGCGAAGAGCTAGTGGCGCCGCTGCGCCAACTCATCCTCGCGCTCTCAAAGAGGATGGATATGATAAGGTCATGAACTCACTCGCCCTTTCCATCCAAAGGGAGGCATGCCGCCAAGGATTGTTTCACCCTAAAGAGGTTCGCCCGAGAGCAAGAGGCGGTGGACAAGGTCCGAAGCGGTCATGCCGCCGCAAACCGCCTCCCCTGGCCGAGGAAGACTATCGTGAAGTCGACCTCGAGCTTAACTACATATTCGGGGTTCACCAAGATATGAGTCCAAGCGGAAGCAAAGCTCACCGCCGGGACATCTATGCAAGAGAGCCGAGACCCCGATATGTCCGGTGGTCCGAGGTCGCAATAACTTACGACCGCACGGATCACCCAGATCGCGTCCCATTCCCTACAGATACCCGCCGGTCTTGGCGCCGGTTGTCCGCGACATCAAGCTCAAAAGGGTGTTGATTGACGGTGGGAGTGGGCTCAACGTCCTCTTCGTGAAGACACTGGCGATATGGGAATCCCGCTGGTGACCTCAAACGCGGTCGTCGCCTTTTCATGGAGTGATACCCGAACGTCGGCGGTACCACTCGGACAAATCACTCTACCGATCCACGTTCGGCGCAAGGGACAACTACCGGATCGAGCCTTAGCTTCGAGGTGGCGGACTTCGCGACGGCGTATCACGCCATCTTGGGGAGACCCGGCCAGCCAAGTTCATGGCGGTGCCCCACTACGCGTGATCGATCAAGATGCCGGGTCCGAGTGGTATTATCACTCTACGCGCGATGTTAAGCGATCTTTCTCTTGCGACGAGAGAGAGTTGCGAAATGGCCGAGTCTCTGGAGGCGCCGGAGACGGGAAAGGATTCGCTCAAGAGGCGGATTTCGACAAGCCGGAAGGCGGTGTCCCTACCCGCAAGCCGCGAACTCCGGATCGGCCCGAGAGGGCACCAAGAGGATTCTCTCGACCCGTCCGATCCGGCGCGAGCCGCCTCGACGGGACAAGGCTCGAGGATGAATAGGAAAACGCGCTGTCACCTTCTGCGGGCAAACCAAGACGTCTTTGCCTGGAAGCCGCCTCGATATGCCGGGGTCCCCAGGAGGTGATCGAGCACGCGCGAATGTAAACCAATCCGCCAGGCCCGTCAAGCAAAGGTTACGACGGTTTGCTCAAGATCGCCGAGAAGCCATCGAGAGGAGATCACAAAGTCGCTAGGCTGCAGGCTTCATCAAAGAAGTGTATCATCCCGATCAAGTTGGCGAACCTCGTACTCGCCCGTAAGAAGAATAAAAGTCGCGCATGTGTGTTGATTACACCGACCTCAACAAGGCTTGTCCGAAAGATCCCTTTGGTCTCCCTCGTATTGATCGGTGGTAGACTCCATCACGGATCTCGGCTACTCGGCTTTACGGGCGCCTATTCAGGCTATCATCAAATTCGGCCGAGAGGAAGATCGAGAAGACTTCGTTTATCACTCCATTCGAGCATATTGCTATATCACCATGCCGTTCGGGCTCAAGAATGCCGGCGCCAGCGTACCCGCGCCCGTCTGTGTGTTTCACCATCGGCTCGGGCGCAACGTGGAAGCTTATGTGGATGATGTGGTAGTTAAAACGCAGACACAAGATAGCCTTATCTCCGACCTGGCCGAGACGTTCGAGAGTCTAAGGGCGTTAGGATGAGGCTAAACCCGAGAAGTGCGTTTTGGAGTGTCTTCCGAAACTACTCGGGTTCATCGTCTCCGTCGTGGGATCGAGCCGAACCGGAGAAAATTGGAGCCATTATGAAAATGGCCCCGCCTACCACCCAAAAGGAGGTCCAAAAGCTCACCGGATGCATGGTAGCGCTTGGCGAGTTTATCTCACGATCGGGGTCCGGGAATGCCTTTCTTCAAGCTCCTTAAGAAGCAAGATCGCTTTGATTGGACGGCAGAGGCACAAAGGCCTTCAAGAACTCAAGGTGTTTCTCTCCACTCCCAGTCTTAGTATCGCCGGCGCCAGGTGAACCTCTTACGCTCTACATAGCGGCAACATCTCATGTAGTAAGTGCCGTGATAGTTGTGGAGCGGAGGAATCTGGACACCGCCACGGCGTGCAACGCCCGATTTATTTAAATCGGTAATCTTGGCGAATCCAAGACAAGATATCCTCAAATCCGTAAGCTGCCAGACGCCATTTTGATCTCGTCACGGAAGGCTGAAGCATTATTTCCAAGGACATTCGATTTCAAGTAGTCACTTCTTTCCCGTGGGAGAGGTCCTCATAATCGGGAAGCTACTGGAAGAATTTCAAAGTGGGCGGTGAGCTTGGAGCTTTCGACATCTCATTCAAGCGCCGCCACCGTCAAATCCAGGCTTTGGTGACTTTACGGCCGAGTGGACCGAATCCCGGACTCCTCGCACCGAAGAAGAGCCAGAATATTGGGTCATGCACTTCGACGGATCTCTCATGCTTGGAGGAGCAGGGGCGGGAATCCTCCTTATCTCGCCTAAGGGTGACAGGCTGAAGTATGTCCTTCGGATTCACTTCTCGGCCTCAAACAATGCCGCGGAGTACGAGGCCCTCATCCATGGGCTTCGTATCGCCACATCACTCGGAATCCGACGACTGGCGGTTCGAGGCGACTCCCAGTTGGTGGTGAATCAAGTACGAAGAATTTGGTTGTGCGTGGATCGTAATATGGCGGCATACCGCCAAAGAAGTCCGAGAATTGGAAGGCAAGTTTGACGGTCTGAGTCGTTCATGTCCTCCGCCGCAATAATGAGGCAGCAGACGAGTTGGCTAAGATGGGAGCCACTCGGGCAGATGTCCCAAGTGATATCTTCGTCAGATCTTCACGAGCCAACCGTTACAAAAGCGGCAAAAGCCAAGCGAGGGTCCTGGAACCGGGTCCTGCTCATCGATCCAGATCGACTACCCGTACCTTGATTATCTCCTGAAGGACAAACTCCGGAAGCAACTACTCGCAGAGCGCATCTCCCGACAAGCCAAATCCTACGTGGTGGTGGGCGACGAGCTCTTCCGAAAAAGTGCCTCGGGTGTCCTCGAGCGGTGCATTTCGGGACAAGCGGGAAGAGAGCTGCTCCAAGAAATCCATTCGGGATGTGCGGCCATCACGCGGCATCAAGCGCCTTGGTTGGGAAAGCCTACCGACAGGGTTTCTTCTCGCCAACTACGCAGAATTCGACGCCAAGGAGATAGTTCGAACTGCGAGGGCTGCCAATTCTATTCAAGACAGACACACTTGCCGGCACATGAGCTACAGACTATACCCATTTCTTGGCCTTTGCGATGCAGGGGCTCGACATAGTGGGCCCGCTCAAGAAGGCTCAAGGCGGTTTCGCTTACCTCTTCGTGGCCATTGACAAGTTCACCAAGTGGATCGAAGCCAAGCCGATCGTAACTATCACTGCAGCTTAAGGCCAAGAAGTTCTTCCAGGATATTGTAGTCGATTCGGAGTGCCCAACCGGATCATCACGACAACGGCACCCAGTTCAGAGTGAAGAATTCCAAGAATGGTGCGAAGGCGTCGGGATCAAGATCTGCCGCCTCGGTGGCTCACCCACGAAGCAATGGGCGGTCGAGCGAGCTAACGGTCTGGTCCTTCAAGGCCTCAAGGCCAGGATCTTCGACCGCCTCAAACCATACGCCGCCCGATGGGTGAAGGAGCTACCGTCGATACTCTGGGACTCAGAACCACCCCGGTAGAGCGATCGCCAAACCCCCTTTTTCTGGTCTATGGCGCAGAGGCGGTTCTCGCGACCGAGCCGGGATTCGAATCCCAGGGTTCGAACTACAACGGCCGAGTCCGAGGGAAGCCGAATGGTGGAGCTTGATCAACTCGAGGAGGCTCGGAACGTTGCCACCCTCGGTCGGCTAAGTACCTCCAGGGACTTGGCGCTACCACTCGCAACGCCGAAGCGTAACCTTTTGAAGGAGATCTGGTCCCGAGGAGGAACCGAGCGAGTACAAGCTCTCTCCAATTTGGGAAGGTCCATACATCGTCCGTAAGACAACCCGGCCGGGTGCTTATCGACTGCAGACGAGAAGACGGCGAGGTTCTCGCGAATACTTGAACGCCGAACAGCTCCGCCGCTTCTACGCATGAGTTATGTATCCCACTCTTACACATTAAATAAAATGGTGGTTCGTCTTATTTTCGAAGTTGTGTAATGCTAGCCCCGAAGTGGTTATTACCCGATCGCCGTAGCGCTTAACTCCGGGTCGTGCCGATATAGAATGCACGGAAATAACAAGCCGCGATGAGCACAAAGCCTCGGCGGTTTGTACCACAAGACAACTAACGGGTAGAAAGCACTAACCACTCGGGACTGCAATTCGCAGCGCCAATTTAACCAAGATTTGCCTGGTCGCGAATTTCTAACCTTCAAAAGCTCGAGCCCCACCCCTGTCGGGTAATCGAGCAACTGACTAGAATGAGTTGATCAGGCGGAACCACTAAGTTCGGGTTAAATGTGATAGGCACGAACTGGATAAAATTTCGCATTTCATTCCATAATGTTAATAATTTACATTGCTAATTTTCTTTTTTCTTTTTCTCGCGCTAAAAAAAAAAAAAAAAAAAACTCTTGTCTTTGTTGGTACTCCTGCCATTCTTTGTCTTTAGTCTTTAGTCTTCTTTGGTCTTGTGCCGATTGGGAGACCCGAGGCGAGATCGCTGAGGTTAGTCGCGACCCACGCGACCCAAAGCCGCTGCATCTCCTCGTCAACCACCCACAAGGGGGTACAAGGCGACGAGGGCCTCGACGGCAAGGTCGCCGCGACGATCGCGACCAACCATCTCGAGGATGATCTCCGCCACCTCGTGGAGCCCGTGCGACCTCCAACAAGGTGGCCCACGGCGGCGTCCCTCGCCGCTCCGTCCTCCGCCTCCGCCTCCAGTGTGAAAAAGTCAAGGTCTTCCCATGCTTCCGCCTCCTCCCAGTTGTGCAACATCCCGAAGAATCGATGGCGAAACAACGCCGCGAAGGGACCAACGAACCTCCCCGTATTAGACATGGAAGGAAATCGGAAGAGGAAGACGGCGAAGGACAAGGCAAGAAGAAAGCAGGCGATCGCTCATTAGCGGTGACGCCCCATTTATAAGCCACCCCACCTCGGAAATTGAAGCATCTCAAAGGCAATCAAAACGCGCCACCTCACAATCAATGAAGCGCAAAAACAAAGCGGCGATCACGAATACCAAGAAGATCAAGACGATTGAACAAAATCAAGGAGAATTTCACCAGACACGTCGTAAGCAGTTCAAGCTCATTCGGCCTTCCCGCTTAATTATACCAAATTAAGCGAAAAGGCCCGGGGGCTGGAGAGCTAGCAAGCGATGCCAGCCCGGGGGGCTAAACCACTCAGCCAGGTGGCCACAGCGGAAGTCCCGACGCTCGAGAGCTGCACGCCAGCCTCTCGGAAAAGCGTGTCTGGGGCAAGAAAGCCGCGGGCCAAGGCCCTGGCGTTTGGAGAGCTAGCAAGCGATGCAAGCCCGGGCTAAACCACTCGGCCAGTGGCCCGCAACAGAAGTCCCGACGCTTGAGAGCTGCACGCGTCGACCTCTCGGAAAAGCGTGTGCAGGGCAAGAAAGCCAAGGGCCAAGGCCCTGGCGTTTGGGAGCCATACCGGTCAATGAAACTCACCCGAAAAGGCGCGACAGATCCAAAAGGCTGCGGGCATATATTCTAACAACTCACCAGAGAAGAAAGTGGAAGAGGTCCAAGACCACTCGGCGGAAGACAATACAGCAAATCATATTGAAGTAAGAAGACACAATATTTCAGACAAGGAGGGCGAGCACTCGGCATCAAGGCCTACATCGAAGTCGTAATTCTAGATTCTCCAACAAGGCTGCGATGCACCTGACACCTCTTCAAGGAGCGTTGGCCTTGTCTTCATCACAGGCAAAGCCTTCTTTCACAGCCTTCGAGGTCAATTCTCTGATAATGAGACTTGACCACCGCCAATGCCTGGTTCGCACTCATTGTTGCGGACTCTTTGGCGTAAGCTCGATCCTGTCGGCTCCTCCCGTAAGAAGTGGAACAAGCATCGTCCCCTGGCCCGGCGTGACTCCTTCAATACGCGAAGGTGCAGGATCGGCTCGCAGCGACGCCAAGTAGCTCACCGCCCTGCTCGACAAATGACCATCTTCTCCTTGCATTCTCGCAACAAAGTCAAACGGCCATCAAGAGCACACCCGACGCCAAGTATGTTCAACCCAAGTCAAATAAATTTACCCTTCGGCTCCACGCATCCTTTCCAAGCTGACTCGAGCTTCGAGGCCAGAATTCTCTGAAACCTCCAGTCGGGCCCTCAGCTCAGCAACGGTTGAGTTACGCTCTGAAACACGAGAGTGTCATCATCCTCTCCAACCACCCAAAAAGACATCTAAACCGAATCCAGGGGAGAATCTCACCTACGAGCATATGCTCAAGCCCCGTCTTCTCCTCCCGGATCCTCATACACTCGCCCCTGAAGCTCGTGGACTTCTTTCCACCTGTCCGCCGATCTCGCTGAAGTTTGTCCTGCATCGCTTCTCGCTCCTTGAGCTTCGGGAGCACCTTCTGAAAAACCGCGATCTTTGCTCCGAGCGCTCCCCATGTCCTGGGTAACAGGCGTAATCTCGAGGAGAAGTCAAGAGCAACAGATGGAAGACAAGAAGCTCACTCGACGAAGCGTGCTACACCTGACGGTGAGCTCATAAAGCTCCGTCCGAGCCGCTCTCTCCATCTCGTCGTCCTCTTCCATCCCTTTCGGTGGAACCCCTTCCCACCATACGGTCCGATTCGGGGCTTCGGCAGAGGGCGAGCGGTGGCTCTCGGCACTTCCTCCACGACGGAGACGGTGCGGGTCGATCTCGTCGGACGGACGGACCATCCGACGGTTCGACTGTTGGCCCACCGGCGCCGGTGGCGACGCCCCGGCGATCGGCACGGGCGACCTAGCCTCCGCTGGGCTCCTTTTCAGAGACCCTCCACAGGACGCCCATAGCGAGGGTCCTGAATCGGCAAAAGGGAAGACACCTCGGCAAGACAGCAACAAAAAGTCAAGGATCACCCAAAAGAATACCTTTTGGATTTCTTGAATTTCATCCTGTGTCTCATCCGAGACCCAAAGACCACTCGGAGGGAAGTTAGCGCTGCGATCGGGGCTACCCACAGGGACGAAGGTCGATGCCTCGCGCTTATGATCCGGTGCACCGGAAGTCGAAGGCCCGGCTGACGAAAGATCGACGACCTCCTCCGCCGACTCCCGGCGCAGTTCGTCGACCGATGTGTCAGCCACTCGCTTCGCCTGAGCGTGTTTCAGCCGAGAGAGGCCGACAACCGAGCATCGTAAATGAAGGACACGCTGCTCCTGAAAAAGGAACGATCGCACCTGTTTGAATCACACATCAGTCGAAGAAACCATGGAACTGCCTTTCGAAAGGATAGTGCACTCACAGGAGGGGGAGGCCTTGCCGTCGAAAACTTATGAGGGCAGCCCCTGTTGGTGATTATTGTGCCAGGCACGAAGAAATCAACTACCCGTCTTTGCCGCCGACTCCATCGACAGGCCACGTCCGACTCCCGCGTGGGGTCCAGAGGCCCGTTGTATTGGAACCCCAAATGGACTCTCTCCTTCAAGGGTTGCACCCGGCGCTTCACAAAACTGATCGCGATACCGGGACCCGTCAGCCCTCGGTTCTTCAGATTGTCTATCAACGCCCGAGCTCGGGATTTGCGCCAAACCTCCTCCGTCAGGGCGCCGCTTCCAAAGATCGTGAAGCTTTAGGAGCCCGGCCGGCAAAGGGGGCGAGGAAGGGATCAACATTGGCACAATAGAATCACTCCCGCCTCCAACCTTTGAGGGAGGTTTTGAGAGGAACGACAAAATACTGCTTCTTCAAGCCCTCCCGCAGCTGGAGTCCTGGCGCCCCAACGACGTTGGGAGCGGCCCGGTTCGGATGAGGCTTCACCGTAAGAAGGAGCGAACAAATCCAAATGAGGACGTATCCCAAGATACGCCTCAGAGCTGGACGAAGATGGCAATGTGGAGAATCGAGTTGGGGTTCAAATTGATCAACTCAATTTCGTAGAAGTGGAGGAGCCCCTGAGGAAGGCGCTCCCAGGATGCTAAATCCCGCCCGGAAGAAGGACTCAAACACCACAATCTCATTCTCCCGAGGTGTGGGGTAAGGGTCACCTGCGGCGGACGGGCGGAGATCAACTCCGGAGGGAGGACGCCGGCGGCGACCATCCCTCCAAGCGGGACGTCGTCGTGATGGAGGTCTCCTACCTCGCCGCGCAGTCGGTGCTACCTTCCGATGACGAGGAAGAAGACATTGCGAAGAAGAAGACCTGGTGGGAGGAACCGCCAAGCCAAGAAGGGCGCGAAACCTAAAACCCTAAATCGCCAAAGGAGGTTTGAAGGTTTCGCGGTGGTGGGGAAGGTGCAAGGAGGCCGTTGCTCAGCCGAGGGTCCTTCGACTTATAAGAAATGGGCCCCAATTTCCACCTTATGGTGGGAAGAAACGAGGGCCCTCCTGTTCAGTCTGGGCCAGATCCAGGCACGCCCCATGACGGGCCAATAGCTGCGTCGCGCCAAAACGCGGCCAGTGTCAAATCTGGTCCAAAGTTTGGGATAAAGTGCGCCCCACGATGGGCCTGAACGCCGCCGCCACGGAAGCTTGGGGCTGGGCACTTTCCGAACATCCTCTGACGGCCACGCCCCATAATTTGGGGTCAATTGCTGGTCATTTGTCTCATAATGCGATTGGGTGTCGCGAGAGGATCTACAACCAACACGGTCTTGAGAATGCGCCCCATGAGGGTCTAAAGCAAGGCGCCGTAAGCGCACAGCATTACTCAGTATGACCAAGGTATGCCCCATGAGGGTCACCGAAGCGACAAGCCGGTTGTCACAAGACCGTAAACGGGCGCTGGTACCGCCGACCCACGAGCCAAAAGACCAAGGTACGCCCCATGAGGGTCACCGAGCGACAGGCTGTCACAAGACCGTAGAACGAGCGCTGGTACCACTCGACCACGAGCCAAAAGACCAAGGTACGCCCATGAGGGTCACCGAGCGACAGCGGTTGTCACAAGACCGTAAACGGGCGCTGGTACCACTCGCCACGAGCCAAAGACCAAGGTACGCCCCATGAGGGTCACCGAGCGACAGCCGGCTGTCACAAGACCGTAAACCGCTGGTACCACTCGGCCACGAGCCAAAAGACCAAGGTACGCCCCATGAGGGTCACCGAGCGACAGCCGGCTGTCGCAAGACCGTAAACGGGCGCTGGTACCACTCGCCATGAGCCAAAAAGATCAAGGTACGCCCCATGAGGGTCACCGAGCGACAAAGCGGCTGTCACAAGACCGTAAATCCAAGCGCTGGTACCACTCGCCACGAGCCAAAGACCAAGGTACGCCCCATGAGGGTCACCGAGCGACAAAGCGGTTGCCAAGACCGTAAACGGGCGCGGGTACCACTCGCCACGAGCTAACTAACCACGGTGGCTTCATACTACAAGTTCTTTATGATCTCTCCGCATAATCCTCATGACAGGCAAGGGACGGAAAGTCGATCCTAAAGCACTTGGGGCTGCTGTGGGATGTCAGAGACAGGGCCCCACAAGAGGGGCCTACACCGACTGGGCCTCGACAGCGGAACAGAAAGCCCAAAGCCCGGAAAGCGCAGCGGGCCCAGAGGGAACCTTCGACTTGCTCCCCAAGACAACTCCCGATCCTTCACGGAAGCTTCGCGCCCCGCCTAACAACCCGCCAGAACAAAGCATGCACTGACACCGCCAGAGCTCGCGGATGCCGGGACTCGACAAAGCGGCAGCGTGGGTCGGAGAAAGCATAACCACTTCTCCAGACGAGCGTGAAGGTGGATAAGGACAAGGGACATGTCGCTCGTGCCACCATGTTCAGGCCCGGTGGCGCCCAACTATCATGTATTCTCCCCGAGATATAAGGGGAGGAGGGAGAAACAAGAAAAAGAGAGACAATACATCCAAGAACACAGGACTAGGGTATTATCTCCTCCGAGAGAGCCCGAACCTGTCTAAAACAGATTGCCCTCGCATCCTGTGTTACCATCAAGCTCAGATCCCGCACAAATCCCCTAGAATCACAAATCTCATTGCCGGCGAAACAGATCGTCGACAAGGATAGTGTGTAGAACATATTTCGAACTGAAAAACTAAATACATAATATCAAAAGTAGTAACAATCCTAACTAAAAGAAACTAGCGTCGACCCCGCTTCGCCTGGGCAGGCCTCTGGCGGATCTGGTCCCGCGAGTACGTGAGGTGAGCCGGCGGGTGGTGCGGCCTCAGTGGTCTAGCCGGCGGTGTAGTGTACCCCTGCTGAGTAGGCTGCGTCGGTGGTGGTGCTCCGTGCAAATGCGACGATCCAGGCTCGTCAGCAAAGAACCTCGCCAGGCCAGCATCGTCGAGGTCGTGGTCCGGGTAAACCGAGTCATCAGGCTGGTCATCGTAGTCGTCAGGTGCAGCTGCAGACGAAGACGGGAAGAATCGTGCCTGTGGGCCTGTACAAAACGAAGAATTGTTGGGTTAGTTAAAAAAGGAACGAAAAACAGGGAAAGTGCGATGAAGTTCACACCTGCAGCGTGAACAGCGTGCCGAGACCCTCGCCCCCTCGCTGTCGCCAGCGTGACGGTGGCACGGTAGGATGTAGTATGCGAAGAAGTACCTGCAACACTCGTGCGTCCTCCAAGCGGTACCTGGCCCTGTACCACATCCGAAGGCTGCCGGCAGCCTGCCAGCTCGAGGGCGTGTCTGGTGTTGAGCTGTAAGCTCACGAAGAAGGTGGTGACCTCCTCTCGGGTCACCTCAGCTCCGCTGGTAAGACGGGAAATGTAGCTCCCCGCCTCGTCGTGATACTGCGCCAAAACGCCAGTCTGAAAAAAACATTACGAAGTAGTTAGCACTGTTACCATGTGAGCATACATGAGATCGTAGATACAATGCAACGTATCGCAGCGTGGAGAGCTGAGTCGGTGTGGGACGGGTACGTGTCTGCCACCGTAGGAACGTGTCTAGGAGGATCGGAGTCGACACGTACCAAACGCAGGTGGGTACGAGGAATGTACCACCGTCGGTAGGCGCGGTACGTCTCCGGGTCGTACGCTGCCTTGAAAGGACCGGGATGTCGGCCTAGAGGGGGGGTGAATAGGCGATTACAAAATTATACCCAATTAATATTAAACAAACAGAGATAATGCGGAAGCAAAGGGTATAATTAAGTTTTGCAACTTAAACAATTCAGCCCGAGACAGGTAACCCGGAGACTCCGGATATATTATCCGGATACTCAGATATCCGATACTCAGGATCAATGTACCGGATACTCGGGTTGGTAGTTCGGCGTAATGCAGTATGAGCAATAAATTTAAGCGCTTCTTTGATTCTAGTGATACAAATTACTCTACTGCAATGAATCAAGTATATAAGCAAGAATAGATGCAGTAGATACAATCTAATTGATCTAATCACAAGAATCGAAAGCAAATTAAGCGGATGAGCAAAAGAGTAAACCGAAGTAAGGAAGGAGACACAAAGATTTTATCCCGAAGTTCGGATCCTTGAGGGGATCCTACGTCTCCGTTGAGGCGGCTCGGTCACACTTGAGCCGGGGTCTCTTTCAACCCTCTTCCTCCCGGTGTTGCACAATGCACTCGCCGGTCTTCACTTCTTTGATTCCTTTCCTTGCGGAGGCGGAATCGGACCTTCACAAACTTTCGGTGGCCTTCTACACAACGCTTGGAAGCTCACCGGCAACTCCTAGCCGTCTAGGAGACCTCAACCTCCAAGAGCAACAAATGCTCCCGAAGAACTCACTTAGAGTCCACCTCAAGTGCTCAACAACTCAAATCAATCCTCAATCCAAACACCTCTCTCCTCTACCCAACCCTTCACTCAAAAGGGGATCACTAAGATCTAAGGAGTAGGGAGGAGTATTGGGGGCTCAAGAACTCACTTAGAACACCTCTAAACCCAACAAAAACATCCCCCCAACGGCTACCTTGAAGTGGGCAAGAAAGGGGCCTTAAATAGAGGAACCCAAAAAACTAGCCGTTTGGGACCGAACTGGGCAACCCGGAGACTCCGGAAAAAACCCCGGATACTCTGGATCATCCGGATACTCCGGAATCATCCGGATACTCCGGATAACCCGGAGACTCCGGATCTCCCAGGCAGCACACGGCAGTCCAACGAAAACGGGCATAACTTTTGATCCCGGACTCCGATTTCGGCAAATTCGGACTTTTCGGAAAGCTATGAACGATGGCTATCCAACTAACAAGGTCTCACTACCCAAATCCCAAAGGATAAAATTGACATCACAAGGAATCCAAGAGAGACCTACAACCCTCACTTTCCGGCACCACCAACACTTCTATCCCTCACACCAACCCACCTACACCTAGGTGAACACGGTGTGACTTGGGTTTCTCAACCTTAGACAAGGATAGACCACTTTTGAGCACTTGAGACTTATCTAAGTGATTTCAACGATTGCATCCCTCTTAATAGTACGGCAATCCTTAGACTCAAATTTAAACACAAAATCTAAGTCTTACACTAAGCTTTGCCGACTTCTTCCGGATGCACGGTGCATGACGATGCTTCCACAAAGATTGATGATGCCCTTCGTCTTGTCAACCTCAACGCGCTTCACCTCATGAGACTCTCGTCCTCTCGACCTTGACCTCAATCATCACCAAGACGATCCTCCATCAAGTCGAATCTGACTTAGTCCTCAGCTGTTGGTGACACCTTGCCTTGTTGACTTTGACTCGCTTATCATCCTTCAAACCACTTGGTCATCATACACACTGCTTTGGGACCTAATTCTTATCAAAGCACTCATCAAACACATTAGTCCCACAAGCTCAAAAGATATGAATTAGAATTAAATGAATGAGATGAAATACAACAAGTGTTTCATATAAATAGGCATGATATCAACGAAAACACTTGACATAAGAATTGTTCTCTACTAAGTGCAGCATGATGAATATGTGATTGATCTATATGCACTTAGAGAGATAATTGCCAATAAGATGAATCATTTAAATCAAGGCAAGGATCACATACTTTGCTTAAATGAAACACATGATAGAATATACATGAATTGTGCATGTGCAAATAATATTTGGAATGAGAGTAAATGATGTGATCCAATTCTAGATTAAACTTCACTAGGAGAGGTGCATTAGAAGATATACAACTAAGACATGTATGCACCAAGTCAATATGAAGCAATGAAGTTTAATTCTAGTTAACACAAGCATATTAAAAACAAAACACATAATGAACTCAAATGAATATATATATGCACAAGCAATTATGACATGAATCAATGTGCACATATGAAATCAACAAGTTACTTAGAGTTCAATATGCATTTGCTAAAGAGGAATGCAATGACAAATATGGAAGGAACACCGAGATTGCATACCTCATTTTTGCTTAACCATCCCAATTGATTTTCCTCTAAAATAGATGAGACTAATATTCAACTAGGCAATAAACATGTTAGTCTCATAACAATATAAATATATTAGAGGTTTGTCTTTTGTTAAGCATTAAGTTAAGCATTTGTACAATTACATTGATTGACATTACATGCGTTTGTCATTAATCGTTTATCATTAATCACCAAAACAACATAAGTGCTTAGATGCACTTTCATGCCTCCTCAGCGTGGACGTCCTCCAGGGCGCCTGCCCACTCCTCAACCCACGGCGCCATGCGTATGTGCCAGGGGGTGGCCCCATGCACGCCCTTCCTAGTGTGCCTGTTGATAAGAAACAACAATAGCAATACTACATTGCTTTACACACCATTAGCGATGAACATAGATGCACGAAACTTACGTGTGGGAGCCGGGTGGGACCAATCGGTGGACCTGCACTGGGAAGTGTTGTCGTAGACCGAACTGCCTCAGCACTCGGTGGACAGCGTAGCACTCGACCTGGATGTCGAACAAGAGGAACCGACGCGTCAACCAGTACGCCGCGTCTCGTGTGCAAAGGGTGGAAAGCCCACCCACCACACGTAGCTGGACCTCGGCCTCTGCGTAAGGCATCCAACGTACGTGGTCCTCGGTGAGGTGGTCGAACGCAGATACGAACTGTGGGTAGCCCAACCGCACCGTCTTGTGTGCCCACGTAGGCTGCGGCCATGACAGAAAGTTACTGATACTTGTCATCAATGGATGAGCAAATAAAATAAAGTTGTTATTGCAATAACTTACCCGTCGGTGACACCAGATGGTGCCCATGGTCGGGCCGTCGACCTCGCCATCGCCTGAAGGCTCAAGAGGCGACAAGTCCATGTCGGGCCTCCCGATCTGGAACATCTCGTATGCCCACAGCTGTACCAGCAGTGGACATCCTCCGAAGATTGAGCCGTCAGCGGTCCGTGTACAACCATCGCATAGCGCCTGGTACGTGGCACACAGCACAGCGGACCCCCAAGAGTACTGAGGCACGGCGTCAAGTGGGGAGTCCGCGATCTGCCTCGTGAACTGCACGAGGTGCCTGTCCATGCTATCCCCATGGGAGCTCGTGAACATGCACCAGCCAAAGAGCCACAACAGGTATGCCTCGAGGTGGCGGCTCACCCTGTACTCGTCCGCTGGCTCGACGATCTCTGAGGGCTGCAAATTGAAGGGGCTTGTTATTTTAAGGAGTACATGTACAAATAAGTTTGAAAGGGTAGCTGTGTACCACGAACTGTCGAAGCCACCGCAGCGTCGGACCGTGTGTACTGGTGAAGATCTCGAACCCAACGGCTGGTAGCACACCGTGGAACCTGTCGAGGGTGTCGTGCCACCATGTCGGGTCGACGTCCTGTGGCACCACTGGGTCACTGGCGATCGGGAGGCCAAGAAGGTACGAGACGTCCTGCAACATGACCGCCATCTCCCCAACGGGTAGATGGAAGGTGTGGGTCTCCGGCCTCCACCAATCCACCAAAGCGGTGATCAGGGACCTGTCGAAAGGGAACCGGCGACCCACATCCTGCACCATCCGGGCGAGTGACAGCAACCCTGAAGCTCGAAGCCTGTGAAACAGGAATAATGTCATTAATGTCAGTACAATACTAATCATGATACTACAACAATCAAATTTATAAAAATTATAGTATTATGTTACCTAGGGATCCATCGAGGATCGAGTGCCCAACCGTACTGCGGTGTCCTCGGCCGAAGCACACAGAGCTGCACAGGGTCCCCTCCCTTCTCTGGAAAAGCGGTGGCGAAGCGGGCACGGTGACGACGATCCACGACAGGATCCAGCAACTCGAAGGGCCAATCGTCATCTCCATGCTGCTGAGCCATACCTGCAAATTACATAAATAAAAGTTAGAATTCTCTTATATGTACCAACAGAAACGTACGGAAAACTATACAAGCATGACAACAATACGTTGAAACAAAATGGTGCATAAAAATGTGCAAACATTACAACAGAATTCATACAAAATGAACATTTCTTGGCGCGTTTGCCAAAACATAGTTCATACAACACGCATTACATTTGACATCATATTACAAATTGTTTCTCATCTGGTATGATGGCGTAGTGCAGCACTCCTCGCAGAGGACGATCCTTCCCCCGCCGTCGGATTGCCATCTCCTCCTTCAGCTTCTTCATTCTGTGCACGACAGTTCTTGAACGTATGTCCTTTTTGCTTGCACAATGAACATTTCTTGGCGTGTTTGCTGGCTTCCGACTCATCCATGTCATTTCTGATACGCCTTGTTTTTCGACGCCCTGCTTTCCATCTTCTAGCAGCAAAATCAGGGACCCAGAACCTTTCATCAATGGAAGGAGTTGCGGTGAAAGAACCCACGACACCATAACCATAAAGCTCCTCGCTCCAAGTTGCCATCACCATTTCCTTCCTAAAATATTCAGATAGATACGTACCAGGTTGCATTCCAAACAAAGCACATGCGGCAATGACATGAGAACATGGCCGATGCAGAAGGTACGGCTTGTTACACGAGCATTTGCAATCATCCTGTAATATGCACTCCTGGGTGACAACCCTCTGGTTGGTTCCACGCCATCCTTTATCCCTGCAGATCACCTCAAAGCGCAGTGTTCGTGCACCAACTTTGATAGCCCTATGCTTGGCCGCCTTCTGGCTCTTCTCATCCATGTATTTAGTGATCATGGAAGAGTACAGGCACTTCTCATCTCTCATTACTATATCAGCAACTTGATGCCTGTCCACAAAGTACTTGGTTGTGCCTCGCAGCACTCCCTCAACAATTCCAACCAGCGGGAGGGACCTCATCCCTCTCATTACCCAGTTGTAAACTTTTGCAAAGTTAGTGGTCATCACACCGTATCTAGCACCATGTTGCCATGTAACAGTGACCACTTTTCTCTCTGTTCGTGCTTGATCCAATCCGAGAAACATTTGATGGGCCTTTGCCTTCGAAGACGAATAGTTGCCTCATCTTCTGTTGGAAGGGGGAAAAGAGGCTCCGTCTGCTCCTGTGTTTCGCTCCCACTAGTCCTGTTCGCCAGCTCATCCTTGTGTTTTCTTGTCAGCTCATCAAGGTTTCTCCACAGAGTTCTGAACTTGCTCTCCTGGTTCTGCTTGCACAGTCTTTTGAACATGTTCATCAATTCCTTGTTCCTGAATTGCTTATAGAAGTTAGCACCCAAATGCCTCATGCACCATCGGCTATGCAAGCCGGGCCATGGAAATGGCTCCTCTACCCCTGTTTGCAACTGGTTGATAGCACTAAGTAGCCCTGCGTGCCTGTCATGCAACACGCACACATCTTGACGAGTTTTGGCCATCCCCATCTTCAAGTTCCGTAGGAACCACAACCAACTCTCATAGTTCTCGCTTTCCACAAAGGCGAAGGCAACAGGCAAAATCTAGTTGTTTCCATCAACGCCAACCGCGGTCAATATTTGCCCTCTGTATTTACCGGTCAAGAATGTGCCGTCCACGCACAGTAGTGGACGACAATGATAGGACGCCTTAATGTAAGGTCCAAATGCGAAGAACACTCTCCTGAGATGCCTTTTAGTTGGCCATTTGCTTGATGGACAGTCTTGATAATCATAGTAAGTGACATGATTTCTTCCCTGAATACAATTGAGCAGTGCGGGCAGATTGTGGTATGAGTCTTCAAACTTGCCGAACCTCATTTCTAATGCCTTCTGTTTCGCCCTCTATGCCTTCCCATAGCTAATTGTGTACTGATATCTATTCTCGATTGCTCGGATAATAGCACGGGGCTCGAAACTCAGGTTCTCCACTATCTCCGTGTACATAATGTTCGCGACATACCCTGATGACAGGTTCTTGTGAGTCATCAGTGTTTCCTCGGTCATACAGCTATGCTGCTCAACCTTCGAGCATAGCCAATGGGTGCCCCATTTGGGCTTGTGCGCGTGCACTCTCCACGGACACCCATGGGTCTCACACACCACGTCGTAGGATGTTGTGGTGAATTTCTTAACCCTGAAAGTCCTTCTTAACGATAAGGCCCAATCTTTCATAGCATCCTGCACAGCCTATTTTGTCGGGTACATACTATTGGGCCTAACCTCATTGTCACTATACTGCCAAGGTACATCACTGCTTTCATTGACAATCAACTTATCAAATTGATGCATGCTCCACTCGGCTGGCACAAGCGGCTCCGTACCTACATCTTCGTCATCCGACTCATCGTCATCTTCCACTTCTTCTCTGTTGTAGTCACAGTCTTCCTCTTCCATCCTAGCTGTTATTTCCTCAATTTCCTCACCTTCGTCCACCTGTCCCCGGGCTTCTTGTCCAACATTCTCGTCATCCTCTTCAAACTCAGCTTGTTCACCACTCTGGCAAATGATGTCCTCGTTGCACTGCTGAACGTACTGCTCACGGCTAGATCCCCCAATTTCGGTCTCACCAAAACTGAGCTGATTTTGAGGCTGACTACACTGACCACCGTCCAACTGCTGTTGTACGGCAACATCCCTCTCATATGCTTGCACAAAAAGGACCCGACTCCATCCCCGTTGCTGTGCCCCCCTCACATATGATCACGATGCGGTTCTCTTCAGCTCAACTAGCTCCCAACAAATAGGATCGTTTTGCATATTGCATAGACAAAATACCTTCAGCTGGCAATTCTCCTCTTCCATCCTAAAAGTATAATGCAACCACTTCAACACAGATGAAAATGTGCGCTCTTCCACCCTAGTCAAACTTCTGTCAACATACTGGAAGTTGCTTAGATCCGCACCCTCTAAACCATACATTACAACCCCTTCTCCGTAATAGATTCTAAATGGAACTCGTTCTCCCATATCTGCGAATCCATTCATTCACCCAAGCATTAGTTACTTTCCATAAAAAATACTGTGACACCTAATATAACTACATCCATTCATTCTCCCATATCTAATGCTACAAAAATATAGATCTATCTGTACAAAAAAATAGCTACATTCCTACGAATATATATCTACCTGCATCTAACTACATAATTTCTACTCTGACTACATTCCCATGAATATATATGTACGAATCCGTGTAAAACATCTACATTCGCTACATCTATCCGTAACCTCTAAATCTATTTACATCTAAAATTATTTGCACTATAGCATCGTTTGCTGCTAAGAAAATAAACAAGCACATAATCTCTAAATTTACTGCTGAAACAACTACGCAATTAATCTCTAACTTACTTCTACTCTACAATCATTTACTTCTAAAACATCTACATTCGCTACATCTATCCGCTACATCTACAATTATTTCTACTATGCGGATTTACTAGTAAAGAAATAAACAACTACATAATCTCTAAACTTACTACTAAAACAACTACATAATATCTAAAAATTTTCTACTCTACATCTACATTTGCTAAATCTATTCGTAATCTCTAAATTTATTGCTAAATCTATATCTACATTTCTACTATACATTTATAACTTACTGCTAACAAAATTAAACAACGAAATCTTACCGAACTGAACTCGCACAGTCCCTCTTTCTTCTCTTCCCCTCCTTCCCTTTTTTGAGAATGGCTAAGTAACACTTGAGTGTTTTTTTGGTTTGTGAGCACTCAACTTGGGGGCCTATAAAGAGGAGGGTGGTGGAGGGAGATGGCAAATTTGTAGTCTTTGGATCTAGATCCAAAGGCTACAAATTTGAGTGCTCACAACCCAAAAAAATACTCAAGTGCTCTCTAGACACCCTCCCCTTTTTTCTTCCTCTTCCTCTTTTCCCTCCCTCCTTTCCCTCCTCTTCCTTCTCTCCCACCCCTCCTCTTTTTTTCTCTGCCGGCTGAAGTGGCCACCGAACTGGCTGAAAGTCGCATATATGTATTGGCTTCAATCGGCAAACCAAGAAGCGATATTTAGTGCGCGCTAAACGTCGCCAAACCAACGGGCGTTTTTTTTCCTATCGCCAAACCAAATCGCTACATATTGGTTGACCAGTCGCCGGCTAGATTGGTTGCTTCTGTCGCCGAATGATTAGACTATTGTTTCGTATGTCGCCCGTTCATCAAACTATATTTATTCTATAGCCCAACCAACGAGCTACAGAGGTATATTTCTGGAAAAAAAATATTCTGTGGTATATTTTTGCAATTGTGAATAAAAATTGTATTATTAAAAAAAATCGCCTTTTGTTGATGAATGATAGGGCTACAAACGTCAAGTACGATAGCCTGTCAGAACTATAATAGTTTATGGTATTAAGAGGAACCTATAAGAACACCAACAAAGATCACCTATCGACATCTGGTAGATCAGATAACGGTTTGCTCGTGGAGGACAGTGGTTGTATGAGAGCAGGCTCCAATACTGGCGATAACTGCGTGGGATGGATGGCGGAAAGCTGTGAGCAAATGCGTATTTTAAAAGGCGGTAATCTAAAAGCATAAATGCTTGGTAATTTAGATAGGAGACCTCTAGTACAGGAGGTGTGGACTGGAAAGCCATAGGAGGTTCGATATTGGTTTTCTGTGACGAAGATTACATTTACTTTAATCAGAACAATTGACTTAGTAATAGAAAAGGCAAATCCTTCAGGCCTAGATAAGAACGCGATCCACAATAACAAGAAACAAACCTTTGGTGTGATAGTCTGTTCATAATCGACGAAAGCAGAACTGGAGGGTTGGTCCTGCGTGTGAACTAAATTTGTGAGGAATGTGTGAGATTTAGCTATCTGTATATGCGTAGTACAATCGTGAAGCGAGACACGTTATCAGTATGAGGTTGCATGATTTCGAAAGTTGGTATCTTTAGTGCTTTCGACAACGTAAATAAAAAGCGAGGAATTACCTGCTGAGTGATGAGAATCGTAGGAGATTCACCGACGACATGGGAGATATGTTGTTGGATCTGCTGATCCATTGAGGCACTTGTGCAAATACCCAACAGAGGCGATATAGAATCAACTTGGTATGATATTTGAAGCCTCTGTAATGCCCGTCGTGTTACGGATACCCTAAGATTATATCGTTTTCCATAAAGACATGTTATCTCTGTAGGAATGATTTCGTTGTTGCCTTGAGTAGCCTCAACAAGAGAATGGACTGGGCAACCAATTAGTTGCTCTCCCCAATTCAGAGAAGAAGATGAATTCAGCAACCTTGGCATTGGGTTTGGTTGATGTCAGGTGGGTGTACCCCATGAATGGTAACTTGATATCTGTCATGCCGAAAATAGGATTCAAATGTTTATCTGTAGTTATTAAAGCGTAAAACAAGTGCAGCTATAAATCTGAACAAGAAGAATGTACCGCTTCTCGGGTGTTGTAACACCGCATTTGAGGCACTTATATGCCTCTTTTTCAAGAGCAACTGTCCTCTTACAGTTTGCGCACGCTAAATACCACCATGGCTGGTCGGGAGCAGGAGTTTTGATAGCAATATCAACAACATAGCTATTACCCTAAATATAAAAATAAATTGGGAGATATGAATAGAGAAGGACTGAATTGGATCAAACATAGCCTAATAATATATAGACAAATGGCCTATCAAGACATCATGTGGGTTAAGATTGTAAATCTCCAGGACTGTGACGGCTATAGCATGTTGTTGCACCGCTGGTTGGCCAATCCATTTAATCCTATGTGGCATAGCACCTAAGCTGTGGCTGTAGTGTCACAAAGGAGGTAGAAAGGGTGGAATTATTTTATAGAACACAAACAAGCGATTAGAGGGATAAATAGCACGAACAACGAACTATGTTTCAGGAGAATGCAGCCAGGAAGCAGTGAAATAAACAATGAAGCAAAGGAACTAAATGAATCCATGTGTTAGTATCAAAGAACAAGCGTGGGATAAGGCGAATAGGCATAATAACGAGAAGAACAAAGGAAACGAACTCTGGAGCGTAAAACCTGTTCTGTAGATGTGCAACCTCAGGTAATTCAACGTTTGTATACCATTTGCAAATTGTGCTCCCTTGGAGAGAGAGGTGATCTACAAATGGTAAACACAGAATAAACACTAAGAAATAACGGTTGTAGGATGCAAAAATGTAAGAACATCGTCTGTATAGATCAGCATGCAGGATATGTGTATCTATGCAAATCACAAAAGAGAATAGGTGGGGAATACCTACCACGCCGAAAATTAACCGTGACCCCAAGAAGTAATAGAATCATTGGGCGCTCCAGCGATTCAGCTTGGATACTGTCAGCATCAAATTGAAGAGCATGCGGACCCCATAACGCGACATCCACATGTTCTCTGTATAGCCAGCATGATTTGCATGCCGGCGTAAACCAGAATGGTAAAAGAAGAGGTAAATAGGATGGGAAAACTTAAAAAACGACAAAAAAAAACAATACCATATTAAGCCTATATGTAGTTTAGATGGAGACTGCATACGTGATTAAGATTGAGTAAATAGAAACATGTAATAAAGGAAGGTAAATTTTGGAGACAATTGTGTTGATATACCTTCCATCCATTATCTCAATATTTCGGATAGGTTTTGGAGCACCCTTGACGGTAACAGTTTTTAGATGCGAGACAGACGTGATAAGGCCTAATGTATCTGAAAACGCAGAATATAAATCTAAATATCAGAAATCATCAAATCAATATGACAGCCGTGTTTCACATATAAATAGTCTATATGATAGTTAACATTTACGAATAGACAATTTTAAACATAAAAGCGAAAAATGGCTATCAAATCATAAGCACCTGATAGTAATTTCCTTTCTCCCACTCTATTCCTTAGAGTCTCAAAAGGAACCACACTACAGGCATATATAGGAAACTTGTCTGGGGCTAGAGTTATCTCTTTCACCTTGGTGTGTGCAGTGAATCTAGCCATGATATTATTATCGACAGGACGATAGCTAGTGCGAGCATTAGTAAACTCAAAATATTCTATGTAATATGCTCCTCCTTCTCTTAACATCGGTTGAAACACCGGTAGACTCTGCTCTGGAATTTGAGCCTCCATCGTAGTACCCTGATGATATAAAGATAATAGAATAAACTATCTAACAACAGTAAACCCAATGCAGAAACAAAGGAAATCAAGCAGTCGATCATACCTCTTCATCAAGCAACACAAAGTCTAAACGCAAGAGATTGTGTGGGTAATCTGGATTGACATATTCAGAGAAACGTGTGGTTCTAACACGAACACACCAGCGGTGCGATTGTTGCGTTATGGCCTTTAACAAGCATACTCCATCTATGTAAAGGCATGCACAGGGTCAGACACAATGACATAAATATTATGGATTTCATATAGGCACAAACGTCTATAATAATATGCATTCGGCAAATCAAAGATCATATGTAAAGTGTAATTAAATCATATCATTACTTAGGCAAACATGTGAGACTAAAAAAACCAGGGATATGGGGCAACGATGCGGATATCATATGTAAAGTGTAATTAAATCATATCATTACTTAGGCAAACATGTGAGACTAAAAAAACCAGGGATATGGGGCAATGATGCGGATATTAGTATCACTATATATAAAGTAGAAAAGGTAGAGAAAATAAGCTAAGTGAGAAAGATAGGAGGGCAATCTAAACAGAACAATACTAATGCATTGCATGATTATATAAGTAATAATGTCTGCTGTTCACGAATAGAGATAAAAATAGAGGCAGAGTATATAGCATTGAAGTAGTCACGGCATATTAAGAGAAATCGTATAAGCATAGGCAAACATAGGCAAGACCGTAATGCTGGATTGAGCAAGCGTTGTGTGAGGGCATCAACAATAGTATAGTACTGAATCAATTGTAAACCGTATCACTAAGTAAGTTGAATAACGCTTGTATGCAATATCATAGCAAGATAACAAATCGGTATAAGTATAGTTAAGAATGAAAAAGCACAGGTGAAATAATATAAGCATGGGGCAATATGAGCAAGAATAGAATCCCGATTCGAGCGTATGTCATTACTCAATATATAAATACCTAGCAATACTGTAATGGTCGAATCATGTTTGCATACATACTATTATAGTAATACAAGGAATTATTATAAGGAAGAGCAGCTGTGGACCTATGCGGCATAAATCATATAAGAATCTAGAAGCACAGGAAACGATATGGGCCTGATTCGACTATACGCCTTGGTTGGAAGCAGGCTAGAGGAACCATTGCCTTATGTTTTTTTTAACAGAATAGGCTGTACCTATCTAGAAGCGAGAGGGAGAGCAATAATACCAATATCTTGGGTATTACTCTGGTGATTATATATGGTATGCATAACATAATGCACCAATGTAGTCAATTGGTTGCAGGAACACAATGCCGCATTGATTAAGCGTTGTGTGAAAGCGTGAGCAACAGTACAGCATTGAATCAATGTATAGCATAGGAAACACAAACCAGATAAAACAGGCAATGAAAACAGAATCACAACTTATATATATGAGGTAAGACGGTACAAAAGAACTATACAATGGAAGATTGCGATATCGACCTACATAGTTAAGGGTAAAGAACAATGGACGTAGAACATTGAAGTAGTTCTGCTATATGTACCGGGAATGTATGTCAATGCCTAAATAAAAGGGGGAATCTCGTCATAAACTATATTTTTCGTTATAGAGCTAGGGGTGCCATCTTCGTTCTCTATGAGAAAAGATAAACCATGCTTTGAAGTAACTCTAGAAACAGCATAAATAGACACCTACTTTAGTGAGAGTCTGTCTTTGACACCTGTTGATCGTCAAGGCATAACTAAGCTTGACTGGGAATTGACGACGCTGCAAAGTAAATGGCCATTTTGAACTGGTTCCATGAAGCACAATGCGTGGTATGCAGACCAGTTCATCAATATGAGTTCCAGTCATGATTCTACCCTCAAGAACTTGATCACCAAGCCTAGTCAATAACAGTCGTGTGCCATTGCATAAACCAAGTGATTGATTAATATTTCTAAGTAGCACAACTACAGCACCAACCTTTAGAGAAAGGCTATGTTGAGTAAAATTGTTTATCATAATTGAATTAAGCAATTCGGGTGGATAAAATAGATCAATATCAGTTGGTTGCTCTTTTGTATTAGCTATTGTATCATAGCTTAGGTATTCATCAACAATAGAATTGACAGGACAAACGATAGTACATTGAGCCAAATAAAGAGCATCAGCATAGAAAGTTTGGAAATCATTGTAGACAACATTGGTTATTGCTTTGATCTTGTTTCCCTTTGGCTTAAGTAATAATTCCTCTGGGAATTTGATCCATGATCGATCTACACTTCCTGGCTGACTTACTATTGGGATGTGGCCTTCGCCAATAATAAGGACCCATCGAGCAAACGCCTCCATTTCAGATTTTTCTTGTGTAGACAGATCAGGACGTAAGAGCCGCATATTTATTGTCAAACGCACTACTTCCACACATTTCCATAACGAGGATTTAATAAGTGAGGCAGCTGTTATATCAGCTCGATCACCATCCTCAATAACAGGAAGTACCTGCCTAAAATTCCCACCTACCAAATGGTTTATCTGCATTGGTTGGACTGTCAATGGCTAATATATCACGAAGGTACGGTCAACTGCTTCAAAGCATAACCTATTGATCATTGGCGCTTCATCCCATAATATCAATACGGTCTGTCTAATGAGCTCGGCGACAATAGTACCTCTTCGTATGCTACAGAGTGCTCTATCATGGATATCCAAGGGTATACAAAACCTCGAATGTGCCGTGCCCGTGCAGCCACCAAGCAATAATAGAGCAGCAACACCAGACGATGCAACAGCCAAAACAATATGCCCTTCAGATCTTAATTTTGCGATAATAGCATTCCATAAGAAGGTTTTCCCCGTGCCACCATGACCAGAAACAAAGCAAAAGCATTGCTCATTATGTGCAAGTTTCATCATGATTCTATCATACACAGCACATTGATCAGTATTAAGTGCACAGTACATTGACTTTGCTTGAACAGTTAGCTTCCCTTTATCATTAGCGAGTGCTTCAAGAACTAATCTATTACCAAGTTCATGATCAGATGGATTGATTGGTTTAGGAAGGTCATATGATGATAAAGATAATCCATTAGTTAAGAACATAGACTCTAGTTCTCTTAATAACCTGCTTTGTAATATAGCATCAGGCAAAACATGAGCCCAATTTCCAAGAGAACAACGTTCTTTGTAAAGAATATCATCAGCTATGTATTTCCAATATTTATTAAATAAAGAGCGCACATCACCAATCTGGCAGTGAACTAAAACCATCATAAATAGATTTCTCAATTGATATGCCGTTGCCCAAATAATGGCTTCATCAAAAAGGCTAATCCATTCGGCATCATCGCCAATCAAACCACGCGCCTAACATGCCTCATGATAGGTATTATACATGATACCATTGTAACTTCGAACATCTTCATAGCTCCTAGCGTCCCGCACAACCATAAGAAACATTCTCAAATAGAAAGACTCACCGGCAGACGGATGTATATGACGCAATCTAACAATTTTGAACCCCCTCTTTTTTTAACCATATTTTTTTGCTAGGATCCCATGTCCATTTTGTTGGAAATTCACAATACGTTAGATCCCTAGCTACCATGGATTTCTGATTAGTAACAAACCATTATGTTAACATGCTCTTGCTTGAATCAACGTCCTCAATGACACAATCCAAGCATGCATCTTCATGATATGTAACAATGTGCATGCCAGGCATATGAACGAATAAACGTTCAACAGCCGGTGTCCTACAATGAATCTCGAATCCAAATATTCTCCAATTTGATTCGCAAGAGGATAGGTATCTAGACTTCATGTATTCTGCTATTTCATCAATACCTCCATCTTTGGTCTTTATCGGTACACAATCTGATACTGAAGGTTCTGTTTCAAGAGAACCTGTACCAGCTTTTTTAATACCATCCATAACACCAGCAACAGGCCTACCGACTATTTCTAAAGCCATGGTGGCACAATCATGGCCCTTCGTGATGTACTTGAAAGGATACTTCACAAGGTAAGTTTTATTACACCATTCGACATTTATATGGCCTTGGTATTTTTTAAGCAAAGGCATGTTGTAAGGGACCACCCATCAATTGTCAAGTTTCATACCATACTTAACAACGAACCTACCATCCCCACGATGCTGATAAATAGGAAAACCATCTTGATCAATTGAGGTTTCAGAACGGAAAGACTTTGGATATCTCTTTGAACACCGCCCATCTTTCATACAAGGGCATTTAGGATTAAGCTCACCACACGGACCATGGACCATAAATTCTTCAACAAGGGCATAAACTAATGGATCAATATTTCCATCAAGCAATTCCGCGGAGATTACATGATCAATAAAAGAAGGGCAAGGATTTTGATCGTGCATAGACAACCATGCAAGAATATGGGCATGAGGCAAGCCTCTCTTTTGGAATTCAACAGTATAGACCACTACAAAGCATATGGAAAAGAGAGTAAGCTAAGGCGAATCGCTTAGGGACAACTATATACAAACGAGAAACAAACGAAATAACAAACAAACTAGCATGAGAAGGACCAAAGCATGAACCATCCTTGATATCAGAAATAAGCTCTTGCAGCTTCATATGGTATACATGGGTAACCATGTCGCCTCTATCATGGGGTTTTTGCCCTAGCTCAAAACGGATAGCCTCCAAAATTTTCGGCCATTTAGGATTACATGTAAAAGTGATAAACAATTGTGGTGGGCCATAGGCTCTGCAAATCGCCATGGAGTCGTGGTAATTATGAATCATATATCTTTTTCCACCAATGAAGCTTGCTGGCAACATCACTTTCATACCAAGATCTTTGCCTGAAGTATTTCCTCTATAGATGGCATCTGATATACCTTGATATGTTTCAGATCTAAGTCTATCTTGGTTGAAAAAATGGAATGATAGACGATTTGCTTCTACACACGAATAAACGTTGACATTGAGCTGATCAAAGAGGCGTCCACAACAAGTATACGAGTTCGGCTGCCCTACACGATAATGCGAATAATAGCGATGATATTCCAGCATGGATACCGTAGAGCGAACACCGGTAGGCTGATTATCAACCTCTACAAACTGGATGCCAAGATGATAGCCCTTATCACCATAAGGAAATAGCAAGGGATACTGCAGCGACATGAGAGCTGGATGGACTGGCGAAATATGCTTGAACTGCCCAGAATGAGTTTCAATAATAACATCAAATCTAGAAGCATCAGCTATAACATCACCTACTATTAGCGCAGCCAATTCTGAGGCAACAGGCAGGTTATAACATCTTTTGTGCGCCGATAAGCTTGATGGCAATTTCGGGGCACTCGGGTGACAATAGCCTATCGCGGGCAAGTCTAAACTGCTAGACAATAGGATTGATATGATCTAACATAGAAATAATTGCAGCAACTATAGCTGGATCAGGTTAGTCTCTATTAGGCCCATCGTATTGAAAAATGTTAAGGCGGTTTTGAACTTCGTTCATTGTGTCATATATGTAAAGCTGAGCAAACTCAAGACGTCTACCATTGTTAGGCAAAAGAGAACCAATACGATGGTGAACAAGACCATTAATCCAAAAAACATAGGGGCCATTACCAGTATTAATGTTATTATCAATATTAACTCCCAAGGAGGCAAACGCAAAAGGGGAGTTATACTGTTTTATCAACCGCATGAAAGTATTTGAACGCGAACCTCCATCAAATCTAACAAGTTCCTATAATAGCTGAGGAAACGGTCTATGTGGAGGAAGGACAATCCTCCCACCACGGCAACAAATATTATTGGCAATCCGAGCGCGGCCACCTGAACTCTGACTACGCACCCTTTCTTGATACCAAAAAATGGCGGAACACTTTGAGCATTTATGATCAGGGACACCATAATAAGATCGTTCTTTGTGGGTAGCTATAGGGCAACCGGTGGCGAAAAGAAGAGAAACGATTAGGGGAATGCAGGAACAAAGCTACGGGAAATCCGTATATCAGCAATTATCAACGCTGCGGATCGTACCTTTTAACAATTCAATAAATTCCCTGGGCAAAGAACGCATCACAGTATCAAAAGGCATATGTGTGATATGCGCTACGAGAGCCACCGCAGAAGACAAAGGGGAAAATATCAGACAAAAATAGTCGGACAATAACTAAACAAAGTAAAAAAATGCTAAGCAAAAGGGACAGGCCGGAATAGAAAAGGACTAAACAAAACAAAGAACCTTGTTTCAGTAGTAATCTGCGTTTATTAGCAGCGCGCCTCTTAGCCCTATTACCACGAGATACATCGTCCGGCACAATTGGGTAGATCCGAGATCCTAGATAAAAATGAAAGGGAAACAATAACAGAAGGAGAGAGCGCTACAAATAACAAACAATAAAAAACACACTAAAAGGGCAATGTAAGAACAATCATAGTGAAAGCTAAGTCGACCAGGCCAATAACACCAATAGAGGCCCAAAGACGGCAATCGCATTGGACAAGACGTACCGTCATCATGCGCCGACCGCCGCTGTCGTGAAGCACCGGTATCTTGCAAACAGAATAACTATAATAACCTCTGGGAACTTTATGTCCGGCCACTACGATATAGGACGGCAACAGGAATAAAATCCGAGAGCAGCCGAACCACTACGAATCCACACAATAAGTAAACAAACAAGATGCTCTTTCAGAAAAAAAGGGCGCATCGGTAAGCCACACGACGATAACTCAAAAGCAACTAAACTATCAGGAAATGTGAATCAATCACTACAGGCCACGCACCGATCAACGCTGCACACAGCAAGCAAACAAAGAACATCGCACAAATACCCGGCATAAGAATACAAAGGCAACAACAATAAATAAAACATGCACAGACAATAAGCACAAGAACTACATAAACAACAACCATAGGAACAATGCGCTAGCAAGAATAAATAAACGAAAAGGCAAAACATTAGAAAGGCAACTAACCTGGAAATATGGACCGCTAGATGTAATGGCTCTGCGGGCGCAGCACCTTGGATCCCCATGTTGGAAAATAATCAAGACTTGCCAAAAATTAATGATTTGCCGTGTCATGAAAGACAATAAATCATGATACAATAGGCAATCAGATCATTCAATATGTTTGTTTCCTTAGTTAGGCTTTCTATGTTTAGGTGATCCGCCCACTATATAAGGGCATGTAACCCGTGAGTTTAAACAACAGAGAGAGCAGCGTGTGTGCGCTGCAAGCGTTTGGGCGCACTGCTTTTCTCGTGTTACTGTTCATCATCTTCTTCCTCCCGCTATTTCTGTTCTTGAGCGTTTGAGTGCGTATGTACGTTTGGGAAGTCTAACAATTGGTATCAGAGCCTCAAGATCTTGCCTGTGGCCATGGCGATGGTCCCTCACGGTGCCGGGGGGAGCATGGTGTCACTGTCCTACCCGGTGCTCTCGCCGGCGAACTACACGGCATGGGCAATCAAGGTGGAGGCAATCCTTGATGCCCAGGGCCTCTGGGAGGCGGTGTCTCCTGCGGAAGGTGTGGCGGTGGATGAGCGGAAGAACAAGACGGCGAGGGCGCAGCTTCTCCAAGCGTTGCCGGAGGACATCCTCATGCAAGTCTCGACGAAGATGGGACGGCGACGCTGGGTTTAGGGGGAGATAATTGTTGGGAATAAACCCAGCGGCGTGTGCGTGCGCGCAGCTGGTGGCGTGACTGTGTCGTGTGCTGATCGTGTGGCGATCCGAGTTGTGGGGCATGCATGCGTTTGAGTCGGTCTGCAGCTTGCCGCGTACGTAGCGTGGAGGAGTTGCATGCAGTAGAGGCCGTTGCGATGCATTGGAAGGCAAGCGTCGTGCGTTTGTGCGCGTTGTCTGTCGAAGAGATGTGTTCTCCATCCAGTGTCGAATAAGAGTCGACAAGTCTTGATTAGGGGGAGATTGTTGGAAAATAATCAAGACTTGCCAAAAATTAATGATTTGCCGTGTCATGAAAGACAATAAATCATGATACAATAGGCAATCAGATCATTCAATAGGTTTGTTTCCTTAGTTAGGCTTTCTATGTTTAGGTGATCCGCCCACTATATAAGGGCATGTAACCCGTGAGTTTAAACAACAGAGAAAGCAGCGTGTGTGCGCTGCAAGCGTTTGGGCGCACTGCTTTTCTCGTGTTACTGTTCATCATCTTCTTCCTCCCGTTATTTCTGTTCTTGAGCGTTTGAGTGCGTATGTACGCTTGGGAAGTCTAACACCCCAATTGGCGCAAACCGAGCAAGACGAACAAGATTCTACGGTGCGCAGGCGACATGCAAAACGAAAGGGAAACAACAAGATAAGTTATAAGGCAGAAGCATCAACCAAGGACAAATATGCAGAGGGAATGAACATGCGAACCTTTTAGACAAAATCCGCAAAATCAACATAGACAAAACACCATGGACGTATGGAATGGCGACGAACAAACACCACGAAGCACGGCGAGGCAAGGATGGAAACCAATTTCGCAGAGCGGCCAAGTAGGAAACGCAAAACACAGAACAAAAAAAGGAAAGCATCAATAAACAGTAAGTGGAAAACGGCCATGAACGATGAACAATATGGAAATGCGTGGAATCAGCAGAGCGCAAATCAACAGAGCGATGGTAAACCCAACCAAACGATACCACCTGGGATCTCAAAGCGAGCAGACGATGCTCAGATAAATCAAAACGAACAGCGCTGCGCCGACCGATATCGCAAAGAGGGCGCAACGAAAACCAAAGGGCGAAACGAGAATGAGTGAAGACCAAAACCACGACCAACCATCGGCCAAACCCGTCGGCAGCAGCACAAATCATCGAAAACGAGACAACACGTGGCGGAGGACGATTGGCGCAGCGATGGCGAACAGCGCGAGGAGAAACGACGCAGGCAGACGGCGTCCGCGCGTGAAACGAGACGACAGTCGGCAGCCGAGGAGTGGCGCACAACGGGCGATACCAACGGGCAACGGGCAAGGGCTCGGCCGGGGCGCGCGCACGTCGCGAAGGGTGAACGCACGGGTAGGCAAGCGCACAGCGCCAACGGGCAGCGGGCAAGGGTTCGTCCCTGGCGCACGCACGTCGTGAAGGGTGAACGCACGGGCAGGCAAGCGCACAACACACGGAACGAGTAGGCCTAACACACGGAACGAGTGACCAGATACCACACAAAGACAAAGAAACACGCAACGCAGCGCAAGCGAGACAGCACTACAGCAGCCGAGACACGCACGGCCAATGGAACCATGAGCCGCGCTGACGTGGCAAGCGCCAGAACTCGCGAATACGTTCCCCTGCCCGCGAATGCGCTCCCTTATAGAATAGTTAATTAATATTATGCTGGGCCGAGGAAAGCTCGAGTTCAATTTTTTCACAATCTCAGGTTGGACTAGGTTAGGCCCAGCTTTGCCTTGAAAGTGGGCCCTGTAGTGGATATATTAACGTTTGTAATGATCAATGATAGTGAAAGCATCACAATGTTACACAAAAACTACCTAACGGCATACCGTTAGAACCAAAACCGACCACTATGGCAGGGTCTTCTCGTCAGACGGAAAAGCGCGTCACGCCCCTTTCCTGTCGTCTTCTACCGCACCCAAGCAGCACGTTTCTCCGCGCTAAATGCTATGTATCGCTCAATGGCATAGCGAATTTCCCTAGTTTATGCTATAAACTTTATACTCAAGCAAGCATAGTTCAAATATCACCAGATTTTACAGGACCCTTCTGGGTCCGACTTTCAGCTTGAGTAGTGCTATGACAAACCACGAGGCAATATATGATTAAAACGATTACAGTCAAAAGAATTCTCAAAACCGCCAAAATTGTCAAGCAAAATACCAACACGGCCTCCAATAAGAGAGAATAGGTAACTGAAGAAAACAGTCTCGGGTACAAAAGAAATTGTTCGCGTTTCATTAGATTGCTGCGCTCAGAAACAAAATCGGCTCAAAATGCTTCACTCGTCATCACCGAAAGTTGTCTTCTTTCCTGCAAAGGAGTACCACATGTATAAGAATGATAATTCTACCATGCCTGAATCAAAAGGAAGCAACAAATGTAACTGCGGGGTATTTTGCTATTGATATGGCAATGGTTTACCTGCACTAGGTGTACCAGCACTCTGCTTGAAAGGAGTACCCCGGCCACCCCGGCCTCTGTCACCTCTACCACCTCTTCCACGTCCGCGGCTACCATCGCGTCCGCGGCCTCCATCACGTCCACGGCCCCAGCCTCTACCCCTTCCACTGTCCCTACCACGTCTCTCACTACTAAAGCCACCATCTCTGTTGTCTGGTCTAGGTTTCGCTTCATCAACATACAAGCTGAAGCCACCAAGGTC
Source organism: Rhipidocladum racemiflorum (assembly GCA_036346355.1). Taxonomy (NCBI): domain Eukaryota; kingdom Viridiplantae; phylum Streptophyta; class Magnoliopsida; order Poales; family Poaceae; genus Rhipidocladum; species Rhipidocladum racemiflorum. The sequence continues at coordinate 6,294,834 of CM070575.1, forward strand.
AGATCCATTCAGCTCAAAAGCTTTCGACAAGGAATCCTGATCATTAAAATCCATATACGCTATCCTGCAGAACCAAGCAAGCCACTTGTCACTGACAAGAGTAAGATTAGGACCTTTCTGAATGCAAGAATTACAACAACAAAAAAGTACAATGTCTCACAAAATTTCATACTGAAATCTTATGTAATGTAGTTCATTATGTAATAGAGCCAACTGACCCTTTGCTTGCACCAGTTTCATAATCCTTTGGAATTGAAACTCGTGTAATCTCTCCACAAGACCCAAAATGTTCTTCAAGTGAGCTTCGGATCTGGTGAATAATCAGTCGGATGTTAGTATAAAAGAGACAAGGACAGAAAACTGGAAATAACCATAAAATCATTAAAATTTCACAAAAACAAAAACGTGTGTATCACATAGGGTTGAACACTTCAAATTACCTGGTCCTCCCCAAGAGATGAATTAAAGCCTTTAATAAATACTGTGTTGCCTGAGCTTTGAGCAGGCTTCTTGAAAGAACTATTGTCCCTCCTGTGCAATGCACAAAATTATGGCCACATTGACAGAGAGCAAGTAATAAAGAGGTAGCATTTTCAGATAATATCTAAAGCTTTTTCTAGAAAACCAACACGTTACAGACAGTGCGGTAGAGAATCACCCGCTGCCAGGAGTATATGCGCCTCTCTCACGAGCCAGATCAAGCCTGACAGGCCGTCCCATCAAGTCTTGCCCAGAAAATTCAAGTGCCTACAATGAAACAGTTTGTTAGCAACACTTCCATTAGCAACATCCAATCACAGTGTCAGAACATAGATCATCAAATAGAACTTGATGGCAGTCAAATGCGTTCTTCATGCAAAAGCTGCTCTAAACTGTATATACATAACAAGCAAAAACAATCAAGCAGAAAATTTACCTTCTTAGCGGCTTCAGCGGTAGCAAATTCAACATGTGCAAAGCCCTTGAAGCTCCCGTCCTCAAAGGTAGCAAAACGAATATCAACCACCTCGCCTGCCTCCTCAAAAAATTGCTTCCTACACGATGTGAACAAATGAAGTTAATCACCACAACTACCAAAAAGGAATGGAGTCAACACGCTTCACAAACTTACACTTGTTCATGCTCCACAGTATAGGACAAATTCCCAACAAAAAGGGTCTTTGACCCAGTGGCTTGACTTTGATTGCTGGCAGGAGTTTTTGGCTGCAACAAATAAGGTTAAGACTGAATGTCCAACATCCATTGAAGGTGAAAGAACAAAATTTAAGGAGAACAGTGTAGATAGTAGAATCATACTTCATTCTGAGCTGGTTTTGTTGCAGACTGCTTTGAAGCAACAGAGGTTTCCTGTGGATTAAAGAAACTGTTACAGTAAAAGTGATAGAGGTGGAACAATGTAGACAGTCAAAAAATACATGCATAAGTAATTGGCTTGATGCAAGAAATGAAGGAAATATTATAACCTTTTTCTTGGGAGTTTTAGCCGGTTCATCACTTTCCTCATCACTATCTTCTTCAGAAGATTCATCAGAGCTGCCACCCTCTTCCACTATTGGTGCTTGCTATATAAAGTTTCAGGCAGAAAAGAGTTAAGAAAACTAAAATAACCGCATATAATAGTAAGGGGAAAAAAGCATATGAAAGTCTCCAGACCATCTTCTTTGGTTGAGCTTGTTTGCCCTTATTAACATCATCAGAGCTTTCCTCAGAACTGTCATCGGCATCATCTTCTTCACTGCTGCTTTCTTTCTTGGCTACCTTAGCGGCTGGCTTGACAGCACCAGAAGGTGCAGAATCCTGCAGACAGAAGGAACAGGAAATGTAATAATGAAACAAAATCTTCAGAAGTAAGAGCAAACAAAAAGAAAGATCAGCACCTTAAGCTTCTTTTGCGGAGGCTCTTCATCACTTTCATCAGAGCTCTCATCAGAACTATCATCAGAGTCATCCTTGGACTGCAAAGTTACAACAAGATTATTATGTACAATAGCACGTAAGTAAAAAATTTCAAAGATGTTACTTGAGAAAATAAAGCATACTTGTCCATTCTTTTTATCTGCTGTTAGGGGCCTTTTTGCAGGGATCGTAGATTTGGTTGGCTGCAAAACATTGGGTAAGAATTTAAAATACTACACAACAAAAAGTCACCAAGACAAGTAACAGAGTACAGAACACTTACTTTATCAGAATCTGACTCAGAATCAGACTCTGAGTCAGCGTCTGAGCTATCACTAGATTCTTCTTTCTTTTTAGCAGCAGCAGCCTTGGCAGTGTTATCCTATAAATATACAGAAACATAATTTCATTAAAAAAAGCTACGTAGAATAAAAACACTATTTCAAAACCTGTATTTAGGTAACTACCTCATCCTCAGAGTCAGAGTCACTGTCAGAATCAGAGCTTTCACTAGATTCTTCCTTTTTCTTGGCTGCTACTGGCGCTTTAGTGGCCATATCCTGCAGATATTGTTCATAGTCAGGACTTCAAATTTATTGTTGACTATGATCAACTCTTGCACATACTCCACAAAATTAAGTCACAACAGGAAAGGCAAGCTGATTACTCACTGTCTCACATAGCAAATTAGTAATGCAATGAAACTTGTATGGTTGCTTACCTCATCTGATTCATCATCAGAATCGCTCTCAGAGCTGCTAGAATCTTGGGTCTTCTTTTGTGCAGCGGCAACTGAAGGCTTCTTCACTTGAGTTGCAGGCTTCTGAAAAGCAAGGAAATGCAACACAATGGTTAGCGAAATTAGGCAAAAATATGTTTAGGAACCAGCTGATCCAAGAGGATCGACTACAGTAACACAGCATACAGATTACAAGGCCAGAGGTTTTTTTAGTTGTGCATTATTACGGTGCGTGTATCTAACAAACAAATTTGTATTCCACTCATGTTTTTTGAACAAATTCAGCTCAACTTTGTTGAGTTATACAAAAACGAATGTACACATTAAAGTGCCTTTTATACTATTAATTTACTAAAATGCATCAGTTATTTGTACATTTAATACAGTATCATTTCATTAGAATTAAAATAAAAAAATCAAGATGCGTATTTCATAATTACACAAATCAAGCAAAAAGTAGGACTTTATGTGCTCAATAATGCAGCATTGTTGTAGAAATCAAAAGGCCTGAAAAGGAAAATAAAAACAGTGCTTACTAAACAAGATGGTTTTTTGATATTGGAGCTACAAAGGACCATCAAGAGAAAAGAACCAATACAAATATAGCATAGCTGGCAGAAAAGGCTCAAAATTCCCACAACAGAAATTGATAAATGAATAAGGATATAACATAATATGTTACACCGAACAAAAGGAAGAACAATTATGAGCATTTCCGTTGAAGATAAAATAGGAAACAAATACTCACTTCATCACCCTCATCAGATTCTTCATCGGAACTGCTGTCAGAGCTGCTGCTGCTGTTGGATTTGCCCTTTTTCGAACCATTGCTAGCAAGTGCAGCAGGTTTCTTTGAAGGGGCAGCAGGTTTTTTTGTAGGCTCCTCATCAGATGAGCTCTCATCACTGCTACTACTTTTGGTAGCAAGTGCGGCCGCAGGTTTCTTTGAAGGGGCAACAGTTTTTTTCACAGGTTCCTTAATTAAAAAGTAAAAAGTAAAGCATAAGCTTCTTAGTAAAGAATACCCCCAAAAAAATGTGAAAATCAATGCTCACATCATCTGAGGAGCTATCGTCACTGCTATCATCATCACTATCATCACTGGACTCCTGCTTAGCAGGTGGTGCAGCCTTCTTTGGTTGGACCTTCCCCTGCAAATATTTTTTAAGTAAGATCATTTCTGAGAGAAGTGAAAAAGAAGAGACTCCAACAATGTACAACTATATACACTCGTCTGACATTAAGCACACAAGAAATGAACACATATAGAGTCCCAAAATGAATGAAATAAGTCATTTAAAAGAAAATAATCTTCTTTGCAGTATAGACTGCAGCGGAAGAAAACAATCTTCAAACAAAAAGAGCACACGGTGATCATGAGTGTCAGAAAGCTAAAGAGAAGAACAGGGTAGTACCTCCTCTTCGGAATCTGAAGAATCCTCCTCAGAAGTGCTGCTCTCGACCTTCTTCGGAGGGGGCTGCTTCTTCACTTTATTGGCATCATTCTTCACAGGCACGACCTTCACAGGTGCAGTTTTTTGCTTCTTGGCACTGACGGCCTTCTCAGGTGCAGTTTTTTGCTTCTTGGCACTGACAGCCTTCTCAATCTCATCTTCAGCATTTCTCTTGCCTGTTCATTCAGATCAAAAAATTGTTGTCACACAGCAAAACAACTATACAGCATACAAAGCCACGAGGCAAAAGAAAGCTACAAAAATATTACCCTTCTTTCCTGATTTCCCCTCTGGGGCGGAGACAGTGGCAGGTGCAACCTCAACACCGGACTTCTTGCTCGACTTGCCCATGTTATGTATTGAGTTGAGCTCTACAGAATGAGGTGGCACACCAACTTAAGGGAATTCATACCAGCGTCAACACAACGCATCACAAATCACAACAATAACAAAGAAAGTATGTGCTAACATCCTGTGTGATGAAAGCTGCCAGATGTTCTCATGTTAATTTGCCACCACATGAGGATAGCCGACAAACACGAATAACTACACGTCACGGGGCATAAAACACGAAACAGAACGACCAAATTGTACTAATTCGATATCTAAACAACTAGGCATAATTTTGTCATGTCGAAACTGAAACTACGAATCGAGAACAACGCATAACATCCGCTCTACCAGCTACAGGCGATGTTATTACGAACCCAGTTGCAGCACGAGGCTGGCACAGAACAACCACTACCTCGAAATAGGGGCGCCGAATCAAAAGCGTTAAGATTTCACCCATCAAACAACACAGGCACAGCTATGATCGATATAACACAATACGAAACGGCGAAACAAACGAATCGACGGGGGGGAGAGGACTCACCAGCTGGAGCAAGAGGTGGCGGTGGAGGCGGTCGCGGTAGAGAGGAACTCCTCGAATTAGGGTTTTGGGAGGGTTTGCGCTAGGAAGGAGACGGCGGCTCGATTTTATATCAAGGCGCAGGCCAGGGGAGGGTTCACGCCGCGAGATGCCATTTTCGCATTTCACCCTACTTCGTCACGTTTCATAACGCATTGGTCCCTATCTAGTTCTTGTCCGTTTAATTGTGCTCGTTCGCGCGATGCTGTTCAAATACATGGATTTCTCAGGAAGCGATATGTAAAAGAGCTGAGATATTTTCGTCGGTGGGCCTTGGTGCCGTCCGTGTTCTATGCGACTTGGTGGGCCTGATGCAGCGTCCGATCCGTGCGTGACGGGCTGACTCAGAAACATCACGCGGCCCAGAGAAACCAGAAATGGAGGCCTATGATTGCTCGTCCCGACGTGGCGCCGGCCCACGCAGCTTCGCAAACGTGGACCGCCGCGCATCGCAGTTGGCACGGCAGAAACGCGCGGGCAAGCGCGGTGGCGCGTAGAGGAGGCGACGGCAAGCGAGGCCACGAGAGATGGCAAAACCACGCTGTCCCTCCCGGTGCGGAGTGTTAAACAATCTCGCTGTCATAGTTCGGGGTTATTTAATAGATCTAAACTAGAGAATAGAGAGAGTCACACACATAATATGAGGAGGAACTGCTCAGCTTTATTATTCTGATTGCACGTGTACAATAGGGGTAACCTCCTGCCTTTTATTTATAACATACAGTTCGTGTTTCGGTAAGAGTCCACACGGGCCACGACGGGCCAGGTTTCCTAACACTCCCCCTTGAACACTTTACCGCGAGATGCATATATCTCATCAAAACTCCAGAAAAATCCAGTGGAAAAAATACTTAGAGAAAAAGTACATAGTATACGCTTGCTGTGTTGCACAGATTGCCTCATCAAAAACCTTATGTAAAAAAACTTCAATGAAAAACTTTAATAAGGAAAAGAGTACAATACACCCAAACTTCAATGTTAATCTTCTAGATTCACGTTGGGCGCTTAAACTTTATGTTCGAGATATATGTAGGAGTATGTGAAAATTCTCCCCCTGAAATCTGCACTTCTCTAAGGCCCTGTTTGGTACGGTTCCAGATTCTTGGTAGAAACGTTTCAAGTAGAAACAGAATCACTTTCTACAAATCATTTGGTACGATTCCAGATTCTAGTAGAAACTAGTTGAAACGGGGTTGAGGACGATTTAGCCCCGATGTGAAAAAAGAATAAACATTCCAAGGAGAAACATTCCGAGTTTTAGCCCGTTTGCCTGGATTTCTCCCAGATTCTACTAGAAACAGCTCGGTTCCAAGTTGCCAAACGGGGTCTAAGTCTCATCATCCCGATTCCTCTAACGTATCTTTCAAAAGAAGATGCCGAGAGTGACTTAGTGAATAAATCTGCGAGATTTTCACACGACTTAGTATGCAATATCTTTATCTCGTTCATCTTATGCATTTCATGAGTATAAAAGAATTTGAGGTTGATATGCTTCGTGGGATTACTTTTTCACATATCCCATTTGCATTTTGAGTAACACAAACTGCATTATCTTTATAGATAATAGTGGGGGTTTGTTTCATGTTCAAACCACACGACTTCTGAATGTGGTTAACCATTCTTCGGAGCCATGCACATTCTCGGAAGGCTTCATACAATACAATGATTTATGAGTGGTTTGTCGACGTCGAGACAAGTGTCTGCTTAGACGACTTCCAAGAAATTGTTGTTACTCCACAAAGGAAAATATACCCGGTTTGTGACTTGCTTGTATGCGGGTCCGATAGGTACCCAGCATCGGCATAGTCAACCAAATTCAATTCATTGTTTCTTCTATAAAACAAGCGAGATCTTTGCTTCCTTACAGGTATCGGAAGATGTCATTCACCCCTTTCCAATGCATTTTGGTGGGTTCTGCACTGTACCGTGCTAGCAAATTCACGGCGAACGCAATGTCTAGCCTAGTGCTACTCGCAAGGTACATAAGCGCTCTAATTGCACTCAAATATGGGAATTCCGCTCCCAGTACTTCCTCCCCCTCTTCTCTAGGCCTGTATGGGTTTAGGTCTGCTTGGAGTGACCTTCCGATCATTGGGGTCTTTTCAAAATCAAATGTCTCCAACACTTTCTGCATGTAAGATGATTGGTATACCAAGATTCCGTCTTTGACATGTTCAAGCTGCAAGCATAAACAGAACTTGGTTTTACCCAAGTCTTTCATTTCAAACTCAGACTTCAAGTATGAACATGCTTCTTCAATTTCTTCATCCGTCCCAATAAAGTCATCTACATAGACGGATATTATACAAAATCCATTCGGGGATCGTTTTATAAATACACATGGACAATCTTCGCTATTCGTGTAGCCTTTCTTGTAGAGAAAGTCACTCAAGCGATTGTACCACATTCTTCCTGACTGCTTCAGCCCATACAGTGATTTCTCCAATTTCACACTGTATATGTTTCTATTTGTTCTGTCTTGGTTCGAGATAGGGATACCTTCCGGTACTTTTATGTATCTCCGAATTCAAGTTTTCATACAAATATGCTGTAACAACATCCATTAGCCAATTAGATCAAGATTTTTTGTGATTTTGAGGCACAAGAGGGGCAGGGAGTAAGGTGCCGCGCGCGCCGCATGAGCCAACATGCAGAGGAGTTGCTAGCTTATTTTTGTTGAAGTTGCTACTGGTTTGAGTTTCCCTGAGAATTGCTACCTAGTTTTTCTGTGAGTTTTTTAGCCAAGTTTCGTTAGAGTTGATACCTAGTTATGCTACGAGTTCATACCAAATATGAGTTTTCTTGAGAGTTGCTAGCTGATTTGTGTTGAAGTTGCTACCTAGTTTTCTTGTCAGTTGCTGATTTGCATTGAAGTTTCTACTTCTTGTGAATTGCTAACCAATTTGGGTTTTCTGCAAGTTACTAGCCGACTTTCATTCAAGTTAATTGCTACCTAGTTTTCGTACGATTTACTGCCTGATTTGAGTTTTCATTTGAGGTTGCTACTCTCTACTTTTATAAAAGTCACTACCTAGGTTTCCTGTGGGTTGTTAACCAATTTCTATTGAAGTTGATGTCTAGTTTCTTGTGAGTTGCTACACGATTTGAGTTTTCTGTTGCAAGTTACTGGTCGATTGCGTTGAAGTTGCTATCTAATTTCTGGTAGAGTGGGTGTGAGTTGCTAGCTGATTTTCCTTTTAAGTTTGTTTCATGAATTAGAGCCGGATACGGGGTGCATCAAGTAGAGACGACAGAGTGTAACCCTAGCTACGCATGCACGTGGGGAGAGGAGACACGATGACTTATAGTGGCGTCTCGGGGGCGAATGGGGTGTGGTGGTGAGAAGAAGGCTGACGCGCACGGAGAAAGAAAGAAATTTTACGGTGTATTAGTAGAAATCAGATCTAATCGTTGATTTGTTAAAGATGTTTCTACTACTGTACTACTAGATAAAGTATAATTAAACTCTAGTTAATCTGATCTATTGGAAAGAATAAACAGTTTATATTCAATTTAGTGTACGAGCTCAAAGAAAAAGGGAAAAAGGAAGCATGCATGCATGCCAAAAATGGTTGATAGCGCCGGAGCGTTAAGAGCATGTATAATATAAAGTGTTTGTGCATAGTTGCTTGAAGAAAAAGAATATTATCACATCACAACTCGCAAGTACCTTTATAAAAACTCTTTCCTCCAATACAAGCAAACTTATATAGGTGCTTAAATGGGTGATTACATATGTAGATGAAATACCCCACATGATTAACTAACAGTTAACAGCAAATTAAGAGAAGAGATTAAATAAAAACAATAAATAAACTTTATTAATTCATCTGGAATAGTACAATATGAATTGATAATCAATTACAAATATGAAATTATGAAATGACAAAAGTTATGAATCCTAAAGCAATATATTAAACTCTTTGGGCTTCTTTAAATCATACAAAAAAAAAAACTTACTACCACTAAAATATGGTATTCAGATAGTTCTAGCACTTCCTTCTAATTGGACTGTTAATCTGCGTTCGAGAAAATAAAATAAATAATATTAATAGTCACCATAATAAGTTAATTAGGGAGAATAATACTTCAAATAAATAAGAAATGTTGACCAGATTAATTGCTACGCAAATCAATTCATATACTCTTATACAGTTTGCATTTAACAAAGATCAAAATAAGACCTAAACTAAGTAGAAGACCTCTGGGAAACCTAAACCTTATTAGTAGCTATTATAATAAATAAAAGTGGGTAATCATCGTTAGACCGATGCATCAAACTAAAATATGCTCAATCGCAATATGCTAGAATAGAATACATTAATATGACGTACGACAAACTGTAATGTTTAGAATTATAATGCGCCAGATCAAAAAGGCAACAAATCAATATATGGACTAAAGTTAAATAAACAACCTATATACATCAAATTAAATTGGGTTCAAGAAATGATAAGATTTGATCAGTAAAAGAAAGGAATGAAAAGAGGACGATAAAATATGGTAATAACCAATAGAAGAAATAATACTAATAACAAGAATGTTATTATTAGGATTAAAGATTTAATAAATAGAATTACATTAAGATCTTTATGTCATAATCATATTATGATAGCTAAAAGATTGCATCAGAATAAATAAGTGTATATTCGGTAAGGAAATAGTGCTAACAACTCCTTTACAAGTAAATAGTCGATAAATCGAGTAAGTTAGGCTCAGATATTAATAATCAAGAAAATGAAATTGAACAAAACAGTTTGACCGGTTATAATCCAGAAAAGAATCAGATTCTGTGAATTACCCAATACATCAACTATAAAAATTGAATCAGTAATATTATAATTAAATCAGGAGACAAATAAAAGTAAAAAGGAAAATGAATTAGATTCGTTAAAGAGATTAAGAAATAATTAATCCTAGCAATTGTCATGGTAATTGAAATAGTTAAAATTCTATCCATACTAAAAATATAAATTCAGATTATAAGTGACATCAAACAAAAGGTAGTAAGCCACACTAGTTCAGACTAAAATATATTCAGTCAAAATATGTTAATCTAAATAACCTCAAGAATAAAATACTTGTTAAATATACATTAACTCAATAAAAGTTAAAGAAAGGGTTGGACACCCAAATCATATAAAAACTTATTAATTATCTAAATTATATTATTCTCTAATTTCAGGAAATCAGTTTAAATCTGGCATATTATCTTCTGCAATCGTGTGAGGACGTGTATTCCACCAGAATCCAGGCAAGCATTCCTTGTCCATGTTTATGAAATGGATTTATAAAGAGTTTATAAAAGATTTGTGAAATGCATTGATGCATGGAAAAATCTATTTAATTGAAAAATTGAAATCGATGATTGGATTAGCTGCAAGTGCAGTTGGATTGGTAAATTGATGAATTATGATTTGGACTCAACCGACGGGAAGTCGGGGTGAGTTATTATATGGTGGGTAGAGGGTGCCAAGGAATGAGGTTGCCGGTGGGGCCCTCTACATAGGGATATAATATAAGGTGGAAACCACTTCACTCGGGCAGAGAACCGTATTAATTCGTGTCAACCATAGTGTGTGGAAACAACCGGAAAAGGTTGTCCTATGATGGTATTTAAATCTCCACAATGGGTAAGTATTAAGGGGCGCTCCTCTGGGCATGCCGGTACGCTCAGAGGACGGGATGCCAAATGTGGTCAAGAGACCGGGCGCTATATTGAAGCAGGATGGAGTATCTCAGCTTATCGAAGCGGGGATCAATCACTACCCCAATGTCTTAGTACCACCGATTCGCGTAGTAGCACAACCGGTAGTGGTCGTGGCATATGAGTATCTCTCGATGGAGGTACAATCAAGCTAACCAGTGTCATAGTGCCGCCGAATCAAGATAGCGCATAACCGAAGGGGCCAGGTTGGAGATTTAATACCAAAGTAGTGATAAACGTTACGGGTTCTTGACTTGGCCGAAGTTCGCTATGGGGAAAGTGATACAAACCTCGCAGAGTATAAATCATGAATTCATGCCTGCTCTCGGATCGAGGCTACGGAACATTGAATGCGAGTGTTAGTAGAAGTTTTGCAAATAACAATGCCCAAGATTTTCTTAATAAAACCTATTTTGGATAAATGGATTTGAGCTGTGATTGAGGAATGGAACCGAGAGTTCCTGTGATAAAATCTAGTTTGTTTGGAACTGGAGAGTTCCGGTTTATAAAACCCATTTTGATTTGGAGTTGGTAAGAGCTCCGGTGGTTAAAATTCATTATGATTATGTTACTATTATCGCTTGCTGAGTACATCTTTGTACTCACCGTTTATAACTCTCCCTTTGCTAGATGTTGGATTTGGTGGACAAGCAACTGATCAGAATATGGATTCCAGATGAATGTAGTAGCCAATGATAGTTTTCGGTTAATGAGTATCCATGTAGTTTACCTTATTGTACATGGATTGTATGTATAATTACAGCAAAGAACATATAGCCTGCGTGGCAATGGAAAGGTAATAAAGTTTCCATTTCAGTCTCTAATTATTGTTTCTGTTGCAACACTCTGAAATGGTGTATTAATTAATATTCACGTCGGGCTTACTCGATGGTTTATTAATTAAATATGCCCAGATCAGTATGATTAACTCAAGATTAATGGCACAGCTACAGTCATTATCTGGGGTTAATTATGCGGGTCGCCACAGTAGAGCACAGTGAGGCATGGATGCCAAAACAAGCAGCGCTTCCTCCTTGTATATTGTTGGAGAGGTGAAAGAGAAGCGGCAACAATTTTTGAAGCAGATGTCGTCGTCATGCACCAACATCTAAGAGTAAGACAAAAAAGAAGCCAGCTTCAGACAAGAGATTTTTATTTCATCCATGGCTGCATCGATCGATCGATAGAGGTGGTTCCTTATTTGAGAGCTCCAGGTTTCTTGGATATTAATCCGTAGGAGTTTTATTTTCCGGGTTAGATTGGATTGGATCTTTGTCTTTGTGAACTTGCTCCTGAAATTTGGGTTTTGGCTGTGGCATGGACGTTAGGATTGTGCTAAGCTTCGTCGCTAAATTGATCCTTGTGAAGAGGATTTTGGGGAGTGGAGCATGCACAGTGTGAGGACCGAGCAGGTTGGTGTTCAGCCATGTGGAGAGAGAGCGGATGTACGCTTCGTGCAGTGATGGCATGTACAGTGGTATAGACAACAACTGTCTATAATGCATCTCCACATCATCTACAGACAGCACAAAAAACAACTCATACAATGGATCGTCTATATAGTTGTATGTAATGATCTCTCATTCAATTAACAGGCTGTCTATACAATGGTACACAACATGTGAAGCTGTCTATAAGACTGTCTATTAAATAGTAGACATCAATTTTCTCTCTCCTCCTCCCTCCTCCACATCACTTAAAATCTTACATGACATCTCTTATACACAGCTGACTGTGACCATTGTACATGCCCTGACTCAACTGCACGATGCAGTTACTGCAGGGGATCCATGTCCAGTATGCGAAGGAAGAAGGCATTGGTTATGAGTGAGTGGTAAATAGAAAAACACGGTGGCATTTTGGTGAAGCATTGGCGTTTGCAATATCATTTTTCCAATAAACAACTTTGTAGCGGCATATATCTACACTTCCCTTTTTTTAAAATTTCTTTTGGACGCAAATTAAGGTACCTCTTTCCAGCATATAAGAAGAGCGCTCTCCCTTCGCCACTCCCTCCCGTCTATTTTTATCTCCACTTCTTTTGTTGGTTAGGATTCCCCCATCTTTTATCTTCTTCCCGGCGGCCGAGTTCTTGATCCGCGGGCTAACTCTCGGCCATGACGACGGTATGTGATCCAATTCGTTCCGCTCTCCCTTTTTTCCCCTTAATTTCCGTCGCGAATAATGTTGGATCGATCAATGGCGTTCTCCTTTCCCATTTTCGTGTTCTTAATTCACATGACTTCCCATTTCCTTCTCAAATTGCGTATGTGCAAATGCAGAACTTGTTGCATTGTAAAAGCCTAAAAGGGCTTCCCTCTGGTTCCTAATCCACCCACAAGACACAACGAGGGGCAATAAGAACGATCGATCGATTAGACAGGCATGGAGTGCATGAACTCCTTACGTTACGCGTATATATGCTGCATCGATCTCGTGTCGATGCCGCTCGCTGAACTAAACCATCAGTTTCTTGATGTTTTCTGAACCGTCGTTCGTAAATTTCTCCAATTCCGGGCGCGCGACAGGATCCGCTGGCCTACGGGATCCACGTCAAAATGATTGGAGCCAGATCCAGATTCTCCTGAACGCGCCATTGATGCGTTATTACGATTGTTCAGACCTTGAAAAAAAAAACAAAGGAAAAGGTGAACTAAGATTGCGTTGCATGACGTGGTTAATTCCCTGCCGCTGATGCATGCAGGACAAGGGCCGGCCGCTGCCCAAATTTGGGGAGTGGGACGTGAAGAATCCGTCGTCGGCCGAGGGCTTCACCGTCATATTCCAGAAAGCTCGCGACGACAAGAAGACGGCCGGCCCCGGGCACGCGCAGGCGGGCATACCGCCGGCGTTCAGGAACAGTGACGGCGGCGGCGGCTACAGGCCAGAGTCCAAATCCAGCAACAGCTATCAATACACACCACCCAAACGTGTCAAGGTACGTATGCATGGTCACACACGGCCATGATTGGAGCAGCGCGCATAGATTTCTTCTTGCCTGTGTTGAACGAACGAAACTTTTGTTTGCAGAAGAAGTGGTTCTTTTGCGGCTGTTGATTTTACTTCGTGCTGCTGCTGCTGAAAGAGATCCTGAATTGCGCCACATCAGAAGTAAATACTCCATGGGGGCAACAGGGGAGATGTCGAAAATTTTGCGAGCATGGTGCTCGCTCCCATTCGATTGGCATATTTGACGTGCAGAATACCATGAATGACTCCCATTCATATGTATGCCTTATTTGTATCGAGGAAAAAGAAGGGCGGAAATCAACGAAGGAAACAGTTTGTAAATTCTGTCTTAACCTTTTCTACGGTTGCGAATGTTCATGCCGACCATCGCTCTGGTCATTCACCGATCACCAGAATTGGTAGCTGCACCGCCACAAGTTTTTTTTTTTTTTTTTTTTTTTATGTATTCAGATTTCAGCCACGCATTTGAATTCGGACTAATTGTCAAATTCAATAACTGGAACAAATTATTCAAGTAAAAATGTACTTGGCAACAGAATATGGATACGACAACAATCATCTGTCTGAATTCGAGTCAAAATTTTCGTACTAATAACACCACCTAAAGAAATTAACAAGCATCAGAACCAGGGATCACCGATAGTCAGTTATTTACCGAGGTGACACAAGCAGAACCCCCGCTACGTGATCGGAGAAAATAAGAGGCTAAGCTGACTAGTTTTTCGGCATTCTGCATCGGAGAGTTTTCAGAATTTGACACACTTTAAAATTCGCATTTCGGAATTTGACACTCTGGCCCACTGTCATACACACAGACGGTCCCATATGTCATCCAAATAAGCCGAAAGGCCTGCGAATTGAGTGTCAAATTCTGAAATTACACTTCTGCATCGCGATGCACCCAACAGATTGCAGACACTGGCACAGTAACAACAAACCGCCAACAAATTCTGAGAAATTAAACTTTAGCAGCTCCATGAGACCATGTTGAATCTTCGACAGGATCTATCAGGTGCATGGCAGGGTCACCTCATGCAAATTGTACAACAAAATATGGATACATTGGCTCTGGAGCTGTTTGTACAGTAATAGTTTGACCAGTTCCCCAAGCAACCTGCACGTCCATTATCATATGCCATCAACTATGTGAACAAAACTGTGCTGCCCTCAAATCCATTTTATTTCCCCTCATTTTCATTGTTTACATTCTTTTGTTCATCCATAGGAGACTCAAGAGCAGTGCCGCGATCAACTGGCTCAGGATGACCTATTGAGTTAACATCTGGTGAATCTGGTAATATTTCTTCTACTGGAACCTCAGGCACTGAGGACCGAAACAAATTCTCACTTTCCTTTCCTTCTCCTAATTGGGTTTTACCAGACATAATATCATCAGTAGCATCCATCTCCTTTTCACTTCCAACCTCGCAGTTTGGAACTGCTGCATCATTCTCAGGTATGTCACGAGGTTCAGCTTCTTCCTCCCTCCATTCAACACACTCAGGTGGACTCTCTTTAACATCTGGAGTTGGCGGTCTGATGTCTTCTTCTAACTTGTCAACGGGGCCAATTGTCAAGACTGCGTGACCAGACTCTTCATTTAAGTCCTTGTTGGAGACTGCTAAAAGTGAGTCGGAACCTTTTGTGCCATCGATGACTTCACCAAGAATAACTTCATCAGTCTCGTCATCGACATTTGGTGAAGATAACTCTGAATTTGGGGATGGGGAAGCTTCTGAACTGATTGAGCTATCATTCAGTGCTTTATCCTCATCAAATGCAAACCAATTGGAATTTGTAAACAGGGAGCTACTGCAAAGCATATGCTTCGTCAGCCAGTTCTTGTCAAATGTACTTACAAAGAGCCATACCCAAAGTGAATAGACAAGAACATACCTGTCATGTTCATCACCAAGGCGAAGAGAGGAGATAACTACTTCAGCAGATTCATCATCAAAATATACATCCTGTGGCAGATAGTAATAATCAAAACACAATCACATTACACATGTCAGGAAATTTGATCTTGTCAGTTTGATAGATAGTTCATAATGATGCATGAACCTAAACAGACAAAGCTGAAATACCTCATCATCTCGCTCGAGTGATACTTGAGCCTGCATACATCACACGCCAAAGAGTTATTCATCGAATGTTAACATTGTAAATGTCTTGCATCTATAATTCAAATGCACTGCCTAGGCCCATAGTCAGATGGTCAGATTAGTAGACTCTGCGGAGTACATAAATTCGACATTTTATTGGGGGAAACACCCATTCGATCTTTATTGTAGAAAATAGGTACATAGAGCACACAAGTTTGCAAAATCCAAATAAAAAAATACAGGACTAATACAAGAATACAACCGTAACACTAAGTTATTAACTATACCTTAACCCAACAAGTAAGAGTGCTGCTCACAAGAAAAATACTGACCTCATCAATATCCTCATTACTGTAAATGCCATATTTAAAAGCCTGGCTCAAATTGCTAGCAAGCGCAGCCACATCGTAGTCCCTATCTTGAAAGTCTTCATCATCGCTGTCCCTACCTCGATCCTGCAGTGATGTTGGTCGGCTATGACCAGAGAAACAACACCGATTCAGCACATGATTTTCCCCCAATGAAATGAAGGACGCATAGCAAAGCAAGATAAGTTATGCACAGCAGCTGAAGTCTGCAGTAACTCCAAATAACTTATATGAACATACATGACATACAGTCTGATCATTTAAAAGTATTGAAGAATTAACGTAGGTTAAAGCTATGGCATCATTGTCCTTTGGAAGCAGAAGTATGGGCATAGCAGTTCCTCCAAAATGAGGAAAACTCTGTCATTTACAACTTAATTTATTAAATTATGAAACATCATATTGTGCTTCTTTTGTGCAATAGTACCATGGCGGAAAATTTGTTGGACTAGCCGCATTGTTAACATGTTTGAATTTATAAATTAATCATAAACTACGGTCATCTGTCCACTGTAAAACTTAAATTTTAGAGTATGGCTGATTATACAGCATATGCTATGGAGCAAAAACTGATGAGTTGGAGCTCAACAGAAATTATATTTATACCATTCCTCATGATGGCATAGGGTGCTAATGGTAAAACGATTGTTCAACATTATCAATTTGGGCAACCTAATTGTTCGAGAACACAACATTATTGGCCATAGTTCCTTTGACAAAAGGGAGTGAATGACAGACTAGAAGCCAATGAATATGCATAGTACACTTTTAGGTATCAAAGCAGCACTTATGAAGTTAAACACGTGTAATCAAGTTCTCAAAGCAATCATACCGACTTTAACTGTTTTCCTTCAGCAGGGTGCACTCAATTTGATTTGCAAAGAAGAAACAGGAATAAAAGGATAATTCAAAGAAGAATTTACCATTCAATGACAAAAACACACACAAACTGCAGATTATTGACATAGAAAAGGTTGAATAACACTTACCCGCAAGCCCACTGGTAAACATTTTCTACCGCATTACGCTTTGTTAGGATGCTGGCATGACACTCAGCCCAACCAGAATTTTGCTGCAAATAAATTAAAGAGCATCAATAAAGATGGCAGCCAGTAGAATCATCAAAAGGAGATCACATGAGAGGATTTTACAAGAATGAGCTTGTACAGAGAAGATAAACCAATAAAGATTAAACAGGCTACAACAAACACAATAATTGGCAATTTGGCACATCAGACGTTTGAATATGCCAAATTCTCAACATGTACATTCTTTGAGCTTTTATAACTTATAACCATTAGTTACGACATACAATAGATGGTTCAGTTGAGCCCACATTGGCTCTAAGACCCATCGTCGTGGATTATCTGCAGTGGAGTTTAACTTGCATCTCAAGTTACAACTTTCAAGGACAATCACATAGAACCATAATAGGCTCACCCAAAGTTCAGTGCAGACCATAGGATCGAGATAAGACCAATGAGCAAAGTATTTTTGGCAGGATATTATCATTCATGTCTACCATTGCACTAGGGATCCATCAGGTAGCTAACAAGGGACCAGTAATAAACCCAGTAACATGTCACAAATGGAAATAGTAGCAAAGTTTTCATCTATGCAATCAAATTTAAACCTGCAAATGTGATTGGATTATGCTGTTGGTGTTGGCCAGCTGAATGAGTTTGTTAGCTATGCGTGTCATATGACCAACAATTCCAATCCTTGGAGGAGATCTTCCCTCTGAAGATACTGTATGCTGTAAGGAAAATAATAGGTGAATATCTAAGGGGGGAAAGGAAAGAAACCAGTAAACTAGTTGAGAGTTAATCAAAGAAAGTATTGAGATTTTATCTTGCACCTTAGCTAAATCTATTGACAGAGCAGAGTTCTTCTCAGCTTCCAGAATTCTTGTAACAAGCTTACACTCAGCAAGAACATGCTCAACCAGCTGATCCTGCTTACTCTCTAAACAGGAACCAGTGATGTTCTCCACATGGTGGTGCAAAAAATTGTTAAAAGGGTACCTGATGATGAATTCTGTCTCAGACCTTTGACAAGTTTATGAGAAGCAGATTGCAATGTCTAACTTACTCAAAAAATAGATCTATAACGCGCTTGATTGCTCCTAGATGGATCAACCGCATCTCAGCAGCTTCACTACCAATTGACAGTAGAATGGAGATGAACTCTACAATCTGAAGACAAAAAAATAACCAATTCAACAATAACAAAGTAGAATTAAAGCAAATACCTGACCAACGCAAACCACGGATTGAAGAAACAAATGGCACCACTGCTTTGGATGAATATATCAATACTCAAGATTTACCCAAACAAAAAAAAATAGCAGTATAAACCAACAATGATGTTAAATATCTACAAATACAATTAGACAAAGAGACACTAATTGCTGTCCTGTGGCATATTCCTGTGCGCTTCAATACTAGTTCAAACCAGCAATAAATCTGTACAGAATTAAGCACCGCATACCTTCAAGCGATGCTTTCCAAGAGGAGGTTGTAAGCTTCCATAAGTCGTTGGCAGAACATTTTCAGCAGATGAAACATCCAGAAGCTTCAACAAATCACCTGAAATAATATTGATATAAACATTGGAATTTTTAAGGACATTATCATTGGAGCATTGATCCTCTAACAGCTAATAAATATAGGCAGCCTCGACACTTTATTATTAAAAGAACTAAGTATAGCAGGAATAAACAGAAATGGTTGAATATAGGATATTTAAATGATAGCAAAGAAAAGTGTCCATGTTATTTCAAAGAAGTATACAAAATTATTCAATATGTTTTATCGTTTACTACCAATTTTTTAAGTATGAAGATAAAAGGTTTCCTAAAGAATACTCAGTAAAAATTCTGAAAGAATAACAGCAGTCCCCAACAAGACCTGGACTTGGACTTGTACGGAGTATGGATGACACATAATGTAAAACTGACAGTAATTTATGGACATTTTAAAAGGACTGTAGCTATAGTGACTCTCCATGTGAAAAGATATACGGACTTAACAGCTTAAGCATCCACTAACCTAGGCTATCCAGCATGCCATTAACTGTTTCAGGACTTGCAGTGACCAATGTTCCATAACTTAATTGACTATGGAAAGCTTGGTAGGAAGCCGATACAAGTCTTTTAGGATCTAACAAAGATATGCACACCGACAGTGAGTGAACCAGCACCGATTTAGGCCTTGAATCTTCAAAAGCATGATGAAATAATCTCCCCACAAAACTGCAAATATGAAGTAAAAAAGAATGCACAGAACTATGTTGAATGTCAAAATGAAAACAAAGCCCTGAGACTATACAAATCTTGACAAATTCAATAGTATAATGTAAGAGTGCACAAATAGAAAGCACCTAGGACTGGAAATCTTTGTAGCAAGTGCTGGAGGGGCATATCTAGTTATTGCACAAAGTATTTCAGCCGCATTTGCATGAACCTCAGGAGAATCCTGCAATAGAAGTTAAAAAGAATCAGGCTGACAATAAAAGCATGAACCATGAATTTGAATAAATAATAAGAGAATCTCCAACATCAAACAAATAACCAACTCTTCCTACACAAGAACATTGCACCATCTTACAATTAGTTAGATGTAACTGTAGAACTATGCAACTGAAAACCATTGCAACATACATGGTCAGAGACCGGTGGTTCCGTTATGAACAGCACTTGTTGTATTCAATATAAGGCCAATTGACCAGAACATATAAAGTTACATAGGGTACAAAAGGAAAGCTTATATAAGACAAGCCTATATAAGTAAAGCTTATATAAGGAAAACCTATATATAGAGAGTCTATATAAGACAATACCTATACTATTAACACGCACCCCCCCAGCAGTCAATGAGTGAGATCGGGCAACATTGTTGGCCGGCAGAGGATCGGCGGATCCGGTCAAGAGAGGCAGCCACAAATGAGTGGCCGGAGAGACGAGCAGAAGAGCTCGTCGGAGTTACTGGAGAGACGAGTGAGAAGAGCTCATCGAGGAGAACAGCGCAAGTGCAACACTGGACAATGCCGACCGGGAAGGAGGCGCAGGCGGCTAGAGGTGCAAAAATGCCCCCGGCCGAGGATGAGCGGCGGTGTCATGGTCGGCCGGTGATGAGACCGAGTGGCGGCAGAGAGCCGTGCAAGTGGAGGTGGCCGCCCTGGGAGCGGCGATTTCTTCTCCTAGGGACAGCGACTGCGGAAGAACAGGGTGGTGGCTAGGGATGGCGCAACGCCAGAAAAACCCCAACCCTAACCTTGCTCTGATACCATGTTATGAATAGCACTTGTTGTATTCAATATGAGACCAATAAATCAAAATATATAGAGCTACATGAGGGTACAAAAGGAAAATCTATAAGACAAGCCTATATAAGTAAAGCTTATACAAGGAAAACCTATATATAGAGAGAGTTTATATAAGACAATATCTATACCCTTAACATGTTCAACATGTTACATCAGTATGGGTACAAGTGCAATTACTCAACAACCATGTTAATGCGAACCAGAAAATGGAACACGGAATCACTAACATCTGAAGGACATTCAGTGAGGACTTCACAGCTATATATGTTCCAATTGGAGAGATGTGACCAACCTAGCGTAATGATAAGTGTATTAAATAAATCTAATTCAGAGCAAGTACTTATCCTTGTGCATCAGATACATGAAAGTATGTTACTACTGTGTAAAAAGTTTGAGTTGGTTTCTGCTAGAAAAGGTCAATTCAGCTAACTCATAGTTGGTGCTTCTGGAGAATACTTAATGTACTTTGGCTAATCTGTTTCCACCCTGGCAGCAGTGCAAATTTACCAGAAACAAAACAAAGTTAAAAGAAGAGGTATTATTGTGCTCAGGGCACACCTTTGCATCCTGAGTAGAATAGTGTGAACTATATATAGTTAACTAGTAATTTCTCAGCACCATTTCAACACAAACATCAGAAATGAGAATTTTAAAATAGTTTGAAACAACAATGAACAGGACAAGTGGATGACTGAAAAGGCTATATTCTAAACGTAAATTTTAGTTCTTACTGATGAGCTGAACTTGTCAACAATCATCTCAAGGACTTTTATGTCATCTAACCATTGCATTGAATCGGCGTAACATGAATACATAGTTTCATCAGCACAGATTAAGCGGACCAACACCTGCAGTACAAAGTAACAAACTATTTAAATTGAGAAATTGTAGTTCAACCCGCTGGGAAGTCACACTTTTAGAATCTCAAAAGGTACCATTGAGTGTCTCACTGGCATGTTGGGCAGGGCCCCATTTGTCAGTGTCACAGCCAGTGATATTTTTTGTTCACAACTTTCTAACACTAAAGATGAAAATTTTCCATTTATATTTATCTTTACAGAAAACTAACCTCCATGATAGAAGTAATCCCAATAAGATCAACAAGTTGGCTAACTATTTCAGGATGGTCCTGTAGGAGTACAACAACAAATAAAAATATCATATTTGAATAAAATGCTCATGAACAGAACACCAATGACACCGATACCCGTCTCCACATATAACTTTTAAATACAATACACAAGGTAAAAAAGAGATGTAGGAAAAGGCTTTATATATGTTTAAACCTTCACTATTTGTAAACCTGATATGGATGTACAATTCATCTACAAGCACAAGTTAGGTTTCTAAAAAGGATCAGAAGTGTTTGATTCTATGACCACATGTTAATTTGATTATTCTGAGTTTCTGACATTAGCTGGACTGGTTGCTCACAACTGCTGCACCACATTTTCCCCATATTTAAATCGATTGCTACAGCAAGCACTATTACACAGTGTCATAGTCCATACTAATGCATAACCAAGATACATGAATAGCTAACATGGGAGAAAAGTGAATTAAACAGACGACAAACACAAACCTGCACATAATTAATAAGTGGGAGAGTCTTCCTCAGCATCAAGCAAATCACCACCTGAAAAAGGCAGTAAGATCATGGCCACTTACAATGTCAGTATAAGAATTGGGGCATTACCATTTAATCAGTCAGAATGAGACCAAAAATTTCTGAAGTTCATGGCAGCTTAAAAGTACCTTGCCAAAGTAACCAGCCAACAATGTCCCGTGTGGGTGATCAGGTTTCAGGAATGAGAAAAGTAAATCCATGAGCTGCACCGATAGCATGACTTCATCAGTTACAAAAGAAAATTTACAGTGCATTGGGCGAACGGTATTGCATCAAGAAAATAAAAAAAGCTAAAAAATAAAGCGTACATCTTCATCCTCCACTAATGTCTTCATGATGGCATCCACTTCACATGTAAATATTTCACAAGCTATAAAAGGAAATCTGCACACCAGAAACTCATGGTGATTAATAAAGTCCACATTAGGACATCACAAGAAATAGTTTTTACACAATTGGCCTTGCTATACCTAAATATTCTTTTCTGTTCAGCATCTTCAGGTGCCTCTTCTACAATGTAGCGGAGCAATTGCTCCACTTGAACTTTGTCTCGCAAACTGCAATAATTAGAATGAACAGATATTTTTTTTATCAAATAATCTACCAGTGATCCCATAACTCAAATATCTTAAATTATATATGTTGTTCACTAGCAAAGTTTCTACTGCGGGTGTTCACCCTTTCTCTTGTGCACGCCTGACTCCGCGTACATAATACTTTCTTGGTTTGCAAATCATACACCAAATTAAAACAGATATTGCACTATGGAAAATGGAAATGAAAAGAAAAGCATAGCGTGTAAAAAGATCCCCCCCCCCTCCTTTCACACCTATGGTATGTTACTATCTTAGGCACACAAAGCATGCACAGTGCACGTATTTGAAAGTAAGCGCATATAGATAATCACACTTAACCAAAGTTAAAACAATACCAGCAGACGTTCTAAGATCAACCCACATTAATCACAACACCGGGAAAAAAACAACCACAAAAAACAGTTCTCTAGAAGAGAGACCGTACAAATTGATGAGGCGGGTGTTGAGTGCTTTGCACTCCTGGATTATTTCATCCTCATCAAGAAGGTCCTCCAACTTAAAATTTTCCTTGTCTAGAATATTATCCACCTGAAAGAAATAGCAATATGTCCATTTAATCAAAAGAAGTTGTACCCTACACAAGATATAATCACCACAAATGCAAGCACTCACGGGCGATGCAGCAGAGATTCCAGGTACGTGCCAAAACATCTTGCACAATGACAATTCCGTCAGCATCAAGCACTCTCACAATCTCACAAAACAAATGGATTTAGCTCTCAGATTTCCACATTGTGGGCTGAATCATGTTCAGACTTGAGACCAGACCCTGGAATAGCTGATTGTGAGATGAGACGGAACAAAATTTCAATTGATGAGGAAAAGGCAGCTTTGGTATTAATCATACATATCCTTTACCCACTACGAACTACCCACTGTTTTCCAGTATAAAAATTATTGGTATTGTTATAGAAATTGTCCACTTGTAAGAAACTAATAACACACTTCTACTACAAGAGATAACAAGATGGCAAAAGCCTAAAATCAAAACGTGAACCAGAGTTGCCAAACATTCCACGTAAACACGCCCACAAATCCCACCAAAACCAAACCCCCTAAACATCAGAAACTCCCACAAAAAGGAACTGTAAACACGTAGTATTCACCACCATCTACAATCCAGTTAAACAACTGTAACCTTCACAAACACAGCTTCAACATATAAGCATTGAACAAAAGCATTCCCCAAATATCCCGGTTCCAAATCCTCAAACAACTGCACCGAGAGGCGAGAGCCACTAGTGAATCGAACGACACCGTGACGCGTCCAGAACCACACAACTACGCCTCGAAGCGAAAAAAAAGCGGAATCAACAAATTACATAACCCGGAACCGATCGCATTAACATCGGAAAACAAGCACAAAAGCACATCAACTCAACATATTGATATACCTTCCAACTCCCCAGTGACAGTCCCCACCTCCAAAGTCCAAACGCTTAAATAGGCCAAAGCAACCCTACGAGCTTCCAGCTCCACAAGCACCAATCCGGCAAAGGGAAACAGCTAAAGCGGTGACTGACACAACGACACCACAGCTGCCCCCCCCCCCCCCCCCCACACACACAGAACAGTAAGCACAAACGCAAGCAGTGCCATCTCCCAACTAGCTTCCAGTTACGCACACCAGCTCCGCCATCGAATCGAGCGCGCAGCTCAACAGAGCACGACGCGAACTGGGTGAGCAGGGAGTTACCCGCTGCGGCGGCGGCGGCTGAGAGCTCGAGGAAGGAGATAAGTACCTCACCGGTGGTCAACGGAGAAGCAGATGAGAGTCCAGTCCGAGGCAGAGCAGCTGGTCGTCGTGGCGGTGGCGGAGGAGGAGGAGGAGGGGGAACAGCGGGTGACCAGTGCGCGCTCGAGCAATCCGAAGCTTTTGAACTCGTCGAGCTGGATCCCGGTGGCTGGGGAGCAAAGCCGCAAAACCCTAGAATTCGCCAAACGCGACGAGATGAGGAGTGGGAGGAGGAGGATATGGTGTGGTGTGGAGGCGAGGCCGCGAGAGGAAGGAGAGGAAGGAGGAGGGCAAGGGTTCGATCGCGAGACGGAGAGAGAGAGAGACTGAGAGAGAGAGAGAGGGACTTTCGGTAGAATAATCTATTGCTTCGTCTCGATGCGGGATGGGGAGCTGGACTGGGGAGTCTCCGTCCAGCTGCGGGTATATACGCTCATCTCTCTGCATAGTGGGATCACACCACGTGGGCCCCACATGCCATTGGAATCTAATGAATTTCTCGGTGGCGCCGGAGATTTCTGCGCGAACAGCTGCGCCGCTACTGTCAGTCCTCGGTGTACGTACGTGGTCATTCAAATCACTACGCAGTCACCGCGGAGTGGGTCCGTCCGTCCGGGGACCAGTTCACAGTGGAACGTGACAGAGGTGCGTGCGGTACTCTTGGTGATAAATGACGTGGCAAAGGAGCTGGCTATGCGGAGGTTCCTACCGGCGCCGTCCGGGCACAAACTGTAGTCCTTGTCACTCACTGGAGGTGGGCCCGTGTAGTCGCGGGGCCCAGGTGTCTGTGGAATGTTGCAGAGGGTCGCACTGCCACTGGGAGATTCGATCCAGAAGGACAAGGATTCCTCCGGCTACAGTCACTCGCTTGGCGTACGCGCAGCTAAGGCCGGGTTGTCTCCCAGACGCTGCCGCGCTGGGGCCGTAAATTCTTGGGGCCCACCGGGCAGTCGAACGTGCAATTGTACTACTAGGGAGGATCGTACGATGGAGGTGGGCGTTGAGTTATGTAAGTTCAGGTGTTCGTATATGTTGAACGTGGCGGTCTCGGGACCACCGGTCATTGGGGAAAGAGGTAAATACGCCGGGTGGTGTTGGAGATTTGACGAGAGTGGGTTTTGATAGGTGGCTACTTCATCATTGTTAAATTAGAAGTGTGGGCGTGGCGTACATCATACCAATCATCACATCTCTAATGATAAAAAAACGCGTGGAGTTTCGGAGAACTCCGTGTAAAAAGATAGACTAATATGTAATTTTATAAAATGTTGGGTGGTTTTTTCACAAAAACTACACGCTGAAGTGAATATTATTTTGGAGCCCTAAATCCAAATAGTTGAAGCCCTATATTGAAGTTTAGGACTCCTTTTTAGGGCTCTCTCTTGGAGATGCTCTTATATCTAGATTGGATGACTATATCCCATCTAGTCTTATCTAAGCAACAAACCGCAGTTCCACACAGGGATGGAGGAGTTCCTCGCAGACTAGTGCACCCCTCACCGAAATCGCGCGAAAGGAATACTAAAATTCGGACCAACTCTGCCGAATTGCGGCTTGCTTCTCCCCGTGCTGTATAGCTTTCCTTGTGCTTGAGCTCCGAAGTTTGTTCGTTCTTGGCGTCTACTCCGAACCGTGCTGTCTATTCTTCACTAATACAACCCCCAGAGGGCATATAACAGGAGTGAGCTTCTCCGGTGCTAGTTACCCTGCTTCACCCGGTTAGCGTAGATAACTATTTATTGCTTTCCTTGCACTTGCTGTCAACAGTGCATTCCATTCACGCATATCCGCTCAAAAATCAAGGTAACCATCGCGATCCCTCGAGCCGCCTCGTCAATTTGCGCGTGCGTTGCGTTGACGGATGCTCTCGCTGTGCTTTTGCGCCGAAATTAGCAACAACTGCGTCCTCCAGGTGTGATTTGATCTGCAATTTACACTGATTACCCGGATTTTTGCGGGCGTCTTCACACCAGAGTTAGATGGTTCGTGTCTTTGAGAATTTACGCAGGTGATCGGAACAGTTAGGGGCAAGTGCAGTGGAAAAATTGGCGCAAGTGTACTGGAGAAGTGCCCAATGGCGTAATCGGGAGATTAGCACACATCTCATCGGCCATTGATGTCGATACGAGCAGTCGGATTTTGGTGAATTACCGCTGAGGTGAGACTACGATGCGCGGCATGTGCCCTAGTCTGTTGGAGATTGCCATCAGTATGTATTGCTGCTGTGGCTAGGGCGCTTTTTTTTTGTTAACATTTTTCATGGTTTTGCTAGTTGAGATATACTAGTTACATGCTTGTGCGTTGCTACGAAAAACGAAATTGATAACGAAAAATAAAGATTAAAAAATAAAAAAATTATTTCACAAAATCAAAAATCTATCTTTAACGTTTCGTTTCTTGCGAAAGCTGGCTAATTAAAGCAACACTTCGTTTCTTGCGTAGGGCAATTAAGCAGGGCAATTAAGCGGCAATTAATGACGTGGGAAGAACGGACCACTGCCACCAAGTGCTGCTTTAGAATAGTAGAGATATGCCTGATTTGCATGTGGGGGGTGAGAGTATTCGACTAATTTCAGTTGTTGTTTATGTAATCTAGCATATTAGGACAGTTAGAGATGTGGGTTCAGATTATTACTAGTGAATAGTGATGCATGCATTTGCGATGAACTTAGCTTATGCAGTTTTCCCAGATTAATGCAGATTTTTTTAATAATAAGAGTTTGCTATCTTTTGCATAGTCCCTTCCCCTTGTCCCACTTGTTCCATTGCAAGAAAGTTTGATCTAAAAAGAATGCATCCCACGGGTACTGTTGGTTCTCAGGCTTCTGCATGACTGCATCACTGTATTCGCTTTAACTTGATGGATCTCGACCATTGCTGACGCTACATCGTCAAGAATCATGGCATGCCTCATTGCCTCCTATGCTGAGTCAAAGATTCTGCCGCTGAGAGGACGTAAATTTTTCGACTGACAATATCCGTATCCACTGTCCTTGCCACATACTTTATTTTGACAACATATAATTATTATGAAATATTGAGTTTCATGCACCAGCCAATTCATCCAAAAGCTTAAGCTGATGAGGAAAGACGGGCAATTCACTTCTACTTTAACACTCCTCCTCACGTGTAGGCTCCCTTAGGCCTAAGGCGTGGAATAGAAGTGAGCTGCAATTATTATTTTTTAATTGCACCAATCGGGTCTTGAACTCGAGACCTCTTGGCTCTGATACCATATTGAGTTGCATGCACCAGCCAATTCACCCAAAAACTTAAGCTGATGAGGAAAAACGAGCAATTCACTTCTACTTCAACATGAAACATACGGTTCTACTATTGGAACGTTGAAAGATCCTAGGCTGATATGTTTCAGCTGCTTTTGCAGTACCGGGTGAAGTACGAGATGAAATGTCAACTGTGCATCCACTTAGTACTGCCACTTGGCTGGTTTGGACCGAGCAGGTACGGCAACGTGCTATTCCGCACTAGGAAGCCTTAGCTGACACCAAAGCGAGTCCATTTACAGGTCTTGTCAAATTAAAAGAACTTTCTTTCGCTTTTCCTCGTCACCTGCTGCTTGTTGGTCCTTCAGTGCACTGTTCAGTATCTCTGATGTCACCAACGAGATTTGCTATCCAGTGCACTGTTCACTGCGCCGATAATACACTACCTTCCGAGACCCGCGAACAGTGCAGAACTAACACGGGAGAGAGACATGGATCGAAATCTCTACTTTTTTTGTAACCCATCAGACACTTTCTGCTGCGATACATGCCCATGTCGAGTAACAAACGACTTGGGCAGCTGAGCTCCATAGGTTTTTTTTTTTTGTGTTTGGGGGGGGGGGGGTCAGGCAGAGGTATTCTCAGTAGAGAGTTTATGGTTGTTCAGATTGGAGATCATCTAGATGTGTCGATCCGAGAAACATGGCATGACCTCTAACTTGGCTCATCACATATTAGCTGTCATGGTCAATGGGAATTGGGAAGTACAAGAATAAGGAACAAAAGTAACTCAATCCATTAAGCTTGGAAATGGTTTTTCGCCACACAGCCATACCACTGCGGTTTTACCCCAGCAAAGGTGGTCAACAACTGCACTTCGTCTCTAATGAAGTAATGATTGAGGAGTTCATCGACCAACAGCTGAATACTTTTTACACTGATCAAGCAAACGTAAGCATTGGAATGATTTATATGAAAAGCAATAATGTGTACATCTGAATACCTAGTCAGATCTCTTTCAAAACAAAAAAAAATACTAGTCAGACATCCCTTTTCCATGCAAAAACCAAAGGAATGTTGATTCTAGAGTGCGGATTTTTCTCACGAGCCATATTCAACACAGCCTACTTGTCAAACATAAGGTTCACAGAAGCAGCCACTACAGCACAGGATATGTGGCCCTGGAACTCGTCCCGTCTGGCGAATCTGCTCGGCCTTTTGAACTGCCCTTACCACTTGCTGGTTCATCCTGGCATTGGCTGAGGCTCGTTTCTCTTCGGCCAGACGGCGTGTCATCTCTATCTTTTCAGCCATCTTCGCCATAGCCTCACTTCTCATTTTCTCTGCATGTTCCTGCCATAAGTGACGAGTTTCACGATCATATTGCTAGTCATCTAAGAGTACAATGTATTCAGAATATGAGTAGGCGTTATTGTGTTGATGCGAAGAGATGCAGGTACATGGAGGATGAAAATACAAAGTGGAAATGCACACCTCTACTCTCCTCATTTCGGATTCAATTTTCGCTCTTTGACGGCCCTCCCATGCTTCAATCTTCACCTCTTCCTTCTTGAATCTGAGCAATAAAATCGTCATTTCAGATGAGATGAACAAAACCAACACTGACAAGATTTAATTCAATATATTTTCCTTTTGCAACTCATTAGTAGAATAAATCAACAAGAATCATCAGATATTCTGATTGAACAATACCTTGCTGTATGTTTAGAATTTTCTGCCTCCTCAAACGTTGCCGCACGACCTGCATATTCCTTCACCCGCTCCAAATCAGCAACGCTCGGTGATGCTGAGACTAGTTCGAGCTCCTCTTTGCTAGCCCATGTTGCAATGTTCATCTTTCCTAGCTGCATACCTAGGGCAGCAATTTCTTTCCTTGTCTTAAGCCTCATTTCATTCTCCGATAATTCATTTGTGCCACCTTTCCTGTTGAAATACGGACCCTCATCTGTGTTGTCTTCTCCTGGTGATGCTGTTGACCGTCCTCCTACTGGAGTTGATGGTATAGAGTAATTAGGGCTCCGAGTTGGTGTCATTGATCCAAGAGGAGTTCCGGTCCTCGAAGGCTCCTGACTCGGTATTGGAGTCATTTCTGTGCCCACATCTCGCACAGACACTGACTGAACTGTAGGAGTAACTGCATGCAATAATTTATATCGGTTCAGACTTCAGAGTTTTGAATGCAGACAACTAGCAGGGTGGTCTACTTTGAACTTATTTTCCTCATACGCTGGCTGTCCCACCGAACTATGTGTCATCTATCTCTTCTTGATCGTGCCCACAATTTTTCTGTTTCAACCCCAATAGCAATCCCAATTCTTGATTGATCCTTCTTAGCTGCTACTATTTTTAATGCAATGTACTACCGCATAGCTATCTTCTATTTCTCTCCAATTATTACTTAATGTCGAACGTTGCGACATCAACATGTATACATGTACAACTATCGCTTATCCCTACTGGGGACACCTGTCACGCTCTCACTAGTGCCTCCAAACCTATTCCATACAATAGCACCATCTCTAATATGAGCTTTTTACTCCTTATTTCAATTCATACGAATTCATGCATGTATATAAACGTGCAGGGATGTTATACATGCTTAATTTCTGCTTGTCGCACGTCGGTCGCTTCTCTTATTCGATGTTGGCCAACTCAATGATGATGCTTCCTCACTAACCCAATGCGTCTATATCGTATATATTCAGTTTTTTTATTGTACTTGACATTTTCTCTTTCTTTTAATCGTACATAAATCAAATTGCTATTCTTTAGTCCGAATTTCAGTTTTTTAGTTTGGAATTCGTATATAGTCCAACTACTGATTTTTATTTAATTTTTATTTTGAATTTTAGTTTTCTATTGATGTTCGTATGGAAATCAAATTAGTAATTTTATAATAAATTGCTAACTATCTTTTGATTTTCATTCCAAATTTGCATGTTGTTGTAGCATACATGACATATAGTTTTTTTTATAGTTTTAAGTCATAATTGTATACAAATTCAATTGGTATTTTTTTATTTCGTTTTTATTCCAAATTTAGGTTATTTAGGGATTTTACTATGGAGTTTGTGTGGAAATCAATTGCAAATTTTATTTTAATTTTTTATTCTGAATTTCAGTTTTAGGTTGGAATTCGTATATAAATCTAATTACTAATTTTCAATTAGTTTTTGTTCCAAAATTAATTTTTATTTTGATGTTCGTATGAAAGTCAAATTACTAATTTTCTTTTATTTTTTCTGTGAAATTCAGTTTTTTTTTATTGTACTTGACTTGGACTCTTTCTTTTAAGGGATTTGATAAACATCATCCGGATGATGTGTTTGCTAAAACTACCCAAATCTGGGAGCATTGGTTCATTGTTGAGATTCGGAAGTATCGATTACATTCGATCATATGATTTGATCTAACGGTTGAATTTTTAATCCTACGGTCCAAAATTTGGATGTTATTTAAAACAAAAACATCCGGGAGATGCCTATACACTCTTTTTACTTTGTATTCCAACTTTAAGTTTTTTAGGTTGGAATTCGTATACAAATCCAACTACTAATTTTCATTTAATTTTTACTCCGAATTTCAGTTTTATTTTGATGTTCATATAGAAATCATATTACTAATTATCTTTTATTTGGATGTTGGCGGCATCCATCAACTAATTGCTTATTTACATAGAGTAGACTTCTGACTTTTAAAGCAAGGGCTTCTTACTATTCTTTTGGTCGGATCCGGAGTCTATGCATCCGTAATCTATACATAATCTATGGAAACGGGCAAAGGTACTTTGAAACTGATAGATAACATATCTTTTAAACCTGGACTCTAGCTGCAAGGACAACATGGTAAGCGACGGATACTTTCTCAGATACGGGATTTTGAAACCGATAGATAACTAATGATGTAGATCTTTATCTTTTTTTCTCTGATTAACGTGAAAATTTCTAACATAGAGAGCGAACGTATGTGGTGGCTTCTTTGTCTTTGCTTTAATATTATAATAGATGAAGTGAGATAGCTACCTTTGGGATCGTTGCAGGGCTCCATTGCAATTGATGAACCATTATCAGTTGCCTTCTTCTGATACTCTGAGGTGACACCGGCTTTGTTAAGTGGACAGACATCCGCATGCCTAACCAACTTTGGCTGATGCGAAGCAAAAGAGAACCTCTCTAATATGCTTCGAGAAGCCGAGGAATCTGGATTCAGTCTTTTCATGTTCCGCACAGGGCGGGCAAATGTGTTATGGTTTGAAAATTTGGGCACAATGGTACCCCTGGCTGCAGCAGAATTCATCTGGTGTGCACTCTGGTTCTGCGACACCCCCTTGGAGATATTCTGTTGGACAGTCTGCCTATTCACAATCCATTTCTCTGCATCGTTCCACTTGGAGGAAGTCTGTCTAGAGAAATATCCTGTCGTTGGATTCTGCGCTGCCGTCTTCTCACCTCCATGGAACTCAAAGCTACTAGTGCTGGCATTGTCAATACCACTATCACAGTCATTATTGTCCTCTTCTACAGCAGCTCGCACTGGGTATATCATGCTTGAGTTGCTAGGTGATGGTTGGTGAAACGAACTCTTGGTCATGCTCTGAACCCTGTTGATATCCACTGGCGAATCCTTTTCCAAAGCTTCATTTTTGTTTATTGCTGAAGGGCATTTGGAGCCATCAGAGCTGTCCGAAACTGACAGCGGAACAAGATGGCTATGTGACTGACTTGATCAGGAAAAAAGGCAAGTTATTAAACCAACTAACAATTTGACTGTACGTACCTTCTTCAAGAACATCACAGACTAACAGTTTGTTCTGTGCTTGCGATGGCTCAATGTTCTTTGAAGGTGATGTTCGGGACGAGCTGTTGCTGATGACCCTGACACGATTGTGGGCTCCCAGAAGCTTCATCCTTAGCTTTGTCGGAGAAAGCGCACCAGCCTACGGGAACATTAAAGCTGTAAGTCTTTCTCCGGGTATCTCAGTTGAAGTTGGTGTTTTCTTTGGCACGAAATATTTGTAGCCATCTTAGAACTGTATGAAGCGTTGAGAACTATAGTGGTGTCATGCTAAGAAAAAAAATTGCTTCAAATGGAGATAGTGAAACCATCTCTTTTGCCATGTAAAATACTAGGACGTGTTGTATCGACGCCAAATTTCTTCAGAATGAGTATTCTAATTTTGTCCCCTATGAACTGCGTATTTCACTGAGAAAACACTTACCTTACCTTCACTTTCATTGAGAAAATGCACACAAAATTGCAATACACTTAGCTTCGCTTTCACTGAGAAAACAGATTTCCTGATAAGTCTCTAGACCAACAATTTATAAATAACTGCTGAGCAACACCCTATTACCCTAAAAAAATATGCCCACTTTGTTCTCAAGTTGTCTTATTTCAACCTTATACATCCTTACAGCTTCAAGAGACTGACTGGCTTGAAATAAAACAGAACGTTCCTACACAGCGCACACATGCATATATTTTCTACGGAAATCAAGAAGAAAAGCAGATAAAATTGGAAACGAGGCATGAAAGCAAGTCTGTATCAAGAAAAATGAAATCTTTCTGGAAAGCAAAGGGAAATGAAAATGAAGGGATCTAAAACGTGCCACCTGAAGAAACACAACAGCAATGGCTAAGAATCGAGTACCCAGCAAGTAGATGGGATGGGATCAAACGATCTACTGCACTGGCTTAGATAGAGCTAGCTCATACCTGCACTTTGTGAATCCTCTCATACTCCATTCTTTCTTTCTGGGTGTGCGTGTGTTTGGGTTGCTGGTGAGAGAGAGAGGGAAAGAGGTGGGGGGGGGGGGGGGTGGACACTTGACTGCTAGAACAGTAGGACTGAAGATCAGTAGCTCTCCAGAGCTAGACAGGAGTCCACAGGTAAGTTTCTGGCCATGAGAATTTTCTTTCCAAACTACCGGAAAGTTTTATGTTTTTCCTCCACATGGATGTCTCATCAAACGATTAAACACAAAGCTGTCTTCAAGTACCAGTACCGTAGAAATTCATGCAGGCGCAAATAGGAGCTGTACCAACAACCTTCGATGACCTTTTGTTCTTTCTACACAGAAAGCGTTCATCCTCTCCACAGGCCCAGCCTTTCTAAAATCACATAAGCATTTTCCTATTACACAAAGTTATCTGTCTGTTTACCAGATATAATAACAGCAGAAAAAGGTTAAGAAAATTTAGCTCTCCTCGAGATGTGTGCGCCTTTAACACTCCAAACTCCAAAGCCCCCAAACTAATATCACTCATTTTGGTTGTACAAACTGGTGTGGTCAAACCGAGGTCCCAAGGCTGGACTGGAACCCTATCCAGGCAGCCCCCCACTATTCCCGTCGCTCAGCTCAACTACGCAGCACATAAGGGTGCGGCATCTTTCTTTGTCAGTGCCTCTGCCGAAATTTTATTACTCCAATCTCTTGGCCTTTTTCACCGACCCATCTCATGTCATCATGATTCATGCCTCCTCACTCACGTGGCCCTATCCCCAAATCCCACTGTGTCACAGGACTGGGTTGGATGTCGTCATTGGTATGAATATACTTTTGTCATCTACCTGTTTCACCGTTTGCAAATTTGACCGAGCTGTTTTTTTTTTTTTTTTTGGGTATGGTTACGTACGCAGTTGGTTACTGGCTACTGCTGCCACTGCTCTCACTCAGCTTTTGTGACCGGCCAAGGCTCAGAATTTTTTTTATAATTAATCATTTTTTATTCGCATATTACAGAAATATACATAGTTTTAATTTTTTTTCAAAAGTATACTCTTTTCGCGCCACGCTGGAGCGAAATAGGAGTAGTCGCGCCACGGTGGCAAAATAAGTCCTTGTCGCGCCACCGCGTGACGCCGAATTGCCGCACATCAAGACGCTGGCGGCCAAAGATGGCCATTTCGCCGGGGAGCGACGCCATGTCGCTACCGACGTGGCGCGACGGCAAAGTGAGCCGCAGCGGG
This sequence comes from Rhipidocladum racemiflorum, assembly GCA_036346355.1. Classification (NCBI taxonomy): domain Eukaryota; kingdom Viridiplantae; phylum Streptophyta; class Magnoliopsida; order Poales; family Poaceae; genus Rhipidocladum; species Rhipidocladum racemiflorum. The sequence continues at coordinate 6,329,482 of CM070575.1, forward strand.
CAGTATGGCGGCCCCACCGCAGGGGCCGCTTGCGGCCGATCCAAGGAGATACCTATTTTGTTTAAACCAAAACCGAAGTTTAGTGAGCTTCCAAGTTGATCACCAACAACACGCCGAACCAGGGAGGAGTAATCCGATGACTCGGCCAGCGCGTTCGTCTCAATTTGCTCCAACGAAATGAACGCCGCTGCTTTCGGATCTGCAACGACGCCGTCGTTGGTCGCTGCATCCAAATCCTCTCTCTCTTCTCTCTCTCTCTCTCTCACCCTCCTCGGCCATGCATGCATCTCCATCCCTCCCTCCCTCCTATGCCACAGCCTACGCATTTTCCTTTCGCTTTTCTTCCGATGCGGATCCATCCATGTTTCTTCCCTTCCATCGATCCCAACCGCCCGTAGCTAATTAATCAAGCCGAGAGATTTTAATTAACCTCCACCGCTTGCTCATCTCGATCCGACAACCCGACGCCGGAACCATGAGGGGCGCCGTCGGTGGCCATCGCGCCGCTTATCGCAACTTGTCGCAGGGTGGGACAACGCCACCATCGCCGGGCCGCCCTCTACATCAAGCGGGAGTTCCACCTCGAGACGCAGCCTTCGCCATCGAGGGCCTCGCTGCCGCCATGTCCCTCATCGGGTAATCTTAATTCTTACATCTTAATATAAATTTATAATAGTGTATAATCTTAATTCTTACATCTTAATATAAATTTATAAAAGTGTGTAATCTTAATTCTTACATCTTAATATAAATTTATAAAAGTATTTCATTATATATGTGAGTAATCTATTTATTTCAGCAAATCTCGAGGAAAAAACTCCTAACCAAAAATAAATTTTCAAAAAAAAAAATTCATTTATTTTTTTTCTTCTTTTCCCCTTCTTTCCTTTTTTGTTTTTCTTCTGCTTTCTTATTTTTTTCGCTCCTTGGACCGGCCATCGACAGCCCCTGCGGTGGGGCCCGCCGCTGCCACTTTGCCGCTCGCTCACTCTGCTGCCGTCGCGCCGATTCGCGCCACGTCGGTAGCGACATCACCGCTGGCCACGCCTACCGGCACGAAAAGGTCGGCCGCTTCCTGGCGCGAAATGGCCATGTGGCCGGGCTAGCGAGTCGGTCGCCACGCTGCGGCGGATCGCGGCAATTTTCGCGCCACTGGCGCGACAAGGACTTATTTTGCCACCGTGGCGCGACTACTCTATTTCGCTCGGTAGCGCGAAAGAGTATACTTTTGCAAAAAAATTAAAACTATGTATATTTCTGTAATATGCGAATAAAAAATGATTAATTATAAAAAAAATTCCCAAGGTTCATGTGTTTGGATTCAGCATGTACTACTAGCAAAATTTGGACATGTGAGCAGCCAGGTGTACAAAACCGTGATAAATTTGTAGATTTTTGCGGTTTTTTATCGTATCAAATTGGTTCGATATATAAAACTAGTTGATAAACCGATTACATTAAAAATTTCAAAATTTAGAAAAAATTATGCAACACAAAACCGATTAATTTTCTGTTAAAAATTTTGAATTCTTAACCCTTCCGTTTATCACGATTTTCGAGCGACTTTTTACTCGATATTTTTATTTTTGATTTTCTAGCGCTTTTTGGTTTCGATTTGGCTAACCCTGGTCACACTACAAGCTACTCGCTCATTGAACTGGTGTTGATTTGGCGTATTGTGGCCTTATGACCCATTTATTGGCTTAATCATTAGTGCTGGATGCATTAAGGCCCTGTTTGTTTCGGTTTAGGCTTTTTGGCTTTTAGCTTAAAGCTAGCTTTTTGGCTTAATGAGCTTTTAAGTCGTCTGCTTTTAAGCCAAGACATGTTGTTTGGTATCCTGGCTTATTAATGGGTTAGATGGTGTTATGAATATGACTTGTATTCAATATGAGGGCCAATGTCCACAATATATAGAGTACATGAGGGAAAGGAATAGGAATAGGACTCTATCTATAACAGGAACTTATCTATAACTATAAGAGATAATATATCCTTAACACCCCCCACAAATGCAAGGCGTATGCAATAGCATTGCATTTGGAAAGAATGAACTAAAATAGAAAAAATCCAAAATCATAGTCCTGAAGAAGCCGTCGTAGCATGTAACTCTTGAAACATCGAGCTGACGAAGAACAGCCAACGAAGAACCCAGTCGATGATGAAAAGTCGTCGAAGAAACCAAATCGACGAACCGAAGTCGAATGTAGGGCCGAGTCGACGAAGAAAAGTCGACGATGAAGCCAAATCGACAAACGGAAGTTAAAGGTAGGGCCGAGTCGACGACGAAGAGGCGACGGTAGAGCTGAGTCGACGAAGAAGAACCGACGAGGCCGACGAAAAACGTGCCGAGCCAAGGTAATAAGAGTTGACAAAAATGAGTCAAGCCGATAGAAGAGCCGAGCGACGACGGAATCAAGATGCTAAAGACTTGGATGGACGCAACGGAAGACTAAAGAAAATATAAGCCAACTAAATAAGCCGAAGAGCCAGAGCCGACTGAATGAGACAGAGCCGGAGCCGAGGTGAGACAAAAAGTCAGAGCCAATTGAAAACCGAGCCGACGAAAAGTTGAGCCAAACCAATGAAGGACAAAATCCAATAGCCTGCTCACCAGACATCATCATCATCCAACTATGAACAGTGTCAATCGGGTATGGGGCAAGATCAGCACCAATGATTATGCGACTTATGCCCCAGCCAAGTAGGAAGCTGTCCAGGAATATCCACGTATACCATAAGTCCATTGAAAGCCATCAAGATCGTTGTGCTGGTCATCAATGGAAGGAGCCAAGTGAAATCCAACTATGGATCTGATTGAAGTCCATATACACGGGAGAACTTTTTTTTCACGTCTTTTGTTAAGTTCGATCCGGACTTGACCCTTAGGGCATCTACAGTGGTACATGTCAGCTATCTATAAGGGTATGCCACATCACATTTTGAATGATGTGGAGGAGAGAGAGGAAAGAGAGAGAAATATGTTGTCTACTATTTAACAGACGGCCTTATAGACAGCTTTATAGTGTATATACCATTGTACAGACAGTCTATTAATTATATGAGAGATCATTACAAACAGCTATATAGATAGTCTATTGTATAAGTTGTCTTTAGTACTGTCTGTAGATGACATGGAGGTATATTATAAGCTGCTACCGTTTATACCACTGTAGATGCCCTTAGGGGCGGTGCCTCGGGTGGTTGCCGAACGGGCCGGCGTCGACGAATCTTTGTGGACTAGGCACGTGAAGACCATCCGGATCGGGCGGCAGCGGTGGTTGGTGACAATCCCGGCGGCCAGGCAGTTGGCGACGACTCCGGCGGCCAGAGATCCGGTGGACAACGGCGCTGAAGGAGGCCAGCGCGGCGGCCCATAACTCGACAAGAAGACGGCGGCTGGAGGTCGCACAGGGACTGGTCCGGACTTTTCTTCGATCAAGACGAGCCGGCGTCAAGGCGCACGGAGCCGGTGCGCATAGGCCACCGGAGGCGCCCCGCCCGCGGAAGACGTCGGAGACCCGTCAGGCTCGGCGGCTGTGCTGGGGCGCCGGCGGACAGTGCACAGGGCGGCGCACGAAGGTGAAGGCGAGGATGGCGCGTGAAGGCGGCGGCGGCCCGTCAGGCTCAGCTGCTGTGCTCGGTCGGCCGATGCGCTGCGGCCAGAAGATGGCGGCGGCCCGTCAGGCTCGGCTGCTGTGCACGGGAAGAGCCGGTGGAAGGCCGTCGCGAGCCAACGTGCCGCCCCGGGAGTCTCCTCCTCCCGGGGCAGCAGATTAGATCTAAAACAGCGGAAGTATGAGGCTAGGAAAAAACCTTAGGGCTATGATACCATGTTATAAATAGGACTTATATTCAATATGATGGCCAATTGCCACAATATATAGAGTACATGAGGGAAAGGAATATGAATAGGACTCTATCTATAACAGGAACTTATCTATAACTATAAGAGATAATATACCCTTAACAGATGGTACATCTTATAGATGAAAAGTCTAAAATACCCTAAATGAGATGGTGGATGAATTCTCAATTTATATATGATGGCATTTGATAGGTAATTTTGGAGACTTTTAATGGCAAAGGGTTATTTCATTCAAAAAAGCCCAAAAAAGCTCCTCTTGTCTGGCTTTTGGCTTATAGTTATACATGAGCTTTTGGCTTTTTTAAAACCCGGCTTAAAAGCCAGTAGTTTGTTTTGGCTGAGGCTTTTTGGCTTTTAAGCCGATGAAAAAGCCGAAACAAACAGGGCCTAAAAACTGTGGTCCATTTTGGTGGGCCAAGAGGCTGGCAAGCATCAGCGTGAGTACTTACAAAACAGTTTGACGGATCACCGAGCAAAGTATATATGGTCCATCTTTGATAGATTTGATTGGCCAAACATACTGATGATTAAGCATATAATTTATAGAAATTTTACGGTGCATTATACCAGTAGTGTATATCAGATCTAGCTGTTAATTTGTTGAGATTATTTCTACTACTCTACTACCAGAGGAAGTATAAATAAATTCTAGTTAATATGATCCATTAGGTCAAAAAAATAAATAATTCATATTAAATTTAGTTTATCGTAAAACAGCTCATAATTTATCCTATCTGGGTATTTATAACGTTTTCTTAATTAGGCTCTGCCCCATTCTCTCTTCCAGTCTTGCTGTAAGATAGAATTAGGGACCTGTAAATGCAAAATATGAGAATGATTATATAGGAGTATGGGGGTATGTTAGCCGCAATGACCTTGGAAATTAAAACCTTCAGCTACATCGTACCAGAGAGTCTGCAAACCATTAAAATATCAAGCTTAGTGCAATTGTCAATGTTTTTTCGTTAGTCCATTGTTTCAGTCACAGAGAAGGAAGAGTCATCCTGCAGTGAAGTTTCAGCATTGTTGTAGGCCTGTAGACTGTAGTTGTAGCACTCCATAAATCAACTGCTCATAGCATTACCCCTACTTGTACAGAGGAAGTAGAAGTCGTAGTAGACCTTTTGAATGGACCACAAATGATTGTTTGATGCATAAATCCATGGTTAGAGAGAAAGATTGTCTAGAGCACACGGTCCTCGAGATAAAAGTGACCGGCACATTTCCTCAGCGACTGCAAATAGTGCCTAGACTAGTACTAGTATACTGTATGCGTATACAGTAGGAACATTGCCAATGGCTTGAGACCATTAGAACCATTAGACAAAAGGGGCTCTTATTTTGAGGAATTCCTCTCTGACCGTCTGTAATTGCCTAGACAGAATCTTTCTCAGAACACCAGTGTTTTGATCAAAGCACATTTCTTGATTTCTTCCACTGCCATTGGCAATATGGGCGCAGATATGCACCAATCATGAAATCTTCCTTCAGACAGTACGACTGATAATTATTAAAAGAAACACAAAACTAAATAATACAGCAATGCATGTTGTGCCATTATGCTAACCCTTGCATCAACACAAGTGTGAGCCATGGTTTCAAATTTTGTTTTCGGTATATATTTTGAAGATGGCTGAAATTCAAAATTTCGATGAGATCTTAAAATTTTAAATAAAATTTGGATAAAATTCAAAAACCAAATTTTAAATATGGTTTTTTTTCAACCGAAAGATCCGAGATTTCGTCCGAAATTACCGAGATCTTGGTCAACTTTTGAACTTTAAAAAAATGATCAAAAACACATCAAATTTTTTGTGAACAGTCTTGACCACAAATCCAATCAAATTCGGCCAACAAAAATTAAAATCCGGTTAAAATATCCAAGATTTCAGTCGAAATCATCGCGTCGAGGTTTTGAAAGTACTTAACATTTTGAATTTATTTTTTTTATTCGGCGGAGGTTTGGGATCTCAACCAGGGTTCCAAAAATCGTTGATTTTCATCCAATTTTCTCGATTTTTACCCATATCAACGGGGACGATATCCAATACCAGCCGATAAATCGGTACAATTTAAAAATATTCCAAAAAAAATCGAGAAACTTTATGCGATGTAAATCGGTAGAAAATCGTCGATTTTCAATGAAAATTGGTGGAAAATCAATAAAAATCAACAACCCTAAAATTTCGAATGCTCGCTCGATTTTTCATATATATTTTTCCCAAAATTTTTCACCACCGAATTTAAAGTTTTTGACTTCGGCATCCATGCGATTTCTAATGATTTTCAAGCAATTTTTGGGTTGAAGTCGATTTTGTAAATCCTGATCTCAGCCCTCAATAGGATAATGAAATTTCAACTGATATGACCGAAATCTCGACGAGGTTTTAAACCATGGTGTGAGCCGTGTTGTATAAGAGGACAGCCGCATACTAGGTATGCTTATCCGAGAGGGGGCTCCATGTGTCTCTGGTGTGCTGCGATTCTTGCGAACTTGGCATGTGAACCTGTATCAGCTAGACTGACGTCGTTGTTGCTGCCGTAACTTGGAAGGGTGAACGAAGAAGATAGATAGGAAGCCCAGGCGCCATGATAGGCCAGGGATTGGAACCTTTCCTTTTGGACCAATCAGCTGCTGCGCGGGTAGCTGTGCATTATTTCCGATTCGGTGCTGCTTTTGATAAACAGAAAAACTAAAAAACGGTATACCGTTGCAACGGTATACCTCTGAAACTCATGAAATTTATGATTTTTTGCACTGAAACTCATGAAACTTAGCACTAAAAACTGATAAAACATGGAACTGATGAAACTAAACACTGAAACTCATGAAACCAGCACTGAAACTGATAAGTTTCATAAGTTTCATGGCTATACCGTTCCAACGGTATACCGTTCCCTAGTCACTCTCTTTGATAAAAGGCTTCTGGCCATTTTTGTTACCCATAAGGCCACAATCCACATTGCTCTCTGATCCACCATGTGCGCGCATAGAAGTATGAGAGGCACTATTAAAAACTGAAAAGCAGAGAGCATCTCCTACAGGAGGCACTACAAGAAAAGTGATTTTTAATGATGGTCCAAACTCGTCATCATTAGTCCCGAAATTGTCATTGTAGTTTTTTTATGATGACTTTATGACAAAATTTAACTTGTCATAGAAAGTCGGCCATGAAAGTTTTCAATGACGAATTGCTTATTTTTGTCATAAAAATCAATCTTTCTCGTGACTTAATTACATATCCACGTAATAAGATGTCACTTCTATGATGAAAATAACCGCTATTAATTGTACACAAAATGTCATTCATTTTTGTCATGGAACACCTATTGCCACGCCATCGCCCAGGGTGTGAGGTGATGTGGCACATCTTGTGATGCAAATGTTTCATTACACGTATGAAAGTGCCACGTGGACATGCATTTTCATCATTGAATCATCCATTGCCACGCCGCCAAAGAACTGTGCGAGGTGATGTGGCACGTGTTGTGACGCAAATGTTTTGTCACCGATAATTTTCGGCCATGGAAGTAATGATCTTCACATTTTCTATGATGAATAATTTCATCATAAATAGATGTAGCATCGCATGAAGTTTCATCATTTAACACTTCACAACCCACATATGATCCATTTTTACGTACCCACAACACACAATATTTTCAAGACCACTCAATACATTGCACAAAGCAAGACGAATTATCCACAGATACATTAAGAGTCACAGACTTTGTTCACAAGATTTAAACCACCACTTTAAGCTACTACGCACTCATAGATCAAACCAATACCACTTCAAGCTAGTACAACCACTTCAAGCTAATATCAAGTTTTGAAACAGATCCACGGGGTCATAAAGTTTGACCATGTTACCTAAACCATTGAAGCTAGTACCTGAACCAAGTTACCACCATGCAAAATAAGTATCCTTGTCTAAAACAGATCCACGTGTCACCAAAGCGAACGATTCATAAACTCACAAGTTGGCTTGACTACCATTCACATGAGATGGCAAATAATTGCATCATTCTCCTCTTGCCTCTTCTTTATATCCTCCATTTCCTTTGGGTTCGATTGGTTAGGTGTCATCAATACATATAATATAATCGATAAGTTAGGTGTCATCAATACATGCAAACAAATACAATAGGATAGCACATTGTTATATTAATATTTGAAGTGCATGAAAGGCTACTGATCATGGCAATAGATAATAAGTAGAGTAAAACAAATGGAAAGTATCTTTTGTGCATAATACAACACATAGAGTTGAATAAACACATAATACAACACATATGCTCCTTTGTGCATCCATGTGGCTTGTCCAAGTAAGTGCTCTAATATTTAGCTTGTCCCTACAAGACTACTTAATTGAACTTTTGATAGATATTTGCAATAAGATAGATTATTTGATAAGCCCCATCCTTTTAGATAAACAAACATTATAAACATATGCAAACTCGTAATAGAAGGCAACTATTTTCTCATAGTTGGCCCATTCTGCAAGCTTAAAAACAGTTATGCATAATCGGGTATATCCAAATAAGAAGTGGATATTTGTGCGCTCATGTGGCTTTTCCTCCTCGATAAGTATTCGAACGAGAACCACTACATATTTTATTCTCGACAGAATATGCAAAGACAAAACATTTTATAATCCTTTAATCTGCAGTAGGTTTTCTAAGAGGTAAAGTCCACAATATGACAAAACAAATACATGGCCTTGCAAAACTTCCGAGGATTGAAGTAATTTACAGATTAAGAATTAAATTTAAGATAAATGCTTCAATGCTTAATGAACATAAAATCACATAATTAATAACATCGAGTCGTGAGTCGTGATGACCTTCACCAACTCAACCACCCATTAGTAATCAAGAATCACATGTGCCTTTACGCTTTTGTGCAATTTTCATTTGGTAAGTAACAAGGGTTAACAGAGAAAGTAAAGTGAGGAAAGTAGACCTACTTCTCAAAGCTAAGGAGAATAGATTTTGACTCAATTCTTGTGCAACATGTTGCAAACCCACCTCGTCGAACTCACAGAGAAAAAACTAGTTAAAAAGCTTGTTTAGGAAATCAAGGCGTCAGAAGTGTAAAGTCCACACAGATAGTAAAGTAGGGTCCTTTGGCACATTAAGAGAAGGATATCAATTTTCTTGTTCTTACCATTCTTTATCTTTAACAACTCGTATAAAAAATACCTAATCAAAATATCTTGTTTCCCATTCCATGGTATCCTGCAACACAATATGGTCAATACGTAGCACCTTAAGTGAGAACGCAATTTTTCTTTCCTAGACCAATTGGAGAACAAGCAAAGCAACACAGCTAATTTAGTTGATATAAACAACACTTCCATCGTGATCTATATGTTAGCCCATGTCATTTCCATATTGAAAATGCTAGTTGGAATGTTGGTGACAAAGATGCTAGTTGGAATGCTAATCAGATAATATTATTACACATAACATGCCGCTTGGAATCAGAATACCTAAGAAAGGGGAAAAAGGATTGTTCTCAGAATCAGATGCAACATTGGGTAGTGCTTTTGTATTTCAAATGGATCATCATGCTTTGGTGGTAAATTCCACGAGAAAACAAATTTGATTGTTCTTTTCAGGTCAAAATGAGAATTTTGATGGGAACTTATACTTTATCTCCGGATAATATGATGTCGATGCATACTACAAACGAGCGCAACAGTAACTGTAGAACAGCTTGCATCAAATGCAAAATTTGCATTTTGATTTTTTTTTACCTCTTAACAGATTCCGCCGCCTCGACGAGAAGAGCCGCTACCGACGCCGACTCGGAGCCGAGGGTGGCGGCGGAGATTCGTAGCCGGGCAGGTGGCAAAGACGCAATGGTGACTGGCTGGGCTAGCCACGGTCCAGAGACTGAGCCGCGGGTCTAAAAATTTGAGTATTACTGTTCTTCCAAACATGATTTTTACACCATGATTTCCTTGCATAATGGACTAAAGAAAAAAATGTAGACTTTTGAAGTACTGAAATAAAATGGCATCAAGATAATTTTGAGTTTTTTACTATTATGGAATTACTAAAATCCCATGAACTAAGGATTTGAGCACATAGAGTATTTTCAAAGAAAATAAAATATATCTTAATTTGCTATGACTAGGATACTTGTAACACTAGCACCTTGTTCTATGGTATGTCAGAAATATATGGTGATGTTGCAAACAAAATTCTCATCAGCCTATGTAACTTGCTAGGCTACAAAAATAAAATGGAAATTGAGAGACTCTTCATACCTTCAAAATTCTCATCGACTCCAGTGAAAAGTAAGAGACTCTTCAACAAAGATCCCTACAAACAGACCAAAATTGTTACATCCCTAAAATACACTAACGAATTGCTCAAATTTCACCTGGATATGCCAATACTACTATCACATCAAAAATAAGCAAGTGAGGGATCACCTTCCAACAAGTTGCCGAGTTCGCTTTCCCACACTTCCTGACGCCAAAACAAAAGAACCACAACATCCATTACTAGTTACTACCCACTCTTTCATCCTTACAATATATATGGTAAACACGAAAGGGGATGGAAAGCTACCATTTTACTGCACAACAATCACCATTTGTACTTTCCGTGATCTACAACATAAAGAGGCAAACGGATCGATCCCTGAATGAAGAAAGTAACGAATCAAGAAGGGAATGAATCCTTCATGACCTCGCTTTAGTCGATTTGGTCCGGCAAAGATGGACAGACGCCGCTGATCTTCGCCAAAGCTCCGTAACCTGGCCGTCGCTCTCGCAGACGAGCAGAGCAAAATGATCATTCCAACAAGATAAGATTCGACAAGAAATACGGGCAAGAGGGAGAGAGAGAGGAGGAGGAGCGGGTGTCGTGGGACTTACGCATCTACGCGCAGGACATGACCGCACTGCTGGGACACTGTGTCGCAGACTTACGCACTGCTAGGGACGTCGCCGACTCACGCCTGAGGTTCACTACCGAGATCTTGGTGGCCGCACTTTAACGAGGGAAGAAAGGGAAGGCGGCGCGAAGAGATGGGCTGAGACCCGGGAAGCGAGGAGAGAGCATGGCAGCGCTGGGAGGAGAGGAACTCAAGGGCGCAGTCACAGGACCAATAGGGGAACTGACTAAGCGCTGTGCCGTGGGAGGCCGTGGATGGCTAGAGGCTACAAGGCCAGCGCGAGAGGAGAAGAGAGGGAGTTGGGTGCGCTGGCCGTTGAGGAAGTGAGGGGAGAGAGAGAGAGATGGGGCTAGGGGCATCATAGGGCGAAGGATGCAGCGAGGGCGTTAGGGGATTTGGAGTCGTGGAAGAAGCGCGCGAGGGAGGGATTTGTGGATAGCGCGATGAGATCTCGCCGTGATCAATGCACCAAAAAATCTCGCAGACTATTTTGAGTTCCGGCTTATTTTATCTAAACATCACGATTGATTTTCTCGCATATATATAACCACCATCTTAGATTATTTTTTTCTCCGTGTTTATAAACACCAGATACATTCTAATAACGGCATTTATAAACGCCTTACTAAACTAAAGTTCCTCTGTATATACACGCCACAAGAGGGATGTATCTCACATTTACAAATGCCCCAAATTATTCTAGATAGATGGCGCATAGATATGCCATAGAAAATCTATGTCTGCGCATATATATGCCATAAAAATTAAATGCCTCGAATATCATTAAACGCTTCGGCTTAGACTTGTTTTGGGGCATTTAGACTATACACCAAGTTAAATTTAAATGTCATGTTAAATCCAAAATATCTTATAGTGGAAGAATGAGCTTACAACACATTAATCTTACGCCTAGCCTTTTGGGCCATGGGAGGCCATCGAATCCAATTGCCGTTGTTCGCCTCCTAGATCATCTAATCGATGTGTGTACCGTAATTAGTGATAGGGCGTGCCGCTTATTACATCGCTTTACTTTTCCGAAAACTCACCAGGGGAAAACGATCGCTTCCCAATGAGAGAAAAACATCTTTAACTTTCTATGACGATTTGTATTATGGTTTCATGACGAAATTTTATGTTTCATCACAAAAATACATGGGGCTTACTCCGCTTGATAAAATTAATGACGAAAATAAAAAAGTCGTCACAGAAAATAGATTTTCCATGACAAAAGATGACAACGTCACGATGTTTTCGTCACGGATAATTACTTTTCTTGTAGTGAGGAGGAGCTGGGAGCCTGGGAATTGGGCTGAAAAGGCTGATGAAAGTTGAAAAGTTGAAAGTTGGAAAGTTACAGCAATGTTGGATGGCGAGCGCAGGGCCTTTTCAAGGAGCCATGAAAATGGTACGGTTGCCTTTTTTGACGTAGGGTGGATTGGTGATGATGAGCTGCGTACGTTGCATTGGGTGTCTTCGTCAGGATTCTATTCCCAAGCACGAGTCTGACATCACTACGTTATCATGTGCAGTGATGAGCTGAAGCCTCAAGCCTAGGGATGGCAATGGTCCTGATCCCTATTTCGGAGAAATCTCTTTCGAAAGGTTTATCGGGAAAATATTGTTCCCATCGGGTATGGTGGTGTTGAGGATGTTCCACCATTCTCCGTTCCCTGTCCCTACCCCTGTTATCACTGATAGATGGGCCCGTGTGTTAAAAAACCCTAGATCCAATCCAATTTCAAGTCCAACCCAGACACCCAGCCTTCCCATTCGCAGCCGTCCCCCAGTTCTCCTCCTGCCTCGGTCTGGTCCCATTCGCATATGCCGCTCCTTGGAGGCCATCGCTCCAACTACTCCCAGGCCCTGCCGCTCCCAGCGCTCGCGGTCCCCTCTCTTCCTCCATGGCGGCGCAGGTCTGGGAGGAGATCCGTAGATCCCCTCTCCTCCTTGAGACCTTGATGGCCTACAAACCCTAATCCCCAAGGTCTGTAATTATGTATCACTTTTTCAGGAGCAAAGTAATTACTCTAGTGATTCACTCACAGTTTAATCACAATCCAAGTAAAATGGTAAGAAAACCACAGCCGATAACCTGCCGTTCTTTGCATTCGTGGCTGTGAACTGATACATCATCTCAAGCTACCATTTGGTATGATTCATGTCTCTGGAATTTAACTTGTTGTTTTGTCAGACCATAGTATCATACATGACTAAATTCTCAACACCAGCTTGCCTCGTTGAACTTGCTCCAAGGCTTACCATGCGATCAAAGCAAAACATGCTTTATTGCTTTCGGTTGATTTTGAGACCTTGCATCTCTCAGGAGGCAGGCAGATAGCTCATCCTATTGCCCCTGACAGTAGCACCTTAATTTACCACCTGGTTCAAGAACAAGTTGCTCCAAGGTGAACACTGTCTGATCCATGTGTAGTTTGTGTATACAAACAGCTTTATTTAAATTCATATTCATGATAGGTAAAAATGTAAGATTGCCTATGTATATGAAGCATCCTTCCTCCTGACTTGGAATATTTCAAGTTTATTTGAGTTCATCATATTTTACATCTAGTACAAGCAACTTTGATAAGCAGGGCCCTAAAATAAAACTCTGATAAGCGGGGGAAGTCTAGTTTAACTTCTATACATTTTCCTCTTGATTGGTTCAGCGCAATGTTGTTTCTTGGCTTGCTCCAATTTTCGGGGATTAGTCTCCGTCAGGACCCCGCCAACCAATCGGGGGTCGTGGATAGGGGAAAGTAAGCTATGCGGGGGCGGAGAAGTTTTAATTTTTTAGGATCGGATACGGAAGGACGCTCCCCGTGGGGATTTTCCTCGTTGCCACCCCTAACCGTAGCCTCACCTTTGAGTATGCCCGTTCGTTCATGGAAGCCTTCGCTTTATAGCCCATTTACACATTTTTTTTTAAAAAAAAATCTGACTCCCATGTAAATAAAATTGTAAAAATAGTTTCATCCCCAACTTCGTAAGCAGCGGCCGGTGATTCAGGTGACACGTGTCACCTATTGTTGCTTTCAGAGTAGAGGAGGTTGGAATGGACTATTTTTGCAATTTTATTCGCACAAAGATCATATTCATAAAAGATGTGTGTAAGAGGGCAGTTAAGTAAAGTCTTATAGTTCAGGTGGGCGCGCATCGGCCGGTATGAAGTTCGACTTAGGTAACGGTAACATCTGAATGAACTATGGAGTTACAGCTGGTTAGTAATCGATCCAATAAATTTGGTGGATCAGAACACTGCTCCCTTCACCCTCCGGTTAATAATTGACGCTCCTGATTGATCCTCAGATGACAGATTGGTAATAATCCACTAATGCATCAGGTAACTCTCGTCTCTTTGTGCTGCATTTATAATCCTTTCTGTTGTGCAAACTAAGACAAAATTTATTTGTTTTAAAAAAACTATGACAAAAAATAAAGGCTGGATTGACCTATTGGCCCATAGCATTTTAGCCCATATTATCATCTCTAGCTAACCTTAGATTTACATGTCCATGTAGGATATATTCTCGTCATGCCAGCACTCGATAGAATCTTTTGAGGGCCTTTTGGTTGACTCTTTAAGGCCCACTTAATATGATTCTAGGCCCCTGATTCCGTGAGCTGAATTGATTCCTGGAGGCTCACTTGATATATTTAGTCTATCATATGTATACCCGCTAGTACCCCAATCCCAATCTATAAAAATAAAAACAACAGATAATATTTAAGACATCTTCTTTACTTTAAGGGCAAAAAAGTTCCACGATAACCCTAAAAAGAAAAAAAACATAGATATTATCACATTAATTAAAAAAAAAACAAGAAGGATCTTTACCACTTATTTTGGTGGACCAGATTATAACGGTGCAAATTAATTATATATAGATAATAGAGTTATATAACAAATATAATTATTTTTCAATTATAGAAAGTAGAATTGTATATCAAAGATAACTATATCATAGTATCTACCTGCGTAGTTGCGCAGATAAATCTGCTAGTTTGCTGGTATACCACGATGCCTTTTGATTGTGATAATCATCAGGGTCGACCTCGCGGACATGCGTTGTGAGACGCGCATAATTACACTTTGTCGCCTTCGCTTTAGTTACATGATGGAGAGGGACGCGGCCGAGAATCTGTCTAAGCAGCACCTAACCTACGCTGTCTACCCATACTTTTGATTTGCAATTACACCTGCTCACCCCGCACACATACAAACACATCTATAGTCATAGTTTTAGGATTTCATAGATTAAGGAGGCCAATAGATTATAAAGGAGCATACGATGCTGCACTAGGCAGGTTAGGTGATTGGAACATGTTGATGTCAGTGCTTCGCTGGTCATGCTTTGTTTATTTGAGAATCGATCTGAATTTGAGGCTTGTAGTACAGGCACTTCCCCAGATCCTGCGAGTAGCACAACAGCCTATTCGGGGCCTTTGTTTTAGCTTTTGATTCTCTAAAAGTTAATTCTGAATTATGGTCATAGAGAAGCTAATTCTTCAAAAGCTGGAACCCAAAAGCACATATGAAGTGGATTGTGGATTCTAGTGTATAAGAGTGGGCTGGATTGTGAGAATCGGATTCTAGAATCAGACTGTTTGTCTTTTTATTCAACTTTTGAGACCAGAATCCAGAATCAAAAGCTGAAACAAACAGGCCCCATTTGAGCCTCTTCCATAATTTTGCTTGTTTGATGTTTCGACTTGTAGTAGGTTTCGAAATCCTATATTCCTATCATGCAAAAAGTTCTTCTCTTTGAACAATTTCATGACTAGCTACATGCGTTGCCCTGGCTTAAGATTAGGGCTCTAAAAAACGAGACTGAAGTTGAGCCAAACCGGATAATAAGCATAGACCTCAAAACTGAAATAGTATCTACAGTCCCACAATACGGTGATTTCAACAGGAAAAGAAAATGCATCCTCGTGTTGAGCTCTGGGCTGCAAAGATAATTGTAAACGTCGATCACGCCGAGGAATTTGCTCCCTCGGAATACATGGATGCTGACGATCATTGCTCATTGACCTGGTCAAATTAGATGTTTATTTTTCTCTCGACAGTACTGACTTTGGCTTGTGATCCTTGGCCACCTGCAATGCGGTTCTTGCTGCTCCAGGAAACATAATGTTTAAAATTCAGGTGCGCTGCATCACTGGTAGTACGTACGCAACGACTTCTAGCAGCCAGAGATTCTGGAAAGAGCGCTTGCAAAGCACTAAAGGCCGTAGTCATCACCGACCGCCTCTGCTGTTTGTTCGAGGGGAATTTTCCACGAGAGATATTTGTGTCGATGCCCACAAGAGAAATATTTGTGTCGATGTCCAAATCATACTTAAATGGAGTATCATACTGGAGTACCATTTTTTTTTTCAGTAATTAAGAAAACTGCCCTTATTTTGCACATTAACAGCAGAAGTCAAGATTTTGCTTAAAGAGAAAAATGGAGACCTCCTCAGATGGTGATCGGGCAATACTCCTGCGTACGTAGCTTTGCAGAGCCAAAACTGTACTATTTGTCTTGGAATTGACCATCGTTTTCTTTAATACTCCAACTCTATTTCAGTACAAAGTGTTTACCGAAGTTATTACGATCGTGCAGTACGCTTTATCCCGTGTTGACTCCAGCTAAAGCCTTCGTTGGGCGAGGGTTGATAACCTGAAGTATTTATTTCTTGGACAGTTGATATTTACTCCCTTCCATCACAAATAGTAGTGTTTTGGATATGATCATATCTTTAAAACTCAACTTTAACCATTAATTTTACTGTACTATATTTAAAAAATCTAAAAAATATATAATATTATGAAAGGACGATCGGGACGGATCTACACGTATGGTTTTCATGCATCCAATCTCAATATTTAAACATTGCACTATATTTACGTTCTCTTGCTAACAAAGATCATCCCCTTCTTCTTTTTTCAGCCGTGGATGCAAGCGTTGCACACGTTAAACATCGACGCTGTCCTCCGTCCCCACCACTTCCCGAAATTCTTTCTAGAGACTAATAAAGCACACTTGTATTATTTACTTCTAACTTTAAGGCTTTAACACGCTAGTCTACTCCATTATGTATGTGTTGGTGACTAGGAAGTCCTTGGAGTCATGGAGTGTGGCTCTTTCTTTGACTTCTCCTTCCTCTCGCCCTCTGGCGGTGCCCCCAATTGGCCGTCAGCGCTGACGTCGCGCTCTCCGTTCCTCTCACCAAATCTCAACTATTACTGGTGGTACTCTTTGTTCCAATCATGGGGTGGGTCCTTATCTCTACTATCATCAGTTGGTGGCAGTGGTGAGTTCTACCCACGTCATTAATTGCCCTGCTTAATTGCCCTACGCAAAAAACGAAGCGTTGCTTTAATTAGCCAGCTTTCGCAAGAAACGAGGCGTTAAAGATAGATGTTTGATCTTGTGAAATATTTTTTTTATTTTTTAATCTTTATTTTTCGTTATCAATTTTGTTTTTCGTAGCAACGCACGGACATGTAACTAGTCGAAAGAAAAAATAATGGGGAAGGCCCCAGGACCCCATCACAGGGATCCAAGGCGAGCAACTTAAGAACAAAACAAAAGGTCAAATGATAGGTAGCCTGTGCACAAAACACCCCAGAACTAGTTGGATTTGTGTATCGTATCTAGTGGTGCTATTTTGCACCAAAAAGATGTCTAGTAGTCCGATAGTGTGCCACCCGTGTCTTGCAACCAACACGCAGTTTTTCGGCGCTGCCAACTTCCATAAAAAAAAAGTTGTATTTGAGGTTGCCCATTTGTTGTTGGTACAATCAAGTGACGAATTATTACCAAACTGCTAGAAATTTGAAGCAGTGATTAGATTTCAGTGCAGACTCGATTCCCCATGATACACATCACATGCTTTTCAGCTCTGAAGTCTTTTGGGGAAACGTCAAATCCTACTTTCCAAAGAAAGATTATGTAGAAAAAGGAGTACAATTACAAAGGCAGAGTTTTTTTTTCTTGAGACGGAGCCAGTTGGTACATCACACTCTTGGACTACTACAAGTGCACAGACCAATAGGTGGTCCTGTATTCGCTAGGTGGTATAGCGAATACAGGCGTATTCGCTATCTGGTATCGCAACAACTGGTATTCGCTATTTCATGCGGGAAATACACTGTATTCGCGATTTCATGTGGCAAATACCTGTATTCGCGAAATGGTACAGCGAATACAGGTGGTTTTTTCGAAAATACGCCCAACTATTGTATAGAATTCAAATTACGCGTACTGTTTTCTCACATCATACTCTCCAAGCACTGCATGTATGCAGAAAAGTACAGAAAGAGAAGCGGCACTGAACACTGGGCAGCACCAGCAACATCACCCCTGACGAAACCACAAATATTCTTTTTTTTTCTAAAAAACGTTGGGAGAGAAAACAAAGATAATCCAAATAATTACCGGTGCAGAAAAGTCCCTAGTGCAACTCTATTTTATTCCGCAAGTGGCGGTCTTCGAATCCAAACCCATAGATAATTATCCTCTCCCCGTCTTCACCGCGAGCGCGAGAGAGAGTGTGAGAGAGACGCCGATGCTTCGTCGCCGCCGCCTCTCCATTTGATCCGCGGGTGAGGTGTGCTCTATCTCCATCCCGCCCTTGTGTCCTCCGCTCGTCTCCGATCTCGGAGCCGTGCTTTTGCGGGTAATTTTTTTTTGGATTTTTTCTGTGATCTTCGATTGCGCTCTTGGATGCCTTGTCGTTTAGCTCTTGTAGTTTGGGTGGCTCTCGTTGGTCTCCTCTCGCGCGGAGAGGATAACTCGGCGCGAATTTATACCCGTAAAACCGCGGAGGAGTTCCCCTTTTCTGGCCTTCCTTGTTGCGTAAAGCTGCAAAACCTTGCAGAGAATCATGGGGGTTTGGACCATTTGGGTGCCGGTTCTCTTGGGATGACAAATCCTTGTTAAAATCGCCTTTTTACCCCGCAGTAGACACGTTCCATGTGATACTCGTATCTGCTTCCTTGATCTCGATGCATTCAAGAGGTAAAAAAAAAATTCTCACGCTCTTCTCCATTAGTTAGTACCGAGGTTTATTGGCGAATTGGTATGCCTTAGGATGGTCAGCTACAGAAGTCTTTGTTCCTTGTTGACCATTGAGTTAGTGCAGATGTGCGTGGGTGGGTTCATTGATGTTGCAAGGACAGTACTCACTGTCTGAATCCTCTGTGTTTTTCATCGGTTTGCTTCTTGGATTCAGGGGAAGATCCGAACTGAGCGAGGAGTGCGGGGTTGCCAAGGGGAGCGGTCGAGATGGGGTTCAGTCCGCTGGAATGGTACTGCCGGCCGGTGAAGCATGGGGCGTGGTCTCATGTGGTCGAGAACGCGTTTGGAGCATACACACCCTGCGGCATCGACACCTTGGTGGTGTGCATCTCGTACCTCGCGCTCTTTGGCGTTTGCTTCTATCGGATATGGAGGACGACGAGGGACTACACGGTGCAGCGGTACAAGTTACGCTCGCCGTACTACAACTATCTGCTCGGGCTGCTTGTGGTGTACTGCACAGCGGAGCCGCTGTATCGGATCGCCACCGGTACCTCCATCATGAACTTGGATGGGCAACCTGGCCTTGCTCCATTTGAGGTGAGAATGCTTACATATAGTATCATTGCTGTCAAGTCTTTGTGTAATGCTTACGCTGATTTGTTATTGCTGCTTGACAACTGACAAGTACATTTACCGAGTATCGTGTGGTACTAGATTGTAGGATTGCCTATACGCAAGCAGTCAAAAAAATTGTGTTTGCTATGCATCTCATGAATGACCTGGAATATGATTCTATTTTTGTTGCTATAAAATGATATGGAGTTTAGTTATGTGGCACCTGCAATATACAGAAAATACCGATGAGTATGCAGCCTAATGTTAAAGTGCGATAACAGTTTTTCAGTGGAGTTGTGTGTACTACTTTGGAACCTTTACTTCTACCAAATTCTTGTCCCTTTGGGCTTTTCAGTCAATTGAAATTCTTCCTCTCCAGATTACTTCGTTGATCATCGAGGCTGCTGCTTGGTGCTGTATGCTTATAATGATTGGACTGGAGACAAGAATTTACATATACGAGTTTAGATGGTACATCCGGTTTGTGGTAATATACGTGTTGGTTGGGGAAGCTGCTATGTTCAATCTTGCGCTTTCTGTGAGGCAGTACTATAGTTCAAGGTATAGTACATTTGTAAAATATGTTTTCTTAATGAAACTTGTTGGATGACCCCAAGACTGATCCTCTGTAGAATTTTTTTTATGTAGACTAATTTCTGTATTTTTCTTCTGCAGTTCAATATTTTACTTATACTGCAGCGAGATAATATGCCAGGTTTGCAGCTTTTTTTGGGTCTCAATCATATTTTAGTGATCTCTGTTGTATACTGAACGTATCTTTTCTGCAGTTCTTGTTTGGAATTCTCATGGTCGTTTATCTGCCTAGCTTGGATCCCTATCCAGGTTATACTCCGATCAGGAATGAGGTGCTTGTTGATAATACTGATTATGAACCTCTACCTGGTGGAGAGCAGGTCTGCCCTGAGAGGCATGCCAGTATATTTTCCAGTGAGTAAACACAAGTTGTTGCGCACTATTGGATACACACAACTTCTCTATAATCATATTGATATAGATTTTGTTGTATTGTTACTTTGCTAGGTATATTCTTTTCATGGATGACTCCTCTAATGCAACAAGGATATAGAAGGCCCATCACCGACAAGGATATTTGGAAATTAGATAGTTGGGATGAGACTGAAACATTGTATAGCCGGTATGTTCTTCCATTGTTTTGACCGAAATGAGGGATACTTGTACATACAAATCTAACATTGGAATATTGTCTCAGATTCCAGAAATGCTGGAACAATGAGCTTCAAAAACCAAAACCTTGGCTGTTACGAGCTCTTCATAGTAGCCTCGGTGGAAGGTACATTTGTACAGATGATAACTATATTTCTCAAAACCACTAGGGTGTCAGTTACTCACTATCTGGTTTGTGCTTACAGCGATTATTTTCCCTCACTTTCAGGTTCTGGCTAGGAGGATTTTTTAAGGTAGGCAAATATATCTAGACTTTCTTTAAAAAGATTTGCCCTTCAGTTTGGTTTTCATATTTGTTTTCGTTACAGCATTTTGTTTTATTCTTGGCAACTCATCTTTTCCTCCAAATTTGTAGATTGGCAATGATGCTTCTCAATTTGTTGGCCCACTCATATTGAGCCTCCTATTAGAGGTATGCTTCTGATTTCATGACATCTCAAAGTCAATAATGTCAAAATGCTCCTGTTTTATCTTTATAATCTTATGTTTTATCAATCATTTGTTTCCACCATCCACAAACTACTGAAGTGACTAAACACACTGATCAGTCATGCAAATCTTAAAATGCACGCCTTAAAGATCAGATTCTCTGTGCTCTCTTCCAGTGGAGATGATACTGTTAATTAGTCTACGCCACTAAAAGGTTGATGTGTTTTTTGCAGTCTATGCAAAAAGGTGATCCTTCTTGGAATGGGTACATCTATGCTTTCTCAATCTTCGCTGGAGTGGTATGGATTATTTTCTTCTATTTTATGTTGCACATGACATTTCTTTGTTGATCCAGTGTATTTGAACTCTCAGGCAACCACTATGCTGCTTGTGAATGAAATTCGGACAACCCTTTCTGCTTGCTAACTCTTTCTTTACCATTTTTCAGTCGCTGGGAGTTCTTGCTGAAGCACAGTACTTTCAGAATGTCATGCGTACTGGTTTCAGGTTGAGGTCTACATTGGTAGGTGTTACATGTCAAAGCCTGAAAAGTGCATCACAAACTTTATTACCTTTATGTTAAGAGGCCATGGAGTCAATAGGCAACTACAGAACCGCTTGTCCCACTTTGTTTCGAGGCCACTCTCATTTCTACTCTTATGGTTGACTTGGGAATTGCTCTTTGTTGTTTCTGTAACATGGGCATGCCTTCCTTCATGATAGTGCAGACCGTCGTTTAGACCTTGCAAAACCTAGTAGCTATACTCCCCCACAAATAATACTAGCTTAGCTGTCTCAGCTACCTTTAATACGCAAAAGCATGGCTCAAATTTGTACCTTGAAAGTTTGTTACACTACTACTTCTGGGTATCGTCAAACATTTTAGGTATCAAATCGTCAGGTATTCAGAAAGTTTGTGCTCGACATTCTGTTCTTCTTCCACAGATCGCGGCTGTTTTCCGGAAGTCCTTGCGACTGACTAATGACAGTCGTAGGAAGTTTGCTTCTGGGAGGATAACGAATTTGATTTCAACCGACGCGGAGTCTCTTCAGGTATGTTTTTGTGTTAAGACTCGATCATTGTTACTTTCTTAGGAAGGAGGGAGAAGTGCTGCTTGTGTATACCATACGTGCTGGTTATTTATATCTTATTTGCACACTTTTAATTTATACTTTTAATATTTGCAGCAAGTATGCCAGCAACTTCACAGTCTATGGTCTGCTCCTTTCCGAATTGTTATTTCCATGGTCCTTCTATATGCGCAACTAGGTCCTGCAGCATTAGTCGGTGCACTCATGTTGGTTCTTTTGTTCCCAATTCAGGTACATTTCTCGTTAGGCATATGTAATTACGAAAATTCTTATGTTGCACTGTTAAGTGTATATATGCCTTCTATTTTAGTCCCAATACCACTGAAAAGTGTTGATAGCATTGACTGCTACATGTGCTAGAGAAAAGCTGTTTGTCATATATAGATTCTTGTGTGGAGCCTAGAGTTCACGTTATAGCCATCAGCCCTTCATGTAATCATGTAGCTGTGAACTTAGTAAGTTTCTACGCAGAAACTCTTGGTTATGGTTTTTGTATGTATTTTGCCCAATCTGCAGATTGCAGTCGACCAAAACTGTCAATAACTGAAAGTGTTAGCGCTTAGTGGTTAAAGCAATCCTTTCACTTGGGTCATGATTAAAATTCTTAATGATGGGTCAATCCATTGCACTGTTTATATTTCCCCTTTAAAGCTAATAATGCAGATTGTTAGGACAGTTTGCAGTTGGAGATCTCTAGCATATTCTATTTGTAAGGATGATATATCTCTGTTAAATAACACTAGTTTGACTCTTGTTTCTTTAAATTTTAAATAAACTTTTTAATGTTTTCAACATTAATCTGTCTGTCTGATCCTTCGTGTATTTATCTTATCAGACAGTTATCATAAGTAAAATGCAAAAACTTACCAAGGAAGGGTTGCAAAGGACCGACAAGCGAATCAGTCTCATGAATGAAGTATTAGCTGCTATGGATACAGTCAAGTATGCTTACATTTACTTGCTTTTTAATTAGTAGTAATACTTGTATTTTGGTACAATTGTCCCAAATGTTTTCTTGGTTAGATGTTACGCTTGGGAGCAAAGTTTCCAGTCGAAGGTGCAGGACATCCGTGATGACGAGCTTTCCTGGTTCCGCAGCGCTCAGTTGCTTGCTGCGGTATGTTCCTTTTTGTAGTTGCATAAGGTTTTGTCACTTGTGCCAAGTTCAATTGTGCAATGTATTTGTCCTTTTTTTTACGTAATCATGTGGGCCAGTGACTTATTTATCTTGCCATATGAGAACTGGAGTTGCATGCTATAGCACCAACTGTATTGGTGGCTTGGTGCTTCCTGTTCGTATAGGGTACCATCACATTAGTGCATCTACTTCTAATCAAATAGAACTTAGAGTTTTTACATTCATTATTTTTTGGCGTAATCATTTTCTTCCTTTTCCTTGCTTGTTGCAGCTGAATAGCTTTATCCTCAACAGTATCCCGGTCATTGTCACTGTGGTTTCATTTGGTGTATACTCTCTACTGGGAGGTGACTTGACACCAGCAAAGGCATTTACCTCCCTTTCACTATTTGCGGTGCTAAGGTTCCCACTTTTTATGCTGCCAAATCTGATAACTCAGGTGTGCACAAAGCTGTAAATCATGTCTTTCAGAAGTTATTTCATGAAGATACCAGCAAATTAAGACGCATCTCAATTCCCTGAACATATATATAAATACAATTGGATTAACCATTTTGTCCCTTAAATTTCATTTGTCTTTGGAGAAAATTAGATCAATGGTTTACTTAGAATTCTGATTGCAAATCAATGATGGCTTGACATGGTTTGCTGTTTTTTCTTCAGCAGTTCTTTTGTTCAGTACTGATGGTTGCCTTACTACTGTTGTTTTCCATTTACACTCAACAGGTTGTTAATTGTAAGGTGTCATTGAAACGTTTGGAAGATCTCCTCTTGGCCGAAGAGAGAATACTTCTGCCAAATCCACCTATTGATCCCGAGCTTCCAGCCATTTCTATCAAGAATGGATATTTTTCATGGGAATCACAGGTAAATTCATGTTTCGATTAGTTTTATTTACTTAGCAGTGCTTGCACCTGCAACTCTTAACATCCTTGGTATTTTAAAACTTATCGTTTTATTCTGTGGCACAAATATTGAAAGGAAAAAAAAAGTTAGCACAACATGACACTGGAGTAGAGTAGTCTTAGGTTAGCTTGCTTGATGAATGGAATAGCAAGTGCAAAAGATAGTAACTAACTACTGAATAATCAGTCGATAGACAGTGAGTGCCATCTTTAGATATCTTCCTAGTTTGTGATGGATTAGTTTGTTTCAGGGTGCTATTCCCGTCTGATCCCTTATCAAGATGTTTTCATTTTGCCCACATAATTTTGTACTTATGCTAGCACCACCATGGCCCCTCTATTGTAAGGTGTTGCTTGAAAACTAATTTTTCAAATATTGGCAGGCTGAGAGACCAACTTTATCAAATGTCAATCTGGATGTACCTGTCGGCAGTTTGGTTGCAATCGTAGGAAGCACTGGGGAGGGGAAGACTTCTCTTATTTCTGCAATGCTTGGTGAAATACCACCAGTGTCAGGATCAGATACCTCGGTGGTCCTTCGTGGATCGGTGGCTTATGTTCCTCAAGTTTCATGGATCTTCAATGCTACCGTGAGATACAGTATATTTATTGCTATTGTTGTGCTAAATTGAACGCTATATGCTACAGAGATATAATTGTGACCTCTACAGGTCCGCGACAACATATTGTTTGGGTCTCCATTCCAACCTCCACGCTATGAGAAAGCAATAGATGTTACTTCATTACGGCATGACCTTGACCTACTCCCAGTAAGTGCTAACTATGTCCAGTTTTCAAAATTTGATGAAGTGACCTTGCTGGAGAATATTTTTCCCTGTTTGGCATGATGCATTCCAGTTGTGTGTATGTTTTTTTTTATCTTGGTACACTCCGTGGTATTCCTTTTACCTACAAACTGACAGAATGGTTCTTCTTATGCTTGTTCTCAGGGTGGTGATCTCACAGAGATTGGGGAAAGAGGAGTTAATATCAGTGGGGGGCAAAAGCAAAGAGTTTCAATGGCAAGAGCTGTTTATTCTGATTCAGATGTGTACATATTTGATGATCCACTTAGTGCACTAGATGCCCATGTTGGTCGACAGGTGCATTCATCTTGCTACCATTGCACATCTTGCTTTCTATTTTATGATTCCTATTCACAAACTAAGTAATGGTGCCTCTTTGGTAGATATCAGTCATCCTTTTGTTCAAATTCCTTAATGCCTAGGAGGCAAATAGACTAGCCTGGGTAGTGTACTGGGATAAACAATGGCATTCCTTTTACAGAAATACTTCGGGACATGTACATTGACCCAAGGATATTTGTACAAAATATAACTTGATTTCAACAAATATCCAAGATATAACAAGCTAGCAATAGATACACTATTCATGTAGTTACTTGAACTCATAATTATACAACCAAACTCACCCATACTTGTCAAGTCCCCACAAAGGAAAATGTTGCACAACCTGCCCAAATGTATTCCAGTTTCTGGAGTATCATTTATTTCTAAGACATGAGGTTCTATGGCATTATTTCAGCAATCAGCATGTGTCAGAACCATCTTTCTGGCTGTTGTGTATATATTCCTTTGAGTCCCTTCCTTTTTACTATTAATTCTACTATATATATACAACACATGGAACCCCTTTTTTTTAAGAGAGCACTATGAATTTTTCTGCTATGAATGTCTTCGTGTTATATAGGTTTTTCCTGTGCCTGTTTACTGCAGAAGTGCAGATAAGCACAGCATACTGCATGCACCATTTATCACTGTTACATCGAATGAGCAATTCTTCATAAGTATAGTGGTCCATGACAATTGACTGCGGTTTAGTTTTCTTCTGCTCGAAAATGTTTCAGTTAAGATTGTTTTTTTACTTCTTTACTGTGTGTTCCTTCCCTTAGGTGCTTATTGTATGAGTACTACCCCAGAATCTTATTACTGATGCCTTTTTGGGTACACGTGCAGGTATTTGACCAATGTATCAAAGAAGAACTACAACACAAAACTCGGGTCCTCGTTACCAATCAGCTGCATTTTCTGCCATATGTGGATAAAATACTGCTAATCCATGATGGTATAATTAAAGAGCAGGGTTCCTTTGATGAACTAAGCAACACTGGGGAGCTCTTCAAGAAGCTCATGGAAAATGCTGGCAAGATGGAGGAACAAATGGAAGAGAAACAGGACGAAAGCAAATCACAGGACGACGTAAAACACACTGAGAATGGCGACATTGTAATAGCTGATGGTGGTCCACAGAAGAGCCAGGATAGTTCCAGTAAAACAAAACAGGGAAAGTCTATTCTTATTAAGCAAGAGGAACGGGAAACCGGAGTTGTCAGTGCAACGGTCCTTTCACGGTAAAAGATAATACTGTGTGATATCATATTTGACGTATAATACATACTATAAGCAAGGAGATAAATAATAGAGGAGAGCAAAATGGACTGATTGTTTTGACACATTAGTCTATATTACCGTTCTCTATATTGCCTGAACCTCCAGTCTGCTCTGCTGCTTAGTGCTTCTTCACCCATTTATGGATTTCAATTTGATTTGTTGAGGCGTTTAAGTACACTACAAGACATTATAGACCATGATGCCCTAGAATATATGTTTACTACCTTTATCTTTGCAGCTTCAAAAATGCACTTGGAGGGATGTGGGTCGTGGCCATTCTCTTCTTTTGCTATGCACTGACTGAAATACTTCGCATTTCAAGTAGCACGTGGTTGAGCATTTGGACAGATCAGGGTTCTCTGAAAACCCATGGCCCTGGTTACTACAATTTAATCTATGGCATTCTTTCTTTTGGGCAGGTACTTATACACATTGTTTTCTTGTTTTATGTTTTGCTCTCTCTCTCTCTGTGTGTGTGTGTGATTGACCATGTGCAAGCCGACAAAGTGAATTTTTTTTTGATCTAGGTTCTAGTCACCCTCACGAATTCTTACTGGCTGATCATATCAAGTCTTCGAGCAGCCAAGAGGTTGCATGATGCCATGCTCCGGTCTATATTAAGAGCTCCCATGGTTTTTTTCCACACCAACCCACTTGGACGGATCATCAACAGATTTTCAAAGGATTTGGGTGACATTGACCGGAATGTTGCTGTCTTTGTCAATATGTTTATGGCACAAATATCTCAGTTGCTCTCAACGTTTGTTCTCATCGGCATTGTCAGCACTATGTCTCTTTGGGCTATCATGCCACTTCTGATTTTATTTTACGCAGCCTATCTCTATTACCAGGTAAAATTTCATGCCAGCTGACCTTCAAATAATTATGGTTTTATTGTTATTTTTAACCTTCTTGACACTATACCTCTCTTTTCTCAGACTACATCACGTGAGGTAAAGCGCCTGGATTCCATTACTAGGTCTCCTGTATATGCTCAATTTGCAGAGGCATTGAATGGTCTGTCCACAATCCGTGCCTACAAAGCCTATGGTAGAATGGCGAACATCAATGGAAAATCAATGGACAACAACATTAGGTTCACACTTGTG
The DNA here is from genome assembly GCA_036346355.1 of Rhipidocladum racemiflorum. NCBI lineage: Eukaryota > Viridiplantae > Streptophyta > Magnoliopsida > Poales > Poaceae > Rhipidocladum > Rhipidocladum racemiflorum. The sequence continues at coordinate 6,357,177 of CM070575.1, forward strand.
AACATGAGTTCAAATAGATGGCTGGCCATTCGTCTGGAAACATTGGGCGGCATCATGATATGGTTCACAGCAACATTTGCTGTCATGCAAAACCAACGAGCAGAAAATCAGAAGGCCTTTGCCTCCACAATGGGTCTTCTTCTTACTTATACTCTCAATATCACCAATTTGCTCACAGCTGTACTTCGTCTTGCTAGTCTTGCTGAAAATAGTTTAAATGCTGTTGAGCGTGTGGGAACATACATTGATCTACCTTCTGAGGCTCCTCCTGTTATTGAGGATAGCAGGCCACCTCCTGGTTGGCCATCATCTGGTGTCATAAAGTTTGAAGATGTTGTGCTTCGTTATCGACCAGAACTTCCTCCTGTTCTTCATGGCATATCTTTCATTATTAATGGAAGTGAGAAGGTAGGAATAGTTGGCAGAACAGGGGCTGGTAAATCGAGCATGCTTAATGCTTTGTTCCGTATTGTGGAACTGGAACGAGGGAAAATATTGATTGATGGCTGTGACACTTCTAAGTTTGGAATTTGGGACCTGCGGAAAGTTTTGGGAATAATACCGCAAGCACCAGTCCTATTTTCAGGTTTGTTACTTAAAATACGTGAGATCTACATATTTGCTTTATATAAATCAGTATAATAGTTTTGCAAAAAAAAATCCAAATATGTGCTTCTAGCTTATTCTTCAGGTGACTTCAATTATGTATTGCAATAAATGTTCTATATATGGTTGTCCAGGTTCTGTTCGATTTAATCTGGATCCTTTTAATGAGCACAACGATGCGGATCTCTGGGAGGCTCTGGAAAGGGCTCATCTAAAAGATGTCATCAGGAGGAATGCTTTAGGGCTAGATGCTGAGGTATGCAACATGTTTGCCTTTATTTATCTCATACCGTTTATTTATTCTTGGTTGTCCTTTTCTTTTGATAATGTATGCTTGTAAAAATTTTCCGGTTTTTAATATCAGTCTTAACTTCTGCACATGGAACTGGTTAGCATCTGGCATTCTATTTATTCCAAGGAGTTTCTTTATAATATTAGAAAGGGGTTGTCAAAAAATAGGCTCCTGCTGTTGTCATTCTGTAGACGTAATGCTGAATAAACATTTAAACTAGAAATTTTGGGGTCATTTTTATTTATGTAGCTACCTTGTCATTCTTTTATAAAATGAGCAATATGGAAAATTTTCACTGAGCCTTACTTTGTTAACACACAGGTTTCTGAGGCTGGTGAAAATTTTAGTGTTGGACAACGGCAGCTGCTGAGTTTATCTCGTGCATTGCTGCGAAGGGCGAAGATACTTGTTCTTGATGAGGCGACAGCAGCCGTTGATGTTCGAACTGATGCTCTTATACAGAAGACAATAAGAGAAGAATTCAAGAGTTGCACAATGCTCATAATCGCTCATCGTTTGAATACCGTCATTGACTCTGACAGGTTGCTTATCCTAAGTGCCGGACAGGTATGATCTTGAACAGAGCTTTGTTGTGCTGATTGGTGTAATTTTCAAAGTAACAATGGAAGGCTTGCTGCTTGTCTCTTTTGGATTTTAGGTGGATAAATTATTAAGCCATTTTAATGTTACTTTCCTTACCTCCAAGAACTTAATTTATGAAATCTTCGTAATGGAAATAAAACTTGACCATGGTGGTCTAGTCTCATGCTTTTGTGATACTTAACTCATGGCTAAATTAGCATATTATCATTTGCAATCTACATATGACGACTGTTTTGAAGTTGGTTATATTATTCTACTTTTTTGTCTCTCATATTTTACTAGTCTTATATATTTGCTGTACGAGCAATGAACACATACCTGAAATACTCAAGTGGTAATTTTTAACCCGTGAGATAGATGTCTGGAAATCAGATGTTTCACTCCAATAATATTCACAACGTGCTTACGTTTCACACACTTCATATTCAATCATACATGGTTTATGCTACCTTTCCCAACTGCACAATTTTTGGCACGTCCATTATATAATAATGTTTTGTTTCAGGTATTGGAATTTGACACCCCTGAGAATCTTCTGAGCAATGAGGAGAGTGCTTTCTCGAAGATGGTTCAGAGCACAGGACCTAGCAATGCAGAATATCTCAAGGTAATTTGTATTTCATACCATATTTATTTTGATTATCGTTCCATGTGTACTTCTGCATGGAACAGTGTTAATAATGAATGTTGTCATTAGCTTGGGACTACTACATGGCTACACGTAATCCATGACACACTTTTGCTCAAGTGTAGATACTTGGCTTCCTTTCAGTGAAAACATTGATATGTATTCTGATTCAAAAATTTTATGACTGGAAATTCGACAGAGTCTTGTATTTGGGGATGGTGAGGAGAGGTTGCGAAGGGAAGAAAGCAAGATGCAAGATATTCAGAGGAAGTGGGTTGCATCTAACCGATGGGCTGTTGCTGCCCAGTTTGCGCTTGCTGCTAGCCTTGCGTCATCGCACAGTGACCTTCTCGCATTAGAGGCTGCTGAGGGAAGCAACATTCTCAGGAAAACAAAGGATGCAGTAATCACTCTGCAGAATGTCCTTGAAGGGAAGCACAACACTGAAATCGACGAATCACTCACTCAGTATCAGGTTCCACCTGATAGGTGGTGGTCGTCACTTTACAAAGTCATCGAAGGTAGAATTATTGCTGTTATGCTGTAGTTTCACTTTTCTGACAACCTTCTCACCTCTCTTTCAGTATTACTTTGAAGTAGTATGTAATGTGTGCAAAAAAAAAAAGCTTACTATATGATCCCTTGAATCTATATACAAAATCCAAATGCATAGTTTTACTAAAATACCCTTTAAATGCCATTGCCAGAGCAGATTCTTTTCGGTATTCAGCTGTATTCCTACTGATCTTACCTTTTGATCAAATTTGTATATGTTGCTTTCAGGCCTCGCCATGATGAGCAGATTGGGTCGCAACCGTCTCCAGCAGCCTGCTTATAATTTTGAAAACAACGGCGGCTCTATTGACTGGGACCAAATATAGATGTAGCAAGTCTGTAGTGCAGAAGTCCAGTTGTGGAGTTGGTTGGAGGTGCAGTTATTTCCGGCAGGTTTTAATTTTTGCGGCCAGGTACATTTTGCCACCAGTGTATTGACGTGCATCCATCAGTAGTTTCTCCGTCTAGACGCCTCTCTGAAGGTGAATAACAAGGGAGTTTTGCAACAGCAGGACGATTCTCGTACTGTCGTCCGCACGGGTTATATTTCATGTGCACAATCTCAATGGCAGCGTATCTGAAATTCAGATAATCTGTGCCAATCCAAGTATTTTCTTTAGACCGACAAATGAATTTGGATCGCTAATATCTGCTGATCAGGCGGGGTTGTGCTATGTATGTTGTTTTCTTCCTGCACTGTACATCGGAGCAGTCTCCCATTCGCCTGGGGCTTGTGCAACTAACTTGTGTATCAGCAAGCTCCGGGTCTATGGGCAACTGTTTCGTCCTTCACCAAGCTCCTTGTTAGTTCGCCTCATCTTGCGACCAAGGTTTCAAATTTTGGTTTCGGATCGTATCTTGGAGGTGACCGAAATCCGTTGATCTTGGAATTTTGGATGAAGTTCGGACGAAATCCAAAATACAAATTTCAAATATGGCTTATTTTGGATCGGAACTTCTGAAATCTTGGATAAAATTGCCGAAGTCTTAACGAGAAACATCGAAATCTTGGTCTAAAAAACTTAAAATCCGGTTAGAATACCTTATGTTCATATCATAGATGGTTTTAATCAAAAAACGTTTGTGATGTGCATTTTTAAAAATTTGTAATTTTTTTTATTTTCTCAGGATTTGAAATCTCGTCCTCGACCAAAATTCGAAGTCTCGGCTGAGATTTTTGGAATTTTGTTGAGATTTTGAACATTGCTTGCGACTCCATCGATAACCCTTCGATCGCACAAAGCGTTGGCAGGGCTATAGGTAGTAATTTTACCTATGGGTTTGGGTACCTCCGGGTACCTGATCTGATAAGGACGGGTATGAGTAGCACTTTAGATCTATGAGTTTTCGGGTTTGAGTACTTGATAAGGCTATAGGATAGGCGTAGGTGCTAATTTGTATCTATGGATATCCTACGACATATGGGTCTCAGTTTTATAGTATATAAATTAAAAAAAATAAAACCCCTAACCCTCACTCCCTCGGTCATTCGGCTCCCCCCATTCCTCCCCTTCCTATGCCATGACGCCCTTCGCAAGGCATTGGCTCCCCCGATCTACTCCCTCTGTCGCTTGGCCGCCGCCACTCCCCTCGATATCCGCCCTCTCTGTCGCTCGACCTGCCCCGCTCGGCCCCCACTGCCCCAGGCCCCTATCGACTCCCCTCGATCTCCTCCCTCTCCGTCGCTCGGCCTTCGCTGCTCGGCCCCCGCCAGCTCCCCCCGATCTCCCTCTCCGTCGCTTGGCCTCCGCTGCTCGGCCCCATCGATACCCCCCGGATCTCCTCCCTCTCCATCGCTCGGCCTCCATTGCTCGGCCCTCGATCTGGCGACAGTGTGGCAACGAGGCCAGGCCTTGGGGCGTGGCAGCCATGGCGTCAGCAACGCTACGGCTCAGCAATGCGCGGCACGGCGCCCTCCCCTCCCCTATTTGGCTAGGTACGCATCACGCATGCCCCTCGCCTCCCTCCCCCCACGGCAACTTACCCTAGAGATTTAACATGTATCCTCTGTAATATGTTGTGTATGCTACGCACGCCGTCTGTTCGACAAAATGCTGGCTGCATATTCTTTAGGAAACCAACTACCTTGTGTATGTGTATCTGATTGGATCTTTTTGGTTCTGATGAAGTTAGGGCTAATGCCCTTTGCTCTAGAAGGAAACTCTATGGGCTGGATCTTGGAGACGCTTTAGATAGTGTAGATGGTAAATTGAAATTTCGGATGCAAACTTATGCCTAAATGACCTAAACGATGGAAGGGATACTGTTAGCTTCAATACTTTTTATGAATGGGTTGGATTGTTGATTTAGCATATGTTGGGAGCACTGACGTAGCGATGGCATATTCATATTGGGAGTGATATATATGTATAGGAGGGGAATGCAAGTTTCTCTACAGTGGTAGGTACAATGTAAATCATGGAGACTATTTTTTAGACTGTGCTTAGAAAGACTTATTGAAAGGAAGTAATGTTGGTATAAGCTTACTACAATGCTAATATCAGCTCAAACGAAATACTTGAACTGAACTCTAGTTCTGTCTACAGATGGAACATTTTCCTTGAGCGATGATGAAATTTGCCCTAGAATTTTTGCTTTCTTCGAAGCAGTGTTCGCAATTTCGATCGGTTTTCGCGAATTTCGAACGAAATTCGAGATTTCGAGCCCTACCGAAATTCAATACCGAGCGAAAAACCGAGCAAATTCAAAAAATTCAAAAATTTGAGAAAATTTAACCAAAAACTCTCTAAAATAAGTATTAATAGTTTTGTAACCTTTAGGATGAAAATTGGTTGAAAAATTAAAAATTTTAGTCATTTTTGCGCCATAACCGATTTTACAACATTGAAAAAAAAACAGTACTGGGATCCGGAATTTTATACAAGACAAAAAAACTTACTTGTATTGCTATGGTATATTTAATGTGTCAATGTTATCTAATATTGAAATGTGATAACTTTCAAGTATTTAAAGTATAGCAAAGATATGGTATTTTTTAATATATTAATGTTATCTAATATTAAAAACTTACTTGTATTGCTATGGTATATTTAATTTGTTAATGCTATCTAATATTTAAAAATTTTCTTGTATTGACATGTGACAACTTTCAATTGTGTGAATGCCATGGTATATTTGTACATCACTAAAGGAGAGCGTTGAAACTAAGAATAGAAGAGCCAGCTGAGCTAACTAAACATGGACACTACTTGCTGCTAATTCACAACAAGCAACAAAGTTAACAACGAGCAACAATGTAATATGCCATGGTATTGAAATGTGGATTTGTTGAATTGAGTTGTGAACAATGTTGAAATGAAATATTATTATTGGTGCAACTTGAGATTGTTTGAAATATAGCAAAGGTCATGCCAAAAAATTTTATATTCTTCCATATTGTGCTATTATAATTTTTCCCAATTTTTTTTTGCATTTTTTTTTGTATTTTTTCCATTTTTCCATTTGGTCCACAATTTTCCCATCCAAACCAAGTTTCGAGAATTTTGATTGAATTTCGAGCATTTCGAACGAATTTCGAGAATTTTTTCGAGCTAATTTTGACCGGATGTTTGACTTCCAAACCATTCGATTTTTACCGAATTTCGAGCAATTTTCGACAAATTTCGCTACCGCCGTCTTCTCGAAATTTGATCCCGAAACGAAATGTTAAACCCTGCTTCGAAGATGTATCTCATATTAGTAGTTTGATTGGCAAAACTCCATGAAATTTTTGGTGTTTTGTTCAGTTTATGTCATTGAATTGCATTCTTTCTTTCCATAAACATTGCTTATTTATTTGATTGGAAAATGCAGAGAAGTGGGTTGTACTTGTTTGTTCATTCCATATTCTATTTGTGTGCTCAGTGTGGGAGATTGTCTAGTTCTTTCTTTGAAAATGTCTAACGTACTTCATGTCTGATACTCTGATGTGATTAGAACTTTTAGATAGTTGTTTCTCAAGCATATTTAGGAAGCTGAATTCTAATGATGCTCTGAGTTCAATTATTATGAGCTTATTTTTTGGGCAAATATTTTTAGCTAGTATGTGTGTTCTACTGTTCTATCCAGTATGTCACCTGTGTGACCATCGTTTTATTACTTGAACTTTTATTTTTATAGTAGTATTTAATTATATATTTATCGTTAAATTGAGATGATATAGGAATTAGAACCCTTTACTGAATAAGCTATGAGCACAGCCATGGCGGATATGAGTACCCATCGGGTTCGGGCTTGTGCACAGATCTGTTCCTGATAAGTTTAGTGGGTTCAGGTGAGTGGCATGAGTTTGAGTTTTTGGTTTGAGTCTGAGACAGTTGTACTCGGAGGTACTCACTCGATTGCCATCCTTTGGCAGGACCTGGTAGATTTGTTCTAGGCGAGAAAGCGAGCGCATCATGTAACTGAGGTGTTTGGGGGGTTGTGATTTCGCTAGGCTTTCGTTTTGGGCTGGAGGTTTCCCCAAACAATCCACTACACCCAAAGCACCCCCAAAACCTGCAACCGATGGGGAGGTGCTTCCGGTTGTGGCTTCGTTTGCTCGCCCTCGCATCGATCGCCCACCCCACCTCGCTTCACCACCGCCCTGCTCTTGTCTCCTCCCGTCTCGCCGTATCCTCCCCACCTCGCTCGATTGCTGTCCCCGACCTCACCGTCTCCTTCCCACCTCGCTCGGTCACTGATCTGCCTCGCCGTCTCCTCTCCACCTCGCTCGGCTGCCGTCTCCGTGTCATCTCCCTGCTTAGCTGCCGCGTCCGCGTCTGCTTCCCACTCAGTTGTCTTCAAAAGGCCGCAGCTGTAGCAGCCAAATTGTCAAACGACGTATCAAGTCATAGCCATCAACTAAAACTGATTTACAGCTTAACAAGTTAAAAACAGCTTTTCGGTCTAACTATATCCCTTCAAACAGGGCCTGAAGCTGCCCGTTTGCTAGCCACGCGCCCGTGTAAAAACTTGTGCCCCGTCTACAGTGGAGTGGGTAGCCTTCACGGGGGCGCCGCGCCCTGTTGCCCCCCTCCGGAGCCGCGGGTTTGGGCCGGACGAGCCCCCACGTCCCTGATACGCGCGGCGGAAGGTTGGACTGCTTGGTTGGCTTCGTACGCGCCGCGCTCTGCTTGGCTGACATGCCGAGCAGGCAAGGGCGAACGGCGCCATGGCAGTGCCCTTCCTGGCGTGGCGCCGCACGCTGGTCCAGCGCGAGCGCACGCCCCCGCCCCGCTGCGGACGTCGGTTTCGCCGAGGCGGCGGACGCAGGCAGGCGTCGGTTGGTGTGGCGCAGCGCAATGTTGGCGCCAAACCTAGACATAGGCGCCGCATTCAGGTCAGGGTTCAAATTTTCGTTTTAGGTCAAATCTCGTCGTCGACCGAAATCCGATTTTTCGGCGAGATCTCGTTATTTCGGACGAAATCCGGACGGAATTCAAAAACCAAAATTTAAATCCGTTTTTTTTTAAACCGAAATTTCTGGGATTTCGGTCAAAAAACCGAAATTTCGTCCGAAAAAACCGAGATTTCGGTAAAATTCAACTGAACGGAAAATGGTTCAAACGATGTCAAAAAATTTTGAAATTTTGGTCAGACCTGGGAAATGACTTGAGGAATCCAATCCGGTCAAACTCCGGTCAAATCCGGTCACGTTTTAGACAAATTTCGTTCAAAAAACCGAGATTTCGGTTCGTTTAACCGAAATTTCGGCGAAATTATAGGGTACTGTAGCACGTTTAAATTTTTTTAGGGTTTTTTTAATTTCGCCGGGATTATAGAACTCGGGGGGGTCCGAAATCCGAAATTTCGGCGAAATTTCGCGGGATTTCGCCGGGAATTTGAACCCTGATTCAGGTACGCGAGTGCGGCTATTGTGCTGGTAGTACGTGCTACTGCTAATCTGAGGAGAGGAGAGGGGTTCGGTGCCTGAAAGCCATCATCATCTGTTGCTTCCGACGCAAATCTGAACTGTGCCCATCATTAGACTCTACGGTCTGCACAAAAGAACAGTGCTGCTTTCTTTATTGGACTGATCCATCAATCGAGTAGGTTGGTATGGTGATGATTACAAACAAAACAATACTGGGATTCGGTTCCTCTACGATCTAATCTACCAGCTCACCACGATCACAATGAATGGGCAACAAAAGAAACACTGTGTATGTATCTGCTTCAGTCGAACAGTTCCCACTGGGTTGTGGCTGGCGTCTCGAACGTCTCCCATTTCGTCGTGACGATGACGGCATGTAGCCGCGCGTTGGAGACCTTGAGCACGTCTAGCGTTTCCACGCATTTCTGCACCCTCTTTGCCTGCGAAAGTCACATTCCCTTGTGCTGTAAAAGACGCTACATTCATTTATAGGCATATCGTTTACAGAAAGATAAAAACTACTTCTTTTCCGAGAAATTGAGCTACACCTCTGCAATCATGCCTGCACCAACGTTATACGGATAAACTTTAAGAATGAAATTGGCTATCAGTACGTCATCATTTCGAAAGGGAAAGTGAAGGAGCTTTTCCAATTCTAATCTTGAGTTGGCACGAAGATATCGTCACAGATAATGGTAAAAGCCTTCGCCTTTTTTATTTTTCTCTAATCAACGATTCACAGGAGAGGCCGGGGCTTTTGGTCTCTTCTGTCTTGTGACCTAACAAACAATCGTTGCCTCTTTCACGCCGATCTACCTTTCTTGCCATCTACTCTTTGTACAACAACTTCATCGGAAAGCGGACTCTCTTAAGAGTAAAAAGAGCTGCTTAAAGGGTCAGCTGAGTCTAGCTGAGTCTGCGAGGCCGAATGCAAAGAACAATCTAGGATCAATTAGCTGGCATCAAAGTGCATCACCTAACATTTTCAGCAGGGAACAGGTTCTAGGTAGAGTTCTTTTGCCTGGACCATGTGTTTTCCAGAAAGAAGCTAATGAGCCTGTGAAGGTTTTGGGGGGCATGTAGGACACTCACCCACCGATGATATGTCACAGACAGCTACACTCCCTTCTTATGCACACTTGTACTGCTCGTCATGCCACTGTTTGCTAATCGGACAGCCCGAGACGAGACCACTCAAAGGCAAGATATTTCTGAGACAGGTGCTTCTATGTTTTTTTTTTAAAAAAAAAAAGTTACACAAATATTAAAGCATGAATGAAAGGTAGATGGTGATTACTTACCTCTTCGCATGCTTTAAGATTCGTGCAATTTGTATTACGAGAAAAGGCATAGATTCTGATCGATACCAATACCACTGTACCGGAGCCAATAGAGCGATGTCCCTAAAACCGATCTCAATGCTCATGGCAGCCTCTCTGCAATGAATGTAGGTTGTACCTGAATGTTCTTCTGCGAAGACGAGTTCCCTTCGGCAGGTATGCCCTCCAGCCTCACCGCCATCCGCATCAGCAGCTCGATCAGCGTCGTGATCTGCACCTCGGCCACTTTGTTCCCACCGGAGATCGATTTCTCGATGCTTGTTACCTAGGGCAAGAAAAGGGGAAACAAGGGAACATTTCATCTAATCAGCGTCAGAATCATATCATCAAAGGGGCAGCAGAACTAAAGCCGAGGGGGGCATCTCTGCTCTGGGCAGCAATGATGGAAGTACCCTGACATGAGGGAGCACATCCTTGTCAGGATTGAATTTCTGTCCCTGCTGGTATGGATGGTTACACCACTAAATGAATGAACTCGGGGACCATGCAGAAATTTCACCGCTACTACATGATCGCGTCGACAGCAACGCGACATCAATTTGCTCACCTAATCCTTGGACGGATTATTCAACTCACCATTCAATGCACCACTCCATCCCATGCTTGCCTGTTGAAGCAGCACAGATTGAGACTATAACCACCCCCCAGGACGATCGAGCCTTCTATTTTTATGTACTAGACAAACCCTACGTGAACTCGTAACTATGTTCTCTCCCGAGTTTAGCAACCTGTTTGGTGATCCATGTCAAGAACCCATTTTAGCGTACTCCCTCTGTCCCACAAAGAGTGCATTTCTAGTGTTCAAATTTTGTCCCACAAAGAGTGCATTTCTAGTCCGTAGGGCCTAGCTGTAAGTGTATGCATACTCATTTAAGTGCTTGTGGAAACCGAAGCACCAACATGCTTGTGTATGAAGTAATGAGGGTCACATTGGTCATTTACCTTGCACACTAATCTGTCTTAAAAATCCTAGAAATGCACTCTTTGTGGGACAGAGGGAGTAAGTCCTAATCTTGGACAGTTATAGCAGGTCAACACAATGCATTGATCACTGATGAGAGGAACAGCGTGCCTAGCTACCTGATCGGCGAGCTTGTCAACCTCCAAGGCAATGGCGCTGATGGCGCGGTTGGCGCTCTCGATCTTGGCGTTCTTCTGCCGCTCGATGTATCTCCTCTCCAGGCTGGTCGGGTCCTCGGCCAGGACGAGCTTGGACTTGTTCTTGACGCCGCAGGCATCGAGGTAGTCCGTGTTGCTCCGTTCTCTGCCTTTGTACGTCAGCTTCTGGTCCGCCGGCTGCAGCCCGGTCCTCACCGCGAGCAGCTTCTTCAGCTCACCTGCGCCACACCCATTGCTGCACAATTAGCCCAACAAAAGGACAGCTGATTACTCTTCAGAAATTCTTTCAGATTCTTACTTCTGGGCTCTGGCGAACGATGGATCGTGCCATTGCCCACCCCCCAACGCTGAGCTGCTTATTAACGCGTGCGATTGATACCCTGACACTGCTCTTCACTTTTGCTTTGCTTGTGACGTTTGACACTGACAAGGATTTTCAGTGGCACTTGGGGACCAGATCTCTAGTGACCAGGTCTACCATTTTAGGATCGCAAAATGTACTAGTGCTACGAAATATCTACAGCTGCCTCCAGTTTCCATGCTCCTAGCTACAGTTGAATTATCTAAACCACACAAGAAGTATCGCGGTTTCTATGCGTGGCATTTTCTTGGGCTATCGTCAATGCTATTTTCTTGTTCCCTTTTTATCAGCCCAATAGAGTTGAAATTTTGCAGCAGGACTACAGAATATCGCGACGTAAACCAAATACATTTTCAAAACCTCTCCATGGTTTAAAAGGACAATACACATGGGCTCAACGAGAGAGGAGATGAGGCTAGAACGCGGTGCCCATACGACTCCCCATAGCGATTTTCCTCTCTGACTGCAGGAGACAACAGCATAGAATGCTGGGAACGAAGGTGTCGGTGCAACGGGATAAACGAGTCAAACCGGCCTTGTCGGGGAAAGGCAGAGTGAGAGCCAGGGAAGCCTGCAGGCTTCACTGATTGACTGGTTAATTACTTAATTAGCCTCGTAGTCTTCAGTCACCTGCACTTGCATTGCATTGAAGCGGCCAATGCCGGGATTTCACGGAAGGAATCGTACTACGGTTTGGGAAATGAAGTTACGTTAACTCTGTGTCCTCCTAAGCACGGATTTGGAGGTTTAATCCCGGAATTTTTTTTTTTTTTTTTTTTTGGGGGGGGGGGGGGTGTCATATTTTAAGGAGGAGAAGTGGTGAATTTTAAATCACCAGCTGCGCGGGTGTTAAAAGCCGGCAGTAAAGGACAAAAGGATTCGGTTCCGGGGAATTTTTGCGCTTCACGAAGCGAAATCTCACGGGCTCGTACGAATTATTCCCGGGATTTTGTTTCTTTCCTTTTAAATAAGAAACTGCTGATATGAAAAAAGAAATGAGGAAAGGGGGATGTCTCACTGTCCTAACATCGCGGCGGCATTAATTCCTCCACGCGGCAAGGCCGGAACTCATGGCCATTTTTAAAAGATGGTTTAAATTTCATAACTGCGAGTTTTTTTATCTTAATTTATCCCGCATTACAAGTCACGACTCACGACCGCCGACACGGATTTTTAAAGTCATCCAAAAGGTCAAAACTTCCCCTAAAACTACAGTGAATTTTTTTTAAAAAAAAAACAACGCTCAACTGCACGAATAACTTACTCAATCTGTCTAAATTTATAAGACATTTTTTTTAATAGTTTTGTATGTAAATATATGATGTGTTTCTATTTTCAATATAAAAATTATTGTGATATTCCATTTATACTCTAATAAATATCCATATTTAAATTTTGATAAAGTAAGTAAAATTTTATATGGCACGGTTAGCCAAAAAAAAACAAAGTTGCATTTTTTTTTACTTCGTCGCCTTGTAACAGTTTAGCTTTCGGCTTTTACCCGCCCTTACGAGGGAGAAAAATGTGTGTACACCAAAATCTACCCAAAATTTCAGTTTCGTCTCCTCCATGGAAGAATAGAAACATTAACAACGACAAAAGAAAAAAGTTAAGCCGCAATTAAGCACGGTTAATAAAATCTAACCCAAGAACAAGGAACACTTTACCAAAACCTACAGGAGTACTCACCGAACGTTGCAATGGAGGAGACGGCGACCTCGTGCCGTACGCCTCCGTACTTGACCCGCACCCTGATCTCCGGCGGCACCCCTCCTCCTCCGAAGGCGGCGACGCCCTCCTCCCTGGCCTGCACGACCATTCCGCCCGGCCGAACCTCCCAGCCTGCCCTCTCCTCCCCCGCCGCCGCCTCCGACCACCCGCTGCTCGACCCGCCGTCCGAGCTGGACCGGTGCATCACCGACGCCATGGAGCTTCTCTACGAGAGGACACACGAGCTAGCAAGGGAGGAAGGGATAATTAGTTTGGGTTCGGTGCAGTGCCGCGGTGTGGGCGGTGTGGGCGGTGGGAGAGGCGCGGGGGAGAGGGGGCACGGCCGGCACCAGACCAGACCGACTGGGGCGCGCTTCTTCTCTTCTCCTTTCCTTTCTGCCGTTTTTCTTATATGGAAAGCACGGCACGGACCTTGTTTGTATTTCCGTATTTGCTCCCGGGAGTGTGCGCGCGCTGCTTTCTGTAAAACCTTCTGGTTTTTGTCATGGCCGTATCGAGAGGAATCAATCCTCCTAGGCGCCGCGCGAGTTGCATTCCAGATTTCTTATCTTCCTTCCGTTAAGAATGAATGCGTGGGAAAAATTCGTATTTGATACAAGTTGCAACCCATAATTTCAAAATGATACAACATTTCGATGTATTTGCCAAAAAACCAGTCATGACCGGTTTCTGGGAAACCATACATGCATGGCCGGTTTCTGGAGTTCCATAGAAGGCCATGGCCGGTTCCCCGTGTCCCATACAAGCCTTGGCCGGTTCCCTGTGTACCATACATGCCCATGGCCGGTTCCCCATTTCCCATACATGCTATGGCCGGTTCCCTATTTTCCATACATGCAATAAAAAAAGGAAAAATAATGTTTGATCGTTTTTTTCTGAAATTTGAAACCGAGGGAATTGGGAAAAAATCGTATTTCATACAAGTTTGAACCCCTAATTTCAAAACGATACAACTTTTGCGCGTATTTACCAAAAGGAAAATTTTTTATTGTTTTTTTTTTGGTGAAATTTGAAACCGAGGTGATTCGAAATGGCAAAAAAATGTATTTGATACAAGTTTGAACTCATAATTAAAATATGATGCAAAAGTTTTGCGCACTGCAATCGTATTTTTTTGTTTTTGCTTTCCATTATTTGCTGTTTAATTTTTTAAACTCGATCGGATTATAAGTTTCGATGTACAACTTGAAATTAAAGGAAAAAATCGTATTTGAGGGCACTGAGTTTGCAGGTTTTGCATATCTACAATATGATATAACAGTTCTCGGTTACTATTTTTTTATGTTTTCGGTTTGAGAAAAATGATATAATAGTTTCACGTTGTAAAAAAAAGCGTTGATGAATTATCCGAAAATCGCTTCTCAAGAAACCAAACTTTGGAAATTTTTGGTATTCGAAACCTGGATTTTCGGGTTACCCTATACCTGTATGGCATACCCAAAACCCCAAAACATCGGTTAAGGATTTTTTTTTTCATTTTTTGATGTTTTTTTTCCTGATTTTTCAACCGGAGCTGATTCAAATGGAAATGACCGATTTAGTTATATTTCTCTCTGTAAAATTTAGAAATCGTTTGCTGATTCAAATGCAAATAACCGCTCGATATCGCATGATTGAAATGCATATAACCGAGCGACTCCTTGGCGATTCCGTGTCCCATACAAACCTTGGCCGGGTTCCGTGTACCATACATGCCCATGGCCGGTTCCCCATTTCCCATACATGCCCATGGCCGATTCCCCATTTCCCATACATGCCATGGCCGGTTCCCCATTTCCCATACATGTATGGTACACGGGGAACCGGCCAAGACTTGTATGGGACACGGGGAAACGATTTCAATCATGCGATATCGAGCGGTTAATTATTTGCATTTGAATCAGCAAACGATTTCTAAATTTTACAGAGAGAAATATAACTAAATCGGTCATTTCCATTTGAATCAGCTCCGGTTGAAAAATCAGGAAAAAAAACATCAAAAAATGAAAGAAAAAAAAATCCTTAAACGATGTTTTGGGTATGCCATACAGGTATAGGGTAACCCGAAAATCCAGGTTTCGAATACCAAAAATTTCCAAAGTTTGGTTTCTTGAGAAGCGATTTTCCAGATAATTCATCACTGCTTTTTTTTTACAACGTGAAACTATTATATCATTTTTCTCAAACCGAAAACATAAAAAATAGTAACCGAGAACTGTTATATCATATTGTAAATATGCAAAACCTGCAAACTCAGTGCCCTCAAATACGATTTTTTCCTTTAATTTCAAGTTGTACATCGAAACTTATAATCCGATCGAGTTTAAAAAATTAAACAAAGAAATAATGGAAAGCAAAACAAAAATACGATTGCGTCATAAAACTTTTGCATCATCTTTTAATTACGAGTTCAAACTTGTATCAAATACATTTTTTTTGCCATTTCGAATCACCTCGGTTTCAAATTTCACAAAAAAAAACAATAAAAAATTTTCCTTTTGGTAAATACGCGCAAAAGTTGTATCGTTTTGAAATTAGGGGTTCAAACTTGTATGAAATACGATTTTTTTCCCAATTCCCTCGGTTTCAAATTTCAGAAAAAAACGATCAAACATTATTTTTCCTTTTTTTATTGCATGTATGGAAAATGGGGAACCGGCCATGGCATGTATGGGAAATGGGGAACCGGCCATGGGCATGTATGGTACACGGGGAACCGGCCAAGGCTTGTATGGGACACGGGGAACCGGCCATGGCCTTCTATGGAACTCCAGAAACCGGCCATGCATGTATGGTTTCCCAGAAACCGGTCATGACTGGTTTTTTGGCAAATACGCCGAAATATTGTATCATTTTGAAATTATGGGTTGCAACTTGTATCAAATACGAATTTTTCCGAATGCGTGCTATGCTACTCCTGTTTGAGAGTGCCATCAAACCTAACGGTGTAGGTCATTCGGGACTACGCCAAGGCATGGTAAATAAAACAGTCTACTCAAGGTAGACGCAGCGCCGGCCCTGAGGGGGGGCGAGCGGTGCAGCCGCTCCGGGCCCCACCCTGTAGCTACATATATTAGTAGAACATTTTAGCTGTTTACATGTTTAGCAATTTTGCTGATTGTATGGCCCATCAGATCAGCCCATGGAGTAGCCCGTTTGCACATTTAACATTTTAGCTGGTGTTTGGCGTGGCCTAAAGCTGGGAAGCCGGACAAAAGGGCCCCCATTTTAAATCTCGTTCCGGGCCCCTGAAACCTCAGGACCGCCGCTGGGTAGACGTATTTCTCTTTCGACGTCAAACTGCGGTTAGGCTATTGCGACACGAGGCAGAGCGTGATAACACTACTAATCTACTTACAAGTTAGAACGCGACCGACTCACTGTCCTTTACGTGTTAACCACCAGAGCCATCGCGCCTACGTACGTATATATTTATTTTTTGGCTTCAATCTCGTATTTCCACCTTGTTACTTTTTTTAAAAAAAACAAAATTTTCCGCTCGCCGACGTTTTAATCTTGAGTTCAACTCGTTTGGAACTCAAATCAAGCCTAAAATAAGCTTAGCTTAAGCAACTCATGACTCTTTACAGACCTAAATGCAATGATCCGAGTACACAACTACCGGTGCTGACCATATCATTGCTCAGTTGGATGCGGTAAATGAAAGACTCAATAACAATTTCCTTTCTAGGCATGGTCTCCCTCCACACCGCCCACACGTCGTATCTCAGTGATGGATCTAGAAAAAATTTTATAGGGATATACATTTCGCATGTACAACTTTATAGTCTTCTATAATGATTTTATACTATAATAAATCTAACATATATATTTAAAATTTTCTAAAAGTATAATACAAATAGTTCTAAGGTCTTAAAAATCCCAAACCACCAAAATCGAAACCAATTCAGCCAAAAAAAATTAGCCTAATTTCTGTGTTTCTCAAAATTTTGCGGTAAAGTGACCAATCTTAACTCGGTTGGTTGGCCACCTGGTATGCGCACCAGCCGCCCGTGTTCCAGCTCACTCGACGCGGGTTGCTCCATGGCGCCGAGTGCAAACGCAAGGGTGCGTGGGTGTGTAGGTGCACAGGGTGTATGTATGTGTTTATACCTCAGTGATTCTTCTCCTTCTACAGTGAATACTAGAGTTCGTGATAAAAAAAAAATTAAAAAAAATTTGGAGGTATGTCACACCTACCTTCTCCTGACGTCACACCCTCCTCTAAAAACTCAAAAGTAAATTCAGAAGTGACTCACAATTCTATCTCAGCCAGGGTTTACAAAATCGAAATGTCGATTTTTGGATGAACAGTAATTTTCGATAATCGCAAAAATCGGATAAATTCAAAAACCAAATTTTTTCAAAAAACAATTCAAAAATTATCGATTTTCGTGGGAAATCGACCGGTTTTCATGGAAAATCGACGATTTCTCGTGGAAAATCGACGACCTTGTTGAACTTTTTGTGCAATCGATTTTTAGTAGCGATTTTCGACGATTTTTGACGAAAATCGACCGATTTCCACCGATTTTCGACCGGTTTTTGACACGTAAATTTTTTCGAATTATTTTTTAAATCGGATCTGTTTATCGACCGGTTTTTGGTATCAGGCCGCGGCGATGTGGGCGAAAATCGCGAAAATCGACCGAAAATCGTCGATTTTGTGAACCCTGATCTCAGCCAGCTGCATTACATCTCTATTTGGTTTTCATGGAAGCAACTAGATATAGCTTTACAATTATTCACAACCTCTTCAACCATCCGTGCCAACTTCCAACGATCAGGTTAGCTCAACACTTTTCGATTTCCATAGTTTCTAGTAGCATTTTCCACTGTAGCATGCTTCCATCTGCGCCGTTTTATCACGATCTCATCTCCTACATTTATTACTAGGTTGAGTAGTGCACGATGTTGCCCCGCGTGAAAATTTTGGTATTTTCAATTTCAATTTTTTTGATGGTGTCTTTTATAAAAATTGGTTGGTTATGAGCCGTCAGCGAATTTGCGTAACAACAAAGTTCTTTGTTAAAAAATTTGATGGAGGACTTGTTCGTATTTTAAAAAAAAATCAACTAATTTTGCATATCCACGGTTTTTTTAGGGGGAAATTGTGGAAGAATGTATTCATAATTTCGGTTGCTGTACTGCGTAGAAAAAAGTGGGTGAATTTGTGTCTAGGAAAACGTAATTTTGGTTTTCTCGAGGGTATTTTTTGTAAAAATTGGTTGGCTATAAGCCATCGACAAATTTGCGTAACCACGTGGTTATTGTTAAAAAATTAGGCGGAGAATTTGTTCGCGTTTTTTTAAAATGGGCTAATTTTGCATAATCACGGTTCTTTTGGGGGGAAAGAACGGTGGAAGTATTTTTTTCGTAATTTCAATTGTCGTGACGTGCGAAAAAAATTGGGCAAATTTTTTGTTTGAAAAAAACGTAATTTTGGTTTCATATATGGTGTTTTTTTTAAAAAAAAAATGGTTGGCTATGAACCATTGATGGATTTGCGTAATTGTCGTGATGTGTGAAAAAATTGTGCAATTTTTTTGTTTGAAAAAAATGTAATTTCAGTTTTTTCGGTGGTGTTCTTTTTGTAAAAATTAGCTGGCTATGAACCATCGATGAATTTGCGTAACCACGATGTTCATTGATTACGGAAAAAATAGTTGAATGATCTATTTGTGATTATAAAAAAAATCGATGAAAAACCTATTTGCGAATATGTGAAACTAAGAGTTCCATTTTGCAAAAAAAAAAACAGTAAAAAAACTTATCCGTAATTTCGTATTTTTTTTTAGAGGAGCTCAACGCCATGGCGCGCTGGTATAGTGGTATGGACATATACTCTGAGGCTTTCAATCTTACCAGTTTTATGTAATAAATAAATATAATATAATATAATATAATATAATATTTTTATTTTCTGGAGAACCTCAACGCCGTGGCGCTGATGTATTAGTGTTGTTCGAGTGCTGTCGAATTGCCCCTCTTTACATTGACCGCAAAAGCAATGCTTCAGGTAGCAAGCTCGAGCCTGAAGCGAGCAATGGCGGCTCGCCAGGTAGCGGCCATCGGCAAGTTCTGGGAGACAGCTCAAAGCGGGCCCGCGCCAGGCTGCATGGGCCCCGTTTAGCCGAAGCGGCTTTTTCTGGCCTACCTGTCTGTCTGTGGAACGTGCCGATGGGCGATTTGATGGTTACTGCGAGCCCGTACGTATTGCATTGGTGTTGTGACGTGACTGGGGCCGCTTCTATGTGACAAGGAACTTGGTGGCCAGTTCTGTGGCCTTATGGTGCTAGATGTTGAAGACATTCGCGCAGGGTTTACAAAACAGTTTTGAACGTAAATTTCGCTAGTCCGACGGTACCGGTTTTTGTGAAAAATCACATGAAAATTGCGAAAAACCGAACGGTGCGTAATTCCAAACCAATTTGAATTCAGGTCAAACTTACATGAGAAAACCGCGGTTTTCACGAAAAACCGCTCGCGACCAATTGAATGTTCTTCGAAAACGGTTTTCAACTGTTTTTCAACGAAAACCATGGTTTTTCATGAAAAATCGGACACATAATCTTTTTCAATTTTTTTATTTTTTTGATGTTTTTTTTAATTAGACTGGTTTACCGAGCGGTTTTAAATCTTGAACCAGAGCGGTAAGGTCGAAAACCGCGGGTTTCGAACGGTTTTTCGCGGTTTTGTTAACCTGCATCTATGTTACCAAAGTTCATTTTGTCGTTTCAACGGAAAGAAAAACCATAGTTTATGTTACAAGTTAACTATTTACTCCCTCCTAGTAGTTATTTTGGATATTGATATGGTTTCCAAAACTTAACTTTGATCACTAATTTTTATTATAATATACTTAAAAAATCTAAATAAAATTATAATATTACAAAAGTACGTTTTAAAGACAAATCTACACATATGATTTTCAAGCATCCAATATAAATATTTAAAAAGATATAGCTAACTAAAGTTTTAAAAGTTGGATTGTACATATCCAAACTGACAAGTTTATATAAATAGGAGGGAGTACATTTCATTATCTAAAAAAAGGAGGGAGTACATTTCATTATCTAAAAAAAGGAGGGAGTATATTTACGGGCTAATGTATATTTTAGGGTAAGCACTTGGTTAGTTGGTTAGCTCTTACTAATTTCTTCGTTAGGAACAAACAAAGGGCACTCCTCTTGCGCGCTAGGCTGTTTCACCCTGCCTGCAATATATCATGGGCAAAAGCACATGCTCCCAAATCGACACCAGCATCCAAGTGGATACAGATACCGTGTGGGACTGGGAGGTCCCAACTGTGCGCATCACCCCTGAAAGCCATCCATGGCTTGCCACGGAACGAGCACGCATGCTAATTTCGAGGAAATAGGAAATTTGCAGGCGGCAGCACGAAGCAGCCTGTCATGTGCGTGTACGATACGAAGCTAAGACTATCTCCAGCAATTTCCCTTCATTCCATTCCCTTCCCTATTCCCTTCCCTATATTCATTCCCTTTATTTCCTACCATCTCCAGCAGTATAGGTAGCCAAATGGCGGCGAAGACGCGGCACGCAAGACGAGCACGACTAGGCACGCGTTTAGGCACGCGATCTGACATAAAGACGATTAATCGTGTCGCGTCTGCCGTCTTGGCCTAAGATCGTGCCAGTGCACGGCACGAAGAGGAAAATAGTCTTGGGCGCACGAATAGCCCGTCGTGCTTACGTCTTGCGTCTTAGACTATACAATAAAAACCCTCTTTAGACCAAAGATTCGGACAGCCAGAGCAATATGAGCATATCAACAATCACAGTTCAGATTTTGAAAACTTGAGTTTATACAATATTTTATTTGGTCAGCCTCATTAAAAACCTTTCTAGGTAAAAACTCATACCTCATGAGAAAACCCTAGAAAGGAAAAAAGAGTACAGCCCAGCTCAGTTTGAAGTTTAAGAGAGTACAATACTACAATCCATATAGTCCATTACATAACGTAAATGAAACTTCATCAAGAAAGCGAGAAATAGAAATAGTATCATCGGTTGGTGTTGGTCCAAAGACCGCCACAGCAGAAAACTTCATCAAGAAACAAGTTTGTGTATGAATCTTGAAGATCTTTGTCCTCCACATTGTGTTGAGCTCTAGCTTCACTAGCTCCCAATCCTTGATGCAGACAAAGATCTCCACCATTTCAGGGTTCAAACGCCGCCGCCGCTCTCGATCACCCCGCCGCTAGACTAAAAGTAGATTCTCAAGATATAGTGGACACGAGCACCGCCATCACATCTTTAGCTAATATAGACAAAATGGGATAAGTAAGTTTGTGCTCATGCCACCAATTCGTAATGTCGAAGTCATCGTCAGAGTGGGCAACGTTGTCACCGCCCGTAAGTTGACAACTCGTAAATAGATGCTTTGGAACAAAGCAAAGGCGTTTGAAACAGATGATGATCTCCACCACCACCGTAAGGTACACGAACACGAGAAGCGAAGGTACAGAATCACCTAAATTTGCATGAGCCGTAAGATGCGTAATCACCGCCCCAAAGATTTTGCCCCAATCAGTTTTCTTCTTACCAATACCGGTGGTTGGTTGTGAAGGTCTCTGCAATCTCACCGCACCAAACTTGGTTTCATATTTGGAAAAGGTTCTATTTAATTCAGCCCTTACCTCAATTAAATAACTAGAGTAATCTGCACTAGTGAGATTAGATAACAACATAAGAACATTGTTGAAACCTCTGATCTTAGCTCTAGGATCCAAAATAAATGCAAAAGCATATAGCATTGGGATAGTCCTCCAAGATTTCGTAAATTTTGTTTTCATAGGAACAACTACATCTCTTAGCAGAGGATCATTCTCATATGAGTTAAGGTGTCCAAAGAATGTCAAGAATGTGATGCAACATCAATGGAGATGTGGGATAATAAATACCAGACAGAGCAACAGTTGAATCATAGAACAGCTCTAGGAATTGTAGAACTTGTTCACCAACATACCAGTGTGCATCAGTAAGTAGGGTGTGCCCCCCTGCTGTTGGGGATAGTGAGTATGTATGAAGACTGAAAAAGTGCTTTTGTATGGCATGAGGTGCTTGAGCATGAGATAAGTGGAGTTCCATCTCACATCCATGTCCAAACCAAACTTACGAGGGCGTACCCCCATAGCAACACAATAGCTTTTGTATGCAGCAATACGTTGGTTTGAAGAATTCAAAAAAGAAATTGCTGTCTGAAAGCCTCAACATAATGCTTCAGCCGCTTCAAACCAGACTTAACAATTAGATTGATTATATGGCATGCACAACGTTGATGCAAGAAGACAGATCCAACATAACCACTAAACAAAGGCTTGAGCTTATCCATAGCACTAGTGTTTGCAGAAGCATTGTCCAATGTAACGTAAAATACCTTATCGGACAAGCCAAACTCATCGATCACAAAGGAAACACGATCGGCTATATTGTCACCTGAATGTGACACATCAATCAACCGAAGCCCTATAACCCTTTTTTCTAGCTCCCAATCAGTATTAACATAATGAGCAACCACACTAAGGTAATCCTCCTTAGCATTACTGCACCAAATATCGTAAGTAAGTGCAACAGATGAAACAGAATTTTGCAAAGTTTCCATAAGCTTACTACGACGTTCATTGAAATATTTCTCCATATCTCTAGTAGTGGTTTGCCTGGAGACACCGGAAAACCTAGGATTATGGGCACGCCTAATGTATTCCTCAAAAGCGTTAGACTCACCAAAGGAAAGCGGCAAATCTTCTCTAGCAATCAAACGACAAAGTTCAAGATGCGAGCTACCTCAGGATCAGAATCCCATTGACGAACAAAGGCTGCCAAGATTGAATCAATCAAGGATCAATCCTGGTCGAATGACCGGCTTCGTTGCATCTATCACGGTGTCGTGACAAATGTCCAGATACCACGGTGAGAAAGAAGCGGACAACGTAGATTTGCAGATGAGGCACTTAGCAAAGATACCTCACCTTCTTGCCATTATCGCTTCTAAACAACTTTTCAAAGTCGTTCCACACATCGAGGTGGAGGCTCGGGCCTCTTATTCTTACCACGGCCCACGACATGTGGCTCCAGGTGCTGCACCGTCACCTGCGACGGACTTGCGGCGGTAGAGGGATCAACATCGGCGTCGCCGCCAGCGGCTTCATTCGCGCTGCTCTAACAAGTCATCTTGGCCCAAGTCTTCTCCTGTCCCCTTGCGAGAGATCGTGGTCGATGGAGGTAGGATCGAGCTCCTCCGCCATCGTTGGCCTCACGCGGTGGTAAGACTAGAGACGGAGAGGACAGAGGACACCGGAGAGAGTCGAGAGAGAGCGAGGAGGGACTGGGACACCGGAGAGCGGCGGTGGAGGCGCGCAGCGCCGCGTGGAGCGGCAAGCGGGGAGCGGCTAGGGTTCACTGGGATTGGGAATGGGGCGGGCTACCGGGGACACAGGGACAGTCGAGTCGGGAATGGGAAGGGGCGAATGGGACGGAGCGGCTAGGGTTCATGGCCTTATATGGTTTTCGCCGTTCGCCGATCGCCTCCGCATGGGCCGGGCCGGTGGCGGGCCACCGATTCATAACAATTGTCTTTGTTCCATGCGTGCCGTGCCGTGCCTATTTTACGCGGCCCGTGCCGTGCCCCTTTTTCCGCCGCGTGCCGTCGCCGCCCACAGCCAAGGGTCCGCCCAAGCACGGCACGGTAGTCTTAGTGCCGACCCGGGCACTATAAATGTCGTGCCGTGCCGTGCCTAGTGCCGGGCCCATCTTCCGTGCCTAGGGCCGGCCCGTTTAACACGGCCCATCTGGCCAACTATATCCAGCAGCATCCCCTTAAGGGATTTGTGAAGGGATTGGAGAGAGAATCCCTTTCTAAAAGGATTTACTGTTTGAATCCTTTCTGACGGGAATCGTGAAGGGAATCCGCTGGAGCACTTGGGATCTGTTCGCGAAGGGATTTGGAGGGGAAGGGAAGCTGCTGGAGATAGTCTAAGACAATGCGAAAAAAAATGGCGCTCGGCACGGCCAAAATCGAGAAAAACACCGTGCCGCGCGCGTCGGTCCGCTTGCTGTCCAGTGTCCACCGCGCGCTGCACCCACGCACACGCACGTACGGCGAGTCGCCAGGGGCAAGCTGGGGTGCACGATGCTCCTGATGCTCGACTCCGAGGTCCGAAGAGGCTTTATCGTGCTATATTGCTGACAGCATCATTGCCAAGGGGAAAAAATTCTACTTAGTGTATAAACTAATACTAATGTGGATTGTGGAGTGCATGCTGTGATGAGTGACGGCATTTTTTTGGTCTTTTTTTTCAAGACAGCAAATATTTATGAGACGTAGGAGGCTGTACCAGATTCAGGTATCTCTACTCTTCTAAAGCACCAGTTGGTGGCAGTGGTGCATTCTACAAGTCTTCCCCCTTCCAGTCATTTTGAAAAACTTGGTAACTTGCCCTGCTTAATTACCTTGATCAATTGACGCAAGAAACAAAGGTTAATTGCCTTGGTAACTTGCCCTGATTAATTAGCCAGCTTTCACATTAAAACTTCAACGCATACGGTCGTGCCTCCCCGCATGCTCCATCACCTTCCTCTCCATCGCCCGCTGGCCACTCGTGCACAGCACTCCTCGAACCACCACCCCCACGATCTCCTTCGCCAGTTCTTCCCTCCCCTCTCTCCTCTCTCCCCATCCCCCTGATGCCCTCCCGGCCTTACCTCCTTCTCCCCAACATCGCTGCCTCCACCCCCTGCGCCGTTGCGTCTTGTTCCAGAGTTCGTCGGACTAGCCGTTTCTCGCTCATCGATGTTACGGGACCTTTGGGCCTAAGCGAAGGGGCAGCAGCAGGACGAGGAAGTCCAGGAGGCGATACGCATGGCTACAAGGCACTAGCGCGCGGCTACCGCTTCTGACCCGACTAACAGGGGTGAGTAGTAGTCGGATCTTGGGATCTGACGCTGCGTGGGTTCTTGATTTTATCCTGGTTTGCATTGTGGGGTTCTTGGGGGGCAAGATTTTGGGGGTCTGACGCGGATCGGATTGTTAGGGTTCATGCTCTTCTTGATCTGCTCAGTGTTTTGCTTCGTTCGATTCCTGGGGAAAGATTCGGTTTTAAGGCAATCCATCTTGAGTTGGTTGGAGTTATTGATCTGTTCGCTGCACGTTTGGTTTGAATCCTTCTCAGAAACGTTTTTTGATCTTGCCAGGGCCATCTGAGACAAGTTCCTGATCTTTCCCTGCCCTTGTTGCCCAATTCGTGCATCAAGAATGGATTCCGATGTGGCCCAGCCTATTTTTGAGTCGATTTCTCGATTTTTTTCCTGATTTTCTATTGTTTATCCTTAGTCGAGATTGCGTTTCGCATGTCTAATGAAGTAGAATTTGATGAAAGTTCGCATCTTTGCTCTTTTGTCGATGTTTTCCAGAGCTTTTTAGGTCGATTTCATATGAGACTTATCCCGTGCAAATGCCATCATATTCTTATTTCTCATCGGAAATCACCAGGTGCTATAGTCCCGGCGGGAAAGCAGAAGGCCGCCGCCGCCGTCGGCCAACCTGATGCAAGACACAGGAAAGCCCTCGGTGATATCGGCAACCTTGTGAACACCTAAGTGGTCGACAGGTAAGAAACAAGAAACAACAGCAGCCTTTTGTAGCATTCCCCTCTGAAACCTATTTTATTCGCTGTAACAGGAAGATCGAAGTGCCAGCGGGGATCAATCGCCCCATCACCAGGAGCTTCCGCTCCCAGCTCAATGGACCCCACAGGTAGGCATGTCTAGAGGATGTACTCACGTAGTTAACTAGCTGACCAATTGAATGCAAAAATGCCTGATTCCAATTTTTCTTAGAGACTTAACTCAGTAGACTTACTATGTTTTTTAGAGCTCTCCCTTTTGCCATATAGGAGTGATCCTTCTGTAACCTTTTTGGTGCCATGCCAGTTTGGCGACGGAACTATTCTTACAAACCAGGATGCTAAAATTAGCTGTTTCTTACTCTCCCCTAAATTATCTCCTTCTCATTTTGGTTGTTGTTATTTGTGTAGTGTGATTTTTTGATGGATGCAACAATGCAATGAAGTGATTTGGACATTACAAGAGTTACCACAGGATCAAGGTGTGCATTATCCCCCATTATTTTCTTTTGACCTATTTCAGAATCTTCTCCTCCAATTGGTTCAAAGAAGGATAATAAAGGAAACTAATTGAGGGAGGTTTGGACTGCAGTCATCTAGAAAAAAATTCTTTGATTCATTTTAAAGGAAATACTGCTATCGTTGTCATGCCTTCCTTTAGAATCAATCATCTGAGTTTGTAACTTCTGAGAAAATAAGTAAGAATTGGCGACTTGATTCAGGAGCAGTAATTAAGTTATCTATAATGGATATGTTTGGCTAAGAAATGGTACCGCTTGGGTGATGGCTTGGGCGTCGGCGGTGAGGTCATGCAGGCTATCTGCAATTTGGAGTAGTGTATAAGGTCAACAATGCACTGCCACTTCATATATATTTCATAGATTACATAGGCTATATGTAGCAATGGATAGAAGCTGATTTAGTCATATAAATTTATTTCCTGATGTAGGCATTCTCCCCAGAATCTAATGGTCTCATGGCAGCAAAGGGTGCTTATGCACATGATCTTAATTTGTTTCTTGAAGTAGGTTGTCTGCCCTGGATCAAATGGTCACATTACACCAAAGGATGCTTATGTGCATGATATTATACTTGAACAGATCTGCTTCTTAGCTTCTATATTCTAAGTATAAAAATAAGCACATTGTTTCTCTGAAGAAATTGCCATGTTATTGTCACTTCAAGTAAGTTTCCATCATTTTTTTTGTTATTGTCACTTCTTTGGGAAACAACATTTTAAATCCAAACGATCAGAGAGAGAGAGAAAGAGAGAGAGAGAGAGAGAGGGGGGGGGATAGTTGATCTGTTGGGCATCTGTATCCCATTGAGAAATATTGTACAATGAATCAGTGGTAGTAGAAATGATTGCAGAGAAGTTAAATAAATGGCTCGTGCCATGCTTATGCTGTTTCAATTACTCGCTCATCCAATAATGGCGTGTTTTAGATGCTGCCGTATGTGCATTTTCGGATCGGATAGTGGCATGGCATTGATCTCATACTTGAACATGATAGTGCCTCTCTGTCCCTTGGCAATATCAATATGGGGAAATCATTACCCTTGGTATCTAACGATCTGCATCTTCCTGTCTGCCGCACCACTGGATGCAGCAGCAGCAGAAGCGATGCCTGCGCCCATGCACTGCAGGTGTTTTTAGACGTCGGGTTGGGTTTTGAGGCAGCAGCGAATACGTTGTGTTTTTAAAAAAATAATAAAAAAAGAATACGAACCTGAGCAAATTGTGGCTGCTGTGAATGTCTGTTTAATAGATAGGGAAATGCTTAGTCCAGTGAATCGCTTAATAATATTGAAAAGAGTAAGAGACATGCATCCAATGAAACAAAATAATCTGATGTAGACCATCCTGTTTTACATGGTTCAAGGAGCAGATGACAGCATGCCTTGAACAATGTTGTAACTTTGTTGCACTCGATGCTACCTTGGTTGCTTTGCATGTCACAAATCGAAAAAATGTTTTTTTTTTGTTTCCATCTGCTTTTCTTGAATCTATTTTCTCATTTACATATTAACATTCTGATGACAGCTTCAAATGGACACACTTCAGAGCCGGCTTGATGCTGAGTTCCTTCTTGCTCATATGTGTTTTGTCAAGTTTAAGGAATGGATCGTGGTGCTAGCAAATTTATTGAGACGTACAGAGGTAATACTTGTATAGTTCTATTTTTTCACATGTTTAACAATCCTTGTACACAAGCTAAATTTAAGTAGCTTAGCTGACTGGAAGCTCTACTATACTGTGTAAAATTCTTTACACTTTTTAAATCCACTGTTTGTAATGTATGTTTTGTTTTTTACGTCTGTTTTCAGATCCTATTTCTTTGACTTCTTTTAGTTTGTCCTGCTATAGTTCATCCTCGATCAAGTGTGTTCAGGATAAATTATGAAGAATTTGATGTGTTATCTCGAAGCTTCATACACATTATACTGTTATCTTTTTTGGTCTTGTGCAGGAAATACAACAGTGGATGTCAATATATTGAAGCAAATCAACAAGCCTCTTTACCGAGCACCGTTTAGGCAACATCATGGAGCTGGGGAGAAGCGTGAACTTATTCTTGGGATTGCAAAGGAGTACAAGGAAAGACATAACCTGAGCCAAGAATCTCTGAGCTCAAGCAAGACAGCAAGGCAGATGCTTGGTGTGACATCTTTTGCTGACTATGAAAACAAGAAGAAGCTAATAATTCAAAACAATTCACTGATTGGGGACAGGAAAGAAGTGATGAAAAAGTTGAAGAAGCAAAAGAAGAAGTTCCATAAGTTGGAAGTGAAGGAAACATTGATTGGGGTAGCGCTTCCAAGTAAAGATGTGATTCAAACTTGATTTAAATTTTCTAAATTGCTTAAATCTTGATTTTTTTGTTTTTGTTTTTTGTCTTCTAATTTAGATTTCAAAGAGCTCTGAAAGTACAGGTGGTCTCACTGGAAAGAAGAAAGGGTAGGTGTGAAAAGTTGTTTTGTAGATATATCCTGTCATACTTTTCTGTAGGTTCAGGGAACAACCAACTTCGATCCTGAGTCATTTTGTAAGAGTTTGGTACGAAATCTGAAGTCTGAACAGCCCACTAAGCGTAAACTGCTTGCAGGAAATACTTGATAACGTATATGTATCAAGGACGACAAGAGCACTCTTTCTGTGCATGTGCACATGTAGTTGATTCAATCCCGCAGTGCTTATTAAACCCATAAAAGGGCTCAAGGAGTTGAGCCACCAGTGACATCAAGAAATTTGTGTAGAAACGCTTGTTATGTAAAATACGGTATGCCACAAGGTTAATTGCTACTGCTATCTCGAATAGGAAATTGCTCGTAGTTGTGCATAAAAGTCTGAATGATGGAGGTCCCTGAATGATGGAGGGGACGAAATAAAAAAGCTAAAGAAAAATCTGCATTTTCGCTTGGTTTGGTTGTCCGGATCTGAATTGGGAGAGGGAGACCTTCCAACATTATACCCACACAACAAAGTGCGCAGTACACCTTTTATGTTTTTATTTAAACAGCTGTGAAGATCGTTAAACAATCTTAATGTGATATTTGCTGAGAATACATGTATTTGTCACTTGATTAGTTGATTCATTTGACATATTTATAAAAGAAAGTAGGATTCCGTTGCAGCGCACGGGCACCTTACTAGTAAAGGAAAAAAGAAACAAGAGGAGGGGGAAAGACTTAAGGTTATCTCAAGTTTGTTGTTGTTCAACCAGTTTTTTTTTAGTTCTGCCGCTCCGGTAAAAATAAAGTTTACCGTCTCATGCTTGATTGATTAAGAATTTCTTCATTGGTTGACCGTCTATTTTGAAATATTATGTTGTTACGCTCTTTCTACTATTGCCAGCGTGTTAAGATTATAAACGTTTTGATACCTTTCCGAAATCCCAGTAGGTAATTTACTCGGTCAAGGTTCCACTACTCTAGATATGTCGTTGGTTCCCATCGGTCTGGTACAAGTGATGGTAGGCGGTCCCATCGGGCAATGGATGATCACAAACGTCGAAGTTGAGGGCAGTCAACAAAGAGGTGATGTGCATTTTCAAGGTTTTGACAACGCATTTGACATAATATGATTTGGCCACACCCTAAGTTCAAGAAGGCGCAGCCTTTCAAGGAGGGTAGCACACCATTTTCTGTAGCACGCCATACGATCTTGATCTACGAAGGAGGCATGTCCCCTAATGCAGAGTACTGTAGCTCCTTGCATTTTGGCCTTGGATGCGGCGGATCGGATCCCTTCCCGACAAAAATATATGCGCCCGTGAAAGGAATGGCGTCGCGTTCACGTACGAGGAAATGCGGCGGATCGGATCCCTTCCCGACAAAAATATATGCGCCCGTGAAAGGAATGGCGTCGCGTTCACGTACGAGGAAATGCGCTTTCACGGGCGCATTTCGTTTCATTAGAACAAACTAGTAGGGTCAATTAATCGCAGAAATGTGCACAGATCGCATGAGACTGACATCATTCATACATGCGTTGATGCCTAGACTCTTGTTTGTTTCAGTTGGGACTTGGGAGTTGGGAGTGACCAAATCACCAAATGGGCTCGTGCATTTGATAAGAGAAGACTAGTCTACCGGTGACCCGCACTTTATTTTGTTAACCACCGTTTAATGATGCCAGCTTGCTTGCAACCTGAGGAGTAGGTATTTTCTTTATGTATCGTGTGTGCAAAAGTTTAAAAAATTTTGGTCATCGAGTTTAACTAGTTTACTAATTAGTTAAGTGTGAACTGAAATTCAAACTAGCCTTTTCTTTTTTATGGTAGTTTGATTGTAGGTATGTGCTGATTATATATATAAATCAACAAAACATGTGATGTAAATTTGTTCAAAATTTTGAATAAATTTTTTGAAAAGTATACCAAAATTTGGTTTGAATTTGTGCATTTGAATTACCTCTAATATACCACATAAACGAATTTGAAGTACTAATTATAAGATACTTCAATATGAACTAAATGAAAAAAATTGCAAGGGTGTCCATATTTTTTAGCCTGTTTTGCAAATATCTTTATACACACACATAAAAGGAGTATAATTAAAAATATATATACCAAATATGAAAACATATACATACCACATAGATGGTCTTATATACTCGTATACTACATGTATATACTCTTTGTTACGCGAGATACTTCCTATGTTGTGAGATACGGGCCATACGGCATAAGGAGTAACTACTCGCACAAGTAGAAAAGTTTTTGTATCCTTTAAATGTAATTGATTTTGATTTTTAAATTTTATAGAGTTATAGAAGCTCACCTCCCCTTACGTATAATAATTTTTAAAAATATTTAAAAACTTGTACCTATAATTTTAACGAAGTTTATACGAAAAAGATGATTTACACTAGATCATACATACATACATACATACATATATATACATACATACATATATACATACATACATACATATAAGTGCATATTTCAATGAGAAGATATACAGCCTAGCTAGCAAGGAGCGTAGTGCAGATCAATCGCCGGCCGGGGCGCTAGATTCTGCTTGTGGTCCGGAAGCTTTCCTAGCGCCCAAATCGCTCGAAAAGAACCGTGTGATCGATGTGAGATTCCTGGTCGTGTGACGCCTAAAGACATGCGGTCTGTGAAGCCACCAACACAGCAATATCTTGTCGTGCTCGTGATCGGTTGTTAAGCTAAAGTACCACTGTACCAGTACTGTTACTTTAGGCTTAAAGGAGTATTTTACACTTTTACCAACAAGTTTTGAGCCCTAATATTAACTATATTACAGAGGAAGGAATTCCGGCCCTCTCACGCTGCCCACGTCAGCATTTCTCGCGCGGAGGCCCCGGTGGTTTTCGTTTTCCCGTGCGGGTCCCCGTCGCTGCTGCCGTTGTGGACCATCGCCGGCCTTGCGTGCGCCGGCTCCGTTCGATCGGTCGCGTTGTGGAACGCAGGCCGATAAAGCGCGGTGGGTTTGCGTCTTGATGAGTCATCCACGTCTCCGCTCCCCTCGAAGCCCTATCCATCCTCGCTACCCCGCCGCTGCCCTCGTGCTCTCCGCTGTGCCCTGCTTGCTTCCTCTTCCCAGATCTCCTGCCCGCATCCGCTATTAAGGAACCCGATGGCGGATCCATCGCCGCGGCTCCGCGCCTCCCTCCCTCGCATCGGCGGCCTCCCCCTGCACGCGTGTCTTGTCCGCTGCCTTTGGGGGGAGCCTCGCCTCGCGCCCCTTTCCGGCTCCGCTGTGCACCGTCGTTCCCAGATCAGCGCTGCTCGCCGCCCGTCGCACGGGCTGAGTTCCGCTCCATGCCTCTTTCCGGATCAGCTGCGCGCGGCTATTCCCGGATCGGCACGTGTCGTCCACCGTACGACTTCGCTCTCCACAGCCGCAGCGAGCCCTCCTCGACTTCGCTCTCCGCCGCTCCCGTCGTCGCTGACGACTCATCCACCGCCGGAGACCAAACCCTAACACAGCACAACTGCACCGCGTTCCATCTCCGCCCGACGCAGCTCCGATCTCCTCGCCCACAACAACACAATGGGACTGCACCGGTGAGGTATGCCAGCGCCCCGCGCCGGTTTGTGCCGAGGCCGCCGGTTTGTGCCGAGGCCGTCAGAAGCAACAGCCGCAAAATCCAGAAGCTAATACATATATTTTTACAGCTGCAGAGTGTGACTGATGCGGTACTAAGGTAATGTATATTTTTGTTACAGAGATCCTTGGCTTCTGCGATTTTATCTCGAACAGCTGATGTGCAAGCTGTCTCTGATGTTGTCCAGCATATATGGCCTCAGCGCAAGGTAAGGCATTGCTAGCCTACTATGGTATGAAGCTGAAGATTTGCTTTATGGCCTTCTTCTTTTCTAATTACTGCCACAGTACGGAAGCCTTCTATGGATCTACCTATTCGTGGTAAGATTTAGAGCAATACTACTCTAGAGTTTGAGCATGAGGTTGAGTATTTGAGATGTCATGTAGGAGCTAACAAGAAAGGAGAAAATGCAGTAGCGTAAGGGTGGATTTCCAGCATATACTTTCTTGCAGAGAGCAGCAGAATTGCAAATGGGAAGAGGACAAAATGAGATAGATTGGAATTAGTGCTAGCAATGTTAATCTCTACTTGTATAGGTCAAAATAATATACCATGTTTCTTTGCACCGATGTCCACCTCTTAGTTTTACTGGTAATTTGATATTAGGTAAACATACCTTGTTGTGCTGTTCTTTAATAGAAAAATAACAGGATGTATAAGTTATTTTCAAGCATACTGTCCCTCGCCGCCTGTTATCTGGAAATGTATGCAAATATAATTCCTTTTATCTGGAAACGGCTCTTTCCATTTCCTACATTATAACCTTATAGGAAAACGGTGACGTAGTAAAAGAATATGGTTTACCATTTTCATGTTTAGTTGGTTGGCCAGGATTTGGTGAGAGCCTTTGCATAGTTAGATGCTTTTTTCAGTTTTCTAGATGGAATTGTCAGAAAAGAAACTGGCTTTCCTTTTGTTACTATTGAGTTCGGTAATATGGCCAACATATATGAAGCCTGATATCTTATAGCTGTTGGATAGTGTTGTTACTGCTCTATGCTGCTTTCTTTTCTCATAAAGAATCAAGGAATGGTTAGGCACTGGGGATTTATAGTTTGCGAATTATTGGAGAAGGAAATCGTAGTACTGTGTTGTTTGAGCATGTTATTTGATTTTAGATGGTGTTGGTCTGTTTTAGGCATTGTGTTAATTAGGATACTGCTTAGTGACAGATTCCGCAAACAAGATTATGGATTGTGAAGTTATCTTAATATGTTTTCCCCCAATTTCCTAGGTTAATCCAGTCCCAGCTGTTACTCCATCTCCTGAAATGCACAGCAACTCATAGGACAGGTAAGCTACATGACTACAAGCATATGAATGTTTTATCTCTTTGAATGATTTTTAAAGTGTAGGTTTTGCGTATTGACTTCATTGTAGAGAAACTAGCAAAGAAGACTCTACAACTGTGGTGATTAATGACAGCAAAGTACCATAGGCCATCCTGCCGCTCCGCTTTGTTACAGCTGCTGGTTGACAGTTGCCGTTTCTGGTCCATGCATTATTCACCAGGTTCGCCCACTTCATTATCTCATAAAATTTTGATTTCGTTTATCAGTATCTATGTTTAAATCCACAAGAGTGTTTGGTCTGCTCAGTATATTCTTTTGCTACTTTCATGCTCTAGAATTTTAGCAAACCTCTGTTCCACTAACCACCTAACAACTATATCTAATAGTATAGATATGAGCACAATCTGCATTTCTACTATGATGTTTAGTGCCAAAGCCAGGCCAGCTAGCCGTTATTCTACTGGTAATTACTTTACTGTCGTCTGTATTGTTTGTCCTATTTTGCAAATGCTGTTATTGGAATGAATCGGGCCAGTGTATGACAAAAGAAATTTCCATATAAGATAAAGGTATGTTTATTGTTGCGCTGCTATACCAAAAATTCAAATCTCTCTTTGTTTGCATATGTAGGCTTGATATGGAGAGGTAAAGGATGTTGATCTTAAAGAGTATCCCTCCAGAGATAACCCGTATCTATGGTAAACAATATAATCTTAAGGTTTCTGTCACACGTCAAACAATACAGTCTCCCTCTACCGATAATGAGGTGCAACAACAAACCAGTGACGTCACTACTGATTCTCTCATTGTCCTTATGTCTCAAGAGGCTGTTCCTTATTGTTTATCTCCATTATAGCTATCGTTGGAGCTATTTCCTTTGTACACCATGCTCATTGTTATCCATATAGTATTTGAATTTGTTATCCTTCGCTGCTACTCCAGATAATCGCCATTGACATAGTTTTCACAAATTAACACAAATTTAATTGCTATGCAGGCCAATACCTCTCGAGCTGCTGTTATCACCTACGTGGAACCTATTACACCCGAGGTTTAGCCTTCGCTGTTCTATATCATTTGCTTATGTCAAAATCGTGTACTGTTTGTACTGTTTGTATCTCAAATCGTGTACTGTTATTATACACTGAAAAAACGACTCGTGTGCTGTTTGTATCTCAAATCGGCCTTTGTATATTCATCATGTACGGCTACAAAATACCGGTAGCCATTCCCTCACGAAAAACGTGAGCTTTCCAATGGGTATGATGTGTATATGTTAGTATTAACAACTGAGTTCTTTATTCTACGCCGTTCTTTATAGATGCATGAAGCTTGTTATTCCATATGTGATTAGCAGTTTCCGTTCTCAGCATATCCTGAATTTTGATTCTCAATAAGCATTATATATTTCGTCTTCCCTGCATTTATACCAATTGGTTAAAAAAGATAAAATTTCTTCTTACGTTTCTAAACTATTTTATGCCTGGTCTTTATTGGACAAACGATACTATTAACGGCGCGGCATTCCGCGCAGATCTTCCTAGTATATACACCGTAGCTCCACACACACGGTAGTCCACAGCCACAAACATGGTCTTAAAAAAGATAAATTTTACCATACATTATACTAATAGTATATGATGAGTAATAGAAATCAGATCTAGTTATTGATTTATTGAGAGTATGTCTACTACTTACTATTGAAGAAAATATAAATAAATACTAGTTACTCTGAATGATCCATGTTAAATTTAGCATACGTAAAAATGCTCGGAAAGAAAAATAGCAAATGTTAAGTTTTGTTTGGAACGGCTTCAGCTTCAGCTTCTGTTTTCTGGAAGCTAGAAACTGTTCCAAACGGCTACCTTTTTCATAGCCAGAAGCAAGCAGCCAGCAACTCATTTGTAGTAGAAGAAGCTGAAAACCGAAAGCCGATCTGAGGTAGCTTTCTACGGCTTCCGTGGGCTAGGGTTATGACTTTACCACTAGAGTTTGAAGAAAATTACCCCTTCCTACAAAGTATAAAATCTCAAACCGCATCCCACTCATCCTCAGTCCTAACCGGCATCCCTCGCATATAAAAAGTATACTAAAAAGACAGACTGCCAAATACTAAACCTCTTCAGCTCAGCCGTTTAGTCCAACTAAAAGCTATTTTTCAAAAGAGCTCCAACTTTATCAAACATAGGCTTGTTTAATACGGCATATCCACTAGTCCACCTTTGAACGGCACCAAATTGGGCTAAGTTGCTTTCGGTTGCTGTCATCTTGTGAATGGAAAACGGCCGTCTAGTCGACCAGCAGATCGATCGATCTTATCTGTCTCTCTGGAAGGCTTGCTCGAGGTGTTTGGAAAAGAGAGCCACACATGTACAAGGGACGACGCCGATCATCGCCCGGCGGATCAGTACTTTTGTGACAGGTAAGCTGGATCGCTTTATAATTAGTGTGACAACGAAGGTGCATTAACACATAAAAACGCCATGATCGGTTTCCTGTTCCATGTGGGTCGCCCTCACCTTGGCCGTAGCTTTTCTCACTGGACTTCCTTTTTGGAAGCCTTCTCACAGAAGCATGATTGATTGCCACGTCCGGCCAGAGCAAGTATCCTACGTTCCTACCATCCCACCATTTTGCATGCGGTGCTTCCACCGCGCCTATCTCGGCGTCAGAAAACAGCTAGGCAGCAGCAACGTGAGGTCAAGAGACAGGCTACTGCTTGGCACTTCAGCAGATCAGCTTTCCGGTCCCAGACGCCCTGCTTCAAACGAAAATAGGAAGAGGGAAGTCGAGGGAGACTAGTGGTGACCTGCCTCCAAAAATAATCGAGCTGTAGCTTTGTAGGCGAGTTCATAATTTACGGGGGACGCCGTGACTGCTCCGCGAGAGCATGCATGGATTGGGGATCCTACGAGATTTTGGCATGCGTGAGTGCAGCTATTCCACTTCCACCTCACCGGAGGGATAAGTAGATAATACTCATTCCACTCTATAATACAGGGCGTATAAAAAATTCTGCAAATACCAAGAATGGTCAGCGTAGGTGATTAGTTTCCACGCTTACCCCTAAGGGCATCTCCAATGGTGTAGCCAACTACTACCTATAAGAAGTGTACATGTTATCTATAGATAGCTAATAGACAACCTCTCCAATGGATTAGCTATAGAATTGTCTACAAAATTAAATATGGACCCATATGTAAGAGGTGATAAATGCCTTGGAATCAGCTATAGCCTGGCTATAAATTAGTAGTAAGCATATATCTCTCTATTCCTTTTCTCTCATCCACCTAAGCAAAATGCTGAGTTGGCACCCTTATAGCTAGCTGAAGTGGCACCATTGGAGATGCCCTAATCAACTGGTGCTAATTAATCGTGTGCAAAAAAATATGGAGGCTCCTCGTTTAGCGTGCGCCCGTGCATGCCGCCCAACTGTCCCAACTCTCCCGTTTGGCCTTGCGCGCATGCATGCGCTACCGCTCGCGCCCATTTTCTCTCTCGCACTCGTTCATGTAGCTCCCCTCGCGCCTAGATTTTGTACTTCACTAGCGATTTGCATATCTCATCCCGGTGAACAAACGTGCCTAGCATTGAAATTTTTTGATCGAAAAAATGAGAAGATGCGTAGGGAATGAAAATTTAAAGAAAGGCGCACAGATATTGCAAACGGATTTCACAATTTGTACTATAAATAGGTGAAGAATGGCATCACTTTTCCTTTAGCATGCTCCACTCCTATGGAGAATTTAGATCTAAACCAACCATTAAACTGGGATAAGCATGAGAGTCCTGCCATCGACTTGAATCATGATCCAGTGTTGGAGGATCTTAACGATGAAGGTGAACACGCTGATGACGGGCACGGCGACGCCGAACACGGTCACGATATGAGTAAGTGATTTATCTCTTGATGATTTTGGATTCATGTTTATACTCTGTAACTAATTTTGGACATTTTTTTTATGTGAATATCGTACGGAGGAAGCAATACACCGATGAAGGGCGACAAACCATTATGCCATGCTTCTAGAGATAACTTCTTTGGACATATTAAAACACGGAGTGACTAAGGTTGTTTCTAATGAAACGGGTGTGCCTTTGAGAGTTGTGCAGCCAGGGTTTTGAATCTCGTTTCGAACTCACTTTTCGTGCGTCCACCGGTACCGAATTTCGACGAAATTCGGTCGAAATTCGAGAAATTTCGAATGTTCGAAAGTCAAATGGATTTGAAAACTGGTCAAACCCATGAGCGAATTTCCATCGAAAAGCACCGAAAATCGATTGAAAAGCTCGAAATTTCGACGATAGATTAAAAACAATTAAGGAAAATATAAAAAATGAGAAAAATTACAAAAAAAAATGTTGTAAAATTTTGTAAAATGCAATTCACATATTAACACTTGTCACATATCAATACAAGTGCAAAAATAGGCATGCATGTAATTAAAATATTAAAATATACCCTATCAAGATAACACTAATATATTAAAAAAATACTATACATTTGCTATATTTTAAATAATTGAAAGTTGTCACATACCAATACAAGAAAAAGTTTCAATATTAGATAACATTAACATATTAAAATATACTTCTAATTTCTTTTTTTCCCTTTTCTATTATATACATTTTGAATGACTCAAAAAATCTTTAATTTCATTTTTTTCAAAAAATATTTACAACAGAGGTCATAAAAATATTAATACTAATTATAGGAATTTTTTGGATAAATTTTGTCAATTTTTTGAATTTTTGAATTTGAATTTGGACGAAAAATCGAACGAAAAGCGATTTCGAGACCGACCGGTAAGGTCGAATTTCGTTGAAATGTGGAACCCTGTGTGCAGCTGATATGGCTCAACAGACGGCAGGGTAGTGGGGTAAGCGGAGTCTTGAGCAAGAAGCCAAACAATTGTGGTCACAGAAGAGTAGCTTTTGATCTCGAAGCCATCAAAGAAGTACCGTTGCGAAAAAGAGCGACACTCAAAGATCTATCCAATGAACTGCATGTGTTGCGGACCACGTTGTTTACGAGGTTGAAAGAAGGCAAGTTTAGGCAGCGAGAGCACGTCTTCGTGTGCAAGCAATGAGCACAGGACTCCTCTTGGCCGCAGCGAGGGCACAGCTTCAAGCCTTCGCCGACGGAGTCTTCGTCTTCTATGCGAACGGCCACCGCGCCCTACTCACCTTGACGTGAACGCCTCCCACGGTCCCACCACTGTGCCTTGCAAGACTTCCTCCATCCGCGGCGTCTATGGTGGAGAAGAGAATAAGGATAGCCATATGCCCATATCTTAAGGCGGGAGCAGAGAAAAGAAAAGCCATGCATGCATGCGCTCGATAGTTAAGGGTGTGTTTGGTTACTTGCACCATCCTAGCTTGTTTCGTATGAGCCATCCGCGCTAAATTTTAGTATGAGTGGATGAGTTAAGTTGTTTGGTTGCTTGTTTGTGCATCTCATGGGCCTGCATTAGAGAAAGTCAATTTACTGTGTTTCTCCATCCATGAGTGGGTGCAATTGCATCCACCTGGCGAGATGAATGAGAAACCAAACATGCGTCTAATAGATACAGTTGCATCCACTCATGCGATTCAGGTACCATGCAGGCAACCAAACACACCCTAAGGCGTTGCGAGTGGAGAGAAGGAAAGGCCTGCATGCGCTCGATTACATGCGGGAGACGAACGTTCGCCAGTTAATGCGCGGGGTAGAACAGGAAAACAATATAGTAGATGAGGACGTGCTCTATAAAACGGATCTGCATGAAAAAAAACTAAAGCGCCCTATATTATGGAATGAAGGGAGTATGAAGTAATTATGTATGTAATGCTAGAAGAAACAAAAGAAAAAGCTCTTGCCAAATTGGTGAGGACACGCATCTCTGCCTGAAAAAATTCCAAGGAAAGCTAATCGAGCAATGCAAAACAATTGTTTGTGTTGTAAAACATAGTCATTTATCAACAATCAATCAACAGCACACCACAAAATCACAAGAACAAGGAGCACACACAAAGTAAGGGGACAAAACTTTCTTTTCATTAGATTGCTTATCTTTGTACAAGGGAGTGCTCAATATATAGCAAAAGAAAGATTCAAATTCGCCCACCAATCGATAGAGTCCTTCCAAACTTGGACTGAGATTCTATCTCTATCATAATACTCCCCCTTGGACGAATACCACATAATACACATGTTTCGTTAAAAACTCCTCCCACAACCTAATGGGAAAAAAGGATAGAGAAAAAAGTACATTGCACTCGTATCCCGTATTACACAAGTTGTCTCATTAAAAACTTTCATATGAGAAACTTTAGAAAAACTCACTTAAAGAAAAAAGAGCACAACTTATAATATTCATGATATACGATATGATCTTCAGGATCATGTAAAAAGGGTTATGGTTCAGGAAATTTACTCCACCTGAACATTGCAAATCTCTAAATCATTTCATTCCAACGCTATTAACAAATCTTTGTAAAATAGATTTTGGCAAAGACTTAGTGAACAAATCTACTAGATTTCCACTTGACTTAGTTTGTAATATTTTTACCTCACCATTCTTCTGGAGTTTATGATGATATAAAAAGTTAAGGGTAATATGTTTTATGATATTGCTCTTTACATAATCTATTTGCATTTGTGGAACACAAGTAATATTATTCTCATAGATAATCATAGGGGTATCAACGGTAATAAGACCATATGACTTTTAGATATGGTTAATCACACATCTCGACCAATCACACTCACGTAAGGCTTCATATAGAACTATAATATCGAGTGGTTGACAGAAGTATCTACCAAGTGGCGGTGGCGCACGGAGGTTGTGGCGGTGACGACAACAAGTCGGTCGGGTGCGGAGGCGACTCGGCTGCAGCCGATGGTGCGGAGGCGAGTCGCGCGGCTTCGGGCCATGTGCGTGGGAGGTCGACGAGGGGCATGCGGAGGCGCATCAAGCGCACGTCACGTCGAGTGCACGACGTGTCGAGCGGAGATCTGGCACGACGGAGACCGAGCCTTAGTGGGCGCAGCGGGGTGTCTTCGGGCATGGGCCACGGTAGCACGACTTCGGGTGCAGGCCTCGGTGATGCATGACGGCGGGCACAGCGGTCGACAATGGCGCGGGTAGCTGTGGTGATGGCCGGGCTTGGCGCATTGGGCGTGAGGTGTGATGGGTTAGCGGCGCGGTGTAGGCCGCGGGGCGACGACGCAGCAGTAGGCCGCATGGCGGCTACGCGCGGAGGTCATGGCGGCGATGACGACAGGCCAACCGGGTGGGGTGCGCGGAGGCCTTCGCAGTGGTGGTGTGGTCATGCTTCAGGCGCGAGAAGGCTGGGCCAGTGGTGACAGCACCAGCCAAGGGTGCTGGTCCCCTAATTAATTTTTTTTGTACATCATTGACGAGGAACAGTGCAATTATGAACCCTAATTTTCAATTACATTGAACCAGTAATCTAAGTAATTGGAAATAATAATTGTAGGATTAAAGGACTGTTCAGATGCGATTTACTCATGTATCTCGAACTTACCTAGGCTTGTAGTAGATTTAATTTCGTGTTGCCGGCCGAATTCGATGCAGTGTAGATTATTGCAAGTAGGCAATCTCGAACGGCCTCGGTTGAGCTTCATGCTTGTGTTGACGAGATGATCTGTACATGTGCCTATATACTGTGATTAGTATCAAGAAAATCAAGATTTATGTATTTGCAGAGAATAAAGAAGGACATATGCTCGACTCAAATTGATCAAGAGTTTCAGCTTTGTAGAGCTTCGTGCTGTGATGTGTTGTAAAACGTAGTCATTCACCAGCGATCAATCAACAGCTCGCCACAAAACACAAGAACAAGAACAGTGAGACACACAAAGTAAGGGGTAAAGCTTTCTTTTTATTATATTGATTATCTCTGTACAAGGGGTGTCCAATATATAACAAAACTAACAGGAGATAGATTTGGATTCGCCCATTAATAAATAAAATCCTTCCAAATTTGGATTGAAATTCTACTTTTATCATAACAATCTGTACCTACCTATTGATAGACAAACAGCAACATGTGTTGTTCCTTCCCCGGGGCTAGTAGACCCACGCACGTAGGCACTGGCGGAAGCGCAGGAAACAAGGTGGATTTACCCGCCCACGCCCAGGCAGGATACGTACATCTACCCCGGTAGCGCACATGCTTTGACATCTGGCCTTATCTTTTTTGGTTACATATTCTTTTTAAAATCTAATATTGTAGATGATAAAATTATAAAAATAGTCCTATCTCCAATTATAAAAACAACGTACCTATCGTATCGTATCTTTGTACCATGGCAAGTGTCGTGGCATCCCGATCGACCACGACATCAACAACGGCAACAGGTCACTACTAGGGGTGAAAAAGGAGCGGATAATATCCGGACCGTATCCGTATCCGATATCCGTTTTTAGGAAAATGGCAAAAGAATCTGACATCCGACGGATACTGATCTGAGATACGATACATCGAATACTGATAATTGTCAGAATCGAGGCGCGGATCTGACACGAGGCGGATATGGAGGAGATATCCGACGGATCACGGAGTGGATACGGATATCCGGATGCCGGATATCCGTATACTCGTGAAAAGGTCGAAAGCAGGGTCTTTGAAGCCGCTTGGCCGGTTGGATGCTGAGTGCCTGAGTGCAGGCCCACCCCAAGGCCCAAGCGCCAAGCGATCCAAGACTCGAAGTCTCCAACGCAGCCTGCCTCCCCAAATCGCACGCGTGGACTGTGGAGTGTGGACACTAGTGGCCAACGGGAGTACGCGACTCTCCCAAATTGCCAGACGCCTAATCCCTAGCCGCCGCCTCCAGGCTCCAACCCTCCCTGGCTCGCATCGACCGCGCACTGCCACCAGCCCTTACCACCGCATCCATTCTCGCCGTCGTGCCTGCAGCGCCTCACCGCTTCTCCAAACTTCCCTTACCATCAGGCAGCAGACGGCCGCTTCTACCGCCTCGTCGTGACGGCCCAACTACCGCCGCTGCCGCTAGTCATCAACTCAGCCCATGGGCCGCCACTTGTTCCTTCTTTGCCAATTTGACCCTACTAGACACCCGCCGAAGCCGCCGTTCAACGAAGGCAAGGCCAAACTTTCCCCCTCCTCTTGCCCTCTCTCCTTCTTTTGATCATGTGTAAATCAAATGAAATTTTGTAGGAATATGTGTTGGATTTGGCCTCATTTTTGTTGTGATGTGTAGGACTTGGCTAGATTTGGAATTTGTTAACATATGGTGGTGTATTTGTACATGAACCGACTAGTGATTAGAATGTATGGAAGTTATTCATGGCAGCCGGTTCTTGATCTGATTTTAATTCTGTCCATTAATCCATGAATGACTTGTGCTCGCTATTACTTATCTGCTTGTCCATTGAAATTATAGCAGTGTACAATGATTTGTTGCTCGTTTATGGCATGCCGTTTGCCAGGTTACAACAAGGAGATTCTGTGTTGAAACTTGTGTTTTGACGTTTACATATTATCTGACTAAATATTCGGTTTCATTTTCGTTTTCGATCCGACTCCGATTACTATCCGTTTTATTATTATCCGATATCGATTCAATATCCGATCCGTTTTTAAACTATCCGTATCCGTATCCGCATCCGGGTGAAAAAAATGTGAGCGGATATGGAAATGTCACTATCCGACCGAATCCGCTCCGTTTTCATCCCTAGTCAC
Organism: Rhipidocladum racemiflorum; assembly: GCA_036346355.1. Taxonomy (NCBI): domain Eukaryota; kingdom Viridiplantae; phylum Streptophyta; class Magnoliopsida; order Poales; family Poaceae; genus Rhipidocladum; species Rhipidocladum racemiflorum. The sequence goes on from CM070575.1 coordinate 6,400,475, forward strand.
TACCGTGTTAGGGCACCAAGGCAAGCCTACTGTCATGCCACCCAGCAACACCTGCCGCGCATGTGGACCGCGATAGAACTGTGCTGCATGTATCACAACGTGTGTCCGCGGTACCTGGCTCTGTCCCGGTGGGCCCAGCCACCTGCCGCGATGTTTAGTGCTCTCGCGGTGCCGACGGCTAATGGTCTGCCCCGCCTTTTCGTGATAGATGACATAAGACGTCTGTCACGCCTTTTAGGTGAAGCTAAAGCTTTTATTTTTTGAAAAAAATTCATAATACAAAGTAGATTTTAAAAAAAAGTAAGCTCGAAAAAAAAAGGGAAAAACTCCGTATGGACTCCACCCACTGACCCATGTGCTGCTGTACCCGACTCCTGGGGGCGCATTCCACACCCAGGTGCGTTAGTGCATGTGGGGCGGGGCCAACCTGTTGTATGAGCTGTCCACTTTCTGGGCTTCACTCTCCTTTCACTTGTTGGGCCGGCAGGTGGACTCGTACACGCGATAACGAACGGAGCAAAAAGGAAAGGAGAAACCGCTCATCTTGCCGGCCCATGCAACAGCTCAATGACTCTTGTGTGATCCGACGCGAGTTGTACGGGGCATGGCTGGCCGCGGAGGCGTCGACCGGCCCGGACCAGCGAGCTGCCGCCTTCCGGTCCACCTTGTGCGACCGCGTACAGCCTGGAAGGCGCCGATATTTTAGTGTCTTCTCTCCCCGATGATCCACGTAAAACGGGGTAAAACTGCATGCCTCATGGCGTTTGCCGGGTGCTGTTGCAGTGTTGTCCCGCAAAAGCTTGCGTTCTACATGGTACCTGCTTTTCAGATTGTGCTTGTTTTACTTTTACCGTCATCATCTTCCTCGTCGCTCCGAGTCGTCGGCATTGACGCGCTGCTCTGTCACTTGTTACCTTCCCCTGGTCATGTGTTCTGTCGGTGATTGATCACTAGTGACAGTGTTGTCCAGTGAATTATTGGGCACAAGCCTCTTCAGATTCCTTCTAAGAGATCGTTTAATTCTCCAATCGGAACAATCGAGAGGTTCTTAAAGCCTGAACAGCAGTTACAGCACTGCAAAATGCCGTACTCACGTGCTGCCATGCTTCAGCTTCGGCGCGTACTCGGCAGGACCGCAGAAGCTGCACAAGGCTACAGCTCTTCGATTTCGATCCCTGCTTTTGTCGGTTCCAAATCCCACGAGCCTTGCATGTTCCAGGGGCATACAATATCACACCTTTTAGAGGCTGGGCCGAAGCCGGTTTATTGTACGTGAATTTTTTCGAAGTTTCCGTTGGCCTTTTCGCATGAATTTGTTTTAACAAAACCGGTATAATTCAAACCAAAATTTCGTATTTCGGAATCGGAGGAAAAAACATAAAAGCACCGCCGAACAAAACCACGATTCCTGATGCAATAGCAAGGTCTAAACATTACACATCACTCTACATGCCACATCATTATTTATGTTACAGCGTGCTGATCCGTAGTTCTCCATGACACAGTCACAAGCGTGCGCACAAAACAGAAAACCGACAAACAGAGGAAGTAACCCAAGCAGTGAAACGCAAACAACACTAATGATCCTCTTAATCAATCAATGACCCTTTGTAATTAAGCGGACCCCCCCGGGGCCGGCTCATGGCGAGCCGAGCCGGACCTCCGGCTCGCGGTACGCGCCGCGCCTCGCACGCACCACGTAGGCCACGGCGACAGCGACGCCGACGACCGCCACGGCCGCGATGCCGCAGGCCACGCCGGCGGCCACGGCCACGGATCTGCGCGGCGGTGCAGCCGACGCGGTGGTGGTGGCAGGGATCGCCGAGGTGGCCTCGGGCTTGGCGGGCATGGAGGTGTCGAGGGCCTCCGGGAGCTGGGCGGCCTCGGGCTTGGCGCCGAAGAAGGAGGCCATCTGCGGCGTCGCGTCGGCATTCCTGCCGCCGAAGTCTTCCAGACCGTGGGACTCCGATCCGACGGCGAAGAGCGCCACGACGCAGAGCGCGACGAGCAGCGGGCGGACAAGATCTCGCCCGCCGGACGCCATTGCTTCGGTCCCCGAGCTGTCGTTGCCAATCAATGGTTAGAAGCAGCTTAACTAGCAAGCTGTTACTAAAATCTTAAGCTGGTCTCAACTCTCAACTGAAGCTAATGTTCAATTCTACATGTGTAGTTAGTAGCATTGCAGTACATTTCTTTTCCCCCTTCATTGAGATCTAGAGATTCAGATTTCAGAATTTCAGATTGCGTGCATTTTTGCTAAAACTTGGAGCCGCATTTGATGGAATGTAGACAGATTACGCCAAATTGATTCACCAAATGATAGGACAAAAAGGAACTCAAAAGCAAAAAGGAGGCTCTACCGACAGATCCTAGAGTACCAAACAACTAGTCTCCCTTTCGCAACAAGCCATAAACAAACAAGTGCAATCCCAATCCCCAATTCCACAAAGCAAAAGTTCAAAGCCGTGATTTTTTCCTTGCTCTGGTTGACACATACCTTTGCAGCTTAGGAAATGCTAACGTGCGAGATGCAGAAGGCAAAACAAAAGACTTGCGAGATGAGCTCAGGCCACCATGAAGGTTCGGAGGAGCACAGCCTTTTATATTTCTAAGGTTCCTTGTAATCCCCTCCCCTCCTTGGCACGAGTATATATCGGGAGAAATGCAATGCGGGCAATGAGAGAGAGAGAGAGAGAGAGAGAGAGAGAGAGAGAGAGAGAGAGAGAGAGAGACTCGTGAGGATCTATCAATCTTATCAGCTGTACCATGTAGGGCTCATTGTTTTTGCGTGGTGAAGTGAAGGCGAAGCTAGAATGACCATGGTATGCTCCATCAGTGAAAAGAAAACAGAGCGTGAAGAAGAGAGCCAGCCCCACCCTCCACTACATTAGGTGGGCAAGTGAGGCTTCACTAACCTTTCTTGGTTTGCTTCGAGCTAGTACGAGTCGTCCACTACTAACTCACCCGTGCCGAGATGCTGTACTGTACTCGTCTTGGTCTCGTTCGAGCTCTCTCCTCCTCAGTTTAGCACCCTTCACAAGGCGTAATTCACGGACAAGTTAGCGATCAGACGAGAGAGAGAGAGACAGAGTCTTTGGTTAATTAGCTCATGCGTCGTCTGCTTCTTCTTGGCAGGCCATCACGCTTTCTTAGCGTTTGTCCGTCCAGTCACGCAACTCAATTCATTGTTGAGATCTACACACATGCAGCGACAGTGCCTGGTTGTTTCCTTGTTGGATCAACAATAGAAGAAACAAAATTATCTTATTTCTTTTCGAGTACTAGTGTACTGCTACACATAGAATCCACATGCATGATCACCGTGTATAGGGCTCATGTGACGATCGTTTTAACCAGTCAAGACTAGTATATTGCCCGTGCTAACGCTACGGCGATATTTGGTAATACAATTGAAAATAAGCAAAAGGTGTTATGTGTTTTTTTGGTAATAAAGTGTAGTAAGATGTGCACAAAAGATCTGAGTTATTATATTGTTGATTACACAAGTAAATGCATAAAGTAACATAAGAACTGTTTATCATTAAAATCCATCTAATCTCTTATACGTTTTAGGATTTCCCGTATAACTTCAGGAATGTTGTCTTTCGATTCATTCTCATTGTAGTTCAATAGGCTCATGAGAAACTTAGCCCTCAACAGCTTTCCATCCTATACATGCATTATTATGGACCATCATCAGAAAATATTAATTACTGCCCCAGATGAATACTTCAATACTCGGAGAAAAACTTTGTTTGCCTCGCCTTTTGATGATTGTTTAGCTGCATGAAGTTGAAACTGTTTAGCAGATGTTATAAGCATATGTTATTTATAATCAATCAATCACTACCTTGTTTCTTTTTGCCTGCTGTAGCTTCTTTCTCAGCCTTGATCTTTTCGTTAGCAATTGCTGAAATGGATGTAGTTTATTTGCGATAAGCTCTGCATATTCTGCAAAGTCACTCTCAGACTTTGGGATAAATGTATCTAGTGACTTTGCGATACAGAACTATAACAGTGATCCATACATAGAGATACTGCTTTATGCAAGCCCATAGCATGACTGCAAGGTCAACATTGAGCAAGCATAAAGTAAACCGTATTTTAAGGCACAAAACAGGCTATGTCACAGAGAAGATAGCATACATTCCTCCAATCTGGGGCTGGAAAATGATTTCTGCTGTCTTGAACCTTTATTCTGGTAGAGTGAACGACCCTTCACCATCCACCTCACAGGAAGCTCGTGTGTCTTTACGTAGTTCAGTTCCATAATCAGCTGCTACGTAACAAAGTTTCTTTACATATGGAATAAAAAAGAGATAGAGTCATGTGTCAGATATCATCTCCAATACGTGATGTTCATAGTTAAATAGTTCCAAGCACAGTTAGGTGAGATTTATGAGATGAATGTTAGACACACCAAAAAACATTAGATATAGTGGAATAAATATAGCTTTACCTTCTTGATGGTTCGAACGGTGTACAGTGACTCAAAAGGTGTATTTCTTCGCTGCATTTGCTCCTTCAGAAATCCAGTAAGTTTGAGGGCACCTTGCCCCACAGTTTCAACACCTATCTCATGCATCACCCTACCTTGAAACACTGTTGCAAGCAAAATACATAAGAATGATAACATCAAATGAGTATTATGGTATTTAAAGTATGGTAGTGCCATTAGATCTCATGCATGCTGATGAGTTCAAATGTCTACAAAATGTTCAACAAACCTCATATGGATGTAGTTTATTTGCGATAAGCTCTGCATATTCTGCAAAGTCACTCTCAGACTTTGGGATAAATGTATCTAGTGATTTTTCACTGCCATCCTTCTTTGCATAAATGTATCCCCAAAGATGCCTCTATTGAAGATATTGTTGTAAAAAACAAACTTTCTGTTTTTTGTTGGATAAAAACATCATAATTAAACAGGTAAAGATAAAGAAAAAGGCTACACTTGACATTTTGCTATCCAACAGCATAATTAAACTGAGCATGCACGGGCGTCCGACGACGCATGGGTGAACAACAGTTGTTATCCAACAGCAGCTCTGCTGTGCCTCCGAGCTGAGCATGCTAAAGGATGAGCACGCAGATGAGTATGACTTGGAGCAAGCTGAGTCTCGTCAGAAACATGCTTGCTACCAAAAGAAAATTAGGTATCCATAGTTAAGCTTAAACATTTAGGATCAAATTTTACAGTTCTAGAGATAATAGAACATGTAATACTGCATAATGTTTTTTTTTGACCTTACTGATTCACACATGACAAACAACATGTAGAAATGGAAAAATTTCAATGAGCTTACTTCAATTTTTTCCATCAACGATGCAGTAGTACTTGATAAAATTTTGCTTCCAGATTTTAAATAATAACTCAGAAAAATTCCAATCGATTCAGATTCACATAAGAATATAGAACAATCAATTATTCAGTACATAAAAGACACTGATTTTGATGGAGTTTTCCATATTGAAAATAACCAGTGGCATTTTCCATATTGCTAGGAAACATATGATTAAGAATTTGCCAATACGCTGCTGTACTTCTTTTTTGGGTGAGAATATACTGCTCTACTTCTGAACTCAAACTGTTTGTGATTCCATGATTGTAATTTCAGTTATCGTCTACCCTCGTAGCCCCGTTCAGCTGCTGCACCGTGCACTCCACGCCGGCAATCTCGATCTTCACGAGCTCGCAGATGGAGTTCACGTAGATGGTGGCGTGCTACCCGTTGTAAACGTACACCTTGTCGCCGGGGATGCAGGTCTTAGCGTGGCTGGTCGTCGCCTCCCACATGCGGTCAGTCATGCCGTCGCCCAGTATTTGATGCGGCAGAACAGAGCAATCAGAACACGGACGCGCGACACGAACCTACGGAGCTTTGTGAGTAAGATCAAATGCTGTAGAAGCTTAACACGCGCAGCTCATCGGGCTTCACCGTTAACATCCTCAGGAACTCCTGAACAGTCTTGACGTGGTATTGTGACAGCTTCCTGTGGAAAGCTCCTTCCTTTCCAATCTTCTCCAGCCTCCACACATCATCGCCAAGAAGAGGAGGGTATTGTTTCCTGCACACTGCATCCCCCCAAAAAAATCATGTACAGTTGTGAGCAAAGCAAAATAGAGGTATCGTAAGGACAAGAGCAGTCAGACTCGTACGTTCACCACGGTGGTCTCGGACATTGAAGGCCTCACTCATGGCCTCGCGGATTCTCGCGCCGTCGTAGCTGCCCGGCACAATGCGCACGCCGATCCGGAACTTGCGGCACCTCACCCACGACGAGTTGTCCGTGAACTGGAGGTCGTTCACGGTGAAGCACCCGTCCCGCATGGTGAGGTTGACTTCGCCGGTGAGGAGTGGGCGCTTCCCGGCACGCTCCTTCACGATACCCCTCTGGAACTCGTCCGCCGCCAAGTCCTCGCGGTCTTCCGGCGGGCAGTCACCGAAGAGCGGGACCAGCTCGATGCGCAGAGGCTGCGAGAGCGCGAACGGCAAACCGGTGTCCACTTCGACGATGATGATCTGGAGGGCGCCGCCGTTGGTGTCCTCGATCTTGTTGCCGGTGAAAATCGCGCCGGCCACAGGGAGGCGCCGGGAGGGAGGCCCCGGCCGCAGGGAGGCACCGGCTGCTCCAGGAGGAGGCGCCGGCCGCAGGGAGTAGGGGGAGGAGGCGCACGGGAGTAGGGGAAGGAGGCCTCAGGTGCAGAGCGATGGGGAGCGTCGGGTTAATTGCGATAGGCGTGATTGGGGGCACGGGTGGGGAGGAAGCAATAGGCGTGATTGGGGGCACGGTTGGGGAGGAAAGTTTGATAGGATGAATGGGTGATTGCGTCAGTGGATTTGATGAAGTGATGTGATAGAACGTCTTAGCGATTATGAGAAATAGTATTTACGTGTACGTGTTAGGGTGAGCACAAAAAAATAATCATATGGGGGCGTAATGTGTGTGGATGTAGGAAAGAATTAACTGGTGAATTATATAGGGGTAAAGATATTGGAGCTGATGATGGACGAAATCCGGCCAAAATTCAAATATCAAATTTTAAATTTGATAATTTTGAGGCCGGCAAAACCAAATTTCGGTGACTTTTTCAGGCCGGCAAAAACCGAACCGGATTGCATAATTTGTATATGTATTTTTTTTATAAATTTTTCACATCTATTCATCATAAAAGACATTATAATTCTCTATAAAAAATTTGGCGCTAAATCTGGTCCTAACAAACATAAAAATCGGTCGAATTCGTACCAGTTTCGGTCCAACAAGACGAAATCTAGTTGAGATTTCCTTAAAAATACTGTAGCAATTTAGAATTTTTTAAATTTTTTATTCTGCCGAGATTTGAAAACTCAACTCTTTTACCAAAATCTCTAACACCGACTGGTGGTAACATTGGATAGGCATGGCGAGGCAGGGAATTTAATGGGTAGATCTGGTCCAGTACTCGAAATAGCACAAAAAATGGTGGGCCTTGTCCAGGCCATGGGCCGGGGCGCCGGGCACCCCTGCATGGGGCTGACGATTAGTAGTTGGCAACTTTTGTACATCCCTACCTAATCCAATGAAATCATAAAGGTAGTCGTCATATGATACGAATCAGGACAGACCGACAGAGGGTGTGGTGACTGTCAGTACTACTGGTTAGGGTGATTGAAGGTCGTTCCTGTACGGGGTAATTAACACTATCTATCTTCAGTTCTTCACCACTGCAATCTACCGTACCTGGCTGACTGCCGACCGGGAGTGCACTGTGATCGTCGGCACTCGCATGCTCTTTTGGTGACGAGACAACACCTGTCTGTACGGGAAGCTAGTTTGGGAGGTAACGTTAATTGGGTTGGTAGATACGACAGTTTTTGTCCCGGTGTGTTCCGTGACCGTGTTTATGCTCTATCTGCGCATATATGGTGATGTCAGGTCTTCGGTCGTGTAGGGTGTGTTTGGTTACCTGCACCATCCTAAATTGTTCAGATGAGCCATCCGCGCCAAATTTCTACCGACCGAGTGGATGCAAGCTTAAGTTGTTTGGTCATTGTTTGTGCATCTCATGAGCCTGCATTAGAGAGAAGTTTCTAATTTCTCGTTTTCCATCCTCAGATGAAATGTGCACTGCATCCACCGACTGCGATGAGCGAAACCAAACATGCGTCTAATAGATACAGTTGCATCCACTCATGCGATTCAGGCACGCACCATGCAGGCAACCAAACACACCCGTAATGTATGCATGCAGGCTTAGCACGCATGCTGAAATGCTGTAGAGCAGCCCGTACTGCTGCTGCTGTTTTTGCCATGCATGATTGGCCGTTAGTTACTGCGTGGAGTGGAGGGAAATTAAGCGAGAAGTGAAAAATTACAAAAGAGCATGAAGTATATGCATACATTGATCCGACCGTATGGCCAACATCCAACATCCATATATAATTAGCTTTTGAACAACCATTGGGACGAACCAAAAATAAAACACTGACGATTGTTAGTTTGATACCATTGAGACCACAAGACAATAGTTTGGTGGTACCACTGAGACCACAAACGCGACGACCACAGATCCGGAGCCTGCGCCGCCACAACCAGTTCACTCCGCAGGCGGCGACGCCGACACCGATCGAGGCGCAACCAGACCATGACCGGCGGGCCATCCGCCGTACGGACAGGACCAGGCGCGCCAGCTCGACGAGTAGACGACGCGCACTTTCCTGTCGGCGGGGAGGCGGAGGGCGCGTCGGTCGGCGAACAGCGGCGTCGTGGAGGGAGCTACAGCACAGGGCGGGCTGACTTGTCGACTTCAAGGAAAAGGCGGCTGCTCTCTGAGTGTGGGCCGGCCTTCAGGTGATTGCTTCTTCTTTTTTCCGGACTCTCGTGGGCATCGCGTCCCTGGGCCGGACGCTCGTGGGTATTGCGCCCTGGGCTGGACGTACGTCCTAGCCGATAAAACGGTATTGTGAACCACCCATCGGGAGGTGCAAACAACACCTCTAGTCGTCTGGTCTCATGGGAACCTTCATTTTTTTAAATAAAATTTAGCTTCAGCACGAACAAATTTGTAAAATTAGTTCTGCCTTCGACGTCGAAAATAACGATAAGCAATATGTGTGACTTGTCACCTTCCCGTACCTCGACATCCTGTTGAAACTTCCTTACCTCATTAGGCTAGTATTAAGTGATTGTTAATTCAGTGAATAATTAAGCAAGTAATTAAGAAATAACTAATTAAGTGAGTAATTAATCAATTTAATAGCCTCCGAAGGGAGCTAGGCAGGAACCTGTCACGGCCCTCGGTGCGGTAGACCAGTGGATTCGTCCTACCGCGCTGCCATGCTTAGGGCTGGAAAATAAGCTCGTGGCTCGTGGCTCGGCTCGGGCTCGCCCGAGCCTGGCTCGGCTCACACAGGCTTGTGGCTCGGACCAAGCTCGAGCCGAGCCTACTTTTCAGGCTCGCAAAAACACCGAGCTGGCTCGGCTCGGCTCGCAAGCCAAATTGGCTCGGTGGCCCAGCCCATGCAGTGGATTTAGTATGATTAATGACTTATATTTTTAGGAAAAAGATGATGTTGAGACAATTCCATGTCCTACAAGTGTGATATAGAGCAACTAAGCAACTACTATTATTTAGTAGTAACTAGTAAGTTAATATTATTCACTGCAAATATATGAATTATTGTATAAATACTTAATTTTTTGAAAAAATATTCTGGCTCGGCGAGCCAACGAGTTTGGCCATGAGCCGACCGAGCCGAAGCCGGTTTTTGGCTCGCCTCAAGGCCGAGCCGAGCCTGCTCACCGCCACTGCATCGAAGTCAAGACAGCCGAGCCGAGCCTGCTCGGCTCGGCTGCTTCGACTCTAGCCATGCTTTGACGCGGCACGGGAGCTTGGCAACTGTGTTTTTCGTAGTAGAAAGAAAATTATTTTTACAAATTTATTTAAAATAGAGAAATTTTACGCTAGATAACTTAGGTAGTAAATAGTGGTAGTAGAAATCAAATCTAACCATCCATTTCTCAAGGGTATTTTAGGCTTTTTCTACCAATTCATCAGAGATATTTTAGACTTTTCTAATTCGTTGACAGTATAAGATTCACCGAATACCTGATGATCTTTAGAGGTTATGGCTAGATCTAAATTGATTTTAATCCACGTAAAAGAACGTGTCCGGTTGCAGAAAAGAGAAGCCTCCGTGTCTCCGGCCTCTCTGGAGCCTCGGCCTCCCGGCGGCCGCAGCGCGTACGCAAATTTCCCAAACCAAAGGAAAATAAATAAAGAAAAGTCTCCGAGCGAAATCAAGATCAGAGGCGCAGCACGAGTTTACTTCCGCGCAGTCTTTTTTGCTCCGTGTTAAAAAAGGATGCGTCCACGGCTTGTTTTTCGCGCAAAAAAAAACATTTCTTCGATGGTATCGGGAGTTGCACCGCACTCTGCGGCGGCTCCCTTGGATGGTTTCGGTTTCGGTTGCGACTTAGGGGCTCGCGTAGCAGATTTCGAGCCTGTATCGGCTTGGAATCCTTGGATCTGTTCCTTATGTTTCGATTTGATCGTAGGCTGCTCGATTACCTCGTTTGGTATTCTTAATATGTCGAATTGTTAGTACGTTTGGTCATCAGATCTCAGTTGTGGTGGGTGAATTGTACGGTACGAAGCCTCGCGCTTGGGTAGTTTGGGGGTTGCTTTGATCCAACTGAAGCCAATCTTTAGCTTATTTGGGATGCTTGGTTCAAGAGTTGCCTCTTTACATTATTTGGGATGCTCGGTTCTTTAGCTTTATAGTCTTCGATTTGTTGCAATAGTAGCGCTTGGTGATTATCTTGATCTTATTACGAGTTTTTCCTTACAGAATCTGATTACAATTTTGGAGTTTACTATTGAGTCTGCGTTAATCCAAAGTTACTCCTTTTGCAAATTAAAGGTTTCTGATTTTGTATTAACAAAATACGTGTATTGGAGTTGTTCTTCAGATTCAGTCTAGATGTGGTGAATAACTATTGTGTTGTGTGCAAATTGTAACGAAGGCTTGGCCCTCTGAGTGGCCATTGGATTCTTTTTTCCTGAGTATTCTTTTATGAAAATATGGGGTTTCTGATGCAATTTGTGCTGAAGAGTTTGATTGTTGCGTTGCAGGTATTTGTGTTTTGAATTTCCTTTTGTTGGAAGTTACTTTTCTATTTCCATCCAAAGCTAGGTGTTCTATATGTAGGTCAACATTGGCATTTTCAGATATTCAACTTTATATCCAGTGCACTGTGACCATGCATTTAATCTGTATGCTATTCTTATTCGACCTGGCGTATATTGATCTAATGGAAGAAAAGTTCGCACACATCTTTTCTGTTTTGGGCTCTCAACTGCATTTGGTTTTGTATCTTTCTGTTTGCTGTTGTGGTGAATCAGAAAACCAGATGACACCATGCAGGAATAATCAATTTCTGTATTTACATCACTCTTGCAAGATATCCTAAACATTTTCGATGTTCTAGACTCAACTGGATGTCTTTTCCAGTTCTGTGGCCTTTGATAATAAAATCCTGCATTCTTCCGCATATGTGTTGTTAAGAAGTCAGATTGCATCACCTTCGTTGTCAAGTTGAAACAAGTTTTGCTACACTCGTTTCAGAGAAAATTGAACTGCACACATCTGTTTTCTTATTTATTTGAGATTCTAGCATATGCTTTAAGAACTTAAGAAAGCACTTTCCAGATTTTGCTGAAGAATCACAATTTTAACTTTGGCTTCATGATATTTCATGTCGATCAGCACCGTTTCAGAAATGCATGCACCCTTCCAAAGGGTAGCTAGGAATCTGTCGAAATTTGGGCATGTGCCATTCCCTTCGCGCTTCAGGGATGCGTGTTTTAAAATATTGGATTTTTGGTACGTCGTACATGTTAGCGTGGTGTAGATTTTCAGAGCTTTGTCGAAGAAAATGACTGTTCCTTTTGTTTTGTTTTCTGTCTGCTACTTTTCTTGAGACTCACTTTGTTTTGCTTAGCCAATGACCAGTGACTAGTACTCCGGGTCCGGGTACCATTCAATGTTCTCTAAGTACAATGTCAACTTGCACATTTCCTATGCCTATCGACTTATACTTTGTCTGAATCATTGCTATTATTTTAGGAGGAACATAAGCAAAAAAAAAATATCCTGCACCCTAGATCTTTATTTCTTTATGCGCTAAACTATTGATATATCTGACAAGCGATGCAGAGGCCACATGCTGCAGGCTTATCAAGAATTGAAATTGCAGTGTTCATGTTTTGTTCTTGCCCAGCCAGCTTCCTCCCTGCTTCCTATGTCTGCCTTCCTGCCCAAATTGATCCCAGTTTTTTCTTTTCTTTGGCTGATTTCTACCGATCATTGGAACAGTGGATCATGATCTGCTCCGGAATCTGCTTGGATATATGATGTGATCGCCGGGCTTGTTTATTTGCTTGCGATGGGTCAAATAGCGTTTTTGTTGGACTTGAAAAAAATACAAGTCTTTTTCACAGTCCTGATGGGAGAGGTTGGCAAATCTTGTTCTTGAAGTCTTACTATGTCTCTATGCGTCGGCACCATTTTTTTCCCTTGTGAAATATAGGTGCGTTGGCATCTATACATGTCATTTTTTTACTTGTGATATTTACGTGCAAGAAGTGACTAGCTTCACCGTCGAGGGTCTCTTAAATGAAAGACTCTAGAAAACTAGAATAGGAAAAACATACGAAAAGGATGTCATGTCTCTTCCAATGAAATGAAAATGCAGAAATTGTTCGAAAGAGATGTTTGGATGCTCCGTTGGAAAAATGCAGAAATTTTAGAGGAAAATGCCTCTTGGAAGGGAGGGAAGAGGAGAGAGAGAAAAAAAAACATTGTGCTTTGGACGTCTCAAAGGAATTTTTATCACGAGGTTTGAGCAAATGTTTTGCATCCTCCAAAATACGGAGGAAAAGAAGTAATCCTATAGGAATTCTCAAGACAAATCTTATATTCCAAAAGATCACATAGGAAATTTTTCCATAGGAATACAATCCTACCAAATTCCTCAAAAAGATCCCTTTGTTCCGAAGAAGCCCCAAACGAAATCTGCCTGTTTCTCAATCATCCAAATCGATTGATGACATTCCAACGCCCACCACTACACAATGTTCATATACGACAGAATGGTTGGCGCTTTCTTTTTAGTCCTGACTTCTGCTACAGTGCTACGCATGGAAAAGGTCCGTCGACGGAAACGGAAATGCTATGGGACGATTCGTGCCTCCTGAAGGAACATTCGTGCACTGTTTTCTTTTCCTGGCAACATGTCAAAAAGACAGGAAAAGCTCACCACTGGGAAGCCTTCCTTCTTGAACCAGCGATCTCGTTCTCAAACCAAACACATTTGGCACGAAAGGAAGGCGAGGAGGAGGTGCGGACCAAAACCTAATGGTGATCAGTGGTGACAGTGATGAGCCATTCATGTGAGCATGATGAGCAAGGCAAAGGCTCAGTGCCTCAGACCATTATCATCAGCATTCAGCACACAATGGGAACAGGGCCATGTGTTTCTCCATCCTCCAAGCATGTGACCCACCAGTCACCACCACCTCCCACCCAATGGAATGTGATTGGACTCTCTCTCTCTCTCCCCCTCCCTCTCTCTCATCCACCACCCTCAAACCTAGACCTGGGAGTTGGGCCGGGCCGGCCCGGCCAGGGCATGACAGGCTTCGGGCCATCGCGAGTCGGCCCTACCGCACTGAAGGTGAACGGCCGGCCGAGACGTTTCACAGAGCCCGACCGGAAGCACTGTGGTCGAAGTCGAGCTGGGCCGGCCTGGGCCCGGTCCTGAACCAACTACAAGCGCTCGGAATAATTTTTGTGCTATCTGTTGTACTCGTGCTTCATTTTTTGGTTTCTTTTAATGTTTGGAATGGCAAGATATTTGATATAGTGATATTAAATAACTATTTCTATCATTTGCATGTGTGCTCACATAAAATGATCAGCTCTTGTCACAGCTCATGAGTCTCTGGGCCGCCACGGCCCGTCCCGAACCCAACCCATGTAGTCGGGTCGGGCCGTGCTGCCCAACGGGCCTCATTTCCAGGCTCGGTCCGAACCCATTCGAACCGTGCCCCGGCTTGGACCGTGCCGGACCGACCGGGCCTTAGGCCGCCCGGAAAAGCCTGGCCATGTCCCAGCTCTACTCAAACCACCGCTCTCTCCAGTTCAGTCCCCACTTTTCAGGAGGGAAAGCAACAATTTAGCTGTGTCAGGGGCCCCACCGCACAGAAGGAAGAACCATCATGCATTGCAATTTTTTCCTCGGTGGAGAATTGTCGACTTTTAAAACCTAGCTTTGCTTTGGATGTAGCTACTGTAAAGTGTAAACTGGTCCTGATCACTCGTTCCTTACCGAATAAGTTAGTAACTTACTGCTGCTGCAAGTACATAGCTTGGTTAAAGACTTAAGATATTTTTTTTTAAAAAAAAAGGTTTGCCCTACCCAATCCTATATACAAATACAAGTACTGCAATAACCAAAGTAAACATCTCATTGTAGATTTGCAGTGACTGTGCCACTGTCGATGTTTTGCATCGTCTTCCACCTGTACTGCTGTACATCCCCCTGTAATTTCTAGGAGGTGCTTGCCTTTTTTTTCTTCTATTTTTACACATCTGACACACACTAACTGATACAGTTGCCTCACCACAATAAAAGGATCACTTGTTTTTAACAGTGTCGTTAACGCATCACACATCAACTATGTACTCTATGCTGCAGCAGTGCGTCAACTTTACCCAAATCTACGTCATATATTCAACACAACCTCTACTATTAGTGTACACGTCAGCAAATACGGTGAGGAGACATCTGACTAGCTGAGTGCTGTGCTCCAGTAGAGCTTGCTCCACAATAGTTACTCTATTTTTTTCCTCCTCCTTTTTTGGCTGCACTTTTGTCTCTCTTGTGCTCTCCAAGAAACTAATCCATCGTCCAGCCATCCAAGAAATCAATCATACCTCCCAAAAGAACAAAGCGATCCGCTCGATAGACCTTATCCTTGCTGCCGTGTTATCCCATCGGTTCTTGCGAGCAAAATTCGTTGCGAGATTTTACGGGGAAAGATGCAAGAAAGCGGCAATCTTTGAAGCAAAGATCCCACCTTTCTTGCTCTTCCTGGATCCAACAAAGGCAGCATTTGATTGCTTGTGGTTTCCCTTGGCCGAGTTTGTTCCAGTACAGGTAAGTTGGTTGCAACTTGATTTATCCTTTTTACCATGTTGTTTTCTTGAGATCTTGTGGGATTTGGGCTAGTGCAGTGTGCTTGTTCTTGATTCGGATCTTGGTTTCAGCAGTGGTGGAGGAGTATTGGAGATGGTGAAATGCCGCTTCTTCCTTGGTAAGTATCTATTTCTTTGCAGATTTGGATCTGCAAGAAAAGAGATGATTTTTTTTTTATCAAATTACTCGTTCTAATTTAGTAGCTCTACCTCTTGAATCTAAAGTTTTGTTTGTTTAATTTTAGGTTCCGAATGCTTGTTCTGTAGACCAAATGAGACTTGCAAGAGCTAAAAGCTGCCAAAGAGTGATGTTACAGATGAGGCTACTTGTGTTGACTGTTGTAAGCATTGTGTTTGCCAACTTGCAATTCTTGAAAGCTCACGGAAGGGAATTGCTTCTGAGCTGTGGCTCAAACGCGACTGTGGATGCTGACGGCCGGAGATGGATCGGCGACATGATCCCTGGGCAGAATTATACTTTAAGCAGCCCTGGGATTGCTGCATCGTTGGCTGGGAATAGCAACGCCCATGAAATCTTCGGACCGGTGTACCATTCCGCACGTTTCTTTACCACAGCATCTTGGTATGACTTCAATGTGCTTCCAGGATACTACTGTGTCAGGCTGCATTTCTTCCCTTCCACATTCGGGAATTTCAGTGCAAACAGTTCATTGTTTGATGTCACTGCAAATTATTTCAAGCTGGTTTCAAAATTTAATGTGTCAGAGGAGATTGCTTGGCGAAGCTCCGTGAGCAATTCAGCCGTTAGTGCAGTTGTCAAGGAGTATTTTCTTGTAGTTGATGCTCATGGCCTGCAGGTCGAGTTTGATCCAAGCCTTGGGTCATTTGCCTTTGTGAATGCCATTGAGGTGATGCTCACTCCAGATAATTTGTTCAACGGGACAGTGAACAAAGTTGGTGGTGTCGATGCACAGCTTCCTCTTGGCTTAAGCAACCGAGGTATTGAGACAATGCACCGGCTGAATGTTGGAGGGCCTGCACTTAGATCTTCCAGTGATCAGTATCTTCATAGACCATGGTACACCGATGAAGCATTCATGTTTTCTGCAAACGCTGCTCTGACTGTGTCCAACACTTCAAGCATAAGGTATATCTCAAGCAACGACTCAATTGCTCCCATTGATGTCTATGAGACTGCAAGAATAATGAGCAACAGCATGGTTGTGGACAAGCGGTTCAATGTGTCATGGCGATTCTATGTCCACCCCAACTTTGATTACTTGGTCCGCCTTCATTTCTGTGAGCTTGTCTATGACAAGCCCAGCCAGAGGATCTTCAAGATCTACATCAACAACAAGACAGCTGCTGAAAACTATGATGTGTATGTCAGGGCCGGGGGTATTAACAAAGCATATCATGAAGACTACTTCGACAACTTGCCGCAGCAGGTAGACTCGCTTTGGCTTCAGCTAGGCCCTGACTCCATGACCAGTGCTTCAGGTACCGATGCACTTCTGAATGGTTTGGAGATATTCAAGCTCAGCAGGAATGGCAACCTCGCTTATGTGCTTGGTCGTATTGACACGGGCAACCCAAGGGGGTCTTCCAAGGATAGCAGGAGGAGAAGTTTATGGGAAGAAGTTGGTATTGGCTCAGCTTCTTTTGTGACGCTTACAAGTGTTGTTATATTCTCATGGTGCTATGTAAGAAGGAAGCGAAAAGCTGTTGACAAGGAGGAGGCTCCTCCCGGTTGGCACCCGCTGGTCCTTCACGAGGCTATGAAAAGCACTACAGATGCCCGCGCAGCCAGTAAATCACCCTTGACACGCAATTCATCTCCCATCGGTCATAGGATGGGCAGAAGATTCAGCATTGCAGAGATTAAGGCTGCCACAAGGAACTTTGATGAGTCCTTGGTCATTGGTACGGGAGGTTTTGGTAAGGTTTACAAGGGTGACGTTGATGAGGGCACTACAGTGGCAATCAAGCGTGCAAATCCATTATGCGGCCACGGCCTGAAAGAATTTGAAACAGAGATTGAGATGCTCTCCAAGCTTAGGCACCGGCACCTGGTTGCAATGATTGGCTATTGTGAAGAGCAGAAGGAGATGATTCTGGTCTATGAATACATGGCCAAGGGAACATTGCGAAGCCATCTCTATGGAAGTGGCCTCCCACCTCTGACATGGAAGCAACGGGTTGATGCGTGCATTGGTGCAGCCCATGGGCTTCACTACCTCCACACTGGAGCAGAGCGAGGTATAATCCATAGGGATGTAAAGACTAATAACATCCTGTTGGGTGAGAACTTCGTTGCAAAAATAGCGGACTTTGGGTTGTCGAAAACTGGACCAACACTTGAC
Source organism: Rhipidocladum racemiflorum (assembly GCA_036346355.1). Taxonomy (NCBI): domain Eukaryota; kingdom Viridiplantae; phylum Streptophyta; class Magnoliopsida; order Poales; family Poaceae; genus Rhipidocladum; species Rhipidocladum racemiflorum. The sequence continues at coordinate 6,418,044 of CM070575.1, forward strand.
CAGACCCATGTTAGTACAGCAGTCAAGGGAAGCTTTGGTTACCTTGATCCTGAGTACTTCCGGAGGCAGCAACTGACACAGAAATCCGATGTGTATTCTTTTGGAGTGGTACTCTTTGAAGTCGCTTGTGCCAGGCCAGTCATAGACCCCACATTGCCCAAGGATCAAATCAACTTGGCAGAATGGGCGATGAGATGGCAGCGCCAGCGTTCGCTGGAAGCAATAGTGGATCCACAGCTGGATGGTGACTACTCATCAGAGTCCGTGAAGAAGTTTGGTGAGATCGCGGAGAGGTGTCTTGCTGATGATGGGAGAAGCAGGCCAACAATGGGTGAGGTTTTGTGGCACCTTGAGTATGTGCTGCAGCTCCATGAAGCTTACAAACGCAATGTGGATTGTGAATCATTTGGAAGCAGTGAATTGGGATTTGCTGATATGTCTTTTAGCCTGCCTCACATCAGAGAGGGAGAAGAGGAACTTCACTCTAAGCCATCAAGTATCAGAGAGGAACCAGACACTTGAGGATTTATGACATCTGGTATAACCCACTGAAATATCTTGATTGCATTGTAGCCTTGGTTTTGATGTAAAATTGTGTTATATCGTTTATGTAGTTTCTTTAGATGTGTCATTTGCTTATTCTTTTAGGCGTTTTCCTGCTTAACAAGTGTACAATAATAGGATTTTTGTAGATTACCAAACAAAAAAAACACAGAAGTGTCAAGTTTTTCCTTGACATCCTGCTGTATCATGCTATTTGTTTAACCACGGGGTTTCATGTAGTTCTGCCTGTGTGACCTATATAAAATCGTACCAATATTATAACGCTACCTTTCAACTTATAATATATATTATGGACCTGGTATATTTATATGCAAATTCTTTTGTTGTCATTCCTGCATTAAAATGCAAAGTTGATCCATTGCTGTAATCTGGATACTCACCTATTGTTGTCAGTTGGTGTTCTTTCTCATGATTCCAATTGCATTTATTTGGATACTAGAACTTGTTTCTTCGATAATGGCTTGCAAAGTTGCAATGGCTAATGCTGCATTGTGATGTACCCGAATCCGAATGCATTCAGAAGGTGTTAGAACAGTTCCAGATCAATGTTTGTACTTCTGAAATGACCAAAGGTATAGCTTTCACCATTTTGCTTACTGTGTGATACATGTATGGCATTGCTGGTAGTCCTAGAAGGAAAGAGCTGCAGACGAGGCTCGCCTGAGACGACCACGGTGGCGCACGCCGCCCAGTGCGTCGTGACGACGGCAACCACACCGTCAGCACCTGGGCGCTGAGCATCGCGCGCGCGGGTGAGTGTCGGCTGTCGTGTTCCCTCCCTGTGACTGATTACAGCGACGCTACTCCAATCCAGCGGGAATGTGGTCCAGTGCCACCATGAGAATAGATCCAGCTTGTAAGTTTGTAAGGGACACAGTCTTTCAGGTCATAGAGCCTCTGGGAATTGGGAGTACGCTCAACTCAACCGGGACCATTGGGATGTGGTATAGGTTACTGATCTCGTCTGCAATGCAATCTCTCGTGCGCCGGCCAGACGTACACGAATCACATGTGCCTCAGTGCCCGGGAGATGGCTCTCTCTCTCTCCCTCTCCCTCTCTCTCTCTCGCTCTCTCTCTCTCTCTCTCACACACACACACACACACACACACACACACACCTGTTACACAATCAGGGTCTGGTGGTTCGGCATGTACTGGAACCACATGCCGGAAGGCAAGCTAGAGAGCTGTTATCTAAACTAGTTTGGGTTGGTGTCAACCTCTGAAAGAGTTACAGACTTAAAGGTTGGTCCGATTCAGTTTTGTTTTGCTGTTTTGTTTCAGTTTCCAGTTTGCCGGATTGCAAATAGGATTGTACCCGGTACAAACTCCATCTGTATTTAGTTGAGTCGGTTAATATTAGGAAGTCCATATTATTGTCCATAGATGCATGTAATCTCTAGCCTATATAAGTAATGAAGGAAAAATGAAAAGCTGCGGTGGTTTTGGCAGCACAAAATCATTTTTCGTGTGTTCGTCAGATTTTAGATTGCTCGGTTCTTGTTCTTCTCTCTGTTCTAGTCTCTGTTCTTGTCTCTGCTGCATTTTTTTTGCTCAAGAGCTGAGGAACTTCTTTCATCTCAAGATGAGGGCTTGCGTGCGTGCTCAAGGGGTCTGGAAGGCTATCGAGCCAAAGGATCCAGAGGCACAAGTGGATGAAAGGAAGGACGAGATGGCCATGGCTGCCATCTACCAGGCGATTCCCGAAGATGTATTGCTGATGTTGGCAGAGAAGGAGACGGCAAAGGAAGCGTGGCAAACACTCAAGACCATGTACCTCGTGCACCGCGGTGCCAAACGCGTCAAGAAGGCGAAGTCACAAACTCTAAAGGCTGAGTGTAAGGACCCTAAAATTCAAAACCAATTAACTACCGTATTAGGAGTCCAATTAACAGAAAGGCATTCAATTAGAATGGATATGAAATCAGTATGATTAAGTATGCAAAATGACTAGTGTTGCAATAGAATAAAAGAAAGACATCAATGCCCTTGTCTATCCATTAGAGCTCAGGGGTAGAGAAGTAAATTGGCACTCGGTAAAGGGATAAGAGCTGATTCACAGTGAGGATTCACCGCACTTCCCCTCATTTCACCGCAACCAAGCCAGCCGGTCCCCATCGCCCCCTTTCCAGCCGAGTGAGCAAGAGGAGAGCAAGAACCCATCGAAGGCCAAAGGAGGAAGAAGAGCCGGCCAAGGGGAGCCACCGGTCTGAAGCAGATCGGCCACCTCCAATCCCTAGCCAAACCCTAAACGAGCCAAGAGAATGCGAGAAGGATCGAGCAGGAGGCCAAACAAGGAGCTTAAGGCCTGCTACCTCTTCCCCCAACTCTTCTTCCACATCAAATCAACCGAACCAGGTGCACGAGTAACCAGTAGCAGTAGCAACTAGCAACTAGTCATAGAGTAAAATGTAGCTTATAGAATGAGTAGATCCAGTAGAGACAAGACTAGATCGGGTAGCATAGAGAGTAGATCAGGCTTTCCCGTAAGGTCTCAGTAGGGGAGTTCCCTAGGGGCACGTGTGATTTGTCCCGACTGTTCCCAAGCCCTCATCGGAGAGCCGGCCAGCCTAGGTCATCGCAAGCCCAAGATCATCATTGACCTAACCTCACCGTAGAATACCTTTAATTGAAGTTCAAACCAAGCAACCAGTAGATCGGCCAACCGAAGCCTAGATCCAAACATAAGACAGTAAGAAACCGAGTTCCAGCAAGCAACCAATCCCTAGAATCAAACCAACAAAGCGGAGATCCTCCCAAAATCCATCAAAAACACCCGAACCATAAAGCCAAGTAGCAATAGAAGGGAGCCAGTAGGGAGGTGCAGCAGGAGAGGGAGCCCTCAGTGGCCGGACGGAGGCGAAGGAACCGGCGTCGGGCAGGACTAGGAGTAGAGGGCAGAATCACCAGAGAGAGGGGAGGAGGCGTCGGGTCGGCAGAGAGGAGGAGGCATCGGGTAGACCGGGGAAGGATGAGGGGAAGGTGAAGCCGAAGGCTTCGGCTGAGTGAGAAAGAAAGAAAAAGAGAGGAAGGGAGCAGGATTGGGCCGAAGGCCCATTCGGCCGAAGAACAAAAGAGAAAGAAATAAAGAGAGAGAAAAGAAAGAAAAGAGAAAAAGGAAAAGGAAAGAAGAGGGAAAAAAAGAGAAGAGAAAAATAAGAAAAGGGGAGAAAAGATGAGTTAGGGGCTAAACTGTAGGCGTAGTTGAATGAGTAAATTAAATTAAGCTTTAGCAACATCTCTAATTATTGTTGTCACTAAGTGGTTGGATACCATCAATCAGATTCAAAATCTAAGTAATAGCAAAATTAATAATCTGTAATATTTTCAGGACTGGACCTGAATCAACCAGACCAAAACCAACCTTTGAGCGAGGACGTACCTTCCAGTACTATACCAAACAAGTTTCTTTGATCATGAGTTTACTAAATATTTTCGTATTATAAATGTCATCCTTGCATTGGAAAATATGTATTATAAATGAAATGATGAAACTTGGGCAATCTGAAACTCGATCACATAATGGTTGGATGGAAGAGGTGATAAATGGTATTGGACATATTGGTGGGTAGAGGACGCCGATGAGAAGGATTATAGGCCGGTGGGGTCATCTACATAGGTTATTATATAAGGTCAAACAATCAAACACTTGGGTAATGAGCCTTAAATTAGTATCACCATAGTGTGAAAATTCATCAGAAAAGGTTGTCCTAGGAAGGTATTGATATCTCCACCATGGGTAAGTTAAGGGGCGCGTCTCTGGGATATGCCGGTAAGCCCAGAGGACTGAGGCCAATTGGATGGCGGTATATTTGAAGCCAGTGGGTTACTGGCATTGGAACCAGAGTAACAACTGTATTTGTGAGTAGTGAGCAGCCTGGGTAGGTGTCCCAAACTCGAGTGCAGGGGTGGAGATTTAATACCAGATTAGTGGTAAATGTTCTGGGGCATCATAATGTCACTATGGGTAAAGTGGTGCAAACATGCGCAAGGTAAAATCATGAATTCGTGCCAGTCTCTTGGATTAAAGACTACAGAAGCTAAATCTGTCTCATATATAGTGTTAGTAGTGTCTTTAGAAAGTTAAAATGAACAAATTTTAAGGAAAAACTTAATTTCAGTAAAAACTTAGTTTGAGGGAAGATGGTCATTTGGTGGATTACAGTGATAATGAGAGAAAAATTCATATAATGCATTTGCCACTATTAATACTTCTTGAGTACTCCGTACTCACTCTTGCTTAAACCCCCCCTTTTGCTTAGAAGGTGAGTCCTATGGATACGCGTCGGAGCCAAGGGGTGAGGATCATTCGCAGAATCAGGACCTTCAGGAGGCAGACTACTACTACTACTACTATCTACAGGAGGGCTAGGGTGTCTAGTGGACCGTCTCCGGGTGGATCGTTCCCTAGGGGACCGATGCCTTGTCCTGAGAGGTCCTCGGGGTAATCAAGATGTATTATACTTTTATTGTATCGGTCGGTTGTATAATTAACTTTTTGGACTTACAGCCCTGCGTGGCATGATGGTATGTAATAAAGATATGAATCAGTCTCTAATTATTGTTCCGATGTAACATTCTGAATACAGTGTAGTAGCTGATAAAGTATTGGAATGCCCAATATTTTGTTAGACACTATGCCGAGATCCGAGTAATTATCTCAGCGTAATAGCAGTATAGCTGCTAATTACCTGGGCTAATTGTGTGGATCGTCACACTGAGTTTGAAGTCATCCGCATGGAGAAGACCGAGACAATGGATGACTTTGCGATGAGATTGATAGCAATACAAATTCGTGGTCTTGGATAGACTCTGGAGGAGTCAGTCGTCATGGAAAAGATTTTGTGCGCTGCACTGTCAAGGATGGTCTTGTTGGAGATAACTCAAATATCTCTAACACCATATCTGTTGGTTTTATTCCTAATTTGTTAGGAGTTATATCTTCTACAATTCGAACTCTTTGGCCGACAGTGGCAGCAACATGTACAGAGGCGGGCAGAGGGTTGGGCAACAGCTGGGCTCAGAGCGGCGATCGGAGCTGGAGTATCTCCCCCTGAGGTGCCAGATCCAAGAGGCCCACTTCCATGCCCTGAATGCTACAATGGCCCGGTGGCATAACCTACTCATTCTTGGCATCTCCCCTGATTCATCCATTGGTTACCCGGACTGCTAGGACGTTATGGCGACCATATCGTAGCTACTCTCTAGGGACGTGTAGAGTGGTATAGACACTTTTATATTATTTATAGATAGATTTAAAGATAACTTATACAATGAGTTATATATATATAGTCGACTGCAATAACTTTTTATATAATTAATAGACTATTTATACAATGGTACAAATAGTCTAAAGCCATTTATAAGACCGTCTGTTAAATAGCAGACAATATTTTTCTCTCTCCTCTTTTTTTTCACATCACCTGAAATCATACGTGACGTTAGCTTATAGACAGCTGACGTGTACCATTGTACATGCTTTTAGCATCTTATCCTTTACTCCCTTCATTTTTTTTTACTTTTTATAAAAACCCATCTACGTCTTAAAGTTCATATCAAAAACACATTTAGATGATTTGGGTGGTTACAAATCTACCCTCAAAGACTGATTTACTCGTTGAAGCTTATATATGGCACTCGTGTGGCAATTCTACTAGACTGGTCTCGTGGACTATGAGCAAAGAAAATATGCCATTGCAAGTAGGGCGCACGAGTCAAGAGCTAGAGAACGAAGCGCCACACAAGAGCGAGAGAGCGGGGCGGCAATGAAAAAGAACAATTAGGGGCGATCGTCGACATTGCAGCTGTGCTGGAGGAGAGCGGGGGGCAATGAAAAAGAACAATTAGGCATAATCTCTAGTCAGCGGTTCTTTGACTTCTATGAGCTTCCTCGAGTAAATTGGCTATTTGGACGGTTAGGGTGGAATTTGTAACCACATAAAACTTGCGAATGCAGTTTTAACCGCTTAAAATTTCCCCAGTCGGTTTTTACAATCCACCTTAATGTTCTAGTTCGCTCGTTCGTATCCCTGTTGGATACAATCGTAGTCCTTTTCGGTTGAGGGTTGGACACAATCATGCAAAGACTGTTGTCTAGAGATGGCAACGGGGACCCGAAACTCGACGGATATTTACTCTATTAGGGACCGAGTATGGACTATTTTTCATACCCGTGGGTCTACTAACGGGCAAAATTTAGTACCAGCGGGTAGAGCGGGTACGGATCCGTTCTACTATTACCCGTACCCGTTCATCCGTGAGTCTGATCCACTGATAATTTGGCCCAACCTGCAGTACGGCAGCATCCCACGACTCCACGAGGCGGCCCATAAACAATCTAAAGTTCTAAACAATAATTGTGTTGAATAGTTCCCTGCGGCTTCGCTCAATCGTTCTCCATGGCTTCTGTCAATTGTTGCTATGTCAGTTGAATGTTCATGCAAAGTGATATGTCAGTTGAATCATGAATGTTCACGCTGTAATGCAAAGGGATATGTCAGTTGAATGCAAAGTGACGTATCTTTGGAGTGATATGTCTGATGTCTCGCTTCAGTTCTTCATTGTGGTCTGAATGCCCTTCACCATGCAAAGTGATTATCTGAACTCTGAAGCACACCGGCTGGACAAGGTCTCCACTCTCCACGTTTAGATTACGGGTGTGGGTTACCCGTGGGTACCCGGTACCCGCACGGGTATGGGTACGGGTAAATTTTGTACCCGCGTGCGGGTATGGGTATTGTAGCGGGTGAATTTTACGAACACGGGTATGGATACGGAGTAGTGATACCTGTTGGGTATATACCTGTTGCTATTCCAACTGTTGAGGCGTGTTTCATCCTTTTTTTCGAGTGGAATGCGTGTTCCGTCGTTACCACTAGCAACAGGCTCTGGTTAGGATTCTGATTATGGGATGGGCCGTGGGAATCCGGCTGTTGTGTTTCTCTATGGGCCAGGCTCTTAGCACTTTTGGACGGAAATTAGGCAGGCCATGGTCTTCGCTCTACAGTGGATACCCCTAATAAAATTATAATATTATAAAAATACCTTTTGAAGCAAATCTAAACCCATGATTTTTATGTATCTAATTTAAATAATTAAAAACATATTGATAGTCAAAATTTTAAAAATTTAACTGCACATATGTCCAAAACGATAACTATTTGTGGTCGGAGAGAATATACACCAAGAAGATACATTATTTACAAAGTATTTAATGAAATTAGATCATATTTATTCTCTGATAGAATGAGTAGCCACCTCTCGTACAATAGCAGAGGACAAGGATAGTGAGCCCCGTTCGGTAGCGATTCAGCTCCTGTGCCTCCCTGATTCTGCTCCAACTCCTCCGGATTGTGATCTTTTGAAGAATCAGGAGCTTGAAAGAAAAGTGTTCGGTTGCTAGTAGAGGAGCTCCAGATTCGGCTATAACTTGGCAATGGCCCTAGAGGAAGGGATGGCAGCACTCCAAGTGAGGAATGCGATGCTTCAGGCAGCGCAAGGTCGAGCCAGCGCTCCAGGCGAGTTCGAAGCGTCCGGCAGTGCTCCAGGAGGCGCGGTGTCGAGGCGACGGCATGGGTAGAGATGAAAACAAGACTGGAAATATCCGTCCGATCCGATCCCAAATCTGCTTAAAACCCAATCCGTATCCCGAATATAGCTAATTTGGTCGGATCCGGATATTTTATCCGGATACGGATTCGGAGTCTTTAGTATCCGGCGGATACACTATCGGATTCGGATATTCAGATATTTTCTATTCGGATCAGATAATCGGATATTTCCTATTCGGATATCAGCAACATCCAGCCAATTTCGTAATTTTTTTTCTTCAATATTAGCCCATTTTTATTGGCAATTAGATGTTTCTATTGATCCTAAAGTGGCATATTCTTTCTACGAGCTCTATTAGGTTTGATTGATACATAATTTACTACTATAGTTATGTACTCGTACGGTTTAATTCAACATATATTACTTTATATATGCGTGCATTATCCGTATATCTTTATCCATTTCCGACCCAAATCCGTCACATAACCGGCTAGCCCGTATCCGTATCCCGAATAACCTGAATTCGTATCCGTATCCGGCTAGCCCATATCTGATTCCGAATCAGAAAAAATAGAAGTTAGGATACGGGAAGAGCAATATCCGCCCGTATCCGACCCGTTTTCATCCTTAGGTATGGGGTTGAGATGGCGGGGACAAGAGCGGGGTCGAGGCGACGCCGTCGAGGACCTAACGGATTCTGCTCTGAACGATTGAGAGTTGAGAGGCATTCGGTTGAGCTCCGAATCCTCGGAACAAAGATTCAGGAGCCGAAGCTTCCCCAATTTATGTTGGTCATGTGTACGAAGTACAGCGGAGCGATGGCTGGCTGCTAGCTTTGCCCTCCCTCGAGCAGTACGAGCAGTATCACGTCTACCTATAGTTTAATTCCATTAAATATTATTTAAATAATATGTTTCTATATGTGTACGAACTGAACTTATATTACAGGACAGACGAAGTGGTATTAAACCAATATAATATGTAAACTTTCAAGATCTTAGTATTGGTTAGAGTTTAATGGTTACTCCACTAACTAGAAATAAGAGATTTTAACAGCAGATCACCTTGAAATATAACCAGGAAAGTGGACAGCTGAAAGTAAACCATAAATAGTAGAGCAACATCCAAAATTAACACTTAGCAGAACTACTGAACTCACTTTTAACAGTGCTCCATGAAATCGTACAACACAACAGTCAACAGAATATGCACACACCACTAGCAGGGTTCCTAATATCGACGATAATCGATTATCGTGATATCGCCGGCGGCCGAAATGCAATACCGAGCGGTAAACCGAAAAAACTCAAAAAAAAATTTCAAAAAATTCAAAAATTCAAAAAAAATTATATGACGCAAATATCGCGATTATCGCCACATATCGAGCGATTATCGCTACAAAAGTCGACCGCACAAAAAAACTCAACATGGATGTCGATTTTCCACCGATAATCGTCGATTTTCCACGTTTTTGATTTTTTTTTTCAAAAAAAATCTGATTTTTGAATTTATGCGATTTTTTGCGATTTTCGACCGATTTTCGGCTCGATTTTTGCGATTATCAAAAATCACTGTTCATGCGAAAATCGCACACATCGATAATGGGAACCCTGGCCACTAGTAATGGTCCATAACAAGAACTATCCATATACCGTTCTTATTGCATAAAACTGCAACTCGCTCAAATATGATCTTACAAAGGCATGCAGTAATTTATGAAAACAAACTAGGGATTGTAAGAACAGAAACGGTACACGACCTTAACTGGAAGCAAAGCACTTGTTAGAAATAAAGGCACATTTAGGTTTAATTTAATCCAAAAGTAAATCATGAACAACATGTGATTGACTATCGGTAACAAATAACAGGAGCATACCATAGATGCATATGCTAGAAGACTACACATATATCCATCTAATGTGCTCACAATCAATAGGTTGAAAATAAACAGTAGAAACATTGTAACGCATCGCTCGTGGTACAGATGGAGCGATGAGTCGTTGTAGCGCTGACAAAGGCCGAGGATCGGAAGCGCGCCGCAGTCAAATAGCGATGCCGAGTAGCCGCTCCGAACGCCGAGGAAGACGAGCCGTGATTTGACATGGAAGCGATCCGCGCCGAGCGCTTTCAAAATTCGATTCGCCCTCTCCCGGTGCAAGAACGCGAGGACGGGCGGTTTCGAGAGACACCTTTCCTGCGTTACGTGCACGCCGTCGGACAGGCGAACTTGATGGCGGCGCAATGAGAGGAAAATAGCAAAAGCCTAGACGTGGTGTGTATCGTGCTCTTCCTGACGGCAATGGCGCAAAGATATAAAGGAATAGCCTGGTAATACCAGAATCGAACACGACTCAAGACGTGCCACGATCGGAGTCTATTACGAGTCGATTCACGGTTTCCTTATCCCTTCGCAACCGTGACGATCCCGAGTAGCAAAAGAATAAATCAGAAAAGGAGGCTGCGCTTATGCAAAGCCCTGGACCGGATTTCGCGGACCATTCACGCAGTGTCAAGACGCCGCGCTTCTCGCCCCGCCCCGCCCCGAGCCCGAGCCCGAGCCCGAGCCCGGCCCGGCCAAAGCGAGGCGAGGCGAGCGCCAAGGCTGTGTATTCTTTCTCCCTTTCTCCACATGGTTCTACCATGGTGGAGCACACTCCACTATTTAAACTAGTGTTCACCACTTTAGGCTAGCAATGTGGTACTATTGCTAGTGCACATGCCTCTTCATGAGGTGGGCCTTTGAGATTTTCTAGGATTTATTGTCTCAATTAAATGGGCTTGGCCCAAATAATCCAACAATCCCCCACCAGATCTCAAAGTCCCACTGACGCTTTGCCTATTCCAAAGTCGTTGATATACCAAATGCTTTCGGTGACAATGGACTATGCCTTGAATTGCACCTAGGACTCCAAATTACACTCACCACAACTTGAACAATGAACTAAGCCTTGAATTGCAAGTTTTGTGCGATTGAGTTTCATTTAGAGCCTTAGCTGATACTAGGCTGCCAATAGGCTACCCCTCGGGTGGAGCATATAAGTCGTACTCCATGGTCTCTTCATGAGATTATTAGAGATTACCCAAGTCTCATAGACTGCGACTTTCAACAGTCAATCTCATATAGGTGTGTTCTTTCAAGATGCTCTGTAGGATGACATCTTCGCTAAATAAAGCCAACAAAACACATTAAGGCAAAAGCCAACCTGCCATACAGATTTCGAGAGTATTGCATCTTCACTTGGAACTAGTTAGAAAATTACTCTCCTCCAGCTTAACCAAGAGCTTGTTTTTCCTGTGTCCTAATTCACGGGATCTCCGATCACATAGGTTGGGTTACCGCTATGGTGTAACTCACATGGGTCTCATGCCTAGTTCCTTTGATGCGTTATCTATCACATTCCGTGATAGCCCTTTAGTGAAGGGATCTGCCAGGTTTTTAGCCGTCTGGATATAATCCAATGCTATCACTCCGAGTTTTTCAATTTCCTGATGCACTTCAAACGTCTTTTCACATGTCTTGAGGATTTCAAGTTATCTTTAGAATCGCTCACTTTAACAATAATCGCTTGATTGTCACAATTCATAAGAATGGCCGGTATTGGTTTTTCAACCACCTAAGATCCATCAAGAGTTCACGTAGCCATTCTCGCCTCAACAGTCGTATCCAATGCAATCAATTCTGCCTCCATAGTTGACCGTGTCAAAATAGTCTGCTTGCAAGACCTCCACGACACGCGCCCCCACCAAGTGTAAACACATATCCACCGGTGGCCTTAATCTCATCAGCATCGAGATCCAATTTGAATCACTATAACCCTCTAGTACCGAAGGGTACCCAGATAGTGTATTCCATAATTTATCAGACCCACCAAGTAACGCATAACTCTTTCGAGTGCACGCCAATGATCATCTCCTGTTAGAAGTAAATCGGCTCAATTTGCTTACAAGCAAATGAGATATCGAGCCTTATTGCGCTAGCCAAGTACATGAGAGATCCAATGATCTGAGAGTATTTCATTTGATCTCTAGCAATTCTCTTGTTTTTCCGAAGAATCACACTTGGATCATAAGGTGTTGGAGAAGGCTTGCTATCCGAATAGCCAAACCGACTCAAAACCTTTTCCACATAATGGGATTGAGAAAGACTAATCCCATCCTCACCTTTGACTAACTTGATGTTCAAGATCACGTCAGCCTCTCCGAGATCTTTCATATCAAAATTTCCAGACAGGAAAGACTTGACCTCATTGATCACATCAAGGTTTGTTCCAAAGATCAAAATGTCATCCACATATAGGCACAGAATAACTCCCTCACCCCCACCATGGCGATAATACACACACTTGTCGGCTTTGTTTACAATGGCTTGACTTGTGTCAATGTTCTATCGAACTTCTCATGCCATTGTTTAGGTGCTTGTTTAAGGCCATAAAGAGATTTCAAGAACTTACACACCTTGCTCTCATGTCCGGTAGCACAAATCCATCCTGGTCGATCCATGTAGATCTCCTCATCTAGCTCTCCATTAAGAAAAGTCAGTCTTCACGTCCATTTGATGGACAATGAGACCATGAGAGGCAGCCAAGGATAAAAGTACCGGATGGTTGTGATCCTAGCAACAGTGAATAAGTATCAAAATAATCCTCTCCTTCCTTTGCGTATAACCCTTAGCCACAAGTCTAGCCTTGTACTTTTCAATAGTACCATCAGCCTTAGTTTCTTTTGAACACCCACTTACAGCCCACGTGTTTGCAACCATAAGGCGCTTCGTGAACTCCCAAGTTACATTAGATGTAATAGAATCCATCTCACTACTGACCGCCTCCTTCCAGAGGTCCGCATCGTAAGATGCATAAGCTTCAAATAGAGGTGGGAGTATCATCCACAAGGTACACAAGTGAAATCATTACCAAAGGATTTAACCATCCTTTGTCTCTTGCTCCTCCTAGGAGCCTCACCGCTATCCTCCTCAGGATTTTGCTCTGTATCTGCTCGTAATCCTCGCTTGTGCAATAGGTTCGGGAATTATCTCAGGGTTTTGACTAGAAACGCTATGCAAATCTTTCATGGGAAATATGCCCTCAAAGAAGGTGGCATCTCTGGATTCCATGATTGTACCGACGATCATGTCGATACCTCGAGACTTTACTACTAAAAATCTATAGGCAATGCTCCGATGAGCGTATCCCGTAAAGACACAATCCACCTGCCTTAGGTCCAAGTTTGCGCTTTTTAGTTATGGGCACATTGACTTTCGCCAAGCAACCCCACGCAAGCGCAAGTATGAAAGTGATGGTTTTCTCTCTTCCCATTCTTCATATGGGGTTTTCTCCTTATTCTTAGAAGGAACTTTATTCAAAACGTGACAAGAAGTCAACAGGCCTCCCCACCATTCCTTAGATAGACCCGCAGTTGTCCAACATGGCATTTACCAAATCGGTTAGAGTGTGGTTCTTTCTTTCGGCAACCCCATTAGACTGGGGCGAATAGGAGGTGTCCTCTCATGAATAATTCCATGTTCCTTACGAATAAGTCGAACTCAAGAGAGAAGTACTCACCGCCACGATCCGACCTAAGCCTTTTGATTTTTCTTTCTAATTGATTTTCAACTTCACCTTATAGACTTTGAAGTAGTCTAAAGCCTCATCTTTAGTTTTCAACGAGATAAACATAGCAGTATCTAGATGCATCATCAATCGTAGTCATGAAATATCTTTTTCCTCCTTTAGTCAACACACCATTCATCTCACAAAGATCTGAATGTATGAGTTCTAATGGTGCCAAGTTTCTCTCCTCCGCTGCCTTGTGAGGTTTGCGAGGTTGCTTTGATTGCACACAACTTTGGCACTTAGAACCTTTGACAGAGAGGGAATTTTTGGAATTAAATTCATACTAGCGAGCCGAGTCATACAACCAAAATTTAAATGACATAACCGTGAGTGCCAAACATCGGCTTCATCTCCATTGGAAATATCACAAATATGGTTCACAACTTTATTGCAGAAATCAGAAAGGGAAAAACGGAACAAGCCTCCGCATTCATAGCCTTTACCAATAAAAAGTCCATGCTTAGACACGACTACTTTATTAGACCCAAACACCACTTTGAACCCTTCTTTACATAGAAGGGAGCCGCTGACTGTGTTTTTATTTATTGAGGGGACATGTCGCACGTTCTTTAGTCGCACGATCTTTCCCGAAGTAAACTTCAGATCGACTGTGCCAACACCACGAACATAAGCATTCGAGCCGTTTCCCATCAACACGAGCAATCCCGCACGACCTGGTAAGAAGAGAACAAAGAGAGATCAAAGCACACACATGAACATTAGCTCCAGATCAATCCACCAATCGGTGGTCCGATTTCTTGAAAGAACAATAGGTACGTTACCATACCCGAAGTTCCTCCTCCAAGATTGCCAATGGTCACGCTGATGCACTTTGAGTTCGTCCTTGCTCACCCTTCCTCGCTTCTTGCGATTTGGACACTGCTTGGCCCAAAGGTCCAATCTCACCGCAAACAAAGCAGGCTTCTCATCTTTGTTCATTGACTTCTTCTTCTTGAAATTAGTGGTTTGTTTGGCTTTATTTTTCCCTTTGTTCTTGCCATGTGAGAATCAAGCACCACATTGGCGCTAGATCGCCTCCTCCTTTCACAGTGCATCCTTAGCTCGAGCTTTCTCCTCAACATCTAGAGACGCAATCGATTCTCAACAGAAATCTCTTGTCTCTTATGTTTCGTAGATGTGGCAAAATTCCTCCATGAAGGAGGTAATTTGGCAATAATGCCTCACCACAAACTCCGCTGTAATCGATTTTGAGAAGTTCGAGTTCCTGGCGAGAACTCAGTATCTCATGAGCCTCGCCAACTACGTAACGGTTATCCACCATCTTGTAGTCATGATATTGCTCCATGATATACGCCACCGCCAAAGATCGGAAGCACCGAACTTAGCATTCAAAGCATCCCATAGTTCCTTCGCCTCTTTAATGTGCATATACACATCGCACGCATCGATCGGCAAAAACACTAAGAACGGCTCCCACAAAGAGTGTGTTGGCATCCCGATATGCCTTCTCCTTTTCGTGAGTTGGTTCCATATCCTCTGGTTTGCCGCTCGACACCCGTAACACGCTCATAGCTGTAAGCCACAAGGTGACCCTTGTCCGCCATCTTTTGAAGTGCACACCGTGAATTTTTCCGCCTCGGTGCCTCGGCAAAGCCAGCCATTGATAAACCTAAGCGCCTATAATCAGGTTTTTGGATTGTTAGAAATAAAGGCACATTTAGGTTTAATTTAATCCAAAAGTAAATCATGAACAACATGTGATTGACTATCGGTAATAAATAACAGGAGCATACCATAGATGCATATGCTAGAAGACTACACATATATCCATCTAATGTGCTCACAATCAATAGGTTGAAAATAAACAGTAGAAACATTGTAACGCATCGCTCGTGGTGCAGATGGAGCAAGAGTCGCTAGTAGCGCCAGACAAGCATCGAGGACTAAGCACGCCGCAGCCGAGCGATGCCGAGCAACCGCTTCCTGAACGCCGAGGAAGACGAGCCGTGGACGGTGACGTGGAAGCGATCGCGCCGAGCGCTTCCTAAAATTCCGATTCGCCCTCTCCGGTGCAAGAACGCGAGGATTCGACGGTTTGAGACTCGCTTTCCCGTTCGGTGCACGCCGCCACGGACGGGCGCATTTGATGGCGGCGCGCAGTTGAGAGGAAAATAGCAAAAGCCTAGACGTGGTGTGTATCGTGCTCTTCCCGGACGGCACGCGCAAGATATAAAGGAATAGCCTGGTAATACCAGAATCGAACACGACTCAAGACGTGCCACAATCGGAGTCTATTACGGAGTCGGTTACGGTTTCTTATCCCTTCGCAACCGTGATTTATCCCGAGTAGCAAAAGAATAAATCGCAAAGGAGGCTGCGCCACGCAAAGCCCTGGACCGGATTTCGGCGACCATTCACGCAGTGCCGCACGCCCGCGCCCCGCCTCCGGCCGGCGAGGCGAGCGCAGGTGTATTCTTTCTCCCTTTCTCCACATGGTTCTACCATGGTGGAGCACACTCCACTATTTAAACTAGTGTTCACCACTTTAGGCTAGCAATGTGGTACTATTGCTAGTGCACATGCCTCTTCATGAGGTGGGCCTTTGAGATTTTCTAGGATTTATTGTCTCAATTAAATGGGCTTGGCCCAAATAATCCAACAGCACTGAGGGATAATACGGTTTTACAGGAAAAATTGTTCGGGAAGTAAACTCCCGATTAAAGCTTTGATTGGTACACTCAATCATCACCAACTGATCAGAAGATGGAAACACAGCAGCAATCGTAAACAAGTCACCTATCATGTTTAGAAACAGTTATCATGGGTAAAATAGAGACCAAGACCATTAAATTTCTCGTCAAACTAACCCAGTGGGAATCACTGAGTTGTAGTGCTCGCCGAGACCATAGGCATGTCTGTGATAGGACAGCCTGATGCTAGGGTCATATGTACCACCTCTTGATTCCAATTTGTATTCTTTCCCCTTTTCCACATCTATGGCCTCCACTAAGGTGTCGATATATGTTGCCCTTTTCCGAGCTGACTGAGGATTTGTAGCCAAAAGAAGCACGCTCTGCAGCATGTTTCGCCTCTAACTCAGCTGATAGGAATTAGTGATGCCTTCTCCTCTACCTGCTTTTTCTTGGCCTTCTGCTCAGCTTTGCTGCCTTTGGCAGCTGCTTTCTTGAGGCTTGTTTCCTTATCCTGGAGTTTGGATTTCTCTTTCCTGTTTTACACAAAAGGTAGCTCATCTTTTAGAAACCATGTGACATAAGACCATCTCCAACCCTTTCCCTTCTCCTCTCCCTTTCCCTCCGCGAAGGGATTCATAGCTAATTCAACGCTCCAACGGATTCCCTTCAGCATTCCCTTCGTGAAGGGATTCTCTCTCCCATTCCCTCTAGCAAGGGATTCTCTCTCCTTTCCCTATACAATTCCCTTTAAAGGGAATCTGTTGGAGATGGGGAGAAATAAAGGGAATAGGAATGAGGAAGGGAACAGGGAAGGGAATGAAATGAAGGGGATATGGTTGGAGATGGTCTAATTGAAAAGGATGCAGCCAACCTTTTGCGAAGTAATCAAGGAAACAGGAAAGGAAAATTTAAGAGTGAAAATTAAGAGATGAGCTACAAAGGTACACTTGTGTAGCTCTCAATCTTGTTCGGTTTGACATCTACACCTTAATGGAGAGCATGCATATGATGCATAATGCAATATAAATATGCCTAACCAGTCAACAAGCAGCAGAGTGGCCTTTTTAGCAATTGTATAGAACCTGCAAGTTTACAGCTGTACAAACTATTTACAATGCCTCAAATAGTATATTGCATCATATTCAACCTTGTGTGTGTCTCCGTCTCTCATTGTCCCACATAAACTCTTTCTGTGTCACTGACAGGATGACAGGTGGACCGGGAAAATTCTCAAACTCCTATTCTGCGATAACAGCTTCCTTATTGTAGTTGACTCTTTCCATGTCTATTAAGAATGAAATCTCAGTATTTCCTACCAAAGGTCCATCACACGATATAAAACACCAACTCCCTACGCTTCCTGCTATGTGCAGCTGCACTTGCTTTCCCACACCCAATTGGGACGGAATTGCGCTCGCTTAACAAGAGAAAAGATTTTAGTCCTGTTGATCGAACAACTTCTAAAGTGTTTCCTATGTGATCAAAATAGGTATTCATTTAAAAGATAAATGAAAACAATCAAATAGTGAGATATAAAGTGAAACTTGTAGCACAAGGTTCATACAGAGACCCGGTATCGATTATGATGAAATATATTCTCATGTAATGAGTAGAATAATGTTTCGATATTTAATATCAATGGCAGCAAGTTTAAATTTAATAATACAGTTGATGGATGTAGTGACCACATATTTATATGGGTCACTGGATACATATATTTATATGAGTCCCTGACGGAATCAAAGTTCTGGATCCTAATAATCGCAACATGTATAACGTCAAATTGCAGAGATCGCTATACAAATTAAAACAGTCGGAAAGAATGTGGTACAACCAACTTAGTGAATTCATTCTAAAGAAGGGATATTCAAATAATAATGATTGCCCCTGTGTATTCATAAAGAAAACCCAAAATGGATTATGTATCATCTCAATATATGTCGATGATTTAAATATCATCGGAACCACGGAGGAGATAAAGGAAGCAAGTGCTTACCTCACGACGGAATTTGAGATTAAAGATTTCGGTAAAATCAAATTTTGCTTAGGCCTGCAGCTCGAGTATTTCCCAGAAGGAATTTTTGTACACCAGTCGCCTATAATAAAAAAAAAAGTATTGGAAATATTTAATATGTATGAATCTCATCCTTTAAAACCCCTATGGTTGTAAGATCCCTTGAAGCGAGACCTTTTTAGACCAAGAATGAAAAATGAAGAAATCTTAAGACCTGAAATCACATATTTAAATGTTGTTGGTGCACTTATGTATCTTACGAATTGCATAAGGTTTGATATTGTATTCGCAGTAAATTTGCTAGCAAGACACAGTGCAGCCCCAACCAGAAGATATTGGGCCAGTATCAAAACTTTACTCAGATACCTCCAAGGTATCCAAGATCTTGGTTTGTTTTACCGGAAGAACCAAGACTTAACCATGGTGGGATATACAAATGCTGACTATCTATCTGGTCCCTATAGTGCTACATCTTAGACTGATTTTGTGTTTTTTTACAGTGGTACAGCCATTTCTTGGTGGTTTTTTAAGCAGATCTTGGTAGCTACTTCTACCAGCCATTCAGAGATTATATCTTTATATGAAGCCTCACGTGAATGTGTTTGGCTGAGCCGTATAATTAATCATATCCAGAAGCCATGTGGTCTTAATACCGTCGTTACCCCTACCATTATATATGAAGATAATGCTACTTGTGTTGCACAAATACAAATGGATTATGAAAGAGCAACATCACGAAGCATATTGCCCCTAAATTTTTCTATCTTTAGGAACTTCAGTAGAATGGTGAGGTAAAAATAGTGCAAACTAAGTCATGTGAAAATCTAGCAGACTTATTCACAAAATCTTTACTAAAGTTTACTTTCCAAAGATTCATTAACAGCATTGGAATGAGACGACTTAGAGATTTGTAGAGTTTAGAGAGAGTGAATTCTTAAACCATGACCCATTTTGTATGATCCTTAATATCATATTTTATATTCTAAAGATTATAAGTTGTACTTTTTTCTCTTAGTGAGTTTTCCTGAAGTTTCTCACATAAAGTTTTTTATTTAGGCAACTCGTGTAACACGGAGTGCGAGTGTAATGTACTCTTTTCTCCATCCCTATTTGTCATTGGGTTTTTGGGATGAGTTTTTAACGAGCCGTGCATTACGCGGTATTCGCCTAAGAAAAGTGTTGTAAAACAAATAGACTCCTAATCCAAGTTGGATGGACTCTCCCGTTGGCGGGCGAATCCGGATGTATCTCGTGCTTGCCTTTCTATATATTAGGCATTCCCTTGCATAGAGAGAGATGAATAAAAATAAAGAGAGAGCTTTATCCCTTATATACCTATGTGTGTTTTTATTTGTATTTCTACTTTTATTCGTATATTCGTGTGTGTGAATGTGTTGTTAATTAATACGGATGACCGATAACCTGTTCAACACCGAATTAACGACTCCGCCCGCCCAACAAGTAATTCGCACCTGTCAAGAAGAATTCCCAATTCCAAATCACTTAATTACCTCCGGAGACAATGGGGTCCCTCGTGTCGAATTGTGGATTGAATAGACATAAGGCCAGTTTAATGCTTACTGGATTCCTGGTCGGTGCGTTGAACCATATTCAAAACATGCACATGCATTGAAATATAGGAGCACCAACGAGATTTAAAAAATATAGGAGCACTAACGAGAGATTGCATTGAAATATAGGAGCACCAACGAGAGATTGCATTGAAATATAGGAGCACCAACGATTAAAAAAAAAAAATGTACGTATCGTCGCATCGAACAATATTCAAAACACAACAGTAGCTATTGTAATACGCGTAAAAATTGGCTCGGCCTATACATCGTGTCGTCGTGTGCTTAGCGTTGACCATTGTCTCGTGAGAAGTCATCTTTCATACATCCGTACGGGCGCTCTAGCTCGAAGATCCTTGAGCTAAATATCATCAGGAGGCGTCATGATCATTGCAACAAAATGGGATATAGATCCTCACAGCTGCATGAACCTCCTGTTACATGACATGGTTGCTACGGTAATTAGCAACTTGCCATGGTTGCTTGAATCACCCAAGCTCTCGTGTTGTCCCGTTATCTATGCGAGATAACTGCTGCGACCAACTGGTCCTCGTAGCATGTAGGATGTGGGGTGCACGAGTACGTACGGAGGACGTACGCGCCGTGGAACGCACTGGTCGTTGCGTGCCCTGCCCACACCCGTCCGCCTGGCTGTATACGTGCGTGGGACCCGCGCGGCCTGCTGTTGGACGACAAAGCGCTGTCTCGGCGCCGCAGTACGTGCACGGTTGCGACACGACACGACACGTCCAAGGCCAGCATGTCTCTTCTAGATTAAAATAATATATATTCAGAATCATGCTAAGGATCAGGGATTTACCATGCATATCTTTAAGTTGTCTCACTCTAATATCATGGACACTTCTTTGAAAAATGAATGTTGACAAAGACTCGGTGAATAAATTTAATAGATTCTCACATGACTTAGTTTGCATGATCTTTACCACATCATTCTTCTAGAGTTCGTGAGGACAGAAAAATTTATAAGAAGTATGTTTCGTGATATTGTTTTTAACATAACCTATTTCCAATTGTGCAACAAAAACACCATTATCTTCATAAGATAATTGTGGTGTTTTCGATAGTGTTTAATGTTACATGACTTCTGGATATAGCTAATCATACATCTTAGCAAAATACATTCACGTGAAGCTTCATATAATATTATAATCTCTGAGTGGTTGGTAGAAGTACCTACCAAAGTATGCTTAAAAACCTGCAAAGAAACGGCTGTACCACCGTAGGGAAACATAAATTCAGTCTAAGATTTGAAACTATGGGGATCATAAAGATTGACAACATCTGCATATTTCACCATGGTCAAGTCTTTTTTCTTCTGGAAAAATAAACCAATATCTTGTGTTCCTTGGAGTTATCTGAGTAAAATCATAACATCATCCCAATGTCTTCTGGTTAGAGCTACACTGTGTCTAGCTAGCAAATTTACTGCAAATGAAATATCAGACTGCTGGTCGACTACCATGACCCATGAAGACCTGTATGATTGGACGACTAGGGTTAAAAAGCCTAGCCACCTCGCGTCGCATGGCAAAAGGCGGCGACGGCTGACAGCAACGGATGTGAGAGGACGCGGGCAAGGCGGTGGCGAGCGACAACGAACGAGCGCGTGGGGGCAAGGCCGAGGTAGCAGCTGGCCATGGACACGCTTGGGCACCAGGTGGGCGCAGCTGAGGTCGGTGACTAGTCGCGAGGACATGCCATGCCATGGCTGGTGCTGGTGCACGACGCGGCTGAGCGGCGGGTGAGTGATGTGGCTCAGCGACGTGTCAAGCGTGGTAGGGACAACGCCTAGCAGGGGCACAGGTGCGGCTGCGGGTCAGCACGGGAGGGCAATGTGACTGACATGGAGCGCGGGGTAGCCAGGCGACGGCACGACAAGCGCAATTTTTCTCCTTTTTTTTTTTACGAATAGTAAAACAAAGCCCTGGTTTTTTTGATTAGATTAAACAAGTAATCTAGAAAATTAGGTAAATTAACCTACATAATTAAAATTTATCCAAATGCAATTAACTTACATGTTTCGAACTGCGTACGACGTGTAGTAGTTTTAATCGTTTGATGCTGGTCGCAATTCGATGCAGTGTAGATTGTTGCTAGCAAGTGATCTTGATCGGTCTCAAGGAGCTTCGTGCTGATAGCATGTTGTAAAATGATAACAACTGTCGTAGATCAAACACAATGCATCGACCGAATAGTTAAAACAATCACAAAAAGAACACACAGTATGGCTAAGGACATAAAATTTCTCTCTTTTATTAGACTGACTTTTTTTTACAACAAGATGCCATATTTATTCTAAAAACCCATTATATATAGTTTCAAATTTATCCATATAAAATAGAGTCTAATCATCTTCGATAAAACATTAGCAGAAGCTTTCGTTGAACGTCCGGGTACCCACGTGTCGGTCTGCGTTCCGTGCGCTCCCTCGCCACATGGCCCCCGCGCTCTGCACGCGTGTCGTGGTTCTGCCGCTTTGAGCTCGCCTCGCGCTTCTTTCCGGCTCCTGGCTGCGGCGCTGTCGTTCCCAGATTCATGGCGCTGCTCGCTTCGTCTATTCTCGGATCAGCTGCGCGCGACTATTCTCGGATCGGCACGCGTCGTCCACCGTACGACTTCGCTCTCCACAGCCGCAGCGAGCCCTCCTCGACTTCGCTCTCCACCACTCCCGTCGTCGCTGACGACCTCATCCACCGCCAGAGACCAAACCCTAACACAGCGCAGCTGCACCACGTTCCATCTCCGCTCGACGCAGCCCGACTCGATCTCTCGCCCACAAAGAACAAAATGGGACTCCACCGGTGAGGTATGCCAGCGCCCCGCGCCGGTTTGTGCCGAGGCCATCAGAAGCAGTAGTCGCAAAATACAGAAGCTAATACATATATTTTTACAGCTGCAGAGTGTGACTGATGCAGTACCAAGGTAACGTATATTTTTGTTACAGAGATCCTTGGCTTCTGCGATTTTATCTCGAACAACTGATGGGCAAGCTGTCTCTGATGTTGTCCAGCATATTTGGCCTCAGCGCCAGGTAAGCCATTGCTAGCCTACTATGGTATGTAGCTGAAGATTTGCTTTATGGCCTTCTTCTTTTCTAATTACTGCCACAGTACGGAAGCCTTCTATGGATCTACCTATTCGTGGTAAGATTTAGAGCAATACTACTCTAGAGTTTGAGCATGACGTAGAGTATTTGAGATGTCATGTAGGAGCTAACAAGAAAGGAGAAAATGCAGTAGCGTAAGGGTGGATTTCCAGCATATACTTTCTTGCAGAGAGCAGCGGAATTGCAAATGGGAAGTGGACAAAATGAGATCGATTGGAATTAGTGCTAGCAATGTTAGCTCTACCTGTATAGGTCAAAATAATATACCATGTTTCTTTGCACCGATGTCCACCTCTTAGTTTTACTGGTAATTTGATATTAGGTAAACATACTTTGTTGTGCTGTTCTTTAATAGAAAAAATAACAGCATGTATAAGTTATTTTCAAGCATATTGTCCCTCGCCGCCTGTTATCTGGAAATGTATGCAAATATAATTTCTTTTATGAGCGTTGCTAAAAAGATATAGATCCCGCTTCTCACCCTTTGTAATCTACAAAATACTTTGCAATACCATGCATTCCTTGGAAGTCTCCTTTTGTTGAAGCACTACTCATGCTCATAATAAGACCTTCTAAATAGAGAATCAAACTATTTTTTCCGATGAAGGAAAAAAACTGTTATCAAATTGAAATAAGCATGTAGGATACGTGCTTACCTTGGGAGGCACCAAACGCCATTGTTTGAAGTTCGAAAGCTATCATCACTCTGTTCTGCAGTTTTCGGTTGGTTATTTATCAATCAGGTAGATACCGAGTTGCTTGTTTTTGTTGATGGAGTCATTTTGCTTCCATGTCAGGTAATAGCAAAGGCTCGTGTGCCAATTGTGAAGTTTGTGGAAAGAAATAGCGGAATAGCTTTTGACATCCGGTTAAATTTTCTTTTCATTTAGCTGTGCCAATATATGACCTTGTTCTTTTGTGTCTTAACACTTTGTCTTCATGATCTTTTTTCCTATTTTGCAACTTTGATATTGATGGTGGGCTACAGCCAGCGAACTTTATCAACGTAGTTATTCAACGAATGGCTAATTATTCTATTATGGAAGGCAGCATATGCTCTGTTGATGCTAATCTGTCATAGATGATCATATATACTTCACAATTTGGATCATCTACTTTTCCTTCAAACTTAGACAACTATCTTTTTTTTTCCCGTTTTGTACTATATGATGCACTGTTTGTAGGACCAAAACATTGTTAGGGTCATTTACTGGAAATCTCCATCACTTAGTATTACTGATTATCTCTCATCTCGTTTTTGCCTATGCAGTGACTGCCCTAAATACATACAAATTTAGCATAGCAAATTTCGCTCTTTTCAGATTGCTGCTACATTACAAACCAGTTATCGGAAAACCAACGCGAATTCTGAATATGTATGATCTTGGTTAGATTTCTACCCCATCCATTTACTTTTCGCCTACCATACTCTCTTATTATATTTCTGCTTATATCACATTAACCTACAACAATGTTCTACCAACTGTTTAGCTTGGCATACTTTTTATATCGCGATTCCATTACCCCAGCATATCCAGCCCTTTACAGCCAATTACGGTAAAATACAAACAACCCATTATCACATCTTCCATTACAGCACTGAGTAACATTGCTCTACCATAAATTAAAATTCTCATCGCGCTGCTTCCTGCAAAAAACAAAAAAAAAGTCTTACGTTGTTTTCCCAATGGTTATTCATTATTGCTAGCCGGTTTTCCCAGTTCAGCCTGTTATTATCAGCGGTTTTCTTACAGCCAAACAATTTTCTTCCCGTCCACTATGCCACAACAAACAGGTCCTCTACTATTCTTTCCGTCTTTGCTGATAGCACTGCTTGAGCCTCACTTCTATTACCCTTGTGCTTTAACTTTGCCAAACCAGTTCATTCTACTTCCCTATTAATCTTCTCTTTTATGCCTCGCCACACAGAAACACTACATTATAACCTGCTTTCCTATAAGACTAACAGAGACAAACTATAAAAACCTTCAATGCCTTATCTAAATAACTTATGCAAATTCCCAATTTTCTTAATTACCTCAATAATTGCCTTTACACTGCAGACGTTACTAATTCATACTATAAATCTAATTTTGACAATATCCAATCGCTTTATGCATTCAGAAAAGCACAAACAGCATCTTGCTATTAATAATATATTACCCACTGTCACATCAATTCTTTACTATAGCATTAGACCTTGCTGCTCCGACCTCTTTTCATTCTGATTTCGTTATATGCTAAATAGAAACATATTCAAGATATAGAATATTTTATGCTTTAATACATCCAGCACTAAAGGTGTTAACAAGCATGCCCATTAAATTTACTATAATGGGGCAGCCTATCATATATAGCAATAGCTTTTTGCTTTTATCTGCCGTTCTATATATGCTCCTGTTATTGCTACTTGTTATTCTCTAATGTTAGTGCCTTACAAATTGCTCTTATTTGGCTCCTCCTTCAATATGTTCATCTCTATATGATGTAATCAGATGTTTATATCACTGCAAAAAACAATGGCCTTTATTTACAGGTGATTTCCAGTTTTTTTACCAGGAAGACAAACCTCGCACAAAAACACACTATTCCTGCCGGTATGTCTTATGCCGCCCCTTCATCAGACGCTTACATAGATTTCCATTACTTCGATTTTAAAGGCTTATGTTATCTTACAGTTTATCTTTTACAATATCGTTGCTTCCAATGATAGCTTTCCAACAACTTATGATATTGTGTTTATGATCTCTGCAGCAGCTCATTGATTACGACACATCATATAAGTAAAAGTTCCCTGAAGACTGCCGGAAACAGCCAACTCCACACTATTTACTCCAACCAATGCCGCAAACAAATCGACGAACCGCATCGGCCTCTGCAGATCCTGTTTTTGTATCAGTACAATTAGTCGATACCAAATTCCTATATCATGCTGTTCTATCGCTCTTGAACAACTTATAGAGTTAACCTCAGCACCTTTATTTAACTACGCTGCCCGCTTCTGTACAAACTACCTAAAGACATAATTACTTTTTTTTTTAATATGTTTCTTCTCTATAATTGCCTTTTCGCTATGCTAAAACATATCGAACACAGTTTTACATGTGTCGCTATTCTTCAGATATGCTTCATCATCAAGATCGTCACTTTGATTTCGATTGCATTCAAATTACTTCTTACATAATAGTAATACTTACTAAATTAATCACACGTGTTCCCTAACGCGGCGTGCCGCCGCGTTTACTTTTTTAGTATGTATCAAAGATCGGAGCTAAGAATTTTGTGATATCTCAGCCTATGCTACCTACGCGCGATCTGCTTCGTGTGCACCCGGTCTGCGCCGTGGGTCCCACCTACGGCAGCGCGCCCGGCGACGCGGCGTGGCTCGTCTCACCAACTCACCATCGGCCGTACATGCTTACGTACGTACTGCCCTCTCTGTAGGGCTGGAAAAAAAGCTCGTTGAGCTGGCTCGGTGGCTCGTTTCAAAATTGCTCTGATTACATTCATTTTTCTTTTAAAATAAAAATTAGTTGATTTGGAACCAGAGTCAACTTCGGCTCGGCTCGTTAGGCTCGGCTCGTTAAGCTCGGTTCGAAGTTGGGTCTCAAACAATACAGGAGACTATAATAAATAAGAATAAATCAGTGCCGAAGAAAGCTCGAAAAAAAGTTCAACTGGCTCGTTATCCACCCCTACCTCTCTGAATGGGAACGCGCGCGCGCTCACCAAGGTCAATCAGCGAGCGCGGACTTTTCTATCCTTCTCGTCCAACGCGACACGTCAGGCACCATACATTCATACTACTGGACTGCTACCACTACTAGTACGTACGTACGTACGTAACGTACGTAGCTGCTCCTCTCTTTTGGTGCAACGGGCATGTGCGTTGCGACTACTTGCATGTGTGTGTACAAATTGTTGTACCAGTCCCGTTTGACGAGCTGACATTTTTGAACGAACGAAACAGGAGGCTAGCTCATGAATGCATGTTCGTTCTGCCATGCATGGAGCTCCATATCGAGAGGCTAATTGGTTAATTACCCATGCATGTTTTGTTAGCAGGCTGCCTGAGCGGATGGTGGCTGGCAATTTTTTTTGATCTAATATGCTACTATGTGTCTATGGAGTTCGCATGTAAGGAGTAGTATATTACAGTGACTACGACAGGACACCCACCGGTATATACAAGTGCTGCTGCCACGATCCGCTGCCCCAGCGCCGAAGATAACGCGGCAGTGACTACGACAGGACACCCAAGCTATATACGTACGAGAGTTTACAAATGCGAGGTCGGCTACCAATTCGTCAACTGCTGATCTAGGCCGAAACGGACGCGCCGACGACCGATCCGAAACCGTTTCCGTGTTTGCAACGGCCTGAGCATATCATATAAGCGGACGCGCATCCAGGACCTCCCCTGCCCAGCCGTGTCACTGCCCAATCAATACTGTTATGTTATGGATAGAATCTGTATCCCTAGAAAGAAGGACTCTATCCATGGTGGGCGAATCTGAATTTATCTCCAGGGGTCCTCCACTATATATATAGGGCATTGCCTTGTACAGAAATCAATCAATCTAATAAAGAGAGAGGTTTCCCCTTGTATGGTGTGCTTCTCCTTTCTTCTGTTCGTGTGATTCCTTAGCGTGCCGTGGATTAGCGTGGGTGAACGATCCTGTTTCACAACACGTTATTAGCACGAGTCTCTACCACAAGAAGCGAAGAATCGTCGACTACGACGAACGACTACTACTGGCGATTGATCGCCCGATCCGATCTGCAATCAACTCGTCATCAAGCCGGCATCCACTCGGATCGCCGAAAAAGTCATACGCGACTCTATCCTACGCGATAGTCAACACATCCGGCATCAAGAACGTAAGTAATCGCGCATGATCAAAATCCTGCAGATTGTCTCATTGGATGTATTGATCTAATGCACTGTTAGAGATCGTTCTTTATCGTTCTTGATCTGTTACTGTTATTGTCTCATTGGATATATTGAAAGCTCCATACCCTGGGTTTATTTTCTAGCTTTTGCCATGTTTAATATGTGAAAAATTAATTTTGTTCAAATATTAACGGAGAATTGAAAAATTTGCTAGAAAATTTTGAGGGCATGAGTAGTTGGGATTTGATTTCAGTAATGAAGGAACAGATGCAAGACAATTGGTGTCTAGGAAAACACACATGAGGCTTGGTTCTTTAATTGACACCCGGAAACGGGAAGTGCTCCCTCCCTCATGTGAGCCCTAGGGGCGGGTTGACCTGGCTATGAGTCGAGCTGACGGAGACATTCATTACCTGTTTTCACTCCCAGCCAACAAGAGTTACATAAGATGTAATTAGCATTATGCCGCGTTTAATTGATGTTGGAATGTATTTTTTGTTATTAAGTAATGCTGGAAAAATGATGTATAATTAACAGAAAATTGCTAAATGATAGGAAAATTCTGGAAGAATTGTGATAATTATCTCCTGAATAGATATAGACCAAAAAAATTATTAATTCAATGAGGATGCATGCAAAATAATATTTTACCAGTAGTAAAATTTTGTATTGCTTGCATATAGGATATGTCTGACATCGCAAAAAGGGAATTTGTTGTGCTTGCCCTGGATGGCAGCAATTATCTCACTTGGGCAATGGATGCCAAAATCAACCTAACAGCTAGAGCACTTGGAGCTGCTATTGCCTAGTCTGAAGCTGGTGCACCTGTTGTGCCCGAACACGCAAAATGCGTTGCTTTACATTTCCTGATGCACCATCTTCATTCGGATTTGAAGGCCGAATACTTGATGGAGGAGGACCCGCTGGTATTATGAAATTCCCTGAAGGAACGCTATAACCAGCAAAGATCTGTGTTGTTGCCAGAAACACAACGCGAATGAACCCTTCTACGTTTTCAGGATTTTAAATCTGTGGCAGCATATAATTCTGCAATGCACAAACTTGTCGCTAAATTAACGTTTTGTAACCAGAAAGTTATTGATGCTGAAATGATCGACAAAACATTGTGCACCTTCTACCCCAACATGATGATACTATAGCAACAGTACCGTCATGCAAAGTGCAAGAAGTACTCTGAGCTTATTAGTGTTCTGCTAGAAGCAGAAAAAACATGATGAACTCCTGTTGAAGAATCATCATGCAAATGTTAATGGAAATCAAGCATTGCCCGAAGCACATGTTACCGCTCAACAGGCTAGTAATAGCTATGGCCGCGAAAAAGGTCAAATGCATGACGGTACTGTTGTTGTAGTATCATCATGTTGGGGTGGAAAGTGCACAAGGTTTTGTCGATCTTTTCAGCTTCAGTAACTTTCTGGTTACAAAAAGTCAATTTAGCGACCAGTTTGTGCATTGCAGAATTATAAGCTGCCACAGATTTGAAATCCTGAAAGCGTAAAAGGGTCCATTCGCGTTGTGCTTCTGGCAACAACACGGATCTTTGTTGGTTGTATCGTTCCTTCAGGGAATTCCACAATACCAGCGGGTCTTCCTCCATCAAGTATTCGGCCTTCATGTCCGAATGAAGATGGTGCCTTAGGAAATCTAAAGCGGCACATTTTGCGGGTTCAGGCACATCAGATGCACCGGCATCATGCCGAGCAATAGCAGCTCCAAGTCCTCTAGCTATTAGGTTGATTTTGGCATCCATTGCCCAGGTGAGGTAATTGCTGCCATCCAGGGCAAGCATAGCAAATTCTTTTTTTGCAATGTCAGACATATCCTGTATGCAAGCAATACGAGATTTTACTACAGGTAAAATATTATATTGCATGCATCTTTATTTAATTAATAAAGTTTTGGTCTATATCTATTCAGTAGATAATTATCACATTTTTCCAGAATTTTCCTAGCATTTGGTAATTTTCTGTTAATTATACAACAATTTTCTTCATTACTAAATAACAGAAAATAAAATCAATTAAACGTGGCATAAAGCTAATTACAACTTATGTAAATCTTGTTGGCTGGCAACGAAAATAGATAACGAATATCTCCGTCAGCTCAACTCATGGCCAGGTCAACCCGCCCCTAGGGCTCACATGAGGGAGGGAGCACTTCCCGTTTCCAGGTGCCAATTAAAGAACTAAGCCTCATGTGTGTTTTTCTTGACACCAATTGTCTCACATATGTTCATTCATTACTGAAATCAAATCCCAACCACTCCGATTCTCATAAACTACTATATGAAATATTCTGGAATTTTCCTAGCACTTTTCATAATTTTTGCTAATTTCCAAGCAAATTTCAGAATTACTTTTCAACAAAAAATTTAATTTCAGCAAATATTAATATGACATAATGTTAAAGAAGATAAAACCTGATTCACGGCATGAACATGTACACATGAAGTAATAACAGCAAAAAGCAAAGAAATATTCATAAATACTGCAAGAGAATACTAGGAAATTAAAAACCAGATCCAAATTTTTTCTGTAATTTTCTAGCTATTTTCATATTTTTCTGGCAGTTTTCATGATTTTCTAGAATTTTTAATCATTTTTCTGAATTTCTAATGCAAAAACAGTAAAAAGGAATAAATAAATTGGGGGAGGGCAAAGTGGTAAATTCCCTGCCCTCCCCGTATCCAACGATTTCGATAACCAAATTGGAATCCTGCTGCATGATTCCCGATTGGACTTCATGTCCATTCAATGTTTGATTTCATGTCCTCTTTTGCTCTAGACTTCAAAACCGGCTGGGGCAAGGTGGCTTGCGCAGCGAGCCCAGGCGCCAAAGCCGGGCGTTACAGTGTGGCCAAGGTCGGGCAGGCTGTCGCGAGCTGGCGCTGCGACGTTTCATGCGCGAAGAACGACGACTTGCGGCCGTCTTTGGTAGCCGACGGCCACGACCCACATGGCGTGGTGGTTTCGAGCCTGTTCGCCCGCTTCTCCGGTGGCTCGAGGCGGCGCTGCAGCGGCACGGCAACGCGGCAGACGGAGCGCTGCGGCCGGGCGGGCGCTGTTTGGCCAGGCGACAGTGGCCGCAACGAGCGCGACAATGCAGCGCAAGCGCGCAATGATGACATCCGGCAAGCGGCAGCGCCGCGACGGTAGCCTTGGCGCGGCGACGCAACCAGCGTGATGCGGCGATCGAGCGTGGCGACGCGGTAGCGGTGCCAATGGACGCGGCGGCGGCCTTGCAGGCCTACGAGGCTGGCGCTGGCGCGAGGTGTCGCGGACTAAGCGGCGGCGGCGCGGCGACGATGCGCATCGACACGCGCGCGACAATAGCGGCAAGTCGAGGCAGAGCGCCGACGGGCATGACCTGCGAGGCCACGATGGCCAGCCTGGTGGCAGCGGCTTCGTGCCGTCGGGTTTCTGTAACTTCGTGTATTGTATTCATGTACTGTAGATCGAAAGAAAACAATGCAGGTTCGTAGCTTCCTACCACGTAGATGCATAGAAATAAACGAGCGATTAGATTGAATCTCCTGTTGCTCACCTTTCAATCTTTCTCTGGGAAGTGTTGGCTATCGCGTAGGATAGAGTCGTGTATGACTTTTTCGTCAATCCGAGTGGATGCCGGCGTGGTGACGAGTTGATTGCAGATCGGATCAGGCGATCAATCGCCGGTAGTAGTCGTTCGTTGTTGTCGACGATCCTTCGCTTCTTGCGGTAGAGACTCGTGCTGATAACGTGTTGTGAAACAAGATCGTTCACCCACGCCAATCCATGGCACGCTAAGCAATCACGCGAACAGAAGAAAGGAGAAGCACACCATACAAGGGGGAAACCTCTCTCTTTATTAGATTGATTGATTTCTGTATAAGGCAATGCCCTATATATATAGTGGAGGACCCCTGGAGATAAATTCGGATTCGCCCACCATGGATAGAGTCCTTCTCTCCAAGGATACGGATTCTATCCATAACATAACATCCGCAACGCGAACCGTTGTGGACTATCGCCGACGACTAGGGGGTGACAATGGACTTGGATCGGTCTAGACTTTTGGATTATATCGATTCAAAACTGC
The DNA here is from genome assembly GCA_036346355.1 of Rhipidocladum racemiflorum. Taxonomy (NCBI): domain Eukaryota; kingdom Viridiplantae; phylum Streptophyta; class Magnoliopsida; order Poales; family Poaceae; genus Rhipidocladum; species Rhipidocladum racemiflorum. The sequence continues at coordinate 6,450,127 of CM070575.1, forward strand.
AAATGGATTGAACTTATTTTGGATTTATAGTTATTTGGACTAGATATAGACTAGATTGGATCAGACTTGGACCTTACATTTTTCTACTAAATCGTTGTATGTCATTATTATGTATTAATTCTGGTCACATCTACATTAATATTTTACATGTAAATGGCTTGGATCAAGGTTCAAACCTTTATTTGGGCCTGGATTGGACCTATGCTTATTAGTTTTAGGCCCCGTTTGGCAACTTGGAACCGAGCTGTTTCTACTAGAATCTGGGAGAAACCCAGCCAAACGGGCTAAAACTCGGAACGATTCTCCTCTGAACGTTTCTCCTTTTTCCACACCGTGGTTGAATCACTCTCAACCCCGTTTCACTAGTTTCTACTAGAATCTGGAACCGTATCAAACGGTTTGCAGAAAGTGATTCTGATTCTACCTGAAACGTTTCTACCAAGAATCTGGAACTGTTTCTGTTTCTACTAGAATCTGGAACCGTACCAAACGGGGCCTTAGATTTAGACCCCGTTTGGCAACTTGGAACCGAACTGTTTCTACTAGAATCTGGGAGAAACCCAGCCAAACGGGCTAAAACTCGGAACGATTCTCCTCGGAACGTTTCTTCTTTTTCCACGCCGTGGCTGAATCACCCTCAACCCGTTTCTACTAGTTTCTACTAGAATCTGGAACCGTACCAAACGGTTTGCAGCAAGTGATTCTGATTCTACCTGAAACGTTTTTACCAAGAATCTGGAACTGTTTCCGTTTCTACTAGAATCTAGAACCGTACCAAACGGAGCCTTAGACTAGACTGGATTAAAGAAACAAAAATTTGGACTTGGATCAGACTTGTGCTAGACTTCAGCCCATTATCACCCCTACCGATGACACACCGGCCGCCAGCTACTGCACCACGAATATCCCTGAGATCAATAAAGATTGTGTATCGAATTTCGATCGGTATAAGCCATTAAATCTACTTTAAATAATTAGTAACTTCGAAGCACATAAGTTAATCGTACCTAAATAAATTTTTAATCATGCAAATTAATTTTTCTAATTACCTAGATTACTTTTAGTCTGACAAAAAAATTAGGATTTAAACGGCTATTGTTCATAAAAAATTATCTAGCCGGCTACGTCTATAGCGCAACAGCCTTGCCGCACTGCCATTCAGCCTCGCCGGCCACTAGCACCGGCCACCGCCGTGTGCTAGCCACGCCCTCACCCGAAGCTCGGAGCCACGTCCTCCACCGCTAGCGCGATTCTTCCACTTGCCACCGCCGCGCCATGAAAGCAAGGCAAACGATCGTTGCCTCGCCCGCCATCATTGGTCGCCAAGGGTCGAGCAGCCTATGGGCCATGGCCAGTTCGCGCATGTGGCCCACATTTCATATGGCATGTTCGATTTTCAGGCGAAAAGAAAAAGGAAAGAAAATAAAAACGACAAAATTTCGTTTTAACCCTTGAAGTTCTGATTATTTACGGTCGATCGTGAAAATTTTTGTTTAAGGGCCTGAAGTTTCTTCTAATTTCAAAAAAATAGTTAATAAAGTCTAAAAATTATAATAAATCCCATAAATTGAATTTTTAGGTATATGGATTTCTATAAATTTTTTATTTTAATTCTTAGCACATTTGAAGCTCCATATCTCTGGGTTTATTTTTTTGGCATAATTTCATGATTATATATGCTATTTTTATTTTATGTTATTTTTAATAATTTTGAAAATTATTTTATAATTAGCATAAAACTGTGAAAATGCCTGAAAAGTTTTAGATAATTATCTATTGAATAGATATAAACCAAACTTTACTAATTCATTGATAAACATGCAATATAATATTTTACCACTAGTAAAATTTAATTTTGCTTACATATAGGATATGTCAGATGTCGCAAAGAGGGCTTTTCTGAGTTCGCTTGAATGTCAACAATTACCTCACTTGGGCAATAGATGCCAAAATCAACTTGACAGCTTGATGTCTTATAGCTACTTCACTTAGTCTGAAGCTGACGCCCCAGCTCTTCCTGAAGTAGCCAAGTGTGCAGCTCTGCACTTCCTAAGGCACCATCACCACACGAACATGAAAGTCGAGTATTTCATGGAGGAGGGCCCGTTGGTAATACGAAATTCCCTGAAAGAATGTTATGGCCGCAAAGATCCGACTTGTTGCTAGAAGCACAGTGCGAGTGGATCCTCCTACGCTTTTAGAACTACAAAATTGTGACAACATACAACTCCGCTATGCACGTACTTGTTGCCAAACTAACATTCTGTAAGCAGAAAGTGTCTGATGCTGAAATGGTAAATAAGACATTGTATACCTTCTACCCCAGTATGAAGATACTGCGACAACAATACCATCATGCCAAGCACCAGAAGTACTCTGAGCTTACCTACATTTTGCTAGAAGTGGAAAATCATGATACACTCCTGATGAAGAATCATCATGGTTCTTCCTAAAGGGACATAAGCGACATCTGAAGTCTATGCAAATGCTCAGCAGACTAACAATAGCTATGATTGTGGAAAATGGCAAAGGCATAGAGGGGAAAAATGAAGAATGACATAATACAAAAGGGAAGAGTTGTCATAGTGGAAAAGTAAATGTAATGGGTTAGTGAGCTTCATAAAGTAAGATTTAGCCAACAATACTACAAACCCTGTACAACTTTTTTTAGGTGCAAATGCACTAGCCATTGATCGCGCAACTGTCGCACATCGAAGCATTTGGCAGACCTTTACATATAATCTATTAGAAAAGTCAATAATTAAGACCCAGGAGAACAATATTGAGGCACATTTCACCATTCAACATGTTGTTGAAACAGATTATGCGAAGTGTGATGATATGGTCCTTGATCATACTGTGCTCGAAGAGAACATTGGTTTATGTTTCTGTTGAGCATTTACCATTTAAAGCTAAATAAATTGTTATTTTTTAGGATATTTGATTTATTTATTTATTATGCTATGGTTGTTCTATATTTTATAATATGTTTTTGATGCAACAATTATTTGATTGATAAATCATTTCTTTAATATAGAACGTCCTATAATCCAACGGTGGAGGAGAAAATCTGTCTAGTAGACAATTGCACTACAAATTCAATTCTTAGGAAAACTAAATATTTTTAAACTTTGACTAAGAAAACTATAAGCATTATAACCGTTGTTGGAAGTGATGCCCTCATTATTGGCACTAGAAGAACCATCATAGTTCTTCCTATGGATACTCATATAATAATAGAGAATACTTTATTATACCCTTAGTCTGGTCGTACTCTATTAAGTTTCAAATACATACGTCTGAATGGCTTTCATACCGAGACAGAAAATGAGAATGGTACGGAATACCTACTCATGACTAAGTTTAACGGGTGTAACAAATATGTGGTTAAAAAACTTCTTTCCTTCTTCTCAAGATATACTATACATATATAAAACCAAAAGTTTATGTTACGATGAAAACTATACTTAAAAAACTGAGAAATATTTAAGATCTGGCGTGATCGACATGCTCATCCTGGATTGAACATGATGAAAAGAATCATCAATAATTCTGCTGACCATATCATAAAAACCATGAAATTCCCTAGACCGACCTAAAGACATATTATGCCTTGTTTATGCTGAAGGTAATTAAACTCATAATTAGACCCTCTTATTTCAAAGTCAGGGAAGAACCAATAAATTTCCTATGCTGAGATATAGCAGGACTATACATCTATTTTCGATCAATGCACTGTATTTACTCTGCTACGGTGGTCGTCATTTTACCACAAGTAACCTCGAATACCCAAGTATCGCATCTTCTTACAAAAGAGCGCCACGTGGACAGGGATGGCACGCCAGGTGCGACGGCGGGGCCCACTGGGGAAGAGTGGTCGTGAAGACGGATGCTGCTGACCGAGCGACTGGGCCCGGTGGCTTCCGTGTCGCTGCGGACGTTCCCACGAGGCGGGCAGGGGGCAACGTCGCCACGGCATTCCGGAACCCGTTTTTAACCGGAAGTAACCAAGCGAAAAAAAATGGGGACCAGAGGGAGGGAGGAGGCTCGCGCAGAGGCTGAGGTAGAGCAGCAGGAGGAAGAGTCAAAAGACACGTAATCCTGAGCTCCTTGTCGCCACCTTCTTCTTCCGCTCCTCCGCCTACTCTACTCCTCCCCACCCGTTCCCTTCTGTCTCAATTACTCCCGCCGCCGCCGCCTCTTCTTCCTCATCACCCACTGGTTGCTCGCTACCGGTCGCGAGGGCGAGGCTCCTGGGTGCTACTGCTACCCGCAGGTGACTCCTGAGCTCTTGGTGCGTATTTTTCAGCTCTGAATTGGTGGCGCTTGGTGCTTCTTTATTATTATTATTATTATTATTATTGGGTGCGGTTTTGCTTTCTTGGTTCCGAACTTTCGTTGCTGATTTGGTTTCTTGGGGGCACCTGATTGAGTACAAGCCAACGACTCGTTGGTTGTTTTATGTTGTTTAGTTCTTTGGCTTCAATTAGGCGACTTTTTGGGAGGCTTTGAGTGATCTCACCCGGGTCCGTTAGATTGAGTTTCGTTGGTGTGGTTCTTTTCGGAATTTGGGGGAATCTTTCCCTTGCCTTGGTGACGTTTTATCTCATTTTGGGCATTGACTATCATGTTACATCAGTTTCTGATCAAGATGTTTTTATCTCATTTTGGGTATTGACTATCATGTTACATCAGTTTCTGATCTAACTTCAAATCCAGTTTTGGTTCATAAAAACTAGTAGACTAGTAGTTGTGCACTTGTGCCTGTGTGGAACTAAAATGCTAATTATGTTGCTTTTTTATGGTACAATAAAGCCCATCATGAACTGGGATGCAATTAAGCTTGTGTGGGCACAAGATAGTTTTGCCTATCATTGAAATTAATTGGCTTTTGCTCTGTCTAATTCGAACTTCAATTCTGACGTGGTGGCTAATTAGAAAATTTGCACTCTTCAATGGGGATAGTTAGCCCATTGATTGTGTTAGGTGCATGTTCCTTTCAGACAAATAGGGCGGCGATCATTTGTGACAATCCTAGTTTCACTTCTTCAAATTGATGACCAAATGGGAGGGGTGACTTCTGCTTTCACTTGGTTTAAGTCTCCTTACAGCCAAAGCCTGAAGCTTCTATCCTTGTTGGTTTCACATTGTGATATCTTCCGATCTGTACTATATGTAGACTTTACGGTGGTAAGATAATAACACAATGAATCACGATATGTTTTTGGTAGTTAAACAAATCTGCAGTTCAGCTCTCTTATAATAATGGGTTCCAATAATTAAACAAACGAAAATGTGGTTCAATAGTGCTAGTATTTTCTCTGATCTTGAGGGTTTTACATATACAATTTGTTGTTTGCACCATAATTGATATGTGAGTCAGCACTCACTAGGCTACTTATACACCTGTTTTTTTGGGTTGATCTATTATTGCAATGGGACTATATAATTCTTTTCTGACAGCGTACATATCGTTCTTTTGCAGAAATTCCTTCCAACTGTTGGTGAACACCTCTGCAATTTTATTGTTAAGATGGCATGTTGCTTTATGTTTCGAAAGAAAGCTAGACAAGCTGTTGAAGGCGATGACGGTGAGCAGCTTTTGCTTATCTTAGGACGGTTTCTTCCATCCCTTTCTTGTTCAAACAATTCTCCATTCTTAGACGCTTGTTGTTTGTTTGTCCCAGATGCACATAGAGTGAAGATATTTTCTTACAACGAGTTGAGAAAGGCAACTCAAGATTTTAGTGGGGCAAATAAGATTGGAGAAGGTGGTTTTGGTTCTGTGTTCAGGGTAAATGTGCACGAATTTTTAGTCACTGCATCACAGTCTAATGCTCACAGTATCGACTCCTTTTGCTTACATTGCATTTTGTTGATCAGGGAATGCTCAGAGATGGCACAGTAGTTGCAGTGAAGGTGCTGTCAGCTACTTCAAGGCAAGGTATCCGAGAGTTCTTAACTGAACTTACAGCAATATCTGACATCAAGCATGAAAACCTCGTCACGCTTGTCGGTTGCTGTGCTGAAGGGACCCATAGGATCCTTGTGTACAACTATCTTGAGAACAACAGCCTTTCGCAGACTTTGCTAGGTGACACTTTGTTCTGCCCACCGTGTCTTCCCTTCATCAATTCCTTCATTGCTTATCATAATTACAGATGTTCTGGATGTGTTATTGCAGGGTCCTGCTATAGCAACATTCAGTTCAATTGGAGGGCCCGTGTCAAAATTGCGGTGGGTATTGCCCGTGGACTTGCATTTCTTCATGAGGAAATCTGCCCTCCCATTATCCACCGGGACATAAAGGCAAGCAACATTCTTCTCGACAATGACCTTACACCGAAAATTTCTGATTTCGGATTGGCAAGGCTCCTCCCACCCAATGCAACTCATGTGAGCACCCGAGTTGCAGGCACATTGTAAGCATAACTCAACCCTGAGTTAAGAGGCTTCTTTCACAGAATGTACCTTTTGTTCTGACTTGTACTTTCACTTCTGCTTAGAGGATACTTGGCTCCTGAATATGCTATCCGAGGTCAAGTGACGAAGAAGTCCGATATCTATAGTTTTGGAGTTCTTCTGTTGGAAATCGTTAGTGGTAGATGCAACACCAACACAAGATTGCCTCATGAAGACCAATTTCTCCTTGAGAGGGTAAGCTCTACTTGTTACAGATGCTATCAACAACCTGTAAATAGCAAAATAAAATCAATTTCATGTTAGCAACTGAATCAGAAATTCACCAACCAACAATACAAGGAACATTACTGAATGTGAAAATCTACTGCTTTTGTTGCAGACATGGGCACTCTATCAGAAGGGACATCTGGATGAGATCATAGATGCTGATATAGGCAATGACCTGAACGTCGAGGAGGCATGCCGGTTCTTGAAGATTGGCCTGCTATGCACACAAGATGCAATGGCACGCCGTCCCAACATGACATCCGTTGTCAGAATGCTCAAAGGAGAGAAGAATGTATCCGTGGAGAAGATCAATCGGCCCGCCATGATCACCGACTTTGCGGACCTCAAGATCAGCAACAACCAGCAAAGAGCAAACGAGACAAGCTCCACGACGAGATCGTTCACCACCACGGAAGTCACGGAACTGTTCTCATCATCAGAGACACCCACACAGACATCTGTGTGAAAAATTGGACAGAAAGTGGTGTTCTTCTGTTTGCATATTTAGATGGGGTTACATGAAATTTGTGAAGAGTTTCTGTTTTGTTTTTTAAAGAGGGAAGTTTTGATAGGCTCTTTGTATGATGTAAATGTTTTGAAATGAAGATGATCAAGATAAGCTTTGCATTATTCACATCTCTGAACTAGTTACCTAGCAATACTTCTACTTCAGTCTCCAGTGTTAATACATGGGGCTGCTTGGTTGTCTGGATGAGTTCATGATGTTGGGTGTCATGTTCTGAATAATTTGGAAAAAAAAACAACTTTTGATCAATTCATCTCCAAAATACTTTCTTCGATCTCATTCAGAAATGTTCTAGTTCTAAGCTATCCCTGACGTTTACAGCACATCATGCGGATGTCGGCATGAAGAAAATGTCCAAAGTGTGGCATCACGCACCATTACAGGGATGGTCAAGCAGCTACAGGTCTCGACAGATGGTGACGGGCCGTTGAGAAGAAGCGAAGAACGGATCAAAACTCTGGAACCCCGTACAAAAATGAAAAAGAAGTCTGAAGCCAGACGCGTCGCCGTCGTCATCGAGCCAACCCACGACCGTCGCGCATATGACGTATCGAACGATTGTCCGGCATGAACATGTCAAATATGCTGTGTGAAACGCAGAAGTGAAGAGTGACCAATGCACAAGTCAGAGATTAATATAATCGTGTTTTAGCAGGGTTTCAGTTCAATATCGGTGGCTAGTTAGTGGGCCCTGTCGCCAGACACACAGGATAATGTTCTGCAGGGAGTGCAAAACCATCACTATAGTATTTGGTAGAGTAAACGAAGTTGACAAACTGAAGTACTGAACTGATGAATCAAGAAAAAGTAAAGGTGGAGATGAAATGAACTCCTCACCACAAGCAAGGTCCCGGGTCAAACTATTTCACTGACAAACCTGGTCATACCACTGGATTGCAAGTACAAAAAGAAGCTGAAAGATTGTACATATTCCCAGAAATTACTTCACAAAGTTAGGTGTACAACAAACGGTTTTTGCCGCCACCTGCAGCTGTCTGTCTAAACCTACCGTGAAATTTCTGAATGCACTACGGCTGTACGGTACAAGAAAAACAGCACGGCGAGTGGAACCAGGGTTCACCTTATCGATGGCACGATTTTCGGATGAACAGTAAAATTTGATAATCGCAAAAATCGAGCCGAAAATCGGTCAAAAATAAAAAAAAATCGTATAAATTCAAAAATCAGATTTTTTTGGAAAAAAATCAAAAATCGTGGAAAATCGACGATTATCGGTGGAAAATCGACAGCCATGTCGAACTTTTTTGTGCGGTCGACTTTTGTAGCGATTTTCGACGATATTTGACGATAATCGCTCGATATGTGTCGATAATCGCGATATTTGGGTCATATATTTTTTTTTTGAATTTTTGAATTTTTTGAATTTTGTTTTTGAATTTTCTCGGTTTACCGATCGGTAAATGATTTCGGCCGCCGTCGATATCGCGATAATCGGCGATAATCGCTCGATTATCGCGCGATTATCGACGATAAACTGAACCCTGGTGGAAACAAGGACATTAGAATACTGTAAACTTCTGACGATTACAATTATTAGGTCCCTTCAGCACACCACCGACACATTGCACAGTGCAGACATAGATCAGGAAATTGTGAAATGTGATTGAACTCACCACAACGGATGTAGGCACTCTTCAGAAAGGACGATGAATAAAGGACACTTCATTAATTTCGTACTGGGCAAGGAAAACGAATTTTGAGAAAGTAGTTCCAGGTTAAGCTGAATTGAGTACTCTATACATATCTAACAAGCACAGTAAAGGCAAGAATCAGGAAAGTGTGAGATGTGATTAGACTCAGCACAATAGATAGACACACCCTTCAGCAAGGATGATGAATAAAGAATACTGCATAAATTTCATACTAGACAAAAACAACGAATTTGGAAACGAGTTAAAAAAAAGTTGTTCCAGGTAAACTTAACTGAATGCTCTATGCTCTCTACCAAACATTTAATCGAGAGCTCCATGAAAAGGGGTGTCATTTCTGAATTACAAGTCATTATAAGGGTAGCTAACTGGCAGCAAGACATGGGTGGTTTGCTAAACGAGCGGCATATACTGAAACAAAGGTAATTCAGCACCCCATTATTGCGCAGTTGTAAACGAATACACCAGCGCGCTCCTTCATTGAGAGCACCTCCCAGTCAGCACCACCATCCCCATCTTCAGGGCACCAAGAATGCAGCAATATTACTTCACCACGGGATACTCTATGGCCACCAATGACCAGCAATCTATCACCACATGCCTTGAAAGCTAGGCCCCAGCCATTGGAAGAGTCTGCTCTGACAGGCAATGGCTTCACTATGTTCCAGGTATTATTTGCTTTGTCGTACTTCTTAACCACGTTCGTCGACTGGTCAGCCGCATAGAGCTGGTTATTCACAACAGCAACAAGAGGAGGTGACTGAGAGGCACTCGTTCCTCCAGGGTACATATCATGTATTCTTCGCCATGCCCTTGTTTCAAGATTGTATTCCTCTCCACAAGTCAAAGAATCCCTCTGACATGACACACCCCCAATGACATAAAACTTCCCATCCATGAAGAAGCCTGAGGAAAGCCTCCTGGGTAAGTTCATGTCTGGTAAAGTCTCCCAATGGCCAGTCTCTGAATTGTACAGCTCAGCACAATTCAGCACCTGGCCATTCTTATCACACCCACCAGCAACGATGGCAATCTCACCATAGCTTCCCGAGGCAAAGAGACAGCGAGGTAGATTCATTGGAGAGCATCGGGACCAATCACGTGCCAGTAAATTGTACATCCAAATAGTAAGACCTGTATATTCTCGGCCAAAGACAAGCAGTTGTGTCCCAACGACAAGTGATTCTTTGTCTGCGCAGGAGAAGCACTCGTCACATGGCATTCTTGGAAGCCTCATCCATCGCTTTCGCGAAGGATCGAATGCTTCCCAGGGCATCAAGCTACAAGCCAGATACACCCAGTGCTCAACAATGCCATATTTCCTCCGCAGTTTGTACAGATATCCACTGTTAATTAACAAATTGAATTTTTTGTTCAGACAAGAGAGTGATGTGTAGTCTGATCTGCTTGTCCAAGCTAGGCAGTCTTGAGCCAGGTCATCATGAAGGCCTGGAAAGAAACAATCATTTGATCCGTTGGCACTAGAATCACCTCTTGATTGAGTCTTCACAACAGGCTTCTGCTTCTTCAGTTCCAGTTCTTTACTGCCCAAATCTGTAGGGCATGACAGATCCACATCTAATTCTGAATTATCACAGCAGTGAACATGATGCTCATTCACAACTGAGTGTTTCCTTGACTCCCTCGAGAAGTACCCATTCCTGACCAAAAGGAAGTAAGCTAATGTGTACTTCTGCCAGGAGTTATCCTGCTGACCGAACAGCCTAAAGAGGTGCAGAACCACAGAACTAGGAACAGCAACAAGGCTTTTGGGGTTACAATCTTGTAAATCTTCCATCCTTCTCTCTGACTTATGACACGAACCCAAGGACACAAAAATTGGAAGGTTCACAGACCACCTCTGGAAAGATATTCAGATAAAAATCAAAATGAGCACAACATTATTTGAAACGTGTCATAGATATTCTGGGTCAAAAACAGAGTAAACAACAGATACTTTTACCAATTACCATGGCAACCAGTACGAAGTTCAACGTCAGATTCGCACAGAAACATTCATCTGTATAGTTTATTTTGCTCTAAAAATATCTTCAGAGTTTATTTCAACGGAAATTTTTTCCCGGCTTCGCAGTATCCATAATAAAGTAAACAAATAAACTGCAGCACCAAGAAGATAAAAGATTGTAGCTCTTCCTTTAGTAACCCTGTTTGGTTGTTGGTACCAACAAGAAAGTGGCTCCATGGTTTGTTCTTCTAACTTGGATAGTCAACAATTAAACACCCCAATCGAACTCTACAACAAAAGGCCAATGATGACTCATTTCTATTACTAAGCTACCCTATTTTTTTCCTCTAAAAACAACTAGCCTATTATCATTCAAAGCATTTGCTTCAAGAAATAAATGTCCAAGACATTGCTAACATCCCCTTAAACGTAAATAGTATTAAAAAAATAGCAAATCATAAACAAGTTACAGAACAAAATCCACATAGCAAACCATTTACTAGCACATTAATATTATCTGTCAGTTTTAGATTCTAAGGCAAAAAAAAAAGCATCTCAAAGTTATCTGCCCGATTTATAACAGATTCAAGCGCAACACAGAAATTAACCCCTAGCATCACCAAAAGATGAACCAGCAAATTAGAAAGTAATCCTAGATTTACATAATGCTGGCTAAAATAGCGCTCTGTTCTCACCGCAAACAAATTCATGCACAAGCAAAAAAAAGAACCCACATCAGGTCGCTGTTCAAACCATAAAATGCACTAAGAATCACACATTTTCTCGCCCCAAACCATCTCACATCCCTAACAGAGAAAGATGATAAAGACCTTTCCCCAACCAATTCACCAATCACCACCTCCCTCCGCAAAACAGAATCAAGTTTTTTCTCGACACAATGACACCTGATAAGCCATGACTTCAGTTGATAAAGCCCCTAAAACAGGAGAAAAAAATATCCCTCCCTCCTTTCCGACGGAAACTCAGCGTGTCAACACGCGAGAATTGAGCCAACCACTCACCTCACCGAGACGCGCCGCCGGCGAGATCCTGGCCACCGGCGCGCGCCCGCCGCCTCCATCCGGCGCCAGGCACGAGCGACTCCAAGAAACCTGCGAGCACGGACCACGAGAGAAGCGGTTACGCGGAGCGGCACCGCAAATGAGCCAGCCCGACCAAATTTGCTTGGAGCACGCCGCGACAGGGAGGAGTGGAGAGAGCAGGAGCTAACGGGAGACGACCGGATCTCTTCGCCGGAGCTGGGGGTGATGGTCGCCGACGAGCGGGGCCGGAGGGCGTCAGGCGGTGGGGACCACCGTCAGTGAGACGGGGAGGGCATGGGAGCAAGTTTTGGAGGGGCTGAGGAAAGGCATATATATATGGCCATGCGCTTAAGCCAGGGCTTGCAGTGCCAAATGGATTAATTGCAAGCTTTGTTCGTTTTTACTCACTTTGCTCTCACATAGCCTGTAAAAAAAACTCTTAGCCCGGTATGCTCGAACTCCGCTTAATCTAGGCTTGATTTAAGTACAGTTTGAGCTCCAAACAAACTGAGCTCGAGAGTCTGATAAATTTACGAACCACTTATTAAATAGCTCGCAAGTCTAATAAATTTATGAACCAATTGTTAAATAGTATCACATGTTAATTTTTAGCGATGTTACTCGAGTCGAGTTTGAACATTTTTTCTTATCGAAAACTAATGTATATTGAACTATTATTATTACCGAGCTTAGTAGAGCCGAACTCGAACCCACCCGAACTTGGACCGAGCCTAGATTCGGACTCGGATCCCAACTCAAATTAACTCGAACTTGATTCATTTACCGTCCTACTCTCACACAGTCTTTTTACATTTACTGCCCCGGTTACCATGGCGTAATCCTACTGTTATCTCGAAATTAGCCGGTAATTAAAAGTTTTCCTCTTCCTATCGGAGAGCTGCAGCCTTGCACGACACACGTTGTTGAGAAAAGAAAAGGCACTGCACTCCATTAGGCATGATCTTCGTGTGATCTTCACCGAGTTTCAGTGCTCACAAACCCACAGCAAAGTGCAATTGTTTTCTTCAGAAAATACAAGGTGAGACTATAATAGATTGATTGAAATATTTGATCTTTAGTAAATGAATGGAGAACGAGGACACCAGATGCACGCACACCAGTACAGCCGAGTAGCTGACAGCATATTGCAGTCCTGTACTTTGTTCTACCTCTCTCTCTCTCTCTCTCTCTCTCTCTCTCTCTTCTTCTTCTGCCTTTTCCTTTTTGTTATAATGGAATGTTTTTTTCACAGTGTACTTCCTTTTCTTCTCTTGGATTCAGGGAGAGAGGGGTTGGAAAATAATCTCGAGAGAGGCGACGGCCGAAAGCTACTCCATGGACCATGTAGGCCACACGACGACCGGTTTTACGCACGTTGAAACGCGACAGAGATGAAAAGGACAGTGCATTATCCTTAATTTCTTTATGATTTTCTGTCGGAGTGCCCATATAATCAAAAAAGCGTAACATTATTGTTGGGTGAAATGTGACAGACGCGATAAGGACAAGCGCATCGTCACGGCTTATTTTTGAGATAAATATTCGATAGGGACGAGTGCGTCGTCACGGCTTATTTTGAGATAAATATTCGGTAAGGACGAGTGTAGTATACGAAGATTACAAACGGAGGATGCGCGATCAAGAGGTGGATTTGACCGCAGGGAGGTGCAATGGGGTAAGCACACCGCACATAGCGGTGTTCTGTTTCGATCCCATTCCCAGGTGAAAAGAACGGTGGTAATGTTACCAGTGAGAGAAGCAATACTTTAGCAACGGACGTTTGTATTTTATTCCCGTGGTATTTATTTAATCACGTGCCTGGCTGTCAGATGTGGATATGGATTGCTGTCTTCTCAAGGGGGTAAAGTTACCTCACCGGTAAACGGGAAAGTTTACACGCTAATCAAACCCCTAGTCGCACTTGCTAAGAGCATCTACAATAACAAAACTTAATGTGAAATAATAATAATAATAAACTAAAAATTAATTTATACAATATATATCTCTAAAAGTTATCTTTAGATATTATGTAATAGTTATCTTTTCTTTCTTGTACATAAATAATTTACCTATGCTTTCATACAAAACTGGTTAAATAAGAGTTAGCTTACTTCTCTCTTTGTTTTTTTTTATTTTGTTATATATATATAGAGAGAGAGAGAGCTCCTTTACAGTACACAACATTGAATATAAATCGTTCATTCTTTTCAATCTAATGATCAGATTAACTAGAGTTTACTTATACTTCCATCTGGTAGTAGTGTAGTAGAAACATTCTTAACAAATGGCGGTTAGATACAATTTCTACTACACATTATATACTTACCAGTATAATGCACCGAGAGAGAGAGAATGGCTAGTGTGAACTTGAGTGCACGGATCACTCCCGTGAACTCGACGGGTTTATGAAATATAGCACTTCTTAGATCGATTCAAACCGTTCATCTTGTTCGTCTCATCAAAATCAATCTAGTGACCAAATGTTGTATTTTTTTTTGAATTTTTTAGTATTTATTTTGTATTTTTGAAAATCGGTTTTTTTGGACTCTCCACAACTAATTAGAAGGCTGGTTTTCAAAAATACAAAACAAATACTAAAAAAATTCAAAAAAAATACGAAATTTGGTCACTAGATTGATTTTGATGAGACGAACAAGATGAACGGTTTGAATCGATCTAAAAAGTGCTAGATTTTATAAACCCGTCGAGTTCACGGAAAAATCCGTGCACTTTCACGCTAGCTATTCTATATATATATTCAGATGAGATGATTTGCTGATGGCTGCTGAAGCACTCGAGCAGTTGTTGGTGCGGGTTGCAAGTGGCAAAGTGGCAAACTGTCCCGGTAATTTTTTATTAAGCTGTCACGTTTGAGCGTTTGATCCCCCGGGGGAAAAGTTACAGCCGGCGCGTTTGACCCTCCGGCTTTTCTGAACTTTTTGGTAAGCTAGTGCGTTTTCATGATGTGAGGTATGATGACTTCTTTAGTTAGAAACAAGGTTTCAAATCTCGTTTTGAGTCAAATCTCGCAGGTTCCCGAAATCCGAAATTTCGGCGAGATTCGGAAATTTCGGACAAAATCCGGACGAATTGCAAAAACCAAATTTCAAATCCGGTTTTTTTCACCGAAATCCGAGATCTCGGCCGAAATCACCGAGATCTCGGCCGAAAACACCGAGATCTCGCCCAAATTGAACCGGCTGGAAAATGGTTCAAAATACGTCAAAAAAATTTGAAAATTTTTTTGGATAGTCCTAACACATCACTAATGTTTCCATAAAAATTTGAGATAATGATCAATCATGAGGAATTTTTTAAAAATCTAACAGTAGTAAAGTCGTGATAAAAACCGTATATAAAATCAGTTTTTGATTTTTCAAATGTAACAAATGAACTTCAAGTCATTTGAAAAGTTTTATATATGTTCCTATGTATTAAGGGATTCTTTCTTAAAAACCACCTGCGATTAGCTCGAGGAGGTTCTTTCTTTGAAACCACCCAGCTTTGAGTTTTGACAAGAAAAGATCAATGCCATAAATATGAGCAATCGACATGTATATGTGAATCCCGCCCATATATACATAGAGAGTTAATCTTGCACTCTTTATAAATACATGTTATCTGAGGTTTTAAATTTTGTTTTTCAATATATGTCATTCAATAATTTTGAAGTGGGTTTTGTACCACTATTTCCACTCCACTTCTCTCTCATAGTCATACACAGATTGATTCCATCTATCAATGTCAGTATCAGATACATTTCTCTCTGCTGTTTCAATGCACTAGAAAAGTTCATATGTATTAAAAAAGTTCAAACCACTTTAGAAAATTTTGAAAATTTTTGTGAATGGTTCTAACACATCCATAATATTCCCATAAAATTTTCAGAAAATAATCAATCTTGAAAAAATTTTAAAAATTCGGAAAGTCCTAACCGACAAATTAAACCGATCAAAAAATGGTCAAAAACATGTTAAAAATTTTTGAAATTTTTTGTGGATGATCTTGATCCTAAACCCAAGCAAATACAATGCATAAAAATCAAAATCCGGCAAAAAAGTACCAAATCTCGCCCGAGATTGCCGAGATCTCGCCCGAAATTGCCGAGATCTCGCCGAGAAATCCGAGATTTGAATTTTTTTAAATTTTTTTGAATTTTCCGGGATTTTGAATCTCGGAGGGGTCCGAAATCCGAAATTTCGCCGGGATCTCGCCGAATTTCGCCGAAATTTGGATCCCTGGTTAGAAACGAGAAAACAAAAGGAGAGAAAGCTTGATCCGTTACATCCATGTAACCGGACCATTAATGTCAACAACACACAACACGATGCTTATTTCACGCTAACAACAAACTATCTCTCGTGCTCGTGAGCAAGAAGAGCCCTTCGTGCAGCAAACAGTCCGTAAATCCTTCGTATTTTTACGGGAACTAAACTAATCCCCTGTAACATTTCCGTGCTCCAAACCAGTCCCCGGACGTGCATCGCCTTCACTATTGGGAAATCATTATGGTAATGCTCCACATGCCTCGCGATCATTGTTTGTTTTATTTATTTATTTACCTATCTGCGAGATAAGGCTTGCGGTGATCATTTTGTCGCGAGGACATGAGCGAAACAACCCCGGGAGAACACCTCGTCGACATCATAGGCAAAGGCGACCTGCTGCCGCAACCGGGACAGGCGAGACGAGATGGCCCAAGAAATGCTCGGAAATGTGCAGACCCAGTCGCCGCCGCTAACGGGGGGAGGGAGGCTACCAGGTCGATCCGGCCGGCCGGCGATGATGACTCCTCATCGCCGGCCGGCCCCAGCCAACAAACAGGGCGGCACGTTGCTCCTGTTGCTTGCAACAGTCGCACGGCCTGAGCTTTTTCCTCCTCCTCCTCCTCCTCTCGTCGTTTCCATTCTTCAGGCTCTGACATGTTCAGTAAAGCCAGGCATTGTGGGAAGGAGGAGGAGGCTTCATCGGTACATGTCCGCCGTGCTGTAGGGCTTGATAGATGAGAGGGGCAATCATCAGATACAGATACCACTGCTACCACCACCACCACCACCGTAGTACTGCCATGTGGTGTGGCATAATGAAGATTTAAGGCTCCTGACATGACATGTATAGTTCACTAGTAACTGGCAATTATGGGGTTGGAACTTGTACAGCTATGCTTATTCCTCAAGGATTGCTAAAATGCATGCACCAAGTCTGTTTCCTACAATCATGCGTGCAGATATATATAGATATATACACGAGTACTCGCTTGTTTCCTGCTTGCAATCATGTTTTGAGCTCCGGCTGGAATGCTGCGTCACAGAAACTGGAGCTGCATTGCATTGGCCATTGGGCGGATGCAGAGTAGTTCATCCGTGAGAACATGTGGTTAGGTGACTAATAATCTCTTTGAACAGCATGTCCTTGGGTCTTGGATTGGATTAACCGGCCCTCTTAACCTCCCGTCCCCTCCTCCCTTTGCAGGACAAAAGCACTAGGCGTGTCAATTAGTGCTAGCTTTACAAAGGCAGGTAGTACTGGTACATACTGTGGCAATACCACAAGTGGAGAAAGGCAAGGATGCGTCCAAATGGAATGGAATTGTTCCATCATATGATCCTCACATGCATGCATGGCGCAGCGCTAACCAACCAAACCTCGCTCGCCAGCCGCTTCTCTTGGTGGCGGTGACAGCGCTGGTGGTGGGGCCCGTCGCCCCCCTACTTCCCCTGTTCCTGATAGATCCACCAACCGAGCTGCCCTCCTTTCCTGATGCCTCAGCTTTTTAGCCCCTTAAATATTACTTTTTTCAAATCTCACTACGAATAAGCTTTGAATATAATTCTCTCTTTGACCGCAATATCAGCGGCTCATGACACGTGTTACCTGCCGCTTCCGTATCCGCAATTGGCTGGCAACCGCGACAGAGTGACGCTGCCGAGCTAGAGCGGTATGATAGGCACTTCGCGCTAAGGCACCACGACATGTCCTACTGCCCTGCATCCAACAGATACGTTGCCGCCCTACCGTGGCACCTGCGTTGCTACCCTACTGCTAAGTCGTCGCCGCCTTGCAAGTATACCCCAAAGCGATTGCCTAGACGCCAGACACCACCATCTCATCTAGTCGATTTTTCCTATCTAGACGGGCGCCTAGCCCACCTAGATGGTGCTTAGGTGCTAGGTGTCGGTTTACCGTTCAACTAGTATCTAGCGTCTTAATAAACACTACGCCCTGCCGTCGAGACAATGGTGTGTAGTAGCAAGCTTGTCGTGGTGTACGAGCGCAGTAGGTAACACGTGTTAATTACTAGCTCTTTCGCGCTGCATAGGAAACTTTATTTATAATTATATTAACATAAAATGCTAGATTTTTTAAAAAATACAACGTACCGATTAAACCAAGGCTTCTCCTTTTCTTACGTTGGGACGTGGGGAAATGGTCTTCTTTTTGGCTGGTTTCCTTCCGTGTACCGCATCGGTGCCCCATCTGTTTTCAGGGTAAAGAAAGCCAGTGTGATGCATACATTACCAAATGGCTTATCATACCTCTCTCTCTCTCTCTCTCTCCAAAAAGGAAAAGGGCCTCACAATCTCTCGTACTACTCCGTGACTCCGTCCAACAAAAACTTTTCTATTGATCTCTGCAAAACTCATCTGTGCATCTCGTATTCGAACTCTTGCTTTGGTCTAAACACTTCAATAGGCGTGCTGAAGTATATTATACTTTATACGTAATATTTTGTATACAAAGATGTCATTGCCCAATATAAAACGGATACAACTTGTTGATAATACATAAGGGATGACAAGATGAAACACCGGATGCCAGTGGTGGATATAGAAAATTTTCGTTGGGAGTGCACACTACACAAGTAAAACTCTATAGTTTTAGTACAATGATTTGGTAACGTCATAGATCAAACACATATATTTAAAATTTAATAAAAGGATAATACAAATTGTTCTAGAGTCTTAAAAAATCCAAAACAATTAGAACTAATTCAATCAGCAAAAAGATCATTTTATAGCACCTCTTAGATTTTTAGAGATGCCGGGTGCCCCGCCCCTGCCGAATACCAACGAGCTGAGGATCAATAAGCAATGCTTGACTAGCAATGTTGCAAAATAGTGCTGTGTTTATGCGTGCGTGCATGGTAGGGGGAGAGAGAGAGAGAGGGAGGGAGGAGGAGGTCTCTGGCACGAGGCGAGCGCGCGGGAGCAGAATTGAAGCGCGGCAAAGCAAGCGAGGAAGGGGGAGGGAGGTGGTGGCGTGGCGTGGCGTGGCCTTAACTCGTGTAAGTGCGCGGGAGGCGGTGGTGGCGTGGCCTTAACTCGCGTAGGTGCGCGGGAGGCGGCGGTGGTGGTTCCATGTTAATCCAGCCCATGTGAGCGTTGGCAGTGGCAGGTCGTGTTTAACTATTTCACGGCCCCATTTCTAGCTCTGGGTCCCCCTTGCCTTTTTCAACTTCATCTTCTCTCTCTCTCGGGGTGCGGCGCTCGCTCCAATTAGGGATAATCGGGCGGGTATGGGCGGGTAGATCTCCCGCAGACCCGAACTCGAAACCCGAAATTCATACCCAAACCCGAACCCGAAATCTCTCACGGGTACATACCCACGCCCATACCCGAACCCGAACGGGTATCCGAACCCGAAATTAAATTCACCTCGTAATCAAATTTTCAACCATCAATTGTCAATCAATTCATTTGTAATTTCTATGTTTAAAGGAAAAATATATGGTGTATATAATCATGAAAGTTACCGTATCTTACATCTCGAATGATGCTTGAAAATCTTGATTAACTTTCCATTATTTTTAATTTATATTAATTAATTCGGGTACCCATGGGTACCCACGCGTAATCGAACCCAACCCGAACCCAACCCAAACCCGAACCCGAAATTTGAAACCCGCGGGTCTGAAATCAAACCCATACCCGAACCCATCGGGTCGGGTACCCACGGATACCCGAACCCACGGGTAATTTTGCCATCCCTAGCTCCAATTAGTAGGTAGGATTGCTCTCCGTTCAGACATATACTTCCTATTTGTTTCGGCTTTTTCACTAATTTAAAAGTTAAAAAAACTTAAGCCGTAATAAATATTTTAAAAAAGCCTAAAGCTTTTTTATAACTATAAGTCAAAAGCCAAATAAGATGTGCTTTTTGGATGAAATAACCCTGAGAGGTTCTTCTATGTTCTCCCTCCTAATACAAGTTGCACAAATCTTGAAGCAAACGAAAAGGTAAGTAATCCTCATCTACCCTTCATTCATGCTTTAATATTTATGCAACTTTATAAAGGTAGAGAACAGAAGCACCTCTCAATAACCCCTTACCACTAAAAGTCTCCAAAATTATCCACCAAATACCATCATATATAAACCAAGAATCCCCCATCTCATTTAGGGTATTTTAGACTTTTCCATCAATAAAGTACGTCATCCAACCCATCAATAAACCAAGATACCAAACAACATGTTTTTGCTTAAAAGCAGACGGCTTAAAAGCAAATTAAGCCAAAAAATTAGCTTTAAGCTAAAAGCCAAAAAAACTAAATCGAAAAAATAGGGGCATAATATCTATAGTTTAAATAGTCATACCTAAAAATATAATAATTATATGCAGATTTAATGAGATTTTTCTATTATAGTCATATTTATTATCTCTCAGTCATATGTATTTATTTATTACCATTTACACAAAGTACTATCTCTCATCTAGTCATCTTCCATGACAATTAAGTGGATATATAAGTCATTTTCTCTCATACTCCCTCCAGCAACAAATAGTTATCGTTTTGAACATCGAGACGGTCTTCAAAACACATCTTTAACTACTAATTTTTGATATATTCTATTTATAAAATTCAATAAAAATTATAAATTATGAATATACTTTTTAAGACAAATCTACTCATAATTTTCATATATCCAATTTAAATATTTTAAAAAATATTGTCAGTTAAAGTTGTGAAAGTTTAACTACATCTATATTCAAAATAATAACTATTTATAATTAGAGAATATACCTTTTAAAATTTTACAGCAATCTTAATCTTTCTGTAAAAAAAAAAACGACCTATATTTCGAAACGGAGGGAATATTATCTGCGAGCAGACGATGCTTTTCCAACAACTCAAACCGTTAACAGGGCTCTCTTTTTTTTTTTCTTTAGAGGAGAACGGAATAATTGCCAAATGGGTACCTTTTGTGCTGGACGCAATCAACCTGCACAAGCTTTATAGATTGGTGCTTCTCACTTCAGGTTCGTACGTAGATCCGCGTTAGATTTCCAACGACCACCGAGCACCGAGCGATATATTTTATAATACCTGCACTGTGGAGAAACAAAAAAAGAGGATCTGAAGCCCCCTGATCTAGCAGCAAGATTCGACGTTTGGTCAGCACCATTAAGCCAACTGAACTAGCCAGTAGCCACTGTTACATGTTTTTACCATGTGCTGTTGCTGTACCATACGCCAATAACCGCACAGTGTAGGATCAGACTGGGGCTCCCCCAATTTGCGGTAAAAAGGATATTCCCATAAAAAAAACTAACCCAAAGTACATGCAGGGAGAGTGGTGGGCCTGGTGGCTGGTTTACTGTGCAGGAGGGTGCGCATACCTCGTTAGTGCCTTGCCGGAGACGAGCGCAAAGGAATGGGTGACTCAGTGCCAGTGCCACACCTCTCTCCAACTCTACCGATATCTCACGCTGCTTGCTACAAGCTTCTACTCTAAGTTTGTCTTTGGGTGCTTACTAGTATACCACCTAAGTTTGTCAACCTTGATGTAGGCACTTAAAGGCTGTCCAGAATCAAACCGTCAGTGATCATAACTCCAGTTTAAACACAAGCAATGTGGCAGGAAAACAGCATTTTAGATCAATTCGATTGTTCAAAACCTCTCTGCATTAGGTAGAGCGTGCATGGGACAAGTAAATTTGGATTACAAAAATTACATCACATGTGTGAGATCGTTATCGTAAAATCAGCTTGGAATGAAAATTTACAGGTTCTTACATTCCAGCGCACTTGAAGCTAGTGCATGTGGTGCTGGCATCTGGCGCTGTCGTCCCTGTCGGCGACTGAAAATCTGCTCCAAGCCTGCATAGCAGCAGATGCGCGAAAAAGCTACCACTGATAGCTACTCAGTTGAGTCCCACTGCAGGTTCAGTTCTTCGGCTTCTTTGGAGGTGGCGGAGGCAGGCTTCCAGGCTTGGCGCCTCGTTTGATGCCCAGAAAGAGCTCCACCTGCCAGAGAACCAGTCAGTAACAGGTTTCTGGATATGGCAAGCTATATCTGTACGAGGCATTACCCGTCGTCCAATAAAGTAATTACAGAAAAGAACAGGGAATATCTCAGCCAACCTTTTTGTCCCCAAGCATAGGCGTCAGACTCCCAGGACGCTCTTTCTCCACGGTAGCAAAGCCACTAGCGTCAGCCGTTGGACTAAAATCACGTAGAGCATATTAGCCACCTCATCAGGAAAATTATAAGAAAATTAACAGGAAAACAGTTTACTCAAAGAACATTGCACTAGTTAGTCAGCCATTTTAATTGAAGGGGAAGGGCTAACACGCCTCTGAGTGGTAACATGTAATCTCCCACCGGAGCCGTTGGACGAGTCGATGAGATGAGCGGTTCCCATTTAGATGACTTGGGATCCCCTCATATACGATTTCTCAATCAGAGTGACATAAAACAAACTATCATCTATCCATATGTTGCCCACAAGTCCCTCCCAAATCTAAATCTAAATCGCCCAAACCTTATCCAATGGTCTGCATTGGGAGCTTACGTGCAGTTGTGTTAGCATCCCAAAATGGGTTTGCACTTTGCACTAGATATATAAAAGCCAGTGTTAATAGTGACCAAACATACATTAATTAACTGTGCTCATAATTAAACAAAGCAAAAAGAAAATTTGATGAAAAAACAATCCAATGCCTTAACACCTAAATAGCCAGACAGTAATTTTTGTGGATTTTTCATGAAGGCACTTGAGGATGTCAAAATAATTAAGAAAGCATAGTGTACATCGGCAAGAGAACTAAAACACATGAACTATGGAAGTTAGAAGCATGTTGTGAGCATACCCTGATTTTGCATTGCCACTTAAAACAAGGAATGGTGTTTGGCTACGAGCTTGAGCCTCTCTCATCTTTTCCGCGGACATTAAAGGCGTATCAGAAGATTTCATTCGCTTGGCTTTCAACTCATCCTGGTACTTCTTCTGGCGTTTTTCCAGTTTCATCTTACCTGGCCCCTTGCCATGGAATTTGTGCGAAAGATCCCGAAATGCTTCCTTAGGTGTCATCTGAGAAAAACACACACACACAATAGGTAAGGATAAACATTATCATTCTGTGCCATCTGTTCTTCTAGAGGTCAACTATATGAAGGAAAAAGCACTGAATGAGCAAGGATAATCATGTTGAGGAAAAAAAGATGGCATCTAAAATCTATATATCTAGAGGTATACAATAACAAATCTAATCAATGTTGCCTAAATCGTAGAATGCTCCAATATGCAGTTCAGTGCACTAGATTTCATTGTTTCTATACATGGAGACCCCAGGTGAGGATGCGTTGGACAGGGTGTGGGTGAGTACGTACCACTCGACCAAATTCATCGTGTCTTTCTATGCGAATTTCTTTCGGTCCATCCTCGATACCAACAAGCTTGCTTTTCTTCTTGTCTGTGGTTCTGCCTCCCCAGTCTGTGCCCTCATTGAGGGTGCCTCGCTCCTGAAGAAACTTTAAAGCACCAGCCAAACCCTTGCCAACTGCAACTTCATGTACAACCTCATCTGGTTTGACTTCTTCCTCTTCATCCTTTACTAGGTCTTCAATGTCAGATTCCTCTTTGACCACTGCCAACCCGCTTGTGTCATCTTTTGCTAGAGTACCTGAAGGCATAGCATCTTCATCTTCATCCATAAACACATCTTCTGCTTCTGGCTTGCGTGTTTCTGCAACAATATAACAACGGTAGTCAATATCGATACAATTGATTTATCAGTTAATCCTGTACACTTCTTTCAAATTCATTTCCAAAAATACTTCAACAAGGTTACCTTCATTCAATTGTAGGCCCCACACAAACTCTTCCATCTCTGTGATAACCACCTTATTCTGTTGTGTATCTCCTTCTGCAGCATCTGCATCTCCTTGGCCCTTGTTTGCAGTAGCTAGTTCTGCTACAGCCAGAGGGACAGAAGCTGCACCCTCTTCCTGCTTCCTCAGAGCTAAATTCCTTGCTTGCTCCAGAGATTTCTGCAGATCTTCGTAATCTTCACCAAAAACCAGTTCTTCCTCTTCAGCTGGTTTACCAAGCATATTTTTCCCCTGACGCAATGCTTTTGAGGCCTCTTCAGCCTTTGCCATGGCTGCTTGATATGCATTGCTTCTCTTTTCAGCATCAGCCTTTTGCTCTTCCTCCCTAGCAGACTGTCTTCTCACATCATTCCTGGACCCAAGATCAGCTGCTCCCAATCCAGAAGCAATAGCCTCTGCTTCAAGCGCATCCAGATCCAGCTTTTCTTTCTTCCTAAGAGATTTCTTTTTCTTTGGTTTTTTAAATTGAAGCATTTCATCCGGGGTATAATAGTCTGATGCCATCTTGGATGCAGAAGTAAGGTCCTCTGTCTTTTTCTGGACATAACCACCTTCAATCCTTTTGCGAAGCTGGCAACATGAAAATACCAATTAGTCGATCCCAAAAAGCTCCAACCGTAGCATTTTCAGGTTGTCCCCGAAAAACTACAATAGCAATGGCTACATATCATGGTTTTTAGGGCAAAAGATAAATCACCTCTTCCAGCTTCTTTTCTGCTTCACCTGTGAAGCGTCCACCTTCATCAAGAGTCACTCCCTGATAAGTGAAAAGGCAAAAGCCAATTAAACAGATACCAACAGGAAGACGTAGCAAATGAACCAGAACAGCATATTTACCTCATCTTCCATGGAGTCATCATAATGTGAGAGTATAGGTTTCTTTGACAATGAATCATCATTGAACCTACAAACAGCCAAGAAAATGAAGATTAGAAAACAAATATCCAAGAAACATAGCAACAACCATGCTATGTGGAATTGTGGATAGTGAACTTACTTGTCATCATATGTTCCTTTCTTCTTTGCAGCCTTGTAAGCTTCATCTCTTTGCTTCTGCTCACCAATCTCGATGTTCTCAAGCATATCAGCCTCTACAAATTATTTTTTGCTGGAGTTATAAAATAATCAGAAAGGGAACAAATAAGTAAAAAAGGAACAGCCCATTACCTTCATTGATATCCCCATCGGCCAGAATACCCTGATCTTTGAGAGTCATGACAACTGCTCCACCTTCTATGACTTTATCAAGACCATGAAGAACCTTTACTCCAGATAAGTGGTCTGTTTTTTTACCCAAAACGAAAAAGGAAAAAAGAGTGAAACACTAACCTCTAATTGCTATTGACAGAATACTATAACTCAAATAATGTATTACACCGAAAAAAATGTCGCAGCTACTAGTGGTTGCTGGGAAAAAAAAACTTGCTGGCTAAAAGGATTTGTAGATGACTACCTCCCCGTTGTTTATCTTCCTCATCATCATCATCCTCGTCACCATTGTCTGCCAAGATGTTATCCTGAAGTTTCAACATATGAAGGTTAGTAAAGAACACGTACCACACTTGAAAATATATCCAAAACCAATTAATCATTAAATCATCACCTGTTCCTCCAATGCTCGTGCAAGACGTAATGCTTTCTCTTTTTCAGCTTGCCTTTTGTCCTCAAGTTTACGACTCTTGCCCACCCATGATAATATCTCAGAAGCATCATTGTTATCATCCAGTATTCCTCCTTCCTTTTTATCCTTCAGCCTTTCTTCCTTCGCCCTAAAGGAAATAACCTGATTTAGAAATTATTCGCACTCACAATTATTTAATTACAACATTTGACAGCAATGAAAAAATGGTATAAACTCTAGCACGTTAATCAACAATCAATGATCAAGTAAAATAACAAATAGGTCAAAATTAAAAGAGAACAGAACGGCAATATCAGAGCACAGGAAGTTCCACAGAGAAGCACTGAACGAAGATGAAAAATATGAAAGTGCAAATTTCAGTATATTTAACTAAACTAATACAAACCCAACCGATACTTTCGTTGAACAAAACCAGGAACACAGATTATTGGGCAGCACAAATGAATAATTCTTGAGCAATAGTAAACAGTGCTACGTAATGGCAGTTAATCAAAATGGAGGTAGCATATCCAAAGCTATAAACAGATACCAAAGACAGCATTCGCTGATTACACTGAACAGTTTTTGGATTTAATGCCACAAAGACCACTTTCAAATCAGATGCATTTATGTATTTATGTTGCTTAAGACTTAATAAGACACCGATTGAACTCCGTACGTTTTTTTAGCTATCTAATAAAGTTGGACCAAGGGAAACTGTAAAGGTTCCTCTATCGGCAGCTTCTACCTTGGTTAGATCAATGATCATCCTAGTCAAATTATTCTGATCTTAGTGCCTTCGCACAGCTTCAACCTTGTGCAGTCATATGATGCTTATATGGACACTAGATTGATTGAACCAAAATGCATTTCATATCCACATCAGATGTGCTGGAAACGGAAATTCCATCAGGCAAAACTTAGCCCAACTGATGCATATGAAACCAGACAGGGGAGAAACAAAAAGCCAACCTCAATATGCAAAGTTAGCACAAAGGCAGGCCTGAAATTAACCTAAAACGCACTAGTAGAAATTTAAGGAGCATCAGGTGGAAGTAGCAAGAAGACTGCATCAATAAAACAAGTTTTTGTCACACAATTGCTATGGAGTTGCTATTTCCTACATAATACTGAATTAGGGCACATTTGGATTTAATTACACTACATGCAAAACATACATATGAACTGCAAAAAAAAGGCTTGCAAGCAAACACTAAAACAAGTCCTCGAGGGCTTACCTTGCAATGCGCTCCCTGATCTCAGATGTGGAGGCCGTCTCAGGCTCCTCTGGGGGATCAACTCCCTTCTTCTGATCCCCCTCGTTGCCCTTGGACAAATTTGCATCATCTTGACCCTTGTCCCTGCCCCTCGACTTGTCTCGCTCTCTATCCTCCCTCTCCGCCCTTTCCTTCTCCTTGTTCTTGTCTCTGTTGCGGTTCCTCTCCTTGTCCCTATCCCTCCATTCCCTTTCCTTCTCCCGCTCCCGCTCTGCCTCCCTCTCCCGATCCTTCCCACGATCGCGGCCACGCTCCGACTCCCTCTCCCTCTCTCTGTGCTTGCTATCCCTGTCTCTGTCTCTCTCCTTCTCCCTATCCCTATCCCTATCCCTATGCTTGCCATCGTCCTTCTCCCTCCTCCTCTCGTCCTTATCCTTCTCTCTACCCCTCTCCCTGTCCCGCCTCCCACCACCATGGTGATCCTTCTCCTCCCTCCAGTGCCTCTCCCTCCTCTCCTTGCCCCGGTTCCTCTCGCCGCCGTCAACCTCCATACCCTCCTCCACCGCATCCCTCGCGTCGTCGGCCGCCCCCATCACCACAATCCAAAATCACTGCCGAGCGACAGTGCGCTTCTTTCCCCTGGGAAATTACAGATTCTCAGTCAAGCACAGCGGACTAAACAGCGCATTACAACTAAGCATCACCAAATAGGAACGATCGAAGCTTCGACTAAACCCTAACCACGCGAGCCAGCGGGGCGCTCGAGCGGGAGACTCGCGACCTCCGAATCGACACGAAACAGGTAGATGTTGGATGAGGAGTTCGCCTTTACCGCGGTTGCGACGGCGAGGAGGAGCAGGAGCGAAACCTAGAAGTCGAGGACGAGAACGCCGCGCCCGAACGAGTGAGCGGAGGGGGGAGGGAGGAAGCGGAGGAGACGAATCACGAATACGGTGCGACTTCGAGGGCTTCTTTGCAAGAACGACCTAACAGCACTTTGGGCTATCTCCATTCTCCAATGGTTGGGGAGGAGAGTTTTCAGAATTTAATCCACTTTAAAATTCGCATAATTTGACACTCTAGCCTATTGTTATACACATAGATAGTCTCATATGTCATTTAAATGAATTGAAAGGCTTGCGAATTGAGTGTCAGATTCTGAAATAACTCGGTTGGGGAGCTAGTGGAGGTGGTAGTGGTGTCACGTAGACGCCACGTCAGCTAGCATCTCCACTAGCTCCCACCCCTTCAATGGTGGAGGCATATGATTTGTACAAAAATGACAAAATTCAAATTGAATCTTTTCACCCAACTTTAAAAAATTCTTAGTATTGTTTTTAATTCTCTCAAAATAATTTTTAATTTTAGAAGTTTTTTATCTCTTTAATCCACCTCCAAATAATAATAATAATAATAATAATAATAATATACATGCAACATATACATTGCATGATGCAACATATACTGAATGTTGTGCATGTGCATGCTGCAAGACGTGAAGTGCATGTGCATGCTGCATGCGCGGCGCAAGCGTCTTCAAGTCTTCCAACGCAAGGCATGAGCGCGGTGCGAGCGCGGTGGGGCCAGCGCGAGGGCGACGTCGGCCACGTCGTCACAGTTTTGCTTTCACAAACAATTTGCATCTCTCTCTCTCCTCCACGTTGATTGTTCTCTCTCCTCTCGTGTCGGCTTCGCGCCGTGCGTTGGAGACAGCCTAATGGCTTAAGTCCGTAGCATGATCCAAATCCGGCGAGATTTCGAAAATTTTGGTCTAGATTTTGGATTCTGGACTTTTAGATCATAAATTTTGGTTAGATAAAATATTTATAAATTAAAAATGCTATAGTAACTTTTAAAATCTCGGCGAGATCTCGGTAATTTCAGCCAAAATCTCGAAAATTTTTACCAGATTTTCATTTTTTTTGGGCCGGATTTGTTTGGATTTAGAGTCAATACCATTTACAAGAAATTTCAAAAAAATTTGACGTGTTTTTAACCATTTTTTGGTCGGTTTAATTTGACCGATATCTCAGAAATTTTGACCGAAATGATTTCATCTAAAACTCAGAAATCCCGGTTGAAAATGACCGGATTTGAAATTTCGTTTATTGATTTCGTCCGGATTTTATTTGAAATTCCGAGATCTCGCCAAGATTTTGGATTTCAGCCACCTCTGAGATATATACCAAAAAAATTTGAAACCTTGGTTGGTAGAGAGAAAAAGTTAGGCAGAGAGACAAATCTAGGGGTGTTAATGGGTTCAGTCTAGATTTTTGAATTGGTCTGATTGAAACTGTAAATAGATTAAATTTATTTTGGATCTATAGCTATTTGAATTAGATCTGGACTAGATTAGGCTAAGACCGGACCTTATCTTTTTCTACTAAATCGCTCTCGCTCACTAGTCACCCCAAGATTCCAAATTTCATTTTTGATTCACATCTCGTCATCCTTAGAAATATGAAATTTCGCCGAGATCTCATTGTTTCCAATGAAATCCAAAAAGTAAAATTCAAATCCGGTTCTTTTTTACTGAGATTTTCGAGATATCGATGATTTTTAACAAAACAAAAATTGGTCCAAAAATCATCAAAAAAAAAATTAAATTTCTTGTAGATGGTCCTGACATATCGCTAATATTCCCATAAAATTTTTAGATGATGATTAAGCCTGAGGAAGTTTAAAAAATTCAAACGGTGCTACTATCCTGATAAAAAGGCTAACCATCAAATTTCAATTGAATTGAAAATAGTGCAAATCATATTAGAAACTTTTGATTTTTTGTGGACAGTACTGACACATCCATAATATTATCATAAAATTTTTAGATGATGATCAAGCATGAGAAATTTTCAAAAATTCGGACAGTTGAGGTACTTAATTTATGACTAGCAAATTTCAGCCGGATGAAAAATGGTACAAACTATGTTAGAAAATTTTTGTGGATAGTCGTAATGCATCACTAATGCTCCCATAAAATTTTAAGATAATGATCAAGCTTGAGAAATTTTTAAAAATTCTTACAACTGAGGTACTTCATTTTTTGACAGCAAGAATTAATGTGCATATGCTAACTGGATGATCTATCGACTGTCCCACACTGAAAAATGTGAAGAATCCAATCCGATCAAATTTCAGTCAAAAAACCAAAATTTCGATCAAATTTATCGAGATCTCGCCAAATTTATTATTATTATAGCATTTTGAATTTTTTTAATTTTTTTGTAATTTCATAAAATTTCACCAAAAATTTGATCCTTGTTCACCATCAGGCATCAATCGTCCAATCCGCATCTACTAGGCACAAGGCATGGGGGCTTTAAAGCATTTGGTCCATCTCTCGTGCCACCATTGTCCACCTCTGTCGTTAGGCTGCTAAGAATGAAATCTCGCGTTGCTACCATCAGCCTCTGCCTTAGGCTGCCACTAAGAAACCTCAGGCTGGTGCCCATCGGTGGAGAATGAATTGAAACCTGGCATCGTCCTTTCTTTGGGTGCATTCGTCGTCTCCACGAACTTGGCTCTTCGCCATTGCCATCATAGAATCTGGCCATGGGAAGGAGAAGCATAAGGTAATCTTAGCCAATTATTGATTTGTTTCGGATTTGATTAATATGTCACAATTTCTCATGGATTCAATTTTGTCTCCCTTGTTCTTGATTCGGCTGATAAGAAGGATGGGTTCTAGCTTTGCCTTCGCCTCCATCGTTTTGTTTTGGAATGCTCATTTCATGACATATGACTCCAGGATGCTCTTTGCTAAAGAGATTCTTAGTTGTGCTTGTAGCGTACTGGGACAGAACCCTGAACTAATGTGAGTTTGTTTTTCAGTTCAGAACTATTTAGGCATGAAGCCATGAGCATAAATGATTGTTTAAGTGCTCGGATATTGTATTAATATTTTCATTGTCCATAATGCTTGAAAATCTATTGTTACTATCATTTTACAGCTAGTTGAATAACTAGCACAACATATTATGGGATACACATCTGTAGCCAGATACTAATCAAGTATTTATCTACCAAAAGTTTTATCATTATTGTTGATTATTTATTTTATCTCTATAATTTGTTTCTTATGCTCATTTCATGACATATTTATATTGATTTGTATATTTGTTGGTTTGTATGGCAGGGGAAACAATTCTTGTTGGAGGTGGAGCCTCACATTGTGTTGTGGTGCAAATATTGAATAGTTGTGCAACTGCAAATTTGTTCCTATTTCAGGATGCACCTAAAGCCAGTTTATTCTGCAGCTTTGATAGGTAATATGATTTCTTCCATATTTTCTGATTTTTCTGGTTTAACTAAATATGACAAAGAACATTTATAATTGCCCCTTACTTAATTAGGGATTTGGATTCCAAACTTTCTCTAGCAGTGGTACGTCCACCGGAACAAATAGCAAGTGAAGCTATATAAGTTCTTCTATTATGTGCACATCTTTGCAGCTAAATTTTCATACTACACATCTTTTCTTCTATTGTGGGCACATCCTTTCAGCTAGATATATAGAGTTCTTCTATTGTATTTTGGAAAATTTATATTTCTATTAGAGTAATAGAGAAATGAGATAGTCCATATCCTATGAATATTTTGTTAACAGAAATAAAGAACCATGACATCAACAATTTTTGAATATGAAGAAATAAGTGTGTCGATGTTTAAGACCTAGGGGTCCCTATATCGAGCTTACGAATGTAATTTTGGTTGCCTTTATCTAAAAATTCAAGATTGAAAGGAGTAGAAAATAGATATTGTATTTTATTTAGCTACGGATGTTTACAGAGTACAAACTTTGAGTGGAGAACTAAAAAACTAATACTAAGTTTAATCTTACTTTTGATTCCTCTTGATCCTAATCCTCCTTTGAATCCTTGCGGAAGCCTCCTATTTTATAGCAAATGAAGGGATGGCAATTTGTCATATTCTAAGAGGTGTCTTCCCACAAAAAATGTCTTATAACCAAAAGACGTCTTCTCGTTAAAAAGTATTTTTTTGATAAGAAGACGTCACTTCGTAGGGAGTAACTTTCAAATAGTTGTTTGTACCTATCAGAGAAAGAATCTTTTGCATGCTAGTCTTATGAGGTGGTAACTTCCTTCCTGACCTCAATCAGGTCGGGCTAAGGTTATAGCATAACTGACCTGGACGTTGGTCGGGGTTGTCCCGACCAGCGTATGTATATCTGGTCAGGGTAACTAGGGCATACCATATCTCCAACTAATGCTTTCTATACTGGTAGGGAATATTTTTCACATGGTAATATTTAACTCTAGTTGAAACCATAACCAGGTAATGGGCCTTAGGTCTTATCTTTATTTATAAGCGATTTTTCTTTATGAGATTGTAGGTTAAAAAAATAAAATAGGGTATATTAATCGTTGTTAAAGTGTTGCTCTAATTTTAGGTAGCTTATCTAGATGCCATTGATCCAAAGCTTGCTAACATTTCAAGCATCTGGTTGAAAAGGATAAGGTTGTTTGTATACATTGTAGAGGACGGTTAACAGTAGGTGGTGGGACAGGTCATGCTTATGAACATAAAAAATGCATGTAGTGGTATTTCAAATGATGCTATGCAGAAGAAACTTTGTAATTGAGGTGATTAAAGATGGACCTTTTGCTTTTTATCCAGTGAGGACTCGTTAATACATCGCTAAATATGTCGTTAGCGTAGGTATACCTTTTATGGCAATTGAGGACCGTTATTTCCATAAACTCATGAGGAGTATGCATCCACCATTCAAGGTTCCTGGCCGACAATTTGTTTGCAATGATTGTGCGGAGAGTTTTTTGTTTGAACACAAGAAGAGCAAACTTCATTCAATCCTGCAAGACGTGGACTCAAAGATGAGCTTTACAACTAACGTATGGACTTCAAACCAAAAGTTTGGTTATTTTACACTCACTTGCCACTATCTCTCTAAGGATTTTGTGCTCCACAAGAAGGTACATTCTTTAAAACAGATATCTCACCCTCACAAAGCTAATACCATTGCAAGGGTTATATCTAATTGTTCATTTGAGTAGGGACTAGATCATAAGATGTTTGCTCTCACTTTGGGCAACTGCTCAACTAATGACAAGGCAATACAAAAGTTGAAGGAGTTTATTGGGAATAAAATTCTCTTTGATGGTTGAAAGCATCTAGGCCCCCTAATAATTTGTTTAAATTATTTGTTGGGTTTTGGTGCTTGATGATCAACTAAATCAGTCTTATCAGATTTCATCAGAAAAGAGGATCAAGATTAAGGTTTCATTATTCTTAGTCCTTTAGCTCATAAGTCTTTTCAAGTCTTTTTAGATAAGTTTTTCTGGGTTTCAACTGCATTTATAAAGAGGGACTATGCACAAGTTCAATTCTTGGTTCCTAGGATTTCTCTTTAAAAACAACTTGGGGCTTAAGCTAAATCATTTCAGATTCCTTTATTAAACCTTGTTTGAGTTCATATCCTTTTCAAATCAAATTCTAACAGAACTCAAACCGAGCGTTTCCCATTTACAACGGACCAAGTTTTTGGGTCTCATTGCATGTGTTTTCCTTGAAAATCTCTCAAGTGCTTTTAAGCTACAACGGACCAAAAGCTTCCATTTACAACAGACCACCTTTTGGGTCCGTTGTAAACATAAAACTTCTTGGTTTCTCGTGTTCAATCCAATTCCTTTGTTGATGTATAACCTGTAAGCTCTCCTTCCGCGACGGACCAAGTTTTTGGGTCCGTTGTAAATTTGTTCTTAAAACTCTCCCAACGGACCGACATTTGCTCAGCATGTGTCGACGGACCAACTTTCTTGGTCCGACGTAGATGCCTTTTTTCGCTGGTTTGGGTCCGTAGTTCATTGAGCCTCTTGCATATTTTTTATCAACCCTTGTCGATACAATCATTTCGTTTTGTCACTTGATCGACATTGGCAAACGGCTACTGTTGCCAATAACGGCTATTTGCTTCCTGTAGCCTATTTAAACAGTTCAGAGGCTCTCCCAAAACAGAACTTTTGCCATCTCTTTGACATCTAGCATCCGAAAGCCAAAATTCCAAAAAGAGATCAAGCTCCACTCTGAAAAACAAAATCCTACACTCTTACAGCTCCCAGTAAAGTCTAGTTTCAGTTGTTTCTAGTGAACCAAGAGACAGGGCTTGTGGATGGTCTATTACTCTTGGAACTAGCTGTTCCTAGACGGTTTGCTGGTGATTTTAGTGCGACCTGTCCAACCGTGTTTGTGGAAGGCCACTATTATTGTGAAGAGGTTTTGACTCACCTCACCAAAGTGGTAAAAAGAGTTACAATAGTGAAAAATCCAGTACTGCCTCTGTGAGTTACTGGAGGAGCAATACTTCTGAGGAAGTGCTCTAACGGGGACGTAGGAGATTTCTCTCTAAACCTCGGTGAAAAATCTCTTGTCTATGTGTGATAGTTTGTCTTTTTATTGTTCTCACTATTGCTTAAGTTGTTCTTAGTCTGTTGGTGCTTATTCTGAATATCTTCTTAGATCTTATATATAAACTTTTTAGTTTGTCTTGTTTAAATTGTTTAAAATTGCCTATTCACCCCCTCTAGGCCTTACCGATCCTTTCAAGTGGTATCGAGCAGGTTTTACCCTGTTCAAGCTTAATCGAGCTTGGGTAATGGCCGAGGAAATGGGTCTGCTCTTGTTAGTGTAGGAAGGGTTCCTGCTTCGATGGCTCAAATTATGCTTATTGGAAAATTCGCATGAGATGTTATCTTGAGGTCATCGGCTATGACGTTTGGAGAGTGACAGAAAAACCTTTACCTCCACGTCATACCCGATGGACAGTCCTCTTCCTCGTAACCCACTCGAGAAATTAAAAACATGCAATATGATGCTCAGGCTAGAAATGCTATATTCTCCTGTCTTAGCATAGAAGTTTTTGATAGAGTGAGTAACTTGTCTGCTTATGATATTTGGACCACTCTACAAGAAATTCATGAAGGTACCTCTGATGCGTAAAGAAGAAAAATATTTTGTTGTTAGAGAAAAGTTTGATCGATTCAAAATGCTTCCTCGTGAAAATGCCAATGATATGTTTTCTAGACTTAATCCTATTGTCAATGAACTTAAAGGTCTTGGTACTAAGGTTGATGATGTGGAAGTTTGCAGGAAAATGATAAGGGTGCTGCCTCGTGCTTATCACTGCTTGATAACTTATCTATCAAACAGTGGAGATCTAAAAAATTGACACCTCTTGAGTTACTAGGAAAGATTTACGCACCACGAACTTACTTTGGCTGAAGAAGATGCACCCAAGAAGAAATCTATTTCTCTCAAAGCCAAAGATAAGGTGGAAGAGTCATCGAGTGAAGAAGATGATGTTTCAAGCTGTAATGAAGACGAAGACGTCAGGAAACTGGCCTTGCTTATGAGATCTGCAAACAAAATCATGAGAAGAGTTAATGCCAGAGACAGAGGGAAGGTATATAATCAGTTTTCAAAGAAAAACCCCTTTTCGAATATTACCTGTTTTGAATGCAATAAAAAGGGACACATAGCTGCACGATGTCCAAACAAGAGCAAGAAGAAGGGCAAGGGCAAGGGCAAGGGCAAAGATGAAGAAACCGAAGAAAATGCCTACAACAGTCGCAAAAAGTTTCATCACAGAAAGAAGTTCTCCAAGAAACATTGGAGAAAGGGAAAGAAGGAGGCACATATTGGTGAATGGGTCTCAGATGAAGAAAGTTCAAGTGATGAATCCTCTTCTTCCTCCTCTGATGATGAAGGTGGTTCAAGGTCTAAGGGTTGGGTGGGTGGCGTTGGATGAATCTACTCCACCTTCACCTTCTCTGTCTGTTTGTCTTATGGCAAGAGGTGATGAGGACAAGGTGAACTACAAGAGTGGTGGTCATCACTGGGTAATTGACAGTGGATGTACTTAACACATGACCGGCTCATCAAGAATGTTCACCTCAGTTGAAAAAGAAAGTAATTCAAGTCACAAAATTACTTTTGGTGATAATAGTAGAAGAAAGGTAAAGGGAAATGGTAAGATTGCCATCTCTAATGATTATTCAATTGATAATGTGCTTCTTGTTGATTCCCTGAATTTCAATCTTTTATCGGTTGCTCACCATTGTGTGATCTTGGTTTCCAGTGTACCTTTTCTCTTGATGGAGTAACTGTTTTTGACAAAAATGAAAAGCTTATCTTCAAAGGTTTTAGATTTCAAAATCTTTATCTAGTTGATTTCAACTCTAACTCCTCATGCATCTCGACTTGTCTGTTGGCAAAAGCCTCTCTTGGTTGGCTTTGGCATAGACGTCTTGGGCATGTAGGCATGTCTAATTTGAAGAAGCTTTTAAAAATGAGTTAGTGGTGGGCTTGAAAGATGTAAAATTCGAAAAGGATAGATTGTGCGGTGCTTGTCAAGCCGGTAAGCAAGTTGCAAATTCTCATCCTACTAAAAATATCTTGTCCACCACTAGACCTCTAGAGCTGCTTTGCATATGGATGTGTTTGGCCCAACCTCTTATGCCGCCTAGGTGGTAACTCATCTTTGTTTAGTCATTGTGGATGACTTCTCTCGGTTCACTTGGGTATTCTTTTACCTAATAAAAGTGAAGTTGGAAAAATCTTTAAAAATTTTGCAAAAAGGGCTCAAAATGAATTTGATTGCCCCATCAAGAAAATCAGGAGTGACAATGGAACTGAGTTTGTTAATACTAATGTCATTGATTTTTGTGTTGAGCTAGGAATAAAACAAGAGCCGTCATTACTTATACTCCTCAACAAAATGGTGTAGTAGAAAGAAAAAACAGAACACTTATTGAAATGGCAAGAACCATGTTGGATGAATATGGAACACCAGATGCTTTTTGGGCTGAAGCAATCAACACAGCTTGTCATGCAATCAATAGACTCTATCTACATCGACTACTCAAGAAAACCTCTTACGATTTCTTTGGTTGGAAGAAAACCAAATGTTACTTACTTTCGTGTGTTCGGGTGCAAGGTCTACATCTACAAAAAGAGGACACACCTAGGTAAATTTCAGAAAAGGTGTGACTCAGGTATTATGCTAGGTTATTCTTCTAAATCTAAAGCTTATAGAGTTTTTAATAATTCAACTGGTTTGGTTGAAGAAACCTATGATGTAAAATTCGATGAATCTAATGGCTCACAAGGTGAGCATGAGAATTTAGGCGATGCAGTGAAGATGCCTTGATGGAAGCAATGAAGAAAATGGAAGTTGGTGAAGTAAAACCTAGAGAAGATAATGATGAGAAACCAACAACTTCCATGATGCCTCAAAATGGATCACTACAAGAAGAAGATGAGAAGAATCAAGAAGGATTAAACTTGATTAAGAGTCATCATACTATTGCCAAAGACCACCCCGTGGATCAAATAATTGGGGATTTCAGTAAGGGTGTTCAAACTCGATCTAGACAAGCTTCCTTTTGTGAACATTACTCTTTTGTTTCTTGTGTTGAACCCGAACTATAGATGAAGCTTTGGATGATGTCGATGGATTATTGCCATGGAAGAAGAGCTTAATAGCTTCAAGAGAAACAAAGTATGGGATTTGGTGGAACGTCCAAAAGATCAAAATGTCATAGGAACAAAGTGGGTTTTCAGAAACAAGCAAGATGAAAATGAAATTGTCACTCGAAACAAAGCAAGATTAGTGGCACAAGGTTTTACTCAAGTAGAAGGACTGGATTATGGAGAAACTTATGCTCCTGTTGCTCGACTTGAAGCTATACGGTTCCTTCTAGCTTTTGCATGTCATTTTAATATAACTTTATTTCAAATGGATGTAAAGAGTGCTTTTCTTAATGGAATCATTGAAGAAACTGTTTTTGTTGAGCAACCTCCTGGTTTTGAAGACTTAAAATATCCAAATCATGTATTTAAGTTATCTAAGGCTCTCTATGGTTTAAAACAAGCCCCAAGGGCATGGTATGAGAGACTTAGGAACTTTCTACTAGAAAAGAATTTCAAAATTGGGAAAGTTGACCCAACACTCTTTTTAAAAGACTTCAATGGTGCATTAATGATTTGCCAAATCTATGTTGATGATATAATCTTTGGTTGTACTAATCACTCTCTTTGCAAGGAATTCGGTGATTTGATGGCAAAGGAATTCGAGATGTCAATGATAGGGGAACTTACATTCTTCCTTGGATTTCAAATCAAGCAATTAAAAGGGAACTTTCATATCACAAGAAAAATACATCAAGGATCTCCTTAAACGCTTCAAATTGGATGAATGCAAGCCACTCAAGACACCTATGGCAACAAACACACATCTTGATCAAGATATAGGAGGTAAGTCTGTTGACCAAAAACTCTTTAGATCCATGATTGGATCTTTACTCTACTTGACAAAGATCTAGGCCTGATATCATGTTTAGTGTCTCAGATGTGTGCTAGATTTCATCTGCTCCTAAAGAAGTACATCTTAGTGCCGTAAAAAGAATTTTCGGATATTTAAAGCACACTTCAACTATAGGCTTGTGGTACCCTAAGGGTGCTTCTTTCAATCTAATTGGCTATTCAGATTCGATTATGCCGGGCAAAATAGATCGAAAGCACCTCCGGGGTTGTCACCGCTTGGAAGGTCTTTAGTATCTTGGTGCTCCAAAAACAAAACTCAGAGCATCGCTTCATCGCCGAGGCTGAATATGTGGTGCCGGCAGTTGTTGTGCTCAGATTTTATTCATCAAACAAACCTTTCTTGATTACGGTATTAAGTTTGAAAATGTACCTCTTCTCTGTGATAATGAAAGTGCAGTGAAAATAGCAAACAATCCGGTTCAGCACTCACGAACTAAGCATATTGAGATCCGACATCACTTCATCAGAGATCATGTTGGCAAAAAGGATATTATGCTTAGTTATGTTAGAACTGATGACCAATTGGCTGATATTTTCACCAAACCTTTAGATGAAGCCAGATTTTCAAGACTGAGAAATGAATTGAATATTATTGATCTTTCAAATGTTGTTTAAAGCTTGACTTCTTATTTGAACTATTTGCTTGTTGATTTATCTTGCAAGTTTTCGGAGTTTTTAACATTAAGGGGGAGTCAAGAATGTCCCTCAATGCATCTCTTGTTACCCACTTATGTTAACAAAAATTAGCTGTGCTGATGCAAGTAAATTTTTTTTGGAAAATGAAAATAGTTTCTTTCTCAAAGAATTTCACGCAAATTTTTTTTTTGCCACTCAGCACATGAGTTCTCTTTATCAAGCTTGAGTTTGTCTATAATCCTGCTTAAAAGAGTGGAACTCATACAAATTAAGAATTCTAAAGTTCTTCAATTTCCTTTTTGCAAGTTCACAACGGACTCAGTGACAACAGTGGGTTTTCCATCTACGACAGACCACTCTTGCTCAGAACGCATTCACGACAGACTAAAGAAAGTCAGTCCGTTGTAAATGTCCTTCTTGCAAAACTGGTCCGGCGTAAATAGAAAACTTACTGTTTTTCTCGCAAATGAGTCCTGTGTGCTCTTGCAATTGCCAGTAAAGTGAGGAAGTTGTCTTTTTCACCTGTCAACCAAACTCTTAAAGTCTCTCTTACTTCCGTTGCAGTTACTATTACTCAAAATAGTAACTTTTGGTCTGTCTCCTCCCAACACTCCCTTGTCCTCAAATCCATCTCAGAAAATTACCACTTTCCCCTCTCTACTTCCTCTCCCGAGCAACATTCCTTTCTCCATCGAAGCAAACCCTAACCGGGTGTCAGCGACGGTGCTCCAGTTTGCTTGGAGAAGTGTGTTCAGGAAGTGGTAAGCTTTCTCTTCTGTTTTGATCAAACCTTAGTCCTAGAAATCTTTGTCTTAAGGTCTTTCCTCTTATCTCTGTAGACTTAGTCTCATTGCGTCGCCTCTTGCGCCGATCTGAGGTCTGAAAGACAGAGTGAGTCTGTTAGGTGTTTGACGAAATGCCTAGGAGAAAAGACACAGATAAAAGAAGTTTGATGGATAGACTTGGTGAGATAGTGTCAAAGAAGAAACATAAATCCACCCAGTCTTCACAAGGGACAAAGACATCTAGAGGATACTCGCACTCGGCTTGGTTACAAAGGTCACAACATCAAAGCCTCCTAGAAAAGATAAGCAACTCTGCAGATTCGATCCAGCTTTATGAGTCTGAATCTGATGATGCTGATTATGAGCCAAGTAGGGATCTCAGTTCTGAAGAAGTGAACCTAAGTCCTGAGATTGATATGTTAAGTGGAAATGAGCTAGCTACCCTTGGAGGAAAAAGGTTGAGGTCAATCAGGCTAGTAAATGAAAGAAGTTGGTTTCCTTTTGATAAACCCCCACTAGATGAGAAGTTCATCACACTTCTTCAGAAAAACATCTTTTTGGGATATAAGAATAGACATGACAAAAAGGGAATGAAGATATCTCGCCTTGAGCAAACATCGCTTGTTGATTGGAATCAAATTTGCTCCATAACTAGATCATACCACATACTTGATTGTGTTAGATCTACCCCAGGATTGCTGGAAATGGTGTCAGGCAATATTTCCTCATGGAATGAAGATAGAATCCTAGAATTCTATTCATCTTTGCCGGTAAACAAAAGAAGACACTATATTCTATTCTCTATCGATGGAAAAATCGTAAAAGTAAGGTCACCACACTTTGAATCAAAGAATTGGAGCCGCAGGACCTCAAGTTAATGTAATAAGGATTCATGACAAAATGTTTCCTGAAATAGATGGAGACAAATTGGAGATATGCTCGATCTTCACTTTCACTCATATTTATAGAGATGTCACAGAAGAAAACTTCAATGCAAATCGAGCTAGTTGTTTGTCTAGAGAAGCTAAAACACCGCTCTTGATCTTAAGGCATACAGCTTTTCCAAAATCAAGTTATAAAGAAGGTGTCACTCCAGTGTTGGCTTGGTTACTTCATCTAATCCTCTCAAAGCAACCCATTGACCTGATAGATTACATTTTTGGAGAAATGGAGGAAGCAATTTATAGAAGAATGGGGAGTCCACTACCTTTTGCTCAAAGAATATCCAGAATCTTTGCTAGCCCAAGGGATAATTTCACAAAGAAGAAAGTAGTAGATCCTTTACCCGTAAACCAAAGAAATACAGTTGTTTAAACTACCCACTGAGTTGCTGCCCAAGTGCCTTGTGTAACGCCTGCATCAATTGATCCAAGTGATCATGAGGGAGACAAAGTGATGACAAAATTTCATGATGGAGATGATCAACCTGTTTCAAGCCATCACAGTTCAGATCATCACAGCATTGAAAAGGTTAGAAGATTGCCTAGAGGGGGGGGGTGAATAGGCTAATTTAAAATTA
The DNA here is from genome assembly GCA_036346355.1 of Rhipidocladum racemiflorum. Lineage (NCBI taxonomy): Eukaryota > Viridiplantae > Streptophyta > Magnoliopsida > Poales > Poaceae > Rhipidocladum > Rhipidocladum racemiflorum. The sequence goes on from CM070575.1 coordinate 6,491,271, forward strand.
AAACAATTTAATGCAGCGGAAACAGGTCGGATATTCCGAATTAATATCGGAACTTCCGAAAACTTCGGAACTTCCGTAATTACTTGGATTATCCGATTAGCACTCAATGAAAGAGTCAAGTAGAAAGAGTAGTTCAACAACTAGCACTAGATATTAAAAGGTACCAAGAAAATCAATAAGATTAAACAGTGACTAGAGATGAGAGAGAACACAATAGTTTGATTCCTGAGTTCGGATCCTTGAGGGGATCAGACGTCTCCGCTGAGGAGGTTCCAAAGAACCGGGTCTTTTCCAACCCTTTCCTCCCAAACCTCGGTCGCACTTGAGGCTTGGTTCCACTATTTGGTTCCTTCCCTTTCGAGGCGAGCCGGCCTTCACAAACTTCTCACGGCGTCCCACAACCTTTGGGAGCTCGTGAGCGACGCCTAGCCGTCTAGGAGTCCTTCAACCTCCAAGAGAAAAGAATACACTTGAATCTCGATCTTGGAGAGGTTCTCTACTTTCTCAAGATGAATGACAACTTAGCTCTTAACTCACAACCACACTTAACACAACCCTCACTCACTAAATGATCCCTAAGATCAAGGAGGAGAGAGTGCTCAAAAGAGTGCTCTAGAAAGTGCTCAAGAAGCTCAAGTAAACAGCCCAAGCAAGTGTGTTACGGGCAAAAGGAGTGAGAGAGGGGTATTTATAGTTTTGGATCAAAACTAGCCGTTACCCCTGACTCAGCCCCACATCGGAATGTCCGATACAAACTTCGGAACATCCGATGTGTGCAAACTCCCAGGCTTGGAAAACTTCCAACTTAAAACAACACGCGTCGGAAAGTCCGATAACAACATCGGAACATCCGATGACTCTCGAGAGTGAACCCAACAAAACAAGCTAAGTCCACATCGGGCGTCCGAAAAGACATCGGAACATCCAAGAAAACAAAGGCTCCCAACAGAAAACAACCACTTGAACTTCCGAAGACGCAATCCGGACAATCCGAACTAGACAGAGCACCTTTACACAAGAAGGCACACATCGGACCTTCCGATACTCAATATCGGAACATCCGAACCAAACAGAGCTCCTATCTAAAACACAGCAGTATCGGAACATCCGAAAGCGAACATCGGAGTGTCCGACCCAAACAGAACACATCGGATCAAGCACAACTCCACTTGAACTTCAAACATCGGACGTCAGATACAAGTTCGAACATCCGACTGGACTTAAAACAAACTACATTCCGAAGCGAGAAAGAACACTTCTAGCCCTTGAGAGACTCGCCTAAGTTCATCTTGAGTGAGGAGAACATCTCCAAGTCAATTTCAATGCATCCCTCTTAATAGTACGGCATTCCTATGACTCAATAGATTAAAATTTCAAGCTTAAATACCGTTTTTCTTACTCAGCGCTACTAGGGGACACTTCACGTGCATAGACGATCTCTTCTTGAAGCCTTTGCCTGTTCATAAACTAGTTGAACACATTAGTTTCTTTAATCATTTGTCATTAATCACCCAAAACAAATTTAGGGGGCCTAGATGCACTTTCAAGCATTAGTCATCATACTCCAAGACTCAATACTCCTAGCTATCATAGCAATCATACTCAGTCTTTTGCACCTCCTCAGCCTGAAAACTTTGAGAATACAGAAATTCTTGGAGGAAGTTCTCAGAGAACTTTGCAACAATCTGATGCACAAGATGAAGCAACTCAGATTTTCCTCAGTTCTCAATCCAATCATGAAGCAGATGTTGCACTCAGCCAAGGTGGACATTTCAGTCCTAGTCACATTTCTCCAGTTTCAAGTCATCACACCCTACCTCCAGCAGAACATTCAGTTATGGGTTTTCCTTCTCAGCATGATGTAAATCGAAGGAGATGAACTTGGAGAAATTGATAAGCTAAGAGAGCTTGTCTTTGCATCAAGATTTGTTCAAGATCGAGAATTCAGACTGCAAAGACATGATCATGAAGCAGAGGCTCTAGAGTTCCTCAAAATTTTTCAAGACTACAAGCACTTCCATCACTCGCTCATGAAAATATAGGAGAAAATCCAGATGATAGACAACATCATGCTTGGAATGAGGAATGCACCGCTTGGTTCAACCTTTTGAAACAAGATACAATTCGAGAATTGAAGGATGTCCAAGAAAAATTTGTCAAGAACAGAGGTTAGGCTGCGTTAAGGCACACTGAGCACATGGTCGCTCTTCAAAGCAATATCATGATCAAGTTCAGAAAACTCATGAGTTGATGAGTAAGATATATCAAGAACAGGCAGATTAAAGGATGAAACTTCAAAGAATTTTGATATGCTAAAGAGCAATCAATGGGATCTCGAGGACTTGGCTCACCCAAGTAAACACCAATCAAAACTTGCTCAAAGACAGGCTTTATGACCTCAATACCAAGCTGAATACTCAAGATACCAAGTTTCATCAGTTTGTCGATTTCTCAGAGAAGATGTTTAAGACCAATGATGACACAATTCATGGTGTAGAACACACTCTTCGAGGCTATATTGATCACTTTGATACTTCAATAACAAATTTGGTATCAAATCAAGAACAGCTTGGTGACATCATCTTTGATCGACAAATCCAATTCTTGACTCGATTCATGATCTTCAAGAAAACTTTCGAATCGGGCGGTTGAGTCTCACCAGAGATCCAGATTATCCAAGTTGGCATGATCAAGCTATGGTTTCAAAGAAGACAACAATCAGAACAAGCTACTCCAGCTCAGTCTTCTCCGAGGCGCAGTGTCAGTCAAAGAGCTTCGACTTTGTTCAAAAGAACTTTCTCCAAGCGCAAGAAGTGATATTCTTTTTGGAGAGTTGATGCCAAAGGGGGAGAAATTAGTCTAGAGAGTAGTAGAAGTAAACGTGTGAACTTGTGTTTGCTTAACTTTGGTCTGTTGCAGTCTGTTGCTTCTTCTGCCTGTTTAGACTACTTGCTGAGTTTCTCTTTATCATAATTAACTCTATTGTGTGTGCTTAAACTCTTTGAAAAATAGTTCTTGTTAAATTTAAGCTCGGTTTTAGGGGGAGCTCATTCTTTTAAATTATACTTTTGTTCTGTCAGACTAACATTCTTTTGCAGAAGAAGGAAAGTTTTTTATCTGAAATCAAGAAGGTTGTCATCAATCACCAAAAAGGGGGAGATTGAAAGCATCTAGGCCCCCTAATAATTTGTTTAAATTATTTGTTGGGTTTTGGTGCTTGATGATCAACTAAATCGATCTTATCGATTTCATCGTAAAAGAGGATCAAGATTAAGGTTTCATTATTCTTAGTCCTTTAGCTCATAAGTCTTTTCAAGTCTTTTAGATAAGTTTTTCCGGTTTCAACCGTACTATAAAGAGGACTATGCACAAGTTCAATTCTTGGTTCCTAGGATTTCTCTTTAAAAACAACTTGGGGCTTAAGCTAAATCATTTGATTCCTTTATTAAACCTTGTTTGAGTTCATATCCTTTTCAAATCAAATTCTAACAGAACTAAAACAGATCTTTTACCATTTACAACTGACCAAGTTTTTGGGTGCATTGCGGTTGTGTTTTCCTTGAAAATCTCTCAAGTGCTTTTAAGCTACAACGGACCAAAAGCTTCCATTTACAATGCACCACCTTTTGTGTCCGTTGTAAACTTATAATTTACTGGTTTCTGGTGTTCAATCCAATTCCTTTTTTGATATATAACCAGTAAGCTCTCCTTCTTCGACGGACCATGTTTTTGGGTCGGTTGTAATCTTGTTCTTAAAACTCTCCCAACGGACCAAAGATTTGCTCAAAGCATGTGTAATGACGGACCAACTTTCTTGGTCCGACGTAGATGCCTTTTTCACGGTTTGGGTCCGTAGTTCATTGAGCCTCTTGCATATTTTTTTTTATCAACCCTTGTCGATACAATCATTTCGTTTTGTCACTTGATCGACATTGGCAAACGGCTACTGTTGCCAATAACGGCTATTTGCTTCCTGTAGCCTATTTAAACAGTTGAGGCTCTCCCAAAATGTAACTTTTGCCATCTCTTTGACATCTAGCATCCGAAAGCCAAAATTCCAAAAGAGATCAAGCTCCACTCTGAAAAACAAAATCCTACACTCTTACGGCTCCCAAGTAAAGTCTAGTTTCAGTTGTTTCTAGTGAACCAAGAGACAGGGCTTGTGGATGGTCTATTACTCTTGGAACTAGCTGTTCCTAGGCGGTTTCTTTGGTGATTTTAGTGCGACTGTCCAACCGTGTTTGTGGAAGGCCACTATTATTGTGAAGAGGTTTTGACTCACCTCACCAAAGTGGTAAAAAGAGTTACAATAGTGAAAAATCCAAGATCTTGCCTCTGTGAGTTCTTTGGAGGAGCAATACTTCTGAGGAAGTGCTCTAACGGGGACGTAGGAGATTTCTTTTTGAACCTCGGTGAAAAATCTCTTGTCTTTGTGTGATAGTTTGTCTTTTTCTTGTTCTCACTATTGCTTAAGTTGTTCTTAGTCTGTTGGTGCTTATTCTGTTTATCTGCTTAGATCTTATCTTTAAACTGTTTAGTTTGTCTTGTTTAAATTGTTTAAAATTGCCTATTCACCCCCCCTCTAGGCCTTACCGATCCTTTCAATGGTGAACATCTACATGTGAGTTGCTGCTCGTACATATCGAATGTATTGGTGAAAGGTGTGAAAATTCTAGATATTGCAGTAGAGAAAATAAGAAAACTTGTAAAAAGCACACGCGCGCGCGCGCGCGCGCACACACACACACACATATATATATATTCCAGTGGAGCTCGTCTTATAAAATTCAATGAACTTGCTGAAAAAAATAAGGTTTAATACCAAACGGGACCTCACCTTAGATTCTTCATAGCCTTGAAACTATTGAGGCACTAATATGTACAAAAGATTCATTTAAGAAAAGTTCATATTCTTCTTGTAAGTAACTGAGAACAGAGCATTTCAGCACATTATGTAGTCTCCTTCAATTCCAATCTAGGCAGGTTTTCCTCGATTTTCCATCATTTTTTTCTGTTGATCCTTTGAGCACGCTTGATATTTGCTATTTTTGTGGTTTATGGCTGGTAGATCTATGTGATTTGTAGCTTGATTTGTTGTAATTTGAGGTTAACTAGTGAGGTTAGGCCTAGTTCTAACCTTTTTTTGTTTTGGGGGATTTTCCCGATTTAACTTTTTTGGCTGAGAGTAAAACTGTTCTATTTCTCTACCACTTAGCTGTCCAGTAAATTTTTTTATGTTCGTCTATGGCAATAAGATCATAGTCCAAGGTATGCAATGCTTTATGCTAGCATGTGGTTTATATATGCATACACTATTATTGTTCGGTTCATGTAGGACATTTTTAGTTAGAGAAATTTTTTTGGTGCCACCGAAAAAGTGTCTAATTTCACATCTGCCATACTTTTTTTTGTCGTTTCATTTTTAACACTAGTTTTTGTTTTTCTTCCTCTTTTTGCTATTTTCGTCAGTTGACCATTTTTATTTTTTAAAAGATAACAAAATAAGTTCAATTCTCTTGAAAATTTTCTATATGATCCTTGACTATTAAAAATAGCACCATAAATGATCAAACTTGTATATTTTTTATAAGAATAAAAGTAATAGAAGCACTTTTATATTTTTATAAAAATGTAGAGTCTTGATCATACTCCATAAAATTTCTAGTGCTATCTTTAGTAGTCTAGGATAATACAGAAAAAAATTCAAAAGAATTAAACTTCATTTGTTATCTTTAGAAAATAAAAAACAGAAGAAAAAATCCTTGTATTTTTTTATATATTTTTAAAGATAACAAATGAAGTTATATTCTTTTAAAAAATTTCCTGTATGATCCTATATTACTAAAGATGGTACCATAAATTATTAAAAAATAGGCTATATTAAATTGTTTATTATTACCAAACTTATGCAAGTCGAGTTCAAACCTACTCGAGCTCAAGTCTGGGTCCAGACTTAGAACTCAACTCAAGCTTGTTCGAGCTTTTTATCGAGTTTGAGCCTAGGACGGCAGGCTCGTTTGAGTTTGACTCGTTTATTAGCCTATGTAAGGGCAGTTTGGTTTGATACTATTACAAACCAAATCAAATCTCGATAATGCATGTGAGGGAAAATTGGCTAATGTTTGATTTGATACGAAAATTTGGTAATGTCAATAAAATTCAATATCACACGCGGACAATCTAAGGGTGAGGAAATCACTCACCAAATAAGGAAAAACGAGTTTGGCTCGTTTTTTTTTGCCGATATTTGGCTTTTCCTAGATTTTAGCTATGCCAAAATTGCTGTTTGGCTCACATTGGCCGTCAACCGAACAACTCCTTAAGTTCCCTTCTTTGTTTCTTTCTTCTTCTTTGCGTAGAGCCTTAGGAGTAGAAAGTAGGTGAGAAGAAATTTATTTCTTTAGCAATCATATGTTCGGTACAAAACTTACTGCTACACCAAGCCATTTCACCAATCTACTGTGGGTGGTTCACTACACTAGGACTAATAAACGCCAGAAATCGCCCTAGCCAAAGCAAATTACAGAATGAGAAGACAAACAAATTGCTCACTACGCACACGACGAGTTGACGATATGATGTGATGTGCACTACGTACACATGCAACCTAGCCCTGCCTCCTACCATCACTCAGGACTCAGAACGGGTTCCACGTCTGCGGCATTCCACTCTGCTGCGTGTAGCCGACCTCCGCGCTCCAGACCTGAGGGAACTCCGCCTTTGGACCGCTGCTACCTTCCACCATGCTGCTTACCGGATCCCTGAAGCTTCTGAATGGCAATGGCGCCGGCCGATGGTGCGCGGCCGGGAGGGCGGAGCCTTGCTGCTCGGGGTAGTAGCCGCCGATGGTGGCCGTCGGCGCGCCGCCAAAGACGGCGTCGACAGGGGCCATGGGCAGCAGCGCCGGCGGCGCCACGCCGAGATCACCGTTCAGTACTGAACCTGCCTCGTCGGTGGTTGGCCTTGGAGCGGCAGTTCTGCTTTTGTAGAACACCTTACACAGCACCCAGTCCTCCTGCATTTTGCCAAAAAGTAGTCCAGACGGTCACACACACATGTCGGGTATATTTTTTAAAATTTTCAGTTTTAGAGTATATACCCATCTATAACAATTCAAATGTAATACATACCTTTGAAAAGTATACTCGAATTCAAAGATTTGAACAAATTTAGATTGCATGCTTTGCTGATTTATATATATACTCAGCACATACCTACAATCAAACTATCATCAAAAAAAATTCTAGTTTGAATTTCAATTCAAACTTATTTGAACTAGTTAGTAAACTGGTTAAACTTAACATTCTAAAATTTCAAAAAAATTTGAATGCAAATAAATAGAAAAAATACCTGTTTTGGATCATGATGCCTAGGCACCATGGTGTCCCAAGTAATTGTAATATATATATATATATATATTAGCCTCTTTTCTACTCCCGGGAGTAATTATTCCCTATGATGTATCTCACAACGTATGGAGTATTTTGCGCAACAGAGAGTATGTATGTGTAGTATATAAGTATATAAGATCATCTAGGTGATATTTATATTTTTTTTCAGAGGTGGTATGTACACTTTTTAGACATACTTCTTTTTATATGTGTACATGAAGGTATTTGCAAAATATGCTAATCCCTTGCAATTTTTTTCATGTGGATCTCATTGGAATATCTTATAATTAGTATATGAGTGTATCCAAACTGATAAAGCGGTATTTCAAGTATGTTTGGGTGGTATTTCAGATATGGGAGTAATTACTCCCAGGAGTACGAAGTATTTCAGATATGGTATTTCAGGCCTTTTAATTTAAGCAGAGACAAGAGGATCCTTAGTCCGGCTTTGGTTGAGTGACGAGGGCTTGATTTCTTGGGATTTAGTTCAGATCTAATTTGGAACGTATTAGCAAGAAAGGTGTGACATATTCGTTTCCGGGACACATGTTCAATCATACATAGAAAATATATCGAGCACAAGCTAGCAAGCAACCGGTTAACCTCACGTGAGAAGTTTATGATATCATTTAAAAGTAGTTTAATTCGTTGCTTATTAATTGTTACTCGTGGAAATCTGAATGCTTCAAAGGCAACTTAAACTTCCCTCGGTGAAATTAAAATATTGGCAACTTGAAATGAAAGAACTTCTGATATAAAAGCAGTCAAATCCTTTTCAAAATGTTTAGTACGCGCAGTATTGTAGTTTAGCGCTGCTTATGTATGGTGATGGAGCCAACCGAACAACCTTGGAACGCATTGGTGATGTGTATGTACCATGCATGTCTGGAATAACTGGATAAAGCTAGGTCCCCTAGAATTAATGTTTGGCAAGTGGCACAAATAGTTTCTCATACCAGAATGTTCAGAGCGACATCTATTCATAGCCTCAACGGGAGAAAAAAAAGTGTGACAAAAACATACAGCTAGCTACTAATTTGATTTCTAGCTGTCAATTAACAGACGTGTGAAGGACTTAAAAGACTAGTTGTAACTGATGATGAGAAGCTCCCTATCTCGTGCACGAATGAGCGATTGGCTTAATTAGCCAGTTTTTTTTTTCTTCTGAAAGGTGTGACTAAGGGCCTGTTTGGATCTATACAGCTAATAGTTAGCTGGTAAAAATTGGCTGAAGTGGATCCAAACACCCATAGCTAATAGATCAGCTAACTATTAGCTGGGCACCCAGCTAATGGTTATCTCATTAGCTAGCCAAACCCAGCTAATAGCAGCTAATAGGTGGTATTTAACCAAAATACCCTTCGTGTCTACCACTAATAGCATTTAATAGCATGTATATTCTGGATAATAGCATATATTAGCCACATATTAGCTGGTGGATCCAAACACCCTCTAACTAATGGTTAGCTAGCTAATATTAGCTAGGAACTATTAACTAGCTAACTATTAGCTGCTAATGGATCTAAACAGGCCCTAATCAACCCTATTACTGGTGCTTCTCTCCACCCAAATCACACAAAGCAAATGCTGTGTGAGACAGAATAGCTGCGAAAACATGCAACTCGTCGGAGCCATTCAGAAGTTCGGAGCATGTGGCATGTAGTGTAGCAGTGGCATACCGTGAGAGGTGGTAAGCTGGCGGGGTGGTCGGCAACGGCAACCGCCTGGGCCTCCACACGGAACTCGTGCATGATCCACTCGGTCTTGGCTCCCCTGGGAGCTCTCCCTTGGTAGAAGACGAGCGTCTTGCGCATCCCGACCACCGCGCCGCCGCCGCCGCCGCGGCGGCTGATGATGGCCCGGTCCTTGCCCGTCGCCTTCCAGTAGCCCGACTGCGTCGCGCGGTTCGTGCGCTGCCCCGTCGCGTACTTGCGGTCGTGGAGGTTGAAGAAGTACCACTCCCTGCCCCCCACGCATGCTTCATCTGCGTGCACGCACAGCACGGCGCGCGGGAAGGGGATTAGATTTGTGGACGTAAACTGCTAATGACAAGGATGTAATGACATTGCTATATATGTATCCCTCTAATTGATTAATTTCGTAGTCGGATGATCAGTGGTACTGATCGAATCAGATTAGCTTGATCATATGCAACTAGTTCTGTGAAGAAAAATCATAGCAAACCTGTATCGACTGTCCTTAGGAATTCATGCAAGGAAACCGCGGTTACCCGGTAACCAAAAGCGTGAAAACCGTACAGATCGCAAGGATGTGGTGTTTCCAAGCATAATAGTTTTATAGAAAAAAAAGAACGCTTACGAACAGCGAGGTGTCGTGGTGTAGTTGGTTATCACGTCAGTCTAACACACTGAAGGTCTCCGGTTCGAGTCCGGGCGACGCCATGTTTTCTTCCTTTTTTTGTTTGGTTTTGTGGATCATGGGCTACCCGAAGGTTTCTACTCCATTCTACTGATTTACCTTATGAATTAACTACCTTTGTTCATGCTATTCAAATCCGTTTTGCAAGATGTAAGAGATGCCACACACGGTTCTTAGTTTTTTTTTGTTGGGTGCAACACATGATTAGAGTTAACCCTGCAGCTCTATATGTGTCCATCGAAGTAATCTATATCACATAGTATAGGCTATAGCAGCAAGCTAGTTGTCTACACGAGACAGACCTTAATACGTACCTGGAAGATCCCAGGGCTCACACTTGTTGAGGTCGACGTCGACCATGGCGACGCCGCCGTACGCGCCGCCACCGCCTCTGCCGGAGAGCTTGTGGCAGAGGTAGTCCAGCACGAGCTCGTCGTCCCTCGGGTGGAACCGGAACCCCGGCGGCAACCTCGCCTCCATCATGCTTATCAAGCTCATTGCAGCTAGCTAGTATAGATCAATTCACGCCTGAGAGAGAGAGAGAGAGAGAGAGAGAGAGAACGAGAGGCAGAGACGAAGAGAGAGATAGAAGGGCGTCGACTGCAGAAGTTTCCAAGGATACGCACACGACGGGGTTCTAATAGGGAGATATAGCCGAGGACTCTTTCTTAGCATGTCATAGGGAGAAAAAAACTGACGCAACGATTGGTACGTACTGTTGATGCTGCGCAACGTCACGCGCTAGAAACTAGTGTGTATGTTGGACAGTCCACGTAATGTTTCTCAGTTAATTTTCTTCTTCGATCGGGATTGCTAAAATACATTAGGATCGAGGAGGGTGGGCGGTGGAGGCCAGCGACGAGAATTGACGAGCATTAGGAGGTGGGGAAGGTGGCACGACGGCGGGCCTCTGGCGTCCGGAAGGAGGGAGGCTGGGCAGCGTCGGCAGTCGGCACCGAGGGGGCACCAACGGCAGTGTTGAGGTGGCAGCGGCATGACGGCAGGTGGCGACGTCTGGCAGGAGCTTGGGGCGCCGGTTGGCCGGTGGGATTAGGGTTTGGGAATGGATTGGATTTACATACATGATACAAGAGATCTGGAGTGATATGCATGGGCCTTTATATCTCCATCTAATGGTAAAAAAACTGATTTTGGGCTAAAAAATAATCAAATGTTGCGTAGTCGACCCTTTATCATTTTACACATTTTCTTAGTAAGTTTTGGGCAAAAAGAATAACAAATATTTTTTTTAAAAAAGGTCTGAAGCTCGACCTTCCCATTCGTTGAAGAAAGAAATAGAGTTCAAAAATTACATCAGCCCAAAGGATAACACCAATTACACAACATCACCTTCACACCAAAGCACCCGACACTACTACAGAATCGCGCTTCACAAGTGGTTGAAAACCACCACAAGCGTGTGGTGGTGCGACACCAAGCGGTAAAGTGCGGTAATAATATCGTGGGAATGGGATTCGAACCCATGACCAGCACTCCATCCTCGTGACCCGCCTCATCCATCTAGCCAACACACCCACGCGTGCTCTCTGATAGAATAGGGCACACATTCCTTTTATTATTTCTAAAACTGGGTTTATACAAGCGATTCGTGACACGAACCCCTTCTAAAGGGGGTCTTTAGAAGCGGTTCGTGGCACGAACCGCTTCTAGAGATCCCTCCGGCCTGTTGCCATGAACTGCTTCTGGTGCGAGCATTACAACCGGTTCGCACCAAACCGTTTCTAATAGACCGGTTGTGATGCCCGGTTTTGTAGTAGTGCGAATCTGGGACATCGACTCACCACCACCTTATCACCTAGCTACTCAAGTACTCCTTCTATTCATGAATAAATATTATTTTAGATTTTATTTTCACTAAGATATAATTACTTCTTTTTATTATATTTTTAGATGGTGTGTCTTTACTCTAGTTCATGATAGTAAATGACATTGAAAATAGTTAAAAGATGATATAGGAGAAAAATGGTAAAAAGTTATATTAAAATTGTATAATGATATATATTAAGAAATAAAATTTAAAAACTAACATGACGTGTATCCGGAACGGAGGGAGTAGAAGTATATCAATTCTTAAATATGCATTTATAGGAGTACGGATGACTGTACATTACTAGTACCGGAGTACCTACGTGTTACCTCTCGGGGAGGTATGCCTCGACGTTTGGAATACGGAGGTGTAGTGTTTTATGTATTTGCTTGTTCCGGTATCGGTTGTAGGAGGCAAGTACATATGTATACTTTGCATTCAGAAAGTAAAAGTCGCGGTAAATTCAAAAGATGCCGGAAAGGATATTACATACGATTGGATTATCCACCAATCAAAATCTTTATACTAGAGCTTTTTTTTAGATAATAGAAGAATATATTAACCTTCCAGCCTTTGCACCTTGAGGTGCACACAGCCACAACGTTTATTACAAAGTTTGAACCAAAATGTTGATAAAGAAAAATTCATAAAAACAGTCTTAACAATCATAAAACATAGAATTCAACATTTAGAAGGCCACGAACTATTCAAAAGAACTCAAACGGCACACAATCTTGTGCTAAACCTCTAGCCATGTGGTAAAAAAAAAAATTATTGGACCACAATCTGTAAAGAGCGGCATGCCACCAGTATCATCTTTCAGGTCTCCTGACGTTGCAACACCGACCAAGAACGCTATCAATTGATACACGAGAAGATTACCTGCAATGGATTAGATATATATTTCTTATTGAAGACAACATCATTTCTACATAGCCAAATGGCCCAGCATAAAGCGGCAGCTCCAACTAAGCATTGTGCTTGTATGTCTTTTCCCAACACCGAAAGCCAAGTTCCAAACAAATGGTTTATACTGCTAGGGATTGGTAAAATGAAGACCACATGTATAACATACCATGTGAGACGAACAAAATGATAGTCAAAAAATAAATGTTGTATTGTTTCTGCATTGTTACAGAAACAGCATTGTTTGCTTCCCACCTAATTTCTTTTGCTAAGGTTATCCTTTGTCAGAATCACCCCACGACGTAAGTACCAAAGGAAATTTTGATTTTTAAAGGCACTTTAAGTTGCCAAATTTTTTTATTTGTAAAGTGGATACTTTGATGCATTAAAGCTGCATACATAGATTGAACCGAAAAATGTCCACTTTGATGAAGACTATATCGAAAACTATCCCGAATTGAGGACAAAGTTATGGCAGTAAGCCTTGTAAGAAATTCTTGCAAAGTGCTTAAACGAGGCCTTATACTAGAGCTTTGTTTCTATTATTTCTTTCTACAATATTCTTAATAGTTGCTTGGTTATATCTACAATTCAAATGAAAACCAAGCTTTTAGTGGTTTAAAAACGCGGAATCTCGTCTCAATCATCATTTGTCAGGACTTCTATGAGTAAGTTTTTTTGCTTGGATAGGACATTTAGTTTATGTCGCTGTTCCTGGATTCAGGGGGAGTACTTTGATGACCTTGTCCCACGGGTTGGGGCCCTTCTGAGAATCTTTATGCCCAAAATTCTGATTTTGTTGTTACTACTCTCGATGTACTCCTTATCAACCTGTCCATCAAACAGTAACAGGTAAGATAGTGATGCATCCGAATTCAGAGGTACATGTATCATATCCATCTTCTTTAGTTCCAGCTTTCAGTTAGCCATCGCTCTATTCATCATGTCAGGTAACTGACAAACCGATCGATGATGACCCTGGGCATGGCCACAGCCACGGGCGGCTGGCCGCCGTGTTCCACCGCAGGCGTGTCGCCGCCGCCACCGTCAAGACTCCATGTCCGGGAACGCCGGGAGAGTCGTGCTCCAGCTCCGGCATCCTTGCGTCCACTTGATGTTACGGACGTACGCGTCTTCATCCGAGGCCTCACTGGCTGTGCAAACGAGATGATTGCTCAAGCGGGTGCTCATCTCTTGCTACAGTTGCAGTGCTCGTCTCTTGCAGGCGATGGCAATGTTGTTCGATGCTGCTACCTGATGAGTTTCACGAGCACCAAACGACGTTGTTGGCAAATGTTTGCACACCACAGCAAATCGGCTGTTCGAACGGATCAAATTAGGCCGGGAGTACGCACGGGATCATCGATCGTCAGGTATATATGTTTGGCCCTTTCCGTTTTCTGGCAGGGAAATCGATGGGCCCAACGAACAATTCACAGAGTAGAAGGGAATCGGCTATGGAACATCAAATCATGGACATGGCAAACGAGAAAAAGGGTTTCGCCGACCAGAGGATTAGTTCAGAACTGCCGAACTAACACTGTTTTCCGGCGGCACCGAACGACCGGTCAAGCGTGTCCGTCTGGCCATCGCGTGATATCAGTATTTGCATCATCGCAATCGACTTGTGAGACCGTGTCAAAGACTTTTACGTTCAGCAACCGCCAACTGCGCCGGGATGGCTGAGCTAAAATGGCAATGAAAAAGAGGGAGAGGGGGAGCAGTTGTTCAATAGAGATATCGACAGCGATGAGGTTTGCAGTATTGCAGTGTCGTCGTTGAAAGAATTCCACTGTGAATCCATGCTTTATGTGCTTGGTTTGGTTGCCCCCGAAGGAGGAGAAGGGCCGGAAATGATGTTTACTGTTGTCGCCGGCCGTCAGGAGTTGGGCAGTTGACAGGGCCGTAGTCTTCTCATCTGCAGATGTATGACAAGCTTGCTGCACTCGGCAATAATATTTCTCTACCCTCATCTCACATAAGGATTAATTATGTGCTGATATGTGGGTCTTCCTAACAAATCTCTAACAAAAAAAAAAACAATCTATATCCCTCACGTAAGAATTAACATGTGAATATTCGTAAAAAATCTCTAACAAACAAAAAAGAAAAGAAAAGGAAAAGCAATCTATCAATAAACAAATATAAAAAAAATATCTACCAACAAGTGCCGAGAGGTGGACCTAGATATCTACCCATAACCAATTTGTAACATTGGTACAATGTGGCTTATTTGTGTTCCGTTGCAACGCACATGTATCCAGCTAGTTTTAGTAAAACACGGTTGTTACATGTCCCTTTGCCGAAATTCACAGAACAAATGTATGAGTGAAACTTCCATCCGGATGTCCGATTTTTGTTTTTTTTTTCGGACGCCCCGCAACATTTTTTTTAACGTATGAAACATTTTATTTACGAAAAATGTTTCACTACGTAGAAAAAAAATGTTGCAAAAAAAAAAAACAGACGTCCGATCCCTAGCAATTCCCCAAATGTATTGACAATCTAGATATGTTCTTGTTACTCCGTGCTTCATCAACCAGAAGATTGCTCGAAATGGGCGGAAATGAAACTATCAGCAGAGGTAGCAGGCACCGAGGCGCATGTACAGTGGGATCGTAGGCAAGCAGTCGATCTCACTGAAGTCTGAACGCAAACGCCTGAAAAATAGACTTCGAAAATGTCTACTCTCCGAACCGAATCAGCTGTAGCTTTCGCCATCTGATCCGCTAACACGCACACGGATGGGGCAGACTTCTTATTGCGACAAATCAAACAAGAATACGCGAAAGAAAAACACATGTACCATCCCTAGTCGTGCCGAGACTTTGAGAACTTCTAATCACCTGATAAGCAGTTCGGTTAGTCCAGTCTTCTCAGGGGTTGGTCATGCCAGTCATTTTCAGACAAGGAAATCCAGCGAGGTAGAATGAACCAAGAGTATCTAACTGGGTATTATGCTACCAAAGTAAAAAACCCCCAGAGAATATGCAGATAGAGTTGGTCTGGGTAGCACATAGCGACATTATACACCTCAACAAATTGATGTCATCTTTGGCGGTACCATAAAACGCTTTCAAAACACGTAAGGGAGATCTCTGCGATACGCATTCTGGTCACCTCCTTTGCAATATTAATTCCGTTAAACAATTACAAGGGGAAAGATCGCAGCCACCATGCAGTATCTAATCAGTGTAAGCCTGACGAAAGCAGTGAGGTAAGGCAATCATCTTATGGCTAGTTTTTTCGTGGAAACAATTTCAAGGGGAAAGATCGCAGCCACCATGTTGTCTCCTGCAAGCACATCATATCAGTTTTTCTTCCCCTGGTGTTTCACCTGAACATGTGTTACTGTTCCTTCCCCCTGTTTCAAGGCATTGCACTGTGCGTACATTGCGTGTTATGATTAAAAAAATGATCTGGTGGCAACTTCTTTCATGGCTTCAGAGTTCAGATAAGACTCTCTGCATAAATTTAACACATGATGAAATGATCTGAGATGGCACTCTGAATCCGTCCAAGATTTGCAAATAGGCATCATCTTAATATTGTCAAACTTTCCCTGTAGATAACGTCACACGTGCACATTCGGACAAATATTTTTTTTTTTATTAGGGTCAGCTTGGTCTGCTAACCTGCTAAAACGTGGGACTCATTGCTTGGCTTGCACATTATTCAAGATTTTATTAACTATGATATCCAGAAGAATCATTGTTTGGCTTGCATGGAATGCTCAGATCTGTAGTAATCCAAAACTAAGAATAAAACTACAATTAGTATAAGCTTCAAGTAAACTAAGACTAAAACTACAATTAGTATAAGCTTCAAGTAAATACTTTGTAATGTCAGATAGGAATCATAAGATAACTGCGAACATTGAAACGAAGGTGTTTTTTGTCATGATTGTTTGGTATGGGTACTTGTTGTTGGAATAATGCAGTACTAGCAAGTTTTTTCTCTCTTCAATTTCAAGCATAATTAGCAACTGTAGAATGACAAAGTCATAAAAAAAAGCATAGATACTGAAACATGATACTATATAGTATCAAAGCATAAGAACAGCACATACTCAAGTATCTAAGCAGGTATGTGATGATGAACAGTGAACAGAGGCTTTCAACTAGCTACAAAAGCTCAAGTTGTTTAAGTTTTTTTGCTCTCAGATGTCGGGCAACCCAACTAAAAGATCTCATCGCCACTAGGGATAAGACCATAGACTAATTAGTGACAATCTTTCTAAATAGGTTTACGAAATCAGATTTCAAAACTTCTTGATTAATCCGAAATACATCCAATCGACTACACTTGCAGATCATACATAAATGAAATATGACTACTAATCATGCCACAACAAAACAAAGAATTGCTTATATATATATAAAGCCTTTTTCATACTCATGAGAATATGTACTCTACATCCAGTATACCGCTTAAACGAATGTATTGTACTCCTTTATCACTTTCAATATACTCCAATAATAATTCTAAGATACTACAATATGGCACTGTTGAAAAAATCCATCGGAGCCCTTTATTTTTTTTGCTATATACCCTTTTTATATGTAAAAAGAGTATATAAACAAACTATACTATAAATGGTAGACTTTAATATAATTTTTCGTAGAACTCACTTTAGAGTATCTTATAATCAGTATTACAGTATCCAATTTAAATATTTAAAATTATATTGATAGTCAAAGTTTAAAAATTTAACTGCACGTATAACCAAAATGACATGTATTGTACTTGGAAGAAGTGTGCGCTTTGTATAACTGCACACTAGCAGGAAAAAAAAGTGCCTTGTAAAGATGGACAAAGGGAGTAACTCGTTTTAACCCATCCATAATTCCAAACAGACCAAATCGGAATCCAGAACCCGACCCGTATGACCCGTATGGGAGTCACAGCGGCGGATATTACGTTAACCAAATAAGACCCTATACTTGTTTGTGCAATACGTTGTATCGAAGACAATACAATCACCAAATTTCTTGTATACTCTCTGTGACGGACCGCCTTTTTAGGGGCAGTGCGAAACTCACAACAGTTACCCAGGAAGACTAACTGTTGTAAAACAAGAGTAAAATTACCTGGCCAAAAGCCAATTCAACACTTTTTATTCAATATAGTTGGTCTAACGACCGGTTTTACAAGAGAAGCATCCAAGCTTCTAGACTTACACTACCAAAAGAAGGAAACCACAGGCAGGGCCTGAGCGAAGACAAGACCTAAAACCAGACTAAATCGCCATCTACGATCTCCTGGAAGGCGCCAACATCTTCGAACTCTGAAAGGGCGGGGGTTTGCAAGGGTGAGTACAGAGTACTCAACAAGTCGTACGGAAACACTGAATACTATATGTAGGGGTAATCAAGGGATGGTAATAAGGTTTAGTATCTGGATGCAGTTTTATTTCACAATTCATTTTACATTTGAAGCACAAACTATTAAGTAAGTAATTTAAATTTCACAAGGTTTAACAACACTTAACCACATTTATCCAAATTCCAAACAGTAACTTGAGCTTAGTTACGGGTATCAACCCGATTCCAACTTAACTTCATTAACCTAAGTACGGCGTAACCGACATAATTTTGATTAACTCTGTGAGCGGCTCGACTTTACCCACAAGATATCTATAACCTTTATGCCAATCGCGATTTTCATGCAACTTAAATGCATGTGGCCAAGTTTAGATTATCACAGCATTTCGTTTAATCATTACTGTCATTTAGTTGTTTACCGATAGTACCGCTACCTTGGACGCAGGGTCCCCATTAGCGTCTACTGCTGTGAGAACCAAGAATGTCACTCTGGACCATTCCTGTTCCACCCTCCTGGTCCATTTCCCTGTAGGAAAGCCCGGTCCCCATTCTCTCCAGAGAATGGTAGCCACCAAGACAGTCCAATTATTATCTCAGGAATGATTAACTTAATGAGCCGTGTCGGATACGGGTCCACCGACCAGTCCGACCTGTGGTTGAGCGGGAACTAAGTTATTTACTTTGCTCAAGGGGATTATTAACCTTACACTTTTGCCAAAGACCAAGCCTTCATCCACAAACCCATTCCAGATTTTCGCGATCTGCCACCAGACCAACCAAGGCATTAATCACCAGTCGGGGATCGGAATCTCATCCACTCCGGGATTAATCCGACATCGCCCCCTGATCGCAAAGACTTTTATAAACAATCCGAATCGGAGATTCGGCAGCATTTTCTTTAAATCCAGGTTTTTGAACTAACCTAATAGTATCATCTAACCTATTCATGGCAATAAGCAATTAACTAGGGTTCCAAAGGATTTAACAGGATTCAATATTTCAAGGAGGTTCTATGAGCAATTCGGTATTATCTAATTATCATGTCATTCTAAAATACTGGATTTCATTAATTCAAATACGGTAAAATAATGCGATATAAAATAATTACTACTATAGCATGGCATGATAGGATCAATATGATCAAAGGGTGTACGGCTTGCCTTGCGCGGCAGCTGGATCGGACGAGTCGTCGAGGAAGTAGTCGTACTGCGCTCCCGTCTGGTCCAATGTCTGCTCCGGGAACTGCTCGAGCTCCAGGGGATCGGCTCCTTTGGCGTCTCAACGGTCGAATCTAGCGGCGGAAAGACAACCAACATAAATAAGCGATAAAACAATAACCGAAAAGAAAACGGAAGCTGGGCAGGAAACCTAATCGAGTCGGAAGAGACCGGAGGGCAAAACTGGGATTGGGGAATTTTCGGAGCTTCGGATTTGGGAACGGACAGTATTTCTGGACTCAGTGGGTCGAGACGGTTCGGAAAATGTATTTGGTGGAGCTCTGGGATTTTCCGGGATTTTTCTGGATTTTCTGGGCTATTTTTGGAATTAAAACGAATTTTCGGATTTTATTAATTAAATAAAATCGGAAAACCCTTTTTACTGTTCCCGGGCCGAAATCCAACGGCCTAACGGGCCGTGGGCTCACTGGCGCGCCAAGGAGGTCGGCGGCCGCCCAAAGCAAGGCGCGAGCGAGAGGGAGAGAGAGGCGGGAGCCACTTGGCAAAGTGGGAGGGGTCGACGAGGCCCGCTCGCTGGGCACGCGGCGGGAGGGTTAGGGTTAGGGGAAAACAGGAGGCGGCGGGTTTTGGCGGCATGAGCTGGCAGTGCCGGAGGCGAGGCGGAGAGGCAAGGGGAGGAGGTGCTCACCACGAAGGAAGGGAGCGGGCGAGTTGGGATGGCGGGAGGAAGCGGCTTTTATAGCCGGTGCCGGAGGAAGCAAAGCGGCCGGCGAGGCGGCGGCAGCGTCGTGGCGGCGCGACGAGACAGCGTCGTGGTCGGGCCGCGGCATGGCCAGGCGGGCCGGCTGGCCGGCTGGCGGCGCGAGGCGCGGTATGGTCGCGCCGGGCGAGGGCGACACGGAGGCGGCCTGGAGGCGGTCGGCCACGCGGGAGCTGGGCCGACCGAGGAGAGCAGGCCGGCGGGCAGGCCGTGCGGGAGCGGGCCGACGGGCCAAAGGGGAAACGGGCCGCAAGGCCCAAGAAGAGGAGGAAAACGGCCCAAACAGGTTTGAATTCAAAAACTCGATTTCGATTTCAAAAATCCAAATTCAAATGAAATTCAAACGAAAACCAACAAATTCATTTTGAATTTTTGAGTTGTTTCAACCTACCCCACTTAAAATGGAATCTCGTCCCCGAGATTCATTTCGCCTGGGAAAATAGGTTGGGAAAATTCTGCTGCAATTCCGACTCCTTCTCCCAAGTAGTTTCTTCGAGTGTATGATTCTGCCATAGCACTCGGCAGATCCTGACATTCTTGAACTTGAGTTCTCTTTCCATTGTCTCCACAATTCTGACTGGTTCCTCATGATATGTCAAATCTTCCTTCAGGTCTATCCCTTTCAACTGTACTTGTTCTGACGGCTGACGGAGGCATTTTCTCAACTGGGACACATGAAAGACATTGTGTACCCTTGACAGCTCTGGACTTAGCTGTAACTTGTAGGCTACTTCTCCAATTCTGTCAGTCACGGGGTATGGTCCAACATACCTCGGAGCTAACTTCCCTTTTATCTGAAAACGGCGAACAGGCTTGAAGGGTGTCACTTTCAGATAAACGAAGTCTCCATTTTGATAACTTATGTCTTTTCTCCTTGTATCCGCATAACTCTTCTGCCGGACTTGAGCTGTTCTCAGGTTCTTCCTTATGATCCTCACATGAGCTTCTGCATCATGAACTAGCTGAGGTCCAAAAGTCGCTTCTTTCCTGGTCTCGGTCAATTCAACGGGTTCTGCACTTCCTTCCATACAAGGCTTCAAAAGGTGACATATCCAGACTGGCCTGGTAACTGTTATTGTATGAGAACTCCGCAAACGGTAAACACTTGGCCCATGAGGCTCCGTATGCTAGAGCGCAGGCTCTCAACATATCTTCTAGTATCTGGTTGACTCTTTCTGTCTGACCATCTATGCGAGGGTGATAGGCTGTATCTTGAAATTCAAGTCTGTACCCATAGCTTCATGCACTTTTCCAAAACTTTGAGGTGAATCGGGCTCCACGATCGACCACGATCTTCTTAGGGATTCCATGTAATCGACAATCTGGGTCGTACAACTCGCCAACTTGTCTCTTCCAACGATCGCTTTATAGGGATGAAATGGGCTACTTTGGTCGATCTATCAATGATTACCCAAATAGCATCATGTCCTTGCCTTGAGTCTTGGGAAAACCGGTGATAAAGTCCATTCCAATCTCTTCCCACTTCCATTCCGGCACTGGAAGGGGTTGTAGCAATCCTGCCGTCTTTTGGTGGTCTATCTTGATTTTCCGACACACGTCACAACATACCACGTGCTCGGCTACTTCTTTCTTCATTCCATTCCACCAGTATTCCTTTTTCAAGTCTTGGTACATCTTCGTACTGCCAGGATGTATTGAGAATTGTGACGAGTGAGCCTCTGTCAAAATCAATCCTCTTATATCCTTATCCTTCGGAATGTGTTAGCGTACTAGCTAACAGGCACCTCCGAATTGGGTGCTTATCAGGTTCAAACAGGGGGCTTTCGGGGCAATTGCCGGGGAAAGGAAGAAGACGACCGGGGTACCGGGAAACTCCGGGGAACAAGGAGGCGCCAGAGCTTTTACCTGTGTTCAGGCCCTCATAAGAGTAATAGCCCTAGTCCTGCTTTCTTTGGTATTGCTTGTGTTCTTCTTTGGAGGAAATGAAAACCTTACAATCTTTCGAACCCCCTCTCCCATGCACCCTGGCTCCCTTTTATACTAGGGTCGACGGACGCATGGGTGGCTTACACCGCAAGCCACCATCATTACACTGGCATGGGATTATTTATTGCGCACGTCGCTCGTTCTTACTCTTCATTAATGACTGCCGCAGCTGTCACAATCCCACCTCGGGCCCCCCGTCCACCAACGCTTCCCGTTACGTCAGGGGGTAAGGTGCTGCCGTGATGTCACGCAATTAATGCGTGCCTGGGGAAGGCGGTCGCCGATCGCATCCTCAAGACGCCTTGCATTTAATGCGCACAACTTGCATTAAATGCCCTTGACCTCGGGGGAGTGGCCCGCGTGCCACCTTTCCCCGCCTGGCTGCCACGTGTCCCCGGGGCGACCACCTTCCTGGTCGCCTAGGGGCGTGGCCTGGCTGCCACGCGTCCCCGGGGCGACCACCTTCCTGGTCGTCCAGGGGCGTGGCCTGACTGCCACGTGTCCCTGGGCGACCACCTTCCTGGTCGCCCAGGGGCGTGGCCCGGCCGCCACGCGTCCCCGGGGCGACCACCTTCCTGGTCGCTCAGGGGCGTGGCCTGGCCGCCACGCGGTCCTGGCGACCACCTTCCTGGTCGCCAGGGCGTGGCCTGGCCGCCACGTGTCCCCGGCGATCACCTTCCTGGTCGCCAGGGCGTGGCTCTGGCCGCCACGCGTGTCCCGGGCGACCACCTTCCTGGTCGCCAGGGCGTGGCCTGGCCGCCACGTGCCCCCGGGGCGACCACACCCCTGGCGACCTTTTTAACTGCGGGGGAGTGGGGACCCTGGCGCAAAGTACGCCGACAGTAGCCCCCGGGTCCACCCAGGAGCGCTTTTTGACCTACCAACTTCCTTTTTCTCTCTTTTGAATACTAATCGGAGAACCGCTCAGCCTCCCGGGTGGGGCCATTAATTAGCCCACTCGCCCCGCAGCCTTTCGGAGACTTTACGGCTTCTTCCGGTTCCCGAGGCGGTTTGCGCCGTCATTCCCCTCTGCAACCGCCTTACGATCCTTGGGACACGCCTTCTTAATCTGGCTTTTGAACTTCCCTCTCTTTTCCCGAACCGCGCGCCCTTTTGGTTCTCCCGCTGGCTTTCCTCGCAGCCTTATAAAAGGCGACCAGGGGGACTCCTCCTTCCTCTAACTCTCCTCACCCTGCCTCTCTTCCTGGCTTTAGAGCTTCCTTCTCCTTTGTCTTTGCCGACGGACTTCGACATTCTTCCGCACCCGATGGCTCCCATTCTTCCTCGTCGGCCGTCGAGGAGGAGATTGCCGCCGCATTTCCCGGAACATAACTTCTGGATCTCTCTGTCTTCGCTACGGACTGCCGAGCCCACCGCTGGCCCCGGGAGGTGATCTTTTCGGTGGCGCCTTCTTGCGCCTCTTTGCCACCGGTTTGGATTTTTATCTCTCCGTCCTCAACTTTTATGCTATTCACCACATCCATCTTCCCCAACCGTCGTTCTCCTTGCTTTGCTTTAGCCCACTTCGTGAAATGTTTATAGGAGTGCTCCCCAACCTCCTTCTTTTTCGCTTCTTCTACACCCTCGCGCCACGCGGCAACTCGCTTATTCAGGAGGCTGTCACCTGCGGCTCATGACGGGTCCATGTCACGCTACCTTCCTCGACTGCCGATCCACCGGAGGAATCGGCGTGAAAGATTGATGTACGCCGAGGACGATAGTGGCATTGAGGTCTTTGAGCTTCCGCCTGGCGGTCGGCCAAGAACTCCCAACTGGGGCCCATGTGAGCGAGACGCCCGAGCTTCTGGCCATGCTAGCGCGCGTCGACCACCTGCGGACGGCGGGTTTGACAGGGCCCATGGTCATTCGGGACTTCGTTTCCCGGAGGTCGTGCCCTCTTCGCCCGCCCGCGTCCGCCTACTGGCAAGACATGGGCGTCGGCGACGGACCCGAGCATTCTGGAGGTAACTCGTTTCACCTTGGGCCATCCCTCTCCCTTCTACGCTATGGGTCGAATTTTGGTGCTGACAGTGTTTTTATTCTCTGGGGCTTCTCCCCTTCCTCTTTTTTTTGTGTGCCGGTAGCCGAACTCGTCTTCCGACGCGATCGGCAGTGGATGGCGCAAGCCCAGGCTTCGTCGGCCCCATTCGAATTCCCGACGGCGCGGTCCCGCTCTGCCGGTTGTCGCCGGGAAGCGGCGACGATAATCCGTGCCATGCCGTCGATGGACGCCATAGCACGCCCCGACGTGACACGCCAAGGCACCTTGACAATCCGACCCTCCTCCCGCTTGGCGGCCAGGGGAGGGCACCTAGGAGGCGCAGCGTCCGGATGACGGCGATGATGATGATAATGGTGAGTCGTTCCCAAAGGCCCCGCCTCAGGCCCGGCCGGGCGGAACCTCTGGCGGCCGGGGACTTCTTCGCCGCGCGGCCGTTTCGTTGGTGGCGGGAGGTTTGCCGACCACCGGGGCCCGTCCTCCTTGCTCCCGCCGGGTGGGGACAACAAACCTTCCGCCACGGCTCCTTCTCGGCCTTCGCGGCGGGGTGGTGGGCAGCGACCACCGCCCGCGGCCCCTTGCCGGCGGCCTGCGACGCGCCACCACCAAGCGGCGACGAATCTTCCCCACGCCGCCCATGCCGCCAGCGTCGCGGTCGCCCACACAGCGGTTCTTAGGCCGACAGATCGGCCACCGACAAAGCGACCGCTGGGCCGGGTCTCCTTACTCGGCGTGCCTCGGTTCCCGAGGCCATCACCTAGGTACTTATTCAAAAAATGCACATACTGAAGACGGAATTTAAGTTTCTTTGGCGGCATTTTGCCGTTACTTACGCCTTTACGTCTCTTTCTTAGGGTTCCCGCCGGACCCTTCCGTTGCCCATGCCGCTGGTGATCCAGCGCCGTGGATCGCAGGGTCGCGCCATCCGGTAGCCGATCCTCAGGACGGCCGGGCAGGGGAAGGCGACTTGCGGCGATTCTTGGCGCGCTGCCGCTGCACCGAGGTCCGCTCGGCCTCGCCCTACCCCGGATCCACCCATCGCCTCCGTTCCTAAGAGACGCAGACGCTTTGTCGGGCAGCTCTCGGCCAGCTTTATTCCGGCCTAAGCGATGCGTCTAGCGACGAGCAGCGCGTTGACGCGAGGCGGGAATCGAGATTAACCGCCTCCGCAAAGAGGTAGAAGATCTGCGCGACCGGGGCGGGGCGGAAGCGAGCCGCGCTGAGCGGGAGCAGCGGGAACAAAGCACCCGCCATGCGAAGAGGCTCGCGAGCTGGAGGCGAGAAGGCCGATAGGGCCCGATCAGGCGTGGACACCACTGCAGATCTTTGCGCCATGCCTTCAACCGAGCAATGGCCAGCCTTGCTCCGTTAGGGTTGGAGCAGCCGGTCCGGGAGGAGAAGCCACGGCACTATGCCTTCTCGCCTCTGCATCGCGAGACTTCCTTACGCGTCGCTTTGCCGCCGCCCTCGCCGCCAGTCCGTCCAGAGGGAGGCGCGATCGCGGCGGCCACGGCGAATGCGTGCTGGCTTGTTGCGCATAGCCGTGACCCCAACCGATCCAGCCCACGGTCCAGGGATCGGCGGCAAGCGCAGCGGAGGAGCGGAGTCCACGGCGCTCCGAAAGCGGTCGCGGCTCGGTGACGATGGAGAACCTCAGGTCGAGGCGGTAGCCGAGGACGTGGCGCTTCATCTGGACGTTCTCCGATTCTTTGAGGATGTGGCGGCGGCCGAGGCGGCGGCAGAGGACGAGAGGATCCCCGCAGCGTAGTTAGCTAGTTTGTTTTACTTTTGCCTGTAAAAACTTGAGGCGCAAGACAGTTCAAATGGAATGGAAGCACGGGCTTCCCGCTATATGGCTTAAAGATTTCTTTGTTCTTATTCTTTACGGCTCCACGCGAACGCAGAGACTTAAGGTCTTGAGCTAGGAACGATCACTTAGCGAGTTCGGGGCGGGCCTCGTGTTCTTGGCGATGGTGTTGAGTCGCCGACCCCACGGGGACACCACGAGTGTCATGACCGTCTTTGAGGATCGTGCTAAACTAGCCATCCAATCACCCGTCCCCGTGCACCGCTCACACTTAGTGATCCTACCCTCGCTACTGGGACAGGGTACCAGAGGCAAATCGCCCCGGCACTATCCGACAGAAGGCAAAAGACCGAAAAGAGGGCAGGAAGATCAGGCGGTTTGGACAGGAAAAAAGAGTATTTAACTTCAAAACAGAAGGCCTCCCCGACCATGGCGGGCGAAGACATACTCCACGGTCGGGGACGGAACCAAGGACTTACAACCAATCAAGGGTAGAACTTGGCGCAGATTTTCTATATTCTCGAGAGTTTGCTAGCTCCTCGCCGTCTTGATGGCCAACCTGACCGCCGACGAGAGACAGAGACCACTTTGAAAGGTCCTTCCCACTGGGGGCGATTTATGCGACCAAGATGCGGCCTGGATTCTTCGCCAAGACCAGGTCGCCCTCGCCAGCGTTCTCTCATTAACCCGGGAGGCGTGGTACCGCCTGAGGCTCTGCTGGTACTTTGCGCCGCAAAGCTGCTCGATCCCGCGCCTCTTCCAAGAGGTTGATGTCGCCTCGACGCAGCTCTCCCTGGTCTTCTTCCACAAATGCGAACGCCGAGGTGACCCAGTTCGGCTCAGGGGAGAACGACCTGCGCCAGTAGACCAGGAAGAAAGGGGTTTCTCGGTGCCCGGCTAGGAGTGGTCCGGAGTGACCACAACACAGCCGGGAGCTCTTCGATCCACCGGCGCCACGCTTGTGGAGTCGGTCGAACGCCCGGTCTTGAGGCCCTTCAAGATTACCGGGCCATGCGTTGGCCCGCTCGACCGGCCGTTGCTCCTGGGGTGAGCGACGGAGGCAAAAGCAGACCTTGATGCCCATCTCTTCACGAAGTCTAAGAAGGCCGCTAGTGAATCGGGCGCCGTTGTCGGTGATGATACGGTTAGCGACCCGGCGGGCAAAAATCTCTCGTATGAACTTGACAGCTAGCCGGCGGTGATGGATCTTCTTGCCTCGGCTTCTACCCACTTGGTGAACTTGTCGATGGCGGCGAGCAGTGGAGTGTAGCCCCCTGGCCCGCGAACGCCCAGGATATCCGACCCGCATCGCCGAAGGGCCAAGAGAGCGGGATAGTCTGCGAGGGCTTGGGGTGGTTGGTGGACTCGCTTGGCGTGGAATCGACACGCTTCACATCTCCTCACCACCGCAAGCATCCTGGAGGGCGGTTGGCCAATAGAACCCTTGACGGAAAGCTTTTCCGCCATCGTTCGTCCGGACACATGGCTCCCGCTGACACGCCTCCATGGATATCCGAGAGCAAAGCGCTCCCCTCTTCCCGAAAGTGATGCACTTCGTAAGAATTCCATTCTTACCCCTGGGCACAGTCCCCGCCCACCAGGGTATAGCACTTGGCCTTTCGTGCTATCTTCTCTGGCGACGCATCATCATCAGGCACACTTGATCCCGCGGTAGGCCAGGATCGGATCCATCCATGTGCCTTCCTGGTCATACAAACACCACGCAGGTGGTCGCCCGAGTACTTCGCTTCGTCGGGCGTTTCCAGCGAACCGCTTCCCCGAAGCGAGGGCTGAAGCGGCATCACCATCGTCCCGCCGGAAATGGGGCTGCGATGGACGGTCGCGAAGCCTTTCCTCAAAGACCCCGACGGTGACAGAGACCTGGTCGGCGAATGGCGAGCTCGTCCGCCGATGGTTGTCACGCCTGAGGATGTGAGTGTATCGATCCTTCGAAATGCCTTTCCAACTTCCCCGACCTCCGCCAGGTATGCTGCCATGACGGGTCAGACAGAAAGCCCTTCCTTGCACGATTGACGACGCCAGGAGTCGCCTTTACTTGCAAAGCGCCGGACACCGACGGCCGCATGCGGCACGGAGCCCAGGCAAAGAAGCCTCGCACTCGGGCGACGTTGTTGGTGGCCTTGAAGTCGAGGGGCGACCACGCATTTGAGGAGGTCCCGGTCGGAGAGACCAGAGAACCCCACCCCGCGCCTTCAAGCCTGAAAGACCCATCGAAGAAGAGCGTCCAGGGGAGGGCGCGGGACCTCATCAGCTTCGGACTCAGATGGAGTCCACTCGACCATGAAGTCCGCCAGCCTTTGACTCTTTATTGAGGTACGAGGAGCAAACTTGATACCGAACTCCCCCAGCTCAACGGACCACTTGGCGATGCGACCCTCCGCTTCGGTTGTGGAGGATCTCGCGCGAAGTACGAGGAGACCACGTGATCTCTCTCCTTGGAAATAGTGCCGTAACTTTCTTGGCGCCACTACCACCGCATAGACCATTTTAGAGCCTGAGGGTACCTTGTTTACTGCGTCGTGGAGCACTTTCTTGATGTAGTAGACCGGCCGTTGGACCCCTTCCCTGCTCCGCTACCAAGCGCGCTCACTACACAGGGTGGCCGCCACATACAAGCGATAACGGCTCGCCGGCTCGGGGCGACCGGCCGAGGAGAAGAGAGGTACTTCTTCAGATCTTCAAACGCTTGTTGGGCTTCTGGGGTCCATTCAAATGAGTTGGTTTTCTTCAACAACTTAAACAGTGGCAGACTTTTCTCCCCGAGCCGGGATATAAACCGGCCCAGGGAGGCTAGCCGGCCAGCCAAGCATTGCAGTTGCTTGAGCCGGTAGGCGATCGCGATTCGCTCAATTGCTTCTATTTTCTCGGGTTGACTTGATTCCACGGTGGAGACCAGGAAACCGAGCAACTTCCTGACGAGACACCAAACACGCACTTTCTGGATTCAACTTCAGCGAGAGTTTCGAGGTGAGAGAAGGTCTCTTCAAGGTCCTGTATAAGCTCGTCGGCCCTCTTCGCTTTCACGACCGGATCATCAACATACACTTCGAGGTTCTTCCCTATTTGGGGCCGAACACAATGTGCATAGCCCGCCGATAGGTGGCACCAGCGTTTTCAGCCGGAAAGGCATCTTGACGTAGCAATATACACCGAGGGAGTCACAAAGCGGTCTTCTCTTCGTCTTCCTGCGCCATGCCGATCTCCGATGATAACCGGAGTAGGCGTCGAGGAAGCCTGAAGCTGCACCCGCCGTGGAGTCGGCGGCGATGTCTATCCGCGGCAAAGTGCGGGTCCTGGGACGAGGCTTTGTTGAGGTCGGTGAAGTCGATGCACATTCGCCACTTCCCATTAGACTTCTTTACAAGCACGGGGTTGGCCAACCACTCCGGGTAGGCGGCCTCCCGCACAATCTTGGCGATACAACGGTTTTCCACCTGCGTCCGAATGGCGTCCTGCCGCTCTGGCGCCTGCCGCCGGATCTTCTGCCGAACCGGGCGCGCTCCAGGGAGCGTTGCCAATCGGTGCTCGATCACCTCCCTGGGGACCCCGGTCATTTCTGATGGTTCCCAGGCGAACACATCCAGGTTAGACCGGAGGAAGGTGACGAGCGCGTCTTCCTATTTGGCGCTGAGGTCGGTGCCGATCTTGACGACCTTGCCCGAGCCTTCCTCGCCCATGGGGACCGCCTTTGCCTCGCCCACGGGCCTGGGCGGAGCGCGGGCCTTGGCCGAGGGGGAGCCCGGGTTGTCGTCCTTGTCGCGCCGAAAGGTGTGGTGCCGGCAAGATCCTGCACTGTCTTGGCGAGCCGCGAGGCTTCCAATCTATCCACCTTCACCGTAATGGGACCCCAGGCCCTGGGATTTTCACCAAAGATGTAGGCGTAGTGGGCCAACGCCATGAACTTAACCAGGGCAGGCGGCCAAGCGAGGGCATTATAGGGAGGTCGAAGTCGGCGACCTCGAAATCTACGGCTCCGTTCGGAAGTTCTCCGAACTTCCGAACGCATCGGGCAATCGGACTTGTCCTGTGGGTAGGAGGCCCACCCGGGCTACTCCGTAAAAAGCGGGGCGGCGCAGCTCTCGTCTGAGATCTGGGCGCCTGATACGCCGGCCCGACAAGAAGTTGATGGCATCGCCTCCATCAACCAGGACTCCGCCTAACCGCGTGCGGACCGTGGGAGACACCACGATCGGGAGATGGCCAGGCGGGAGGTGTTCTCTGGGTGGTCGGCCCGGACCGAAAGTGATCGGCTGTTCACCACTTCAAGCGGCCGCCGCCCCGAGATCGACGTGGTGGCACACACCGCCTCGAATCCCGCTTGTATCGCGAGTTCGAGGAGTAGGTGGCGAGCCACCGTGTATGAACGCCATCGTGTGCTCACTTTCTTTGGAAGGCTAAGCGGAGCCACATCTTCGCCGTCTTCGTCTTCGCAATCTTTCTCGCGCGTTTCTTGAGCGCTCGTCGACCGACTTGGATACAACTTGGCAGTCCTCCAAGTCATGTCCGCTCGTTCGATGGATGGGGCAATAGGGCTTGCCGCCATCGTTTTCGCGGCGGGGCGAGCGACGGTCCCTGCGGTCACCGCGCCTGCCCCGGCGCTCGTCCCGTTGGTCCTGATCATCATGACACCGGGATTTGGGCTCCGGCTCAGCGACCAAGACCTCCCTAGCGGTTGCCTCCCTCCGCTTTTTCTTTTTCTTTTTCTTCTTGCGGTCGGAGGACTTCAGGGTGCCAACGTCACCGGAATCAGAAGGCCTCGTGGCACACTTCCGAGCTTCGGCCGCCCTGGCGCACTTGTGCGCCAGGGAGAACAACTCAGATGTGGTTGAGATGACGCGCGTGGCCATCTTTTCCCGCATCTTCTGGTCCCGGACCCCCCTCCGGAAAGCGATGATCACCGACTGCTCAGAGATCCGGGGGATCGTGTTGCGGCAGTGGCTGAACCGCCGGATGAACTCTCTCAGGGACTCCCCCTCCGTCTGCTCCAGAGCGTGGAGGTCGTCCTCCACGCCTGGTTGAGCGTAGGAGCCCTGAAAGTTGGCGACAAAAATGTCGCATAGCCCCTCCCACGAGTGCACAGAGCCTCGCGGGAGGTTAAGTAGCTAAGGCAGGCGAGCCCGTTAGTAGCGTCGGGAGGTAGTTGGCCATGACCTTCTCGGACCCTCCCGCCGCGCGTACCACCGTGGTGTAGATCTGAAGGAACTCCTCTGGGTTGGTGGTACCATCATACTTCTCGATGGAGGCGGGGCGGAATCTCTCCGGCCATGCAGCTTGCCGAAGGCGGAGAGAGAACGCCTGGCACCCAACGTTGTAGGGGGAGTAGCGCCGTTCGCCAGCCCCCCGATCCTGAGGAGAGGATGAGGAGTGCGACCCTGCGCTCTCCCTAGAGTCCGAGGGAGAGACCCCCTTATGCCCCGCGACGTTCGCGGCGAGGACATGACGCAGTCATCGCCGCCAGCCGACGCCGCCCTTCGCCGAGGCGCGATCGGAGGTCTTCACGGTTCCCTCTAGATTCGGGGACCGCGGAAGAAGCGGAATCATGTGCATGTCCCTCAGAATGGCGAGGGGTTGCAACCAGACTCTTCCTTGTCCCGGACTCCTTGACGCCGGGAGGGGTCGTGCGGTGGTGGCCGGAACCTGGCACGCCAGCGCTGCGTTCCTGCCGCCACGCGACCGGAAGCCTCCGCCGGTCGCCACTTCAACTTCTTTGTTGTGCGGCGTCCACCAGGTGGACGATGTCCCGCGACCACGGAGTGGCTGGGTGTTTCCTCCCGCAGTTACCGGGGATGATCGAGAAGCGATCGGGCCGCATGGAGGCTTCGGCGGGTGTCGCCACCCAGCGCTAAGCGCCGTTGGACGGGTGACCCGGCGTAAGAGCCATGCGCGGCCCCGGCGGAGGGACCGGTGGCCCGGCTCCCTCCCGAACGTCGGGATCGGCTCTGGCGCCGCTTTCCTCGGGCAAATTGCCGCGATTGGAGTGCGACTCCGCCATGCGCATAAGCGCTCACCCTTCACGAGCTTCGAATCGAGATGGAAGGAAGAGGGCAATCTAACCACCAAGAGCCCCTACTGGCGCGCCCTTTGTCGGCGTGCTAGCTAACAGCACCTCCGAATTGGGTGCTTATCAGGTTCAAACAGGGGCTTTCGGCAATTGCCGGGAAAGGAAGAAGACGGCCAAGAGTGCAGGAAACTCGAGAGGAACAAGGAGGCGCTGAGCTTTTACCCAGGTTCGAGGCCCTCATAAGAGTAATAGCCCTAGTCCCGCTTTCTTTGGTATTGCTTGTGTTCTTCTTTGGAGGAAATGAAAACCTTACAATCTTTCGAACCCCTCTCCCATGCACCTGGCTCCCTTTTATACTAGGGTGGCGAGGGACGCATGGGTGGCTTACACCGCAAGCCACCATCATTACACTGGCATGGGATTATTTATGCGCACGGCGCTCGTTCTTACTCTTCATTAATGACTGCCGCAGCTATCACAATCCCACCTCGGGCCCCGTCCCACCAGCGCTTCCGAATTACGTCAAGGGGTAAGGTCTTCTTGCCGTGATGTCACGCAATTAATGCGTGCCTGGAAGAAGCGAACGTCGCCTTTGATCGCATCCCGCCAAGACGCCTTGCATTTAATGCGCACAACTTGCATTAAATGCCCTTGACCTCGGGGGAGTGGCCCGCGTGCCACCTTTCCCCGGGGCGACCACCTTCCTGGTCGCCCAGGGGCGTGGCCTGGCTGCCACGTGTCCCCGGGGCGACCACCTTCCTGGTCGCCTAGGGGCGTGGCCACGCAGCGTCCCTGGCGACCACCTTCCTGGTCGCCCAGGGCGTGGCTTGGTCGCCACGTGTCCCCTGGCGACCACCTTCCTGGTCGTCCAGGGCGTGGCTTTGGCCGCCACGTGTCCCCGGCGACCACCTTCCTGGTCGCCAGGGCGTGGCTGGCCGCCACGTGTCCCTGGCGACCACCTTCCTGGTCGCTTCAGGTGGCGTGGCCTGCCGCCACGTGCCCTCGGGCGACCACACCGGGCGACCTTTTAATCGCGAGTGGGGACCCTGGCGCAAAGTACGCCGACAGAATGCATATACGATCGCGGAATCGCAATATGCCTTGCTTGTCTTCTTCGAGAACTCGAGGACTAACTTCCTTCATCAATTTTCTCAGATTCCAAAGTATATCTTCATCTGCTTGCCGAGCCGCTTTGATCTCGCCTTAAAAATCATTGTATCTCTAGAAAATGCACTGATCCTTCCGACACTATCTGCGGGTTCAACTCTTGTACTTGACTTCAGTGAGGAGAGATAGTCTCAACTTGAGCTAAATAATGGCGGGCTTTTCTGCTTAAAGCGTCTGCTACCACATTAGCTTTTCCTGGATGATAAAGGATTTCTAGATCATAATCCTTAATCAACTCCAACCATCTTCTTTGTCTCATGTTCAGATTGGGCTGGGTGAACACGCATTTCGTGCTCTTGTGGTCCGAGAACACTTCACAACGGTTCCCCAACAGTAATGTCTCCAAATCTTCAATGCGTGCACTACTGAGGCTAGCTCCAGGTCATGGGTCGGGTAATTCTCCTCATGCGGTCTGAGTTGTCGCGACGCATACGCAACCAATTTTCCTTCTTGCATTAACACACATCCCAATCCTCTCTTCGAAGCATCACAAGAGATCCGAAATCTTTATCCTGATCTGGGAGAGTGAGAATCGGGTCCGAGGTTAACTTGGTCTTCAACTCCTGGAAACTTTTCTCACACTTCTCACCCAAACGTAGGGGCTGTCCTTTTGAGAAGGCTGAGTCATTGGTTTAGCTATCTTGGAGAATCCTTCTATGAATCTTCTCAGCAGTATCACCTCGCCAAACCGAAAACTTCGACTTCTCGGCACCGACACAGCCGTTTCCATTCCAACACTGTCCTGATCTTCTCGGGATCCATCTTCACGCCATCCTTAGTGATGATGTGTCCTAGGAAAGCGATTTCATCCAACCAGAAATCACACTTAGAGAATTTTGCATATAGCTGATGTTCTCTAAGCCTTCCTAGAATTAGATGCAGATGCTTCTTATGATCTTCTTCTGTCTTGGAGTAAATGAGTATGTCATCTATGAACACTACGATGAACTTATCCAAGAACTCCATGCACACTTGGTTCATCAGGTTCATAAAGTAGGCCGGGGCATTTGTGAGACCAAATGGCACCACGGTGAACTCATATAATCCGTATCGAGTAGCAAATGCTGTCTTCTCTCTGTCTTGTTCTCGACCTTCAATCGATGATATCCTCGCCCTCAGGTCTATCTTCGAAAAGATCTTGGCTCCTTTCAACTGATCGAACAGGTCATCTATCCGGGGTAACGGGTACTTGTTCTTGATGGTTGCATCATTCAGAGCTCTGTAGTCTATACGTAGTCTCTTACTCCGCTTTCTTTCTCGCAAATACTACTTGCGCGGACCAAGGAGATACTTGGCCGCATAAATCCTTTATCCAAAGAATTCACCCAATTGCTTCTTGATTCTTTTAACTCCAAAGGCGACATTGGACGGGATCGCTTATGGATAGGAGCTGCTCCAGGAACTAACTCTATTGCCGCTCTATGCCTCTGCTCGAGGTTTCCTGGTAACTCTTCTCGAAATACCTCGGGTACTCAACCACGGGTATCTTTGTCTAATCCACGGCAATCAGTATTGATGATGCTCGACTTCTCTTGATCAACCCTGGATCATTCTCGAATCGCCACTTTCTCGACCATAACCATTCCCGAGTGTCACCGTTTTCCGAGAACAATCTAATCGAGCATGGTGTCTAGATAACCGATTCATTCCCAATATGATATCTAGACCATCCATCTCTAACAACAACAAAGTTGGCTCTCAACTCAACTCCTCGGATTTCTATCCTCGGGACATCGCAAATTAATCTTGCCATTAACCGACTGCCAGGGGTGTGGAAAACACAAGGAGAGGGCAAGGGAGAATAGGGCAACCCACTTTTGCAAGCAAAAGCCAAAGAAATGAACGAATGGGTTGCACCTGGATCAAAGAGGGTTAAGGCCAACTTGGTTTGGACGGGAAACTTACCAACGATAACATCCGTTGCTTCGGCTGCTTCTGCTGCTGACACATGGTTGATTCTGCCTTGAGGGTTCCTGGGCGGGTTGGTTCCGCGGTTGTTGGAATATCCCTCGGTCTTGACTGGTGCCCTCAAATAACCTTGATGGGGCGGTTGAGGTTGACGAGGTGCTGACTGTCTGTTGGCGGAAGCTGATGCCTGAGCTTTTGCCACATCACTCGGCAAGTCCTTCTTGAACCTTCTTTGCTGAAGTGTCCGGCCGTCCATAATGGAAGCAAGCTGAACCTTTCTTGGGACACACATTAGAGTAATGGTTCCGTTGCAGGTAAAGCATCGAACATTCCCGGCCGAGCATTGGGCGAACAGTCGGGATCCTCCCACTGCTTGTCTCTTGTTTGGAACATTGGGGTTGAAGGTATAAGTCCTTCCCTTGAACTGACTTGCTGCTGACATTCTCTGTTGCTGTGCCTTTCTCTTTCTGGTATCTTCCAGGTCATTCCTTGTCTCTTCTGACACAATCAGCCTATCCACCATGGCTGAAAAATCCTTGAACTCCACTGATGAGATATGGAACTTAAGGTTCTTCTCAGTCCTTCGTAGAATCTTTCTATCTTCTTGTCCTCTGTGTCTACTTCTCTGGGTGCATAGCGAGAAAGGTTGTTGAAGTGGTGCAGGTATTCCATCACAGTCCTTCCTCCTTGATGGAGAGACAGAAATTCCCTCCGCTTGGAGGCCATCAAACTCTTTGGAATGTGAGTCTTCCCAAAGCTTCTTCAACATCCGCCACTAAATCTCTTGTCCTCGCCTTCGTAGTCTCGAAAGTTGACCCACCATGTCAGCCGCTTGTCCTTGCAACTGGTGAGAAGCATAGAGCACTTTCTCCTTCTCAGTGCACTGTACGGTATCCAGCTTCATTTGGATAACCGTGAGCCAATCGTCTGCTGATAACGGCTCAGTTGACATGGAGAAAATAGGGGCCGGGTCTTTTGGAAGTCGACCGGTGTGACCCACCTAATAATCCTTCCCTGTCCAAAGTTGTTTCCTTGGGGATTCATCTGGGTCTTGGCGCAAATCAGGCCATCATCATCTCAATCATCTCGATTTCGCCTGCTCGATCGTATCTGCTCTTTCTATATCTCGCCAAGATTTGAGCTATGTTAACTGGATTTCTGGCCGGTCTCGCCTCATTCCCGTAACCTTGGTGTTGTGATCCTTCACCTTGATCCATACTGACTATCTTTTAGGTCTTCTTGGCGCAGGTTTTGGGCAAAGCGTAAGATAAGTAAGATTTAGACACGGGGCAGAGAGAGATAGAATAGGTGAGAGGCGAGACGAAATGGGAAAGAATTAGTGGAATTAGGCCGAAGGTATAAGGATAATAGAGCAAACAACATACAGAGATAGGAAACTTAATTTTATCGATACATAGATTGTTTACAATACCGCCATACTAAGGTAAGAAACAACCTATTTTACATTACAAAGACTACTCCAAAAGGGTAAAGCCAACTTCTAGGACTAACGCCCTATTCTAAGACTGGAATCTTCAATCGCCGTCGGAGATGTAGATGATGCGCTCCTCCGATCTTCTTCCACATCTTCTCGCCATGGACAGTCGATCCACACCGACGGACCATCCACGGACATCTCTTCTCCTGCTCGTGATCGGGCCGCACTGGTCTATCTCTTCACGGCTTCGCCAATCTCCATCCAGGCATTGCTCAACTGCCGCCGCAGATCATCTCGCTCGATGAGAAGGGTAGTGTCACAGAAATCCTTGTTGACAAGGAGCTCCGCAGCCTTCATCGACACGCGGATCTCGCCTCGCCCTTCCTGAACAGAGACGATCATCGTGTCGGGCATCCCCTTCATGGGGATCAATCAAATCGATCAGGTCGAATTCGGTAGCGAAGAGACGACGCAGTGCTTCATCGCCTGACGGGCAGAGTCTGAATAGCGCCGGCCTCGTGGACGCGGTGCCCCGGAAATGACGCGAATATCTGGATTATTTGGCGGGGATCCAGATTGAACCAGGCTCTCCACTCAACGCGACGACACTCTGGAAAAGCTCCTCCGTGAAAAACGGGGATCTCAATCGATCGGCTCCAACATGTCAGTAGCATTCTCCACAAGATCCGGCCCATCCTTCGAACCTCGGGAAGTGGGTAGATCGTGGTGCACCATCTGCCAAAACGAGAATCTTTTCAAGTCAGATGAGCGGAAAGGTTTTAAGTGAGTTTTAAAGGAGAGAGGTGAATCTTAAGGAAAGGGTGGGAACAGAGAGAGGAGAGAAACGGGATTATAAGAAAAATACTTACAGTTTTCGAAACTCATTTTGTAGTTTGAAATAATCTTTCGAAAAAAGACTCCTTAAGCCAACTTAGGTCTCAGTCTACGGTCAAACCTAGGCTCTGATACCACTTGTGACGGACCGCCTTTTAGGGGCAGTGCGAAACTCACAACAGTTACCCAGGAAGACTAACTGTTGTAAAACAAGAGTAAAATTGCCTGGCCAAAAGCCAATTCAACACTTTTTATTCAATATAGTTGGTCTAACGACCGGTTTTACAGGAGAAGCATCCAAGCTTCTAGACTTACACTACCAAAAGAAGGGAAACCACAGTGTGGCCTGAGCGAAGACAAGACCTAAAACCAGACTAAATCGCCATCTACGATCTCCTGGAAGGCGCCAACATCTTCGAACTCTGAAAGGGCGGGGGTTTGCAAGGGTGAGTACAGAGTACTCAACAAGTCGATTTTAAACACCAATACTATATGTAGGGGTAATCAAGGGATGGTAATAAGGTTTAGTATCTGGATGCAGTTTTATTTCACAATTCATTTTACATTTGAAGCACAAACTATTAAGTAAGTAATTTAAATTTCACAAGGTTTAACAACACTTAACCACATTTATCCAAATTCCAAACAGTAACTTGAGCTTAGTTACGGGTATCAACCCCGATTCCAACTTAACTTCATTAACCGGAAGTACGGCGTAACCGATTACAATTTTGATTAACTCTGCAGAGCGGCTCAGCTTTACCCACAAGATATCTATAACCTTTATGCCAATCGCGAGTTTCATGCAACTTAAATGCATGTGGCCCGGGCTTTAGATTATCACAAAGATTTCGCTTAATCATTCCTGTCCCTTAGTTGTTTATCGATAGTACCGCTTACCTTGGACTCGGGGTCCCCATTAGCGTCACTGCTGTGAGAACCAAGAATGTCACTCTGGACCATTCCTGCTCCACCCTCCTGGTCCATTTCCTCGCCGGAAAGCCCGGTCCCCATTCTCTCCAGAGAATGGTAGCCACCAAGACACCCAATTATTATCTCAGAATGATTAACTTAATGAGCCGTGTTTGATACGGGTCCACCGACCGATCCGACTGTGGTTGAGCGGGAACTAAGTTATTTACTTTGCTCAAGGGATTATTAACCTTACACTTTTGCCAAAGACCAAGCCTTCATCCACAAACCCATTCCAGATTCCGCAGCAGGCCACTGCACTCAACCAAGGCATTAATCACCGGTAGGGATCGAATCTCATCCACTCCGGATTAATCCGACATCGTCCCGATCGCAAGCACTTTTATAAACAATCCGAATCGGAGATTCGGCAGCATTTTCTTTAAATCCAGGTTTTTGAACTAACCTAATAGTATCATCTAACCTATTCATGGCAATAAGCAATTAACTAGGGTTCCAAAGGATTTAACAGGATTCAATATTTCAAGGAGGTTCTATGAGCAATTCGGTAT
This sequence comes from Rhipidocladum racemiflorum, assembly GCA_036346355.1. Lineage (NCBI taxonomy): Eukaryota > Viridiplantae > Streptophyta > Magnoliopsida > Poales > Poaceae > Rhipidocladum > Rhipidocladum racemiflorum. The sequence goes on from CM070575.1 coordinate 6,529,643, forward strand.
TATCTAATTATCATGTCATTCTAAAATATCGATTTCATTAATTCAAATACGGTAAAATAATGCGATATAAAATAATTACTACTATAGCATGGCATGATAGGATCAATATGATCAAAGGGTGTACGGCTTGCCTTTGGCGGTGGATCTGACGAGTCGTCGAGGAAGTAGTCGCATCAAGGCCCTGCCTGGTCCAATGTCTCGCTCGAGGAATCAAGCCCGACTCCGAGGATCGCCCGCTCCATCGGGCGTCTCAACGGTCGAATCTAGCGCGGAAAGACAACCAACATAAATAAACGATAAAACAATAACCGAAAAAGAAAACGAAAACTGGAACGGGAAACCGGACTCGAGCCTAAGAGAACGGAGGGCAAACTGGATTTGGGGAATTTTCGGAGCTTCGGATTTGGGAACGGACAGTATTTCTGGACTTAGTGGGTCGAGACGGTTCGGAAAATGTATTTGGTGGAGCTCTGGGATTTTCCGGGATTTTTCTGGATTTTCTGGGCTATTTTTGGAATTAAAACGAATTTTCGGATTTTATTAATTAAATAAAATCGGAAAACCTTTATCGCTCCCGGCCGAATCCAACGGCCTAACGGGCCGTGGCTCACTGGCGCTAGGAGGTCGGTCGGCCGCCGCCAAAGAAGGCGCGAGCGAGAGAGAGAGAGGCGGGGCCACTTGGCAAAGTGGGAGGGGGTCGACGAAGCGGGCCCGCTCGTCAGTGGGCACGGGCGGCGGGGAGGGTTAGGGTTAGGGGAAAACAGGGGAGGCGGCGGGTTTGGCCGGCGGCACATGCGGCACAGGCTGCCGAGGCGAGGCGGAGAGGCAAGGGAGGAGGTGCTCACCACGGCGAAGGAAGCGGCGAGTGGGGATGGCGGGGAGGGAGCGGCTTTTATAGCCGGTGCCGGGGAGGCAGGCGACCGGGCGAGGCGGCGAGCGCGCTGGCATGGCAGCAGAAAGGCGATTTGGTCGGCCGGACGACCGGGCGCAAAGTGGCCAGCCGGCAGCGGGCTATGGCGGGCGGGCAGCGTGGGCGCGGCGGCGCGGCCAGTCGGGCGCGAGGGCGACGAGGCCAGCGGCGGCCCACGGAGAGGCTGATCGGCCACGCTGAGCCGGGCCGACCGAGAGAGCAGTCGGCGCAAAGCCGTCGGCGGGAGCGCCGACGGGCCAAAGGGGAAACGGGCCGCAAGGCCCAAGAAGAGGAGGAAAACGGCCCAAACAGGTTTGAATTCAAAAACTCGATTTCGATTTCAAAAATCCAAATTCAAATGAAATTCAAACGAAAACCAACAAATTCATTTTGAATTTTTGAGTTGTTTCACTCTCTGTAAAGCTCCATCTATCCAAAAGAAACTTGTAACCCCATGCTGTAAAAGAACTACGGATCGTTGCCTGCAAGTCCTAGAAGTACTTGATTTGCCGTGGTTATCACTTAGAATTGCGGCACTGATGTATTCAGGGCTGCAGAAGCCTTTCCGGCCAGGCCAAAACTGGCTGACCGGACCGGGCCCTGCCGACGGGCCGCCAAACTACATGTGTCTGTGGGCTGTGAGGCCCGTCGGCTGGCCCATCCGTCTGCGTACTGCGCGTGCATGTTGTTTCTGCGTGATACGAACAATAATAAGCATCCCTGCCAGTGAGGCAAGAACACTGCTTGAACTTGTGTTCACAATTTTCGCTTTAAGAAAACCAGACTCGTAGGAGCCTGTCACTGGCGGCACGAAAGCATCAATTCCCGAGAGATCCTCATGTTTGTGTCAAATCGAGGACATTTCGTGTGCTTCGGATACAAATAGTCATGAAAATTTTTTGGTTAGATATAGGGTATGAATCATCTGGCATCATGCAGGAATTCAACTTAAAAATGATGTATATCAGAAGGGGAACTGAAAGTGCATCTAGGCCCCTCAAATTATTTTGGTGATTAATGATGACACAATTAAAGTGATCTAATGCTTCAACTAAGATTAATGCAGATGACGAGATCATATCAAGTTGGAATGTGATTGGATGCTCCCACAATCTCTCAAAATGGTAAAAGACGGCATCAAGACAATATTTGTAATCCTCATTTTATTTGTGTCTTAAGGATAGCCGTACTATTAAGAGGGTACGACGAGAAATCGCCTTTAGGATGTGCATGTGCTCAACGTCAAGTCTTGCATCTCAAATTAGCTCTCCTACATTTAGTTTGAAAAAGTTTTCAATTCAAACCGAGCTGGGTAACCCAGAGTCTCCGGATTCAGTCCGGAGTATCCGGATTCAATCCGGAGTGTCCGGACAATATGTCCGGAGTCTCCGGGTTGGACCCCTCGGCCAATTTGGGTTCCAGGTGTCCGGAGTATCCGGACATTTTGTCCGGAGTCTCCGGGTTGTTTGTCCGGACACTCCGGTTTGTACAAAAACGAGAGTAACGGCTAGTTTTTGAACTGACTATTTAAAGCCCCCACTCTCTCCCAACAGCTAGGAACTGGATTGAGCTCATTCATTGCAGTATTCAAGCCACTCCTAACCTCTTCCAAGCATTCAATAGAGCTCATACTTCCTCCCACCATTAGATTTGGTTGTTGATCTATTTTGGTGAGGAGAGGAAGAAGTAAAGTGCTAGGTGCATTCATTTCTAGTTGTTGAGCACTAGTTCATCCTCCAAGCGACTTCCGTGGTGCTATTACTCTTGGAGGTTGAAGGTCTCCTAGACGGCTAGGAGTCACCGGGAGCTACCAACGCGTGTGGTGAGCCCCGGTCGTTTGTGAAGGCGAGTCTCGCCTCCGAAAGGAAAGAGACAAGAAGTGAAGCCATGAGTGCATTTGTGCAACACCGGGAGGAAAGCGGGTTGAAAGAGACCCCGGCTCAAGTGCGACCGAGCCACCTCAACGGAGACGTAGGGTTCCCTTTAAGAACCCGAACTTCGGTGAAAATTCGTGTCCCCCTCGTTCACTTTTACTTCCTAGTCTTGCTTGTTTGGATTTGTTTTTGTAAAGCTAGATCTAGCTCCTTGCTTAGCTTTAATTCAAATCCTTACTAGCAATTGTTCTAGGTTGCTCTTGCTATCTAATTCTAGTGGTTTATTGTGCTTGCTAGAGTAGTCTTAGTTATGCGTTCGAGCCACTAACTCCGAGAGTCCGGACATAAGACCGGACACTCGGACAAGCCGAGACTCGGATCAAATACCCGGAGACTCCGGATTGACCAGCTCGGCCAGTTTTATTTCCGCTGCGTTTTTTTAATCCGCCTATTCACCCCCCTCTAGGCGACATCGTTGGTCCTTTCAGGAACGGCAACCTTTCTTTTTATTTCTATTCCTTTTATTCAAAATCTACCTGTTTTGTTTCTCAATGTGTAGGTCGAGTTTGGATTTGAATTTCTGCGTGATGCTAAATGTTTAGAATATCTCATAACCATCTGTATTATTTTTCAAACAGAGTTAACACAGAAATTAAAGCACCGTAAAACCGAAAGCAGGAGATCTAAGGGTGCGTTTGGATGCCTGTATCAAATGGTACATGTATGAGATGGTTCAAAAAAAAGTCATTCATGCGTTTGGTTGCTTGAATGGAACCATTCCATCATGGATCAAGTGATACAAATTTGAGGAATACTAGTAAGATGCCCGTGCGTTGCAACGAAACATACCTACCAATTAGATGTTGATTTGACATAGCTCCAAAATAATCTAAATACTTCGATGAGAATGTTTAAAAAAGTAACCTTTTAGAAGCAGGTTAAAAATATTAGCTCAAAATAATAACCACCCAATTTCAACTTTCAACTGATACCATTTCAATAACAATGTCTTCATCCACCTTATCTCTACCAGTACAAAATAGTTCAAAAGTCTAAAAGCAAAACTCCATCTGAAAAAAAAAAGATCAAAAGCAAAACACGCTACTTCAAGGTCATACGAGAATCGGCATTCCATGGTTGTAAAATTTAGAACCACGTTTGAGCTATGTTTGTCTAGACAGCTTTGTTTCATATGATCACTAAAACTGTTTCACAATGCCTGTTCTAATATAAATGATAGAGAGGCAGTAAGCATATATGATCACAACATGCTTGGTAGAGTACAAAAAATAGCAGAACTGATCATCTAACTGAGGATACAAGCCAAATTGAAAGATGAGGAAAGATAAAATCAAAGCGGCTGAACAACCCTCAATGCACACAACGGTGAGAAACATTGCTGCTCAGAAATGAATGATGGTTAAAATAGTAGGCATGAAGCATTATATCACGCACCCCATTTGAGTACAAATGGGCCTCAAATGATCAAGCCTGCTAATGGGCTGTTCTCAAAAGAAAATGGGGCAAAGAATAAGATGTCTCAGCAGTATTCATTCAGCAATTGTAAAAGACAGTTAGAATAAGCGTCGCCGATTTGGAACAATCTCAGGGCTGCTATTCCTCATCATGGCAACAAACTCCCAGTAGTTAATTCTTCCATCCTGAACAACGAATATAAAGGGAGTATTAGCACTAAGATAAATTAGCCATTGTTTGGACCCAAGTTCTATCTTTAAGAATGTACAATAGGATTAGCAATATTTTATCTGTGTAGATTGGTCAAGCAAAGGTTAATACAGATCATACAAGTTTGCTAATTCAACACATTCACCTATTTAATCTTGTTAAATCTATCCAACATCAATTTATTTCAATTGTATGCATCCTGATATAAAAGAGACGAGGAAATCTTGAAAGAATTCTACATGTTCTGCCACACAAACATACACATCTCAAACCTTTCATCGCAAAAAAAGTGGTTTTGAGCAGAATGTTTGTAAGATATACTTACACATGATCTGTATCTACTTCAGGGATGATTTCTTTAATTGTTTTATCACCCCCCACATCATACTTCTTTAGAGCTTCTTCCAACTCATATATTGTTATGTACCTGAGCATAAAGGTTGAACAATGAGAAAATCAATGTAAATAGTCAAAGTAAGTCATTCCAAGTTGAAAGTTAAGTTACCCGTTGTGGTCCTTATCAAAATAATCAAATGCTCTTAGTATGTGGTCTTCCTTCTCCAATCTATTCATGTGCATTGTCGCTGATATGAACTCAGCATAATCAATGGCCCCATTTCCATCAATATCAGCTTGTTTGGGAACGATAGAAAAAGAATAAGGAGACAAAATGGCTCGTGCTAGAACTTCCGAAATAGTTGCATCACTTTTACATGGTACAGTCAAATCATTCCTATCCACATTTGTTTTCAAATGAACACACTATGCTAATCCTGTGGCCTACATTCATAAAACATCATAAAGGAAGCTACGCGAAGTTGAATGATGTCTTTTTTTTTAAGTAAGATAGTTGCTTCAAAATTGCCAAGCTGAAGAAGTGGTTTGGGATAGACATATGAAAATTTATATTCCTTGAAAAACATGTTGTGTATAAAAAAATGGAAAGTATGAGCCTGTCAAGTACAAACATACCGCCTCCATCAACTGTTTAATTTCCGATTCAGAAATTTTGGTGCCAAATTTTGGTAAACCAGATCTTAGCTCTTCAAGAGTAATTGTCCCATTGTTATCAGTATCCAAGGATCTGAACATTTCTTTCAAGCCTGTAATCTCTTCCTCTGACAAGTTATCTGCAACGACCTGGTCATAATGGAAGAAAAGCTTAGAGTTGACTGCTAATGAAACTCAAGTGCTTAACAGGGTACGTAAATACTACAAAGCATTCAATCACCTTCAATGCAACTTTCTTAAGCTTGTTCATCGCCCTGAACTGCTTCATTCTACTGATAATTGTAATGTTAAGTGACTTACATGGGGCTTCTCCATCTTCTCTAATCCATGGGTGATCTGTATGCTTAAAGCATTAGATCAAGAAACTATATTGGCAAACAGTAAAGAAATGAATATGAGGACATTCTCTATCTTCTCTAATCCATGGGAGTGCTCCTCGAGGAGGCAGGAGCGGATGAGGGTGTCGATGGGCGATCCCTTGAAGGCAGCACCACCGAGCGCACACTATGAGGACTATAGGATGAGACCACCATGTGTGAAGATGAGAAACTCCTCCAACATATTGAGCAACCAGCAATTCCGTGCAAACCAAACGTCAATTCATCGAAAGCTGCATACATCAAATTCTCTTCAACACCAACTATGGGCCAACACTTCTGGTACGCAGTAGTCAAGAAGCGCCTCACATATGACCTTCAGATCAGTCTCCCCCTGTAGTGTTTTATGACATCACACACATATATGTCAAGGCAAGCGAAATAACAATTCCAATAACAGACTATTGCACAAAGCAAAACCTGTTATGCTCTTTAAATGTATAATTATAATGTTAGTCAGTTAGCAGACTAACATTATGCAGCCACATACATAAGCTGCATATGATATTCTGTACTATCATGATCTAAGATTGAAGGTTTAGAGGTTTTATTGCTTTCGATTGGGCTTCATTTCTAGCCTACCCTAACTTGTTTGGGACAAAAAGCTTGGTTGTTTTTGTTGTACTATGTTACATTTAATAGCACATATTTGCAAGCCTTTTTTCTGTCAGCGTGAAGTATGAAGTAGCCATTTTAAAGCAACATTACGCACTGTCAATAAATGTTTCTTCATCTAATAGTGATATTTATTTTTAATGTATAGATTAGTATGAAGGCAAGCAAACAAGGTGGGAAAAAAATAAACTCACTTCTACTAACAAGCGATGGCGTACAAAATCTACCATATGCTGGCATATCATGCAATCCCTACAAAATAAATGCAACAGGTGTCATAAATTTAACATGGAAATTATAAAAGCAAATGGATGAGATAAAAATTAAGTGTGTCAGTGCCTAGCTACTGCTTAGGCTGTGCCTTCCTGGGCCATATAAGTAACATTGTGTAAGCTGAGTTGCCTTATTAGCATTATCCCTATTGACTATGGAGCTGCAAAACTATGAGAACTAGTCTATCCTAGAGCTTAGCAGTTGGCATCGTTAAATGTTTCCTATAAGTGTGCAAGATTTGCTTCATGAAATGTCAAATACAAGCAGTCCTAGAGAAAGCTAAGATTCATGTTGTTCAGGAAGTTCTTGCAAGACGAATCGAATGGTCATTCCCAACTAAATAGGGCAAGCAGAGATAAGCTATCAATTAAATAATTATCTTGACATTAGGATACACTACCTAGCACAGGCATTGGCAGATATTAATCTATTATGGAACTTCTATCTCCCCACATAAGCATTAATTTTTTTCCCCGAATGGATCACAGCCATTAAACTGAATTCCCTCAAAATCCACCGGTACAAGATACCATGCAAAAATGAACTATAAATGCTGAAGTAACTCTGAAGGTACCAGTCCAGACCATGCCAAATTTAACCGAACCAAATTGTACATACCCCTGACTGAATATAGGACCACCGAACTTATAAATTGCAAAAATGAACTATAAATGGCGATCCCTTGAAGGCAGCACCACCGATCGCACACTATGAGGACTATAGGATGAGACCACCATGTGTGAAGATGAGAAACTCCTCCAACATATTGAGCATCCAGCAATTCCGTGCAAACCAAACGTCAATTCATCGAAAGCTGCATACATCAAATTCTCTTCAACAACAACTATGAAATTAAAAGGGGAAAAAAGGAAAGAAGAATGAAGGCAGTGGACTGACGCCCTCTGCGGTCAGTGCCATCCACGACACCCCGCACCGCTCCTCCGGTGGCCATTCGCCTCGCCTTTGTGCGGCCACTGCGTCACCATCCGGCCACCATTTGCGACACCTAGCGTCGCTTCTCCACCGGCCCTCTGCCTCACCTTCGCGCGGCCACCGCGTCACCATCCCGCGACGCCACCAGGCCATCGCCCCCTGCCTCCCCTCCGCCTTCGACATCACACTTCAGCCTTGCCACTCCCAAACCATGAGCGGTTTCGTGGGCGGTTTTTAGTGGACAAATCATGGGATAATGGTTGAATGGGCGGTTGGAGCGGAACACGCTGCGTACAAGAAGTGTTGGACGAACAGGGTAAGCTCCATCTTTTATTAGTTTTTATTAGTTAAGATTCGGTGAAAGAGGAAACAAGCTTCCATCTTTTGATGATAGTTCAAGCAGATCATTCAGCAAGTGTAGTTTTGCATAATATTTTCCTCCCAATTCTCTCAGCTATGGAAAGTTTTCCAAATAAAAAGGAGGATATTTAATACAAACCGTGCCATCTTTTAATACAAACCGTAGTGGGATGCCTACCGAAGTAGGTCCTGTTAGATGCTTCTAATGCAATGCAATATCGCAGAAAAGTAATTGCAAGCATAACCAAAATCAGTATTTCACAAATTGGGACATGCATAATATCATACATCTTTCCACCTGTTATTCCTATTTGATTAACCAATACTTGCAAACGTGAACCCATCCATAAGTACCAGAATCCACGACAACCCAGATAATCTCTATTAGACATGGTATTTAGCAACAGACATAAATAGTAATAAAAACCAGACTGCCCCCTATTCATTAGTTAAATCAGGAATAACATAACCCAACAATTCCCAGTCTATAACTCATCTAACATCAAGTAATTAAATCACATCATCCAGGCGATATTACTTATACAACAATCTAGGCACTGAATTTAAATATGCAATAAGATAAACCATTTCCATTACCTTCCATCTTACCGTCACATGTAGCAATTAAACAAACCACATCATCCAGGTGACCTCACTTATGTCACAACTAAGCACAAAGATTAAATATGCACTTGCCTTAACCTCGAGGAACAAAGCGAGGCGTAGAGGTCCCTGATCCGGACACGGCTTCTCCTAAAGAAAGATTATACAAATCAATCAAAACATACACGACATCACAAAATCAACAACGATATAGCCTAATACGTCCCGCTAGAACCCTCTTTAAGCTAAATCGGAAAGTTTCCACACCGATAGTCAAAAAGGCCAAAACTCCTGAACCACCAATCCAATTTCCACGATCTAGGACTCTATGGTGAATTTAGAAGATAACCTACCAAATACTCCGTAGGAGCTCGGGTCAAACACGGCCTAAATACCCGAAATCAAGGCCGCAAGCTACTGCTATCAACGTTCTAGATACCAAACAGGGAGACTTTCTACTGGCACCTCAAACCCACATAGATCGGCAGCAAATCAACATAGCAATCAGTGCACAACCCTCTAGAACTCATCACAGACCGAAAAGCACACAACTAACCTTAGTGCATAGCACCAGTTTATCATCTAACACGCAATCAATTTCTAAAATAGCCACTGTAAATCATGCCTTCGTACAAATATTCATACGCATCACATGTACACATTGCAAGCAAGTTCAGATATGCTCAGAAGCCACGCAACACATTCCATTAGCGATGGCGTCGAACCATGATACCTGTCTTGGCCGCCGAGCGGGCGGCGGCACGGGAGAGGCGAGGCAGAGGGCGCGCCAGAGTCGTGGCGGGCGGAGGCGGCCAGAGGCGGCGCTGGCGTGGATCGGAGCCTAGCCCACTGTGCCGGCCGGGCCATGGATGGCAATGGAGCAATCTCAGCGTGGCGACTTGGAGCCAAGGCGCGCGCGTGAGCCTCCGAGGGGCGATGAGAAGGGGGCGTCGTCGTGCAGGAGGCACGGCCGCCGTCCCGAGCACGCAGAGGGAGGCTGACCGGCCGTATGTGTAGCGGCCAGCCGATGGCGTCGAGGTGGTATGGGCCGGCTAAGCTTGGCGCAGGCTGCAGAGGAGGCACACCTGGCCGGCGAACGGCGATGCAGAGGAGGCGACGAACCGTGGCGTCGCCGCACGGGAGGTGGCGAGGAAGCGAGGCGGAGCAGAGGCCGTCGAGGGAAGCAGGCGGCGCGGATCCGGTGGGGAAGCGAGGGCAGTCTTACCGAATTGGGGGAGGAGGAGCCGGATCCCATTTTGGAGAGGAAGAGAGATAAGGGGGGAGAGAAATAGAGGAGGAAGCCCCTCCAGAAACCCAACGGGAAGACACCATCAGTAGAATGGACCACTGCCACCAACTGGTGCTTTAGAAGAGTAGAGATTCCCTCTAGATACTGAACCATCTCATTCACCCAAAATAATGAAACCAAATGGTACAGGACCACTCCATCCCATCCAACCTCATCCCATAAACCAAACACACCCTAAATGTCCTTGCGCCGAACAGCTAGCATGCAGTACTACTACGGGTAAACCTTGCTCAGCTCCCCCAATTAATCCATTATCTGCAGAACTGCTGCATCGATCGCCTGCGACTTGCATTGCATCCTAGCTAGATTCGACGACGCATCACGGTTTACGCAGGAAAGGCCTGCTGATTGTGTAGCCAGCGAGCGCGCTTTACGCTGGACGTACATGGATTTCGCATGAACGGAGCAGGGAGAAGGCCGTTCCATTCCCAGCCGTCTGATTTTAATCCGACGGTTACCTGTGAGGCTGTGGCTCCGCGAGCGTGTCTGAGCAATTCAAACCACCCGTCACCCACAAACCGAGCGTTTGCGGTGGTTGCCGCGACGGCCGATCCGATCTGTGATAAGTTTCCATGTTGGAAACTGGGGCATTACAATGTTAGGTGCCCTATTGATCTAAAAAAATTTGATTGGATTTGTGATCAAGCCTATCCACAAAAAATTTCAAAAAAAATTTAACATGTTTTTTTTATCATTTTTCAAAAGTTCAAAAGTTGATCGAGATTTCACCAATTTCGGCTGAAATCTCGGGAATCCTGGTTGAAAAAAAAAAGATTTGAAATTTATTTTTTGGATTTCATCTGGATTTTATTTGAAATTCCGAGATCTCGCTCAAATTTTTGTATTTCGGCCACCTCCGAAATATGCATCGGAAACGAAATTTAAAAACTTGCTCCAACACGTGAGTTTCAGACTTCAGCTGGTGTAAGTGCTTTGTTTGCCCCTCGTATTATCAGGTGCTGCCATGATGAGTGCTTTCTTTATGAGAGATGGGTTGTTAATCTGTTCCATGAAGGGAATAATTAGTCTAGCCAACTTGGGCTAGATCAACTGATCAACCAATAGGTTCAAGGCCATTTTTGCTGCTGTATTATTGATGAGAAAGATATGTTAATCCAAGCCAGCCAACATCCCCCTCGGCAAATTGGTACGGAACCAATGACCATGAGTCCACGAGTCCAACACAGAACCCCATTGCCAAAACGTTTCTCTGTCTCCAAACACGCAGAATTCGCGTACATGAGGACTGTGTCACCAAAGGTGGACGTGTTCAGCTTCGGGATCCTCATGAATGGAGCTGTTCACCAAGCGAAGGCCGACCGGGACGATGGAGGAGAACGGCGTGCCGCTCACGCTGCATCAGCTCGATCGTCGACAACGCGCTCTCCAGGGGCCTCGAGGCCGGCGTCCTCGACGTCCTGGACCCTGACATGAAGGTTGCCAACGAGACCGATCACCTGTCCACGACGGCGGCCGTGCTGAGGTTGGCCTTGTCGTGCGCGGCGTTCGAGCCGGTGGAGCGGCCTGACATGAACGGCGTGCTGTCCTCACTGCTGAAGATGAGCAAGGTCTGTGCAGAAGGCTGAAGTGAAAATGCAGGAGGAAAATGTACATATGTGTCTGGAGGTTTGAGTTCTTCCCAGGTGTATGCAGTATTTGTCTCTATATGTATATGAAGATCAAATTTTGCTGAGTTTTTGGATAGCGAATGTTGTCTAGTGCCTTATGAGTGTCATAAAGGTTGTGCCGTTCGTGTGTTGCATTTGAGGTTTTGAGCACAATTTGTGTTCAGCAGTGAAACTTTTTGGAGCTACCAAGCAAGAGAGAGAATAATTGCAAGCTCTAGATGCTACAGTATATTACTATTCTGATATCTTTCCTTAGAACAGTGCACTGGTATCAATCTTGCCCATGCTGCCTGATGATATGGGCCTGAAGTGGTACCAAAGTTTCTGCTTTTGACTCCTTAACTTTCAGTGCTGCAACATATATCTGCAGACTTGCAGAAGAATGGAAGCTGAAAGATTGGGTGAAGTTGTGGGAGGAGTGAATAGTGATATATTATTGAGCTCCTTGGATACAAACAAAACTACTAGTCGATGCACACACATCAAGCATATATGTCTAGGTGAATTATGACTCTCAGATGTAGATGTGTCTTTTGAATTCCCGGCAATAGCTTATCGGTGAGCAGACGAATGTCTCCTAGAACTCTTATCTACCTTTTGAAGATTAGATCAAAAAATGCCAATTTTTGTTATTACAATGTGTTCCTTTTCACAGGCATGTATGTTTAACAAGGCAGTTGGCATATTCTGAAGATACTGCATGCTATTCCTGTGAGGCTGTGATGCACTGGATTAAACTAGCCATGTTCATTTGCATGCTCTAGATCGAACACATAGTTAAGCAGAAAGTGTACAAAATTTCAGACATCAGAAAGCTCTGTAAGTTAGGTCTTGCATGCACACAACATGATGAGGAAGGGTGAGATGCGGATAGCAAAGTAAGCAAGATCACAAGTTTTTATTGAAGAACATACTAGTTAATTACAACACATCCATCACTGAGCACCTTATATCGTCGCCGAGATGAAACACATCACAGACTGTGAGCTATCTTCAGACTAGACTGCTTCTGATCTCTCTTAGTAAATCATCAGGAGCTCATCATTCCATAAAGTTGTACGAGGAATTCCTCTCTGCGATCCAGCCGCCGTTGTGGCCACTGCTGCTAGCTAGCCCTCCCCTCTGCTCCTGCATTAGGGACGAACTTTTCATCGGCCATTACGAGTACGTAGCATTGATGAAGTATAGGAAGTACCCGTACTACATCAGTCAAGTACATGAAATCTATCAAACATACATCCATGAAGAGAAATAAAAAATAAAAAATGTGCTAGCTAGCAATGGCAGTGATGAAGCACGAATACATACTGGTGTATACGGTTGTAATCTGGGTGGCCTGAGGAAGTTCTGAGGTGGCTCGGAAGGGTGCAAGTTCTGCATCTGACTCAAGAAATCGGACTCGACGTTAGACTGTCGCTGTGGGGTGGCGTGAGTTATCTGAAATGGCCGCGGCTCGGAGGGGCGCAAGGGAGGCATTTGGGCAGGATCAGCAGTGATGTAGTGCATGTATTGTTGCAGCTCAGGGGGCACCACAGGTGACATTCCCTTCCCCATGACCAGCATCTGTGTGCATGAAAGCGTAGTGATAAGGACGTACATGAAATAAATTGCGTTGATTACTCAATTTCTATTACGGCTTCAGATTTAAACTAGGCCAGCTAGAGAACAAGCAGATCTGCAGTTTGATAGACTGAAACGGCAAATGATTCAGAAAAAAACAAGTATTAAAATGTCAGGACTAATAAACTTGATCATATGATATATATGATGCCCTTCATTACCTGGAGTTGTACTTGAAGTGATTTCAGGTAGTCGATGGCTTCATCCAGCATCGAAACTTTGTCGGTCTAAAACAATAATAACGAGATCAGAGATCAGGAGAAAAGCTCCACAAGAGATATGATCGAAGATACAACATATATTACCTTGGTGCAATTTGGAAGTAGTTCTTGCAGCGCCTTCAGCTTCTCATTGATCTTATCCCTTCTCCTCTACAAATATTTCTGACAAAAGCTCAGAAGCACGGAATGCTAATAAATCGGTTGCGGTCGATACGCGTGCTAACAGCCTACCCTTTCTGAAAAATTGTGGAACTCAGCAGATCTGCTTCTGCGGGTAGGAGTAGACCTGCTTGGAGTCCTGCCATCTTCCATCAGTTATTGATGAAGTTGTCCTCCTTCCTGACAACAAGATGTTCAGTACATCTTAGAGACAAAGATCACTTGTGAACAAGAGCAACGATAAAACTTTCTGAAACGCACGAAGTGTAACTAAGAATTAAAGCTTACAACCATGTTTTTCCTTGCCATAATGCGCATACCTATCTTTTCGGTGTGTCTGAGTTCTACTTGGCTCCCCCTTGGTCTCGACCTCCTTAGGATCAATTGTGCTAGCAATGCCTAACTGGTCTAGCCCTAGGCTAGCCTAGACATGGAGAGCTCGAGAGAGCTTTCTTGGTGACCTGATGGTCTCTTCGACTCACAAACCTTTCGTTCTGGATAGTATTTATGGCATCTGATTTCTATAAGGTTTTGCATCATGGCAGGGCTGAGGAGTGGGTACTGTACTTATCCTGATCTTTCACCGGCCGTGGAATTTCTTGTTTGGATTGTCAGCCGCTACCATGTATCTGAGACCCTGATGGGAATTGTTTACATTTTTGTAGAGTGCCCATCAGGCCAATCATTTCACCTACCTTACTACCTTACTAGGGAATGGCTCAAACTTGGCCTGCAAAAAAAAAAAGAGTTTCGTCAACCTGAAATTTGCACATACTGGTTAATACCGAGGGGCTTGTTGGTTCTTCACTAGGTAGTTAGGCAGTACTTCCAGAGATCAGATTAAGAGTAAATCAATGTCTACTAGATTGGTTTGAAGGGAGATTGGGTTGAAGGGCAGTTACCAAATGCTAAGAAAATACGTACTGAAATAAACTAATTTTCTCTCTAAAACCTTTTAAGCATATGGTATTTATTAATTGTCTCTATTAGCATTGAAGATTTGTTAAAATTACACTACTACCCAAAATGTCATTAGTGGCGGTTTTCAAACCATCACAGATTAAGTGCTACTGATAACCGGGGATTATCAGTGGCGGTTTTAAAATCGCCACAGATAAATAAAATCACCACAAATACTTATATTATTAGTGGCGGTTTTAGCCAAAAACCGTCACAAATACTCACAATATCAGTGACGGTTTTTAACTAAAATCACCACAAATAATCATATTATCAGTGATGGTTTTAGCCAAAACCCCTCCGAATCAAGTATAGCCAGGTACAAAACCTTCCAAATCAAGTGTAAGTGGATATGGTCTTTGTTTTAACAAATAAGTAAAATTGTTTAAACATATTATGGTAAAAATTTCAGCTTCAGTAATGGTGGACAAAAATTTACAAAATTACTTCTTTGCACTGTTCACAGTCAAACAATAATATTAAAATTTATCCTTTCTTTGATGAAATGAGTTCACTTTAATTTTGACTGGCCAAAGTGACATTCCAGAGGGCTCTAACGTTACCATAGCACTTTGGAGATTTTTTAGCATAATTTTCACTTTTTACCATTTTATATTTTACCACTTTACTTCTTATCTTTTTTCTAAATATCTTTTTAATGAGGGGAAAAGTCAATAAAATATTTAGAAATTCAGAAATGATGCATATTCAAAAATAGGATCATATTTAAAATTCATTTGAGTAGTTTATTTATTTTAGAAAAGAATTTCCAGTGTATGCTAGCTTGCTTTTTTTTTGTTAGCTATCCTAAAATTCTTAAGTAGTATGTCAAGTTTGTTTGATGAAATATCCATAAACACAACTAACATCTATAGTACATTTGTAAGGTTAGCTACTTGAACATGTGAAAAAAAAAAATTATGGTGCCAACTCAAACATATGGGATCTAAATGTGTGCAAGATCCCAAGGCCTTACCGTCGGTTGCTTGTCATCGATCCATTGTATTTGGTGCAATGTAATTCATAGGATTTTAGCTTATATAAACTTGCCATAGTTTAATACTAGTCCTCAGCTAACCACTGATTTGACCTATATATGAACCTTCACTATTTTCGTCCCGGATCCAGTCCAGTGATCCACCGTTGTACAGGGCGGTGAAGCAAGAAGCAACAAAGAACCCAATCTTCCCCTCACCTTATTTGATGGTTTCTTTATTTCTCTCCCCTCTATGCCCTCACCCGTAAAGCACGCAAGGCATGCAATGCACTGGAGCACGTAAAAGAGTACAATAAACCGCGTGTTTACGGGTACAGATACACGCAGCTATGTATGCAAGCAAGGACGTTTAATTGTTCGACGATCGGGTCAGGTAGGCGTACATGACCGGATCGAAAGGTAGCGTCCAAGAAGCGCCCATGACGCTTTTGCGAGAAAGAGGGCGCCATGGACGAAGCTGCAGCAGGAAGGGAACAAAGGAGTCCGTCACCTCCATTCTGTTGCTTTCGTAACCCAAAATGCTGCGAGAATAAGGGCTAGGCCAGACGCCGGCCCTAGCTAGCTAGCTATCTGTCCTGCAAAGGTCGCATGCGATACTCGGAACGTACGCATGGTTGTGCGTGCAGGTGCAGGTTAGGTGACCACTGGCCTGATCGACCACCTCGATCGATCGCCAGATTTCTGCGCACCGCACGCATGGGCATGCAAGTTGCTGCGTGGGTCGTGCAGAGCGCCGTGCGGTGGTCGTCTCGTCCCTGACGGGCGCCGCGCGCGGGCTGTACATGGAACGTACGTGCCGTGTGATAGATATCGCGCGTTTCCTCCACCGTGCCGCGTTCGTGCAGGGTTAGAGCCGCAGGCGCAGCGCAACCCATCTGAGGGGGCGGCGGCCCTGGACTCCTCCTGGTGGACGGGCGTGCTCTCAGGCCGCGCGGACGTGCGGTGGAGCCGGCGCGGCCGACGTGCCGCTCGCGTGAGCGAAGCGGGGTTCTCGGGGGTGGCGTTCGATCGTTCCGCGTTGGGAAGCAATGGCGCGTGGGCCGCCGGCCGTGCGGCTGGACTTGGGCCACGCACTGCTCCGGTGAGGCCTACGGGCGTGCTGCCGGGGTAAGAGGAGCATCTTGCCCATTCGGCCTATTTGTGTATATATTTTTTATTTTCAGCTCCTATTGGAATAAAATTATAAATATGATCTCTTCTTGTACGTTAAAAAAAACGTGATAGATGACATCTGCCGCTGCTCTCGTGATTAGGAATGGTGTGCTTGGTTATTTGTACCAAGTAGTATATGTATGAGATGGTTTAAGAAAAAAAAATATTTATGTGTTTAATTGTTTGAATGGAATTATCTCATCATGAATGGTGGGATACAAATTCGAATAGTATTTATCTCTACATGCTGATCCATTTTATTTATCTAAACGTACCCGAAGAGAATCAAATTTACAATTCCCTTGGGACGGAGTCGAATAAAAAGAAAAGATCAAATGGCCAAGTAAGGCAATGCTTCAACTGAGACGGCTCGCAGTCGCAGCAAACGTTGGACTCAGATCATATTTTCCAACTCTTCCCCGACATTTTCAGTAGAATCACATGTGATGGTGAGATGGACAACCAGAACTGCACGAATCTCAAAGAGGCACCACAACCATCTCTCGTCCTCGTCCAGCGTGGCGCAGATCAGTTCAACAGCTCGCCTCGACGCGGCGTCGCACGCACAGCACAGCCGACTCGTCAGAATCTGGGAAGAGTGGCGGAGAAGGGGAGGCGGCGGCGGCGGTCTCCGTCATGGCGAGCTCTTCTTCCGACCCCGACAAGTTCATGGCCAAGGCCGACAAATTGCAAGTCCTCTATCCCTATTGCTTCCACCTCCCCCCCCCGAATTCTCTTGCTCCTTTTCGATCCGCGCGCCATTGCTATTGGCCTTTTTTTTAGAAAAGCGAAATCTGAGGTATTTTCTTTCGGCCAAGAAGGCGAACTATTCGAGCTCTGCTGTCAAATTATAGCATGTTGCGCTTCTTAAATCCATCATGTCAAACTTTCTACCCACGTATCATCTCCATCGAGAGAATCTCTTGGATTTACTTTGGGGATCAAAGACCGGAGACTCCTGGATCTGTTTGATCTTCGATTGGGCGGGGCTAGTGTTTCCTTTTGCAAATTCGTTGCGCTGATTTTGTTATGTTTGAGATCACCAAGTGGTTGGTAGGCAACTAGGTAAGCTTGGGGCAGTAGGTTGACGATTTGCCCCAAATACTATGGCTTTCCGAGCTATTCCTGCATGAAAAGGTCCATTAACTGGTTCTTGGTAAGAAAGAAAGGGTCCATTAGCTTAGTTTACCCAAGTTTGGTGGAATTGTGTTCAAGCATATGCTGAATTTGCAGGAAAAAGGCCAGCACTGTGAGCATGCGATTTTGTCTCCTAGATCATTGTCGTATGTTGGAAAAGAGAGGGGTGGCCGTCGGCCGTCCGATGGCCCGCGAGAGTAATGGCGACACTGTCACTTATGCAGGTTTGGATGCTAATGAAGGCGTCCTACTCCCGTGGCTGTGTCCCTCGGCTCAGAGTAGAGGGGGTGCCTCCTTACCCGAGAGTGACTCTGAGGGCACGCCAGTTTGTGTATGTTTTGTATTCCATTAGAGTTCTAGTTACAAACAAGGGTTACAATGAGGTTTTATAGGTGCTCGACCTAGTTTACAGATACTATCCTACCCCTAGTAGGGTGATTTAAGCGTGGGTATCTTCGTCATTCCCAGGAGGTGGTAGTGGATCTTGCATCATCGCTCCTTATGGGTAGGCCCTCCTTTAGGGACCGACCTCGTGGGAACCACGAGGCTTGGTGACTCCACTCATCAGTCGATACCGAGTGAGGTGGGGGTGCCCCTCTATCTCCATGGGTGCCTAGGGGCTGCCATAGTGGACTGGGCGTTAAGCCATATGCCTCATAGATGAGAACGAGGCGAACCACCCTAGAGGGAAGGGCACCGCACCACGTACCCTCTTTAGAAGACTGGCGGAGTATGATGGGATCTCCCCCAACATCCCGCACCATGTACCCTCTTTAGAGGGCTGGCGGAGTATGATGGAATTTCCTCCAAAAATCATACCCCATATTTCTATTAGCTTTTGAAATATTAACGCATAATAATTCTTGTCCTGGTCCATGTCACTTCAGCAGTGATTATGCTTTATGCGTTGCGGCTTGTAGGCCATGTTAACTCATTGATTGTGGGAGAATTTGCCGTGCGAAAAAATCCACTGCACTAGCTGTAGATTTGCCACATTCAGACATTCAGCTTGGGCTATTATGTACTTTTATGTAGATGAAAAACAAGAGCACCTTGCCTTGCATAAAAATCAGCCTCCTGTTGATCCTTGCCTCTCGAACATTTATGAATTTGTTTAAAAAGGATATTCGTGTGCACCATTGTTTAGACATGCAAAATATAGCTTGCATTTGAGTTGTCTCAGGAAAAAAACAAATTGCCAAACAGTACTTGGAATTATTTTTCAGTAGTTTTTTTTCTTTGTTCTCAATTTCATTAGAATATATCATCTAGTTATAAGATTATATCCTGTCATTTAACAGTTGGTTGTCTCAATGTGTGAGTGCTTGATGAATATGCTGATTTTCCTGTTTTTACTGCTGTTACTTTACCAATGCATCTCTTAAAAAAGTACTGTTTCATCCACTTCATAGTAATTCTGTGCTAAACATGAACATTTTTTCAATATATTCTTTTGCAGAACAAAACTGAGCTTTACAAGATGGAATGCCGATTGGAAGAGTGCTACCTCCTTGTATGAGCAAGCTGGTCGGTGACTTTGTTTGCCATCTTTGTTTATTCTTGCTAGCTATTTGCTCCTTGTGGTGCGTATAAAAAAACTTCACCTCTACTTTAAAGCAATTGCTTATAGATTCAGAAAGGACAACGAGAAAGCAAAGGATGCATTTGAGAAGGCTTCGAAAGGACAAGAAATGATCTCCTCGTATCCTTCAAATATTTCTCTATAACTGTCGTGTTTTCACATAATTGAACAATCACCTAATACACCCTTAACTAGCTTGTAGACCCTGGGATGCTGCTAAACATATGGAATCTGCTGGTGCTTTAGCAAAGGAGCTTGGACGCTGGAATGAAGTTTCTGATTTTTATCGCAGAGCATCAGAATTATATCGTGAATGTGGAAGACCACAACCTGCTTCTGATGCTCTTGCGAAGGGTGCCAGGTATTTCAAATGCAATATGATAATTATGTGAACATTGTGAGGCTTATTTTCTAATCATGATGAAATCAGTGCCTTGGAGGATAAATCTCCAGAAGAAGCCATTAAGATGTATGATGAGGCTTGTTCAGTTCTAGAAGAGGATGGAAAGGAGCAGATGGCTTTTGACTTGTATCGTGCTGCTGCAAGTTTATATGTTAAGCTTGAGAAGTAAGATTATGCACATCAGCTTAATGTCTGTCTATTATAGTTTCGTACCGTAGCCTGCCCTTTTATGTTTATATGGTATGCCATGCATAATTTCCTTGATTTCTTTGACTGGTAAGTTTTTCTTCTCTGTTTTTACTTGCAAAGTAAGCAGACCTTTTAGATAAATAAAGAGAATTGCAGTAACACTAGGGGACTAATGCAACACCTTCTAGAGTTAGTCCTCCACAGCGAACACCAACGGAATTGCAGTAAGCTACTTAGACTTAATTTTTACGACATGCGCACCAAATGATGGGCAACAAAAGGGCTATCTATCTTCACCAATTTTGTTGCCTACAGTTAAGGGCTCTGGAGCTTGTGGGCTTATTCCAAATTTTTCTTGGTTTTGCAATTGGGTCATCCTTGCAATTTTCGCTTCAACTAAATATGTCGCTTGATTCATTAAACGCAAAGTATTCATGCATAGGCTAAAGAAATGGTCAAGGGCTTATAATTACTGTACTCAAATAAACCAGAACAGTTGATCCTATGTTCAATGATCTTTTATGTCCTTGATCAACTATTTCTCTATGTGGATTGAGTCTCTGTTTTTGACAAAACCATATCCATTCTCCCACACTTTTCTTTACTTACAGGAAGCACATTTTAGTGTATGTGCCTTTTCTATTTGGGCTGGTTCAATCTTCTTCTTTTTTCTGAACAGTTGCACCATACCATGGTGACAGTGCTTTACAGATTAGAGCTTGCACTCATCCCATTTGGTTGTTGATGACCTTCAGTGTTACTAGCACCTATCGGACATATACTGGTGCTATTAGGTGCTTTCATTGCTGGATGTAATTAAGGATTGGAATGTGCCTCTAGTAGCATGCTTATTTGTCCTTGCATTTTTTTTCACGCCTTCACTGTCAATCTCTTTCTAACTTTTATGCATGTATGCATCACATAGAATTTCTGGTAATCTCATTTGTGCACTCATTTTACATTTCTTCCCATCTTTGTCCATCTCCGACAGGTATGCAGATGCTGCAGCATTCTTTTTAAGACTTGGCGCAGCTGCTGATAAGTGCAATGCCATCAACAGCCAATGCAAGGTAATATTGACTCTGAAATGTGCTTACTTAATTATTCAAAGAGTTTATAGTTACTATGCAAGGTCGAAAGATTATGCAATGAATACTGAGAAATTTTTAACAACTAATAGCATGCTATCTTGATCTTGGAGGTTTGTCTGTAATAAAATTTCATACGCAAATGGATACAATACTAAATCTTGCTTGTTGAGGTAAGCAGTATCACGATTTGAACACCAAACTTGTCTAATTCTAAAGTTGTTTTGTGTATACAGGGTTATCTAAGTGCAATCATTATCTACCTTTATGCACATGATTTTCAACAAGCTCAGAAATGCTACAATGACTGCTCAGAGTAAGTTGTACATATCACTAATGAAATTGGTATATGTGCATTGGCATGTAATATTTTTGTGCTATCTTTGGTTGCATCAAATGACGAAGCGCAAAAAGTAGTTACCACATTTATTTCCTTTTCTGCTACATTGCAGGGTTCAAGCTTTCCTTAATAGCGACCAGAATCGATGTGCAATGAAACTGCTGTCTGCTTATGAGGAAGGCGATGCTGAAGAAATCAAACGTGCTGCTCAATCAAGTTCCGTCAATCACCTTGACCATGTGGTATGTCTTGATCTTCTTAGCTAAAAGGCCATCCATTGCTAAACTATCAGTGATGGTACATGTGGCGACCCGCATGATTAACAAAGGGTAATTAACAACCAATGTGTCATCACCCTAAGCTAATTACGCGGAGTCTCAGCATAGTGGCCAACAAAATAGCGGGAGTACCGTTGTTTTGTCGACTACTACGCTGTGTTCAGAATGTTGCAGCAGAACAATAATTAGAGACTGGATGAACATAACATATATTACAATCCAGATGCCACACCGGGCTATGAGTTCATAATTTACATAGACTTCATACACCACCAAAATTATATTACAACTCCAGAGTACCCTGCGAACCGCCATCTATCAGGCGACGGCCTCCTAGTGACTCTACTACTCCTGGTAGTAGTCGTAGACACTAGGGTAGTCGTCCACCCAGAAGTCACTGGTCTGCGGATCACCCTCGCTCCAGGCCTCGGTGGCCGATCCATACAGTTCACCTTCTAATCAAGGGATATATAAGCAAGAGTGAGTACAGAGTACTCAGCAAGGAATAATAGAATGCAATATATGAGTTTTTCCTTTCTTTTCCAAATCCAACTTACCTCCTCCCGAAATCTGATTTTTAATTAGAAATAGGTTTTTGGTTTTCTTTAGGAGTTGGCAATTTTAATTAAAAGAACTACTAACACTTGTTATGAGACAGACTTAGCTTAGTAGCCTCCAATCCAGAGGCAGGCATGAATTCATGATTTTAGACCTGCGCAGTTCGTATCACTTTACCCATAGAGACCTCCAAGGAGAGGCTCGAGCGTTTATCACTAATCCGATGGTGTGATCTTCACCTGTTACTCGAGTGGGGATCCTCTCAAGGCCATCCCACTACACTCGCGGCTACAGATTGTACTAACATATGTGGCGGTACTTCCTCGGCTTCAAATATAGCGCCATCATGGGCAACTAAGTCGCCACTTAGTCCCATCTGCATGCGGTCTCTCAGGGTCTTCCAGAACAGGATTTGGTGCCCTAGTAACTACCTAACCACCATGCAAAGATCACAATACTCTCATAGGATAACCTTTTAATTTGTTTGCACACACTATGGTTGATCTTGAGATACGGCTCATTGTCCAAGTATTAGTTGGTTAATCTTATATGCTACTTATGTAGAGGACCCCCCGGCCAATGTCACCTTCTCATCGGCATCCTCTACCCACCATATTAACTCAACACAGTAAATAAAAATAAGCATAGTCCAATTTGCTCCATCACCGTCTAGCCAACACATTTTTCTATAAACCAATTCATTTCCAACCTTAGTTCTCCACACCGAACCACAACCATTTTCATCCTCCAATTCCAAGTTTATAATTCCAATTTAAATGTATAAGTTTAGTAATGCATGGATGGTATTGTAATGATATGGAAATTCATTAAAAACATTTTAAGGAAGATTTCCCAAAGGATGCTTGCACAGGTAATCTTGATCGATGCGTCCTCGCACGAATATGGGAGATGAGGGTCGGATTGATTCTGGTCGGGTCCTGACAGATGACCAAGGTATTAATTCCATAATACTGCCCAACTTCCTTTCTAATCTAACCCATTAATTTACCCATAATATTAATACTTTAGCAAATAAGTAATACAGCAATTCAATTAATTCCAGATTTAACCAATTACATATTTTAGTTATTAATTCGGGCTTTTAGAAATTAAAATACCATTTTTCCTACGATTCAATTACGGGCATTTTAGCCTACGTAGATGCACGAGAGAATTAGGTTATGCATTTTTCCTATTTTCTTTTCTTTTCTTCTCTTCTTTTCTTTTCTCTTCTTTTCTTTTTCTCTTCTTTTTTTTTTCTTTCCTTTCCTTTTTCCTTTCTTCTTTCTTTTCTGTTCTTCTTTTCTCTCTGCCTTTTCTCTTCTCCTGGCCGAAGGCCCCTCTGGCCCTTCGGTTTCTTCGCTCTGGGTCTCATCGCCTCCTCTGGGACTGAGCTCCCCAGCTCGATCTCTCACTTCCCCTTGGCCATTTCTCCCCTGCGATTTCCTCTCTCCACTCCTCTCGGCTCGATCCCTGCGCCGCGCCACTATCCGTCGCTCCCTGGCGGCAGCGCCGCCCGCCTCCGTGCACCTGCCTCTGCCATGGCCGACGCCATGGCCGCCCTCCCGGCTCTCTCTCTCTCCACGAACCGGCCAGTGGTGGCTGTGCCATGAGTCTCCCCTCTACATCTCTACTGCCGTCTCCATTCTACTCTCTTCTGCTACTCTCTCTCTACTGTTACGCTCTGTCATCCCCCCCCCTTATCCTCTTTTCTAATGCTCACAAGAACAGGTACTACTTGATCTTTTTGTTGCCTCTTTTGCTGGTTGATTCGATTTGGCATTTTTAGTTTGCATGATAAGAACAGAATGCTACTCTTCTGGTCGGTTTTCGTTCTCTACTCAGATTTCACATTTAGATTTAACGGTAAGAACAGATGCTACTGGTTTGCTGGTTCTTGCGTTCTACTCGTTGCCGTCGGTTTTGCTTGCAAGTTTTGGGGGTCAATGATGGAGAGGTTCTTAGTGGGACGGCAGATTAAGTCTAGCAACCCTAGAACACTACTGAGGCCACGAGTTCATCAATCTAATCAGTGCACTAAGAAGTAGCTTGCTACTACTAATGGTGGTGCACCTGAAGGTTGTTGGCTCGGTTTTGGTTGAAGGAAGGAGATGGTGGTGCCGTTCGGTTCTTGCTGCTCTTGGGGATCCTTCGTGGTTCAGTTCGTCTTGGGGGACCTCCTTGCTTCTGCTCCTTGCTCGGTTCAGCGATCTTGGGGATCTCCTGGGTCGGTTCTTGTGGCTTGTGGTTCTCCTCTTCCGGCTTGTGGTTCTCCTCCTCCGGCTTGTGGTTCTCCTCCTCCGGCTTGTGGTTCTCCTTGCTGCCGGTTGCTTCTTGCTCCTTCGTCTCGCTCTCTTGCGCTCTCTCTGGACTGGATGTGTTTGTGCGTGTTGCTCTCGGTGGTTCTCTGGTTCGGCTGTGAGCGAAGGAAGGCAAGAGATTGCTATAAAGGGGAAGGAGAGGGACGGGGGGCAGCCAGGCCTCCTCCCTTCTTTGCCACGAGTGTTGCTCTTCTTTGCATGTCCTTCCCTTCTTGCCCACGGGTCTTTCTTGGCTCTTCCCTTCTTTGCCACGGAGTCTTTCTTTGGTGAAATAATACTTAATCTTTGAGGTGCTCTCTCTTGGGCAGTGCATGGCTTTGAAAGGTGTGCTCACTGGGTAACGCAGTGATTCAGAGGTTATCTATTGAGGGAAAGGCTGCTACGGATACCCGCAATCCGTACAGGTAAGTTACGGGCTGTCGGATGATGAACCGATCTAGCGAGAGGTACCGATTCAACCCCTACGGGTCTGGTATCTCGGTGATCAATACCTTCGCCTGCGGGTCTGACGGCAACCTCATTCTATCTCTATTCGCTTTACTCGCATTTTTAAACTCTTTTGCAATTCGGTTATTCTAATTAGCAGATTAATTAGTTGAATTAGCAGTTGGATTAATTAGAGCTAACACTAGTGGTTATTCCCTCTAATTACCCGGGGCACTTCATCCTATCCCCCTTAAAAGGGATTTCGTCCCCGAAATTCGCCTTACCTAAAGAGGCGGGGATAGGACTCGCGAAGCTCATCTTCTTTTTCCCACGTGGCTTCTTTCTCGGTGTGGTGCTTCCACTGGACTTTGCGAATCGGCGGTGGCTCTTCTCGAATCAGCTTTCTTCTGTGGCTAGGATTTTGAGTGGTTGTTCCTCATAGGTTAGGTCAGGCTGAAGTGGAACGTCAAGGTTTTGGACTAATTGAGAAGGTTCTCTAAGGCAGGCTCGGAGTTGGGAAATGTGGAAGACGTTGTGGATTCTGGAAAGCTGAGAAGGCAACTCTAATTGGTAGGCCGCAGTTCCTCTTTGAGCTAACACTTTGAATGGTCCAACATAACGAGGACTTAACTTTCCTTTAACTCCGAATCGGTGAACTCCTTTCATGGGTGACACTTTCAGGTAAACCAAATCTTCAGGATAAAACTTCAAATCTCTCCTACGCTTATCAGCGTAGTTCTTCTCTACTCGAGCGCTTTCAACCTCTCTTGAATTAGTTTGATCTTCTCATCATTTTGGCGAATCAAGTCTGGACCCATCAATGATTTTTCTCCTACTTCATACCAACAGATTGGGGATCTACACCTTCTACCATATAAAGCTTGAATGGGGCCATCTCGTATGCTTGATTGATAACTATTGTTGTATGCAAACTCGGCGAGGTGCGAATATTTATCCCAACTCTCCTTAAAATTCAGCACACATGCTCTCAACATATCTTCCAAGATTCGATTTGTTCTCTCGGTTTGTCCATCCTGTTTGAGGGTGATATGCGATCTTTGAAGTTTAGTTTTGTCCCCAAAGCGGTTTGTAAACTTCCCCGAAGTTAGAGGTGAAGGCGAGCCTCTATCTCGAGGTGATTGTTTTGGGAACTCCATGGAGTGTAACCACTCTTTCCAGATATATTTCAGCTAATCAGTGAAGCGAGTATTTTTGGTTAGTGGCAATGAAGTGGGCTGATTTAGTGAGTCTGTCCACTATCACCCATATGGCATCTTTCTTGGTTATGGTTCGGGCAATCCCGTTATGAAATCCATACAGACATCCTCCCATTTCCATTCGAGAATTTGCAGAGGTTGGAGTAAGCTGCGGGACGTTGGTGTTCTCGCTTTTACCCTTTGACAGTATCACACTTACTAATATATTCTCGCTATCTCCTTTTTCATTCCACTCCACCGGAAGGTTTCTTTTAAGTCTCTGTACATTTTGGTACCACCAGATGAATGGTGTATGGTGTGTCATGGGCTTCTTTTAGGATGAGTGTTTTGATATTCGAATCATTTGGTACACAAATCCTTTCCACGAAGTCTGAGGGTTTCTTCCTCATCCAAATTAAACTACGAAGGTTGACCTAACTTGATTCTCTTGATTTCTTCCACAATATAAGTGTCGATTGCTTTGCTTCTCTTTAATTTGTTCTAGAAGGGTTGATTCAATTGACATGACAATAGTAAGGCATTGGAAGGTGATGAACTGAAATTGATTTCCATTTTAGCCAACTCTTGGATTAACTTTGGTGTGAAACTCTGAAGGGATACTTGATTGCACTGGACTTTTCGGCTTAAAGCATCAGCTACTACGTTAGCTTTCCCTGGGTGGTAGTTAATGGTGATATCGTAATCCTTTATGAGCTCCAACCATCTCCTCTGTCTCATATTCAGCTCTTTTTGGGTGAAGATGTATTTGAGACTTTTATGGTCACTGTAAAGTGTACACTTCGACCCATACAAATAATGTCTCCACATTTTTAGTGCAAAGACGACTGCTCCCAGTTCTAGGTCATGTGTGGGATAATTAACTTCATGCGGTCGTAATTGCCTAGAGGCATAAGCAATTACTTTCTCATTTTGCATGAGCACACACCCTAGTCCTGACTTTGAGGCATCACAATATACTACATACTCTATGCCATTCTCAGGTAGGGCTAATACTGGAGCAGAGGTTAATGATTGTTTGAGTTTCTGAAAACTCTCCTCACACTTTTCTGTCCACTTGAATTGGATATCTGTTCTCAGAAGTTTAGTGATGGGTGATGTTATCTGGGAGAATCCTTTGATGAATCTGCGATAATACCCAGCTAACCCAAGGAAGCTTCTCACTTCTTTTTGGTTTGTAGGCTGTTTCCAGGACTTTATGGCTTCAATTTTGTTTGGGTCTACTTCTATTCCTTTCCCAGATATGTTATGTCCTAGAAAGGATACTCGATCCAGCCAAAATTCACATTTGCTGAATTTGGCATACAACTGATTATCCCTGAGGATTTGGAGGGCAATTCTCAGGTGATTAGTGTGCTCTTCCTTATTTTTAGAGTACACCAAAATGTCATCTATGAATACCACAATGAATTTATCCAAGCACTTCATGTATATCTTGTTCATCAGATTCATGAACACAGCAGGTGCATTGGTTAATCCAAAGGGTACCACAGTGTATTCATAGTGTCCATATCTGGATACAAATGCAGTCTTCTCCATATCTTCTGATTTTATCTTTATTTGGTGGTATCCAGACCTTAAGTCTATCTTGGAAAACACACAAGCACCTCTCAATCGGTCAAATAGATCATCAATCCTAGGAAGAGGGTACTTATTTTTGATAGTGACTCGGTTGAGATCTCTATAATCTGCATACCACAGTCTTAATCCACCATCTTTCTTATTCACAAAAAGAACAGGGCTCCCCACGGTGATACACTTTCTCGAATGAACCCGTTGTCTTCTAATTCTTTCAAGCGCTTCTTTAATTCCACCAATTCTTGTGAGTTCATACGATAAGGTCTTTTACATATCGGGGTGGTGCTGGAACAAGTTCTATGGGAAACTCCAACTCTCTGTCGGGTGGCATGCACAGCGGTTCTTCGAGGAAGACATCAGAAATTCTTGAACCACGGGAATAAGAGACAACTCTCTTGAAGGTAAAAGAGTTAACTTAGGGCTGTTTTGAGGTGTCCCATTTCTAAGTCCACGATACATGATTCGACTCCCATCAAAGGTTCTTATGGGCCGATCTTTAACTCATGATCCATCTTAACCTCAGAGTAGCGACTAGCCAATCCATTCCCGTAATTACATCTAGGCGATTAGGCGATCACATGCGGGTTGGCTAAGAAGGGAACATCTAGTATTACGATTATTTGGTTTCTTACGATTGAGGTTACCCTGATTAACTACCGGTGTATTGACTTCTAATGGCGATAGTAATCGGTACACATTCTAACTTATTTTTATTCACATACTCCTTTGAAATGAAAGAATGTGTAGCACCGAATCAAACAAAACAAGTACTCCAGATGGGGAATGGGAAGCTTACAGTAACCACATCTGTGGCTCCTTCTGCTCCACCGAGATGTTGTTCGGGTGGGTGACCTGTCTTTGGAGGCTCGCGAACAGGTCCTCTAGTTCTTTGAGGCTCTGTGGTTTCTGGGGCACGCCCAGAGCCGAGAAATAACTCGAGGTCTCCTGGGATTGTTACGACTCAAAGGTGCAGGTGGATGAGGGCAATCGGGTTTCTTGTGACCTTCCCGCCACGCTTGTAGCACCTGATAGGTTTAGGACAGGTGGAGATGAGGTGAGGTCCTCCGCACCTATAGCATCTGGTTGGGGATCTGGGTGGGAGAACAACTGGAATCTTTGGTGGTGGAGCTGTATATGGACGAGCAATTGGATTTCGGTAGGGTGGCGGTGGAGGCACGAAGGTCGAGGCGGCTAGAAACTTCGGCTTGATATCAAATCGGCTTTCTTTCTCCTTTCTTCATTCATTTGTGCTGCACACTCTCCACTCGGGTAGCTCGGTTGGCTAGGTCTGGAATTCTGTGATGGTGTGGGTGGCCATATGTAGCTTCAAATAGGTGTTCAACCCTTTGTAAACCAATAAATCTTCTTTGCCTCGGTGTCTACTTCATCAGGGGCATATCGAGACAGTCATTAAATTTACGCAAGTACTCGGTGACACTCCTACTCCCCGAGTCGGATCCCAAAACTCCTGTTTCTTTAAATCCATCTCTCCTGTGGTACATGGGTATTGCGGAGCCGGGTAGTGAACTCTTCCCATGATATGGGTGAGCTCTGCCGAGTGCGGCAATAGTTCTTCCACCATGTGGCCGCAGCCCAATCAAGCGATAAGCCGCAAATTGCACTCTCTCTTCTTCAGACAACCCAAGGTATTCAACTTCTTCTCAATCTCTTCAAGCCAATCGTCAGCTTCCAGAGGTGCGGTGGCTCTAGCAAAAGTGGGTGGGCGAGTTTGGAGAAAATCTCCCAAGGTGGTTCGATGTCGGTTTGAGTGTGGAGTTGCAGGGGCAAGGTTTGTGACAAGAGCTTCTAGGAATTGATTTTGGTTTTCTTGGGCTGTGGCCATACACAGGAGGACTCTCTCCAGTGGATCTAAGTTTCCTGGGGCTCTTGCGACTCCGGCTCCACCTATTGGAGGTGCTGGTTGACCAAGTGGTGCAGGGAATGGCTGGTTAAGGTCAGGTGGTGGCATTTGGGGTTGTTCTACTGCATTTGGTGGGTTCTGGGGTGCTCCTAACCTCAACAACAGATCCTGCTCTGCTGCCTCACGGTCAGACATCCTGCAAAAGACCACAACCGATGACACGACTTAATTATCCACTTATTCTTGACACAACAGTGGTTCTTTAGAAGGTCACTCCTATGCTTAACTAAGGATATAACTAAGGAAAGAAGAACGTCCTTAAGAATAGCAGTTCATTCACAAAGTGAGAGGTATAATTATTGATGACACGGTTGAATTAGAACCTTTACAAGCAATCTGATTAAAAGAGAAGAGGTATTGTAGTATTTAGAAGGTCTTATGGTCAAGTTATTAATCAATGAGATAAGAATTGAAGGAACTCGCTCTCGACGCCACTCCATTTCAGATTTACAACTACCTCTATCTATCATCTCAGAATAAGAACCATAAATCGCAATTTAAGAAAACGACAGAAACTTGGTGTCTGAGTACCAAGAACTCCTTGAGGATGCGCCTCAAGTCGCACCTATAGCTACTGAAGAACATAAACACCATCAAGATGCAAATAAGAAAACGACAACAATCCTAGTGTCCGAGCACTAGGAACTCCTCGAAGTCTGCGCGCTTCGAGTCGCACCTATCTATTGAAGAAAAACGATAAATAACCCTCGGTCTGCGGCCGAGAACTCCACGAGGTCTACACGCCTCGAGTCGGCGTTATGGACCACGTGTCCAAAACCGCCACGGACTACGGTCCGGTCCGTTTCCTAGTCCTTAGCTCCTAATTCTATGCTACCAGATTCAAATATTTAGATACTTTATACTTATAACAAGCACAACACAAATGCAAACTGGTTTCTAGGGTTGGCAATGCAAGACAGGAATAACATGCTCATGCAGTACTTCCTAGGCATACTAGTGGAAATTTAAACATGCTTGCAGCAAGAATTAAAAGCAGTTATAACAACCTAGCATACTAGTCATGCATAGAATAGTAAGCTGACATGGCATGGAAGATGAACAATAAAGCTGCATTCCATAGATAATTAAAGGTTACATCGATACATAGTTCTAGCACGCGGATACAACTCACCCAATACACCTCCTAATACAAAACTACTACTCGCCTACTCTCCATCCTCCGAAAGGTGCTCAACCTCCTCAGGATCCTCCTCCTCAGTGTCTCCTCCTCCAGACCCCTGAGAACCCGGGCCGCGACGTGGGTCTAGCTGGTCTAAGAAAGAATTGAGGTGGGATGCCTCAATCCAGGGACCGTGATGAACATCAATACGGGCACTGGAGGAGCCAGGTGCCCGAGGTGGCCAAAGAAAGTCTGAGGCGGGTGTCTCTTGAATATGGTGGCGGCAGGAATACCCCCACTGGAGTAGCAGGTATGGGTGAGTGGTGTAGGTACCAAACCCAGGGAGAAAGGTGTACTCAAGGTGGAGGGTGCGGGGAGTGGCGCTCTAGCACGATCCCGAGGCATAGGGGTGAGTGGGAGAGTCTTGAAGTGTATATGGAGGGTAAGTGGTGGTGGGTGGAGCAATGAGAAGGGAGCGACTCTACGAAGACCTAAGCTGGAGCTCCTCCTCGGCAGAATCTGTCGGACTCTGAATCTAAGCCAGGCGCCTCCACATGGAAGCGGCTCTCTGCCTCTAGAATGGCGGCCTTTGGCTCCCTCATAGAACATGGTATCGAGAATGAATCATGTTCCTACTCGTGAGCCGACGTCAGAGAGGATCCTGAGACATCCTCGGGACCGACGAAGAGGTGAAGGTGGTGGGGTGCGACCTGGACATTATGGGAAGTAGCAGGAAATGCCGAAAGGAAGACCCTCTCGCCTCTCATGAATCGAGCCCTAAGGGCTATGACTGCCTTCCGGGCAGCATCCTGGAGAGGTAGGAAGTACTCTGAGTGTAACCAAAAAGAGAAGAACTCCTGATGGTAAGTAGGCTGGATCTCCAGCCCTGACACAACTATGACCAGGCGCGGCTGGGACAAGTCCTCGTAGGTCTCCTGGTAGTAATCTACCCACTTCTCCTAACTCCTCCACTAGTCATTGCTCTAGCGACATCACATCTTTGCCCTGGACTGTCTTTGGTGGAATCCTAGTGCGCGACATCCTGCAAGGAAAGGTTTTAAGTAATACGTTAGCGAAGTTAGTAAATTAACTAGAATACTCAGAACTTATTATTTGATAGAGAGAAGGTTACCATATAACTAGTGCCATATAGCTAGAGTGATAAATTTTCTTACTTGAACTTCTACTCAGTCTCTATTTATTTATAGCGTGGTTCTCGTAACCATTGCTCTGATACCACCTGTGGCGACCCGCATGATTAGCAAAGGGTAATTAACAACCACTGTGTCATCACCCTAAGCTAATTACGCGGAGTCTCAGCATAGTGGCCAACAAAATAGCGGGAGTACCGTTGTTTTGTCGACTACTACGCTGTGTTCAGAATGTTGCAATGAGAACAATAATTAGAGACTGGATGAACATAACATATATTACAATCCGGATGCCACACCGGCTATGAGTTCATAATTTACATAGACTTCATACACCACCAAAATTATATTACAACTCCAGTACCTGCGAACCGCCATCTATCGCGACGGCCTCCTAGTGACTCTACTACTCCTGGTAGTAGTCGTAGACACTAGGGTAGTCGTCGTCACGGTAAGTCCTGGTCTGCGGATCACCTCGCTCCAGGCCTCGGTGGCCGATCCATATAGTTCACCTTCTAATCAAGGGATATATAAGCAAGAGTGAGTACACAGTACTCGACAAGGAATAATAGAATGCAATATATGAGTTTTTCCTTTCTTTTCCAAATCCAACTTACCTCCTCCCGAAATCTGATTTTTAATTAGAAATAGGTTTTGGTTTTCTTTAGGAGTTGGCAATTTTAATTAAAAGAACTACTAACACTTGTTATGAGACAGACTTAGCTTCCGTAGCCTCCAATCCAGAGGCAGGCATGAATTCATGATTTTAGACCTGCAAGAGTTCGTATCACTTTACCCATAGAGACCTCCAAGGAGAGGCTCCGGAGCGTTTATCACTAATCCGATGGTGTGATCTTCACCTGTTACTCGAGTGGGGATCCTCTCAAGGCCATCCCACTACACTCGCGACTAACAGTTGTACCCCAACATATGTGGCAAGATTTCCACGGCTTCAAATATAGCACCATCATGGGCAACTAAGTCGCCACTTAGTCCCATCTCGCACGGTCTCTCCGGTCTTCCAGGTAACCCGGTTGGTGCCCTAGTAACTACCTAACCACCATGCAAAGATCACAATACTCTCATAGGATAACCTTTTAATTTGTTTGCACACACTATGGTTGATCTTGAGATACGGCTCATTGTCCAAGTATTAGTTGGTTAATCTTATATGCTACTTATGTAGAGGACCCCCCGGCCAATGTCACCTTCTCATCGGCATCCTCTACCCACCATATTAACTCAACACAGTAAATAAAAATAAGCATAGTCCAGCTGCTCCATCAGCTGTCCTAGCCAACACATTTTTCTATAAACCAATTCATTTCCAACCTTCCGTTCTCCACACCAGAACCACAACCATTTTCATCCTCCAATTCCAAGTTTATAATTCCAATTTAAATGTATAAGTTTAGTAATGCATGGATGGTATTGTAATGATATGGAAATTCATTAAAAACATTTTAAGGAAGATTTCCCAAAGGATGCTTGCCTGGAGTAGTACTGATCAGTACGTCCTCGCACGAATATGGGAGATGAGGGTCGGATTGATTCTGGTCGGGTCCTGACAGATGACCAAGGTATTAATTCCATAATACTGCCCAACTTCCTTTCTAATCTAACCCATTAATTTACCCATAATATTAATACTTTAGCAAATAAGTAATACAGCAATTCAATTAATTCCAGATTTAACCAATTACATATTTTAGTTATTAATTCGGGCTTTTAGAAATTAAAATACCATTTTTCCTACGATTCAATTACGGGCATTTTAGCCTACGTAGATGCACGAGAGAATTAGGTTATGCATTTTTCCTATTTTCTTTTCTTTTCTTCTCTTCTTTTCTTTTCTCTTCTTTTCTTTTTCTCTTCTTTTTTTTTTCTTTCCTTTCCTTTTTCCTTTCTTCTTTCTTTTCTGTTCTTCTTTTCTCTCTGCCTTTTCTCTTCTCCTGGCCGAAGGCCCCTCTGGCCCTTCGGTTTCTTCGCTCTGGGTCTCATCGCCTCCTCTGGGACTGAGCTCCCCAGCTCGATCTCTCACTTCCCCGCCGCCGCTCTCCCCTGCGATTTCCCCCTCTCTCCACTCCTCTCGGCTCGATCCCTCACCGCCGCCGCCACTATCCCGTGCGCTCCCCCACAGCGGCAGCGCCGCCTCGGCTCAGCCGCCTCTGCCATGGCCGACGCCATGGCCGCCCTCCCGGCTCTCTCTCTCTCCACGAACAGCCAGGTGGCGCGCGCCATGAAGTCTCCTCTACATCTCTCTGCCGTCTCCATTCTACTCTCTTCGCTACTCTCTCTCTCTTTATTCAGCTCTGTCATCCCCCTTATCCTCTTTTCTAATGCTCACAAGAACAGTACTACTTGATCTTTTGTTGCCTCTTTTCTTTGGTTGATTCGATTTGGCATTTTTAGTTTGCATGATAAGAAACAATGCTACTCTTACAGTCGGTTTTCGTTCTCTACTCAGATTTCACATTTAGATTTAACGGTAAGAACAGATGCTACTGGTTTGCTGGTTCTTGCGTTCTACTCGTTGACGTCGGTTTTGCTTGCAAGTTTTGGGGGTCAATGATGGAGAGGTTCTTAGTGGGACTACAGATTAAGTCTAGCAACCCTAGAACACTCTCGAGGCCACGAGTTCATCAATCTAATCGATTGCACTAAGAAGTAGCTTGCTACTACTAATGGTGGTGCACCTAAGGTTGTTGGCTCGGTTTTAGTTGAAGGAAGGAGATGGTGGTGCCGTTCGGTTCTTGCTGCTCTTGGGGATCCTTCGTGGTTCAGTTCGTCTTGGGGGACCTCCTTGCTTCTGCTCCTTGCTCGGTTCAGCGATCTTGGGGATCTCCTGGGTCGGTTCTTGTGGCTTGTGGTTCTCCTCTTCCGGCTTGTGGTTCTCCTCCTCCGGCTTGTGGTTCTCCTCCTCCGGCTTGTGGTTCTCCTTGCTGCCGGTTGCTTCTTGCTCCTTCGTCTCGCTCTCTTGCGCTCTCTCTGGACTGGATGTGTTTGTGCGTGTTGCTCTCGGTGGTTCTCTGGTTCTACTGTGGAGCGAAGGAAGGCAAGAGATTGCTATAAAGGGGAAGGAGAGGGACGGGTGGCAGCCAAGCCTCCTCCCTTGCTGCCACGAGTGTTGCCTGCTGCTGCATGTCCTTCCCTTGCTGCCACGGGTGCTTTCTTGGCTCTTCCCTTCTTTGCCCACGAGTCTTCTTTGGTGAAATAATACTTAATCTTTGAGGTGCTCTCTCTTGGGCGGTGCATGGCTTTGAAAGGTGTGCTCACCGGGTAGCAGTTGATTCAGAGGTTATCTATTGAGGAAAGGTCATACGGATACCCGCAATCCGTGCAAGTTATTCTGGTGTCGGATGATGAACCGATCTAGCGAGAGGTACCGATTCAACCCCTACAGTCCGGTATCTCGGTGATCAATACCTTCGCTGCGCGTCGGCGGCAACCTCATTCTATCTCTATTCGCTTTACTCGCATTTTTAAACTCTTTTGCAATTCGGTTATTCTAATTAGCAGATTAATTAGTTGAATTAGCAGTTGGATTAATTAGAGCTAACACTAGTGGTTATTCCCTCTAATTACCCGGGGCACTTCATCCTATCCCCCTTAAAAGGGATTTCGTCCCCGAAATTCGCCTTACCTAAAGAGGCGGGGATAGGACTCGCAAGCTCATCTTCTTTTCCCACGTGGCTTCTTTCTCGGTGTGGTGCTTCCATGGACTTTGCGTAATCGGCGGTGGCTCTTCTGAACTGCCTTTCTTCTGTGGCTAGGATTTTGAGTGGTTGTTCCTCATAGGTTAGGTCAGGCTGAAGTGGAACGTCAAGGTTTTGGACTAATTGAGAAGGTTCTCTAAGGCAGGCTCGGAGTTGGGAAATGTGAAAGACGTTGTGGATTCTGGAAAGCTGAGAAGGCAACTCTAATTGGTAGGCCGCAGTTCCTCTTTGAGCTAACACTTTGAACGGTCCAACATAACGAGGACTTAACTTTCCTTTAACTCCGAATCGGTGAACTCCTTTCATGGGTGACACTTTCAGGTAAACCAAATCTTCAGGATAAAACTTCAAATCTCTCCTACGCTTATCAGCGTAGTTCTTCTGTCTACTCTGAGCAGTTTTCAACCTCTCTTGAATTAGTTTGATCTTCTCATCATTTTGGCGAATCAAGTCTGGACCCATCAATGATTTTTCTCCTACTTCATACCAACAGATTGGGGATCTACACCTTCTACCATATAAAGCTTCGAATGGGGCCATCTGTATGCTTGATTGATAACTATTGTTGTATGCAAACTCAGCGAGGTGCAGATATTTATCCCAACTCTCCTTAAAATTCAGCACACATGCTCTCAACATATCTTCCAAGATTCGATTTGTTCTCTCAGTTTGTCCATCTGTTTGAGGGTGATATGCGATCTTTGAAGTTTAGTTTTGTCCCCAAAGCGGTTTGTAAACTTCCCCGAGAAGTTAGAGGTGAAGACCGAGCCTCTATCTCGAGGTGATTGTTTTGGGAACTCCATGGAGTGTAACCACTCTTTCGGATATATTTCAGCTAATCTGTGAGCAGAGTATTTTTGGTTAGTGGCAATGAAGTGGGCTGATTTAGTGAGTCTGTCCACTATCACCCATATGGCATCTTTCTTGGTTATGGTTCTGGGCAATCCCGTTATGAAATCCATACAGACATCCTCCCATTTCCATTCAGGAATTTGCAGAGGTTGGAGTAAGCCTGCAGGACGTTGGTGTTCTGCTTTTACCCTTTGACAGGTATCACACTTACTAATATATTCTGCTATCTCCTTTTTCATTCCACTCCACCAGAAGGTTTCTTTTAAGTCTCTGTACATTTTGGTACCACCAGGATGAATGGTGTATGGTGTGTCATGGGCTTCTTTTAGGATGAGTGTTTTGATATTCGAATCATTTGGTACACAAATCCTTTCACGAAGTCTGAGGGTTTCTTCCTCATCCAAATTAAACTCTGAAGGTTGACCTAACTTGATTCTCTTGATTTCTTCCACAATATAAGTGTCAGTGCTTTGCTTCTCTTTAATTTGTTCTAGAAGGGTTGATTCAATTGACATGACAGCTAGTAAGGCATTGGAAGGTGATGAACTGAAATTGATTTCCATTTTAGCCAACTCTTGGATTAACTTTGGTGTGAAACTCTGAAGGGATACTTGATTGCACTGGACTTTTCAAAGCATCGGCTACTCGTTAGCTTTCCTGGGTGGTAGTTAATGGTGATATCGTAATCCTGTATGAGCTCCAACCATCTCCTCTGTCTCAAATTCAGCTCTTTTTGGGTGAAGATGTATTTGAGACTTTTATAGTCCTTTGTAAAGTGTACACTTCGACCCATACAAATAATGTCTCCACATTTTTAGTGCAAAGACGATTGCTCAGTTCTAGGTCATGTGTGGGATAATTAACTTCATGCGGTCGTAATTGCCTAGAGGCATAAGCAATTACTTTCTCATTTTGCATGAGCACACACCTAGTCGACTTTGAGGCATCACAATATACTACATACTCTATGCCATTCTCGTAGGGCTAATCTTTGGAAGCAGAGGTTAATGATTGTTTGAGTTTCAAAACTCTCCTCACACTTTTCTCATTCACTTGAATTGGATATCTGTTCTCGTAAGTTTAGTGATGGGTGATGTTATACAGGAGAATCCTTTGATGAATCTGCGATAATACCCACTAACCCAAGGAAGCTTCTCACTTCTTTTTGGTTTGTAGGTCAATTTGTTTCGAGGACTTTATGGCTTCAATTTTGTTTGGGTCTACTTCTATTCCTTTCCCAGATATGTTATGTCCTAGAAAGGATACTCGATCCAGCCAAAATTCACATTTGCTGAATTTGGCATACAACTGATTATCCCTGAGGATTTGGAGGGCAATTCTCAGGTGATTAGTGTGCTCTTCCTTATTTTTAGAGTACACCAAAATGTCATCTATGAATACCACAATGAATTTATCCAAGCACTTCATGTATATCTTGTTCATCAGATTCATGAACACAGCAGGTGCATTGGTTAATCCAAAGGGTACCACAGTGTATTCATAGTGTCCATATCTGGATACAAATGCAGTCTTCTCCATATCTTCTGATTTTATCTTTATTTGGTGGTATCCAGACCTTAAGTCTATCTTGGAAAACACACAAGCACCTCTCAACTGGTCAAATAGATCATCAATCCTAGGAAGAGGGTACTTATTTTTGATAGTGACTCGGTTGAGATCTCTATAATCTGTACACAGTCTTAATCCACCATCTTTCTTATTCACAAAAAGAACAGGGGCTCCCCACGGTGATACACTTTCTCGAATGAACCCGTTGTCTTCTAATTCTTTCAACTGCTTCTTTAATTCCACCAATTCTTGTGAGTTCATACGATAAGGTCTTTTACATATCGGGGTGGTGCCTGGAACAAGTTCTATGGGAAACTCCAACTCTCTGTCAGGTGGCATGCACAGCGCTTCTTCAGGGAAGACATCAGGAAATTCTTGAACCACAGGAATAAGAGACAACTCTCTTGAAGGTAAAAGAGTTAACTTAGGGCTGTTTTGAGGTGTCCCATTTCTAAGTCCCTGATACATGATTCGACTCCCATCAAAGGTTCTTATGGGCCTTGATCTTTAACTCATGATCCATCTTAACCTCATAGCGACTAGCCAATCCATTCCCAGAATTACATCTAGGGCAGTTAGACTGATCACATGCAGGTTGGCTAAGAAGGGACATCTAGTATTCTGATTATTTGGTTTCTTCTGATTGAGGTTACCCTGATTAACCCCGCTGGTGTATTGACTTCTAATGGCGATAGTAACGGTACACATTCTAACTTATTTTTATTCACATACTCCTTTGAAATGAAAGAATGTGTAGCACCCGAATCAAACAAAACAAGCACTACAGATGGGGAATGGGAAGCTTACGTAACCACATCTGTGGCTCCTTCTACCGGCCTCCACCGAGATGTTGTTCGTGGGTGACCACTGTCTTTGGAGGCTCCGCGACAGTCCTCTAGTTCTTTGAGGCTACAGGGTTTCCTGGGGCACGTCCAGGAGCTGAGAAATAACTCTGAGGTTTCCCGGGATTGTTCTGACTCAAAGGTCTGGGTGGATGAGGGCAATCGGGTTTCTTGTGACCTTCCCGGCCACAGTTGTAGCACCTGACAGGTTTAGGACAGCTGGAGATGAGGTGAGGTCCTCCGCACCTATAGCATCTGGTTGGGGATCTGGGTGGGAGAACACTGGAATGCTGGGCTGGTGGAGCTGTATATGGACGAGCAATTGGATTTCGGTAGGGTGGCGGTGGAGGCCTGAAAGGTCGAGACTGGCTAGGGAAACTCGGCTTGATATCAAATCTGGCTTTCTTTCTCCTTTCTTCATTCATTTGTGCCTGCACTCTCCGCTCGGGTAGCTCGGTTGGCTAGGTCCTGGAATTCTGTGATGGTGTGGGTGGCCATATGTAGCTTCAAATAGGTGTTCAACCCCTTTGTAAACCAATAAATCTTCTTTGCCTCAGTGTCTACTTCATCCGGGGCATATCGAGACAGGTCATTAAATTTCTGCAAGTACTCAGTGACACTCCTACTCCCCTGAGTCAGATCCCAAAACTCCTGTTTCTTTAAATCCATCTCTCCCTGTGGTACATGGGTATTGCGGAACTGGGTAGTGAACTCTTCCCATGATATGGGCTGAGCTCCTGCACGAGTGCGGCAATAGTTCTTCCACCATGTGGCCGCAGGCCCAATCAACTGATAAGCTGCAAATTGCACTCTCTCTTCTTCAGGACAACCCAAGGTATTCAACTTCTTCTCAATCTCTTCAAGCCAATCGTCAGCTTCCAGAGGTGCGGTGGCTCTAGCAAAAGTGGGTGGGCGAGTTTGGAGAAAATCTCCCAAGGTGGTTCGATGTCGGTTTGAGTGTGGAGTTGCAGGGGCAAGGTTTGTGACAAGAGCTTCTAGGAATTGATTTTGGTTTTCTTGGGCTGTGGCCATACACAGGAGGACTCTCTCCAGTGGATCTAAGTTTCCTGGGGCTCTTGCGACTCCGGCTCCACCTATTGGAGGTGCTGGTTGACCAAGTGGTGCAGGGAATGGCTGGTTAAGGTCAGGTGGTGGCATTTGGGGTTGTTCTACTGCATTTGGTGGGTTCTGGGGTGCTCCTAACCTCAACAACAGATCCTGCTCTGCTGCCTCACGGTCAGACATCCTGCAAAAGACCACAACCGATGACACGACTTAATTATCCACTTATTCTTGACACAACAGTGGTTCTTTAGAAGGTCACTCCTATGCTTAACTAAGGATATAACTAAGGAAAGAAGAACGTCCTTAAGAATAGCAGTTCATTCACAAAGTGAGAGGTATAATTATTGATGACACGGTTGAATTAGAACCTTTACAAGCAATCTGATTAAAAGAGAAGAGGTATTGTAGTATTTAGAAGGTCTTATGGTCAAGTTATTAATCAATGAGATAAGAATTGAAGGAACTCGCTCTCGACGCCACTCCATTTCAGATTTACAACTACCTCTATCTATCATCTCGCAATAAGAACCATAAATCGCAATTTAAGAAAACGATGAAACTTGGTGTGCAGTACCAAGAACTCCTTGAGGATGCGCCTCAAGTCGCACCTATAGCTACTGAAGAACATAAACACCATCAAGATGCAAATAAGAAAACGACAACAATCCTAGTGTCCGAGCACTAGGAACTCCTCGAAGTCTGCGCGCTTCGAGTCACACCTATCTATTGAAGAAAAACGATAAATAACCCTTGGTGTGCAGCGGCGAGAACTCCACGAGGTCTACACGCCTCGAGTCGCGTTATGGACCACGTGTCCAAAACCGCCACGGACTACGGGTCCGGGTCCGTTTCCTAGTCCTTAGCTCCTAATTCTATGCGCTGTATTCAGCTATTTAGATACTTTATACTTATAACAAGCACAACACAAATGCAAACTGGTTTCTAGGGTTGGCAATGCAAGACAGGAATAACATGCTCATGCAGTACTTCCTAGGCATACTAGTGGAAATTTAAACATGCTTGCAGCAAGAATTAAAAGCAGTTATAACAACCTAGCATACTAGTCATGCATAGAATAGTAAGCTGACATGGCATGGAAGATGAACAATAAAGCTGCATTCCATAGATAATTAAAGGTTACATCGATACATAGTTCTAGCACGCGGATACAACTCACCCAATACACCTCCTAATACAAACTCTACTACTGCCTACTCTCCATCCTGAGCAGGCTCAACCTCCTCAGGATCCTCCTCCTCAGTGTCTCCTCCTCCAGACCCCTGAGAACCCGGGCCGCGACGTGGGTCTAGCTGGTCTAAGAAAGAATTGAGGTGGGATGCCTCAATCCAGGGACCGTGATGAACATCAATACGACCTTTGGAGGAGCCAGTGCCCGAGGTGGCCAAAGAAAGTCTCGAGGCGGGTGTCTTGAATATGGTGGCGGCGAGAATACCCCACTGGAGTAGCGAGGTATGGGTGAGTGGTGTAGGTACCAAACCCAGGAGAAAGGTGTACTCAAGGTGGAGGGTGCGGGGCTGGCGCTCTAGCACGATCCCGAGGCATAGGGGTGAGTGGGAGGCAGTCAAGAGGCGTATATGGAGGGTAAGTGGTGGTGGGTGGAGCAGCGAGAAGGAGCGGCTCACGAAGACCTAAGCTGCTGGAGCTCCTCCTCGGCAAATCTGTCGGACTCTGAATCTAGAAACCGGCGCCTCCACATGGAAGCGGCTCTGCCTCTAGAATGGCGACCTTTGGCTCCCTCATAGAACATGGTATCGAGAATGAATCATGTTCCTACTCGTGAGCCGACGTCTGAGAGGATCTGAGACATCCTCGGGGCCAAGCGAAGAGGTGAAAGGTGGTGGGGTGCGACATTTGGACATTATGGGAAGTAGCAGGAAATCTTGAAAGGAAGACCCTCTCGGTCTCTGGAGGCCCAGGCCCTAAGAACTATGGCGCCTTAGGGCGGCATCACGGAGAGGTAGGAAGTACTCTGAGTGTAACCAAAAGAGAAGAACTCACGATGGTAAGTAGGTGGATCTCCACTCGACACAACTATGACCAGCGCGGTGGGACAAGTCCTCGTAGGTCTCCTGGTAGTAATCTACCCGGCCCCCTCCTAACTCCTCCACTAGTTGCTCTAGCGACATCACATCTTGCCCTGGACTGTCTTTGGTGGAATCCTAGTCTTGCGACATCCTGCAAGGAAAGGTTTTAATTAATACGTTAGCGAAGTTAGTAAATTAACTAGAATACTCGAACTTATTATTTGATAGAGAGAAGGTTACCATATAACTAGTGCCATATAGCTAGAGTGATAAATTTTCTTACTTGAACTTCTACTCGGTCTCTATTTATTTATAGCGTGGTTCTCGTAACCATTGCTCGATACCACAATGGCGACCATGATTAACAAAGGGTAATTAACAACCAATGTGTCATCACCCTAAGCTAATTACGCGGAGTCTCAAGATAGTGGCCAACAAAATAAGCGAAGTACCGTTGTTTTGTCGACTACTCTGTTGTGTTCGAATGTTGCGGCAGAACAATAATTAGAGACTGGATGAACATAACATATATTACAATCCGGATGCCACACCGGCTATGAGTTCATAATTTACATAGACTTCATACACCACCAAAATTATATTACAACTCCAGTACCACTGCGAACCGCCATCTATCGAGCGACGGCCTCCTAGTGACTCTACTACTCCTGGTAGTAGTCGTAGACACTAGGGTAGTCGTCGTCTGCCCCGATAAGTCTGGTCTGCGGATCACCCTCGCTCCAGGCCTCGGTGGCCGATCCATATAGTTCACCTTCTAATCAAGGGATATATAAGCAAGAGTGAGTCACAGTACTCAAGAAGGAATAATAGAATGCAATATATGAGTTTTTCCTTTCTTTTCCAAATCCAACTTACCTCCTCCCAAATCTGATTTTTAATTAGAAATAGGTTTTTGGTTTTCTTTAGGAGTTGGCAATTTTAATTAAAAGAACTACTAACACTTGTTATGAGACAGACTTAGCTTAGTAGCCTCAATCCAGGAGGCAGGCATGAATTCATGATTTTAGACCACTGCGCGAGTTCGTATCACTTTACCCATAGAGACCTCCAAGGAGAGGCTCGGAGCGTTTATCACTAATCCGGTAATTGTGATCTTCACCTGTTACTCGAGTGGGGATCCTCTCAAGGCCATCCCACTACACTCGCATGACTA
Organism: Rhipidocladum racemiflorum; assembly: GCA_036346355.1. Lineage (NCBI taxonomy): Eukaryota > Viridiplantae > Streptophyta > Magnoliopsida > Poales > Poaceae > Rhipidocladum > Rhipidocladum racemiflorum. Next base: position 6,572,900 of record CM070575.1, read on the forward strand.
ACGATTGTACCCTAACATATGTGGCGATACTTCCCTGGCTTCAAATATAAGCGCCATCATGGGCAACTAAGTCGCCACTTAGTCCCATCTGCCGCAGTCTCTCCGGGTCTTCCAGTAACCGGATTTGGTGCCCTAGTAACTACCTAACCACCATGCAAAGATCACAATACTCTCATAGGATAACCTTTTAATTTGTTTGCACACACTATGGTTGATCTTGAGATACGGCTCATTGTCCAAGTATTAGTTGGTTAATCTTATATGCTACTTATGTAGAGGACCCCGGCCAATGTCACCTTCTCATCGGCATCCTCTACCCACCATATTAACTCAACACAGTAAATAAAAATAAGCATAGTCCAGCTGCTCCATCAGCTGTCCTAGCCAACACATTTTTCTATAAACCAATTCATTTCCAACCTTCCATTCTCCACACCAGAACCACAACCATTTTCATCCTCCAATTCCAAGTTTATAATTCCAATTTAAATGTATAAGTTTAGTAATGCATGGATGGTATTGTAATGATATGGAAATTCATTAAAAACATTTTAAGGAAGATTTCCCAAAGGATGCTTGCACAGTAGTAATCTTGATCGATGCGTCCTCGCATGAATATGGGAGATGAGGGTCGGATTGATTAGTCGGGTCTGACGGATGACCAAGGTATTAATTCCATAATCTTGCCCAACTTCCTTTCTAATCTAACCCATTAATTTACCCATAATATTAATACTTTAGCAAATAAATGTCTGACAATTCAATTAATTCCAGATTTAACCAATTACATATTTTAGTTATTAATTCGGGCTTTTAGAAATTAAAATACCATTTTTCCTACGATTCAATTACGGGCATTTTAGCCTACGTAGATGCACGAGAGAATTAGGTTCTGCATGTTTCCTATTTTCTGTTCTTGTCTTCTCTTCTTTTCTTTTCTCTTCTTTTCTTTTTCTCTTCTTTTTTTTTTTCTTTCCTTTCCTTTTTCCTTTCTTCTTTCTTTTCTGTTCTTCTTTTCTCTCTGCCTTTTCTCTTCTCCTGGCCGAAGGCCCCTCTGGCCCTTCGGTTTCTTCGCTCTGGGTCTCATCGCCTCCTCTGGGACTGAGCTCCCCAGCTCGATCTCTCACTTCCCCGCCGCCGCTCTCCCCTGCGATTTCCCCCTCTCTCCACTCCTCTCGGCTCGATCCCTCACCGCCGCCACTATCCGTCGCTCCCCACAGCGGCAGCCGCCCGCCTCCGACGCCGCCTCTGCCATGGCCGACGCCATGGCCGGCCCTCCAGGCTCTCTCTCTCTCTCCCGAACCATGTGGCCAGCGCCCTTGCCATGAGTCTCCTCTACATCTCTACTGCCGTCTCCATTCTACTCTCTTCTGCTACTCTCTCTCTACTGTTACGCTCTGTCATCCCCCCCCCTTATCCTCTTTTCTAATGCTCACAAGAACAGGTACTACTTGATCTTTTTGTTGCCTCTTTTCTTTGGTTGATTCGATTTGGCATTTTTAGTTTGCATGATAAGAACGAATGCTACTCTTACAGTCGGTTTTAGTTCTCTACTCAGATTTCACATTTAGATTTAGCGGTAGAACAGGATGCTCTTGGTTTCTTTGGTTCTTGCGTTCTACTCGTTGCCGTCGGTTTTGCTTGCAAGTTTTGGGGGTCAATGATGGAGAGGTTCTTAGTGGGACGGCAGATTAAGTCTAGCAACCCTAGAACACTACTGAGGCCACGAGTTCATCAATCTAATCAGTGCACTAAGAAGTAGCTTGCTACTACTAATGGTGGTGCACCTGAAGGTTGTTGGCTCGGTTTTGGTTGAAGGAAGGAGATGGTGGTGCCGTTCGGTTCTTGCTGCTCTTGGGGATCCTTCGTGGTTCAGTTCGTCTTGGGGGACCTCCTTGCTTCTGCTCCTTGCTCGGTTCAGCGATCTTGGGGATCTCCTGGGTCGGTTCTTGTGGCTTGTTGTTCTCCTCTTCCGGCTTGTGGTTCTCCTCCTCCGGCTTGTGGTTCTCCTCCTCCGGCTTGTGGTTCTCCTTGCTGCCGGTTGCTTCTTGCTCCTTCGTCTCGCTCTCTTGCGCTCTCTCTGGACTGGATGTGTTTGTGCGTGTTGCTCTCGGTGGTTCTCTGGTTCGGCTGTGAGCGAAGGAAGGCAAGAGATTGCTATAAAGGGGAAGGAGAGGGACGGGTGGCAGCCAAGCCTCCTCCCTTGCTGCCACGAGTGTTGCCTGCTGCTGCATGTCCTTCCCTTCTTTGCCACGGTGTCGCTGGCTCTTCCCTTCTTTGCCACGGGTCTTCTTTGGCTGGGAAATAATACTTAATGCTGGGGTGCTCTCTCTTGGGCAGTGCATGGCTTTGAAAGGTGTGCTCACTGGGTAACGCAGTGATTCAGAGGTTATCTATTGAGGGAAAGGCTGCTACGGATACCCGCAATCCGTACAGGTAAGTTACGTCTGGGATGATGAACCGATCTAGCGAGAGGTACCGATTCAACCCCTACGGGTCTGGTATCTCGGTGATCAATACCTTCGCCTGCGGGTCTGACGGCAACCTCATTCTATCTCTATTCGCTTTACTCGCATTTTTAAACTCTTTTGCAATTCGGTTATTCTAATTAGCAGATTAATTAGTTGAATTAGCAGTTGGATTAATTAGAGCTAACACTAGTGGTTATTCCCTCTAATTACCCGGGGCACTTCAGTACATTGTCTGTATGACTATATCAGAAGATGCCCTCTTATGGTGCAACCATGTGCATAAATGATGAATTAGGAGCTGAGGCATCATAGGTTACACATGTTGTTGATAATCTCCCTTTTAATTAACATGCAAGCATTGATCCCATCAGTCATCAGGAATTCAGGATAGACTGGATGCGAAGAATTTCGAAATCTATTGCAGTAATTATCAACTTACCATAGGACCATTGATTGTTCCATCCGTTAGACTTTAGTTTGTATTCCATCCGATATAATTCTTCCCTGGTGGTTTGCTTGCTTGTTTAGTACTTGTCTTGGCTCGTATTTACCGTGAACCATCACTGCAGGTAATCCGGCTTGCAAGGAAACTACCAACAGGTGATCTGCAGGCCATCAAGAAAGAACTGGCAGCTGATGACGGCGAGGATTCCTTGGATGAGAATGACCTAACTTAATACCAAACTATCCGGGAAGATGCAGGGAAAGTAAACAATTGATGGTTACTCAAAATACGCCATTGCTGAACAGGAACAGTTGTAAAAAAAACCTATGATCACATACCGCAAACTTGTGGGCGGCATCTGTACCATGATATTTATTATGCTTAATTCATTGTTACATACACCCTACATATGTATTGTTCGTTTGCTGCTGTTGAGATGATAATATTGGCTTGATTACCATGCCTGTGCTTCATGATACTGTGTAATATCAGCATGATGTGCATGTACAAACGAATTCCATTCTGGACACGGATCATTGTCTGTAGAGTAACTAGACTTGCATATCGTTTCATTAGTGCAGAGCACTCTGTTGATATGCCCATCCATGAAGGCAGTCACATTGATAAGCGTTGCTTTGGTTATGCAATGCATCAGAAACTTCTCGAATCTTTTGTGTGTACATAAATGAATTTTAGCCAGAAGCATGTGAACCTTGTAATCAACTATATCGTTCTAGAATGTATGCAGTCAAATCGCTATCGATTTTGACCAAATATATTATCTGAAATATATAGTTTAGATATACAAAAATAGTACAAGTAAATTTACCACGAAAAATACTTTCATAACATTACACCTTTATAAATTTTTTAAATAAGATGAACAAATTTAATGGTCAAAGTGGCATTCTATTGACTTCAAAAATAAAAAATGGTTTCATTTCGTGACTGGAGGCACTACATACCGGTCATTTTAATGTAGTCGTAAGCATGTACTGTTCATTAATCTGTGTTTGGTGAAAATCCTAGACAATCATAGGAGTTCGTGGCAAGGGTCAAAATGCCGACGAAATTCGGCGCAATCTCGGATTTCGGCCAGGGACGAGTTTCAAAATCCCACCGGAATTAAAAAAATTTGAAAATTCAAATTGCTACAGTATTTTCGGATTTTTCGGCGAGATCTCGGAGATTTCGGAAGAGATTTGGTGGTTTTTCAGCGCCGGACTAAAACACAAGGTCCGTCGTAAACACAGTTTGCGCCGGACTTAAGAGAAAAAATAGAATTTCAATAAACTCCTTTTTCTTCAAAAAACTTCAACAACAATTCTTTGAGCCATACGGTGATCAACACAAGATAACACTAAATCGCAAAACACATTTGCAACACCTTAAAATCATGCTCAAAGAACCTATAGATCTCCCGTTTATTCGCACAACGAACTTGCAAATAAACAATTAAACCATTTTTTGCTTGAACATTCTCATTTTGCAACACATGCAAAAACCTAGCTCGAAGCAAACTCCAAATACTTTGCGATAACACTTTTCGCAAACTAATCAAAGATATATTTGCAAAAACACATTAAACAAATAATCCACGAGTCTATGAGTTTGATCCTCCTAGCCATGTGATGGTCAAACCACGACCAAACAGACTTACAAAAACCACGGTGCAAGTATCACATGCTCTTAGGATCGAAACTCATAACCCTCGTTTATTTGCACAATGAATTTGCAAATAACAATTAAACTTCAATGCATTAGCTATCTCCCTTTTGCAACTCATGCAAATCCATAGCCTCATGCAACAGCCAAACCAAAACACATGCTTGAGCTCTCTATTTGCAACACATGCTTGAGCTCTCTATTTGCAACACATGCAAATATAGCTCCAAGCAATACCAAATAAACTCAAATAGAATTTTGGTTTTACAAAAAAAACATAAAGTTCAACAATTGCAACACATGCAAATTATGAACTTTATGCGAAAACCAACGTATGAGCTCTTCCCACTTGCAACACATGCAAATCAGAGCAATCATACTAAAAACCAAAGCATATGCTTATCCTATTTGCAACACATGCAAATTAGAGCAATATGCCTACAAAGTCAACGCATTAGCTCGTCCCATATGCAACACATGCAAATCAGAATTACTATGCAAAAAACTAAATGAGAAAAAAACTTTGAGCTCGATTGACCCCGATTAATTTCATCACCATAAGATGAAGTTCAAACTAAAGACTCAACCCCTCTTAATAGCATTGCGCTAAAACACTAGACACAAAGCTAGGAATCGTTTTTAGTTTATCTAGTTATACTTTTGCGCCGCCCCGAGCGATCCCCTTTGGGGCTTTAAGATCTTCAATCTTTTCTACCCGAGATCGTGGCCTAGCTCTCTTGAAGTCTTTATGATCTTCAATTAATCATTACTTCAAGATCAACACCCGGCTCTATCAACTTGCTCATCCATTCTTGATGAACCTTCTCTTCTTTTTTCAAACTTTGGACTAAATCTTGCTTCAAACTCATTGAAAATATTAGTTCAAAATGTATGGTTGTCTCAACCATCTATTTCACTCCATTAACACATAATGGACGCCTCTAAGATCGATTGAAAACAACCTAAATCAATTTAAATGAATTAAATGTGTCTGGAGTATATCAATGCAACAAATGCTGCGTCATACTCAAGAACTATCCATTTGTCCTTTATTAATCAAAGACACCATCAACACATGATGAAGTGTTTTCTAATGATTAATATGACAAACGAACTCAATTTAAATTCTTATTTAAATTGACGTGAGTATATACTAACTACACAAGTTTTCATATACTCATGTTGATGAAAAGTAATGATCTGGAATATATGGAATGTATGGAAATGATCATTACTCTAAACCATCAATAATAGAATAAACTCCACAAGTATATGTGCATATATATTATTGACTTTGAATCATTATGCACATATTCAAATTGATTTCATTGGAGTTCATCATATATTATCATGAGTATACTACAATTAGACATTTAAAATATATACTCAAAGATATGTTTCAATGTATTAATCATTTATATACGGAGTGAATAATAGATCAATACTAATTAATGAAACTTCAAGTTAAAATTAGAACTCCCCCTGAAGATATACATCCATGTAATATATGGATTAGGAAACATAATGCACATTATGTGGATGGGGCAATGGAGAATTCATACTTTAAATTGAATCTAAAGTATACAATGAATAATAGAATGAATACACATACATACTTTGAGTTTTCCATTTTCATCCAAATATGAGACTACTAACAATGAGCTCAATAAACAAATTAGTCTCATTAAAGATTAGGTTTGCCATTAAACAAGATTAAGCATTAATCTAACACTAATCACCAAAACCAATAGAGCTTGAACTTACATCCTCCGAGTGTCAACGCAATAGTTTTGCTTCCTTTGGGTTCGTAAACAAATGCTTCAAACGGGAAATTACAGGCAGATACCATGTCACCTTAGCAGGAGATCGTTTCTTCACCTTGATGCCCTCACCGTCATCATCTGAATGACTCTTACACTTGTACCGAGATACGTTGCACACCGGACATACATGCAAGTTTGCGTACTCTTTACAGTACAGGATACAGTCGTTCGGGCATGCATGTATTCTTTCTACTTTCATTCCTAGAGAACAAATAACCTTCTTGACTTTGTAGGTGGTTGTCAACAACTCATTTTCCTCTAGAAGCATGTCCGCCAATGGACACATAAGCACTGTGAAACTCTTGTTGGACCAACCGTTGCTTGCCTTCAATTTCAGTACTTCAAGCATGCATGACAACATTGTATATTTCAACTTGCAGTCCAGGAACAAAGGCTTCTCCAAGCCCTTCATCAAGCCCTAAAATTTACCATGTTCTCTGTCATCATGGTTCCCTTCTGCATCACGTAGCATCTGATACAGATTGTCATCCTGCAACCTATCCTCATCGGAAGCACAATCGATGTGATCATTCGGCATATCATTGACTTCGTCGACGATATTAATATTATCTGCTTCCTGTATATTCTACTCTTCACCGTGACTGGTCCAATATGTATACCCCCTTTTGAAACCCGTCAGAATCAAGTGTGTTTCGATCTGCGTTGAGTTTCAAAATATTTTCAGATTCTCGCAGTTATTGCACGGATAAGACATAAATTACACCTCCTTATTAAACATATCCTCCTCGGCAGCTCTCCTAAAAGCGTAGACACTATTAATGTACTTAACACTCGCACGGTTCTCGGCGTACATCTAGCTTCGGTCCATCTACGCTACGCATATAACATTTAGTGTTAAATATTAAAATACACTAGGTGTACATGCGCATGCACACATTCTTAAATTATACAATGCTAGCTACTGATCTTGAATATAATGCAATTGTATAATCAATTACTACCTTAGATCACAAAGAACAAATGAACCTATAAGCTAGATCTAAACAATCTTCAAATTCTCTCATTACCAAGCTATATCTTAAATATAATGCAATTAGAACCAATTATTAACCTTAGATCACTAAGTACACATGGATCTACAAGCCAGATCTAAATAATCTTTAAATTCTCTCATTACCAAGTTAGATCTTGAATATAATGCAATTAGAATCCATTACTAACCTTAAACCACTAAGAACACATGGATCTACAAGCTAGATCTAAACAGTCTTCAATTTTTTTTTTTACCAAACTAGATCTTGAATATAATGCCATTAGAACCCATTACTAATATTAGGTCACCAAGAACACATAGATCTACAAACTAGATCTAAACAATCTACAAATTCTCTCTTTATCAAACTAGCTAGATCTTGAATATAATGCAATTAGAACTTATTACTAACCTTAGATCACCAAAATCAAATGGATCTGTAACCACCCTTTGAAATCAATTATTTTTTTTCACCAAATCGCCTCATTGCCGTAGCCACCTCAAATACAGATTGTGAAATCCAAAAAGACACTAAGTGGCTCGAGACTGTATATTAGAGATATTATAGACGGTATAAGTGTTTGTGTAGCAGTGTCTTCCTCGTTGTTTATCGATTGACAACGACATGCGAATCTAACAAAAAAAAAAATTTAATAAAGTTTCTTCGATCCTTCCGATCACCTTCCCAAGAAGGAGTACTGCGCAACAAGAAACAATTGGACTAAAGATATATTTACTACTTGTGTAGGACCATGCACGGCGTCGGTGCTTTCTTGGCGAGCACATGTGTACAACTCTTGATGCGAGGCGTGCCGGTCCACACTAGCGTTTCTCTGTAACTCCAGAAGTGCACATACTTCAGAAGGAACCTCGCAATGTGACATGAAAATGACAGCAAGTTCAGTTTATGAGGTGTCCATTATGTCGACACCAAATTCTTGGAATCGATTAGAACTATTAGTAGCACTATTTCATAATGCATAACGTTAGAGGCCAGCTCTGGAAACCAACTAGAATGCATCCCCGTGTACGTATCGCTGCACCTAGCAGATGCCTCTTTGTTTTTGAGATCAAGCGGCACTTGTTGCTCTTCAATGAAGAAAATTCAGGAGAGCTGTTTTGGAACGCTGGATGGTGCCAACCTAAATGCAGAGATCAGTCACTGGGATGACAGTTTTACCCACCGGTTTGGATACCTACGGGTACCTAACTCAATAAGAGTGGGCACAAGTAGCACTTTAGACCCATATGTTTTCGGGTTTAGGTACTCGATAAAATTATAGGATGGGCATGGGTACCTATGGGCATCCTATGACATGTGGGCCCCACTTAAAATATGCATTAAAAAATAAAATATTACTCCTCCAATCCATCTACTCGGGTTCAGGTTCAAGTTTAGGTACCCATCGGGAGACATACCGACTTCTAGAGATCAGGGTTTGGGTTCGGGTTTCGGGTATCCATCTGTGTCTGTTTTGGATTTCGGGTTCGGGTGGGTATCACGATTTCGGGTTTCGAGTTCGGGTGAGCGGTAGTCGTACCCAGAGATACCCATCCGATTGCCATTCCTACTTCCATGGGGGCACCAACCGGGAAACTGCTATCATGTGAATTTGCCATAATGACGTGCGTTCCTCCATCAGCTTGGCGTTCCTCATGTATGGAGCGAAAATTCCCAATTTTCTTTCACCCCTCGTAGAAACAACTCTCAACAAGACAAGATTTTAGACTGTAGATACTGTTCACTGCATATTTTCTCAGGAGTTACCCGCTGTAATTTCTTTATGTCTTGTTTTTTTTTTAAAAAAAGTTCCTTTATGTGAATCAATCACCGGACATAAAATTTGGGCCAGTCCTAACCGAATATGAAGTTTCCCTTGTCAAATGGTTGCAGGAGTTTAGTAGTCTGAAGACTCTGAAAACTTGAATTAGTCTCTCTTCTTTTCTTGTCAAGCAGAACATTTTTTGAATCAAGAGAGTATCTGTCAGCCGCAGAAACGGTCCCAACATGATTGCGCAACTACAACAAACTCGTAGATAACTTTCATCGATCCTGTCAGCAGTTCAGTACAAGCTGGGCAAGGACAAGGAATCAAGTATACTTTATGGACAACCGAAGTGCGGTGGCTGTTGACATTAAACTAAACTCGTAACTCCCCAACATAAACAGTTTTGAACGGGACACAATCACACAACCAATTGCAACTAGCAGCACAATAAGAGCAGGCAATGTTAATTTCGTGTTTCTCTGGGTTCTTGCCATCTGGGTGCGTATAAACAAGGCACCAGCAGAGATTCTTGCGACTGTTTTTTAGTAAATGACACGAGGAGAACGCGTCAGGATTTGTACCGTGCTGTGAGCCAGATCACAAGCGTCTGAGTTCACAAATCGCCCATTCAGACAGAGGTGAGTGCCACATCGGCTCTCTCACAGTTAGATCGATCTCGCATATTATTTCAGAAATCAAATAGTAGTACTTATATTTTAGTCACCGAGATATCACCTTACCTCTCCTTACGGCATCTAAAATGAATTTATCGTTGGTGAATAAGTCGAATGCAGTGTAAGCCTCGACGGAAACTAATTGAAAAAGGTTTTGTCCAAGCATGGGAAGTATCCAAGAAGAACTCCGCGCATTTCATGACGACGATTGGACAAACTGTAGTCATTTTCTTAGCTAGTTCTGCAGATGGCACGTACAATTTCCATGTTGATTCCCATGCTCACACCCCTCCTTCCTACTAAGTACTCTCTCCGGTCATAAATAATTATCGTTTTGGATATCGACAGTCTAAAAAACACAGCTTTAATCACTAATTGCTATTATAATATATTTATAAAACCCAATAAAATCTACACTTGTGCTTTTCATGTATGTAATTTAAATATTTAAAAAAAAATACAGACAACCAAAGTTTTAAAATTTTGACTATACTTATAACTAAAACCACTGACAACACATCGTACATATAACCTTACAGCTCACAGCGCCTCCCTCACAACTGCAGAGTGCACAGGCGCAGCTCCTTCCTCCTTGCCTTCTTACCGAACCTCGAGTGCCACCACCACCAGCAATGCATCCTCCGCACCGCGTGCGCATGCCCCGCAATGGCCAGCGGGCCGACTTCGCCGGCACCGGGTTCGCCACCGTGATCAGCGCGGTGTCGTTCCTCATCCTCAACACCGTCGGAGGCGATGGGACCGTCCTTCCCGGAAGTGATCAATGGCTAGTCACCCTGGCTTTCGTTCTACTGGCGGCCGGCTTGCTGTCCATCATGCACGGCATGCGGCTGCGCGACGCCCGGCCGCCCGCCTTTGTCCGGCTCGTCGCGGATGCTGCGGCAGCCGTGCTCTGGAACGCGGGGGGCCCTGAGCGGCTGCTGCCACTGTTGATCCTGCTGCTGTATCCCTTTCTTAACGCGTGGTTTGATTTCATCTGACGACGCCCGGCGATTTACAGAGCTCAGCCACAGCCTTCGAACCGTGCTTGTTGGTGAGCTCCTCGTTTGACAAACGTGCAACGTTAGAGAAATTACCATATATGCCATGCCAGGGTTCAACTTTTCGTCGAAAACCGCTCGAATTTCGCGAAATTCGAGCTTACCGCTACTGTTCGAAAAAGGATTTCGTTGAAAACCGCTACTGTTCCAACGGTTTTCTAACGGTTTTTGAACGATTTTTCGAATTTCGGTTTTTGAACGGTTTTTCGTTTTTGAAAAGTGGAACCCTGTGCCATGCTTCTATGTTTTTCCTCTCAATACAAGTTGCACAAATCTTGAAGCAAGCGAAGAGATAAGTAATCATCATCTACCCTCCATTCATGCTTTAATATTTGTGCAATTTTTTTTAAAAAAAAGCATAGAAGCATCTCTCTACATATATACCACTGTAGAATTTAAAATATACTATTCTAGAGTGACGTTTTTTTTAAAAAAAATACTATTATGCAGATTATAGCGACTTCTTCTTCCTCGTTGAAGGGGATGGAGCGACGAAGAAGAAAGCAAAGGTAAAATAGTCTTTGAAATTTACATAATGGTATTTTTCAAAGAAACATCACTCTAGAATGGCATGTTTCAAATTTTAAAAAAATGTAGTTTTGTGAAATTTGCTTTTAAATTTTATTCATATGCTCCTCTAAATGGAGAATGTATATGGCTAAAATAGAGGGGCCCAGGATCCAAAAATAAATGTATAAAATCCATGCGTCACTGACAGGTAGGCCCTGTAGCACTCGTTCTTTGTCTTTCTTTCCCGTTCTTTTTTTTTCTTTGAAGAATTTTAATCGCAAATCTGTCTGTCAATACAATGAGTCAATCACTTGTACTCTGTAAAAATATCTGTATCATATTTTTTCAAGTGAGACCAGGAGTTCTTTTGAGAAATGCAGTGTATCACATTTCAAAAGCAGAGGTGCATTGCTTCCCTTGCTTCTCACTTTCTCGGAGCTACTTTTAACACAAGAAATTTAACTACTGAACACGCCAGAAGAAGGCTTGTGTAGACTCGAAATAAAGAGCATACATCTATTTATTTATATCATTTCATCCACCACCGTGAAGGTTCGTACACAAGATTGATCTAGTTTTTCTACAACACAATTTTGTATTTATGTTATTATAGTATGCTTCGGCACGTAGCAAAATAAATGAAAATGTCAACATCGAAAAGAAAACCTATATATGATCCTAAGCCAGGAATAGGGAGGGCATTCTCTCTGTATCTTCTTTCAAGTGCTGCAAAAAATCAGTACTCTTCCGTGGTTGTCTGCTAACCAATTTTCTGAAGGCAATATGACTGCACATGACCCATGAATCTGCGTAGGAAAACTTTTGATGAATCTGAACCTACCAAGCCTTGAATCAGGCTGATCCATACCCATTGGGGTGTGTCTTCTGCCATTTCCATGCGGTAGAGAGACTTTCGCGAAGATCTGTGTGACGAGCTGTCCAGTTCAGTTCGTCGCGGATTTTGGATGGGTCACTGTAAACTTCCGCATAGTCTCCCGGTCTCCGGGCAAGGAATTCAACCTTGATGCTAGCTCCTGTTGCCTTCTTGCATGCTTCTACAAATTCCTTCACTGATTTACCTGAGAAAACATGAACGAAATACCATGTTCAGAAACAAGGAAATATATGATAAAAAAAAACAAATGGGTGTAACATTCTGCATGTGTTGATGCGATTATTGATCTTTCAACAACCTTGCCCTGTGCCAACATTGTAGATTCCAACTTTGCTAGGCTGAGCTTTATCAAGAGCTTTGACATGAGCATCAACAAGATCTGTGACATCTATGTAGTCCCTTATACAAGTTCCATCAGCAGTAAGGTAATCGGTTCCTCTAACCTGAAGGGAGAAAAAGCCATATACCATCGTTATCTTGTCATGCCAAATTGATGAATATACTAAAATGAGCATGTAGAGTACCTTTAACCCTGGAATGATTCCCAATGCTGCATCAAAGCAAGCACCAGAAATCCGCCCATGCTCACGCAGCTCTGGCCTTGGAGCTTCCCCTAGCCGTCCCTCTGGATCTGATCCAATCACGTTGAAGTATCTAATCCAAAATACACGAGAAGTGAGTTTTCTCTATGAATTATATTCAAGCCAAGGCTAGGGACACAGACCTTAAGATCATAACAGCCATGTCTGATCGCTTTGAGAAATCTAAAATGATGTCCTCTGCCATCTTCTTTGCCTTTCCATATGGATTGATAGGATTCTGCATTGGTTTATAGATTATTTAGAATCAAGCCATTAACTGGCAGAAACTTTAGAAGTGAATTGTTGATAGACATTCATCAAGAAGACAACCTGAGGAGTTGCTTCTGTAATAGGCATTGTGTCAGGTTCACCATATGTTGCACAAGTACTCGAATAAATCAGAGTTTTTACATTGTGTGCCGCCATTGCCTCAAGCACTGTCAACGTATTTGATGTTATGTTGTGGTAGTACCTGTTATACCAGTGTTAGCATAGAACGTGCAGCAGTAACAGCAATTGCTGCAGATGATTTCTGCAGCCTGCTGTATTACATAGAGAGCAAAACAGGAAGGAATTAGAACAACAAAGTTCAAATTTTCAATACATCCATTACATTATGTCTACAAAATTTTCTTTAGTAACGATGAGCTATCAAGAGTGACAAAAATGGCATGACTGTATTTTTCAGTTTCATTTAATGCTATATTGCGAATATAGATTGCCATATCTGGCAGTTTGTTCCAATAATAAAGGAAAACAAGCGTACTTTGCTGCCTACACATCAAAGAATCACACATGATGATACAGAAAAGATGTGCTTACGTAGGATTATGTATTGCTTGTATTTCTAATATTTTGAGCAATTCAAGAAATCCGACATATTACATCCCTAAATTAAAAATTACCTGAGTGGCTCCATTGTGCTCTCACCAACATAAGCAACAGCAGCAAAGTGCATGACAGCATCAAACGCATTCTCCGAAAATATTTTGTTCACCTGAATATTGGTTAAGTGCAAAACAGATCTCACCAGCGCGAAAATGCAGAACAAACCACTATAGTTATGAAGGTTCAATTTGTAAGGACAAAGGATACAGCTTTTGCATCTCCTAAGTCAGCATATATAAATTGAAGCATCCCAGGCTCCGGAAACAACCGTTGAAGAATTCTAACAGCTCCCATGTTCCCTCTAGAAAGGTTATCCTGTAAAGATCAGATGATACAAGTTGCTATCACCATCAAAGCTCCCAAAGTTAGGAATAAAACATGAGTTACAAATAATAAATTTACCACAATGGTAACTCGATACTTGTCCCTAAGGAGACGAAGAGTAGCATGCGAGCCAATGTATCCAGCACCCCCCGTCACCAACACATGAGTCACCCCAATTTCATGGCGAGAGAACTGCAGCACATGTGAATGTATCAAGGAAATGCCTCAAGTTTGAAAGTGTGAAACTGTAAACGAAAACGATTAAACTACTAGATCAGATGGCAATCGGAAACACTTCTAGGAACATGCTTGTCTCTGATAGAATCATGTTTCATGATTATGCAGTATTGGGGAAATAACACTAGCGCAAAGGAGGAAGAACAGTGAACAGTAAACTCATAAAATTAGATGGCAGATTAACACGTTTCTTCCAATTGCCATAATGGCACTTCTGTCATGGAATCAATATATTAATGTTTCATGTGAAACTTAAATGACACAATTAAATCAAGTCTGAAAGAAGGAAAATGACAAGTGGCAACTCATCAGCAAGTGGCAGTAACATGGGCTAGCTGTGGAGAGATTCAGCACATACCACGCTAGTACTGGTAAAACCAGGAGACTGTTTTAATACAATTATGCACATGACAGTGAGGGCAGCAGCTACAGCGACCTTTCCCACGAAATTAGGCTTGCGTCTCGAATCACTGAAATCCATGCCTGCAAAAGTGATGCGGTCAACTAAAACTTTTGCAAGTAAAGTCATAGTGTGCTGGCCCCAACTATGGTTTTGAAGCCAAGATCAGTAAATTCTGCTGCTATGCAAGCAATATTACCCATTGGTGGAATCAATCTTGCATTCACATTTTTATATTTTTTGGAAAAATATGAGTAGTAGAAGTTAAATTTACTCGTACAACATTTGACCTATGGACACTTCCGTGTAACAGTAACTTTCATGATCAAAAGTTTTGATATATATTCACTCAAATTCCATTTCCTGACTGTAACCAGATCAGTAAAATTAGGCGCAAAAAGGAAAATGAAAAAAGAAGGTAGCACAAACTGAGGAAGAAATTGATGTACCTGACAAGATCCAAGACCTAGTGGTCCTAGTTTGGCTTCTGCTCCTGGGGGTTGTTGGCATGTGAGGTCGGCCTCCACGGATGACACCAAGAAGTGCTCAACTTTCTCTCCTCCACCTACCAATGAATCTGTATTTGCAATTTACAGATGATTATTTTCAACAACACACAACAGAAACATCGCGAAATTTGTTTCAAGAACAAAACTTAGCGAGTTAAAAGAACCACCCGTAGCTTGCTCATGAAAGAAATCAAAAGGAAAATAAGGCAAGAAACAGAGAGCCGAAAGGGCCAACCTAAAACACCTCGCAAGAACTCAAATCCTTGACCAAAGAAACGAAAAGAAAAGAGAAGAAATAGGAACCAAGCCAGGAAACCCACCTCACAAGCAGATCAACATGGCCAGAAAAGGCAGCGCGAGATCGGTATGCGCCTGGAGGCGGAAACGAAGGGAGGGAGCCCAGCTGTCCAAGATGGGAAGGGGGGGAGAAGAGGGAAGCGAGGAGGAGCAAGTCGTCGGGGAGTTTCTGTTACCAAGTCATAATAAGCTTGTGCCGATTTATAGGAACTTTTTGCATATTGTTGGCTGGATTCTTGCGTATTTGCATAAAGTTCTCCTCTTTATTTTATCTGCTTGTAGGCCCCTTGTGCAAATGGCGATCTGATTGGCTATGCACTTCTCGTGTTTGTCTCATTGATACGTGACCAGTGAGATATGGTGTGGCAAATTATTAAATTCTTAATTTTTAATGTGGCAAATCATTAACTTTTTGCAATCATCTTGTAGGTAAAGAGGTGAAGGACAAAATTATTTACAGGACACTGAAGATAACACGAGCTCATATCACTGTCCAGTATCATTATGAAATCATGTTCATTTGCTGGTGCCCAATTGAAGTCTCCTACGAAAAATTTTAGTATTGCAGCTGGCTGCAAAAACTGTACCAAGTTATAACCAAATTAGTTTTCTTCGTGTGCTTCAAGAGGTCTTCAATGTAAGAGACAAATACTCCGTATGATAAACTTTAGAAGCTTCTCGGCTCCTCCAGACGCCACGTCGACGCCCGCGTCTTAGTAGCTATGCAAAATGGGATACCTTGGATGCAAGAAAGCCACGAGATTTCTGCGAGTCAAAGCTCTCCCCAGATTTGCCACGGTCCTTCCATGTAGTTGCGGATTTAGAATTTGAACATACTCTATGATGAACAATAGGTCTAATTGAGATCATATAACATAGGCTAATATATTTATTGTACTCTGGACTTACCTGGACTAAATACAAGCTAAAATTTCAAGCTCTGGGCTACAGCCTACTTTGCCATGAGTCTAAATCCGTCCCTACTTCCACACGAAAGTTTTTTCCCTTCGTTTTTGGCTTGTGTGCAGTGTGCCCTCACCGACCGATCCATCAGTGCAATTATGTGCGCTCCAACCTCCGACAGAACAGGTTTCATTAAAAAAAAAAACCCTCATTAGCAGTGCATCAAGGCATCAATTAAGAAATGCCCAAAATGTACTAAACTCAAATCAGCTTAAGAGTACACTAAAGAAACAGTCATTAAGGAGTATTTGTACGCACATCGGTGGATAAAATGTCAGTATTTTGCCGGCGGAAAATTAATTAATTGATGAACACGGCAGAATTCGGCGATAGAACAAGCGAGCGGAGGCACTGATCGATCGATTCAGATTGGCGTGTGCAAAGAGCTGGTCAACACTTGTGCGTGCGAGACTGAGGTTGCACCTAACCATTCCTACTTAAATAGACGTGCGCACTCTGATTGGGCGTGAGACTGGGCACGCGCTTGCTACCTTGCAAGTAGTGGGTCGCATCCTGCCTAACGCCTGTAAGCTACTCGTGTTTGTTTAGCTGCTGTATTTTCGTGCGTTTGGGAGGCATGCATTCGAGGAGAGATCTGGTCAAGCTCAGTAGCAGTACAATCCCTATCCCAGTAGTGCCTGTCTACCAAGGCTACTTGAAGTGTTCGGCTGAAGCTGTGATTAATGCAACCGCAGGTAGGCAAGGAAATGCAGGAGCTGTTAGCCTGCCGGTCGCGTTCCATTGGCAGGAAGCTGAATGAGACGGCTAAAACGAAGTGAGAGCAGACAAAACTTAACCATTCGTTTCAGCTTCTGGACAACTTCTGTTTTTAAAAAAAACGGATTATTTACCGAATGGGAAGATTCTGGACAGCTTTTCTGAGAATCAGAAGCTGATTTCTATGTAGAATCAGAATCTGGCTGAAACCTGATTCTTCCTGATTCTCGTCGGCTCGGTCCGAAACCTACAAATTGTAGCCAGCTCGACCCGATTCTCACATAATCAGAAGCAGCTTCTCTCGTAATCCATAATCCAGAAGCTGAAACGAACTGGGCCACAGTTCAAGCACATGTCTGATTCTCGCTGCATCACCCTTCGAAGAGATCATCATCAAGCGCGCATAGCCAGCATGCTGATCGCTGAATGTTGTGCCTGGATTTTTTTTCCCCTGTCAGTGGCCGACTTGTTGGCACTGCAAACCAAGCGCCAGTTCGTCAACATGGGCACAGCTCTCCTGCAAATGCTCAGGACTCAGGTAGGCACATCTCAGCTTCGAGCAAGCAGCCGGAAATGGACACAGAAATAACAGCATCCGATCTCCATGGCTGCTCCTTCGCAGCATACCTTTCAAGTTCCATTAACCCTTGGCAATGGCAACCATGGGACCGTGAGCCATGACACGTCGCTCTCACATCTGCTGCTGCACTCCACTTTTGTCAACCAGTTAAGATGACACTGCAACCGCTAGATCTCAACCCTGGAGGCATCGTAAAATGGTCTCGACGACAAATTTACTTTGCACCAGGTCAAAATTTCACAGGCCTCGAAAATGGTAAATGAAGGATTTGCTGTAATATACCATCGTGCCAGCAACGTGCTGCGAGATGCACAATTCTATTCTAGATTTCTAGTACAAGAAAGTTGACTAATCATAGTTTACACAGTCCCAAGTGTCCTGGACAAACTCGCATGATTTTTTAATACACTGTACACACTAGTCGCTCTTAATGAGATCAACTGACCAGGTCATTCGGGACTACAAAGAGTTCTGGATAATGAATACATAGACAAACGTTGGTTAAATCTGACTTGCACATCTGTTTTCCCCCACTAAAAAATCAAAGCAATCCTGGATGAAATGTTGTAATGTGGACATCCAAATTGTTTCTGCCCACTTCTATCGCTCTATATGACTGCAACTTATGAATGGCCATAATTTTTTCTCTTCCAGCACAGCCACACAGACTCAACTAAGAAACTGGATTCCGCACCTCTGTAGCGGAGAACAACTGCATCGATGCATAGATATGTATGCTATACCCAGACAATAGATTGCCATTTTTCTGCAATCATGTACCAAATCATGATCGTTTTCTCGTCTTCTCTGCCTTTAATCCAGACCCACAAGCTCTTCTATTGGGGAGGTCTATGCAACCATGCCATGCCATGCAGTTGCTTCCCTGCCGCACCAGATTCTTTTCCTCATAAGTAGATCCTAATCCTACCAAAACTCAAAACAAAAAAATGCAATCAAATATATCATTATGATTAATAATTTGACAATCATCATTTAGAGAGCTTACAAGAGATGTGAGCTCCCATCGTAAATGCTTACACGAGTTGCAAGTTCCCATCCTAAATGCTTACATATCTATAATCGGAAAGATTCACCACTCACAGTTCTACAAGGCTACAATGGCGATCTCACAACTACCAGTGAAACCTAGGAACAGAAGTATACTAGTACTATGGCTAGTTAAACAATAAGATAGTGAAGGAAAGAGACCGACAACTAATCAGGGACATTCTGTTTCATTGAAGAGTAAATTTGCTTAGTGCCATCACAATCGTTTGAGAGTTGCAAAATACATTGTGAAGATATCGAGCTTACAAATGTCCTTGTAAAGTCCAAAAATTCTGAAAACTGTCATCGTCGCTAGCTTTTCCATCCATGGCCACCGTTAGCATCCTTTTAGGAGACAGAAAATCTAGAAATGATGCTACTGTCCCCACAATACTTGGTGGTGACCGCCATCCATATCCCAAGCCTCCTGTTCTTCCATGGAGCCAGAGGCAAGAACCGACTCAGGTGAGCTGTGATGCGCGGAGCGCCGGACAAGTGCGAGGCAAGGCGGTTCGTAGGGCATGGCGGGCCCGGCCCAGATCAGGGGCGGAGGAAGCAAGAATGCGGACTGGCAGGGAGACACAGCGTGGCACATCTTCCTCTGTCTCGCTGTGCTCCACGAGAAGATGGCCATCACGTTCCCATCGCCTCAGTGAGTGTTTCACAAATCCGTTCACATCACATCGTGTTCCATCCATTTCTCCTCCAAACCCTGAAATTAATTTGATTATTTAGCTCGCAATGGCCCGAATTGGCCATTTCTTTCCTCGCCTCTAGTCAAGGTTTATTGCCGCCGTTCGTTACCTTCGGTGAACCTACGCCTGATTCCCTCTTACCCGAGCATCCCCTCATGTCTCTCTACATTTTGACGCGCTCACTATCCACTCTTGTTCACCGTGCTGATGCTGCCATGCTTTTCTGGGCTATCCCGGCACCCATCTCCACCACTGGTGTGTCTCCAGTGCTCCTCACCCTGGAACGCCACCATCAATGCCTCCTTGTGGGCATTCCGTTTTGTGCATCCCCCAATCCAAGCCTCGCCACCACTTTCTTCACCATGGGCGGTGGCTGGTGGAGAAGGAAGCAATGGAGGAAGAAGAAGCAATGGGGGATGGGATAGAATGACATGTAGGACCGGGCCATAGCAAAAGAAAAAAAGAAAAAGGAAGAATGAGGATATAATGGTCATTCCGTACCCTTGGGATGGAAAATGTGACGGCAATGGTATTTTCCAAAGTTTTTTCGCCTTTGCGATGGCATTTGTAAGCCGGGACTCTTCGTGATGGTACTTTGCAACTCAGTGACGATCTTGATGGTATGGGGCAAATTTACTCTTCATTGAGAGACGTAATAATTACAGCAAAAGCAATATCATGTTTACATGTTGTGCAGTTCAAGGATACAAAAGGTGAAAAAGTACCTCATGGTTTGCATCTTTCAGATTGTTTGCCTGAAATCCAATGGTAGGAAGGTCCAGAGAAAATGATGAGAGGGTTGAAGTGAAGATCAACTGCAAATGCACGAACATTGTCTTCAGATATTTCACATTTCGACCTTAAGAGTGAATATAAGATTCTTGTTTTTGTAACTAAAGGATCTGATGCCACAAACTTACCAAAGAGAAAAATTGCTTTCTCAGGTCACAATTTCACATTGTCTAGATCTATCTCAAGGTTGATATCAGAGATAAAACCAACAAAAATTTGAATTGGTATGCTATTCAGTATATGCAGCATCAGTAAACAGATCTTGGTCATTCTGAGACCCTGATATTCCAAATTTCCCATACAAGAAAGATCTGACTTTCAAATGAAAGTCTAAGCAGAAAATCAAGCAGGTGTTGGTCAACCGGTTCCAGTAACAAAATAGGCTCTTCATTCAGGTGAATTGTTAGGTCCAAAAAATCACCAACATGAAAACGCATTCTAGCACGTGGATGTAAGAAGCTTTGTCCAAGTACCCATTCGAGGAACAAAACCTTGGCCCACCATTTGCTTCAAGACAAGATGTGCATCATCTAAGCAGTTAATACTACAGAGGCCATCAATTAGTGACTTGTATGATGAGAAACTAGGCCTCAGACTTTCTGCACTCATCATGCAAACTAGGTCCTTCGCCTCTACGAAATTTCTTGAGTTCACAAGGCCATCGAGAAGTACCTGATAAGTCCCTGAATTAGGATAACAGCCTTCAGACGCCATTGACTTAAACAGATCAAATGCCATGGTCATCCTTCCTTCTCTGCAGAGACCGGAAATCAATATATTGTACACAACTGTATCTGCAGCAATATCCTCCTTCCGCATTCTCTCATACAGCTCAAATGCTTTATCTACCTGAGAGTACTGGCAAAGGAAATGCATCAACGTTGAGTAGGTTACCACATTAGGCAGACACCCTTGCTTCGGCATCTCATGCAACAGTGAAATTGCCTCATAAATTTTACCAAATTGGCACAAACCCTTGATAAGAATATTAAAGCAGCAGGTGTCCAATGTCACACCCAGCCTGGGCGCGCTTGAGTATACCTCATGAACGACCTCGTATTGCCGCTTACACACAAGCATGTGGAGAACATAGTTAAATGTCTTTGTAGAAGGCCAACAATTATACCCAGGCATCGCAAGGAGCGTCTCGATGGCTTTCTCAGGGTGGTTCGCCACAATGCCGTACATCTTGATCAGCCTGTAGAAGAACTCATCGGAAAACCTGAACTTTTCGATCCTTGCCCTGGCCAGCAACTCCTCTACATCACCGAACCTCCTGGCACAGGCTAGCCTATCAATCATCAAGCTGTAGAGGGCCTCATTGGGCTTGTAATCTCTTCGGGTACAGGCTCTCTTGAACGCACCGGTTATGAGGCTAAGATCCCTGATATTTGCAAAGATCTTGATGACTTCGTTCGGGGCGAGCCAGTCCTTGTGGTCCAATCTGCCCATCCAGTAGCTGTCATCACACACTGTGGAGCGCAATCGCAAGAAAGGAGGAACCGGACGACGAGCTAAGGCTCTCGACATGCTGCTGCGAGGAGGTAGGAATCAGATGAAGCGGAGCCACTCAAGATACAAGAACTGGGAGGCGAAAACGAAGACAAGAATCTACGAGACCAGATACACGGGAGCGTGTGTCGGAGAGGCCAGGAGGGTGGGTGCATAAGGCGTACCTTGCCATGAGGCCAGCTCGGCTGGGTGGTCCGATGAGGCCAGCCGCAACAAGGGAAGGAGAGGGTAAAGCGGAGGCGCCGCTCCGGCTCCAGCGGCGATGTGCCCGGACAGGACCAGGATGGTGGGCTTTGGGCTCTTCCTTAGGAAAGCCCAACTCTTGTGGTTGTATTTTATATTCCTATATCTTAATTACATTGCTGTTTCCCAGATGACCGCGTGGCCTAATGGATAAGGCGCTCGCCTCCGGAGCGGGAGATTGTGGGTTCGAGTCCCATCGTGGTCGTTGGATATCTTTTAGCTTCATCTCGCTCTTGAATTTTTTTCTTCCTTAGAGCATCTCCAATAGCTACCAAAACTTATTTTTAAAATTATTTTTTTAGAAACAAATGAACAAATTGCCGCTCTAATAATTACCCTATCGGAATCTTAATCTCTCTGCACGCCCAAAAACTCTGGCCGAAGTGGTCAGATATTGGACGCTCGTGTGCTTTCCCAATCACTATTTTTAGAGGGAAAATGGGGACTATTGGAGAATAGCCTTTTTTAAGGTCCAAAAACTTTAGAAAACTCCAAATCCAAAGTTATTGGGAGTCAAATTATAGAAAACTATTGAAGATGCTCTTAGAAGAGACAATATCACTATTGTTTCATTTTGAAAAATATCTTTAAAATCATATAAATATATAAAAAAATGTTTCTATTATATTATAAAAGTACTTATAAATGGTGTTTCTCTCGTAGTGGTCAGAGGATGCATGTTTTTGTTAACTTTTTAAGGAAAAACAATAGGGAAGGATCTAGCTGCCAGCGGCGAATGACGGCATTTCGGTCGTAAGACCGCACGTCTATCCTAAGGGCTTGTTTGTTTTAGCTGGGGATTATAGAAAGCAGTTTTTAAAATCTGAAAGATCAAAAACAGAAAACTTTTAATATAGATTGTAACAAACTAGAGGTCAGATTGTGGCAATCCCATAATCCACTCTGGAGGAGCTTTCCCTAGCTTTTTTTTGCAAAAGACCACAATACCATCCAACCTCAGTCGAAATTACCCACCATTGCCCCTCTCATTGTTCACGCTCGAGCCCCCTAGTTTTGTTCACGCCCGAACTTACCCCAATATAATCTGAATTGCCAAACAACCATCAACTTTTCAACCTCCAGCTTTTACAATCCAGATTTTAAAAGCTGCCGACGAGCCTAGCAAGATGGTGTATATGCAAGTGCATTTGTGATCGATCCAGCCACTAGTCGTCGTATACCTTGTACGTTCTTTAAAAAAAGTTGAAGAGGTGTTTTTGTATTTTTTTTTAAAAAATAATTATATAAATATTAAAGCATAAATGAAAGATATTTGGTTTAAAAGTTATACAATTTATATTAAAAAAACTATATAGAAATACTCCTCGAAAAATTGTCATATGTACCTACTACTAATTTGCTTGTACTGGCCAAGGCTCTATTGCGTGAAGCCTACGTACGTGTAGGCTACACGGTGTACATACTAGTGTGTTTTTGTTTGTGTTGATTGAGGAGCACTAGCTTGATCGTGTTGAATAATTTGTGGTGAAATTGCATCGCTACTATCTATGCTGATGGCCGGGATTGCAAAACCGACCATCATCCAGTGAGAATCGGGAAAATCAAGGTTATCGAGACGGTTCGGTTTATCGACAAATCAGTAAAATTTAAATTTAAATTCGAAAAAATTTGAAAAAATAGAAAAGTTTATTCTAAAACTTCGTAAAACTATTATTAATTGGATTTTAACAGTTGGAATGAAAATTTGTTAAAAAAACCGAATTTATTAGATGATTTTGTGCAAAAACCAAATGTAAATAATTGAAATACCAAAAAAAAACAAAAATAGTGCCAGTTGCTGCCCACAGGGCACAGGCCTAATAGCCCGGCTGGCTCACAATCATTTTTCTTTGGATATAACACGTTCGGGTTGTTCCAACGTGTTATATCCAAAGAATTTATTACGATGTACTCTTTTCCCTCCACGCTCTCATCCACGTCGTGCAGGTTGCACTCAGATTTGGTCGCCGCCGAGCATGAAATCGCTGAAGAACCTCAATAATCGAGCAATAAGGTGCAATAATTGAGCGATACGCAAGAAAAATCGAAGGGTTCGGCTGCTTTTGTGGGCGTGAGCGATTTGTGAGTTAACACAAGCGATTTTCGATCCAAGGCGAGAGATTTTCAAGAAAAGTCGAGGGATTTCGGTGATTTTCTTCAGGCAAGTAGGTTCTGTCTATGTATGGTTTGCTAATTCAGTTGTGTCTATGTATGGGTTGCTAGTTCTCACTCTCAGCTAGTAGTTTAGCAGTTCTGATATATTCTTTACCTTTATTGTTGGTGGTAAGTATAGCTATACTAGGAAGACTAGGTGGTATAATTATGAATAGTGAACAAAACTAATTACTCTCGTTGTCACATAAATTTTGTTGATCACCTAACGCGTATGCTAAAGCACTCCTAATCCTAACTTTGATCATCAAATGTGTGCTGAAGCTAAATCATTATTTATGTGCACTAGTGCAAGTACCTTGTAGACATGCTTTAGTTACAAAAGAAGATAGGGTATTTTGCTATAAATTATATTTCTCATATAGTAGGTGTTTGCTTATGTGTGTTCGTATTAAATTGTTCTTAACTTTAGAGTTGCTAATTTAGCTAAAAAAATTTAGACTTTCAAATAATATAATTTGAACCGTTCATATTAAATTATTCTTAACATTAGAGTTGCTAATGTAGCCATTTTTCATTACTATGCTCAAAACATACTCTATCCTAAGTCATAACACATGTTGTTTTGAATTAGCAGATGACAAACCAGGTGTGGGAGCACAGGGACAAGATGGGTGCTAGATTTCGATTCAAGTATTATCACTAAGAGAAGAAAGGAGGAAGTGCAACATGACTGAAGCACCACTTGGCAGGTCACGGTACTCATGTCCTCCATTGCAGTCAAGTTTCTAAGGAGGTTCGTGAGTACTTTCAGCGCGACCGAGATAGGACAAAGGATGAGAGGAATGGACATAGGGAGGAGAAGCATGATGCAATGATAACCCCTTACTTGATGCAATGCTTACATTGTGCAACAATGAAAATCCAATTCGACAGTGGATGAAGAAAGAGAGGTCCAATGCTGGCCCCTTACTTTGATGAAGACGACACTGAGAGTGACACCCATCTCTCATCACACCTTGTGACAGACCCCGTTGACCCTATTGTGTTGCCCTATTGTGTTGCAAAAGAATATTGGGATGGCAAACAACCCGAATGAGCATACAAGATAGTGGATACCGGTCACACAGGAAAGAAGAAGTGCCAAACAATGGCGATGAGAGAGTAAGCAAAAATGAGACTCCCTCGAAAGACAATGGGAAGCTTTCCTCAAAGGAGGCACATCATGAAGGGAGTGATGACTCGATTGATAGCACTCCCAGGGATGGTCGGAGCACACCGTACCAAGAGTCCAATGATAATAGCTCCAAAACGGAAAGCCATGGCGGTGTCCGGTGACGGTGCCCCAGAACAACAGCGTCTCATGGAATTTATAGAGGAGTCCCAATACACTCATGCCGCACAGGACAAAGACCATGGCGCTCCACAGTCGCAAAGGATGACTACTTTAGGAAAGGGGACGGAGCATTGAGGTAGCCATGATGCACCGCAGGATAACTCTAGCTCGTATAGTATCGCTGAGATGCAAAGGAGTTATGGCTCAAATGGACAATACGACTACACCATCCCAAATGCTCATGCACAACTTCTCATCCAATAGGTCTATGAGTGGCAAGACCTCAAATTTATACCATGTTGTACCAACAGTGGGAAATGACTAGCCCATGAACAGGGCAAAGCTGGCATAAATACAAGGTGGAGTTTCTAGCTACACGAGGATTAGTGATGATGTCCATTGAGGAGTGCAACATGGCCAACTAAGTGTACATTCAATAATACTACCCGTAATCTCGAAGGTAATGTTTCATTTCATTGCAACTCGATTTTTTACGAACATAATATTCATGTAGGTCCAACATGGCATATGTGTGATAATGGAATGATGACAAAGCTATGTCAAGTGTGAACATTCATTTTCGATGAGAAATATTATTTTCAAATGTCATATGCCATGATATTGAAATTAATGTTATTGAATTGTGGATTTGTTGGATTGAGTTGTGAAGGGTATTGAAATGAAATGTTATTTGTTGATATATCATTGCTAAATGCTTACTTTACAACATGAGATTGTCTAAAATATAACAAAGGTTATGGCGAAAATTTCCACATTTTTAATAGTTATGCTATTATTGCAAAAATATGTATTTCACAACTCCAAGCTGTTGTAAAATGTAGGAAATGTCACGCCGGAATTGTATCGTATTTTTTTAATAATTTTTAATACATTTCTAACATTTTTCTTAATTTTTGGGAATTTATCGATTTTACAATTTTTACAATTTTCTGCAAAAAATTTTTTCTATTTTTCTTTATTTCTGATTCTATCCCCAATTTTTCGTTAAAACCGCTTGATAAACCGTAAAAACCGGTCAATTTTCAACCTTAGTGACCAGCCTTTAAATTTTTTCGGCACGGTTTAACCGCTAAATTTGATTTTACAAACCGTTCGATTTTGAACGATTTTTACGGTAAATCAGTACTTTGGGTATTCCATTTTGAACCCTACATCCACATTGTTAACCCTGCTGTGGGCGCCCCCGCCGCTGCGCGCTAAGCACCGCGCAGCAGGCAGCAGCCGCGTCAAGACATCGGGCACCTCGCGGCGGGGGGCAACCGCGCTAGCCATACACAAGTACACGCCGCTGCGCGGCGCGGATGGAAGCGGAGAACGCCGCGGCGATAGCGACGACCGCGGGCGCTCATTCCCCCAGGCGCGCGGTCGGTTGACTAGCTGCCTGCGATGCGCTCGCGCGTCCCGGCCGGCCATCCGCGTCCGGGCGCTTCGTCCTCGGCCCCGGCGGTGAGGGTTTCTGCTTCCTCGTGGCACCAGGCGCACATCCCCCGAGGGGCCAACCGAAGACGAGCTCGCCGTCGCATGTAGCATGCCGGAGTACACCGCGAGCACCCGCGTCATACCATGCTGCTGCTGACCTTTTCTTGTTAGAGAGGACGTCAAGCAGGGGTCCAAATTTCGGCGAGATCCCGGCGAAATCTCGGATTTCGGACCCCTCCGAGATTCAAAATCCCGGAAAATTCAAAAAATTTAAAAAAAATCAAATCTCGGATTTCTCGGCGAGATCTCGGCAATTTCGGGCGAAATCTCGGCAATCTCGGGCGAGATTTGGTATATTTTTGTCGGATTTTGATTTTTGTGCATTCTATTTGCTTGGGTTTAGGATCAAGATCATCCACAAAAAATTTCAAAAAATTTTAACATGTTTTTAACCATTTTTTGGTCGGTTCAATACGTCGGTTAGGACTTTCCGAATTTTTTAAAATTTTTCAAGATTGATTATCTTCTGAAAATTTTATGGGAATATTATTGATGTATTAGGACCATTCACAAAAATTTTCAAAAATTTCTAAAGTGGTTTGAACTTTTAATACATAGGAACTTTTCTAGTGTGCATTGAAACAACATAGAGAAATGATATCTGATACTGACATTGATAGTTGGAATCAATGTGTATGCCTATGAGAGAGAAGTGGAGTGGAAACAAGTGGTACAAAACCCACTTCAAAATTATTGAATGACATATATTGAAAAACAAAATTTAAAACCTAAGATAACATGTATTTATAAATGGAGTACAAGATTAACTCACCTATGTATATATGGGCGGGATTCACATATACATGATCGGTGCTCATATTTATGGCATTGATCTTTTCTTATTAGTCAAAATTCAAAAGCACAGGTGGTTTCAAAGAAAGAACCTCCTCACAATCAGGTGGTTTCAAAGAAAGAATCTCCCTTAATACATAGGAACATATATAAAACTTTTAAAATGACTTGAAGTTCATTTGTTACATTTGAAAAATCAAAACTGATTTTATATACGGTTTTTATCACGACTTTACCACTGTTAGATTTTTAAAAAATTCCTCATGATTGATCATCATCTCAAATTTTTATGGAAACATTAGTGATGTGTTAGGACTATCCAAAAAAAATTTCAAATTTTTTTGACGTGTTTTGAACCATTTTTCAGCCAGTTCAATTTGGCCGAGATTTCGGTGATTTCGGCCGAGATCTCGGATTTCCCGGTAGAAAAAAAACCGGATTTGAAATTTGGTTTTTGCAATTCGTCCGGATTTTGTCCGAAATTTCCGAATCTCGCCGAAATTTTGGATTTCGGGAACCTCCGAGATTTGACTCAAAACGAGATTTAAAACCTTGACGTCAAGAGCTTGTTTCATTAATGTTGCATGCCAATATACCATGCTGCCGGCTGGGCAGTGGTATCACCTAGCGATCGCTGTGAACCGATCCTGTAACACTATATAAAAAGCAATTTATATGCAGTCCATTGGAGTTCCATAGAAAATGAGAGGACAAGGGCTATTTTATTCGCTTGAATGGCCTAGTAGGACAGACGCAGCACCATGCGGACGAATTCTGAATTAACATCACAAGTTTCTACAAGAAGCAGCGTTCCTGGATTGAAGTAGAATAGCAGATACAACGCTTGATCGACAGCAGCCAAAATTGCAGCAGCCAGCAGATACATTATGCCAAATGCCAATGTCGCAAGATAAACAAACCCTGAGAATAGTTGTACATTTCATATTTTTTTTTTTATGATATCATCGCCAAGGATTCCAAGCTTTCAGCTTTGTTGTTGAAACTACTGCAGACTCCCATTGTAAGTAGCAAACAAGAAGCTGTAGCATGCATGCCGCTCCGTTTGTTCCCTCTGATCGTTGCAAGTTACAAGGAACAGTTGCAGACGCTCGTTAAAAAATTGTAATGCTATGACCTTGACAAAACACCTTTTGAGCTGCCGGCTGCGAGAGAGTCAAGCAAATGTACCATCAGGGATGTCAATGTTTGAATATCAGCACTGAGTTAGAGATAAACCAGATGTTTATTCAAGTTGCATTCCCAATTCTTGTGCCCAGCTGACAATGGGAATGTATGATGCCAGTCAACACTATCAAACTATTTCTTCACAAAAGTGTATGGCTGGAAATAGTATTCCAAGCATACATCACCTAATGATCATGCACTATAGAGAGTTTCCTGAACAATATTTGCAATAGGAGAAGACGAACTTTGGGACAGTGCCACGTCGGCGCAAATCATACTATGTTGCTTGTCGAAGGGCCCTAGCAAATGCTTTGAAAGATGCCTCGATAATATAGCGCGAATTTTTTCCAGAAAGCTTCAAAAGAAAGAGGGATCAGGTGATGAGGGGCAGGGATATGCCAATTAGCTTAACTAACTGAAAAAAAAAATCAACTATGCCATTTCCAACTCCCATGTTCAACCTAGGATAAATACTGATTGAACGCTTTGGAAGAGAATTTGATTTGAATCCAAACCAATATGTACTTGGTGGATGTGAAGAGTCATCCCAGATGTATTCACAGGAGATTGAACGAAGTGCTCAACTAGCTGTCACCAAAATAAATAAATGAGTATATGCCTAAGTTAATAGCAGGAGTATACAGGATAGAAAGGATTGCATGGCACTGATGACGACGAAAATGACTATCACGTATTTTTAAACTATTCATAAAAAGGTATAGTGTGAAGTGAGGAAGTGTCGAACTTAACAAAGGAATACCAATGAATGTAAGGTAGAATTCGAAATGAATGTGTCAGATGTAACAATCAAGGTTCAAGGATATGCCTTTTCAAGTTTGCGCATAAAGAAAAAATAAACCACAAGCTCAGACAATTGATAACAGGTCAAAAATTTCACACACTACCTGTGTATCGTATGTGCCAGCTCGTTCAGTAGGAATAATTAAGCCGAAGCTCAAATGAGGACGCCAGATAGATCCTGGATACAGGGGAGCAAGAATGACCGATAAAGATATAAGCTCAATGAAATTTGTTTTAGCCTACCAGATGAGATAGTAGAAGTTTGCATATTCGAATGACAGTAAGTCAAAAAATTGGTAACATCACAGTTGTCCAACAAAAATAGGTAAGTTAACATGAACCGATAATGCAAATGAAGATATGATAGGAGTAAGATAACTGCAATCACCTTGGTTTTATTCAACTCATTATGTATGATATATGAGTGAATATGTAAGGACCCTAAAATTTCAATTAAGCAAATCAAGTCATTAAGCAACTAATGAGGAGCATGCTATGCAATCAAGTTAGAGAACCCAATGTTATGCATAGATTTATAGAATGACCAGTGTGTCCATGTGTAGCCAGTAAAAGGGTGACGGTAGAATGGTAATTGGGGTGTAGTGAAAGGGATAAGATCATGAGCACAGTACGAATCACTTCACTCTTCTCATTTCACCACAACTGAGCGCCAGCAGCCAGCTTCTTCCTTTGCCATTCCCCAAACTGAGAAGAAAAAGAGAGGAGCAACAGAGAGTTCAGCCGAGGCTTCGGCCGAAAGAAAGAAAACGAAAGAAAAGAGAGAGGAAAAAAAAGAAAAAGGAGAAGGAAGAAAAAGAAAAGAGGAGAAAAGGATTAGAAAATTGGGTTGTTGGTCGCGATCTGTGATTCGTTTAGTTAATCTTTTAATTGGGCGATTAAGAAGCACCAAAACGATATTAAACAGCTCAAAATAAGAGTTAAT
The DNA here is from genome assembly GCA_036346355.1 of Rhipidocladum racemiflorum. Classification (NCBI taxonomy): domain Eukaryota; kingdom Viridiplantae; phylum Streptophyta; class Magnoliopsida; order Poales; family Poaceae; genus Rhipidocladum; species Rhipidocladum racemiflorum. The sequence goes on from CM070575.1 coordinate 6,603,658, forward strand.
GCCCTTCTTAAATTAATTTTTGCTATTATTAAAAATGGTTGGACGCCATTATTCATGTTCAAAATTAATTATCATAAAATTAATACTTTAATAATTTTCAGGATAAGAACTGAATCAACCAACCCCAGTTTTCGAGCAAGGAGCGTGAGAGCCGAAGGCGACTAGGAGCGCAGAGGTTGGGGCGACCGGCGACCGAGGTGGCCGAAGGCAGGATGTCCACCGGAAGGAGGCGATCAGCGGCCGGAGGTTGGCAGCGGACGACGCGTCGCACAAGCGCCACTGCGTGGAGGGCCGAGGTCGCGTCGGTAGTGGCCTGGCAAACGGCGGAAGCCAAGATGAGCCGGAGCAACGGAGGCGATGTGCAGAAGGAGCCGTCGTCATAGAGTTCCAGATGCACGCTGATGTGCCGCCCCCGGGAGTTGCTCCCTTCATGGGGCAGCAACAACAAAAGACGATCTTGAACCTAGGGTTTGAACCTTCGCTCTGATAGCATGTTATGAATAGCACTTGTTGTATTCAATATGAGGCCAATGACCAGAATATATAGATTACATGATGGTATAAAGGGAAAGCATATATAAGGTAATACCTAAACAAGAAAGACTTATATAAGGAAAACATATATATATAGAGTTTATATAAGACAATATTTATATCCTTAACAACGAGAACCACACAATTAAATAACTAGGGACTGATAGGAGACCTAAGCAAAAATAGATCTCCCTTGCTATATGGCACTAGTTATATACTAATTCTTCCCTTGTCAATTAATAAGTGCTAAATTTAATCTTAAGTATTTTGCTAATCTGACCACCAATACTAATTAGAACCACCTTTTTGCAGGATGTCGTGCTCGGGATTACTGCTTCCCAGGTTCAGGGTCAGCATGTGGTACTGCTAGGGCAAATTGTTGTGGAGTTAGGAGGAGGCAGGATAGAGTATTTTCAGGAGTCATACAAGGACTTAGCTACTCCCAAGGTTGGGGTAATTGTTTCGGGATTAGCGGTACCGCCCAACTACTATGAGTTCACGACACCTTGGCATTACGCCGAGTACTTCCTACCTCTTCAGGATGCTACTAAGAAGGCAGTGATGGCACTTAGAGTCCAATTTATGAGGTACTTGCAGAGCGTTTCTTTTAGTCACTTTCCTATTTTTACAAACAGGGCCCACCACCTTCTTCGCATAGTACTGGTGAGGCCTCGGGACTCTCAACCTGAGGAGTCACCAGTCATTATATGATGGCAGCTGATGCCATGTATTGTGAGGAGATGAATTGAGGTGGCAGAAGTAGCCAAAGTAGAGCCACGTATTGGCATCAGCATTATCAGGCGGTTGATGCAGATCGTGAGTTTCTAGAGGCCGCTCTTTTCAATATGGAGCCCCCATTCACTGGCCACTTCACTACACCAGCCACTACTGCTACCACCACCTCCCCAGTGCCACCTTCTACCACCAATCCACCACCTACCACCTTAGTTGCACCCACCCACCAGTATGCTCTCCCCAGAGAAGGGTATTCTAGCAGTAGCATCCTCCACTTATACTTCTCTTTCATAGACTCTTTAGACCCTCTGCCACTTACCCCTTGCCACCACATAGGCGGTATCTCCACCAGACCACTCACATGAGTGTGCATCCCGGTCCCGGTGCAGAGGCAGCTTATGTGACCACTTTCCTAGGACAGCTAGACCCAGGTATGGGTGCAGGAGTCCAGGTTCAGGGGGAGGAGGATCAAGAAGAGGTTGTTGCTGAGGATTAGAGTGGTAGTGGGAGTCAGCTTTATTTATGTATCTGTGTTGTAATATGTAACTGTAGTAAGACTCTGTATGAGATGTTGTACTATTGCTACTTGTAAGAACTAAGTATTGTACTTGCTCTTCTAGCAGCTGAACTTCTGTTATGTTAGTAATGCTTGCATATGCATGGTAATCAGTTAGTTGGATTGCATCCCTTTATGATATTCATATTTTAATTATGACATGCTGCACCTTTTACATATCAGTATCCTATGAATTGTACCTTTCTCTTATAGAACCTGCATGTAGTGTAGAAATAAAACATTGCCATGTGAAATATTAAAATGAGGCCAGATGGATTGTAGAAATAGTCATGTAATAAGAACTGATGGTTCATTTTCGCACTTTAATTAGTACAATGCAGCCTTGATCAGTATAAATTAAATCTGAGTGTATGCTAAGATCTATAGAGAACTCTAACTCTCTGTTAGGTGGCATACCTGGCAGCTCTTTAGGGAGGGAACACATAAGGAAAATCCTGAACTACGGGAATGAGAGGCAATCCTTGTGAGGGCAAATGGTTGAGCTCGACTTCTGATTGATACTGTTCAGTCCTATGTCCCCGATACAGGATATGGTTCCTGCTAGATGTCCTTATAGATGCAGTTTTCAACTTGCAATCTATATTGACCCCATTTGTGGCTAGCCAATCCATCCCCAAGATTACATCTAAGTTGGATAAACTGATAACGTGTAGATTGGAAAAGAATGGACAATGGAGTGTTTTGTATCTTTATCATCTAACTTTTCCTAATAGAGGTGTTGACAGAGGCACACATTCCAATTTATTCTTACTTACAAACTCTTTAGAAATAAATGAATGTGTTGCACCAAGGTCAAATAAGATAGTACCAACAGATGGGGGAATAGGAAGCATACCTATTACCACATCTGTGGCTCCCTCCGCCTGTTCCACAGAGATGTTATTCAGGTGGGCTGAGCTTTGACAAATGAAAAAAAAGGCATACTTGCGCAGCATGAGTTAGAACCTTCTACTGTCCAGCACAAGATATACATCGAATAGAATAGCAGAACCATTCAAAGTGCATCAAACTGTACAAAAGATACTATTTCAAATAAATACTTGGCTTTTTGCTACATGCATTTAGGCAAGCTGATGAACTTCTGATCGCACTTTACTGTAATTTCACTTACATATTGATTTGAGATTTAAGGGCTTGTCACCTACTGTGGTCATTTTTGTCATCGATGTGGAACAACCAAAGCCAAACATGTCAACGATTAGTACATTAGTTAATAAAAGGAAGAGAGGTAATGATCTTTCCATGGATCACATCATACTAGGAAAACAAAAACCAAATAGCATTCCCCACCCTAATTACTCAATGTACAGTTCTTAGAGAATGACCACATGCAACATGTGGAACTCGAAAAGGGACAGATTTTTCCTCAGCGGGACGGCTCCAGACTTTAATGCCACAACACGTCACTTTCTCCCAATAATAATAGATTTATAACTAGTGGCGCTCTTAAACATCAAAAGTTAGGCAGCCTACATGAAGGCTTTACGCCTTTACCCATCAGAAATTCAAAATGCTACTTATCTCTGTTAGGTGTGCTTTTCGTTCATACTGTGGATTCGAGGTAAGATGTCTTTCTGTTTATTTACAAGGTTTTGTTTCCCCCTTTTTAACAAAGACGTTACATTTCTTCTTCCATGGATGCAATATATATCACATTAGTGCTTGCCCTAAAAAAAAAACAAAATCACATTCTTGCTCCGAACAAACCGCTAGGTCAAAAACTAAACATAGCTATGCTACCACACGCATATGCTGTCCATACAGAAACTCCTCAATCCACAGTTGCCGATACAGGTAAACGATACTCACATCAAGCATGTGATCCGAGAAGGGTATCCCTGTGCTGCAGTCGGCAACACCAGTGCCATCCAGGTTGATCTTCACATGCACATTTGTCTCCTTGGTCACCCTATTGACCTCTCCAAACCTAGACGATACTGAAAATTTCAAACAGTCAGAGAGAAAAATATCAACTTACAATAAAGAGAATAGAACTCGTAGATATAGGGCTAGAGAAGCTGAACAAGGGTGGAGCTGTTGAGCATAAATGACCTGTGGAGTCTTCGTGAGCGGCAGGAGAGCCGTTCCCGCCGACGCCGGCGGCAGCCATAACAAGCGACCTCGGGCGAAGCAAGAAACCGCAAGGCCGAGCGGGGAAGGCGACCCCAATCCTGGACCTCACAAAGGATTTTGGAACTGGAGAGGCCGGCGCGGAGTATAGGCGGCAGGGGTAGGGGGAGACGAACGGCATGGTGGTCATCAGCAACAGCTCGGCGCCGGCGGGCGGTGGCTGCAACGGTGCGTCATGCGTGCGAGTGGACGGCGGAGTGGGGACCCTTGGTTGCGTATAGTCAGATGGTTACTTCCTTACCTGGGCCGGCCATCTTAGGATGGGCCGGATGAACTAAGGCCCATCCAAACTAGACGTACAGGTTTTCTTAAGTCCTGTTGTTTGATAGAGCTTTAGATTCTAACTCCACATCAGATCTAAAATTTATAGATTAAAATAAAGTGAATTAGATTTATATTGTTATTCCAAAATATAAACAAGATGACTCATCTAAACACTCTTAATATATCCACATATTTAGTGGAGCTAGAGCTCTGTCAAACACCCCTTTAGTCTCGTTGAAATGTGTTAATACTAACAAGGTTTCGTGAACTGATCACCGAAATAGCACTATAGACTTTTTATTTTAAACCTGTCTTATGCGATAAAAATTATAAAAGTAGCTTCCTCATTAAATACGGAAGAGCCGGCGGGGAGGTGTCCACTTCCACGGTATGGTACCGTAGAAGGTAGGTGATACCCGTGGCTATGGCCCGGACCGAGGCACCGCATGACGACAATTAAAGAGTCATATTTAGTTTTGAGCCTATACTTTTATAAAGAAAAAGACTACAAAGAAAAATAAGTCTCATTATTTAGTTACGGCTTCAACCAATTAGGCTCACAATCAGTCACATAGTTACATCTCCGACCAGTTTGCTGACGTGTACTATATTGGCTTACATTGGTCGGCTTCGATCAATTATTTGACCATTTTGACCAAACAAGACTGGTCGGGATAGGGCAATTACTCCCGCATAGGAATAACGTGCGAACAATTTTTCTTGACAGCTAAAATAACTGATCGGGAGTTATTTTCTATTAAGAGACGCCTCCAGGGTTTCAAATTTCAACGAAATTCGAATGAATTTTGTGAAATTCGACCTTACCGGTCGGAAACGAAATTGGTTTTCGTTCGGTTTTTCGTCCAAATTCAAATTCAAATTTAAAATTTTTGAAAAATTTGACAAAATTTATAATTTTTTTCCTATAATTAGTATTAATATCCTTATGACCTTTGGTGTAAATATTTTTTGAAAAAAAAAAGAAATTAGAGACGTTTTTGAGCCATTCAAAATGTAGATAATAGAAAAGGCAAAAAAAGAAATTAGAAGTTTTTTTAGTAGCAATATTTGTTCAAGTATATCAGTAGAGATATTTATTTCAACATATTTTAGTAACAATATTTATTCAATTATATTTAATAAAAATATTTGTTCAAGTATATCAAGTAACTTACTTCTAATTGTATGCGTGCATGAATTACCAAAACTTCTCACTTCATTATTATTTTCTTACATTTTAAATTTATGTTGAATTTTATCCTTACCCATCTATTATTATTTGACATGTCTATTAATAACATGGTATGGCTATATTAGTAAGTGATCCAATTATATTGATTGATTTCCTTACAGATGGCCGATCTTTAAATGATATTAGTAAGTGATCCAATTATATGAATAGTATTGATATGTGAATGGTATTTGTATGTGATTATGTGAATGCCTATTTTTGCATTTGTATTGATATGTAGCAATATTTGTTCAATTATATTCAGTAGAAATATTTGTTGAAGTATATTTGGTAGCAATATTTGTTCAATTATATTTAGTAGCAATATTTGTTAAGTATGTCAAGTAGCAATATTTCTTCAATTATGTTAAGTAGCAATATTTGTTGAAGTATATAGCAATATTTGTTGAAGTATATTTAGTAGCAATATTTAATCAATTATATTTAGTAGAAATATTTGATTATATTTAGAAGAAATATTTGTTGAAGTATATTTTAATATGTTAATGTTATCCAATATTGAAAATCTTACTTGTATTGATATGTGACAACTTTCAAAATATAGCAAAAGTATGGAATATTTTAATATATTAATGTTATCCAATATTGAAAAACTTATTTGTATTGCTATGGTATATTTAATATGTTAATGTTATCTTGCTTTGGTATATTTTAATATTTTAATTATGTGAATGCCTATTTTTGCACTTGTATTGATATGTGACAAGTTTTAATTATGTGAATTGCCTTTTACAACATTTTTTTTTACAAATTTTACAACATTTTTTTTTGCAATTTTTCTCATTTTTTCTTAATTTTTTAACCTATTGTCGAAATTCGATGATTTTCGAGCGAATTTCAATGCTTTTCAACCGAAATTTGAGTTTTTTGAGCGAATTTTGATGCTATGTTTGACCAAGTTTCAAATTTATTTGACTTTCGAAATTTCTCGAATTTCGCTCGAAATTTCGTGAATTTCGCTACCGGCGACTGAGCGAAAAAGAAGTTCAAAACGAAATAGTTAACCCTAGACGCCTCTTAACTAAAAGACACATCCTGACGAAAAGACACCTTTTGACAGGAAGATATCTTTCTGAAGGAACAATTATCACCCCTTCGCTCTGTATAAAGAGAGAAGCATGCGCACCATTAAGGGGGTGTGGGTGATTCTAATTCTAATTTTGAATCTGTAATACGCAAACAATTCACAATCTTATACTTGTCAAGCCACTTGGCTAATAAGAAAGCAATTCTCTTTCTACCTTTTGAAATCTTTGAACTTAGAAGCTCGCAACCAGTTCTTGTTTTCATAAGCTGAGTGTTGAGACCCGTGGTTTTGAGCATCGACATCTCACACCTACCGCAGCAGGGAGCACTGCTAGCTACTCTTTGATTTGTGCTGACAGAGATGGGGTATGTATACATACTAGCTGCTCTTTGATTTGTTCCACCATACTCTAATTTGTGATGACTAACCCAATTATTTTGCTGATAAAATAGAGGTATACAACATATTATTTTAAAACTAATCATTTTGTTTGCATCAACGGTTGTGAGATCCAATATAATTTATCGTCGTGACTTCATCTCTACTATTCTAAAGCAGCACTTGGTTGCCGCTTAATTGCCTTGCTTAATTGCTCTACTTAATTGCCTTGCTTAATTGCCCTACGCAAGAAACGAAACGTTGCTTTAATTAGCCAGCTTTCGCAAGAAACGAAGCGTTAAAGATAGATGTTTGATTTTGTGAAATATTTTTTTTTATTTTTTAATCTTTATTTTTCGTTATCAATTTTGTTTTTCGTAGCAACGCACGGGCATGTAACTAGTATATCTTATTTTGTTTTCATATCGTTATGTTGACACTCAGCCTCTCTAGGTAAACAAGGCTGCGAGTTGCAATAAACTAGTGTATAGACTGGTCTGTGGCCGCTTTTCCGACACACGCCGGCGGCGAAGCGACGGGCTGCTGCCCTCACCGTGTTTCGCACTTGTCTCTCCTACCGCTATTGCCAGTCACTGCTAAGACTCTCCACCCAGGTAGGTGACACGTATCATCTGTTCGGTCTTACGCACATACATAGAAAGTCAACTTTGCAATTTCGGATGTATGGAAGCTATTTCTGCGATAAAAGCTGATGAAGAGGTACAAAATTTCTGGTTTTGTAGAATCTGTACTGTTTCCTACAAAGTTCCTACGTACAGAACATATCTTTATTGTAAGGCCTTGTTTGTTTCAGCTAGGGATTGTAGAAAGCTGCTTTTAAAAGCTGGAAGGTCAACAAACAGGAAGCTTTCAATCTGGATTGTAATAATCTGGAGGCCAGATTATAACAATCCCACAATCCACTCTGGAGGAGCTTTTCTCAGCTTTTTTTTGCAAAAGACCACAATACCCATCCAACTTCAGTGAAAATTACCCACCATTGCCTCCCATTATTCACACAGACTTTTCAACCTATAATTGAGGGTGCAGACTTTTTGCGAAATAGCAATCCAAACACACTATAATCTGGAATGCCAAACAGCCATCAGCTTTTCAACCTCCAGCTTTTAACAATCCAGCTTTTACCATCCAGATTTTAAAAGCTGCTTTCTACAATCCCAGCTGAAACAAACAGGGCCTAATTCTACCTGTTCGCATCATGTTCATGGTTCTACGTAACGTATGTATACCAGCAGAATAACCACGGCGCGCTGATAGATAGTTGCCCAGGAACAGCTACGTGCAACCATAGTTAGAGGAAGGAACGATTACGCACAGCAAATAACTCCCTAATCGCCTTTCTTAGCACACCAAATGCCCCAATAATGAGTAGCCAGTACTCCTGCGGCAGATGAGTAGCAGGTACTCGGTACTCCAGCTTAATTTTCCTATATATCCTTTTTCCGTCCGGGAGGGATATGGAGAAGAAGATTGAAGAGGATACAATCCCAGAATAGTTGATTTCTCTTGCTGCATATTTTAGTGATATGGTGGATGCCAAAAAATGATGTTGCTAGACGTTCTATGAGGTTTTTTTTTTGCTGTTTATCTTTTGCCTGTGTGTTGCACAAGTCTTGAGAGATTAAAACAGATTTTGTAATAACTTTGTTTGGTTTCTGGTGGATCTGGGGCATCGCTTAGGCGCCCTCTTGATCGAAAAAAAAGGAGGAGACGATAGAGAGGGCCATTCAAGGTGCATCTATTGGAGTAGTTGGGGGCAAATTAATTGACACACATCAGATAGAACCAGGGAGGGATCCGATTGAGGACAAGTGGATTTGGTGGAGGATTAGATCACCAGAGTTGATAAATGTGTGTGTGTTTTGTTCCTTTGCAGGGATGAGCTCTACCCTACCCCCCCCCCCCCCCTCCTCATTCAATCCCTAAAACGACCTCACCTCTTGTGCGTACAATTTCAACCGGGAACCACTCTGCATTCATGGAACCATTTATTGTGCAGGCTTGTTGCCGAAGGCTTTGTAGGGAGTTAATGACTTGCCTTCTCTTCTCTGCTTACACTAATCCTCTCCAAATCATCCATGCAACACAGTTCCTGGTGGGGAATTAGGAACTCCAGATTCTCAAACAAGGGGCTATTCCGGCATCATCAGCATGACACCCCTCGCCACAGGTGCATGCATGCATCGTCAGGTTTAATCGAGGGGTTGTGCAAACTTACAAGTTACAAACTTGTAGAGCTTGCTGTTGCAGCGCAGTGCGGTTCATGGCTTCTTCAAGTCAGGTGACGCGGACCCTGCCGTGACTGTTGAGGAGCTAGCAGAGATCAGAAATGCAGTCGTGGTCGTGAGCAGTGGCATATAGTTGTGAGAAAGCTACACCCACTGCATCGTACACAAATTGCTGTAACCCCTATTGAAGAGACTGTTTTAATTGGTTCGACTCGCCGAGCCATAACTGCGTCGCCGTCTTACAATGTGTAGCACAGTACAAAATTGACATTCTGAACAATGTTCATGAAGGATAGTAGTGCTTGCAGCTAGTCGTGAACAATAGTAGTGCATCCGGTTGTAAAATGGCCTGGCAAATCATGCACGTACTGGCCGCAGTACCTCCTTCTCTTTCAGTAGCGCTGTGGCAGTAGTACTGCTCTCTGTACACCCACAAGACTGCTGGTAATAATGCATTTTCGATGCTTGGATGCAAAGCGGACGTACGCTACGATTGTTGTCTGCATTGGTCCCGGATCCTTTCTTGCTTGTGGTCGATCGATGGAATGACGTTTTCTGTCGACGTTGTAACTGCTGTACCCTGACTTGGTATGAGGACAGTACTGCCATTCAGTTACTGACCCATGAGCAATCTGTGCAGAGAAGAAAGTCGTGCTTGTGTACTATTCGTTGATTGCCTAACCATGCCTGCAAATTATATATTGCTATTGTGCATGCGTAACATTGCAAATGGATAATCGGGAAGTCACTCGTGATCGGGTATTTTATTCAGTTTAGGGCTGAAGAGTCACCTTAGCATACGTAGGAGTTCTCTGGTCAATTTGTTAACCAAATCGGTATCTAACACCATGCTGCAACCCACATTTCACTCTCTCTCCAGCTTCCGTCATCCGGGTTAACTGCGGCCTGCGCTGCAGGGGTGTGTATCTAGCATTCTGGCTAGACGGTCAGACTACGCCTACACACGGGCGAAAGATATCGCGGATCTTGCGTAATTCCACGAAAGTGAGATGTGGTCGTGTAGGAGGAACTACTGCCGGGTTTGAAACTTTGAATGGTAGTGCTCGGTAGGTGACAATTTGTTCAGGCTATACGTAAGATTTCGATAAATCAGCCAACTGATTTTGGTTGACAAATCAATCAAAATTTTAGCCGAGTGTTGCGTACTAGTAATTCCGTAATTTAATTTAACACAGTGCGCACCGTGCCGAAACTTGAGATGAGGCGCCAAGGAGGACGGCACATGTAAGCATCAGAGGGCAGCTCCCACAGAGAATCCAGGATGAGCATTTAACTCACCATTAATGTGAGGATAACCAAAGGCCCTAACAATCCGTTCATTAATAAGTGCATTCCAAAGATCAAGAAGTTGATCCATTCAATGGGTAATTTAAATCTTGAGGGTGAAGACTTGGAAAAGCTAGTATTTTTTCCCACTAGAATTCGGTCGTTGCTGTTAATAAATGGGCTTTTTGGGGGGTCATTTAGGCCATGTTTGGATGGGCTAAAACTAATTGTTAGCTGGCTAATGGTTAGAGCTAATTGTTAGTCAGCTAATAATTAGTCCATCTAAAATTAGTCCAGGGCTGTTTGGATACATGACTAATGGTTTGGCTAATTTCTTTGAAAAGTCATGTCTGCCCCCTCATAATGGGTGAGAAAATGAGGATAAGGCCAGCGCGAGGGTATTTCAGACTTTTCTCAGCGTGTTACATGCTATTAGCCCAAATTAGCTCCTCCCCGCCAGCTAATGGACTAATTGTTAGCTAAGGGGTTGGCTAAAAATTAGCCCACCTATTAGTCTTCCTGTTTGGATAGACTAGAGCTAATTTTTAGTCAGCTAACAATTAGTCCAGGGATCCAAACATGACCTTAGTTAGAGCATCTCCAGCAAGGGTGGGTCTATATTTTAGATTTAGGGACTCCCTTTATTTTTTTGGGTCCTGTTTTCAGAGCATAAGTTCAGTAACAGCCCCTAAATCTCAGCCCATATTTTACTTTTTCTCCTATTTTAACATATCCGCTATGTATAATCTTCATTTGACACCACTAAAATTCAATCAAAAATATTTGTAATACATAAAACATAAGCATATTAACGTTTACAATTTAAAAACATGATATTTCAAATTTAAATTTAAAATTTTCAAAACATGATAAATAGATAAATAGAAACTCTGAACAATGAATTAAACTACGAAGCGCTGTGAATTGCCCACAAATGCTCAATAAGATCATCCCAAAGCCTCTCATGTATTTCTCTGTCTTCAATAATAGGGGATGTACTCGTGTCCCTGGGAATTGGGGCTGAGGAGGTAAATTTAGGGGTCTCCTAATTTTAGGGGCTTAAGTTAGGGTCAGGGGCGGAACTAGAGAAAATATTATCGGGGTTCACCACTTCATCATATATGTGATAACAACTTATTATTCTTGCTATTTGCTTATTATTTGCCTCCCGGTGTCACAAGATTTAGATCAAGGGGGTTCACATATACTATATATATAGACTAACGTACAATAATTTTTTTTATATATAGATTAATATACACAAATTTTTTTTAACCCGGTGTCTTGTGACACCGGGTATTACCATGTACTTTCGCCCCTGGTTGGGGTCCTGCTGGATCTGTTTTTTTTAATACACTACCTATTTTAAGGTTTAGAGGCTGGTTTAGGGGCTCTGCTGGAGATGCTCTTACTCGGGCCTACCTCAAGCAAATGCACACCGTACTCCAGAAGAACCGAAGAACAAAGCGTGATAACAGTACATGGCAAGAAAAATGCAGGGTACAAAGAAATAGAGATGGAAAATTGAAATAAAACATGTACGAGTTTTTTTAATAAGCAAGACGCACAACCATACAGCAAGAGTCGAGTGCTGCGCCTACACGCCTAGCGTTACGGAGGACCAGATAAACTCACGACCTCGTGAACACTTAGGCCCTGTTTGGAAGCAAAGTTTTTCAATACTATGGTATTACAAAACCATGGTATGAAAATTGTTTTGGCATAAATACCATGGTATTACAAAACTATGGTATGAAAACTGTTTGGAAGCAAAGTCTTTTGCATGATGAAGTGATGCCAAAAGCTCAAAACTCCACTTTCAATACTCCAAAATACCATGGTATTGGTAATACCATGGTTTTCAAAACAGAGTTTTTTTTGTTGCTTACAAACACCTTAGGGCCAAAAATACTATGGTATTCTTCAAAACCATGGTTTTACCTAGAAACTATGAAAATACTTTATTGCCAAACAGGCCCTTAGAGCATTTATAATAGTATGTCTTTAAAGATTATTTTTAAAGATTTTAACTTACCTAAAGACAGTACTAGAAATAACATCTCCAATAGTTCATCTCTAAAGTTATTCATCTAAGTATTTTATAATATTTTCATCACATTATTCCCCCTAACTCTACCATTTTTTGCGTTGATTTGTGTGATCAGGTTGTCTTTTGCATAAGAGCAAGTACAATAGCAAAGTCCGCTACAAGCTAACAGTAAGATAAAAGCTACATGTTTTTCCATGCAAGTTGTCTACTCCACTAAATAAAAACTAGCTCTCTTCTCTTTCCTTTTTTTTCCCACTCTTCTATATAGGACAATGTAGATGTGTACATAGTAATAGTAAGCTAAAGTAGTTTTATTGTACTTGCTCTAAGAGATAGCGCATTCTCTTTTCTCACCTCATCTCTCTTCCACATATAATTTTGCTAACATGGTATAGTTAAGAGATAGCTGAAGTGGCACAATTGGAGATGTCCTAAGGTGCACGAGTTGCACTCGCGTGCGTGAATAAATATAGTACTCCCTTTTGAAAGGACCGGGATGTCGGCCTAGAGGGGGGGTGAATAGGCGATTACAAAATTATACCCAATTAAAATTAAACAAACAGAGATAATGCGGAAGCGAAGGGTATAATTAAGTTTTGCAACTTAAACAATTTAGCCCGAGACAATTAACTCGGAGACTCCGGATATTTAGTCCGGATACTCCGGGTTATCCGGATACTCCGGATCAATGTACCGGATACTCCGGATGATCCGGATAGTTCGGATAAAATACCGGATACTCCGGGTTGAGTGTCTCGGCCAAGAATTCAAGATCTGAGCAATCTAGAAGCAATCCACTTGAACAAGAAGTAAGTAAATACTACCAAGAACCTATATCAAGTGGAGAACGGGAGCCAAGCACAAAAACAAGATAGATCGGGGCTCCTAAATAAATCAACCCTATACAATCAACTCAATCACACATATAGGAATGAATTCAAGCAAGTAATGAAAGAGATGAAACCGAAATGAAGATGGAGACACGAAGATTTTATCCCAGTTCGGATCCTTGAGGATCCTACGTCTCCGTTGAGGCGGCTCGGTCACACTTGAGCCGGGGTCTCTTTCAACCCTCTTCCTCCCGGTGTTGCACAATGCACTCGCCGGTCTTCACTTCTTTGATTCCTTTCCTTGCGGAGGCGGAATCGGACCTTCACAAACCTTCGATGGCCTTCCACACAAAGCTTGGAAGCTCACCGGCAACTCCTAGCCGTCTAGGAGACCTCAACCTCCAAGAGCAACAAATGCTCCCGAAGAACTCACTTAGAGTCCACCTCAAGTGCTCAACACACTAATCACACTCAATCCGATCACTACCCACTCTCACACCCAAACCTTCACTCAAAAGGGATCACTAAGATCTAGGGTTAGAGGGGCTTTTGGGAGCTCAAGATCACTAAGAAGAACACCTCAAAGCACCAAGGAACCAGCTCCACTTCTCAAATCAATTCTCAATCCAAACACCTCTCTCCACTACCCAACCCTTCACAAAAGGGGATCACTAAGATCTAAGGAGTAGGGAGGAGTATTGGGGGCTCAAACACTCACAAAGAACACCTCTAATACCCAGCAAAAACCTCCCCAACAGCTACTTTGAAGTGGGCAAGAAGGGGGCTTTAAATAGAGGAACCCCAAAAACTAGCCGTTGGGACCGAACTGGGCAACCCGGACACTCCGGATCATCCGGACACTCCGGATTGTCCGGATACTCCGGATAACCCGGAGACTCCGGGTTAAATGTCCGGATACTCCGGATCTCCCAGGCAGCACTCATGTGATGCCTTAGAGCGTCAGAGCGATTCTAGGGTTCCTTTTCCTGGTTTTGTTTCGGGAGAGGAATGAAGGATTTGTCGGGGGATGAAATAATTGAAGTTTATCCGGTGTATTAATATTAAATTTTGAGTTGTCGGGCTAGAAATAGTGGGCCGAGGAAAACCTGGGCCTGGGCTGCGAATCCCCTCCCCACCTCTCTCTCTTTTCCCCTAGTGGGCCTACCACCATATAAAAGGGTGTCACCCCCAAAAGCCCTAGGGGCCCCCTTCCTCCCTAGCAGCCACACCACCCTCCTCTTCCTCCTTGCGTGGTGGCTCCAAGATCCACCAAACGCCGAAGAAGCAAGCGAGAAGAGGATCCGTGGAGGCGTGGAGGCAGCAGATTTTCGTTCCGGGGAATCGTCGCGCGTTTTCGTGGAGTTCTCAAGGGAGAACTCAAGGTAAAATTCCCAATCTTTTACCCCTGTTCTACCTAGGGATTAGGAGTGTATTAGATCTGGTGGTGAGTGATTTAGATGGATCTTGATGGGGGAGAAGGGTGTATGTTCACGTGGTGCTGTTTTTGGAAGGGGAGATTGTGCAGCGCGGATTGTTTCGCGTTTTACGTGGCATAGACTATTTTTCCTGCAAAAATCTATAACTAGAAAGTTGTAGATAACGTCGAGATATAGCTTCTGTAATTTTTTCATAATTTTTGGGGCGTCGGTCTGAGAGTTATCTCTGTTTCAAGATGACGGACAGAATCTGGAAACAGATTTTGTCCACTGTGTTGGACGTTTGTTTAGGCATATTTAACTGTGGAATTGAAATTTGTGATCTTCATGAAAGTTGTAGATCTCGTCAATATATAGCTACTGTAATTTTTTTGTATTTTTAAGATCTTTATAAAAAAAGATACGAAATTGTGAAGAGAGGGTGCTGCTGTTTGACCCGGACAGATTGGGGTTTTTGGCGCTTAAGAAGGGAACGGGGATTAGGAAGCGTGTGTTCGAGTTGTGTGATCATTTGTGATGTCGCTATGTACTGAAATAATACTTGTACAGGTGGCGCCCCTTCTGGGCGTAATTCAGGTTAAGTCATCCACGTTGGTAAAGGCAAGTGGAAGTAGCGGTCTTGCTAAACTATAACTCGCTATTTGTTTCGTCTTCAATATAAACCTTAATTGCAGCACACCTACATGGTTTAACTACTTGTTTATGAGATTACAATATCCTATCCTGCATTGTGATGTGGTTGTTTGGCTTTTGAATCATGTGTAAGAATGAAGAAAGATGTTGTTTGCAAGATGAATTGTGGAGATATTCTATCTCAATGATGTTCGCATTCTATCCATGTTATTTGATGGTATGCAAGCATGTGAATTCAGAGTGGGAAGTTATGAATGTATTTATGCATGAAGCATTAACTGCATAATCATGCATTGGAAGTTTGTCGACGCTTGCGCGACCGTGGCACGGTACAACACCGTGTGTTCACGAGAAAGGGCACGATGAGGAGGATCATGGCATAAGCATGTGCACAATCATATGCATTTTCTTGAGGTTGTGTGGACTCTATAATGTGGTATTGGACATGAGGAATTTGGTATGCTAGTTTCTGTGGCTGTGTTATTCGTTAGAAGTTGTTCCGCTTTAACGAGATTACCCAATCTCACCCTTGTTATTTTGTTGTTTTCGGGTAGTTCTCGCGAGTCGTAAGCTTGAAGGGTGGGCTTAGTAGCACAATCAACTCCTCCGGGGTCATCACGAATCACATGGACTAGTGCATTTAATAATTCACAGCTTGCTGAAATTTTATTAATCATAGACCTGTTGATGTCCTCTTTGGAGCTGTTTTACGCTTATGTTTGTTTTCTGGTTGATTTAGACTTGTTATCTCTAGTATTGATGCTTTTATGTTATTCCTGTTTATAATGGTTATTATGAATCTTGTTGTCGCCTAGTTTGTCCTAATTTTAGGAGAGATGTCTTTGTCGAAATTTTCTTGTACGATGTTTAGATTTGTAGGGTGTTACAGCTTGGTATCGAGTCAGTAGGTCCTTGGAATGTCTATTTTTAGTGTCATACTATATGATAGAACTAAAATGTGATGTGGATTAACTTATAAACATGGCCTTGGTTTTACCTATAATTTTGTCTTATGATAGCACCTTTAAAACTTGTGTTAGTGGATTCACTTATTTAAAATTTGACACACACGGATGCACAAGTAGGAAGAGGGTATGGGTATCGTTGCCTTATGCTTAAAGGTTGAATTTAAGCTTTGTTGTTGAATGCTACTTTTGATGATGTATAATGCTATATTTATGATAGATTTGATTGAGTTGCTTCATTTGTGATAAAGTGTGGTTGGTGGTGCCGAAGGTTTTCGGTCACCTTTTGTTGTAGTGAGGTCGTGGTTTGACGGTGTGGTCGGGTAGAGTCACCACCAAGAACTATTAAACCCCTGTCAGGGAAAGAGTACTTATCCGTAATGCATGTCGTAGATCGGGTAGTGACTGAGTCAAATAGAAGAGGTTGGTGATGGATTCCTTCTGATGTTCTTTACCGTCTTTGACCAGTCGGTTTTGGTTGGTTTTAGGTATGTGGTTGGTTCAAACCGAGGAAAATGCTTAGTTTTGAGCACTCGCTGATTTGTCCTTTTGGCGGTTTGTGGTTTTGTCTCCTTTGAGTGAAGACACGCAGAAGAAGAGTTCTACGTTGCTGGCGTCTTTTGGTCACAATTTTGCTTTGGCACCTTATTTATTGTGATGGATTGTCGTTGGGAGGAAATTTACGTGGTTGTTGTTTCCCATTTTTTTAAAAAGAAGGGGTTGGAGTTTCTCCTGTTGCGAATCGTCTGGATGGAGCTAAGTTTGAATCTTTATCGGAAAATTTTAGTTGGACATTTGGTCTTCCTTTTGCATCAGTCTTCCTTTGTGGAAAGTGTAGGTTTTGGATTTCTTGAAGAGTTTTGGCTACTATGATTGGACATTTGAGGGTCGAGCTCTCTTGCATTTATGTTTGGATTTTGCTTTTCTCCCTTGCACGAAAAGAAGAAATTTTTATCGGTGTTTGTTCTTGATCTAGAACTGTGTTTATTTTTTTAATGTTTGGAATTGCCTCTGTTTGTCAAGGGTAGGTGACCCATGACGGTGTTTAGAAATTTTATGTCTGTATTACGTAGTATGTAACAATGTGGTTTATGGAATGATGTACTTCTAAGTTAATTTGTGAGTTGAATCAATTAAAATGTAATTGTTATCTTTAGCTTGAGATTAAATAAACTTCTAGTATTGTAGATTGCTCTATAGCGATAATGATTGAATGTGTTAATGTGCATGCTTAGGATTTATTGCATTATTTTAATGTGCCCTTGACCATGGACAATGTTTAAAGCTTTAACTCTTGATGCGTAGTTAGAACATTACGATGATGTAAACTCATCAGAAGGTAATAGAAAATTAGTGGGTTATTTAGAGACATTTTAATATAAGGTCGGTAGAACAATTTAATTGTAATGGTGGACTACCGATATTGTTAAAGAAAGCATGTCTTGGTTGTTTAAAGATGTTCTAATTTAATCGTGTTGGCTAGTGACTTTAACTTGGAAATTGATTAGAGTTGATATTTATGGCGTTGCAAACTATTAGTAGATTCGAAGTATGCGGTTGCATTCCAATAATGCTAGTATCGATATCAATTGGGAAGACATAAGTTTTTGCTATTGCCGTAGAGCTTTGTGATGATTTCACCTATTAGTTCACTTTAAAAAAGTGGAGTATGTCTTGGAGTGGCAATTTTGCTATAACCCGTGTATAGGGTAGCTAAAAAAATTAAAAAATTTAAATTTAAGTTAGCGTTGTTGTTATAAGAGCTTTGGATGGCTTAAATTATTCAATCTATTTTACATAGTTGGAGTATGTTGTGTAGTGACAATTTTGTCATAGCCTATGGATAGGGTAACTAAAAGCAATGTTGTTGTTTACAATTATGCCAATTATTGATATTGATGACTTAGTAGTGGTGGTAACTGATTAGATTAATTGTTGAAAACCTTTGTTAAAATGGTGGAAATTGTAACATGTTGTGATGGAGTGAACCAGGGATAGTTAGCATGACGCGTGATTTTGTCCTTAATAAATGTATGTTTTAAACTTCTATTTACGATTGGTGCCTTGTTGAGATAATATTTACTTGTTGAGTCATCTTTTAGGTGAATAAATTTCCATTGTCGAGATGTTGGCGTATGTGGTATGGAATTTATAGGTTCATCATGTCTTTGAAAGACTTGTTGAAGCACGCTTTCAAATTTAGAGTATGATGATATAGGTTAAGAATTTGCTCCGTGGGATCTTGATGAGGTAGTGTTGGTTGGATGTGTTTTTGATAAGCCAATCGTGAACTTTATTTATAATTGTGGAAAAGGTAATAAGAGTAAGAATTTGTTGTGTAGTTGTTGTTAAATCCTGATGGGCCTTCTCAATGAGTAAATAGGGAATATTGAAATCTAAATGGTAAGGGTAGTGGAATGCTATAGATGGCGGTAGTTATGTCTGAACTTATGTTTAAAAATTCATATGGATTAGTTTGTTTGTTTGATATTTGGGTTGAATACTTTCGGTCAAAAGTATTCTTTGTGTCGTGTTTCAGTTTCCCTAAACTTAGAATGATTACATGCCAAAATGTGGGTTAATTTTGAGGCTTAAAACAAGGATAAAGAATGATTAACCTTGAAGTAATTTGTGGGATTTTGGAATGTTATTCTATTAAATATTGTCATTCATTCATCTTTGATAAGAAAACTAGCTTAAGTTATGAATACATTTATGCTCAAGGATGTATGCTTGACTGTGTCCTTTAGTTTTCAAGGTCGAGTTATCGGTTGCATTGTTGATCAAAAAAAGTAGCTAATCCAATGTAAGATTTGGAACTTCATGATCTCGGAAATATTTGTATTTCTATTTTTGGGCTAGAGTTGTGTTGTGGTGTGAGGTGTTTGACAGGTTTTGTTTAAGAGACGATTCTTACGGTTGTGACATGAATGATATTAAGTGGTTGAAACAATTTTTACGATGGGAAGTGAGTTTGGTTCCTTTTAAGGAAAAGAGATGGTGGCTGTGAAGCATTTAATTCCTTGATCAGTTTTTTTTTTTTCTGAATGGCTTGGCCTTGGATAAAAGTGAGATGATTTGTTTTGGTAAAAGTGAAATGCATTTGCGTAAGACTTTCGCGGTGTTTCTCTTTGAATAGAGCTTCTCCAAGAAATTTTTTTTTGGTGGTTTTGGTTCTATGGAGTTCCTCTTCCAAGTTGAGTTCCGTGTATGTAAATTTCAGCCCTTTGGTTTAAAGGTGGTGATTGTCGTTCGTTGTGTTAGTGAGAATTAAGATTTATTTTACGTTCAAGCTTGGGGTAAGAAAATGAATGTTTATGTTATGGTTGAGTATATTCAAGAAGATTGTACTCCTTGCCCTTGGTCCTTGGTGGAAGAATGTGAAGGTGAAACCTTCTTACAAGGGAAAACTAGTGTGGGTCGATCGTAAGTAGTTTAAAAGTGAAGAGTAAAGGAAGGTTGTGTATGACTCAATTCAAACTTTTTTTGGAGAATTGTTTTCATTGATGTGTTCCTCGGTGGGGTTGCTTAATTTAGTAGTGGACAACTTGGAAGTTGCAGGTAATTACATTAATTTTTGGAACTTTTGTCGCTAGGTTCGAGCGAGTTTGTGTCAACCGTAGTGATTGTGTTCGGTTGTTATTGTTTCTCAGCGGATTCTACTTGACCCTGGTTGTAAAGTAGGCTATCTCTCTGTCGTTGGTAAGGGTGGATATTGGTTCTTTTGTAAAAGATCAATCACTTGTAGGAGATAGGAGTTTGTGTTTGGGTTGATTTAGAGACTTACCTAGAGCGTTATGTGTCTCACATGGTTCGTCGTCGAATCTGACGAACCGTGGTAGAGGAGTTGAGATTGGAATGCGGAGTTTAGCGTCGGGTTGAAGAGAGAAGTGGAGTTGAGATTCCGGGATCGATACCAGATTCACCTAATAGGTGTCCTTTATTTAATAGGGAATGGTTCGTGTTAGTGTCCAATGAAAGATTTGTGGACCAATTAGTCTGAAGGGATGCAACTTGGGAACTTGAGGACCGGATGCGGAAGAAGTATCCTACACTCTTTGAGGATGTCTGAAGGTAAAATGTTGATTACCATTTTTGCCTTCCTTTTTTAAGGTTCCGTAGCAAAGAGGAGTAGATTTGTGGACTAATCCTTTTAAGGAGGGAGAATGTGATGCCTTAGGCGTCGAGCGATTCTAGGGTTCCTTTTCCTGGTTTTGTTTTGGAGAGGAATGAAGGATTTGTCGGGGATGAAATAATTGAAGTTTATCCTGTATTAATATTAAATTTTGAGTTGTCGGGCTAGAAATAGTGGGCCGAGGAAACACCTGGCCTGGGCTGCGAATCCCTCCCCACCTCTCTCTCTTTTCCCCCAGTGGGCACGCCCATATAAAGGGGTGTCACCCCCAAAAGCCCTAGGCGCCCTTCCTCCTAGCAGCCACACCACTCCTCTTCCTCCTTGCGTGGGCTCAAGATCCACCGCTTAAACGCCGAAGGAGCGAGAAGAGGATCCGTGGAGGCGTGGAGGGACGAGCAGATTTTCGTTTCGGGGAATCGTCGCCGCGTTTTCGTGGGGTTCTCAAGGAGAACTCAAGGTAAAATTCCCAATCTTTTACCCCTGTTCTACCTAGGGATTAGGAGTGTATTAGATCTGGTGGTGAGTGATTTAGATGGATCTTGATGGGGGAGAAGGGTGTATGTTCACGTGGTGCTGTTTTTGGAAGGGGAGATTGTGCAGCGCGGATTGTTTCGCGTTTTACGTGGCATAGACTATTTTTCCTGCAAAAATCTATAACTAGAAAGTTGTAGATAACGTCGAGATATAGCTTCTGTAATTTTTTCATAATTTTTGGGGCGTCGGTCTGAGAGTTATCTCTGTTTCAAGATGACGGACAGAATCTGGAAACAGATTTTGTCCACTGTGTTGGACGTTTGTTTAGGCATATTTAACTGTGGAATTGAAATTTGTGATCTTCATGAAAGTTGTAGATCTCGTCAATATAGCTACTGTAATTTTTGTATTTTTAAGATCTTTATAAAAAAGATGCAGAAATTGTGAAGAGAGAGGTGCTGCTGTTTGACCCGGACAGATTGGGGTTTTTGGCGCTTAAGAAGGAACGGGATTAGGAGCGTGTGTTCGAAGTTGTGTGATCATTTGTGATGTCGCTATGTACTGAAATAATACTTGTACAGGTGGCGCCCCTTCTGGACGTAACTAGGTTCGTCATCCACGTTGGTAAAGGCAAGTGGAAGTAGCGGTCTTGCTAAACTATAACTCGCTATTTGTTTCGTCTTCAATATAAACCTTAATTGCAGCACACCTACATGGTTTAACTACTTGTTTGTGAGATTACAATATCCTATCCTGCATTGTGATGTGGTTGTTTGGCTTTTGAATCATGAGTAAGAATGAAGAAAGATGTTGTTTGCAAGATGAATTGTGGAGATATTCTATCTCAATGATGTTCGTGATTCTATCCATGTTATTTGATGGTATGCAAGCATGTGAATTCAGAGTGGGAAGTTATGAATGTATTTATGCATGAAGCATTAACTGCATAATCATGCATTGGAAGTTTGTCGACGCCATGTGTCTTGCGATCAGACTTCGGGTACAACATCGCGTGTGTTCCCGAGAAAGGGCACGATGAGGAGGATCATGGCATAAGCATGTGCACAATCATATGCATTTTACTGAGGTTGTGTGGACTCTATAATGTGGTATTGGACATGAGGAATTTGGTATGCTAGTTTTATTGTGGCGTGTTATTCGTTAGAAGTTGTTCCGCTTTTGAGATTACCTAATCTCACCCCTTGTTATTTTGTTGTTTTCAGGTAGTTCTCGCAGTCGTGAAGCTTGAAGGGTGGGCTTAGTAGCACAATCAACCCTCCGAGGGTCATCACGAATCACATGGACTAGTGCATTTAATAATTCATTAGCTTGCTGAAATTTTATTAATCATAGACCTGTTGATGTCCTCTTTGGAGCCGCTTTTACGTTTATGTTTGTTTTCTGGTTGATTTAGACTTGTTATCTCTAGTATTGATGCTTTTATGTTATTCCTGTTTATAATGGTTATTATGAATCTTGTTGTCGCTTCCGTTTGTCCTAATTTTAGAGAGATCTTGTCGAAATTTTCTTGTACGATTTAGATTTGTAGGGTGTTACAACTCAAAGAAAATTGGCCATTTAAACGAGCATAACTTTTGATCCCGGACTCCGATTTCGGCGAATTCGGACTTTTCGGAAAGCTATGAACGGTGGCTATCCAACTAACAAGGTCTCACTACCCAAATCCCAAAGGATAAAAACAGGTTGCACAAAGAATCCACAAGGTGACCTCAAATTCTCACTTTCCAAAACTAACAACACTTCTAACCCTCACACCAACCCACCTACACCTAGGTGAACAAAGTGTGACTTGGGTTTCTCAACCTTAGACAAGGATAGACCACTTTGAGCACTTGAGACATGTCTAAGTGATTTCAATGATTGCATCCCTCTTAATAGTACGGCAATCCTTAGACTCAAATTTAACACAAAATCTAAGTCTTACACTAAGCTTACATGCCGACTTCTTCCGGATGCACGGTGCATGATGACGCTTCCACAAAGATTGATGATGCTCTTCGTCTTGTCAACCTCAACGCGCTTCACCTCATGAGACTCTCGTCCTCTCGACCTTGACCTCGATCATCACCAAGACGATCCTCCATCAAGTCGAATCTGACTTAGTCCTCAGCTGTTGGTGACACCGCTGTCTTGTTGACTTTGACTCGCTTATCATCCTTCAAACCACTTGGTCATCATACACACAGCTTTGGGACCTAATTCTTATCAAAACACTCAGCAAACACATTAGTCCCACAAGCTCAAAAGATATGAATTAGAATTAAATGAATGAGATGAAATACAACAAGTGTTTCATATAAATAGGCATGGTATCAACGAAAACAATTGACATAAGAATTGTTCTCTACTAAGTGCAGCATGATGAATATGTGATTGATCTATATGCACTTAGAGATATAATTGCCAATAAGATGAATCATTTAAATCAAGGCAAGGATCACATACTTTGCTTAAATGAAACACATGATAGAATATACATGAATTGTACATGTGCAAATAATATTTGGAATGAGAGTAAATGATGTGATCCAATTCTAGATTAAACTTCACTAGGAGAGGTGCATTAGAAGATATACAACTAAGACATGTATGCACCAAGTCAATATGAAGCAATGAAGTTTAACTCTAGTTAACACAAGCATATTAAAAACAAAACACATCATGAACTCAAATGAATATATATATGCACAAGCAATTATGACATGAATCAAGGTGCACATATGAAATCAACAAGTCACTTAGAGTTCAATATGCATTTGCTAAAGAGGAATGTAATGACAAATATGGAAGGAATACCGAGATTGCATACCTCATTTTTGCTTAACCATCCCAATTGATTTTCCTCTAAAATAGATGAGACTAATATTCAACTAGGCAATAAACATGTTAGTCTCATAACAATATAAATATATTAGAGGTTTGTCATTTGTTAAGCACTAAGTTAATATTTATACAATTACATTGATTGATATTACATGCGTTTGTCATTAATCGTTTGTCATTAATCATCAAAACAACATAAGTGCCTAGACGCACTTTCACCTTTGGTCGATAAAAGCTATTGTTTGGAGCAAATTTCAGTGGTTCAAGAAAACTTGTCGTTTGGATTGAATTAAGCTTATTCTACCACTTGTGCCCCTGACTAACGGTTGCATGCAATTCCAAAAGCCCTCTGCAGCACGTGCTCTTGAATGCACGATTGAGAAGTGAGAACCGAAGTACTCCTCCTATACATGGGACTCTCTCCAAGGTGAGGTAGAGTCAGCCCTTGCTGCCGCTCGCCGGCCCAAGCCACTTCGCATCTACCAGCAATAGCATTTAATAGCATGGGTATTCTAGACAATAGCATCTATTAGCTGGTGGATCCAAACACCCTTCAACTAATACTCCCTCTGGTCTGGTAATATCTGTCGTTTTGGACATCGACACGATCTTCAAAACACAACTTTGACCGCTAATTTTTATTATAATATATTTATAAAACCCAATAAAATTATAATATTATGAAAGTACTTCTCGAGATAAGTCTACACATATAATTTTTATGTATCCAATTTAAATATTTAAAAATATATTGTTAGTCAAAGTTTCGAAAGTTTGACCATCACTATGTCCAAAACGACAGGTATTACCAAACCGGAGGGAGTAGTTGGCTAGCTAATAGCAGTGGCGGACCCAGGAATTTTTTAGAGTTCGGGCACGCTTAAAGAAGGACAACAAGTCCAAAGCTATTTAAATTTTAGTTGCTAACTTTTTATACAATTTAGGATGTTTTTTACAAGACGCTAGTAAAGCTTGTAGATTCAGGCTCTATATTTTCGTTTCTGATTTGAAGATTATACTTGCCAAGTTGCGTGAATATGAGATTTAGGGCCTGTTTGGCAACAAAGTTTTTTCATAGTTTCGAGACAAAACCATGGTTTTGGAGAAAAACACTTTTTTAGAAACTATGAGGTGTTTGGTAGTCCTTCAAAAAACTCTGTTTTAAAAACCATGGTTTTTTCTCTGTTTTGGAAACTTTGGTCTTGGGCAAATTTTTCTGAGCAATGGCGCCAAAAATAACTCAAAAACTTTGAAAATGTCAACCAAAAACTTTGTAGCCAAACAGTTGGGAGTTCCAAGAAAAACCCTGGTTTCAATGGAGTTTGGTAAAACCATGTTTTTTATGCCAAGACAATTCCCAAACCATGGTTTTGCAAAAGTATGGTTTTGAAAAAACCTTGTTGCCAAACAAGCCCTTAGGATGTTTGTTACATGGGCTGAGCCCGGGTCCGCCCCTGGCTAATAGTTAGCTAACTAATATTGAATATGAACTACTCCCTCTGTCCCACAAAGAGTGCATTTCTAGTGTTCAAATTTTGTCCCACAAAGAGTGCATTTCTAGTCTGTAGGGCCCATCTGTAAGTGTATGCATGCTCATTTAAGTGCTTGTGGAAACCGAAGCACCAGCATGCTTGTGTATGGAGTAATGAGGGTCACATTAGTCATTTACCTTGCACACTAATCTGTCTTAAAAATCCTAGAAATGCACTCTTTGTGGGACAGAGGGAGTATTATCTAAGGCCATATTTGGATGGGCTAAAACTAATTGTTAGCTGACTAATGGCTAGAGCTAATTGTTAGCCAACTAATAATTAGTCCATCTAAAATTAGCCTAGGGCTGTTTGGATACATGGCTAATGGTTGGGCTAATTTCTTAGAAAAGTCATGTTTGCCCCTCATAACGGACTGGGGAGTGGACGCACGGGTGAGGAAGTGAGGATAAGGCCAGCGCGAAGGTATTTCAGACTTTTTTCAACGTGTTACCTACTATTAGCCCAAATTAGCTCCCCTCCACCAGCTAATTGTTAGTTGAGGGGTTGGCTAAAAATTAACCCACCTATTAGTCTTCCTGTTTGGATAGACTATGACTAATTTTTAACCAGCTAATAATTAGTCTAGGGATCCAAACATGGCTTAACTAACTATTAGCTGCTAATGGATCTGTATTCTCGCTGCTTTGTCGATGGAACCAAGGTGGCAACTGGCAAGTTCGATCTCGTGATGGATTGATTCATCGATCCAGCTTGCGTGCAAATTAAAGCTCGTCTCACAGCTTGTTGCCCATTAAAAGTTTTCTATTCGGTAGTTATGGAAAGCAATCTTCGCCATTAAGTCGTGATTAAATGCGTGCTATGATTACAGCATTGGAGCCTTTAAAACAAAAGATAGATATGCGCACCCAATTGCATCTCTTTTCTGATCATAAATTCCATCTGAGCTGCCCTGTTGAATTGTTACCATTCTCTGAAAATCTCCTGTAAGAGCGATGCTAGCTGTACTTACTAGAAACTTTATGTGATCGTAATAACGCTTCCCTATTATATGTTTTGTGTCCTGCTGACAACAAATCTACAGGACCAAATGATTTCATCCTCATTTTACACGATACTATATACATATGGAGTAAACAAGAACTATTATATATGCTTGATTAGATAAAAAAAAAAAAATCTTTCCATCTACAAAAATAGCCCTGCAACATGCGGCATTACACAATAATAAATTAAAATAGTGAGGGAGTTGGATTTTCTGCCTTAGGGACATATTTTATATTTACCCATCCTATCCACCATCCAAAGATCCGTATCAATATAAATAAATGTGAAACCATATTTTGCACATGAATCATATACATACCTCGTCAGAAACCTTACCGTCGGCAAGACGAGGCATGTTTCATCGGTGGCCAAAGAGAGGAGAGAGTGGACATCATATAATAGAGAGATGACCGAGGGGATTTTATAACATTGAGAAATACTAGTTACATGCCCGTGCGTTGCTACGAAAAACAAAATTGATAACGAAAAATAAAGATTAAAAAATAAAAAAAATATTTCACAAGATTAAACATCTATCTTTAACGCTTCGTTTCTTGCGAAAGCTGGCTAATTAAAGCAACGCTTCGTTTTTTGCATAGAGCAATTAAGCAGGGCAATTAAGTAGGGCAATTAAGCAGGGCAATTAATGACGTGGGTAGAACTCACCACTGCCACCAACTGCTGCTTTATAATAGTAGAGATATGGGGTGGATTGGCTCGCACGTATCTCGTACAGATTCCACAGCGGATACCTTGGTTTCACATGCGGGCAAAAAAATGTATCGTAATAGTAAGTGCCCATGAATATACTTATTAAAGTTTAATATAGTAATGAATTCAATAATTAGTGTATGTTTCTAGATGAACTATAACTACAGAAATAAATAAATAGAATTGATACAGCCATAAATTGATTCTCATTAAAACATTAACACTATATCTAAAATTTTCAATAATGGAAAAAATAACCATACCTAAATGCACCGTTAATAGTACATGGGCAACCGAAGGGTTTTTTTGATTGCCAAATACGGCACCCATGCAAAATAAATGCAAAACTTTAAGCCAAAAATAAATTCAAATCCAGGCTACCCGGGTAGATTAACCACAAGCCTCCTGCCCCCAAAATTGGAGTAATTGCCATTGAATAATTTCCCAACCATTTCCCAACAACACCCATATTCATTGACCTCCCAGTCCCTGGCATGTGGGCCCCACCTGTCGGCCAGGGCAGCGGGCTCGCTGTATATATAGGTGCATCCCACCACGCACAGCAAACACAAACACCCCACCGCTTCTTCACCTGCTCCGTCGCGACGGAAGCAAGGCGCCAAACGGCAGCTGCCAAGAAAGGGAAGCCAGGGAGGCGCGAGGGAGGAAGAATGGCGGCGGACGTGAGCTCCGTCGCGAGGCTGCTGCGCGGGGAGGCGGGGAAGAGGGGCGCGCCGTCGGAGATCGTGACGATGGATCTGCTCGGCGGGTCTGGCGGCGGAGGGGAGGATGAGGTGGTCGACCTGGAGGTGAAGGTGCCCGCCGGCTGGGAGAGACGGCTTGACCTGCTGGTGAGTCCTCGCCTGTGTTGATGTATGATTAATAACGGGCATGTTTTGTTCATCATGCAAGGATTGTTCATGTATGATTAATAACGGGCATGTTTTGTTCTTTGTGTTTATTCCGTCGAGATGATACTTGAGAGAACGTTACGATTCGAGTTGACTTTGCATAGTTTCCAATATACAGAGATGTTGACATGTAGTATGGGTTAAAACAAGCCATCTTTTGTTAGTTTTTTTTCCACAGATCAAAACACCGCATGTTCTTGATCTTACAACATATATATATAATGATCAAATTTTTCGTGTTCTTCGTTTACATGAGTTTTTTGTTCTGTACTTGGTTTGATCTTGGAGGAAGCATATATTGATCAGTTCCAAACTACACTCGTCCAATTCTCTTGGTTTCTTGCAGTCCGGCAAGACATTCCTGACTCCTCGCCACCAGGGCGCCCAAGACGGTCACCAAGACCTCAACCTGCCTCCGCCGGCCGCTGCCGGTACCTCGGCCGCGGTCTGCACCCTCGACATGGTCCGCTCAGCCCTCGAGCGCGCCACCGCCGGGCGCGCCGCTGCCTCGCAGGCCACGTCGTCCTCATCGTCCGCGTCCACCTCGTCGTCGTCTTCCTCCGTTGGAAAGCGCTACCGCTCGCCGCCTGCAAGAAACGGGACGCCCGCGTCCCCTTCCATGCGGGCCGCCGCGTGCCCGTCCTGCCTCACTTACGTGCTCATCGCTGAGGCCGACCCCCGGTGCCCGCGCTGCGCGGCTATGGTGCCGCCGCTCGTTGGGAAGTACGGCGATGCCTCCGCGGCCGACGGCAGCGGGAAGAAGCTGAGGATTGACCTGAATGCTGCCGCCGACGAGACCGAGTGAACGGAGCAAAATGGAAAGGGAAAGAAGAATTTGGGAAAGTTTTTCCAGTCATTTTCTCTTCTTTTTTGGTGGTATTAAATATTCGCAGGTTTATAATGTTCTCAAAAGGTTTACATATTCTGTATTGATACAAATGATCGTAGGATCAAATTAGCTCGGTCATTATATAGAATTTGGAGTTTCGTTAGTTTCTTTTGTTCTTTATTTCTTTGTTTTTCTTCTGATTGTAGCTGTACAATCGAAAGTAGTAGAATCATGTCTTTGGTTCATTCCTTTTCTTCCTGGAGTATTCGTGCGGTATTTGCATGTACAAATCAGAACATGTCTTCTATTCATCCCTTTTCTTCCTTATTTTTTATTTATTCGTTCAGTATTTGCATGTACAAGATAGCTGTATACTCCCTTGGTGGAGAAATATAAGACGTCTTTTAATTTTTCATAGGAATTAAGATGATACATAAATCGAAAAAAATATAAGATAAAATAACTTAAATACCTCTTATAATTAGCTTGGAGTATAATTTTTATTTATTTGTTGCAATGGATTTTTTTAACAAGGACAATAAATTGACTTTTCAACACGAACTTTCGACCTTTAAAATTGAAGCTTCGCACCTCGAAACACCTTAAGTCATAGTTCGAGTCGTATTTCAAAATTTGAACTTGGCAATTCCGACGTATTCTAAACGGTGAAACTTTCCACTTAGAATGGACAACTCCACTGTACGTACGTCAAAATCTATACTTTCCTCATTTAAGCGTATTTGCTCGTATTCTACTGTACGCAGTACGGTGTCCTATTCGTGATGTTACACAATACGTACATGGTCTCATCCAATTACCTTATCTACTCTAACTAATGATGGGGTGCCTATTGGACAAGAACTGATAAGACTGCCGTCTAAAATTGTTAGCTGGCTAATGGCTAGAGCTAATTGTTAGCCAGCTAATAATTAGTCAATCTAAAATTAGCCTAGGACTGTTTGGATATATGGCTAATAGTTGGGCTAATTTCTTAGAAAAGTCATGTCTCCCCCTCATAACAGCTGGTGAGCGGACACACGGTGAGGAAGTGAGGATAAGACCAGCGCGAGGGTATTTCAGACTTTTCCTAGCGTGTTACCTGCTATTAGCTCAAATTAACTCCCACTCATCAGCTAATAGGCTAATTGTTAGTTGAGGGATTGGCTAAAAATTAGTCCACCTATTAGTCTTCCTGTTTGGATAGACCAGAGCTAATTTTTAGCAAGCTAACAATTAGCCCAGGGATCCAAACAGTCGTACACTCAATCTCTTGCAAAAGAAAAAAAAAATCAACTATTATTTTTTAAAAACAAATAGTGATAGCTCTGTTTTGCATAAAAGGAAAGAATAGAAAAGGAGTACAAACATACTCCCTCCATTTCTTTTTATAAGGCGTATTTGGTTTCGTTAGGACAAGGCTTTGACTAATAATTACTCTATTAGCATATAATTTTTATGACACAAAATTGA
The DNA here is from genome assembly GCA_036346355.1 of Rhipidocladum racemiflorum. Lineage (NCBI taxonomy): Eukaryota > Viridiplantae > Streptophyta > Magnoliopsida > Poales > Poaceae > Rhipidocladum > Rhipidocladum racemiflorum. The sequence goes on from CM070575.1 coordinate 6,633,916, forward strand.
TATTATCATATTTGTATTCAAAAGTACTTATATATAATTATAATTTTGTATTGCATAAATGATATATTAATGAAGTAATCGTTGGTCAAAGTCTTGTCCTAACGAAACCAAATACGCCTTATAAAAAGAAACGGAGGGAGTACCTTGCAGAGGAGCGTGCAACAAAGTTTTAGAGACAAAAAAAAAAAAAAAAAAATCAACTATTACGAGAGGTAAGGTAACCATGTACAAAATAAAGTATCTAGGTTAATCGGATGGACCGTAATTTTGTGACTACTCCAGATTATATGATACATGGTTTTCTATGTTAAAAATACAATTGTATCCGCTTGCAGATCTAAAATCTACAAATTAAAATACAGCTTCGTTTGATCGGTATGCATAGTTATAATCTAGATCTACTCACTCTTTTTTTTCAGAAGTCGTTTTAGAAGCATCCAAAAATATCAGTTAATAAATAAAAAAATGATGATTACTTTTTTCTTTCATTATTTTTACCACTTTAAATGAACATATTGCTGGTGGTGGACCCTCCAAACTCTCTCTACCACCTCCCTAAAAAATCTCTAAAAAACAATCTCTTAACACACAAATTCTACCTCCTTAAACATTCTCTAACAACAAAAACAAAAACAAAAAAAAAAACAGCAAAGCTTTGTGCCTTTGTGGTGTGTGCGGCGGAGCCTAGAGCGTGGAGGGGTGACACGGCCTAGGGTGGCGGAGATGGGCATACCGATATGATGTTGTCTAACTCGACATGCTGAGAGTAATACGATACTCCATTCGATTATGAAGACATGTCATTCTAGCTTTCAATTTTTATTTCTAAATAATTTTATTCTACAAGTTGGAGACAACTTTTAACTATTTTTTTCATTTGCATACCCCTATCATTTATGATTCTCAGTGTTCATAGAAACCTATCAGTTTGAGATACGTGCAGTCAAACTTTTGAAACTTTAACTATCAATATATTTTTAAATATTTAGATTAGATGCATGAAAATCATATGTATAGAACGTATTTTTTAATACTATAATTTTATTGGATTTTTTTTAAAAAAATATTACAATATAAATTAGAGGTTAAAGTTGAGTTTTGGGGACCATACCAATATCCAAAACAACCACCTTTTGTGACTGGAGGGAGTATTTATTATTGTGGAATAGAGTAAGCTAATGAAGGACGATTTGATTATTTCTACATGTATCTTAGTTGAAATGTTAAATCCTAAAACGTCGTCTATTCATAAACGAAGAAAGTTTTTTTAATAAGAAAATTTGATATTTGGCACTGCTTAGGCCATGTTTGGATGGGCTAAAACTAATTGTTAGCTGGCTAATAGCTAGAGCTAATTGTTAGCTAGCTAAAAATTAGTCCATCTAAAATTAGTCCAGGGCTGTTTGGATACATGACTAATGATTGGGCTAATTTCTTAGAAAAGTCATATCTGCCCCCTCATAACAGGTGAGGAAATGAGGATAAGCCCAGCGCGAGGGTATTTCAGACTTTTCCCAGCGTGTTACATGCTATTAGCCCAAATTAGCTCCTCTCCACCAACTAATGGACTAATTGTTAGCTAAGGGGTTGGCTAAAAATTAGTCCACCTATTAGTCTTCCTGTTTGGATAGACTAGAGCTATTTTTAGCCAACTAACAATTAGGCCATGTTTGGATCCCTGGACTAATTGTTAGCTGGCTAAAAATTAATCCTAGTCTATCCAAACAGGAAGACTAATAGGTGGGCTAATTTTTAGCCAACCCCTTAGCTAACAATTAGTCCATTAGTTGGTGGGGAGGAGCTAATTTGGGCTAATAGCATGTAACACGCAAAAGCCTCAAATACCCTCAAGACTGGCCTTATCCTCATTTTCTCACCCATTATGAGGGGCAGAAATGACTTTTCTAAGAAATTAGTCCAACCATTAGTCATGTATCCAAACAGCTCTGGACTAATTTTAGATGGACTAATTATTAGCTGGCTAACAATTAGCTCTAGCCATTAGCCAGCTAACAATTAGTTTTAGTCCATCCAAACATGGCCTTAGTCCAGGGATCCAAACATGGCCTTAGTGCCTGTATTAGAGATATACCACCCCCAATTGCTTCTTCTATAAATATGCCACCGCTAATCAAAATTTCCCTTAGAAATGCCATATTACGGAGGATTACATGCCATTTCCTTCGGCCCAAACACTCAACTTGTATTTCTCCCTGTAATTTCGTGTGGACCTAAATACCCTCACCTCTAGCTGCACCTAAATCGGCTTTGCTCTGACCCAACCGGTCCAAGTTAAATCAGATGGACTGATCGAGCTATCCTCTTCTTCACGCCCTGTACTTTGGCTGCCATGGACGGAATGGTGGCCTCGCGCGTCGCCGTCCAAATTTCCACTCTCGTCGCCTCCCACCGCCGCCCAGGTCTTCATGCCCGCTGCCTCGCCACCTAGGTCACGCCAAGCTACCCAGGTTGCCGCTGCGCCGTCCAAATCGTCCTTTCTCTCGCTGCCTCGCCGCCCAGGTTGCTGCCTAGCGGTCACCGTGAAGGGTTAAAATTTCGGCGGCCGAAGATCAGGTTGCTGCTTAGCGGTCCCCGCGAAGGGTCAAAAATTCGGCGAAATCTCAGGTTTCGACTGAAGACAAGATCCTAAATCCCGGCCAAAAAATGAAAAAAAAAAACCAAGCTGCTATGGTGATTTCGAAAATTTCAATGAGATTTCGACCTCTTAAACTGAAATTACCACAAAATTAATACTTTTAGGACCAGATATATATAAACCAAAGTAACATGCGAGTTGGCTAGATGCGCTTGATTTCACCCGTGATATCTAGGTTCGAGTCTCATGGGCTATTTTTTTAAAAAAAAATAGAAGAGGTATACTCACCCTTTATATTACAATAAATGACTTGCCAGTCATGCAAGAAATCCTGGGTTCGATCCTTTGCAAGCCAAAATTTTTTTATGCATAAGAAAATGGTGTGAGTACGTGATTCAAACCCACTATCACCAATTCGCCGCCTCCCACTCCATGCATTGTATATGCCTCCATACACCATTTAACAGGGTTGAAAAAAGACCGAGATTTCCGTGATTTTAGACAAAATTTTGCCGAAATCTCAAAAATCCTAGTTAAAAAAACCGGATTCGAATTTTATTTAGATTTTGTCCAAAATTTCGAAATCTCGCCAAAATTTCGGATTTTGGTCCCCTTCAAGATATTGTCCGAAAACAAAATTTAAAACTTGGTCGCCGCTCCCCCAAGCTAGTGTTGGCATATATCAAATTTTCCTTTTTGTAATCCATGGCAAAGCAGAGGCATTCAGCTAGGAACAAGAAAAAGAGCCACTTTGAACGAATACTCCCTCCATCCCCAAACGACCTCTTTTCCCAACCATCTCGCAGCTCTCTCCAACGACATCTTTTTCAAGACGGAGGAATAGTTTTTACTTTTCACACTATTTTAGACCTGCAACCTTCATTTTAAAACATAACGCATATCTTCTTTTTCTTCGGTTTCCTACTTTTGTTTCAAAATACAAGGGTTGTATGTGAATTTCATGATATCTTGTTTCTTTTCCCCTTATTTATGTCTCCTCCCTGAAGGCACTCTCAAACTATTACTACCTCTCTTATCGATCCCCCACGCATTAATACTAGGAACGTCGTGGTCATTCCCCTCCGTTGTCTTGGTTTTACAACTTTTATAATCTCAGTGTGTGATCAAAATACGCCTTATAATAAACATTGAAAGTAGAGTAACGGATTTATACGAAACCACATTGTGCATGTCAAGTCGATCAAACTGCAAAAATATCTGGAATGAAATGCTCAAATTGAAGCAATCCAGCTTCTCGATGAAGTTTGTACGTACAGAACGGTCGACCATGCATGCGTGTTCATCCGAACTGCAACATTTCGATCCGACGATTTCCTCGTATCTACATCTCGAGTAGTGTATCATAAGCAGCATTTAATGGATGATTGGATCGATCGGCAGGAACTACTAGTTAGCACGGCGCTGTACGTGGCAGGAAAGGAAAGGAATGGCGACTAACACCGTGATTAATTCAATTCAATTGGCGAGTGCAACGGAAGGAGTAAAGCCAGCCAGCCAGCCAGCCAATGCGTCTCGCTATTCTGGCTAGCTGGTTAGTTGCCGCTCTCCCCGCAATTAATGCCCGTTAATCCATGTCTGTGGGAAACCAAGGAGACACACGCATGCATGCATCCTCTGCACAATCCGGTCAAAAAATAATAAAATCTTTGTTGATATTTAAGACCTGGGTTCACTAGATTGCCCTTACAAATATAATTTATGTTGCCCTTATTTAAAAAATAAGATTGAAATGAGTAGAAAATAAATGAATTGTATTATATCACATGTATTTTTATAGAGTACAGACTATTCGTAATCTTCGACTCTCTATCTATTCAACCACCATCCTGAATCATTCTCTAAGAATACAGCATGACGGGTTTCCACAAACTTAGTGACATGATTTGGACAATAAAATCGATATCCCTTAGACCTTTCAAGATATCAAATAAAATGGCAACTTATTATTTTAGGATCCAATTTTTTCAAGATGTGGATTAAAAACTTTAGCTTCGGCAGGACAACTCCACACACGTAAATACTTTAAACTCAGTTTCCTCCTAGTCCATAATTCATAAGGGATTTTACGGACTGATTTACTGGGAACCTGATTTAGTATGTGTGCGGCTGTCTTTAATGCTTCAATCCACGGACTCACTGGTAAACTGGAGTACCTCATCATACTACGCACCATATCCATAAGGGTGCGATTGCGCCTTTCAGTTACTCCATCTTGCTGAGGTTCACCAAGTGTGGAATATTGTGCTAATATACCATTTTCTGAAAGAAACTTAGTGAATGGACTAGAAATCTGTCCATAAGGAGCATGTCTCCCATAATATTCTCATCCACGATCTAATCTCACCATCTTAATTTTCAAGTTATGCTGATTTTCGACTTCAGCCTTGAATATTTTGAACTTATCGAGTGATTCAAATCGATCACAAATGGAAAAAATATAACTATAACGGGAGAAGTCGTCAGTGAACGTGATAAATGAGTTATACCCATCAACTAAAGTCACAGGAAAAGGTCCACATATGTCAGTGTGGATTAATTCTAAAATTCATGTGCTTCATGTGGCTCCTTTCTTAATCTGTTTTACATATTTCCCTTTAATACAATCAATACAATAACCTGAATCAGAGAAGTCTAGAGGTTGGAGTATCTATTCCTTAATGAGACGTTCCATTCTCCCATTCGAAATGTGGCCTAAACGATAGTGCCACAATTTCGATGAAGTCTCATCATCTAGACTTCTCTTTCGCTTATTGGTGGCATCACACACATTCATTGGTACAGGAGATTCAGAGAGATGAAGCATATAGAGTTTGTCTCGTCGAGTTGCGAGACCAACATTATTAGAATTAAAGTTTACAATGCATTTATTGTTCCCAAAGATACAAGTGTATCCATCATCTAATAAAGAAACTGAAATGAGGTTTCTCCTTATATTAGAAACATAAACGATATTATTCAAAAGAAAGGTGAAACGACTATCTAATACTAATGATAGTATGCCAACGGCTTCAATTTCAGCCTTCTTTCCATCAGCAACTCTAAGGCTTCGCTCCCCCTTTCTTACCGTCTTCACGGTAAGGAATCCCCTTTCTAGCAAGCCATTTCAGAAAGCCTGCACAATCCTTCTGAATGTGCCTACTGGTTTTGCAAAAACGACAGATGGGCTCATCAGAAGTAGATGCAGCAGTGACCTTCTCCTTTTGCTCTAGCTTGCTTGACTCAGCCTTAGGAGAGAAATGCAGCTTCTTTTTGGACTTAGCTTCACCTTGGAATTTCCTTTTTCCATGGCCAACATGGAAAACTTGGTCCTTTCTTTCAGCCTTAATCCTCTCCTCCTCTTGGACACACATAGCAATCAACTCGCTCATGATCCATTGCTCCTTTTGAGTATTATAATTAATTTTGAATGCATTGTACTCAGAAGGGACAGAGATCATAATAAAATGAACCAGGAACCCATCAGAAATGGCTATGTCCATGCCCTTGAGTTTTGCAGCCATATCATTCATCATCATGATATGCTCACGAACGTTGCTAGAGCCATCATACTTACTTATGAGCATCTTCATGATTAGAGTATTGGCATAAACTTTTGAGGAGCCCTTAAATTGCTCGTCGACTGAGGCCAAGCACTGCTTAACATTGTCTGAATCAGGGATTAATCCACTTATCGCAACAGATATGGTGCTCTTTATAATCATCAAAGACATGCGGTTGGACCGCTCCCACTTTTCCGCTGTTAAATCATATAGTTTCTTTTTCTCAGCGAAACTCTCATCTTCAGCGGAAGGAGGTACGGGAGCGTCCTCACGTAATACATAGTCTATGTCCATAATACCAAGGACAATCTGAAATCTTTCCTTCCAAGAAGGAAAGTTCGCCCCTGTCAGCTGCTTAATGCCGTTCAAATAAGCGGCAACATTAGTGTTGTTCATGGCTGAATCAAGAAAATAGAATATAATTAGTAAATATCGGAGAAAGTAAATGTATTGTATGAAATTAACCCTACGTTGGTCTGATTAATAACATGCTAATGACAGAAAAGAACTATATTAACTTATGGGTAACACATGATCATAAACAACGTTGGTCAGAATATGACCATGGTCATAACACAATCCTAGTTTTCATTAAATAGGTATGATACATAGTTATAATCAACTTTGGTCAGAATATAACTATGATCACAAATTAATCCCAAAACATTATTAAATCTCCAATCAATATTTCCCGTTGATTCCATATTAATTAGAGACAATATACAGAAATAATCATTATAAATAATTAATTGTCACATTAATTTAATTTGCTCAAAATTAATCATAAATTAACGCCCAGGAAATAATATTTGAACAACATTTACCAGATTAAAAAAGGCATAATGAGCAAATATTGAAATGAGCTAAAATAATTAATTATCACAAAACAGTAAGGGCTAAAAGTAAAAGAGCTCGCGGTCTAGTTAGAAATGCCAACCCACTTCAGCGTGGCCCAAAACGCCAAGAACAAATTTCAAATGCTCTAAGAAATTTAAATAACCCATTGCCCAGTCGATGCAAAAACAGAGCCGTCGATCAGGACGGACGGTTCGGATTCGCTTAAGGCTGAGCAAAAGGGTGACAGTGAGGAACCCTAAAGCCAAATCTCTCGATCCAGAAAAATCGCACAGCGGCGACGGCGCGACGCGGCAACGGCGACTGCCGGCGAGGCTGAGGCGACGGCCGCGCGCAAGACAGCGCGGCGCGCGCGAGCAAGCCGGCCAGCGGCACGGGAGGCGGCGAGACTATGCCGCGACGGCGCACAACGCGATGGGCTGTGGCGTCCACAAGGCACAGGCTCCGGCAAGAGGTAAATCCCCAATTCCCTCTTAATCCTTGATTAGGGTTCATAAAAATTAGGGATTTCAGGTTCGGATTTGGGGATTTAGGTGCTAGGGTTCGGTCTTGGCTCTTATCCTTTGCTTCTTCATGCTACCCGAACCGAATGAAGGCTCAAACCGATCCAAATTAACCCCAAATCGACGAAAACAACACTAATCCGAACTAAAACAGGATTAATCCGAGGTTAATCAATCCTAAGCCGATGAACAAGAATTAAACCTACACTTAACCGGGAAGATTAGGACCATGCTAAGACTAGAATGGCTATGATACCAAATGTTAGCTAAATCTAAGTGCTAAGTCTAAGTCATTCTCTGGCCTAGGTCATGATCACAATTAAGTAATGCGGAATAATCATTAGAACTAACCCGGAGAAGAAGATGTCGCCATTAGTCCTGACAGAGAGGAAGAGTTCACCGTGATCCTCACGATGATGGAGTCGATCTTCGTTAACTTTAGCGCAACTCCTTTTGATCGGATGGGCAAATATCGGGAGAGGTGAACTCTGGATCAATACATGATTCAAGTGCAAGCGTCTCCCTTTTCCTTTTAATATTGCGCTAGCTAACGGGACTGAACCAAAAACGGTTGGTGCGCTCCCGATCATGACGCGGAAGTGGGGTCAAACCATAAAATCTCGGATCGGCAGTTAGCCGAGATCATATCCAACACCACCGTCTCCATCGCGTCGACCCCCCCCCCCCCCACCTTGCTCTCGCCATGGCCAGGTCAATCGACATCCCGTGCTTGAGTGCCTCCCACCCCTCCGTCGCCTTCCTCCTCCCGCCCCTCCACCTCTATCGAGCTCCACCTCACCTTTGTCGTCATGGTATCGACCTAGCTATATCTGACCCGCTGGCGACTGCATCTGGTCAGGCGAGCTGGATCAGCGATTCTCCGATGAGCTTGTGTTCATCGTCGTCACGTTCGTCGCCGAGGCGATCGCCGCTGGTCTGCCGTGTCGCTGTGCTATACGACGCAGGCCTCACAAAACGCGTGGACGACGGCGGCTCCGCTCCAAATAGCACGCGCCATCGTCTCTTCGTGCATACTCTACGTTTGTGCGAAGTGATCGTCCTCTCAGGAGTCAGGACCCGACGACGCTCCTACAGGTTTTTTTGGGGATGATATGGCAGGCTAATCAACGGCCGACGTGTGACGATTGAAGACGCCCTAATCCCGTGGGGTTTCATTAGTGCAGTAATTAATCACGATAGTACGTGACGACGGCGATTTCTCTTCTTTTCGTATTTGCAGCCGACCAAATTGATTAAAGCCATAATCCATCCATCCATTGGCCGTGCGAATAAAAATCTTCTCGATCAATTGAACACAACTAAGTAATGGGGTGGCACATTTGCGTATTTACTCTCGAAAGCTGCGCGCACCTAAATTTTTTTTTCCACAAAATCTATTAAACAGTAGTACTGATACTTATGAAACTCATGAAATTTTTACACTGAAACTCATGAAACTTAGCACTAAAATTGATGAAACATGAAACTCATGAAACTAAATACTAGAACTCATGAAACCAGTATTGAAACTGATAAGTTTCATACTCCCTCCAGTCTTCAAATACTTGATGTTTAAGGGGGTTTCACTTTGGATGCAAATACTTGATGTTGAAGCATTTGGAGCTCATTTTGGACTAGTATACCCCTAATTACTCCTAGACGCTTCGTTTTCCCACCCCTAATTAAATCAATGGCATCAGCAATAAAGTATTCTTGTGGCTCTATGTTTAAGGCCCTGTTTGTTTGCCCTATGGATTATATAATCCAGCTTATATAAGTTAATGGGGAAACAAACAGCCTAGATTATAATCTAGATTATATAATCTAAAGCATGAGATTATAATAATCTATAAGCAGCCATTATGGTGCTTATATAATCTCAAACTAATAATCCAACACAGTAATAATCCAGGAAAACAAACAACCCACCGGCTTATTTAAAGGTAGCTTATATAATCCAGCTTATATAATCCAACACCAAAAAGCTGGATTATATAAGCTGGAGAAGGAAACAAACAGGCCCTAAGTCCATGTTTGGTAGGCTTGCAAACTTATGGTACGTTCTGTACGGTGTGAGCGTGAGTGCTAGTCGATTTTGGCGGTAGAACAGTAGCCGTAACGTCAATCCTGGTGGCGCCGAGCGAAATTGTACGCGCGCTCACGGAAAAAAAAACACGGGACCGGTCCATGCATACATGCATTCGCCAAAAAAACGCAAAAAAAGGCACGGCAAGAATTCGATCTCAAGACCTGGCGTAGTGATGACCAGCGTTGCAACCATCTAAGCTAACATCTTCTTGTGTTTGGTTTGGAACCTGAACGTATTTATTAGGGGTATTATAGGAAAGAACAACCCTATTTAATAGCTCCTTGGTATATGAGATCCTGTCCAAAGCATCAAGTATTTGAAGACTGGAGGGAGTAAGTTTCATGGCTATACTGTAAGAACGGTATGCCGTTCCCTAGTCTGGCTCATTTATTTTCTTCTCTTTTGGTTGGTTCAGGTTGATTAAAAATTTAGCTTGGACTTTGGACCGGGGGTGCAAATCAGGCGAGGTTGTGTCTCCGAGACGCCGTTGATCCGATCGGTCGCCCGCTCCGCTTGCTGATGGTGGCGGATTTACTGCCCTAATAGTACGTACGTCAGTAGCAGCTGAGGTGTTACTAATCAGCCCTGCCACGTCCACGGTTTTGGATTACTATGATGACTAAGTTTGGTTTCGTTCGCTGATGTGGGTGATGCGACTCTAAATTCCATTGCACGTTGGCACAGGAACAGGACAGAGAGCAAGCACATCATCGCATTAAGATCAGATTAGTCGTGTACCAAATTAAGTACTCGTGCCTGCTTCCATACGGCATAACGTACGGGATGTGCATGCTTCCATACGGCTGTTAATATTATCTATTACGCGATTAGGGTTCATGCTCAATCAACATCTAGGAGGACATATCCATGTATACGTGTATGGTATGCGTACATCCTGTCATGTAATCTCTACTATTATAAAGCAGTAGTTGGTGGCAGTGGTGAGTTTTATCCACGTCATTAATTACCCTGCTTAATTGCCCTACTTAATTGCTCTGCTTAATTGCCCTGCGCAAAAAACGAAGCGTTGCTTTAATTAGCCAGCTTTCGCAAGAAACGAAGCGTTAAAGATAGAAGTTTGATCTTGTGAAATAATTTTTTTATTTTTTAATCTTTATTTTTCGTTATCAATTTTGTTTTTCGTAGCAACGCACGGGCATGTAACTAGTTATAAAAAATGCAGAACCTCATCCAAGACCAGGCTCAGCGTCGTCATTCTATTCAGTGGAGTCAAATACGTAAGGATTTTTGTGAAATTATACTCAAGTATCAATAAGACAATAAGTACACGAAGCTTTTGAAAAATACAAATGTACACTAGATTAATTGACCCCGGCAGCTGAAATTTTTTAGGGATCTTTTCGTATTTGATACAAGATTTGACCCGTATTCACAAAACGATACAACACTCTCATGTATTTACAAAAAAATCCACTCATACCCGGAATGTATACTCGAATTTTCAAATTTTGGGTATGGCGTATTCGGATTGCCAGATCTCGGGGTTTTTTTTTGAAAAACCGGGTATGAGGTTTTTTTTTTTTTGCTTATTTTTTTTCCTATTTTTTATTTTCGTTGAAAAGCCTGGAATTTCTGCCGTACGCCCTATACCTAGAATTTGAAATTCCAGGTATGGCATACTCGGTTTTTTAAATTCTGGGTATGAGCCAATATACGCAATACTCGAGATTTCAAAACCCAAATACGCCATAGCTGGAATTTCAAATTCCGAGTATTCAAAACCGGAAATTCAAATTCATGGTATGAGTGGGTTTTTTGTAAATACGCGAAAGTGTTGTATCGTTTTGTGAATACGGGTCAAATCTTGTATCAAATACAACATTTCCAATTTTTTACTTAAGGCGGTATCAAGGGTCCGAATCAAGTAGGACATGGCCAGTAGGGTTTCACTTACCGTTTACTTGATAATCGCGCGAAAATCGAATTTAGAAAATCGGCAAAATCGAGTCAAAAACTGGTTGAAAATCGTAAAAAATCGAACAGTTTGAAAAATCATTTTTTTTGGAAAAAATATATGAAAAATCGCGATATTTGGTCGATAATCGCGATATTTTCCTCGAAAATCAGCCGATCACGCGAGCTTCCTCGTTGGTCGATTTTTTGAGCAATTTTCGGTCGATATGCCTCGATAATCACGATATTTACATCGCACAGTTTTTTTAAATTTTTTGATTTTTTTTTTGAATTTAACCGGTTTACCGATCGATATTTTATATTGTACCGGCATAGATAAGAACGATTATCGCAAAAATCGACCTATTTTCAACGGTATTTGGAACCCTGATGGCTAGGGGTGCAATCGGATCGGATAATTTCCGACCGACCGACCGACCGAATAGTTTCGGATCGGATTCGGATAATTTTTTCGGATAATCCTCGGATTCGGATATTTTGTATCGGATTCGGATTCGGTAGACTACTATCCGTCGGATCGGTATATTCCGAATTTTTTTTCGGATATCCGGTCGAAGGCCACTGGGCCAATGGCCCATATGCTAATTGCTAACCCTAAGGCCCTAAGTCCACAGCACAGTAGCTCCCTCAAAAGCCCTCACGCCGTCACGCGCCTCCAGCCCTCCACCCCCGAGCGCTCCGCACCCGGCGCCTCCGCGCCTCCGCCCCTCCGGCCGCCGCTCCCTCCCGCCGTCGACCTTGAGTCCCACCGCCGCCCCGAGTCCCGTCGCCCCTCCCGCCGCCCCGAGCGTCGACCCGAGTCTCGCCGCCGCTCCCTCCACTCGTCTCACTGAGTCCCGCGCCGAAGCTCGCCCAGCCTGCTCGGCGCCGATATCCTCCTCGGCCGCGCCAACTCCGCCCTGCCCGTCCCGGCCAAGCTCCGCCCCGGCCAAGCTACGCCAACTCCGCCCTTCCCGTCTCGACCAAGCTCCGCCCCGGCCAAGCTCGCCCGATCGTCCGGCGCCGATCTCCTCCCCGACAAAGTAAGGTATTTCCCCTTGCAGCCATGTTTTTACCTTTTTTTGTGAGAGAACCATGCTGTCCCGGCGCCGATCAATGGAGAACGAATTATGCTGTCTCTTCTTCCTCTTTTGGCTGCTTTATAGAATTTGTCCATTACTTGCTTGGATGGTGGTAGAATTATTTGTTTTGATTTTTTGTTAGTGTAGACAGTAGACTTGTAGTGACATTGTTCCCATGTTATCTAGTTCAAATTCAGTAAAACACATGTAGCACCTTCATGTTTATTGATAAAACTTTTGGATAGATATCTGTTTATTTGTTTGACAGTAATTTCTTTACTATATTGTTTGTACATATTAGCTGATCTTGTTGGTTTTGGTGTTGCTGTTGCCACCAGAAAGCAATATTACCAAAGTTATCCTGAGCGATGTTATAAGTCGATGCTTATTCAAATTATGCTTGAGGAAAACAGGACAGGTTCTTTCATATTGAAAACACGTTCATTTACAGTTTTAATGGCTTGATTGTGGTAGCAATTATATAATGGCTTGATTCTCTCATGTTGAGAAGCTATCAGACTTTGAATGTCCAGTGTCCAGTGGAAACTGGAAGATAATACTGGTTGCTAGAATGATGTTGCCAGAATGACAGCTTGCCTTAGCCACTTATGTCTTTAAACTCTCATATAATATTATGGCACTATTCAGTCTTATGTTTGTATTTCTATGTGATACTATGATGTAATCCAAATATTATCGATTTGTCTTATTGTCTCTGTCACGAAGACGTGGAGTCATGGTCATGTTATTGTGCTATTATTTACGCATCGTTCTTTGTTTCGCTACCCTTCGTATGCGTATTATATAAATTGAATGCTCTTTTGTAACTTTGTTGGACTACATATATCTTGTTGCATGTTAAACTCATATCATACGATTGGTTAATCTGTTTTATATGTGTGTTTTTATGTGGTCTTTGTTTTCATGCGTTATCCGATAAAAATTATTCGATACCGAACCGATTTCGATCCGTATTTGATTCGAATCCGCGACCGACATTATCCGTGCCGTATTCGTATCCGACACTATCCGAATCCGATTCCAAATCCGACAAAAAATATGGTTTAGGATATGGAAAGAGTGATATCCGACCGAATCCGATCCGATTGCACCCCTGCTGATGGCCAGGCACTCGGAAAGACGGGCCTACCGATCGCCGCTCAGTATGAACAGTGCAGACAGCAGAGGGAGGCATGGAGCAGCTTGGTGGTTATGGGATGGGAGAAGTTTCTGGCTCCTGTGGATGTCAGGCGGGAGCATTTATGGGGTGATGTATGCGGCTGAATCCGCCGGGCTGGCCTTGCAATTTATTGTGCGCACGGACCTGCAAACCCGATACCTGCTGCCGTCTTGGATTGATCGTCCGTATCCTAGACGAGATCCATCCGTCCATCCATCCATCCATCCGTGGGCTGTGCATTCTGTGCGCCAGTCAGTACGACAGTACTGACTGCTGCGAGATCCATCTGAGTACTCTTTTGTACAGTCTGATGATGCCAACTGTGGGGCTCTCTGAAGTCTGAACAGGAGCGGCGGATTGATGAACTCTTCTCGTGCTTCGATCCGACGTTCTGAGCCACCAAAACGTTCCCATGTCGCTCTATTATTATGTTAGCCCCAAAGTTGTCGAGAAATTACTATAGGCAGGCAGGGCGTGGATATTCTAATGCCAGCAAATTAAATGTTAAAATGCTAATCTCCTCTGGTAGGCGCCAACCGGATAGGACGGGCAACTGTCCAGGCTCAGCAGCGACGAACCATAAAAACACAGTGCGGTTTCACTGTCGCAAGCATCGTGAGATTAGATTTTTCTCCGGCAAGTCAAGTCGCCGTCTTGGACCGTGAAGAAGTTGGCTACACCACCCAGATCTCTGAAATTTCTTGGCTCCGGCCACTCACTCGTACAAGCTAGGAAAAAACATTGCTAAACCACGTCGCTCGCTGGCCGGCCAGAAATTAGTCGGGCAGTAGTAAGAACGCGGGGGCGCCTTCCGGCGGGGAAGGCGCACGCGCATTAAACACGGCCTCGCTCCTCCGCTTTCTCCGTCTCCGCCGCGTGTGTGGTGCAGGATGCGAGTCGTAGACGTACTTCCCCCCGTCTCGCTCGAGCAATTTAATTGCTCGGTTCGTTCGTCCTCTCCCTCCCCCACAACTGCATTGATGAGCGAATCAAGATCGTCGTCGGAGGCGGGGGTCATTACTATTACTACTTACTACGAGTACTAGTTTTCCAACAACAGCCTCTAAAACGGTCTCTTTAGATATTTGGAGGCCTATTCAGCCTTAACTATCCTGGCGTCTTATGTCTTGGCCTCTATCCAAGAGGCCGAAGGAGTTCATCTCTATATAGAGAGGCCGTCCTCATGTGTGCTATGTGTAAAGGAGAGACTTGTGTGATGGTTGATATACAGGCAGGAAATTCAGACCATGGTTGGAAATCAACTAAATATAAAGGCCTAAATTAAATGCAGGTCACTATTCAAGACTCATAGAGGCCTGGTTTTACAGATCATCCTTGGGTTTAGCCTTAGGAGGCGCATGCAGGAAGCTCAAAAGGCTTCGAATTGATGGGTTTCGCCTCTCCACTTGCAGTGCTAGTATGCAGGACTACTCGCCCGTACGTCGTCCCTGCCAGAGAAAGCAAGAGGAGCGAGCAATCAATGGGCCGATGACCATCTGCATTAACGGCAAGGGAACGACGTCCCTGTCAGGTTACCTAATGGCATTGATGACACTGTGAATAGATGATATTTTAGGATATGGTGCTCATGTTAAGATATGGAGTATCTATAAAATACTATATTATTAATTTTCCTTCGTTAGATTACTTATTATTTTTCCATGATGTATCTTTCTCTAATTCATAGTATTCCTCCGGTCATAAGTAGTTGCCATTTTGGTGGACATTGGTACAATTAACTTTCACAATTTTGATTGTAAACATCTTTTTAAATATTTAAATAGGATATATGAAAATCATACATGTAGATTTATCTAAAAAAAAATACTTTAATAATATTATAATTTCACTGGCTTTATAAACATTTTATAATAGAAATTAGTAATCAAATTTGTTTTAATTGGAGACTATGTCGATATCTAAAATGATAACTATTTCTGACCGGAGGGAGCAGTGGTGGATTTATGATTTATATAAGCCTCGGGCCCAAAATAAGCGACTATTATTATCATCAAAGAATACGAAATTTAGGTATAACAAAAGTACAACACAAATACACAACTAATGATAAATTTGAATTACATGCTTAACATTCCAATAAAATAGATAAAATATGTCAAAACAATATAGCATAGTGGAGTGGTAGAAAAGTTAATACCTAATTAATGAAGGTTTGGTGCATCTGAGACTATTATATTTTTATCAACAATAGAACAAAAATCTGAACTGTAAAATATGAAATTGCACATGTAAATAGGCACACCAAACTACGAAAGTAACTATTAAAATAAATTACATTAGAAAAATGTAACATACCACTAGAGGTAATTGAGTTTCAATTAAGTTTCCGCTCAACATCTACAGTAACATCCTCTACCTGTATAACCATGTTTATTGCAGTAAAGAAAATCAGAAAGTATCAGAGAGCAACATTCAGTGGAAAAATAGGAATCTACATTCTATAAATGCAATACAAACTCAATTAGCTATCTCTCAATTCCAAAACGTTCTGTGTTAAAAAAAATACTACCGCTTCCAACATTGTATGTTTCTTTCTAGAAGTTTTATCAAATTGAAGCATTATGTATCTTCGACATCATTAATCATTTCTTCTTTTAAAAAAATAGCTATTAAATGCTTTTAGAATGCCTAATATGCAACTATTATTATAAGTTAGGCATAATGCGAGTCCTAGTTTTATTATCTCTGTTCTCATAGGTGATTGCAATCCTTGGGCTAAAAAATCAGAGCATCTATGACAAATATAATTGATTGAGAATCTATGAAGTTATCAGAGTATTCTAACAAGAAAGTGCATCACTGTGTGTATGTGGCCATCAAGGTTCCAAATGTAAGTTGATTAATACTCAAAGCTGAAATCAAAGATAATACTTGCAAGAATTTATTCCGAGTGAGAGCGGGCACCGGGCGGGAGTGGGGACTGGGACGACGCCGGGGGTGGCTAGGGTTGGCTTTTGGCTAGCCGCCTGCCGAGATTTTGTGAAGCCTGCTGGGCGGCTAGGATTGTGGTCCACCGGATTGGAAGTGGCCTCAGGCCCAATTTAGAATACACTAATTTTTTTCACTGCTATTTGTGTTGAGCCTCGAGCCCAGGTGTCACTGGCCTGAGGCCTAGCTTCGCCCCTGGGAAGTAGTAATAAATAGCATTAGAAAATGGTAACAAGGACGGATATACATGGAAAAAGAGGTTAAATTCACGCAGTTCCAGTCTGAGATCCCCCAGAGGCAACCGCCGCCTCCTGCGCGGCCCACCGTGTGTCTCTGCCACCGCCGTATCATAGCTTCTATGTGACTTAGTATAATTTTTGTTTCTGCTAACATATGGTATTAAGTTCTTATAAAATTCCGGCGTTCCGAGCACGCCCTTCTAACTCAAGAACTTGATTTCAATCCAATAGAATCGTACAAAAGCATTCCTTGAAAAAAAAAAGAGCTATCTCGAAAAAATCATGTGGAATTCTAAATGTTTAGCGTCAGGTTGCTTGGGGGTGGGGGGTGACCCTAAAATAGCTGCGTAATTTGGGCAACCTTTCTCCCCCAGTGGGTGAGGATGGCCTGAAATTGATATGATAAGGCTATGCGAATTTTGTGCTGCTGGGCCGCATCAGCTGGCTCACCCCAATGTATAGGCCTCCCTTGATCAGGCCCTTGAGCTCCTACCAATTGCAAAGTGTGATCTGACTTTGGTTAAAGTTTCTCCAAAAAACCTGGTTTATACATGCAATCTGATGATCGTGTGTGTTCAGAACGTGCATGTAGAGGGCTCACTCATGTGATGCTATTTGTTCTTGTATTTTTCGAAACCATGTGATAGTGTTTCTATTTGTGAGCAATGTGATGATCTAATATTAGCTGCATGGATCTAAACAGGCCCTAAGAGTGAAATAAAACTGAACACCAACAAACTAAGGACCTGTTTGGAATGCGGAAAGATTTCCTATTTCCTGGTGGAATTGATCTGTTCGTTCCTAATACAGTTTGCAGATGAAAACGCCCAAAAAAATCAGCAATGTTTTTATGCTGCTCGCCCTGAATGTTTTCTGCACCCGCCGCTCTCCAAGATCTAATAATAGCGACATATATCTGCAACATGATACGGTTCTTAAAAGCCAACTGTAAACTTGAAATAACTAGTTTGGTTTGCTATATACCTTATTAACTACTACATCTGAAACCCTTTACTTACGTCGCATCTCTTCTCATGCATCTGAAATCGTTAACCTATTTCTCGTATTGGCTGAACGTTGGTAGCATAATGTGACGAAATCCTTCTGGCAGGTTGGACAGAAAAGAGGCACCAAGCTAGAGGTCAAAGCAGTAGTACTCGATGACCCATCCCTTGATGAGTCCCGAAGAGAACATCCTGACCCTTTGGCCTCAACCTCTTCCTCTGATCATGTCAATGTGCTTGCTTCCCTAGAGACAAATTTAGCCATGGGAGGAAGTGACTACCAAGATATGATAGATGAAGCTTTGAATGAACACTTTAAGTTTGATAGGTTCCTAGCAAGAGGGGATGTTTTTTTTTTGTACGTAATGACTGGAATTGTGGCATGAACTCCTGCCTAGCATGCAACAAGGAGAATGATAGACTGCATCCTCATAATACGATGTACTTTAAGGTAAATTACCCACTTTTTTTTCCTTCAGGCATGCTTGAACCAAGAATCAAAGAAGCACAACAAATGTGATCTAGCTTTTTAGCTTATGTTTCCCTCCTTGTTTGTTCATTGATAAGCCTTGATATGTTAATATTTTAATTACTCACCAGGTAACCAGCATGGAACCATTAAATGAACCGATTCTTCGTGTTAATTGTAGTCAAGCGTCCCTTGTGCTTGGGGGAAGTGCTTCTGCGTGAAGTTATACTAGTTGCAACTGCAGACAGTGCTGAAGGAATGCAGCAATCAATTAGGCGATGTTTCCTCCATGAGATCAACATGAAGACTATGAATGAAGAACAGAGGATGAACTTGCTATCTGAAACACTCCATGGTGTTTCAACGGTTGTTGATGAGGTGATTTTTTGTCGTTATTGATCCAAAAGTCAAGTTTTGTGCTCTTACAGTGCATCTCTGGCTTATTTGATTTCACTTTTCAGAGTATCAATAAAAAGTTTGTAAAAGATGTAGCAGTGCAAACATCAGGTTTCATCCCCAGGGATATAGTTGCATTGGTTGCAGATGCTGGCATGTCATTTACACATAAATTTGCGCTGGAGAAAACTAGCAATGAAATCAGTAAGGCTGAGGACATCCTTCCTACAAGCTCTCCTACCACTCAGAATGAAGAAAAACGTTTTTGCAAAGAAGATATTTTGTCTTGTTAAACTTCAGTGGCGGTTCTATTATCAGTCTTCGATTGCCCCTCAAGCGGGGTATTTGATCATTTGTCTAGAAGTTGACGTGCAATTGATCATTTGCCCCGTGTGTCTCACTGTCACTGACATGTGGCCCTAGGACCCACATGTCAATGAGATATCATGGACGAAATAATCAATTGCACGTCAACTTCAGGACAAATCATCAATTATTCCCCCTCAAGTTGCCAGGGCACTTGGTTTTTTCTGGTGGAAAGACCTCGTTCGTTTTTTCGACCTTTTTCGAGGGATGGCTACCTGTTCAGTCTCGGATGGTCGCTCTTGTCTCTTTTGGAAGGATGTTTGGAATTTGGGCTTTCTTCAGGATAAATTTCCACATCTATTCTCTTTTGCTAAGAAGCCAGATATTTCAGTGGCAGATTTTCTTGATGGTGCAGAAATATCCTCAAAATTTCATCTTCCTCTGTCTCCTACGGCCTCTACACAGCTGCAGCTTTTAAGAGAAATTTTGTTGTCTGTTCACTTGAATTCGAAAATTTATGACTCTTGGGCATATATCTAGGGTTCAAGAAGTTTTTCATCCAAGAAAGCTTATGATCGGTTCATGGGTCATGAGGTTATTCCTCCACCATTTAAATGGTTGTGGAAGTCCTTCTGCGTTGATAAACACAAGTTCTTTTTTTGGCTGCTGCTGAGATGTAGATTGAACACTGGCTCTCTATTGAAGAAAAAAGGGCTTCATTTGGACAGTTGTAATTGTGTGCTTTGTGATTCTCACAGAAAAGAATCACTTCACCATCTATTCTTTTCCAGTCATTTTAGTCAGTGGTGTTGGCGCTTTCTTCATATCAATTGGGATCTATCTCTGCACGTGGTTGACATGATTCAAGAGGCAAAAAAAACAGCATACATTGGTTTGTTTCAAAGAAAGTATCATCATCTCCTGCTGGACGATATGGAAGCTCAGAAACAAAATCATTTTTGATAATGGGGTGCTCTCTTTAGCCTCATGGAAAAGAGAGTTTAGGGAAGTGTTTTCTCAGGTTATCCGTAGAGTTAAACCTTCCTTAAAGGATGCTTTTAATTCCTGGCTTAGTAGTCTCTCTTAGTTTCACCCCCCCCCCCCCTCTTAACATTCTATTCTCCCTTTGGTTGTACTTATTATCTTTTTTTAATACACACACTACAGAAGGTGCCTCCCCTCCTGGTTTTCCTCAAAAGAAGAAGAAGATATTTTGTCTTCCTTAGAACAGGCAAAGAAAAGGAATCGTACCGCACTGGGCACACCCAAAGTAAGACATCTCAACTTACTGCCTTTCAATGTCTTATTCTTCCAGCTTTCAGGACCATCTACAAACAATCCATGACACCATATATGTGAGTTTGAGCTTCCTTTCTGCAAATCCCTAATTTGTATTTTTTTTTTGGTGCTATTATAGGTTCCTAATGCCACATGGGAGGATGTTGGTGGGCTTGAGGAAGTGAAAAAGGTTATTCTAGATACTATTCAGGTAGATTTGAATTCATTCATCTCTGAATGTATAATGCTAATATATCACATTCTTTATTGTAGTTTCAGCACTAAAAGCTGATTCTGTCAGCTTGGGAATACTAACTTGTCTTTTTTTTCCTGGCTCGTATTCGGTTACCTCTGTTGTACAAGCACCTTTTTTTTTTCTAAATTGCAGAAGTGGCCCTGGCACGGGGAAGGTAGGTTTGTGAGTTTTATCCTTAGCTTGAATTGAGTTTTGAGTTTTCATTTTTTTTTTCCTTTGTCAGAAGATAGCGGCATCTGATAGCAACATGATATATGTGCACTAAGATAATTGTTTTTTTTTAATTCTTAGACATTACGGGCGAAAGCAGTAGCAACTGAGTGCTCATTAAACTTTTTCAGCGTAAAAGGTCCAGAACTGATAAACATGTATGTTGGAGAATCAGAGTAGAATGTCAGGGACATCTTCGAGAAGGTATCTCTACTATTCTAAAGCAGCACTTGATGGCAGTGGTCTGTTCTTCCCACGTCATTAATTGCCGTTTAATTGCCCTGCTTAATTGCTCTACGCAAGAAACGAAGCGTTGCTTTAATTAGCCAGCTTTCGCAAGAAACGAAGCGTTAAAGATAGATGTTTGATTTTGTGAAATAATTTTTTTATTTTTATTTTTCATTATTAATTTTGTTTTTCGTAGCAACGCACGAGCATGTAACTAGTACTCATCATCTTCGAGAATCAGAGTAGAATGTCACTTCTCCCTTTGCTGTGTATACTAGTTGCTTGTGGAGATTGATGGGTTGAGTGATCACAGCCAGGTTATTTCCTCGTTCATGCTATGCTTAACTTTTTACTGCCGTTTCTGAGATGCTTTGAACTGAAGGGAAACCATTTTTTAAATTCCTTTGTAGGATCTCTTCATTATTGGGGCTACTAATAGGCGTGACCTTGATTCTGCTCTTCTTCGTCCTGGCCGGTTTGATAAGCTTCTTTATGTTGGTGTAAATACTGATGCATCATACAAGGAAAGGTTGTCATTGTTATGAATATGACATGTATTGAATATGAGGGCCAATGGCTATAATATATAGAGTACACGAGGGAAAGAAATAACAGAACTCTATCTCTAATATAGAGACTAGAATAACAGGACTCTATCTCTAACACCCCCCCTCCCACAAATGCAAAGCGTATGCAATAGAATTGCATTGGGAAGGGATGAACTAAAATAGGGAAAATCCAAAGTCATAATCTTAAAGTAGCCATCGTAGCTTGTAACTCTTGAAAAATCGAGCTGACGAATAACAGCCAACGAAGAACCGAGTCGATGGAGAAAAGTCGACAAAGAAACCAAAACGACGAACCGAAGTCGAAGGTAGGGCCAAGTCGACGAAGAAAAGTCGACGATGAAGCCAAATCGACAAACGGAAGTCGAAGGTAGGGCCGAGTCAACGACGAAAAATCGACGAAGAAGCCAAATCGACAAACAAAAGTCGAAGGTATGGCCGAGTCGACGAAGAGGAACCGACGAAGCCGACAAAACGCCGAGCCGAGGTAATAAGAGTTGACAGAATGAGCTAACCCGATAAAAAGAGCCGAGCGACGACAGAATCAAGAAACTAAAGACTTGGATAGACGCAACGGAAGACTTAAGAAAATACTAGGAATAATAGCCGCAATAGTAAAAAGCAGTAGCTCGAAAGCCGAAGCCGCTTCTGTTTGAAGCCAAAATCGGACCCCAAAAGATTGAAATCTCCTTTTGGATTTGTTTGGACTCCAACTCTGATTCTTCACAGGTCACGCACAAGTCCAGAGAAGAGTCCAAGTCTTCGTGCGTGACTTCGAGTCCGAGCATACTTGGTTGCTAGCGACCGAGCGAAAAACCAATGAGAGCACCGACGGGAGCGACGGCGCAAGGAGGCGGTCGGTGCTGGCGCCCTTGGAGCTGGAGCGTAGAGCGGCGGTGCACAGAGTGGAGAACAGCATTCGGTGGCCAGCTGTGGCAGAGAAGGCCGGATGGCCCGGTCAGAGGCAAGACTGGCCAGAGAGGGAGCTGAAGGGGCGCGGTGGCCGGCGTGAAGCCGACGCAGAAGCTCGGGCGGCTATTGGCCTTGGCGGCTGAAGTCGCCGAGCCGAGCCGGCGGAGGCTCGGGCAGTCGGGGGAGCACAAAGCGGCGGCCGGCGGAGCAGGAAGCGGCTGCCTCGTCTGCCACGGTGCCGCATAAGCGTCGGCCAGTGGAGGTCGGCGCAGATCAAATCAGCGGCGCAGGTCGGCCGGCTGGAGAAGACGAGGTCCAGCGCCAGGTCCAGCGCCAGAGAAGAGGAGACGAGGTCCAGCAGCAGTCGGTCCGGCTGGAAAGAACCAGCAGCAGTCGGTTCAGCCGGAAAGAACCAGCACCGGAGACGAGGAAGCCGCTCCCTGCTTGCTTGTTGCTGGGACGAAGAGGCTAGAAAGCAGCTTGACGACAGCGACGGCGTTGCGCGAGCCGCCGGGCGCGGCGCAGTGGAGCGCGGTGGTGCCCCCTCCGCGCCAGGGCGACGGTTGACGTTGACGCAGCCGCCCAGGCCGATCCGGCACCGGCTGGGCTTGGCTTCGTCGATCCAAAGGTCCAGCGGCAACGGCGGCTGGAGACGTCACAACGGGAGGCCGGCCGTGCTGAAGACGCCACATCGGGAGGAAAAGAGCGGCAGCAAGACCGACGAGCAAGACCGGCGGGAGGAGAGTAAAGGTGACAAGGAAGCCGCCGTGCGGGTGCCGCCCCGGGAGTCTCCTCCTCCCGGGGCAGCAGATTAGATCTAAAACAGCGGATGGGAGAGGCTAGGAAAAAACCTAGAGCTCTGATACCATGTTATGAATATGACTTGTATTGAATATGAGGGCCAATGGCCACAATATATAGAGTACACGAGGGAAAGGAATAACAGGACTCTATCTCTAATATAGAGACTAGAATAACAGGACTCTATCTCTAACAGTCATTTGTAGGTTGTCCATTCACCAAATTTCAGATTCGTTGCAACTATGATCTCAGTGTAATTTATATGCAGGATCCTGAAAGCACAGACACGCAAGTACAAGCTTCATGAGAATGTATCTCTCTTGTCGATTGCTCAGCGCTGTCCTCCAAAATTTACTGGTGCTGATATTTATGCATTATGTGCAGATGCATGGTTTCATGCTGCTAAGCGCTTGGTGAGTAGCTGTGATTCATTGCTGCCACCTTAGATTTTTCTTAGCTTTGATCTGTTGGATTTACACATGGTATTTCAAGGTCAAAACACTTGAAGCTGATCCTTCAAGAAACGATGCCAGTGCTGAAGAAGTCACTGTCGAGATTGATGATTTTATGACAGTAAGACTCCAAATCATTTCGAGCAAGCACAATAAATATTAGTTCGGTCGTATCTTAGGAAGTAAACTGGTTTTAATACTACACAGGTGTTGGGAATATCTCACCATCATTGTCTATGCAGTACTTGCAAAACTATACTTGCAAAACCATGAACAGTTGAGGCAGAAGATTGAGGGACCTTCTAGATGATGTTTGCTAATATTCTGTTCATCATGGAGGACTGTGTGCTGCCAGAGCATCCCAAGGTACTATTCCTTTTCTTTGATGAGATGAATGTTCATGTACCTAAACCGCTAAAATTTCCTGAAACTCCATGTCTTATAGAATGGTTTCCTTCTACAGTTTCGGTGCATTTGACAGATAGTGGCCATGCTGAAAGCAACTGCCAGTCATAATTTGGCATAGTTTCTGGTTCTACCATGTGCAGGGCCGGCCGCCGGGGGGGCAGGGTGGACGTTCGATCGCCTGCCGCCTGGACGCAGCCACGCAGGGCCGGTAGAATTCAGAGATTGGGACAACCAAAGGATGAAAAACTATCGCCTGGCTGTATGAGAGATTCAGAAATTGTAGTTTCTGTTTGTGTAAGACTTTTACCAAATGTTTTCTTCTTCTTTTATATTAGGTGGCACATACTTCAAATTTCATCTTCCTAATGCAAGAAAATTGCGTAGTGCCTTCCCTGTAATCTATGGGAGTTAAGGCAGCTGTTGCTTTTTCTGTGATGAGAGGAACTGGTTTGATACCACAAATTGATGGTGTATTATTGATGTGGGTCTGGTTATCTGTAGGAGTACATGGAACTTAGGTTAACTGTGCTTTTATAGTTTTATTGGTCACATATCCTATTGTGTCATGGTATCTAGAACAAGAATGAATCCGGTCGATATTTTTATGGAACCCCTGGACTATACTAGAAATCGCTCTCCTTACTGCTGGCATTACTGAAATCCGCATAATCTTGGCCTGAATTGTGTACCCTCCATGAAACTGCTTGATATTGTCTGAATATTACTTAGCCGATAGTTTTCCTTCTCCTTGCAAATGACACAAATACCAATCAGTATTTGTGGACCTGTGTTACAGACTAAAGAATGCATTCCCAACTGTGTACAATGTTACTTCGTGCCATGCAACCTTGGTTCTGCTTGACAATTTGTGACTGACTTGTCAAATTGGAACAATGTAGGTTTTCAAGGAGCATGGAACCGAGAATCTTCTAGAAGTGCTGAATGCTTATTAACAGGGCGATCAATCGCCTGCGCCTAGACGACAGGACGACATGGATTGGGCAATTCACCGACGAGCCATGATCATCCCTAATCTAAGGTATAGAATATTAATCTTCCCTAATCTCTTTTCCCTATTAGTCTTACACTATTTAATCTTTGATACATTTATTATTATTTTCAGCGCCGTGCGTTATCAACTTATCATATCATCTAGAAGGTATCCATCCGGTAGTGAAAAAGGAAAAAGAAAAAAACGTGTGGATGACTTCATAGAAACGCAGAGAGCAGCTATGGACAAATTTTTAAAGAGTAATACAAGTCAGGGCCCTGATACAAGTGACAAGTAAGTGTTTATGATTACAATTTACATTTGTCATTTCATAAACTTTAAAGTGTTCTGTAGAAGTAATTTTTGTGCATCGAATATTAATTTCTTCAATGATGTGTGCTTATAAGACTATATATATATATATATATATATATATATATATATATATATATATATATATATATATATATATATATATATATATATATATATATATATGCCTCCATATAAGTTTTCGCCCCGGGCCCCCAAAATGCCAGGACCGGCTCTGACCATGTGGGGACTCCTCCTGGTTGCACTTGTATTTTGACTTCAACAGAAGCTAATTCGGCTAATTTTGTATAGAATATGGACATTAGGCATACTTCTTCGCTGAAGATCATGGAGTGTAGATTGTATGTCATTCTTTTGGTAACTGCTGTAATTAGGATTCAGTGAGACGACACGAAATATTCTAATAGATGTTATATACCATTCTGTAAAATGCACATTTGTTCCGACATCTTCTTAACTAGACACCTCCTGTATTGCTATTGCCTTTCAACAGCGTATCCCCGAAGCTCCGTCCTTCCTAGAACAGCGCTACATGTCATAGATTTATTTACATAATTATTTTTTTGAACTAGTCTGCACCTTTAACAAATCCTAGTGTGACCTTCAGCAAAAGCAAATAAGAACGCTTCATAAGAGGATCTCGGTGCATGCACCCTGCTTCTGCAATCCGTCCATATATGGAAACAAAGTCACACCATACCCAGTCAGCAATGACCCAAGTAATGAAGCAAGCAGAGGCCCCGGCAGCAGCCATGGAAATTCGCTTCGTTACAATGTCAGCAATGACACATCCATTCGCGATGAGGGATTGAATGCCGAGCAGCGATGAGCACCGTCTTGTACATTCTACGATGCGGCCAAGCTTACGCAGCTTTGCATCCTTTTACGTACAGTGGAGTCGCCGGAAAGAAAACAATTAAAAGCGATCGATGCGTTTATTCTCGACGAACTTTGGATGTTTCTTAACCTTCGACGGGACCTGCCAGATACACGTATTGTATTATGTCAATCATTCTGCCGTCGAGCCAAGCCTTTTCTGTAGTGTTCTCTCCGACGACGTCACTCTCTCCGACTAGTGAGCATTTTGACGATTTGGCAGATTAATTGATTGATAGTCCACGCTCGCGCGCGGTGAACGACGAAACCGCAGGACAGAGCCCGGCAGCTTGCGTTTCTGTTTCGGCGATCGATTCGAGCTAATCGTTCTTCGTTAGCCTACGAAAGCTACTGAATCTTTATCCATCCTGACCATACGTATCTCAGATTAATGTAGTGGTTGTTTCACCACGGCAACCGGGGGAGCAGCCATCGTCTCGTCGGTGCGTCAAGGCTTATCCCCGCTCGTGTCATGCCTCGTCGCCCTGTAGCCATTCATTCCGGCGTCACTGCACGGTGTTCAGTTTTTGCCTTGGGCACTGATTAGTTCAGATAATGCACGGTGCTTGTTTCGCCACGTACATAGACTATTATCGGCTGGTTGATTATTACTCCCTACGCCCCGTCGTATAAGTTCGAAATTCATCGCGTGCATGGACCAAAAAGATATTAAAATTTTTAAAAAATATAAACCTATTGGACTACATATTCTTATAATGATGTGCTACAACTGCTGGTCTATTTTTTCAGCATTAAAGTAGTGGCTAATGGTTGAAGTATTGCAATAACTACACATTTGTCTCCATAGTGGGTTTATATTGTAGGACGATGCTTTCCAATAATGATGACTTATATTATGGGATTGTAAGTGTCTAGACCCCTAATTTCATATATTTATGTGTCATGGTGATTAATGACGTTTATTTGTCAAGACTAACTATGTTTTAAGGGGTTGTTTGGCTGTCTTCTCTCGTGAGCCTGGCCTGTTCAACTCAGCCAGACCGATGGGATACGGGATGCAGTATGCACAGATGCAGAGACGGTGTTTGGTTAAGTATTAAGTAGGTACGGAGTTTGAAATTTAAACATTTTAAAATTTATATAGCAAGTGTGGTCTAGTTTTGTTCGAAAAAATGACAGGAACCCATTTTTGAAATCAGTTCGGTAATCGGAGATGTTAATCAAAAGATATAAACAAAAAAGAAACTTACATACCCACATGGCACTCCATGCATGGCTTGATATTGTGGTTGACAATGGTCCCTTGCGCAGAACACAAGGCTGTCATGCGCTTCATCTAGAGATACGCCCATTTTCTACGTATCTCCAGAGTTAAGCTGCATGGAGAATCTTGCATCCAGAGAGCCAGGCTCAAAACTAGATGCAGGCAACCAAACACAAGATTCTGCATATGTGGATGCAAATCTCTGTGCATGCAGGCAACCAAACAACCCATAAAGTTTTAAGATGAGTTAGTGCTTGATATTGGTATAAATGATGAAAAATCACGAAGATTAATTACCTTGTGACTAGCAAAGATCCGATGAGTCAAGTTTGAATCATTTTAGTGATTTTTTTTTTGCTTTGGCCGTTCTATTAAAATGGGTTCAAGGCTAGTAGTTTGAGCTTGATGAGGTTGGATAGTTATTTTTAGGGGCGGAGCTAGCCCAGGCCCAAGCCCCGGGCTGGACTAGCTGATCTTAGATTAAATATCTGTTTTCAATGATTTTTCAATAATTTTTCGTAGAATTTTAGTGGGCTTTCGGTACCAGGCCCCGGGCTACAGCCTACTCTGCCCGGGGCCTGGATCCGCCCCTGGTTATTTTGATGTATGCTAGGTCTATCTAGCTCCTATCTAGTTAGAAGAAGCCAATAATCCAAAAGTGAGAATACTATATTTGAAAAGTGCGTGATATTCTAGACTTGGCCAGAAAATTCAGTCAAGTCAAATAATCCAACTTGGTTGGATCATTAGTCGGATAAATTCAACATAGAGCATGTCCAGAGGATTTTAATGGGATTCAGATGATTCGAGAAACCCAAAGCATAAGTCGGGTCAATTTTACAGATGCCATGTTTGTTGGTACAATGGGAGTAAGATGATTCAAGTGACATAGACTATAGGTCAGATCAGTTCTACAAAGAAGTGTTTAAAAAAGACCTGGATGATCTCAATGGCTTAGAATAAGGGTCGAATCAATTTGGCAGAGACTTGATTTGAATTGATCTTCATGTGAGCTGGATAATTCGAGTGAGTCAAAGTATGACTCTGATCAATTTAACAGAGAATGTGTTCTAGAGGATTTGCACTAGCCCGGATAATCCGAGTGGGTTGGATAATCTGTGTTGGGTCGGACTATCCGAGTGTGTGTGATAGCTATAATTTTGACTGTTAGAAGTGTTTAAGTCAGATATTATGAGTGGGTCGCATGATGCGACTCAAATAGATACTTTGAAAAATATGTGTCTACTATGTAGTTTTTAAGGAGGTGAGCTATAATAGACCTATAGGAGTTTAAATTAGCTCTCCCACGACTTCATTTCAGAGTTCATCCTATTGAGGAGTTCAAAGGCACTTTGAAGCTTGGATTGAAGATCTTGAGTGCTTGAGAGAGTAGATTAGACCTAGGTTGTGCATCACTCATACTTGCTTGACCTTGTTTGGTTTAAATGCACACTTTAGGTTTATTACTCTTGGTGATCTACATCTCCTAGACGGCTTGGAGGCGTTGACTAGGTGGTCTTCTTTGAAGGAGCTTGTGGAAGGCACAAAAAGGTTTGTGACTGTTTGGATTCCATCTATCCAGAGTGGAGAAGGACTACCATAAGTGGGGGGCTTAATTCCTTATCTCTACTATTCTAAAGCAGCACTTGGTGGCAGTGGTCCGTTCTTCCCATGTCATTAATTGCCGCTTAATTGCCCTGCTTAATTGCCCTATTTAATTGCCCCGTTTAATTGCCCTGCTTAATTGCCCTACGTAAGAAACGAAACGTTGCTTTAATTAGCCAGCTTTCGCAAGAAACGAAGCGTTAAAGATATATGTTTGATTTTGTGAAATAATTTTTTTATTTTTTAATCTTTATTTTTTGTTATAAATTTTGTTTTTCGTAGCAACGCACGGGCATGTAACTAGTACAATCTCAATTCAGAGCTACACTCTTACAAGAGTGCTCCAATTAGGAGCACGGGAGATCACCAAATCTTCGAGATATTGATAAAGAAAATCAATTGTGTTCCTCATCTCTTTTACGTTTTCGTACTTACATTATTGTATTTCATTTCTCAACTCACTAGAATTGTGTAGAGTTAGAATTAGATTACAAACCTTTACTAGAAACCCTAGGCACTTAGTTAGAAAAAATATATTTTTATTTAAGTTAGAAAAATAAAGATTTTTTATTTAAGACTTCCGTTCCAAAAAAAAAAAAAAAAAAAAATCTCAACTCATTCTCTCCTTTCGAGCATGGGATCCACTTCAGGGAGTTTATTACTAGCTAGTACGTGTACTACTGATCGAACTAAATAGAACTAGTTATATGTCCGTACGTTGCTACGAAAAACAAAATTGATAACGAAAAATAAAGATTAAAAATAAAAAAATACTATTTCATAAAATCAAACATCTATCTTTAACGTTTCGTTTCTTGCAAAAGCTGGCTAATTAAAGCAACGCTTTGTTTCTTGCGTAGGGCAATTAAACAGGGCAATTAAGTAGGGCAATTAAGCTGGGCAATTAATGCATCGCTTCGTTTCTTGCGTAGGGTAATTAAGCAGGGCAATTAAGTAGGGCAATTAAGCAGGGCAATTAATGTGACGTGGGAAGAAACTCTCACTTTATATAGTAGAGATTTGCAGAGATTTTGGTTCACACATTGTCGCGTGCTTAGTGTGTTAATGTTGAAATAATTATGAATGCATACATTGATTAATTAGTAACTATACATTTGATATTGGAATGATTTATATTACGAGACAACGCTTCCTAATTATGAAGACTTGTATTACGGGACAGAGAGAGTATTACTGGCTAGTACGAGTACTACTTCTCGAAGTATATAGAACTTTCAGATATTTTGGTTCACACATGCCGCGTGCTTAGTAAGTCAATGTTGAAATAATTATGAATGCATACGATCATTAATGGGCCTTGGAGAGTGGAGAACGATGCATGCATGTACTATTAGCTAGCTAATAGTTAGCTAGTTAATAGTTCCTATCTAATATTAGCTAGGAACTATTAGCTAGCTAACTATTAGTTGGAGGGTGTTTGGATCCACCAGCTAATATGTGGCTAATAGATGCAATTGTCCAAAAAACACATGTTATTAAATGCCATTGGTGGTAGACGCGAAGGGTATTTTGGTTAAATGACACCTATTAGTTGTTATTAGCTGGGTTTGGCTAGCTAATGAGATAACCATTAGCTAGGTGTCCAGCTAATAGTTGAGGTGTTTGGATCCACTCCAACTAATTTTAGCAGCTAACTATTAGCTGTATGGATCCAAACAGGCCCTTACTAGTCAAGTAACTATAATAGTTGGGAATTATTTTTTTACGTGTTTTTATACTTTTTTTAGTTGCATAAATATAAAGTATAAATGAAGGATAGATGGTGATTGCTTACCCCTTAGTTGTTTTAAGATTCATGCTATTTGCATTAGAAGGGAAAACATAGAAGTACTGCTCATCATTTTTTGATTAAATAGCGTAGTTGTAGAGTTTAAGTTTTGGTGACCACCTATTATATATAGGTGAGTATGTTTCATAGGAATTTTATACGATTGTTGATTTATCTCCGGCCCCTGTCTGTTTAGAAGTGTGTATTTTGATGGGGGCGATGGAGTTGTAGGGTTCAAATTTTCGTGCTCATCTATTATACATACACAAATATGTTTTATTAGAAAATTTATGAGATCATAGATTTATCCTTAATATGTTTAGACGTTTGTCTTTTTAAACGTGTGCTAAAGAGAGATAATCATGTATGTATGTACTGTACGTGGATGGTGGTGTCTATGCACGTGCGTCTTGCTTGCGTGTCCCTTGATCATAGACTAGTTACATGCCCGTGCGTTGCTACGAAAAACAAAATTGATAACGAAAAATAAAGATTTAAAAATAAAAAAAATTATTTCACAAAATCAAACATCTATCTTTAACGCTTCGTTTCTTGCGAAAGCTGGCTACTTAAAGCAATGCTTCGTTTCTTGTGTAGGGCAATTAAGCGGCAATTAATGACGTGAGAAGAACGGACCACTGCCACCAAGTGCTGCTTTAGAATAGTAGAGATAATCATGTTTGTCTATGCACGTGCGTCGTGCTAAAAAGAAAAGGAAAAACTAGGAATGGCTGAGCTCACACATTGCACAGATGTCCCTTGATCTCATATCAAGCGGCAGTCCGGCTTTAGGGCCTATTTAGAGGTGTCGTAGTTTTCTTGAAAAACTGTTTATTAGTTTTTTAAACTGAAAAATAGCTATAAGAGACTGTTTGATAAAAAAACTAAATTCTTTCAGCAATAAAAATGTAAAAATAGGTCCAATCTAGCTTTTAACTTTTATATATGACTTCTAAATTATGCAAAAATTCACTTAAAAGTTAAGCTGTTTGGAGGGCTTAATGTAAAAAATTTTAGAATTTTTTCTTTTTAGGGTTATTATAGGATTGTCTTGCCCTAAAAAGATGAAGGATTAGTTATTCTGCGCTTTGATCACAGAAGCGTACGCAAACCATCCCACATATGCCGCGTGTTGACTAAGCCAATCACATACGTAGCTAAATAACTAGTAAATGCATTTTCTAGTGTGTACAGGAATCTGTTTTTCTTTTATTTAGTCATAACTTTTTTATTGACAGCTTCAATTCACAACAGTTTTCACCCGTAGCTTACTGACGACAAGAGCAACATATTGATATAAGTTTTGCCAATAAATACCATATAAATCAGATTTTACTATCATTCCAGAAGTTCAACAGCATGTGCGATAATGAAATCTTATGACGCATTCAGTAAATTGATAGTGAAATCTGATTCATGCGATGTTTATTAGCGAGATTTATATCATTATGTTTCTCTTGTCGTCTAAAAACTATTCATAAAAATTATTCATGAATTAGAGCTGTCAATAAAAAGTAATGGCTATATCTGTTTATACAGATTTTATTTTTTAATATATATATATATATATATAACTATTATACGTAGGGTCAGCTAGGGTTCACTTTTTCATCGAATTTTAGGTTTTACTTATATATATATATATATATTACTATTACTATTACTATTACTATTATACAGAGTTGATCCATCAAAAGCATTATGCGTATACGTACCATCGAGCGCTATTTACACGCCCGCAAGTACACACATATGGCCAGGCTGACCACGCCCGCAAGTACACTCATATGGGATATGGCCAAGCTGACCACGCGCGCGTACGCGGCGTCACCGTCTGCACCGAGCCCCGGCGGTATCGGCCGCGACGGCGCGTCGGAACTCCTCGGCGGAGCAGGGGATGCGCAGCACGCCCTTCTGGCCGT
Source organism: Rhipidocladum racemiflorum (assembly GCA_036346355.1). Taxonomy (NCBI): domain Eukaryota; kingdom Viridiplantae; phylum Streptophyta; class Magnoliopsida; order Poales; family Poaceae; genus Rhipidocladum; species Rhipidocladum racemiflorum. Next base: position 6,666,910 of record CM070575.1, read on the forward strand.
ACCCGAACTCCCGCGCCGCCGTCTCCAGCAGCGCCCGCACGCACGGCAGCCCCAGCGCGCGCACGTCCACCACGACCCGCTCGGCGCCCTCGCCGTCCGCGTCTCCGGCCAGCACCGCCACGCACCCCCTCGGCACCTTCTCCTCGCCGCCGACGGCGCGCTTGTTCCTCCTCCTCCAGCTCATCACGTAGAGACGACGGCCAAGCTTGGATCGTCGAGCAAAACGCGCGACCGGTCGAGACCGGTGCAATTGTGCCAGAGAATGTTAAATCGTGTACCCTCCGGCCCTACGCGTGGTTGCTTCAGGGGTTGGCGTGTATATATAGGTGATGAGAGGGGCGATATATGATTTAGGATCCAGGGATGTCGCGACATCGCGCTCATGTCGTCCAATCCTTGACCCGTCTTTCGTATTGTTGGAAAACCAAGTCTCATGAAAAAAATCGTATTTAATACAACTTTTGGCTCATATTTACAAAATGATACAACAGTTTTGCGTATGTACAAAAAACCAGCTATGTCCGGCCCACGGAAAACCGAAGATACATGTCCGGTCCACGAAAAATCGAACAAAACGTATTTGGTTCACGAAAAACCGGAGAACACATATTAGTGAATTTAAAATTGACTTGTCTGGTCCACGGAAAACCGGACACCATCTCCGGTTTACCGTAAACCGGACAAAAGACACGTGATAGCATAGGGCATGTCCGGTTCACCGTAACCCGGAGATGAGTCCCTCGGCTGGCTCGGCGTGGCGTGGAGACAGCAGACAATGAAGTGACCAAAGGAGCATGCAGGAAATGATGAAAGCAGCAGCAACGAAATGACGCTGTTCGATTGAACCTTGTTTGGATTCTCAAAAACCGGATAAGCCATGTCCGGTTTACCACAAACCGGACATGGCTTATCCGGTTTTTGAGAATCCAAATACGTCATGTTCGTTTTTGGTGATCCGAAGATGTATTTTCGGTTTTTCAGGTTTCGGAGATGACTGATTTTTTTTTTTGTAAATACACAAAACTATTATATCGTTTTGTAAATACAAGTCCCAAGTTGTATTAACTACGAAATTTTCCGAGCCTCACCGGTCGGGTCTAGTCCGGTCCGGTTGAACCCACCCAGAGCAGCTCGGCGTGTATTTACGTACTGTTTAAAACACATGGATTTCCTTGTTAAGAGAGAGAATCTTAACAATATATATGCGTGTATTTACGTACTGTTTAAAACACATGGATTTCTTATGTTGTTAACAAGGTATGTTAATATATGCGGTCTCCAACCACAGTACACTGGACGGCAGCCAAGAGAATTTTACGATATGTGAAATCTACATTATTAGTTGGACTAAAGATATGTAAATCAATATCCACATTAGTCGGTGCTTTTTTAAATGTTGACTGGGCTGGGTGTCCGGATGATCGACGGTCAACTAGTGGCTTTGCTATCTTTTATGGTTCAAATCTTGTTTCCTGGTGCTCTCGTAAATAGGCTACAATTTCCAGATCAAGCACTGAGGCTGAGTATAAAGCACTAGCAAATGCTACAGCTGAAATAGTCTGGGTTCGATCATTACTTAGAGAGCTTGGAATGTTTCAGTCTCAGGCTCCATGTCTATGGTGTTAATTTGGGTGCCACTTATCTCTCAGCAAATCTAGTCTTTTATACAGAACAAACCATATTGAAGTGGATTTTCATTTTGTTTGTGAACGAGTTGCACTGAAGACTCTCAACATTAGATTCATTCCCTCCAGAGGATCAAGTTACAGATGGCTTTACAAAGCCGCTGTCGATGCAGGAGATGGTCAAGCTGCGACACAATCTCAATCTGACCTGATCATGGTTGTGATTGAGGGGGAGTCCTGCACTTTATTTTCGACGTTGAATTGGCTTGTTTATTTAATCAAGCCGGCCAGCATGTCCGGTTCAAACCAGCAAGCTAAACCGGCCGACATATCACTACAGAATAGGACGTCACTATCACTTCATTTGTGTCGGTTTCTAACTTTTGAGACAAAATCGATTGTGATATGTCACAAAATTTCGTGATATAGTCATCACAATCGGTTATATACAAGAACCGATTGTGATGAAACACCTTATCACAGTCGGTTCTAACTAGAACCGACTGTGATGAGTGAGCACACTTATCACTGTCGGATTATTTATAAAACCGACATAGAAAATACCATATTATCTGTGTCGGTTGTAGATAAAAACCGACTGTGATTAGGGGAGTAGGATTACAGTCGGTTTTTATCTAAATCGACACAGATACTATGGTATTGTCTGTGTCGGATATAGAAAGGAATCGACAGTGATGATTGTGCTCCCTCATAACAGTCAGTTCTATATTGTAACTGTCAGTGATGCAAATTCAAAAAGAAGCAGGCTTTTGATGGAAGGCTTCTGCGTATATATATCTCTTTAATTCGTGCATGGCTTTTGATGGAAGGCCTTTGATGCAAATTCAAGATGGCATAATTAACATAAACATATCATATATACACAAATGGTTAATAATATTAATTGTTTATAATTATAACATATACAAGAAAACATTATAATTAATTACATAATGCGCGGTGTACATGCGCGCTATCGATCACTACCACTTGCGGCTCTCGCCCGAGGGTAAAGAGTCGCTGGAGTCGTCGTCGTTGGCTCATCCTCCGATGATGACCCAGAAGAGGCATCGGTCCCCCAACAGGTGATGGTGACCTCCTCTCCTCTTCCTCATCGTCCTTGTCCTCCTCCTCCTCGTCCTCTCGCGCACGCTTCATGGTGGCGGTGGAGGCGCCCGGTCTGGCTGAGGCGCTGGGAGAGATGTGCGACAGCGGCACCGGGGGCTGAGGCGGCGCTGCCGACAATGGTGATAGCGGCAGTGATGGCGGTGAAGCTTGCATGTAAGGTGACTTGACAGAGGATTATTCACGTAGTTTAACCTCAAACAGTCTGTTCAAATAAAAAGTTTCAACTCTAGAAAATTTAATTTAAAAACTTTCAGATTTAATTATAAAAGCAAAAGAAATCGTAGCATGGATGAAATTTTTAATGTAAATAGCATTCTGTAAATCAACAAGTCATCCCTCCGAACAATCTATTCACGTAGTTTAACCTCAAACAGTCTGTTCACACGGTGACTCAGTCACAAGTCATTCCGTAAATCAACAGGCCATCTAGTGTATGGAAAACAATTCTGTGGAGGAGGTATGCAAATTTAACTCTGTGCATCCCCACTCCGATAGATGCCACGTGTTCATCTTACCAATCTCAACCATTCATTTAATTTCTCACTCCTGCCATTAATAACACCCTTGATTTCTCACTCCTCCAATTAATAACACTGTTGATAGGATGATGTTGAGATTTAGCTAGATAGACACATGGCATCCATCGGAGTGGGGATGCACAGAGTTAAATTTGCATACCTCCTCCACATAATTATTTTCCCTAGTGTATGGTGCGTTCTTCCTGTCCCCCGCACGACACGTGTCACATGGAGGACGCTTGCGGTGGACCGCACGAAGACGCACAAAACCGCTCTGAATTTTAGACTAAAACTAATCAAATTTGATTTCTTAGCTTGTCGTCTTCCCCAGTTTGAACGTTTGTATGCCGGATTCAATCGAAAATCTCTCTGGTGTTGGCGCCAAATACAAGATCCAGAGCACGCACGTGAACGTTGACGTCAACCGAAGAAAGAGGCTGACGAACATATCTCTAATCCTTTGTGTCAATCACGTGCTGTTTCCTAGAATTAATCCTCTTCAAAAGGCATCTGCTGGATAAATACAACTAGTTATATGCCCGTGCGTTGCTACGAAAAACAAAATTGATAACGAAAAATAAAGATTAAGGCCCTGTTTGGCAGAGCTCCAGATCCCAGCTCCACCTCAGAGCTGAAACTTGTAGACTGAAATAAAGTGACTAAAGTTTATAATTTTATTCTAAAATATAAATAAGATGACTCACCTAAACATTCTTAATACACCCATAGCTCCAGCTCCACGAATTTGTTGGAGCTAGGAATACCTAACTCCACCAACTCCAAGAATTTGGTGGAGCTGGAGCTCTGCCAAACACCCCCTAAAAAATAAAAAAAATACTATTTCATAAGATCAAACATCTATCTTTAACGCTTCGTTTCTTACAAAAGCTGGCTAATTAAAGCAACGCTTCGTTTCTTGCGTAGGGCAATTAAGCAGAGCAATTAATGTGACGTGGGAAGAAACTCTCACTTTATATAGTAGAGACTAGTTACATGTCCGTGCGTTACTACGAAAAACAAAATTGATAACGAAAAATAAAGATTAAAAAAAATTATTTTACAAGATCAAACATCTATCTTTAACGCTTCGGTTCTTACGAAAGCTGGCTAATTAAAGCAACGCTTCGTTTCTTGCGTAGGGCAATTAAGCAGCAATTAATGACGTGGGAAGAACGGACCACTACCACCAAGTGCTGCTTTAGAATAGTAGAGATTAGGGTCAGAAATGAGCAACCAATCAACCACGTGTACACGGTATACACGCCAATTTGCGCTGGGATTTAAGGCAGATCTCAGCGTTTGAGAAATTGGATCGAGTGTCCTGTCAGAGCAATCGATCTAGAGCACTGAGACGGACAGTCCATCAGCCTCGATCACTAGCTACGTGAGGGCGAGTAGCAGCCTGAATAATCGAGACGGCTTTCGAGTGCAACCTTTGATCTCCCTATCATATCCCTTTTGAAATCGTTGCCAGGCGCGAGTAATTGACTTGAGCGCATCGAGAACTTAGCGATCGATCGAGCTCAAAGGGTTGACCTCCTCACGACAGCAATGGAGACATATGCGAGACTTGTGCTAAGCATGATGCCTACAAGTAGATAGAATTCCAGAGTTTTTTTTTTTTTTTTTTCCCGACGGTCATGTGGCACGTGAGGATCGATCAGTCACGGGTTGCGCATCAATCATACTGCGCTCCATACTCCATTCAAACCAAAAGGCAATTTCTCCTATGTATATATAAGCGTAATTAACAGCGATGTGATCCACTGATCCCTGGCTCTCTCTCTCTCTCTCATGCGTGCGTAGGGGTCGAGACAGTAATGTTGCAAGATAAGTCGATGGTCTTTCTTGTTGCTGTCTTATCGGAGGAGAGAGACGCTGTCATTCAGGCTTCGGTTTATCAAACTCTTCACTCCGACACAGTGCAGTGTTGGGGTCTTATGGTGGACTAGTAGAGATGTCTAGAAGAAAACAATGTTTGAAACAGTGTCCGCCTAAGGAAGAAGAGTTTGAGGGCCTGTTTGGCAACAAGGTTTTGCAAAACCATGGTTTTGCAAAACTATAGTTTAGGGATTGTCATGACATAAAAACCATGGTTTTACCAAACCCCATTGAAACCATGGTTTTTCTTGGAACTCCCAACTGTTTGGCTACAAAGTTTTTGATTGGCAAAGTCTTGGAACAAGAGTTGTTTTGGCACTAGCACTCAGAAAAATTTGCCCAAGACCAAAGTTTTCAAAACAGAGAAAAAACCATGGTTTTGTGGAAACCATGGTTTTTAAAACAGAGTTTTTTGAAGGACTACCAAACAACTCTTGGTTTCTAAAACAGAGTTTTTCTCCAAAACCTTAGTTTTATCTCGAAACTATAAAAAAACCTTGTTGCCAAACAGGCCCTGAGTTTTTTTAGTCACCGATGCCGTTGTTCGCCGGCAGAAGAGAACCCAGCCTAGCTGAAAACACCGGACAGCCCCGGATCAAGACGAAGTGGCCACAGCTCGGTGCAAGTTAGGCCGTGAACCTGTTTGGGCCTGGCTGAGCCCAAGTATATTATAGTGGGCCGTTGGAGTCCAATAAATGGGCCCTTGGGATCAGCTACTTATCCGTCCGTTTCTTTTATTTATCTATTTGCCCCCTTATGCATTGGTTGAGACTTGATTGTGATTTTTGTACAACTAAATGTAGATATATGCACTATCTTCACCGTCCAAACCGCTCTGAGATGCGTGCTAGTTTCTTCTCTCTTTCCTCTCCTCTTTCTCGGCTCCCAAGCCGTCGCTGCCCCTCCCTCGAACAGCGCTGAACGGTTTTCGGCAAGCGACAGTGGTGCGGTTTCTGGCGAGCGACGGCGGGGCGATGGCTTGGGCGGGGCGTGCGGCAGCGTGGCTTCAGCTTGGACCGTCGTTGGCGAGGCTGGGGGGCGGTGCGGCACGGCGGACCGTGGTGGTCCAGCGGCGGCGCGCCTTGGGAGCCGAGAGAGGAGGAGAGAGGGAGAGGAGAGAGGAAGTTGTCACCCGGATCTCAACGCAAAATCAAGGGGTCACGGACTCGCGGTAACACATGTAGCTACAACTATGTAGCTTTCGATGGTTCCTACGCTACGCCCGTCTCATCAGCTAACCTGTATCTCGCGATCTGGGCGGACGGCGGCATGGTCAATGGAGTATCCCTGCGTCAGGCGGTTCCGTGACCGGCGGCTCGTCACCTTGCTCTGGCTCCAAGGCTTCGGCGACACCTGCAGAGCGTACTGGCTCGCTCGCTTGCTTCCATGGATCGATCCTGAACTAATGGATTGGATCTGCGGGCGCGTGTATGCATGCATGCAGGCTGATCAGCGAGGCGGACTTGTTCTTGAGCGTGCTGCATATATCTGCAGCGGCTCGTGGAGCAGGGCCTGTGGAAGGATGCCATCAGGTACCACGGCCGCTTCGTGCCGTCCACCCTCGTGCTGGGCGTCGAGGGCCATGTCCTCGTCAGCTTCCTCCTCATGCACACGCACGTCGCCGGCACAAAGGAGCGCGCCTCCTGCGCGGCCGCGCACTTCAATCACTGCAGTTTTATTCCTACCAATTAATTCATATCATACCCCTTCCATACATTTGCATGATGCGCAAGATACATATGTTTGCAACTTATTACTCCAACCTTCTGTTCTTGAGACTCAAATCTTGGAAAAAAAATCGTATTCAATACAACTTTTGGCTCGTATTTACGAAATAATACAACAGTTTCGTATATTTATAAAAAAAAACCAGTGATCTCCGGTTTACCAGACACCAGCAGCACGAATTGATGCGCCTATATTTACATGCATCCCGTTCTGCCGTGAAAATTGAAGTATGGTATGCCGGCTAAATTTAGGACTTGCAAAGCAAGATTATCCTAGCTAGTGTCTACGAATGCTTAGGACAGGACATGCAAAGCCGCGCAGAGCAGTAAAATGTTTCGGTCAAACGCTAGGCGTTTCATCTTTCACCGAACCGTCCGAACACGTCTTGCTTGAAATCATCTACAGCTTACTCCTGCCTTAGACTGGTCAGGCGATGTGCATGTGAGTTCACATTTAAATGCCTTCGTTTTCTTTCGTTCTGTAGCCGTCCTTTGATCATCTGAAGGATAAATTTAGACGAAACCTACCTATTTCTCACTTTGCTTCATTGCTTGCTTGACCATGGAATGCAAGTATACGACAGAGTAATGGACAGCAATCCAACCACGTATTTGCTGTATCTTGTCTCACCAACTCTTATCCTCTTATAAATAGGAGCACATAGCTAATAAAATACAAGTTGTTGACGCAATGGTATGGCCAAAATTCTTCGATCTCATTGTATTTTGAACGATGTACATGCTGTATTCGTCTGTAGAAAAAAGACTGAGTTAGCTTCTGGGTCCACGGCTGGACGTCCACGTCATCTCCGGTTCATCATAAACCAGAGTCTGGTTTATGAGTCTGGTTTATGGTGAACCGGAGATGGTGTCCGGTTTTCCGTGGACCGGACAAGGCAATTTTAAATTCACTAATATATGTTCTCCAGTTTTTCGCGAACCGAATAAGACTTCTCTGGATTTTGGAGAACCGGAGATGCATCGCCGGTTTCTGGTAAACCGGAGATCACTGATTTTTTTGTAAATACGCGAAACTGTATGTCGTAAATACGAGCCAAAAGTTGTAATGAATACGATTTCCCCCCTCAAATCTTGCAAGACTACGCAACGTACGCGTACTTTGGTATGTATGTAGGGCTTCCCTGGACTGGGGACGTGTGACGGGGTGAGGCTCAAGGCGGCAGAGATTGCGAACACTACTACAGATCTGGCCTTCCATACCGACCCATCAGTACCGATTGTATTTGAACCGGTACTGATAGTGACATCAATACCGGTTCATTAGCTACAGGGCTGTAGTAGGCTTTGATGCTGGGTTGGTAACACGAACGATCTTGATGCCCTCACATTAGTACCGGTTCATGACACGAACCCGATCAAGATGCAGGGCATCGATGCGGTTCGTGTTACCAACCGGTACTAATGTGATGGCATCGATGCAGGTTCGTGTTACCAACCGATCTTGATGAGTGCATCGATCTGCGGTTCGTATTCTGACCAGTACTAATGCCTCGTTCAGAAAGTTCAAAAGGAATGCATATTCTATGTATATTAGTACGCGATGGTGGGTGAGTTGGTTAGAAGGGTGAGGTTGGAGTCACGAGGTTGCGGGTTCGAGTCCCGCTTCTTCCATACATTCTCGATATATTTTGAAATATTTCTAGTACTATCAGTACCGGTTGGTGGAACCGCATCGATGCCCAATGAGCATCGATCCGGATATCGGTACCGGTTCAAAACCGTGATCGATGACCGTTGTTAACCGGGATTGATGGTCGAAGGACCTGGCTTGTAAGACTCGAGAGTTGAATGACCTAGTGCTATTGCCGGGCAGCCAAATGGAGCAGCACAACGTACCGCATTACTGCCCATCGGGCTCAGGTGTTAGTTGTGACCTCTGGCTTGGAGCCAACAGACCGGAGGTTTGTTAGGGCTAGGCCCTTCACAACTCATCTAAGGAGGCGTCTGATTGGGAGCACATCAAAACTGATTGATTACGGGCCTGATAGCCAACTCTAGATTAATCTCGAGTTCAACCTCTCTTCGATACCCATCGGATCTAAGGTAAGCGCTCAGGCTACCGAAGGCCCTACCAGCACCGAGAGAATCTCGGTGTCTTCTTCGTCGCCGATCTACACCGACGTTCAAGAACACTAACCGAAAAGTTAATGGCTACTTCTTCCTCTCCAGGTTAGTTTAATCTAATAATTTATGTTCTGCATTATCATTTTCTTGTGATCACATTTTAGACTAGCTAATAACTTAGGTATTAGTTCAACCTTTCTAACATTTGGTATCAGAGCGTCTATCCTAAAAGTTAATCCTATTAACTCGAATTAGTTCTTGTTTCAGCTCGGTTTTGACCAAGTTCTTGTTGTTTTTGGCTCGGTTAACATCTGGAAGGAGGGGATCCAAACCCTAAAATTCCAAATCCAAAACCCTAATCCCCATTTTTACCCAAAATCCCAAATCCAAACAAAACCTAGAGCTCTAAAGGGGTTTCGGGGCTTACCTTTACCGATCACCGTCGCTGCCGCCGTTCTTGCTGTGGTTGCTATCGACCGCTCCGAGCACCTCGCTCTACTCGTTATCGTCGTCATATGCCTAAGATTCGCCCGCTCGTACACGGCGGCCTGAGGCCTTCCTCGCCGAACCTACGCACGACATCAGCTTACTATGCACGCGCACCGTCACGCCACTTCGCCAGCGCACCCTCCCCCTCGGTAACCACTGCGGTGATTTTTTTGGGATGATGAAGTCGACTGGATGTAGGGTTAGGGTTTTCTCCCATCACGCTTTTGTATTCCGATCCGGAGCATCTCGTTCATTTGTGATCGACGTTTGGTGTTTTGCCTATGGCACAGCTGGGCCGCCAGGCTGGTTTTCTTTTGATGGGTCACGTGTTGTTTTGGACTAGGGCTTAACTGGTTTTGGGGCCTTTTCTAGTGATTGGAGATGAATGTTTTAGCCCATTTCAACTTTGTTTTATTTTGTCTTGCTTAAATCCAGTAATCAGTAGTATTTAATTATTATTTTCCGGGCATTAATATTCTGATTAATTTTCTAGGCAAATTAATTAATATGACAATTAATTTCATATGATGGTTATTTTTGAATATTATCTCTAATTAAAATGGAGCCAATGGGAAATTTTAGTTAGAGATTATTATTTAATGTTAAAATTAGGATTATGTCATGGCCATGATCATATTCTAACTAACGTAGTTTATGAGCATGTGTCACCCATAAGATAACTTAGTTCTTTTTCATTTCTGCCCAACGGTGATGCGAGTTAGAGCTATTAATTTTTTCTGTCATTAGCATGTTATTAATCAAACCAACGTAGGGTTAATTTTTATGCAAGATATTTATTTTCTCTAATATTTACTGATTATATTTTGTTTTGATGTAACACCCTCAAATTAGGAGAAATGGATTTAAAATTTTTAAAATATGAATGATGGTCTTAGATTGAATTTTTATTTGTTTGGGTGTTTCTGTTTGGATTTGTGTCTCAAGAATTTTCTTTTGATTAACCAAAAAGAAGGAATTTGATTTGAATTTCGAAACTTGTGAGCATAAGTTTGGGAAAATATGATTGAATCCCTAATCATTGGTAGATCATCCCTGCAAAATTTTAGAATAATTTGAATTGATTTGTTGCATTTACAAAAACAAAACAACATAATGTCTTTTGAACCTAGAGATTGTCAGAATTTTATAAAAATAATTATGCCTGGTTTTGACTTAAAATTTTTATGATAGTTCAAAATTATCCTCAGGACCCTTCACAAAAAATTGTGAAAATTTCAAATGCATTTTATTACCCCAATTAAATACAAGTTTACTTGTTGTCCAGGAAATCAAGAAATTAAATTGAAACTCTTTTATTTGTTGTTTCTCTGCCTTGTGGACCCACCCCTAGGCCATACCCCACCTACAGTGCTTAGCCCTCAGCCCCTGCCCACTAACAAGAGGACCCCATGGGACCACCTGCCAGCCGGCTTCCCCTTTTTCTTCCCCTCTCTTCCTCTTTTCTCTCGTGCGTGAACTCCTACCTTCCTCTATCGGGGCGGCAAAAACCGGCCCCAAATCCTTGCCATGGCAACGGCTCTTTGCAGCCTGTGCTCGTGCCTCAGGAAGCCTTCGCCATGTCGCAGTCGAGCCCTCGCCGTGGAAGCCATTTCCTCTCCTTTTCTCTGCCGCGGCGGCGATTCCCGCCCCATTCCTCGCCACGCCGCCCATGCTTGCCCGCGCAGAAGACCGACACCACGTCTCACCACTTTTTCTACCGCGATAGCCATCGGAGCCGCCTAGCTTTGCCATGGCCACCTCCCAGCATATGCAAGGTTTGTGGGGTCCTGACTATAGTCTCTTACCTTTGGGCCCTTCCACGATTCAACATTTTTTTTTCACCCACGTGATCTGTTTTTTTTTTGTATCGAGTTGGGTAGCATGTTCATCTAGTATGGCTGAAAAAAGTCTCGTTACGATTCGAATTAAAATTGCATTGATTATAGTAGTTAAAAACTTCAAATTTGAAATGAGTTTATTTCAAATAAAAATATATTAATAAGGCTCGACTCGATAGTGTCTAATTAGCTTAAATTTAAAATAACCACATAAATAATAAATAAAATGATTTTGTATCAAATTTTATTAATTTTTAAAGAAACTCGATAATAGATTGTTAAGCTCGATAGTCAGCCTCTAGACCGTAGTAATCAACAGCATATCGATACCGACCGGCCTTATATACCGATCAATACCTACCATGCCGCTTTGATACCGGTCAATACCGCTTCGATACCGGTCAATAGCGTCTATACCAGTGAAATTGACAATATGTATTATTTAACTATATGTTATATCCAATAGTGCTACTATGTATTTGAGTAATATTATAAGTGAAATTTGGTGCACATATAATTAAACATGTGTATTCTTATAAATATATATATGTATTAAATTAAATTAAAATAGTACGCTGGTATAAATCAATACCAGAATATATTATTATAAGACCCAAACCAGTAGTCTTCATTATGATATTGACAAATGTTGCTATAGACACCCACCAACATTTCACCTTCTCCGTTTGTTTCATTTATATATTGATAACAAAGCTCTAGCTAGGTGTGGTCGATCTGTTGATATGATACACATTGACACCCGATCGGTCCACTGTCAAATCAAATAAACTTTTTTGAAAACACACACACACACACATTACACCAAGACACTTAATGAAACGTAACGAACCTGTCGAGACGTACGGTCTGCAGGTGATAGGGTGTCCTGGACTGCAAAGAAACTGACCAAACCACCTTTTTGCCTTGAACAAAAGCATTTGCACGCATCTTGACCCCCTCCATGTTTGCTGGGTGGCACAACCTTCACGTTTCATCCAAAAAAAGGGACAGCGAGAGACACACCAGATCGCATTAAGCAACAAGAACGTTTTTGTCTTGCAAGCTGCCTCTCACTCTCATCTCCGAGAGAAACTAACGAAGCTGTTCGTCGATCGGGTTCATCTCATGTACGGGAAAAGGCTCGTCGTTCGGGAGCTGTTACATCGTGTGGACCATGCACCATGTTAGTCCAGTCGCCGGGAGTACTCTAATGTAGTCACTCACATTTGCTGCTGAAAGGTTTTGTGCTCTCTGGTCCACTTTTGCAGGAAGCAATGGATGTCACTTTGGTTTCTGCTTTAACTCTGCTCGATGATTAATTAGTTACAACAAATGTTGTTGTACTTGTACCTGTTATATCAGCTACTCCCTTCCGTTCGTGTAGAGATATATCATTTTAGGTTATTCCATTTCTACCAAGGTAACATAAAAAAACGGCGGGACAGTGAACGGCCGTTCAATTTAATAGTGATCCCATCTCTCGCTTCTCTCTCGGTGCCGCTGACAAGCGGCAGGGCCACCAGATCTAGTGACAGCTGGAGCACACCAACAAGGTGGAAGGTCCTACACCGGTCTCGTCCCTTACGCGCACAGCAGCCTAATGTGATCTTATGCGCTAGTGCTCTCTTGATCTCTCTCCTCTTTCTCACTCACGGCGAGGGAGGGTCACCGACGTTGGTTTCACTGCACCTCCTCTCCTCTCTCGGCTGTAAAGGGAGGCTAGGGGCTGGGCTGGTGTTTGGTGACGGAAGTGGAGGGCGGTGGATAGCGGGGCGGCGAGGCTGCGACGCGCTGAATATTAGGTTGGGTAGGATGGCCGGTAGCGCACTGAATATTAGATTAGGCGGAGTGACCGACGGCATGGTGAGACGGTGAACACGTTGCAGATCGTAGGGGGGATGGGCCGGGGCAGGGGGCGACGGAGGAGGCAAACAGAGCGAGAGGAGTGGTGGCGGAAGTAGAGAGGGTGTGGCAGCAGAGGTAGAGAGAGTGTGGCAGCAGAGGTAGAGAGAGGGCAACAAATGATTGGATGTTATACCGTTCAGATCGATCCGAACGGTATAACGTGGTGTAAAAGCTCTAAAAAACTATATTATCCTTCTTCATTGTATTTTTGGATAGTGTGTTTTACTCTAATCCATGGCACTAAATGATATTGGAAATAGCTAAATGAGGAGTACAAAAGTAAAAAAAAAAATGTTGAAAACTCACCTTGAAATTATAGAATAACATGTATGTATGAAGAAAATTTAAAAGCTGGAATGATATTTATTCGAGAAGAAAGGGAGCACCTAATTAGCGAGAACCGAATTGTTTAATGTATAATTTCTCCGAACAAACCCTAAATCTCAGGCCTCATAGTTCTGCAAACAAAAAAAAACACATACTGCGCTTTGAATTCGTTATAGGAGGGGGGGGGGGGGAGGGAGAGGGAGCTGAAATTAAAGATCATGCAGCACAAAGCAAGCATGCAGGAATATCCTTTTTTCTGTGAACAAAAGTCTCGAAGGAACCGAAGAAACTGAAGAGAATTCCGTTGTGTGGACAGGGACAAAGCTATAAGTGTCGGTAGTGCTTTCCACGCGCGATGTCTATACTTGACGGACCCTTCACATCACAGACAGTCACTGTTTTTTTTTTTTCAGGTTTAGGTTTAAACCAAAATCTGCACCAGACAGCTGCTATGCTATGTAACTACGCCGGTAGCCCATAGTTGTGGTCTTCAGATCCTTTTCCAACCAAGAAGAAGACTAAGTTTTTTTTATGAGACTAAAGTTGCAAAAAAAAATTAGGTAGGGAAAAAAGAGAGCCAAAAACTACAACTATGGAGAACGGATTTAAGTGGGGAAATTAACGTGCGGACGGCGACGGGTAACGTACGGCCGGGGGCCCACGTGCGTTGGTCCTCCCTTCCGTGGCTACGGAACCGTACAGGGGCGGGTACGGAAGCCTCCGAGAGTGACGGCGCGGGGCTGCCGGGCCCCACCTCACGTGCCATCGCCCATCGAATTCCAGCGACGGGTTTGGAAACCTCTCGCCCGTTCGCCGCAGCCGCCTTGCCGGTGTTGCTTGCCTGCAGGTAAGAGGCGTGTCGTGTGCGATGCGGTGCACGGCGAGCGCATGTGTGTCAGCCACCCACACGTGAGTGTGCTTGCGGGTCCCATGCTGTCAGCGCCACGTGTCGTTCAACCATCGCCCCCGCACGCTGCCCCGTGACAACACCCAAACATGAAACACCCGATCCCACTCGACCTCGTCGTTCTCCCTCCCTCTCTCTCTCCTCACACCACAAGTACTCCCCCGTGGTCCTGCCAATCGGTACCCTCTCCGCTCCTTCCCACCACCTCCACGTGGGCCCAAGCACCCCCTGGCCCACCTGTCCGCCTGAGCGCTGCGAGCCCACGCGGCTCGCTTTATAGCAACGCCTGCAGTCGCTGCACCACGGCGCCTCCTTCCTCTCTGCACTGTGCGCTCCTGCACTTCAAACCTCACCTCGATCTCCATTACTGCGCGCTCGTGAGCTAGCTGTGAGCCGTGTGAACCCAGCTATTACGATGAGGGGGCTGCTGCGGTGCTTGTCGACGGGGGCGTGCAGGGTGGCGCCGGGGGCCGTGGCCGATAGGGCGGCGGTGGCGGCGTCGGGGCCGGGGAAGGTGCCGGCGGGGCACGTGCCGGTGGAGGTGGGCGCGGAGGGGGAGGAGACGGAGCGGTTCGTCGTGCCGGCCGAGCTGCTGGGCCGCCCGCCCTTCGCCGAGTTGCTGCGCCGGGCCGCGCAAGAGTACGGCTACGCCCGCCGAGGCCCGCTGCGCATCCCTTGCCCCGCGGCCGCCTTCCGCCGCCTCCTCGGAGCGCTCGCCGGCGGCGACGGGGTGCTCACGCTCGCCTACTACACCGTGGTCGTTTGAGCCTGTAGACTAGAGCTATCTGTGTTTCCTTCCGGTTCCTGAGGTGTGGCTACTGTTCAGCGGCGTGTGTTGTGTTGTTCAGTTCACTTCTTCCTTCGTTCTTGGGTCTCGCAGCTAGATTCATTTGCTTCTTTCCTTCTTCTTTGTTACTTTTCCTATTTTTTTTGTGAAATATATGTATATGTATATTTGTAAATCTAGATCGAGGAGATGTTTATTCTGCGGACTAGTACGGATCTTTGCCTTTTCTGTTCTTTCAGACCCTTTTCATCTCAGTATTTTTATAGCCATATGCCCATATAGGTTTGTTATTGAACTAATTAATTTCCTCAGTGATCTTTAACAGTCACTAAGTTGGTAGTTCCTTAAAAAAATGTTGCTAGTTTTTACTGGGATAATTAGATCATATGAAGGCCAGATCATGATATGGCCGAAAGCCCCAAGCAAGTCTATCATTTATCTGTAAAATTGGGGGGTTGTCTTCAGCCTCGACAAACGTATGAATGGGGTGATTTTATATGGGTTCTTACCAAATTCTTCATAGAAAAGTCCCAAATGCAAATACCAATTAGCGGTTTTCTTTTCTTACGATATATGTTTTTTTTTGTTTTTTTGCGGGTTATTTGGGACACAGTTGCTGTCATGTTGATCGAGCCCAACTACTCCCCATGGACTAATTAAAGATCAGACCACAGAATTTCTTGAGCATACAGCATTTTTTTTAGTCAAAAGAACACCTTAACTTTTCCCTGGTACGAGAAAATTCGATGCTCACCCAAAGGCCTTAATCAAAAGAGAGAGAGAGAGAGAAAATAGAGATGGTCCATCAAGTATATATACAGTTGATGGATCTGTGCATACAAAATTTCCAAAAGTGAATGGAGAATAAGCGATTAAAGGAAGAGGGTGTGGAGGCAATCGCAAAGGAAGGACTATGGCTGGCAGCCGGTTGCTGTCTAGGATCAGTAAAGAAACAGCAACAGCACGGGCATCGTTTAAAGTTGGCACAATATGATCGCGCATCCAATCGCGGATGCAAAACGCGGTCGAGCGGAGGACCATCCAAAGTGGGATCAAGTAGCTAATGGTTAATTTGTTTGATTGATCTTGATCCAGAATTAGCATGGAGCAAAGGAAAGGCACTTTGGCTTAATGTTCTCTTTCTTTCTTCGCGGCCGCTAACAGAACGGCTTTCCTGGTGATAAATTAAGCACTTGTTCGTTTCGGCAAGTGACAAATTTCTGGTTTTCCGGAAAGTGTTGTTGGAGTGCGATTTTGTACTATCTTGATTTGTGAATTCTGTATCCTGCATTCGGCATTGCTGTGTATTGCTGACGATTGTACAATTTCAATTCATGGGCAGTTGTAAGAGTCTCTCAGGAACCAACAATGGTGCTGTACACTGCATTATGAGGCACCAGAATTCTGAGTAGTACTTTGCGTGGTACTACTGAACTGAACACACTCTGCAAGGCCGGTGCATGCGGTGGGAATGGGGACAGCTGCAACGAAGCGACGAGATCGGCAGTTAGATCTGCAAGGCTTCGGTTCAACTGTCGAAACACTTCATATATCTGCAGACAGGGGCTGATCTATGGCTATAGATCGGGGTCAAGTGACATCGATATCCTTTTAACTTAGTATACACAGCCCCTTTTAGTATATAAATATATGATCCTTTTATTACAAATTACAAGATCGTGTTACGAGTTCGCAACGATGCCAGTGACTCGGGTGATCTCCATTGCTAGATCCCCGTCTGCAGGTAAGAAACTAAGGCCCCGTTTGGTAACTTGGAACCGAGCAGTTTCTACTAGAATCTGGGAGAAACCCAACCAAACGGGCTAAAACTCGAAACGATTCTCCTCGGAACGTTTCTTCTTTTTCCACACCGTGGTTGAATCACTCTCAACCCCGTTTCACTAGTTTCTACTTGAATCTGAAACCGTACCAAACGATTTGCAGAAAGTGATTCTGATTCTACATGAAACGTTTCTACCAAGAATCTGAAACCGTTTCCGTTTCTACTAGAATCTGGAACCGTACCAAACGGGGCCTAAGGCCCCGTCTGGCAACTTGGAACCGAGATGTTTCTACTAGAATTTGGGAGAAATCCATTCAAACGGGCTAAAACTCGAAACGATTCTCCTCGGACGTTTTTTTTTCACGCTGTGTCTGAATCACCCTCAACCCCGTTTCACTAGTTTCTACTAGAATCTAGAACCGTACCAAACGGTTTGCAGAAAGTGATTCAGATTCCACCTGAAACGTTTCTGCCAAGAATTTGGAACCGTTTCTGTTTCTACTAGAATCTGGAACCGTACCAAACGGAGCCTAAAACTGTTTTTTCTGGCCGTATATATGTAAGCGGAGACGACGACGAGACGGGAAGCTAGATGTTCGATGAGCAGAGTATCGAAGGATATGTACAGGTCGCCGCAGGATACGTAGGTGGCATGTGAATTGTGAAGTTACCTTCTTTGGATAAGTACTGTTCAGGGGGATGCCCAGGATTGAGCACTGGACGCTTACCAGTTCGCAAAGCTTAATCTGGACATCGCACGTCTAAGATGGTGCTAGGCAAAACTTGAGTGTTTTTGTTTACAAGTACTCAAATTTATGTAGTTCTTAGATCTAAACCATATATAACTCGCTCATCTCATCTCTTAAAACCTCACCCACCTACTCTAATCAGGGCCGGTCCTGGCATTTTGGGGGCCCAGGACGAAAACTTATATGGAGGCCCATTCACCTTCTTATATATATATATATATATATATATATATATATATATATATATATATATATATATATATCCTTTTTTTCTCTCTATACGTCGTCACGTCCGGGCGATCGGCCACCCGCCGCCCCTCCTGTTTTTACTTTTTCGTTGGATGAAACCCCTAGCTGTAAGCCATCAGAAAGCATTCTTTTGATGGAAACCCTCTTTCCTCAAAAGACTTCTAGTCGCTTACGCCCTGGCGTCCTGCACAAGCATAACTAGTCCAATGCCAAATTGCGGTACAAGATGATTTTCGTGCAACCATCGTGCAACCCTACTAAAAAAAGTTTCAAAAAATTCTGAAAAAATCATGGATGTATATCTCAACTTACCCCATCTACGTATAAAATTCCATGATCAAATTTGTTATATGCTAGAAGTTACAAAAAAGACAAATTTTGGATAAACTTGAATAGTTCAAATGCACACCAAAATTTGTTTTTTTTTTTTTTGGTAACTTCTAGCATATGACGAATTTGATCATGAAATTCTATACGTAGATGGGGTAAGTTGAGATGTACGTCCATGATTTTTTTAAGAATTTTTTGAAACTTTTTTAGTAGGGTTGCACGGCGGTTGCACGAAAACTTTAATTGCACTGAATATATTGTCATATATATAGACCGGCAATTTGCTTAATTATTTTGGGGGCCCTTAACTTTGGGGGGCCCTGGGCGGCCGCCCACCCTGCCCCCCCCTCAGGGCCGGCCCTGACTCTAATCATTTGATCGGTAGCTCCGACAAACCGGTACTATCACCCATACCAAGACGGTACATCATCAGCACTACCGTCTCAACAAGGCCGGTAGTACCGACCATACTGGCAGCATCTCAAATTGTTTGAAAGTGAAGTCCAATTTAAATCAAACTCAAACATTAGCACACTTTGCTCAAACATAATCAAATACTCATAAGAAACAGTGATAGACCTCCACATGATCTTTCAATCTCCCCATTGATAAGTATATTGACAAATCACCAAAAATGCACAATTTGAGTTTGAAAGTGAAAGAAGAAAAATAATTTGATTGCATATCCATACTTGATCTATCTAAAAGAGAAAGCAAGCTCATAACCAAGTAGCCTAGAAGAGACTTAGAACATTTCAAGAAAGAGAATAATTTTTTCACTAATGCTCTAGAAATCAAGAAAAATCCACAAAATCCCGATTTTGCTCGTGATCTAAATACAAGAACAAATTTTCACCATGATCATGAGAATTTTTTTTTTTATTTTCTTCCCTCTAAGATGTCATTTCTACGTTTTCTCCTCCTTTTGGCAATATAGACATCAAGAGAGCATATATGCATGAAATACATCCTAAAAGAACTTTGTAAATTATCCAAGTGACCATTTAGACAAAATATGACACCAAGCTACTTCAATTCAAATTATGTCAAAATAAGTCATATCCAATTGCATATCTCAGTTTTCTCGCTACCAAGCTTGAAAATAAATTTACTATCTTGCATGATGTCAAGAAGAGTAACACTTAGCATAATTTCAATACTAGAAGCAAAGCTAGACAAGAATCAAATAGATGTACTAAAGTTCAACCTAGTCAATATTTTGGGAAGCTACAAGTGCATAAGAGAACATTCTTACTTAATTATCTTTTACATACAAATTTTTAATTTTAACACATACAATGTGATTTAGAGAGCTTATCCTAGTGAAACACATCCTCAACTAGGAACCATCGACAAAGTTTTCCTAGGCTTCACTCTCCTCTACAAACCTTAAGGTTTAGAGAGCTTATCTTAGTGAAACACAACCTCGACTATGAGCCATCGACAACGGTCTCCTAGGCTTCACTTTATTCCTTAATTTTATTTTGATTTTTTTTATTTAATTGACTCAAGCCATATTCGACCATCTCAAACAAGAAGCTTAAAAGGGTGGCCTTGATCATACACAATACATTTCAAGTTCATCCCAAATGCATTGGAAAGCCATCTCGTGAATGTAAGATGTTGAGATCAATTTTAGCATACACGAGTCAATTTTTCATTATTTTCAACACTTAGAGCACTTTGAGGATTCTATAATACAACAAATTAGTTTAACCCAAGTTACTCTAGGGACTAGTAGAAACAAATGATTACACAAGACATGGCATAAGCACATAGTAAAGAAATCTAGCAAGTAAAAGCAACAAGTTTTCATCAAGTTTTTATTAAAGCTCAATTTTAAGGTTCATCAAACTTAGCATGATGAATTAGTACAATTTAGACACAATTAAGCTAGCAAAGATCCGCAAAAAAGTAGCAAGGTGCATAGCATCATAATCAATGCATGAAGATCAACTCCTCAAAAACTCCCCCTCAACATGTGAGTCAATTTTAAGCACATTTCTGGTTCAAGTTGAGTTATTAGCATAATTAATATTTAGAAAATCCCAAATGAACTCAACTAAAATCAGAAACATAATATGCAAAGAGAGGGTCGAGAAACTAATGATCTGGGTGGCTAAAAAGCACAGATAAGATGGTGAAGAACATTACAGCTCAAACTCGCTCTCATCTTCCCCACATGACTAACGTAGAAAAGCTAACTCTACACACTCAAGCTAGGGAGTATACACAGGCAATGTCTACCCAGGGGGCCCAACACATGCGAGACCTACAAGATTGTAAGGGAACTCAACCTAGTGAGAAGAGAGACAACTAAGCAAGCATGATAGTAACCTATAACATAAGATGAGATGTCCATACAGAAGCATGCCAGAAATCTAAGAGAAGTTAACTCTCTAGCACTAAGTCTCAACCCAAAAACACCTAGAAGATGCAAACAGAAAGGAAATACTGAATTTGAGCCATAGTGCTGGCCAAGAAGGGTGATAGTGCTGACCAAGAAATTTTCAAAGATTTTTCAAAAGATTTTTCGAGGAATTCACATGACTAAGGTATGAGCATGAATTTGAGCCATGATTATTGATTATCATCAAGCTACTAACCAAATGTCCCTCTTAATAGTACTACACCTATTCTAGCAACCCGATCTTTTCTTCAAACACTAAGATCGACAAAGACTATAAAAGTTCCTCAAATTTTATATCTTGGCCATGAGCTTGATGCTTTATTTCCTTTGAATTTCATGATTCCATCTCCTTATGTGCAATATGTAGGACCAACATGTTTTCATGCTCTCAAGAGAATTGATTTTTTAGATAATGAAAGATGATATCTCTCGGCCTTTGCATCATGAGATGCACACAATCAATCAATTATTATATAGTTACAGCCAAACGACTGTAGAAAGAAGAATACAAATAGGTTCTGTAGAAAAGATTGCGTCGATGAATACGAGGTAATGCCAATAAGCCAGAGCCGAAGAGCTGAAACCAAAAAAAGTCAGAGCCAACAAAACTTCTTGGTACGCTTCGGGTGCACGTAGCAAAATCTAACAAAAAAAAATCAGAATCTAAAACTAAAATCAAGAAGTAGGAGTTGAAAAGCCAGAACTAAAACCCAAAAGACTGGATGCTAGAGCCAAAAGGCAAGAAGCCATCGGTTGAGCTCTCAAGGTGATGGTTAAAGCAGGTGGCCGAGCGTATGATAGGTTGGTCGACGCAGGCTGACCGAGCGAGCCAACGGGAAAGCCAGCGCAGAGGTGGCAGCCGCTAGGTGGCCAGCATAGAGGCCACATGAAGGCGAAGGTGCGGGTCGGCGCGTGTGACTGAAGAGGCGGGAGGCGGGGATGGCCAAAGGGCTGCCGAGGTGTGCGGCCAAGGGAGTCGCTGAGGGGGCCGTCGAGTGGAGTGAACCGATGCAGAGAAGGTCAGTGCGGATGTGCATCGAGGCAGGCACCGGAGTGGGCTGAGGCGACGGAAGATCGATGTGGGGCTGGAATCGGACGCGAGAAGTCACGTTCCGGCCAAACGAGGCCGGTGTGGTGGGGCGCGAAGGGCGCATATCATTGCAGACCGAAGGACCGGCGAGAGCCGACAGGGAGGAGGTGCTGACCGGTTAGAGCAAAGGGCTTGCACACGAAGGCCGATGGCGATAGCATATCTAAATTTCCCTCTGTTGATGTGCGGGTGTCGCCCTGGGAGTCTCCTCCTCCCGGAGCAGTAGTAGATCCATTTTTTCAGGATCAATTGATCACCTGCCCAAATGAGGTGCTATCTTGGAGTGGAGCTCAAGAGAATTGTTAATCCCTTTAAAACCCGATTGTCATAAATTACCAAAACTCAAAGCGGATTTAGGCGCCTAGATGTTTCACACTTGTAATTCATCTAAATTTGCCCAACGTGTCATCTTGCATGGCAAAACTGCCTACTCATCATGTCATGTGGGTAATACCATTATGTGAAATCGGATTATGGTGTTATTTGAACCGAGTTGCAAAGTTTTGGGAGTCAAATGTCTATTTTCATAGTTCGAGGTGCTGGATAAACTTTCGAGCAAAGTTTGAAGTGTCATATGGAGTTTTCCTATTATAACTTTATTGTGTTTTATAAATATATTACAACAGAAATTAGTGATCAACTTTATGTTTTAGAGACAATGTCAATATTTGTGACCGGAGGGAAGCACTTGTATATACTCACCCAATTCATGAATACATATCATTCCGGCTTTTAAAATTTGTTCTAAAATACATGTCATTCTACAATTTCGAGACAATTTTTTAACTTTTTTCCTTTGCATACCATTACTATTCATTACTCCAATGAAATTTACTACTATATATTATAGTAATACACACCATCCAAGGGCAATAAGTAAGCTAATGAAGGAGGGCGATTTAACCATTTCCACATATGCTTTGGTTGAAATGCAACATACTAAAGGGAGGCACTTCAATGTATCACTATTTTAAAGTTGCACGAATATTAAAGCATGAATAAAGGGTGGATTCCGATTACTTACCCTTTTTTATTTAAGATTTACGTAACGTATATTAGAAGGAATACATAGAATTACTGCTCAACCCTAAATCATCATCTATTCAGCAACGTAGAGCGAGTAATTCTACTTGCTCCATTGGACTGCCTTGAGGCAAGTGGCCGCTCCTGTGTGGAATACTACTCGACGAAGAGCAAGTATAATAACAAAGCCCACTACTTACTCCATCACTCGTCATGTCATCTAGAGTAAGCACTAAAGACAACTTGTACAATAGCTATTTCAAAGGTTGGCTCTACATGCTGTGTAATAACCATCTCTTCTCTCTTGTACATAATTAATCTACTTATATTCATGTACAAAGATGGCTACTAAATAAGAGCCATCTCTCTTTTTTCTCCTCTTTTCCCACTCCTCTATATGCCAAAATTAATATATACAGATTAACAACCAGCAAAGATAGGTTTATCCTATATGGCTATATGCCTCAAAGACCCCTTCAATTGTGTTCTGTTGACGCGGCAGGGCATACGCCACGTGTGAACAGATCACCTGGTCAAATGTTCTGCTGGACGGTAAATCCGTGTCTGCACAAACCTTTCCCAGCGAGGCATCAAAGTCGCACTAAGATTTTTCTCGTCCCTCAACTTTTCCATGCAACAAACGAACGAAGGACAGACTGGCCTGTTCCAGTTATATACTCAGTCCCGTTCAAATTTATAAGCTATATATTTTTTATATAAATTTATAAATATTAAAAATAACTAAATTACTTATAATTATTATCACTAAACATGTACTCAATATATACATACAGAGAATATGAAATATAAAATAAATATTTATCAGGGTATATACAAGAAACATCGTACTAATTTTATATTAAAATATAAAATATATTTTATATTTGTAAGTAAAATTAACTGGGAAGAAGGGACTAGTTAAGTGTCAAAGATAAAAGGTGTTTCTATGCTTTTCTTTTTTTAAGTTACACAAACATTAAAGCATGAATGGATAGTAGAGGGTGATTACTTACCCTTTGACTTGCTTCAAGATTTGTATAGCTTATATTAAAAAAAAAAAGACATAGAAACATTGCTCGTTAAAGATGCATACCAACAAGAAACCTCTGGCTTGTTCCCATCCAACGACCGCGCGCATATGGACATCTCAGAAACCCTACAATACATGAGTGCATGGGTGGGTGGCGGCATCCAACGTCCGTCGATACAACGGCAACCTGTATTAGGTGATGCCTACAAGCTCCGCTCAATTATCTATTGTTTAATATTTCAACGGCACGTGCATGTTGAGCTAATCAGCTATCAGGGTCGCTAATTAATCAGGGTATATATACTGTCTACAAGGGTCCTAACACATGCCCCTTTCTAAGGCTGGGCCGTCCAGCTCTTATAGCTTCATCACGAGCTCTCTCGGAAGGGGTCAAGCTAAGCTAGAGTAGAGAGCGGCGAGAGAGAGAGAGAGAGAGAGAGAGAGAGGCAGGCGAAGGGAGATGAGGCCTAGGTTGAGGGCGAGCCAGGTCCATGGCTCTGTGCTCTTGCTGCTTCTTGCAGCAGCGGTTGCCCTGGCTCAACAAGCGCCAAGGACAAGGACTGATCCAACTGAAGGTGAGTGCTAGATCGATGTCCAATTCGGTCGTTCTTGTCCTGTGGCATGAAAGGGTTTTCGTTTCTGAGTTGTTCGTTCCTGACAAGAATTGCTGTGCCGAATCAGCCGAATCGATCGATCGGTTTCTTGCTTCTTCTTTTCCTAGTTTCTTCTTTGCACCGGCGAGCTTCGCCGCTGTCTGAATGATCAACCCAACCATTCCATGGTTCGTCTCTGCTTTGCTTCGTCTTGACATTTCCTGCGCTGAAGAGAAAGCTGGAGAGACGCTTCTCCTGAATATTTCCATTTCTTACCTGTTGAGTTGAATCGCTACATGAGAAGTTCTGCATCATTTGCAAATCGCAAGCATGATCTGTTCCAATCAAGTCAAATTAGCCCGCTCCAAATGTTTCGGTTGGAAGGTCAAGTCGGGCACGTCGATCGATAACTCGATATGATAGTTTGGCTTTTGACTTCCATGTGTACCCACACAAGTCAGAAACCATGCATGTCCGCGTTGTTTGGCTGTTTTTGCAGTGTCAGCGCGGTTCTTCACCGGCCGATCGCCATGAATCTGGGCCATCGGACGGTCGAAGAGGAGATAATCGTTGCTCACTAGCTGGGATGTGAAGTTGTGAACCGTTTTTAATGTGGTTTGTTTCGCAGCGGCGGCGCTGAACGCGGTGTTCGCCAAGCTCGGGCAGACGGCGTCGACGCAATGGAACATCAGCGGCGACCCGTGCACCGGTCTGGCGACGGACAGCACCGACATCGACAACAACCCCAACTTCAACCCGGCCATCAAGTGCGACTGCTCCTCCGACCAGAACAACACCGTCTGCCACATCACCAGGCTGTAAGCGTTGAGATACGAGCGTGGGACTGTAACCATGTTGCGTTGGTGTCTGAGGCTATTTCCAATGGACGGTGTCGTACTCTAAAATCCAAGACAGCCACATAGAATACATAGTATGATACTGTTTGGATGAAACACCATTTCCAGTGCATAGTATCATGCTACAGTATCTAAGACAGCACGTATCCATTAAATTGCTACATATGCTCCATTAAAAAACGCGTGGAGAAGACACCGTAGCGACCCCAGTGCAGTGTCGTCCGAAAACCAAGGTGTTGAATACGGAGCCAGAGCAGTATCTCCAGGATGATATTGCACTGTTCTCTCTCCTCTTTAACTCGTAGGCCACATCAACAACCTGTCCTATGCGGCAAGCATTAAATAAGGATGACACCGTGCACTGGGAATAGCCTTAACCACGCAAGCTGCGCGATGTCCTTTTGTCTGACCAACAATTAATGGCAATGCCCAAATCAAGGTGTGAACTGATGGGAGGATACTTTGCTGATGCAGGAAAATATATTCGTTGGATGCAGTTGGACAGATTCCAGAAGAGCTGCGGAACCTCACGCGCTTGACCAACCTGTATAAACTCTGAACTTTCTTACGTGGAACGGTCTGTGGGGGCAAAGCAATGTGTTTGAAGCATTGAAAAGTTCTCTGTTTTTTTTTTTTCAAACCTAGAATAAGATTGTTTAACTCTAGATTATTGGAGGAATTGGTTGTTTTCTTTGCAAGTAAATTCTGCCATCAAACAGTTACACGTTCCAGCTGTTCCATTGCCATGGTATTCCTTTTGCAGTGCTCGTAGAGGATTGCTAGTGGGTTCACCTGGTGATTACCATTGTCTTCTATAGTGGCTAATGTTTCTTATGAGATATTGTAGTAACTTAAAAAAGGCATTCTTATTGCAGCCCACCTTCACGCCAAATACAATTGCTGAAGGAGTAACACAGAAAGAGCCAAGATCTTCTAACATTTACAAAACTGATGTTGTTGAAATCTGATTTGATGTTGTTTCAGGAATTTAGCACAAAATTACTTAACAGGACCTTTGCCGTCGTTCATTGGGGAGTTGACTGCTATGCAGTACATGTGATATTCAGAACTCAAAACATTATTTCGTCAAATGTTTGTTTTGCATTAAATCTCACATTTTCTCCCTTGAACATATAAGGAGTTTTGCCATGAATGCATTATCTGGACCTGTTCCAAAGGAGCTCGGGAACCTTACGAATCTCGTCTCACTGTAAGAAATATATTCTTTTTGTAATTTTATGACCCTATTTCATCAGAAAAAGCTAGTAAACTCTAGTAACGAACAAAATACAGAAATCTTAATTTGAGGCGTCTCTTAGTTTATATTTTCTCTCTCACCCTGAATTTATTAGACCATATAAAAATCATGAGACAATGAAAGGTGGTTTTTAATTGACAATGTATGCCAACCACCTCAACTTTGCACTCTAAAATTGTGAATGGAAGTACAAATGGCATCTTCATTAATTATTTAATTCTTGTGTTGGTGTTAACCTCTGTTGGGAAGGGTAAGTATGCTGATAACGATTATGCTTCCTAGAATAGAAATTCCGGTTGACAATTTTGTACGGCTAACCTGGATTGCTCGGTGTATTTCCAGGACCTTCAGATCAAACAATTTTAATGGTTCTCTTCCTTCGGAATTGGGGAACTTGGCCAAACTTGAACAATTGTGAGCCTCGGCTACTTTTTGGGGACTCTGTTCTTTTTCCTGTAGCAAACAATTTTTTTTCACTTGGACTAATAGGTTAGACGTCTTTTTTTTGGGCATTTCTGAATGGCAGGTATATTGATAGTTCTGGTTTAAGTGGTCCACTGCCATCAACACTGTCCAAGCTTACAAGAATGAAAACATTGTATGTCTACGAAAGTCATTTGTTTCTGACAGTAAAGTTTCATGCCATTTAATCGTATGTGCTATTTCTGTGTTTTCAGGTGGGCATCGGATAATGATTTTACTGGGCAAATACCAGATTATATCGGGGGCTGGAGTAATTTAACCGAATTGTAAGATTGTTATTAAATTCATTGATAGTCACTGTTATAACTGAAAATACTGAAGTTGAACATGTTATTACATTCTTCGTATTGTTCTGATTCTACCTATTCAAGGTACGATGGTACCGTCTGCTACATTTCTCTACAATTCAAGCTTTAGTTAGAGTAAAACTTAAAGTTAGTTTGAAGGTGAGAGATTTAGTTTGAAACGTCTTGTCTCATTGTGATTTGTGAAAGAGAAATAGAGAATCTTATGAAGTAGTAGTAGTGTCAGTAAGCATTGTGCCTCTTTTTACAACACCGTTTCTCTTTTCTTTACGAAATGCATTGCATGTCTAACTATTGTTATGAATAGGACTTGTATTCAATATGAGGGCCAACGGCCACAATATATAGAGTACATGAGGGAAAGGAATAACAGGATTCTATCTCTAACACCCCCCACAAATGCAAGGCGTATGCAATAGCATTGCATTTGGAAGGGATGAACTAAAATAGGGAAAATCCAAAGTCATAGTCCTGAAGTACCCGTCATAGCATGTAACTCTTGAAAAATCGAGCTGACGAAGAACAACCAACAAAGAACCGAGTCGATGAAGAAAAGTCGACGAAAAAGCCAAATCGGCGAACAGAAGTCGAAGGTAGGACCGAGTCGACGAAGAAGAACCGACGAAGCCGACAAAACAAGCCGAGCCAAGGTAATCGGAGTTGACAGAAAGAGCCGAGCCGATAAAAGAGCCGAGTGACGACAGAATGAAGATGCTAAAGACTTGGATAGATGCAACGGAAGACTAAAGAAATATTAGGAATTACTAGCCACAACACTAAAAAAACATTAGCCTGAAAATTGCCTAGATAGCAGGGACTTGAAGCAGAGCAATGAAAAATCACTGACTTGGGAACTTGAAAATCACTGACTTGAGAACTTAAATCACGTCACGTGAAAGAAAATGAAGACTTGGACTCTGTCTCAAACTCAATGGATGGCCAGATGCGTTCCTGATCGAACGATGCGCATGCATGAGAATGAAAAATATACTAAACCATGCGTAGCCATCGGGTCTTGTTAACCTCTGCGACTCTGCCTTGCTTCCCTGCGACAAACCTTAGAAGCCAGAGCGGGCCACGGTAGAGGGCTAGAGGCGGTCTAGCGCAGCGCGCGGAGCGGATGTGGCCGAAGCCGAGCAGTCCGGGCCGGCTGCCACTCGGGCGAGCGTGGCCGTCGCAGCAAAGACGCTGGAGCCGGTAGGCGCGCGCGAAGGTGCGGGAGATGGCCCACGCGGCAGCCGGCGGAGACAGCGGAGAGCCAGTCGTCGTCGATGGCAGGCTGAAGATGAGCCATGGCCGCCGGAGGTGCACGGATTCGCGGAAGATGAAAGCGAGGCACAGATCGGCGTGGATGTAAGTGCGTGGCCACTCCCGGGAGCGGAGATTTCTCCTCCCGGGGACAGCAGCAGCGGAAGATAGGAGGCTAGGGTTTCAACCTATGTTCTGATACCATGTTATGAATAGGACTTGTATTCAATATGAGGGCCAATGTCCACAATATATAGAGTACATGAGGGAAAGGAATAACATGACTCTATCTCTAATATAGATACTAGAATAACAGGACTCTATCTCTAACAACTATGTTGTCTTATTTTTAAAGAAATTGGCTTGCTCCTTCTTTCAGTAGGTTAATGCATATTAATGTAGAAATTGGCATAAAAGGTCTAAATATAACTACGAATTTGTAGGCGGTTCCAAGGCAATTCTTTTCAAGGTCCAATTCCAGCTAGTCTGTCTAATCTCATCCAATTGAAATGCCTGTAAGTGCCTACTACTGATGAGAGTAGATGAGTGTCATTCTTAAAGATCAACACTGTATCAGTGAAAACTGAATAAGCTATGTCTGTTATGCAGACGGATCGGTGACATACAAAATGGGAGTTCTTCTTCCTTGGCATTCATCAGTAACTTGACGTCTTTGGGTACCCTGTATGCAAACTTCCTCTCCACTTTATGGTTCAAAACGTTAAAATTTGAGGGAGATTTGATCATTTGCCCTCTTTTTCATGGAGCAATTGATCATTTGCCTCATGTGTCTCAGTGAGACATCATGGGGCAAATGATCAATAGCATATGTAAGTGAGGGCAAATCATCAATTGATCCAAAATTTGATGTATTACAACCAAGTAGTTAAATCCTAAAACAAATAATATGTTTATTTGCAGGATTTTGAGGAACTCTAGGATAGCTGACAGTCTCACATCAATAGACTTTTCAAAGCTTGCGACTTTAAACCTACTGTGAGTATTTTATTTGTTTGAGAAACAAGTTGAGTGCCTTCTGTGCAACAGTGCAAGTTCTGGAATGTATTGCTATGGATCGTACAATTTTTTATGACCTCTTTTCATTCTGATCATTTTTTGCTGTTGCAGGGATTTGAGTTTTAACAATATCACAGGCGAAGTACCACAGACCCTGTTGAATACGAGTTCGCTCAGCTTCTTGTATGGATTATCTTGTCTTCCAAAGCTTATTTCTAGGAACAGAAGACTTTTTATTTATATTGCTAATGCTTGCAAGTTTTGTTGCGACCAGATTCCTTGGAAATAATAGCCTTTCAGGAAGCCTTCCTAGTTCAATAGCACCTTCGCTTACAAATTTGTACGTCAATGTGGTCCGAGTTTATTTGCACAATATAAGGAAGAAGGTGTTATTTGATTTCTAATGACGCTTTGATCTTTTCATTTTGTGTAGAGATTTTTCTTACAACCAGCTCTCAGGAAACTTTCCTTCTTGGGCTAGTCAGAAAAATTTACAATTGTAAGTTCCAAGTTATGAAACTTGCATTGACTGACTGAACCAAATCCAGCCCAATCAAGGGCATGTTTGCACTAGGTTAGGCTTAATGTACACATGCGGTAAATTAGCATATTTTAAGCTGTTTTTGGTGCATATGTAGCTTGTAATTTTTTTAAAAATAAAATAAAATTGTTGGATCTATAAGCCACATATCGTTCAAAACTTCAGATTCTTTGTGGAAACGAGGCTTAACCTTACACCTCACCACAACACTGAGTCAGTTATTTATTACTAAGTTTATTTTGATTGAGGCTAAACTAAACAGGACATAAATATGCTACGAAGTATGAACAATGCCTTCTAATTTTTGTCTATTGTTAATTCTACTCAGGAATTTGGTGGCAAACAATTTCGTGATCGATAGATCCAATAGCAGGTGCGTCCATATTCCAATATCTCCCCAAAACCTCAAGTACAGTTCCTAGGCTCTCTCAACTTCGAGTTTGGATTCAAAATGTCGATTTTTTTCCCATTTGCAGTGTCTTACCTTCCGGGCTGCAGTGCCTTCAGCGAAATACACCCTGTTTTCTTGGTTCTCCACAGTGTGAGCGTCCATTCTTTGCAAATCAAACATGTCCCGACTTGAGGAGCACTGGATCTGCAACCGCAGATTTACTAAATTAATCCCAATATGAAATAATTTAACTTGCTTGCAGTTTCCCAATTTGCTGTGGACTGTGGAAGCAGCAGATCCTTATCAGGCTCAGATAATTCCATGTATCAACGTGATGATGCTAGCCTTGGACCTGCATCGTATTATGTTACAGGAGCACAAGCATGGGGTGTCAGCAATGCTGGAAGATTCATGGAATCATCAAACGGAAGTTACATCATCTACAGCTCACGCCAGTTTCAGAACACACTAGATTCAGAACTGTTCCAAACTGCAAGGATGTCGCCTTCATCTCTAAGATACTACGGTATTGGACTTGAAAATGGAAACTATACAGTCACACTTCAATTTGCAGAGTTTGAATTCCCAGACTCACAGTCTTGGAAGAGCACAGGGAGAAGGGTTTTTGATATATATGCCCAGGTAATTAAGTTTCAGTCCTACTTTTAACCAATACTCAAAGCTTACACTCTGGTCAAGATGTTTTTTCTTGATGTTGGCATAGGGTGAGCGTAAGGAGAAGAACTTTGACATAAGGAAGGCAGCGGGCGGGAACTCTTACACTGCTGTTAGGAAGCAGTACATTGTTCCTGTCACCAAGAACTTTCTTGAGATTCATCTCTTCTGGGCTGGCAAGGGCACTTGCTGCGTTCCTAATCAAGGCTACTACGGACCTGCAATATCAGCTCTGAGTGCAACTCCAAGTACTCCCCTTGACTTCAAATAATGGTTTTAATACTGTCTACCACCTTTTTAAAGTTGCACAAATATTAAAACATGAATGAAGGGTATATGAAGATTACTTACCCATTCGTTTGCTTTAAGATTTGTGCAACTTGTACTAGGAGGAAAAGCATAGAAGCACCTCTCTAATTTCTCAGCGGTCAACTAATGCCTGGTTTCAACTACAGGAAGTGCTGACGATTAGACCAATATATATATAAGTAGCCAAGTTGGACAAATTGATTATAAATTATGCTGGTGATCCTATGCGTTTTCAAACAAAAACGAAAGAAAATTCGGAACATCCAACATAAAATGCGGGTTGATATTCTACATAATTCATTCAGTCCTTGCTTCATGTACCCGTAACTATTTTGGAAGTATTTCTCATTTTGTTTTGAATATCGTGGAAACAAATCTCAGCCAGGTTTTGGTCGAAGTTTAAAGCGTTCAGGCTTATTTGATCAAAATAAATGAAAAATTAAATGGACACCTCTATTTGATAAAACTTATGTGGAGTACTAAATTAGTAGAACATTCAAATGGAAACTAGTAAATCAAATATACCATTACTCAAGAATGCAAACTATGACGTAGATTTTCATATGAAAGGTTTTGAGAAGTGAAATGCCTGACATGAAAATTTCGTACTCCCGGGAGTAATTACTCCTATCTCTGAAATACCACCCAAACGTACTTGAAATACTCCTTTATCAGTTTGGATACACTCATATACTAATTATAAGATATTCCAATGAGATTCACATGAAAAAATTGCAAGGGAGTACATAGTTTTTAGCATATTTTGCAAATACCTTCATATACGCATATAAAAAGAAGTATGCGTAATGTTGTGCAAGGATTTTCAATAATACTCACTGCTCGGTGCGGAATGTTGTGCTCGCTACCCTAGATAGTTACAAGAGCCTTTGTCTGGCTTTGTCGGTTTCGAGTCCTTACCCGCTCCTTTAGTCCGTTAATTCCACTCCCAGTGTGTTAATGTTTTTTTTCTGTTGTCTCCTGGTCTTTTGTCGTTGTACTGGACTGCTTTCCCTTCTTACTTTCAATGAATGGCAGCGCTCCTGCCTTTTTTCAAAAAAAAGAAAAGAAGTATGTCTAAAAAGTGTACATACTACATCTGAAAAAAATATAAATACCACCTAGATGATCTTATATACTTATATACTACACGTATATACTCTCCGTTGCGCTAAATACTCCCTACGTTGTGAGATACGGCATAGGGAGTAATTACTCCAGGGAGTAGAAAAGAGGTAAGGGGGGTTTGCACCGAATATGCCCCCATATATATATATATATATATATATATATATATATATATATATATATATATATATATATATATATATAGGAAGCCTCTTTTCTACTCCCAAGAGTAATTACTCCCTATGTCGTATCTCACAACGTAGGGAGTATTTCGCGCAACGGAGAGTATGTACATGTAGTATATAAGTATATAAGATCATCTAGGTGGTATCTACATTTTTTTCAGAGGTGGTATGTACACTTTTTAGACATACTTTTCTTTTTATATACGTATATGAAGGTATTTGCAAAATATGCTAAAAACTATGTACTCCCTTGCAATTTTTTCATGTGGATCTCATTGGAATATCTTATAATTAGTATATGAGTGTATCCAAACTGATAAATGAGTATTTCAAGTACGTTTGGGTGGTATTTCAGAGATGGGAGTAATTACTCCCGGGAGTACGAACTATTTTTCCTATATATATATATATATATATACCACACGTCCATACTTGAAATATAATGATTATGCTGCAATGTAAGATCATTTTTCTAACAAGTGAACATTCTGTCAGATTTCACCCCTACAGTGCGTAGCGCTGCAGAAAAGAAGAATGGCAGTAAAACAGGTGTAACTGTTGGAGTTGTAGTTGGTGCGACTGTATTAGGATTGTTGGCACTTGCTGCAATCTTTGTGTGGAGGCAGAAAAGGAGAAAACTATCATTGGAGCAACAAGGTATGAGAAATACTATGGTCACATTACTGTATTCTTAACCGAGCAAAGGAGTTCTCTGAATAGGATTATTATATCTTTTGTGATGTTTCTCAGAGCTGTACAGTATTGTGGGAAGACCAAATGTTTTCAGTTATGGTGAACTGAGGTCGGCTACTGAAAATTTCAGTTCTAGTAACCTTCTTGGTGAAGGAGGATATGGGTCAGTCTCTAAGGTTGGTTCATCCAGTATATACATAATCTTGAATTTTCTATGATTTGTTCGTTCTGAAAGTAACTTTCAGAAAATCTAGGTAGTACATGCAAACATCAAAAGATAGATCCGTTTATATAAATTCTCTCTTGTATCAGGGTACGTTAATTGATGGAAGGGCAGTGGCAGTGAAACAGCTATCTCAAACATCTCATCAGGGGAAAAAGGAATTCGCGACAGAAATAGAAACTATATCCCAAGTGCGACACCGCAATCTTGTGAAGTTGTATGGTTGCTGCCTTGAGGGCAATAATCCACTGCTTGTGTACGAGTACCTGGAGAATGGAAGCCTTGATAAAGCACTGTTTGGTATAAGTTCTTTCGATTTGATGCATCTAGGGATCTGGAAATTCAGGTTTTTATTATAGAGACCTAAAATCTTGAGCCTTCACTTGCAGGAAAAGGGAGGCTGAACCTAGACTGGCCAACTCGCTTTGAGATATGCTTAGGCATTGCAAGAGGTCTGGCTTATCTTCATGAAGAGTCTAGCATCCGTATTGTTCACAGGGACATAAAGGCCAGCAATGTCTTGCTTGATGCCATTCTCAATCCTAAGATCTCGGATTTCGGGCTTGCCAAACTCTATGATGACAAGCAGACACATGTCAGCACGAAAGTAGCCGGCACATTGTAAGTACATTTCCATCCTGCCCCTGCATGCCCTTCTTTTTGTTTACAGATTATTTCATATGTATGCTAATTGCAAAAAAAATTCCCCTCTTGTCAAGTGGTTATCTTGCACCTGAGTATGCCATGAGAGGCCATATGACTGAGAAAGTTGATGTGTTCGCCTTTGGCGTGGTGGTTCTGGAAACCATAGCTGGAAGGCCAAACTACAATGCCACACTTGACGAAGACAAGGTTTATATTTTAGAATGGGTAAGCTCACTATGAACTCTAGACCTAAGGAAAGGCAAGGGCAGCACTCTGGTCTATGTATTATTCTTAAAATCTACGGTATAATTTATATTAAGGCATTGAGTTTCATGCATCAACTAGTTCACCCAAAAGGAAAGACGGGCAATATACTTCAACACTCCTCTTCACGTTTAGCTTCACAATGCCCAAGATGTGGACTAAAAGTGGGCCACAATTATTTTTATAAAATACTATGTTAGCTTGGTTTTAAACTCAGAACCTCTTGACTCTGATATCATATTGAGTTTCATGCACCAACATTACAAAAAATGAAGTTGTAGAGCTCACAACATTAGATTTTTCAATCAAATCCTCTAAACACAGTTTTGGCTTATCGTTGAGCTCTTGAATTATCTAAAAGAACTGCAGACAAATTGGCACACTATAACCACATACGGTAATTCAAGATTTAGTACGCTCAGTATTCCCATCTAGTAAATGTGCGAATTTTTTTTAGAATAATATATTTTTTAAAATAATTTTATAAAAATAATACACCAAAAAGAAAAATTACAAAAATACATCTCTTTCGCTATTTGAAATGGTGACAAATGTTGTTTTGTCGCGGATTGAATTTGGCTGACGGATTATTTTGTCGTGGATTCATTTAGTCGACGGGGTTGATGTTTCTGTTGCCATTTGAATTAGCGACATGCCCTATTAATTGCGATAGAGATATATTTTTGTAATTTTTTTGGTGTATTATTTTTGTAAAATTATTTAAAAAATATATTATTTTAAAAAAATTCCTTAATGTGCTGCATTTTAGCATGGCAGCTTGATCATGGATATTATTGAAGTACAATAGCTTGATATTCTCAATCATTTTACAGTGATTTGATCGTATCTATTATATATTAAAAGCTCATGAGAATTATTAAGAACAAAGAAATATGCTAGAAATTCTCACAAAAAGCAAAACAACTGATCCTTAATCTGGTGGATCCTAATTACAACCACAATTAGATGTTACTCCCTCCGTTTCAGAATGGTTGTAGTTCTAGCATTCAAAATCTTTATCAAAATGGTTGTAATTCTCACAATTTCAACGCAATTTTTATCAAAAGGTCTGGGAACTGTATGACAACGATCGCCCTCTCGACATGGTAGACCCCGAGCTCGCAGAATTCGACCGCGAGGAGGTGCTCCGGGCCATCCACGTCGCCCTTCTCTGCACCCAGGGCTCGCCTCACCAGCGGCCGCCCATGTCGAGGGCGGTGTCGATGCTGACCGGCGACATCGAGCCGGGCGAGGTGGTGACGAAGCCGAGCTACATAACGGAGTGGCAGATCAAGGGTGGCAACAGCAGCTTCATGAGCGCCGACGTCAGCGGGCGGCGGTCGAGGGCGGCCACTCCGCACAACTCGGGGCCGCTGTTGAGCTCCATCATCGAGGAAGGCCGGTGATGTCGCTTTGGGGCACAACGACGCCGCCAGATTCTCACGCCCATCCCTTTGGCTTAATTTCCTAATTATTAATTACATGATCTTCTTTGAGGGATATGATGATGCAGGGGCGGCGGAGCTAACCCATGGCCAGGCCAGAGAACAGCTCGTTCATCGGGTCTAGCTAGGCACATACTTTTTTTACCTTGTTTGCTGCATGCGTTGCCACCGATTTGTTTGTGTGATCAAACGCTGTTCATTTCGCTACCTTTGGATGTGGGTGTGGGTGTGTTCGTGGCTAGGCAATGCATGTGTGCTGGCAATAATTTTAGCTCCGTCTGCAGGGATTTTATAAAGACCCTACGAGAACTATACCGTTCTTTACATCATTAATTTCCGTGGAATCTTTTTGCATCTTGAAAATTAGCGTCATTAATTACCCTCGTATTGATGATGTCCAGTCCACAGCACAGAGTCCTTATAGGGCTTGATAATTGATACTCCCTCCGTCCCAAAATATAAGATATAACTGTTTTTTTTTCAAGTCCAAGAATACAGACGCGACACCTCCTCGGTTTATGTTTTGGCTCCTCTCCCATCTCTCATGCACATGCATGCATGCATTAACCTTCTCTCCCATCTCTCATGCCCTTTGAGCTCCGCGCGACGCAACTGCATGCTTCATTGGTCTCTGCGTTGGTAGGAGTTACGCTTTATATAATGGGATGGAGGGAGTAACACCATAACTTTTCACCATTATAAGGTAGATGTGTTTAATGTTGCAATTGATCAACAATTGATTGAGCTAGAAAATCGATTTAGTTCTCAAGCAACCGAGCTTCTATCCCTCTGTGCCTCTTTGGATCTAAGAATCGAGTCATTCGACGTGACAAAGGTATGCTATCTAGTGAAACAAATACTATCCTGCTTATTTCTCAAGTCAAGAAAGGGCTCAACTGGAGTGCCAACTACCACATTTTCAACTTGATGTATGCAATCATCCAGACCTGAAAATATTGCCATCACTTGCTGACCTAACGAGTGGACTAATTAAGCTGGGTAAAGATTCTTCTTATCCAATGGTGGACAGGTTGTTAGGATTAGTCCTAACTCTTCCAGTGTCAACTGCGACCACCGAGAGAGCCTTTTCAGCAATGAAATTTGTGAAGACGCGTCTCCAGAATAAGATGGGAGATGCCTTTATGCGGGATTACCTAGTAGTTTCTATTGAAAAGGAATTGGCAGCGAAGTTTAGTTCTGATGATATCAAGTCATTAGATCTAGGCGATAGTCGTAAATTTAATTTCAAATTAATAGAGATGTAACTTCTGTATTGCAAAACAAATACTACCTTCTTTTGTTATTCAAGTTATGTTGGAACCAGATAACAGACCTTTAACTTTATTTTATATCTCAACATATGTTGATCGTTAAGTACTTATATTTGTTTGCTGCAATGAATCTTATATTAATATATATATGTGTGTTAAAAAAATATCGATATACTATGCTTTTATTTAATTGTTATTGATATTAGCTTCGCTTGTATCTAAATCCTTGCATCGCCACCTATGACCACAAAGTGTTGGAATGATTTCATTATGAGAGGTGCTTCTATGCTCTTCTTTTTTAAAGTTGCACAAATATTAAAGCATGAATGAAGGGTAGATGAGGATTACTTAGGGCCTGTTTGGGAGAGCTCCATTCCAAAAAAATCAGCTCCACTTCATCAACTCCACCGTTGAGTAGTTTCACCATAGAGTTGAAGTAGGGAAGGGAGGTGTTTGGCTTACAAATTAGATCCAGCTTCAAGAATAAATGGTTTTGGTGTGGATATCCATTTATGCCCTTGGGTGTTGATGTAACCAGTGGCAAAGGTGGGTAATTACCTCATATGTGTAACAAGTGGCAAAGGTGGGTAATTACCTAGCAACTTCACGAGTGGGTGTGAAACGGTGTTTCTTGGAGTACCCCTTGAGGAGCTCCACAAAAACCATGGAGCAGCCCCCTAGATTCACATTTTTCCTGGAGTTAGAGTTTATGGAGCTGAGGTGTTTGGCTACACGAATTTGAAGTGGAGCTAAAAATTGAGGAGCAGAGCTCTCCCAAACAGGCCCTTACCCCTTCGTTTGCTTCAAGATTTGTGCAACTTGTATTAGGAGAAAGAGCATAGAAGCATCTCTCTTTGATTATTATATGGCACGGATCTGCGTGTGCTTGGGCTTGGCTGCCGGTCACTACAGAAATTCGAAACCAGCCGATCATGCATGTGCAGTCGTCCGTATCACACTATATTATCCGTTTCTGCGTACGTCGTACTAATAGTGTAAGACATACATAGCTGCACGTTCAACGCGTAAGGTAAAATAAAATTTCAACGCACGTGTTAGCTCTTGATTTGGTATAGTGCCGTACGTAGTTAAACATTTCCGTGGTTACTACTTACTAGTAGGGTAAGACGTAGGAGGTCTTCCGATCAAACAGGTAAAGATATATAGTAACTCAAAAGAACCTTTATTTGTGCATGCTTTAATATTTATACAACATTTAAAAAGAAAAGCATAAAAGCACCTCCCAAAAATATATTCATATCTACCTGCTGGATAGGAGTAACGAAGCACTTATAATGGTGTGATGTCAGTCGTCTATATATTTTGCCACGTAACATATTTGTTGACATGAAAAGACGACTATATAGACAATATGAAATACTATTGTATGAGTTATTATCTATAGTAAACATTTTTTCTATGCCATAATTAAAAAATTGTAAGATACCTTAAGATGTCATCTACTATAGAAATTATCTTTTGTTTTATCTTTAGATGATATAGAGAAGTATATAGGCACCAGTCGTCTCTATTATTATGCATGCTCTGGATATACCGGATATGAGAAATACTATATGATTACGAGCGATCGGATATTCTTACCAGTTGAATTGTGTCGACGATTGGAGAACGGCTCCCGTCGAGCTTACTTGTTGAATGAGGGATCAACAGAGCCCCGTCGTACGGATCGAAGAGGTCGTTCGAGTGATGCGAGGTCGGGAGAAGAAGAAAAGGGGGACACGGTGTTTATCCTGGTTCGGGCCTCCCTCTGCCGGGATAACAGCCCTACTCCAGTGTATTATGTTCTATCTCTTTTTTTTCCTCCTCCCTTACAAATCTTCAGGGGGAGGGTTTAAATAATACGACTATAGGTACCAAAAAAGGCAACTACCTCCTGGGATCACGCTATGTATCCATATCCGTGACCCGCCGTCCTTGATTCGCGCGCTGTTTTGAATTTCGGGTATGATCTCCCTTGATCTTCGGCTGATTGGTTGGCTCCTTCCTTCTTCGTAGCGTTCGCCGGGCCCCCCGACCAAACACCCGAGTAGGTCGTGGCCTCTACGAGCATGCTTGCTCGTGGGGGGGGGCGTGTTTGGTGCTTCTGCGAGTAAAGGTGCAGACGCGTATGCTCGGAGGAGAAGGAGGGATGCTCGTTTCATTCTCCCGAGCATCCTGTCTTCTAGTATTGCTTGGTCGGCGGGTTTAGCTTTTCACGGGGGTACCGTGGTCTTTTGCCAGATAGCCAATCCCCGACAGCTAGCCCCCGAGGTTCAAGCGGGGAACCCTCGGGCTTCCCCTTGAGCCTAAGAAGACTTGAGGGGGGATTGAATTTCTTTTGGTCGTGGCTTACGACCATTTTACGTCGGGAGACGAGCTTCTTTACCCGCCGCGTGCTTACTCCGCGTGGGCGCGTCGTTTGGTTGTTCTGCGGTTCCTTCTCAGAGAAGCCTTCCTGCAACGGTACGGCAGTTTCTCGGAAAGCGGCGCTTTCTCCGGCCAGGTGTCGCTACGTGATAGGCGGCGATTTTTATCCCGTCCCTTCACTGTCTTTTTAACCCTTTCTACCGGGAGAGGTCGGAGTTACACCGTGTCTCTTTGCTCGTCTCCGGCCAAAAAAATCTTCCAAGAGCCCTAGCGCCCAAGAACCCTTTTCGCTCCCCTTCCTTCTTTGGCCATGGCGCGTTTCAAGGTCAGCCAGATGACCCGAAGGAGGCTCCAGGTGCTCACGGATGAGGGGTACGTCGACCCAGGCTCGGGTCGAGTGCCTGGGGGCGACGCGGCGCCGGCACCGCGGGAGACGGAGATCGTCTCCTGTGAGTTGTACGCCATCAACGGGCTTCGTCTGCCCGAGAGCGACTTTCTCGCCTCCGTGCTTGCCTTCTGTGGGTGTGAGATCTCTCATCTCCACCCCAACTCTATCCTTTCTCTCGCAATCTTCTCCCATCTTTGTGAGGCGTACGTGGGTGTAGTGCCCACGGCTAGCCTTTTCTTTCACTTCTACTCCCCCTTCCGCACCGGCCGGGATGGCTCCGCCGGTTGCGTTTATCTTCGCCTCCGGCCCAACCGACCATACGAGTACCCTCTTGTTGCTTTGAAGGACTCGGTGTCGGGTTGGGCCGACCTCTGGTTCTACCAGAAGAAGGCAGAGGGGTCCCAGTTGGTCTACACTGGGGAGGACGCTCCGCCCATCGAGACGCGCGCCCGCCTGCAACCTGAGGAAGAGCGGGTGCTCAGGGCGATCGCTGAGCTTGCCCAGATGGGGCTCATCGGGTCGAGACATCGCCCGACTTTACTCTTCAACCGGGTGTCCCCCCTGAGGCGCCGCGAGCACCCCTTCTTCGAGGCGACCGGGTGGCATGACTTCACCCGTGAGGATAACGCAGGTATGTTCCTGGACCTCTTTCCCGAGCATCGCTGCTTTCTGGTGATCGGTGCTATATATATATATATATATTGTTTTAATCTTCTGGCCGTGGACGCAGCCTCCGAGAACGGATGGGTTGACGAGAGGGTCGCCGAGATGTTCGGTGCCCTGGCGAGAAGGAGCTGACGCCCAATCGTCAGATCCCCAAGAACGTCTTTGACCGCGGTGACGCGGTTAGTACATCTTCCTGCTTCCGCCCGAGGGCACGTTTTCCGAGCTTATTTCTCCCGATCTCTGTTTGCAGGAGAAGGTCGCCCTTGACCTTGCCATGTCGAGCGCCGCATCGCTGCCGCAAGCCAGCACCCCGGCCAGGGGTTCCCGCAAGAGGTCGGCGGGTCGAGGCCGCCAGGCATCCGCCTCGCCTCCCCGCGCCAGGCGGTCGAAGCGCCGAGCTTTGACCAGGACCACCACGCCGCACCTTGAGTACGCCGACCGCCAGAGGTGTCGAACTCCGAATCTGGTATGATGACTTCAAACGGAGGAGGCCGGAGCTGATGGGCCGACTGGAACAGCTCGCCGAGCAGGCGAGGAAAGCCGAGGAGGAGGCCAGGTCCCTCCCGACCAAGGAGCGGCTGGAGAGGCAGATCAAGGCCCTCCAGGACCAGCTTATTCGGGTGGTCGATGCCCCCGAGGAGGAGGAAGAAGAGGAGGCCACCTATGCTCAGTCGGAAGGAGCAGGAGGTCGACCTCTCAAGCAACCTCGGTCTTTGGAAGAGGTTGACATGGACGACGCCGACCCGGCGATGGCATGTGCCCGACGCCGCGAGGAGCTGCGTCGTGGTCGTGGCCGAGGCCTCACGAGGCCGCCATGCAGGTCGCCCATGGCCCGAGGCGAGGAGGCCGAGGAGGATGGCGCCGCTCGTCGAGCGTATGTAAGCTTCTACCTCATTCTCTTGTTCGTTTCTTGTCTTGCGATTTTCTTGGGCTAACCCCACCCTGTTTGGCGTGGGCGTGATAGCTCGGATGTTGCTTTTGGACTTCCGCCGATGGTCGAGGAGATTATCGATTCTCGCAGCTTGACGCCGAGCTCGACCGCTGGCCGTCGACCAAGTGATGGCCGAGGCGGGGAGGAGCCGGCGCCACCGCGGACTCAGTGGAGCCCGAGCTTCCTCGGCGGGACCCGTGGACGTGGAACCTATTCCACCGCGGAGGAGCAGGAGCCGCAGGGGCCGAGGACCAAGAAGCCTTGGCCTTGGTCCCTTGCGAAGGGTAGCGCGAGCGAGCCCCAGCGACGGGCTCGTGGTCAAGCGGTGGTGGCTTCGACCCACCGCCTTGGCCGCGAAAGCAAAGAGGAGGAGCCGATTCGCCACCAGCCACCTCCAATCAAGGACCAAGGGGAAGATGCGGTCGTGATCGCCCAGCCACTTCCAGCCGCGGAAGTGATCGCCGCGCTCGTCCAGCTGCCTCCGTCTGCGGACCACGAAGAGGAGGTGGCCGTTGATGACCACCGCCTCACCGTGGATCACGGGTCGGAGGTGGTCGCCCTCGACCAATCGCCTCGAGCGTGGAGCCCCATTGCTTCCGGCCGCGGAGGTGCAAGGGGCGAGCGCGGCCGGGCGCCCAGCCCCAAGCGCAGCGGCCGGGCAGAGGAAGGCGGTTACGAAGTCGCTGTTTGCGCAGTAAGACCAACCTCAGGGCGTCCTGGGGTTGGTCGAAGGAGGAAACGTCGTTGCCCTCCTGGGAGCACTGGGTGCCCAGGAGGGGCAAGATCGTGATGCTCTAGCTCGGGATCAGGACGGCCCTGCGTGGGTTAATCCCTTTTTCCGAGCTGGC
This sequence comes from Rhipidocladum racemiflorum, assembly GCA_036346355.1. NCBI lineage: Eukaryota > Viridiplantae > Streptophyta > Magnoliopsida > Poales > Poaceae > Rhipidocladum > Rhipidocladum racemiflorum. Next base: position 6,709,519 of record CM070575.1, read on the forward strand.
GCCACCGACCGCCAGCGGCTTCAAGATAAGCTGGTCAGCCGGGCTCTTCTGGTAAGCGTTTTGCTCTCAACTTTTTACGTGAGTCGAGCAATCTTCAAGGGGTTCTTCTTGACTTTCCTTCCCCTTTGCTCCAAGTTTGCTGCGAAGGCTATGGAGGACATCGATGCCTCCAGCTCCAAAGAGGAGTTCTGGGCGTACCATCGCGAGCAAGACGCCAAGATCGCCGATCTCGAGCGTCGGGTCTCCGAGGTGCGCGAGGCCGACCTGAAGGAGCTGGAGTCGGCGAAGAGCCTCATCGTCGGGCTTCGGGACCAGCTCTTTGAGAGCGAGACGGCGAAGAACACTTCGAACAGTATGTGCCGACCTCGAAGAGGAGCTGGGAAGTTGCGGCAGAGGTCCCGACTGCGCGCCGAACTCCAACGAGCTCGGGAGCGTGAAGAGGCCCAGCTCAAGGAGGTGCAAAGCGCGCCGGGACAGCGCGGCTGAAGGTCGTGCTGCTCGGCGGAAAGTTTTGGACCTGGAGGCAGAGGTCGACTCCCTTAAGGAGGAACTTGCTGCCCTTCAGGTCGAGCGTAGGACTTAGCTCTTCTTTTATTTTTAGCTCGCGTAAATCCTGTAAAAAAGAAAACAACCTTTCGGGTTAAATGAGCAAACTCGCAGGTGTTTGGTTCTTGCCTGTTTTTCTCAAGTTCGCCTTCAACATATGCCTATATGATCCCGGTTCTGCAGAAAAAGAAAACAAGTTCCTGCATAAGAGCATATAGCATAGACATATAGCATAGATACGAGCAAAGGATCCTTGGAAGAAGGGACGGAACGTTCCTATCATACGGAGCCCCTGCCATGGACAAAGGTCGTGTCCTCACTGTTGCGAGCACGAGTTTGTTCATGGGAAAATTTAAGGGTCGCTTTGGTCGTGACGATTTTTTGAATGATTTAAATAGGTCGGTTGTGTCGAGAAAAATGTGAGCACAGAGTAGACGAGCTTTAAACCAACAATACGTAGAGCCGCCATACCCGAGTGGTCACCGAATCGGCTTAGAGTGGATGCTCGCGCCCGACCACGCATACAAAGGAAGAGCTACTGTGGAAAGTGAACGATTGGCGAGCATCCGTAGGGGCCAAGGGAAATGGTGCGCACATACTTGTCGGATAAGCTCGTCTGATCTTTGGTCGTAGACGACGATGCTCGCTCGACAAAGCGAGGACGAAACACGAGAAAGAGGGGAAATGTTTTATTGGAAAGAACGCAAGGGGCGCGAGATAGAGTACTCGTCTAAACGTAGAATTTTCGCAGCTTGATCGATGTTCCAGTCTTTGGTGAGCTCCCGACCATCCCATCGCGAGGCGAACAGCCCCGGGCGTGTAGACACGACCGTGTAGGGTCCCTCCCACCTCGGGTCGACTTGTTGGCTTTCGGCTGTGTCTTGAACTCTTCGTAAGACCATGTCGCCGACTTGTAGGACCCTAGGTCGGACTGTCTTGGCTGCGTGCCTCACGAAGAGCCTCAGAGGTAAACCGCAGACGAGCAACGCCCGCTCGCGTGTTGCTTCGACGAGGTCCAGTCGACGAGGCGCTCAACCTCTTGATCGATGGAATCGATCGCTTGCACCCTTGGGGAACCTAGCACGATTTCGCAGCAGGATGGCCTCCGCACCGTGACGAGTTGGAAAGGCGTTCGCTGTGGCTCGACTTCGTCGTGGTGCGGACAGACCAAAGAACGGCGAGAAGCTCATCCACCCACTTCTTGCTTGTCTTTGGTTGAGGGTCTTGAAGACCCTCTTTTATGCCCTGGACTAGCTGCCCATTTGCTCGCCGGCTGCTCCGCTGCTCTGTGGATGCGCCACGCAGGCGGCGCACCTTGGTCCCGACCTCTTCGCAGAACTTTGGAATAGTTCATCGGTGAATCAGTGTCCCATTATCTCGTGATGAGACTACCGGGTATCCCGAACCGAGTTATCACATTGCTACGGAGGAACCTCTTGGCCGCCTGGGCCGAGATGGTTGAGACGGGCTCAGCCTCTATCCACTTAGTGAAAGTGTCGATGGCCACGAGCAAGTACTTGCAGCCTTTCTGACCTCGGGGGTAGGGTCCGAGGACATCGAGCCCCTGTGTCGAGAACGGCCACGAGAGTGGTATGGTTTGCAGGCATACGCCGTTGACGGGCTTTTCGAGCATGAAACGGCATGCTCGGCAGGTCATTACGACCGTCGTCGTCCGCCAAGGCCGTGGGCGAGAGTACCCTAGTCGGAAGGCCTTGCTCACAAGCGTTACGAAGACGAGTGAGCTCCGCACATCCCTTCATGGATATCACGAAGAAGGTATCGCCTTCCTCCCGAGACGATCTGGAAAGGATTCCTAATGCGCCTTTCCAGATAGGTCGCCTTCGATCACCAGACTTGAGAAGATCGCCTTGTTAGCCGGAACGCTCGGCTTCTTCCTCGGGCAATGTCCCATGCGCAAGGTATTGGATGAATGGCGTCATCCAATTCGTACTTTGCTCGAGGAAGGAGACCCTACCGCCGGTCTCTGGTGCCTCCTCTTCAGAGGGAATGGAGGGCTTATGTAGGTGCTCGACAAGCACCCACGAGCGGTGGTTTGAGAGGAACCGACCTTAGACATTTGGTCAGCCAGGGAATTATCCTTCCTAGGGATGTAGATTACTTCGAAATTCTTGAAGTATTTCTCCATCTTCCTTACTTCGGCCAGGTACAGCGCCATTGAGGTATCGGAACACCGATACTCCTTGTTGACTGGTTCACGACCAACCGTGAATCGCCCTTCACAAGTGAGCCGTTGGACTCCTAGCGATTTACATGCCGAAGTCCGCCAAAAGGCTCAGACTCTGCCGCGTTGTTAGTCGCGGCGAAATGTAGTTGGATGGTGTACCGTTGCTCTCCATCAGGAGACCAAGACGACGTCGGCCCAGGCGCTCGTATGCTCGGGATCCATCAAAATACAAGGTCCAGGAGTTTTCCTCGAATCATTGGTCCCGCTGGCTGGTGGTGCCGAGCCGACCATTCTCGCCACGAAATCAGCCAAGACTTGTGATTTTATCGCCGCGTGCGGGCTAAGAACACCACCGAACTCGGCGAGCTCCATTGCCCACTTGGCTATGCGACCACCCGTCCCTGATTTTTCAGGATTTCCCTGAGTGGGAAGCCGGTCGGCACTACGATCTTGTGTGCTTGAAAGTAGTGACGCAACTTCCTGGAGGCCATCAAAGAACGAGTACAAGAGTTTCGGACCTCGAGTAACGCTCCTTTGGTCCATGAAGTACTTTGACGTAATAGATAGGTCGCTGGGTACCATCTCTCTACCGCTAACACCGAAGCTCACCGCTTGGGTTGCCGCCAGTATAGTAGCAATTCTTCCCCACTGGGTGTGACGAGGACGCGGCTTGGAGATGTACTGCTTAGCTCTTTGAACGAGCGATCGCCTTCCTCCGTCCACGTGAAGCCATCATGCTTATGGAGGGCTTTAAAGAAAGGTAGCCCTCGCTTCCCCAAATGAGATGAACCGCTTAAGGCGGCCATTCTTCCTGGTCGAGCTTGTACTTCCTTTACGCACGTGGCGACCTCATGTTCTCAATGGCTTCGATTTTCTCCGGGTTTGCCCCAACGCCATGTGGCCCGACCATGTAGCCGAGCACCTTGCCAGCCTTCACGCCGAACACGCATTTTTCTGGATTTAGCTTTATTCGATGCTTATTGAGGTTACAGAAGTTTCTTCCAAGTCAGCAACGTGACCCGAAGTACTCTTGCTTTTGACAACTATGTCGTCGACATAGACCTCCAAATTTCGACCTACTTGGTCTGTGAAAGTTTTCTGCATGAGGCGCCAAAGGTTGCTCCCGCATTTCTCGTAATCGAAAGACATGGTCGTATAGCAGAAGGTACCGAATGGAGTGATGAAGGAAGTCTTTTCCTCGTCTTCGCGCGATAGGCTGATCTGATGGTAGCCTGAATAGGCGTCTAGGAAGCTCATGGTCTGTGACCCTGCCGTCGCGTCCACCAATTGGTCTATGCGAGGCAACGGATAGTTGTCTTTTGGGCATGCCGCGTTCAAACCCGTGTGATCGACGCACATGCGCCACTTGCCTCCTTTCTTCCTGACCAGAACTGGATTGGCTAGCCACTCGGAGTGCTCGACCTCTCTGATGAAGCCAGCTTTTAGGAGTTTGTCGAGTTCCTCCTGATGATTGCCTGCTTTTTAGGGAAAAGCGTCTAAGTTTCTGTCTCACCGTTTTTTGTCGTGAACCGCTAGCTCAGGCTCGACCACCTCCCTTGGGACCCCGGGCATGTCGGATGGTTCCCAGGCGAACACATCCGACCTTGCCCGGAGGAAGGTGACGAGCTCGAGTTCCTATTTGGGATCTAAAGAAGATCCCAAATGAACGACCTTGGCCGGTTCCGACTCGTTGAGCGGAACAGCCTTGGTCTCTCCTCCAGCCGAGGGCAAGTTTAGGCCGGAATGCTTCGGCTCTTGGTCGTGGGCATGAGTGGGTAATCGACCGACCATATCCAGCGCTCTTTAAATCGCAATTGAGTGTGGACTTGTGGTTCCCTTTGATGGTTATGACTCCGTTCGGTCCGGGAATCTTCAGGCACTGATACGCGTGATGCGAGGCGGCCATGAACTTGGCCAAAGCCGGCCTGCCGAGGATGGCGTTGTAGGCCGACTCAAGTCTACCACCTCGAAGGTGATTAGCTCCGCTCAAGTTACTTGGGCCGCCGAAACTCACGGGCAGGACGACCTGCCCCAGAGGTTTGATCGAGGTGCCCGGGACTATCCCGAAGAAGGGCACGGCTACACTCTTGATTTTGGAACGAGGAATCTGCATCTCGTCCAAAACCTTGGCTGAAATAAGGTCCAAAGAGCTCCCGGAGTCTATGAGGACCCGACCGACGACGGCAGTATTGCCGATGGTGGGGTTCACGACCATCGGAAGCCTCTGGGTTTGGTCATCCCAAGGGGACAATCGTCCTTGGAGAAGGTGAGGGATATCTCGCACCATTTCAAGCTATTGCCTGAGGCTTACCTGGGTAACATGGTGCACTTCTCTTGCGGCGTCCTTTAAGTCCCGGCGGGACTTGTAGGCGGAGGAGCCCCCGAAGATGACCGCTATGTGATTCTTTGGTTCTTGGTATTCCATGTCATCCTCACTTTCCTCGGCGGGCTGTTTACCTTTGCCATTTTCACCCTGCTCTGGAAGCGTCGGCATGGGACCCTGCCACAGAAATCGCTTCCAGGCGGTAGGTCCACGCTCGGCAATTCCGTGAGGTCGTGCCGTCGCCTGGTGAAGCGACGATGAGGTCGCCCGTCGGTCCGCTTGGTCGCCTCGTTCTCGAGGCCTGTGTGGTTGTCCTCTTCCTCGAGCGTTAAACCCCGGCCAAGCAGCTGGGTTTGCTCGGGGTTGTTGTTGTTCCACCGCTGGCTACCATGGTCGGGCGAGGTTGCTTTTTCTTCTTCTTCTTGATCTTCTTGTCTACTGAGTCGAGCCCTTTTGCTAGCCGAGGTTTCTAGGCCAGCCGAGGCGGCAGCCTTCCTTCATCCAGATTTTCTTCCATTGGACGGCCTCATCTGCGTTGGCGTATCGATCGGCCATTCGGAAGAGCTCGTTCGCCGTTAGATCCGGTGGATCTCCAGGTCTGCGTGAAGCGCCGCGTCCGCACCCGAACTTGAAAGCTCGGGACGACGGCCTCGTCCGATATGTTCGAGATCGAGTTCCGGACCTGGATGAACCTCTGGACGAATTGTCGCGAGGTTTCCGTCCGTCAGATCAAGCGCTCAAGGTCGCGCTCCTTTCGGCGGATGTAACAGCTCTGAAATTTGCTCGGGCGCCGAGCTGCCTCAGGACCGTATGGATCTTTCTTTCGATTGAAAAGCCACGCCACGAGCGGCCGTCGAAGCTGCCGGCGGGTAATTTGCCATCACCCCTCATCGCCTCGTGGCGAGGATGGCGGTAGTATATATTGAGAGAAATTCGTCAGGGTTACGGGTCCCGTTGAATCTTTCGATGTGGCCGGCTTGAACCTCGCTCGCCATGCGACGTTCGGAGGGAGCTCGTGAAGGCCTGGCAACCGGCTTCGGGATTTCGCGGTGAAATCCTCGGTCCTGATGGCCTCCACGCGGGTCTTCCACCCAACGCCCGTCGCGCTGGCCGAGTCGAGAAGACCTCATGCGACGGTCGTGTCGACGACCGCTTGGTCGTGGAAGCGTTGAGCGCCGTAATCTGGGCGATTATAGAGGTACCGCTCTGAGGTCGCTCTGCGGATCGCTCCGGCTTTTCCGGATCGGATTAGCGATGCAGGCGATCTCCGAGCATGGCTCGAGATTCACCTCTGCGGCGAGCGCATGGGGAAGCGTTGTGATGGTCCCGAAACACTCCGCATCCGGTCACGGGAGGATCCGAGACTTTCAGCTCGGCGGCAAGACATTCCAAAACTTCTGCTACGACCCTGCCCACGGCCACCAAGTCTACTTGCTCGGGAAATCAAGCGGAGTCACGCGACGCCGCCGCCAAGGCCTGTAATCGTTCCGTTTTCCTGAATCAAGCGGTGAGCTTTGACGGCGCTCGAGCGATCGGGAGTTCGGTACCCGCGAGAGTTCCTTTCCGTGGAAGCGCACCTCCCCTTTGCCTGGCGGCGAATGCTCGCGAGGGTCTTTCCCAAGGACGCCTCCAGGTGGAGTCTGGCCGCCTCGTAGTGGTCGTGCTTGGCAGCGTCCGAGGATCCTTCTCCGGGCTCCGCACGGCTCCCGGCCACGTTGACTCGACGAGAGCGGGATGAAAGCGATGGGGACATCATTGTATCCCCTTGAGATGCAGTCTCTCGGTCGAGCTCTAGGTCGTCTGGTATGTCCAGGCCATCGTAGAGCCCGTCGTAGTCATCCTCGGGGTCCTCGAGGGTAATGTTTGGGGAATGGAGGCCCTGTCCTCGCATTCCCGTGTCCGGGGAAGGGCTCCCAGACTCAGTGTGACCGATAGGATCGGTCACCCTGGCCACGTTGTCGACGGCGTAGTACACGTCGTCATCTTCAACGTGGTCAAAAACGCAAAGGTCCCGAGTGTCTCCCGAGTTTGGCATCCTCGAGGATCTTGATCTGCACGGGAATCAAGCTGTCGTCCCCACGGACGGCGCCAGCTGTCGACGATTGGAGAACGGCTCCCGTCGAGCTTACTTGTTGAATGGGGGATCAACAGAGCCCCGTCGTACGGATCGAAGAGGTCGTTCGAGTGATGCGAGGTCGGGAGAAGAAGAAAAGGGGGACACGGTGTTTATCCTGGTTCGGGCCTCCCTCTGCCGGGATAACAGCCCTACTCCAGTGTATTATGTTCTTTCTCTTTTTTTTCCTCCTCCCTTACAAATCTTCAGGGGGAGGGTTTAAATAATACGACTATAGGTACCAAAAAAGGCAACTACCTCCTGGGATCACGCTATGTATCCATATCCGTGACCCGGGCCCTTGATTCGCAATGCTTTGAATTTCGGGTATGATCTCCCTTGATCTTCGGCTGATTGGTTGGCTCCTTCCTTCTTCGTAGCGTTCGCCGGGCCCCCCGACCAAACACCCGAGTAGGTCGTGGCCTCTACGAGCATGCTTGCTCGTGGGGGGGGGCGTGTTTGGTGCTTCTGCGAGTAAAGGTGCAGACGCGTATGCTCGGAGGAGAAGGAGGGATGCTCGTTTCATTCTCCCGAGCATCCTGTCTTCTAGTATTGCTTGGTCGGCGGGTTTAGCTTTTCACGGGGGTACCGTGGTCTTTTGCCAGATAGCCAATCCCCGACAAATTGTATTTTAGCATGAGTTTACCAGGGACGGATCCAGAAAAATATACTGAGGGGGCCGATTAGCATCAAGCTTTGTATTGAAGGGGGCCAAATACAACTCCACTAGTAATTTTATCTAGCACATGCATATGTGTGTGTGTGTGTATGGTGTACGTGGAGCTTGAGGATGATCGCGGCATCTGCAGATGGTGCGGGGAGCCTTCGTTCATGGCATCTTGGCAAGACGCTGGGTAAGATGTATGAATCAGCTTGGTAAAGTAATGAAGTTGTTTCTCCGATGTCCTCGTTCCTAAGCTTGGCAAATTTGTTTTTTTTTTTCTCCTCCACTTCCATGCATGTCGCTAATTAGAAATTAACATGTAGAAATTTATATAATTGGGCAAGTGGTGGTAAAAGGACAATAAACTATCACACCGGTGTGCATAATCCATTCCTATTGCTTTGTAGCAGAGCTATGTTGGAGAAAGAATAAATTTAAAAAGGTATAAATGTGTAATATGCATCATCTGGTTGGCGAGGCAGATATTTGGTTTGATATTTGTGGCCAATGGCGTTGCTTTCTCTATCTTCAAGCTAGTAATCAACAAGGTAATACGGTGTTGAAGTCCGAGTTGGCACACTAAGTCTACCGAAAAAACTCAATATTGTCATTTTAGCTCCCGGTCCAGCCCAGCCATTTAATATTCGATTTTTCAATCTATTGCAATCTGAAATGACACAGAACACATGTTCGTCTAATTCACCTTCACCAGCTAATTAGAGTATAAGACTGATCACTCTGCTTTGGCCGCCTTGTCAGAGCAGTTGTTGCTCATTACTACTCCACTAGTTAGCACAAGCAATCAGAGGCTCAGAGCAGAGGGACAGAGAGAGAGAGAGAGAGGGAGGGAAACATGAAGCCTAGGCTGAGCTCTTGCTCCCTCCATGGCTCTCTGCTGCTCTTGCTGCTTCTGTGTCGTTGGAGGGCGGGTGCTCAGGCTCAGCATGCTCTTCAAGTACTCCTACATGGTTCTCTGATTTGCTTTCCGATTTACCTTCGGTTTCTGCGTGCGGCGGCGCGGCGACGGACGGCACGCCGCTGGTCGACGACCCAAACTTCAACCCGGCCATCAAGTGCGACTGCTTCCTTTCTCCAGCCAGCTTCCATGATCAAAATTAAGCACGTGCAAAGTGGTACTGTTTGTTTGTTCTTGGATGGAGCAGGAAAGTAAACCAGCTGGATGCGGTTGGCCCGATTCCGGAAGAGCTGCGGAACCGCACTCGTCTCATCAAACTGTATGGGCTTTCTTCCGGCCCAGCCCCCAGCCCGCCCAGATCATGCACGGCCCACTTACAAATTCTCCCTGTTCCACTTCCACACCACGCCTGTGTTCCACTTCCATTCCACCATACCACCCCACAAAATGCCGCAGTGGTTGGGTGGCCGTCGTCGCCGGGCGCGCTCCGGCTCTCTTCGATGGGGCGGCGCTTGCTTGCCGCCCGTTGGAATCCAAGGGCCCTGTGGTATCCTTTGACGTTCAGGGATTGCAAATCTAATAAGGAGAGTTTAGACGAGGATTACGGTAAGTTGTTCCAGGTAATTAGTAGCCGTCACCCTGGTTTATTTTCTTGCACAAATCTTTTCAGTTTCAGTAATTAGGTGAAAAACATCAATACCTTTTACAATTTATCAAATTGATTCTGATTTCGAGTTTGCGATGAACACTCAAGATCAATGACTAGCCGAATTATTGAACAATTTTGAATGGCCCAAACTTAGTGCAAGATATGTGTAGTTAATGTTTTTGGTTTCTCATCTCGTCATTTCAGGGGCTTCAGGCAAAACTACTTCACCGGTCCGTTACCAGCGTTCATCGGAGAACTGACTGCTCTCAAGTACATGTAAGACTCTTGGACTCAAAAACATTAATGCCCTACAAGTCTTGCTTTCCACCAATCTTACATTCTTTTCCTCCAAAACCACAAGGACTGTGGGCATCAATGCACTATCTGGACCTGTTCCAAAGGAGCTTGGGAATCTTACAAATCTCATATCACTGTAAGATCCAATCTTGTTGTTCTAATGAGTAATTTTAAACACAGATATCTTCTAATTAGGTGTTGATGTTTAATCAGTGCTTGGCATTTGTTCTCCTGGGTGTTCTTAGTTGCAGAAACAACATGATTTGGTATATCGAGGGCTTCAAGTTTGCATATATAGGATAGCACTCCAACAGTATGGCCAAATATAGCAATGGAGTATAGTTTGATGTGTATTCTAACTAATGTATTCTGGGAAAAAAGAATCTGACAAAAGAGAGTCCAACTTTAATGTAGAAAATTTACTCTATCTTTATCTCCAGGAAAGGGAAGCTTGAACCTAGATTGGCCAACACGATTTGAGATATGTTTAGGCATAGCAAGAGGTATAGCTTATCTACATGAGGAGTCTAGCGTCCGCATTGTGCACAGGGACATAAAGGCCAGCAATGTCTTACTAGATGCTGATCTCAACCATAAAATCTCGGATTTTGGGCTTGCCAAGCTTTATGATGATAGGCATCATCCGGATGTTTTTGTTTTAAATAACATCCAAAATTTGGACCGTAGGATTAAAAATTCAACCGTTAGATCAAATCATAGGATCGGATGTAATCGATAATCCCGAATCTTAACAATGATTCAATGCTCCCAGATTTGGGTGATTTCAGCAAACAAAAATATCCGGATGATGTTTATCAATTCTCTTTCAAATATGTCCTAATCAGGGTTCACAAAACCGACGAAAACTGCGGTTTTCGATCATATCGAGCCGGTTCGAAACCCTAAACCGGTCGGTAAACCGGTTCAATTAAAAAAATAATTTGAAAATTTTGAAAAAAATTATGCGATGTAAACTGAGCGATTTTTCGAAAAAACCGACGAAAACCGCTCAAAAAACTGATCACCCCAAACGTTCAACCCGCCGATCGGTTTTTCGAGAAAACCGAATGTTTTTTTTAATTTGTTTTAAATGTTTTTTGTTCAAATTCTCGGTTTTGAAACTCTTCGATTTCTAACGATTTTCCAGTGATTTTTGGCTCGGTATTTTCGAATTTCCAATTTTGGTTTTCCATCGGTTTTTTCGATTTCGGTTTGGTTAACCCTGGTCCTAATGGCGATTGGTTGGCTCTCCTTTGTCTAGTGGTTATCTTGCACCTGAGTATGCCATGAGGGGTCATATGACTGAGAAGGTTGATGTGTTTGCATTCGGCGTGGTCGCATTGGAGACTGTTGCTGGTGAATCAAACTATCAGAATACGCTTGAGGAGGACAGAATTTGCATATTTGAAAGGGTAAGATCAAGATGAATTTAACACCCCAAAAAAAGTCACAAGTGCACTTTGGTTTCTGTATTATCGATAAAATCTACATTTGAAATGTGTACTTTGATTGAGAATATCAAGTACATATACTACAGTAACTGTTAATCAAACCCCAAATACCATACTTTGGCACCATACTAAGTGTCATACCTACAGTTGTCTAAAAAACCATAATCAGATATATACTCAACAGTTATGTAAATATGCAAGTTCTAGGATTCAGTGTGCTCAGCTTTTCACTGTAGTTTAACATAATGTGCTTGTAGAATCTTGATTGCAGATCCTGTGATAGTTCAATGGCTCAGTATCCTCCAACTTTTCCGGAATGCCTTGCATTCATATCATTTAATAGTATGAAAAGAGACAAAATGTTTTTTTTTTGGCGTTACAAGGAAGACGCGCATCACACGCACACATACGCGAATGCGCCATCTTAGCATTCGCCTAGAACGACGGAGGCTGGGGATAAATCCACAACCTCACAAAGTTCATAAAGGTGGGCACAAGGATTTGAACCCTAATGGTTGAAGTTGTACACTGTACCACACTACCAGGAGATGGTTTCGTGTAAGAGACAAAAATGTCGATACACTGCAATGTAACAAACTAACATTTCAAACTCAATTGTTTTCAGGTTTGGGAATTGTATGAAAACGATTATCCGCTTAATTGGCTTCGTAGACACTAAGCTCTCGAAATTGAACAGTGAAGAGGTGCTCCGAGTCATCTGCGTCGCGCTTCTTTGCACCCAAGGATCACCTCACAAACGACCGTCCATGTCGAGGGTTGTTTTGATGCTCACGGGAGATGCTGAAATAACCCCAAAGGGGCCACAAAGCCTAGTTACATCACGGAATGGCAGATCAAGGCTGGGAGCAGCAGCGACACGAGCAGCCAGGTCGGTTCGTCATCGGCGCAGCCGTCCTCTGGTGTCCATGCCGGCGTTGAGGCGAGAGCCCAGAACCAGGGGATGGCGCGCCACTGACGGTGCACATGTATGCGCCGCTAAGGAATTTTTTTAGAGACATCAAGGAATTTTTTTTAGAGACACCAGGACCTCTAGAGCGTGGGAACGCATTATACGACTACATACTCACTTGTGTGTACTCGAAAATTATTAGATGAGAGACGTTGGGTTCAATCATCGAACCCAGGCTGTCGGGTGATAGAAAGGTGACATGGTCATTCCTGGGCCTGGGCGACAGGGGCAGCCGCCCAGGCCCCCAAAATCTAGGGACCTCAACCTATTTATACACCTATGTTGTTCAGTTTGTCGCTCATCGTGTCTAGCCCCTAAATCGCTCCTCGCTTGCTGCCTTGCCTCCCTCGAAACGAAGCCGCCGTTGCCGTCTCCCAGCTTTCTACCTCTGCCTCACCAATTAATGGAGGAAAAGAGCTCGACTTTATGGATTCCAAGCGATTCACCTTCAATTCAATAGCTCTACGCGAAAAATCGAAATTTCCTCTCAATTCATGACCTCCAAATAGGCAAATTCCTAATACTTCTCGTCTTCTTATCTCCTGATTTTTCTTGTTTCTTTCTCTGTTCAATAGCGCCCACGAGCACGTCTTCCTTGTCTGCGATCAGTACCCCACAGCCGCTCCGCAGCGTGGTGACGCCCAGTCGCCCACGGCGGTGTGCTCAGAGAAGGGCCCCTGCAATAGGAAGAGGGTGTTAGAGTGACTTGCCCCAAGGAGTGCTTCTCCTCCTACATCTGAATAGCAAGGAAATGAAAAATTGAGAACAAATATTGTAAGTTTGCACCCAACAAAATATATAAAAATTTGGTAGGAATTTATTTATTGGATTTAGTACAATTCCTCTATTGTTTCTACGAAATTCCTCCAATATTTCAACATGATGGGTATTGTCGGCGTATTCTACACCAAGGTACCCGCTCCCCCGCGCTAAAAAAGGAATCAAGTGGCAGCCAGGGCGTGCTTGGGCCCACTGCCACGGCAAGAGAAAAACCCATACGGTGACGCCCACGACACGTGGCGTCTGAGCCAGGCAGCGGGATCGACCCGGCAGAAGCGCTCCGAGGACAGCCGGCAAAGTGGGATCGCGCCACGGAACGGGCGATTCGGGCCGGATAGGCCGATTCAGATCCACCGGCCGATCACGTCATCACCAAATTCCGGCCTATCGGCACGAAGGAAAAGAAATCGCAGAAGGAAAGGAACGCCGTAAGAATCGAGTTTTGCCGTAAGAGAAATAGAAGTAACAAGGAATGACGCAGAGCGGAGCGAGTTACCTCCGGATACTCGGGTCCCATCGCCCACGCCCATGTACCGCCAGTCGGGCGGGCCAGCGGCGGCGTAGGGGCACAGCCTCGGGTAATAAAATCCCGGATTACCATGGCCCCGTCGGGCCCGCCGTCCGCGAATCGGGTCGACGCGGGCCAAGCATCGCCTGAGCTCGGCGCATCGCTCACGGAGCCCCAGTTGGGGTTGCCGATCACGGCCGGGGCGGAAGATCCAAAGATTTCAATGCCGCCTGTTGCCCTCGACGTCTGACCACTCTCGCCAATCCCTCCAGCTTGAACGGTCCAATGGGATATAGCGCGTTAACGCTCCGCCACGAGCCGCAGTGACAGCTCCGAAACCGGCGGGGTACTGCCACATGGCGAAGGGTGTAGAAGAAGCGAAAAAGAAGAAGGTTGGGCAGCACTCCCACGAACATCTCGCAGAAGTGAGCAAAGGCGAAGGAGGATAACAGAGTTGGGAGGAAGGTGAATGTGGTGAATGGCGTAGAAGTTGAGAACAGAAAGATAAAAGTCGAGACCGCGGTAGTAGGCCGGCAAGGAGCTGCCACCGAAGAAAACCACTTCCCAGCCGACAGTGGGGCTCGACAAGCCCCGGCGCGAGGCGAAGGGCGCCCGGTGATGTTCGGGAGAACCTAGCGGCCCTCTCCTCCTCAATGATCGAAGAAGGAAGCACCGAGCCATCGGGAGGATAGGGATTTCAAGCGCAACCGCAAAGGGGATGAAGCAAGGAAGTCTCAAACGCGTCGGAAGAGGTGGAATGCGGAGAGTTGGAAGGGGAAGAACTACTCCCTCTTCGATCGGCCTTTTATAAGGCCGCGGAAGGCGAACCGTGAGGAAAACCAAAAGGCGCGCGATTCAAAAGAGGAAGTTTGAGAGCCTCATAAATGGGGCGCATCCCAAAGAACGTCTGGCGGTTACAAGGAGGAAGTAATCACGCAAACCGCTTGGGAATCGGAGAAGCCGGAAGATCTTTTTGCAGGCGCGGACCTTTGAAGGGTCCCACCCAGAGCCGAGCAGTTCTCAAGCCGCCAATTAAAGAAGAAGAAGAGCAAGACCAAAAAGCGCTCCTAGGTGGGCCCGGCTCTTGTCGGCGTATTCTACACCAAGGTACCCGCCTCCCCGCGCTAAAAGGAATCAAGTGGCAGCCAGGCGTGCTTGGGCCCATCGCCACGGCAAGAGAAAAACCCATACGGTGGTCGCCCAATGACACGTGGCGTCTGAGCCAGCGGGCGACCGCAAGGTGATCGCCAGCCAGGCGCGTGGTATGAGCCAGGCCGGGCGACCAAGAAGGTGATCGCCAATGGACGCCAGCGTGGTGTATTAAAGCCAGGCGGCTGGCGACCAAAGAAGGTGATCGCCAATGACGCGTAAGCGTCTGAAACGAGCTGGCGACCGGCAAGGTGATCGCCAATGACACGTAAGCATCTGAGCGGGCCCATTGGCGACGATAAAGGTGGTCGCCCAATGACACGCAGCATACAGCAGGCTGGCGACCAGCAAGGAAATCGCCCCAGCGGACATGTGGCGCGTCTGAGCCAGGCCGCAGGCGCCAATAGCAGTGGTCGCCCGATGGGCACGTGGCGTCTGATCCTGGCGGCGCACCATACCCGGATAGTCCTGTCGAGATCGTGACATTAAATGCGACCAGCGCATTAAATGTGGAAGCATGGAAGCTGCAGCGTGGCGGCGCGCCTTCCCCAGGCGCATCATGGCTATGGGAGACGTCGCGACTACACCTCACCCCGTGACGGAACGGGCGGCGTTGGTGGACATGGGGCCCGAGGCAGGATTGTGACGGATGCGGCAGACATTAATGTGACATAAGAATAGTGACGGGCGCATTAAATACGCCCGTGCAAGGTAATGATGATGGCTGGCAGTGTAAGCCTCCCATGCGCCCCCGTCAGCCCGAGTATAAAAGGGAGCCGGGGTGCATGGGAGAGGGGGTTGGAAAGACTGTAAGGTTTTCATCCTCTTTAGCAAGAGCACAAGCAATACCAAGAAAGGCAGGACTAGGGTTATTACTCTCCGGAGGGCCTGAACCTGGGTAAAAAACTCCGCCTCCCGGTGCCCCGATCGTCACCGTCTTCCATTCCGAGGCGATTGCCCCGAAAGCCCCCCGTCGGAACCTCATAAGCACCCGTCTCGGAGGTGCCTGTTGGCTAGTACGCCGACAGTGGCGCGCCAGGTAGGGGCTATTGGTGGTTAGATTGCCCACTCTTTTTCACTCCCAGTTCGGAGCTCAGCAGGAGTAGGGGCGCTTGTCTGCATGGCGGAATCGCATTCCAAGCGCAGCAATCCGCCCGAGGAAAGGGGCGCCCATAGCCGGTCCCGATGTTCGGAGAGGGGGCCGGGCCACCCGGGCCCCTCCGCCGTGGGAGCGGTGCACTTGGCTCCGCGCCAGTGGGTCACCGTCTAACGGCGCTTAGCGCTGGGGACGACACCCCGCGAAGCCTTCAGCGGCCCGGCCTCCTCGATCATCCTCCGGTGACTGGGGCGATACTCGCCACTCCTTGGCTCATGGATATCGTCCACCTGGTGGATGCCGCTCAACAACAAGTTGAAGCGGCGACCCAGCCGGGGGCTTCCGGCATGAGGCGACAGGGAGCCCGCGCAACCGACGCGTCGGGTTCCAGCCGCCACACGACAATTTCTCCCAACACCAAGGGCCGGGACAGGGGGAAGGGAGTCCTGGTTGCAACCCCCTCTGTAACGGGGGGATGGGCATGTGACTCCGCTTCTTCCCGCGGTCCCCCCGAGGCCAGGGGGAACCGCGAAGACCTTCGATCGCGCCTTGACGAGAGGCGGCGTTAGCGCGACGGTGACCTGCGTCGTGTCCTCCGCGAGCGCCGCGGGGGTGCAAGACGGGGGGCTCCTCCCTCGGACTCTGGCGAGAGCGCAGGGTCGCACTCCTCATCCTCTCCTCAGGATCGAGGGGCTGGCGAACGACGCCGCTCCCC
The DNA here is from genome assembly GCA_036346355.1 of Rhipidocladum racemiflorum. Classification (NCBI taxonomy): domain Eukaryota; kingdom Viridiplantae; phylum Streptophyta; class Magnoliopsida; order Poales; family Poaceae; genus Rhipidocladum; species Rhipidocladum racemiflorum. The sequence continues at coordinate 6,725,881 of CM070575.1, forward strand.
CTACAACGTCGGATGCCAGGCGTTCTCTCTCCGCCTTCGGCAAGCTGCATGGCCGGAGAGGTTCCGCCCCGCCTCCTTCGAGAAGTATGATGGTACCACCAACCCGGAGGAGTTCCTGCAGATCTACACCACGGTGGTGCGTGCGGCGGGAGGATCCGAGAAAGTCATGGCCAACTACCTTCCGACATCACTGACGGGCTCTGCCCGGTCTTGGCTACTTAACCTCCCGCGAGGCTCTGTACACTCGTGGGAGGAGCTGTGCGACATTTTTGTCGCCAACTTTCAGGGCTCTTACGCTCAACCAGGCGTGGAGGACGATCTTCACGCTCTGGAGCAGGCAGAGGGGGAGTCCCTGAGAGAGTTCATCCGGCGGTTCAGCCACTGCCGCAACACGATCCCCCGGATCTCAGAGCAGTCGGTGATTATCGCCTTCCGGAGGGGGGTCCGAGACCAGAAGATGCGGGAAAAGATGGCCACTCGCGTCATCTCAACCACGTCTGAATTGTTCTCCCTGGCGCACAAGTGCGCCAGGGCGGCCGAAGCTCGGAAGTGCGCGACAAGACCTTCTGACTCCGGCGATGCTGGCGCCTCGAAGTCCTCCGACCGCAAGAAGAAAAAGAAAAAGCGGCGGGAGGCAACCGCTAGGGAGGTCTTGGTCGCTGAGCCGGAGCCCAAGTCCCGGCGTCATGATGATCAGGACCAACAGACGGCGCCGGGCCACGGCGATCGCAGGACCGTCGCCGCCGCCGCCGCGAAACGATGGTGGCAAGCCCTCTTGCCCCATCCATCGAACAAGCGGACCACGACTTGGAGGATCGCCAGGTTGTGTCCAAGTTGGTCGACAGCGGCTCAAGAAGCGCCGTGAGAAAGACCACGAAGACAAAGACGACGAAGATGCGGCTCGCTAGCCTTCCAAAGAAAGTGAGCGACGGTGGCATTCATACACGGTGGCTCGCCACCTACTCATCGAACTCGCAGCATAAGCGAGATCTCGAGGCGTGTGCGCCACAACGTCATCCTCCTGGCGAGCCGGCCGTTGAAGTGGTCGAGCAACGATCACTTTCAATGGGCCGACCACCCGAGAACACCTCCGCCCTGGCCATCTCCCGATCGTGGTGTCCCCACGGTCCGCAATGCGGTCGGGCGGGTCCTGGTTGATGGAGGCGGTGCTATCAACCTGCTTATCCGCTGGAGCGCATCAGCGCTCCAAATCCCGTCACGAACTGCGTTCGCCCCGCTTTACGGAGTTGCCCCCGGTGGGCCTCTTACCCTGGGGCAAGTCCAGCTTGTTACGCTCGGAAGTTCGGAGAACTTCCTGACAGAGCCGTGGATTTTGAGGTCGCCGATTTCGACCTCCCCTACAATGCCTTGCTCGGCCGCCTACCTGGTCAAGTTCATGGCGGTGGCCTATTACGCCTACATGCTAGTGAAAATCCTGTGGCCTGGAGGTTCAATTACGGTGAAGGTGGATAGATCGAAGCCCTGCGCCTCGGCCAGCGTGCGAGGATCTGGCCGGCACCACCTGTTCAGCACGCGACAAGGAAGACAACCCGGCCTCCCCCTCGGCAAATACCGGCGCTCCGCCCAGACCCTTGGGCGAGGCAAAGGCGGTCCCCGTGGGCGAGGATGGCTCGGGCAAGGTCGTCAAGATTGGCACTGACCTCAGTGCCAAATAGGAAGACGCGCTCGTCACCTTCCTCCGGTCTAACCTGGATGTGTTCGCCTGGGAACCTTCAGAAATGACCGGGGTCCCCAGGGAGGTGATCGAGCACCGATTGGCAACGCTCCCTGGAGCGCACCCGGTTCGGCAGAAGATCCGGCGGCAGGCGCCTGAGCGGCAGGATGCCATTCGGGATGAAGTGGAAAAACTTTTGTCTGCTAAGATCGTGCGGGAGGCCACCTACCCAGAGTGGCTGGCCAACCCCGTGCTTGTAAAGAAGTCCAACGGGAGGTGGCGAATGTGCATCGACTTTACTGACCTCAACAAAGCCTGCCCCAAGGACCCGCACTTTGCCGCGGATAGACATCGCTAAATCGACTCCTGGCGGGTGCGGCTCTATGCTTCCTCGACGCCTTACTCCGGCTACCACCGGATCGACATGGCGCAAGAAGATGAAGAAAAAATCGCTTTTGTGACTCCCCTCGGTGTATCTTGTTATGTCGAATGCCTTTCGGTGAAGAACGCCGGGCGCCACCTATCGGCCGGGCCATGCACATAGTGTTTCGCCCTAAATAGGGAAGAATCTGGAAGTGTATGTCGATGATCCGTGGTAAAAACAAAAGGCCGATGAGCTCGTTCGGGATCTAGAAGAGACCTTCTCTCGCCTCGAAACTACCGTCAAGTTAAATCCCAGAAGTGTGTGTTTGGTGTCTCATCCGAAAGCTGCTCGGTTTCTGGTCTCGGTAGTGGAATCGAAGTCAATCCGGAAAAGATAGAAGCGATCGAGCGGATGCACCGCCTACCCGCTCAAGCAATCGCAATGCTTGACTGGTGGCTAGCCTCCCTGGGCAGTTCATATCGGCTCGGGGAAAAAGTCCGCCATTGCTCAAGCTATTGAAGAAGACCAACTCATTTGAATGGACCCCGAAGCCCAAATGAGCATTTGAAGATCTCAAGAAGTACCTCTCTTCCCCAGTCTTTGGTCGCCTCGAAGTCGGGCAAGCCGTTATCGCCAGTATGTGGCGGCTAGCCCTTCAGAGTGAGCGCGCGCCGTGGCGGAACGGGAAGGTGTCCAACGGCCGGTCTACTACATCAGCAAAATGCTACACGACGCAGAAACAAGGTACCCTCAGGCTCAGAAGATGGTCTATGCTGTGGTGGTAGCATCGAGAAAGTTGCGGCACTATTTTCAAGGGAGGGAGATCACAGTGGTCTCCTTATATCCCTTGCGTGAAATCCTCCACAACCAAGAAGCAGAGGGCCGCATCGCAAAGTGGTCCGTCGAGCTGGGGGAGTTCGGCGTCAAGTTCGCTCCTCGTACTGCGATAAAGAGTCAAAGGCTGGCGGACTTCGTCATCGAGTGGACTCCAGCCGAGCCCGAAGCCGATGAGGTCCCCGCGTCCTCCCCCTGGACGCTCTTCTTCGACGGGTCCTTCAGGCTTGAAGGCGCGGGGGCTGGGGTTCTTCTGGTCTCTCCGACCGGGGACCTCCTCAAGTACGTGGTCGTCCTCGACTTCAAGGCCACTAACAACGTCGCCGAGTACGAGGGCTTGCCGGCCGGTCGCGGCCGCCGCAGCCGTCGGCGTCCGGCGCCTGCAAGTAAAGGGCGACTCCCTGCTGGTCGTCAATCAGGCAAGGAAAGATTTCTCCTGTCCCGACCCCGTCATGGCGGCGTACCTGGCGGAGGTCAGGAAGTTGGAAAGGCATTTCGAAGGGTTGGGGTATACTCACATCCCCCGACGCGACAACCATCTGGCAGACGAGCTCGCCCAGCTCGCCTCAACCAGATCTCCTGTGCCGGTCGGGGTCTTTGAAGAAAGGCTTCCGCGACCGTCCATCGCAGCCCCCATTTTTGACGGGGACGGTGGTGATGCCGCTTCAGCCCTCGCCCTTGGAGGGAAAGTGGTTCCGGCGGAAACGCTTGGCCAGGCGGAGTATCCGGACGGCCACCTCGTGGTCGCTGTGCTTGACCGGGAAGGCACATGGATGGATCCGATCCTGGCCTACCTGAGGGATCAAGAATGCCCCGACGATGATGCGTCAGCAGAGAAGGTAGCACGAAAGGCCAAGTGCTATACCCTGGTGGGCGGGGATCTATACCGCCGGGGTAAGAACGGAATTCTTCCAAGTGCATCACTGGGAAGAGGGAGCGCTTTGCTCTCGATATCCACGGAGGCGTGTCAAAGGGAGCCATATGTCCTGACGAGCGATGGCGGGAAAGGCTTTCCGTCAAGGGTTCTATTGGCCAACCGCCTCCAGGATGCTTGCGAGCCGGTGAGGAGATGCGGCGTGCGCTTCCACGCCAAGCAGATTCCACCAACCAGCCAGGCCCCCGCAAACTATCCCACTCTCTGGCCCTTCGCGATGCAGGGTCGATATCCTGGCCCGTTCTCGCGGGCCACAGGGGCTACACTCCACCTGCTCGTCGCCATCGACAAGTTCACCAAGTGGGTGGAAGCCGAGGCGTTGAGATCCATCACCGCCGCACCGCAATCAAGTTCATACAAGGGATTTTCGCCGCTTTGGGGTCGCCAACCGCATTATCACCGACAACGGCGCACGCTTCACCAAATGACCTTCTTGGATTTCTGTGAGGAGATGGGCACCAAAGTCCGCTTTGCTGGCCGCCCACCCCAAGAGTAACGGGCCAGTCGAGCGGGCCAACGCTACCGGGTGTTGAAGGGCCTCAAGACCCGGGCGTTCGACCGACTCCACAAGCGTGGCGCCCGGTGGACCGAAGAACTCCCGGCGGTGTTGTGGTCACTTCGGACCACTCCTAGCCGGGCTACCGGGGAAACTCCTTTCTTCCTGGTCTACGGCGCAGGTCGTTTCTCCTTCGAATTGAGCTGGATCACCCGCGTCGCGGCATTCACAGAAGAGGAGCAGGAGGGTCTGCGCCGGGACGACGTCAACCTCCTGGAAGAAGCGCGAGATCGAGCGGCTTTGCGCGCCGCAAGTTACCAACAAAGTCTCAGGCGGTACCACGCCTCCCGGGTCAATGAGAGAACGCTGGCAGTGGGCGACCTGGTCTTGCGAAGAATCCAGTCGCATGCCAGGTCGCATAAACTGTCTCCCCAGTGGGAGGGACCCTTCAAAGTGGTCTCAGTCTCTCGTCCCGGGGCGGTCAGGCTGGCCACTGAAGAGGGTGAAGAGCTAGCGAACTCCCAGAATATAGAAAATCTGCGCAAGTTCTACCCCTGATCGGTTGTAAGTCCTAGGGTCTGTCCCCCGACCGGCCGGAGTGTGTCTTCCTCTCCGCCGTGGGTCGGGGGAGACCTTGTGTTTAAAATTAAATATTCGCTTTCTTTATCCGAAGTATTTGTTCTTTCTGCCCTCTCTTCGGTCTTTTGCCCATCTTTGGCGGCGCAAAAGCACTCGCCCCACAGTGCCTGCCGCCTTGCAAACACCAGTGGCAAAGACGGAATCGCTAAGTGAGAGCGGCGTGCAGAACTGGGCGGTTGGGCGGCTGGTTCAGCACGACCCCCAGCACGGCCATGACACTCCGGGTGTCCCCGTGGGGGTCGGCGCCTCGAGCACCGTTGCCAAAAGCCCAAGGTCCTGTCACGACTCACTAAGTGTTCGTTCCCTAGAGGCTACCTGGGAGGCAAATTTTGCTAAGGCGAGGGGTTTGAGGGCCGAGGTCCCGCGGCGCAAGACTTTAAGTCTTTAAGCGATTATGTGCTCGTTCGTGTGGAACCAGAAAAAATTACGGCGAAAGCAAGTTTTTAGGCAACTTGGCAGGGAGCTTACACTACTATTTCATTCGAAATGATAAATGCCTAAAGTTTTGCAGACAAAGGCACCACCGAAAAAGAAAAGAAGAAAAGCTACTGAGGGGCGCTGAGGGTCCTCCGGTCATCTGCCGCCTCGGCCGCATCTTCAAAGAAGGGGCCACGCCCGGCACCATCGCCACGCCCTCCGCCACCGCCTCCATCTGGGGTTCTCCATCGCTACCGGTGGCGGCAACCCGCCGAGGCTTCGTGAACTCGCTCCTCCGCCGCGCTCGCCGCCTCTTAGCCCTTGGACAAAGAATCGCGGGATTGAAGTTGGCGCCACGGGCCGGGCGCAAAGAAGCCACCGCATTGGCCAGTCAGCTGAATCGCGCCCTCTGGCGGACCGAGCGGAAAGGGCGGCAGTGCGGCGTGAGGAAGTCCGCGGTCCTGGCAGAGGCAAAAGGCGTAATGCCGTGGCCTCTCCTCCCGCTGACCCGCTGCTCCAATAGAGCAAGGTCGCCACCGTCCGATCGGCGTGGCGCAGATCCGCAGTGTCTCCACTCTCCGACCGAGCCCTCGCCGCCTTCTCCGCCTCCACTCAGAGACGCTCGGCCGGGTGCTTTGCTCTGCCGCTCCCGCTCCTCCGCACCGCAGCTCCAGCCCCACCCCGATCGTGGTCCGCCACCTCCTTGCGGAGGCGGTTGATTTCGTTCCCGCCTCAAACCGCTCCCTGCTCGTCACCGACGATTGCTCGTGGCCGAGTAGAGCTCGCCGAGGGCCGCCAAGGCATCGGCGTCCGCCGAGGAACGGAGGCGGTGGGAAGTTCAGGGGTAGGGACGGGCCGAACGGGCCTTAGTCCTGAACGGCGACCGCAGCAGCCGTCGCTCGAGAATCGCTCTCCGGCCGACCGTCCCCGACTCGGCGACTACCGGCGCAGCCGACAACAAGGCACCTGGCCGCCCCAGACGAGCAAATGATATCCGAGCAGAACCCCGACAAAGGAGGAAATAACGGTAAGGATTAATCTTAACGAAAATTTTTTGTATTTGCATCTCCAGGTGAGTACCTGGGCGCTGGCCTTGGGAAGCGGGGCACGCTCGAAATGAGAACCAGCCCCCCGCGCGGAGGCGGGGGCGGATCCGCCGCAGCCAACGGAGGCGGGGGCAGATCCGCCACTGCTGGCGGCGAAGGCGGAGGCGGAGGAAGGACCACCGCTGCTGGTGGCGGTGGCGGCACAAGAGGGATCGGCAGCGGAGGGTCCAGCGTCGCGCCCCCGGCAGGGGCAAGGGTGGACGACCCCCCGCCGGTCGATGAGCCCCCCGCCACCACGGAGGAACCCGTTGCCGCAACCGAAGAAGCCCCCGCGCCGACGTGGAAGCCCGCGCCGACGTGGAAGCCTCGCCGCCGGCCGTCCCAGGAGGCGGGGCCTCGGGAAGGATGGGCGGAGCCGTCGTCATCATCCGGCGCTGCGCCACTCGTCGCCTCCTCGACCGCTGCGAAGGAGGATCCCGGATCGTTAAGGGCGCTGGCGTGTCACGACGGGCGAGCCCATGGCGCCCATCGAGGCAGGCGCGGATTATTGCCGCCGCTTCCCGGGGACAGCGGCAAAGTGGATCGCGCCACGGAACGGGCGACGGGCCGGATAGGCCAAGTTGCAGCATCCACCGGCCGATCACGTCATCACCAAATTCCGCCATCGACGAAGGAAAAGAAATCACGTATGAAAGGAACGCCGTAAGAATCGTGTTTTGCCATAAGAGAAATAGAAGTAACAAGGAATGACGCAGAGCGGAAGCGGTGTTACCTCCGGATACTCAGTCCCATCGCCCACGCCCATGTATCGCTAGGGGCGGGCCACGCGGCGTGAGGGGGCACAAACCTCGGGTAATAAAATCCGGATTACCATGGCCCCGTCGGGCCGCCGTCCGCAATCGGGTCGACGCGGCCAAGATCGCTGGAGCTCGGGCGCATCGCTCACCGGAGCCCCGGTTAGGGTTGCCGATCGCCGGGCGGCGGAAGATCCGAGACTTCAATGCGGCTGCCGTCCTCGACGTCACAGCCACTCTGCGCCAATCCCTCGATTGGACCGGCGGTCCAATGGGATATAGCGCGCCAACGCCCCGCCACGAGCCGCAGTGACAGCCTCGAAACCGGCGGTACTGCCACGCGCGAAGGGTGTAGAAGAAGCGAAAAAGAAGAAGGTTGGGCAGCACTCCCACGAACATCTCGCAGTGAGCAAAGGCGTAAAGGAGGATAACAGAGTTGGGAGGAAGGTGAATGTGGTGAATGGCGTAGAAGTTGAGAACGAAAGATAAAAGTCGAGACCGCGGTAGTAGGCCGGCAAGGAGCTGCCACCCGAAGAAAACCACTTCCCCAGGCCGACAGTGGGGCTCGACAGTCCCGGCGCGGAGGCGAAGGGCGCCCCCGGTGATGTTCTGGGAGAACCTAGCGGCCCTCTCCTCCTCAATGATCGAAGAAGGAAGCACCGGAGCCATCGGGAGGATAGGGATTTCGAAGCGCAACCGCAAAGGGGATGAAGCAAGGAAGTCTGAAACGTCGGAAAGAGGTGGAATGCGGAGAGTTGGAAGGGGGAAGAACTACTCCCTCTTCGATCGGCCTTTTATAAGGCCGCGGAAGGCGAACCGCGGAAACCGGAAAGGCGCGGCGATTCGAAACAGAGGAAGTTTGAGAGCCTCATAAATGGGGCGCATCCCAAAGAACGTGCGGCGGTTACAAGGAGGAAGTAACCGCGCAAACCGCTTGGGAATCGGAGAAGCCGGAAGATCTTTTTTATGCAGGCGCGGACCTTTGAAGGGTCCCACCCAGAGCCGAGCAGTTCTCAAGCCGCCAATTAAAGAAGAAGAAGAGCGTAAGACCAAAAGCGCTCCTAGGTGGGCCTGGCTACCGGCTTGTCGGCGTATTCTACACCAAGGTACCCGCTCCCCCGCGCTAAAAAAGGAATCAAGTGGCAGCCAGGGCGTGCTTGGGCCCACTGCCACGGCAAGAGAAAAACCCATGCGGTGGTCGCCCCAGCGGACACGTGGCGTCTGAGCAGGCGCCGGACGACCGCAAGGTGATCGCCAATGACGCTGCGTGGTGTCTGAGCGAAAGCACCGGGCGACCAAAGAAGGTGATCGCCAATGGACGCTGCGGTGTATTAGCGAGCACCGGGCGACCAAAGAAGGTGATCGCCAGCCAGACGCGTGGTGTCTGAGCGAGCAGGCGACAAAGAAGGTGATCGCCAGCCAGCGTGGCGTCTGAGCCAGCGGGCGACGATAAGGTGGTCGCCCAGGACACGCATAACATCTGAGCCAGGCTGGCGACCAAAGAAATCGCCCAGCCGGACACGTGGCGTCTGAGCCAGGCGCAGGCGCCAGCGGTGGTCGCCCAAGGCACGTGGCGTCTGATCTGGCCGGCGCACCATACCCGGATAGTCCTGCCGAGATCGTGACATTAAATGCGACCGTGCGCATTAAATGTGGAAGCATGGAAGCTGCAGCGTGGCGGCGCGCCTTCCCAGGCGCATCATGGCTATGGGAGACGCCGCGACTACACCTCACCCCGTGATTAGGCAGGCGGCGTTGGTGGACATGGGGCCCGAGGCAGGATTGTGACGGATGCGGCAGACATTAATGTGACATAAGAATAGTGACGGGCGCATTAAATACGCCCGTAGCAGTGTAATGATGATGGCTGGCAGTGTAAGCCTCCCATGCGCCCCCGTCAGCCCGAGTATAAAAGGGAGCCGGGGTGCATGGGAGAGGGGGTTGGAAAGACTGTAAGGTTTTCATCCTCTTTAGCAAGAGCACAAGCAATACCAAGAAAGGCAGGACTAGGGTTATTACTCTCCGGAGGGCCTGAACCTGGGTAAAAAACTCCGCCTCCCGGTGCCCCGATCGTCACCGTCTTCCATTCCGAGGCGATTGCCCCGAAAGCCCCCCGTCGGAACCTCATAAGCACCCGTCTCGGAGGTGCCTGTTGGCTAGTACGCCGACAGGTATATATCTAGTGGGAGTACTTTTAGCAATTTAACTTTCAATCTTTTGTTACTGATGATGTTCAGTTTTTTGTCCTCCGAAAAGACTGATGATGTTCAATTCATTTTCCATGACGTTTTTCACATATAGCTGAAGCTTCTTCTTCTACAGTTCAGTTTCAAATTCCAATTCATGTGCTTTTGTTCCTTCTATACACAATACGCCATCTCTTATGCTATTTATGTGTTAAGATGTAGCTAGATCTAGAAAGTATATATATATGGAAGTGACAAAAGGAGAAAAAGAAAACGGATAGATGAGTTGCTAGAATTCCAAAAAGAATCCATTCACACATTTCTTAGGATTGATATGGGTTCTTCTAGGAATTCTGTGGAATTGGCATTGGTCTTAGTTAATGTTGAGCAGCAACCTAATAAGAATTTATGTGAGAATAATGATGTCAATGAGAATGATTCTTATGTGAGTGGGTAAAGCATATAGGCCCCCAATTTATTTTGGTTTTAGTAATTAATGACAATTTATTTAAAGGACTAACAATTTCTCTTGAGAATATGAGAACATGTTAATAGCAACTACGACATTATAATATGCATGAGCAAAAAGAGGACAAAAGAAGAAGGTTAAAGACTCGTGGTCGAGGTACAAGAATAGCTAATTGTCCGTTTTTCTATTTTTACCGATGTCGGAATTTTGGAGAAAAAGATCGAATTTTTAAATTAGTTGCCGTACTATAAAGAGGGAAAGTCGATTAATACCTTGACGTGTCAAAAGGTTTGAAATTTGGCTCAAATACTTTTCAAAATTCATACTAGAAGCATTTATTTGGAGTTCAGACTTTAAATCACGCATCTTCAGTAAAACCGGCACTACCGCTATTATATTTGCGGTAGAACCGTAAACGCGTTACTACTGACTTTTCTGAAGCGGTAGTCATTTTCTAGAGACAATTGTTTTTCAGAATAATGCGGTACTACCGCTTGAGCGGTAGTACTGACATTTTGTGCGGTAGCTAAACTCCAGATTGTCACCCCTGAGTTCATTTTACTAGCGGTACTACCACAGTGATTATTGCGGTACTATCGAACTATCGGTAGTACCGAATATATAGTGGCGGTAGTCTTTTTTCAGAATGGGGTGTTTTTTAAATTCATTTGCCCTGATTTGAAAATCGGGAATACCGCTGTGCATTAAGCGGTACTACCAGACTTGCAGTAGTACCAAAGTTTGAATGTCGGTAGCTAAATTCCAGAAGGTGTTGTTTTTGGGATCCCTCTCGAGTTCATTGTCGGTACTACCGCATTTTGAACACCGGTAGTACCGGACTTCAAATAACGGGCAAAATTACAGCGCATTTAATGCGCACAGTCGATTGTTACAAACCTGTGTTAGACTAGCGGTACTACCAACATTTAGCCGATGGTACTACCGCTTTTCTTGAATTTTTCAGAGGCAAGGTTGCAACGGCTATTTTTGTTGGTGGAAGCTATCAATACCTTCCCAAGTGGATTTCTAGAGCCTCTTGGACTCTTATTGAATACTCTTGAGCTCTAGCAACTTCTTCCTCTCTCATTTGCATTGACTTCTTCTTGTGATAGGAGTTAAAAGCTTTTAATTACATTGAGTGTGTTGGAGCCAATTGAAAAACCGTTCTACACTCAAGTGAGCATCCACTTTCTATTCTCTTGGAGGTTATCGCCTTCTAGACGGTGTGGTGGAGTTGGATCGGCGATCTTTTCGATGAAGATTGTGAGAAGGCCCGATCGATTGTGAAAGCACGAAGCTTCGCCTACCCGGAGTGGGGAAGAGCTACCCCAAGTATACGAGGAAAGATTCAATTGCGCAAAAGAGCCGGCTTGAAGTGAGTCAAGCTACCTCAACGTGGATTTGGGGAAACCGGCAAATCTCCGACATCACGGGATAAATTTCGTGTCTCCAATTGTGGTTTGCTCATTCTTATCTCCTTTGTGTAAATTTCTTTTCTAGCACTTTTAGGTTGTACTCTAGTTAGAATTAAGTATTTAGACTACGGCCCCGTTCGTTTCAGCTTCTGGACAACTTCTGCTTTAGAAAAAAGCTGATTATTTGCCGAACGGGAGGGTTCTGGACAGCTTCTCTGAGAATCAGAAGCTGATTTTTGTATAGAATCATAATCTGGTTAAAACCTGATTCTCACTAACTCTTGCTGATTCTCGTCGGCTCAGTCTGAAACCTAGAAGTTGTAGTTTGCTTGGCCCGATTCTCCCATAATCAGAAGCAGCTTCTCCCATAATCCAGAATCTATAATCCAGAAGCTGAAACGAACTGAGCCTTAGCCTTGTTGGTGCACGATAGTGGAACTTAGAAATTTTAGGCCTGGATTGCAAAATTGTTGTTCCTAGTTACAATTGTTTATTTATTTATTGCAATTAGAGCCGAAAAATTTAATAACCTCCTATTCACCCATCTCTAGTCGGTTATCATTGATCCTACAGTGGGCATGAAAACGTAGCCAATTCGTCTAATGCAAAAACTACAAGTGTTCATGAGGAACCAATTTTTTTTTTGGATATTAATATTGGGGGGGGGGGCACCCGCTATTGGATTGTCCTTAATGAATACTTCGTGTTTTTTCATGTACTGAGTTTATTGGCAATATTTAATGGTAATATATTGAACTTTAGTTTTTTAATTAGAAAAAACATATTATTATATGCTTATGTTAGTGTACAGGACCTTCTCTTTTTATTATGCCCTAAGGCCTCCAAAATACTAGAAACGACCCGAAAGATGAAGATTATTCACTCCCATCATTCATGATGGCAATTGGCAGGTGATAGCATACACGAAGGTGCTAGTTTTTGGTCGACTGGTGATAAGAAGGTGAAGAAGGCCTTGTGTTCTTGCCCAGTTGCTCCTGCGTGCTATCCTATTTTGGCTAACGTCTACTCCCTCCGTTCTACAAAGAGTGCATTTTTAGTTTTTTTAGATAGATTAGTGTACAAGATAAATGACTAATGTGACCCTCATTACTCTATGCACAGGCGTGCTGGTGCTTTGGTTTCCACCGGCACTTAAATGAGCATGTATACACTTACGGCTGGGCCCTACGGACTAAAGATGCACTCTTTGTGAGACAATTTTTGAACACTATAATGCTCCGTTTGGTACGGTTCCAGATTCTAGTAGAAACGGAAACGGTTCCAGATTCTTGGTAGAAACGTTTTAGGTAGAATCAGAATCACTTTCTGTAAACCGTTTGGTACAGTTCCACATTCTAGTAGAAACTAGTAGAAACGGGATTGAGGGTGATTCAGACACGGTATGGAAAAAGAAGAAACGTTCCGAGTTTTAGCCCGTTTGGCTGGGTTTCTCCCATATTCTTGTAGAAACAGCTCGGTTCTAAGTTGCTAAACGGAGCCTAAATACACTCTTTATAGGACGGAGGGAGTATGATAGTTTTGAGGGATTTACTTTTGTGAGGCGACATATTTCTTGTCAATGTCGGCGTATTTTACGCTAGGGTCCCCACTCCCCCGCAATAAAAGAGACCGCCGGGCGGGCAGGGCGCGTCCGGGCACACCGCCACGGCAAGCAGCAACTCCCCAGCATGGTCGCCCCAGCGGACAGGTGGCGATCAGGCCACACCTCTGGGCGACCAGGAAGGTGGTCGCCCAGTGGACGCGTGGCAGTCAGGCCACACCTCTGGGCGACCAGGAAGGTGATCGCCCAGTGGACGCGTGGCAGTCAGGCCACACCACCGCTGGTCGCCCAGTGGACGCGTGGCATGTAGGCCACTCCCCTGGCGTCCACCCCCAAAGCTGCAGCGCCCTGATCAAAGACATTTAATGCAAGGCGTGCGCATTAAATGCAAAGCATGGAGGATACGGTGTGGCGGCGTGTCTTCCCCAGGCGCGCATTAATTACGTATGACATCATGGCAGTGTCCCACCCCTTGACGGAACGGGTGGCGTTGGTGGACGTGGGGCCCGAGGCGGGGGTGTGACGGCTGCGGCAGATGTTACCGGGGTGTAAGAACAGTGACAGGCGCATTAAATGCGCCCATGGCAGGGTAATGAGTGTGCCTTGCCGTGTAAGCCTCCCATGTGCCCCCGGGAGCCCAAGTATAAAAGGGGGCCGGAGTGCATGGGAGAGGGGGTTCAACCCATTATCGGTAGAGTTTCATACTCTCAAGCTAGAGCGCAAGCAATAGCAAAAAAGGCAGGACTAGGGCTATTACTCTCCGGAGGGCCTGAACCTGAGTAAACCCTAGCGTCCCCATTCCTCTGAGCTTCTCCGGCACCCTATTCATCTTCCTTCCACCGGCGATTACCCCGAAAGCCCCCCGTCTGAACCTCATAAGCACCCGACTCGGAGGTGCCTGTTGGCTAGTACGCCGACAGTCAATGCACTGCAAAATGGTATCGAGGTTGTCAATTTTGCACAGTAAACAGGTTCTGCTTCGTTTGTACCATGATGCGCCATCGTGCACACACAAGAATTTGTCTGTGTGCAGCCAAAAGATCTCTTCTTTGGATTTCCACCAGGTTTCCGCTGATTTCGTCAGTGGAATTGGATCCTGAATGCATCCATGTGAGGATATCGCGGCAACTCAAATCGTTGGAGGCAGCCAAAGTTGTCGTGGCGGAGAGCCACATACGCTACGATGGCACGACGGCGGCGGTTGAAAAGGTGGGCACGCGGGCGGTGCCATGGGCGCGACGCGCAAGTGCAGCCATGCTTGGCGCGTGGGCAGTCGTTGGTGCGCTGTCGGCTGCACGGCGTTTGTTCACGGCCGGTCCTGAGATTTAGGGGGTTTAGGGTGAAATTATAAACGGAGACCCTCCTAATATAAGCATAAAAAAAATTTATACTATCATGTATCAATTAAAAAGATAATATTCAACAGATTTTGAGACTTTAGAAGCAAAACAGAACTGACTTGACCAAACTGCAAAACAAACAAATTTATCTAACAGAGGGGCCCGGGGCGACCGCCCCGCTCGCCCTGCCCCAGGGCCGGGCCTGCGTTTGTTGTGTACTTGTGTGTGGGGGGGTGGACTGGTTGCTCTGTGCGCACATGTCACGCGTGTCTAGGGTGTTTGTTGTGGTAAGAGCACGAGTAATGATGAGATGTTAGCTTAGATAATATAAAATATTATTATATGTGTTATTGTCTATACTAAATATTTTTTTCTATATCATCAATAAAAAATTGTAAAAAAATAATATTAAGATGTTATCTATTGTAAAAACTACATTTAATTTTATCTTTGGATAACATGAAAACGTTATAGATAATGTTCATCTCAACTATTGTATATGTAAAAACCGTGCACGTTTCGATAGTAGCTGTCGGTTTTATGATATCTAAACATGTGCAGTTTCAGTTAACTTCCTATCTCTGTTTTCTCGTTTTATTTTGAATTGATGCGATTTTTGTCTTCTTGTTTGATATTATTTTGTTATAATTTAACATTAAAGTATATTAGTTATCCTAAAATTCTTAAGTAGTGCGTCCTACGTAGCCGCGTTACATATTGGGAGAGCCTACCGAACGCTCCAACGCACCTTTCCGTCTGCGGTCTACGCGTGCATCACGCACCACATCACATGGTACAGGTATTTAGTACTGTTTCCTTGCTGGACATGGACCAGTTGACCGTTCCGATGGTTTGATGAGTGTGCCTCGCACCCTTCTTTTTCTTTCCTTTTCTTTTTCTCTTCCTTTTTTTTTCTTTTATAATAATACAACAGTATCTCTCTGCCATGCATTTCATGCTGCATTACTCAATGAATTCACGCATATTTTCCCACTACTTTTGTGTTTTAACTAGCTAAGTATCGTGTTTTGCTACCAATAACAAATATCATGTTCCCGGTACATCAAATCACTTTTGTGAATATTGGTTTACACCACACCGTCAACTCCGTCAAGGCAACCGGCTAAGCTCTATCCTAGCCCACGTCGTTTGTCTGACTTTCCGCCACCTTGATCGGTCTACACCATCACTTCTCATCTAATTCATAATGGAAGGTTCGAAAGGATTCATTCTTTTTTTAGAACAGAAATATTCTGTCGGTTGAAATCTAAGATAAAGGGTCATTGCCTATCTAGAGCTAAACATAACAACATGTAGATTACATGTTTGCTATACATAGGGTACCTCCTGATGTTCATGGCCATCACCAACTTGGAGATGGAGCCCTACTATGGTAGCGCCATGCCATCGCCAGTCGATGCCTGCCAAACTTAAGTCTTATGTGGATGAGTTATAGTTTTTTCTGAAAAGTTGTTTTTTAACTTTTGGAACTAAAAGAAGCATTAACTTTTTTTTATAAGATTCTGTTTGGTAAACCGTTAACTTTTCTTAGCAATAAATTGCAAAAGCAGATCCTATCCAGCTTTTAGTTTTTAGATTGTGCTACTTAGGGCCTGTTTGGATCCATTAGAGCATCTCCAGCAGAGCCCCTAAACCAGCCCCTAAACCTTAAAATAGGGGGTGTAGTAAAAAAAACAGATCCAGCAGGGCCCCAACTCAAGCCCCTAAAATTAGGGGGCCCCTAAATTTGCCTCCTCAGCCCCAATTCCCAGGGGGGCCCAACTTAAGCCCCTAAAATTAGGAGGCCCCAAAATTTGCCTTCTCAGCCCTAATTCTCAGGGACACAAGTACAACCTCTATTATTGAAGATAGGGAAATACATGAGAGGTTTCGAAAATTTTATCATGTTTTGAAAATTTTAAATTTAAATTTGAAATATCATGTTTTTAAATTGTAAATGTTAATATGCTTATGTTTTATGTATTACAAATATTTTTGATTGAATTTTAGTGGTGTCAAATGAAGATTATACATAGCGGATATGTCAAAATATGAGAAAAAGTAAAATAGAAATTTGAGATTTAGGTCTTTATTCTTTGGACTTGTGATCTCAACAGGGCCTCAAAAATAGGGGAGTCCCTAAATTCAAAATAGGGGCCTGTTTTAGGGGCCCTTCTTTGGAGATGCTCTTAGAGCATCTCCAAAGAGAGCCCCTAAACCAAATTTCCTAAACCTTAAAATAGGGAGTGTAGTAAAAAAAAAAGCAGATCCAGTGAGCCCCAACTCAAGCCCCTAAAATTAGGGGCCCCTAAATTTGCCTCCTCACCCAATTCCTGGGGCCCCAACTCAAGCCCCTAAAATTAGGAGGCCTCTAAATTTGCCTTCTCACCCTAATTTCGAGGACACGAGTACAAATTTCTATTATTGAAGATAGGGAAATACATGAGAGGCTTCGAAAATTTTATCATGTTTTGAAAATTTTAAATTTAAATTTTAAATATCATGTTTTTAAATTGTAAATGTTAATATGCTTATGTTTTATGTATTACAAATATTTTTGATTGAATTTTAGTGGTGTCAAATGAAGATTATACATAGCGGATATGTTAAAATAGGAGAAAAAGTAAAATAGGGGCTGAGATTTAGGGACTGTTGCTGAACTTGTGCTCTGAAAACAGGATCCCAAAAAATAGGGAGGTCCTTAAATCCAAAATAGGGACCCTGTTTTAGGGGGCCTTGCTGGAGATGCTCTTAGTAGCTAATAGTTAGCTAGCTAATATTTCCTATCTAATATTAGCTAGCTAACTATTAGTTGAAGGGTGCTTGGATCCACCAGCTAATATGTGGCTAATAGATGCTATTGTCTAGAATACCGATGCTATTAAATGCTATTGGTGGTAGACGCAAAGGGTATTTTGGTTAAGTGCCACCTATTTGCTGCTATTAGCTAGGTTTGGCTAGCTAATGAGATAACCATTAGCTGGGTGCCCAGCTAATAGTTAGCTGATCTATTAGCTAGGGATGTTTGGATCCATTATAACTAATTTTTAGCAGCTAACTATTAGTTGCATGGATTCAAACGGGCCCTTATATGTGACTTTCGATTTATACCAAAAATCGTTTAAAAGTAATTCTTCAACAAGACCTTTATCGTCGGTAGCGGCCGACTAAGCCGTGCTGAATATATCGCTAAGAAAAGATCATAAAAATCTTTTGCAAACAAAATGCACCAACTAACCTCCTACCTACGAACGCACTCTTACATGTGGGCCACGACGTCCTCCAATTCCTCCCCTTCCTTCGCTAATTTTTTTTTTAGAAAAAATGTACCACCGTACCTCTTTAAGCAAGCTACTCTCTCAAAAAAAAAAATTCAAGAAACGAAGATATTTTTTTTTAGAAAAAAATACAAAAGGTGCCGTAGCTTTATCAGGATAGAAACTACAGTCTGAAATGCCACATGTCGACCTTTCGTGTGTCTCACCGAGAATAATAATATACAGTAGAACGAACTATACAAGTTTTTGAACTGCAACATGTAGGTTTCTAATATAAATTTTTAAAAATCTATAGATCTATAGATCTAGAAATTAAAACCTTTCATATTTTATAGTTTATCCAATATATCTGTAGTTTTTTAAAATTTACTAGGAAGAAAGTAGGGAGAGAAGAGTCCCGGAGGCCGTGTTCCTCGCGGGCGGCAACCCGACAACCCGCTACTATCCATCCACATTCAAATCTGCCCTCTCCTCGTCACCTTATCAATTTCTCCTCGTAATATCCCCCAAATTCATTCGACTCCCCCCAAATCAGCTCCGCCTTGAGCCCAAATCGGAGCCAAATTTCCGCGCCGGCGATGGCGGGGACGGCGGGGGTGGAGAGGGCGCACGAGCTCTACAGGAGTGGCCGCCACAGGGAGGCGCTCGAGCTGTATTCGGCGGCGCTGGCGGCCGCGCGGGGCCCCGCGCAGCGCATCGCGCTGCACAGCAACCGCGCCGCGTGCTACCTCAAGCTCCACGACTTCCAGAAGGTATCGTTTCCTTGGCTTCTCTTGTGGACTACGTTGTTGGCTTAATTTGACTCTGATAGATTCGGGTGTCCCTTGGGCGTTTGCAAGTGTCATTCAGGATAAAGGTTCGATCTTTAGTCCTCAACCTCAAGGTTTCGCTATTTAGTTGCGGGTTTCAGAATACCAGCGATCTTGTGCTTTTTAGGGTGGGTAATTTCGTTTACTGGTGTCTTTTTGGTGATAAAAATGTGAAGCTTGTTCTATGGAGGGGTTCCATTCTTGTGGGG
Organism: Rhipidocladum racemiflorum; assembly: GCA_036346355.1. Taxonomy (NCBI): domain Eukaryota; kingdom Viridiplantae; phylum Streptophyta; class Magnoliopsida; order Poales; family Poaceae; genus Rhipidocladum; species Rhipidocladum racemiflorum. Next base: position 6,744,347 of record CM070575.1, read on the forward strand.
AACAGATGGCATGCATTTGATGACCAAGATATATTGGCTTGGTGTTGCCTACCCAAGAATAGCAGAAGTACAAAACTGACCGGGCACAGGGTTATTTAGATATAGTGACCAACAGGGCAACAGTCATGAACTAGGGAATGCTTAGACTGTATCTGGCGCTCTGAATCATCTAGTTCTTTTACAAAGTTTCAGAGTCTGATACACCTGACAGACTAGGTTTCAATATTCCATGGAATGAATGATTTCTATGGATAAAAGTTAATTGCAGTATCTGAAATTTTACAGGACAATCAAATATCTGTGTTGATGATCTGCTATGTGTATGGGCAAAATTATGGCCCCTTGTGGAGCCTGCATTAGCTAATGATGGGCCAAAATTATGATTTATTTCATCTTTTGTAATACTTATTGGGTAGGTGATAGCAACAACAGTGGACTGTGGGTATTTCTTCGGAATAAGTTGACTCCTGACATCATTTATTGTTTTTTTTTCTATATTATCTTCATTGTTATCAACATTGAATCTCTTCTTCTATGGTAATGGTATAGGCTGCAGAAGAGTGCACATCTGTCCTTGAGTTGGATAGGGAGCATGCTGGAGCTCTCATGTTACGTGCCCAGACTCTTGTCACTCTGAAGGATTACCAGTCAGCTCTATTTGATGTGAACAGGCTGATCGAGATAAATCCATCATCTGAAGTATATTGGAACCTTCATGCACGACTGAAGACACAGCTAGTATGTCTTTTGTTCACTTTCTTCTTCTAATTCACTTTGTTCTAGTTTCTTGCATAAGAATTACTTTAATTGCAGTCTCATTGGATATAACTAAAACAAACTTTCTTAATAATTCAGATACAAAATGAAAAGGAATAAAACATTGAAATTTTTTAAAGCATGTTACATTAGCATTGCTGTTATTTTGTATTTGAACAAATATGCTGTTTAGAAAGTATCTTTCTAGTTGCCATCAGCACATAAACTTTTCCCTTTTTCCCCATAAACGTTTCCTGAATGGCCCAAACAATTTTACCTGTTCAATGACTTGTTTACTTACCTGAGTCACCTGACCAATTTTTATGGCTTGTCTTCTGTATTATTTGAACTTTGAAGTCACTAGCCCCGATTCCAGAGTCCGAAGAGGAGTCCCTATATCATGAAGAAGATAAAGAACTTCATCCAAAAGAAAATACAAAGCTCGAGACTTCCATCACTAAGTCGGATCAACCTTCTACTGAACTGATTCTAGAAAAGAAACCTGCAACTGAACCTTCTCCCGATCTGCCTTCAAAACCCCAGGGTTGGGAGACCATCCCAAAACCAAAGGGCCATTCAGGACTTGATTACTCAAAATGGGACAAAGTTGAGGATGATTCGAGTGAAGATGAAGAGGATGATGAAGAAGACAAGTTGCCTCAGTATAAATTCAAAGTCAGAACCATCGGTGTGCGGTCTGTGAAGTGAATGAGATTACCAATAAGTTTAAACTGTGGTATGTGGATAGCCGTTTGACAGCATCCCTACTAATTGAAGTCCCACTTGTTCGTTATCATCTCGAGTTGCTTTGATGAACAAGTGTATAGCGGTCGGTGTTTGTTTAACTGGAACTCAATGGAGGATGGATAGCAGAACCCACTGGTCTCATCTTGTCAACTGAAGCTCAGGTAGATTTCACAAATTCGAATTTGATTAAATTTGTAGTTGCGATTCTCGTGTTTATTCACTATTGTTTGCACCGCGATGCAGGTTTCAGGATTTGGATTTGAAACCTTGCCTGATAAATCCTCATGTCCGTGGAGCAGAGCATGTTTTAAGGCAATGTGTGTGGGTTGGGTTAGGTTGGGGGGGGGGGGGGGTGGATTGCAGCAAATCGCTGCTGTACAAAACATCCCTTGGATTCAAGCTAACACTCTAGTGCGGTGTCCATCTTCGTAGCCTCGTAGTATTGTCGCCTGTGTACCTTGCGTATTCATGTAATCATGTATATGAAGTTATGAATCTTATGTTGCCCTGGGACATCTTTTCATGATTTCAATCCGCAAATTCGATGTTCTCCGTTCTGATTAAATCAATTCTAGCATGTTTGGTCGAATTACAATGAAATGTCGTTGATTTATCAAAGCATGCTGAATTCCAACGTAATCTGGGGATTAAAATAGCAGCAAAACGCCTTTAGTCCCATTGCCGACCAATCGCATTAGAAATGTCTTCCAAGCTCTGGCCTTCACATTCTGTACTCGCTTAATGCTTTCATTGAAAACCCGTTTAGTAAAATTTACATCAAAATTTCAAAACCCCTCCTAAATGAGGACAATCCCCTCCAAAAATTGGTGTGTGCTACTATTTGCAGCAAGCACATGGTATCTTTGCTAACATATAAATACGAGTTGTTGGTGGTTGTCAATCCTTTTTCTCCTTTTAAAAAAAAGTAGTGCACCTTTATATTACAAATTATCAATAATCAAGCATTTTTTTGGTGGTTGCTACTATTTTTTTGTTGGTGGTGGTTGTTGGTGGTTGCTACTATTTTTTTGGGTTTTACCGTGCAATTACAAATTATCAAGCATTTTTTTTCAAATTTCCTCAATTTTTTACATTTTTTGCTTCCACCTATCGATTTTCCACCGTTTCCTATCGATTATCGGTTAATTTTATCGAAAATCACCAAATTAGTGTCAATAATCGATGATTCCCCATTGAAAATCGTCGAAAGTTTCAAATTTCCCATTGCGCATCTCTCGCAGGGCAGGGCAACGATATGGTACTACTAATCGATCACTCACTCTCTTCTTCTTCTTTCTCTTTTGGAGAACAGAGAAAATTCATCATCCCGAGCTCTGGATGTCCCACTCATTTGCACTTTTTTTTTCATATTACTCTCTCTCTCTCTCTCTCTCTCTCTTTCCTTTGCAGGGGTAATGCCTTGAACGCAGGCAAAATAAATAAAAAAATTCTTGTATTATCTACCAAGCACACTGTGTTAGGCTATAAAAAAAAGCTGTTTAGTGAGTATATTGGATTATATTTATGTCATCAGAAGGTACCTTTATTGATTGTTAAAAAGATAGTATTGCTTGTCAGTACGAAATGAAACACTTTGATTTCAAGAACTGGCTACAAAATGGGGTTAGCTCAAGCTGTAAGCATTTTGTAATTCTTTGTTGCTCTTACACAGACATACTTTACCTACAAAGTTGTTGTACGTTCCTAGAGGCATCATAGGCTCATACGACTATACATGAGTACTGCAAGTTTTTTTTAATCTCTGTTGTACATGCAACTCGGAATAATTGTTGATTTGCTTCAAAGTTGAAGTGCAATTGATCATTTCGTTAATGATATCTCATTGACATGTGGATCCTGAGACCACATGTTAGTAAGACACACGGAACAAATAATCAATTTCGCATCAACTTACCAAGTACCCAACTCTTTGTCCCTATTGTTTGTTGAGTTGATTGTTGATACAAGTGAGTGGCTCTGAGTTCCGACTCATACCAACTCAGGTTAATAGAAAATTAAAAGGATCTTGAAAAAGATTATTAGAAAATAAAAATCATACCAACTCAGATTAATAGAAAATTAAAAGGATCTTGAAAAAGATCATTAGAAAATAAAAAGAAAAAGAATGCAGCTGTGAGAAAATGACTTGGAACTCCCACTCCCAACAGTATACAGCCAGCCAGCCAATCCCCATCGCATCCCAAAAAAAGAAATTAAAAAATAATAATAATCTCCAGCCTTGCTCTTCCCCGACGCCGGCGACCACCGCCGCCGCCGACCAAAGACTGACCTACCAGTCCGTCTCCGGCAGCGGCGATGGCGAGGCACGAGGCGGCGGCAGGGGTGGACTTCCACCTGCCAGACGAGATCCTGGCCGTGATCCCCAACGACCCGTACGAGCAGCTGGACGTGGCGCGCAAGATCACCTCCATGGCCATCGCCTCCCGCGTCTCGCGCCTCGAGGCCGACGTCGGGCGCCTCTGCCGGGACCTCGCCGACCGCGACCGCGCCGAGGCCGACCTCCGCGCCCGCCTCGCTGACTCCGACGCCCGCCTCCTCGCCGCCCTCGACGAGAACGTGCGTTAGCGTCTCCGAGACGTTTGTGCCCGGGAAATTAAGATTTGTACTTAACTGCTTGTGTTTGATTATTGGTGTGCAGGGGAAGCTGGTGAAGGAGAGGGACACGCTCGCCGCGACGGCCAAGAAGCTGGCGAGGAACTTGGCAAAGGTGCGGCTTTTCTTGAATTTTTTTGAGTTCCCATTTTACTGGGAATCCTATGATTTCTGATTAGAAGGTTTGGTTTTCAGCGTGGACTGTAATGGGAACCTGTAAATTTTGTTAGAGATGTGGATTTTAGTGGAATTTGTGGACATTTATACTAAAGCCATGTCATGTTAGCGATATGGCTTTAAGTGTGCATGCTAGTGGACAATCAACGAAGGCGGGTCAAACACACACTGCAATATTATGAAACTGGATGAAATATCAAATACGTGTGTCAAGTGTTGGCTGTAGTGAGAATGTCACAAATTTTGGTCTAATCTACTATCTTTGTTGTGCACTGCAGTGGAGAGTTCCTTTTTTTTGAGAGAGAGAGGCACTGCAGTGGAGAGTTTGTGTACTTGTTAAGTGATTACTGTGATGAAGATTTGTGGCCTTTGATTGGGCCTTCTGGTTGTTCTCAAGATTTCATAATAAAAATTCCATGATTTCAAATTTTCAATAAGAAGGTGCAACTTAGGCTGGACTGTAAAATTCTAACTGTGAAGATCTTGTTAGTTCTGTCAATTTTAGTGTAGCGACTGATTTGGTACTGTTTTACTTGTGTAGGGGGGGGATGTTACAGTTGGAAAATAGACAATGCTTTGCTCCTAGTGTTAAGGTTTGCAGCAAACAGACTAATTGGACTAACTTTGTGAACTCATAGAGAAGCCTATGAGGAGTAAATAATTTTGACTTTAAATTTTTAGAAAATCAAACTGCTGATCTGGATATATGGTAACTGATTAAGAATAGGATTTGTGACCGACTGGCTGCTTTACTATCAATTACAAAAAAAAAGAAGTGTTAGGCTGTGAAGTTTTTTTGTTTTGTTTTTGACACGGTTAACCCATTTGTCCAGTCTATATAGACATTACAAAATCAAAACACCTGCTTGAAACCTTTACAAAATCAAAAAACTCCATTCTATTTGTGATCATCCCATCTCCCAGTATTTCCTTTCCTTTTTCCATTTGCTCTCAAGGTATGTTCTGTCCCTCATCTTCAATATCCTTAGCTTCAGTTCGGGATTGAATCATTAGTTTTTCCGGTTCTCTCACCACCTGAGCAGCTTTCATTGCTTCTTGCATCAGCAGCTCTGCTCCATCCATCAACATCCCGCTCAAGCCCTGCCCAATAACAAAGCTGTGAAGTTTTTTGTGCAGAATATATAGTGTTTCTTAACTTTATTTACTCATCTTGAATGATCACATTTTTATGCTCCTACTAGGAAATGCTAATCAGTACAAAGATTGTTAACCTCTGATTATCCAACATGAAAATTTCACTTTGCTACTTGACAAATTATTGAAGATTATCCTTTCTTTGCAGTTGGAGGCATTTAAGAAGCAGTTGATGAAATCACTGAGCGAAGATAATTTATCGGTGAGCGTTATTGGTCATGTTTCTTTCCCATTTATTCAAGATTTCTAGTTGTGTTGTAAAGTTTCTCTTCTGCTGGAGCTTGTTTGGTGGAAAATAATTTTACCTTCGTAATTTCAGCAATTGCCAGAAACAGGTGATGACCGTGGAGTAGATGCAGAGAATAGTTTGACTGCTCGAGTTCCTTCCTGGAAAGGTGTCACTCAATCTCACAAATTTCATAGCTTCTTCTGTTGATCCAGAGTTGCATGTCTTTTCCTATCCTTGATTACATTTTTTACGTTTGACTTGGCAGATAAAGTTTCAAGTAGTCGCACCTCTTCAGATACTTCCAGCCAATCCACCATGACTGAATCATCCCAAGGTGGCATTAGTTAACTCTTGCTATTAAACAACTAAACCATAACAGCATATCACATTTTATCTCTCAACAGTCAACACACTTACTATGCAAGCATTTATAGGATACCAGTTCTCAATCACGCCGTATGTACCAATGATTTCTGGTGGTTACCCCCCAGCATATTCAACTGGCCCATCCTCTCCCAAGTTCTTATCTGGTTCAACGTCACCTACAAGATCTTTGTCTGAAGGTCAATCAACATTTTCATCATGGCATGGATCAACAAGTCATCAGTATTCAGCACCCACCTCTCCTCCTCAACGCCGCTCATTCACAGGTTTTAGACAATGAATTATCAACGGGAGTCTGGTTTTCATTTATAATAGTTGCTGAACATCTGTATTCGTTATTTTTATGTTTCCAGGGCGACCTCGTATAGATGGAAAGGAATTCTTCCGACAAGCACGGTTGGTTATTACGCTGTTTACTGTATTCTGTTATTTATAATTGTTTCTGTTGTAACACTTGTGGTCACAAATCCCAGGACACGGCTTTCTTATGAGCAATTTGGAGCATTTCTGGCAAATATCAAGGAATTTAATGCTCAAAAACAGTCTCGAGAGGTAGCGTGGTTTACCAGTATTCACAACCGCTCATGTTATTACCACATAATACGTAATGCGACGTTTTTACTTTATTAATTCTGCAGGACACACTGTCAAAAGCAGAAGAGATTTTTGGAACAGAGCACACAGATTTGTACATTTCTTTCAAGAATATGCTTAATCGCAACCAATCATGAACCTGTCACAAGCTGCTGTCTTTCTTCTCTTAGACAAGCAGGTTTCTGACATTCTTACGTCTCTTACAAGCAAGGAATATAATGTTCTGGTGGCTAATCATGTCTATTTCATGCCATCTGTTTCCAGGAAAGCACGCAATTGTTGGAATAAACACCGCTCTTTCAACGATCACAAGATCAAGTTGCCAGGAATCTGTACATTGGGCACCATAGTTTGAGCTGGTCATCCTCAATAACATGATGTAAATGGGCAAAACTGAAACTGAAATATCTCCAAACCATAAAGATTTTTGGCCTGTGTAATTAAGCATACATCCACATTCCTTTGCAGCACTTTCCTGTCTTCCTGCTGTAAGCCCAGATGCAAATTTCTTGAGGCGTGTCCTCCCATGTGGAAAGAAAGCTGTATGAAACAGTTCTTTGTTGCAGCTGTGCAAACGGCAAGTGCCTGCAGGATTCATGCGATGCAATGACAGAACATGTGTTACTTGTGTTGTTTGTTGGAGAAAGTGACTGAATTTCGTTGGATCGTCCATTCCATTGTTGATCACTTAAACTTTCGTCAAGTTCATCACGGTGGTGCTTCAGTGATTTGTGAACCTGTGGTCTAGTTGATCATTTTCTTCCGAGAGTTTTCAAAATTTGACGCACTTTAAAATTCGCATTTCAGAATTTGACACTCTAGCCCACTGTCCCACTGTCATACACACAGACGGTCTTATATGTTATTCAAATGCTCTGAAAGGTTTACGAATTGAGCGTGCAATTCTGAAATAACCCTTTTCTTCCCGTGGTTAACTTAACCAGTATGTGAAGTGATATACGGAGAGGGAGAGAGAGAGGGAGAGCCCTTCCTAGCCCACTCCGCGCGCCATTAGCTAGCACCACTTTCCGAACCCTCTCCACTCCAATCAATCCCCACCTCGACCTCCCAATCCCATCGCGTCGCAGCGAATCTCTCACCTCGTCGCGCGAGGGAGAGGGAGCGGCAGCGCGCTGACCTCGCGGGCTCCGCGATGGCGGGGAACGACTGGATCAACAACCACCTGGAGGCCATCCTCGACGCGGGCGCCGCGGCTGGGGACATCTCGGCCGCCGGCGATGGAGCGACCGCGGCCGGTTCAGCGCAAAAAAGCTGATGTTAACCGTTTTGCATACTAGGCTAGCTTTGCAAGTTTATTGGTGGAAGCACTAGTTAGAGTGGACAAACTTGATGACCAGCTTTTTTGCGCTAAGTTGGTCTATGATTCATAATCTCTCCGGAAAACTAAACATTTGTGTGTTAAAGCTGGTTAGGGTTTTTAGTTGGGCTACTGAATATGGTAAAAAAATTCTGTAAAATTTTCTGCCTGATTGTTTATTTATAGAGAGCATTTTTTTTTCCGTTCATGACATAAACTCTCTCCCTAGGAGACGTACAAGTAGAATAAATTAGGTTTTACATGCACAGAAATACTGTCTGAAATTCACTTGTTCATATCTAAGATGATCACCCCCTGAGTAAATCTAGAAAATTCTTTCCCAACTTTAAGTTGATTCTTAACTGGCTAAGCTGTCCATCCTATCAATGCATTGTTGCCACTTAAACCAAAAAACATGGTGTAGTAAATATTACATTGGTTTTTCTCTTGCCAGAATCTACAATTGGTTCCAAACAATACATGCATTGGAAAGATGAGGGTATTTTGTAATTAGGGAAAAGGGACACAGTGAACTTTGGTGGTAGGTTATCACATGGAACAATGAATCATTTGTATCAATTTTGATGTCCACTTGCTTTCCACTGATCATATAAGGCTTAATGTTTCCATGCTGTATAAATGTAAGTATTAAATGTGACAGTGTCATCTATGTTTTCTCTGCTTGCCCTATAATGGTTATTTATTTCATGCTTGCCCCCGATTACTTCAGGTGATGTTAGTCCAAGAATTTAAAAAGTTGCTTGGATAGCCGATGTTTTACACTTGCCAGATAAATGTGTAAAAGCAATGAAAAGATTTTATCTATTTTTCTTCAAAATTGTTTGCATTTGTTAAAAAGGATGCCATTATATATTTTCATTAGAACAATATGAATGCAGTCTGTGCAAGCAATGGAAGGAGAACAATATGAATGCAGCCTATGCACCGGAAGGTTTCATATGATCCACACGATTAACTCTTTTCGTTAAATATTCTTAAATATCAAAATACAAGCTATCCGTGGGTTTCCACTTCTTGACAAATATGCATAATTTGTTTCAAAAATTGCAGATATTCTTGCTCAACTCCTTGCAAGTGGTATACTCTTCTTCCTATCTTTACTCGGATTGAATGTCATGCTTTTGAATTTTTCATGTATTTCTGAAGAAAATGTGGAGCGTGATGCTGTTCATAAAGCACTCATGTCCCTTATACGGCAAGATGTTAAAAGTAAGTTTTCAGTGCTCATTTGTTGCTTGTTTATCATTTGAAAAGTACTTTAGGATATGTGCTCTCTCTGCTTGAATTACTGGCCTATGTCGTAAATTTCTGGCCTATGTCGTAAATTTCTGATTTGAATTTTCTTTGTGAGGCGAAAGGTCATTTTTATCATTGTTCTAAAAGATGTGTAAATTGTGCCGAAGATAACAATAGGTTGTGATTTCTTGATTTTCTACCATCAATGATGTTTATTGTTCCATATCCAAGTGGATATTTACGACCAATAACGCTTGTAGTGATTGGTGCTCTACATGTTGCCATATATTCAGATTTTACATTTTTATGAAAAAAATTTTATTGCAATTTCTCATTACATATAAGGGTGTGCGGGCCCTCGGGTGAACGCTTGAGCGCTGGCCCCTCACCCTTGTGCGGCGCTCGTACACATCCGGTATCTATTATAAATTATAATATTAAAGTAGAGGCAAAAGAAGCCACCACGTCCCTCTCAAGACTAGAAATTCCCACATTAATCGGAGGAAAAAAGAAAGATCTACACCATTGATCGTGGTGGATCCAGATTATAACGATCTAGATTAAAAGAAAGAGTTTATGTATTGCATAATACAGGATCTAGATTATAACCGTCTAGATTAAAAGAAGGAGTTTGTATCATTTATATTACTCAAATAGCTAAAAAATTAGAAATTGGATTCCATACGATAACGGTTTAGTTTAAAAGAAAGAGTCCAAAGATCACTACCACTTATTTTGGTGAGACCAGGTGCATATTAATCTATATAGATATTAGAGTTATATAAAAAATACACAATTATAGAAAATATAGTTATATATCGAAGATAGTCTTATCATAATATCTAGCCGCGCAATTGCGCAGGTAAATTTACTAGTTACCTATATTATAGATGGAGGGATTCCCGGTAGCCCCGCCACGTCACCGAGTTTGCGGAGAGGCCCTTTGGAAGTTTTGAATTTGCATTCGGGCCCTCTTACAGTCTTTTTTGGAGTTTTGAATTTGCGTTTGGGTTCTATTACTGTCTTTTTTGCAAAAAGGCCCTTCACAATTCCAAAATTGCGTTCGGGTCTCTCCATAACTTCCAAAAAAATGCGTTCAAGTCCCCCCACCTGTCTTTTTCGCAACAGACCCATTCGAAAATACCGAAAATATGTTTAAATCCTTTGACTGCCTATTTTTCCAAAAAAATCTCATGGTTCTGTAAGTTTGAGTCAAGCTCCTCGAGTTCTTTTGCAAAAAGCTATCGCGGTTTAAGGTAATTGCGTCCAGGCCCAGATTATACCCTTTTGCGGGAAGAGAAACGGGATTCCAAAAATTCACCCTAGCGCGGCATCACTGAAACACGAACCATCCCACTGACAGGACGGCCCCATGGATTTTCCCAAGCACTGAAATGGTGGTCCCACATGTCATATAACTACTTGCCACTAATCTCCTGCGGCCACTGGCCACTTCCTCGCCGTGCCCGCCGCTTGTTGGAGTAAATGCCACCCATCGGATCAGCCCATTCCGCCTGCTCTCCCGCCTCCTACCCAGTGGGCGCCTCTTCACCCAGCATCGGCGCGTTTGCCTAGCGCACAACGTCGCGGACCGCGGGTTCCCGTTGCCCACACCTAGAATGGAAGACCTTCCTCCACACCTACTTTGCAAAAGGCATAGAAACAACAGGTGGCCTGCCGATTCAGTATTCGATCCACACAATACGCATACTGCGCTATGAGGTCATCCCCTAGCTGCAAGCCTGTCGATCGTAAGGATCCTTTCCTGGGTAAAGAGCCATGCAAAGAACTTGCATCTCCCGTCTGCGCTGGCCTTCCCTTTCATACTTTAGTTGTGATTCAGAACCAAATCTATAAATTGTATCATGTACACCGTTTTTACCAAGTACTCGACATTTGACATCCATTTCCAAGAAATGTCATCGTGTAGATCTACCTGTAGCTGCACCTGTTGAATAGCATGCCACAAGTGAACGAAATCATCGAGTTGTGCTGCGATTGTAATCCTACACAGTGGTCAGAGCCATTTCTTGTTGGGCAGCTCCTTGACCGAACCTCCTCTTTTGCGAGCTAACCAGAAGCAGGAGGGTGCTAGATCGTTAAGGAGAGTCCATGAAGCCAGTTGGAGTCCCATAATTTTGCTCTTTCGCTAGTTCCTAGTGTTAAGATGATTCTCGCATTGAATAACCTATGCACTGATTCATCACATGGGAGCTGCGTCGCTACCCAAGGTCTATGGTGCTCCTTCTAGGCGTACCATAGCCAACTAACGCGAAGCGCCCGACCGAATCTGTCGAGGTCCTTTACTTCAAGGCCTCCAAGATTTTTCGGTCTACAAAACTTCTTCTAGTTCACTAGACAGTGTCCCCCATTGCGGTCCTGTTCACCTCTCCAAATAAAGTTTCTTTGTAACCTGTCCAACCTCTTTGTTATCCATCGGCTCAGTGGGTACATCGTTAGATGGTAGACTGCTAGAGATGTGACAACATAATTCGTTGGGACCATTCTGGCAGCCCTGGATAGTATCTTTCCTTTCCATCTTGCCAGGCGCCTACGGATCAGTGGTTGTACGTCTGAGCGTTTCAATTATGTTGGTTGCAACGGTAAACCTAAGTACCTGCATGGGAAGGAGTTCGTGCGAGCGGAAAATTCTTGTAAAACTAGCGCCATATCAATGGCCTCGCAATTAATTGGGATACCTTGCTTTTTTGCAAGTTTGTCTGCAGACTTGTCGCCTTACCAAAAATGGTCAGCAGTTCAATTATAATCTTCAACTCGTCCTAGTCCAGGTTTGCAAAGATGGCAGCATCATAAACATAAAAGGATATATGTATCGTAGCCAACCTGATAGGAATATGTTTAATGTGGCTTTCCTGGACCATCCTGGAGATTAGCCTTTGTAGCGGGTTCATAGTCAAGATGAAGAACATAGGAGAAAGAGGATCTCCCTGACGCAAACCTCTTCTGTATTGAATCGGCCATCTTGGGATGCTGTTGAGCAGCACGTGAGAGGAAGTGGATGCCAAAATCACGGAGATCCACTCCAATATGGCCCAAACCAACCCGGTTTAGAAGTTCCAAAAGAAACTCCCAGCCTTGGCTATGTCCAATTTGATGAAGAGCGTCATAATTATTTTCCTATACAGGTCATTAACCAAGTTCTTTGCGTACAGGAAATTATCATAGATACATCTTTTCTTGATGAAAGCACATTAGTTGCTGGGTACTATTTCCTGTAGAAATGGCGCCAGTTTGATCGCAAGGATCTTGGAGAAGATCTTCCCTGCGCTGTGGATGAGGCTAATTGGTCTGAAATCCGCAATCCTAATGCTGTCCTGTTTATTCGGCAACAATACAATATTGGCCGAGTTGAGGAGCTAGAGATGTTGACCGTTGAGGTTATACAATTGAATTAAAGACTCCATGAGGTCATCCTTGATGATATCCTAGCAAGTCTTGTAGAAGAGCCTTGTTAACCCGTCTGGGACCCGACGCTTTCTTAGGAGGCATGGAGAACACTGCATCCTTAACCTCTCCGACCAGAAAAGATTCTTCTAGTTTATCCAAACCATGACGAGGGATGTCTAACATGTCCCAATTGAAGGAATGCATCCTCTGTTTTTCGAGAGGCAAAACAAAAACAACAATACTGCTCTTCCTTTCATTGATGTACTGTCAAATGTAGCAACAGACAGCACCTTCAGTGATTCAGCCTAACAGACTGTACAACAAAGTATACAGCACGAGTTTGTCAAAGGCGCCGTTCTTGGTTAGTACATATCAGACTGCAGAAGAGGTGAAACGGAAACAATGGCAAGACCCTGGAGTTACAAGTTACAACTTTAGCTTAATGATGCGGTAAAAACAGACGACACGACACACCTTTCCCTTGATGCAGTAAAAACAGTCACACGACACAACCAACAGAACGTAAAACGGAAACAATGGTTAGACCATGGATTAAAGACACGACACACCTTTCACTTGATGCAATAAAAACAGTCAGACGACACAACCAGCAGAACGTAAGTTCAAACCATCCTCCACGGCACCGTGGAAAAGCTGGTGTCAGATGTAGAACATGTTGTCCTCCAGATCCTTGTGCAGCGTCGGAAAGTTCCTGAAGTCGGAACTTCCCGCCGAGGATGAAGACGTCGAGGACGACGACCCACGCGCCTGGGGCTGCGACGCCATCATGCCCTCGTAGTAGAGCCTGCCGCGGTACGCCGCGAGGTCGGCGTAGTAGACAGGCGTCGCCAGCGACACGGGCTTGGTGCAGCGCGCGAAGACGAAGCACAGGTTGTACACCAGCTTCTGCAGGTCGTCCGACGCGAACCCGTGCTCGTCCATCAGGCTGTAGTAGTGCGTCGGCCGGCTCGTCCCCAGAAGCCCGTTGTGGCTGCACAGGTAGAAGTCGTACGCCACCGGGTCGACCACGCTGGTGTCCACCACCGTGCCGGGAGGCACGTTGCCGTTCTTGGTCTGTAGCTCGTTCCTGTCCTTGGGAAACAGCCGCGTGTGGTGCCGCTTCTTGGCCACGATCACGGTGATGGTCGGCGAGTAGCCGTTCACCTTGATCGCCTTCACCATGTCAGCCAGCTCCTCGTTCAGGACCATCTCGAACTGCCCATCACTCACGCCGTCACGGAAGTAAATGATTCTCTGAGGCTTCACTCTATTTTGCTTCTCGTAGACACCGATGAGCTCTCGGCAGATCTCGCCGAGGTGCTTGATCACCTCGCAGCGGTGCGGCTGGGCGCGGATTCTTGGCACGTACTTGCTGGCTCCCGGGTCGATGGAGGCGACCACCGCTGCTATCGATGGGCTCTCCACATTCCCGGGCGACGGGTGGTTCACGTCCGCGCCGATGAACATGAAAGGCGCGCCAGTGACCCGTGGGAGAGCGTCGAACAGCTGGACGTTGCTGCCTCCGAGCTTGCCGTTGATCTTGAGAGCCAAGTTGGCCATGTACTGGTCCTGGCCCTGGGGCTTGTTCGCAAGGTAGCTCAAGAAACACTGGGTCAGGATGCCCAGCTGCGTCTCGCAGATCAGCTTCAGTGTCTTGTACCCCGGATGCTGCTCAGACATCGGGCAGAAGAGGAGCTGCAGCTTCTGGTTCTCCTTCGCCGCAGCCTGCTTCGCTTTGTTAAGCACCTCATATAGTTGGCGTGGATCGGATAACACTGCCATTTCTGACAGGTGAACAAAGCATGGATCATAGTTCATCCGAATGCCAAGGTCACAGCACTTCCTGACGATCTTATCAAGAAACATGTTTCCGTCGAGGGCTTGCCTAGGGTGAGACTGTGCACTGAAGTCGACGATGCCCCAGCAATTGAGATCCCGACCCTCTACTAGTCGGTTCTTCATAAGGTTCCACTGGCAGTTAGGCTGATCAATACTGAATTTGCAGGTCTGGCCAGTGGAGGTGCCGAGTTTTAGGTTGGGGGGAGGAAGGATCCTACCGGTGACTTCCATCATCTGTACATCCAAAGAAATCCCAAATTGCTGAGCTATTTCTCCCCTGGAAAGAAAATGATATTTAGTACCTGATAATAAAGATCAGTTCATTTTTTACAAGACTAACATTAGTTCTTTTGTTTAAAAGGAAACAAAATATAAGATCAGTTCTTTCCTTTCCAAAAAAAGAGATAAAGACCAGTCATCATGTCTATGTTGGTGTGTCTTTGCCAAAGAAAAGATATGTTCCTTTGTACAAAAAAAATGATAAAGATCAGTTCTTTCGTGTTATAAGATTAAGATGTCTTCTCAAGTTTATGTCGTTGTGTCTTTACCAAAGTAAAATGACAGAAAACAGTTATCAGATACACAAATTAGATAAGGAGAACCATTGAGTTGACAAATATATTAACGACATAATTTGAATCTCCTGTTTCTTTGGTGGATATAGGAGCACAAGTTTTGTGGTAGAGGATTCTTCATACAGAAAAAATATTGCCTTGAATTCCTAACAAATTATATCGCATTGAATCTACTTTAACAGTACCAATTAAACATAACAATATGTTAAAAGTTTTCATATTGACAAAAAAAACCCGAATGATTAGGCATTTGCAGACATTGGGAAGGGGGTCTAAAGTCAAGCAATTACCTGCAAGGCCCATCACTAGCTTTCACCATGTCCAGAATCTCCTGCTTCCGCTTAAATGCGGGAATTAAAGCCATGTCTTTCAGTACTTTATCGGAATCCCTATCCAAGTTTGCCTTTGGATACCTCTGCCCTTCAAGAAGAATGCATAGCTCAACCGGCACAAAATTTGGTCTGTCCTTGCTCTTGCTCAAATCCAAGCATGGGAGCATCTGATATTCAATCACCTTGCCATACTGCTGATCATAATAATCAACAAGCCTCTTCTTTAGCCCAGATTCAGCATCTGCAAAGGTGATCTGGCTTGCAGGTAAATCTGTCAAGCCTTGAACAGTGTACTTCTGAGTAGTCTTCCGGTGACTCACAGTCACACGTTGGCCTTTGAGCTCATACTCCAAATCGTCGAGTTGGCGCTTGTTCAGTCTTGTTCTGTAATTAAGGGGGTCCACAAACTGCTTAACAAGATCCAGCACATGTCCACCTTTGCGAAATGGCATAACCGAATAGTCCACACATAGGATAAGCCCTTGTTTAGTGTATTTGAGGGTTTGCTGGGTTCCTTTCAGAGCTACAACACCGCGTCCGATGTCCTGACTGCTGTCTTGTGAGTAAAATCCCTGACCAAGAATAATTTTGCGCCAGCTAGAGGCCTCACGCACAATGACATCAAGACCTTGCAAGACCTCTCTAGGCACGGGCAGCTCCGAGAGTTGGCTTAACGGCAGCTGTTTCTTGAACTCTAATGATACAATGTAGGTCCGTGACCGAACTCTCACACGGAATGAACCTTCTGGCAGTTTAGCAGAAGTAAATATGTTCCTCTTGCCATCATAAGCAGCAGCTGATGAAAGCTGCCGGAAGCTGCTATCCTTGAAAAGCTCAGTCTTTGCAGAAAGAAAATCTGCTTTGGATAGCTCCTTGCCTGAAGCCTTGGGAGATGCTTGATCAAACTTGATGTCTATGTCGTAGTGAAAAATGGTTGATACCTTTCGGTAGTTGACTATAAAGTGGTTCACCAAAAGTTTGACCCTGGCTTTACATGACGATCCTCCACCGTCAGGTCTTCGCATTGGCACCCGTGTGCCATTAGGAGACACAGCAACTGGGGGTGCTATTTGCTCAACTTTTGCCACTTCACTTGAGATAATGCGTTCTAGAGGAAAAGAAAGAGCAGTTAGAAACATAAAAGGTAAGTTTACATGAGGGAAATAGCAATATGGCATGCAGTTAGAGAAAACGGATCAACCAAGCTATCGTTTTCCCTTCCAATTTATGTTTTGGCACAACGTTTTCCCAAATTAAAATGTTGGAGTAAATGTAGCACTTTCAGATAGGAAAAATCGCCCGTCCTACCAAACTTTGGATAGTAAACGTTTCCTTGTGCTGCAGTTAATTTCCTTTCGATCCCATACTGCAAAAAGTACCTCCAGCGGCGACCTTTCCTTTACACTCTCTTTCCAAATCATAACAAAGCAACTTCTATTAACACCTACCAAGCCTAATTATGGAATAACACATTCCTAAGAGAAGCGGAAAAAAGAGGTGAAGTGTCAAGCGTTAGGCACAGGACCCCGCATTTTCAGTATCAACAACCTAAAGCTTTCTCCATACATTTCCTGTATAAGGCTGCAAGAACTAACTGATGTCCTGAATATTCTGAAACTGCAAGCTCGCAAACCAAATAGCGCTCCACGCCTTCGGTGCTTGCCACAATAGTTTCCTCTTTTCTCATAAGTCGTGAATCCTCTGAAACAATCAACTCCTGTCTAAAAATGGAGGAGGATTAAAGTTTGCAAATGGGTTTAAACGTTTTGTTTGTGTGTAGACAAGTTCATTGCCACATCCCCCTCTTGCTTTTTCCCATAACAGGATTGCAATCACCTTTTCACGCTAACAATAAAAAAAAAAAAAAAAAAAATGCTTGCTTCCTATAGATACAAACCTTAGAACATAAGGCTAATCACTAGAAGGCTACCTATGAGCCAAGCTCTAATATAACCAATGTCCCAAAGGAAGATATCGTACGGAGAGAGATAATCCTGATCTCAATCTATCTCAATTCACAAGACTGGACCAGCCATCTCGGCATCTCTATTTGAATGGGCTGTTTATTTCTCAGTTAACTGAATATCATTTAAATCGCAATCGGGTTTTTCATCCGTTGGATCATGATCCAGCTACCCACATCACTCCCTCAATGCATAACTCTATGCTTCCCACCGCCTTGCCACCCCCTCCTCCCTTAAAGCTCAGGGCTCCGATGAACCCTAACCCTAACTTGTCGCCTCCGGTGAGGAGGCCATGATCAAAAGGCGAGAAAGATCAACTGAGATTTCGTGAATTTTAGTTACGTGAGAATTAGCCGACCCCACTTGTCAGCTGCACATTACCCTCCAAGTCATTTTTCCCTTCACGCCTTCTCCACGCGAAAGCGTCTTTCTAGCCATTGTGCCATCTCTCTCTTCACCGTCACTGACAATCCGGGCCCACTAGCCACGCTTCTACCTCCATGGAGCGCCTTCCATGGCTACTGATGCTATCACACCTCTTAGTTTAGCCTTAACGGTACCCTAGCGGTTTGCCATGGGAGCTCTGCGTCGTCGCATTTTCGAGCAGCCAGTGTTACTCCAGTGACCATTGGTCCCTGCGCCGTGGTTGTAGCTTCGCCAAGGCCCTAGCAAGCTAACACGATGACCCAATGCTCTCCGATTGCCCCCCATTCGCTCAGTTCCTCATTGACCCGAGAAGCGTCGCCACTTCTCGCCACCATGCCGCCACCTCCGTCCACCTCTCTAGCCACCATCACCGCCGAGAGCAACGCCATGAACCACTCTAGCCATTCCCGGCCTTGTACCACCCTTTCCGCCTTTACATCGCCGCCGACAAGCTCGAGAGCGAGCTCAGCCATGGCGTCAAAGCTCTGCCTTTGAAGGAGTCTATGACATGGGCCCTAGTCATCAGAAATACCATTAAGTTTAAGATTAATTTAATTAATCCGGTTTTAAACAAATGAGTCTATGGCATGTGGGCATGAGACGTGGTTTATATCTTGAACAGATATTTAGAAATGAATCACTAGCATGTGGATCTCACCTGTCAGTCTCTGTAAAAAAAATTAAATACCCTCAAATGAGAAATGTGCTTTCAATTCAGTAGAGAATACACCTTCTCTGTTGAGAGGCGTAATCTCTGAAAATAAACCTTCGCCGTCACCCCCTCTTTTCAATTTTAGGATTTTCTAGCCGATTTAAATTCAAATGCTCATAACTTTTGCAAATAAACTCCAAATTAAGCTAAACCAGCTTATAATTGGTTCTAAAATCATGATCTTTTTGAATATGTAAAAAGATTTGAATTTGGTTCGTGTTTGTATGTATTTGACTCTTATTATTGCTTTACGACATTCTTCATGTAGACACCAACGTCATGGGAACCTTCCTCGTCGACCCCGAACCAACCCAAGAATTCAACAAACAAGGCAAACACCTCTTTTGATCATATTGATCCTATTATTTCACTTAATTTTTTTTTTTTACAAATTTATATATGCACGCGTGTACTTTCAGTAAATTGGCTATATTATGAATATCGGTAGATATTCCTACTTGTTGCATAGAATTTCCTTGATAAATATGTAAACTTGAACCTTGAAACCCATAAGTTAGGGGTTAGACAATACCAAATGTCAATCTTGGGTATACTCGAATCTACATGCTCATGGTTAGCCATGCTTTAGAATTAGGGAGAATAAATGATTGATTATAACATTTGTTCGGGGATGAAAATTTTTACATGTCGAGAAGTTACCTCTGTTATTTTGGTATAGAAGAGAGTCAAATCTGAAAAACTAAAAGTTTGACGCAGGCGAGTTATTAATATAATCTGTGAAGTGTGAGGGATGGACTTGCACGTAGTGTAGGAGGAGTTCTTGCCTGAGTCAATTAAGGACCGAACGTAGTGCCACAAAATTGAAGATATCCGTGCAACCACAAATGCTATTATGGGATGGCCTTAACCTATTAAGTTGTCTAGGACTAGCTTTGCACATTGGAAGGCTAGAGTAATACGATCATTCCGTATAGGTTTACTCGAAGGGGTGCAACTTAAGCAGTCCCAGAGGGTATAGACCGTCCGATTAAGTAAATAAATGGCTCGGATCCTTCAAATCCATGTGCTACAATGTTTGCTACAGTGCGCTATAGCTACAATACTTTTGCTACATTTTTCCGGATCAATCTGGACCACCGTTTTTCAATCCAACGGCTTGTGTGCGACTCCTTAAGTTGCAGTCCCTTGAGGACTGCACAGGAACCGTGTCCTCACCAAGGTGTTAGAATAATGCTTGCCTATACAATGGTGCATGCCTCGCTATGGGGGAAATGGTTATGACAGGGTGTACTATCATTGATATTATGTTTATGAGAATTTTTATTTCTGCCTCTAGGGTCAAACATCATCGGACTAGTGCAAAGTTAGGTTTAGGTGATGTAATGGTTCTTATCATGATCTCTTTGTCACACACTAAAAGAAGTGTTGTACATACCTTGTGGGTAAAGTTGTACGCCTCTGCAGAATTTAAATCTTTTCAGAAAGCCGCTCATGCGGTGATGAGCAGCTCTGGTGCATTGACACTATGTTAGTCTTAAATTTTTATGCAAAAATTTGTATGGGAAAAATGGTGGGTAGCCATTGTTTCAGATGATATGCTGGATATGGCAGGAAATAAAGCGTTGCTCACAATCCTCCATGATTGTGAGTTATTCTTATTTACGTTGTATACACTTAATATTTACATATTTGTCAACTGCTATTTACAAACTCCACTTGAAATCTATTAAGGCTATTATTGACTAAATTTCGCTTGATGCAAAACATGATACGATAGCCATTTCTTTTGACATAGCCAAGCATATACTTAAAATTATTTTACACTACAAGTTTTGTTGAGTACAAATGTACTCATCCTTGCTTGTTGGTATTCAGATAATGAAGAAACCGCAGTCCTCGATGACTCATATTTCACCACAAGATTCGGGTAGTATAACGATGACCTTTTCTAGGCTTAATCCTTATCGTTTGCTTGTGAATATTTTTGAGTCGAGGCATACCGTTGGAATTTATAACTTATTTCACTACTTTTTCCATTGCATTTTATTCGGCCAAATGGCCAATAGCCCCCTTATTGTAGAACAATATAATCCAATGTAGATATAATCTATGTTTTCATGTCTAAGCCATGCTGTGTATAGATATGATTATAATGCTGTAAATGTGTACATTAGCCACTGATCATGGGACTAATACAGTATACACATGCGCCCCTTAGGTATTCCACACCCAGGTGAGGGTCTTGACACGCTCGCTTCTCATCTTTGATGCTGTGTACTGATGGGCTGACACGACACAACACGCTGCGGCCTGATGGCCATTGTCACGTGTAATGCCGGCAAGACACAGCCCAACTTCTACCTCTACCTGCAACACATATCTATATGAATGGGCATCATTCCAGTACACGAATACCCGATGAGCAGAGCCTATTCTACCACATTCTAGTACACGAATACACGCTCCAGGGCTAAAACTCAACAATCACAAGGATGAAAAATGCTGCACCAACCCTGCATGGGGGCAACAAAAAATGCAATCACACGCCTATCATTCTAGTACACGAATACACGATGAGCAGAACCTATGCTACCATCGACATAGCGAAAGGCACGCCTTGACCAATCGCATAAATAAGCGAAATCAAACTGTGCAGGCTAATCTACTGCCACGAATCCCCAGATTGCTTGATCAACGGCCTAAAGTTTCGAACATTACGAAGGAGTAGAGGTGGGCATTGGGCCGGGCTTTTTTGGGCCGGCCCGAAGCACGATGGTATGGCACGGTGCAAAGCACGCGACGCAGATTCGGTAGGCGGCCGACTGCCTGCTATGTAGCAGGCGTCTGCCCAGAACCAGGCACGACGGGCGACGCGACGCGGCACGACGATTTAGTAGGGCGTCTTGCGGCAACGCGAGCGAACGCGAAATCACGGATTAAGGCTTAAAAGTTGGCAGATATTGTTGATTCAGGGCATCTTCAAGCATTGCATTTATGTTTGATATTTTGTTGATGTGATTAGTCTCTTATGTAATTAAAATAGTTAGTTTAGTAGTAGTGATTTGTTTTATTTCTTTGTTCGTCACAATAGTAAAAATGGGTCGGGCTTGGCCGCACGGCACGGCAGCAAACGCAAATGAGCCGGGCTTGGGCTCGCCAAAAGTGAGTCGGGCCGGCACGGCCCGGCACGGTGGGCACGATGGGCCGTCGTGGCACGGCACGGTTTCGGCCCGAAGCACGATGGACCCAGGCCGGACCGGCACGGCACGGCACGACGCCCACCTCTACGAAGGAGCAAGGCATGCCAAACTGCGCACACGCAAGTAGAGGCGCTTACCAACGGATCCAGACGAGCTCCCCGCCTCCTCGGCCTCGATCCTCCTTGCCGCTGGGGCCGGCGCCGGTGCCCTCGCCGGGAAGTACCCCCCGCGGCCCCCTCCGCGTCCTCTCCCCGGCTGCGCCCACGCGTCGCCACCACGCCCACCGACGGACTCATACCCACGTCCACCACCGCCGGACCAACGGCCACCACCTCCGCCGTAGCCTCCTCCGCGGCCCTCAACGCCTCCGTGAGAACCGTAGCCTCCACCGCGAGTTCCGTAACCTCCGCCGCCTCCGCGAGTCCCGTAGCCGCCTCCGCGGCCCTCTCCGCCTCCGTGAGGCTCGTAGCCTCCACGTCCTCCTCCGTAGTCACCGCGGGCGCCGCCACGCCAGCCGCCGCGAGCTCTCCCGCGGCCACGGCCGCCACCGCCGTGCTCGTACTCCATCTCCACGCGGATCGATCAATTTGGTTTCGATGTCGAAGCGAATTTTATTGTAGGACTTCGCTAAAGCAGAGGAGTGGGGTGACAAGAGTCGGAGTAGTTATACCAGGAGAGTTAGGAGGAAATGACAATTTTAGCCCTGAGGATTAGGGGATTGTATGCAAGGTAGGAGTAAATTGGTCGTGTAAGGGGGGTAAACAGGTAATTAGGAGTCAATACAAGTCAAGAGGGACGTGTAAGGAAGTTTTGCGTGCACTCGTGGGCTCGGGTCGTGGCCGTTCTGTCCGGATGTGATCTTTTTGCTGTTAGGTACCTGCACTCTGGTGAAATTGTTGAGAGCCATGCTAACATTAATTTGGTAAATCTGAATCCCTTCGATTTGAGCAATTCAGCTATTTAAAGATATACAACAACCATTTATTTAAGTCATGCCTGGAAATTGAAATTTTTTTTGCGGAAATGAACAGCTCTGTATTGATATTCCATCTTTGCTCCCGTACCCTACATATTTTTCATAGTACGTCATACAATCACTCCAAATATAAAATAATGATCATATTGGAGTTGTTACTTTGCCTTTCAAGTGTGCTCTGTATATTTCCAACTATGAAGCTTGTTCGACGTAAGGTTTGTTACGACGGCAATGGGCATAGTACAACTATATCGATCATAGGATTATAGTCAAATAAAACAGCTATATATATTTTGTAATATTTAAAATCACAGTTCTTCGAGACACGATCCTGTTATGATCTCAATATCATACCCGCCAACATAAAAAGGTATCCTAAATTGGTTGTTTAATTTATGCACAAGATGCGTTCTACTATATGCGCAGGAGCAAATCTACAAATCAATTCGCGACGGTCCATATTTCATTTGTGTCTTTTGGACGGTAGTATTACCAGGAGCAACCAGGCCTTGACAGAGCTATTCACTTATTTAGCTCTCTCATTGTTTTTTCCTGGCAAAAATTGTCCATACCAAAATTTTTACAAAAATAACCCCTTCCTCACTGCGGAAGGACCAGGTGGCGACACCTGGCTCCTTCTGCACTAGGGCACCGAGGGTGCTCGAGAAACCGCACCGAGGGACCACAGGAAGCGGGTGACGCGGCAGGTAGCATCCAGCGGGCAGTAGACCTGCTGCTGAGCTCTGGAGCCGCGAAAGGTGAGTTTCCGCGCTTTGGGGCCGTGGCAGGAGGTGCGTCCCGCGCAGGACGAGGCTCATTGCGCACGGAAAGAAAACTGTATCGTGTGCCGCGGTACTTTTGTGGTAGCATAGTGTGAAAGGTACTTTCCGTAGTGCTTAGAGACTGTTTCTTTCTGTAGAAAGAAAAAAAAAAAAACTTCCAAATGAAGCCAACAATTCGCTTCGACACATGGATCTCTTTGTGTCAGCTTGACCGACTATAAATGGGACCTGTCTGCAGAATCTCCATTGAGAAGAGAACGACAGGATGGGTGCTGACATGTCAAATCAAAGGATGGGTTGAGTGCGGAACAGGTTAAGATAAAAAGAAGAATCATGGCCGTCCTTGCATTGCCTCATTTGACCCTGGTCCTTCGGTGCGAAGGCAGGAATTATGCATGACGTGGGCCGCTGGGATGGGCTGCTCGCCAAGCAACTGGAGGGGGCAAAATGGAAAAAGTCCAGTCTCCGGCCTTTTCCACGTTCCCGCTATGTACTTGGTGGGCCCTACTCGAAGCACTTCTGTAACGGCCGCCGTCAAGAATGTTCTTCCTTCGCTAGCAAGCCTGTAACCTAGTACTGCTGCAATTAAATACTACTTTTCCATCTAAATTTATAAGATATATATTTTAAATAATTCTATTCATAAATACAAGAGGTATATAGTGTTTCGATGAAAAAAAAAATAGTGTGATGTTTTCTATGTACCTATAATAAATATCTATATAATGTTCTAAATAATTTTATTCCTAAAAAGAGCATTTCTTCGGGGGAAAATTCGAATTGTGAGACGCATTAAAATGCAATTTGTGTTCCGAATTGCTACCTCTTCTCTTTCGTCATTATGAAATTTCATTGCCATTAGAATATTGATTGATAGACAATTAAAAATATAAAACTCTAATATAATATAATATAATATCTTATAATTATTATAAGAATGAGTTGGTGGTGATGGTGAGTCTGCTAGACCATTCTTGGGCCAGAACAGTAGGGGCCCAAGGCCTAGTAGGTGAGTCACTATTGCTTTGCTAACCTATAGTTGTAAATCTGCATGACAACTCAATATAGATGTTTTGATTTATTTACTAGCTTGCAAAGATATGTTCTGCTTGATATGTGTGTTACAGAAAATTGATATATTGTATGGTTTAGGATCCTGCATTATAATTATGTATTATTCTCTTTTAAAATTCCGTTGCAACGCACGGGCATCTTACTAGTAATATAAAATGAAACGGTCGACCCAGACAGATATACGTTGTAGTTTTGTAAAATTTACTCCTCCTTTTACTATACCATTCAGTTGGATGAAACTGACAAAGCTGCTAATGTAAACCCAGGCATATAATAGAATAACAAGATGAGATACAAGCTGATTTCCAACCCAGGCATGGGGCAACCAGAGTACCTCTGCCATTGCTATGTCAAGCTGAAAATTTGTATACTCCAAAAACTTTTGAGTTATTTAGAAAGGAATATAACCTATAGTAAAATTGGGGAGTTCTGGCTCTCCCACCGTGCCCGCGTGGCCTCTTGTTTTTTCATCAGTTTTTTTTTTACAAAAAGAACTTCTTGTTCGCAAATTCGCAACTCCTTCGTGAAAAGACACCAACAGAAACACTAATTACGATCAAGTCCTTCTGCCAGTATTTTGTCGACAAGAACCTTTTAGTTCCGCAAATCCGCAACCGAGTTTGGATCGTGCCTCTTTGCAAATGGATCCTCGCAGTTTTGGAAAATTGCATTTAGACACGACCATATCTCTTTTGCCAAAGGGCCCCAAGTTGTTGCGCATCGTATCGTCGCCACGCGTACGTAGCTAGTATGAACTATGTATGGACTGTATTGCTTATGGCTGCGGGAAGTTTGGCTCTCTTTCTGCGTATACGATTACTGTTCAGAACAAAATCAAAGAGCAGTTTGTGCGGTTTGACTCATCAGAATGCATTGAAGTGTTTTCACTGTATTTGTTTTCATATATTTTTTTTCCCAGATGCAGATATAAATATGGATAATCTGGATACTAGTATGAATACAAATAGTATCGAATATGGATACAGAGCGAATACGAATCAAAACGAGTACGTCACATATATAATATTTATCGGATCAAGAAAACCCTTTAAATTATACATACAAAATGAACAAAAAAAAACGTAACTAGTTTATTTAAACCAAGCATTCGCGAAGAACATGTAATGATTTAAGATCTATATTTTTTGTTGAATTATATTTAAAACAATAAATTATGTATTTATGAGTTTTTATGTATTTTTGCTACTTATTTAAAATATTTTTAGCCACTTATTTAGAATATTTTCCTATTAAGGACCACAATGTTTGAATTTTTTAGAAAAAATAAAATTTGATAAAATATTGAAAATATTTTTTAAAAAATGATAGATTGTGTAATGAACTTTTTCAAAAAAAAATTTCTTAATTTTTGGAGCTGGTTCGCCAATATTAATAAGTGAAACTTGATTTGTGGATTAATTAAATTAGAAAACGATTTTAAAATTTAGAAACTTTTTTGAGCCAAAAGAGTAGCCTTGACCTAGCTCGCATGCATATTAGGATGGTGAGCTACCTAATCCATATTCGATAGAAAAAAAATCCATATATGTTTCTGATACGATACTATCTAAAAAATATCCGAGCCAACAGAATTCATATCCAAAAATTGTCAACCAGAAACTATTCAATCCATTATCAACGCTTACGTTCAGTGATCCAATTATTTCAGCCCAACAGAATGTACAACAAAGTATACAGCACGAGTTTGTCGACGGCGCTGTTCTTGGTTAGTACATGCATGTCAGACTGTACAAGAGGTGAAACGGAAACAATGGTTAGACCCTGGAGTCACGACACGACACACCTTTCACTTGATGCAATAAAAACAGTCACACGACACAACCAGCAGAACATAAGTTCAAACCATCTTCCACGGGCACCGTTGAAAAGCTGGGGTCGGATGAAGAACATGTTGTCCTCCAGATCCTTGTGCAGCGTCGGAAAGTTCCTGAAGTCGGCAGATCCCGCCAAGGATGAAGACGTCAAGGACGACGACGACCCACGCGCGCGCCTGGGGCTGCGACGCCATCATGCCCTCCTAGTAGAGCCTGCCGCGGTACGCCGCGAGGTCGGCGTAGTAGACGGGCGTCTCCAGCGACACGGGCTTGGTGCAGCGCGCGAAGACGAAACACAGGCTGTACACCAGCTTCTGCAGGTCGTCCGACGCGAACCCGTGCTCGTCCATCAGGCTGTAGTAGAGGTGGGCATTTGGGCCGGGCTCTCTTGGGCCGGCCCGAAGCACGATGGGATGGCCCGGTGCAAAGCACGGCACGGCACGGTTCCGGGCCGGGCCAAGCCGACGCAATCAGAGCTCGGGCGTCTGGTGCCGAGCAAGGAACGACGGGCGACACGACGCGGCACGCGAGCGAACGCGAAATCATGAATTAAGGCCTAAAAGTTGGCATATATTGTTCATTCAGGGCATCTTCAAGCATTGCATTTATGTTTGACATTTTATTGATGTGATTAGTCTCTTATGTAATTAAAATAGGTAGTTTAGTAGTAGTGATATGTTTTATTTTTTTACTCGTCACAATAGTGTAAATGGGTCGGGCCTGGGCCGGCACGGCACGAAGCAGGCACGAAGCGCAAATGAGTCGGGCCGGCACGGTGGACACGATGAGCCGTTGTGGCACGGCACGGTTCCGGCCCGAAGCACGATAGGCCCGGGCCGGGCCGGCACGGCACGGCACGACACGACGCCCACCTTAGGCTGTAGTAGTGCGTCGGCCGGCTCGTCCCCAGCAGCCCGTTGTGGCTGCACAGGTAGAAGTCGTACGCCACCGTTGTCCACCACCGTGCCGGGGAGCACGTTGCCGTTCTTGGTCTGTAGCTCGTTCCTGTCCTTGGGAAACAACCGCGTGTGGTGCCGCTTCTTGGCCACGATCACAGTGATGGTCGGCGAGTAGCCGTTCACCTTGATCGCCTTCTCCATGTCAGCCAGCTCCTCGTTCAGGACCATCTCGAACTGCCCATCACTCACGCCGTCGCGGAAGTACATGATTCTCTGAGGCTTCACTCCATTTTGCTTCTCGTAGACACCAATGAGCTCTCGGCAGATCTCACCGAGGTGCTTGATCACCTCGCAGCGGTGCGGCTGGGCGCGGATTCTTGGCACGTACTTGCTGGCTCCACATTCCCGGGCGACGGGTGGTTCACGTCCGCGCCGATGAACATGAAAGGCGCGCCAGTGACCCGTGGGAGAGCGTCGAACAGCTGGACGTTGCTGCCTCCGAGCTTGCCGTTGATCTTGAGAGCCAAGTTGGCCATGTACTGGTCCTGGCCCTGGGGCTTGTTCGCAAGGTGGCTCAAGAAACACTGGGTCAAGATGCCCAGCTGCGTCTCGAAGATCAGCTTCAGTGTCTTGTACCCCGGATGCTGCTCAGACATCGGGCAGAAAGAGGAGCTGCAGCTTCTGGTTCTTCCTCGCCGCAGCCTGATTCGCTTTGTTAAGCACCTCATATAGTTGGCGTGGATCGGATAACCACTACTACATAATAGTATATCACTGCCGGATCCGAAACGTCATCACTGCCGGTTATGGGAGCCGGCAGTAATTGATTAGGGTTATCACTGCCGGCTCTGGAACCGGCAGTGATAATAGATATCTTTGCCGGCTCACACCAAAATCCAGCAGTGATAATGGATATCTCTGCCGGCTCACACCAAATCCGGTAGTGATATATATTTTGAAACAAATATTTTCTACAATGTGTTAATAAAAAACGAAGAGATTTTCTCCAGAAGGTCACACCCTCACCCATCCTAATTAGTACTACTCTCGCCTAAGCACGCTTAACTAATGAGTTATGTCGCCGATTTCGCCGATTTTAATTCAAACATGAGCACTTCCCAAGAGGTCACCCATCCTAGTACTACTCTCGCCCAAGCACGCTTAACTTCGGAGTTCTTATATGATCTAGTACCGTAGTGTTGGTATGATCACATTTGAAATATAACGTGTCCCTCTCCCCTTAACCTCTTAAAGCACCCGAACACTAATTTTAGTATTCAATTTTACCATGACATGGGTGCTCTAAAATTTGGAGCACCCACCTTATCATTGCCGGCTCTGCGCAGAACCGGCAGTCATAAGATCAGATTTACACGGGAAAATTCAGATGTGCGGGAAAATAACATATCACTACCGGTTAAAGAGTACACTTGGCAGTAAAAGTTCCAATATAACTGCCGGTTATAAATCGAACCGGCAGTGATAGTGTGTTATCACTGTCGGTTGGTTATACAAACCGGCTGTGATACCTTTCCTGCGCAGCGCATTTTACGAACCGGCAGTGATATTTTATCACTGACAGCTCTAGCCCAACCGAGAGTGATATGACGGCAAGGATAGCCTGTTGTGTAGTAGTGAACACTGCCATTGCTGACAGGTGAACAAAGCATGGATCATAGTTCATCCGAATGCCAAGGTTACAGCACTTCCTGACGATGTTATCAAGGAACATGTTTCCATTGAGGGCTTGCCTAGGGTGAGACTGTGCACTGAAGTCGACGATGCCCCAGCAATTGAGATCCCGACCCTCTACTAGTCGGTTCTTCATAAGGTTCCATTGGCAGTTAGGCTGATCAATACTGAATTTGCAGGTCTGGCCATTGGAGGTGCCCTAGGTTGGGGGGAGGAAGGATCCTACCGGTGACTTCCATCATCTGTACATCCAAAGAAATCCCAAATTGATGAGCTATCTCTCCCCTGGAAAGAAAATGATAGTTAGTACCTGATAATAGTGAAGGGGTAAGTAATCACCATCTACCCATCCACGCCCACTCCCAGCCTCCGCCGCCGCCTCCCGGTGAGTCGTCTCAAACCGCCTTGCTGTCGCCACTAGAGGTGGCCTCCTCCTCCGCCTTGCCTCTCTTTCTGCGCCCGCCGCCGCCCTCCTTCCTCCTCTCCAGCGAAATCCCCCTGCACTGCCATCCTTCCAACCTCCGGCAGCCGCCTCGAAGTCCTAACCACTTCGGTTCTCGTCACCCCTGCCAACCTCCACCGCCATCTCCTGTCAGCCGGACCGCCACACCTAGCGCGTCCGGATACAAAATTGTTGGGTTGCAGTACACTCGCAGGCCCAACCAGAGCAGCGGGCCAAGGTCTCTTGGGTCATCTCCACCCAAAAGGCTAGCTCAATGAGGGGAGCGCCCTTATAAACTTCCAAAGCATTCAGACTCGAGGCCCAGCCCAAATAGCAATTGAAAAATTAGGTTTTTTTAATTGGGCTCAAGGCCTTCGGCCCATTAGCTCCAACCAAACCAGCACCAGAGGCAAGGGCGCAAGGCAACCCTAAACTCCCGAAGCATTCATACGACCACCTTGCACCGTCGCCGTCGGCCTTGCGCCCTTGCCGGCGCCGCGATTAAGCGCCGCCCGGAAGTGCCGCTCGGCGCCGCCCCATAAGCGCTCGGCCTCCGCCCATCGGCGCCTCACCTCCGCCATCGGCAGCGCCGCTGCCCTGAAACGTCGCTTAGCGCCGCCTCGCCGCGCCACTGCAAAATCCGCCCGCTCACTCGTGGGCGTCGCCCCGGCAAGCGCTTTCGCTCGTCGGCCATTGCCGATGGCGCCCGCCGGCCGTGGCGCGACCTCGCCCAGCCGATCGCCAGCGACCTCGCCCGCCGATCGCCGCCCCTGATACTGATGATGCGTGACTCGGTGGTGTGGTCACTGCCTCACTGGTGGCTTGATTGAGGAGTAGGACTTCAAGTCTTCAAACTTCAGTTTAATTGATGCATTGATCTGAGGAAGTTGAGGACTTTAGTTGTTCTATTCTACTTCTACAGATACCGCAAGCCCAGGCGCAAGGTAGCTTCTTCAATAGTTTAATTGATACACAATTACCTCGTAGTCTTCGTGCTAGTGGTATGTTACATTCTTCTAATGCAATTTGGTTTAATAGTTTCCTTCGTAGTCTTTTGTATCTAATTTATATGTGCAATTTCATCTTTTATAGGTTTAGGTTCTTGTTCTATTGCTGATGAAAATATGTTAGTTTCAGATTCAACAAACCTTCATTAATTAGGTATTAACTTTTCTGCCACTCCACTATGTTATATTATTTTGACATTTTATCCATTTTATTGAAATGTTAAGCATGTAAGTTAAATTTATCTTTAATTCTCTATTTGTAATGTACTTTGTTATACTTAAATATCCGTAATTTTTTACGATAGTAATAGTCGCTTATTTTCGGCCTGAAACTTATAAAAATTCTGGCTCCGCCACTGCACACTAGATGAAAAATGCTGCACCAAACCGGCATGGGGGCAACAAAAAATGCAATCACACGCCTATCATTATAGTACACGAATACACGATGAGCAGAACCTATGCTACCATCGACATAGCGAAAGGCACGCCTTGATCAATCGCATAAAAATGCGAAATCAAACTGTGCAGGCTAATCTACTACCACGAATCCCCAGATTGCTTGATCAACGGCCTAAAGTTTCGAACATTACGAAGGAGCAAGGCATGCCAAACCGCGCAAAGCACGCAAGTAGAGGCGCTTACCAACGGATCCAGACGAGCTCCCCGCCTCCTCGGCCCCGATCCTCCTTGCCGCTGTGGCCGGTGCCCTCGCCGGGACGTACCCCCCGCGGCCCCCTCCGCGTCCTCTCCGCGGCTGAGCCCACGCGTCGCCGCCACGCCCACCGACGGACACATACCCACGTCCAACACCGCCGGGCCAACGCCCACCACCTCCGCCGTAGCCTCCTCCGCGGCCCTCTCCGCCTCCGTGAGGCTCGTAGCCTCCACCTCCTCCTCCGTAGTCACCTCGGGCGCCGCCACGCCCGCCGCCGCGAGCTCTCCCGCGGCAGCGGCCACCACCGCCGTGCTCGTACTCCATCTCCGCGCGGATCGATCAATTTGGTTTCGATGTCGAAGCGATTTTTAGGACTTCGCTAAAGCAGAGGAGGTAGGGAGACAGGAGTCGGACGAAGTAGTTGTGCTAGGAGAGTGCCGGAATTAATACCGTTGGCGCGAGAATTAGGGGTCAATGACTATTTTACCCCCGATGATTAGGGGATTGTGTGCATGGTAGGGGTAGATTTGGAAGTTTTGCGTGTCGTCGTGGACTCGTGGGTCTCGGTCGTGGCCGTTCTCTGTCCGGATGTGATTGTTTTGCTGTTAGGTGTTGTAATTTAGTAAATTGGAATCCCCTCTCGAACAGGAGAATGGAGAGTTATGGAAATAATAACAAAATCCACTCTTTACTCTATTTTTTATTTATATCATATAATAAACAATAAAATCAGTTTAATAACTATCACTAAAAGATGTTTATAGAGAAACACTAAAGCATTTAATTTGGACATCCAACATTAATTTCATCTCTGGGGTTATTGGCAAAACACGAAATTCAACATTAAGAGTTGCTCGTGTCAGTTCCCACATCGATTTTTAGCCAGCGATAGCACCTATTTTCTCATACGATGCTTGCTATTAAATAAGAGTTGGTTCTCTTCTCTCTTGTCTTTTCTCACTCTTTTACGTAGGACAAAACTGACTTGTACATGCTAACAATAAGTTGAATAGATCTTATTATGCTTGCTCTTAAATGAGCTCACCCTGAATTTGAGCAATTTAAGTCATGCCTGAAACGTGAAAATTTTTCGCGGAAATGAACAACCTTCTATGGATATTCCACCTTTGCTCCCGTACCCTACATATTTTTCATAGTACGTCATACAATCACTCCAAATATAAAATAATGATCATATTGGATTTGTTACTTTGCCTTTCAAGTGTGCTCTGTATATTTCCAACTATGCAGCTTGTTCGATGTAAGGTTTGTTACAACGGCAATGGGCATAGTATAACTATACTGATCATAGGATTATAGTCTAATAAAACAGCTATCTATATTTTATAATATTTAAAATCACAATTCTTCGAGATACGATCCTATTATGATCTCAATATCATACCCGCCAACATAAAAAGGATCCAAAATTGGTTGTTTAATTTATGCACAAGATGCATTCTACCAGATGCGTAGGAGCAAATCTACAAATCAATTGACGACGGTCTATATTTTCTTGTGTCTTATGAATAGAAATGTAAACGAAGCTTGAACAAGCCTAGCCTCACAAGCTCAAGCTCAAGCTCGAGTTAAAGTTGGTAACAATAAATAATTTGATATATACTATTTTTCAATAATAAAAAATGTTAAAGTCCAAGCTCAACTCAATAAGAGTTAGTGTGTGTATATATATAATAAGTGAATAGTAAATTTATTAGACTTACGAGCTACTCAAGTTTGGTTGATAAAGCTCGTCAACTTATGATCAAACTTGAGTTTAACTTATTTAAAACTTAAATTAAATTTAAAACAAGCCAAACTCGATGAGCTCCTGATCCTGAGTGTACAGCCCTGCTTATGAACGGTAGTATTACTAGGGAACCGTTGGACGCAAGGATCTCGTGTCAGCTTGACTGACTGTAAAAGGAGCCTGCCTCCAAAATCTCCACTGAGAAGAGAGAGGCGGGGTGGGTGATGAAGAAATGACATGTCAAATCAAAGGATGAGTTGAGTGCGGAGCAGTGAAGATAAGGGGCGTTTGATTCGTAGGATGAGGTTGAATGGGATGGGATGATTTAGTACCGTTTGGTTCTATTATTTTGAGTGAATGGAATGGTTCAATATCTAGCGGGAATATTTCTCAAATTTGTATCACTTGATCTAGGATGAGATGGTTTCATTTAAACAACCAAACACATGGATGACTTTTTTTGAATCATCTCAGACATGTATCACTTGGTACAAGTAACAAACACACCTAAAATAATCTTGGCCGTCCTTGCATTGCCTGATTTGACCCTGGAGCGAAGCCAGGAACTGTATGACGTGCTCGCCAAGCGAATGGAGGTGCACAAAGGAAAAAGACGAGTTTCTGGCTTTTTTTTTGCACGTTATCGCCACGTCCTTGATGGGCCTTAGAGCATCTCCAAAAGACTTGCTATCGAACTCCCTATCTGTATATTCTAGCGATCGATTCAAAACAACCCACTCCAAAAGACTCGCCAGCTTCTTCCCCAAATTTTGCGACGGGAGAGAGAATCGCCAAATCTAGCGATTCTCTTTCCGCTCGCTATCCGGCCAAGGGCAACCTCCCCTCGTTCGCGCGAGCACACGGAGTCCTCTTGTCTCCTCGCCCTCCGGCCGCTGCGGCGATGCAGCTTCCGCCACCATCTCCATCCGAAGTGGGACTTCCCCATTTCTCCCCGGGGTCCCATCCCAAGCCCAAGTTCGCCATTTCTCCCCTCCCCCAGGAAGCCCTCGGCGGATCCGGAAGCCCCCAAGAGCCATCGCCGATTTCGCAAGCCCCCAAGCGCCATCGCCGGTTCCGCAAGCCCCCAAGAGTCATCCGACAGCAGATCTGGTACGGGTAATGCCATGGAGTGTAGATTTCGTTGGTTCTTTTTTTCTTGGTTACTATCTCTTGGTTGTTTCGTCTACTACAGCCTCTGTCTCCCCATCCGGTGATAGATCCCCTACCCCCCACCCCCAGGAGCACCGTCGTCCTCGGTGCGGTTGAGACGTGGAGTCGCCAGCCATCTCGTTTTCTTGGTAAAGATTCCCGTAGCACCATTATCCTGTGTTGTTGTTTGAGCAGTTGTTGTGATTCCAGAAGGTGTATTATTTTAACTACGAACGCCTCTCACATTACGAACGTGTATAGTTTGATTTGCACCATTTCTTAGTAAGGATTCCCATAGCACATGTCGTGAAGGTGATTCCAGAAGGTCCATAGCTTGAGATCTTGTGCTTGTGATCTTGCTTCCTGTATATGTTGTGTTTGTGATCTTGCTTGTGATCTTGCTTCCTGTATTTGTGATCTTGCTTCCTGTATATTGCAATCATAACAATTTGATGATCTTGCTTGTGATCTTGCTTCCTGTATTTGTGATCTTGCTTGTGCTTGTGATCTTGCTTCCTGTATTTGTGATCTTGCTTCCTGTATATTGCAATCATAACAATTTGATGTTGCTAACTTGATAACATCATATGTTCAACATATTTTATCTTTTTTATATATAAAATACTGCACATTGATCTGCTCTGTTGTATTGTCAAATTAAAACTGTATTGTCCAATATTGTGTAGCAGCCCTGGGGTTTTGCTCCTGCCTATTTGGTCCCTCTGGATTTTGGAGACATCCTGCATCTAGCTGCTCTGAATCAGGTTAGATTTGCACTATTTTCTTCTCCCCTATGAGCAACTGTTGTAATTGGTAAAGTTGTTAGAAACGTCATCTGTGTGTTGCTGCATCAGTTCTTATCAGTGAGTTATATTAAATATCCCAATTAGTGCTGCAAGATAAGTTCTAATTGCTTTGTCATAGCTGCTATTGCGATATGTTCATGTGGTGGATCTTATCTAGGTACTTGTTGTAGTCGAATCCTCTACTATTTTTGCATCTTCAGTGATGATTGATTATATTAGGTTAGATAGGCACCATGTCAAGCTTTTGGATTAAGCTAGCTGGTGCAATTACATAAGTCGATTTTGTGGATACTAATAGCAGTATGATGTCTAAATGGAAATCCCTCATAAAGTTTCCTGTTTCGACGCACTAGGCTTTTT
The DNA here is from genome assembly GCA_036346355.1 of Rhipidocladum racemiflorum. NCBI lineage: Eukaryota > Viridiplantae > Streptophyta > Magnoliopsida > Poales > Poaceae > Rhipidocladum > Rhipidocladum racemiflorum. The sequence continues at coordinate 6,779,424 of CM070575.1, forward strand.
GGTTACCAGTCTGAGCTTCGACAGATTTTCTTGTAGGGTGTCGGGAAGCAGTCATGGATTAGGCAGATAGAAATCCCGTATGAACATTCCTAGTTTGATGGTACCTGATTTATGGTTTGATATGATGACTAGTCAAGCTTCTTGAATAGGATATGGTGACATATTATGCTTTTTACTATTAGTATTGTTAAAAGTTCATTATGCGAAATTAAGTAATTGAAACATCTTGTGTTTTCTTGTCCTCTGAAATGCATAAAGATGGATAAAGAATCGAAGACAGTGAGTGCAGTGCATGCTTGGACAATTAAGCGCATAGAGGAAATCGCATGTGACATTAAGAATGTAGTGAACGATAATTTTTCTCCTTGCTCATGCGGAAGCGCAAGTGAACTAAATTCCGTCTTACTTGAGATTGAACAAATTGCTTGCCGCCTTGACGAGCTTGCCATACAATCGGAAGATTTGGTGCGAACAAATGGCATTGATCCTCCTGAAGAAGAAGACACTTCGTCGAGCGTAGGCGAGCAATTGCTGCCATATGACTACGAGACCGATGATTTGGGTAAACGTGATGATCATCAATTTAGAGAGGATGAAAGTATCAGCTCCAGTGGCTAGTGTTTTTCTAATCTTTGTGTTATGTATATTAAGACTTATGATCATCACTTTATGTATAATTCGACTTTATTATGAACATCAATTCAGTGACTTTATTATGATCATCAATTCGACTTTATTCTTATCTTTGTGTTATGTATATTAAGACTTAATGAAATCTTGATGTCCGCAAACTATATAATATGGATGGCTTCTACACTAGTCTGTTAAGTGAGGGGGGAAGTGAAATACCTTGGGATGAAAGTCCAATTGGGGAGCAACATTCACCAAATGACCATGCTAGTCCCCAGCCGAGACCTCATAATAAAAGATCCAAAAATTTCTCGGACAAGGAAGACAATATGTTGGTGTCGGCATGGCTTAATGTTAGTTTGGACCCAGTGCAAGGGACCCAACAAACTCGTGCCACTTATTGGAGTAGAATACATGATTACTTCCATGAGAACAAAAATTTCTCATCAGATCGTACTCAGAATTCACTTATGCACCGTTGGTCATCTATCCAAGAACATGTGAACAAGTTTTGTGGTTGTTATGACCGGATTGAGCGTAGAAGGCAAAGCGGGATAACAGAGCAGGATAAGGTTGGTCCATATCCCTTTTATATTACAATTTCATATGTTGTGTCCATATTAAGTAAACTACTTATTCTTTTCTACAGATAGTCCATGCTAAAGCTTTGTACCAGGAAGAAGAAGGCCGATTGTTCGCATACTTGCATTGCTGGAACGTATTACAACACCATCCAAAGTGGAATGATCATTTATCCCAGAAAAGGCAGAAAACATCATCTAATGCTTCTCCGGGTAGTTCTAGTCCTCTTAGCTCTAATGCAATTCATCTTGATGAAGATGCTCCTACTACTGAAACTAATGTGTTGACAAGGCCAAGTGGTAGGAAGGCTGAGAAAGAACGGTTACGCCGAGGTAAAGATTCTGTTGACAGTGTTCGAACTGGTTCACTCTACATGGAAGCATTAGAAAACTTTAGGAAGGAGATGAAAGAATTGGAGGTTATGAAAGAGCTTAAGAGGGACGAGCGGTATGAACGAGCATTTGCACAAGAACAAGAGAGGATTGCTCAGGAGAAAGAAAAGATTGAGATAAGGAAAAATGAGTTTGAATTGAAGAGAATGGTTGAAGAGGAGAGGATTATGAGCATTGACACCAGTCGCTTGAGTGGGCCACAACAACAGTACTACACAAACCTGCAGAACGATATCATCGCTCGAAGATGTAATACGTCGGGTTGAGAACTAGTTATGTTCTACGAATTATTTTGTTGAACCTTTTATGCTATTGAACTATGCTCTGGTACTAGCCTGTATGCGTTGAACCTTTCTTAAGTAAGACATTTGAACTGTGCTATGGTACTAGTATGAGTTGAAGTGCAGAAACTAGTACATCATATTGAAGTGCAGAAACTAGTACATCATATTGAAGTGCAAAAACTAGTACATATAATTGAAATAGTAAACTTGCGCTCAACTAGATCCTTCCATAACGTTGCCATAAGTGCTCCACTAGATCATCTTGAAGCTAATAGTGAGCTTTTCTATTTCTGATGGATTGATGAGTTTGAATAAACTCAGAAAGCTCATGTGTTACTTCATGGGACACCGCAACATTTTCTCCCATTGCTTCGTAATTGTAATCAACAGGAGGTCCATCCCTCTCATCTTCAATTATCATGTTATGCATGATGATACATGCTGTCATGATATCTCTAAGTGTTTCTTGATACCAAAAACGAGCTGGTCCATGAACAATTGCAAAACGAGCTTGTAAAACTCCAAATGCTCGTTCCACATCCTTCCTAGCCGCTTCTTGAGCTTCGGCGAAATGTTTTTTCTTATTCCCTTGGGGAGCTGGTATTGTCTTCACAAATGTTGCCCATGAAGGATATATTCCATCTGCAAGATAGTATCCCATTGTATAATTGTGACCGTTCACAGTATAATTCACTTCAGGTGCTTGCCCTTCGGCTAGCTTTGCGAAGAGAGGGGATCGATGAAGAACATTAATATCGTTGTGAGATCCTGGTAAACCAAAAAAAGCATGCCATATCCAAAGATCTTGCGAAGCAACGGCTTCTAGAATGATTGTTGGCTCATGCACATGACCAGTATACATGCCTTGCCATGTCTTTGCAGGCAATTTTTCCACTTCCAGTGCATGCAATCTATGCTCCCTAGCATTCCCGGAAATCCTCTTTCCTCAGCAATTGCAAGTAATCTAGCAGTGTCATTATCATTTGGAGATCTTAAATACTCATCTCCAAAGATTTCAATAATAGCTTTCACAAACCTTCTGAGGCTCTCTATAGCAGTACTTTCTCCAATCCGCACATAATCATCAATAGCATCTGCTGCTACTCCATAGGCTAGCATGCGAAATGCCACGGTAACCTTTTGCAAAGAAGATAATCCAAGAATTCCAGCACAATTCCTCTTCTGAATGAAATAATTATCATGCGCTTGTACAGCATGCAATATGCGAAGAAATAAAGAACGATTCATTCGAAACCTACGCCAAAAAAAAGGTTGAGCAGCGTGCAGACGGACGATCAAAGATAATACGTGAAGACATAAACAACGAATATTTCCAAACTGCTACTAAAGAAGGTTGGGCCATAGATAGGAGGATCAGCAAAATAGTCTTGGAACAGTCTAGCATGTCCTTCTTGTCTATTGCGATGAACGACTTGATGGCCAGGAATAGAACCGCCATGGCGTGGAACATTACCATCCTGATCTTCCGTGTGTGCTAGGTATCCTGTTGTCAGAAGAAATACGTACTCATTATTTCTCTCAGACTCCTCATCTTCTGAAAGACATTGCGAGACTAAATTTCGACGACTCATTGAGGTATTATTGGTAGTGAACAACAAGAAACGTGCAGTACTTCAAACTGCAAATGGGTATGTATATATAGACAAGAGTAATATAGCCGTTTGAATTTACCCGTTGAAAAATAACCGTTGCAGCGTTGTCGTTACAATAAATTCCGAATTTTAAATTCCCGCATTGAAATATAGCCGTTCGAATTTACCCGTTGAAAAATAACCGTTGCAGCGTTGTCGTTACAATAAATTCCGAAATTTAAATTCCCCTATTGAAATATAGCCGTTCGAATTTACCAGTTGAAAAATAGCCGTTGCAGCGTTGTCGTTACAATAAATTTCGAATTACCAATTCCCGCATTGAAATATAGCCGTTCGAATTTACCAGTTGAAAAATAGCCGTTGCACCGTTGTCGTTACAATAAATTCCGAATTTTAAATTCCCGCATTGAAATATAGCCGTTTCAATTTGCCCGTTGAAAAATAACCGTTGCAGCATGGTAGTTACAATAAATTTTAAATTTTAAATTCCCGCAGTAAAATATAGCCGTTCGAATTTATCCGTTGAAAAATAACCGTTGCAACGTGGTAGTTACAATAGCTGGAGTGGCGGTTATGGAATATGATTAAAATATAGGGGAGAGAAAATAGAGAGTGTGATATAGAGAGTTATGTTGGAGAGGAAGGAGATATAGAGAGTGAAATTTTTGGAGAACTCTCCAATTAAGACTTTTGGAGAGTCAAATTTGAAGAGCCCTTTTGGAGTTGCTCTTACTGCCTTAGTGCTGCAACGGCCATAGTCTAGATGTTCTTCCTTCCCTAGCAAGCTTGCCACCTAGTCGACAATTAAATTTGTTAAAAAAAATACTACAATTAAATTTTCATATGTTTAATTGCTTCTAATGGTTACCAATTTTTGCGTTACTAAATTTAGATAGTGTTAAATAAATTTAGTAAGCATTTGATTTGTAACTAAACTTTGGTAAGATTTTCTTCTCTATTGGCAGATTTTTTTGCTAATCTTTGGCCAAAACATTGACAACCAATTTGGTGACTAAATTTTAGCATACCAATTTTGGTAAATTTTGGTTTAGTATACTTTCTGCTCTTGGCAGTAATTACTCTCATCTCCGAAATACCACCCAAACAAACTTGAAATACTCCTTTATTACTTTAGATACACTCATATACTAATTATAAGATATTTCAATGAGATCCAAATGAAAAAATTTGCAAGGGAGTACATAGTTTTTAGCGTATTTTGCAAATACCTTTATATACGAATATAAAAATGAATATGTCTAAAAAGCGTACATAACACCTCTGAAAAAATATAAATATCACCTAGATGGTCTTATATACATGTATACTACACGTACATACCCTCCGTTACACGAGATACGGCATAGGGAGTAATTATATATATATATATATATATATATATATATATATATATATATATATATATATATATATGGGACGCCGTAATGGGACACCATGGTGCCCAGGGCACCATGATTTTAAATGCACGATTTCAAATCAAATTCGAGTATATTTTTTGAAACTTTCAGTTTTAGAGTATATACCCATCTATAACAATTCAAATGAAACACATACCTTTAAAAAAATATACTCGAATTCAAAGATTTGAATGAATTTAGATTACATGCTTTACTGATTTATATATATACTCAGCATATACCTACAATCAAACTATCATAAAAAAAAGAAACTCTAGTTCGAATTTCAGTTCTAACTTGTTTGAACTAGTTAGTAAACTAGTTAAACTCAACATCCTAAAAAATTCAAAAAAATTCGAATGCAAATAAATAGAAAAAATACCAGTTTCGAATCATGGTGCCCAGGCACCGAGGTGTCCCAGGTAATTGTACTATATATATATATATATATATATATATATATATATTTACTATATAAAGTGAGAGTTTCTTCCCACGTCACATTAATTGCCCTGCTTAATTGCCCTACGCAAGAAACGAAGCGATGCATTAATTGCCTTGCTTAATTGCCCTACTTAATTGCCTTGCTTAATTGCCCTACGCAAGAAATGAAGCGTTGCTTTAATTAGCCAGCTTTTGCAAGAAACGAAGCGTTAAAGATAGATGTTTTCTCTTATGAAATAATATTTTTTTATTTTTTAATCTTTATTTTTCGTTATCAATTTTGTTTTTCGTAGCAACGCACGGGCATATAACTAGTATATATATATATATAAAAAAGGTATTTGCAAAATACGCTATTGAGGCCAGGCTCAATTGTTCCATCAACTAGACGGTCTTCATAGATGGTTTTAACAATTGTTCCATCGAGCAAATGATGTCAGTTGAACCACATATTGAGGCCAGGCTCGAGCATGGACCACGCTGTGATAGGTCGGGCCCGAATTGGGCCTGTGTCGGGCTTAGGTTGGATTGGTCTGGTTCGTTAGGACATACTAGTGTGGGCCCATTAAGTTAGGTACGGCTGGGCAAACGCCTAGCGAGAGAATACACGGTACGCCGTGGAATTTATTTTTATTTAATTTTAATTTTTAATTATTTAAAAAAAAAATAAGCAATGGAATTTTTTTTTACAAAAATAGGCTCATGTCGCCGTATATGAGGCGATCGCCCCATATTGAGGCGATAGAGACCTGCATGCAAAAACACAATTGCGAAAATGAACACATGAAGCAATGGATTTGTCAATATTTTTTGCATTCAGGTACCTATCGCTCCAATATAGGACGATCGCCCCATATCCGGACGACGGGAGCCTATATTTGCAAAAAAAAATTCCATCGATTATTTTCAAAAAGAAGATTTAAAATAAATATTAAATAAAAATAAATTCGTTTGCCGTGCACTTGGTCTACTGAATCGGATTAGATCCATCGGCGACGGATGCCATGGGGGCTATCTAACGGTGGCGGATGGGTTGCCACTTATCTGGGCTTACGCGGCCGAAATGCCGAACGGTAGAGGCCACTCCCACAACAAGCCCCACGTTTTTTTTTATATTCGTCCATACGGGCATGTACAGTGGTATAGACAACAACTGTCTATAATGCATCTCCACATCATCTACAGACAGCACAAAAGACAATTCATACAATGGATCATCTATATAGCTGTCTGTAATGATCTCTCATTCAATTCACAGGCTGTCTATACAATGGTACACAACATGTGAAGCTGTCTATAAGACTGTCTATTAAATAGTAGGCAGCAGCTTTCTCTCTCCTCCACGTCACTTAAAATCCTATATAGCATCTCTTATAGACAGCTGACTGTGACTATTGTACATGCCCTAAGCGACTTACATCATCATGCATCGCCAGTTCATGCACGCTCTAATAGGAGCCATCCCACGATCGACGCGTGTTAGTTTTCCGTACCTCTACTCCTTATAATAATACATCTATTACACCGGGAAGATTTGCCAGCCTCTCAGGCCGACCACGTCATGCCTCGGTGAATTTGCAAAAAAACCCTTCTGCTTTCTTTAAATTATGGATAAGTTCCTATAAATTACAAAAAAAGTCCTTTTGCGATTATTTGTGAGAGTAAGAAAAACGTTCCAAATAACGTTTAGGTCGTTGCTTTACCAAAAAAAACACACCCGTTAAATACAAATCGCGAACGAGCCTTTTTCTAATTTTTCATGATAACGGTCAAGTCCAAAAAATTAACAAATAGGCCCCCGTCCCTTACGTCCAGGTCCTTTCTCCATTTTTCCCGAAAAAAATATTTTCGTCAACAGAAATATGTGTACAGCTCTATCTCTAGACTTTTTTTCCCAACTCGATCTCTAATATTTTTCGAAACATGTGTTATTACTCAGTGAACGCATAGAGTGTTAAACTCGACCAAAAAAAGGTTATCATCTCTAATATTTTTTAAAACATGTATTATTACCCGGTTAACACATAAAGTGTTAGACTTAACGAAAGGAGATTGACCGGGTAATAATAGTGTTAACCAAATTCGTCAAAAGAAAGGTGTATAGAACTCCATCTCTCTATTTTTTTGTAACTCGATTTCCAATATTTTTCAGAATGTTAGAGCTGTATCTCTATAGTTATTTTTGCAACTCGACCTATAGTATTTTTCGAAACATATATTATTCACCGGTGAACGTATAGAGTATTAAAGTCGGCAAAAGAAGATTGTATTATTACTCGATGAATGCATAGAATGTTAAACTCGGCAAAAGAAAGTTGTCATCTCTAATATTTTTTCGAACGTGTATTATTACCCGGTTAACACAGTGTTAAATTCGGCGAAAGGAGGGTTTTTTTTTTTAGACGGGCGAAAGGAGGTTGATCGGGTAATAATAGAGTGTTAACCAAATTCGTCAAAAGAAAGATGTGTGCAACTCTATCTCTCTATTTTATTTAACTCGATTTCTAATATTTTTCGGAATATTAGAGCTGTATCTCTATAGTTATTTTTGCAACTCGATCTATAGTATTTTTTCAAAGCATGTATTATTCATCGGTGAACGTGTAGAGTATTAAACTCGGCAAAAGAAGATCATTTCTCTGTTTTTCCCTAGCAAATATATCTATTATGTCTGGAGGATTACGTTTAGGTTATTTTTTGCCAAAAAAAATGAATCCATGATTACGCAAATTCGTAGACGACTCCTACCCATCCAATTTTTTAGAGATCACTCCGAAAAAAAATAAAACAATAGTTACGCAAATTCACAGACGATTCCTACCATCCAATTTTTTTGAGATCGCTCCGAAAAAAATATGTTAAATTTCTCCTGCAGCGTTTTTTTAAGCCCATGTTTTTTAAAATATGTTAAAAAATATACTCCCTCCGTTTCTTTTTATAAGGCGTATTTGGTTTCGTTAGGACAAGACTTTGACCAACGATTACTTCATTAATATATCATTTATGCAATACAAAATCATAATTATATATAAGTACTTTTGAATACAAATCTGCTAATATTAATTTTATGTCATAAAAATTATATGCTAATAGAGTAATTGTTGGTCAAAATCTTGTCCTAACGAAACCAAATACGCCTTATAAAAAGAAACGGAGGGAGTATTATACGCCCTCCGATTGGAAATGTAAAGGGTTTTAGGTCTCTATACTATTTGTAAAATATAAGGGGTTCTAGTATCCCAAGGCTAAATTTAGCCCATTTCTTCCAATTTTGCCCTTGTTCCATTTATTACCCTTGTACAATTTTCCATGTCTCTTTTTTATGCCAACGTGCTCTTTAATGAACAATAACTAAGGGTATTTTAGTCTATTCACCAAGCTTCTAAATATGTGTGCACAAGGCTAAAACCCCTTACATTTCCAATCGGAGGGAGTATTATACAGTACTTTCTTCCCAGTTGAACTAATCGGTTAACCAGCTAGTAATTAAGGTGTGTAATGCGCGGTCCCGATTTCCGCTCCTAACCACTTTATTCCGTGGTTGAACGAACCATGGGGTCAAGAAAGCAAGCATGCAGTAGCCAGCTAGATCGCTTTCCACCAACCATCGTACGCCGGCAAGCACCAACTCTTTCTTTCCTGGTCTATCTCTTAAGATGAGCAATGGGAGGGAGGAGGTCCAGTTCCATGGAATCCGAGACCAACGGGTCGGGCCAGAGAATTCTCGGCAAAGCAAGCCTCCCTACGAACGTTGAGCCGTGACCGCTTCCTCCGATGCCGAATCTTTTCTCTCCCCGGCCCCCCCTCCCTCGCCGTCCTCTTGTACTCGCACGAATCGGAGATCGATGGGACGCCAGGAGCAGTGACGGAATCGTACAACAGGACAGTGGTTTGCAGAGAGAACAACGGTTTCTTTCTTGGCTAAAAGTTGCGGCAAATGCGTTGCGATGTGATTCTCGGCATACATGCATGGCGGCAGGAGGAGGAGCGATGGGTTGGCCGTCCATGGGGGGTCGATCGATCACGTTCACATCGCGCTGCAGCCGACCGTGTTGTCGTCGTTGAAGAAGTCCTCGTCGAAGCGGGACGGCTGCGGCCGGAGCTGGGGAAGCCGCCGGGGCATCGGCATCGGGTAGTAGCCGCCGTAGTACGGTGTCGCGTCCGCCGCGTAGTACGGCATGTGCACGGGCACCGCCATGGCGGGCTCGGCGCGGTGGTGGTGGTGGTGGTAGTACGTTGCCGCGTGTACGTCGGGAACAGGGGATTTGGCGCCGATGCCGTCGCCCTCCTCGCTGCTCTCGATGGCGGCAGCATCCTTGGACGGCGCCTTTCCGTTAGCGTGATCAGTGTCGTCGGCGCGCGCAGCTCCCTGCTGCGTGCACTTGTTGCATTCTTGCTTGGACGACGTCGCCGCCGCCTTGCCGCCCGTGTCCTTGCGTTTGCTCTTCTCGTTTGCAGGTGCCGGCTTGTCGCCGCCGTCTCTGTCCTTCCTGCCGTTGTCCTCGCGCTTCTTGTGTTCCTCCGGCGGAAACGGCGGGGCCGTAACCACCTCGGCGATCTTGCCGATCTTGGCCAGCTTCTTGACGAGTACCCTGCTGTCCACGTCGCCGACGACGGTCACCATATCGAGCGACGGGTGGATCTCTGTCCTCAGCACCCCTGCACATCCATGCACGCATATACATATATAATTCAGCTTGTGAAGAAGGAACGGAGGAGAAGCGAATGCAACAGAAACACAGTGAAGAACTCGTTAGTGAGTTTTGAGGGTTGGAAATGATCTCGAGACCTTTCAGGCTCATCGCTTTCATCACCTTCCTCCTGCAGCCCTCGCAGCAGCTCACGTTCACCTTCAAATCAACTCTCTGCAAATGACAAGTCCAAGTGTTCATAGCCAGTAAGTAACATGGATCAATGGATTCATAGACTCACTGTAGAACCAATCGGTGATATGTCTGCATATTTAGATTGGTGATACCTTGAGCTCTTCTTCCCTAGCCATGGTGATGATGACTACGGTGCAGGAGCTCAGGAGAGGGTGATTGATCTGGAGCTGAATGCTAAGGCAGATTGGTGGTTGCTGCCTCGTATTTATACACGGCCACAAATGCAGCTTTTGCAACCAACTGGACCATTAGATACCCGGCCATACGTCCATGGTCCATTGGTTGATTCCTAGCTGTATTTACTTCTGTTATTTTAATCACCCTAGCACAAGGGAGGAGAGGTATATACTGGGACAACTCAAATCATGTGTAGTTGCACTGCAGCCGCTCCCTCGTGTGTGTGATTGCACCAGCATCAGAGATTATTACGTGCTGCTGACCTCTTCTTTTGGCTTGGCCAGTATAATAATGTAACATGAAGGTTCTTTCCTAATGCATATACGCTATTTTAAAATGAAAAATGCACAAACTTGAAGCAGTTAAGTTCAAGTAACCTAGCTGGCAAACACAAGGTTATAATTGCGAATGCTTTTAGGATCTGTGCAGTTCACTGCTTGGATGAGCATGGAAAAACTGCTCGTTACTGAAATCATCGTAGGATTTGTTACTGGGGATATATATTTGGCTTATTTGCCATGACTATACTTCTCACATAGACCAATATACCATTTGATACACAATTCCAAACATAACACGAGCACCATTAGTAAGTGGAGATTATAAGTAGCTTGTGCATGTACGTTACAAAATACACGGGGGAATGAGAGAGAACATACTGTACTGATAATCTGGTACTAGTATACATGTAGCCATACCGGGAGTGTTGATCTGGGGACGGGCATGAGTGCACAGCCTTTAGTACATGATTAATTACAGCCAGGCGCACAAATAGCCGAGATTAGTATAATCCAAAGAATAACTCACGATTAAGCATAGTACCGGCAGAGAAAGGGGAGGCCAACTATATTGCCATGTATGGAGCCATTGTAAGTGCCTCACAGTCTAGCATAGGCAAGCATAAAGCATCTGCCGCCATTAAACAAGATGGTATGAAGCACATCATACATGTTGGAGAGGCCATCCTTTTCACTTTTAGTCCTGTCGTGCATCCTCAGTTCATGCGTTTAACCTGCAAAGCAGTGATCCAATGGTTCATAAGATATATGAATTGATTGGTATCGCTGAAAAGACGGACAAAGACAGGACATTCGGGCATCACCTTTTGGTGAAAACTGATGGTTGAATATGGTTCAGCCACACTATTATATTATACTGCCTATGCATTTACTGCTCCCTGAGCAATACAACTACTTTGGTTTTGGAATCTGGACTCTGGACAACTGCAGAAGTGCAGGGCTGAAGAACATTGTTGTCATGCAGCCAACCGAACTTCGTCGTAGTCTGGGATGACGATATCAGTCCTCATCATCGGCCGGTACTCGTTAGGTATTTCAGCTCCGGCCTGCACACACAACTCAACAGTGGCCGGAGCTTTGCCATAGAAACTCCTTAAAGATGATCTGAGAGGAGGGCCACGGGGGTCAGGGACATGCCACACGTAGTTTGGTGGGACGACCTCGTCGACCACTGCATCCTGCCACCCGTGCTTGCCGTCCCGCCACTGGTGCTTGAAAGCTCCGCAGAGCTTCACATTGTGCCCCCATGGACCAACATGGACCTCAGAGCAGTATCCGCATGCCTTTACTGTGTACTTGCTCATCAGCTGCCCCACGCCTTGCCGGACGTTGCAGTATGCTTTCAGTGTCCTCTCTGCGAACTCTCTCACATTGGATGGCGTAGGTGACTGGCCCTGTTGGTTGCTAAATGTGTCAAGCTCAGCAAGCAGAGATACACAGTCCTCTGATCGGTGTGGCTTCGGCTCATCAATAAAATCACCACGGTCAATCACTTTCTTGCCTATCATCCGAACAGGAGTTGTCCGTCTCCTGGAGGGATATTGTGGTAAGTCGACACCAGCCTGCATGCATAGCTCAACGATTGCTGGAATCCTGTCGTAGTCAAACCTGGTCTCATGCTTGACCCTCCGCCCAAATGGGTCAAAAAGATGGTAAGATTCAATCGGAATTAGAACATCGTTTATAGAACCTCTGACCCAAGAGTGGTGACTATTCCGACGCTGGCTTCCTGTTCCATAGCAATCTTGAATCTGGTGGCCAACTGGACCAACATGGACTTGAGGACATTTTCTACAAAATCACCAACCAGACGACAGAAGTTCAAGATACTTAGCTAATCATGTCAGGACAGTGATTTTACGACATGCCTACATAAGAATCTTTACATATGTCAATATAAACAGTTTATGACGTATATCAGCATTTTGTAGTTACCTGCAACCATAAACTGTAACAACATTCAGCAGTTGAGTGAGGCCTCTGATGAGCACTTTCCAGTTATCAAGAACTTCGTAGGCAACAGGGACAAGCTCCGGTACAAGCAAACCATTCTTTGGGGGCTCAAGCGGCTTCACAATCCTCATCTGTGCAAGCTTCTTATCTCGTCGAGAAGCTTGCAGCATCTTTTTAATTGGAACAGGAAAGGGCTTCTTTTTGTTCTTTGGGTGTATTTCAGGGAGATCAACATTTTGTGGTTGTCGCTGATACTTCTCATGCCTCTTGTTAGCAGTACCAGGAGAGTACTCACAACGTGTTCTTGACGTTGCCCAGCCAACTCGTTGAGGTCGGGATCCTACCTGTGACAAGTTGTAAACAAAAGGGATAAGCATGAACTGATCCCAGTGTGAAAACGATGAGGATAAGCATAAACTATTTCTGTTGCAGAAGCACTTCACCACAAATACATCTAAGAGCATTCTACCAAAACACTAAAGACTGTTAAATGTAAGAACAAGCCATTTCTGGAGATTCTCTGCCATAATCTAATAATAACATCAACAGTGAAGGATGAAAGGGAACCTTGTAAAGAAAAATTCTTTGTCAAATGACACTACAAGTCTACAAAAGGACTGACTGCATAGGATATCAACAATTCAAGACACTATGCATCTGGATAATTTATGTTCCTAGCTGGGTGGATAGAGCTTTCAAGGTAACAAAAAGTGATGACTGATGCTATACTTGTAGGGGTCTGTAATGTTGCACCACTTGATTAGATCCATGAGATATTGACCCTTCAGCAGACTTATCCATAGACAACATTCAACAATAAAAATAACATGTTCATAAATTGATTTTTTTCCTGCAAGATTGTTCAGTGAGGATCCTCCCTATCGTCTTGTGATAGAAATAGTGGAAAAGTAATGACATGTTTTGGACTCATTGATCAATAAGCTAGATCAAGGCACGGCAGTTATGGTGCACAACAGGTGCTGACAAAGTATTGCTCTGCAATAACGCTTCACCTCTGATGGTTACCATCATAGGATCAGTAATGTAACATAAACTTCCCTTTCAATTACCTAGAAAGGATGGAGGGCACTCTATGTGCTCAATGGGCTAACCTACAGACGATATAATAATTTTTTCAAGCCTAACAATTTTAATTGAATGGAAACTAATTGTAAAGGTAGAGCATGGGATCAGTACCTTTGCCAACTGGTTTGCTCTGGTCCTGCTGATGTCTACCAAGCTAAAGCCAACACCTGAATTAAGGATCCAAAGGTAAATTTAAGAAATGGGTAATACACAATCCCAACTGTTAGAATCAAGACCTTGAATAAGTAATGGAAGTGTGGAAGCAATGAGGATTGCTTGACCGCGATGAACATAACCTTACAGTTAAGGATCTCCATGACAAAAACCCAAGCCAAGAAAAAGGCGCTGCAACTTGCTCAACTCCTAGGACTACAAACTGCTAAACTGCACACATCAGCAGCCGGGTAAGAGCAAGACACGGAAGGCAATTTAACAATATAAACACTCCAATAACAACGGATTGATGAACCAGATAAAACGTAAACGATTAACTGCTAATCCAGTACTACGAGACACCTAAAGGTAACATATACCAACCACGTGGACCCCCAAGAATTTTGGAAAATAAACTGCTATTAGCACTCCACCGCGCAGCAAACTGTATGGATTGGAGTATCCATCCCAGAAAGAAAGATTTGGATGAGGTTGCTCAGAGCAAACAAATGATCCCCCCGAGCAGGGGCGGACCTAACGTGGGGCATGGGTGTTCAGTTGAACCCCCAAAAATTATGGAAAATAAACTGCTAGTAGTTCTCCACCACGCAACAAACCGCGTGGATTGGAGTATCCATCTCAGAAAAAAAGATTTGGATGAGGTTGCTCAGAAGAAAGAAATGATCCCCCACGAGGATGTTGACGGGGGATCTCCGGCTGGAGCTCACCGCGCCGGCCGCCGGAGAAGAGGGAGGGGGTGATCTGGAGAACGATGGAAGGGGAGGAAGGTGAGGAGAAGAGCTCACCGCGCCGGCCGCCGGAGAAGGGGGACGCGAACGGTGGAAACGAAGAGAAGAGCCGGATAACGTCTCGGTCGCTCCGCTTGGTATGGCGCAGCGACGTCCGGAAAGGTATTGACTTTCGACGGGACGCAGGAGGGGAGCAGGGTTTCCAAATTCGTTTTGAGGTTGAATATGGAACTTTGCTCGACACGGTTTTCCGCGAAAATTGTTAAAAAAAAATAAAGTGTTTTAAAACTAACGTTTGAATAAAAAAATCAAAAAAGATTTTCTAAAAAATAAAAATTGGTCGGTTTTTTCGAAAAACCCGTCGGCAAGGTGAACCTTTTGAGCGATAGATTTTTTAAGCGGTTTTCGTTAGTTTTCTCGAAAAACCGTTCGGTTTTCTCCGGTTTTGCATCGGTTTACATCGCATAAAGTTTTTCAAATTTTATAAATTTTTTAATTGAACCGGTTTACCAATCGGTTTAGGGTTCCGAATCGGCGGTCTTCGACCGATTTTCGACGGTTTTGTGAATCCTGAAGGGGAGGCCAGGAGAACCAACGACGGACGGAAAGAAGGGGAAGGAACGAAATGCTGGTCGTCGCTGTTGGTGCTACAAATCTAACCACTCGAATGGAACGGACGGCGTAGACGGAGGGAGTAAAGGTAAATTTTGGTTATACATCACAGGATATGATATGTTTTCTGTAATATCTAGGTTTGGACATCAGAACGAGATTAGAAACACAAGAAAGATATAATATTTTTTCGTACAAAAATAATCCTTTACTTAAATAAAACAAAGAAAATGACTAATCATCAATTGTTTAAAATTCTATCATTGAATTTATATTGAATCATTTTAGTTGCTCTTACTTATTCTTATTATAACCACACATCATAGAAATCCTAATCAGCCATTCTCACCTTTGCCCCCACACAACAAGATGCCACCCCCACCCTACAATGGCAATAAGGAGCAGAGGTCTGCCCCATGTTAGGGTAGCCTCGCTTGTTCCCTCTAGGCCTCTCGGGGGATGAGGACATCATATCTTTGATCCGGGGGACGACTTGTAGGGATTTTCACAGGGATTCAACAATAGGTTAAATTATATTTTTTAAAAAATATGACTTTATTTATTAATTTATAAGTATTTTTATATTTTGTAAAAATATAGCTTCTAAAATTATGTCCAAACTTATATATTATGGTTTTAGTCCTAATATATAAAAAAGTAATAGATTTATAAATAAAATAATATATTTATAATTTTTATTGATCTCCATGGGGCCTCACGGGGGTAGGCGATCACACACTATTGCAGCGGGGGCCAAATCCCGTTCTTTCGCTCAAAGAGATCAACTCGCCCTCCCTATTCGCCTCCACCTCCAAGGAAATTTCCCTCATGGGGCCCCACACCACGGAGAAAATTGTCATCCCTATTCTACACCACTAGATTCGTCGTCTCAAACATCCGCCGCCTTCCCAAAACCTAATGTGCCACTCACGATTGTCTCACATTCCTTGCCGCCCTTCTTCATCTATGTTTGGAGATTCTAGTGAACCAAAACCGTGAATCGGGTGAACATCAATTATAGCCCTATCAAACCGTCAGACAAGGTGAAGGCCTTGTCGGTCAAAGCATAAATTGTGGTGCAAATCCAATGGTAAGAAATTCAACTGATTTTCTAAGATTTTTAGTTGGATATTACTTAACAATTTCGCCTAAATAATAGAGTAATATCTTTTTATCGAATAATGTAACATCTAAGCCTACAATTATATCTATATACTTCTTTGCACAACAATTGTTAAAACTATGAAGATGGAATAATTCTCCTCACTACTCTACAGAGAAAACAAACATCCTATATTTAATTTAGCTAAATAATTAGGTTTATAATCTTGTTTTACTATATATTAGGGTCTAGCACATAAATTTTGGGAATACATGATATAGCAGTATAAATTTTTTTATACCATCGCATTAAAAGCTTCAGAAAGGAATGCATATCTTATATATCTTTTGTATGTATTATTTTCAAAATTACATAAATAAGGTTTTGACCATTAGTTAAGATAAACAATATTTCTCAAATTGTTATGTACATAGTATGCGCTAATTTCTCTAGCTCTATTTGTGTTTAATTAGTTCCATTATATAAATTCATTTTAAATAATAGAAAAGTGTATTGTTATTTCTGTGTCATTATTTTATATCGAACTGATAACATGTATTATACCATGTTACTCCCTATGTCTTGTAGTTTAAGTCCATTTTCATGGAAAGTATCATCTCACAATATGTCTATTGAGGGGATTAAAGGTGTAGTTATTGCAATCTTTCCACTTCGTACCCTGCTTTAATGATGAATAAATGAATAACTAGTTGTAGCACATCACTCAATAGGGTATGCATGGTTCAGTAACATATTTTCTTAGATTTAGTTCCTCCTTGGTCTGTGTGTATGGTGACCTTAGACTTATACTCACTCTAATCACAAATAGTTGTCATTTTGGACATAGGTGCAATCAAATTTTTGAAATTGACTGTCAATATCATTTTGGACATATGTGTAGTTTGTCTTGAAAAGTACTTTCATAATATTATAATTTTATTTGGTTTTATAAATATATTATAATAGAAAATAGTGATCAAAGCTGTATTTTTGATACCGTGTTGATGTCCAAAACGATAACTATTTTGACCGAAGGAGGTATTATAGAACGAAAAAAGTAGCGATATTCCCTGCAAGGTGTATGCACCCAACTAGTTTCTCAATAATCAAAAGAGATAATTTCATACGAAGGTTCTAGATTATCCTATTTTAATAATTATAAATGCTTACAAATATCTAAGTGTTTTAGATATTTTTCTTTAAACAAATGATATTTATGTCTATGATGATAAATCAAGTTGTAGGATCGATGTATACAAATATAGCAATCAGAGGAGAGGTGAATGATTGTGCGGAAGTTAAAACCAAATCTTTGATATACTAAAAGTTCACCCTAAACCAAAACCAAATAATTGTCTCGTATTCGACAAAAATAGATTGATAGATGTTCGGTAAAACACGAATTCCTGGAGATCCAACCGTCAGATCGATCTGAAATTTGGAAAAAAGAAACTAGATTTCAATACGAATCGAGCCAAAAAAGAATCAGCTCTATCGAACTTACGGATCAAAAGTTATGAGCCTCGCAAGCTTGCTGTGACAGAAATTGACGAAAACTGATTTAATCAAAACTTGTAGATTAATCAAGAACGACAAAAGATTAATCAACTAAACTTTGAGGAACTCTAAATAAATACTGTCGGCGTACTAGCCAACAGGCACCTCCGAGACGGGTGCTTATGAGGTTCTGACGGGGGGCTTTCGGGGCAATCGCCTCGGAAGGGAAAACGGTGACGATCCGGGCACCGGGAGGCTCAGGCTAACGGGGGAACGCAAAGAGTTTTTTACCCAGGTTCAGGCCCTCCGAAGAGTAATAACCCTAGTCCTGCCTTTCTTGGTATTGCTTGTGTTCTTGCTGGAGAGGATGAAAACCTACTCACAATGAGTCGAACCCCCTCTCCCATGCACCCCGGCTCCCTTTTATACTCGGACTGACGGGGGCGCATGGGAGGCTTACACTGCAAGCCATCATCATTACACTGGCATGGGCTCATTTAATGCGCACGCCGCTGTTCTTACATCCATTAATGCCTGCTGTATCTATCATAGTCCTGCCTTGGGCCCCATGTCCACCAACGCCGTCCGTTCCGCCACGGGGTGAGGTGTAGTTGTGACGTCTCCCAAAGCCATGATGCGCCTGGGGAAGGCGTGCCGCCACGCTGCAGCTCCCATGCTTCCACATTAAATGCGCACGATTCGCATTTAATGTCCCTGATCTCGACAGGACTATCCCGGGGATGGTGCGCCAGTGGCCTAGCTTGCACGCCACGTGTCCGCCGGGGCGACCACCTTGCTGGTCGCCCAGCGGCCTGGCCTGTGCGCCATGTGTCCGCTGGGGCGACCACCTTGCTAGTCGCCCAGCGGCCTGGCCCGTACGCCATGTGTCCGGCGACACCGGCTGTCGCCAGTGCCTGGCTCAGACGCCACGTGTCCGCGGGCGATCACCGGCCGTCGCCAGCTGCCTGGCTCAGACGCCACGTGTCTGCAGGGGCGATCACCCGGCTGGTCGCCAGCGCCGCTCAGACGCCACGTGTCACGGGCGCAACCACCGTATGGGTTTTTCTTTTGCCGTGGCAGTGGGCCCAAGCACGCCCTGGTTGCCACTTGATTCCTTTTGTAGCGCGGGGGAGCGGGTACCTTGGTGTAGAATACGCCGACAGTAGCCCCCGGGCCCACCTAGGAGCGCTTTTCGGTGTTCTGCTCTTCTTCGTCTTTAATCGGCGGCTTGAGAACTGCTCCAGCTCCTGGGTGGGACCCTTCAAAGGTCCGCGCGCCTTGCAAAAAAGATCTTCCGACTTCTCCGATTCCCGAGCGGTTTGCGCGGTTACATCCTCCTTGTAACCGCCGCACGTTCCTGGGGATGCGCCCTATTTATGGGGCTTTTAAACTTCCTCTTTTTCGAATCGCCGCGCCTTTTCGGTTTTCCCGCCGATTCGCCTTCCGAGGCCTTATAAAAGGCCGATCGAAGGGGGAGCGGTTCTTCCCCCTTTCAACTCTCCGCATTCCACATCTTTCCGACGTTTCAAGCTTCCTTTCTTCGTCCCCTTTGCGGTTGCGCTTCGAAATCCCCATCCTCCCGATGGCTCCGGTGCTTCCTTCTTCGATCATTGAGGAGGAGAGAGCCGCTAGGTTCTCCCAGAACATCACCGGGGGCGCCCTTCGCCTTCGCCGGATCGCCGAGCCCCACTGTCGGCCTGGGAAGTGGTTTTCTTCGGTGGCAGCTCCTTGCCGCCTACTTACTCGGTTTCGACTTTTATCTTTCTGTTCTCAACTTCTATGCCATTCACCACATTCACCTTCCTCCCAACTCTGTTATCCTCCTTTCTGCCTTTGCTCACTTCTGCGAGATGTTCGTGGGGGTGCTGCCCAACCTTCTTCTTTTTCGCTACTTCTACACCCTTCGCGCCATGGCAGTACTCCGCCGATTCCGGAGCTGTCACCGCGGCCGTGGCCAGCGGCGTTACGCTACATCCCATTGGACCGCCGGTCCAATTGGAGGGATTGGCCTGCAGAGTGGTCAGACGTCGAGGACGACAATGGCATTGAAGTGCTTTGGAGCTTCCGCCCGCGGCCGCGGTCGGCAACCCAACTGGGGGCTCCAGTGAGCGATGAGCCCGAACTCCAGGCGATGCTGGCCCGCCGACGGCCGATGGACGGGCGGGCCCGACGGGGCCATGGTGATCCGGATTTTATTACCCGGAGGTCGTGTCCTCGCGCTGGCCCGCCTGCTTGGCGATACATGGGCGTGGGCGATGGGACCCGGAGTATCCGGAGGTAACTCGCTCCGCTCTGTGTCATCCCTTGCTACTGTTTTCTTTTGACAAAACCTGATTCTACAGCGTTTCTTTCCTCCTGTGATTTCTTTTCCTTCGTCGTCGGCGTACGAATTTGGTGATGACGTGATCGACCGGTGGATGCCGCAATCGGGCTTACCGGCCTGCTCGCCGCTTTCCGTGGCGGCGCGTCCCACTGCATTTGTCCCGGAAGCGCGCGGCAATAATCCGCGCCCTGCCCTCGATGGACGCCATGGGCTCGCCCGTCGTGACACGCCAGGCGCCTTTAACGATCCGAGATCCCCCTCCCGCAGGCGGTCAGGGGAGGGGCGACCGAACGAGGCGCAGGCGCCCGGATGATGACGACGGCTCCGCCCAACCTCCCCAGAGGCCCCGCCTCCTGGGCCCGTCCGGGGCGGGGACTCCTACGTTGGCCGCGGGGGCTTCCACGTCGGCCGCGGGGGCTGCCTCGGCTGCGGCAACGGGTTCCTCCGTGGGGGCGGGGGGCTCGTCGACCGGCGAAGTCGTCGCCCTTGCCCCTGCCGGGGGTGCGACGCTGGACCCTCCGCTGCCGATCCCTTTGGTGCCGCCACCGCTACACGATGGCGGTGGTCCTTCCTCCGCCTCCGCCTCCGCCGCCAGCAGTGGCGGGTCTACCTCCGCCTCCGCTGGCTGCGGCGGATCCGCCTCCGCCTCCTCGCGGAGGGCTGGTCCTAGTTCCGAGCGTGCCCCGCTTCCCAAGGCCAGCGCCCAGGTATTCACCTGGAGATGCAAAAAATAAAAACTTTCGTTGAGATTAATCCTTACCGTTATTTCCTCTTTTGTTCAGGGTTCTCGCCGGACATCCCATTTGCTCGTGTGAAGCGGCGCTATGCCGCGGTTGTCGGCTGCATCATGGTCGCCGAGCCCAGGGCGATCGAGGCAGTCGGCGGACGCATCTCCGTGCCGCTGCCGCGGCCGTCGCCGAGGCTAAGGCCCATTCGGCCCCGTCCCTACCCTGAACTCCCACCGCCTCCGTTCCTCTGGACGCCGATGCCTCTTGGCGGCCTCGGCGAGCTCTACTCAAAGACGAGCAATCGTGGGTGACGCAGCGAGCGGTTGACGGAGGCGGAGCCGAATCAACCGCCTCTGCGAGGAGGTGGCGGACTCGCACGATCGGGAGGCGGATCGAGCCGCAGCTGCGGAGGGAGCGGAGCGGCGGGAGCAAAGCACCACCGCGCGCCGGCGTCTCTCAGCGATTTGGAGGTGGAGAGAATCGACCGGACCGGTCGGAGGTGGAGACGCCTGCGGATGCTTTGCGTCACGCCCGATCGGACGGTGGCCTTGCTCCATTGGGGCCGGAGCAACCGGTCCGCGAGGAGAGGCCACGGCATTACGCCTTTTGCCTCGCTGCATCGCGGACTTCCTCACGCGCCTTCCTGCCGCCCCTTTCGCTCGGTCCGCCAGGAGGGCGTCTGGTCGCAGCAGCCTACGGCCAAATGCGTCTGGCTTGCTACGCCAGCCGTGACGCCAACTTCAATCCGGCGGTTGCTGTTCAAGGGCTAGAGGGTGACTGGGCGCAGGCGGAGGAGCGAGTTCACGAAGCCTCCGAGCAGGTCGCCGCCCAGCTAGCGATGGAGAACCCCCAGATGGAGGCGGTGGCGGAGGACGTGGCGCTGGTGCTGGACGTGGCCCCTCATGCTGAAGATGCGGCGGCAGCTGAGGAGGCGGCAGGTGACCCGGAGGACCCTCCGGCGCCCCCTCAGTAGCTTTTCTTCCTTTTTTTTATCGGTGGTGACCTTGCCTGCAAAACTTTAGGCAATTGCCATTTCGAATGAAATAGTAATGTAAAATTTCCTGCCAAGTTGCTTAAGAACTCGCTTTTGCCGTAATAATTTTTTCTGGTTCTATGCGAACGAGCACACAATTGCTTAAAGACTTCAAGTCTTGCGCCGCGGGACCTCAGCCCTCAAACCCTTTGCCTTAGCAAAATTTACCTCCCAGGTAGCCTCTAGGGAACGAACACTTAGTGAGTCGTGACAGGACCTTGGGCTTCTGGCAACGGTGTTCGAGGCGCCGACTTCACTGGGACACCCGAGTGTCATGGTTGCAGGCTTGGGTCGTGGCTTGAACCACCGCTTCAACCGCCTGGGCCGCACGCCGCTCACTTAGCGATTCCGTCTTTACTACTGGTATTTGCAAGGCGGCAGGCACCAGTGGGCAGGTGCCTTGGCGCCAAAGAAGGGGCAAAAGACCGAAGAGAGGACAGAAAGAACTAATACTTTCAGATAAAGAAAGCGAATATTTAACTTTAAACACAAGGTGGTCTCCCCCGACCCACGGCGGAGAGGAAGACATACTCCGGCCGGTCGGGGGACAGACCCTAGGACTTACAACCGGTCAGGGGTAGAACTTGCGCAGGTTTTCTATGTTTTGGGAGTTTGCTAGCTCTTCACCGTCTTCAGTGGCCAGCCTGACCGCCCCGGGACGAGAGACTGAGACCACTTTGAAGGGTCCCTCCCACTGGGGAGACAGTTTATGCGACCCAATGCGATCGATTCTTCGCAAGACCAGGTCGCCCGCTGCCAGTGTTCTCTCATTGACCCGGGAGGCGTGGTACCGTCTGAGACTTTGTTGGTATCTTGCGGCGCGCAAAGCCGCTCGGTCTCGCGCCTCTTCCAGGAAGTTGACGTCGTCCCGGCGCAGACCCTCCTGCTCCTCTTCTGTGAACGCCGCGACGCGGGGTGATCCCAGCTCCAATTCAGAAGGGAGAACAGCTTCTGCGCCGTAGACCAGGAAGAAAGGAGTTTCCCCAGTGCTTGGCTAGGAGTGGTCCGGCGACCACAACACAGCCGGGAGTTCTTCGGTCCACCGGGCGCCACGCTTGTGGAGTCGGCGAACGCCCGGGTCTTGAGGCCCTTCAATACCCAGCGCGTTGGCCCGCTCGACCTGGCCGTTGCTCTTGGGGTGGCGACTGAGGCAAAGCAGACTTTGGTGCCCATCTCTTCACAGAAATCCAAGAAGGTCGCATGGTAAATCAGGCGCCGTTGTCGGTGATAATGCGGTTGGCGACCCCAAAGCGGGCGAAGATCCCTTGTATGAACTTGATCGCGGTATGGCGGTGATGGATCTCACCGCCTCGGCTTCCACCCACTTGGTGAACTTGTCGACGGCGACGAGCAGTGGGTGTAGCCCCTGTGGCCCGCGAGAGCGGGCTCAGATGTCCAGCCACCGCGAAGGGCCAAGAGAGCGGATAGTTTGCGGGGCCTGGGCTGGTTGGTGGATCTGCTGGCGTGGAATCGCACGCCGCATCTCCTCACCAGCTCGCAAGCATCCTGGAGGCGGTTGGCCAATAGAACCCTTGACGGAAAGCCTTTCCGCCATCGCTCGTCAGGACATATGGCTCCCGCACACGCCTCGTGGATATCGAGAGCAACCGCTCCCCTCTTCCCGAAAGTGATGCACTTCGTAAGAATTCCGTTCTTACCCGTGGTATAGATCCCGCCCACCAGGGTATAGCACTTGGCCTTTCGTGCTACCTTCTCTGGCGACGCATCATCGTCGGGGCATTCTTGATCCTCGTAGGCGAATCGGATCCATCCATGTGCCTTCCCGGTCAAGCACGGCGACCACGAGGTGGCCGTCCTGGCACTCCGGCTGCCAAGCGTTTCGCCGAGCCACTTTCCCTCCAAGAGCGGGTGAAGCGGCATCACCACCGCCCTCACGGAAATGGGGGCTGCGATGGACGGTCGCGGAAGCCTTTCTTCAAAGACCCCGACCGGCACAGGAGATCTGGTTGAGGCGAGCTGGGCGAGCTCATCTGCCAGATGGTTGTCGCGTCGGGGGATGTGAGTATATCCCAACCCTTCGAAATGCCTTTCCAACTTCCTGACCTCCGCCAGGTACGCTGCCATGACGGGGTCGGGACAGGAGAAGTCCTTCCTTGCCTGATTGATTTACCACAGGAGTCGCTTTACTTGCAAAGCGCCGGACGCCGACGGCCGCTACGCTCGCAGCCGGCCCAAGAAGCTCCTCGTGACTGGGCGACGTTGTTAGTGGCCTTGAAGTCGAGGATGACTACGCATTTGAGGAGGTCCCCTGGTCGGAGAGACCGTAAGAACCCCACTTCGCGCCTTCAAGCCTGAAGGACCCGTCGAAGAAGAGCGCCCAGGGAGGACGCTGGGACCTCATCGGCCGCTCTCTACTGGAGTCCACTTTCGGCGACAAAGTCCGCCGACCTTTGACTCTTTATCGCAGTTGGCGAGGAGCGAACTTGACACCGAACTCCCCGCCTGACAGACCACTTTGCGTCGGCCCTCGGCTTCTCGGTTGTGGAGGATTTCACGCAAAGGATATGAGGAGACTACTGTGATCTCCCTCCCTTGAAAATAGTGCCGCAACTTTCTCGACGCTATCACCACAGCATAGACCATCTTCTGAGCCTGAGGGTACCTTGTTTCTGCGTCGTGTAGCATTTTGCTGATGTAGTACACCGGCCGTTGAACACCTTTCCTGCTCCGCCACCAAAGGTGCGCTTATTGTATGGGCTAGCCGCGACATACAAGATAGAACGGCTCGCCTCGGCCAGAGCAACCAAGACTGGGGAAGAGAGGTACTTCTTCAGATCTTCAAATGCTCGTTGGGCTTCTGGGGTCCATTCAAATGAGTTGGTCTTCTTCAATAACTTGAACAGCGGCAGACTTCTTTCCCGAGCCGGATATGAACCGCCCAGGAGGCTAGCCCTGCCCAAGCATTGTAGTTGCTTGAGCCGGGTAGGCGGCATCCGCCGATTGCTTCTATCTTTTCCTGATTGACTTCGATTCCACTACCGAGACCAGAAACCGAGCAAATTTTCCAGATGAAACACCAAACACACACTTCTCGGGATTCAACTTCGCATAAGAGCTTCTAAGGCGAGAAGATCTCTTCTAGATCCCGAACGAGCTCATCGCCTTTTTTGTTTTTACCACCAGATCATCAACATACACTTCCAGATTCTTCCCTATTTGGGGCCGAAATACTATGTGCATGGCCCGGTAGGTGGCGCCGGCGTTCTTCACCGAAAGGCATCCTCGACATAACAAGATACACCGAGGGAGTCACAAAAGCGGTCTTTTCTTCATCTTCTCGCGCCATGTCGATCTGGTGGTAGCCGGAGTAGGCGTCGAGGAAGACAGAAGCCGCACCCGGGCCAGGAGTCGACGGCGATGTCTATCCGCTGCAAGGGGTACGGGTCCTGGGGCAGGCTTTGTTGAGGTCAAGAAAGTCGATGCACATTCGCCACCTCCCGTTGGACTTCTTCACAAGCACGGGTTGGCCAGCCACTCCGGTAGGTGGCCTCCCGCACGATCTTAGCAGACAAAAGTTTTTCCACTTCATCCCGAATGGCATCCTGTCGCTCAGCGCCGCCACGGATCTTTGCCGAACCGGTGCGCTCCAGGAGCGTTGTTAATCGGTGCTCGATCACCTCACAGGGACCCTGGTCATTTCGAAGGTTCCCAGCGAACACATCCAGGTTAGACCGGAGGAAGGTGACGAGCGTCTTCCTATTTGGTGCCGAGGTCGGTGCCGATCTTGACGACCTTGCCCGTGCCTTCCTCGCCCACGGACCGCTTTGCCTCGCCTAAGGGCCTGGCGGAGCGCTGGTCTTGACCGAGGGGGCCCGGTTGTCGCCCTTGTCGCCGGCCGAAAGGTGGTGGTGCCGGCAGATCCTGCACCGCTGGCGAGTCGCAGGCTTCCACCTATCCACCTTCACCGTAATTGGACCTCCAGGCCCTGGATCTTCACTAGCATGTAGGCGTAATGGGCCACCGCCATGAACTTGACCAGGTCGCGGCCGAAAGCAGGCGTTGTAAGGGAGGTCGAAATCACGACCTCAAAATCCACCGCTCTGTCCGGAAGTTCTCCGAACTTCCGAACGTAATCGGCAACGGACTTGCCCCAGGGGTAAGAGGCCTACAGGGCAACTCAGAAACAAATGGGCCGGACGAAGTTCCTCAGACGGGATTTGGAGCGCTGATGCGCTCCGACAGATAGCAAGTTGATGGCACCGCCTCCATCAACTAGGACCCGCCCGACTTTGCGTTGCGGACCGTGGGAGACACCACGATCGGGAGATGGCCAGGGCCGAGGTGTTCTCCGGTGGTCACCGCTGAAAGTGATCGATCGCTCCGACCACTTCAACGGCCGACTCGCCGGAGGATGACGTTGTGGCACACACTGCCTCGAGATCTCGCTTATACTGCGAGTTCGATGAGTAAGTGGCGGAGCCACCGTGTATGAACGCCACAGTGCGCTCTGCCTGTTGGAAGGCTAACGGAGCTGCATCTTCGTCGTCTTCGTCTTCGTGGTCTTTCTCACGGCGCTTCTTGAGCCGCCTGTCGACCAACTTGGACACAACCTGGCAGTCCTCCAAGTCGTGTCCGCTTGTTCGATGGATGGGGCAATAGGGCTTGCCACCATCGTTCTCGCGGCGGGGCGAGCGACGGTCTCTGCGGTCGTCGCGCCGGCCCCGGCGCTCATCTCGCCGGTCCTGGTAAATCATTTGGGACTTGGGCTCGGCTCGGCGACCAAGACCTCCTAGCGGTCGCCTCCGCCGCTTTTCTTTTTCTTCTTGCGGCCGGAGGACTTCGAGGCGCCAAAGATCGCCGAGTCGAGGGTCTTGTCGCGCTTCCGGGCTGCCGCTCGGGCGCACTTGTGCGCCAGGGAGAACAACTCAGACGTGGTTGAGATGACGCGCGTGGCCATCTTTTCCGCATCTTCCGGTCTCGGACCCTCCGAAAGCAATAATCACCGATTGCTCGGAAATCAGAGGATCGTGTTTGCGGCAAGTGGCTGAACCGCCGGATGAACTCTCTCGAGGACTCCTCTTCTCGCCTCCAGAGCGTGGAGATCGTCCTCCACGCCTGGTTGAGCGTAAGAGCCTGAAAGTTGGCGACAAAAATGTCGCATGACTCCTCCCACGAGTGTACAGAGCCTCGCGGGAGGTTAAGCAGCCAAGACCGGGCAGAGCCCGTCAGCGATGTTGGGAGGTAGTTGGCCATTACTTTCTCGGATCCTCCCGCCGCACGCACCACCGTGGTGTAGATCTGCAGGAACTCCTCCGGGTTGGTGGTACCATCATATTTCTCGAAGGAGGCGGGGCGGAACCTCTCCGGCCATGCAGCCTGTCGAAGGCGGAGAGAGAACGCCTGGCATCCGACGTTGTAGGGGGAGCAAACGCCGTTCACAAGCTCGATCCTGAGGAGAGGATGAGGAGTGTGACCCTGCGCTCTCGCCAGAGTCCGAGGGAGGAGCCCCCGGTCTTGCACCCCCGCGGCGCTCGCGAAGGACACGACGCAGGTCACCGTCGCGCTGACGTTGCCTCTCGTCAAGGCGCGATCGAAGGTCTTCGCGGTTCCCCCTGGACTCGGGGGGACCGCGGGAAGAAGCGGAGTCACGTGCCCATCCCCTGCTACGCAGGGGTTGCAACCAGACTCCCTTCCTTGCCCCGGTCCTTGGCGCCGGAGAAATTGTCGTGGCGGCCGGAAACCGGCGTCGGTTGGCTGCGCTCCTCGTCGCCTCATGCCTAAGCCCGGCTGGGTCGCCGCTTCAACTTGTTGCTGAGCGGCATCCACCAGGTGGACGATATCCCGCAGCCAAGGAGTGGCCGGGGTGTCGTCCCCCAGGATCACCGGAGGATGATCGAGGAGGAGCCGGCCGCTGAAGGCTTCGCCGGGTGTCGTCCCTCAGCCAAGCGCCGTTAGACAGTGACCCGACTGGGCGCGAAGTTGCGGTACCGCTCGCGGCGGAGGGGCCCGGCCCCTCTCCGAACATTGGGACCGGCCACGGGCGCCTTGCCTCGGCAGATTGCTGCGCTTGGAATGCGATTCCGCCATGCATAAGCGCCCTACTCCTCGCCGAGCCCGAACTAAGAGTGAAAAAGGGTAGGCAATCTAACCACCAATAGCCCTACTGGCGCGCCACTGTCGGCCAGATTAGCCAACAGCACCTCCGAGACGGGTGCTTATGAGGTTCTCGACGGGGCTTTCGGGCAATCGCCTCTAAGGGAAAACGGTGACGATCCTGCACCGGAGGCTCAGACTAACGGGGAACGCAAAGAGTTTTTACCTGTGTTCAGCCCTCCGAAGAGTAATAACCCTAGTCCTGCTTTTCTTGGTATTGCTTGTGTTCTTGCTGGAGAGGATGAAAACCTACTCACAATGAGTCGAACCGAACCCCTTCTCCCATGCACCCCGGCTCCCTTTTATACTCGGACCGACGGGGCGCATGGGAGGCTTACACCGCAAGCCATCATCATTACACCGCATGGGCTCATTTAATGCGCACGCCGCTGTTCTTACATCCATTAATGCTCAGTATCTATCATAGTCCTGCCTTGGGCCCCATGTCCACCAACGCCGTCTGCTCCGCCACGGGTGAGGTGTAGTTGTGACGTCTCCCAAAGCCATGATGCGCCTGGGAAGGCGCGCCGCCACGCCGCAGCTCCCATGCTTCCACATTAAATGCGCACGATTCGCATTTAATGTCCCCGATCTCGACAGACTATCCCGGATGGTGCGCCATGGCCTAGCTTGCACGCCACGTGTCACGGGCGACCACCTTGCTGGTCGCCAGCCGCCTGGCTCAGGCGCTATGTGTCGCTGGGCGACCACTTGTTAGTCGCTTCGCCGGCCTGGCCCAGACGCCATGTGTCCGCTGGGCGACACCCGTCGCCTTGCCTGGCTCAGACGCCACGCGGTCCGCAGGGCGATCACCCGGCTGGTCGCCCAGCGGCCTGGCCTGTACGCCACGTGTCCGCAGGGGCGATCACCCGGCTGGTCGCCAGCCTGGCTCAGACGCCACGTGGCCAAGCGCAACCACCGTATGGGTTTTTCTTTTGCCGTGGCAGTGGGCCCAAGCACGCCCTGGTTGCCACTCGATTCCTTTTGTAGCGCGGGGGAGCGGGTACCTTGGTGTAGAATACGCCGACAAATACCCTATAAAGGTTTTTGATGGATCAAATCAAGATGAAACTCAAAGAACAAAAACCAATCTAGAATCAGAACAAACATGCAAACAAGAACCAAACAGAGAACATCAGAGCAACGCTGCAATCAGAAGCCGCGATTCTTCAGAGCACGCAAAGGATTTGAAAGAATTGATCTTTATTTCTTTTTGTTTAAAGTACTCCAAACAAAAGAGTACAAACCCTAAAGCTCCAACTGACGCCCTTCAACAGGAGACAACCCCTCTTATTTAAAGGAGCAAAACACAAGGAGTCCTGAATACAATTCCTACTCCTAATCCTGGAAGAAGTCCTACTCCTAATCTTAGAAGGAGTATGTATTCAACACAACTCCACTTGGCCCAACCTGGCCAAATACAGCTCTTGCACGCGTATGGCAACCCAGCCACACTTCACGTGACTAACAACTCTTACACACGTATGGCCACCATGCCATACTCACGTGACTAACCATTCTTCATGTGCACCATTCTCTTAGCCCGAACGTCCCGCATGACATCCTTGACCACCAAGACCTCAGTTCCTGAACCTAGTCCCGAACCTCAGTTCCTCCATGAACCTAGTTCCGGTCCCGTCATCGACCACGTTCGCCTTCGAGCAATACCTGCACATGAACAAAACTATTGTTACTACATGCATGGATTTGTGGCCTTGTCGGTGCAGTAAGGTATTCTGAAGTAGTTGCCATTAATCCTGGGAATTGGGCTGGGCCTTAGTGGGCAAGCACGAGCACGGTCCAATTTTAATGGCTCGAAGCACGACCCGGTACGAAAAAATTTGGCCAGGATGGCACGACCCGAATGGCTTGCCGGGCCGAGCCGGGCCTAAAAACCAGGCACGATGGGCCACCCGGCATGGCCCGACTGTACGGGCCGTGCTAGGGCCGACACGACCCGAATTGAAGCCCGAACCTGTAATTTGTATTTTTTTAGGGTCTTCCTTTGCTTATAGGAATTTATATTCTACATGAACGTTGTAGAGACTTTCGAGAAGCATCTTTTCCATGTAGACAACTTTTCCATTTGAGCAACGTATGAATTTATAAAAAAAATATTTAGTGTGTTGTCTAGTTTCGGACTGACGCCACATCTCTCAGTAATCTGCATTTTTCAAGGTCTTTCTTTGCTCATATGAATTTATAATCTACATGAAAGTTGTAGATAATTTCGAGATGTATCTTTTTCATGTAGACAACTTTTCCATTTGAGCAATGTATGAATTTATAAAAAATATGTAGTACGCTGTGTAGCTTTGGACCGACGCCACATCTCTCGGTAATCTGCATTTTTCAGGGTCTTCCTTTGCTCATATGAATTTATATGCTACATGAAAGTTGTAGATAATTTCGAGACACATCTTTTTCATGTAGACAACTTTTTTATTTGAGTAACGTATGAATTTATAAATAAAATATTTAGTGTGTTGTGTTCTTTCCCGTGCCGTGCCTTTGGGGTGAATTTATAAATACAATGCATCTACTCTGTTTTTGTTGAATACGAAGCAATTATTTGATTCCGAATTGAGGTGAATTTTTAGTAGATCAAAAATTTGATTTTAGCTTCGCGCAATCATTCACCCCCCCTTCTGATTGCTATATTAGTATATATCGATCCTACAACACGTGATGCATGTGCGTTTTAATATATCATCAACGATTCTATCCCCGGGAAACAGTCCGCATGCCAAATAAAATTGTAAATGTTTACCAATACAACGATGTATGTCTTCGAAAGGACCCGCCTACTTAGTGGAGCCGCAATCCACAGGAGGTCAAGGTAAGCAAACCCTAATACCAGCCATAGCTGAAGAAAGAGCCCAAGCCACATATGAACCAGCATAGCAAACCACTTCCATTACCAAGCCATCAAGAGCTCACCCTCAGCATACAGCCACAAAAGAGAACACAAGCTCAAAGTGCAAACTTCAGGAAGTTGCTTACATCACAGAGAACACAAGCTCAAAGTTCTAAATTGAATCTGGTTTTAATTTTCCTTAGCCCTCTTTTCTACATTTATGAATATTTTTATGCATTTTGCAATTATTGCTGTCTTTTTTACTGAAAATTCATGAGAACTTATGCATGTTTATTTATTTGAATCTAGCAACCATTTTCTATGATTGTGATTTCAATTTGTGGAAGTACGTGCTAGCTAATGATCATAGGACTAACACAGAATACACTTTAGAACCCTTTTTTTTTATGATGTGCTGTGTTACAAGAGGGAGGGTCTCACAGAATAAGAATGCACCGGATTCACTGCCAAAATTTAGCTTCGAAACTCACTACCGCACTTTAGTAGCTCTAATTGGTTTCTGAAGGATCGTTGGCGCTAAATACCCCTGAACACACTAATTGATACTAGACAGCGGAAGAAATAATTGAAACAAAACTAAACCAAGCGACTAAACCATGAGAATCAAACACAATAATTAAACTGAAATTCACACTTTTGCATTAAATCGACCAACATGTCAAAACTTTTGCCTCACATCCGGCTGCTCTTGATATAACGCGATCGTCTGCAATCCCCACCTTCACAACGCTGCAATTGATATCGGCGTGATCGATGGAACACACGGTCGTCTACGAGAGAGATGCCCGCCCCTACTCCGGCCCCGCGGAGTATCCGTGCGTGAGGCGGTTCCGTCACTGACGACTCACTACCTTCCTCTTCCTCGACGGCTTCCGCGACACCTTCAGAGCGTACGCCCGCCACATATATGCGTTAATCCTTGCTTGATTCCTATATTCGCTGCTGCATCGTCACTGATCTATGCGTGTATTCGTGCGTGCAGGCTGATGCACGAGACGGACGCGTTCTTGTGCGTGGGGCATCTGTGCCAGCTTGTGAAGCATGGCCTTTGGAAGGATGCAATCAGCTACCTCTCCCGCTTCCTGCTTCCGACCACCCATCGGCTGAGCGACGAGGCCAAGGTCCTCCACCTCTTCCTCCGCATGCACAGGAATTTCGCCAACATCGCCGCAGGCAAGAAGGATAACGCCGTACGGTATCTGTTGGAAAGGTACAAGCACTACGCCAACCATGACAACACCGTTTGCTACGGCGCCATCAGGATCCGTTCCATCACCCACTCCATACTCTACTCCGACCAAGTCAGGTAGATCACTACTACTTTATACATATTCCTACCAATTCATGTGTATGTATCTATATCTGCATGATCTGTGCGCGAGATACTACATGTATATGTGAGTAACTTACGATTTGTTGTTGTTGTTGTTCTTGAGCCTCAAATCT
Source organism: Rhipidocladum racemiflorum (assembly GCA_036346355.1). Taxonomy (NCBI): domain Eukaryota; kingdom Viridiplantae; phylum Streptophyta; class Magnoliopsida; order Poales; family Poaceae; genus Rhipidocladum; species Rhipidocladum racemiflorum. Next base: position 6,811,823 of record CM070575.1, read on the forward strand.
TGCATATTCGTATATGTAGGGCCTCCCTGGACTGGGAACGCGTGAGGTTCAAGGCAGCAGATATCGTCGATGATTTGGCTTACAAGATTCCAGAGTTGAAAGACCTGGTGCTAATGCCGGGCGGCCCTATGAGGCCACAAAATGTACTTCCCATCGGGTTCGGGTACGCTACTAATTCCTCCAACCTCAATCCTGAATTCGCAATCAATCCACTGTAGCCAATGTGCACACTTGGTTGTAGTAATTAACTGCCAGTTTAATGTCTCGTGATCTTTTCTAGTTTCCGTCGGAGGCATCATGTGAAGAAACCGTGCCGACCACGAGCATCTGCTCTTGCCAAGCTCTATCTTGAGAAGAGGAGGAGGTGCAACATAATCATATATCTGAGACGAATTAAAACGCTCCCCGATTCCGCTCTTTCAGATTCTTGACAACATTCACAAACACGTACACATGCTTCTTTCTTTTTGCAGGCTGCCTTCTTCAAGTCACCATCAGGAGTTACATCGTGGTAAAATATCCTCTTTACAAGCATCTTAAGCAATGTAGCTCGTAAATTCTATATATTTGCGGCAATTAATAACCATGCTTGTTGTTTTCCAATGCCAGGATTCTCAAGTAAGGCAAGGAACTGGCTCGCGGATGTTCTTGGTAAAACTAGCCTCTGCGCTGCATATGCCCCCCTTTGGTTAATTTCCAGTTTATGCATCAACTGCTATGCTCAACTTCTTGTTGATTAGGATTTGACGGCTGGAGCACACATTTAAGTTAGGATGTCATTTGATCTTTCATGAACTGTCATGACTAGAACAGACCCAATTTGTTCCTACTGCTATGTTGTTTGGGAAGACCACTTGTATTATTTTGTAAATATGGCAATTGATCAATGAACTTATGTGATCTTCAGATGAAAGCTTAAGCGCCGGTACAAGTCCAGAGCTCCAGAAAGGGTTTCTACGCCAATTAATTGGGAAGGAAGGTAAACTCAGTAACTCACACTTGTTTTGTCAACCGAACCTCTAGTCTGGTCACTTGTGATTGTCTTCACCTAATATATTGGCTCCTTGCTGGCTATGCATTTTATTGGATCCTTGCTGGCTATGCATTTTATTGAATCCTTTTGGACGACATCTGCCTAATATTTTCTCAAGCCACTTTGATCTTCTCCTTCCCTTGTAACTTTAGGCTCATCTTTGACATGGGATTTGTGGAGATGGCAGCCTGGGAGGTTAATTCTTCGTAAAATTAGAATGAATTTACTCATCTCATTTTTATGCCTTGTATCACGCCTTAGCTTAATTTGTCGCTACTGTACCTCGCTTCAACTTTATTACAACCAGTTCTTTGCTCATACCGCGCCAATTTTGTTATTTTTGCTTTTGAAGTGTTCCGCTATATATGTTTATGCTTAGGGACGGTATTCATGTGCTGTGGCCTATGCACCCGTCACACCTTGCCATGCTACAGCCTGTTGCATTCGTCATTATTTGGTTATCTTTAAAAGATTTACGGTGGAAACATCTGTCAGGCCCCCCAAGTTCCAAAATTCTGGGATAGCCGGAGTATCCGGATCAACATCCGGAATGTCCGGACATGACCCGGAATGTCCGGACATATTGTCCGGAGTGTCCGGATTAGCCTGACCGAGCGCCTCAACCCGGAGTGTCCGGACCAATTGTCCGGAGTGTCCGGGTTAGTGCTACCGAAGAACCCAACCCGGAGTCTCCGGGTTAGCGTCCGGAGTGTCCGGTATGAGCGGGGGGTTTTGTATAAAAGTTCCATTTCGTGGCTCCCCTCCATTCTTTCTCCTCCATGTTGTTTCCCCACTCCTTGGTGCTACTCCCCTCCACCCTGGCTTCACTCCGGTGAGCTTCCCGCCGGCCGGTGACCCTCCGTGGCTCCTCCCCGGCGACTCCTCCATCCCCGGGAACTCCTCCTCACGCCGACTTCTCCTTCCTCCACCCGGCATTGTGTCTCCTCCATCATCCTTGGAGGTAGGTCTTTCTCTTGGGGGTTGATTCGTGGGATTCTTGGGTTCTAAGACTAGCCATGGTGGGTTAGGGTTTAGGTTTGGATTGGGAGTTTGGAGTTGAATCTTGAGTTCTAGGGTTTTGGGTGTAGTGATTCTAGGGTTGGTTGGGGCTTGGATTGATGAATGTGGGTACTAGAGAGGTAGATCGGGTAGTGGTAATGCCGATCCAAGGGTCGTTTGGAGTTGGCTAGTGGTTTCGTGGGCTAGTGTCGTTCCTCGTGGAGTTGGGTTAGCTATAAGCTTCTTCGGCCTTGCCGCGTGTAGAAAAGTCGTAGATCGGGTTCTAAGCGGTGTCATAGGACTTGGCGGCACCTCGATCCATCGTGTCATTGGGTAAAACTTCGCCAGGCGGAGTGTCCGGACTAAAAGCCCGGAGTATCCGCCTAGGCCGGAGTATCCGGACACAAGGTGCTGAGTATCGGGTTATCCGGACTGTCGGATCAAATAACCGGATTGTCGGGTTAGGCTATTCTCGATTTCGTTAACCTGTCCGGTCGCGTTGTTTCGTCGGGGTTTTTCCTTTTGTGTTCATTTCATTTGCATGGCATGCATCTTATTATGCATTGTATTCGTGTAGAGAGCGATCCCGCGGGACTTGACGCCGCGGTGACCGAGGGTGTGACCGGAGAGCCAGTTACTGCCGACCCACAAGCAGAAGATCAAGGCGAGCACCTATGCATCTTGAACCTATATTAATTGTATTTTTGTGAATAAATTGCTTAATTGGTGAAATAAGTCTGCATTAGGAGTTGAATTGGGTTAGGGTTAGATCCTATTTGCTGCACATTCGTCCCTTGGATTTGTGAATACTTCCGTTGGAACTAGTATGGGTATTAAATGAGTCACTGCTTAGAATTGCTTAGAGGTCGGGATTTGGGCCAAGTGGTGGAAGGTTCCGTCGCTTGAGGTCGATATCTTACCTATGATAAAAAGAGTGGGCATGGATGGGTAGTTGGAAAAGAAAAGATGAATTGGAGACCGGGCGGGAAGGTTGGGACATTGGGTAAGGAGACCCGGTGTGGTAGTTCCCGTCTGAGTCGATTAAGGACCGATTCGATGGTTGCCCTTTGATTGAGCACACCCCGGTTGGTCGCATGCCCGATTATGGTACGGTAAGCCACTCTTTCTCTCATGCGGAATCGATGGACCGTAACTTCCTATGGTTGGACGTGGTTGAGGGCGAGGCTTAGGCCGACTCTCGAGCGCCAAGCCGGGCTTGGGGCTGCTCGAGGGGGTGCTAGGTTTTCGGGCCACAGGAGGACGCTTCAGCGATTGGGTATGATTGGGAGGGGGTTGACACTAGGCCCTTGTGGTAAGTGTCGTGCGATCAATGCTTCCCTGCAGGGTTAATTAAGCGATTCGAATTGCCGCGCTCTCGGATATGAGCAAGCTCTTTCATCGCACAGTCACGTAGTAAGAATTTGAACCGAGGTTCGCCGTCGAGCTTGAGCCCAAATAAATTGGTGATGAGATTAATTGTTGTGAATTAATGATTGCACTTCGTTTTTAGAAGTAGGTGCTGTTACAACTGCTTAACTTGTGAATTGAGTAGTTGAGTGACTAAATAATAAACCTAAGCATTTCCGCAAATGTTATCTCTAGCTTATTCCTTGCTACTTCCAATTGCATGTCCTTTGGAGTCGGTCATATATGGACCACGGGTAAGACTTGCGAGTACCTTTTGTACTCAGGCTTCTGCTTTGTGGTTTTGCAGGTGAGGATCCAGCGGGGTGCGAGTTTTGCCCCTCATCGCCTATCGGTGGCCAAGGGCACCGAGTAGAGGTCGTCGACGTTATGCCGGAAGTGTTCAGGGCATGACACTTCCGGAGGTGTTTTACTTTTGTTTGTATAGAGTGGGTGGTCTTACTTTTGTGAACAGTTGCTACTTTTATTTACGTATTGGATTTGTGCGCTTTTAAGCTTGGTCGTTTTGTTGGTTGTCTTTGTTGGGCCTCTTTGTGCCGTGTGGTGTTTGTTTGCTTCCGCGTTCTTGCGTCTCTGGTAGTGAGCTTGGGGGCTTGATGCCCCTTTGTGCGAATTGATTATTGATATGGCATTGGAAACCGGTATGTGGGGATCCTGGGCGAGTTTCGGATCGCATACCGGGGGAATACCGGGGTTGTCGTCGAGTCGTTTGGATGTTTGTAGAGTTGTCTCGTTTGGGCTTGGGTATTAGCATCGGGATCACCTCCGGTGGTCTGTTGCTAGGATCCAAATCCGCCGGGTACGACTGTTCACCCAGTAACTCGAGGACGATCTGGGCGGCTCCTCTCAACATCTTTCCCTTAAGATTTCCATTCTGTCATGCTTTTGTTGGTTGCTTCACATTTTTGCATCTGTTTTATGTTCATGATATTTCACAACTGTACTCCCGGGTAGCAGCCTCATCAGGCTTGATGTTTTTGTTTGCACGTTATCAGCACCTGGCTACCTGATGCCATTTCTAACCACCGAACTCGTTGCAGGTCCTCCAGTCTTGCAGGCTATGTCTGGTGCCTTGACAAATCCTACCGGAAATTCTGGGACCTCATCAGTGACAAATGCAGGTAAATTGGTTGGACACCCTCAGTCGCTTCCAAACCAGGTTGACACTCCATCTGCACATTCAGTCCCTGAAAGTTCACTGTTAGAGAACACCAAATGTACTAGCCCGGGGGCCATATGCATCAATCGTTGATCTAGTGATACCATGCAGCGGTCTGTTTAATGTCTAAACAGTTGTTGCCATTACATGTTCTACTTCCTCAAATTTTCTTTTACCTCCATTCACCCTTTTAAATAGTGATGCACAGAAGCACCTCCCGTATAGTTATATTGCTTTTTGCTAAAGATATAACAATGAAAAATAGCTGTAAATTCCACCCTAAACAAAGGGTCATGCTATTCGGTTTCAAATTTTCTATTAAAGGCTCTTACTACACCATGGGCCCTCCAAATACAAGGAATGTCCCTGCCTATGGCCCAGGCCTATGCAACCGTAAAACTTGCCATGCTACATTCTGTTGCACCTCGTATAGTTTGGTTCCTATGGGAAGATATTTCTGAAATAATGTAAAAGAAGTCATGCATGGGTAGTTTCAGGATTGCATTTGCATTCAGGAACTGCATTAAGCCTGCGTTCTGCAAATTTTTTATGCAGCTTCTTGATCAGAAGCTAATGCAAGTAACTATTGTTTCAAATGTGCACGAGCCTCATGTGTTCACCTTTTGTCCTTGAAATATTCACGGTTAAGAGAGAGACTTTTTACCTTCCTTGGGAGGTACTAAAAATTTACATTGAGGTGGTACGGAGGTATTTTGGTACCTCCCAATATGGTACAAAGTCCCGTTAAGAGAATATTGGGCGTAAATTTTGAGTTAAGTGTATTTTCTCTAGATGATACTTAATCCAGTGATGCTTTACATTATTAATTATTGGGCAGGCACAAATAAGCATTTGACTCAAGAAGGTTGTTATACTGAGAGTGCACGCCAGGGATTTAAACCAAGAAAGAACCCAGAACCAACAACTGTTGAGGAATATATTGATACAAAAAAGCAACGGACTACTGGGGCGTTTGGTGAAGCAAGTACGGTAAGCTACAGTAGATATTGGGTCTCGGTTCTTACTTTTTATAATTTTATCAGTAACATATAACAATTAGTAATACAATGTGGAGTATTTTATTTCTCCTATACCACAGCGGAATAATAGAATGAATAAACAACTGATATATGCCAATCTATTCATAACTGTAGTATAAGATGCAAGGTTGCTTTTGTACAGATCTTGATATGTTGAGTAGGGTTATTCCAAGGTTAAATCAACATCAAACGGCAGCACAAGCTGTGAACCACTTTACTTCGTAAGATGCTTGAGATATCTATTTTAACCAAATAATTTGGCCATGCATATTAGAAATGGTCGCTTTACGGAGTATGTTGCGACATACATCAATTTTGATTCAGGCTTATGCCAACTAATATATATGGTGGCGGCAAGCTACTTCAGCTTTTTACTCAGGATGCAGGACTGGAAAGGTTAAAATTGTTTTTCTGTCATGACTATCCAAGTAATTAGGTTACACTTTGGCCATTGCTTTTACTGAAATACTTGTTGGGGTGCAGGTTTCGGTGATTGATCTCGGGGCTGAAGGTCGCTCGCGCACTGGTGGACTTGATCCCCTAACTGATGGGCTGAATGAGACAGTCCATGACTAGCGATGCTGTTGGAACATTAGGTTGTTTTGATTATGCTGCTGCTGCTGCTACTATTACTTAGGTTGTGCTATGTTACCAACTTAATGGAGGCTTGCAAGTCTCGTAGAACTTTCAATGTTATGTCACACTGCCACTCTGTTTCTCGATGCCTACTTCCATTAGTGCTAGTAAATCAGACCTATGATATGTAAAGCTGCAGCGTGGGACGTGTTTTGTTAGTTTTCTTGCAAGACGTATGCTATATATCGTCATTATTGTTACTATATGCATGGATTTGTGGCCTTGACGGTGCAGTAAGGTATTCTGAAGAAGTTGTCATTAGTCCTGGCAATTGGGCCGGGCCTTAGTGGGCCAGCACGAGCACGGTCTAATTTTAATGGCCTGAAACACGACTCGGTACGAAAAATTTTGGTCGGGCTGGCACGGCCCGAATGGCGTGCCGGGCCGGGCCTAAAAACCAGACAGGATGGGCCACCCGGCATGGCCCGACTGTACGGGCCGTGCTCAGGCTTACACGACCCGAATTGAAGTCCGAACCAATAATTTGTTTTTTTCAGGGCCTTTCTTTGCTCATATGAATTTATATTCTACATGAAAGTTATCGAGAATTTCGTGACGCATCTTTTTCATGTAGACAACTTTTCCATTTGAGCAACGTATGAATTTATATATATAAAAAATATTTAGTGCGCCGTGTAGTTTCGGACCGACGCCACATCTCTCAGTAATTTGCATTTTTCAAGGTCTTGCTTTGCTCATATGAATTTATAATCTACATGAAAGTTGTAGATAATTTCGAGACACATCCTTTTCATGTAGACAACTTTTCCATTTGAGCAACGGATGAATTTATTAAAAATATTTAGTGCGCTGTGTAGTTTTGGACCAACGCCACATCTCTCGGTAATCTGCATTTTTTAGGGTCTTCCTTTGCTCATATGAATTTATATTCTACATGAAAATTATAGATAATTTCGAGACACATCTTTGTTATGTAGACAACTTTTTTATTTGAGCAACGTATGAATTTATTAAAAAAATATTTAGTGTGTCATGTTCTTTCCCGTACCGTGCTCGGGCTGGCCCGGCCCGACAGCAACCCGGCGTGTCTTTGGGCCGTGCAGGGCCTTGATTTTTGCCGTCCGTGCTGGTTCGGCACGGCACGAAGAAATGACCGAGCCGTGCTGGCCCGCTTCTGATAGGCCCGAAGCACGACGGGCTCGGACCGTACCGGCCCGGCACGACCAAAGTCCCACCACTAGTTGCCATCGATGTATTACACTGTGCTCAAGTCGTGGAAAGATGAGCACACGAGAGCAAACGCCACGTCAGGTCAGTCTCCCTAGCGGACGGTGGTTTGTCTCCAAGCCTCTTCAAACGCTTGCAGGTCAGTCTACCTGACGAACCTCCCAAGTCTCCAACGAGCGCGGGGGTAGGAGTCAGGTTCACTAAACATTTTTCGCGATTTTTAATGAGCAGTAGTTTTCGACAATCGCAAAAATCGAGCCAAAAAACTCAGTCGAAAATCACATAGTTTCAAAAACCAAAATTTTTTAGAAAAAATTCAAAAATCAATGATTTTCATGGAAACTATTTATCGTGAAAAATTGACAGACTTGTTGAACTTTTTCGTGGTCGATTGTTGGAGCAATTTTCGTCGATTTTTCACGAAAATTGAGCAATTTTCACCGATTTTCGACCAACTTATGACACAATTTTTTTTTTCGAATTTTCAAATTTTTTTTAAAATGGATTGGTTTATCGACCAATTTTAAAAGTCGAATCGTGTCGATACGAGCAAAATTGCACAATTCAAACGATTTTCGTTGTTTTTCTGAACCATGGCGAGATTCACCGAGATCTCGGCGAGATAAACCGAGATCTCGGACTTTGAATTCTTTTTAGGGTTTTTTCAATTTCACTGGAATTATGATCTACCGACTGCCCCACATGGGAAACGACGCGAAGAATCCAATCCGGTCAAAATCCGGTTAAATCCGGTCAAAATTTATTCAAATCTCGGTCAAAAAACCGAGATTTCGGTCCATTTCACCGAGATTTCGCCGAGATTATAGGGTACTGTAACACTTTTAAATTTATGATGGTAAAAAATCGTCAATTTTTTTTTGAAATTTTGGTCAGACATGGAAAACAACTTGAACAATCCAATCCGGCCAAACTCCGGTTAAATCCGGTCAAAATTTATTCAAATCTCGGTCAAAAAACCGAGATTTCGCCGAGATTATAGGGTACTGTATCACATTTAAATTTTTTTAGGGTTTTTTTAATTTCGCCAGGATTATGAAACTCGGGGGGGGGGGTCCGAAATCCGAAATTTCGCGGGATTTCGGCGAGAATTTGAACCCTGCAAATCACTTTGCAGAGCTGCTCAGCTTTATCCACAAGATATCTACGAACATTAATACCACTGGATTTCATGCAACTTAAATGCACGCGACCGGGCCGAGATGATCATAGCCTTTTGTTGTACTTCCTCATTGTAGCTTCTACCCAGTAGGTTCGAGGACCTAGAGTTCTTAGGATCCACTGGCCTAGGCGGGAGACACGATATGATACTGTGTGGGTACCTACCGTTGTGAGAACCAGCAAATGATAGCACCCTACACAGCTCTACCCATTTCCATTCCACCTCAGTCACTACGCAATCTATTCTAGCTACGAGAATGGTAGCTACAATCCTGTAGGTATTCCAAGGGAAAGCACAATGTACTGAGCTATGTTGGAAAATAGTTCAACCAAACTGATCAGCCCTAACTTGTGGATGAGCGGGAAGTTATTTACTTTGCTCAAGAGGGGTTATCCTTAATTGCCAAAGACCAAGCCATTACAACCACAAGCCTAATACTAACTGTACCAACCACTAAACCAATCATGACTTCCATCATCGACCGAGAGTCGAACTAGCATCTACCTTGTGGGTAGCCCAACATTGTCCCTCTGACCGTAGCAACACTTTTTGAAAGACACTAAGACCAAGGCTCGCCAGCTTTGAAAGACTAAGGGTGGAACAAAATAATCAATAACTACAGGGATTCAATAAAATATAACTAAGGCTATGCAAGGTTAATAAAGCTCAAAATCAAGGAAGGCTAAGTAATTGATCGGTGGTAACTAAGCATCATGTCATTCTAAACTATCTTTGCAGTATTTAAAAGAATATGAATAAAAATAATGCATTAAAAAGTAATTACTACTATATTATCGATAACAAGAAGGTCGTCTAGATCGTAGAAGCTGAAGTCTTGCTCGGCTCCGAACTGGTCCTGCTCCGGCTCCTAGTACTGCTCTTGCTCTTGGTACAGCTCGACGGTCGGATCTAGTGCAAGAAACGACAACTGATAAATAAACGAAAAAAGGAAAACAGGAAAAGAAAAATGGAAACAAAATTCAGAACGAGGGCCGGAGAAGAGTCGGAGGGCATTTTGCTTATTTTAGGAATTTTGGAGAGTTTGTTTGGCGGAGCGGAGGCCATTTTTGGACTCAGTGGCTCGAATGGATCAAGAAGGTGTATTTTCGGATTTTTGAGGATTTTCTGGGATTTTTTTGGAGTTTTTTGAGATTTTTTTTTGGAATTTTCGGATTATTTAAATACAAAAAGAAAAGAAAAGAAAAAGAAAAAGAAACCGGGCCTCAGAGTAAAACGGATTGGGCCCACAAGGCCCACGAGCACGAGCACACCGCACGATCGGCCGGACCTACCACGCGGTGGGTCGACAGTGGGACCGACAAGCGTGGTGGCGATCAAGTAGTAGGGCCGGGCTTGAGCGAAACTGACGTGCGGGCCCGAGGAGGCGAGACGCTAACTGGCAGGGCTCAGCATTAGCGGTGCCGAGTGGGGTTAGGTTGGGGTTGGCTTGGGCGGGAAATGGTGGCGACGGCGCCGAAGGAGAGGAAGGGAGCGGGCGAGGGAGGGGTCCAAGCGAGCGGCGCGGCACACGACATGGGGTGGCAGCATGGGTGGCGGCAAACAGCGGAGGCGGCACGGTGGGAGGCGCACGACGGCGCCAGAGGCGGAGCGACATGGGCTTGTCGGGCGAGCTGGGCTGGGCCAGGAGCAGGTCGGGAGGGGAAAGTGGGCTGGCGGGAGGCTGGGTTGGAAGGAGAACGGGTCGGAAAACGGCCCAAAAAGGAAGGGGTCCAAAACAAAAAAAAAAAACCCAAATCAAATTCAAACAGAGCCAATAAACTTGAATAAATTCGTTTTAAAATTTTTAGGCTATTTCAGGCTCGCTCACCCACCTATGGCTGGAGCTAACCGGTGATAAATGGGCTGAGTTTTGCGACGGGCCATATGGTTTGCCCAGTACCGTACATGCATCTTTACTCTTTGAAGAGAGCCTGCTGTGATGCATGATGGAGTACGTTCTTTACCTTCCAACCTTTATCAATCTCTCCTCAAATTCCTCCTTCACCCTTAAAAAATCTATAATAAAAAACAAAAAAATTATCCCATAATAAACAAATCAAATGTTAAAAAATATAATATTGATCACAACAATCTCCTTCCTGTTATTTATGGTATGCAACAGATGTGCAATGCAAACAACAGTGGCGAAGTAAGGACGTGGTCTAAGCTAAGCTTGATAGTAAAGATATGGTATAGATCAGGACGAAGTTTAACTAGGCAATATGGGAGAGCTGAGACATGAACAATCTTAATATATTATGTAATATTATTTTTATTTATAGCAAAATATGGTCATTTAGTAACTAGGCCTGGACGCCCCATTATGACTCACGAGGACACCCCAGTTATTATTATTTTTAAAAAATAACACAAAAATTCTGGATGTATACGCCAATTGTAAAGTCAGGAGAGATGAAGGGAGTATTATTTTCGTCGAATGTGCACTAAGAAATAAATTAATATATTCGATTTGATGCGTGGGCCATGGTGAACATTTGAATGTCAACAATGCATTAGATCATCAAATTTGACCGGGTAACTGGCTAACTGGGGGAGAATAGACGCTAGAAACTAGGACGACTTGTCTCCTTCACTTTTAAAAAGTTTAGTTTTTGAATGATCTTATTTATAAATATAAATATAAAGCTTATAAATTCAATGAGACATTTCTGTCTATACCTTTATTTATTCTTTCTCAACTATATATATTTATTCACTATCACTCATACAAAGTATATCTTTTATCTTCTAAAATAATACAGTGAGAACATAAGTCATTTTCTCTCGTACTTTTTTAATTTCAATATAATTTTATTTCTTGTGCAAAGTTAAAATAAGTTTTACAAAAATGAATAGAGGGAGTAGTATATAAAACTCTAGATATCAATCTTCACTGAACTGAGAACCTGATTCGTTTGGAAGTTCTCTGCGCTTGTGCGGGTTAACGCTTAAACAGTGGAGTAGTTCGAAGGGCGATGAACACGAAGCAACAACACAACCAAAAACATCCAAATGGGAAGCAGACGCTACACTCCTCCGGTTATTAATCTTAGCCGGCTAAAGCAATTAATGGGAACTGCATGCATGCATGGAAGCTAGCTTAGAGGTTAAGACAATCGATCCACTGGTATTCCGCTGCAGAAGATTTCACAAAGTCCATATACGATATAATCACGTTGAGACAAGCTATCTTCAAAGAATTAATAGCATTGCTCAGTAAACAAAGTACTTAAAAACAGCAGAGGGCAGAGTGTTCATCTCTGGAAAGGCATGCAGAGATGTTCAGCAGTCTGAACTGGAACAGCCGTTTCATGTTCTAAGCAGAAACCGATGCATGTCTAACTTTTAAACAACGCGTCATTTGGACGGGGGAAGAAACTAACCAAATTAAGCAGCAACGCGTGCATCTGTGACCGGCGGCTTTCTGATGTTTGAATGTGTATGTATATTGACGCGTATCTATCTGACCAGTGTCTCCTTCTCTCTCTCTCTTAGGACTACGCGCCTAAGTAATCCCAATATAGGTGGAGTAGTAGTACATGCTATATAGGATTCCGAGGTTATATAAAGAGCAAGCCCCAGTTTCTTATCTCCATCTCATCTTGCATTATATCACGGTTCAGACTCGAGAGCTAGCACATACGTAGCGTTCCAAGTCTGCTTGCCAGTTCTTGGAGTGACCATGAGCTATGAAGCTCCTCCTCCCGGCACTGAAGGTACTAACTATTCCTCTCTCTCTCTCTCTCTCTCTCTCTCTCTCTCTCTCTCTGATTAGAGATTTTCTGATCCGTCAGTAATCAACAATTTGTAAGACGAACAAAGGGAATACAGAGATTCCATTTCAGAGGTTTTGCAGCACATGCATGCATGATTAATGAACTGGTGAACTCGCATGCGTCGAGTTTCGTCGAGTTCTTCTCGACGGACTGTTCTGTGACACCGTTTTGCGTCTGCCTAAAGTGATTGCGGTGAACTTTTTGCAGCGTACCCGCCACCGGGCACGGCGTACCCTCCGCCGGGCCAGCAGGCGTACCCGCCGCCGGCCTACGGCGCGCCACCTCCTGTCGCCGCCGACTACCCACCCAATGATGGCGGCGCGTACCAGCAGCCCCAGCCGCCGCCCGGCACGCAGAACAGCAGCAGCGACGGCTTCTTGAAAGGATGGTAAGAACCAAAAAGATAACGACTCCATGAACGAACGATGCATTCTTGAATTGCCTCTCTCCCTGTCTTTATTTTCTAATCTGTGATTGATTAATTGTGTCTGTGTGACTGATCTGCAGTTGTGCTGCTCTTTGCTGCTGCTGTCTGCTCGACATGTGTTTCTGAGCGCAAGATTGTGTCAAGATCAGGCAATTCGATGATCTATAGTCTTTAGAGCTGCACATGCATCATCGTCGTTCCTATCACATATGTGGTGTTACTGTATTGTTATGATCGAGATAGTACATATGGTGTACATCTCGGTCGTTCCTTATGGCGATTTACAGTTCTCGGAAAAAACGTGGACCATTTTGTATCTTGATATTGCTTGTCAGTTTAGTTAGGTTGCCTATTGTCAGTACATGGTGTACATCGTCTCTTTTGTTGACTATGAATTGGATATGTATCGAGTAATTTTCAGCATCTAGTAGGGGAAAAAAGAGCGACTTTTGACCATTGCCATGACATAAAAAGCACCCAACTTCATTAATCAGACGAATTCATAGAGTCCAAAGCAAAACAAACTACGGCGCGTCCGAGGACGACAAATCTCAAGAGAGAGCCATGTCCGTTGGACGAAACGGCAGAATACTGTATATTATTCGCAACACATTTGAGCATTTGACCCTTACAGCTTAAGAAATGACGGGAACCGCAGTAAGATAATGCAAGGCTAAACAACGATCTGACACAACCAATAAGTTTAAGTTGCATAAAACAAGATAAGCTCAGGTGGTGTCGCATCGACCAAGACAGGCAGAAAAGTATGAACATTTCAACTGCTAGGTAGACAGATATAATCACAGCCATAAATTGGTAAATCCAATTTGATAGTTTTCTCCCCTTTGTATCCATTGTTGAGATATATTAGCATGTGCTAATTGTGGACAAATTTACTTGTGTCTATGACATTAACTACCATGTAGTTATGTGCATGAGGAGGCACCTTTTAGTAACAAGTGCCTTTTAGTGGCACCTTTTCACATGTATATAAAGGGGCTTTGCCCTCCTTGTAAGAACACCCCTAATGAATAGAAACTCTCTCTTGTGTTATTCATCTCTGAGTTAATAGTTCTATAATACGTTATCAGCACTTTTGCTTCCCACAAGGCGTGTACGCCATCCATCAATAGGAAAGGTGAGACATGGCTCATGGTAGCATTCATGTCATCAATGAAACGATTAATCCCCATGGAACGATGGCGGCTCGACGAAGTCGCCCGCCTTACTACTCCATGGCGAGAGTGAAACAGCCCCATGGCACGGCACCGACTCGGCGCGCCGGCACGGTGATGGGAAACCGACTCGGCGCGGTGGTGCACGGTGAGCCAGCCACTACGGCTCGTGCCCTGTCGGCATGCGGCGCAGCAGCCCAAGGCGCGGAGCCGCCCTTGTCGGTGTCGCCAGCAGGGGTCGCGCGGCAGGTGTGGCGGCGCGAGCCATGGCGTCGTGGCTCGGCGGAGCATGGCGCGGCTGCGTCCTCGGGCGTCGTCGCCGCGGTGTCAGCCCAAATACAAGACGATGTGGCGCCGGCGCCGCATGGTGGCGTCGCCGACCCGGCCGACCGCCATGCCATCGCCGCGGTGGTGCAGCCCGCGACGAGGCGCGCGACCCCGCCGAGGCGCACGGCGATGTCGCCAGATGGCATGGCGGCGAGCCGGCGCGCCGGCCGTGGCGACGCCCGCAGGCACGGTGGCGCAATACAAGCAGAGTCGCACGGCGCGACGGAGTGGCGCACCCGAGGTGGCGTGGCGCAGCCGAAGTCGCCGCAGGAGCACGGTGGCGATGCGACGCCGGCAAGACACCGCAGCAGCGACGGCGCCGCCCGGCGATGGCCCGACGACACGCGAGGGGCCGCGATGAGGCGGCGGCGACGGCGAGTCGGCCAGGACGGCCAAGGCCCCATCGATTTAACGGCGTCATGGCCGGTGGCGCGGCGCCGCCGGCGCATGGCGTCGCCGGAGCGGCCTCGTCTGGCGTGGCGGCGAGGAGGCGTCGCCCGGCAGTGGCGTTGGCAGCGTCCGACGGCGGGGATGAGCCGGCCGGCGGCGGCTTCGCTCCAAGGAGCAGGCGGCGGCGCACATGGGGACTAGGGTTGGAAACCCTAGCCCCCCATGGAGGGCATATCTAATGGGCTGTGGCCCAAATGGCTGGATGGGTCTTTAAGAAAAAAGGATTTTTCCACATTAGACCCCAAGCAATACCCCAATTGCTCATTAATCCAGCCAATAAAGGACCATGGGTTCTTTTTAATAGCTATATTTGCATTCTAGTACTTTGGTTTTTACAATAAAGCAAATAAATGCATGTATTGTTTAATTGCGATTTTACCCATGTAAATATTTGTATCGCAATTAAATGTGATGTTCTAAGCTTTTGTATTATTTACATGCATTATATTTTCTAGCATTCATATTGAAATTGAGTAGTTGACGATTACCTTAAGTGCTAAAATTAGCACAGGGCATGGGTCCTATGGCATAAAACCTATGTCCATAGTGAGAGTATCTCGCCCATTGCTAAAAGGTCTACGTCAATTTACTGTATTATTTAAGTTATTTGCTTAACTTAAATTGCATAAATTCATGAAAATGCTAGAAAATTATGTAGTTGACGATTACCTTAAGTGCTAATATTAGCATAAGGCATGGGTCCTATGGCATAAAACCTATGCCCATAGTGAGAGTATCTCGCCCATTGCTAAAAGGTCTACGCTATTTTATTCGATTAATATTCATGCATCGATTTACTTTGCTAAGTAAATAATTAAGACATTGCATGATTATTATGTAGATATGGTCGATATCTCCAAAAGGAGTTTCTTTGAACTTCTTGTGGATGGCGAGAATTACTTAACTTGGGCCATGGATGTAAAAATCACTTTGGCATCAAGAAGTTTATCTGCTTGCATCAATGATCCTGTTCAGGGTGCAGCCCCTATACCTGAAAATTTCAAGTATGCAACTCTGCATTTCATCAGGCATCACCTCCATTCAGACTTGAAAACTGAATATTTATTGGAGGAGGATCCACTAAGTTTGTGGAAGTCCTTAAAGGACAGATATGACCAACATAGGGCGGTCATGTTGCCTGAAGCTCAAAGGGAATGGTCTATGTTACGCTTTCAAGACTTTAAGTCTGTTACTGAATACAATTCTCGCGTACACAAGATCAATTCCAAATTGAGATTCTGTGACAAGGCTGTTACAGATGAGGACATGATTGAAAAGACGCTTTGCACTTTTCATCCTTCTATGACGATATTGCAGCAACAATATCGTCAACAAAAATACACTAAGTACTGATTTAATTTATACTCTGCTTGAGCGGAAAAGCATGATGAACTTCTTACGAAGAATCATCATACGCTCCCGACAGGGGCAATGGCAGTGCCGGAAGCACATGCCAATATTCCGAGTACTAGTGCATACCATGATCAAAAGAAGGATAAAAATAATAAAAGGAATAATGCAAAGTGGAAGTCCAAAATGCAGAGGAGCAAATCAAAAGTTTATGGCAAAGGAAAATTCAAGAATAATTCTCCTAGGGAGAAGACTGGACTTTGCCATAAATGTGGATGTAAGGGTCATTGGGCAAGAGAATGCCGTACACCTAAACATCTGGTTGAGTTATACCTCAAATCAGTTGGCAAGGGCAACAATCAGAAGGGCAAGGTTGAAGTTCATTTTGCTGAAAATCCAGAAGTGAGTCTGGATAAAGGACAGAAAGATCCTGACAAGATTGTTGATGACCATGGAATGGTTCAACAGAAGGAAGATGAACTTAAAGACACCAATGATATGATGGTGGAATATGCTAACCTAGATCTGTATGGAGAAACTATTTAGTTTCTCATTATCCCTTATGATTGTACTCAGCATATTGTATAAGTCTTATTTGTTGCTCATAAAGACTATATACATGTTTGTTAGAGTCAAACATGTCCATATGGCTTGTAAAGAACATATGTATCTTGTATATTCACATGATATATAATATATGTGTGTATTATTTCTATATTGGAGTTAATTTTTATTCTCTCCATTTATAGATCATTGGTGACAATCCGATGGAGGAAGAATTATGTCTAGTTGACAGTTGCACCACTAATACTATATTAAGGGAGATAAAGTATTTCCAAACTCTAACTAAGAGGAGAGGAAATATTATGAACATCACCGTAATGATGCTCAAATTGTTGGTTCAGACGAGCCATCATTATACTCCCTATGGGTACAAACATTGTGATAGAGGATGCTTTGTTGTATCCTCGAATCTACACGCACCTACTAAGCTTTAAAGATATTCGCATCAATGGTTTCCATGTGGAGACTAGTAAAGAGAGCAATGTTGAGTATTTGCTCTTAACTAAAACTCTTTGGATGCGAAAAACAAGTGGTTGAAAAGCTTCCTTCTTTTTCATCAGGATTGTACTACACATATATTAAACCCGAACCACATGTTGCGTTAAAGACAATTTTATCTTATCTTGATAAGTTCAAGATTTGGCATGACCGATTAGGTCATCCAGGTTTGGGTATGATGCATAAAATTGTCAAAGGTTCTGTTGGCCATAATATTAAAAATTCAGATTTCCCAAAATATGATGAATTCATGTGCACTGCATGTGCAAAAGGGAAATTAATTTTGAGGCCTTCATACCTTAAAATTAAAAATGAGCCATTAAATTTCCTTGAAAGGATTCAAGGAGATATTTGTGGACCTATCCAGCCTTGGTCTGGGCCGTTTAGGTATTTCATGGTATTAATTGATGCATCTACAAGATGGTCCTATGTATGTTTACTCTCTACAAGGAACCATGCTTTTGCGGATTAATTGCCCAAATAATTAAATTAAGAGCCAATCATCCTGATGACATGATAAAGTCCATTCGGTTGGACAATGCCGCTGAATTTTCTTCAAAGGCATTTAATGATTATTGTTTGGCTTTGGGCATTAATGTAGAGCATTCTGTACCATATGTACATACACAAAATGGCTTAGCAGAGTCTTTGATAAAGAGGATAAAGCTTATAGCTAGGCCTCTGTTGCAAAATTGTCAATTACCAACAAGTTGTTGGGGACATGCGCTTACATGCTGCAGCCTTTAATCCAAATTAGACCAACTGCATACCATACGGTCTCCCCATTGCAGTTAGTACGTGGAGATGTACCAAGCATTTCCCATCTGCGAAAATTCGGCTATACCAGATAATGCACCGATTTCACCACCACAGCGTACACAGATGGGTCCTCAAAGAAAGTTGGGGATCTATGTGGGGTATAATTCACCGTCAATTATAAAATACCTAGAGCCATTGACAGGGGATCTGTTTACGGCTCGGTACGCTGACTGTATATTTGATGAGGATAATTTCCCGGCATTAGGGGGAGATTTGTACCACAAGGAATGCCAGGAAATTGATTGGAATGCCACAGGCATTCAGTCCTTAGATCCACGTACAAAAGAATCTGAACAAGAGGTTCAGAAGATTATAAGTTTGCAATACATTGCAAACAATCTGCCAGATGCATTTACTGATTATAAGGGGGTTATGAAATCTCATATACCTGCTGTTAATGCTCCGGAAAGAGTAGAGGTACCAAAGAAAACTACTCTTGCCCCTAATGTGAATAAGAGGGGGAGAATTCCGGATGCACAGGACTTAGTTTCGCGGAGACGTCCGCAGAAACAAAAGACCGATAAAGGTAAATTACCTATGTCAGTAAATGAAAAAGAGGTTGGAAGTCCTCTAGTGATTGGTAAACCCAACATAATTGTGCGCACAAACTTCAATGTTGGGACATCGGAACCCTTGGACTCAATCGTATTGGGAAATCATGATGAGTCACAAGGCAAAAATAAAGAATTGTTGGATGAAGAAATTTCCACTAATTATATTGATTCAAGAGAATCATACAATAGAAAGACTACAATTGTCGACATTTATTTTGCCTCTAAGATTGCTAAAATCCTTCAACTGGATCCAGAACCAAAGTCCATGGCAGAGTGCATGAAGCGCTCAGATTGGGTCAAATGGAAGGAAGCAATTGAGGCTGAATTGAGCTCGCTTAAGAAAAGAGAGGTATTTGGTCCAGTTATGACCACACCTCCTAAAATATTTCCGGTTGGAAATAAATGGGTTTTCATTCGAAAGAAGAATGAAAATAATGTGGTGGTGAGATACAAAGCGAGACTTGTAGCACAAGGGTTTACGCAGAGACCCGGCATTGATTACAATGAAACATATTCACCGGTAATGAGTGGAATAACGTTCCGATATTTAATATCATTGGCAGCAAACAAGAATTTATCCATGCAGTTGATGGATGTTGTGACTGCATATTTATATGGGTCACTTGATTCGGATATTTACATGAAAGTCCCAGAGGGGATATCTATTCCGAATCCAAATACAAATCGCAACATGTATAGTGTCAAATTGAAAAAGGCACTATATGGATTAAAGCAGTCGGGCAGAATGTGGTACAACCGACTAAGTGAGTTCCTTATTAAGAAAGGTTACTCAAATAATGATGATTGTCCTTGTGTGTTTATAAAGAAATCCCAAAATGGATTTTGTATAATTTCCGTTTATGTTGATGATTTGAATATCATCGGAACCCCAAGGGATATAAAGGAAGCTAGCAATCATCTAGTGATGGAATTTGAAATGAAAGATTTGGGTCAAACCAAATTTTGCTTAGGTTTACAACTTGAGCATCTCCCTGAAGGGATATTCATACACCAGTCTGCATATACTCAAAAGATTTTGAGTAAATTTAATATGGATAAATCATATCCATCAAAGACCCCTATGGTTGTTAGATCTCTTGATAGGGATAAAGACCCATTTAAACCTAGAGATGAAGATGAAGATATTTTAGGACAAGAGGTTCCATATCTTAGTGCCATTGGGGCACTGATGTATCTAGCAAACTGCACCAGGCCTGATATTTCATTTGCGCTAATTTATTGGCTAGATATAGCGCAAAGACCAACAAAGAGACATTGGTGGCGTTAAGAATATCTTCGTGTATCTCCAAGGTACAAAAGATCTTGGTCTATTTTATAAGAAAAACCAAGATATGAACATAGTGGGTTATCTGAGATCTTTGGCTATTTGTCCGATCCCCACAATGCCGGATCACAACCTGGGTTTGTATTTTTATATGGTGGAACGGCTTTTCATGGAAGTCTAGTAAACAGACTTTAGTGGCCACTTCCACTAATCATTCTCAAATAATTGCACTTTATGAAGCATCACGTGAGTGTGTATGGCTTCAGAGAATGATTAATCACATACAAAAGCATGTGGTATAAATACAATTGAATCCCCTACCATTATCTATGAAGATAATGCAGCTTGTATTACTCAAATACAAACAGGTTATATAAAGAGCAACATTACGAAACATATTGCTCCTAAATTATTCTATCCTCATGAGCTCCAAAAGAGCGGTGAGATAGAAATTTTACAAACAAAGTCTTGTGAAAATTTGGTGATTTATTTACCAAATCCTTACTAAAATCCACATTTTAGAAATGTGTTAATGGAATTGGTATGAGGAGACTTTGTATGTTGCAAGGATCGAGGAGAGTCCTCTGAACTTTAAACCTGCTTTTAAAGGATATATTGTACTCTTTTCCTTTATGTGTTTTTACATGGTATTTTTCCATAAAGGTTTTTAATGAGGCAATATAATACAAGCTAAATATGTTATGTACTCTTTTCTCTGTCCATTTTCCCATTGGGTTTTTGGGAGAGTTTTTAATGAGGCATATACATATATTCCTATTTTCTTCATCTATTTTCCCACAGGGTTTTTGGAAGGAGTTTTTAAAGGAACACGAAGATAGATATAATTTGTCCAAGGGGGAGTGTTGAGATATATTAGCATGTGCTAATTGTGGACAAATTTACTTGTGTCTATGACATTAACTACCATGTAGTTATGTGCATGAGGAGGCACCTTTTAGTAACAAGTGCCTTTTAGTGGCACCTTTTCACATGTATATAAAGGGGCTTTGCCCTCCTTGTAAGAACACCCCTAATGAATAGAAACTCTCTCTTGTGTTATTCATCTCTGAGTTAATAGTTCTATAATATCCATATCCAACGGCGAGGCCATGATGAAAATAGAGTGGGAGCTTAAAGGAATAAGAAAACAATTTTACCAAAAACTGAAACAAACTGAGCTAAATTGAGATAAACGTACTGAACAGTCTTCTACAGTCTAAATTCATAAGAAACAAAGGAAGAAATAAATACAATGAAAATATCTCAAGCAGAGTTACCGATATCGGCGGAGGGTGGGTTCGAGCCCAAAACCCTCCTTGCTGGCTACGCCCTGATAACCAGTGTCCATATTATTCTGATATTTACAGGCACTATATATTTTACATACGTGTTTCCTAGGCACATCTTATGTACATCCACAACTTTACAGTATGTGCTACCAGTCTAGCTACTTAATTGACAACCTGCGTGTTCCATTGATTAGCTTACTAGCTATCATGGCTGACTTCAACAGCCCTAACTTCCACATGCTGCCGCCCTTTGCTCTCCGGGTGAACAACGACGGTAGCCTGAGCCTCTTCCAGTGAGCCCTCCTCGTCCTCGCGAGATGCGGATAATGTGCCAACCATAGGAGCCAGCTCAGCTGGCCTCCTGGTTTCGTCGTCGCTGGGGGAGATGATCTCCCAGTCCTCCCTAACCGATGTGACCTCCCCCCGTTTCTCGTGACACTTCTCGATCTCGAAGGCTGTAGGGAGGATAACGTAGTCGTTGAGGGGGTCGTAGAACGGGTCAGGTTCGCCAGCGTGCAGCCAGTGCTGAACTATTCGGAACACGTGGCGGTCGCAGATGATTCCTCGGTGGTCAGCAGCAACCCCAACTCTTGCCACTGCGTCAAGGCCATCTGCCTAGAGATAGAGAGAGATGTGCTCAATTTTCCCAGTGCGTACTTTCCTTATGCTCAATAATAAACCCAAATAACAATAATATCAGACCTTTGCTGATTCTGCTGGGACTGATCCATCGCCATCAACATAGATGTATTTGCCCTGAAAGAACACATTGTTCAAGATTTCAGACACAACATCAAGGGGATTTTTTTTGTGCTCCGGTAAGCCAGAAATTTGGTATGCACAGAACGCAAAATTTACCAAAAGAACTAACCTGAGTATGTAAGAGGTGACTAAGATTTGAAATCGGATGGTATTCACTCCCATAGCTGCAAAAGAGATGGGTATCAGTAACTTGGCATACACAGTACACAACTAAAGTAGTGTGAACATCCTACAGAGATGGTGTGATCATGCCCTGGGGCATATTCCAATTAACATAAATCTTCAATCCAACTCGATTGCATAAGTCCTACCGGCATTTTCTGAGACACCCTTTTGCTGCCTATAAAAGGCAATTCATATTTAGAAACAGGCCTTATTAGGCACAATAGAAAGAGGAATAAATAATCATTCGCATCCTACTAGTTTTGAACTTGTTTTGTTAAGCACGACTAACATGCTAGTATAAGCAGACACATCCGGTCCACTCCTATTTATTAAGCAATTTATGGATAGCAATTAAACCCAAGACCAACTAATTTTTGTGGAACCAATGGAGATTCTAATTGGTAGAAAAAGAAAACTGAAACTAAAACCAGAAGTATCCAGATAGTAAAGTACCAAACAGTATGAGCAGTGTCATAATCAATCCCGTAAATATTGTAGAACTTCACTGATTTTGGAAGTTTTGCGTTGCATAAAATATCCTGAGTTTCCTTTGCCCATTTCAATATATTCAAATTAAGGGGCAAAGGAATGTGCGTACCATCAGAGATAATCTGCAATAACAATTTAATTGTCAGAAAGAAGCATAAATGCTGGCTAATTTCTATTGCAATGTAAAATGCAAAAGACCCACCTCATGCTTGGAAAGAGCTTTTGCAATCATCTTTATTGCTTCATCTGGCTCATATGACTCTAATAAGGCATTTTTCTTGCCACTATCATCCAGCTTCTCTCTCCAGATCTGTAGCAATGGAGTGTGCTCCCAATGGAAGGTCGAACTAGCCAACAACTCATACATTGATGGACATTCAATCAACTGAAGCAGAAAACAGAAATACTTTCGGTCTTTTCTTCGAAAGGCAAAATCATTGTGTCAGCATGAACACATGCAGAGGATGAGATGAATGCGGTTATCGAACCATACCAATTGCTGCATACTCCATTTGGAGATAAAGAAATTTGACTCCCATCCTTCGACAAAAGACATTCCATTCAGCAGACTAGTAGTTATGTACCCAGGTGCACCTGTCAGGAAGTAGCAAGTTGCTTTGCCATGTAAAGTTGCTCCAAAACATGATTTAACGTAACAGGTCATGTAAAGTCGTAAAAGAATTAACACTGCAACTGGGAAATGTATTGGAAAACATGCAGCTATAGTGCCTGCTTAGCAACTCCATTGCAATACTTTGGGGTTGTTCTGGAGCTCCCTATGGTTTATGGTAGACTGAGGTAGTAACCACAACTGCTCTATAAACACACAGGTAACGTTCACTTGCTGATTGCACAATTGATAGGCATTCCATGAAAACTGATATTATCAAGCTTTCACCATAGCAATTGAGAACATCCAATAGATATTCCGAATGTATTTTATGTTGAATTACAATAACCTAAATATTTAGATGCTCAGGTAACTAGTACCTTGAAATGGTGCAGCAATTGCAATCCAACTCTTTATGTATTTTTCAAAGACCTATAGAAAGGAAAACACATTATATAGACAAGGCAGATATAGCCTTGCAGGTAGAGCACGATGCTGAGTATGAAAAATTTCAAGGAAAGATCCAAAATATATGGAGTACTCACATCACAATGAAGAGACATGAAACATTTGACAAGCAATCCTCCCATTGAATGAGTAATGAGATTGATCTTTTTTCCTCCAGAAGCTGTGTATGCCGACTCCAACTTTCTAGAAAATCTGTCAAGTGTTTCTGAAAGCCTGCAGAACAGTAGGGATGTCAAAAGGAAGGGAAAAATCACTTAGCATTACCAGAAAGAACAAGCAACGTCACAATCATTATTTTGTATACTGCAAATAGCATGACTTTTGGTGGAAATCATATACACAATTGTACATAGGGTAGCATATACAAAACAGGAATAGAGTGCAAAACTTACCTGTTACTCTGGCGGAAATCGTAACCAAATCCGAACAGTGTTTTGCCCTCTTGATATCCCCATTTAATCATTTCCACTATCATGTCATGATAGTAGCAAACACTGTCATCGCAGATAATCTACAAATTTAAAATGTAGATAAGTGACGTGTCAGATATCCACTGCAGTGTATGCATTTTGTTGGGGGGTGTGAAGGTCCAAGTTCACAATTAAGTGGCTTCAAATTCCTATAACGCTTACACGTTGTTGTTTAGCCAACAACAGACAAATGAGAAAAGCACCACTAAATGGTCAATTCAATAAGAACAAAGCAGTAAGTGATTGCTACTGGTAGAGGCGTAGAGCAGGAGGGGGCTCGGAGATAGAAAGTTAGAAAGAATTACATATATACTTCTACAAAGTATGGTTGTTTGACTGCCAACATAAGTAAATTAACAAAACAAAGGTAAAGCATTATTCAAATAGATGAAAATGAAACAATATTTTACCATATCTGGATCCAATGTGTCAATGGCGTATAATCCATATCTATCCTCAGGGACAACGATGCTTGTTTTCTCATCCACAGAAACAGTTTTGCCTGCTCCATTAGAATAGTTTGACATCATATGACATGGAGAGGGAATGAATCAGCACAATATGGAATGAGAAGGAATGGAGGTAGTGAGTCAGCAGTTTTGTCAGTGAAGGCCACAATAACTACGAGTTGTTCAAGAACCAATCCAAAGGCAACAAAAAGTCAAAACATGAATCCTGATTTGTTTATCAAGCCAAAGAAGATACATAAATTTCTAGAGATTTGCTTTCTAATCATCATCCAAGTTCAGCTTATGCGATTCAGTCAAAGATCATGCAGCTTACCAAAGCACCTACTTACCATTCTTGTCTATGTAAACCATTAGAACTTTCATTCTTTGCTTAATTTTAGCAAACCACGCAATAAAATAACTTAGTTCGCGCAATCAATAACATCCTAACGCGATCAATCAGCTCATTGAATAGCTGATAGCTGATAGTAAACCAAGAAAGGAACAGCTGCGTTGGTCATACCAGTGGAGGCATCAAACTTGGACCAGAGCTTCTCCCGGAACTCATGGTCCGCGTCAAGGATGCGCACCCACAGCCTCTCCTTGTTACCGGCCTCATCAACCGCTTGAAGGATCGAGCCGCCGATGCCTGGGACAAGCAGCACCGGGTCGAGGGTGGGATCCACCAAGGGCACCTGCTCCTTGGCGATCCGCAGCCACAGCTCTATCGCCCGGATCAGATCCTCCAGCACAGCCATGCCCACGGCACCAAAAAGACGTATTTTTCCGAGGTCTACAAGATCAACATCAAATCCCCAATTGCTCCGGCAATTGAAGCACCACCGAGAGAGGGTGAGATGGTTTCCCGCCAAACCCAGCCCGATCGCGGGAACCAATGGGAGCAATTGCGGAGTGACGTCGGTGTACGGCTCGGCGGATGGATCGGGGAATCTCGGGGGCGCTATATGCCTTCCGAAATTGGGTGGGAGTGGGGTTCCGGTGGCGTGAGGGTCTCGCAATCCCCTTCCGTATTCTAATCGCCATGTCGAAGCGAGGAGGAGACACGAAGCAAACCAATGGTTTACGCGGCCCCGTCCTTACCTGAAGTCTCGCTCTCTCACTGACAGGTGAACAACTGGGCCTTTGTGGTCAGTGTTGTCAGTGGGTGGAAGTAGCAAACCCTTAGTGGCAAAGTCTCGCGCACGTACTAGGTTAGTGCGGTTAACAGGTTAAGTACGTGGCGACCCGCGACAACACGTGGCTAGCCCACTTTTCCCGGATGACTTGGTGGTTAGATCTGCACCGTGGGTTCGGTAAATTAAGTTTCCAGGCATGTGCGCTGAGATTCGTGCACATTCTACTCCCGGTCCAACAAAGAGGTGCTTCTACACGTTACAATTTGAAGTTTTTATAAACATTAAATTATAAATGAATGGGCAGACGATAATTACTTATATTTTCATTTGTTTTAAAATTTATACTGCTTTTATTGAAAGGATGATACATAAAACAGAATTGCTAGGGATCAGACGTCTGATTTTTTTTTGCAATATTTTTTTCTACACGTGAAACATTTTTTTCTACGTAATGAAACATTTTTCTTCGACAAACAGTAAAAAAAATGTTTCATACGTTTAAAAAAATGTTGCGCGGCGTTCGAATAAAAAACAAAATCGGACGTCCGGCTACTAGTTTCTCCCTACATAAAAACATTACTCGTATTATCCCTTTATTACAACCAGGAGGTTTGAGAGTTCCTTAAGGCATCCACATGCCACCCCGTCATTTTTGCAAAAAAGTCCCTCCATTCCTTTAAATTACGGATATATCCCTACAAAATTACGAAAAGGTCATTCACAATTTTTTTGTGAAGGTAAGAAAAACTTTTCCGAATCTCGTTTGGATCCCTTGCTCGTTACTTTACGAAAAAATCTCACGTTAAATACAAATCATGAATGAGTGCTTTTCTACTTTTTCGGAATAGCGGTTAGGTCCAAAAATACAACAAGCATGCCCCTGGTTTTTATATCCAGGTCCTTTCCCCGTTTTCCTCGGAAAAAATATTTTCGTCAACAAAAATATGTGCTTTTTTTAACACGATCTCTAATATTTCTCGAACCTTCAAAAAATTTGAAAACACATTTAGGTATATTTTTCCTCCGAAAAAAAACACAATCATTTTTCGTTCATGCGCGCAACATACGCCGTGCTTATTTGGCCTAGTAATACATACATAATGCTAGCAAGCTAGCTGCAGAGGCAGCAATCAGCAGATTTATTCGGCTTTACAAAAAAAAAGGGCAGAAGATTTCTAGAAATAGATCTCTGAGACATAATCAACTTAATCAGCATAATAGGAAAATGAGATCAAGATCGTCTCAGATTATCATCACTCTGCACATTGTTCTCCAAGATGAAGGGATTCAGCATTGTGTATATCAAATCTCATGAGCACAGCAAAACTGCAGGGCTAGCACCTAACATCCTAAAAGGGCTGAATCAAGTGTCATGGCACATGATATACTTCCCAATAAGCTGCTAATTCAAGCTAATATTGCAGCTTTAATTTGCTGAACTGCAGGAGATCTTTCATCTACCTGTTTTGATAGTCCATATGCCCATTCCGGAACGCCGAGAACGAGTCCTTCACTTCTCGAGGTCTAGGCTTGATTCTGGCTCTGAACGGAGCCGCTTGTGCTCCCGGTCGCCCAGGTGTAGCGACATGGCAAGCTCTTCCTCTGAAGGGTTATTCAGATTGGTGATGTTCCTTGGAGCATCTTGGTCGCGGCGCACGGGAGACATACCGACAAAGTTTGAGATGAACTGATGCTCTTCCACATTGACCAATGCGTTGGCCGCCTCCTCCCCTTCAGTTCCAGATGCTGGCAAGTCATGACGAGGCAGCTGCTGAATTTTGATCCCTAAAGGCTCAAAGATCTCTTCAACCTTCTCTTCCGCGACGGCAACAGCCACAGCGGAAGACTCCCCGACAGCAGAGTTAACTGCAGCCACCAAAGCAATCCTTTGCTGCCGCACGGCATCTTTATTGTGGATAAATTATGTTAGTCTCGTATCATGGAGCAAAAATAACTCTATGCAGCAAGTACGAAAATACCAATAACAGCACCGTTAAAGCCTTCTCTTTAGTGAATAGCAAATATTGTTTTGTGGAGTATGTGATGATAATTTTGTACAGCTCAATGTATTCTGAATATCTGTACAAGATTGCAAACGGACGAAACATAGATAACCGAAAAAATGGAGGAAAAGAATTGACCTTGCAGCGATTCGTTGGTTATGATAAGATCGAGTTCCAGACGATCAAGAAGACGGCCAAGATCAACTCCGCTAGTCCAATTTTCTGGGCCATGGTCACTTGTAAGCTTTAGCCTCCCACGGTTTGCTGTGCCACCCCATATTATGCCAATAGGACGTGGCTTCTCACCATCCTGGCTGGTCAGGATAATAAGGCTTCCGCTATCACCTTCCAAATCAAATGTTTCACGGTTCTCACCAACAACAAGGAGGTCAGTGAGGAAGCATATTCCTTTCTCATCGTTGTACTCAAGGGCATAAGCCATCACAGTCCCAGTTGTGTGACCAGAGCTTCTGCCAACTTTGCAAACTTGCCTCCCTATGAGGCTATTGATAGGACACTGAAGATCTATAACCTTTATATCCCCAATCTCATCAACTCCCCTAACTATGGTTGTGACCGTGGAAATGTCAAAGTCATCAGCAAATGGGATGAATGCCCCATCAGCTCGTACAAATGTCTCTGCAGGTCCATAATGGGGTAACAAATATGTTTGGGAATTAGAACGGTATAACATCATTTGGAACAGTAAATTAAGAGCAATTCATTAGTTCACAAAATTAAGTACTAATTTTCACATAAAAAGTAAACAGTATTATTTTGTTCCTAAGAAGCAGTCCAAAGTGCAAGCTGGTGTTAATTTGACTAACAAAATAATTTGGTATTAATTTGACTAAAAAAACTGATAAAATCAGAAAGATAAATCCTGCTTGATATGAACAGATCAACCATTAATGGTGTATCGTACATACTTATTTCCGTGTTCGTGCAATGAATTAATGTTTTCTATTTTTTGATGTATTTAGGATAATGCTCTATGACCATATAATTTGCAATTAAACTAGCAAATTTACCCGAGCAATTGCGCGGCTAGATATTATGATATGATTATCTTTGATATATAACTATATTTTCTATAATTGTGTATTTTTATATAACTCTAATATCTATATAGATTAATATGCACCGTTATAATCTGGTCCCACCAAAATAAGTAGTGGAGATCTTTGGACTCTTTCTTTTAAACTAAACCGTTATCGTATAGAATTCAATTTCTAATTTTTTAGCTATTTGTGTAATGTAAATGGTACAAACTCTTTCTTTTAATCTAGACCGTTATAATCTAGATCATGTATTATGCAATACACAAACTCTTTCTTTTAATCTAAACTATTATAATCTGGACCCACCACGATCAATGGTGTAGATCTTTCTTTTTTCCTCCGATTAATATAGGAATTTCTAGCCTTGAGAGTGAACGTGGTGGCTTCTTTTACCTCTGCTTTAATATTATAATAGATAGATGCTGCAAATAATACATAAATACCCTATATCAACCAGATAATTTGTAATTGCTCTACCTGGGTTTGTTCCAGCATAAATTCCATACCAAACATCATCGGTGATGAAAGAAGTTGCCCTTTCGACAGCTCCAAGATAAACACCAGGACCAAGATTGGGTGGCAATGGGTGAAACATCTTTTGGTTAGGATAGTCCAAGTCAACTGCGACATGTCGGTTGGTGAGGAAACCAACCTGCTTGTTGCCGGTACGCCGTTTCACAATTGCACCCAAAGTTCCTAAAGTTTCCTGGCTTGCAACCTGAAACACCAAATGAGAACTACCTATGAGAACTGTGAGAAGGAACCTTTTAGAAGCATGCCCTCTTGAATCATCAATTGCATCATCATGACAAGCACTATCTTCTGATCTATATTACGTAGTTCAAGTGTATTTTGCAAAAGAAATATCACTCGAAAATAGTCAATGTGTTTTAAGGAGAAGTGATGACTAGGTTGGAAATTTAGACAAAAGAAACACAGCAACACATAAAAGGCCTGACTGTATGCAGTATCTCAGATGACATGATGCACTAGAGACTTTCACAGGGAAAATTGCTTCTGATCACTGATCACAAAAGGGGGTTATCAGAACATCCAATAGGATGAAGTGAACATTGGCAGGAATTATAATGGCTGTCTTGGCAAGATACGTAAGAGGACAAACTGACAAAGTGACTATTAGTCCTTGTGATAACCTTATAAGTGTCCTGCAATTTTATTTGCTTTGTACTAGTAAAATCCCGAGAAGAATCTTGACAAATTTGAACGTTCCCCTTACAAGATGAATAATACAATTGGTAGCACATGCTTGTGTCCAATTCAATTTGTCCACGTGGTAGCATGCTCTGGTTCACATGGTGTTTTAGGGAAATCAATCAATACAAATAAGAACACAGATGCACCTGAGAGCCCGAACCGATACATTCATCACCGCCGCACAGCTTATCAACAAGCTCACTAAACATTTGTTCTTTAGGTGTTTGAGCTGGTGCACCATAGTATGAAAATTCGACAACATCAACATCACACCAAACACCACCTGGACCCTGTTAATGATCCAACTAAGTGAAAGATATTTAGTCCATGACAAAACCAATGCTAAGTCTAACAATCTAAAAGACAGATGAATAGGGTTTTCCTACCTCAAGAATAGCAGGAAGGCATTGGTTCGGATTAAGCCACTTCCTGTGAAGCTTTCGAGCAACAAAGACAAGAATTGCAGGGATATCTGTCAGAGCCCCTTTCCTGATGCGGAAGCCCACTGCCGTCCCAAGGCTAAAACGGCGCAATATCTTGCTGTGGAAAGCTCTTATAGTCATCAAGTCAAGCAAGCTATTTGCTTGCTGGCCCTTGGGCAACCGGCCAGGGTGCACCGGCAGTAGCCCTTTCTGTAGGTTCCCAAAGTAGTTCGCCCGTCCCTCAGCCGCACAATGCTGTAGGTTTGATGTTGGCCATAAGAAGTATGCCGCGCTGTTTTCTGTGTGTGTGCACCCAGAAATTGGTTGCATTGATGGAGAACAAGGAAACGATTGGTGATGGTTGCAATACCCCTCCACGTCAAGTGATGATTCTTCCGATTGTGCCAAACCTGAGAGCTGCGTCCTGTCATCTGACGGCCTCATTGTGCTGAACAGTTCGCGAACCTATAATAATAGATAGTAGAAGCTATGACCTAAAAATGAGAACAAACGAGTCAGAAAACATGATCTTCAAGGCTAAAGATAACTCAAGGTAGAAATGTCACAAGAGACTGGAAAGCCAGTAATCATGCAAATGTGTTTCCAATCTGTAGACTTATAATGGACAGGGCAATCTATGGTGAAAATAAGCAATGTCTGAAGCTAGCTAGCATCCAAGATAAACACAAGAGAATAAACAACTACTTGTGGAGTAGCCAGCTATTTTGGGGGAATATGTTCTGCAAATCGCAAGGAGAACCACGAAAACAAAAGCAATCTGCATTTTTGGCGTTTCCCACAGATGACAGAACGGGCATTCTCCACCAATTCATCGTACGACGAATATGATCCGCTTGTATGGTGCATCTGCCATAGAAATAAGCAGATAAGAGGAATCTGCAAAAGCCAGGGCTGGAGTCTCCACCCCTTGTTCTCTAAAGGCAACAGTGACCGGACAATTTGTGAAATCGGGTCCATGAAGGTTAAAGCACGGCACAAATTCTCTCTCTCTCTCTCTTTTTTATCGCAGGAATTGGCATAAATCCACATGACAACTACTTGCAATGATAATCGCATATTGGAGCAAAAGGTAGGAACTACACAAAATTTAGTAGTCTACACTGAAAATGAAGTTGGGCAAAGGCATCTTGTACTTTCTTGAAAGAGAAAAAGGCAGGAACAAAAGGCACCAAAACCTACACGCCGAGGGAGAAATTGGGGGCCGAAGCAGCACGCACTCCTTGTTCTAACCGAGAGCAAGTCTCAAATCCATGTTACTAGAGCAATGCTATCTCCATGGCATTTTGGATTTTTGCAGAACCTAAAGACACACTGAATTAGTGAATTAGAGCCAGCCCGTTACAAGACACGACAAGGCGGCGATCGAACTTCAAAGATAACAATTCTAGAAGGCCATGAGCTCGCTTTCCGTGACATTGGGCACCTAAAGCCGATCAGGAGCAACCAGCAACACGCTTACCAATGCTATGATCAAACTCAAAAATGGGGGGAAGAGAGTAAAGAGAGAGGCAAAAGAAGAGGAACCCTACCTATTTGTTACCGCGCAACACCAAGAACCCTGTTTCCATGGCACCAGGGACAACCTAGAACAGATTAACCACCCACCCATGGAACTCCCCGAACACAGTATCAAACCAAACCCGCAAATGCAATCACGAATCAAGAAAAGCGAAGCACAGAAAAGAAAGAAGCCCTGGAAATCGAAAAAGGCAGGGCAGGGGAAGGCGGCGCCAAGAATAAGCTGCCGCCTTCCTCCATCCCCGGTCTCATGGGCCATGGAAAGATCCGATCTTGGTAGGATATCAGGGGGGGATTCGAGCCGCTCACCTCAACCGGAGCAAATGGCAAGTGGCGGCCTCGCTCCTCCTGCGCCTCCTCCTGCGGTGCTATCTTCCTCCCCCCGCTGCTGTGCGCTTGTCCATAATTGGGAAATGGAAACGGGAATCTGCACTGTTTGGGGACAGGCGGCAGATGCCAGCTTTGCAGGCCTCCCTCCGTATGGATTGGCCTCTACTGTTTGGGGCGTGTGTACGCGTGCGCACACAAACAACGCAAGAAGAAGCTAGAGAGAGAGAGAAGGGGAGGGAGGGAGGGCGGAGGTGGTGCTGGGAATCTGGGGGGGTGGGGGAGGAGGGCAGGGAGCTCGGCCGCTAGGTGGTGATCACGGCATGGTCAGTCACAGTCTCACAGATGAGATGAACAGCAACTGTACTGCTGGCTCGGCACGCTCGGCGGTGTTGCAGGTGTCGCCGTGGACGGTCCGGATCGCAGGCGGCCGGGGTGCCGCGACGTGGCCCTCTGCGATCCCCGCCACCCCCACCGGCACCCACCCGATCATGGGGTTAGGGTTTGTTTGCTTTTGTAGGATCATCGCAATGATGAGTACAGGTTTCAGTTTGAGACCACGCTGAATCGAGAGTGCATCCATGTTTTTTCCGCACGCTAAATTTCTGGGTGCGTATGATTCATGGGACGAGGTTGAATGAAATGGGATGGGTCTGTACCATTTGGTTATATTATTTTGGCAGAATGAGATGGTTCAGCATCTAGAGGGAATATTCCTCAAATTTGTATCACTTGATCTAAGATGGGATGGTTCCATTCAACCAACCAAACGTATGGATGATTTTTTTGTGAACTATCTCATACATGTACCACTTATGTACGTAGGTATCTCAAAACGATATTGTTAGTATGTAAGAGATGTGCTTCCATGCTCTCTCTCCTAATACAAGTTGCACAAATCTTAAAGCAAACGAAGGGGTAAGTTATCTACCCTTCATTCATGCTTAAATATTTATGTAACTTTAAAAACGAAGAGCATATATAAAAGCACCTCTCAGTAAATAAAGTGGTTCAAATAAGATGGTAGACGGTTGAGAAGGCTTGGCAGTTAAATAAACTTGGATAAGCATTGGTTGGACGGTCCTAGAACTTTCCGGCGACTCGCCAGAATTTTGTATGGCCACTTGAATGCGATGTTTCTTTCATTACCTATCTCCAATCACTATCGGCGGAGATGTCGATGGTAACTCATGGATGAACACGAGTTGCTTTTTGATTAAGGCTGCTAAATTTTGCAACTTATGCAAACCATAAGGAATAACTGTGTTGATCGAGATAGAAAGAAACAAGAGGGGGAGGCGTACACCGTTCTTCTTTCTCACGTGGACGCCTCTTTTGGGTTAGGTTACTCTCTGTTTTTCTAAGGTGTCTCGATTTTTTTTTTCGGAAAAGTCCCTCATATTGCATCCTAGTGGAGATCCTAGGCAATTATAAACAAAATTATAACGGTTTAGATTAAAAAAAAGAGTCCATGTTAAAATGCTAAATCGCAAAAATTTTAAAATTCATAACAATATATATTACTTGTACTAATGATAAACTACAAAAACAATTTCAATTAATTGAGAAAAGGAAAAGATCTGGAGTTCATCTAACATAACAAAGTTATAGTATTTATCATGTACAACCAAGTTATGATATTAAAATGAATGCTATTGAAATGTTGACTTGTTGGAATGAGTTGTCAACGGTATTAACACAAAATATTATTTGTTGATATATTATTGTTAAATTCCTACTTTACAATCTCATATTTTCTAAAATATAGCAAAGATCATACCAAAATTTTCTATATTTTTCATAGCTGTGCTATTACTGCTAAATATGTATTTTACAACTTTGTACAATTTTTTTTGCGATTTTTCCTATTTGTTCTTACATTTTTCTCTATTTTTCATTATATCATCGGTTTTTCTTAAAAAACCGCTCGATATTTGGGCTAAACACCGTGAGATTATTTTTCTAAGTCCACGACAACAAAATATCACTCATAAGATTATTTTCCTATAAGTAGCATAACACTGCCATCTTAAAATGGTTGAATTTGATGGTTCTCATGCAACTGTACGGGAAAGAGGCAGTAGACCTTTCCCAATTAACACGTCGTACTCGTACGTGAAAGGTAGGAATCCAAGCTACGGCAAGCTAATTAATGTGGGTTAGCGTTCAACACGAGGCAAGAAAAATGAGTAAGGTTCGTACTGATGAGTAGCACTAATATCACTCCGTGTCTTTGCTTCGCCAGAATGGTCCTGATCAGGTTTTAAAAACCGACGAAATTCGATCCAATTTTGCGAAAACGAGTGTATTGAGCCAATTTGACAGTCTAACTTAAATTTAAACTCAAAAAATTTGCAAAAAAATTATTGTAACCTTTTCTAAAATTAGTAATAATATATTTACGATGTCTGACATCAAAATAATTTGAAAAACCAAATTTTCGAGATAATTTTGACGCAAACCGAAATTATATAACTGCAAATTGTAGAAAAAAAAAGAAAACAGTACCAAACCCATCAAGTCCGATCCGGCCCACTTAAAGTTCCATGCTATACACCTCATTCTGTGAAACTTCGTACGCATTCATTGCACTTCCAATCAAACTTGCTAATACCGTACCGGAGGTCATACCGGCTTAGCTCTTGGAATGGTACGCCCCGGTACCAATCTATACCGGTGTACCATTTTATGTTTAGTATAATAGTATATATTTATAAGTATACATATGTTTAATTATATCTACACCAAAATTCACTTATAATATTACTCCAAACACATAGTAGTACTATCTAATATAATATATAGTTCAATAGACCATATTATCAATTCCATTGGTGTGACTGGTATTGACCGGGATTAGACCAGTATTGATCGCTAACATGCCGGTATGGTCGGTATCAAGGCCAATACGGTACATAGGACTACTTTGTACCGGTTTAGGTGCTGAAATGGTATATATCAGCCGGTATGTACCGATATTGATAACTATGCTTCCGATACTCCTCACGTTGAGTTCTCGCGGTTGTCGCCGTCTCTGTCCAGATCCGTTTGCCGTTGACCATCGTCACGCATGATGTTGCACAAATACTAGAGGATAATTTAGGCAATGATTGTGAAAATTTATTTTGCAGCATTCACTGATATAATGCCTTTTATTAACTAAAATTTGGAATAAAAAACTAGAGTTATAATGGCTTATATTTAAAAAATCAATATCAGGTACAATCTAAATAATGAAATTCATGATAGTCAATTAAGGAAAATTAGCAATTTGACTTTTATAATGTTCTCAAAGTAAATCCATAAATAACTAAATTTTATAATAATAATTAAATAAAAATTTCCTGATTAAAATAAAGAGTCCATGTCAATTATAAACCAAATTAACTAAAATTCAGAATAAAAAATATCCGAATTATAACGGTTTAGATTAAAAGAAAGAGTCCATGTTAAAATGCTAAATTGCAAAAATATTAAAATTCATAACAATATCTATTACTTGTACTAATGATAAACTACAAAAACAATTTCAATTAATTGAGAAAAGGAAAAGATTTGGAGTTCATCTAACATAACAAAGTTATAGTATTTATCACGTACAACCAAGTTATGATATTAAAATGAATGTTATTGAAATGTGGACTTGTTGAATGAGTTGTCAACGGTATTAACACAAACTATTATTTGTTGATATATTATTGCGAAATTCCTACTTTACAACCTTATATTGTCTAAAATATAGCAAAGATCATACCGAAATTTTCTATATTTTTTCATAGATGTGCTATCACTGCTAAATATGTATTTTACAAGCTTTTGCATTTTTTTTTTCATTTTTTTTTGCAATTTTCCCATTTGTTCTTACATTTTTCTCTATTTTTCATTATGTCATCGGTTTTTCTTAAAAACCGCTCGATATTTGGGCTAAACCAGTCGATTTTCGATCATTTCGAGCGGCTTTCTAGATTTTTTTGCTACATTTGACCGACTTATTTGATTTTGCAAATCGTTTGATTTGTAACGATTTTAGTGATAAGTCGGTACCGTCGGGGCTTCGATTTTCAACCCTAAATTGATTTAGTTAATCCTGGTCCTAACCATGAGGTATATAGCTTGGCCAGAAAGAGCCAGACATCTACGGCCAAACTTAACCACAGGCCAGCCAGCCACACCGAATTAAACCACATATACCACGCTGCCATGGCAGCATCCCAGCCTTTTCCTCTCTGAATCCTGATGATCTGGTGAAGTCTGATGCAAATATACAGACCGTTGTTACTTAATGCAGGTTGTCTTTGCCCATGCCCCATATCATCGGGGCGCTGTTGCCGCCGCTGTTGTCTCAGGCCACGGCTCTTATTTCCGTCGTCAGAATTTATGCGGCCAGACGCGATACGGCGTATCGGCCGTTTTTTTACTTACGAAAAGCACGAACGAATTGGCAGATTTTTCTCTACGAGATCGTTAAAGCAGTCACCAACAAATAGGTCTCGCCGAATCGGCGTTGGCCGCGTACCGTGCTTCAGTGATGGGTCTACTAGAGCTGCAAGCTAGGAGCACGGACTCTTCGAGTCAGACGCGGAGCCACCGGTGGGTCTGGGTGGGGCTAGAGCCCACCCAGTCCTCCCAGCGCAAGGATCTTCCGCGAGATCGCGATGATCCATATGACCTATAATTTTGAATGTCTCTTTTTTAAGCCCTTCTTTTGAAACTTTCGAGTGCGCCTTTTGCGTGCGCGTGTGAAACTAAGAGCGAGCGAGCATCGAAAGGATTACGTCTAAGATGCAAACTAGAAAGCAGAATGGAATCAGAGAGAGAGAGAGAGAGAGAGGGAGAGAGAGAGAGGGGTGAAGTTTTGGCCATGTTCATGTATGCACTGCACTGCACTGCAGCTTTGTTTGCAGTGGTGCAACTTGCAAGAGATGGCCAAGGAGGGCATGTCAGGATAGCGTTTTGGCCCATCTCCAGCTGCAGGGTGGGAGACCACGGCGGCCCTGCCTCCAAGTTTGACCACATTGGTTCCTCTCGCCGTGGAGGCAGCATCTGAGCTGAGAAAGAAGATGGGGCCAAGCCACCCCTTGGCGGCGTTGGCGCCATGCTGGGGAGCATCGCTAACAGTAGCTCTCTCTCTCTCTCTCTCTCTCTCTCTTCCCTTGGTGAGGCCACGTCTCCACCGGTCGATCCAGATCCGACGCTCGGGAGCTCTCCGACGAGATTCCGGTTGGATTTACATCCGACTGAGCGTCCAATCGGAAATAAGCGGATGGCATGGCGCAAACGGCAAAACTCTCCAACTAGCTAGTACGCCAGTTGTACTTGGAAATAGTGGTAACGAGACGCTCCGAATAAAATCGAATAACCACAGGGGGACCAGGGTTAATTCGATGTTATCCATGTACCACTCCGTAGACTTTTTACCGTCTTCGTATTGAGGTGGTATTAATATGTAAAAAAAAAATAGTTCCAATAGGTACATAGAAATTTAGAGAGGTGCTTTTATGTTTTTTTTTTTAAAAAAAAGTTACATAAATATTAAAGCAAAAATAAATAGTAGATGGTGGTTACTTATCTCTTCACTTGCTTTAAGATTTGTACAACTTGTATTAGGAAAAAAGGCATAGAAGCACTCTTCGAAATTTTAAAGGATGGAACCTCTTAATATTACCTCGATGTAAATTTTAGCGCATTCTAAGGATAGTAAAATGTCTCGTACATATAGCATCGCTCTTTGATTGCGTACCGCAAGACTATGCAAGTATTAGTACCAGTAGTATTTTAGCATAATTTTCTTTATTATTCACAAACTAAAAATGCAACTTGACTCATCAATCATCAATCCAGCACAATATTGTGGGTGGGTGAAGAACTAAAGATGGCCCCTTTTATCTTCTTTTATCCCTTCAATCGTGGGGAATGGTGAGTGCAAGTTGGAATCTCTGGAGGTTTGCGCTGTATATGCCATTTTGCCAATCCAAGTGAAATCGTCACATCTCATAGGGGTGGCATGCTATGTCTTCACCTCATAGGCAGGCTTTAAAACGGCATCTATTCCTGCCTTTGCCGTCTTTCACCTTTCTCTTTTCCCCTACCAGAAAGTTCACTTGGGGATCTTGTGGAGGAGCATCATGTGGGTGGGCGTAGATGCGCATAGTTTATTTTTCTGGCGGAAAGATCTTGTTTTTGAGCCTGATACTTTTATTTTACAGAAAAACTAAGAAACGGTATACACTTATGAATTTTTACACTGAAACTCATGAAACTTAGCACTAAAAACTGATGAAACTAATAAAACCAGCACTGAAACTGATAAGTTTCATAAGTTTCACGGCTATACCGTTGGAACGGTATACCGTTCCCTAATCTCCCTCTTTATTTTATTTCCTTTTGAGCCAACCTACTACGGACGGTTTTAGTTCATTCCCATATATGCTGCCCAAATTATATGGGTTCCTTTGGACTCAGTGCCCATGAACAGAAGGAATGGTGATTAGTATGCCTTCTAGCTAAATGACGGCCATCACCATCTCAGGATTACAATTTACACATTGGCTGAAAGTTCAGACGAAACGCTGTTGCAAAGCAACATAGGTTCGTAATAAACTGTGGTTTTGCCACGGCAACCCCCCCCCCCCCCCCTCCCGTTGTCCATCAGGATAGGATAGAAAGCTAATGGACTTTACTAAATCGCTAAATCTGTCGCATGGTTGTGACCTGAGTTTCTGAACACTTTTCAGACATGGAAATTGTTAGCCTGTGGATGCCAATCCTTAACAGTGCAGCAGGGTCTTCAAGACTATCATTACAAACCATGTCAGCACTGTAACCCATTGAAAAGCACCTGTTTTGACTAGTCTCCAAAAATAAAAGGAAAATAGAGAGAAAGAAACAATAATTTCACTGTATAAAAAAAGAAATTTTACGGTGCAGTAAGTATATAGTGAGTAGTAGAAATCAGATCTGGGTATTTTTACCGCTCTACTACCAGATGAAGTATAAATAATTTTTTGTTAATCAATTCATTGGATCGAAATAAATGGATGATTTGAGCAGTGCTTCTATACTTTTCCTCCTAATACAAGTTGCACAAATCTTGAAGCAAGCGAAGGGGTAAGTAATAACCATCTACCATTCATTCATGCTTTAATAGTTATGCAACTTTTAAAAAGAAAGTATAGAAGCACCTCTCGGATGATTTATATTGAATTTAGTGTATTGTAAAAAAGCTCTTAAAAAAGAAGCCAACCGAAAGTTAGAAACCGATGTCACCCTTGGATAACTATGTGATACATTTTCCTATCTTACGATCTTATCTAACCATCCTAATTGTACTAGCTTAACATGCCTTTTCCCAAAAGAGGGTGGCATCTTTTTTCCAGCACAACTACCGCTAGCTGTACCCAAAAAAAAAAGAACTTATCTATGGTGTGCTTGTGTTTTTCTTTCCCTTCTCAATCCTGGTTAAATGATTGTGTCAGTACATGTGAAAAAATTGATCACAAAGTTCAGTGTTAATTAGAGTCAGGTTATCACATGTACTGACAAGAATGAAAGAGAACACGTCAGATTGTTCTTCTCCTGATCTGCTAGCAATGGAATTGTGAGAAAGGGAGATGCCATGGAAGCTAAATTTTCGGATCTCATTCAGTGTCATATTAACATGCATTGGAGTCCTCCCTTACCTATAAGGCTACGGTGCGACACTCGTGCATGCACCATCGAAGATGCAAATGTGACCAGATTCATGCACTCGTATCATATTATCTCCGAAAGATAACAGCACCGTGCAGTCAAGTAGAATATGGAAATACATCATTGTGAGTGAGATTTACAGGGAGGAAAAACTAATTCATTGGGCAGTACACATGCACAAAATGTTAAGAAAGAAAAGAAATGCCTGGGGCTGAAAACCTTTTGATCGTGGAGAAATTTGACGCTTCGCTGACCAACAATGCAGAAATAGATTTTTAAAATACTGTAGTGATCGGACAGCGCTGACCAACAATGCAGAAATAGATTTTTAAAATACTGTAGTGATCGGACAGCATAGTACATCTTAGCAAAGGCATCATGTTTCGAATCCCTGAACTTCTGATTTTCTTTACGGAGTAATGTAAATACAAGTTCATTGACGGCAAAACCGATTGCATGCAGATGGCCTTTTGCATAGCAAAGGGTAGGAATGAGCAAAAATCAAATTCCTAGCCTCCTTGCCCAAAATGAAACTAAAGGGAACACTCAGAAAGAGGGGAGAACAAAAAAACATCCAAGGTTTCAGACTTCTCCCTAAAAGTCATCTATCCATTCCAATCAAGGCCACCAAATATCTCAAACTTCGGCTGACTATGCACTGTTCGGCTAGAATAACTTTGGTTCATGGAGAGCAATATTAACAATGAGAATTTCCATGGGCAGCAAGACAAGTTCACAAAGGCAGCACTAGTATCTCTTTCCAAGAAATACACCGATCAGCACGGACAATAGGGCGACTCCCAGGATGAACTTGAAGGCCATGATACCCGAAGGTTCTCGTGTTTCCTGCTGTGTTTGGTTTGGAGAGGCCGTGTCAGGAGCCTGAGATCTGTCATGTTGCTTGTTTGACAGTGTTGATGAGTCCAGGCTGAATTCTTGGGATCTTGATTCCACAGCATCCTTTGGCTGCAAAAGAGACAATGTGATTAATTCCTGTTAGCCGGACCGCCACACCTAGTGTGTCCGGATCCCAGGTCAGGCCCAACCTGAGCAACAGACCAAGGTCTCTTGGGCCATCCCCCCCAAAAAGCTAGCTCAATGAGGGGGTGCTCCCTCACCCTTATAAACCATGCTCAAGCCCTCCCCACAACCAATGTGGGACTATTTCAACAATCTCCCCCTCACACATTGGGTCGAGATTATCTAGGAACCACCTGGGCTACCTGGGCCACACCTGGACCACCCCCTGGGCCATACTTGGGCTCCCCTTGGGCCACACCTGGGCTCCCCCTGGGCCACACCTGGGCTCTGATACCACTTGTTAGTTGTTGAATATGTGTCGAATATGTGTACACCTAGACTTGGAGTTGTATTAGGGGGCTAGAGTGGAGTCGTAGTCCAACTCTGTACCTAGGGGGCTTTAAATATGAGGCCAACCCCTGTTGTAACATCAAGGCGACTAGGTAGCTCGGTTCGGGCGGCGGCTTGGCCGCGGTAGCGCCCGGGTACCAGCATAGCTACCAAAATTGGGGAGGAGCGCCCGTAGTCATGCCCCGGGGATGTAGGCTTCGGCTGAACCTCGTTAACAAATATTGTGCCTCCGGTGTCGTCTGTGATTGCGTTCTTTATCTCGGTTAGATCTATTATCGCTTCCGCTCTCACGGTTTTTCTAACAATTCCTAATAACAACTGACCAGAGGTAACTAAAAGATTTCACAGCAGCGTTTCTGCTTACCTGTTCCTCAGATCTGGAATAAGCTAGCTGCAGTTTTTGCTCAAGGTCCTGTAGCTTCTTCTCCATTTCAGCACTCTTGCTCACCTCTTGTGTCAGCTTGTTGAGCTCTGTATTAACAAGAGAAAACTTCTCCCTCTCTTCTGTAACCTGGAAAACCCAGACAATTCAATACATGGAGGCTGTCAACGCAAATGCATCATGTATATAAACTTATAAAGTGCCACGTAAGTTGTGGAAACTCCAAGTTCCAACGGCGAGGGAAGTTTGCTGATGCTAACACAAAGTGCCCTTTATCATTGGAAGCAGTGGAAAGTATGGAGTGAATTTAACAGCTTTTGTATCAGCAAGAATCTGTAAATATGACTATCACAAGATTGTAAAGGTTCTTTGTGCTATTTCAAATCTGTACCTTCTGCTTGTACTGTGTTTCGGCTAATTGTAACTGCTGTGTAAGAGCTCCGACTTGTTTCTCTAAATCTGCAGCATACTCATGCTGAGCTTTTTGCTCATCCACTGAATTTTGTTGATCCGCCTCCCACTGAACTTCCCTAAGAGAAACATGCTCTTCCTGTCAAAAAGAAAGACCACTCAATATAAGATTTCCAGAAATACCAAAATATCCAAATAAAACCTGATATGATAAATATAGCTTTTAGTATCTCATATAGTTGCCATAAAAATTTATATGTTTACCCATGTTTCCTTAGAATCCATTCATACAAGCCTTCAGTCGAGTAATGCTTCTATACACCACCTCTCAATACAAGTTGCACAAATTTTAAAACAAACAAAGGGATAAGTAATCACTA
The DNA here is from genome assembly GCA_036346355.1 of Rhipidocladum racemiflorum. Taxonomy (NCBI): domain Eukaryota; kingdom Viridiplantae; phylum Streptophyta; class Magnoliopsida; order Poales; family Poaceae; genus Rhipidocladum; species Rhipidocladum racemiflorum. The sequence continues at coordinate 6,854,346 of CM070575.1, forward strand.
TCTACCCTTCATTCATGCTTTAATATTCATGCAACTTTCAAAAAGCGATACATAGAAGCACCCCTCTTAAAAGAAGAAGAGACTATCACATTGAAGGATGTGAAGACTAAAAACAACTGATAGAATTTAATTGCAATATTCTTGATTTTGGAAAGATCCTCTGTCACATGCAACAGGTGAAATAGTATTATAGGCTTATAGCACAGGATAGGCACTCAGATAAAATCTCACCTTGTGCTTGTAATGGATCTCAGCTTCTTGCAGCTGTTGTTTAAAAGTTGATACTTGTACTTCCAGCTCTGCAGCATGCTGCTGCTCAGCTTCCAGTTGATCCTCTGAGTACTTCTTATAAGCATCCCACTTTATCTCCCTCACTGAAGCTTGCTCTTCCTGAAAAAGACAACGATTTTTCATGTCAAGACTAGTTCAGACAACGATACAAATCTGAAGAGAGAAGTGTCAGATTGTTTGGATGCTCTTCAGAGTCAACAACTTAACTACATGTCAAAGACTGTCGATAACATAGTGATACAAAGAGGCAAGTGACACTGTACCATCATTTTTAGATGTTATCAATTAAACCGGATAATAAATATTTCAAGTAAACCACTTAAATTTTCCAAGAGCCATGTGAACATTTTGAGATAGTTTTAACAATTTACGATTGCTCAATAATTGAAACGGATATGCACACTGATATAGCAGCAAGCCTTGTCAAGGCACATGATTTTCATCATTAAACAAGTAGGGAACTGGTAGATACAACAATCCCTTATGCATTGAGCAAAAGGCTTGACGATAAGAAAAATACTTGTATTTTAGAAATGCATTTAACAACATCAATTTACCTGATTTGCTATGGTATGATAAGCATCATCCAGTTCCTTTCTTACTTCCAGCAATTGCTGTTTCAACTCATCTTTTTCACGGAGTAAATTTGCATGCTCATGCATCTTAGCTGTTAGCTCTTCATCCTTTTCAGTTGTTTCCACTTGCATGGTCTGGATCTGAAAAGATTTAATACAATATACAGATAATGCTTCCAAAAGTCAAAACCCCAAATAATTTAGAGGGAGATAAATAAAGAGATACCTCCTCCATGTATTTTAGTTCAGACAATGTAATCTGTCTTTCAAGTTTTGAGATGTGCAACTCTTTTTCTGACTTGTCTGTATTCATTTGCTCCTCCAACTTGGCTATTGCTTCCTCAAGCTCTTTTTTTGCAGTTTCATACTTCTCACTCAACATCTGCTTCTCTTCCAGCGTATTTGGGTACTGGCTCTTCAGTTCTTCATGCTCTTTCAAAGTAGAAGATACCTGAAAAAGGTTTCTACCTTATTTAAAGAACAACAAAGCTTCTTTTTCTAGTGCTTTTGAAGGTAAAGAATTTGAAGGTAAAGAACAACAGGAGATAAGCAACGGTAAGTCGGTAACAACAAATATAGAATACTTGATTACCTGGCTTTCCAGTTCTTCTTTTCGTTGAATCATGCCATCTAGTGTTTTCCGCAATGAATGAATCTCTTCAGACAACCCCTCCTTTTCAGCTACTGCCGCAGCAAGTGCCATCTGTAATTCATTCAGCTTGGTCTGGTGTACTTCCAGCTCCTCATTCAAACTACTATTTGCAATAACCAAGTTTTCTTTCTGTGTATGGAAATGCTCAACCTTGTTTTGTGTTTCTGCGAGTTGTTCTTCTAGGCTCTTTATTTTGTGCACAGCTTCATCAAATTTAATCTTATGATTTTCTTCAGTGGCAGCAGCTTCGGTTGCCTGCTCCTCATAATATCCCAACTCAATTTCAAGAGCATCCAGCTTCTTGCTCAAGTCTTTTACTTCAGCTTCTTTCCATGCTATCGTCTCAAGGGCTTCTCGCAGCTGAACTTTGATTTCTTCGTTCTTAGAATCAGCTATCGTCCTCATAATATCCTGTTTCAAGGCTTCATTCACATTCATCAAACTTTCAATCCCAGACTCAAGTGCAATCAGCCTCTCGTTCAGGTCTTTAACTTCTGAATCTTTCTGTCCTATTGTCTCAAGAGCTTCATGCATTTGAGCTTCAATTTCTGCATTCCTTGATTCGGCTGCAGATTGGAGTTCTAAGCCTCTACTGTGCACCTCAGTTAAATGTTCTATTGTCCTTTCATGCACAGCTAGCTTCGTAACAACATCTTCCTTCTCAGCATGAGTAAAATTAAACTGCTCTTGCAGTTCATGAAGCATGGCTAGCTTAGCATCAAGTTCCTCTTTTAGGGCCTGATTTGCCCCACTCATCGTCGCACTCTCGGCCAACGCCTGTTCAGCCTTTGAGTCGGCATTGGAGACCTTGGTCTTGAGTTCCTCAATGGTGGTCTCAAGAGTAGAAATCTCCATTTCAAAGGCTTCGAGCTCCACCTTCATGGACTCTACCTCTTCAGTGGCTGCAGTTGCTTTTGCTTGGTAAGATGCTGCTTGTTCCTCGGCCAACTTCAACTTCTCTGACAGTTGCTGGCATTCTGTCTCCTTCTGAGTCAAGTTGTCCACTGCTTGTTGGAGCTTCATCTCTGTATCTTCAAGTAAAGACTGGTACAGAACTTCCAGATCTATTTTCTTGGAAGTGGCATGTTCTAGTGCCCTCCCTTTGTGCTCTAGCTGCTCCTCTGCAGATTTAAGCTTCTCAAATACAGAGCTTTCTCTAATACCCAGAGCCTGAAGATCATTATCCACCTCTTCCAGTTTACCTCGGACAGATTCTAGTTCACCCTGTAAAATCTGGACCTGTTTCTCTGCTTCCAAATGCTTTATGGTAGCTTTCTTTGACAGTTCTTCAAAATTATCCTTTTCTTCATTAACTTGAGCCAACTTCTCTGACAACTCAGCCTTGTTTTGTTTTTCTTCTACCAATGAAGCCTTGAGACTAATTGATTTCTCCTTGTATGATTCAAGCTCCCCAGAAAGTCCATCGACCTCCACATGGCAATTACTGCATTCCTCTGTAGAATCTTTAAGCTCTTGCTCAAGATCCATCCTCTTCTTCTCAGCAGATGCTAACTTCGACTGAAACTCAGTAAGCTGCAACTTCAAACTTTGCTCAGCAGCACTTAATTCCTGAACTTGAGTTTCAAGCACTACAATTCTCTGTATTGCAGACTCCGCAGCTGTTTTGGATCCAATGTGCATGTCATTAAGAGATTTCAAATTTAGCTCCAGTTCCTCTTTTTGTGATTGTGCTTCAGAGAGAAGAGATCTCGTTTTGCTATGATCATCCCCAGCCTGGCTTAACTGGGACTCCAGTAGCATGTACATGTTGTTCTTATTTAATAGTTGCAGGCTAAGATCAGCAATGGTGTTCTCATGACTTTCCTTTTCTTCTCTTAATTTTGCCGACAAATCTTCTGAATCCAGCACCTTCAGATCTTGGATCTGCAACCTCTCTTCAAAAGATTGTTTTTCCTTTATGTGTTCTTGAAGTTTTTCTTCATATTCCGCTGTTAGTTCTTCAAGTTTCTTCTTTTCTTCAGTAACTTGGCTCAATGACTCCATAAGCTCTCTCTCTTTTCCACTTGCATCTTCCATCACAGCCTCAAAGGTGGCTGCTTTTGTCTGGTAAGCTTCTAGATCATCAGAAAGTTGAGAAACCTTGCTTCTGTACTGTTCTAGTTCAGCTTCAACCACTTTGAACTTTGCATGTGTGGTGTTCAGCTCCTGCTCCAGATCCTGCGTCCGGGAGTGTGCACCTTCAGCATCAGACTTGGATGTATGAAGCAAGCTCTCCAATTCAAGACTTCTTTGATGAACAGCATGAGCTTGTTCTTGATGCTCTGAGAATTTGTCCGTCAGGTCCTTGATTTCTTGTTCAAGTAGCTGATTTTTAGATGTCGAGAAATCCAGAGAAGATTGCAACTCATTGATCTTTTCTTTGTATGCCTCTGCACTGTTCAATGCTTCTTCAAGCTGCTTTTCTTTTACTGCTGTTGAAGTTGCCTCTTGCTGAACACGCTCATCCAGCAAAATTACTTGTTCACTTGAAGCAACTAATTTGTTCGTGGACTCACTAAGCTGTTGCTCAAGATCCGAACTTTTTTTCTCAGCAACTTCCACCCTTGCTTCAGCCTCTTTCAGCTGTGACTTCATAACCTCTTCAGCTGCATGCAGTGCCTGGATTTGTGCTTCAAGTTCAAGAATCTTCTGGTTTGCATTTTCCACAACAGCTTTGGATTCAACATGCTGCTCATTGAGAGATTTCAGGTTGACCTCCAGTTCTTCTTTATGTGCCGACGCTTCTGAGAGGAGCAACTGTGTATTCATATGCTCATCTTCAACTTGACGCAGCATGGAGTCTCTCTCTGAAAGTTTTGAATTAAGATCAGCTAGAGTCCCTTGGTGAGTTTCATTTTCATTCTTCAATTCATCAAGCCCAGCCTGCAGGTTGAGTATCTGCGCTTGTTGCTTCTCCAGTGTAGCTTCACTTGTCTGCTTTTCCCTTGCCTGATCTTCAATTTTCATCTTAATTTCCTGCAAACTCATAAACTTTGATTGTAGCTCTTCGTGCGCAGAAGAAAGTTCATTCTCTAGTTTAAGACTCTTTTCCTTCAGTGATTCTTCAGATGAACAATGGATACTCAACTCTTCAGCGAGTTTACAGATGTTAGCATCCTGAGATTTAAGCTTCTGCTCCAAATCAGCCACTTCTGATTTTGATAACTCCAATGCCTCGTGTACCATCTTAAGTTCTGAGATTGTTCTTCTGAGGGATTCTTCCGCTTGCTGATGATCTATGGCCTTGTCTTGATGTCCCTTTATCTCCTCTTGAAGGCTACAAATCTGGTTTTCCATCTCTTTCATGTTCAACTGCGCAGCTTCCAGCATCTTATCACGTTCTGAGGCCCTCTTCGCCTCCTGTGCAGCATGCAAGCTTCTTTCATCCTTCATCTCTTCAACTTTTTGGAGCTTATCAGCTGATGAATCTAATTTGGCTTCAATTTCTTGAATCCTCTTTCTCGAGCTTTCAAGCTCAGACTCCAGCCCCCTCAGAGATTGTGTTGCATCAGCCAGCTCCTTATCTTTCTCCGTAAGAGATCTTTGTGCTTCTTGTAGAGAATTGTAGTGAAGGTTCTGCTTGTTTTCTGCTTCTTTCATGTCCTTTATCAATCTGTCCTTTTCAAATTCAAGCTCTTCAATACGCCTCGTTAGTTCTTCTAATTGTTTTGTTTCTTGGTTCACTATGGCAGATTCTGGATGTCTCAAGTTTCCTGGAACTGTTTGTTCTTCAATTGTTGTAGTTTTTCCTTCCTCTATGGCTTCCTTTGTCATAGGTGAGACATCATCTTTCGTGGTTCTTGGAGTTGCACCTTCTTCCTCCACCACTTTTGCGGAATCAAAATTTTCCTTCATGTCTATCAGCTCAAACCCATCAGATCCTGCTCCATCATCGTCATCATTGGGTGTTTCCTTCACTTGGAGATTTGAATTCCCATTTACGAGATTCTCTTTTTCATCACCATGTACCTGTGAAAGTGGCATTGTGAAAATTCTGTGATCTATTTGGAATGGCAAATCCAATAAAAAAATAAGTTGTTCGCAAAACACAATCAAGTCTTCATGAAAGAAAAATACCAAAAGCATACTAGTAACAGTGTGCATACTTTCAGTAACCTCTACCCTCTTTTAAGATGCAAACATTTAAGACTTCATACTGAAAACTCTAGTTATCTTTCTAATATTAACTCATCTAACCAATCATGAGAACTACATCGCAATGTTCAACACACAATGCAGTGAAATATTAATGTTTTCTTATACCCACCAATTATCATCTATACTAGAAATGCAAGCGCGGCGCACGCCGCGCGCGTGAATGGAAAATATTTTTTGTTTTTTTTTTCGAAGAAAAAACAGATCACGGAAACATTTCTCCTATGCTCCGGAGAGCAAACGGACCACGAAAATATTTTTTCCGGGAAAAACGCCGCGCGCGCGACCGGAAAATATTTTTTGTTTTTTTTCCAGAGAAAAAACAGATCACGGAAACATTTTTCCTATGCTCCAGAGAGCAAACGGACCACGAAAATATTTTTTCGGGAAAAACGCCTCGCGTGTGAACGGAAAATATTTTTTGTTTTTTTTTCGGAGAAAAAACAGACCACGGAAACATTTTTTCCATGCTCCGGAGAGCAAACGGACCACGAAAATATTTTTTCCGGGAAAAACACTGTGCGCGTGAACGGAAAATATTTTTTGTTTTTTCGAGAAAACAGACCTTAAACATTTTTCCCATGATCCGGAGAGCAAACGGACCACGAAAATATTTTTTTCGGGAAAAACGGAGTAAGGACCTGAACGAAAAATGTAGGGACCTATTTGTTATAATTTTGGACCTGTTCGCTATTTTGAATAAGTAAGAAAGGACTCGCTCGCAATTTGTATTTAACGGGAGGCTCTTTGTGTAAAACGACGAACCGAGGACCTAAACGCGAACCGAAAAAAAATATTTTATACTCACAGGAAATTACAAAGGACCTATTTGTAAATATAAAGGACCCATCCGTAATTCCAAAGAACCGGAGGTGTTTTTTGCAAGAAAGGGAGAGAGAGTGGGTGGGGGTGACGTGGGGGGCTGAGGAAGCCGGAATCCTTCCGGTAATATGGTGGGTAGTATTTCACAACTCCGTGATTTTTACATAAATCAATGACATTCAGGAGACCAGAGAACAATGTAATGAATTTAAAAATGATTAACACAACATTCTATTTAGTCACCGAAACAAATGGTCAGAAACCACACTTTTCTGTGTTAAGGATATATTATCTCTTATAGTTATAGATAAGTTCCTGTTATAGATAGAGTCCTATTCCTATTCCTTTCCCTCATGTACTCTATATATTGTGGCCTTTGGCCCTCATATTCAATACAAGTCATATTCATAACATGGTATCAGAGCTTAGGTTCAAACCCTAGCTTCATCCTTCCGCTGTTTTAGATCTAATTTGCTGCCCCGGGAGGAGGAGACTCCCGGGGCGGCTCCCGCGTTGCACTCGCGTCCTTCCAACTCCTCCAGCACCGCTGCCCCTGGTCTAGCCGCGACTGCCGCTAATCAGGCTCTTCGCCGCCGGTTGGTTCTCTGCCTTAAGCCATCACCGCTGAGGTCTTCTCTGTGGGCTCCTCCGTAGACTTCTTCGCTTCGTCGATTTTCCTCCGAGCTCGTCACCCAGATCTCGCCGAGCCGCCATCCACCGGATCTGTGGCCACCGGGGTCGTCGCCAACTACCGCTGCCGCCGAGTTTCGTGGCCGCCCACCAGCCATCATGTCGCTCCGCCGCATCTGGTCTCGACCAAAGCCTCCGGCTTGACCTACTCACTCCGCGCTGGCCGACTCCACGCGCAAGAGCTAGTCCAGAGCCCCTTCTGCGCGCCGCCGTTGGTTTCTGCGCCGACTCCGGCCACCGTGCCGTCTTGGTCCACCACCGCCTTCGTGTCCCGTGGGCGTCGGGAGCCTGCTCTCCTCTGAAGTCGGCGTCGACGGTTCTTGGTCCACCACCGCCTTCTTGTCTTCGGCCAACTCCTGCGCCGGCGACGGAGAGGCCGAGTCAGACTGCGGCGAGGGTGACAAAGGCGCCGTTGTGGCGACCCGCCCAATTAGCCCCGGGTAATTAGCAACAGCTGCCATTACCCCAGGTTAATTAAGCGAATCTCGGCATAGTGGCTAACAAAATAACGGGCGTCCCGGTACTTTATTAGCTACTATACCGTGTTCAGAGTGTTGCAACAGAACAATAATTAGTAGGGATGGCAATCGGACGGGTTCGGGCGGGTAGACCTCCCGCATACCCGAACCCGAAACCCGAAATTCATACCCGAACCCGAACCCAAAATCTCTCACGGGTACATACCCACGCCCATACCCGAACCCGATGGGTACCCGAACCCGAACGGGTACCCAAACCCGAAATTAAATTCACCTAATCACCTTACAATTAAATTTTCAACCATCAATTGTCAATCAATTCATTTGTAATTTCTATGTTTAAAGGAAAAATATATGGTGTATATAATCATGAAAGTTACCGCATCTTACATCTCAAACGATGCTTGAAAATCTTGAATTAACTTTCCATTATTTTTAATTTATATTAATTAATTCGGGTACCCATGGGTACCCACGGGTGCAGAACCGAACCCGAACCCGAACCCGAACCCAAACCCAAACCCGAACCCGAAATTTGAAACCCGCGGGTCTGAAATCAAACCCATACCCGAACCCATCGGGTCGGGTACCCACGGATACCCGAACCCACGGGTAATTTTGCCATCCCTAATAATTAGAGACTGAATGTAAATATATTACAAACCAAGCCACGCAGGGCTACAAGTTCGATACATAATTAGACAGGATCCAAGTACAACATAAGCATAAGACATAACTACTAGTTACACAAAAGACCGACGTAGTGTAACACAGATACTCAGCACTCTATTCTCCCTGGTAGTCCTCCGCGTAGGTTTGGTTCTGCGGGTGACCCTCACTCCAAGTCTCATGGTCGGACCAATTGGGATCCACGTCCCAACCAGAAGCTTGACCCTCAGAACAAATATCTAGCAGGGGGAGAGTTAGCAAGAGTGAGTACAGAGTACTCAGCAAGTAATAGTATAGAATGCAATACATGAGTTTTTCCTCCTTTTTCCAAATCCAGCTTACCTCCTTCCCAAAATCTGATTTTTATTGGAAATAGGTTTTTATTTTCCTTAAGAGTTGCACATTTTAATTCAAGAGACTACTAACACCCGTATATGAGGCAGACTTAGCTTCCGTAGCCTCCAATCCAGGAGACAGGCATGAATTCATGATTTGACCTCGCGCAGTTTGTACCACTTTACCCATAGTGACCCCTAGCATGAGAGGCCCTGCATGTTTATCACTAGTCCAAGATTAGATCTCCAACCTCGTTACCCGAGTCGCGGATTCCTTCACTAGGCAATCCCGGCTCATGACTAAGCTTGTATCGAACTATCCAGGCTACCGTAGTAGCACAACTGATACTCAACCCAAGGCTTTATTCATATATAGCCTGAAAGAACCATCTGTGTCCCTCACTGGGCCTTCCGGCATACCCAGCTTCACACGCGTATTTATCTACTCTTACCCAATGTGGAGATCATAATACCTTCCTAGGACAACCTTTTCTGGTCGCTTCCACACACTATGGTTGATACTGAAAATACGGCTCATTGCCCGAGTGTAGTTGGTTATTCTTATATCATAACCTATGTAGAGGGTCCCACCGGCCACATTCCAAGTACCTTGGCCCCCTCTACCCACCATATTAACACCACACCAATATCATAAATAACACAAGCCAGCTGCTCCATCAGCTGGACTTGCCAACACACTCCACACCTCATCATCATCAACAACACTTTCATTTTCACCACACCACATCTCCATCCATATTCAATCGGGTACTTTCAAATTATATATATAAAGTTTGCAATGCATGAATGATACTCGTAATAATACTGAAATCAAGTTGAAAACATTTAATAAAATTTGCTCAAAGGAAATCTTGCCTGAAGTAGGATTTGCAAATACGGCCTCGCTCGAATACAGAGGTGGTTGGTACGACTGGTTCGGTTCTGGACCTGACAAATACAACGTATCAACTCTACGGGAATTAACCCATAGCAACTTTACGGCGTCTGAATCTACGGACAATACTTATTTAACTAAACCCACTAACTTAACCCGATTCTTAATATTCTAGCAGCAATGAACATGGCAATTCAATTAATACAACAATTAACATTCTACACATTATTAACTACTAACTCGCATATTTTATAAATTTAAATACAGTTTTCTTACGATATGAATACGGTGATTTATAGATCACACGGGAAATGCATTTTCCTATTTTCCTCCTTTTCTTCCCTTTTTCTCCTCTTTTTCTTTTCTTTTCTCTTCTTTCCTTTCTTTTCTTTTCCTTATTCTTCTGCTTTTCTTTTCTCTCTTTCTTTTCTCCTGTTTCTTTCTTTTCTTCACGCCCTCCCTCTTTCTTTCTTTGGCCAGCAAGCTCCCAACTCCCTCGGTCTCTTCTCCCGTGCGCCCCTTCATTTTGGGCGACCTCCCTGCTCCACGCCGGCGCCTCACCTCCGCCGCCGCCGCTCTCCCTCTCGGTTCCTCTCCTCCCTTCTCCTCTCTCTCTCTCTCTCTATCTCTCTCTCTCCTGGTCCCCACCCTGGGCCGACCGCTTCCCTGCGCCATGGCTGGCCCTCTCCGGCCGGCTTCCCCCTCGGCTCCCCTGCCGCTGCGCCGGCTGGCGCGAGCGCCGCCGCGACTCCCCTCTACATCTCTACTGCCATCCCCCCTCTCTAATCTCTCCTCTACTTCCCACTCTCCCCTACTTGCCCTAACGGCTGAGGAAGGAACATATGCTATTTGATTTACTGCTTGCTTCTTTTACTGAATGCTCTACTTTTGATTTTCGCATATGGTTAAATGGTAAGAACAGATACTACTTGATCCATCTGGTTTTCGCATTCTACTCGTTGCTTTTGGTTTGCTTGCAAGTTTTGGGGTCGATGATGCTATAGTTCTTAGCGGGACGGCAAGGATTGAATCTTTGCAACCCTAGAATACTGCTGAGACTACAAATGCCTTATCTACTCAGTGGTGCACTGAGGAGTAGCTAGCTGCTGCTACTACTACTAGGATTGGTTGTGCACCTGGGAGATCGGTTGGGCTCTTGGGGATGATGGTGCTGGTTCGGTTCTTGGGGGATCCTCTTTGTCACAGCTTGTTCTTGTGGATCACCAGGTTCGGTTCTTGGCTTGTGGTTCCTCTGGGTTCTGATGCTTCGGGATCCTTCTTGCTTCTTGGGGAACCTCCTGGTTCAGTGCTTCTTGTGGATCTCCTTATGCCGGCTTGTGGTTCCTCCTGGTTCTACCGGCTCTTGGGGATCCTCCTTGCCTCCACTTGGGGCTTCCTTCTTCTTACTCCTTGCTCCTGCTGGCTTCTTGCTCTCTTGCGTTCCCTCTCTGGACTGAGTGTGTTTGCTTGCTCTGGTTCTTGGTTTTAATTTGGGAGTGCCGGGAAGGAAGAATGCATGTTATAAAGTGGCAGGAAAGGGACGGGTGGCAGCCGTGCCCCATCCCTTGTTGCCACGAGTCTTCTTGGTCGCTAGTGGGGGCATGCATTTGGGCGTTGGCTGTGAGCTGGCTGCAAGGCATGGAATGGTCAAATGCATGGAGTTGTCCAGTGGGTAAAGCAAGGCTCCAGGGGTTGTGTGGTTACTTGGTCAAGTTACTGAGTTACCTCTTGGCTCCTTTTTACTCATTTACAACACGGGCAATGCACTATTAACTGATCTACACGGCTACGGATACCCGCAATCCGACAGGTGAGTACGGATTGCCGAGTGATGAACCGGTCTAGCGAGAGGTACCGATACGGCCCCAACAGGGTCTGGTATCTCGGTGATCAATACCTCGCATGCGGGTCTGACGGCAATCCTCTTTTCTATTTCTATTCGTTCTATTCGCATTTTTAAATTTTACACTAACAAAGAACACTAATTAATAACTTCATTAACCACTAAAACTATTATTTAACTAGTTAATATAGTGGGTCCTTACAGCCGTCTTGATCGGCGACAAAGACACTGAAGAAGCTTGCCCATCTGCGCCGGCCAGCCGCTCTCCAAACCCGTCCGCCAGGCCAACGCTACTGTTATGGCCGGCCGGTGGCCTTGGTCACCATTTAGACTTCAAGCCGCGCGTGAGGGCGTGAAGCTTTGCGTCTTGTGATTTTGGGCTACTGTTTTTATTTTCTTTAGTCTTCCGTTGCATCCATCCAAGTCTCTAGCATCTTGATCCTGTCGTCGCTCGGCTCTACTCTTTTATCAGCTCGACTTATTCTGTCAACTCTTATACCTCGGCTCGGCTTATTTTGTCGGCCTCGTCGGTTCTTCTTCGTCGACTGGTCCCGTCGGCTCTTCTTCGTCGACTCTGCTATACATTCGACTTTTCTTCGTCGATTTGGCTTCTTCGTCGATTTTTCTCCATCGACCCGGCTCTTCTTCGTCGACTCTGCCATACATTCGACTTTTCTTCATCGATTTGGCTTCTTCGTCGACTTTTCTTCACCGACTCGGTTCTTCGTTGGCTATCTTCGTCAGCTCGATTCTTCAGGAGTTACATGCTACGACGGCTACTTCAAGGCTATGATTTTAGATTTTCCCTTTTTTAGTTCATCCCTTCCAAATGCAATGCTATTGCATACGCCTTGCATTTGTGGGGGGGTGTTAAGGATATATTATCTCTTATAGTTATAGATAAGTTCCTGTTATAGATAGAGTCCTATTCCTATTCCTTTCCCTCATGTACTCTATATATTGTGGCCTTTGGCCCTCATATTCAATACAAGTCATATTCATAACATTCTGTACCTCAAGAAAAGACCTCTTTTATGGTGCACTAAATTCAATATTGACCGTTCATGCTTTTCGATCCAATGGATTATATTAGTATTGGAAGTTGGAACATGATAAACAAGCTACCGCAAAGGACAAGAATCAACCATCCTAAGAAAATCTAACAAGATATGTAACAGCACTCGTTTCTGGAAGTGCGCTAGGAATCGCGAGCATGGACTGGGAATTACGGATATATTTTCTTACCTGCGTCTCATCAGGCGACTTAAGAACAGCCGTCTCTCGAGAGCTTACTTCCGCAGCCTGTTCGACTTCCATCTCGGCGAGTAGCTTAGCTATTCCTCTCTGCAAATTACAGCAAGAACAACTAGCATCAATCCTTACATCAAGAATACGCATACACCATGCTAATGTGCAGTGATTCTGGAACCCACAAATCGAATCATATCAATGCAGGCTCAGAAAGCTCAATGGGCCTTCCTCGAAGGAGCTCAATGGGATAGAAAATGGATTTTGCGTACAGACTGGACGATGAGGGATAAAGAGAAAAGGCAACAACCAGAAGCCTAGTATCCAATTTCTTTTGGTAAAGTATACCTGGTGATATTTCTAAAGAATTAGCCGATCTCTTCTTCCACCAAAGCATACCAACTTCACACACGCCCGATCAGGAAAGAGGTTACATGAAAAACTAGCACAAGATCCGATCGATCAAAAATCGAAACTTTGATCCGAGCTCACTGACCTTTGAAGAACAAGCTTCTAGCTACCAAACGCGATAGCCAACAAATAGACCAGCAACTAACCAAGAAAAAAGGCAGAAGGCAAAAACGACAATTCGAGCTCACCAACTTTCTCACGATCACTGCGCACTGCCTACCCCGAGCAGAGACATGCCATCTGCAGCACTCAGAAAGTCAAAAAGAATGATCTGATCGAAACGAGCAAACTCCCATCGACTTCGCAAGAACAAATCCACCACCCTCCGCGGCGACAAAAGATGGCACCGGAAAATTCGAGCAGTAACTGACCCAGAAATCCAGGAGCCGATCGAAATGGCGAAAAAGGCAGAGAACGAAACAAACGGAAAGAGCAAAATCGAAGCAAGGAAACATCGACAGTTACAACAACTCCCACTCCACAAGCACGATTCAGACAAAGGAGGAGGTCACTCCAAATAAAGATGAGAAGTTCAGATCAAAATGGCAGACACAGTACGCAAAACCAAATCTCCTAGATAAAACCAATGGATCGCTGATGCATGATCACCGGCCGCGGACAAAATCGAGCTCAAAAAAATGAAAGGAAAAAAAAATAAGAATAGTTTTAATCAAAAGAAACAGAAACTCACCTCGGAACTCGGAAGAGATCGCGTCCCGGTGGTGCGATCCTTCTTGGTTCTCTGTTTCCCCGATGGTCTTAAGATACCAACGATCAAGAATCGAAACTAAAACCCCACGAGAAACCAAGAGAGGGGGAGAGATTTATCACACCAGGACGATCGAGGAGAGAGAGAGAGAGAGAGAGAGAGAGAGAGAGAGAGAGAGTCTACTCTCTTTTTTTCTTTTGTCGGGGCTTTATGTAAGAGTAATGCTTTTATACTTTTTTTCTAATATAAATTATATAAATTTCAAAATAAATAAAAATAAATTATTATTATCTACCATTCATTTATACTTTAATAGTTATGTAATTTTCAAAAAGACATACGAGCACTTATCTTTTTTTCTTTCTTTATGGTGGGGTGCTAGGGTTTATATGTAGGTGCGCCGTCTGGGTATACGTGCTGCTAAGTTGGTGGGGTGGGCCCACCTGCGGTCTGACCCGAGACACAACTTCTAATCAGTCTCTGCACGGTGGGTCCATGCGTTGGGACACCCATGTGTCAGTGGGTGAGAGCGGATTAAGCTGTGGAGTGGTAAATTACTGGATTGGCCCTCCGCGAGACAGCCTGCGCATGTTGGGGTCTTAGGGGCGAGCGACGGAAGAGCGGTTTTTGGAGGGGATTTTACAACGAGAAGAACCCCTCGAATAGAGCGGGTAAAAAAGATCCTTGTGGCTTAAATCAAAAAAATTTTAACTATAGTTTTCAATATGTTCAAAATGAAATGAATCTATTTCAAACGAAAAAAATTAACGAGGCTCATCTCGATAATGGTTCGTTAGCTTGAATTTAAAATAACCACTTACATGGTAAATAAAATAATTTTACGTTAAACTATGTTAGTTTCGAAAGAAACTTGATAATTCCTGGTTAAGCTCAATAGCTAGCTCTATTCTTGAGTGTAGAGCATTTTTTGAGACGCGGAATGTAGAAATTTTTGTTTTTATAGCTGTTTGTGAACTTTTTTTTTTCAAATATAGCTTCCGTCCGAAATCATTAGCAGATTTGACCCCACGAGCCACCTCCCGCGCTCAAAAATGTGGAAGGACTTGGAGATGCATCTTGTGATTTGTGCGCGGTACGCCGAGCTAGCTGAATATACTCCATTAGAGGTCAATGTACATGTAATCTCATTGTCCGTTTCCGGTTGTAGAGCTACTAGCTGTATTTTCCTTCGTAGTTGTACATGTTTCCTGAGCATCTCCAAAGTCAGATCGTGCCGGATATCACGATGAATCCCGTTGTTTACTGTAGGTCATTCGCCATGATCTATTTTTCCAACTGGAGCGGTTGAAGAGCTGTGGTGCAATGCTCCAGACATTTGCAATGTCTATCACAAGGTGTTTGAAGAACATTTTAATTAGTTAGCGAGATTTTCTTTTAACATATTAGGAATGGTAATAGCTGAGATTAGTAGCAACAACAAAGTTGTCTCCTAAAATGTGATGGCAGATTTCATTCATGAAATGGGAATTTTTAAGTTGTGTCCCGCGCAATTGCGCGGCTAGATATTATGATACGATTATCTTTGATATATAACTATATTTTCTATAATTGACTATATTTTATATAACTCTAATATCTATATAGATTAATATGCACCGTTATAATCTGATCCCACTAAAATAAGTGGTGGAGATCTTTGGACTCTTTCTTTCAAACTAAACCGTTATCGTATGGAATCCAATTTCTAAATTTTTAGCTTTTTGTGTAATGTAAATGATACAAACTCTTTCTTTTAATCTAGACCGTTATAATCTGAACCCACTACGATCAATGGTGTAGATCTTTTTTTCCCCTCTGATTAATGTGGAAATTCCAAGCCTTGAGAGCGAACGTGGTGGCTTCTTTTGCCTCTACTTTAATATTATAACTAGCAAATTTACCCGCGCAATTGCGCGGCTAGATATCTTTGATACATAACTATAGAGCAGTGCTTCTATGCTTTCCCCCTCCTAATACAAGTTGCACAAATCTTGAAGCAATCAAAGGGGTAAGTAATCACCATCTATCATTCATTCATGCTTTAATAGTTGTGCAACTTTTAAAAAGAAGAGCATAGAAGCACCTCTCATAACTATATTTTCTATAATTGTGTATTTTTTATATAACTCTAATATCTATATAGATTAATATGCACTATTATAATCTGGTCCCACCAAAATAAGTGGTGGAGATCTTTGGACTCTTTCTTTTAAACTAAACCGTTATCGTATGGAATCCAATTTCTAATTTTTTAGCTATTTGTGTAATGTAAATGATACAAACTCTTTCTTTTAATCTAGACCGTTATAATCTAGATCCTGTATTATGCAATACACAAACTCTTTCTTTTAACCTAGACCGTTATAATCTGGACTCACCACGATCAATGGTGTAGATCTTTCTTTTTTAATTCCTCTGATTAATGTGGGAATTTCTAGCCTTGAGAGCGAACATGGTGGCTTCTTTTGCCTCTACTTTAATATTATAATAGATAGATGTTTGGTACAGATCAGAATATGCGAATGAAGGCAAGCAAGAAATTGAGTGTTTTCTTATCTGCCTTCATCTAAAGAGTTGAGTTTACTTGTCGTTCAAATTTTGTGACGAATAAATGAGCATGTAGTCATCTAGCCGCCTATGTAGACAGGCGATTGGTCTCTTTCTCTGCTTCTATCGTTGTGATCTACTCATGGGTCCAACAGAAATGAGCGATCAAAATGGCAACTAATTGTGATTTTCACATCGGGTCATTTTCGCATCCCACTTCGAAGCCTTTCCTTTTCGGAGGAGGAATTCAACATCTCTATATATGTTTAGCGTCACTTTGATCGAGAGAAAATGATACATGGATAGTGCAGTCCAAAGGTGCTTCCATCGTGCACGTCTTTGGAGTTTGGATTACCTTGCAAGCTTACCCGTCTGTTCATCCGCAAACAAGAAACTCCGGTCATTTTCAGGTGTGCCCTCATAGCTTTGTCGCTCTGATGTTTCTCTATTCCTAACCCGATTCGATTTCTAGAACCAATTACTTCGCAATTGATCGATTTGGTATAGTTAACAATAACATGCGAGGGCCTTTTCTCGCTGGATTAATTCGTATGAGGAACAGTCCCATGCCATTAAAGCCGTCCTAATGGAGGACTACTAATTGTTCACTAAAAGTTACTGCCGGAGAAGTTGCCATGGAGAAATCGCATCTAACCATTGATTTCCTAAGAGTGTTTATACTACTCTACTACCAGATGAAGTATAAGTAAACTCTAGTTAATCTAATCCGTTGAATCGAAAAGAATGAACGGTTCATACTTAGGGTGCGTTTGGTTGCCTGGATGAGGTTGGATGGGATATTGCCATCCAACTTGGATGGGATGGAGCCATCCAAATAGTTGTTTGGTTTGGTGGATAAGGATGAGACAATTTTTTGTTTGGTTGGATGGATGAGGATGAATGGGATGAGCTAATTTTTTGTTTGGTTAGATGGATGAGCTAGTTGTAATCAAGGTTTTAAATTTTGGTTTGAATTTTCTGGACAAAATTTAATTAAAATTTGAATTTTGAACAAAATTTGATCACAATTTAATTTTTCTGACAAAATTTGATTTTTTGGATAAAATTCGACCAAAATTTGATTTTTTGGACACATTTTGAATTTTTGAATAAAGTTTGCATTTTCAAACAAATTTTTTTTTTTGGACAATTTTTTACTAAAATTTTAATTTTCAAACAAAATTTGACCATATTTTGAGCGAAGTTTAATTTTGGCCAAGAAAATTTTGCCGAAATTTGAATTTGACCGGGTACACCTTTTCGTGCAACAAACTGGATGAGCACATCCGGCCTTTTTATTTAGATGGCTTTATCCAGCATCTTGAGAGAATATTCTCAAAAACTGGATGACCATATCCTATCCATCCACCATCCAAACAATTGGATGACTCCAAATCCATGGATGGTCATATCCCATCCACCCTCATCCACCCAACCAAACGCTACCTTAATTTAGTGCACCGTAAAAGAGCTCTTCATAGCTTTGTCCACCGAGACCAAGAAGACCGATTCAATGTACAAGCAAAAGTTCGTATCCGTCAGACGACTCCGTCCAAATGCTTGTGTTAGTAAGCATGTGTTGGTGATAACCTTCTAGTCCACATCATGCAAGACTTATAAGTCACTGCCAAATTTATGGATAATTTAATTTTCCATAGTCTAGGACGGTAAAGTTGCCCACCTTAAACTTCAGGAGAGTGTGCAACTGTGCAAGGTTGGCACACGAGAGAGGAACAACGAAAGAAAGAGGTGGTTTGAGTGATGGCATCATGGCACAGGCCAAAGCTGGAGCCCAACCACAAACTCCATGAAAGAAAAGGGAAAAAAAATGGAGGAGACCTTTGGCTTTTGCCTCTCTTTGGTTGGCCTCACCGGGCCCACACTGCAGTGGACGGCAGCTGTTAATCGGCCGTCCAAACCGATCGACTACAGCAGCTCCATTTGGCGTGCTGAGCTGATGCTGTCAGCCTGTCCTGTCACTGCCTGCATGTAGTTGTCTCTAGTACAGTACAAGAACATTTGGTTTGCAAAGAATACAGTTTGGTTAGTTTGGTTTAATTTTGTTAGTCCAAAGGACTTCTGTTCTCCAGATTCTTGTTGCCTGGTCGGTTTTTATTAACCTTTTAGTTTGCATCTTCTAATGTTCAGATCTCACAGTGTTCCATGTGGAAGTGTCGTATTGTTGGATCCGTATATTGGTAGTTTAGTAAGCCCCTAGGATAGTCAGCTTCGATTGACAAGTACAATGTTCAGCTCATACTGTTCGTAGTCGTAGTAGTTTCGACTCGACATATATTCACCGATTGGCCAGCTCCATCAGGAGAATTTTGTAGGTCAGGAGCCTGAAATCGATTAAATTCAGCAGTTTCAGCAAGTTGGAGCTGATCACGACCTACAACTGGCCAAAGCAATGCCCGTATTGCCGGATTGCTTCGATTGACAGTCTTCCACATGCAGATTAGCACTCAGCAGATCATTCATTCCATTGCTTTTCCCATAGCTTGCTTTAACGACATGTACCATTTCCAGCCTTCACAACCTTTCAGAATCTCTGCAACTGTTCTCCTTTTGTAATATTGCGAGCTTCAGATCTAAAATTCTTGGAATATCACGTGTGCTGACATCTAATATGAGAAGGATATTGGCACTGTTGCATCTCCGGATATTGCAGGCCAGTGGTGAATGGCTCGAAGCAGATCCAGGTTTTGGCCATTCTTGGAGGCATGTACAGCTGCATGATGCAAGCGACTTGGTCCATGTGAGCATGGTCTGGAAGATGGAAAAGGGAGACCGATGCCAGAATCATTGCACGCTCATCACTGTGTGTAAGCACAATTTCAATTTGGTCAAATCAGTATACCTTGTTTTAATGAACTTAGCGTAGAATTAGTAGCTCCAGCCTCCAGAGTCTTGAGATGCAGCATGCATGCTGGCTTTTCCAGGTGGTCTGAAACTCTGAATATATTTCCTGCCATTTCGTCCAGCTCGGCAGAAACTTTTGGCAAACCATTCGCATCAACTTGGCAGAATTTGACAACATTCAAAGTAAGGCCGGCTGCTGCTCTACGGTCCAACATGATGTCCACACACTTTTGTTTTCAACTGTTAATCTTGTCAACGACCGGTCAAGGTTTGCCACTGGAAAATCAAGAATCTTCATCGATTCATACACATCTCCCTCCCTTTCATGCCATCCTCTCACCGTCCATCCCTTCTTTTTCTTGGTATTAATCCAGCAATTGCTTATTGAGAAGTGCTTCTGTGTTTTTTCTCTTAATACAAGTTGTATAAATCCTGAAGCAAGCGAAGGGGTAGGTAATCACCATCTATCATGATTCATGCTTTAATATTTGTGCAACTTTCAAAAAAAAAGTATAGAAACAACTCTCTTTATTGAGTAGATGAATCACAATGCACTGACAGAACAACCGGAATAAATATTTGTTCCGGAATTCAGTAATTACTTTTGGTCTGCACCTTACAAAATGATTTTATACGGATTTGCGGCAAAAAAATTATGTATTTGTCCAGTACACTGTTGGCGAGAGTCTCCTGTTCCTTCCAAGTTTCAACTTTCAGACAAAGATACGGCCGAGCCTAACTCTACCAGCACCGAAAGGCTATACAAAATCGTCAAATAAACGGGGACATTTCCGTCAAGATTAGGCGTGTAGTATTCCATGCTGACGTGGACGCCATTACTTTTTCCGGGCCCACAGCCACCGCCCACTTGGCTTTCCAGCTGTGATAAGGCCCACTGCTGGGCCCGCCATGTGTACTTGGCCGGCCCAGTATGCCCTTCCCCAGTGACATGTGGACCCAAGGGTCCAGAGTGACAGTGGAACAGAGCCCCATGTACTGCTCGAAATAATGATCCGTTTCACAGCTTTGCAGTGTTAGATGTGGTTACTTTTGTAAAATATACGGTAAATCAATCGCAACGCACAGTTAGAATAACCAGAATAATCACAAGAACACACGGGATATACGAGATAAAACCCCCTTCTATTTATTAAATTGATTTTTTATATAATATGGTGCCATATTTATTGCAAAAAAAACTCGTTAGGGATAGATTCGAATTCGCCTACAAAGAGAGTGTCTAATCGTATCTCAATAACTAGGGCTAAGAGTAAAGTTATATCTTAACAATTCCCTTAGGATAAATACCGCGTAATGCATACGTCTCATCAAAAACTTCTTCAAAAAAACTAGCGAAAAAAAAGAATGGAGAAAAGAGTACATTGCATCCGCATATTGTGTTACACTTGTTACCTCATAAAAACCTTTCTGTGAGAAAATTTTAGAAAAAAACTCACTAAGAAAAAAAAGAATACAGCTAATATTCTGGATTATAATAGTATCTTCAGAATCATACTAAGGGTCATGATTCAGGGATTTACTCTCTATGGACTTTGCATATCTCTAAGTAGCCTCGTTCCAATGTCACGAACACACATTTGGAAATTAGATTTTGGCAAAGACTTACTAAATAAAATGGCAAGATTTTTACATAACTTAGCTTGTAGGATTTTTACCTCATCATTTTTTCTGTAGTTTATTAGAATAAAAAAGTGCAGAGCAATATGTTTTGTGATATTACTCTAAACATACCCTATTTATATTTGTGCAACACAAGCGTTATTATTTTCATAGATAATTGTGAGGGTATCGATGGTATTAATGCCATATGACTCCTGCAAATGGCTAATCACACATCTTAGCCAAATACTTTCATGTAAAGCTTCAAATAATTCTATAATATTTGAGTGGTTAGTAGAAATGGTTACCAAGATCTGCTTAAAAGACCACCAAAAAATGGTTGTACCACTACAGAGAAACACAAACCCAGTATGAGATTTGGCATTGTGGGGGTTAGAAGAGATTTAGTATCTATATATCCCACTATGATCGAGTTTTAGTCCTTCTGGCAAAATAAGTTAAGATCTTGAATTCCTTGGAGGTATTTTAGTAAAGTCTTGACACCAGACTAATGTCTTTTGGTTGGAGCTGTATTGTGTTTAGCTAGCAAATTTACTACGAATTTAATATCAGGCCTTGTGCAATTCGAAAAATACATAAAGTACTTCATTGACGCTTAAGTATGAGACTTTAGGACCTAAAACTTTCTCATTTTTAATCCTTGGTCCAAATGGGTCTTTATGCATTTAAAGGATCTTATTACCATTGGGGTCTTCAAATGATAAGGTTTATTGATATTGAATTTTTTTCAATACCTTATTGGTATAGGTAGACTGGTGCACAAAAATTTATTCTGGAAAATGTTCTAGCTGCATGCCCAAATAATATTTGATTTTACCTAAATCTTTCACCCCAAACTCCGTCATAAGGTAAGAACTTGCTTCCTTTATATCACCTGTAGTCCGATGATATTTAAATCATCGACATACACTGAGATGATACAAAATCCGTTTTGAGACTTCTTTACAAACACATAGAAACAATCATCATAATTAGAGTATCCATTCTTCAGGAGGAACTCACTAAATTGGTTTATACAGTGTATACTCCTTTATCACTTTTCAAATACTCCAATAATAATTCTAAGATACTACAATGCGACATCGTTGAAAAAAATTCATCGAAGCCCTTCATTTTTTGCTATATACCCTTTGCACATGTAAAAAGAGCGTATAAACAAATTATGCTATAAATGGTGTATTTTGATGAAATTTTTCATAGAACTCACTTTAGAGTATCTTATAAAGCAGTATTAGAGTATAATCAAAAGGATAAAGAAGTATAACAACATCATTTAAACGGTGTATTGGGAGTGGGAGTGCATACTCCCAAGAATATAAAACTATTTCCTATATATATATATATATAGGAAGCTAGTGTACTATCGATAGTACAGATCCTCCGTGCTATAGGGTTGTGTTTGCAAAATTCGAAGACGAAACTGTTGATCCAAACCGTGCATTCTGTTCATCTCATTGAAATCTCACTATCCACCAAATTATATATATTTTGAACTTTTTCTCATATTTATTTTGTATTTTTAAAAACCAGCTTCATTGGACGCCCCACAACTAATTATATATATATATATATATATATAGAGAGAGAGAGAGAGAGAGACTACGTGCTGGCCAAGGCTATGCATGGCGGTAATGGGCCGGGTGCAGCAACGGTACGCGCCATTGGCTCGGAAGCAAGCGGCAGCTATAGGGTGACGCCGTGGGGCAAATTATGGTGTCCAGCATCATGATTTTATATGCACGAATTCAAATCAAATTTGGGTATACTTTTTAAAACTTTCAGTTTTAGGGTATATACCTATCTATAACAATTCAAATAAAATACATACATTTGAAAAAAATATACTTGGATTTAAAGATTTAAACGAATTTAGATCACATGCTTTGCTGATTCATATATATAATCAGCATATACCTAAAATTAAACTATCATAAAAAAGAAACTTTTGTTCGAATTTCAGTTTAAACTTGTTTGAACTAGTTAGTAACCTGGTTAAACTGAGAATCGTTGCTGATATATTATGTCGGGACCCCGAATTTGCAAATCCGGACCCTCTGTGTATTCAGCACTAGTCCAGGAACGCGCTAGTGCACACAGTCTTAACATCGGTAAATATCACAATCATACCACTCGATACTAATAAAGTACTTTATTTAAGTAGTCAAACTGGGTACTCGACCTTATGGTCAAGTTACAAATATACGCCACGCAGGGCGAAACCTATTAAGAGAGAAATAGTAGCAATGAAAATAAGATAACCGTGGCGCCATCCAAGATACCACAGGCAACCGATCGGCTCGCTCCCTAAGTAGACGGTTCCTCTTGGAGCTCCTCCTCCAAAGCTGGTGTAGTCTCCTCTTCAACTGGTGTTGTATGGTGGCAAGGGTGAGTACTTGGTACTCAGCAAGTCATGCACAGAATGCAGCTAATATACTACATGCATGGCTTAATACAAAGGAGTGGCTCAAGGTATATTTGCAGTAAACAGCTTTTAACAAGTATCATAAGTAGATTCGAAAGCAGTAATAACAAGTAAAGCATAGATAACTTTTCAAGGAGTTTAACAAGCATCTTTCCCATCCTAATCCACGTTTCCATCAACATCATTATTAATCCAACCCAACCTTTCAAGTCCAAGTTATTTTTGAGAAAATATAACCCTTGACTGTAATTCCCGAGCGATGTCCAATACCGCGGACACGGCTATTCGAATAGATTCTACACTCTGCAGAGGCTATGCACTTTACCCACAAGATACAGTCAAACACCACAAAGGCGAGTTCCCATAACAAAGTCTTTCGGAAACTTCTAACGATACAAGTGGTCCTCCCCGGTTATTGCACACTAACCCTTCCCTTAGCTAAGGCGAAGTTTAGGCCAATCAACCGTTAGATGGGTACCTGGCCTCGGCCCGATGCGCTCCCGCATAACTTACACAAAGAGTGTAGTTGACCTCCTGAGGTCCCACAGGTACGTTATTAGCAACTTAGTCAACTAGGTCCGTCCCATTACAGACATGTGGTTGCACGTTAGACCCAGTTCAAAGGCTTGCAAGGTTAAGTCCTTAGGGTGACCAGGACAAAACTACCCGAAGAACCAAATCAACATCCCCAATGCCACAACTGGCCCACCTGATTACTCTTGCCACATGCCCCGGTCGAAAAACTATTTATCAAACCCCAGTTGATTACCATGCACCACGTGCCATCAACATCACATGATACCTTTCCAAAACAGGTTCAATATATCATTAAGTCAATATTAACATTTGATTGACCAAAATCATGTCATGAGCACGAAAGCGTGTCTAAGCGTTATACTACAACGGTCTAAAACCCATGTTGGCGATTTAATAATGTCCAACTAGTAATCCACAACTAGGGTGACAAGGGTCATGGCACATATTTAAATAATCAAGGTGTCATACAACAAATTGGTATTTATCTAATCCCCCATATTTAATAAAGTATTTTCTAATTGAATTAGCATGCAATAGATTAAATCAAAATAGTGTTTCAAAATAGGATCAACATGGTCAAAGCACAACTTGCCTTCAAAAAGTACTTGTTCTTGGTCTTGAGTTGGATCCTGAGTCAATACTTCTCCTTCGAATCCTTCCGGCACTTCAACGTCTACTCGTAAAGCGTGCAAATAGCAATACATGAATAAATAATAGGCAAAAAGTATCCAAACATCCAAATAAAATCCATAAACAGAGAGAACATAATTTTATGAATTTTTAGAAACTGGAATCGTCAAATTTGGAGTTAAAATACAAAAGTTATGATTATTTAAAGTTTAAATAATCAATTAAATAATTTTACAGAGAAAAAATTTAGTCCAAAAATTAAATAAAATTCATATTTAGGTAGATCTCAATTTTATACAAATTTAGAAATTTGAATCACTCAAATCGGAGTTGAAACGCAAAAGTTATAAGCGTTTGAAGTTTGAAACAAAATCTGAAATCATTATTTCGAATTAATAAATCATTTTCTTTTTCGAAAATTAATTATTGCGTCAGCGAGGACACGTGGCAGCCTCTCTCGATTGGTCTGGCGTCGGTAGTCCATGGACTTGGTCCACGCTCGGCTCGGGTCTCGTGGACTCGGTCCCACGGCTCCTCGTGAGGCCCGACATGTGGGTCCGCCTCGGGTGGCGTCGCTGGCGGCGTCGGCCGAGCTCAGCCCTCGGTCGGTGGGACCTTTGGCGTCATTCTTGGCGTCGGCGCCGCAGGCTGGGACGGCCCGTGACATGAGCGCCATGGCGTCGGCGTGGCGTCATGGTGCGGTTTGGTCACGTCGGCCCGACACGCGGGCGGCGTGTCGGCGTCCTACCTGCGAAGCGGCCAGCGGCGGTCGAACTTCGACACGTGGCGCAATCTCGGCCGTTGATTTGAATTTCAACGGCCCAGATTAGATCTGGGTTTCACGCGTTTGGGTTAACGCGTTTGATCTGAACCGTTGAATCTAGATCGGACGGTCAAGATTTGATCTAGTGGTTTTGGACGGAATCTCACCGTGAGATGACGTGGCGCAATCTGGGACGTTGGATCTTGATCGGACGGCTGAGAAGCTTCGAGCGACGGCGATGGCGTCTTGTGGTAGCTGGCCGGGGAGCCGACGGCGACACGAACGGCGTCTGCGGGCTTCTCCGGCGAGGTGAGAGGTCCTTCGGTGCGTCGTCGCGGTGAGTCCGGATCTGGGGTCAACGGCGGCGGACGGCGACGGCGGCGAACAAGCAAAACCGCGGCGGAGGAGTGCTACAACTCCGGCGAGCGACAGGGCGCGTGGCATCGCGGCGGCGACGGCTAGGGCAACGCAGGTCAAGGTGATCCTCGGGTGTGATCCGGCATTAAATAGCCTCGGCTTCAGCGTAAAACGGAAACCTAGTCCTCACGGCGGCGGCGGCGGCGAGTCCGGCCGGACTCGGCGGAGACGACGACGGAGGACCGCCCACGTGGCGCGATCAACGGCCACGATTGGCTCGGCGCGCCGCGGATCCGGATCGGATCCGATCGAGCAGTGCTTGGCGTGATTTGGCCGTTGGATCTCGATCCGACGGTCCACAATGGTTAGGAGTTTGGGCCGGTTCGACCGAATCACGTGGTTCGGTCGGACTCGAGTCCGACTTCGGAGTTCGACTCACGGATGAACAGTACTTGACCCGACTCGATTTTCCAGCGAATTAATATTTAAAGTAATTTCCAGTAATTCATTTAATTCATTAAAAATAGCAAAAGACTCAGAAAAATTCCAGAAAAAATCTGGAAAATATTTTGGAATATTTTGGACTTAAATAAAATATTTCCAACAAAATTTTATTTGCAAAGTTTGATTCTTTAATTATTTCAAAATGGAATAAATTCAAATAAATTCCAAATAAATCCAAATAAATTCCAGAAAATTCCAAAAATTCACCAAAGTGCCAAATCACACATGAATTTAAGAAAAGCAAAATTTTGGGGTGTTACATATTCAAACGCCATGCATCACACGTCTAAACCGCCCATGCATCACGCGTCTAAAATCGTTGCTAATATATGGAACAGGGAGATGTTGTTCTGTACAAGGAAAAAAATTTCATCAGTGTTATGATATGGATAGAATCCGTATCCCCGGAGAGAAGGACTCTATCCATTGGTGGGCGAATCCGAATTAACCTCCAGGGGACCTCCACTGTACATAGGGCATTGCCTTGTACAGAATCAATCAATCTAATAAATAGATATACTACGCATATATATAACCTGAAGTTTGTGTTACGATAAAAACCCAGAGATATTTAAAGATCTTGTGGATCGACCGGGTAATCTTGAGTTGAATATTATGATAAAATAATTAGTAATTCTGCTGACTATAGCATAAAGACTTTCCTAGACCTGAAGATTTCTTATGCCCTATTTGTGCTATACGAAAACTTACAGTTAGATCCTCTAACTTTTAGAGGAATCACTGAATTTTCTAGAGAAAATTCGAAATGATATATGTGGATATTTTCAACTCCTGTTAGGGCCCTTTTAGATATTTTGTCTTTTATCTACGAGGAACTATGCTTCTGCCAAAAATTAACTGCCCAAAATTTTAAGAGCCTCCTTTCTAGAAGAAAGAATCAAGTCTATTCAAATAGACAATGCTAACGAGTTTAACCTCAAAAACATTTAATGATTATTATGTGGCCCTGGGAATTAATGCAGAACGTTTAGTACCTCATATCCACACATTAGAATGACCTTGTAGAGTCATTATTAAAGGAATAAAATTTATTGCTTAGCCACTTTTGCATAATAATAGGTACCCACCAGTTGCTGGGGCCACACAGTGTTGTACACCGCGATAATAATTCAACTCAAATCAACTGCATATTATGAAATTTTCCCGTTGCAGATAGTGCATGGAAGAGAATTAAGTATTTTCCATATGCGAAAATTTTGGCTGTGTTGTATATATGCCAATATCTCCACCACAACGTACCACCATGGGACTTCACCAGAAGTTGAAGATCTGTACACGACTCGGTACACTGATTGTACTGAGGACTTTTCTGGTATTAGGGGGAGATAAGTACCACAATAAAGAATGCCGAGTCATTAGATCCACGCACTAAAGAGACTGAACTTGAAGTTCAGAAAGTAATAAATCTGCAACAAATAAGCTAATAATCTGCCAAATGCCTTCACTAATCATAAGGTAGTGGAAAGATCTCATATACCTGCAGTATATGCACCTGAAAGAGTAAAAATGTCCTACAAGGATATTGAACCCACTCTTGACCCTCATGATAAAATGAGGGGGAGGCCTCCAGGTGCACGGGATTCAATTTTGTGGAGACGTCCGCAGAAATAGAGAACCAAACAATTGAGAATACTACCCATGACAGTGGAAGAAGCTCAACCTGATGTTGAGAAAATCCCTGAAGTGAGCCATCTAGAAGATGGTAACACTCGTGAAGTGATCCATCCTGAAAATGATAACCTCAGTGTATATTTGTGCGCACAATCCAACGCTAGGAAGTAGGAACACCCAGACTTCATCGTTGTGGGAAATCACGAGCTGTAAGAAATTAATAAAGAGATATCCTTGGAGTGATGCAGGAGAATTATATATAAAGAAAGACTACAATTGTCGACATATTTTGCCTCTAAAAATTGCTAAAATCTGGATCCAGAACCAAAGTCCATGGCAGAGTGCCAGGAGCGCTCATATATATAAAGAGATATCTCTGAAGTGATGCAGGAGAATCATATATATAAAGAAAGACTACAACTGTTGACATATTTTGCCTACAAAATTTGCTAAAATCTGGATCCAGAACCAAAGTCCATGGCAGAGTGCCAAAAGCACTCATATAGGGTCAGATGAAAGAGAAATTGAGGCAGTGCTCGCTTTATAAGAGAAAAGTTCTTGGTCCTGTTGACTAAACATTTCCTAAAATGTTCCCTGTAGGATCAAATGGATTTTTCATCCTGAAGAGATATGAAAATATCCAGGTGGTGAGATATAAAACGAGGCTTGTAGCACAAGGGTTTTAGCAGAGACCCATCATCGATTACGATGAAACCTATTCTCCTGTAATGAGCGGAATAACGTTCCGAAATTTAATATTGATAGCAGTAAGCTTAAACTTATCAATACAGTTGATAGATGTAGTGACTGCATATTTATATGGGTCACTGAATACGGATTAAAATAGTCGATAAGGATGTGGTACAATCGGTTTAGTAAAATTCCTCCTAAAGAAGGAATATGGTCCATGTGGGATCTTGTGTCATCTCAATATATAATTTGATGATCTGAATATCATCAAAACCACAGAGGAATTAAAGGAAACAAGTACTTACCTTTCGATAAAGTTTGAGATGGAGGATTTAGGTATAACCAAATATTGCTTAAAGCCTGCAACTTGAGCATTTCCCAGAAGGAATTTTAGTGCCAAATTTAAGTATGATTTTGTATTTCTCTGCGATGGTGCAGCCATTTCTTGGCGTTCTCTCAAACAGACTTTGGTAGCCACCTCTTCTAACCACTCAGAGATTATATCATTGTATGAAGCCTCACGGGAATGCGTTTGGCTAAGGCGTGCAATTAACCACGTTCAGAAGTCATATGGTATGAATACCGTCGACACCCCTACTATTATCTATGAAGATAATGTTGCTTGTGTTGCACAAATGCAAATGTGTTATGTAAAGAGCAATATCACGAAGTTTATTGCCCCTAAGTTCTTCTATCATCACGAACTCCAGAAGAATAGTGAGGTAAAAATAATGCAAACTAAGTCATGTGAAAATCTAGCAGATTTATTCACAAAATTTTTGTCAAAATCTACCTTCCAAAGGTACGTCAATGGCATTGGAATGAGGCGACTTAGAATTTTGCAGAGTTCAGGGGGAGTAAATCCTGAACCATAATCTCTTTCGCTCGATCCTGAAGATCATAGTTTATATCTTGAAGATTATAAGTTGCGCTCCTTTTCCCTTAAGTGAGTTTTCTTGAAGTTTCTCACATCAAGGTTTTTAATGAGACAATTAGTGTAACACGGAGTGCGAGTGTAATGTACTCTTTTCTCCATCCCTTTTTTCCCACTGGATTTTTGGAAGGAGTTTTTAATGAGACATGCGCATTACGCGGTATTCGCCCAAGGGGAGAGTTATAATATGGATAGAATCCGTATCCCCGGAGAGAAGGACTTTATTCATTGGTGGGCGAATCCGAATTAACCTCCAGGGGACCTCCACTATATATAAGGCATTGCCTTGTACCGAATCAATCGATCTAATAAAGAGAGAGGTTTCCCCCTTGTATGGTGTGCTTCTTCTTCTGTTCGTGTGCTTACATTGGTGTGTCGTTGATTGCGTGGGTGAACAATCTAGTTTCACAACAATCAGCTATAAAATGGTCTACTGAATCGGCAAAATCTAACGTGACCTGAATCGGCCGACTGGACAAGTGACTTGTGCAGTGCCCCTAATTTGGGCACAAGTACAGCTCCTATCCCGCGCGCGCGTTGGAGGTTCGTCGCTGTCTAGTGGAGGGACGCGGTCGATTTGATTTGCATCTTGCAAGTGTTTGAAGACGCTTCGAGACTGACCTGACCTTACTATTCGATTTGGTTCCTTGTGTCTCCCGCGTTTGCTCTAGTGTGCGCAGCTTTCCACGACTTGAGCACACAGTAATACATAGATGGCAACTACTTCAGAATACCTTACTGCACCCACAAGGCCACAAATCCATGCATGTAGTAACAACTAGGAACGTGCACGCGGCGGCACGCCGCGTAAGTCAGTATTTGCGAGTAATATATGAAATAGGCTAATAAATTCTAGTTTTTTTAGGTCTTATGATTGCTGTAGGTTTTCACAGTAAGTCTTCTATTTTATAGTTACGGAGATATTCTGCTATTATATCTGGGGAAAAAAGATTTGTTGCTGTTTTTTCAAAAACGATAGAGATGTTCTGCCAATTAATAAGTTTACCATGCGTCTTTTTATGTTATCGCTAACTGCAATGGCTCGTAAGATAGGTAGCATATAGAAATATAGGACGGAAACGAATTTCACATAAATGTGGAGATTGAGACTGTTATGGGATGAAACTTGAGATAAACAAGCCATGCTTGAGAAACTTTTAAGGTAGTCAAAGCATAATGAGCACTGAATGATCTGCAGCATGAAAACAACATAGTAAGCATGGTTGAAAGGTATTTGTTTTTTAATTCTATATTGGCAACCAAATACATTGCGATCTCAGTCTTGCAAAATATATCATCTGGTTTATTTTGATACAGAAATCACGGGACGACAGTCAGGTCTGAAGAAAGGCAAAGAAATGGCTATAAGAGCAGCGATCCATTAGCGGAAAAGCAATATTTGAAGAAGTGCAGGAGGAAGAACCTAAAGAAAAGCTGATAAAGCTGGTGAGCAGTAATAACAACCTTAGGACAAAATCAGCTCACCTGATGTAGTACCATAAGTTTTTTTTTTGTTCTATATGAATGGTTGGCGAGTAAATGCGTGCTGCAATCGACAGGGAGAGATTTATGTTAATTGAAAATAGACATCGAATAGCTAGAAAAAGTAAATCTATTTGGTAGCTCTGTTCAGGAGCAACAAATAAGTTGCGTTAGCGGAAAGTAAAACATCAATGATGAAGGAGAACTGTAAATAAGAATAGGTTAACATAACGCAGGGAGCAGTGAAAGGTATTTGTTTTTTTTATTCTATATTGACAATCAAATCTAGAGATTTCGCGCTCTAAAAACTGATACAGCAATATCTTGATACATCAATTATGGGGGGCAGCAGTCAGGTATGAAGAAAGGTAGAGAAATGGTTATAAGAGCAGAGAACCATTAATTAGCGAAAAATCAATATCCGAAGAGAGGTCAGTAATTAAACACAGCATGGCACATTTTTCTGTAGATCTATCCACAAATCTTCCTCGTTAGCTGCATATGCGCTGTTTATTAAATAGGAAATCATATGGTGGTAAATACTGGTAAACACTTGAGTGATAGAATAAGTTGGAAGTGCAAGATAGATTATAAGAAAAAGTGGTATTGAAATCTTAAACGACATACAAGAGACACCAATAGGCAGTATCCTCCAGGAAACGGTGTAGAAATCCCAACGTATCTATCATCAAAGGCAAGTCTAAAGAAAACAACGCTGCGTATTTTTTTTTACAGAATTCTAATGAGCGGTGTAATCTGTCGGAGCAGCCTATTGCTTTATATGAAAAGCAGAGAAATGGGTCAGAGCTAAGCATGGGAAAAAGGAGCTACTAAAATTTTAAACGACATAATGGCTACTAAGAAGAGACACTAACAAGCAGTATCCTCCATCATCAAAGTCAGGACTGGAGAAAACAGCGATGCTTATCCTTTTTCCAAAAATACACCGGCACACGCTCCCATAATTTTTAGGAAAGTAATCACTGTCAATTTGAATGTTCCTGAACGTGTAATACATTGTACCTAAGGAAAATAAAAATGATGGCTAACAATTTCTAGTAACATGACAAGCATACAGGATAGAAAGCAAAGAAACAAGCAATATAGTTAGAGGTCCTTGTAGCAACAACTATGAAAACACGGTTGATGAACCATGTTTTTTCAGAACAGATTACAGAGAAAAAGCGTACTGGACAAAGCTATAGTGTTTAGAATTTGAATTGCACAAGGACATGAAATGAATAAAAATCTAGCACAAATTTGTTCACGTTTTCGAAGAAAGAAAACAAATAGCATTTAATCGTAGCCGACTAAACAACTGGACCATATATCATACCGAAAAATATCCATTGGCGCTAAGAATTAGAACTGTAAAAGAGAACCTTTATCATTATATATGACCACAAGTTACAGGGGAAAATGGTATTACCTCATAAGTGAGATGTATAGTCTTGTACTTGTTGTCAATACCAAAAGTTTCTTCAAAAGCGTTGCAGCGAATTTCAAAAGCCTGATGTAGGTGATTGCTGAGAAGCCTAAGAAGAGCGATATTCCTGACTTTGAGAAAAAAAGTAAGTTTCCTAACACCTTAACAGCATCATTTCCTTTTTTTCTAAGACCTGAGTACGTCATGACTAATGGTAAATTGATAAGTTTGGATGAGAAATTTTGGTGAAGAAGTACAGAGACCTTGAACTAAAAGGCTAATTTCAAGAAATAAAGTAATGCGCAAAAGTTCCTAAAAAAATTAAAGAGGTACCTTTCAGAGGAGGCTGAGGGAAGTTGACAGATAATAATAGCATCATTTGAAATGCTCTAGATTCATATAGAGTTTCAGCTGATTCATGTTTAGGTTAAGATCTAAAGGACATAAAATTAGTACATAGAAAATTAGGGAAAATAAAAAACAATCAATGTTTTGTAATAACCAGAAGGAAAGGGTTCCATCAATACTTAACCCTGAACAAATAATTTGTGTGACACACATATAATGACGAAAAATAACAATAAGAAAGCACCGAAGCATATACAACATTACCATGTAATCTATCATTGCAAATTCCAAAAGTAATGGAAAGTGTAAGCCAACATATCTTAATAAAATCTTATCTACGCCCTTAATATCAACAAAAATACCGGTGAAGGTATGCCTTTTCTGTGTTGAAATCAAGGGGTCTGTAGCTGCCGCGGAACTGCTAAAGGTAACATTTCTCTCCAAAAAATAAGTAATAGCTTATACTTATTGACAAATGGTAGCAGCAATGCTTGAGCAGGACCGGCGGCTAGGAGCACGAACTGTGGAGCAGGCAGGGGGAGGGGAATTTGCTAGCGCCGTCAATCGGTGCCGCCTTTTGAGGCATCAAACCCAGCATCTGCGGTGGGAGAAAGCGAAGAAAGCTGGCGTGTGAGGGCATAGGAAACGCAAGGAGCTGAGCAGATCGCCGGCCGGGGACAGATCGACGGTGGTGGCTTGGTTTAGGGAGCTGAGGCAGGACGGGGCAAGGGGAAGGCAATAGCGGGTGAGCGGAGGAAGCGAGGAGACAGGCGATGACGCCGGCGAGGGTCGGTGACGGGGGCAACGGGGAGGGTGAGGAGCGGAGCGGGAGTGCGAACAGGGCCGAGGGCGACGCAAGTGAGGGGATAGGAGGAGAAGCGCGAGCTCCACGAGGCTTCGGGCGGCAGCAGCATGGCCTCGAGGGCAGGATGGATGGAGCTTTAAGAGCAATCGGACGGGATAGCGGGAAGGAGCGGCGGAGCTGGCGACATCGCTGGCGGTAGAAGGCAAGCGGGAGGGAGAAGAAAGGAGAGCGGCGCATGGAGGCACCGCGAGCGGCTATGGGTGAGCTTCGAGCGGATGGCGAGTTCGGAGAGGGGCATAACAGGATTGGAACGGACAAGGAAGGCGTGACAAGCGGCGGCGGCGGCGGAGGAGCGGCGAACCAGCGCAAGGCGGCCGACAGCGCGAGAAAGGGCAGCAATCTGGTGGGGAACGGGCGAAGAAGACGAAGCCGGAACCGACCGGACGAAGCGACGAAGCGAAATGCGGACGAAACAAAAGAGACCGAGCCGGTGCTGCAGCCAGACGACACGTGGATAGCCTCCGGAGGCTTGAAACCTCCGGAGTATAATATAGGTAATATATTATGTCGATATATAGCATACGTCTTGCATGAAAACTAACAAAACACGTCCCCACGCTGCAGCTTTACATATCATAGGTCTGATTTACTAGAAACAGAGTGGCAGTGTGACATAACATTGAAAGTTCTACGAGACTTGCAAGCCTCCATTAAGTTGGTAACATAGCACAACCTAAGTAATAGTAGCAGCAGCAGCAGCATAATCAAAACAACCTAATGTTCCAACAGCATCGCTAGTCATGGACTGTCTCATTCAGCCCATCAGTTAGGGGATCAAGTCCACCAGTGCGCGAGCGACCTTCAGCCCCGAGATCAATCACCGAAACCTGCACCCCAACAAGTATTCCACCCGTTAGTAGTGTCCAAGACAGTACCTTACAGGATGATTCGTACAACCCAAAACAAAAATCAATGCACGCCAAAATGCAAGAATTGAGCCAGCAAAAACTATGGTGCTTTAGCTGACTAAGCTTGAGAAATACAATTGTTATTAAAAAGAGGGAAAGAGTCAGCACGCTGTTAATGCTACTCTACAACACATCAGGGACACCAGTATGTTGTTCAGTAAAAGCAATGGCCAAAGTGTAACCTAATTACTTGGATAGTCATGACAGAAAAACAATTTTAACCTTTCCAGTCCTGCATCCTGAGTAAAAAGCTGAAGTAGCTTGCCGCCACCATATATATTAGTTGGCATAAGCCTGAATCAAAATTGATGTATGTCGCAACATACTCCGTAAAGCGACCATTTCTAATATGCATGGACAAATTATTTGGTTAAAATAGATATCTCAAGCATCTTACGAAGCAAAGTGGTTCACAGCTTGTGCTGCCGTTTGATGTTGATTTAACCTTGGAATAACCCTACTCAACATATCAAGATCTGTACAAAAGCAACCTTGCATCTTATACTACAGTTATGAATAGATTGGCATATATCAGTTGTTTATTCATTCTATTATTCCGCTGTGGTATAGGAGAAATAAAATACTCCACATTGTATTACTAATTGTTATATGTTACTGATAAAATTATAAAAAGTAAGAACCGAGACCCAATATCTACTGTAGCTTACCGTACTTGCTTCACCAAACGCCCCAGTAGTCCGTTGCTTTTTTGTATCAATATATTCCTCAACAATTGTTGGTTCTGGGTTCTTTCTTGGTTTAAAACTCTGGAGTGCACTCTCAGTATAACAACCTTCTCGAGTCAAATACTTATTTGTGCCTGCCCAATAATTAATAATGTAAAGCATCACTGGATTAAGTATCATCTAGAGAAAATACACTCAAATCAAAATTTACACCCAATATTCTCTTAACGGGACTTTGTACCATCCTTGGGAGGTACCAAAATACCTCTGTACCACCTCAATGTAAATTTTAGTACCTCACAAGGAAGGTAAAATGTCTCTCTCTTAACCGTGAATATTTCAAGGACAAAAGGTGAACACATGAGGCTCGTGCACATTTGAAAACAATAGTTACTTGCATTAGCTTCTGATCAAGAAGCTGCATAAAAAAATTGCAGCAAGCTGAATGCAAATGCAATCCTGAAACTACCCATGCACGACTTATTTTACATTATTTCAGAAATATCTTCCCATAGGAACCAAGTGGTAAGAAGACAGCAAAAAGCAGCGTGGCCAGTTATAAACTGAATTACTGAAATTGAAACATGGCACTGCATGTCATCAGTAGATCAAATACTGTTATAAATAACGCATATAGAACTTTACTAGTATACTCAGTATTGTCTAACAACAAACTTTTTCAGGAATCAATTTTGCAGATGGAGATTCGTCTTGGTTTGAAAACGATGAGGGTATTCAACTAATTTACCTGCATTCGTCACTGATATGATCTCAGAATTTTTAGCAGGAATTGTCAAGGTATCAAACATAGTCTGAAAGACTGCAGTACCTGCAACGAGTTTGGCAATTAGACATGGCAGGTAGAAGTGCAAAAAACAGCATCAAGCAAAATAAGGTGCTGCACAGGAGTGCATTTATGATTTATCATGCGCATAAAACAGTTATAGAAGGCGAAGCAGCCTACACAGGAATGATATAATGGAAAACTCGAGGAAAAAATGCTTCCACCATAGATATTTTAAAGATAACTTCTACAAATAGGGGCAAATAATATGCATAGGAACCAAACTATACGAGGTGCAACAGAATGTAGCATGGCAAGTTTTACGGTTGCATAGGCCACAGGCAGGGACAGTCCTTGTATTTGGAGGGCCCATGGTGTAGTAGGAGCCTTTAATAGAAAATTTGAAACCGAATAGCATGACTCTTTGTTTAGGGTAGAATTTACAGCTATTTTTCATTGTTATATCTTTAGCAAAAAGCAATATAACTATACGGGAGGTGCTTCTGTGCATCACTATTTAAAAAGTTATCAGGGTGAATGGAGGTAAAAGAAAATTTGAGGAAGTAGAACATGTAATGGCAACAACTGTTTAGACATTAAACAAACCGCTACATGGTTTCACTAGATCAACGATTGATGCATATGGCCCCCGGGCTAGTACATTTGGTGTTCTCTAACAGCGAACTTTCAGGGACTGAATGTGCAGATGGAGTGTCAACCTGGTTTGGAAACGACTGAGGGTGTCCAACCAATTTACCTGCATTTGTCACTGATGAGGTCCCAGAATTTCCGGTAGGATTTGTCAAGGCACCAGACATAGCCTGCAAGACTGGAGGACCTGCAACGAGTACGGTGGTTAGAAATGGCATCAGGTAGCCAGGTGCTGATAACGTGCAAACAAAAACATCAAGCCTGATGAGGCTGCTACCCGGGAGTACAGTTGTGAAATATCATGAACATAAAACAGATGCAAAAATGTGAAGCAACCAACAAAAGCATGACAGAATGGAAATCTTAAGGGAAAGATGTTTCCACCGTAAATCTTTTAAAGATAACCAAATAATGACGAATGCAACAGGCTGTAGCATGGCAAGGTGTGACGGGTGCATAGGCCACAGCACATGAATACCGTCCCTAAGCATAAACATATATAGCGGAACACTTCAAAAGCAAAAATAACAAAATTGGCGCGGTAAGAGCAAAGAACTGGTTGTAACAAAGTTGAAGCGAGGTACAGTAGCGACAAATTAAGCTAAGGCCTGATACAAGGCATAAAAATGAGATGAGTAAATTCATTCTAATTTTACGAAGAATTAACCTCCCAGGCTGCCATCTCCACAAATCCCATGTCAAAGATGAGCCTAAAGTTACAAGGGAAGGAGAAGATCAAAGTGGCTTGGGAAAATATTAGGCAGATGTCGTCCAAAAGGATTCAATAAAATGCATAGCCAGCAAGGAGCCAATAAAATGCATAGCCAGCAAGGAGCCAATATATTAGGTGAAGACAATCACAAGTGACCAGACTAGAGGTTCGGTTGACAAAACAAGTGTGAGTTACTGAGTTTACCTTCCTTCCCAATTAATTGGCGTAGAAACCCTTTCTGGAGCTCTGGACTTGTACCGGCGCTTAAGCTTTCATCTGAAGATCACATAAGTTCATTGATCAATTGCCATATTTACAAAATAATACAAGTGGTCTTCCCAAACAACATAGCAGTAGGAACAAATTGGGTCTGTTCTAGTTATGACAGTTCATGAAAGATCAAATGGCATCCTAACTTAAATGTGTGCTCCAGCCGTCAAATCCTAATCAACAAGAAGTTGAGCATAGCAGTTGATGCATAAAATGGAAATTAACCAAAGGGGGGACATATGCAGCGCAGAGGCTAGTTTTACCAAGAACATCTGCGAGCCAGTTCCTTGCCTTAGTTGAGAATCCTGGCATTGGAAAACAACAAGCATGGTTATTAATTGCCGCAAATATATAGAATTTACGAGCTACATTGCTTAATAGTAATTAAGATGCTTGTAAAGAGGATATTTTACCACGATGTAACTCCTGATGGTGACTTGAAGAAGGCAGCCTGCAAAAAGAAAGAAGCATGTGTACGTGTTTGTGAATGTTGACAAGAATCTGAAAGAGCGGAATCGGGGAGCATTTTAATTCGTCTCAGATATATGATTATGTTGCACCTCCTCCTCTTCTCAAGATAGAGCTTGGCAAGAGCAGATGCTCGTGGTCGGCACGGTTTCTTCACATGATGCCTCCGACGGAAACTAGAAAAGATCACGAGACATTAAACTGGCAGTTAATTACTACTGAGATTGACAACCAAGTGTGCACATTGGCTACAGTGGATTGATTGCGAAGTCAGGATTGAGGTTGGAGGAATTAGTAGCGTACCCGAACCCGATGGGAAGTACATTTTGCGGCCTCATTGGGCCGCCCGGCATTAGCACCAGGTCTTTCAATTCTGGAATCTTGTAAGCCAAATCATCCACTATATCTGCTGCCTTGAACCTCACGCGTTCCCAGTCCAGGGAGGCCCTACATATACCAATATGCAAGATTTGAGGCTCAAGAACAACAACAACAACAACAAATCGTAAGTTACTCACATATACATGTAGTATCTCGCGCACGGATCATGCAGATATAGATACATACGCATGAATTGGTAGGAATATATATAAAGTTGTAGTGATCTACCTGACTTGGTCGGAGTAGAGTATGGAGAGGGTGATGGAACGGATCCTGATGGCGCCGTAGCAAACGGTGTTATCATGGTTGGCGTAGTGCTTGTACCTTTCCGACAGATACCGTACGGCGTTATCCTTCTTGCCTGCGGCGATGTTGGCGAAATTCTTGTGCATGCGGAGGAAGAGGTGGAGGACCTGGGCCTCGTCGCTCTGCCGATGGGCGGTCGGAAGCAGGAAGCGGGAGAGGTAGCTGATTGCATCCTCCCAAAGGCCATACTTCACAAGCTGGCACAGATGCCCCACGCACAAGAACGCGTCCGTCTCGTGCATCAGCCTGCACGCACGGATACACGCATAGATCAGTGACGATGCAGCAGCGAATATAGGAATCAA
This sequence comes from Rhipidocladum racemiflorum, assembly GCA_036346355.1. Taxonomy (NCBI): domain Eukaryota; kingdom Viridiplantae; phylum Streptophyta; class Magnoliopsida; order Poales; family Poaceae; genus Rhipidocladum; species Rhipidocladum racemiflorum. Next base: position 6,893,231 of record CM070575.1, read on the forward strand.
GCAAGGATTAACGCATATATGTGGCGGGCGTACGCTCTGAAGGTGTCGCGGAAGCCGTCGAGGAAGAGGAAGGTAGCGAGTCGCCGGTGACGGAACCGCCTCACGCACGGATACTCCGCGGGGCCGGAGTAGGGGCGGGCATCTCTCTCGCGGACGACCGCCACGGAGGGCTTCATCGATCACGCCGAGATCAATTGCAGCGTTGTGAAGGTGGGGATTGCACACGATCGCGTTATATCAATATCAAGAGCAGCCGGATGCGAGGCCCACCACCACCACCGCGGCACCGCCCCCTCTCAAGATCCCCGCGCGGGCGCACCGCGCCGTACTCTCTGTTTTATTAAGCAACACAAAATAGAACAATTAAAAATAACATTGTACACCCTAAGTATTTTTCTGAAATCATGTTCTCTACTATTTAATGAGTTAAACAAAACTGGTTTCACAATTTTTAGAGATATATGGGTTTAGTTATGGTTATTTAATCAACATTGAAAACCTATTTAATTCCAAATTAATGCACATGATCTCCAAATTAAAATTTCTTTGCATATTATGAAATCATATCATACTAGGATTCCAGAAAAATTTAGTTCAACAAATTTGAATCAACTTTGTACAAAATTTGCATGTAACTATCAGATCGCGCCGAGACGGATGTGCCTCCCCCCCCCCAAGATCCCCCCGCCCCTCCCTTGTTTTGTTTTCTTAGAAAGTTGGGTTAGCTGGACCAAAACAACTGTTTTAGGGCCTGTTTGGGAGAGCTCTGCTCCTCAATTTTTAGCTCCACTCCAAATTCGTGTAGCCAAACATCTCAACTCCATAGAACTCTAACTCCAGGAAAAATGTGAATCTAGGGGGCTGCTCCATGGTTTTTGTGGAGCTCCTCAAGGGGTACTCCAAGAAACACCATTTCATACCCACTCATGAAGTTGCTAGGTAATTACCCACCTTTGCCACTGGTTACACATATAGGTAATTACCCACCTTTGCCACTGGTTACATCAACACCCAAGGGCATAAATGGATATCCACACCAAAACCATTTATTCTTGAAGCTGGATCTAATTTGCAAGCCAAACACCTCCCTTCCCTACTTCAACTTTAAGGTGAAGCTACTCCATGGTGAAGCTGGTGAAGTGGAGCTGATTTTTTTGGAGTGGATCTCTCCCAAACAGGCCCTTAGGTGACAGACATTTCGTCGGGCCACGTTCTATTATTTATTTCAGTTGGTCTTGTTAATTTCTTTTGCTGCTCCACCATAATCAACGTTTTGCACACTTGGCCCATCCCACCATGTAACACCTAAGAATTGCTACAATTAAATAAAACGACTAGGCATGCTTTTGTTACATTTTTGGAGTTTATGCTAAAGTTATTTGAATTTGGAGTTTTATTGTTTAATCAACTTCATCCGCAACCAAACTTAAATCCTCAAAAATGAACTCCAGAAAACCTCAAACGACTCGACCTGAGAAATGCTCTCAAACTCCAGAACTCGTAAAAGGAGATTTTGAAACCAATTAGAGATACTAAAGTGCGGTAGTGAGTCTTGAAGCTAAATTTTGGCAGTGAATCCGATGCATATACTACTCTTATTAAAGTCGGGAGCTTACGCGCTCAGCGGGCCGTTCCACCTGCCGTTTTGTTCGCCGCAGCCCTCCTGTTTTTGCCGTTTTGTGCTTCGCTTTTTTCCTCCGTTCTGCGCGCGGCTTCCGGTTGGCGTTTTAGCGCTTTCGTCCTTCGCTTCACATCGCCCGCATCGGCCGCCGTCTGCGTGTGCGCTGCTGCGTCGCCGTAGTTGTGTACGATCTTGGCCGTTGTGCCCAGCTTCGTGGACACCCCTGGTTGGTTTTTCTCGCCGTCTACTGCCGCGTGTCGGTTGGGGTCTCCTTCTTCTGCACCGGGCTGCGATGGCCACCGCCGATGCCCCTCTTCGCTCGTTCGTCCAGGATTTTTCGGCTGCAGCATCGCGTTTTCGCTTCGCCTCTTCTCTTCGCTCGCTCGCGCTTGCTTTCCGGGTTATGATTTCCCCTTTTCGTCGCCTTGCTTCTTTACTTGCCCCTTTTCATCCGCTTCTATGGATCCCGCTCCTTCTTCGCAGCCTCACCGCTTAGAGATTGCCCGTGGTAAGCGCCCAATCGAACCGATTTTATCGCCTTGCTCTATCGGCTCGGCATGCCCGTTTGTGCCACCCGCAGTATCGTCGTCGTTGTTGGTTGGTCATCCGGTGCCTGCTACTTGGCCGCCTTCCGCATCGTCGAACGTTTTTGCCTTCACTGCCCAATCCGCGCCTGCTGCTGTTCGCCCTTTGGCGCCAGGTTCGTTTTTGCCCATGTTCTATTTTGTTTCGTTATTGTATTCCCCTTTCATGTCGTTTTGAGGTTGCTTGGTTGTCGCTATGCAGCGCGTATTCGTGAGCCTGCCGTGCCATCCCGTCGTGCGCGTCATTATGGTTGTAGCAGCCCTTGACTCTTTTGCTTGCTGTTCGTCCTCACGAATTCATTCGTTTACCTTATTCTTGCCTTGCTCTGTTTGGTTTACAGGGGGTGCGTTTTGTCCGTATGTGACTTCTGAAGATGCAGCACGCAATAGGAAAAAAAGGAGATTGTCTAACTCATATCGTTCGTACGCTAAGACAGGTTCGATCTCTTACCTCTTCCAATGATTTCTTCGATTTTTCCTTGTTCCTTGCTTGGTACTCCTACCTGCTTATTATGCTTGTTTTGTTATTGCGGTGCTAATATGTGTTCTTCTTCTGTTGTGCGTGTGCCATGGCCGCGGTGTTTTCGGACTCTTCGATGTTCGTTATAGGTATTGCTGCTGCTTCGGTTCCCGCTTCCATTACCTCACCTTCTTTCCCTCCTTCCAAAGAGTATAGCTCTTATTTGAAAGGTATTGTATTGCATTTCGGTTGTGCTGTTTATTGCTTTTGTTTTTAATGTTTACTGCTATGTTAAACGAATTGGTATCACCTGTGTTGCTTTACGCTATGCTCTTTTCCCTCGGTGTTAGTGTTTCGGTCCTATGCCGGTTCTTATTTATTCTTGTCTTGTGCTATCCTCCTATCGTTGCCGTATCGGTTCTTGTTTTAATTTGCTACTGTTGTTTTCCGTCCGTGTTTAGTGTGTGTGTTATTTGTTTTACAGCTACTTATGCATATAGATCGTGGTATGGCGGCCCTGAATATGAATGTGCGAAATGTAATGCTGTTTTTTGGTTCCAAGAGAGGGCTGGTTCGCGCAGTTCAGCAAAGAATCAACGAATTGTTTATAACAATTGTTGTCGAAATGGAAGAGTTTCTCTTCCAGCCCATCCTCATTATCCATCCCCACTTAGGCAACTTGTTGCTTTCGATGGTGGTCGTCAATCTAGACAATTCATGCGGTTAATTCGTCACTATAACGCGTTATTTGCGTTTACTTCTTTGGGCGCTGATGTTGATAATACCGTAAACACTGGCGGAGGCCCATATGTTTTTCGGATTAACGGGGTGGTTCATCATCGTATTGGTTCGTTGATTCCTCAGCTAGGTGTAAAGCCTAAATATGCTCAGTTGTATATTTATGATACAGACAATGAGTTACAGAATAGATTACATGCTCTGCAAACAGAAGGAACCAAAGCTGTTTCATGCGACATAGATCCTGCTATTGTTATTCAGCTTATTGCTATGCTCGATAATCATAATCCGTTAGCAAAGAAATTTAGAATGGCACGTGATCGCCTTTTGTCGCCTCAAAATTCAGAGATTTGCATTCGTCTTATTGGTTCGCCAAACGTTCACGATGATCGGTACTCTTTGCCGACTGTATCAGAGCTAGCTGCTTTATTGGTTGGTGAGCTGTCAGAAGAGGCTAATAAGTTTGATGTCATTGTGGAGTCCTTTGCTGCTGGATTAAAAAGAATATCGCCTCTTAATCCTTCTTTAATGTCTCTTCAGTATCCGCTATTATTCCCGTATGGTCAACAGGGTTTCCATTTAGGAATTAAATATAAGGAAATTGATGATGGTGCTCCATTTGCAAAAGATAATGTTTCTATGCTGCAGTACTACTGTTACGAATGCCATTATCGTAGAGATGAACCAAACCCATATACATGTTGTGGTCGCCTCTCTCATCAGATACAAGTTGATTGTTATTCTTGTATAGAGGCAAATCGACTTTCCTTCCATTTCTTCAATCAAAATGAATTACGCTCGGAGACATATCAAGGTATTACCGATGCCATTGGACAAGGGGCGTCGGATGGAAAAAGCATTGGTGTGCAGGTTTTGTTGCCTGCCAGTTTTACTGGTAGTCGTCGTTATTATATTTTAAATTATCAAGATGCTATGGCTGTCTGTCGCCAGTATGGTGCTCCGGATATCTTCCACACTTTTACATGTAATTCAAAATGGCCAGAAATCACACATGCATTGAAATATGAGCCTGGCCAAACATGCTCCGATCACCCAGATATTATTGCTAGAGTTTTCCATATGAAACTTGATGAGTATATGTTTGATATAAAGGACGGTCACACGTTTGGTCCTATTCGTGCTGGTGCGTTCTCTATTTGCTTTTTGCATTTACATTTTTTTCCCGGTCACCTTATCCTTGTTCTGTTTGTGTTTAAACGTTTCACCTTCTAAACTTTGTTTATGTGCAGTCTTATATACGATTGAATTCCAAAAACGAGGTCTCCCACATGCGCATGTGTTGACGTGGCTTGCTCACCGCACTGGAGAACCATCGCCGGAGCTCATAGATACCTTCATATCTGCAGAAATCCCTGATCCAGCTATAGATCCACTTGGTTATGCTCTCGTTGAAGAATTTATGGTACACGGTCCATGCGGTGATCTTAATAGGTTATGTCCGTGTATGAAAAATGATGTTTGCTCAAAGCGTTATCCGAAAGCTTTTTGTGACTACACCACCGTTGATGAATCTGGTTTTCCAATATATCGTCGTAGAAATAATGGTCGGTTTATCTTAAAGAATGGGACTAAATTGGATAACCGTTCTGTTGTTCCACATAATATAGCGCTTCTTAAAAAATATCAGGCTCATATCAATGTTGAATGGTGCAATAAAACAAACCTTGTTAAATATCTCTTCAAGTATATCACTAAAGGTCAAGATAGAGCCAAGGTCTTTTTCCAACAAGCACAGGCTGGTCACACTGATTTTTCTGCTGCTAATAACGAATCTAAAGTTGATGAAATTGCTGATTATATTAGATGCAGGTATTATATTGCGTACACCATAAGTAACTTATGCTAGATGTTTGTCTTATTTCCTTTTTGTTTATGTATTGTTATTGTCTAACTTGTCTGTCTACTTCACTATAGGTATTTATCTTCATGTGAGGCAATTTGGCGTTTGTTTAGCTTTGAGCTTCATGGCCGGATGCCTGCTGTTGAGCGACTCTCTGTTCATATGCCTGGTATGAATAGAGTCATCTTCTCTCAAAAAACAAATTTGCAAGAGGTAATCAATGATCCAAGAACATATAAAACCACTTTGACCGAATGGTTTACAGCTAATCGTAATTGCATTGAAGCAAGGTCTTCCACGTATTGTCAGTTTCCCTCTGAGTGGACCTGGGATGGGACAAACAAAAAATGGAAAAAAAGAAAGCGCTCAGCTAAAAAAATTGGTCGTATATATAATGTGCATCCAAGTACCGGTGAATTGTTTTATTTCAGGATGCTTCTCATGATTGTTTGTGGTGCAGAATCTTTTGAGGATGTGCGCACTTTCCAGGGCATATGTTATCCAACTTTTAAAGATGCTTGCCGAGCTCGTGGGTTAGTTGGTGATGATACAGAGTGGTTCTTGCTCTTTGATGAAGCAATCCTTTGGGCCACTGCAAGACAGCTAAGAAATCTTTTTATGATTACAATTTCATTTTGCGGAGTTGCTGATCCGCAGCGTTTATTTGATAAGTATTGGCGCTTCTTAGCGGATGATATCGCTTATAAAATACGGCAATCATTAAGGAACCGTTCATATATTGTGCCAGATGTTTACCTACAGTCGCAGCTTATTGATGAGTTATGTGCTTCCTTTTCAAAAAACGGCCTTAATTTTGCTGCCTACAACATAGTTGTTGAAAACTCATATAGAAGTCCTGGTCCCATAAACAGACTTATATCAGAAGAGCTCGCTTATGATACATCTCTTTTATTATCTCAATCCACTTCGTATTATGATCGTTTAAATACAGACCAAAGAACAGCATTTGATACAATCATATCCTCGGTTGTTGCTCATCAGCCTGCATTTTTTTTTGTGGCTGGCCATGGTGGTACTGGCAAAACATTCCTTTGGAATGCTATTATAACTCACTTAAGAGCTCAGAGCAAGATTGTTATTGCTGTCGCATCATCTGGAGTAGCTGCACTTTTACTTCCAAGTGGCCGAACAGCTCATTCGCGTTTCAAAATACCTTTCCATATTAATGAAAAGAGTTTATGTGCTATTCCACGTGGGAGCCTTCTTGCTGGCCTGCTTCAAGAAACTTCTTTGATTCTTTGGGATGAAGCTCCTATGACACATAGGCATTGTTTTGAAGCCTTAGATAGAACGCTAAAAGACATTATGTCCACTGAAAATGCAGCTTGCATGTCTAAGCCTTTTGGTGGAAAAACAGTGGTCCTTGGTGGTGATTTTCGTCAAATTCTTCCAGTGATTGAGAATGGCACTAAAGCTGACATTATAGATGCAACTCTTGTTAGATCACCTCTTTGGCAACACATCACTGTTATCAAATTATCTATTAATATGAGGCTACAGAGAGATGATCTTTCTTTTGCCCAGCATAATTCTCTTGCTCTCTTTGCTCAATGGATTCTTGATGTAGGGAACGGTCAGATTCCTTCCGCAAAAAAAACCACAAATGTAGATGTAACTTGGATACCTATTCCTCAAGATCTTTTACTCATGCCAGACAGCGATAATATTAATGCAGTTATCGACGCTGTTTATGATTCATTCGATATAAATTATTGTGATGTTGATTATTTAGCTCAGCGTGCAATCATCTGTCCGACAAACACGGTTGCCGATATGCTGAACAAAACCGTGTTTGATAGAGTTCCTTCTGATTTCAAAGAATATCTTAGTTCAGACTCTATAGCACATTCTGCTATGCATGCTGGAGATACAGATCTTTTATACCCGCCTGAATTCCTAAATTCTATTACTATCAACAATTTCCCACAGCATAACATTCCTTTAAAATTGGGTGTTCCAGTCATGCTATTAAGAAATATTGATCAGTCTACAGGTCTTTGCAATGGTACACGTTTGATTATCACAAGGCTTGGTGACCGAGTGCTTGAAGGACGAATTATCACTGCGTCAAATATAGGTCAGCTTGTTTGTATTCCAAGAATTGTTCTGAATGCTACAAGCCATCAATGGCCTTTTACTCTACAGCGCCGACAGTTTCCAATAAGACTATCTTATGCCATGACTATTAATAAGAGCCAGGGACAAACTCTTAACAGAGTTGCAATATATCTACCGAATTCAATTTTTTCGCATGGGCAGCTGTATGTTGCGGTTTCACGTGTTACATCACGAGAAGGTTTAAAGATATTAATTGAAAACGAGCATGGAGCTCCCTGTACCGAAACGAAGAATATAGTCTATCAAGAGATACTCAAAGCTCTTTAGCAGGTTTGCCATCTGTCACTTCTATTTAGATCCAACCGCTTTCTTATTTTTTGTTAGCACATTACTATTATGCTGCTGAAAGCTAGATTATTAGACTTTTTATGTGCTTCGTAACTGCATGCTATTTGTTATGCGTTTTTTTTAATTGTTTTGCGCCTGTTATTTCATCTTGTTTTGTTTGCTTCTCTATTTTCGTATTACATAGTGCTTACTTCATTCTCTTTTCATAGATATACCAATATCTTTTATGTCTACATAGCTTTTAAACGGTTGATCCTTCTCCACCCCGCTATTAAGATGCTATCACATTGTATCCTGTTGTTTTTATTACAAACATGAGATAAGTCTATCTTATTTGCATTGCCAATGCTCTAATATAGCGTGTTTCTGGTTTTACAGCTTACTATGATAGTGCAAATTGCTTGTTATTATGTTGCTGAAAGCTAAATTATTAGACTTTTTGGGTATTTCGCAACTGTATGCTGTTTGTTATGCGTTTCTTTTTCGTTTTGCAATTATTGTTTGATTTTATTTTGTTTGCTTCTCTGTTTTCGTATTACACAGTGCTTGCTTCATACTCTTTTCATCGATTTGCCGATATCTTCTATGTCTACATTGCTTTTAAACGATTCATCCCTCTCCTCCTCGCTATTAAGATGCCATCACATTGTATCCTGTTGTTTTTATTACAAACATGAGATAAGTCTATCTTATTTGTATTGCCAATGCTCTAATATAGCGTATTTCTGGTTTTACAGCTTACTGTCATAGTGCAGATTGCTGATCGTAAAACTAGCTCGTTTTCTGGACCTATATTTTTCTAATTACATCCCATATTCGGCTGTTCGTTCTGCATTACAGTCTGTTTTTTCATAAACTTCGATTAAAAAATCTGAAGTTCTAATATAGCATGTTTCTAACTTTGCAGCTCTGTGTTTGTGGTTATACGCCATGCTCATCCGTTTGCTCTCCATCGAAGGTTACTTTTTGTTGACCCTCTAGCGATAGGCCTGATAAAAAAGATTTAATGCTTTGCCTTGGTTATCTGTGCAGCTTGTCGGGGTTTTTCGTATAGTAATTTCCTTTACTTCATGCGCTTAACTGAACTATATTAGAAAAACACTTTAGATGATCAGCTTACATAGAACTGCTTACATAATACTACTTTAGCTTCACTATTTATGCAGCTTACCGGGTTTTTTCATATAGTGATTCCCTCCACACTGTGCGCTTAGTTAAACCGTATTATAAAAATGAATTCTATGCTACCCATTCAGTTTACAGACTTCGAGATATGCACCTGTTATCTTATTATTGCCACTGCATTATCAGTTTACATAGTACCGCTTTGGTAAATCGCTATGATTTGTCATTCACCGTTTTTCGGTTTACTACCTTAGTAAGGCGCTATAGTTTATCACTCACCGTTTTTCAATTTCGATCCTGCTACGTCCTGCTTCAAAATACATTAGCCATATAACATGTTATACGCTTTTGTTGGCATCCTATTAAAAGTACTACATAAATCTGTTCGCTAAATGTGATGCGCTGATATACCTGCCGTATTATTATTGTTACCTTTTAGCTTAATCTCTGTACGCATTCCCTATTTTCCAGGCTCAGTTTCTATTTTGATGTGCGATTAGCTCTTCTTATTCTGCTTGGTACTTTATGCTATTGGAAATAGCACCTTCTTTTATTTACGGTCAATTTACATCCGTGATTACTTAAAAAAAATAGCCCTACAAAAATATGTGCAGACCCCTTGCCTCTGCGCCTTATGTTCGTTTTTACGAAACTATGCTAGCTTCTGGTAATTTAGCTATGAGATTATTGTTGTCTGCGCCACATCATTTATGATTGCTTAGTAATACCATACGCTCATCGTTCCAGCAGCTTGTCATCGCCAACAAAGAAATTCCGTTTGGAAGTATCTTAGACATAACCCAAGACGATGTTCGCACAACTGAACGTTCCAGCCGACTGTCGGTACAGCGTAACAGCGAGGAGTACAAGACCCTTATCGAACAGCGTCAACCGCTTTTGGTCTACCTTATAGAGATAGCTTTTCGACTTCTTATTTATTTATACTGTGCGTCTATCTATAGCCTTTTCACTGTATAATAGATCCGTTTAATCTACTGCTCCTGTTTTAGTTTCTTTCTATCGCATTACGGTAAATCAAACGTGCGTTTGCGTATATCGTTGGCTTCTTGTGTTATATTATTAGCTTGTTCTATGCTTACAAAGCGGGTTTCCTATCGACGTTCTCCTATATTGCTATTACATGCTAACAATAATAAGACACATTGGCTTGTTCTATGCTTACAAAGCGGATATCCTACCGACATTCTCCTGTATTTAAATGAACTGTTACATGCTAATAATAATAACGGAATTCGCAGTTATCTAACGTTCTTTTTGCATACGTTTACGCACCTCGTGTTTTTAGATCAGTCTGATCCCTCTTTTACAGCAAATAAGAGTGTACTGAAACAACAAAGCGAAAACGACTTGCGAAAACATACTAAACAGTAAAAATAGAGAAGAGAGCAGGCCAGAAAAACATTCCTTCAAAAGAAAGAAAAATTTATATTTTTTCCTGGAAAAAAAAGCAAAGAAATATTTCTCACAAACGAATACATCTTTGCGTGTAGTAACAAACCAGATACCCAGACAGAACCCGTAATTTTTTTTTCGCCTTACAGTAAAACACAAAAAAAAAAAATTTGTATGGTTATAAAGATATCACGAGCACATCCTTTTCAGAAAAACGAAAATTACTTTTTGGCATAAAAAAACAAATCATAGAAATATTTTCCGTGTAAAAAAGATAAAGCGGTGCATAAAATAAAGACTCATAACAAAAAACGAAATTTCGTTTTTTCCAAAAGGAAAAAAAGATTAGAAAAAGGACAAAACTAGACTATTAAAAAAAAAAAAAACAATCGTCAGAAACAGAATCATATCTATTATATTTTTAAGCTCGCCTACTTTACTAAAATCTTAGAAGACAATCCACCCGCTATTCACGTTTAACCGAGGTACCTTTTCGTGCAATAACAAATTAAAAAAAAAATCCAAAGATAGGTCCAAAAAAATAAGGTCAGTACTAACAGACGGACATCTTATTTTTTAAAAGTTTTCAGCTACCTACGCAGCAATTTTTTTAACATCTGCAAAAAAAAGTTCAGCGTTTATAACATTTTTTCGTTTTTGAAACATTTAATGTTTATTGAGAGAATATTACAGATATAGAAAATTTTTTTTGCATACATAGAAAAAAAATATATTGCATGCGTAAAAAAAAAATTGTAGAAAAAACAACCGTCCGAATTGTAACATTTCTGAAAAAAAAAAACCTAACGAGAAAAACAAGAAGACCTTTTGATGAATCTACAACGAAGGAACAGACTGATTTTTTTATAGAGTCATCGATTAACATATAAATGCCCTGGTACGATTTGTTTACTATATATTCATCCTGCACGTACGTCTTCGCCGAGTACCACGCTACTGCTTAGCTTGAACGTACTCGCTGCATCTGACCCTATACGTGTCTGTTCACCGTTTTTACTAAATTGTCTAGAATGCCCCTGCATTTGCTATGCTGTCTACTTTTCTTTCACCTTCCTTTCTCATCGTTGCTCACTCCGCCCTGTACTTACTTCGTCTCCAACGCCACCGACTAGCACCTCAGATTTCCCTTCTACGAACGCAACTCCTTTTTCTAGCGTACTCGATACAATCCTTTACTCTTTCCCGACAGCTCCTTCAGTGCTTTCATTGATCGTCGCTGCAGTTCGACTTTCCCGAAAGTACCAACTACAGGTCGGTTTGCGTTTGCCCTTTCACGCTTTTAGTACTTAGATCTAACAAATTCGTTAATCCTCTTTCAGCTACGTTAACGCTGTGCTTAATACATTTAAACAGTGCCTTCTCACAGACCTAGATTTCATTCGCTTTAGGTCTCTAATTCTCAACACTCTTTACAGTTGCCTGCCTGCATTCATTTATCCACTATCGAATGCATTAACCGATGCCCTTAATACATTTAGTTAACACTTTCTCATAGGCTTAAACTTAATTCACCTTAGGTCCACAGCTCCCAACAGTCTTCGCGATTGCCTGCTTGTATTAATATTCCCAAATCATTTAGATAACCAATTTGCGTTTCAATCTTTCTACACCGCCTTTCCTAATCGCCCCACATTATACGTGCACGGTAAATATTTACCGATATCTAATTTTGTTGTGTGCCTTCTTCCTTAACTTAATCCACCTTTAGATTATTCTCTTAACCAATTACGCTGGTTAAATCGCAATTACCAAAGCATTATTACATTACATATGGTCCCTCACCGTAATTTATTTACTATCTTATTCCTTCGTATTAGCTACGCTATTCTGTATGGAACGCTAATATACCTTTTAGCAGTTGTTCTTGGCGATTTCCCTTGTGCTTACACAAAGCGAATCTACTTGGCAGCCTACCGTTTACCTGTTTGTTCGCTTTATGACATACGACAATAAATTCATTAACGCTTTATTTATTAAACAGATCGATCATGTCATACTCACTGTTAAAGGATATCAATCAGAGCTCTCATAGATGGAAGATTCTTGTGCGGCTACCTCGTGTTTGGGAATTTTCTAATCCACAGAATTCGACAGACATATATCATCTCGACTTCATTATGCTAGACGAGCAGGTTAGCTTTACAGTTTTATTTCCCTAGCATCAACTTTATATGTGCTCTACGTATTATACTAAAACAAAATATGCACAGAGTCTTCTGCTTACATATCTTTTAACATTGTGTAGGGAAACGTAATGCAAGGCGTAGTCCCTAAAAGATGGCTCACTAAATTTGCATCTATGTTAGAGGAAGGGACTATCTATGAAATAGAATATTTTGAAGTTATCGAATCAAAAGAAAACTATAAAGCAGTGGATGCAAAAAATCTCGCTAGATTTTCGAAGTATACAAGAGTAACCAGGGTGCTTCCAGAACCTGACAACTTCCCTGTCTATGCATATAACGCTCTTTCATTATCATCCTTGAGATCACGCATTGGGAAAACTGCTTTATTATCAGGTTTCTTATTACTCCTTTCGTTACCAATAGATTTGCTTCATAATTATTGTTCTTACTTTTTTTCACTACGCGCTACTATACTTTTTAACACCGTTTTAAACTAGATGTGGTCGTCTTGATAACTGCCGTCTCTGCGATTACCGACATAACAACCAAGTTTGGTCCCACCGTGAAGCGCACTATTAATGTAACCGATACAAGGTCCGCGATCTTTCACTCAGTATTACACAATTTTAGTTACCACATTCCCTAATACCTATCGCAGCTGCTATTTAAACTTTCTTATTATGATTACTTACATTATATGTCTTTTTCACAGCGATTCAGCAATTATCACCTTATGGGGACATCACGCGCATCTATTCAAAGCTGATACATTACAGATGGTCTCTCAAGATGCTCCGGTCATTGCGCTCTTTGTTGGAATGTTAATAAATACATATGCAGGTTTATTATGCTTAATTCGTTTGACGTCTTATATCACACGATATATCGTCATGCTATAAATATTATATCCTCAACATTATAGCACTTAGCTGCCAACCACTAAAGCATCTTTACACATACATACGCAGGTCAACTAGCTCTTCAAAGTACCTCCGCATGCAAATGGTATATTAACATCCCGATCCCTGAAGTACAAGCTCTACGCAACATGTACAAATCTTAAACTGTTTCTCCGTACAGTCTCCTCATAATGATACTTATCGATATAGGCACACCTATATTGCTCTATGGCTTAAAGTTTTGCTAAACTGTTCTGTGTTATACAGTGTAGGTGATAGGTACCACCAGATTGAGTGTTCACATAATCAACAGCCCAAGAGCGATCCAGCTGATGCGACAATCGAACAGCTTATACAGTTCATCCCCAATGAAGCTTTGGTATACCGATTCACTAAATTCAGCTTCTCTTTTTACAATACGCAGGCTGCTTTTGCAGTCGTTCTTGCATAACGTGTGCTCTATATTATAACTAGAACCGGCTCTTCAAAGTAAACATACGTATTCAGAATATCGTACCGAATCAGCCGTGGTGGTACATATCATGCTCTACATGCTGGAAAAAAACCTATACAGATGGAGATGGATATAAATGCCGTCAATGCGGAGGTTCAACAGCCGAACCGAGGTATGCATAAATTTCTTACTACAGCCTCTACCTTTTTTTCACTTCCATTGCCTTTACATAACTATGCTTTGTTAACAGAGTTTAATATATTTCACCTACAATGCAACAGATACAGAATTAATTTAATCGGGATTGATCCTCAAACCGATATAGGTGCTACTTCGCCTACAACTGAATTTATGTTCTTTGGCGATATAGCACAGAGCTTGATAGGGAGACCACCAATGGTATTGGTTGCAGCCGCTGAAGAACATCCTGAGTACATCCCACCAGAGATTAAAGACCTAATAGGATCACAGTATGAACTGGTGGTCACGATGTCTGAAAACTCATTGCAGAGCGATATGCCAACATTTCGTGTGCGCTCAATCATCTCACATACTAAACCATCAACCCAGATCCTGACGAATGAACAAAGCTCTTCTTCGCTATTAGAACCACCGATGCAAAAGAGCCTTTCCCTCACATTACATGCCAATCCTGAAACAGTAACCCCATCAGCTATTGCTGCCATCTCTTCATCATCAACTACTCCTCCTACGACAGGCACCATTCGGTCTCTAAAGGTTCGTTAAAAAAAAATACGTTTATCATTTTAGCATTACCCATTCACATTACGATCTACTACATTTCCAGGAAACAGTACATGAAGAGTCTGTACCATCCGCTGAGCCTCAGCTACCTTACTCGTTCGAAGCTATGCATGAAAGGTTAATCTATCTGCTCCTCTCCGATCATTTTATACTACAGTATACACGTAGTTAGACAAGCTACATGAATAACGTTTATAATTAATCAATGCCCTTACCATTCTCTATTCTCGCAGTTCACCGCAGATCGCAAAGAAGTTAAAGACTGCTAGGCAGCTTTTCCCTGATAGCAAAGACGATGAAACACCTGAGGTATAACACAGTGCGCATATAAATCAAATGATCTAAGCTTTATTGCGCCTAGATCTTTCAGCACCAACACATATCGACTCCATTTTTATCTGCAGTAATATGCGAAGTCAATCCTGCTACACTCTGCAAACCTGCTTCATCCCTACGCTGGAATCAACAGTCATACCCGGACATTTTGGTGCACACCATGCGAACTAAACACCTCTTGTTTTGTAACTTCTTAAACTCACCTCTATGAAACTACATCTATCCCTAACATAGTTGCCAGCTCATCAGACTAGGTTGTTAGACCAAACTTATGCTGGTTATTTAAATCAACCTATGTATAATTATTATGCCTTAGATTATCCCTCGCTTCGTTCATTTCCTCCTCCTTAAACCGCTTTCAGTTTTGCGCATAAATTATCGCGCTGTCTACTAACTATTGCGCTTAGCCCAGTCTAAACTTTTATCTGTATTGCGTGCTTATAACACGCTCTGCACAAAAAACTATAGCATGACGAACATCGTCGCCCATAACAAAAACAGTCGACTATAGCCTACTCGATCCAGCTATACCAAAATGATCGACCATCGACCTGCCCCCATAAACATATAACGATATTACCCTTAAGTTTTCGCTACACCACGCCAGATTAATCACGCTTATTTACGAACTCAGTTTTATCGTTATTAAATTAATTATATATGATTGTTAGTACACCGTGGTACCACATTCACAAACATATATAAATATACAGATTCGTTTACATCCTTCTACTGCACGCCACCACCTCTTTCTTTAAAAAAAATGCAAATTCGTTTCACATCGGCATATACAGCTCGGTCTTTACGATTTCCCAAACTTTAAAAAAAATTTAAATCTGTCTTAAGCTATTTTTTCGCCTGAAAATAAAAACTGCTTTTCGTTTACGCGCGCGGCGTGCGCCGCGCTTGCGACCTAGTTCTTATTACGTGAGAACCTCCCTTTAATAACACAGTACATCATAAAAAAAGTTCCAAAGTGTATTCTGTTATAGTCCCATGATCAGTAGCTAGCACGCACTTCTACAAATTGAAATCACAGTCATACAAAATGGTTGCTAGATTCAAATAAATAAACATGAATAAATTCTCATGAATTTCCAGTAAAAAAGAAAGCAATAATTGCAAAATACATAAAAATATTCATAAATGTAAAAAAGAGGGCTAAGGAAATTTAAAACCAGAGCCAAATAATTTTTAAAAATTTTCTAGCAATTTTTAGATTTTTTTGATAATTTTTAACCAATTTCCAAATTACTTATCACTTTTCGAAAAAAGAAAAAAAAAAGAAAAAATGAAATTGAGGGGGGGGGGGTTCAAAGGGGTAATTTCCACTCCCCCGGAAAGTCCCTCCACGAAGCGCTCTTGCTTGCGCATCACTGGAGACATCGTCCGGAGCATAACGAGCCAAGTAATTGAACTCGTGGAGATACTCCATGACAGACTTGCCGCGCTGCTTCAACGTGAGGAACTCTCGCTTCTTGATGGCCATGATACCCGTGGGAACATGAGCTTCGCAAAAGGCCGCGCGAAACTCTGCCCATGTGACGATATGACCAGCGGGCTGCATGGCGGTAAAACTGTCCCACCATGCGCACACTGCTCCATCAAGTTGATGAGAAGCATAGAGGACCTTCTCATTGTCCGGACACTGAGCGATGGCAAGCTTGCGCTCAATGGTCCGAAGCCAGTCTTCCACTTTGAGTGGGTCCTCAGCACGGGAGAATAGCGGTGGCTGCGCGCGAAGGAACTCGCCGAGCCCTCCCGCTGCTTGATGTCCTGCCCCTCCGGCACCATGAAAAGGTCTCGGGACAGCTGCAGTGTTGCGAGCGATCTGCTGCAAGATCAAGGTCTGATCCTGCCGATTTTGCTCAATCATCGCGAGAACTTGAGCCATCGTCGGAGGTGGTGGAAGTTCCTCCTCCGCACAGGGATGGTGCTGATGTTGTGGGTGAGAAGACTCTGAGTTGTCATTAGCGACATCTCGGATTGGGCCCTCAGCTTGTTGGGAGCCCGCAGGATGCGGCCTCGCCTCACGCTGAGCTTGCGATCAAGTGGTAGCTCCTGCCATTCTGTTGCCAAACCAAGGTTAGCAACAAGAGCAAGGGAGCAATAAAAACGCGGAATTCAAAATTCCGGACAGCAAGGTATACACATAATAATCTATATGTATGTAACAAGAAAACACACATCACATCCACAAGGCATACAAATAATAAGGCTCTTGAACCACCATAACATCCATGAAAGCAACAACAAGGTTCCAAGACAGGGACATGAGTACATAGTCTAGGTTACACAACATAGTCTTATACCTAAATTTGAATTAAGATAGTTCATCCCTTCATAAAGTTCGCGATAAATTCTTTCGAGATTACACAAATGTCTCTAAGGAATCCCTCGGAAAACTCATCCAAAAGATGGTACCCCGGCGATCCCGTGTCTTCAGGGTCCAATGGGTTAGCAAGGCGTTGTGGGGATCCTAAGTAGGACGGTGAGTTCCCGGTTAACCCCTGAACATGGCGACGCTCCGCACTTTCTGAATTGATGCGTGCATGGCGACTGAAAATTTGATGTGCTTCTACCCCTGGCACGTGTGGGAACTGGAAGATGGGCGGGGCGGCATTGTGGGGTGTAGTGGAGTTGTGCCCATACAATGCGTCCCGTGTAACAAGATTGTCTTGAACAAGGTGATGGAGATGCCCCTAAGCCGCACGGAGACGGGCACGAGTCTCCCATAGCTCATGGACAATGCAACGGTGAACCTGGTCCATGGTACGGACCAAGCATGCCAATTGTCGGATAGAAGGATCTTCTCCAAGGTCAATTTCAGCAACACCAATGGCTTCGTCCGTCGGTCCTTGTTGTGGGAAGTAAAGGTATGGGGGCTCGATCATCTCCCGCAGATCGTGACGGAGATGGCACATGGCGACATACGCCACTTCTTGAATGGCCATCCCAATGGATGTCCCCCTCGCCTGGAAGTGATAGGGAATGCTCCCCGTCACCATTCGAGCGATGATGTGAACCGTGGCGATGTACATCTCCAATCCCGGTCCTAGCGCCCGGCCGTACACCGCGTATTCGGGTGCGTAAGTGAAGTTGGCCCTCCAAAGCATGTCCCGAAGGAGGGAAGGATAACCCTCCACATCCTCAGCACGTGTGGCCAAAACCACTGGTCCGTTGTTCATCTATCATTTTGGAAAAAGAAAGATGAGTTAGAAAACCCCTTTGCTAAATCAAATGAACATGGAGATGAGGTATAGAACTAAGATGGGTAAGAAATAAAGGAAATGCACATTACTATCAATTCTGAAATTACTTGATAAGTAAAATAATTTTGACTCAAAACAAGCGCTAAACAGGGGGTAACAAGTCCGTTCTAACCTGCAGTCGGTATGGCTTTGATACCAAGCCTGTGGGGAACCGTCCCCGGGACTCCGTTGATTCACCCAATTGTGCAACACAACTCGAATAAATCAAAGGAACCTCGGGCGTTCCGCATGTATGCCCGTGTTGGTCCCAAGAAAGTTAACCAACACGCGCGATAATGCACAATAGTTTGTATCACAACACATACACAATTAACGGAAGCATAAGCATATTTACATACAAAAGTAGGACTACTGTCCACAATGACATATTTAGTGTTATTACATCAACATGCAGCAGAAACATAATATAAACAACAAAAGAGTCCACCGTAGTGTGCCATAGCCCGCAAGCAACCGACTGGAAGTAAGAACATGCCACTAAACGTTAGCATCATCGAAATCTGCCGGGTAAGCATCCCCGGGTAGTACCTCATCCTCACCTGCAGCAAGTGGGCAATCCGATTGAGTACAAAGAGTGTACTCGCACAATTAATAGTTGCATACCAAGTTCTAGCTACATGTGGTTGCTTCATCAAAAGAAAGGCACAAAGGTAATTTCCACATAAAGCGATATTTCGAGTAAAAACATAGACATGTATAGATTGAAACTTGCATTTAAAGAAAACTTTTCAAAATTTAATACACAGTGTAACATCATCATAAACATATTCATCTCATGCCTCCAAGCATTCTCCGAACCATGAGTCCAACGCTCATGTTTGCTTACACCCACGGATACTCCAATATCCGTGAAGTTCCTTCCATGAGTACTTCAATACTCGTGTCATTTTCCACGCCCATCCCATTCTTACCAAGTCCTTAATACTCGCCCAGTGACTGACAACTCAAGCGATCGTCCTTGACCATGGACGCGGCTATTCGAATAGTTTAAACTCTGTAGAGGCACGGCTTTACCCACACGACACGCCACACTCATGGGCCAAGCTATGAGCACAATTCCTTTGATGTGCCGACCGAGGTGAACGTGACAAAACCATTTTCCAGTATGTATGCTAGTGTATTTAAACCACCCGGGTGACTGTGACCCTTGATCTCGCGTGCCCAGTGCTCCGTGTGTGTGGACCAAGGAGTACACCCGTTACTGAACATCCCTAACTCCACAAAGTTCAAGGGATTTTGAGGGACATTCCCTGACACTCCACAAAGTTCGAGGAATTCCCGCGGACCTTCCTTGACGCTTTACAAAGCTCAAGGAACTCCAAGTGCACATGGTTTAAATACCCCTAGTCATACACAAGTACTTGGTTAAACCGATCCCATAAACGGCGTGTGGTTCGCACGATAGTTACTCAAAGAGACATCACCTGGATTCAATCATTAAGGTCCTTAACCAACATTTCTACACAATAATCACAATTGAACCATCATCATCGTAACCATTTTGATCATCGCGACCGATGGACTAATTCCATCTATCGCGGTTTCTAACGAGGTTCTAAGCATGGCTAAGCAATTCGTAAGAACCCATACATAATATTAAACCAACCACCTAGGGCAACAATGGAATATGAAAGGAACATGGCAAGGGGATATCATGTCAACATGGCAATAGCTAATTATTCTACCCAAACATATTTGTAGTTGAAAGTAAGCATGCAATTAAATAAAATACTTCAAACGTAATTTGCAAATAATGGGATCAAGTATGTTCAAGGGATAGGTAGTGCATTTAGTGCCTTGTTGCTCATTCTTGAGGTCGTACACATAGTTGTACTCGGGAGTAGCCTCCGAAGCGTCAACACCTTGTGATACTACGGGATTGCATAACCTTAGAAAGCATAAAATTTGCAATTAGAACCCTACGGTCTGATGTTTTAACGCGTTTCGGGCTATTTTCGGGCTTTTTGGGCCGCTCCGGGGATGTGTTGGGCTTGGGGGAACTTCTTGGGCTGGTTGGTGGGGCTTGTTTGGCCCATGTGGGGGTGAGGAGGGGGAGTTTTCCTGCTGCCCTAGCCCCTTCCCCTCCCCATTTGCGCCGCACCCCCTTCCCCTTCCCACCTCCTTGTCTCCTCTCCTCTCTAGCCTTTCCTCTCCCTCACCTCCACCTCTCCCACCCCACCAACCCTTGCTGCGTCGTTTCCACTGCCACGCCGTGCCGTGGTGCTGTCCTCGCTAGTGGGAGGATCCGCGACGAGGAGAGCCGGTGGGAGGAGGAGATCGGGTGGAGATCGCGCGAGGAGACGCGGTTGTTTTGCGATTCTTCAAGAAGGTAATGGGGGAACCTTGTGGGGTAGATCTTATGCTGTTGTAGAGGGGGTTTTCCATGTTTTTGGATCATGGGAGGTGCTGCCATGGGGTAGAATTGATGAAAAACTAGAGTTGTACTCACGTTTTGGTTCGGGCAGATTGGGAACCCGATCTTGGGCAGGAGTTTTCGCCAATTTAGAGTTTGAATCTGACCGTACGGACTTTTAGGAAGTTGTAGATAATTTCTTTATCTTTCCGTGCATATAAAGAAAGTTAAAATCCGCCCAGCCGTTTGGGAGATATGGCTGTTTTACCGAGCGCTGTCAAATCTGTGACGAGATTGGGACAGTTCGTGTTCAACGTTAGAATAAACAACATTAGAGTCCGAATTAGTCTTTCTCTATAACTAGAAAAAGTTGGGAATTTTCCTAAGCTACGCGAGGATGTACTCGTTTATTCAATTTGGAGTCCTAGAACAGAAGTTATGCCCGTTGGAAGGCTGCTGTCCCGACGGGACAGATTTGCTGTTTTCTGATTTTAGGAGTTGTGTTTAAGTCGGGGTAGTGGGTTCTTTGTGTGCTGTTTTGTGGACTCGATTTGAGTGTGTGGCACGTGTTTGCAGGTGGTGTGCCTCCGGGAGTGCCCTCAACCTCTCGTCACTCCGTTACCCTTGGTTGAAGGCAAGTGTGTTGTGTGGATTGTATGCTATATGTGTTGCTAGTTGTGCTTCATAGTATTTGGAATAGATAACATGTTGTCTTGCCATGAATTACATGTATTGCTTGATATGAAGCCATTATGCCATGATTTAAATGTACTTATTGTTGATAAGTGGATTACATGCCATGTGATGATATGCAATACTCCTATATATGTGTACGTTGTTGTCCATTTTGCATACATGGCATATTTTCATGGCCGGCCGGTGAGATAAGTCATAACTATTCCGGGAGGGTCGGTGAGAACCGTTATGACTAGTCCGGGGCTATTCTTGAGTAAGACCTACATCGTGATTCCATCCACCGTGGTGAATGGAAGCGAGTGATAGGCACCCTCCATCTTCGGGATGGAAGGGAAAAGGGTGCATGCCGACGGGTGTGCACTCAACCATACCGGTATGAGTTTCCAAGGAGACATGTGCATTGCATTGCATTAATGAAATATGTATATGATGATGTTTATGAGATGACGATGTGAATACTTATGAGTTGCTCACGAGATGAGTACATGGATGCTTAAAAGATGTTTGGAATGCTAACCATGTTGTGTTATGATGTGCTTTTGGAGATTGGTGATGATGGTTTGTTGACTTGATCTTTGTTTTTCCATTACAATACACTTTGCCGAGTTTTGAACTCACGCTTGTGTTTTATGTGGTTTTAGGTACCTTGAGATCGGCATGAGGAAAAGGGGAATAGTCACACATCTCCACGTAGTTCACGCAATTGATTCCACAATGGAATCATTTGGAGTCATGACAATAAACTTAATGTGATACCATTGATGTTTATGGTTTAGATGTGTGCTAGGATTGCCTTATTCGTTTCATTTGGCTAATGATGACTTTGGGATGCTTAAAGTGGACTTATATTGCTTCCGTGTCGCTTATTATTGCTGTTTTAGATGTTTCATATTATGTCATATTCTGCTATGCTATTATGGTTGCGCGAGATCATGATTAAACAAAGGAGATGCTGCCGAAATTTTCGGTTCTAGCAATTGGTCCTTTGCTGTAATTTTCTTTTATTTGTAGTATTTAGATGTTACATAATCGATGTTTGGTAGCATTCAGCGTATTAGATGCGGGTGTTACAGTTGGTATCAGAGCGGGCTGTAGGTCCCTGGAATGTGTATTTAGTGTCATACTATTGGTTCAACTAAAATATGAAGTGGGATAACCTAGAAACATGGCTTAGGTTTTACCTAAAATTTTGTTATAGGATAGCAACATTAAAATTTGCAAAAGTGGAATAATTAATTTAAAACTTGACACACTCTGTTGCACAGTAGGAATGGGTATGGGTACCGTTGCTTTACGCTTAAATGTTGTATTTAAGCTTTGATGTTGAATGTTATATTTGGTAATATATGTTGCTATGTTTATGAAAGAATTGATTGTGTTGATACACTTGAGATTATTGTGGGTTGTGGTGCCGAAAGGGTTTCGGTCACCTTCTGTTGTTTGTAGTAATGTTGGGTTTGACGGTGTGGCCGGTTGGTGCCATCACCGATGGACTTTTAACCTCCTGTTGGGAGAGTGCTTATCCTTTCTGTCGTAGATTGGGTAGTTGGTTGGAGTCGAGTAGTAGAGTTGTGGATTGACCCTCTGAATTTCCTTTGCCGTTTTGACGAACGGTTTTGGTTAGTTTTTGGTTGGTTGAAATAAAAGAAAAAGGGGTCGGTTTTGGATACTCACCGATAGTTCATTTGGTGTTTTTGGTTTTGTCTTCTTTGGTTGAAGACAAAAGAAGAATTTAGGGTTGCGCCTCTTTTGGTCGCCTTGCCAGCTTTGACGCCCGATTTGTTGTTTGCCTTATAGAGAAACTTATAGATTGATTCTTGGGTTACCATTCTCCAATTTGAAAAGAAGTTATTGAAGTTTCGATGAAAAAAAAAAATCTAAGTCGCATGGATTTAGGTGTCAAGGTTTTGTCGAAAAGGATGTGGTTGATCGGTTGCTTTACGGAGAAATTTTTCAATTTATTCTTGTGTTTGTCTTTCTCCGAGGTTTAAAAGAGTTATTGCGGTGTTGTGCTAGACCTCGTTGTCGGGGTCTAAGTGGTGTTTGATCGCAACGATGACTTGCTTGGGAATTCATCTTTGAAAAAAAAAACCGTTTGTTTCGTGAAAGTTTGAAGTTTGGGGTTATGGCCTTATCTGAAAAAAAAATAGATTTGGTTAATCATTTGGGTTTTCCTGTTGCAACCATCTTCCTTCGCGGAAGTTGTTGATCTCGAGAGTTGTGGAGTAGTTGCGTGTCGGCATTTGGGAATTTAAGAGTTGACTTCTCTTGTGATTTATGGTTGAGCTTTCCGGAAGGAAAGGTGTTTTGGGTGTTGTTCTTTTCTGGAGCAATTTTGGTTTCCTTAAGAGTTGGGTGCGTGATTCACGCGGATGTTCAAGAAGTTAAGTGTATGACGAGAAGTTAGAGTTTTCGGATGATATGAGCTAGTGGTTCGTTTAAAGTGAATTTGTTGTTTGTTTAAAGATAAACTAAAATATTGTGTTGATAAGAGATGATTAAACGAGACGTCAGGTGATCCGAAGTGAAAGTTGATTAGTGGTGTGTGCAAAGTGATGCGGGTTATGGAATCTAATGGATGTTTGAGATTAGTTAGCATAGAATGTCTCGGTTGATGAACTTGTTATAGCTAGAAGATGGTGTGAAATTCTGCCTATTGTAGCTGGTGGGTCAGTTAATATTGTGGGTCGACAATATGACTTAAAATATGTGTAATCAATTAATGAGGATGTATGGAATGATTGTAGGAAAGGTTGAATTATTCTGGATAGATGTCTATCTGGGATCCGTATTTATGAGGGATGTCTAGTGGAGATCGTGTCGCGTGGTTAGTATTAATTATTGGTGGAATGAACTGGTGATATGGAATATGTGACTTAGGGATTATACCCAGGGTAATTGTTGATTACGCCGGAATAATTGTAAAGAGATGTGTGCTACGCTTGGGATAATAAGTTGCATGAATAATGGTTCGTCATGGTTAGTAGACCAAAAGAAGTTGTTGATATGCGTCTTATGTTGGATTAACTGATAAGATAATTGTGCTGGAGTTGTGAGAACGTGGTTCTCCTTGTTGATTGTCATACGGTAGATATGGTCTATGGTTCGTTGGTAATATAATCAATTGTGGTTATATGAATAGTGAAAAGTGATTTTATTAAGAGCAGATGTTGTAGCTTGTGTGCAAATGATGTTGGACTTCTCGAGATTTGGGTGATTATGACATCCGTATTGGCTAAGAGTATTGGAATGCGAGTAATGGTGGGATTTGAGTCGAACTTTCTTTTGAAGGTTTACGGATTCAAATGAATGTATAAATTTTCTGCGAGTGCCTGCCTTTTTGTTTAGGCGTCTTGATTAGGGTGCAATAAAATCTCCCCTGATTAAGTGGCATTTTGTCAAGTTACAAACTTGACTCCGATGATTGGAAATATGGATGAAAGAGTAGTATTTGAAGTAACCGGCTTATGGGTTCCAAATGTGGTGTGGTATTGAACCATGCCAATCTTTGGATTTGGGCTAATCTGTTTAGTCTATGCTATGAGAATGGTTTAACACCCAAAGCGTTGGGGTGGGACGCTCTCTTTAGCGTTCAACTGATTTATCTTTGGTAACCCTGGAGTTAAGCGCTTAAATTGTAATTTTATCGTGACTAGAGTTGGATGTATTTGGGAAACGTGTGTGGTTTTTGCTGCGTTTCAAAAGGTGAATCTTACGATTGTTTCATAAGTGATTTTGTTGGTAAGGTGTTCCTCGATGGGAATGTGTTTCCTTTCTCTTTAAGAGAATTGCTAAGCGGTTATTAGGCGTAGATGTTTGATTTGAGAGTTGATGCTATCTTACGGTATTGGCTTTGGTTAAAATGCGATGTTTTGCATGCATTGCGTGCAGTGGTTGTTGGGTTGTGATGCGATATGGTATTTTTCGGTTAACGCCGTCGTAGTTTATGCGAACTTGAGCAACCATCGATGTCGTTGGTGGTCAATCATGTGAAAAAGAGAATGAAGTCTCTTTGTGAATGGTTAATGGGTATCGTGGTTACATGAAGAATAAATGATGAAAAAGATTCATGACATCGTTTTTTTTTAGCATAAAAGAGTTGTTGAGCCAGGACGGTGAGAAAGTCATATAGAGACATATGACTAATCCGGAGTGCTCTTGAAGAATTCGCATTCGTGTTATGAATCGAGATTTCCATTGCTCTCTAGCATGAAAAGGAATGAATGGATAAATGCTGGTATTTTGGTTATGTTATGCAAGGGATTTGAGTTTCCCTTTCTCTTCGAGAGTTTTTGTGGCAGTTCTCTTCCAAGTTTTTGATTTTGGTTAAAATGAAAAGTTTGGCTGTGGTGAAAGCGAGTCGAGTTGTCTTCAGTTGTTGAGAACTTCTGTCAAGAGAATTGTGAGGAGTCTCTATTTGTTTGAGTGCTCCCCGATGCGAATTGTATCGTGTTGATTGGAGATTTGAGTTTTCCTTTGCGGCTTGACTTAGGAAAAGCAAAAAGGGTGGTCTTTCAATGTTATAGGGTTCTTTCCAAAGTGGTTTGTGGCGCTTTGAGGTTCGAGTTGTTGTATGTGGTCTACTTGGATTCAAAAGAATCGTACTTCTTTTGCACTATTGATAGGAGCGAGAATAAGAAGGGCCTCGGGTTATTGTCGAGTATAATCTAAGAGCTATACTCGTGGGCTTCGTTGTTTGTGTGAATTGTTTGTGAGGGCGACATCCTCTTGGGAAAAGTGCCAATTGAGATTTGGTAGTGAGTGATGGTCCTAGCTTGGGCTAGGCGCTGGACATTAGTGGTATGAGGGTGGATGATGATGGAGGTTGTTGATGTCGTGGTTTGAATTTGGTTGAAAGTATCGTTGGGTGGAAGCAAGTGTTATACAAATTGTGATGTAAAATGTTTTGTCGTGGACATTGTCTTAGCTAGACGTCTCTAGGTGTGCGTTATGCCTGGGAGAGGATAGAATGAAAAGTGTAATGTGGTTGGCAGTCGAAAGGAAAGTATGGTCGATGTAGGCTATGAGCGAAGATGACATTAGTAAATTTTGATTCCTTGCGAAAAGGGGTCAAATAATTGGAAGAGATGGGGTTTTATGTAACGGTCTTTTTGGGGGGTTCAAGTTTGGAACCTCAGTTGACTGTTTTAATACTAATGGTGAAAAAGGGATGTGTTTCATGATGATTGTGTCATTCTGAGTTTATGAATCATGATAGAGATTGAAGTAAATGAGGAATCATGTCAAGTTGTGCTTAGTTAAGCTAAGTCAAGTCACTCTTGTTAATAGATGAATTTGGAGAATTGAATTGTCGTTGCTACTGTTTGGGTCTTTGTGTGGGTGTGTTGAGTTCGCAAAGAAGATGAGTCCCTAGTGGACATTGTTTTAGAGTTGACGTGTAAGATTCGAGGTCGAATCCAGTTAAGGGGGGGAGAATGTGATACTACGGGATTGCATAACCTTAGAAAGCATAAAATTTGCAATTAGAACCCTACGGTCTGATGTTTTAACGCGTTTCGGGCTATTTTCGGGCTTTTTGGGCCGCTCCGGGGATGTGTTGGGCTTGGGGGAACTTCTTGGGCTGGTTGGTGGGGCTTGTTTGGCCCATGTGGGGGTGAGGAGGGGGAGTTTTCCTGCTGCCCTAGCCCCTTCCCCTCCCCATTTGCGCCGCACCCCCATCCCCATCCCACCTCCTTGTCTCCTCTCCTCTCTAGCCTTTCCTCTCCCTCACCTCCACCTCTCCCACCCCACCAACCCTTGCTGCGTCGTTTCCACTGCCACGCCGTGCCGTGGTGCTGTCCTCGCTAGTGGGAGGATCCGCGACGAGGAGAGCCGGTGGGAGGAGGAGATCGGGTGGAGATCGCGCGAGGAGACGCGGTTGTTTTGCGATTCTTCAAGAAGGTAATGGGGGAACCTTGTGGGGTAGATCTTATGCTGTTGTAGAGGGGGTTTTCCATGTTTTTGGATCATGGGAGGTGCTGCCATGGGGTAGAATTGATGAAAAACTAGAGTTGTACTCACGTTTTGGTTCGGGCAGATTGGGAACCCGATCTTGGGCAGGAGTTTTCGCCAATTTAGAGTTTGAATCTGACCGTACGGACTTTTAGGAAGTTGTAGATAATTTCTTTATCTTTCCGTGCATATAAAGAAAGTTAAAATCCGCCCAGCCGTTTGGGAGATATGGCTGTTTTACCGAGCACTGTCAAATCTGTGACGAGATTGGGACAGTTCGTGTTCAACGTTAGAATAAACAACATTAGAGTCCGAATTAGTCTTTCTCTATAACTAGAAAAAGTTGGGAATTTTCCTAAGCTACGCGAGGATGTACTCGTTTATTCAATTTGGAGTCCTAGAACAGAAGTTATGCCCGTTGGAAGGCTGCTGTCCCGACGGGACAGATTTGCTGTTTTCTGATTTTAGGAGTTGTAAGCGAAGTCGGGGTAGTGGGTTCTTTGTGTGCTGTTTTGTGGACTCGATTTGAGTGTGTGGCACGTGTTTGCAGGTGGTGTGCCTCCGGTAGTGCCCTCAACCTCTCGTCACTCCGTTACCCTTGGTTGAAGGCAAGTGTGTTGTGTGGATTGTATGCTATATGTGTTGCTAGTTGTGCTTCATAGTATTTGGAATAGATAACATGTTGTCTTGCCATGAATTACATGTATTGCTTGATATGAAGCCATTATGCCATGATTTAAATGTACTTATTGTTGATAAGTGGATTACATGCCATGTGATGATATGCAATACTCCTATATATGTGTACGTTGTTGTCCATTTTGCATACATGGCATATTTTTATGGCCGGCCGGTGAGATAAGTCATAACTATTCCGGGAGGGTCGGTGAGAACCGTTATGACTAGTCCGGGGCTATTCTTGAGTAAGACCTACATCGTGATTCCATCCACCGTGGTGAATGGAAGCGAGTGATAGGCACCCTCCATCTTCGGGATGGAAGGGGAAAAGGGTGCATGCCGACGGGTGTGCACTCAACCATACCGGTATGAGTTTCCAAGGAGACATGTGCATTGCATTGCATTAATGAAATATGTATATGATGATGTTTATGAGATGACGATGTGAATACTTATGAGTTGCTCACGAGATGAGTACATGGATGCTTAAAAGATGTTTGGAATGCTAACCATGTTGTGTTATGATGTGCTTTTGGAGATTGGTGATGATGGTTTGTTGACTTGATCTTTGTTTTTCCATTACAATACACTTTGCTGAGTTTTGAACTCACGCTTGTGTTTTATGTGGTTTTTAGGTACCTTGAGATCGGCATGAGGGAAAAGGGGAATAGTCACACATCTCCACGTAGTTCACGCAATTGATTCCACAATGGAATCATTTGGAGTCATGACAATAAACTTAATGTGATACCATTGATGTTTATGGTTTAGATGTGTGCTAGGATTGCCTTATTCGTTTCATTTGGCTAATGATGACTTTGGGATGCTTAAAGTGGACTTATATTGCTTCCGTGTCGCTTATTATTGCTGTTTTAGATGTTTCATATTATGTCATATTCTGCTATGCTATTATGGTTGCGCGAGATCATGATTAAACAAAGGAGATGTCGCCAAATTTTCGGTTCTAGCAATTGGTCCTTTGCTGTAATTTTCTTTTATTTGTAGTATTTAGATGTTACATAATCGATGTTTGGTAGCATTCAGGCGTATTAGATGCCGGGGTGTTACACACCTAACGAGAAAATCCAATTCCAAAAGAACACCAATGAAGAACCAAACAATAAACAACACGAGAACATGCCCAATCATGCATGAGATGCATCATGATTATACGTATAATCCTAGCATGCATAAGACAAGCATTTTATCTAATTGGGTCCAGAGTATCCGAGTTTCAACCCGGAATGTCTGAGCAGACCCCCTCGGTCTCAGTGTGAGGAGCCTCCCTTTTACAGTACAATGCACCGTAAAAGATAGGTTCTAATGTGCTTCCTGTGCTAGTCCCTGGATCAGTAGCTAGCACGCACATACAAATGGAAATCACAACCATACAAAATATCATTATCATTAAGATAGCTATTTTACAGGATAGCCTTACAAGTTAGAATAATATTGCAGCGGAAAGAAACAGAAGTCTTGTAGTGTGCCCATCCAATCCCTCAGGCAACTGACAAGGTATAATCCCTAGACAAAATCATCGTCATTACCCCGAAACCTGCGTCAAGAATGATCTGTCGAGGTATTCACCTAAAAACAACAACGATAGCAAGGGTGAGTACATTGCGTACTCAGCAAGACTTAAAGTGTTTGCAAAACCTATGATATATGCAAGCTGATACAAAGTGGGTCTCTACGGTTGTTTGCATAAAGCGAAATTGACAATAGAATACTGAATAGTAATTTGAAAGCATGTTACATAAAACAATTGATGAATAAGTGAAGTAATGAGCATCTTTATCAACATATCCCAATTAATCATAATCACGTCCACAAATCCATCCAAAGCCAACACATGGCACAAACCAACTTAATACCGACAAAGACACAAATCCGCTATATTTGCCAACACATGGCACAACAGCTGAGCCAACCTTGCCAACGGATGTCAAGGGTTGAACCAACTGCGGGGTAAATTCTCTATTCCAAGTTTTATCTTCCCATTTTAATAAAATTATAAAAACACCTCCTAACTAGTGCAAGTTCACCAAGTGCTCATAACCGAGAGCGCGGCTAATCGATTAGTTTTTAACTCTGCAGAGTGGTACAACTTTACCCACAAAGAATGACTTCCCTTTTTGCAAGGCCTTTTTACACACTTCCTTTGGTGTGTCGCCAGGGAAAAATCATATATAACCTTTACATTACTAAATCCTGACTTTGCACTAGCCCAGTACCGTCAACCCTTATTAATGGCGGGAGAATAATAAAGTATATATATAAGGCCGAACACATCGTATCGGGCGAACAAATCGTCCCGTTTCTCCCCCATTAGTAAGGCGTATACTGTTGCATTGGTATGTGTCTAACCCACACCTTTGTGTGGACACCCCTACGAGCAATCCCGCAGGAACAACCCGTGCTACTCTGGCCTTTCCACGTGCAAAGCCAGTCCTTAGTAACTTAATTAGTTATAGCCGTCCCATACCGGCATTGTGGTTGTACGGTAATTCTTGGATCATACAACACTGAGTTCGGTCCTTAATCCGACCCGGGCGACAATCTCCACCTAACTACGTGTGAGCACACCCTCACACACCCGGCTATTGCCAATAAGTCGCCCGCGTCCAAATCATAGTTTTATTTTCATTTTTATTAAACTACCAGTATCCTTTACTGTCATATCCAACTTTTTTTTTAGTTTTTCAAGAACTAAACATCTCACTCTAAGCATGGCTAAGCATGTGTAATTATTAGTCACATTTACCCAAGTCACATTTTCATGTGTCCATCCCAGTTCTAGGTTTATCAAAGGTTCACATGGCAATTTAATTGAGGAGATCCATCAATGAGGGTCATATCTACCATTAACCACAAAGTAACATTTTAATAACATAATGCATGCATATAAAACATTGATGAAGGCATTTGAAAATCTGGGATCAACATGTTCAAAGGGTGCTTGCCTTGCGAGTCGTTGTTGTCGAGCAGAAATTCGGGTTTGAGACGGAGTCGTTCACTACGTCTGGTTCTACCCATCGCAACGCGCGCGGTACATAGCAAATAACAATAAACTCCAATAAGATAAATCCCAATGAGGCAAAAGTAATACAGATAGAAAAACCAGATAGAAATCCAAATAAATCATCACACATAACAAGCATGATTTCTGGGTTTAGGTTATATGATTTCAAGTATACGCGTTAATCTATCTTTTCTCCTATATCTCTTACTAATGATCTAGTCTACACCACATATGAATTGTCTATTCTTGTTTTACGAATTCAAGAAGCTAAGATTGTTTGGATTAATGGAATTAAGGTATTAGCTAACGCACTTATCGTATTTTGGTAGTACCGACTCTCGGATCGCAGTATTACAACTTTCTGTAGTACCGTTCTCGAGTTCCGGTAGTACCGACCTTTAAGTATTAAAAAGGCGCTAACTAGATTAAAGCTACCGGCTGAACTTATAAGGTTTTCGAATGATTATTACAACATTAGTATTTTAGCTAAGGGCCTTCTTACGCTTAACTATTTCTAACAAGCACGTCGAAGAACATAACACTTAGGGTTATTGTTCTAATAGGATTTAGATGCAAAGCAATAAGTACATTAAATATTTTTCTAGATTATGGTAGTCTATATACTAGGGCATGATTCTAGGCCATTACTCTTAATATTCCTATTTAGACGAGATATTTTACGGGCTACCGAAAAGGCTTAAGTGATAACAAAGTTTACACGATAACTATTCAGTTTTCGTTTTACATTTGCGGCTGCACCTTAAGGAGTTCTTTAACCATTTTTCACAGACTAGCTGGGGGTATCACTAAGAGTGTTTTAAAGTGGGTTCCGTGACTTTTCACTTTTATCCGCGACGTTTTTCAACTAAAGGAGCAATGCGTCTTATGCAAATTTAACCCTACATTGCAAGCATATGAACTATTCTTGCAAGATTAACTAGTATTTACATTCGAATCTACAAATTAAACAGAAGGCAACATACATCAAGCATTTCAATTCAAGGGTTTAAACTAGTATCTCACATGCTATTGGGTTTTCCGATAAAGAAGGTCACTTAAGTGGAGGTTATCTATTAGCTAATGAAGTCACCATTGAAACAAACTTAGCATACTAGTTATTTTCATTCTCTTGGGTAACCTACTGTTTTGGGAGCACTAAAACAGTGAGCACATCCATTTTCAAATATTACACCTCTAACTTACATAAGCATGAAATCAAGGTTTTCGATAAGCAAATAAACAACCTATTTAAGGAAGCAACATATAAAACAACTACACAACCCTAATCAAGTTCAATCTAATAGGTATGATACTGTTTTTAGATAATGAATAAAGTGGCTACAACCATTACCAAACATTTAAACATCTAATTCAAATTTACATGCATTTTTAATACCTAGAACAAGATTTATATTAATAAAACGATTTTTGGCATGAACAACCCTACATATTTTTGCATAAATGAATCATTAACAGTACATGGAGTCTAACAAAATTGGTTTCACGCAAATCGGAGTTCGTTTGCACAATTTTAATGTTTAGCATACTTTAAACCTTGTTCTTAGAATTCAAATTTAAATTTCAAACAGAAATCAAACATCCAATATTTTGCACAACCAGAAACTAGAGATCAAAATATGAATTTAGAATTTTATTATACTTTATTTGGACCTTCCTAGCAAGAGATACGAAGGATTGAATTAAATAGGGCAAAAAGGAAAGGAAAAACTGCTTGAGCAGGATTTGAACCAGGGACCTAATGATTTTTTTTTAAAAATAATACTTTTTTTAAACTGAATTGCGTTTTTAATACTCGAAAAATAAAATTTGCAAAAATAATACGTGGTCGCCATACCGTACGGCGAATACCCTATTTTCGCCATATGGTATGGTGAATACCCTATTTTCGCCATATGGTATGGCGAAAATACCATAATTACCCGATTAAATCCGATTAACC
The DNA here is from genome assembly GCA_036346355.1 of Rhipidocladum racemiflorum. Classification (NCBI taxonomy): domain Eukaryota; kingdom Viridiplantae; phylum Streptophyta; class Magnoliopsida; order Poales; family Poaceae; genus Rhipidocladum; species Rhipidocladum racemiflorum. The sequence continues at coordinate 6,925,994 of CM070575.1, forward strand.
GTCGGTTGTTTGGTTAAGGCTATTTTCGCCAAACCGTATGGCGAAAATAGTATTTTCGCCAAACCGTATGGCGAAAATACCCTATTTTCGCCAAACCGTATGACGAAAATAGGGTCTTCGCCGTACCGTACGACGAAAACAGCCTTGATTCCCGTGTAGCAGATTAACTACGGATTTAGGGTATTTTCGCCACACGGTTCGGCGAAAATGGGGTATTCGCCGTACGGTATGGCGACCACGTATTATTTTTGCAAATTTTATTTTTCGAGTATTAAAAACGCAATTCAGTTTAAAAAAAGTATTATTTAAAAAAAAAATTCGGGACCTAATGAATCAACTGTAGCTACCTTCCCCTATAAGGGGTTTACTATGCAAAGCCTATCTATTAAAACGAGCAAAATGCACAGCAGCGGCAGAAGTGGTATTCGATCCCTGGCCGCACGACTAAAGCGCAAGGGCTCCCTCCACTAGGACACGGTAGTTCTTGTAACAGGGATACAGGTTCAGCTATTTGAGCTCACCTTCTCCTGCTATGCGTTTCGGCTGGAAGTTGTCGTAGCAGCTACAGGGGTTTACGATCGGTGGCGGCTACTGTGGCGATTTTGAACGGCAGCAGCTGCATGGAACGAGTAGGGAGAGCAGCTCAGGTGATTGAGGATAGCATTTATAGCACAAGGGTGTAAGAAGCTTGATCAGAAGCTCGCCTGAGAGGGAGAACTGTAGTGGATCAATTGCTTTGCTTGGTTCTCTTTCTGAGCTTCCGTTTTGAAAGTAACAAGCAGCCGGCCAGAGCTAAAGAGGAGTAGAGGATCTTGTGGTTGAATGGTACTGCCATCCAGAAGAGGAAGGAATGGTTAGATCACTGAAGAACTTCATGGACACTTGGAACGAAACACTAGCTCACCAATGATGGTCCAGTGCGTAGCTCCCTGTCCGGCAATGGCAGAAGGGGGAAAGACTTGGCTATGGGGAGGAAGAATGAGCGAGTGGTCTTCTGGGAGCAACAGGATGCTAAGGAGCAGCTCAGGGAGCTTTCTTGGCAGTGGAATGTTTCGGCCGGAGGTGGAGCTGGCGTCGAGTACTGAAATTGTGAGAGGGGAAATGATCTTAGGTGATGAAGGATGCTAGCTGGTGGATGGATTGGAAGATGAACTACTGGAGACTCAACCTTCTTCTCCCCTTGCTCTTGCTGTTTCCTGGCAATAGTGGCATGGGTTGGAGCAGGAGTATGGGGTGGTGGTGTGGTCTGGAGACGGAGTAGTGGAGTGGAGTGAGTTTAATTGCTTAGAGGGAAGCTTGTCTGCTCAAATGAATGAGGTAAGTCGGTGCTCAGAAGATGGACATGGCGCAGGGCATGGATGGCAGGGTATGGGAAAAGAAGAGAGTGGAACTGTGGAAGCAAGGAGTCAAGGAGTCAAGGTATGGATTCATCTCCCTGGTCAGCTGGCTCAAAGCGTGCTGGGCTGGGACAGGGTTTGTTGGTCGTGTCCCATGTTGCCTGGGCCCACACGAAAGGAAGGGAAGATCAACCTCAATTCAATTCACTCCAGACAGCAGCGATGGTGGAATAGTTCAAGGGTCAAATCATATCATTAATTTTCGAAAAATTTTACTGTGTTACCCAAGTAAGTTTACTGCCTACTGTAAAAATTTCAGGCTAAAATATTTAATAGTTTATTTTATAAAATTCCGACAAGAGGGACTGCACAGATTTCCAATTTAGGTTTTCAACTTATTTGAGGGTCTAAATTGTAATATTAATTTTTTATAAATTTATGTAGTGTCTAAGATGGTATTTCCAATCTCCAGTAAAAATTTCAAACTCATTTGATTAGTAATTAAGTTGCAGTAATTCTTTTAGTGTCTTTCTCAGATTTTCACAATTTCAATTATTCAATTTTTAAGGGAAGTAAAACTAGGTTTTAATTTTTGATATTTTTACCAAAGGTAGAAATAACTGAGAGGAGTAATTGGTAAAATTTTCAGATTTTAATAAGTTATGAAAACTTTTAATCAAATCAACCATTGCTTGTCAAATCAATGAATAAATTTTTATTTCACTTCAATTAATGTTCCAACTTTACTTTTTGACTTTGGCAAAAGTTTTTACCAGGTCAAAATCACTTTAGTAAAAAGTTTTATTACTATTTTACTTTTACTCTTCTACTTTTTACCTTTTTACTTTTTTTTTTACCAAAATCAATTATTTCCTTTCTATTTGAAACTAAGTCCAAACTAAAGAGCTAAACTTATAAATTTAGATTTTGGCTCAAACAAGATTTTAGAACGCACATTTTCTGTTAGGCCCATTTTCGGGATGTTACACTCAGCTTTCCAACCCATCCAGAGAGTTCGTATAAAACCCCGGACAATCCGGGTTATCCGGACTATCCTAGTTAAACCTCGGACTATCCGGGTTATCCGGAGTATCCTAATGAAACCCCGGACTATCCGGGTTATCCAGACTGTCCGGGCTGGGTTTCTTTGTTTCGGCTCTCCACTTTGCATTAACAAACCCGGAGTGTCCGAATGAAAGTCCGGACTATCAGGGTTGGCTTTTCTGTCCGAAAATAGCTATTGTACAATGAGCTCCTACACTTTAAAGGAATGCACTAGGGTAGAATCTTACCACTACGGGATTGCTCTTGCACTCGGTGGAAGGTCGGCTCGATGAAGAGGTCAAGAATGACGTCAAGATGGTGATCTTCGTTGTTTCTCCCGGTATCAACTCCTCCCCCTCGCTTGAGGAAGCAATGCCTTCACTCCTTGTGCTTATAGCAGCTTCAACTCCTCCCCCACAAGCTAGCAAACTGACATGCACGGCCCGATTGTCGACGGGGATATGATTTTCATGGAAAGGAAGATGAATGAGACCCAAGTGACAAAATTTTAGAAAAGGGAGGGCAAAGGAGTGATTAGAACTCACCCAAAACTTAGTGCATTCAAAATCCGCTTGGATGGATTTGAAGCTCTTGACCTTGGCTTTGAGATGGTATGACATGCACAAGTCAAATCCAAATTTTTGGAGCAGATTTTGGGGCTTGAATGGATGGTGGATGAATGCTCACTCTCCCCTTTGAGCAGAATTTTCAGACTTGGGATGGCAGCAAATGAAGTGGGTGGGAGGATACTCCAAGGTGGGGAAAGCCTTTATAGCTGCCCCCTTCCATCACTTACATGTGGGGCTTGGTCCCACATGTCAAGGAGAGGTGAGAAAGTGGGTATGGAGTGGGTAAAGTGAGAAAAGTGGAGTAGGTGTGTGCAGATCTCTCTCTCTCTCTCTTGCTAGTAGGGTCAACATGTCACAGGGTGTGGGCAAATGAAGCATGGGTACAAATGGGTAGCAGTTTTAAGGTGTCATGAACATTATGAATTCATACTCATCTATTTAAATTGATGCTAGTATTTATATAGTCTTAATTAAGTGTTAATCATGCCATTAGTATGAATGGTGTGAGCATGCCATGCACAAATTTGTTATTAAACAATTTTGGGCTGTTACAGCTTTGGGCCAAGCGCAAGCGGCGGTGGATTGAGGAGGCGGCAGGCCGTGCCCTGAAGCCGAGGCGTCGCTCCTGCTACCCGGGGTGTGCGGCGGCGGTGTGCCGCTTTGAGCTCGCAGCCGGGGGCCGGTGGAACACGTACACCGTTATATTAATCTCTACTATTCTAAAGCAGCACTTGGTGGCAGTGGTCCGTTCTTCCCACGTCATTAATTGCCGCTTAATTGCCTTGCTTAATTGCCCTACGCAAGAAACGAAGCGTTGCTTTAATTAGCCAGCTTTCGCAAGAAACGAAATGTTAAAGATAGATGTTTGATTTTGTGAAATAATTTTTTTTATTTTTTAATCTTTATTTTTCGTTATCAATTTTGTTTTTCGTAGCAACGCACGGGCATGTAACTAGTAAACATTTACAATTCAATTTGGCATGCAGACTGTATCCCGGGGATAGAATCGTTGCTGATATATTAAAACGCCCATGCATCACGCGTCTAAAATCGTTGCTGATATATGGAACAATGAGATGTTATTCTGTACCCGAAAAAAACGCTATAATAGAAGTGAAGCAATTGGCTTGACCTGCCTAGCGTGCAGTGAAGATATCCCATTGAAACAATCGTAGTTGTAGCAGTTGCCTTCGACGTGAGCTATCATGTTTTAGAGAGCGCATCTGTTAGGAACCTTGCTACCGGAGTAGTCTAGGTTTTTCGAATAGATCTGAATTGTGGAGAAGAGAGAGAGAGACAGTATGAAGTAGGAAATTGATCTATTATTCTTGATTGCATGTACATTGCGGTGGGGGAAACCCTCCTATTTATAGCCTACGACTAGGGTTTTGGTGAAGGGACCTTATGAGCCTTTGTGGGCTATCTGGTTTCCCAACACCCCTCTTTGACCTTTTGCCGCGAGATGTATATGCCTTATCAAAACTCAAGAAAAACCTAGTGGGAAAAATATTTGGAGAAAGAGTACATAGCGTACGCTTTGTTGTGTTGCACGAATTGCCTCATTAAAACCTTACGTAAGAAAACTTCTATAAAAATCTTACTAAGGAAAAAGAGTACAATTCACCCAAAATTCAATGTTAATCTTCGAGATTCATGTTGGGTACTCAAATTCATGTTCGAGATTTATGTAGGAGTATGTGAAAATTCTCCCCCTGAAATCTGCACTTCTCTAAGTCTCATCATCCCAATTCCTATAACTCACCTTTCAAAGGTGGATGCTGGGAGTGACTTAGTGAATAAATCGGTGAAATTCTCACACAACTTAGCGTGCATTGTCTTGATCTCGTTCATCTTATGCATTTCATGAGCATAAAAGAACTTGGGGTTGATATGCTTTGTGAGATTGCTGTTCATATAGCCCATTTGCATTTGAGCAACACAAGCTGCATTGTCTTCATAAATGATAGTGGGAGTTTGTTCAATGTTCAAATCACATGACTTCGTAATGTGGTGAACCATTCTTTGAAGCCATGCACATTCTCGAGAGGCCACCCTAAAGGAGAACATACCCAGTTCGTGACTTGCCAGTATGCGGGTCCGATAAGTACCTAGCATTGGCATAGCCAAAAAAAGTCAATTCATGATTCCTTTTCTAAAACAAACGGAGATCTTTGCTTCCTTGGAGGTAACGGAAGATGTCCTTCAGTGGGTTCTGCACTGTAGCGTGCTAGCAAATTCATAGCGAACGCAATGTCCGGCCTGGAGTTATTTGCGAGGTACATGAGTGCTCCAACTGCACTCAGATATGGGAATTCTGCTCCCAGGACTTCCTCCCCGTCTTCACTAGGCCTGTATGGGTCTAGGTCTGCTTGTAATGACCTTTTGACCATTGGGGTCTTTGCAGGATATGCCTTTTCGAAACCAAATTTCTCTTAACACTTTCTGCATGTAAGACATTTTCTGTACCAAGATTCCTCTTTGGACATTCTCAAGTTGCAAGCCTAAACAAAACTTGGTTTTACCCAAATCTTTCATTTCAATCTCAGACTTCAAGTATGAGCAAGCTTCTTCTCTTTCTTCATCCGTCCCAATGTTGTTCAAGTCATCTACATAGACGGAGATTATACAAAATCCATTTGGAGATTGTTGTATAAAAACACATGGACAATCTTCGTTGTTTGTGTAGCCTTTCTTGTAAAGAAACTCACTCAATTGATTACACCGCATTCTTCCGGACTGCTTTAATCTATACAATGACTTCTGTAATTTTACGCTATATAGATTTCTGTTTGCTCTATCTTGGTTTGGGATAGGGATACCTTCGGGTACTTTCATTTATATATCCAAGTCCAAGATTCCATATAGATATGCTGTGACAACATCCATTAATTTTATTTTCAACTTTAACTTGACTGCCATTGATCACACTACAGGATGGTCCATTGGCGCAAGCGGTATTACTGCTTCGAAAAAATAATAATTAAAAGCTAACATACCGCTTGGAAAAAGAAATTTAATCAAAAGCTATCATGCCGCTTTTAAAAGTAAACTATCTAAGCTGTTGGACTGCTTAGAAAAAGAAATATGTCTAGTGCAGTTGGACCGCTTCCAATGACATTTTGGCGGGCCCGCGCGGGATGCTAAAAATTTCACTCGTGACCGCTTAAGTTCCAATATGGCCCGCTCTGATCCATACCCACAAGGTACAAAAAAACACTCGTGACCTAGCTAGCAGCCAGCTCTCACCCAAACGCCGGCGGCTACGCATGGGAGGGATCGAGGTGGCCAGGTCCGCGTGCAGGGGAGCGGCCGCCCGTGGTCCACCTTCGGCTCGGCTGGCTCGACGCCGGCGGCGTGCAAGCCTCCTGGGTCTTCCGGTCGCCAGCGCCTGGGGGGAGCGGCGACGCGTGGGGGGAGTAGAGGGGAGCGGTCGTGCGTGGGGGAGCAGAGGCGAGCGGCCGCGCGTGGGGGAGCAGAGGGGAGTGGCGGCGCGTGGGGAGAGCAGAGGCGAGCGGTATCTGAGGTGAAAACAGAAGGCATCAATTTTTTTGTGTTTATCTGGTTTCAACACTAATGATTAGATTAATCCTAAATGGTCTTGTGATGAAGTTTAGTTAATGGGTATACTTTTGGTGTAAATATATAGGACATGCGAATAGATATGTCCATGTCTGTGGGAAGAGTATATTTTGCACTCTAGTTATATTTTGGTATATGTCCATGTATGTGACATGCATGCGAGGGGAGTAAACTTTGTACTTGTGCGTTTTATATGTTTTGGTGATGTTCACATGTTTTACCTGTGGATGATTTGTGATAATGAAACTTTAGTACGTTGCTTTCTCGAGGAATTATATGTTATGGTGCTTGGATTGTATGTTATGGGTGCTTGATATTATTTTAAATTTGGCGAACATTTATTAAGTGGATATATATTAAACTGATGCAATTGTTTTTCCAAGCGGTATTTTTATTATTTAGTAATCAAATTTTGAGTTGCTTGAAATATTAAATGCAAGCACTTGTACAGCTTGGAATTTTTGTTAAAGCTGTCGTACTGCTTTTAAAATTTCAATATTCCAAGCGGTACTACTGCTTTTAAAAACGGTTTTACTAGCGGTCGCACCGCTTTTAATGTATATACCGCTTGGAATACTTTTAGAAGCAGCCGAATGGAAAGCAGTAGATATTAGAAGCCCAAGCGGTCCTACTGCTTGGAATACCCTTATTCCAAGCGGTCCTACAGCTTGCAAGGGTGTCATCCTGTAGTGTGAGATTAGATACCTAAAGATGATTCCTCCCATGACCGGGGAATAGGTTTCTTCATAATCAACCCCGGAATTAATTCGTGCATTGCGCTGTCTGTGGAGATTGAGCTAGAACTCTCTCTCTCTTTCTTACGTGTGGGGGCCGCGTGGCAGGGGCTTCTAGTCGGTTCCCTTTTGCCTAGCGTCTTTGCCGGGTGGGTCTCCCTCATGCATTGGACCCACGCATCAGCCTCCTCCTCTCTTTCCTCTCCCTTTTCTCTCTACCTTGTGGGTCCTCGTGGCCAGGCCTTTCTTCCTCCCTCTGCTTCTTCTCTTGCTTTCTCTCTTCTATACGAAGCCGGCTGGAAAATCTCGCACCGCCTTCACCCTTGTCTCTTCCGTGCCGCAATTCCACGCACCTCGAGAGCGCCTTAGTCGGCCGCTGCCACGGAGACCCTTGCCCATGCTTGGCACTGTGCAGGGAGAGCTCGAGAAGTGCCGTGACTTGCCGCCTTGTTTAGCCGATTAGTTCCCTTCTCCATACTGCTCTTGTCTATTTAAGCGAAAGAATAGCACCCGGGGACTTAGCAAAACCCAAGCAACACACCCACTCGCCCATATATGCCCTAATTTGCCCGAAACCTACTCGTCTTCCTCGCCTCCGGTGGAAACCCGAATTGGGGGAAATCCAAAATTGACGCAATAAGGTAAAGGAATCCCCAAATTGATCGATTATGAGGCATCCCTAGTCGCTAATGAACCATTTGCGCATCTTCTTCCAGCCCGAAGTAGCCCGAGAAGCTCCCTCACCGTACAACCCCTTCCGCCATTAACGGCGCATGGTGAGAACACAACTCAGCCATCCACTCTTCGGTTTAAGTGTATGGATAGCATTCTTAGAACTCCCTGTTGCTCTCACGCATGATCATTATGGCTAGAACCCGATGTAGAGCCGTTGCACCTTGCATCACCGTGTAGCGCCGCCGTCTATCGTCGCGCACCAGAAACCTTCGAATACCTCCCATAACTGAGCCTTCCCTTAGGTTTGCCTTAGTCCACTGAAGCCGTAGTTGCCACCCAAAACCGATCGACGTCGCCGGAGAGCTGCCGGCGAAGCCGTCCATTGCCTCCCCTGCACTGGCTCACTACCGCGCGGGCCCGAGTGGTCAGCCGCCTGTGCGCTTGCCTTCGTTGCCGTGTGGGCCAACACGGTCAGACTCACGCGCACGCTCACCTCGCTGTCATGTGGACCCGGCGGTCGGCCGCCATAGGCGCGCTTCCATCGCCATGTGGGCCCACTGCCGACCTCGCGAATCAAGCAAGACACGCCGCATGTGAGTCACTGACGGGCCGAGCCCAGACAACAGTGACAGCGGCCCAATTCAAATACCAGCCCGCGGGAAACGGCGAGAATGCGCTTTCCTTTAGGGAAAGCGTATTTTCCTTTTATTTCTTGATTTTGTTGACCGGTTTGATTCAAATGCTTGTAAGAAATTGAATGAAATAAATTTCTAAATTCATAATAAATCCTCTAGTTTAGAAATTGTTTAGAAATTCAAACTTAAATTCAAATTTGAATCTAGAAATTCAAATTTGAATTTAAATTAATATCTTGAACTTGTTTAGAAATTCAAATTTGAATTTAAATTTGAATCTAGAAATTGGAATATATGCTATATAAAAATTTTGCAAATAAAGTCCAAATTGAGTGAAATCAACTTTGTTTGAATCCCTATGTCAAACACTGTCCAAATATACAGTTAGATTTGAATTTGGAGTAGATTTGTGATATTTTCCTATTAGGATTTAATTTAATGCATATATTAGATATAGTTGCTATAACTTAATAAAAAATTATCCAATTTGAATGAAACTTGTTTCATTGTGTTTGTTATACTATTTAGAACCAGTTAGTGAGGTAAAAGATAGGGTGTACCATACTTCTTTTGTTTAACATGATTAGGGAAGCTTTATGAACTAGTCCATATTAATATAATTGATCATACACCCTGGAAATGAACTTTATTAAATTCAATTTTACAATCTTAGCTTCCTGAATTCGTAAATTGAAATGAAATAATACATAAAGAAAGGTAGTCGTGTTGTATGCCCTAAGCTTTAATCCTTAGGACCGGAACTTGATAACTTAACTAATACATGAAATGACGATCGATGTTGATGACTGATTGTTTTGGAATGATTTCATTTGAATCTTTCAATTGCTATCTTTGTCATTTATGAATTTGCTTCTTCTATCGATATTGAAATTTCCTATTTGCCATGTTCTTAATCGACGTATAGACGCTGAGACTACCGACTTCACCGTCGACGACATTGATCCAGCTTACACCGCTGAGGAGCAAGGCAAGCACCCCCTTGAGCATTTTGAACCCAGATTTCATAATCCACTAAAATGTGATTAAGAATCTTCCTGCATGCTCATATTTCGATAAATCCTTATTTTATGTTACTTGATAGTTATAACCCAAATTGATGGATTCCCTTAATCATGTTGACATACGATCCATGAAAACCATAGGAATGGTTAAGTTCTTTGAACTGGGTATAATCGCTTATTAATCTGCATATGCTTAGTACTGCTTTAGATTAATGTCGGGAACATTTACACCCACACACCTTTCTTTATGAATCTTTTTATGATTCATTTAAGCAGTAAAGGATACTGGTAGTTTGATAAAAATGAAAATAAAATTGTTGCTTCGACGTGGGTGATTATTGGCAATAGCCGGATGTACATGTTTTAACGTGTACGTAGATAGGGTGGAGTGTCGCCCATGTCACAATAAGGACCGAGCTAATGTGTTGTTTTCAGGCCAAGATAACCGTACATCCACAAGTACTGAAATGGGACAGTCTTAACCTATTAAAGTTATTTGAAACTAGCTTTGCACATTGGTGGGCAGTTGTAGCATGGGCATTCCGGATATAGGTTTGCTCGAGGGAGGTGTCAACACCGAGGTGTTGGCATCTGCCGTTGTAACGGTGCATGCCTGGCTATGAATTTGGGGCTGTTGCTATTCCTGGCGGGTCTTTGACTCCGGGATGATTTTTACTTTTTAGCTTCCATCATAGTCAGGAGTAACGTCATTGGGCTAGTGCAAAGTTAAGGTTCAATTAACCGAACGGTTTCGTTATGAATTCCCTGCGGACATACCAATGGAAGTGTGTCTTATAGCTTGCAAAAAGGGAGAACATATCTTGTGGGTAAAGCTGTACAACTCTGCAGAGTTTAAAACTAATCGATTAGCCGCGCTCGTGGTCATGAGCACTTGGTAAAGTCATCACATAGTTAGTTGTTTTCTATTTTTGAAAACCTTGGTTAAAGGCTTTGGAAAATGTTTCACGACTGTCAAATATCACTTGTTGTATTTTCTTATGTAAGACCATGGAGGGTCTTTTCCGTTATCTTTACTCACAAAAGGGTCGTGAGTAACTTATTGTTATTTCTGTCAATACTTGATATTTTGATTACATATCAAACTGTTTTAAATTCAGTTTATGCTTTCCATTACTATTCAGTATTTACAATTCAAATTTTCGCTTTATGCAAAACAACCGTAGAAACCCACTTTCTATTCAGCTTGCATATATTCCAGGATTTGCAAACACTACAAAGTCTTGCGAGTACCAATGTACTCAACTTGCTTCAACAATGTTTTTAGGTGATGAGCAAGAATACCCCGTTGACGATAACGATAACGAAGAACTCGTTATTTATGGCGACGACTGTCCTCTCTAAGTTCATCTCGTCTATTGCCTGTGGAGTTTTGGGCTAGTTGGCAAACAATGAGATGTGGTTTTATTTCTGCTACTTTTGGTTATGTAATAGTACTATCAAACATCTGATGTAAAAAAAGTTTGAACTTGTGTATGGCTGTAATTCCAAATTGTGTTTATGCGTGCCAGCCACTGATCATGGGAATGGCACAGATAGCACTTAAGAGCCTCATATTTATGTTACTTAGTGGCATAAAAATGAGGGTCTCACAAGAGCCAAGTACGAGCAGCCCCATCCAGGACCGGGTTAGCAGTCTGGGGCAATCTCCGAGCATGGCCCCGAGATTCATCCCTGTGTGAGTGGACAGGTGTATGTCCTCGATGGTCCTGGGAAAGACTCCGGGCATCCTGGTCGCGAGGAGGATCCGGGACCTTCAGGTCGGCGGCAAGCTTCTCTAGATCCTCGGCTACGACCATGCCTACGGCCTCTAAATCCAGTTGATCGGGGAAGCTGCGAAGGTCACGCACGACCGCCGCCAAAGCCTGTAGACGTTCTCGGTTCTAGCGGATGGGCGGCGGAGAGCTCCGATGACGTTCTGGGACGCGATCGGGTGTACGACACTAGCGAGAGTTTCCCCGGGAGGAGTTTCTTTCCCTGGAAACCCGCCTCTCTCTTGCTTGGCAGCGTATGCTTGCAAGGGTCTTACCCAAAGACGCTTCCAGGTGGTGCCTGGCCGCTTCATAGCGGTCGCACTTAGCAGCCCCCGAGGATCGCACCTCGGGCTCATCACGGCTCCCAGCCATGTTGACATGGCGAGAATGAGACAAGTGTGACGGGGACATCATCGTATCCCCCTGGGATGCTGTCTCGCGGTCGAACTCGAGATCGTCCGGTATATCCAAACTATCGTAGAGTCCATCATAATCATCCTCGTCGTCACCGAGGGCAATGCGCGGAGAATGGAGGACCTATCCTCGTGCTCCAGATCCTGGGGTAAAGTTTCCGAATTCGGTGTGACCTGCGGGATCGGTCACACCGGCCACGCCGTCGCCAGCGTAGTACATGTCATCGTCCTCAACGTCGTTGAAGGCACAGAGACTCCTAGTATCTCCCGAATTCGACATCCTCGAGGATCCCAATTCGCACGTGTCGGCGTATTCTACACCAGGGTACCCGCTCCCCCGCAGTTAACACGGTCGCCGGGCAGTGCGAGCGCCTGAGCCCCACGCCGGCGCGGCAAGAGGGTTGCAAGGTGGTCGCCCAGTGGACAGGTGGCGATCAGGCCACGCCACTGGGCGCCCAGCAAGGTGGTCGCCTAGTGGACAGGTGGCGATCACTCCTAGTATCGCCCAGTGATGGCACTGATTGTGAATGTGACAGGTCTGAACTTTGTCAGAGATATGGAGCATCTATCCCACAAGGTTCGACCTCCTACTGCTCCTCCTGCTCCTGCTGTCCCCGGTCCTGCCGCTCGGACGCGCAGAGGTCGCCCGACCAGCTCCTCCTCCGCTCCAGTTGTTCCACCAGTTCTTCCTTCTGCGCAGCAGTCAGAGATACCCAGCGGCACTCTCCAGAAGATGTTGAAGCACATCTTCTGCCTTTGCCGTGACATCTCTACTTCTCAGAAAGAGATGCGTAAGGATATAAGGGAGAACAACAAGGGCATCCGTGACATCCGCCGTCACCTTGGAGAGGCTCTTTCTCCTAGTGACTCTTCTGGATCTTCCGAGGAGAGCAGCGAGACTTCTGCCGACAGACTTTTTGGGATAGCCCCCTCCTCAACTCCTCCAGCGCCTGGTGACGACGATAGCGAGGGCTCCGAGTACGAGGCCTCCAACGGCGAAGACGACGAGTGATCTCTTCAGTGTCCTTCTCTCCTTTTGGTGTCTTGATGCCAAAGGGGGAGTGATTAGTAGTCTTATCGTGTAGTCGTGGGGTTGTCGTTGTCGTTTTGTCCCGTGTTATCCTTTATTGTTTATGGTTGTTGCTTTTGTCGTTTGTTCTGAACATTGTGGTATCCATGTCATGAATTATGCTTATTGCCTCTATGATCGGTTGTCTCTTGCTATTTGTTTCATTTATGCAATTTCTCGCTTGCAATGTCTTAGGGGGAGCTCTTGTCTTTTTTTCTCGTAAATATGTGCATTTGTTTCCTCTCAAATGTTATCTAATGCACACATTTAGGGGGAGCTCTTCCGTATAGACTACATCCTGTTTACATTCCATTTTGCATTTAATTGTGTTGTCATCAATACACCAAAAAGGGGGAGATTGAAAGTGCATCTAGGCCCCTCAAATTATTTTGGTGATTAATGATGACACAATTAAAGTGATCTAATGCTTCAACTAAGATTAATGCAGATATCGAGATCTTATCAAGTTGAAATGGGATTGGATGCCCCCACAACCTCTCAAAAGTTGAAAAGATGGCATCAAGACAAGAGTTGTAATTTTCATTTTATATTTGTGTCTTAAGGATAGCCGTACTATTAAGAGGATACGACGAGAAATCGCCTTTAGGATGTGCATGTGCTCAACGTCAAGACTTGCATCTCAAATTAGCACTCATGCATTTAGTTTGCAAAAGATTTCATTTCCAACCGAGCTGGGTAACCCGGACTCTCCGGATATTCAATCCGGAGTATCCGGATTCAATCCGGAGTATCCGGACAATTTGTCCGGAGTCTCCGGGTTGGACCCCTCGGCCACTTTGAGTTTCAGGTTGTTCGGAGTATCCGGACATTTTGTCCGGAGTCTCCGGGTTAATTGTCCGGACACTCCGGCCTGTACAAAAACGAGAGTGACGGCTAGTTTTTGAAATGACTATTTAAAGCCTCCACTCTCTCCCAACGGCTGGAATCTCCATTGAGCTCATTCATTGCAGCATTCAAGCCATTTCTAATACTCTCAAAGCATTCAATAGAGCCCCTACTTCCTCCCACCATTCGATTTGGTAGTTGGTCCATTTTGGTGAGGAGAGGAAGAAGTAAAGTGCTAGGTGCATTCAATTCGAGTTGTTGAGCACTAGTTCATCCTCCAAGCGACTTCCGTGGTGTTATTACTCTTGGAGGTTGAAGGTCTCCTAGACGGCTAGGAGTCACCGGGAGCTACCAACGCGTGTGGTGAGCCCCGGTCGTTTGTGAAGGCGTGTCTCGCCTCCGAAAGGGAAGAGACAAGAAGTGAAGCCGGCGAGTGCATTTGTGCAACACCGGGAGGAAAGCGGGTTGAAAGAGACCCCGGCTCAAGTGCGACCGAGCCACCTTAACGGAGACGTAGGATTCCCTTCAAGAATCCGAACTTTGGTGAAAAATAGTGTCTCCACTTCTCCCTTTTGCATTCTAGTTTACTTGTGTGAATGTGCTCTTGTAGATCTTTGCTCTAGCTTGTTTTACTTCATTGCTCTAGATCTACTCTTGCTTAAGTTACTAGATTGTCTTTCGGATTGTTAATCGTGTATCTAGTCGCTTGCTTGACTAGTTCTAGTTTCATTCCCGAGCCCCCCAACCCGGAGTATCCGGATAAAATACCGGACACTCCGGACAAGCCGGAGTATCCGGACATAATACCCGGAGACTCCGGATTGACTTGCTCTGGGAAGTTTTATTCCGCTGTAAATTTTAATTCGCCTATTCACCCCCCCTCTAGGAGACATCTTTGATCCTTTCAATTGGTATCAGAGCCAAATCTCCTTTGTTTAGCTTAACCGCTTGGAGAATCTAAGATGTCGGGAATAGAGAAGACTACCGAAACCCTTGACCAAGAAAATGCCACGGGTTCCGGTAAAGGGGTTTCGGTCGCAATTCCTTTCGATTATTCCTCCATTGGAGTCTCAAACTCCTCATCTTATGTCTCCGTGTCCTCCGGCCGAGCGCCTCATTTCGATGGCACTCGCTATGCGGCATGGAAACGTAAGATGAAGATGCACTTGAGATCACTTCACCCTTGTATTTGGAAGATTGTTGAAACAGGTTTCAAGCCCGTTGACCCCAACAATCTCACATCCGAAGAGGACAAGGCTCAACACTTCAATGACCTGGCCGTCAATGCCTTATTCAATGCTTTGAGCGATTCCGAGTTCAACCGGGTTGATGGCCTTGACAACGCTAAAGAAATATGGGAAAGACTCATGGTGACTCATGAAGGAGTGTCAAGTGTCCGTGAGTCCAAGATAGAGCTCATCATCGGAGAATTGAGTCAGTTCACCTTGGAAGAAGGAGAGTCTTACACGAAGATGTTTGATCGCTTGATGGTACTAGTAAATCAAGCTAAGGGTCTTGGAAGCACCGAGCTCACCGACAAGGCGGTTGTGAAGATTATACTCCGTGTGATCACTCCAACCAACCGCAATCTTGTTCAACTTATCCGAGATCGGCCAAACTTCGACACTCTCACGCCTCATGATGTGATTGGCCGGTTGATGATGGATGAGATGATGATCAAGGAGGCCGAGGTTGTAGAAGAGCTCAAATCCGGAAAGAAGAAAGGTGTGGCCTTGAAGGCCGTCAAGGTAGCACAAGAAGCCGAAGAGAACTCAAGCGATGAAGAAGAATCGAGCGGCCCCTTGACAAATGAAGACATGGCTTTGCTCGTAAGAAGATTCAACAAGTTCTTGAAGAAAAAGGGCTACAAGCCGGGAAGTCACTCCAAGAGCTATGGCAACAAGTCAAGAGGGCGGCACTCAACAAGGAAGTGCTATGAGTGTGGAGAACCCGATCACTTTATCGCCGAGTGTCCGCACAAAGAAAAGAAGGAAGACAAGCCCTACAAGAAGGACAAGTTCAAGAAGAAGGACAAAGACAAGAACAAGAAGTACAAGGGCAAGGGTCATGCATACATCGGCAAGGAGTGGAACTCTGACTCCGAATCCGAATCCGAATCCAACTCCGACAATGAAGATGGACTTACCACCGTCGCCATTGCTACTCCACCGACAAAGTCAAAGGGTCTCTTTGACAACTTAAGCGACGGCGAAGGAGATGCTCCAATTTGCCTCATGGCAAAGGGGCACAAGGTATCATCTAAGAGCCCCATTCCCTCTATTGTTGATTATGGCTTAGATGATTGTGATGATGCTAGTGATGATGAGGAAGTAGCATTTAAGTCTATGAATGATTTTGATATTGAAAAACTAGACTTGCTACTTAAAGACATTGAAAAATTGGAGGAAGTGGTAGAACAAAAGGAGGCTACTCTTGAAGCTCAAGAGGACCTCCTTATTTTTGAAAAGGAGAAGAATCTTGAGCTAGAGAAGAGCCTAGCTTTTGAAAGAAAGAAGAATGAGGACTTAGTCAAAAACTCAAATTTGACTAAGAATGAAATAATTAGTCTTGAGATCACCAATGCTTCACTCGTAGAGCAACTTGCTCAAGCAATGGATGCTTGCAAGTCTCTTGAAGTGAAGCTTGTTGATCTCTCGAATAATGCTTCCACCTCAATTAACAACTCCAATGTTTCAATACCTTCCACTAGCAACGGATGCGCTAGATGTTATAATGTTGATGTTGCTACTTGTGCTACTAACCGTGAGACTTTGAAAGTCTTGGCTCATGAGAATGAGAAGCTTAAGGGGATGCTTGAAGATGGACTTCAAAAGTCCTACAAGGCTAGCAAGGGTTTAGAGTAGTATCTCGGTAAGCGCCAAGGTAATCCTAAGAAGCATGGGCTTGGGTATGTTCCGCCTAAGGGCAAAAAGAGCAATATCGTGGTTGCTCCTTTAAGCAAGCCGATTCATTTTGTAAAAGGCGAAGGAACATCCAAGCACAAGGCTCACTCCGAGTTCTTTGCTTCATATGTTCTTAAGAAGACTAACCTTGGTCGTGTAGTTGCTTGTCATATTGGGCGTAAGCCAAAGAATGCTCCTATTGTTCGCTCCATTTGGGTCCCAAAATCTCTAGTTGCTAATGTGCGTGGACCTAACCAAGTTTGGGTACCAAAGAGCAAAAACTAAATATGTTTTTGTAGGCCTATATCTCCGGTGGAACAAGTTGGATTTTGGATAGTGGTTGCACGCATCACATGACCGGAGAAAAGGCAATGTTCGCACACTTGGACGCAAATGGGTCAAATAGTGAAAGCATTGTCTTTGGAGACAATGGAAAAGGAGAAGTAATTGGATTGGGTAAAATTTCTATCTCAAACAATTTTCAATTAAATAATGTTTTGCTTGTTGAGTCATTAAGCTACAATTTATTGTCCGTTGCACAATTATGTGAAGCGGGCTATAATTGTTTGTTTAATGAAAAGGGTGTGGAAGTCATTAAGAGGTTTGATGGTTCAATAGCCTTTAAAGGACGTTTAAAGGGCAAGCTCTATCTCGTAGACTTCAATACGGATAGACTTAATCTTGAAACGTGCTTAATGGCTAAATCTAGCATGGGATGGCTATGGCATCGCCGACTAGCTCATGTCGGTATGAGGAACCTTCACAAACTCGTTAAAGGCAACAACATTCTTGGACTAACAAATGTTGTCTTTGAGAAAGACAGAGTTTGTAGCGCTTGTCAAGCGGGAAAGCAAGTTGGTGCCTCCCACCCCGCCAAAAACATAATGACGACCACAAGACCTTTGGAGATGCTCCACATGGATTTATTTGGTCCCGTAGCTTACATAAGCATCGGAGGAAGTAAGTATGGTTTAGTTATTGTTGATGACTTTTCTCGATTCACTTGGGTGTTCTTCTTGCATGACAAAAGTGAAGTCCAAGTAACACTAAAGAAGTTCATGAGAAGAGCTCAAAATGAGTTTGAAGTGAAGATCAAGAGAATTCGAAGCGACAACGGCACCGAGTTCAAGAACATTGGTGTGGAGGAGTTTCTCGATGAGGAAGGAATCAAGCACGAATTCTCGGCTCCCTATTCTCCTCAACAAAATGGGGTGGCCGAGAGGAAGAATCGAACCCTCATCGAGATGGCGCGAACGATGCTTGACGAGTACAAGGTTTCCGACAGCTTTTGGGCGGAAGCCATCAACACCGCATGCCACATCATAAATCGTCTCTATCTCCACAAGATCTTGAAGAAGACGGCGTACGAGTTGCTCACCGGCAAGAAACCAAATGTATCCTATTTTAGAGTCTTTGGGAGTAAATGCTACATCCTCAACAAGAGAGCTAAGTCTTCTAAATTTGCTCCTAAAGTAGATGAAGGTTTCTTACTCGGTTATGGAACTAATGCTTATGCGTACCGAGTTTTCAACAATACCACCGGTGTCGTTGAAATCTCGCGTGATGTAACTTTTGATGAGGCTAACGGTTCTCAAGTAGAACAAGTTGATCGTGCCATAATTGACAGGGAAGAACCTCCGTGTGAAGCTATCAAGAAGATGGCAATTGGGGAGGTGAAACCTCAAAGTTTGGAATTCATCCCGAACTCCCCAACCCGGAGTGTCCGGGTTGAAGGCCGGAGTATCCGGACCAACCCGGAGTCTCCGGGTTTAATACCGGAGTCTCCGGGTCTGGGAGGTTCAGATGAATTTCAAACTTCGTCCATTCAGGCTCAAGATGGTTCCAATGCCACCCAAAATGATGAAGGTCCTATTCAAGCTTTGGACTCAACCGTACCTCACCCGAGAGTTCATCAAAGCATTCAAAGGGATCATCCAGTCGACAACATACTTGGAGACATTAACAAGGGAGTATCTATTCGATATCGAGTTGCAAATTTTTGTGAATTTTACTCGTTTGTTTCCTCTCTTGAACCTCTTAAGGTAGATGAAGCACTTGAAGATCCAGATTGGGTGATGGCTATGCAAGAGGAACTGAACAACTTCAAGCGCAATCAAGTCTGAGAGCTTGTCAATAGACCCAAGCAAAACGTCATCGGCACTAAGTGGGTCTTCCGAAACAAGCAAGATGAAAACGGGATCGTGACAAGGAACAAAGCTCGCTTGGTTGCTCAAGGGTACACTCAAATCGAAGGTTTGGATTTCGATGAAACATATGCTCCAGTAGCTAGGCTTGAATCTATTAGAATATTACTTGCCTTTGCTACTCACCATGATTTTAAGTTGTACCAAATGGACGTCAAAAGCGCCTTCCTAAATGGACCACTCTCCGAGATGATCTATGTCGAGCAACCACCAGGCTTTGAAGATCCAAAGTACCCGGACCATGTCTACTATCTACACAAGGCACTATATGGACTAAAGCAAGCACCAAGAGCATGGTTCGAGTGTCTACGAGACTTCCTTCTCGAACAAGGTTTTGTAGTCGGAAAGGCCGACCCTACTCTCTTTACTAAGCATATTGATAATGATTTATTTGTATGCCAAATATATGTCGATGACATCATATTTGGATCTACTAATGAACATTTGTGTAAAGAGTTTAGCAAGATTATGACTAAAAGGTTCAAGATGTCTATGATGGGAGAATTGAAGTTCTTCCTCGGCTTTCAAGTCAAACAACTCAAGGAAGGAACCTTCATTTGTCAAACCAAGTACATCAAGGACATGCTCAAGAAGTTTGGAATGGAGGACGCCAAGCCAATAAAGACACCTATGCAAGCCAATGGGCATCTAGACCTCGACAAAGAAGGTAAACCGGTCATCCAAAAGGTATATCGCTCGATGATCGGTTCTCTTCTTTACCTTTGTGCATCTAGGCCCGATATCATGCTTAGTGTTTGTATGTGTGCACGTTTTCAAGCCGCTCCTAAAGAGTGCCACATGGTGGCCGTTAAGAGAATTTTACGATATTTAGTGCATACTCCTCACTTTGGCCTTTGGTATCCGAAAGGATCCTCTTTTGGGTTAATTGGCTATTTCGATGCGGACTATGCCGGTTGTAAAGTGGATAGGAAGAGTACATCGGGGACTTGCCAATTCTTGGGTAGGTCTCTAGTCTCGTGGTCTTCCAAGAAACAAAACTCCGTAGCCTTATCCACTGCCGAAGCCGAGTATATAGCCGCCGGGAGTTGTTGTGCCCAATTACTTTGGATGAGACAAACTTTAAGTGATTATGGCCTTTCCTACAAGAGTGTTCCACTTCTGTGTGACAATGAGAGCGCTATAAAAATAGCCAACAATCCTGTTCAACATTCCCGTACCAAGCATATCGATATTCGTCACCATTTCCTAAGAGACCATGCAACCAATGGCGAAATTGATATACAACATGTGAGCACAATAGATCAATTAGTCGATA
Organism: Rhipidocladum racemiflorum; assembly: GCA_036346355.1. Taxonomy (NCBI): domain Eukaryota; kingdom Viridiplantae; phylum Streptophyta; class Magnoliopsida; order Poales; family Poaceae; genus Rhipidocladum; species Rhipidocladum racemiflorum. Next base: position 6,946,072 of record CM070575.1, read on the forward strand.
TATTTACCAAGCCCCTTGATGAGAAAAGGTTTTGCGAGTTGAGGAGTGGTCTAAATATTTTAGATTCTCGTAATGTGGCTTGAGGAATGCTCACATATTGTGTGTTGAATGAAAAATGAAATTCAAAACTTTATTTATCTTTTTCTCTGAATTTATCATGTGTTATTGGCTCTTGATCTTAGGATCGCATCATTACTATGTGACTATAGTCTGATTGCTTAATTGTTAGCTAGTCACATGGTGGATGGATGCCCTAGGATTCCTTCCTATCTCTCTCCGCGGGTCTCCGAAGCTTTCCTTGAAAAATTCCTTTTCTTCCCGAGCTGGAGAACCCGGAGTATCCGTGGTTTTAAGCCGGAGTCTCCGGTCTATCCGGAGTATCCGGACGTTAAACCCGGAGTCTCCGGGTTACCCGGAGTATCCGGACTTATTATCCGGACTCTCCGGGTTGGGGGGTTCGGTTATACCCCCTCAACCCGCGTGGTTCATATCTCTTCTCCATTTCTCTCCGCGCCTCTCCCTCTCCCGTGCTCTCCTCTTGGCTAGGGTGATTTCACACCTTCCTCTTCATCTCCAAGGCTCTTGGAAACCCTTCCTCACCTTGGCATTGAAGATCTTGGTAAGAATCTTTTGCCCTAACCCTCTCCTCTTCGGGATTGGAATCATTTCTTCAATTCTTAGGGTTTCCTTTGGATCTCCTTGTCTAGGGCGTGGCTCCTCGCCCTCTTGGCCCTCAAGATCGAAGGATCGACCTCGTCCTTCCTCAAATTTCACTCGATTTCAAATCCTCTTGAGGTAAGTTCGAGTTCTAGCCCTCTCCCGCGAAATCTATGGCCATTTGTTGTTGTTATCTGCTATCTTTTCACCCTTGTGGCCATCTAAATCCATTACTTGTTGATTTTGGGTTGGATTCCTCGAAATCCTTCCTGCCGTGCGCGCTTTCTGGCGCATCCGGAGTGTCCGGACCTTTTGTTCGGAGTCTCCGGATGCAGTCCGGAGTTTCCGGATATTTTTTCCGGACTCTCCGGGTTGTATGGCTCGGCCAGTTTTCAATCTTCACTGTTTCGAGTCGTTTCGCGGCTAATCTGTCTGTATCGCTTTGTCTGGCCAGATGGATCCTTCCCAGGGGACGTCAGGTGGTGGAGATCCTCCTCGGAGTCCTCCACCTCCTCCTCAGATTCCTGCAGGCGCGCCCCCTCAAGGCTCGCCTCCTCCGGACACCCCTCCGGATCCTACTCTACCTCCGGCTCCCAAAATGCTGAGGCGTGCTGTGATGAAGCGCCCCACCTCAAGAGGGCCTCAGCTTATTGATCCTCCCCCAGCTTCTCCTCAGCCGCAGCCGCCTAATACAGATGAGCACCCTGCAGATACTCATGCCGTGCTGCGTGATCAGAAGAGGAGAGAGTATCGGGACTCGGGTCGTTTCATTGGACCCTTGGTCAGGGCCAAGCCAGTCTAGAGGTACCCAGCCTCGGTCAACCCCATGAGGATTATTGATTATCGGACTGGGTCAGGCAAGGGCAAAGCTATTGTTGAGCACAAGAAGAAAGATCCGCTTGAGCACTATCAAGACGAGTATGTGGACCGCCGGTTCTGGAACCGGTTTCAGTCAGACTATTATGAGACGGTCCTCTACCCTCTTGAGCACCCAGTGGTCAGAATGAAGACTATAGACTGGGAGTACATGGCAGCTGCTGGCAATCCTGTCTTTGATGAGATCATCCAGATCTGTGAGATGCATCAGATCAAGAACATAATGGCTTTCAAGTATGATTGGAATAATGAAGTGATCATGCAATTCTATGCTACTCTGTACTTCGACAAGAATGAAGAAGCCATTTGGTGGATGACTGATAAAGTCTGGTATGTGGCAAACAAGAAGAGGTTCGCCAGAGTGCTCCATCTCCGATACATTGCGAATCCTAAGCTGCATGCCAAGAAGGTCTTGACTCCCGAGCAGATTGAGGCATTGTATGACACCTCGAAGAGCTTCACTGTTGGGACGATCAAGGGACTAAAGGAGGTGCTCTTTGTCTTTGAGCAGATCCTCAGGGTCACTCTTTGGCCCAAGGAGGGAGATGCTTCTACCATCAGCTCCTATGGAAGGAACTTGCTCTTTCACCTCGTTGAGCGCACCCACCCGTTCGACATTGCCGATTTTCTGTGGGAGACAATGAGGAAGAATGCTCAGAGCAACATGGCTAGTTGCAGCTACGCTCCTTATGTGATGGCACTGATTGTGAATGTGACAGGTCTGAACTTTGTCAGAGATATGGAGCATCTATCCTACAAGGTTCGACCTCCTACTGCTCCTCCTGCTCCTGCTGTCCCTGGTCCTGCCGCTCGGACGCACAGAGGTCGCCCGACCAGCTCCTCCTCCGCTCCAGTTGTTCCTTCTGAGCAGCAGTCAGAGATACCCAACGGCACTCTCCAGAAGATGTTGAAGCACATCTTCTGCCTTTGCCGTGACATCTCTACTTCTCAGAAAGAGATGCGTAAGGATATAAGGGAGAACAACAAGGGCAGCCGTGACATCCGCCGTCACCTTGGAGAGGCTCTTTCTCCTAGTGACTCTTCTGGATCTTCCGAGGAGAGCAGCGAGACTTCTGCCGACAGACTTTTTGGGATAGCCCCCTCCTCAGCTCCTCCAGCGCCTGGTGACGACGACAGCGAGGGCTCCGAGTACGAGGCCTCCAACGGCGAAGACGACGAGTGATCTCTTCAGTGTCCTTCTCTCCTTTTGGTGTCTTGATGCCAAAGGGGGAGTGATTAGTAGTCTTGTCGTGTAGTCGTGGGGTTGTCGTTGTCGTTTTGTCCCGTGTTATCCTTTATTGTTTATGGTTGTTGCTTTTGTCGTTTGTTCTGAACATTGTGGTATCCATGTCACGAATTATGCTTATTGCCTCTATGATCGGTTGTCTCTTGCTATTTGTTTCATTTATGCAATTTCTCGCTTGCAATGTCTTAGGGGGAGCTCGTCTTTTTTCTCGTAAATATGTGCATTTGTTTCCTCTCAAATGTTATCTAATGCACACATTTAGGGGGAGCTCTTCCGTATAGACTACATCCTGTTTACACTCCATTTTGCATTTAATTGTGTTGTCATCAATACACCAAAAATGGGGAGATTGAAAGTGCATCTAGGCCCCTCAAATTATTTTGGTGATTAATGATGACACAATTAAAGTGATCTAATGCTTCAACTAAGATTAATGCAGATATCGAGATCTTATCAAGTTGAAATGGGATTGGATGCCCCCACAACCTCTCAAAAGTTGAAAAGACGGCATCAAGACAAGAGTTGTAATTTTCATTTTATATTTGTGTCTTAAGGATAGCTGTACTATTAAGAGGATACGATGAGAAATCGCCTTTAGGATGTGCATGTGCTCAACGTCAAGACTTGCATCTCAAATTAGCACCCATGCATTTAGTTTGCAAAAGATTTCATTTCCAAAATTTGGAGTAACCGGACTCTCCGGATATTCAATCCGGAGTATCCGGACAATTTGTCCGGAGTCTACGGGTTGGACCCCTCGGCCACTTTGAGTTCCAGGTTGTCCGGAGTATCCGGACATTTTGTCTGGAGTCTCCGGGTTAATTGTCCGGACACTCCGGCCTGTACAAAAACGAGAGTAACGGCTAGTTTTTGAAATGACTATTTAAAGCCTCCACTCTCTCCCAACGGCTGGAATCTCCATTGAGCTCATTCATTGCAGCATTCAAGCCATTTATAACACTCTCAAAGCATTCAATAGAGCCCCTACTTCCTCCCACCATTCGATTTGGTAGTTGGTCCATTTTGGTGAGGAGAGGAAGAAGTAAAGTGCTAGGTGCATTCAATTCGAGTTGTTGAGCACTAGTTCATCCTCCAAGCGACTTCCGTGGTGTTATTACTCTTGGAGGTTGAAGGTCTCCTAGACGGCTAGGAGTCACCGGGAGCTACCAACGCGTGTGGTGAGCCCCGGTCATTTGTGAAGGCGTGTCTCGCCTCCGAAAGGGAAGAGACAAGAAGTGAAGCCGGCGAGTGCATTTGTGCAACACCGGGAGGAAAGTGGGTTGAAAGAGACCCCGGCTCAAGTGCGACCGAGCCACCTCAACGGAGACGTAGGATTCCCTTCAAGAATCCGAACTTCGGTGAAAAATAGTGTCTCCACTTCTCCCTTTTGCATTCTAGTTTACTTGTGTGAATGTGCTCATGTAGATCTTTGCTCTAGCTTGTTTTACTTCATTGCTCTAGATCTACTCTTGCTTATGTTACTAGATTGTCTTTCGGATTGTTAATCGTGTATCTAGTCGCTTGCTTGACTAGTTCTAGTTTCGTTCCCGAGCCCCCCAACCCGAAGTATCCGGATAAAATACCGGACACTCCGGACAAGCTGGAGTATCCGGACATAATACCCGGAGACTCCGGATTGACTTGCTCCGGGAAGTTTTATTCCGCTGTAAATTTTAATTCGCCTATTCACCCCCCCTCTAGGCGACATCTTTGATCCTTTCAACCAGAATCGAATAATACTAAGGTAGATACTGATTGGAAAGGAAACATACCAAGTACCACATCTGGGGCCTCATTAGTTTCCTCAGAGGTCACATGGTGAAGTCGATCGCGATTCATGCCTTGAGTCTGGGGAGGTGCTGGGCTGTTGGTCTGCTGTCCTTCAGGTCCTTGAGGATGACCTGGGGGGTCGCTGTTGAATTCCTTGGCCTGACTGAGCTGTACCTCTCTGAGGGTAGTTGTTTGCATAATGCCCACGCTCCTTACACTTAAAGCAGGTGACATTGGGAGCTTGATTCTGAGTTCTAGCAGGGCAAGCAGGTGGGTTACCCGTAGGACGAGCAGGTGGTGGTTGGGGTCGAGGAACTGGTCCCTGACGCCTCTGCTGCTGTGGAGCATTTGGTCGGACGTTAGGTTGTGGTGAGAAGCGAGGTCTGGATGAACTAGCATTTGCAGTCTTCTGTGCCATCCATTTCCTATTCATGCTTTCTGTCACATCCTTAACATTGTACTCAGCCCTGATAGCTTTGTCAACCAGAGTTTGGAAGTTTGGAAAGTCATGAACTGCCAGCATACACCTGATTTCTTCGTTGAGGTTATCCTGGAAGCGCTCCATCTTCCTTGCTTCAGAGGTCACCTCAAATGTTGCGTAGCAGGAAAGGTAATTGAATTTGTGAATATACTCCATGATAGTCTGATTTCCCTAACGCAGATCAAGGAATACTCTTCTCTTGATGTCCACCAGGCTTCTGGGGATATGAGCCTGACGGAAGGCTTCCTTGAAATCAGTCCAAGAAATCTCTTGATCTGGCAGCCTCATTGCTTGATAGGACTCCCACCAGACTGCGGTAGCGCCTATGCGGGGATCCTTGCTGGTTCCGAAAGTCTGTAGACAACTCATACACGTACGGTATGAGATACCGGAGCTGTTGCAACCACGACTCCGAGCCAATGCTGGAGATGCGGATGCGGCTGTAAAGCCCGGTATGTTCGTAGTCACATTTGATGTTACATCAAACTGTGCAAACTTAATAGTATAATATCATCCTTTGTCACCAATTGCAGCCTCCACTGTGCGAGTTCATCAAATTCTATGACGCGGAGCAGACTCCCGAGATGGAGAGGATGCGGGATTGGGAGTACTCGCATCGAAGAGCTATGGTACACCAGAAGTGGCGTGAGCAGGACGAGGAGGACATGCGCATGAAGCACCATGAAGAAATGTGTGCAAAGAGGGAGGCCGAACGGCAGCGTCTGGCGGCCGAGCGTGAGAGGAAGCGCGAGAGGGCGGCTAGGGCCAGGGTGGCAGGCACCGATGGGTTGCGCAAGGGAAAATATCCCCGGTGCACTCAGTAGTGTACCAGAACAACCCTTGTTGCCGCCCATCCGTAACCGCGCTATTTGTTTCTCGTCATCTATCAATCTGCACACCATTATGTTCTTTGTGACTTATGTTCGTTGTAACTTTTATGTTCTTCGTAACCATTATCGCCCTGCTATGAAATCATGGCAAGTCGAATCGAATATCGCGGTAAAAAATAGAAACAACCTCAGAAAAGGCACACACGTTACTAATTAAGAAGGATTAAAAAGGGGCATGCATTCAGTTCAACCAGCGACATAACAAGGTGATGAATGTACAGTCATTACAAAAGCACAGCTGTAGAACAAGTCAGTCATGTGGGCGCCTCCTGATTTCTCCTGTGGGGTACGTGAGCGGTGACGGATGATGAATAACCCTCCTAGGTCGACCCTGCGGCACAGGTGTAACGCCGGCTGTCGGCGAGTCGGGCGCTGCTGACTGAGGAGGGGGGCCAAAGAACTCACTCGACAGGAACTGAGTCACGTCAATCTCCGCCTCTGTCTGGTCGTCGTAGCGTGCATCGTGGTAGCGCGCATCACCGATACCACGGCTCGGTCCTGCTGGGGCGCGAGACGAAGATTGTCCCTCGTGACCCCAGTGTTGCTGTGTGGGATGCCACGAGGGCTCGTCGTAGCCGACGTCGGGCTGTGTGAGACGACTGCCAGCGAGAGGTGCGGGCGCGGCTCCACGAGGGTGAGGTGCTGGGCCACGTGGGCCCGTGCGCTGCGTCGGACAGCGTCACCACGGCCTTGGCAGGTCAGAGTGCGAAAGAACAACCTCGCAGCCTGACGGACCCGCTCCCAAGCTGGCCTGGCCTCATCGGCGGTCACCAGGATGCCTGCGTTGAGGCGCGCCAGCATGGATGAAGCCTCCACGTCCAACCAGGGTTAACAAAACCGAAACCGAAAAAACCGATGGAAAACCGAAATTGGAAATTCGAAAATATCGAGCCAAAAATCGCTCGAAAATCGTTAGAAACCGAAGAGTTTCAAAACCGAGCATTTGAACAAAAAACATTCAAAACAAATTTTAAAAAAACGAAAACCATTCGGTTTTCTCGAAAACCCATCGGTTTTCTCGAAAAACCGGTCGGTTTTCTCGAAAAGCCGATCGGCGAGTTGAACGTTTTGGGCGATCGGTTTTTGGAGCGATTTTAAATCGGTTTTTTGAAAAATCGCGGTTTTCACTGGTTTTCGATTGGTTTACATCGCATAAATTTTTTCAAAATTTTTAATTTTTTAATTGAATCGGTTTACCGACCGGTTTAGGATTTCGAACCGGCTCGATACGGTCGAAAACCGCGATTTTCGAGCGGTTTTCGTCGGTTTTGTGAACCTTACGTCCAACTCCATCACACGTTGTGCCTACATGTAATGAAATATTGATTTGAGGTATTTTACATGGAAATGACGTAGCGATAGAGATTCGATTGTGAAACTTACCATGAGGTTGTCCCTTTCGGACATCTGTGAAGGGTACGTGTCCGACACCGATGCCTGACGGGGGACATACGGTGCTGGTGGTGTGTACCCCACCCTGATCCGGGTGCGCGGCGTGAACCACTCCATGTACGGTCGCGTCTCGGTGACCCTATCCGCAAGCGCATCGTCCCATTGCAGTATCCATATTGTCATGCGATGCGCGAAGGAAGTTCCCGCTGCAACCCCCATCCGGGACATCCTGAAATGCAGAAGAAAATGGCATTTAGATTCAACATCCAATCCGATGGAATTGTAAGCGGCGCGGTCGGGAGACGTACCCGTGAGCGCCCCGTGAGACAATGTGAGTAGGCTGTAATGGGAAAATCTGGAACAGGCTAAACTGCCGCAGCACCCTGTGCGGCGAGTACTCCTCCACGCACAGGTCAAAGACGATGACCTTATGGGTCAGCCAATATTGCTCGTCTCGTGTGCAAAGCGCGGCGATCCCCAACGGTGCTTTCGGGCGTGTCGTCGTGACGCGTAAATGCGGGGTCCACCGCACGTCCTCCTCGTGGAGGCTGTCGAACTCCCGAACGAACTCGGGGTACGACCTCCTCACCTGTCGGTGGGCGTACAAGCGCTGCGCGAAAATAAAAAAACGGTGCATGTTACGAAAGTGCGCAAGTACGGGAGCAATATACGAGGGGGCGTACCTGTCGCCGAACCCAGTAGTGGCCCATGGTGGGCCAGTCCATCGGATCCCCGTGGTACAGGTCCGGTGAGTACGTCGCGGTGTCAACAACATGCCTGCCGATGGAGAAGCGCTCCCAGGACCACAACTGCAGAAGGAGGACGCACCCCGACATCGTCGCCTCGTGGTCAGCCCGAGAGACCGCATCGCACAACCCTCTATATGTCGCCGCGAGCACAGCGGAGGCCCAAGACCATTGCACAATCTGTTTACAATGAGAATGTTAGACATGTCCTGTCATTATTCATTACAACGAAATGTGTTACCTCCTCCGCGGGGGTGTCGGCGATGGACTGGGCGTACTCGATCAGGTGCCGGTCCACCGTGTTCCCGTGCGAGGACGGGAACATCACCCAACCAAACATTAAAAGCAGGTATGCCTCCAGGTGGCGGGCCACATCCTCCTCCTCTGCGTGTGGGTGGAGAAGCTCAGCCTGCAGCATTTGGTACAATATTATAAGAAACTTAGCGCGTCCCCATTACATTGCAACGAAGAGGGTACTAACCGTGAACTGAAGCAGCCACACCTTCGTCGGTCCGTGCCGCTCACCGTGCCTGAGGGGCACGTACACGCCTGCCCGAGGGTGTCGCTGCACCTCGGCGAACCGCGCAGACAAGTCCGCCTGCCACGTGACGGGGACGTCGTGCGGCACAACTGCAGGACCCGCGCAGGGTAGTCCCAACAGGTAACACACGTCCTGCAGCGTCGGAGCCATCTCTCCGCACGGCAAGTGGAACGTGTGTGTCTCGGGTCTCCAGCGGTCGACGAGGGCGGTCAGCGGTCTCCAGTGTCGGAACCTCTTTTTTCTCCTTTTTCCTCTCTTTTTTTCTTTTTTTTTCCTTTCCTCTCTTTCCTTTTCTCTTCTTCTCTTCTGGCTGCGCTCGGCTTCTCCTCCTGCGCTGTGCTCGCCTTCTCCTCTGCGCTCGTGTAATGGGTGAGCAAGGGGATGAGAGGGTTTAAAATGGCGCGCTGGTCGCCCATAATTTTGGCGATCGCCCATGGTTCGGGCGATCAGTGCCTCCTCGTTGTTGCCGCCGTTTAGGGGTGAAATCGGGTCGGATAGGGGCGGATATTGCTCGTCCCGTATCCTAATCCATATTTTTTTCGGATTCGGAGTCGGATACGGATGTCCCGGATACGGATACGAATTCGGATTATTCAGGATTCAGATACGGAGCTGATACCTGACGGATTCTAAATCCAATTATTGTTTCCCTTTTGAAATTAAACCCAAGTTCTGTTACCAAATTACTTTTACTTCTTACTTTTCACCATTTTCTAAATCCAATTATTATTTCCCTTTTGAAATTAAACCCAAGTTAAGGAATAAAGTAAAGAAATTGGATTTCTATATTTCAAAAAGATTTATTTTATGCAAACAATATTTTCGGGATGTTACAGTTCCGTGTTGAAAACGTCGGCGAAATCAAACAGAAATTCGATATTACACTTGCCTCTCGAGTACGTATGCCATCATGCTAGCTTTTCAGTTAGTTAACTTAATTTTTATGCGTCCATTTCACACTCTCAGCTTTTTTCAACACAGATATTGCTTCAACAGTTGGGAAACAATTTATGCGGCTACTATGTGTGCCAATTTATGGACATCCAAACCGGAAGTGTTTGCCGCTTGCAAGATTGTAAGGATTTCACGCTGACGCATGTGATAGCAATCCAAGAACAACTCGTCGGCTGGATTTACGATGAGATCGTAAATCCAAAAGGCGAGTTCCACATTTCCACGATAAATAGGTGGGGCCCTTCGATAAAGACTGGTGAATTGTCGGAGTCAACATCTACGCCCACCAAGAGCGACACACGTAAAAGAATGGCCCCATGAACATTCTGTAATTAAAGTTGTAATGAATGTTATGTGAACTATATGTAGGCATGCTTGATAGATTGTGATACATATTGGTTTTAATTAGAGTTGTTAATACAAGCTTTGTGATTTAATTATCATTTAATTGCGCATGATTGATTATATGTGCTTTTAATTAATAGATAGATATATGTAATATTAGACTTAACACACAGAGACATATGTAATATATATTATATTGCCTCACACGCATACATATTAAATATTAGAAATCGTGCTGTAGCCAATCAGTACCGGTTGGAGCCTCCAAACGGTACTGATATTAGATCATCCAACCGTATGCGATGATATATTATCGATCAGTTTGAGGCTCCAACCGCATCGACAATATCTCATCAAGATTTGGAGCCTCCAACCGGTACTGACAATAGATCATCAGTACCGATTTGAGGATTTAACCGGTACTGATGGTCATATCAATATCGGTTCCACCAACCGGTATTGATGCTCAATGGGCATCAGTCCCGGATGGCTGGTACCAGTTCAAAAATCGGTATGATGACGCTTATGAACCGGTAGTGATGGCGAGATCTGTAGTAGTGTATACCATTTATCGGGGTGTTGTCCATTCTGCCGCCAACCATCTTACATCCAACCAGCGTGGCAATGTGACTGTAAGGGGCTGTTTGGTTGTGTTCTCTCGTGAGCCTGGCCCGTTCAACTCAGCCAGGCCGATGGGATACGAGATGCACAGATGTAGAGACGGTGTTTGGTTGAGTATTTAGTATGTAGATATTTTAAAATTTAAATATTTTAAATTTATATAGCAAGTGTGGTCTAGTTTTGTTCGAAAAAAAGTCAAGAACCCATTTTTGAAATCGGTTCAGTAATCGGAGATGCTAATCAAAAGATATAAACAAAAAAGAAAAAAAGAAACTTACATACCCACGTGGCACCCTATATATTGTCCCCTGCGCAGAACACGAGGCTGATATGCGTTGCATCCAGAGATACGCCCATTTTCTACGTATCTCCAGAGCCAGGCTGCATGAAGAATCTTGCATCCAGAGAGCCAGGCTCAAAACTAGATGCATGCAACCAAACACAAGAAAAAAGAAAGATTATGCATCCGTGGATGCAAATCTCTGTGCATGCAGGCAACCAAACAACCCATAAGTTACTCCCTCCGTTGCACAAAGCGTGCATTTCTAATTTTTTAAGACAGATTAGTGTGCAAGGTAAATGACTAATATGACCCTCATTACTACATGCATAAGCGTGCTGGTGCTTTGATTTCCACCGGCACTTAAATGCGCATGCATACATTTACAGCTCTGCATGAAGAAGATTAATGAGATATATTACTCCATGCCAAATCACTAAGCATGCAAAGGAGCTTAGGTTGTCGTGGAGTTAGGGGAATTAATAGGCTTTGGGTGGGCCATACGGGGTAAAGATGTACTTTTTGTGGGATAAAGTTTGAACACTGGAAATGCACTCTTTGTAGGACAGAGGGAGTAAGTAGTTTCCATGGTTTATAGTGGTCCGATCCAACGGTTGAACGGTTAAGATCCTTCAAAAACTCGTGCTACAGTGCGTGCTATGTACAGATGAAAAAATTGCCATTGTTCCACTGAAGCTGTTCGATCGGGAGCAAGAAGGTCATGGACGTCGCGCCGCGCGCGTATGTAACTTGCGTCGGTCACGCGCGACAGGATCTGACTCGCTAGCTAGGCCTACGTAGCTAGCTAGTGGCAGCGCGCGTATGTTCGTTGTTGGCTTTCTCACTTGTGGTAGCACTGTACCACGATCAGTCTTTATTCTGAGCAAGACGAGGAGGAGGGGAAGGGACAATACGGTTGGATTACTCTGCTACATCTACTCTGCTATATCAAACTTATCAAAACCCTATATATATATTGCATGTTTGTCCTTCGTTCAAACGAAATTATAAATATAAGCCACTTTTTGATCTTAGAAGGAGTGACAAACAACATGTGTCACCAGACGTGCTCCTCTACCATAAGTAGATCACTAGCTCTACGAACACATTATGCATCGCGGCAAAGTAGGTTAGGCTCGCCGCAAAAGAGGAACTAGCTACCGCGCTCTTCGGACTTGACAGGTCAACGTGCTATGGTCCCATAATACAGTAGGCAGGTCGGGCCGAACCTACTGTGCTTGTCGGGATGCTTACCAGTTGCCACAGCGGATAGATCGAAGTGCCGCAGAGCTGGCCGTCTGTTGTGGTAGGGAGTGCGGCGGGTGATGCATGTCGCGTGTTGTTGCTTCTGTGGTCGGAAAGAAGACTGGTTTTGCAAGTTTATTCAAACGGAAGCCAAACATGCACAAAAAAAATTAGGGCACAAGATCAAATAACCCAAAGCTTCAAAGATATTAGCTTCGAGGACGGGCCGGTGCAGAAGCAGCTAGGCATTAATTCATGCAGCCTTTCAGGCTGCTGCAGAGTTTCGGTGGATCTGGTGCTCCTGTACTTTTTGTCCTGAGTTGATGAAAATGAGATGAACCTGCCCGAGTAAGCTGCCGTGGTGATTCAAACAGCATACCGTGCCTTTCTCAGAAACCAAAACCATTATTCTGTGGAAACCAATGGTTTAATTAGGATTTGGACGCCTGCATGCAGGCAATTCCTCTTCATAAGCAGATAGGACAACATGCGATAATGGTACCTCTAATTAACACACATGAGAGAAGAAATTATACGGGCTAATTAATTAACCTACAGCTAAATTTGTGCCGTGGAAGCTTGAGGAGTTGCGGAAGGTTGGTTCTGGAGAAATTAGGGAGAAATGGGTACCTTGCTATTTTATGGACTGCTTCTTCCCATTCATTAGCACAACACAACGAAGCGAGGGCATGAATGCACTCTTCAAGGATTTTGTGCATCCAGGTGACTCGATACGGAACTTCATTAAGCAGTATGAGAAGCTAGTTGAATCTTGTTTGGACAGGGACGATGGTCAAAGGTATCTTACTATTCAAACTGAACCAAAACTGTGGTCCAGGTATCCAAAAGAAAAGCAAGCTTCCACATTCTACACCCGTGCTATATTCCTTAAGTTTCAGGAACAACTCATGAACACCACTGTGTACAATATTATGGGTAATGATCAGCTTGGTTGTTATTATGTCCAGAATGCATGTGCAGGAAGCATGAACAGGAAATACATGGTTCATTCTAGTTTGCAAGATCAGTCATTCAGCTGTGTGTGCAAAAAAATACAGAGGGACGGCATGTTGTGCGATCACATTCTAAAGGTGATGATACATTTGAATCTCAATCAGATACCGGAAAAATATTTGATCAAAAGGTGGACACTAGACGTTCCAAATGGTTGCAGAACCAGGTTTGTACCCATGGATGTTGATGAGGTCACTAGCAGAAAGGTGAAGTATGCCAGAGTTTGCAAAAGGTCTGTTCAAATGGCCAGCGAAGCATGTAAGACAGAACATGGGTACATGCTTGCCCTCCAGGCCATTGAAGATTTAACTGACAAGCTAGTCGCCTTTAACTTCAATCGGCAAGATACTCTGCCTGGAACCAACATACGTGGCACTGGTAAAGAAACATTTGTGGTTGATAGTAACACAGTAGCATTTAAAGATCCAACAAAAAAGGTTTGTAAAGGTCGGCCAAAAAAATCAACAAGAATGCGGTCTTCTGCCTTTGACAATGAGAAAACAGTGGATAGAAAGAAGGCAAAGAAAACAAAGAAGCAGACAAATGAAGACTTGCAGAAAGAAAATGTTACATTTGAGGGTTAAGTTTTTACGTTTCATATTAATTGTTACATTTGAGTGGTAAAAAGCAAAATGTAAATGGATTTCATATGTTTCTACAGTTTTCCACATTTGACGGGTAGGCGTCGTGATGTTTTAGTTTCATAATGAAATGGATTTCATATGTTTCTACAGTCTTCAGTGGGTTTCACGAGTATATGGTTTCAATGTTTTGACGTGGTAAGCTTCAAAGGATATATGACGAAAGCTTCATCAATTAGATTATATTAAGTTTCAAGTATTAAGTTTCATGTCTGAAACTTGTGAAACTTATGAACCGTAATTCTTGAAACTCATGGAACATATTGAGCCATGTAAGCTTCATCAATTAGTTTCATGTAATTGATACCTGAAACTTAATATCTGAAACTTAATATCTGAAACTTAATACTTAAAACTTTCATGTAATTAAGTTTCGCAGTTTGTGTGTGTGACGCCCCCGCATAACTCGACCTGGTTGAGTATGACGGAAACCGTCGCAGAACGGAGTGCGCCAGAATCAGCCATGGATTACAACACATGCACAAGTAGAAACTTCCACCATATAGTATACGGCGGATTATTCTTAAAGTACTTATAGTACTGTCTTAGGTCTGGCTACGGTGATTTCTACACCGCCCGCCTATTTAGTACAAAATACATTAAGACCTCCCTCCTGAGTCCTTTATTCCGCCGGATTCTGGTCATCTGTCCCCTCATATTCATAACCCTCCACAGCAGCATCAGCATCATCAAAGAAGAGCATTTCATCAGCATTATTAACCTCTACTTCGTCCGGGGTTACAGACACAGCAGGCTCTGAAAATCAGTAAAAATGCAAGACTGAGTACTCCAGTACTCAGCAAGCCATGGAAAACTGATGCATGCCCTTTTTAAACTTACTTGTAAGCTCTCGGCCACCAAGCCGTACTCAAAATTAGTTCCTTAATCAAAGTAGTTAGCCCATTTACCCGTTTGTTGAAAAGGTCAAGTTTTAATTCATAAAGACTACTGACAGCAGAGCAACGTGGGATTTATAGCCTGTGTTAGAGGAAAACCCACACGACGCACTTCCAAACCCGGAAGCTAGGAGTGATATCACATTTTAACTCTGATCAGAGGGGTACTGCTTTGCCCATAGCATCCCTTGGCCCATAATGTCTGACGATGCGCTGCCTTAGGCGCACGACTGAGCCAAGGAAAACAGAACCTTTGGCCAACTGTACTCTGACCTCTGCCTAATGCCACCTTGCCTCACCAAAGGCTCACGGGTCGAGACTCCTCCCTTGACGTCTCACCCTAGGATGACTGCTCACCTCCTAGCAGCAGTCACCTTCTCACCCATAGCAGAGTCAGCTACTTGTTGGTTAATTAGTTCAGCCCGTCCCATTACAGGTCTATGGTCAGCACGGTTTTCGCCGCTTTTGAAGTAAGTGTCAGTTTTGTTATGCCTTAAATGATACCCTATGTAGAGAAGTCCTGCCTTTCATAACAACCCTACCTGGGTTGTTGAGAGGAGCCGCCCAGATCGTCCTCGAGTTGTTGGATGAACATTCACTCCCATCGGATTTGGATCCTAGCAACGAATCACCGAAGGTGATCTCAGTGCTAACACCCAAGCCCAATCGAGACAACTCCAAGAACATCCAAACAATTCGACAACCATCCCGGTATTCCCCCGGTATGCAACCCGAACTTGCCCAGGATCGCCCCGCATACCGGTTCCAACACGATATCAACTCAATTTGCACAAAGGGGCAACGAACTCGAAACATACACGACCAAACGCGCAAGCGGAAAACACCACGCACAAAGACAAACTCGACAACCACCAAACCACACTTAGCGACAAGAAAACACAGTTGCAGTATATAAATCCAAAAGTAATGCAACAACCACAACAGCAGTACGATCACAAATAGAAACCATCCACGAGACATCGACAGAGACTTAAACAACGACGAAACACAACTTAAAAGGCTATCTACACAACAAAAGTGAATAAAACGCAACACAATAGCAAAATAAAACTTCTCCGGAAGTGTTCTGCCTCTGAACACTTCCGGGCGTGTGCGATGTCGCGCTAAGCCTCTATTCGGTGCCCCACCCGGTCACCGAGAGGCAGTAAGGGCAGAACTCGCATCCGCCCACCTGATCCTCACCTGAAAACCACAAAGCAGAAGCATGAGTATAAAAGGTACTCGCAAGACTTACCCGGGGTCCATATATGACCGACTCCAAAGGAGATGCATTTGGCGGTAGCAAGGTAAACAGGCTTAGGTTAAAAGTGCGGAAATGCTTAACTTTGTTTCAATTTTTGTCATCTACTCAAGTTTTTCTCAATATAGCTAGCAGTTGTAACAGTACCTACTTCTAACAGGATATTGTAATTAACAGAATGTAAAGCAAGTCATCTCATATCAAATTTAGCTCAAGCCCAACGGCGAACCACAAGTTCAAGTTGTTTACTACGCAGAAGAAGTTCGGACCAAGCGTGCTCATATCCGAGAGCGCGGCAATTCGAATCGCTTAATTAACCCTGCAGGGAAGCATTGATCGCGCGACACTTACCACAAGGGCCTAGTGTCAACCCCCTCCCAATCATACCCAATCGCTGAAGCGTCCTCCTGCGGTCCGAAAACCTAGCACCCCCTCGAGCCGCCCCAAGCCCGGCTTGGCGCTCGAGAGTCGGCCTAAGCCTCGCCCTCAACCACGTCCAACCACAAGAAGTTACGGTCCATCGATTCCATATGAGAGAAAGAGTGGCTTACCGTACCATAATCGGGCATGCGACCAACCGGGGTGTGCTCCATCTTATTCCACTTACGGATCGGTCCTTAACTGACACAGACGGAGCTACACATTTGAGTCTCCGTACCCAAATGAACCAACTCCCCGCCCGGTCCACAATTCATTTCTTTCCAAAACCTTTCCCAATTCCAAGTCCGACATAATGTAGTATGTGTGTAATAATAACAACCGCAAGTGACAGAACCCTCCGTCACTTGGCCCAACCCCGACATCTAAGCATTCTAAGTACGGACTCATTAATACCCATAGTCTAGCTCAAAAGGAGATATTCGACGAATACAAGGGGTGTACGTTGTGAGACCCTCATTTTTATGTCACTAAGTAACATAAATATGAGGCTCTTAAGTGCTTCCTGTACCATTCCCATGATCAGTGGCTGGCACGCACAAAACACAATTTGGAATCACAACCATACAAAAGTTTCATATTTTATTACAGCGGAAGTATTGATACAATATGACCGAGAAGGTCAACTAAACATAGCAAAAGAATCAGATGACTTGTAGTTTGCCACATAATCCACAGGCAACTGACAAGGTAAAGCCTTAGAAAGAACCGTCGTTAATAATCCCGTTTTCCTGCGTCAAAGTACCTGTCGAGGTTTCCTGCCTAAAAACAACAATAATAGCAAGGGTGAGTACGTTGCGTACTCAGCAAGACTTGTAGTGTATGCAATTCCTGGAATATATGCAGGCTGAAATAGAAAGTGGGTTTCTACGGTTGTTTTGCATAAAGCGAAAATTTTGAATGAAGTAATACTGAATAGTAATGGAAAGCATAAATAAAACTTTAAGACAGTTTGATAAGTAATTGAGATAACAAGTAGTAAAAAGATAATAACATTTTACTCACGGCCCTTTTGTGAGTAAAATAACGAACAAGACCCTCCATGGTCTTACAAAACAAAATATATCGACAAGTGATATTAATCAGTCGTAAAACATTTTCCAAAGTCTTTTACCAAAGTTTTCAAAAATAGAAAACAACTAACTTAGTGTGGGTTCACCAAGTCGTCCATGACCGTGGACACGGCTAATCGATTAGTTTAATCTCTGCAGAGTTGTACAGCTTTACCCACAAGATATGTTCTCCCTTTTTGCAAGCTATAAGACACACTTCCTTTGGTATGTCCGCAAGGAGTTCATAACGAAACTGTTCGATTACTTGAACCTTAACTTTGCACTAGCCCAATGACGTTACCCCTGACTATGATGGAAGCAAACAAACAGTGAAGCAATAGTATTCAGGAGCCCGCGGCTCAAATGGTACAACAACAGCCCCAAATTCATAGCCAGGCGTACATCGTTACAACGGCAGATGCCAACACCTCGGTGATGACACCTCCCTCGAGCAAACCTATATTCGGAATGCCCGTGCTACAACTGCCTACCAATGTGCAAAGCTAATTCCCAAATAATTTAATAAGTTAAGACTGTCGATCCAAGATTTGTGGATGTACGGTTATCTTGGATCGCGGGACACCATGTTCAGTCCTTAAAGTGACATGGGCGATAACTCCACCCTAGCTACGTACACGTTAAAACATGTACAACCGGCTATTGCAAATAATCACCCACGTCGAAATCAATAGTTTTATTTTCATTTTTATCAAACTATCAGTATCCTTTACTGTTCAAATAAACCATAAAAGATTTCATAAAGAAAAGTGTGTGGGTATAAAGGTCGCTGACATTGTTCCAAGCATTACTAAGCAAATGCAATTAGTAAACGTTATTCCCATTTGACATAAGAATCTACCCATTCCTAGGGTTATCATGGAGCACATGTCAACAATATTCAGGAAATCCTCCAATATGGGTTATAGCTACCAGATAACACAAAATAGAGATTTACCAAAATATGAGCATGCAGGAAGATTCTTAATCACATTTTAGTTGATTATGAAATCTGGGTTCAAAATGCTCAAAGGGGGTGCTTGCCTTGCTCCTCAGCGGTGTAAGCTGGATCGGTGTCGTCGACGGCGTAGTCGGTAGTCTCAGCGTCTATACGTCGATTAAGAACACGGCAAATAGAATACTTCAATATTGATAAAAGAAGCAAATACACAAACAATAAAGATAGCAATCGAAGATTCAAATAAAATCACTCCAAGAAAATCAAGATAGCAATCAACTTCGATCATCATTTCATGTATTAGCTAAGTTATATGGTTTTGGGTTCTAAGGGTAAAGATATAAGGGTAAACAACACAACTATTTTTCTTTATGTAACATTTTATTTTAGTTTACGAATTCAGGAAGCTAAGATTGTAAGATTAAATTTAATGAAATTCTTTTTCAGGGTGTGGTATTAGTTGTATTAATACTAATCATTGCATAAGGTAACTTCAAACATGTCAAACAAAAGTAACATGGTACACCCTAACTTTTATCTTACTAACTGGTTCTAATTAGTATAACAAATACAATGAAACAAGTTTCATTCATTTTGGATCATTTTTGAGTAAGTTATAATAACTATATTAATCTTATGTATTAAATAAAGTCCTAATATGAAATTTTTCATAAACTAACTCCAAATTCAAATCTAATTACATATTTAGACACTATGTGACCCAAGGATTCCAACAAAGTTGGTTTCATTCAATTTGGACTTTATTTGCAAAATCTCTACATGCCACATATCCAAATTTCACTCTTTAAATTTAAATTCAAGTTTAAATTACTAAATAAGTTTCAAATGTTTTTACGTATTATGAAACTAGAGGATTTATGATGAATTTACAAATTTGTTTCACTCCATTTGGACTTGTAGTTTAAAAGTTATTCAAGTTTGAAGCCTGTTCGGTTGCTAAAATCCAGGAAAATAGAGGAATACGCTTTCCTTAAGGGAAAGCGTACTTTCTTGGTTTCGCGCGGGCTGGCTTTTGAACTCGGTCCACATTCACTGACGGGCTGGGTCCGTTGTCAGCGACCGGGTTCAAGTGTGTGCGCGCGACAACCCGGGCTGACCTGTGGGGTCGGCCCGGCAGTGAGTCCCACGAGTGCGTGAGGCTGCCAAGCATGGCCCGCACGACAGTGAGCCCGAACAGAGGAGCCATGGCCGGAGCTCACCGGCGACTAACCGGCGACATCGCTGGGGTTTGGCCGGCGATTAAAGCTTCTACGCATCTAAACACACCTAGGGAAACATTTAATTGTTGGCAGTGTTCGAAGAATTCGCACGCGCGACGGTAGCCGGCGGAAGCACACGGTGGCGCTAGGTGCGACGGCGCCATGCAAGATTTCTGGCTAAATGATCAAGCGCATAAGGTTCAGTGGGTTCTAAGTATCTCATCCATGCTCTTGAACCAAAGAAAGGGTGGACGGTGGTGTTCTCACCGTGCAGTGGTAACGGTAGAAAGGAGGCGCACGGTGCGATGGTCCTTCGCAAAGACTGAACTGAAATTGAGGCGTGCAAATCGTTCGTAAGAACTCAAGGAAACCTCAAACCAATTTAATTGAACTAAATCTCACCGTAACTTAGGAATTGCAGGTTTTCCCCAATCCGGGTCTTCACCGGAGAAGAAGAAGAAGGGCTCGGTTTAGGCGAGTTTGAGCGTGAAAGGATAAGTGGACGACTGCTTCGGGTTCAACTGGGTTTGGAGGTTCCAATCCCCCAGTTAAATAGCCCGGGGAGGCGGTAATGAGTGGGTTGTCTTGGTGAAGGAGGTGGCTTCAGGCCGGCTCTGGAGACTCCCTTCGGCTCGGCCAAGGGTCAAGAACCTCCGTGGCAGCAGCTGGCCAAAGTGACTTCGTGGTGCGGGCAACTGCGGCGCAGAAAAGACAAGAAGGGAGGCGGTTTCGGCAAGATCTTTCGGCGGGCATTGCTCCGGTCGAGAAAACGACAGAGAGGAATGGGAAGGAGGAAGAACTGACGGCTGGGACCAGGGTCCACCGGCAGAGAAACGAGAAGGAAGGAAAGAGGGAAAGGAGGAGAAAGCCTGACGCGTGGGGTCGAGGTGGCTTCGGGTCCCGTCGGCAGGGAATGCTATCGCCTGGGCTAGCTGAAGAGCCGCTGAGACGTGGCCCCCACGTGGAAAGGAAATGAAGGGACAGAGAGCAATCTAGTTCTTTCCCTCCGACAGCATGAGGATCGAATTAATTATTTGGTCAAGGCATCACTAGAATTTTCTAAACTTTTTGACCAAACTAACGGCTAAGATATATACCTCCAGTAAAATTTTGAGGTTAAAAAGATAAACCAATTATTTATAGTAATTCTGACACTGCCGACTGCACCAAAAATCCATCTCGGTTTTCAGATTGGTTAAGGGACTAAATCAACCTATTTATTTTTTTCAATTTTTAATGAATATGTGATTCCATACAATGGACCCACCATAAAAATTTCAGCACTAAATTCACATTATATATTTCTGTAGAATTCTTTTACTGTTTCTTGCAGAATTCCAAATCTGCTTTAATTAAATACAAATAAGTAGCTAACCTTCTTAATAATTTTTTCAAATTTTTTTGTATGAAGGTGATATGTCTGAGGTATTATGGTAAAAATTCCAAGGTCTAGATTGCTCCACGTTTCTCTCTAAAAATCTGACATGAGTCTAGACAGCTATCTAGTTCACTATTTTAATTTGTTCTCTTTATCAATAAATGCATACACATGATCTTTTGACCAGCTAGGGATGATTCTAGCGTTGAGTAAGGTTGGTTGCAAAAATTACCATGGTAATTTCTTATTCCTACCATTCTACCATTATCTCTTTTCTCTTTTCATTATTCTCTTTCATTCCAATAACCATTTCATTCAACCATCACATAAGCAATTGCACAAGAAATCATAAAATGTAACACAACAATGATTTCACATTCTTAATATTTGATTTTAAACTTTTATAAATTTGAGGATGTTACAACGTGCAGCAAATAGGATCTATTCCTATCCCACATGGCAACTCCTAATGCAATACTTAACATTTCAATTAATCACATTATCCTCAAAAATAACGATACATAAGGATAAACATGCTTAGGTGCTTGCCTTGTTCTTCTGCTTGTGGATCGGTAGTAACTGGCTCTCCGGTCGCACCCTCGGTCACCGCGGCGTCAAGTCCCGCGGGATCGCTCTCTACACGAATACAATGCATAATAAGATGGCATGCAATGCAATGAAAACAACTAGAAGAAAACCCCCGACGAAACGACGCGATAGGACAGACCCCTCAAGCCGGACAGAACAGGTGAACCCGGACAGTCCGGGTTTTACATCCGGACAGTCCGGCTAACCCGGATACTCCGGACCGGGGGTCCGGATACTCCGGCCTAGGGCGGACACTCCGGGCTTGGCGAGTTTTACCCAATGACTCGACGGATCGATGTGCCGCCAAGTCCTATGACACCGCTAGAACCCGATCTACAACTTTCTACACCATGCAAGCCATGGAGAAGCTCCGAGCTAGCTCAAACCACAACGATGGAGGCTCACTTTAACATCTCTAACTAAAACCCAATCCAAAGCTAGGGATGACATTATCTACCCCCGATCTCTAACCCTAGCATCCACATTGTCTAAATCCAACCCCAAGAATCACCACACCACAAAACCCTAGAACTCAAGACTCAACTCCAAACCCCCAAATCCAAACCCAAACCCTAAACCCACCATGGATGGCCTTAGAACCCAAGAACCCACGAATCAACCCCCAAGAAGAGGACTTACCCCCAAGGATGATGGGGGAGAACAATGCCGGGTAGAGGAAGGAGGACACCGGCTAGAGGAGGAGTTCCACGGGATGGAGGAGCCGCCGGGGAGGAGCCACGGAAGGTCACCGGCCGGTGGGGCTCGCCGGAGTGGGGCTCGGGGTGGAGGGGAGTAGCACCAGGGAGTGGGGAAACAACAAGGAAGAGAAAGAATGGAGGGGAGCCACGAAATAAGACTTTTATACTAACCCCCCCGCAAACACCGGACACTCCGGACTCTAACCCGGAGACTCCGGGTTGGGGTCTTCGGTGGAATCAACCCGGACACTCCGGATCTTCAACCCAGACACTCCGGGTTGAGGCCTTCGGTCAGGACAATCCGGACACTCCGGACATCTATCCGGACATTCCGGGTTGGATCCGGACACTCCGGATGCTGATCCGGATACTCCGGATGTCCCAGAACTTTTGGAACTTGGGGCCTTGACAGTTGTTCATACCCTGAACTTCTCTACCCACCAAAATATCCCCACAACCCTACCTGGGTTATGATTTTTATACCGGACCTCCTTGGTCCAGTCTTATAAACTCACCCACTGGATCCATCTGATCCAAATGGTAAATTTAGTTTATTTAGAAAGCAGCTTTTTGGTTCTCATGCAATTATTTTTAAAACAACTCTCAACCCATAAAACCAGTTCACAAG
This sequence comes from Rhipidocladum racemiflorum, assembly GCA_036346355.1. Taxonomy (NCBI): domain Eukaryota; kingdom Viridiplantae; phylum Streptophyta; class Magnoliopsida; order Poales; family Poaceae; genus Rhipidocladum; species Rhipidocladum racemiflorum. The sequence goes on from CM070575.1 coordinate 6,968,885, forward strand.
ACATGGTCGAAGGGTGACTTGCCTGCGGTAGCTTCCACCAACGAATCTGGAGTAGGGGCAGGCCCTAATTGCTCTGAATTGATCCCGGAATGACTTCCTAGAGACAAAGTAAAGGTTTTTCAGGAGTTTGAGAGTTTAAGGGTAAGAAGGTTCATTATTTTATTGAAGTGCTAGAATCATGATTTTATCATTTGTGGTTAGTCCTATTATTAAGGTTATTAGACATTTGTTATAAAGATCGAGATCTGAATTAAATTAGAGAAAAGAAAAGAGAAAAAGTTAATCAGATTTATTATTATTGTTTCAATGTTGTTGTTGTTGTTATTATTATTATTATTATTATTGTTATTATTATTTGTTTGTAGTCTTCCTTTCTAATTTATTTGGTAGTTAATATTTTACTGATATTTTTATAAGCATACACCTTGCCATATATGATTTTATGTCCCTCTTATCTATTTTATTTTCTTTCCTTTACTCAGATGGCAAACCAGGCCATTTTCGGCCCAGCTCGCCCACGGCTCAGCTGGCTCGGTGGGACTCCCCCTTCAAGACCAAACCCTAACTCCACGCCTCTCCCTCACCCAGCCGACTCAATCCCCCTCCCCTCACGCGCCGTCACCTCTCTCCCTTATCTCTTCTCTCTCTCTCTCTCTCTTTTTCCTGGCGCCGCCGCCCCTCTGCGCTCCTGGCGCCGCCCCCCTTCGGATCTCCTCCCCTTCCTCAGCGCCGCGCCACGATGTCAGGACCTGAAGTTGGAATCGATCTGTTCTTGTGAGATAAGGAAGAACAAGCCAACTCCAGAATAACGTAAAAGCACGGAAGCTAACAAACTCTACCAAGACTAACAACTAAAGTATGGAAAAATTATGTGGAAGATTCTACCATTCATTCCGTCGTATCAGGTTTTTATACCCGTTCGGAATTACAGCTCAGTAATTTGCTAAAGAGCGGTGAACTGTAAAATAAACAGAGGAAAGGTAACAAGCGACAAAACATGTTTCCTAATTGTCATAAATCACTGTATTCCTTGAGCTGGCCGTCCGATGCTAGGGCTTCAAAACTGGTTGTTTTCCCCACCGTTGATCTCTTCTTAATTGAAGTCGATGAAGCGTTATCTTGGCCGCCGTATTCTACTGGTCTTCTTCCTCCTCTCGAACGTCGACCGGGGCACGGTGGCCTCGACCGGCGCCGACGCCTCCCCTCCCCTCCGAGCTAAGTACCACTCTCCTCTTCTCCCCCCTCTTCTTCTTCTTCTTCTTCTCTACTCACCCCCCCTTTTTTCTATTTCACCTAGGGTTCCTGGACCTCGGATCCGGTAGCAGGGACTCAATCGCCGGCCCTCCTCTTCGGCCTCGGCGGCGAAGCCGCCGGCCTCAGGCACCTCCCTTCAAGCTATGTACCCTTCTCTTCCTCTCCCTCTTTTTGCTTGATGCTTGACTGAATGATGTGCATCAATTTGTGGAAGTTTGATTTAGGGTTGTATTGGAGATAATACTTCTGTTGATGTGTTAGGATTTCTATTCTGGACTTTATATGTGTATGCTGTGATTGATTTGTTCTATTAGTACTCTACTGTAATCTAGAGTTCAAGGTGTCAATTGGGTTCATGCTTGTCAGTTGCAATCTGGCATAAGTATTTGTAGACTGTGTTGAGCGCCAGCATAATTCAAGTATTTTACTATTAGTCTGGATTGTGTTAACAGAATGTATATGTGTGTGTTATACTTGTTCGGGCTAAACATTTGTGCAAGTTTGAATTGCTTCACTACCCTAAGTGCATACAGAAGGGCAACTATTTTCTATGCTTATTCCAGACCTGACTCTAGGGTACTTTGTCTGTATTTATTTTGGTGGTCATTTGGGTTGTTGCACAGCAATGTTTGTCTAGATCAGAGGATGAGTTAGAGAAATGGGTCCTTTTAGCATGATGATTATGAGTTAGGTTGGTTTTCTGTTATCCTGAGGTTCAAGTCTAAAATAGAAATGTGTTTAGAATCCTACTATTATTCTTTCTGAATGTTATTTCGTAAGACAACTTACTTATTATCATTACCATTCTGATCTGGCATCAAGGCCATATTGATTTAGCAACCTTATCATGTTAACTTAATATGTGCATGTCCCGGAGTTCAGGTTGTTTAAGAGCTTGAAAGGACCAACGATGTCGCCTAGAGGGGGGGTGAATAGGCGAATTAAAAATTACGCAGCGGAATAAAACTGGCCGAGCTGGTCAACCCGGAGTCTCCGGGTTTTGGTCCGGATACTCCGGCTTGTCCGGAGTGTCCGGTCTTGAGTCCGGACTCTCCGGGTTAGCTGGCTCGGGAGCGCAAAACAAGTTTCTCAAACTTGCACAAGATACTACTCAAGGTAGATAACAATTGCAACCTAGAACAAGTGCTAGTAAGGATTTGAATTAAAGCTAGACAAAGAGCTAGATCTAGGGAATACGAAGACAAATCCACACAAGCAACACAAGCAAATAAAGAGAGAGCGAGAGAAACGATTTTTCACCGAAGTTCGGATTCTTGAAGGAAATCCTACGTCTCCGTTGAGGTGGCTCGGTCACACTTGAGCCGGGGTCTCTTTCAACCCGCTTTCCTCCCGGTGTTGCACAAATGCACTCGCCGGCTTCACTTCTAGTCTCTTCCCTTTCGGAGGCGAGACTTGCCTTCACAAACGACCGGGGCTCACCACACGCGTCGGTAGCTCCCGGTGACTCCTAGCCGTCTAGGAGACCTTCAACCTCCAAGAGAAATAGCACCACGAAGAATCGCTTGGAGGATGAACTAGTGCTCAACAAGATGAAATGAATGCACTTAGCACTTTGCTTCTTCCTCTCCTCACCAAAATGAATCAACAACCAAATTAATTGGTGGGAGGAAGTGTGGGCTCTATTGAATGCTTAGAGATGGTTAGGAATGGCTTGAATGCTGCTATGAATGAGCTCAATAGAGATCCTAGCCGTTGGAGTGGAGTGGAGGCTTTAAATACCCTTTTTGAAAACTAGCCGTTACTCCCGTTTTTGAACAGGCCGGAGTGTCCGGAAAAACAACCCGGAGACTCCAGGTTATCCGGAGACTCCGGACCAAATGTCCGGATACTCCGGACCAGCTGGGACGAAGGCAACCGAGAGGTCCAACCCGGAGACTCCGGACAAAATGTCCGGATACTCCGGATTGAATCCGGAGACTCCGGACCAAATGTCCGGATACTCCGGGTTACCCAGTTCGGTTTTAAATTGAACTAAAAGAAGGAGTGCTAATTTGAGATGCAGTATTTGATGTTGAGCACATGCACATCCTAAAGTCGATTTCTCATCATACCCTCTTAATAGTACGGCTATCCTTAAGACACAAATAAATAAAATGATACAACTTGGGTCTTGATGCCGTCTTTTTTCTTTTAAGTCGTCATAGGGGCGTCCAATGTCATTCCAAGCTCGATATGATCTCGATCTCTGCAGTATTCTTGGATAAAACATTAAATCTCTTTAATTGTGTCATCATTAATCACCAAAACAATTTGAGGGGCCTAGATGCACTTTCAGAGCTTCTCTTTCCCTTGTGTAAAGATAATCAGGATCCAGTATGTCATGCACAGTTACCAATCACTAACTGGGAATGCTTTAAGGGTATTAAAGTAATGTTGATCCTTAAGGCACCCAGTCCATATTTCACTATCAATGATGTCATGTTTGTCATATCTTTATCCATTGTACTGTTTAGTTGAGGAACAAGGAACTTAGAAATACTTACTATTGAACTTTATATGCAAAGAAAATATAAGTGCCAGGATGCGTAGCCATGCTTTTAATCTTTTAGTCTTAGTTTATTGGATCCTTAGATTACTTATAAGGTAGTTGTATACTTTTAATGCTCATAAATGGCTAGCTGTTACTGCTATTGAATGAGGAGAAGTAAAATGGGCTAGAACTAAAGCCTGGCACCTGATGCTTGCTTGCAGGACAAACAGCAGGGTGAGGTGGGGGAGAGATGAAGAGGAGAAGGACTGAAGCTTGTCTCCTTCCTCCTGCAGCTGCCAACGACTTCTCCTCCAACGCAGAGAAGGACAAGGAAGGTCTGCAGCTAGCTTGGTGGGGTTTCTAGGTAAGGTAGTAAAAGCTAGGGTGCACTATTTTGACTTGTATTTATACTGCTGATTTTACCGCTTGTAGCAGTTGAAACCAGGCAGAAATGGATAGAAAACCATGGGCTGGAAGCTAGGTGGCAGGCATGCAGCCTTTTTCCTTCTCCACTTGGCTGAGCGAGGCGGGAGAGGCGGCCGACGCATACTGTGTGGCGGTTTGGAGGTCGGTTTGGGGAGTGACAGGGAGGATGGGGTGTGGTGTTGGCGTGGAGTGTAGCTAAAAGTGCATGTATGGAGTCTATTGGGTATAGAGTGTAAATTACTTAGATCTGTTTGTGTTGAAGTGCCAATGAGGAAGTATGGTTGTACAGTCCTTGAGTAAGGCATCTAACTTAGCTTCTGCTAATTGTAATTGCATGATTCGAACTGATAACAAAGTGCAGATTTTATGTGTGGATGTAAATTATACTTGCTTTGATAATGGAAGAGATGTTGGAAAGATAATTCTTCTGGATTGTTTGGAAAGAAATTTAATGTTATAATGGGAGATGTAAAGATGATGGTAGTTGAGCTTGCTACTCTCTTTCACTGTCATGCGATGGGAGAGGATAACAACGGTGTGCATGCGTCATTCCTTTGAGTGCCAATGTATTTTAATTGCACTGTGGTTACAAGTGAATGTATATGTATGTATAATTTCCTGCAACCACTATTAGAGAGATAAGTGCTGGGCTAGAGAGATCGATTAGCACGGTAAGCATTTCCTAACGATTGGGTTTCAGGGTAGGTTTTTACAGTGTGACATATAAGTTTCATGCGTTGTGTGAACTAACATGTAAGTTGTTAAGTTTCAGGCATGAAACTTAATACTTGAAACTTAATACCTTAAACTTAATACTTGAAACTTACATGTAAGCTGTTAAGTTTCGCAATTTGTGTGACAGATGAGTTTCATGTGTTGTGTGAAACTTACATGTAAGTTGTTTAGTTTCAAGCATGAAACTTAATACTTGAAACTTAATAAATGAAACTTAATACTTGAAACTTACATGTACTTAAGTTTCATAAGTTTCACTAGTTTCATGCGTTGTGTCAAACCCATGAAACTAGTGAAACCCATGAAACTAGTGAAACTTATGGAAACAGACTGACAAAAACATCATAAATTTGAGCATCCAAAACATATTGAGCCATTAATGACTTAAAAAACATCAGAAGTTGGGATTGGCTTCAATCCGGTTCATCCAGAAACTGTGATTGACTTCAGAAAATATGTATAGCTTGCCATTGCAAATATGTGACGTTACTGACATACAAAATAGATCGCATTACATTAGAAGTATGTCGCATTGTAGCAAAATAGATCGCAGTCGTGATTGACTTGTATGTTTCACATATACTCATCGCGTGTCCCTAAGTGCGTTCCTTCTTGTAATCTTCCATGTTGGTAGTGCCACTTCTTGAAAGAACGCAAATTTGTCAAAACGTTCGTCGAGGGTTCAAGTCATTGAAGCGATGGTATACAAGCCTGTGAGCAAGTTCCTTCTTGTAATCTTCCATGTTGGTCTGCATTGTACAAAAAAGAGAGGTGGAAGGTGTTAATGTTCATCTTTAAAGATAGATAAAATAATGGAAATGTATGTATTATTTTGTTCGGTACCATGTTATATCCAATTAGATTCCTGCCATTGTGACATTGAAGCATTTTTAACACACAGTACCCACAAGTATGGCTGAAACTCACATAAAAAACAAATAATTACTATGAATCAAACAGAAAAGGATAAACGGAAAAAAAAACTAACAAATAATAGAAAAGTTTGGTGTTGTAACAAACAGGTCTTTTTGCAGTGGTATCTGAGGGTACACGACTTTAAACAGATCGTAAACCCCCAATTGTTCACCTCGCAACTCTGTCAACACGTGTTGTAGATTGGTGCCCTATAAAAAAAGAGAGATTGTTCAAGCTATGCACGCAAAAAAAAAACAGAAATCACGACATGATTGCAACAAACTACTCACCACATTGTACCACAAAAGTTTGTATGCATCTATTCGATCCTTTGGTGTTCTCAAAGAATCATAAATCTCTACATTCTCGTTTGGCAAATCAACAACAATCAAGCTCCAATGTTGATCTACGAGTATTGTGATGTATATCTACATTTTTTATAAAAAGTAAATAATAATAAATGACATGCTTGTGGTTAGTTGATGTGACAATGCCAATATGTGAAATCAAGGCTGATAAACAGAAAACAAAACCAAAATCATAAATAACAAAAGAAAACACGTACCCGTTCAAGTTGTTGTATTGGAACCTTTGAAATACCAGCCACAATCTTCGAAATATTGGATTGCACAAATGGTGTAATCAATTGTTGCTAAACAAAACATAATGATCAAATGTATGTAATGGAGGCACAGGAAAATATTACGAGTATGTAACATGTAGGAAAAATTTTATCTAGTACTTACAGTAGCTACTGGATCTATAATGACCTTCTTTGTGGATTCCCAATCAAGCATCATTGCTTGTGCGCATAGCCACATGAAACTGACAGAAACTTCACCCTTCCTAGGCCACAAAGCATTTACAAACTCCTCTTTTGTGACATAAGTTTTCCCAATGATGACTTTCATTTCCGTGGGATTTTCCTTACATCCACACATAACATGCTCCTTAAATGTTTCAGCAACAATTTTACTAACAATAGGTTTGCTCTTTACCAACTGCACAACGTTCTCACTATTTTGTTTGGACCTTTTTGACCTCTGTTTTGCAGCAGGTGGTACGCTCCCAGGATCAGGAAAGCACTCACCATCAACGATTGGGGCAGTCAGTGTGGTTATATTTTCAACATCTACAGGACGGGGCGTTACCTGTGAGTCCTCAATCTCTACCAATGTCAACAACTTAACAGTGGAACAAGCTACAAAACATAAAAACAATGTAAGAAACAAGTAAACAAAAGATTCTTGCAAAGGAATGAAAGTAAAATAAAAGTATAGTTTGTATGATAGAATTTTATTACAAGGGATGATCTCAAGTTTCAGCCGGTTCATTTCAGACTCGAAATCTGATTCGGTTGGGCTTATCAATCCTGCATGTGACTCATCAACCATTTTTTTGTCAACTTGAAACTCCTGTTCATCACCCACTTTAGTGACATCAAGCTCCCTGTCATCACCTTCCATGACAACTTGACGCAGTGGATGTACAAAATCATCTGCATCAGCCTCCCCGTCATCATCCTCCATAAGATCACCATCAAGGCTGTGTGCATCATCCTTATAACCTGTGGCATCTGCGCCTTGTTGATGAGCACTGACTCCAGACACCTTTTGGGCAGCGTCAACAGCAATTTGAACTACCTCATCAATTACCTTCTCTGCCACACGAACTTCATTTTTTGGTGAGCTGCAGTCACCTCGTGTGAACTCACCAGTCTGATGGCCACCACTTCCGAAACACTTATCAGTGGAAGTTTGACTTTTGTACATACCCATCTTCACTATTTCATCACGAAATTCGGTAATTATTTCCCTGTCCAATACCGCAATACGCGACTCCATGTATTCAATGGCATCTTTGACAACCATAGATCGCCTCATCTGAAGCTTCATTTCTAACTTCTGAATCAAATTGTCTATTTCATGTGCCTGTGATATATATATATAGAAAGACAACCAAAAAATGAAATTTAGTAGGTTGTCAGTATTGTTTCAGTTATAAAAGATTGTAGGTAGTGGGAAAAAAAGATTGACCTGGAACGGATTAAAATGCTGTTGTGAGGCACTGTCACATACATTTTTAGCTGAAGCAATGTCAGCGACCCGGGATGGTACATCAGTTTCCTCATTGACTTCGTTTTGGGATGGTTCAGGCGTCATCTGTTTTATGTTTTGTTGTTGGGAAACAGTGAGCTATGGTTATGAAACACGCATAACACATCATACATAAAAATACTAACCTCTTCATCATCGTCATGACCATCAGCTGCAGTTTCAGACATAGCATGCTCTTCATCACCATCAGCTGCAGTTTCAGACATAGCATGCTCTTCATCACCATCAGCTGCAGTTTCAGACATAGCATGCTCTTCATCAACATATGATGAAGCATAAATGGTTTCAACTAATTCTCTGACCTGCGCAAAAAAAAGATATTAAAATCTGCAAAAATAAAACACTGTCATATACATATTGAACTGCCTGCAACACAACAAAAAAAAGTTTACCAATATCTTAAGACGGCCATTTTCAATGTGGTTCGTCCTTGTTGTAGGCTTCACATCAAGAGCTGATAACGTTTTTAGATGGTCACTCGTAACATGTTTCAATCGTGGAAAACCTAATTCGCTTGATAGACCCGGCACAGATACAAAATCGAGGTATATGATCTATAAATAATAGACGGGTAGAAACTCATTAATTAAACTTATTTAGGAAAACTAAATAAGGCAGACAGACTGTAAATGAAAAGTTGACTCACATCGAGAATGTAGACACACCCCTTCACCTGAATATTATTTGCATGGGATTTTTTGAAGTCTTTGATACCTTGCATTAAATAATCAAAAATAAACTCACACCAGTTCATCGCTTTAATCCTTTTTACATCACTTACTGCACCCAATAATGATCTGTTAATGTTGTGGTTTGTATTCGGTGCCAAGAATAAGCAAGTAACCACGAGTATGAATGCTTTCATAAATGATTCCTCATCTCTTTCGCTAATCATATTAAGGATCACATGGTTTACAGATTGGCCCCTACCTCCATCTGAAAATTCCCATCTTAGTTTACACTCCAGGTTTCTATCAATTGGTACTTGCATAGGGCCATACGGGACACCGAGGATCTTATGTACCAAAGGTTTTATGTGAATAGATTTGCCGTCAACCTCCAAAGTACCCCTGCCATAATCCACTTGGTTTACCAACCATAATGTCAAACCTTTTGGTAGTTCACATATTGGCATTGTCAATAAACTCTCAAATCCAATTTTTTTAACATGACATTTTTGCGCGTCAGAAAGAGATTTCATTATCGATGGAAGCCGGTGTGGAGAACATCTATAGGAGACTACTTGACCCTACAATAATAATCATTTTAATGATTTAAAAATTGGTAAATACACTAATCTGTACAATGAAAAATCTGAAACCATTTATACCTTTCTATTCTCTTGATGAACAGGCGCATGATTTGTGTTGTCCGGCTTATAATCAACATCATTTTGCTTCCTCTTCTTACCACTGGTGGTGTTTGCATGATTTGGTCCCGTTTCACTAGCATGAGATGCCGCAGGTGTGTTCTTCCGAGTTGACCGTCTTACTTTTTTGACTTGATTTGACACAAAGTCAGTGTCAATAGATGGAGACTTCATTGCTAAAAAATACAAAAAAAAGGTATAACTTCTCACAATACACTGCCAATTTCATAATGAAGTTTCGATGAACAAGGTAAACTTAGTCCAATGCAAGAATCGAAACAGATTTAGGTCATTATATCTTCTCTGATATGCTAACTTATCACATCATCCAGTGTTTTTTTTTTGTAAACACATGAAACTTAACGCAACAATGGAACTGATGGAACTAAACACAACAATGGAACTCATGGAAGATATAATGTAAACAAATGGCAAACTTATCACTACAAGATAATACTAATCATGTATCCAAAATGCCAAAATTATCACAAAGTCTAAACCTAATCATGGAGAAATCACCTGGTTCACCTTCGGCGTCACCGGATCCAAATTGATCGGAGTAACGTTGACGAGTTCAACGCAATCTTCGATCGCAAACGACGACGTGATCAACGCAATCGTCAATCGGAGTAGGACGCCGCGCCGCCTCCGCCGCCTCCCGGATTCCGTGAGCTCACCGCTCAAAACCCTAGGTCACGAGCAACGACGATGCTCCCCTCAACCGCCGCCCACCGCCGGATTGGAACCACTACCACCCTCCAATCATTTGCATTGAGACCGTCGGCATAGAAAGGGGGAGAAGCAGCAATCGTCAATCGGAGTAGGACGCCGCCCCGCCTCCGCCGCCTCCCAGATTCCGTGAGCTCACCGCTCAAAACCCTAGGTCACGAGCAACGGCGACGCTCCCCTGTCACACCCCTTGGCACTGATTTAACCAGCACGTGAGATGCTTGCTAGACAAGAGGATTCAGGCTACAGAAGAATCTACGAAGAAGAACACAGAAGGAGGAAGAAGGGGATAAAAGCCAAGCTAGGTTTCTTTTCATATCATTTTCTGTCTTCCAATACAGCCAATGCCCCCCTATTTAATAGTATCTCTCTCTCTCTCCTCCCCTCTTACATGTGGGTCCCTAAGGATGTTACATTACCGGCCCCTTGAAATTTTGCTTGTCCCCAAGCAAAACATGGCTTGACTTTGACTCCCGACAGTTGATGAGTCATCATAGACATGCTGCCAGAATTCCTCCACCATTTGATCAAGCAATGTAGGTCCATAAAATCAGAAATATCCATATCGAAGGTTGGTGCACGATTACTCAATTTAGAGCCACATGATACAATTTGTAACACTGGCACTGCTCCTCCATTTGCTAGTTGTCTAGCCTGTGTATGCTTCCATAGCTTCTGCCTGATAAGATCGCATCTCTGAACAGCGACATCATAGGCCTCTCGAATGGGTATCTGCAATACAAGACTTCCTGAATAATCCGCAATACCACCCATGACATCCCGTCTTCCAGGTGCTCTTGCAACATAGGTTTCCTCCTCCCAGTCAAATAGCACAGACACAACAGTATTCGGAAGGATATGTGCAGCCACCTTCAAACCATAGAATACATGCGTGAAGCCTCCAGGATCCCATGGGTAACTAACAATAGTGACATCATCCTGAAGTGTCGGCAGTGGTCCAAACTCCACTAAACCGTCAGTATTGAGTGATACATGAGTGACCTCACATCCAAGATAGTCTTGCAACCTCCGAATAACAGCAGCCCCTTTCCTATAGCTTATAGCATCAAGATGGAGAACAACATCACAGACCTCAAAACAAATGCCACGCATGTTTTCCTCAGCCAATGCACCTTCTTTTGATGCCCCCTGGAAGCTAGCAAAAACGGAATCCTTGATTTCATTAAAATCCTGCACTCCCTTACACATATCAACAACCATGTTAGGGCCGGTGGTCCCAGGTCCAAAGCACCAAATCTTCTTGGCAAGATCCTTGTCCCAACCAGACTCTTCCATGGTACAGAGAACCATAGGATCAGACTTTGCCAGACTCTTCAAACCTTCAACACGCTTGGAAAGATTAGAGGCAACCTTGCACTGAACAGCTACACACACAACTGGGGACACAGGGAACTTCATTGCTCTGAGTGGGCATGCATCAACACATAGTCCATAACTAGCATCAGATACCTGCCCTGGTTGATGTGGATGCGGCGATCTGATATTTCCACGAGTGGATCTCCAAGGCACACTTGGTTTGTCATCATCATATATATTCTGTCTAACTGTGTCGGCACAACTGTCATATAGGCGAGACTTATCACCATTCTTCTGTTCAAGCATTGTAACATGGTCTTCATTATCTCCTTGAGTAGTCCCACTGCAGAATACAGAAGGTAAAACGCCATCAGTTCGCAGAGTGAGTTCCTCCTGACCGAAATCCTTTTCCACTGGCTGAATCCTGACACTTCCATCATCCAGATCTTGACTTACTTTCTCAATGTCACTTAAATCAACTGAAGAGCTATTTAACTTCTTCGCTCCCATTAGACCTTCTTGCTCAGCAATTCCATTTCCTGGAATGTCCTCAAGTATTCCTTCATCTTCTAGTACACCTTCAATGCCCCAAGTAATACACATATGCTTCACAGCTGCCTCTGTTTTCTCCATTTGTTTTGCCAGTTGCTTCTGGGAAACTACCACTCGGGCCAATATTAAGTCGATATGCGCCATTCTCATGGCGGTGGTCGTGGTAGCACTGGTACCTGAAGCAGATGAGCCAAAGCTGAAGCCAGGGGTGGAGGAGCCGGATGTGGTGGACTGAGCGAATGGGAAGCCGCTGGATGCGTATGTGGTCGGCATGGCAGGGTGAGGGGATCTGTGGCGGCGCATGGAGGAGCGGCTCGGTTGCGGCACCGAAACCGAGCAATCGCAGCGACCGCGCGCGCAAGCAGAAGAGATGCGGTGCGCACGGAAGTCGATCTGTTGGTCGGCGCCGAAGAAGAATCACCGACGCGGGCGATTGAGTTGAGCGGATGGCGGAAGATCGGCTCCGATCGAAGTCGAGTCGAAGGCAGCCGCGTCGGTGGCGGTGGAGCAGATCGAAGCCGAGGCTGGCGAGCCGGCGTTGAAGCGAACTGGCCGAGACGGTGCAGCGCGGGCGCAGATCGCGGATGACGGCGCGATCTGGAGGACGGCGACGATGTCGACCGGGGAGGCGACGTGGAGGCGCGGGAGGCTGGAGCGCGGCGGTGGAGGGCGTACTGGAGATGGACGCGGCGCTGCTCACGGAAGGCGCGGCGGCAATGGCCGCGGACGGCGCTGGGGAGGTCGCGCTGGTGACGACGCTGACGAAGCCGAGCAACAGCGCGCCGGCACGGAGAAGTCCGGGGAGACGCACGGGATCGCTGGCTCTGATACCAATTGTCACACCCCTTGGCACTGATTTAACCAGCACGTGAGATGCTTGCTAGACAAGAGGATTCAGGCTACAGAAGAATCGACGAAGAAGAACACAGAAGGAGGAAGAAGGGGATAAAAGCCAAGCTAGGTTTCTTTTCATATCATTTTCTGTCTTCCAATACAGCCAATGCCCCCCTATTTAATAGTATCTCTCTCTCTCTCCTCCCCTCTTACATGTGGGTCCCTAAGGATGTTACATCCCCTCAACCGCCGCCCACCGCCGGATTGGAACCACTACTAGCCTCTAATCACTTGCATTGAGACCGTCGGCATAGAAAGGGGGGAGACGTAGCAACCTAAACGAAGAGAATTGATATGGGAAACGGGGGAGACTGGAGGATTATCGTGCGGACATGAGTGGCCCTCCTGAAGAGGTATCGGACGGTTGGCAACGATACCGTCGGAACGGGGGAAAACGGTATACCGTTTTGTAGGATTTCTGATTTTAAATTCACTAATACATGTTCTTCGGTTTTTCACGAACCGAATAAGGCTTCTCCGGATTTTGGAGAACTGGAGATGCATGGCCGGTTTCTGGTAAACCGGAGATTACTGTTTTTTTGTAAATACGTGAAACTGTTGTATCATTTCATAAATACGAGCCAAAAGTTATATTGAATACGATTTTTTCCCCTTCATAGCACATTGTGTATGTACCCACAGTGTCAATGTCAACAACTGCAGACAGAAAATTCAGTCAATACTAACTTCTCTGGAAAAAAAGAATGTTAAGCAATTAGTACATACTAGGCAAGTTAATAGCACAAAAGTGCTTGAGTTAGCAACCTAGCACAATTGCACAATACTAGTAAGAATGTAAGGCCACATAACTTTTCCAATGGCATGCAAGAGAATACTAATGTAGCGCTGTTAATGTGCACACGGTTGTATCAAAGAGCAACTGTCAAGCAAAGCAAAGCAAGAACATAGAATTTGATCAAGCACCGGTTCGGAATCCCTTGGGCGTCAGATCCTCCGGGGAAGCAAGGAAGTTGCCGGCTGCACCATTGACAAGAATGTCAAGCTTGCCAAACCGCTCAACGGTCGCCGCGAGCACTCTCGCTGCATCCTCCTGCTTGCGGACATCTCCCTCAAAGCCCACAGCCTGCACGTCACACCAAGCTCGCATTACTACAGTACAAGACTACTTTACCCCCAAAGAACAACAGATTAGTATATTTAATCATGGCGGGAAGCATATTCCTAACATGAGGCGCAAAGCATATTCCTAACATGAGGCGCAAAGCATTGTACGCTGAGCAATCCAATTAGTATAATACGAGCACGTTCGCTTCAGGAATTAAAAAATTGTAAGCGTTCCATTCCATACACGCGTTCCTACACCGGAGGCGCTCACCAGGCGTTTCATACTCTTCCCTAAAAAAACCCGATTGGCTTGAATTCGACCAGCCAAGACAAGAAAACAGCAATCTTTCCAATATAAAGTCGCAATAATTCCTCTTATTACTCTGTCACGCAGCTAGAGAGACAAGAAAAGATCAAAAAGATTTTCCAACAAACGGCCAGGAGGCACCAAACTACTCCCTCCGGTTTGGTAATATTTGTCGTTTTGGACATAGTGATGGTCAAATTTTCGAAACTTTGACTATCGATATATTTTTAAATATTTAAATTGGATACATGAAAATTATATGTGTAGACTTGTCTCGAGAAGTATTTTCATAATATTATAATTTTATTGGATTTTATAAATATATTATAATAAAAATTAGCGGTCAAAGTTGTGTTTTGAAGACCGTGTCGATGTTCAAAACGACAGATATTACCAAACCGGAGGGAGTATAAGCAAGAAAGCAAACGCCTTGCGAGTTGCGACATAGCGGTAGGTAGGGTAGGGTAGGGTAGAGCGGAGGAGGGAGCGGATTGGGCGCACCCGGAGGGCGGCGACGGCCTTGTCGAGGACCTCGCGGCGGCGGCCCATTATGGCGCCGTGGGCGCCGTGGCGAGCGAGCTGCGCGGCGATCTCGACTCGAAGCAGATGCCGGAGCCGCCGCCGGTGACCAGCGCGGCTTTGCCCCTCAGCACGTCAGCCCGGAACGGCGAGGAATTTCAAAGCTTTGGCCAGTTTGAGTAAAGGAGATAATATATGTATATGACGGACCAAAACATTTCGTCTGTCTGTCATACACGGAATTTCAAAGGAGTGAGGCGATATCATTGTATATGACGGACCAAAAAGTTTGATCTGTCATGCATGAGAATTTTCAGGACTTTGCAAGAGATGGACCAACAAACTTTGGTCAGTTGAAAATTCAGACTTGTGACGAATTTTAAAGAAAACTTTATGATGGTCCGTCCAAGAAGGACTTTTTGAAGGAAATTTTTCTTTTATACAAGGAGTAAGAACTGAGATGTTTAGATTCCAAGCAATCTGATTTTGATTTGCCTAACGAACCAATCTACCAACTTGTGCAAAGCCCCCCTTTATAGTACAGCCAATATTAAAAACACTTAGCTATTTGACTTAATCCACTCCCAAGCCAAACTAATGACAGAATGCCTTAATCTTGTTTGTCCTTCTTCCTTTAACTTCGATTTCAGCACGTACCTTTTAAGTCTAAGGTATTATTAACTTAGTCATTATCACCAAAACATGACATAAATCAAAGAGGGGGCCTAGATGCTAACAATCTCCCCCTTTTTGGTGATTGATGACAACATACATTTTTGTTAATAATATCTTAAACATTCTGCAAAGCAAGGTTAGCTCAACAAGATATAAACAAGAATCTGAAGATAAAATGGCTCCCCCTCACGAAGTGCAAGGACTGAAATCTTAAAAATTGCAAGATTGGACTATATTAGATCCTTAATTTTTGACTTCCAAATTTCTTATAAAAAAGGAGAGAGATTAATTTATGGATCATTCAGAGAAAGGCAATATTAATAAGTAAAACAACAGATCCAGACAATAGTCAAAAATATATATAATGAACACAAAACAGACTGAGTACACTGAGTACTTAGAACTATTAAAACACAAAAGTGTCCCAGTTAACAGACCCTTAGTGCTAATCAAAGGGTGCAATAAAAATACTGCTAAGACCTAATTAACTCCCAAAGTCAGGATATGATAGAGTTAGCGACCATATATATATCTACTTGCAGCATGATGCAGAAGACTATGTCAAATTAGTTTTGAGATTTTCTTTCGTATGACTACCTCTTCTAAAGGCAAATAGATAGTGATTCTCTTACATCCCTTTTTATACACCATAATATTAATTAGCTAATCACGCATGAATTTGGACATTAATTTCAATAGTGATCACAGCTCCTTGATCCTATATATATGTCTATTGAGAACGACAGGCCTATCAGTATCTGAAGAGCCATGGTATTATTTTGTCAGATATGCACTCCCTTAGAGCATCTCCAAGAGAGGTCCTAAATATGGTCTTAACTTGAATTATAGGGCTTTTAAGGAAAAGATTAACTCCAGCAATAGCCTTAAATTGTTAAAATTTAGCAAATTGTTTTAGGGCCTCTAAGAGAGTAGCTATATTTAGCAACTCTATGATTGAGCCCTATCTTTGTTGGGTTTTAGGGTCTAATTGCTGGAGTGAATATTTCGTTGGAGCCCTAAATCTAAATAGTTAGGGTCCTAAATTAAAATTTAAGACTCATTTTTAGGGCTCTCTCTTGGAGATGCTCTTAGTTAGGATATATGCTGCAATAAGTGACAAAAGTTTTGTGTGAGTGCATAATGCATATTCCTTAATTATAAGATGCAGCTATACTCCCCTGGTTAAGACCTCGCTCATGTTGCACCAAACTAGTCTTGGGAATTTTTTATTTTCATTTCTGCTTGGCGTGCATATATATCTTTAATTATGAGACGCTGACGCGCATTTGACCATGGCAAGTTATTCTTAATATGCCTCAGTAAACCTGTGGCTATGGCGACTAGAAAAGGGAGTCTCCGATAAAACAACACAATAGGCTAGAGTGCTAGACTAATCATCGTACTTTGGAACATGATGAATGTTTAACCGTAATTAAGTACACTAGTTGCCAAATTAGGTCGGGTCAAAATCACACTTCGCTTATCATTCAAGCGGTTCCTCTTCTCCATTATCTATTTTCTGCGTCATGTGTGACACATCTTAATTACTTCCGCTTAATCCGACATATTGCCTAATTGGTTCAATATATCCATGATTATATGTCGTAAAGTAAAAGAAAAAACTACAGTTCAAGTGAGTTAAACTTTTTCTCTTTGAGAACTAAGTGAGTTGACTTAACATCAGCTAGCTCTTTACAAAGTCACTGGCCTTCTTTTCCTTTTGTCTCTCGAGAATGGAGATATTTTTTTTGTGTGAAACAGAGAAACAAGATACGACGTACGTCTCCACTGAGAACAACTCTCTCTCTCTCTCTCTCTCTCTCTCTCTCTCTCTCTCTCTCTCTCTCTTTTGTTTGATGCAACTTGACCAGCATGCGTCGAGATAGATAACTTATAACCCAAAAAACACTCTTTACAAAGTGAAAAAGGATCATGGAGAGAAGAAAATAGGTCAGTCCGTCAGTGTGAGAGGAACATATGATCGTATCCTATCAACCCACCAACAAGCATGGTGGTTGAGCATCAGGCACCTGCAGAGAATAACGCCCACTATCTTCTCATATATATATATATACACACACCTGCAGACAATAACGCCCACTATCCCCTCTCTCTCTCACACACACACACAATATAAACTTGTCATATAATAATAATAATTGCACTACAGGCCATGCCTTTCAAGTAGGGATGAAAACGGATCGGATACGGACGGATAATGGCTCTACCATATTTGTTTTCATATTTTTTCTCGGATTCGGATACGAATACGGATAGTCCGGATACGAATACGAATACGGATAATGTCGAATCTGATATCTGGATCGAATCTGAATCGAATCGGATCTGATTCTGAATATTTATCGAACATGATAATCCCTTAGATTGTACATAAAAAATCAATGAAAACACATAACTAGTTGATTTGATTAAAACATTATTGAAAATTGAATAAATATAAGCATTTTCATTCACTTAGACAATAGTTAGATACTATGTTGCAAACAAAATTATGTAAGACTTAGTTCATCACGTACATATGATTAATCCATCACACATGTAGATCAAAACACAAAATAAAGGTGATCCTTGCTCAGAGATACAAATGGAAACAAATATAGAATACACAAAAAGTTTGATAATACTTAATTACCATATCTCTAGAAAACATATATAACACTTACATTTAATGACCCCAAGATTTGTATTATTTGTTAAATTATGTTTAAAATAATAAATTATGTATTTTATGAGTTTTTATGCATTTTAGCTACTTATGTAAAATATTTTTCTATTAAAGACAACATTTTTTAAATTTTTAGAAAATTTAAAATACAATAAATTTTAAAAATAATTTTTGTAAAAATTATAGACTATGTTAGGAATTTTATCAAAAAAATTCATAATTTTTGGAGCTAGTTTGCTAATTTTAATAATTGAAACTTGATTTATGGATTAATTAAATTAGAAAACAAGTTAAAATTTAGTAACCTTTTTGGGCTAAAAGAGTAGCTTGGCCCAGCCCACTATCCGGATATCCGATCCATCACTATCCGGATTATCCGAATCCGTATCCGTATCCGACGGATAGTGAGCTACCGAATCCGTATCCGTATCCGACAAAAAATATCCGTATCCGTATCCGATCCGATACTATCCGACAAATATCCGATCCGACAGAATCCGTATCCGAAGATTATCCGGATCGGTCGGAAACTATCCGATCCGTTTTCATCCCTACTTTCAAGTGCTTCATTGCACCGTGCCTCATTTTGGGAGGAGAGGGTGAATGCATCATTTTAAGGAGATCGATATGGGTAAACATGCATACCTGGTGATGGATTTTTTTAAAAATAATAATAATATTTTAATAAAAATTTATAGAAATAATATACCGATTAAATAAATAGTAAAATGCCCCTTTAGCCATTTAGAATGGCGACAGACTCTCTGTCGCTATTTCAATTAGCGACGAAGGGCTAAATTCGAACCGTCACCTCTCTATCACCAGTTGAAATAACAACAGAAAGTCTGTAGCCAATTGAAATGGTGACAGACCCTCTGTCGCGATTTCAACTTACGATAGATGGGGTATTTTACCTCAAAGAGTACTTGCAAGGGTGACGCCAAAGGTATTTTTAGGGTGTGCGAACTAGCCAGCCACCCTTCTGCTACAGGTTTCTCTACGTGACTTTATAGGATACAAATGCAATCCAATCAGTATACAGAGCAGAAAAATAAAAAAAAAACTATACGGACAGGATCTGCTGGAAAATTATTTAAAAAAATCCTAGCTCTCCCCTGCTGGATTTTACTGTTTAGGGGTTATATGTGTGATTTTGTAGGATTAACGGCTATTTACGAAAAAATATGACAAACCGGGCTAAAATTGGTTAAGAGACTTTTTCTTACTCTTCCTTCTCTCTCTCCTGCTCTTCTTTCTTTCTTTCTTTTTTTCTGCGGAGGAGTCTATGTCACCGGTTGAAACGGCAACACAGGGTCTGTTACCATTTCAACTGACGAGAGCTTTTCTGTTGCTATTTTAACTGGTGAGAGCCTCTCTGTCGCCATTTCAATTGGCGACAAAGAAGGCCTCGCCAATTAAAATGGTGAGAGTCTCTCTGTTGCCATTTCAACTGGCGACAAAGAAGGTCTCGCCAATTAAAATGGCGACAGAGAGGCGGTCGTCATTCCATATAGCTATAGAAAGCTATTTTTGTTATTTTTTAATCGGTGTATTATTCTGTAAATTTTTATTAATTTTTATTATTATTATTATTATTTTAAAAAATTCCCTGGTGATGTGCACTGCTCAGTACCGTTTTGAGCTGTAACGTAGGTCGCTCCGCATGACCGCATGTGTTCAGTTTAGCGGCTGGAGCTTTGTTTGATGCACAGCAGGATGCTTCTCGGCCTATCCGGAACTTACTGAAACAGAAAATAAATGCTACACGTACGAGCTTCGTCGGTGAGTCACAAACAAATCGCCTTCTGAAAGTCTCCGTGTCAGTACACCTCCATGTGTCAGTGACCCATCGATGAGATTTAGTCCTTGTTTTTTCCTTCGTAGACATAACAGCCTCTGAATGGAGTAAGATAAAAATTTGCTTAGTTTGTGACTTTTACATGTGGTATTTGTGGTGGTGAACCACTCACTGTCGGCAAAGAAAGCCGCCTTAGATTTTCTACCGGAAATAATGTAACTGAGAATCAATTCCTTAGCATAATTCCCTTACATTATTACTTAACATAATCATTGCAATTCGTTCCAATTCCCTTGCATAATTGCATCACTTTTCACACTGAAAGAATATATGGCACAATAACGATGAGATTCCTACGATCCTATCACTCTATCAGATGTTTCAAGGGCCGTACACGAACCTTTCACAAGTTTTCTCTGAAGGGACCAGCTGGGGGGTTGATTCAGATTTGACTATTTGACGTATAAATTGTCCTCATCAAATGGTCCGGAGAAATACAATTTTGGGCACATTATCCCCCTCGAAATATCTGGAAAAAGTACACATAAGTTCAACGTTCGGTGTGTATAAGAGAAGCAAACGATGAATATAGTACAGTTGGAGTAAAGGTGTGCTTCTTAACTACTAATTTAACACACAAAGTGGCACGTTTGGATCTCCAAACCAAAAAGATTAGGAACTAATCTTAATCAAGCACCACAAAGCCGGTAAGTTTCCAGGTCAGCATCAGCAGTTTGTTTCAGTTCTACAGTCTAATAGCAGCCAGTTCTACAGTATAATAGCGGCCAGGGGTGGCTGCAAGATCCTCAAGAGGGAGGAACTCGTCCTACTCGTTCTCTTCTTCACTTTCTCCTACTCTGTAACTGTAATAGTGCAATCCAAATCAAGAACCTTTCATCTGTCAAATCCCAGACCGAATTTGTGGGCGCCCACCTTGCCACTCCTCCTCTCCCCGCAGTGCCCAGAAATATGCTGCTCCTGGCAATATTTCCTTCCTTCTTTTGCTCTGTTTGGTTGGGCGCTTCCCTCTCCGCCTCGAATCCTCCTCCTCGCTCTCCCCTGTCGCGGCCGTTGTGTTTTGCCAGTTGGAGCCCGACCGTGTCGGTGTCCGTGCTGGTCTTGGCCCACCGCGTCAAAATTTGATCTTGGCGAGGTCTTCTGGAGGAAAGGTTGGTTCTTTGGTTGGGATTTTCGTGGGTCTAGGAATCCGTGGCCTGTTTCTGTCCGGTGATTCCGGTTTTGTGTTGGAGTCATGGAGTTCTGGTTTGAAGTTTCTGCGCTGTGATTCTTGGCGCTTCGTTGTTGGGCCAAAGCTTCCGTTCTTGTTTCTTGCGAATATCAAAGCGGTGGTGGCAATTTTTCTGGGAGAGAAGACCTGTCAGTGGGGAGATTTGGTTGAAAGCTTGGTACCTTTATGATAAGCTACGGCTCCATTTTTTTCTATTGATGCAAGAATTGAAGGTGGGAGGTGTTGGTGTGGAGATTTGAGATTGAATTTTGAGTGCGAGATCAAAGATTGTACTTGATCCTGTTGGAGGCTGAATTTTTGTTAGTAAGCTTAATTTCGATTTTGGTTTATGTAAATACTGGAATTGGACGGCTTGGTTCCTGATGCTGTGCTTGGTGTGAGGATTTGAGGAGCTGTGGCTGAGGTCAAAAGAGATCAATGGCATCGCTGTCAGAGAGTGAGGGAACAAATAGGGGGATCATGTGGGAACTAGATCAGAACCTTGATCAGCCCATGGATGAGGAGGCTGGCAGACTGAGGAATATGTACAGAGAAAAGGTCTGGCGTTTCTTTTCTTCAAGACTTCAACTAGTTGCATGTTAAATTTGTTTTATTGCCAAGCATTGAAGGTTTTCAGAATTCGAATAGTCGCAATAGATGTAAGATTGGTGACTGCATGTGACTAATTCATCTCATTGTGCAGTTTGTTCTTTGAGCACATCTAGAACAGATGCACTACATTGAGATGAATTGTACTGCACGAACTTGTACTTTGTCATTTGTAGGGCACTGAAGTAAACTGGGTTGATTCATATGGTGGAATTACCAATTTCCTAAAGAAAGAGCGGTCTGTTAGTTCTACAAAAGTTTTTGGCCCATTCCACGTTGATGAAATGACTACCAGAAGAATTTATAGTTCTATAAATGTTATTTATTGAAGTAACTAGACTGCTAAATCAAGAATTTCTATTGATTATTATTTCCCTTGTTGCAGAAGTTATCGTCGGTTTTGTTACTACGGCTCGCATTTCAGAGCCTTGGTGTGGTCTTTGGTGACTTGGGCACATCACCGTTATATGTGTTTTATAATATCTTTCCTCGTGGAGTAGAAGACAATGAGGATGTCATTGGGGCGCTTTCCTTGATCATTTACACCCTTACTCTCATTCCTCTTCTGAAGTATGTTTTTGTTGTCTTGCGGGCAAATGACAATGGTCAAGGTGAGATAGCTGATCCTCACATGGTCTAAGTAACATGTTGTTTTCTTATTATCTGCTTGGCACTTAGAAAAAAATTGCAACACATCTCAAATGCGTGATTTGTACACATTAACCAACACATTAGAAGTTTATACGTGGCAATGATTTGTAAACAGTGCATTTATTTATAGCAGAATGCCTTTATAATCAGGAGAGATGCCAGAGTGGCTGCTAAGTTGCATTCTTCAAATCATGAAACTTTTAGCCTGATATCACTCTACTGTTATCCAATGTTGGAAACAACTGTTGCTAGTGCAATTCTGCTTCTTCACTTGATAACTTGTTTGCATATTTTGAGAGATGACAACTTACTGTTTTTTTCTTACAGGTGGTACATTTGCTCTTTATTCCCTACTATGTCGTCATGCAAAGATCAGCACTATACCCAACCAACACAAGACTGATGAGGACCTAACGACATATAGTCGGCAAACTTATGAGGAGAATTCACTAGCAGCAAAAATAAAGAGATGGCTAGAGGCACATGCCTATAAAAGAAATTGTCTTCTTATTCTTGTTCTTATTGGTACTTGTACAGCTATTGGAGATGGAATACTTACTCCTGCTATATCAGGTAGTCAACTTAATTTCTTCGGATGCATTACTCATTATCGTATTCTTCTTGGCAAAACAAATGGATCTTGGAATCTGATTTATGACTTTGTGTTTTCACAGTTCTTTCAGCATCAGGTGGAATAAAAGTTCAAAATCCAAATATGAGTACCGGTAATGTTATGTGTTCAATTTGGTTTATTCAGATCCTTGCGTACTGTAACTTCTGTAAATTATTTAAGTAGTGTTAGTAAGTAGAGAACTGTGTTTGCTACAGTGATGGAAGGAATCCAGTGCTTTCGTATCTGTTTTATGTGTTATGATCTCGTATGCATCAGTCATTCTTCTTGATCTTACTACAAGTATCCCAAAACCTAATCTAATAATCTATCTTCTACATAAATTGATGTTGTAAAATTGTTTGATCTTTGGTTACCTCTGCATCTGACAGATATTGTTGTACTTGTTGCTGTGGTCATCTTAATTGGATTATTTAGCATGCAACACTATGGTACAGACAAAGTTGGATGGCTCTTTGCACCTATAGTGCTCCTCTGGTTCATTCTAATTGGAAGTGTTGGAGCACTGAACATACACAAGTATGACAGCTCCGTGTTAAAAGCATACAATCCAGTCTACATATACAGGTATTTCCGACAGCGAGGGAATTCTGACAGCTGGACCTCTCTGGGAGGAATCATGCTTAGCATCACAGGTCAGGCCTTTTTACATTTTTTTAGCAATAGTGTTTACCTTCCAATCTACTTATAGTAAGATCTGTTGTAAAAGCAAAATGTTTTTCTCTTCAGGAACTGAAGCATTATTTGCTGATCTATGTCATTTTCCTGTATTAGCCATTCAGGTAACATGTCTTCACTGAGGCGTTGCCATACATGCATGCAACTGTGTGCTCGCTAACTAAACACGTATGTTTGCAGATTGCATTCACCTTGATTGTATTCCCATGCCTTCTACTGGCATACACAGGGCAGGCTGCTTATATAATTTCCCACAAGGATCATGTGGCTGACGCCTTTTATCGCTCCATTCCAGGTCCTCCTCAGCTCCAACACATTCTATTCACTAATCTTAAGACAGGTGTCAGTGTGCCACCACATCCTGTCTGCAGGGTGCGCATTGGCATAGTGCTTACCCATTAGTGATAGTGCATACTGTGTACTAGTGCTGTATCTAATATGGTGCTCATAGTGAGATGTTTAATCATTGCAGAAGCCATATACTGGCCAGCCTTTGTTATAGCAACTGCTGCAGCGATAGTTGCAAGTCAGGCCACCATATCTGCAACCTACTCGATGATAAAGCAAGCACTTGCACTGGGCTGTTTCCCTCGTGTAAAGGTAGTCCACACCTCGAAGAAATTCCTTGGGCAGATTTACATCCCTGACATCAACTGGGTCCTCCTGATTCTGTGCGTTGCTGTGACTGCTGGATTCAAGAACCAAAGCCAGATAGGAAATGCGTATGGTATGGTTTACTTTTTATACGAATTTTGGTGGTACATCTTTGGGGCATGTCATGGAATGATAAGAACCGAGCATTTTGGCATCCTTGTGCAACTTTTCCATGCTAAAATTTCAACATTTTCACAAACAAAGTGCTAAATATTGGAGTAATTTTTCAAAAAGCCCATCCTAATTCATTTCAACTCTGAGCACGATTGGCAGTTTGTTGATAGAAATATTCTGAAATCCCAATAATGCAATGTGCATTCCATATTTCCATACTCCCAAGCTTGGAGATGTTACAGTATCCTTTATTACCTTGTATGGAGATTGCTACTATCGCTTATTACCTTGCATAGAGATTGCTTATTGCCATGTATAGAGATTGCCTTATATAGGCTTCCCTTTTTGTACCCGAATGTACGTGTATATATTCTGACATATTGGCCTCATGATGAATACAACTGCTATTCATTGTTAGAGATAGAGTCATGTTATTCTAGTATCTATATTAGAGATAGAGTTATGTTATTCCTTTCCCTCATGTACTCTATATATTGTGGCCATTGGCCCTCATATTCAATACAAGTCATATTCATAACATGGTATCAGAGCGAGGTTTTTCTTCCTAGCTCTATCATTCCGCTGTTTTAGATCTAATCCGCTGCCTCGGGAGGAGGAGACTCCCGGGGCGGCACCCGTCCAGCCGGAGCGGGCTCCTCCGCCCACGACTTCTTGTGACATTCATAACATGGTATCAAAGCAAGGTTTTTAGGGTTAGGGTTTTATCGGTATTGCACTTGTGCCATCCATCGCCTTCTCCCCCTCAAGCTCTTCTCGGCTGGTCACCTCTCTCGGTTGGCTCTGTGTCTGCCGTTCCTCCCAGCCGCCGCCTCCCTCTGGTTGACCGCCGCCTCTGCCTGTGACGCGGCTCGCACCGTCCGCAACTCAACGTCCGCGACGAAGGAGAGGAAGAAGAGGAGGCCTTCGGCCCGAGCTCCGGTCGCGACACACGCCCATGACCGCATGGACCAGTCCGTCGCTGACTCGTTCCGTCAAGGCCACCGACCCTCGCACCTCCAGAGGCCGCCGCTCTGCGCGAAGAGAATAGAAAAAGAAGGGATCGATTGGATTCCAATTGGATCCAAAACCGGATTTAATCCATGTTTGGCTCCTCGGCTTAGCTCCGGCTCCAGCTTGGTTTCAACTCCGGCTCTGTTGGCTCGGTTCGATCGACTCTGGTTCTCGGTAAATAAAAAAACCTCGTAGTGGTGGCTGCTGGAGGTGGAGGGCTTCACTACACCTACTGCGACAAGAATGGACACGTGGAGCAGTTCTCTCATTGGAAGAAGGATATTGCTTATCGAGGTGGCCGCCCTCCCAACAGCGCTGGAGCTGGAGGCTCAAGCGCCTCTCCTCAGAGGACCTCTGCTGGTTTTGGACTCCACTCAGTAGATTCTCACTCTACTATGTCTCATGGCTGCCACTGCACTACAGGTTTTGCTACTCAGTCTACTAAGAAACCACCTTCCACATCTTCTTCAGGCATTTCACCATGAATTCTTGACTCCTGTGCTTCTTTTCATATGACATCTGATTCCACCAATATAAATTCCATTAGTCCTCTCGCTGCTGCTATCATTGTTCAGATAGTAAATGGTACCTCTCTGTTGTAAGACGAGGCACTCTTTTGTTGTCCTCTTTTTATGTTCCTGCTCTCTCATCTTACCAAACTAACCACGCAACTTATGTTTGCTGGCTAGCTCACTGATCATGGCTGTCGTGTTATCCTCAATTCTCAATTCTGACTTGTTGTGTTCAGGATCGCCACACGGGGTGTCTGGTTGGTACAGGCCCTCACCGCCGTGACACAACGTCTCTGGGAGCTTGACTGGTTTTGTCTTCCTTCCGCTACTCCTTGCTAGTCTCTCTATCTCCTCCATTGCCTCAACATCTTTGTGGCATCACAGTTTGGGCCATCTTTATAGTTCATCTGTCCTTTTCGTTCGTCGTGGTATTTTAAGGTTTGTGTCAGGTGATGCCTCTTTAAATTGTGCGGGATGTAAGCTTGGTGAGCAGCTTCAACTCCCATATCCTTCCAATGAGTCTATCATAGCTATTAAGGATATATTGCCTTGTATAGGCTTTTGATGTACATGATTGTCTTATATAAGCTTTTCTTTTGTACCCCCATGTACTTTATATATTCTGGCCATGGGCCTCATATTGAATACAAGTGCTATTCATAATGTGGTATCAGAGCATAGGTTCTAAGGTTAGGGTTTTATCGGCGTTGCACTTGCGCCATCCCTAGCTGCCACCCTGTTCTTCCACTATCGCTGCCACCGGGAGAAGAAATCTCCACTCCCGGGGGTGGCCACCTACACCGACGCGACTCCTCTGCCGCTACTCGTCCTCGTCGGCTTTGTTCTCTGTCGGCCTCATCACCGGCCGGCCTCCATTAAGTTGGGGCTTCCTCGGTGGCGCTATCCTCTGCTCCGATGCACCAGCGCTTCCTCCTCTCGGCGGCCACCTCTTCGGCTCCTACTTCGCGCCTCGGTCGGTCCACCTAGTTGCCGCGCCGGTTTACCCGGCAGGTCGGCCCCGACTGCTTGGCGCCCTTCTCCAGGCCCCGCGGACCGCACCACCTCGTTGAGCACGACGTCACCTTCCTCTCCGCTTTGGCAGTCGCCATCGGTGCCCACCTCGGTTCTCCACAACGCTCAGTCCTCCACCAGCTCTGGAACACAGTGATGCCACCTCCGGCTGGCTCACGCCAGCTGCCGGCACAGCTCGCCCGACTTACTCGCCAGTTCGCCTTGCGCTTTGCCCGTGACCAACGAACCGAGCCGATCGGACCTAAATCCAATCTCAGAGCCGTATTTAATCCGGAGTTGGCTCTGAACCAGCTCTGGCTTTCGGCTCCAGCTCCGACTTCTCGTTCCGATTTCGGCTTCTGGCTTCAGAGCAACTCTGGCTTTTCATGTCGGCTTTTGACTCCAAGTGTGTGTGTTTTTTTGCTCTAGCTTTGGCTTCTCCAGTTCTTTAGCTCTTTAGATTGACACCAGTTGTTCGTCTCTTTGGCTCTTTGGATCGGCTTTCTCTTCTGAATGGTTTTTCGACGATCAACTCTTTTTCAGTTAGCTTCTTCGGCATGGCTCTTTTTGTCGGCTCTAGCTCTTTGTTTTTCGGCTCTTCGGCTCGGCTCCAACTCTTCGACTCAGCTCCGACTCTTCGGCTCTCCTTTTAGTCTTTTATCCTCAGTGTCATTGCTTCCGTTGTGTCCATCCAAGTCCTTAGATCTTGGTTCTTTTGTTGGCTCAGCTCTTTTATCGGCTCGGCTCATTCTGTTGACTCAAATTTTTGACTCATTACCTCAGCTCGTTCTGTCGGTTTCATCGGCTTTTCTTCGTCGACTCGGCTCCTTCATCGGCTTTCCTTCGTCGGCGTGGTTTTTCAAGAGTTAGATGCTACGCCGACTACGTCGTAAAGCATTGAGGGATTTTTGGAGAATTCATTTGGTTCCTAAAGATCTTGGAAGAGTTTATATTTATTTATGATAATTAATCTAGTATTTAAATAGATTATCTCCTGGAAAATTTTATTGCATTTTGTGCATGCTTTCAATGAGTGCATCATTTTCAATTAAGGGTTTCTATTTGAGGTACATTTTTCTTACATGTAACTCATGATACAAAAATTCCAGAAAATGCATAAATGAAGCATGACATGCATGTCCAATTAATATACGCAAATATGGGTTGTGACATGCTATTCATAACAATGTCCTTTTGATCTTGTTCATTCTGACGTTTGGGGTCCAGCTCCTTTTGTTTTAAAAGGGGTCATCAATATTATATTCCTTTTATAGATGATTTCTCGCGCCACACCTGGATGTATTTTATGTCTTTTCATAGTGAGGTTTCATCCATATATAAGACGTTTACCATTATGATTCGTACTCAGTTTGATTCTCCTATTCGTGTTCTTCGTGTTGACTCGGCAGGAGAGTATATGTTAGAAGCGTTTCGTGCTTTTCTTGCTGAGCAAGGCATTCTTTCTCAGTTTTCCTATCTTGGTGTTTATGCTCAGAATGGTGTGGCTGAGCACAAGCACCGTCATCTTCTTGAGACAACTCGTGCTCTTTTGGTTGCTTCTGTTGTTCCACCTCATTTCTGGGCTGAGGCTGTTTCCACTGCCACTCAGTTGATCAATATTCAGCCTTCTTCTGCTCTTCAGGGTGGGATTCTAGTGGTGCATCTTTGTGGCATGACTCTTGATTATTCTAGTCTCTACCTCTTTGGGTGTGTGTTATGTTCTTCTTGCACATCGTGAATGCACCAAGCTAACTGCTCAGTCTGTTGAGTGTGTTTTTCTGGGATATAGTGCTGAGCATAAGGGATATCGTTGTTGGGATCCTGTTGCCTGATGGATACGGCTCTTTAGGGGTGTTACTTTTGATGAGTCTCGTCCTTTCTACCCCCGTCCTTCGTCTTCTTTCACTCTAGCATCTCTTGTCGAGCCACTTTCTTTTCTGACTTTTCCTGATAATCCAATTGCCACCTTTCCCTTTCCACGGTTGGCATCTCCTTCATTGCCAGCACCTCCTCTGATGTTTTTACTACCGGTGCCTCCTCCAGAGGTTTCTCCTGACATTGTTTATTCTTATCCTTACGCTACACGTCATTCGCGAGTTGAGGATTCCGCTGATGTGTCAGCTTCTCCTGCTGAGTCACCTTCTTTAGTGCCTCCTCGTTGTGTTCTTTGTGATTGACAGTCTATTCGGCCTTCTGAGCGTCTTGCTTTGCTGGCATAGCTCTTGCCGATCCGACTTCTTACCGTGATGCTGTTATTCATCAGGAATGACATCATGCGATGGCAGAGGAGCTTGCTGCCCTTGAGCGCACTGCCACGTGGGATCTTGTGTCCCTTCCCCTACGTGTCTGTCCCATTATGTGCAAATGGGTCTATAAGGTTAAGATTTGCTCTGATGGTTCTCTTGAGCGCTACAAGGCTCGTCTTATAGCTGAAATTGTTTTGAAGTGAGAACAACTTTTACTGAATTTTCATGATATAATCTGCATTTTGATTTCCATTTCATGTCGTATGAACAGGCACTGCAGTGGTTATAGTTATGCTAGTGACAACATTCCTCATGGTGCCAATAATGCTGCTGGTGTGGAAGAGTCATTGGATTCTTGTCGTCACCTTTATTGTGCTCTCTTTGATGGTGGAGGTCCCCTACTTGTCGGCTTGCATATTAAAGATTGACCAAGGTGGTTGGGTCCCTCTTGTCATTGCAACAGCCTTCTTCATCATCATGTATGTGTGGCATTTTTGCACTGTGAAGCGGTATGAATTTGAGATGCACAGCAAGGTCTCAATGGCCTGGATTCTTGGCCTTGGCCCAAGCCTTGGTCTGGTCAGGGTTCCAGGGATAGGCTTCGTGTACAATGAGCTGGCAAGCGGCGTCCCGCACATCTTCTCCCACTTCATCACCAACCTTCCTGCTATCCACTCGGTGGTTGTCTTCGTCTGCGTCAAGTATCTTCCAGTGTATACTGTCCCGATCGAGGAGCGGTTCCTTGTGCGGAGAATCGGGCCGAAGAACTTCCATATGTTCCGCTGTGTTGCAAGGTATGGATACAAAGACCTCCACAAGAAAGATGAAGACTTTGAGAAGATGCTCTTCGACTGCCTCTTGTCCTTCGTCCGACTTGAGAGCATGATGGACGGTTATTCTGATTCCGATGGGTTTAGCCTGCCAGAGCAGAAGACCGAGGGATCGATCAGTAATGCGCTTCTTCTAACTGAAAAAACTAGCAACACAATGTGTTCCGATGGTGACCTGAGCTACTCGTCACATGATTCTATTGTGCCGGCGCAGTCACCCCTTGGGGGTAACAGTATACTGAGGTACTCAAGTCAGGCCAGCCAGACAGTCAGCGACGAACTGGAGTTCTTGAACCGGTGTCATGATGCTGGTGTTGTGCACATTCTGGGGAACACCATTGTGCGCGCACGGAGAGATTCAGGGATCATCAAGAAGATTGCTGTGGATTACATGTATGCATTCATGAGGAGGATCTGCAGGGAGAACAGTGTGATATTCAATGTTCCTCATGAGAGCCTGCTCAATGTTGGGCAAATATACTTTATTTGAAACTTTTTTTTTTAACGTTCGGTTTGTATTGGATTCCAAGTGAGCAGCTCTGATCTAGCACTGCTCCATGGAAGGGGGAGTGGGGCGGATGTACATTGTAAATAATCAGTTGTTGTTCGTGGAGTAGAGATAGCTTCGTATTTTGTTTATAGTCTCTTTTTTTTTTGCATATTTCATGCTGCAGATTGTCATGTTTTGTGTTGCAACTTTGTAAGGTCCAAATCCTTCTTTGCCATGACATATGGTGACAAGTTTTGTTTGACTGGGCAGTCACAGTGTGCGTGGTTACTCACCTGTTCAGTAAGTGTTGATGGACTCAGACGCGCTTGCAGCTTTCGGATTCCCACTTGTGCCAAATTTCCAGGTTTCAGTATGGGTGAATTCGACATGGCACTCGAACCAGACATGCATGGCGAGACAACATGTTCATACAAATGCATTGGGAAAACCAATTGATAGGGTAACATAACCACAATTCCAGGATGTTCAGAAGCTCCTACAAATTAAGCAACAAACAGTGCAACAGCAGAGAGCAGACCAAACTATCTAGCAAGATGATAGATGACTGAACCATGGAAATGGACGACGAGACTTGCATGACAAATGAAACTAGCCTGGACCACAAAAGCATGGCTATTGGGGGCTCGTACAGCGGACAGAAGCACGGCTAGTTGTCCCCGGCCAGTCTACGAATTTGGCGTGGGCGTACGTGGTTGGCCGTCGACTGGGTTGCGACCAGCGCAGTCGCAAGGGATCTTGATCTTGTCTCCAGGACCGACGAGCTGCTCGCGCGGTGGATCTTCTCCGGTGTCGGCGACGAAGTTCGTGGAGCTCGATCGTTCCGCAGGTTCTCGAGTTGCAGGCTCGAGGGAACCAACGCCGTCTAGAAGGTAGACGATGTGTTCGGTTGCCTTCTCAGGGAACCTCTTGTCCAGCCATTGGATTAATTTTCTCTGTACCGGTTTCTAGACATGTCTTACATCTTCAAAATTTTCTGCATGGTTCACAAAAATTATCAAGATTTTCGACACCGGCAATTTCTACAATTTTCCCGTCATTTTCATACCGCACCGCCTGCAGGCCCCAAAGTGCAAAACTTTGGACAGCAGGGGTAGACAGATATGCCTAGCTACTCGGTGTCGACCTGCTGGACAAGCGTACGTACGTACGTGATGCTTGGTTTCTTGCAGGGACATTCCTGGCAGCTTCCAAAATCTGCTATATATCTATTTCCAGGGCGTTTGTTGGACACTCGAGGCAGCGCATGCACAGGACAGGACCTTGCGGCGGATCAAACGATCGACATGTTCCATGCATGCAACCAGCAATGTCGAAATTAAGCAAGAGATCAAAGGGCGCGACGGCTAATGCATGGCATTGGCAGACGATCGTGGGTGCACCGGCCGGCTTAACTGTTTGCTCGCGGAGAGTTTCTTTCAGGCGCTCCCAGCCAGGAGAATGCGAGAGCTTGCACAACCCCAGGACTCGAGAAAAGGGCCCGAAATAGAGAGGAGTGGAGTGCCGGCCGAGCCCCTGCTCGCAAGAGCCCATAAGCCGCGCACTAAATTTAATATAGACTACTTATATCATTTATATTTCTTTTGATAATATAACAGTAGAAATACATTTAACAAATCAATAACTAGATTAGATGTTTACTGCATATTATATACTGCTAGTATAATGCGCCGTAAAATTTTTACCTAGTCAATCAGAAAGCTATTTGAATTAAATTTGTAAATAAGTCATTATTCAATACATAAAAGATTCAAATAATAATAATTAGTGCACATAAATCTAAAATACAGTGAAATCAATCCTTACGTTCTGTTAATGCAATAGTATTCCTGTTTATGTAAAATATTCCATATTTGTTTTAAATCAAGTTTATAATTGGTCTTGCTTGAATATACATATGGCTAGTATATAAATGAAACCCATGAATAAGTACAAATATAAAAGAAACCGGTTTATAAATACTCTGTCTATAAAACTATTTATTGCTTGACTTAGTTTAAACCAAATTCTTAGTTAGAATTACTCCACATGTACAAACAAGCTAAAATATGAATAACTATCACCATTAGACATTAATATATGAAAAACGAGTTCCTAAATGTCCTATATGACCAGACCACCTAATACCGTAAAAATCATTATAATTAGCCATAGTGTGCACTTAGCCCTTAATTAATCCATGTTTTCAGATTTTTTTAAATAATATTATTTTAATAGAAATTGATAAAAATAATATGCTATTTTAAAAGATAACAAAATTACCCCTCTTCGCTCTTTCAAAATTACCCCCTGTCGCTCTTTTAATAGAAAAGGGTCTTGAGATTCTCAAAGGGAAATCGAAGATGCTGCGAATACTTGAGGCAAAGAGAAGTGAAAAAGGGATGCTTTCACTTAGATAAGTCAGTGGTGGGTGGTTAGCTCAAGAGTTTGATGATCTAACCCCGGAAGACATCACCTTTTACTTAGGGTTGAAAATGGAATGAAAAGTTTTCGATTGTTCTGGAGAAAAAGGGAAACAATAGACCTTTTTCAGAAACGGAAACGAAAAATACTGGTACGAAAATGGAAACGAAAATATTTTGTCGGAAACGGAAACGGGAGAGCCAATTCCGACGAAAATGGAAACGAAAACGGAAATTCTGTATAAGCGAAACTGGAAATTAAAAACAGAGTTGGGCCGGAAAGGAAAATGGACTTGGCCAAAAAAGTAGAAGGGAGAGTTTACATTTATTTTTGAATTAAGATAATTTCAGAAATATAAATGGCTTTATATAAAATATCAAATAGAGTTCAAAAATTCTGGAAAAATTCTAAAAAATACTTTGGAACATTTTGAACCAAGAAAAAAAATTAGCATATTTTTATTTTTGTTTTTCATGAATAAATTAATTTTATAAATCTAAAAATAGCAAATAGTATTTATAAACTCCAGAAAATCCAGAATAAATATTAGAAAATCATAAATGAGCATCGAACAATAATATACAAATTTTAGGGTGTTACACATTTTAAGTTGGTGAGCAAAAGAATGTCGATGATAATGATACGGAGGAGGACATAATGGTCTGGTATGTGGGACAAATAATGAGCCTTCAGCTGACGAAACTTGAGAAAAAACTTTCTAGTGATATCAGTGAACATAACACTATTCTTGTGTCCACCTTGGAGGTGAAATGTGTTACATTGTTCTTGTGGTCATGTATATTGTGATTATATACTATGTTCTTGTAGAATTTTTCGCTTTCGTTTTCGTATCCGCTCCGTTTCGTTCCATTCCGCATTTGTTTTCGTCATTATCTGTTTCCGGGGTTTTCTATTTCGTTTCTGTTACCAGTAAAAAAATGCGGAAATGAAAACGAAACAACCATTTACCGGCCATTTTTGTACCGTTTTCATGTCTACCTTTACCAGTGTCTGAGAGGAGTCAGCAAGAGAATGAGCTTTCTGATGTCAAATTGATGAGACCATGCTCATCATGGACAGAACTAACAATGCATACATATGGTCATCACCAAGTGTTGTTGCAATTATATCAACAGCATAGCTTCATCGACCCCCACCTTGGCCAGGACCATTAAGTTGGCGACATTTTATGGCATCCTCTACTTCGTCTGTATGGCTTTATCGACCCCCACCGTGGCCAGATTTAAAGCCATATTTGGGAGAAGATGAGGAGCTTGAGTCGAGGACGACTCAAATTCAAGAAGGAGAGGATGATGAGGACATCACTACC
The DNA here is from genome assembly GCA_036346355.1 of Rhipidocladum racemiflorum. Classification (NCBI taxonomy): domain Eukaryota; kingdom Viridiplantae; phylum Streptophyta; class Magnoliopsida; order Poales; family Poaceae; genus Rhipidocladum; species Rhipidocladum racemiflorum. Next base: position 7,003,150 of record CM070575.1, read on the forward strand.
ATGGATACGGCCATGCTTACACATCCAAATGAAACCAATGATGTAATACAAGGACCAATTACTCGAGCTCGTGCACGTCAATTCAATTACCAGGTGAATGCGTTCCTCGGTTGCATACAAATAATTTAATGGATGGAATACTATTTAATCCTTGTAATAATTTTATTGTCCTTAGGAACTAAGGGGAAGGACCTCCAAACGTCAAACATGAAGCCAATTCTTCCGGTGCACAAGATCTACACGGATTCGGCCTCCTGGATAGCACCAACTTCAAACGGCCGTAACTTTTGACCCAGAAGGTTGTTTGGGGTCTATGAGTACTAGTTTGAAAGATCTCTTCGTCCTCTTTCCAACGGATCTGGCCCCACCTCCAAATTCCTTCCGAGTCGACGGGAATATGCAAAACAAGTTCGGTCATCTTTCCAAATCCGAGTCAAACTAGGAATAGGAGTTCTACTCGACCATGGTTGTGTCTTGGTCGCCCCTAGCATTGTTTTGGACTCCTATTTCTCTTATATATAGCTAGGGAGTCCCCCAAAATAATTTGGGTTTTGGTTATTTTATAGTTTAGCCTTTTGCTACTATTTTGAGTTTTTTAGATGTGCTCAACGACCGCATAACAAGCTTCTTGTATCGGAACTCAACTTTTCAATACTTTATCTATATTTGCAATTTTAGATTACTTTTGCCTTGTCTTACTTGTTCTTCGATTGCTTGCAGGAATTGATTTTCGTGATCAGGTTGATCGTGCCCACGGTAAGGTCAATAACCATCTGGAGTTGGTTTAGCGATTGCTAAGACGCATCGTCGTTGTACGTTGTAGTCGGATCGTCAAAGTCAATTCCACCCAAATCAAAGATTATCACTCTCATCGAAAGATCGGGACACCCAATGTTACATCACAAATTTGCCTGACTTTGCGCTAAGCATGTCAAGAGCAATCAGGGCTCACTAAACCGTTTTCGCGATTTTTCGATAATCGCAAAAATTGAGCCGAAAATCATATAGCTTCAAAAACCAAATTTTTTTGGAAAAAATTCAACAATCGACGATTTTTGTGGAAAATTGACAGACTTGTTGGACCTTTTTTTGCAGCCAATTTTTGGAGGGATTTTCGTCGGTTTTTTACAAAAATCGAATGATTTCCACCGATTTATCAACCGGTTTTCTGATACATAAATTTTTTCAAAATTTTTAATTTTTTTGAATTGAACCGATTTATCGACCGGTTTTAGAAGTCGAACCACGCCATACAGGCAAAAATCGCAAAAATCGAGCAATTTTGGTCGATTTTATGAACCATGAGAGCAATGCCATTGTGATAGCCAAGGTTTGTTTATTTTTCTCAGCTACCCAAGTAAATTCAGCGAGTTAATAGTTACACTTGTTCGACCACTGAACCGAGTCCAACTGCATGTTGGGGATGGGGAGTGGCAGCCAAACAGACGAGAGTCTAAGGATTGCATTCAAAAAAGCAGGGGAAGGAGCCAAAGGAGCTGCGGTGGCAAGAGAAGCCTTCTTCCCCTTCGGTAAGAAACAGTACAGCTGTTTCCTCCATTCCCTGGTAGTATTTTACCCTTATATTTTGGCGAGTGATGCTGCTGTCAAATGTGCTGCAGCTTGGAACGATGCCGTCAAGGAGGCATGCCAAAACGGGATTGGTATCATTGCTCTCTCGTCTTCACCGGCGTCAGGCACTTCAAGCATTAACCTCAAAGTCCATGGCTGTTCATCTCAGCTAAGAAAATGGTGTACTCAAAAAGCAGTAGAATCGAATGCAAGCTTTGCTTTTAGCAAGCTGCAGGCCACTTTGTTCGTGGAGCTTGGAGGAACTGTCTTCTTGAGCTGCATAAGCTGATGCACCGCTAGTGCCAACAACTGTGAGTTGTCCCAGGTGAGTTTATCGCAATAAGCCGTGTCTGAATTTTGGAACGGCTAAACACTAAACCTCGAGTGTCGCATCCTGATTATGGCAGAATTTTCCTAACAAATATGTATTTCTGAAATGCTAAAAATTCTCACAGACAGGCAGTTTGGCTTGCAATGACTCGAAGACATTTTGAGTTGGATTTAACCTCCAAGGCACCAACCAAGAACGCGCGATCCATCGCTTTCCACCGTTGAGCACGTGGCACAAAAAAAAGGGAGATCCATTGCACGTCGGCATCTGCTAATCTTTCTCGATCAACCAAGTCACTACACGCAGCTGGGAGCTACATAGAACAGATAGAACTGGATGCCTTTGTGCTTCCTCTCCTCCTGGTTGCCCCGTTTGCTCTTCAGAAATCAGGGCATCTCATTCGCCCGGATTGTTGATTGCTGGATAAGATAAGTCACTGTCGGCCCTCCACTTTGCCTTGGTTTGTCTGTTTGCTTTGTTTGTTCTGCCTTGCGATGTTCATCTGCTTCATGGAGAATGCAGGTGCGATTTTGTGAGATCCGGACTAATAATTGAGACTGCCAACAGGAGGTCTGACTTGACCTGCTATCAAACGCTATAACGTCCGTAGGACGGGAATTGATTGGGGCTAGACCTGAATTGGTAGGGTAAGTAGCGTGTGTAAATGCTAGTGGAAGTAATGCAGCAAAGCTGCCACACCACGCAGCTAGAAGCAGAAAGGCACGTCGGTCGAATTGAATGAAAGGAAACCCTTCACTAATAAGCTAGAAAATCACCAAAAGAAATTAAGAGAGAGAGAAAGAAAGAACATTATGGAAACTGGAAATGATACTTTTTGCAGCAAGCTGAGCCTTATGCAGTTTTTGCCTCATTTACGTAGGCAGTAGAAAGTTAAGCCAAAGAGAGTAGGGTACAGACGTACAGTACACTGGTACAGACAGTACTCAAGCTCACAAGCAAGCGAGGCGAAGGCAAAGAAAGGGTTCCAGGCTTCCAGCAACAGCAGGCACCCCCTATCCACTAGTGGCGCAACCATGGCACTCAAGCTTATTTTTTTCCCAATCCGCAGAGTGCGAAAAAAAAATTTAAAACTCCGAGGACACTGTCGCCGTCGACACGTGACACCACCGCATCGCATTCACAGGCGAGCGAGCGAGCCAACAAAGCCGCTCGCGGCAGCAGAGGTGAGGACTAGAGGAGAGTCAGAGACGACAAGTAAAAGAAAGCTGCTGCTTTTTTCCTCTCCTGCTCCTAGTGGAGTGGAGCAGTGGAGATCCACCTCGCCTTCTCCTGTTGCTCTTCGCGAGTCTCCTCGTCTTCTCTTCCTCTCCTACTGTTCCTAACGACTCGGCAGCGGCGACCTCTGCGTGAATCGACCTCCATGGCCGCAGCGGCCGGCCCGTAGCGCGAGCTGGTGGCCGGTGAGTTCTTGCGCCGCTTCTTCGTTTCTTGGTCCGTGCAGTGTGCTTGCTCGTGGTGCTAATTAATTTGAGCCAGCTGGTGCGAATAGTTCCTTCTTAGCTAAATTTCTATGTTTTACGGTGGTTCATCGGGTTGCGTGGTGGTTAGCGTTTGGATTGTTAAGAACATGGGTTCTTGATGATAGCGTGCGATTGTTTTGGTGGATTATGTTCTGCTTGGTTTTGGATCTAAGTTCTGAGACTGCACGAAAGATAGTTTTTTTTGACGAGACGATTGTACGTGCTTTGATTCAGTAGTTTGAGTAAGTTATTAACTCAAGTCTAGATTTCCTTTTTCAGCTCGAAATTTTAGGATTTCTACGGTTCCATGCTATTGTGCGATTTGGACAGTCGGAAATTTAAGTAGTCGAGACTCGAGAGAAACGCCAATTTTTTTCTATAAAAAACAAACACCCATTTCTCAGCTCTTTGCTTTTTTAGCTAATTTTCTAGTATTCGGAGCTTTCTGTTAGAGCTGTGCGCTGCTAATCTCCAAACAAATTGCTGGGTGGTTTGGTGAGCTATCTACAATGTATGATCCTGTGATTTTAGAGTGACTCAGCATCTTGCTAAATTTAACTCTCCTGTCTGGGCTTATGCGACTAGCTGCTCCTACGAAGCTCAGCAGCTCACTGCAAACATGGTCATCCTTAGGATTTGTCCATCTTTTAGGAGTTGAGATTGTGTCCTTCTATTAGTAGCTGAATTGAGGTGAGTCAGTAGTGGATTAGAACAAGTTCAGTTTCCCTGGTTGTCTGAACTTTGAAGTTCATGTTCTGTAAGGACTTCTTATGCTCCCACGGCCTAGTGCCATCGGCTTTCCTAGCAAAAGACTTGAGGCAGTGTGTTGACATGGATGCTTGACTGCTTGTAACAAAGCCATATTTTGCAATAAGTTCCATGTATTTATGTGCTTCACATAAAGACTTATCATTTCCTTGCATGACTTGGGGAGTTTTAACTAAACAGGATTTTGTGAATTGCACTATCCAAACGGGAGATAGACTGTGGATTCCAGCGAGGGCTCCCATCCTAGACGCTAAGTGGGATTGTCAGGGCAAAATCCACGGTCATGGTATGTAAATTTAAACTATTTCTTTTTGGTTTGTTTAACTGTTCAGTCTTATTTGACAATTTTGCTTAATTCCTACTTCTCACTTACCTGCTTAGGTTGATAGCAAGAATGAGCCTGCTGGAGAGGGGTTACCTGATGGTTGGTTGAAAGAATACAGGCCTAGAAAGACTCGATCTGGATCTAGAAGCAAGGTTGACATGGTAAACTGTAGTTTCCTTGGTTAAATTGTGAAAATATTTTAACTTGATAAGTTCCCTTTTGAGTGACCTTGTTTTTGTTACAGTTTTTTTAGGGAAAAACAGTAGGAAAGCATTTATGGTTTCCTTTGATGCCTCTTGCTTCCACAGAGATCCTAACAAACAAGTGGTTGCTGCAGAGCAACCCCTTAATTGCTCATTTGCACTAGGATTTATGCATTTTTTTCAATTAGCGGAGCTTACACAACTTACCTTTCCTTTTTCACAAGCGGTTTATGAAATCTGCTCATGATATATGGTGTATTGCGTTGCTGTTTGCCAGCTGTCTGTATGGGCAATGCATTGAAGCTGGGTAAAGAACAACCATTCTGCAATGCAAATCTAATATGTACAAGACGTGCTTTAGTACATTTGTAAGAAAAGCAAGGACTAGCTGTAGCCATTTGAGAGACCAAACTTAACAGTATTTCTCTTATATTGCTTATGGCATATGTTTGGTTGACAACTGCATACTTTATGGTGGTATGTGGAAATTACCAGTTGGTTAGCCTTTTTCATTACTATTTTTGTGTTATGCTGTCACACAAATTGATGTTAGTGCTCAATTAGCATTGTCCTTGTAATTTTTTTTTATTTTGTTTACTCAATTTTGCACATAAATTTTAATCGGACCTTGACACCTTGTTATGACGGTATGAACATGAACTATGGAAGCTGCTAGCCTCTTACCTGAATTTGAACCTTATAGTCCAAGAAGTTAAAGATCTTAATGAGTTGTAAGTGAATGTATTCTTAAAATAGATTTTATGCTCTAGTTCTGCCATGAGTTGTAAGTTAAAGATCTTAATGAGTTGTAAGTGAATGTATTCTGTGTGGATAACAAGTAGTTGATAGCTGCTTCTTGAGTTGTTTTCTTAAAATAGATTTTAAGCTCTAGTTCTGCCATGAAATGGTGTACTTAGATCTGTATTTGCTTGACATCATTTTGTTTACTCTCTATTTAACCCTTTGTTCTGTAGTTGTAACTGCTATATTCATTTGATGTCTACAGTTATATATTGATCCAACCAATGGGTATGAATTTCGTTCTCTGAAGGATGTTTATCGCTATCTCGAATCTGGAGACATCAGGAACTGTGTTATGATGCCAAACAAAAGAAAAATTGCGGTCCTGCATGTTGCAGGGAACCGATCTCATCATGTATGTTCCTTCTCTTGTTTCAACTACATTATTTAAAGATGCAAAATAACAAGGATTTTAGATAGTGTTAATTTTCTCATACATGCTTAAACATCAACATTGTTGTTCTTGATAAACAGTGAAAATATTTATCTTAGACTAAGAATCTTAGTCATGTGCTGTGTTCTAGACTTCTAGTCATGCACAATCATACATTTGAAGTTATGAACTTCTAGTCATACACATTTATAAAATTATAACTATGACACATCTTATGGTATATGTAATAAGCATCATGCTAAATTATAGTGGTGCCAAACTGCCAATGCCCTCTGATTTTCATTGTATTGTAGCTGGATGAATTGGAAAGATTTTGTTTGTTACATATGTTTTCTTTTCTTTTTTTTCTCGGTCTGACTATTATTGCCCTCATCTTATAACCTTTATTTTGTAAAATTCAGACAATAAGACCATCAGATTACAGACAGCTAGATACTGCTGATGTGTCTAATCCAGAGATTAGAGAGAATTCTGAAAATTTGCCATCACCAGAACCCAAGGGTGTATCCAAAGGGAAGCTAACAGAGTTGAAGCTTCAGAAGGTAAGAGTGCCCAATCAGTCTCTGGAGCATGAATCTGCCACAGGAGAAGAAGCAAATATGGAGCGGAAACCTAAGGAAAAGAAGCACAAAAATAAACCTGTGAAAAGGATTGCTGCACCTCTTCGAGCGTCACCTCGTTTAGCTGCACTGAAGATCAACCACGACACAAACAATGTGCCCAAAGATGGAGCTGTCAGCACACAGACAGACATTGCTCATCAGTTACAACCAAAGCGTTCCAAAAATCTTGAGCCAAAGGCTAATTCCTATTTACTTCCTCAGGAGAAAGATGCAGCACATACCGCAAGAGCAGCTGAAAATGCTGAAAACAAGTATCCTTCAGCTCCCAAACAAATACTAGGAGCATCATCTTTAACAGATGAATGCCAGAATGCGCCAGCTAAGGTACCTGTTCCGCCGCTACAGGTTGGACTGGTTGAAACAGCTGAGGCTATGACCGGATCCTCCCTTTCATCGCTACTTGGAAGTATCTGGTCAGACCCATGCCTTGAGTTTGCATTCAAGACTCTTACAGGTGATATCCCTGTTCTTGACGATACTCTAGGTGTTGCAAACTACTTCCTTCCACCACATGACTTGAACAAAGGGACGACGCTGAATTGGTCCTCTTCCGCTTATGATGGTGCTAGAAACCATGAGCAAGTCGACCGTGTCAGCCTGCCAATGCCAAGGCCATCAGATAAGCTCTACAGCAGTGGGTGGTTCCCTCCCCAGTGAATTCCATCTGGAAAGATATGCAACAACGTTCTCACCTGCCAAAAGTGTATCAGAAGGAAGCCTAAGTCGTAGTCATAGGTTTCTTAGTACTCTTCGTTAGGTACCTCGACAAGGATGCATGTTGTAAGAAAGACTGTAGCTTGTTGTAACTGTAGTAGAGGATCCATCACTAATAGCCTAATATACCCATCGTATGCTAGACTTGACAGTAGCTTATGTTGTTTAAATTTGTGTAGTAACCTTACTACTAATCCATTTGTTGTATCGTAAGGGCAAACTAGAGATGCTGATGGTACTGATACACCCCCCCCCCCCCCCCCCCTGATTTTCACGGCCGGGGTTTCTACTGTCTGCAAGAAGCCCTTTCAGTGCATTACTACCTGTAAGACATTTTGATTTTCCTAATTTCTGCCTAAATTTGGTCTATGATTTACTGGCCCTGAACCTCTCTTTTAATGGAGTGGCAAATGTTGTTGTGATGTACTCTGTTCATTGATTGAGTGCTTGAGTGTGGCTGGCATGTGTGTTTGTTCTCTGTTTTGGTTTGTCACACTGTGGTTGGGTAATAATTGTTGATGCCTGCGCCAGTTGTTGGGAGATGCATTGGATGCCATGGAAGTACAGATCATTGGTCTGATCTGTGCTTGTGGTCCTTGAACTATTTACAGAACAATAATCAGATAGCTTGTGGTCCATGCACTAACTTGTGAGACTACAAATCAAAGTTTACCTACAAAATTTTGATGTACTGCCCTTTGTTGGCTTTATTGGCTGAAATCTTTGGAGATGATCTTGTAATAATGCAGACTGTCTGGCGGCACTTTATGATCTGTACAAGTACCTCATCTGCTTAAAAGTTCCTAGATAGTGCAAACAAGGCTGATGAAGTGACAAGGCTTCCAAATGGAGTATATGTATATAGTCTACGATTTGTAGTTACTCTCTGAAGTTGAAGCTGCCATAGTAGGCTAAAGATTCTGACTGATACCCTATGATCCCAATATCCCATGCTATCTCATGATAAGATGCAACTTTTAACAGAATAATGCCCTAATCCGCAGCCTTAAGCTACCCCATTCTAATTCTTAAGCTCACCAACATGCATATTCTCTGGATATGCTGTAATATATGCTTGCATGGTAATTCAAACCCAAGAGACTTTATGCTAGCAACTAGGCATTTCTTGTTACTTGTTCTTCCTTAGTTCAGCTGTCAATTTTTTGTCCTACATTTATTCTTGTTTTCTTTGTGCGCATGCCATACTTATACAATACTTCCTGTATGGCGACCCGCATAATTAATCCAGTGTAACGATAATAACCTTGTCATTAACTCTAAGGTAATTACGCTGATTTAGGCATATTAGCTAATAAAATCTTGAACGGACCAGACATTTTATCAATTAATACACTGTATTTAGAGTTTTGCAACAGAAACAATAATTAGAGACTGAAATGTAAAACTTTATTACATTCCATTGCCACGCAGGCTATATATCCAGGATATTAATTAGGCATACGATCCAAGTACAACAAAAATATATTGCATAAATACTAATTATCCAAAAGCTGACCAAGTGAGAGTACAGTCTATCCCAACACCCTCCTGGTAATACTTCTTCTCACAAACTCGAACACTGGAGCATTTCCCTAGCAAAGTGAGATTTAGCAAGAGTGAGTATGAAAGTACTCAGTAAGCATTAATAGCAAAATGCAATATATGAATTTTTCCTTCAATATCCATCTCAAATACTTCAACAATCATTTGGTATAACCTCTCCTCAAAACCATTTTCAGAAAATAGCTTTATTAGAAAAGTTGTTGATTTTAATTATCCAAAAATGCTACCAGCACTCGTATATGAGGCAGACTTAGATTCCGTAGCGTCCAATCTAGGAGACAAGCATGAATTCATGATTTTACCCTGCGCAGGTTTATACCACTTTACCCATAGCGAATCCAGCTGCAACTGAGAACACATAATATTTATCACTAATCAGGTATTAGAATCTCCAACCCTGCTAACTCGAGCCGAGGATACCTTCCTAGGTAATCTCACCGACTCGCAGCTAACAGTTGTACTCCGACTCCCCATCGGTAGTACTCATCTCATGGCTTAGATATAGCGTCCAGGTACATCAACCTACGCTGGTTGATCACCAAAATAGGACAATCTACAAAGGCTATCCATTGATAGCCTACGCTGGCTATAAATCTTGTCCCTCACTGGACCTCTGGAATACCCAGCTTCACAACTCTAGTTAATTACTCTTACCCAATGTGGAGATCAAACACCTTCATATGATAACTTTTTCTGGTCGTTTCCACATACTATAGTTGATACGATTAATATAGTTCATTGCCCGAGTGTGGTTTGTTTATCCTTATATCATAGCCTATGTAGAGGGTCCAACCGGTATGATAATCCTTCAACGGCACCCTCTGCCCACCTCATATATATACCACACCGACTTCATCTGTCGGGTGAATCAAACTCATACACTCACTAATTCATCGACTACACCTGCAGCCTATTAACAAACTCTCAAACTGTATCGATAGTCTATTAACAAACTCGCAGACTGTATCGGTAGTCTATCAATACCCATTTTCCATATAGACCCGATTTAGAATTTTATTTTGAAGATACTTTTCCCATGCAGTGATGATTTCGGAAAACATTCAAAAGCAATTTCACAAATATGACCAAAGGAACTTGCCTGGATTTTAGGTGGAAATATACATCCTCACACAGTTGCAGAAGATAATCTCCTGCCAGATTTAAATAAATTTCTAAAATTATAAAATACTATATTTCAGATAACTAATAGATTTTTGCATGTTTTAGGTGTCCAGCCCTTTCCTTAACTTCTTATTAAATTATTGCATTCTTACTACGTATTTCATTTTGAGGTACTTTAAATTGACGTATTTTAATTGGGCATACTTTAGTCTAGAATGGTTGGACTTATTACATTTTAGTTTGATGCCATTTCGATTTGGATTACACTTTTGCTTGGGTAGGACTTGACTATTTCAATCAATATGACAATTCCTAAAATTGGTTAGTCCTTAATTTCTTTATTTGATTGAGTTCATTCCCCTCTTACTTGGTTTATTTTATTTCCTTAAATAAATAGAATATTACAAATTCAATTTATGGTTGATATATTAAGTAATCCATGAATCCGACTTTTCTCTGAATTATATTAGGTTATACTCGTCTACTTAGCTTTATTTTCTCGATTATTAAGATTTGATCATAAGCTTACTCAATCCACTGTGCTATCTGTCTATTTAATTGAAAAGAGATTGTTAGTAGTATTTACTTTTTGTGTGCGTACACCTTTTTACCCTATGCAAATTTTTAACGACAATATTATGATTATGATCTGAATGTCTTGTTGTACCTTAGTTTATTAAATTATTAACCCTGATATTATCATCATTGTTATTAGTGCTATTTCTTATCGTTGTTGTTATTATTATTATCATTATCATTATCATTATTATTATTATTATTATTATTATTATTATTATTATTTTATTATCTTCTTTTCGTTCTTTTCCTTCACCAGTCGGTCCTTATGTTTTCTCTGATATTATTTAAATTGATACATGTATGTTATTTATTTAAATTTAGTGTACATTAATTTGTTACATTTTGACTTGACATATTTTAATTTCAAATATTTTAATTCGTGGTACCTTAAATTGGCATATTTTTATCTGCGCTGACCAATAAAATTTTGGATTATGATTTCCTTATAATAAAGGCATTTTTTTTTTGCTTTTAATCGGTATGACGGGTAATGGCAGCATTTAACTTTCCATTTAATGATCTAGTTATGTTAGCCTTTACTCTGATTTCTATTAAATACATACCTACATATGTCATGACATAATCTGCGTTTGTATATTAAATTTGGATCCAAAATACATCTTTACCCCAATTAAAGATTAGCAGTCCGATTAGAATTTAATCCTGAAATTACATAAATGCCATATCTTAGCGGCGAATAAGTTTTTTCAAATTTTAAGGTATCTAACCCTTTTTCCTTATTATTTTAAGATTTATAAATTTTACATTCCACTTTTTAGGACTTTTTATCATTTTATTCTGCCGCGCTTTAGTTGAATATTTGACCGATTAGAAGTATTTATTAAACAGTTTTTAATTGATGCGGCCTTAATGTGAATTGTTCGCATGAACAAATTGGTTAAAAATTTTATCAATTTAACTAAAAATATAATTTTCTTGTTTTTTTTTCTCTTTTCTTTTCTTTTCTTTCCTTTTAATTCATTTAATTATAACCATTTTTACGCGATTATTAACAATAGAATTAAGTTAATATTATTTCTCAAAATGGATTATCAAATTTTTTACGTCTATCAAAAATATATTTTTCTTTTCTCTCTCTTTTTTTTTTCTTGTTCTTCCTTTCTTTTCCCCTCTCCTCTCTTTTTTCTTTTTCTCTTACTCCCACATCCAGCCTTATCTTCTTCCTACTTCTTATCTTTTTGCCCATGCTTCCTCTACCCCTCTCTCTCCTCTCCATTGGCTGCTCTCGATCTTCACCTCCTCCCGCTGATTCAGTCCAGTCGACTCGCTATCGGCACAGGCGCCAACCTTCTACTCCCGCGCCACAAGCAAATTCTCCACCAAGACAAAGACCTTAGGCCCGGCCACTCCGCCTCACCCTGCTAACTCCATGAGCTGGGCTAGGCCTAATGTTGTCCCCCACTGGTACCAGCTCGCTGACCCCCAGCCTGGGTCGCAAACCCTAGCTCCCATGCTGCCCCCCTCATTCCCTAGGCCACCTCAGTTATTGGGCTCAACCCTCACTGCGCCTAGGCATGCGCACCGCCGAGATGTGTGAAATCATGTGATGAAAAATTGGTTTAGTGATGAATTAAGTATTGCAAAGTGGTTATGATCATGGCATGTGTGGTGCATATGCTTGTGCTGTTTCAGAAAATTAATTGATATGCTTGTGATTGCATGGTAGTTGTTTTGTTTGTTGCAATGCACTCGTGTGAGTGGTTGCATGGACTGATCTTGAGTCAAGTCGTGGACTTGTGCTCGTACACGGTTTTGTGTTTGTTCATGCGTAGGTGTTGCTTGAGGTCGAACGTGGTCGGTGACGGGACCGGAACTAGGTTCATAGAGGAACTGAGGTTCGGGACTAAGTTCAAGGAGGAACCGAGGTATTAGTGGTCGAGGATGTTATGCGGGGCGTTCGGACTAGAGAACGATGCACGTGAAGGCTAGTGAGTCACGTGAGTGCGGCAGGTGGGCCGTACACGTGCAGTTGTGATCGTTTTGAGGTAGTTTGCATGTATTGGGCCATGTTGAACCAAGTGGACATGCATACGAACTCGTCTAGGTTTTCTTATAAATAGGAGGGGTTGTCTTCTGTTTATGGTGTGCTTGGGATTTAGGGTTTGTACTGTGATTAGGCTATACAAAAAGAAATAAAGTTTGATTTCTTCTTCAAGTCGCACAAAGCGAAAAACAGAGGAGCTCTCCTGCCTTCTGCGTCCTGGCATGATTGATCAAAGTGCATGCATGTACATCTGTTGTGATTTGAAGACTGCGCTTGTGGATCCGATCTTTCTTTTGCGTGCTGAGGAACACACGGGAGAACGAGACAACAGATCGAAGAAACATCAAGGTACGCCAGCCACATCTTCAAAAGGCAGTCAAAGCAGATCGGTTGCGTGCATAGCAAAAGAAAGATATAGCAACAGAGGCGATCCTAAGCAAAGTCTCCCCGGTGCTACAGTACATGATGAACAGTACAGATCTGCTGCGGTGATTTCTGGTTTGCCTCTCTCCTTATTTGCATTGTTTCAAATCTAGATCGATTCATTATTTCTTCATGATAATTTTGATTTGATCTATTTCAAATCTTTCTAGGGTATCGAGTTAGTGATCTAAAAAGTTTGATTGGTTAAATCCTTATAGATTTTGTTTAATTACGAAATTAGGGTTTAATATATTTTCGGTTTTATTGAAACAGTCAACTTGCAAAGCTTATAACTTTTGATCCGTAGATCCGATTGAGTCGATTATTGTTGGGTTAGTTTCTAAATTGAATCTAGTTTATACATTAAAAATTTCACATCAATTGGACGGTTGGATCTCCAGAAATTCGCGATTTAATGAACATTTGTTAATCTGTTTTTGCGTTAAACCGAAGCAATATTTTATATTTTGTTTAGGGGTTTAAAGAATCACTAAAAATTTGTTTTAACACCCGTTCAATCATTCACCCCCCTCTGACTGACGCCATCCGATGAGCTTGGCTCTGGTGCTACTGTGCCCTTGTTCTGGTACGATCTCCCCTGGGTTGCCCTACGGTTTCTTCCACTGACTCCTTACTTCCTCTGTTAAATCTCTATGCTAATTGATTCATACACTGAGAAGCAATGATTTATTTGATTGCTTAGCACTAATGCGATGCCCAAAATGGTTTATGATTCTAATTTAGTCGGACGGCAATTTGTGGCAGTGGCGAAGCCAGAAAATTCTAAAGAAGGGGGCCAAGAATGAAATAAACTTCTACTAATGATTGATATTCGAAGTTCAGTATATAATAAGTACAATATGTAACACTTGTAACTTGCAAGAATTTATGAATGAAAATGTACTATTAATTATTTCACATGAGGGGATAGTTGATATTTGCGAGTCCGCACGCGAGGCAAGTCATGGAGGGACCGAGGGAGCACGCGAGACCGTGACGCCGGCGACTGGACACGAGAAGTCGCGAACGCGATCGTTCGGTCTCCCGTTTGGCTGTCTCCGCACTAGTCAACGTCTTCACGAATCACGAGTCCCACCAGGCACCAACCGGCCAACCCTCCTGGCTCCTGGTCCTACTGGATCAACGTCGCCGACCGGGGCCCAGGCCCACCTAGGCCCCGGCTACAGCTCCGCCTATGATTTGTGGTGTCGTAGCGATACCTGCGTTTTTTTGTCACACGCCACGGAATGAGACAATATAATAGGGATATACGATGCCGCTAATTTGTAACCACTAAACTGAGATCTTTAATATTTGCTACTATTCTAGTGCTCTAAGGTGATTCTCTTAGGTGTATGCTGATGGGCATAGATGGTTGCTTACTTGCGATTGGGAAGATGGAACCAAAAAGGTTTTGGGATGTGAAGCTATTAATGGTGAGGATGCTGGTGGTGTGACCTTGAGCTTAAGCCTACTGGTTCTTGGCTTGCTCCTCCTGGCTTGTTCCTTGGTTGGCCTTGCTCTTGTCCTGGATCCTCTGTTGGTTGTGGTTCGTGCTTGCTCAGGCTATTACTGCTATGCTCCTGGAACTTGGCTTGCTTCCTGGGACCTGGTTGCTCTCTGGTTGCTGGTAGCTTAGTTGGAAATGGTGGCTTTTCTTGGGGGCTTTGGTGCTCCTTGATGGTCATGCTCCTGGAGGCTTGGTTGCTTAGTTTGGATGAAATGAAGAAGGGCTCGGCTGGGAGCAGGGGCGGATCCAGGCCCCGGGCAGAGTAGGCTGTAGCCCGGGGCCTGGTATCGAAAGCGCACTAAAATTCTACGAAAATTATTAAAAAATCATTGAAAATAGATATTTAATCTAAGATCAGCTGACGCAGTCCGGGGCTTAAGCCTGGGCTAGCTCCACCCCTGGCTGGGAGAGTTGGTCTTATCCCTTCGAGTAGTACCCAGGCTTATCCTTTTAAATGTGCTGCTTCTACCTTGTTACCATGAAGGACTTTACCTCTTTTTGCCATGAGAGATTATGGGTACTATTTGTGCATGGCTTTGATTACCCGATGTAACATGTTTGTTTAACGCCGGATGATAAAACCCTAATTTGTGAGAGGTGCCGATTTGGCCCCGAACGAATCTGGTATATCAGTGCACGATACTAAATCATACAGGGTCAATGGCAATTTTAATTCTTAATCCATTTATTTATTTTAATGATTTGAGCTTATCCTTATTTTTATGTGCATACAACTAAAATGCAGGGTTTACAAATGAAGATTAGAAGATCACCGGTGTTTTGTAATTTATATTATTGAAAATTTTATTTTTGGAATGTAATTGTTCATTTATGTAATTTGCGATCAAAGTTGTAATTAAGTATTCGAGTGTTATAGTTTCATTCATAGCACTCCATTTGTAATAGTTATGTTGTATTATAAATTCTTTACCGAGCACCTCTCTTTATTTAATTATATGATTTATTTTATTTTAATGACTTCATTTGCAATTAATTATTTAGGAAATTTGTGATCTGAAATGTAATGAATTAATGAATTTTATAATTTATTCCATTGTATTCAATCTATAATAATTAAATTGTATAACTCAATTTTATTAATTAATGCTTTTGATCAGGAAAAGAGATTGATTTGGTTTTATTTGTTACTTCATTTTTGTTTAATTTTTTTAATTCCTCGAGTACTAAATCGGTTTATGTAGGTGCGAAAATTCAATCTATGCGTGTATGTCCTTTGCAATTTGTTTAATGAATTGACTAGGTTTGAATACTTTAATCACAAAATTTTCTTTTGCAACTCAGATTATTTTATCCTAATCCCTTCTTTGGAAAGGTGCTAATTAGGCGGGTACTTTCATCCTGACTTTCTGGTACACCGACAACGAAATATTCTTGACTTTTCTCTTGGAGAGGAGAAATTTTCTTGACTTGTGAAACTGCTAATCTACAGTGCAGAATTGGCCCCAATTCACAACAAACAGACCAGACAATGTACTGATCACCACTAGCAAAGATCCAGGAAAACCGGTTCCTAACTCTTGCCAAAGTGGTTACAAGTTGGGTAAAATTAAACCTGAAGATTTTGACAACATTTTGCATGCTTGACCAACATTTACCTGCAGTTTGTCTTGCAGGGTTTTCAGGCAATTTTTCAGAGTTGAAAAGAGTTTACACGGATGGAGTTGGCCGTTAAGGCCAAGTTTGTACCCATCTTGAGATTCTTCTGTCAGTTTCTTCCTAAAAATAAGATATTTGCAGTTACTAATCAACCAGGTTCTCTAGTTCGGATGTCAGGTTTGCTGCAACTACAGGTTTAGCTTGCATGACAGCGACTTGAGACCTGTGAAGTGTGAACAATATGATGAGAACTGACGAGTTTATGAGTCAGTAGTACACCAGAATGGAGTGCTGAAGCTGGCCATAACAGCAAAAGAAACCAACACCGTGCCCTTAAATTATCGTTGATAAGCAGGCCGACATATTTGGTGTTTTCTAGCCCATGATTAACGAAACGATGGTGGCCGACGAGAACGTTAAATTTTTCGGGGATCATTTTTCAGAGCTGTGAGGTTGGGAAATGAATGTAAGGTTAAATAAACAGTGCAGCGAAGAAGGCATGCATGTGCATGCATCTGACTATCTGAGGCAACCAAGGCAAGTGCAGAGTAAAAATGCAGCATCATTCAGGGTGGCGGTGAGGTGCAGTGCTAAGCGGCGGAGCCAGAAAATTATAACTAGGCGGCAGGAGCGCAGACAGGAATCGATCAAATTTTTTCTCATCTCTTTTCTCCGATGGATTCCAAAGAGCTGTTGCTTGCGTGCTTGTAGAGCGATATGCCAAAGCCAGAAGCACTCCGGCCTTTTCTTTCCCAGCCTGGCCCACCCCGTCAGCCTCTATCATGCACTGCCCAGTGCCCAGTCTGTGGGTTGAAAACTTCGTCTTTTACTACAGTACACTGGAGCCATCAGCCATGGCTGGTTGGTTGGTGCTTGCCATTGTGCGGTTGCATCTACGACTACCCAGCCGGTGACAGGAAACTCTCCTTTCTAGCAGCATTGCTCCTGCCACTTGATGCGTGGCTGGCCTGCTCAAGTGACACATCACCAAACCATTGGTTGATGGTTTGGTGCACGATATATGCTCACAATCACAAGCTGCTCCAAGCCTCTCCAACAAACCATGGATGCGCGCACCGTATGGATACATAGATAGATCTCTGTCGGTGATCTGTTCATATTTTCACATCATGGATTGGTTTGCTGTTGAGTAAGAAGCAAGTCTGCAACCGCAGGAAAAATGCTACATCATGCATCAGGTAGTGACAAGAGAGAGAGAGAGAGAGAGAGAGAGAGAGAGAGAGAGAGAGAGAGGCTGCAAAAGCTACTGCTGCCTAGTGGATCAACCAGAGAGAGAGAGAGAGAGAGATCTAGGTACCTTTCTCCGGCGTAGAACCTAACTTGAAATGCAAGCCTTTCATCCAGCAGCTTGGTGTCGGTGATCGCGGTTCCAGCTTCATTTGCTGGTCGCCTGGTCCTTTTCTTCCTCTAGACTTCTAGTTACGAATTACACGATACATCGAGTTTTACTTACTCACCGACCAAACTATCAAAATCCATAAGCAGTAGTTGAGAAATAGCGGACCAGAAACCTACTCATACTTCAACATATCCTCGGAACATGACCTTGTATAATGCAAGACCTGGCAGGCTGTAGAAAATAGCACACATGTCAGACGATGATCTCGGCAAAATGTGACTATAGAACTATTTCTCGTTGTCATTGGCCTCTTTAATTTCTTCTTTTAAGGAAATAATTAAACCCTGATTTTATATTAAGAGATTAAGCGGTACAAAGGCCCTAGCATTACAGAACAGCCCATGCAACAAAGGAAATTACAGTGACTAACCCTGAGACTGAAATCACTACTACGTTCTCTTAGCAGCTAATCATTTGACCTCTTAAGATAACCAACTATACTCTAGGCCACTTGCCGATGGACTCAGCTGTAATATGTAAGGGCAAGTAAGGTTGTTCTCCATAAATCCTTTTGTGCTTGGCAGGCAGTCAAAGCATGCAGATGCAGAGGTGGGCCATGGAAGCATGAAAGCAAGTCCATGGGAGCACTCAGCTGGGAGAGGCAGGTTCGGCCATGAAGGGCGGGGCCATACAATGTAGAACAACAAGCTAGCTCCAAAAATGCCAGGACAATGTACAATTATACATGGTCAAGTTCAGTGTAGAAAGTGTCTACGGACAAGGACTGCAATTTAAATTTATGCTTGCGTCCCACTGAGTCAGTACCATTACTATTGTTGTCTCTTGGAAGACTGACATGTGGGGCCATCGGAGGGGGCCTGGCCGACATGTGAGTTGTAAGATCATGACCATGTAGGAAATTAATAGAAGGGATATGTGCATCGACATGACTAATGCACGATTAGTCGTGCGCGTTAGTGGTTCCGCTTGACCACTTTGCCTTTCTGCTTTTAGCATATGTTTTATCATTTTTTTTTTCTGGATCATCAGGCATGTATACACAAAAGAAAGCGCCTAAGCTCCGAGCACATAAAGTCCACGGACACGGTTCCTGTGCAGTCCTTAAGAGACTGTAATTTAAGGAGTTATGCACGAACCGTTGGATCGATCCGAAAACACCGTAGCAAAGTACTGTATCTGTAGCGCACTGTAGCAAAACATTGTAGTACATGGATTTGAAAGATCCGAGCCGTTCATTTGCTCGATCGGACGTTCTACACCTCCTAGGACTGCTTAAGTTGCAGTCCCAGAGGGACTGCACTGGATCTCCTTCCTAAAGCCCATGTATCCCTTCAACCAGGGGCAGATCTAGAGGTGCCATGTGACGGACCGCCTTTTTAGGGGCAGAACCGTACACCTCGACAACTACCCAGGATGATTAGCTGTCGGAAAAGACAAGAGTATATTGCCAGGGAAAAGCAGATTCAACTCTTTTTATTCAATATAGGGCCTAACGGCCAGGGTTTTACAAAAGAGGACGCAGCAGGGCCCGAATATCTTACAAGCAAAACACCGCACAGGCAAGCCTGAGCAAAAGACTAAGACCTCAAAACCAAACGAGATCGCCATCTACGTACTCCTGGTACGCTCCAGCTTCTTCAAACTCTGAAAGGGCGGGGGTTGCAAGGGTGAGTACAGGGTACTCAACAAGTCGTACGGAGACTCTGAATACTATATGCAGGGAATTATCCAATGGAAGGGACTAGGATTTAAGTATCTGGATGCAGTTTTATTTTCTAACTCATTTTACATTTGAAGCACAGACCAAAATAATAGCTGAGGGGGGGGGGTCACAAGTTCACACAACACTTAACCAACTTCTTCAAATTCCAAAACATAACTTGAGCTTGGTTACGGGTATCACCCCAGTTCAAACTTAATTTCATTAACCGGAAGTACGGTGTATTCGAATACCATCAAGATTAACTCTGCAGAAGTACGATGATCTTAACAAAAACAAGACCCATATTGATAAGTTTCAATGAAATATTGATAATATTGTTTCTGAACTAGCAATTTCTATGTGCTAACAACTCGCAATTCTCCGCTGATAGTAATTATAGGTTTCACTATCTAGTGCTAGTGGTTCGTAGCTAGCAACTCTAGAGGTCAACTGACAGCAACTCTGGACGCTAGCATATTGCAATTCTCCGCTGATTGTAATTATAGGTTTCACAATCTAGATGATGACAACTAGCAACTTTAGGTGCCGATAACTAAGTAACTCTAGGTTGCCGGCAGGTAGCAAATGCATGTCCTCTACTAGTAATTATATGTTAGGAATTGCTAAGTGGCACTCGAGCGATTTTTTGTTTGTAAGCACTTAATTTTTTTGCCTACAGGGTAATCAAAATATGATGAGAGATGGCAAATTGATTTCATTCATTGAATCTAGATCTGAAAGTTCAAATTTTAAATACTATTGAATTGATGATTTGCCCTATTTTTCATGGTGCAATTGACCATTTGCCCTATATATCTCACTGACATGTGGCCCCAGGACCCACATGTCAGTGGGACATCATAGGGGCAAATGATCAAAGGCACATAAAAAAGAGAGCAAATCATCAATTAAGCTCAACTTTAATTGCTGGTAACTATTGAATCCTACATTAGTTGCTAGCTCTATATATGTTGTTTACTACACTAGTTCGTAGCATTTAGGAACTGTGGTATCTCGCAACTCTAGGTGCGGCAACTCCGCAACTGGCAACTCCAGATACCGTTAACTAGCAATTAATAATTCAGTTTATTATTATATCACTAAAATACATACAAGCTGGATGTTTTGTTCAGTTTGCTGTATCGAGCACAATGGTTCAAACGGAGCGTAACAGATACTTGGTTGAAGAGATATACCCATTTATAGATTAAACGACGAAGTAGTATAAAATTTCAAACTCACGATATAGTGTCTCCACGCCATCTAACTAGCAACTAATAAATATGCGCCGATATCTTATATACCGTTGAGATATAATAAAACTCTCAGTCGTAGTTGTTTAAATATATTTAAAATTTTCTCTTTGTGGGTGAATCCGAATCTACCTCTACTATAAATATGGCCCTTTGTTGTACAAGAGATTCAATCCAATAAAGAGAAAACATTATTTACCTCCCTATACACCCTATGTCATTGTTTTTACTATTCAATCGATACATTACGATTAATCTACGACGATCGCCGTTGTTTTACAGCCTATGCTACAAAGCCGTTTCACCTGCTAGTAGTTACGAACACCGCGTGGCTCTCCTCCTCACGCCTTCATCTGAAGGCACTGCGCGCGGTGGCGCGGCTTGCATAAAGCTCGACCAGGAGCGACAAAGCAGTATCGTACGTAGTTATATCCGAAATGGCAGGTGTCAATGGCGGAATGGGTATTCTTCCAAAGCACATGAAGGAGCACTCAAAATTGCAGGAGATAAATACATTTTCGGAGCAGTAAACTAACATCCAATGTCGTGGCTGCCCTGGCATCTGCTTTGACACATACAGAGACATCACGCTCACGCATGGTATATAAGGCAGCGAGCGCGGTCGCGCGCGCACGCGGCCCACACACCGCCGCGGTGATCCAAGAACAATCCGTCCGAGTTGGCTTTTTTGGCCAAAGCGTAGTATATCATTACCCAATCACACAGATCTCGTCTCTACTCTCCTCTCTCTCTCTCTCTCTCTCTCTCTCTCTCATCTTCCCACCGTTTGCTTCTTCTCCTCTGCTCTTGCGCTGCTGCTTTGAGTCGCGGAGAGGAGATGAAGGAGATGTTGGTGGGCTCGGCGCCGGTGGGGAGGTGGGGGGCGGCGCCGCCGCAGGCGCTACTGGAGAGGATGAAGGACTACGGCCAGGAGGGTGCCTTCGCTCTCTGGGACGAGCTCTCGCCCGAGGACCGGGAGCTCCTCGTCCGGGACATCGAGGTGAGCCCAATGACATGTGCTTCGAGGCCAAGATTTTGGGTTCCGCAGGGGAAGGATTTAGTGTTGCGTCTGAATTTCGCGCGAAGGTTTGCTCTTTCGTTTGATTTCGCGGCAAATGTGTTGTTTTTAATTCGCGGTTGTTGATGAACTCGTTTTTCGAGTTGGGCCAGCTTACTCCTTGTTTTCTTCGTTTGTTAAGCACAAGTCCTCTAAATGCTTGTTTTCGCGTCGGAATTCTACCGAAAGGTTTGGTTTTGACTTGCAATGCTGCATATAGATTTCGTTCTCAGTTGGAACTCTACACGAATATTTGATTTTTTAAAAAAAGTTGCAAGTTTTGCTGGGACTTGTGGAAATAGAGGACGATTTGTGTAACAACTTTCATCAGTTTTTTGTGGGCAATTCCTACCAATGATTCATCGATTTTCTTTGGACATTAATAACTCTTTTTTCCCCCATGGATAGCGCAAGGGAAATCTGCAGCATTTTTTATTCTCTCAGCTTACCATTTTGACAGTGGCTAATGGAGCTATACATACTGTATGTTTCAGAGTCTAGATCTTTCCAGGATTGATCGGATCATTCGACGCTCCCTTGGATCACAAGGTCAGAGGTCTCTCAGTCTCTCAACTGGAGAAACACTCATCGTTGACAGTGTCATGCGCATCTTTAATTAGTACTCTTAGTTTTTTTTTTTTTTTTTTGCGAGGAATTAGTACTCTTAGTTTTGTGGTTTGCTTTCCAAGCACAGGCGCCCCGGTGCCCGCCGTTGAGCCCGTGCCGGAATCTAGTGTCTCGAAGGTGGAGGAGAGGTCTCCAGAGGACAAGGAACGGTGGTGGAAGAAGGGGCTGAAAGCCATTTCGGAGGGGAAGCTCGCGGTTGTCCTCTTGGCTGGTGGTCAGGTACTCTGACGAAATATATCCCCCCCCCCCCCCCCCCAATCTTGTCATCTGGTATTGCCGTTCCTGTAGCTCGCAATGGGGAGCAGTATCCTTATATATTATGGTTTGATTTCTTCTCATGTTGTGCGCAGGGGACTCGGCTTGGTAGCTCCGATCCTAAGGGATGTTTCAGTAAGTTGATTGCATCTGAATCCTTGTATGTTACTTGACTGCACATGTGCAATGTTTTTTTTTAGCCGAAGAAATGCGTGCCGTTTTGGTTTGTTTCTTTTTGTCGCAGGTGTTTTATTCCGTAATGCTATATTTCACATATTATCTATTGAGTTACATCACTTTTATGTTGATGGAAAGAAACAAAAAAAAAATGTATTTACTCTATCTAATTCTGCATCTTTGTTCATCCATATTAGTGTGGAGTTGCTCTTTGCTGATAAATCCTAGTCCAATTCTGCTCATACGTATGTCATAGCTTGTATTGTATTTTTACCCCTTATTTCTGCCCTTCAGATATTGGACTTCCATCTGGAAAGTCGCTCTTCCAACTCCAGGCTGAACGGATTCTGTGTATTCAAAAGCTGGCTGCTCAATCCACAGATAGTAATGTCTTTTAACCACAAATTTCTTAGATTATTTATTTGTTCTTTGCTTCACGTCCTTACCCCTCGAATTGAAAATAAATTGCAGCTCCGGCTAACACTGTACCAATCCACTGCTACATAATGACCAGCCCCTTTACTGATGATGTCACTCGCAAATTCTTTGGAAGCCGTAGATATTTCGGCTTAGAGGCCGACCAAGTAAGAGCAAGTAGAGAATTCTTTGCTTGTGTTAAATATCGCATAGAATTTCGACAAAATGCACAGGACTTCCATTCCACCAGTAAGAATTCTCTATCTTTAATAGTTAAGCTTGAACGGTTGAACCTGGCAGGTGACTTTTTTCCAACAAGGCACCCTTCCATGTGTTTCTTCTGATGGCAGATTTATTATGGAGACACCACACATGGTACCATCTTCTTTTACTTTTCTACCTTTCATGTGTCCTTTATGGCCAGGAGGCAGAGTCGTGGTTTACTGCAACTTGATTTCTCAGTTTGACTCGTGGTGTGAGATCTCAGAATTCAAATGCAGTTGAGAATTCAAATGCAGTTGTTATGCCTAGAAGGTTTTTTTGATGCCGCGTATCTGCCAATGCTAAGTGATGGTATCCTCTCTTTTTTTGAGAAATTTTATGGTGGATTGTACTTGTAGTATAAAATGTGTAGTATAAATCACATCTAACCGTTGATTTGTTAAGGGTGTTTCTACTACTCTACTACCAGGTGTAGTATAAATAAACTCTAGTTAATCTGGTCCATTGAATCAAAAAGAATAAACGGTTCATATTCAATTTAATCCACCGTAAAAGAGCTTTTTTTTTTTACATGCTCGGTTGAAAACCAGGTGGCAAAGGCTCCTGATGGCAATGGTGGAGTTTACGCTGGTAATACCTTGTGAAGATGTAACAGTAGTTGCGTCTCTTGTGGTGGCATTACATAGCCGTTCCCGATGCTTATTTTTCACTACTACAACATCTCACAGCTCTCAAGTCTAAAAAGTTGCTGGAAGATATGTCTGCACGGGGTGTAAAATATGTAGATTGCTACGGAGTTGATAATGCATTGGTGAGGACCGAGGACATCCATTTCGAGACATTTTCTTTGCTTTCCTCCTCATTCGCTAATCGACGGCTTGTATGCAGGTCCGTGTCGCAGATCCAACGTTCCTAGGGTACTTCATAGACAGAGGCGTATCTTCTGCAGCAAAGGTGGTCAGGAAGGTAGAATCAAATATTTCTATTGATTCATCAATTCTTGGGCTACCATTTACCCAAACTACGCACCTTGTTCGTAATCGATTGTATGATGAACAGGCTTATCCACAAGAGAATGTTGGAGTATTTGTTCAACGAGGTCGTGGTGGACCTCTCTCTGTTGTCGAGTACAGTGAAATGGATGCGGCAATGACTACTGAAATTAATCAGTCAACAGGACGCCTTCGTTATTGTTGGAGCAATGTATGTTTCTATCCTTTGCTTGTTGTTCCCTCCCCCCTCTCGAGTCGTAACAGCTGCGTATTCTTCTCTCTGTCTGTAGGTGTGCCTGCATATGTTTACTTTGGACTTTCTGAATCAAGTAGCAAACAGTCTTGAAAAGGACAGTGTGTGAGTGTTCTATTTGAATTCTGAAGCATTACGAATCCGTTGTGTTTGCCTCGTTTCCAAATTTGCAAGCTTTTTTTTTTGTCTACACTAGATGATTACATTAGTTATCAATTTGCTCAGCATATCTCTTTTTCTGAAGACAGTGAGAGCTACATCTAAAACTACAAGCACGAGCTATTATTCCAGAGTTCCACTTTGTGATCTGATGATAATCTGTTAGGCATGCCATGACAAGTAGTTTTACCAGGCAAAAGAAGTAACACCATACATTCTGTTCTATCGTTATACCTCACGTCAGAACACTTTGTGGCCAGTTATCATCTTGCTGAGAAGAAGATTCCTTCTATCCATGGGTACACGATGGGCCTGAAGCTTGAACAGTTTGTGTTCGATGCATTCACTTACTCCCCCTCCACTGCACTTTTTGAGGTTCGACTTCTCGGCCACCTACGTTTTAGTTGCATTTGAAGTTTTCTTTTCCCCTGCATTTTGTTTTTCAATGTGGAGAAACTTAGGGTTCATCTCTGAAAATTCAGGTCCTGCGGGAAGAGGAATTTGCGCCAGTAAAGAATGCGAACGGCGCAACATATGACACCCCTGATAGTGCAAAACTAATGCTGCTTCGTCTCCATAGCAGATGGGTGGTTGCTGCTGGTGGCTTCTTGACCCATTCTGTGCCCTTGTATATGACAGGTAATTTTCTGCTGCTGCTGCTTATATCCAGAAACTTATCGAGAAGAAATAATAATGAAACATTCCTAGACAAAGTCCACTTCGCTGACCATCTTTCTCGTGATTGCCATTACCTTCAGGCGTCGAAGTTTCTCCGCTTTCCTCCTATTGCGGAGAAAACTTGGAAGCGATCTGCCGTGGACGGACATTCCATGCCCCAAGTGAGATTTCCTTCTAGGTGCGGTGGGTTGTGACAGCAAGCAGCTCTGTTCCTGCAGATGGATGGAACAGCCGTGCACAAGGATTGCAGGATCTTGAGTTCAGGCATGAGATGGATGCATGCCGTACAGTTAATCGAGCTCTTAATCTGTTGCATTAGAGTTTCATATAATTGGCCAGGTTGCTGTATGCCCTGTGAGTATTGTGATGTAGCGCCTAAATTCTGAAGCCGTGTTGCCTCTTTCCCCCATTTGTTTGGCAATGCCATTGTTACTTCCTTGGTGTTGCTCCTCGTCTCTAGATGATCACAGGTTTTGTCGTCCCCTGATGACAGATTCCGCCCTGGCAGCTTGGTTGCTGCCAGGGCAGAGTTGATTGGGTGGATGCTGCCGTAGAGTTGATTGGGCTCTTCAGCTATTGCATTAGAGTTCCAGATATTGGCCAGATCGTTGTGTGTTCTGTGAGTATTGTAACGATAGCGCGAAATTAAGTTCTAAAGCCATCTTGCTTTTCGCCATTTTGAGCGGTGCTTCTCTGCGTCATGGACTCATGGTACCAACACAAGTTGCACGGATCTTGATTTGACTTCTTTTTTGTGTTGCTCCCCTGTAGATGATTACAGAAACGAGAAATCATTGGAATGCTCGTGACTTAAATGCATTTGGCTGGCATTGTGCGATACTTGCATAGAATCAGCGAGCCACCACCCTGGATTGCTATCTTTAATTAGCACGGTGAGGTTGTGGAGACTGGAGAGGCTTTGATCAGACTCAGAGCACGGTGATGGCGCTCAACTTCAACACTGCAGGAGGACAACTGCGGAAGCGGAGACAACGGACCAAAACTCTTGCAGGAAGATGAGGGCATGAATACATCGCTGGTAAATCCGGCAGGTCGCCGGCGTATTCGCCATTGCCGTTGTCCTCCTCCGTGCACCCATTAGAACCGATGCTGTCAAAACGAGGAAGAACGAAGCAAGTTGATCGAAACAACAAACCAAGCACACCGCGCACTCCACACCCACCGGCACCGGTCACCAAGGCGGAGGGGAGAGAGAGAGAGAGAGAGAGAGAGAGAGAGGATGTCCTTGAAGGCTTGGAGAGCGGAGTCGACGCGGTCGGCATCGGAGTGGGCGAGGATGAGGGCGTTGTAGGAGACGATGTTGGTACGGCGGAAGGGGAGACCGACAAGGGATACGTTGGCGTCGTACTGGCGGGCGTGGACGATGGAGGCGGCGACGGCGTTGCAGGTGAAGACGGTGGGGCGGACGCGGGAGGCGGCGGGCTGTCGTTTTCCCATTTGTTTGGCGATGTCTTTTGTTTTTTAGCAAAGCTTACGTGCTTTCTCTATTTAATGCAAATGATATAAATCTTAAAACAAAGATAAGTAATTACATATACTATTTATTCATGTTTTAATATTTATGTAATTAAAAAAAGCACAGAAATACTCCCTCCGTTTCTTTTTATAAGGCGTATTTGGTTTCGTTAGGACAAGACTTTGACCAACGATTACTTCATTAATATATCATTTATGCAATACAAAATCATAATTATATATAACTACTTTTGAATACAAATCTGCTGATATTAATTTTGTGTCATAAAAATTATATGCTAATAGAGTAATTGTTGGTCAAAGCCTTGTCCTAACGAAACCAAATACGCCTTATAAAAAGAAACAGAGGGAGTACCTCTCTTTGTTTTTCTTGTTTTGCTCTGCTCTTCTGTAGATCAGTAATAACATTTTTTTTGGCTACCCGTCAAACAGCAAACCTTTGGAATGCCAAACACTTGTGTCGACTCCCATGTAGGGTTTTAAATTTCATTTAGCGGTCAAATCTCGTCATCCTCCGAAATCCGAAATCTCGGTGAAATCTTGTTATTTCGGACGAAATCTGAATGAAATTCAAAAAGCAAAATTCAAATCCAGCATTTTTTCAACTGAACGAAAAATGTTTCAAACAACGTCAAAAAATTTTGAAATTTTTTTTGTTTGATCCTGACACAAAACTAATGTTACCATAAAAATTTCAGATGATAGTCAAGCATAATTTTTTTAAAAAAAAATTAACAATGCTATTGTCCTGATAAAAGGCTGACTAGCAAATTTCAACCGAATGAAAAATGATACAAACCACTTTAGATACTTTTGAAAAAAAAATTGAATGGTTATAACACATCCATAATATTACCATAAAATTTTCAAATGATGATCAATCTTGAGGAATTTTCAAAAATTCAAAAAGTGCTACTGTAAACCAACCGACAAATTTCAATTGAATGAAAAATAGTTCCAACAATGTTACAAAGTTTTGAAGAAAAAAAATTGGATGGTTCTGATGCATCAATAATATTCTCATAAAATTTTTAAATGATGATCACGCTTGAGAAATTTTTAAAAAATCTAAAAACCGAGGTACTTAATTAATGACCGCAAGAATTAATGTGCATAGGCTAACTGGATGATCTACCGACTGTCCCACATAGAAAAAAATGTGAAAAATACAATCTGATCAATATCCGATCAAATTCGGTCAAGTTTTGATCAAATTTCGATCAAATATACCGAGATCTCGACGAGATTATAGGTTACTGTAGCACTTCAAATTTTTTTCCCAAATTTTTTTAATTTCACCGGGAGTATGAAACTCAGAAGGGTCCGAAATCCGAGATTTTGTGGGATTTCGGCGAGATTTTGATCCTTGCTCCAAGGCATAGATTCTTAACAGAAAAGGTCAGCTATCACTGTACATAGTCTGGTTGTGTATCATGGACAGAAATTGGACCACCAAATAACCAAACCTCAAGATTGCCAATGTAAAAGACTAATGTTGATAGCATGATGCTAACGCAACATTGCTTCAAAGAAGGATAGCGGTATGCCAGGGGAAACTGCTGCACCAAAAGCACGACAGTTGGGGAACAATGCAGATCTTAACAAAACTTTGCATGAGTAGATTCCATAAAACATGTTCAGACAATGATAAGACTTCATTTTGATGGAAAATCAATCTCCAAATCAAAGGTCAAAACACCAGCCTAGCAGGACTTTAAGCAAAGAAACATCTGTCTATTAACCACTCATGAATCGAAGTCTAAGCTCAGGCTGCAACGAAGGCCTTCTTCCCGCCACCGCCAGTGGATCCAGCTGGAATGACTTTCAGGACGTTGAACCTCACAGTTTTTGACAGGGGCCTGTAGAAAATACAGAATGAATACTTCAGCAAAGAATAAAATCATGCTTAGCAGTAATCAAGGATCGAACTAAAAGACAATGGAGAAGCATGACATTACAGTAGTTCCGTTAGTAATAAATATTGGAAGGCTGACTCTTACAAGTCAAATACCAAGTTATGAGAGTATTACCTGCACTGGCCAATGATGACATGGTCACCTTCCTTGACACGGAAGCATGGGGAAATGTGAGCTGGAATGTTGGAATGCCTCTTCTCATACCTGCAAGATGATCAGTTTGTCTTCTAAGTTAGAGATGCCACTACAACCACCACCACCAAGCCTTTTGTCCCAAACAAGTTAGGGTAGGCTAAGAAAGAAACCCAACCAAAGTTAATAAAACTCCTAAACCTTCGATCTTAGATCATGGTTCCAGTACATGAATCGCTAAAAGTTGGTGCCAATGAGAAGAAAAAAAACATGAGTTTAGAAATGCCCCACTAGTTTACTTGCCTCTGATATTTCTTGACGAAGTGTAGGTAGTTCCTGCGAACAATGATGGTCCTGTTCATCTTGGCACTATGGCATGTTCCAGCAATAATTCTGCCTCTGATAGAAACCGTTCCAGTGAATGGGCACTTCTTGTCGATATAGGTCCCTATAAGGGAATAGAAATTAACTGTTCAGCACTTACAAGAAAATTTACATACCATTTATGCGTCATTTAGGTACATCACAGTACTTGTAAATAATTCAACATACTAGAAGCATATCAAAAACACCTAGAAGTCAACTTCATGGCCCAATAATATTTCCACCATCCTGAAAGAAATTTGGCTGCGGGGCTGCCAATTTAAAATTGACACACTACAACTCTTTCAGTAACAATAATTTAGACTTAAGAAAATACAATTCTTTCAGTAACACCACGGAACTGTTTAGAAAGGAAGAATGGTACAGAGGCTCAATCTTGGGCATCCATCCACTATCAAGGCTAACAATACCCACCTAGGATTCAGAAGACAGAGCTAGAGAAGAAGTAGTTGTACCTTCAATTGCTTCCCTAGGGGTCTTGAAGCCAAGGCCAATGCTCTTCCAGAAGCGGTTGCCCCCCTTGCCTGGCTTTTTACCCTTGCCAGTTTTCTTTGTGCTAAAATTAAGAAGAAAAGCTTTGTTAGGATACATACGTTGCTCATAGAGAACAGAAAGCACATCAGGCAAAGGGGAAAGTAAAGCCCTCACCTGAGGAAAACCCTTGGCTGCTTGAGGAAAGCCTTCTCGGTCTGCAAATTGGGAACAGATGTAAAACATCAAAACTACGCAACCACTAGCTAGAATCTACTTTCATCAGCTATACGCAGTAATAAATAGAAAATCAGCAAGCAAATCTGAACCTGTTTCAGTAATTGTTAAGTGCCACATGAACCATACAATAATCAAACTGTTATCAACGCATTGCCGCATCGTGAATTTAAGCACAGACCTATCCACCATGTGCATGCCATGCTAAATAGTTGAAATTTGATCGCAAACAGATTTGCGGTAATTAAAATACCATACACAACAATTCAACAAACTCCATCGCTGGCCAAGATATACTACATTCTACAATAACCATATGCCCCCAATAACTACACGGCGGTAGCACAATTTTAACACATGTTGCCACTGTACAAAACTATCTCAACGTCTAGTCCGCAACAACCCACAAAACCTGGCCAAGTTCTTGCGACCGCGAACTACCGATTCACAAGGAGCAAGAGACCCGATCAAGGGGAGCGCATCACTACATACTATCAGTTGAGATGTGCGAGGCTACCAACTTCGCCTCACCGCCATTCCACGCCAAACCACACAAACTAACTGACGAGAAAACAACAGATACGCAAGCTCAGCAACGGAGAGATCGAGTTTCTCACGGCTACACGCGCATTACAAGACATCCAAGAACTGGCCCTAGCAGGTGATGGCGGAACTCTACGGGCAGAGCGGGAGGAGCCTTACCTGCTCCGCCATGGCTGCGCAGTGGGCGTCGAGCGGCGAGGTGGCGGCGGCACTCGGGAGATCCGGAGAGGCGGAAGCTGGGCCGAGACTTGAGATGAGAGGGGGTGGCGGCGCGGCGCAAACCCTAGGGAGCAACAAGTCTTATAGCGCAGCGACTCTGGTGCGAAACATGCAGAATCACCCCTGCAATTTTGGGCTCTTTGTCCCAAGTCCTCACGAATCACGATGCTTAGATTTCGCGTTAACACCCCTACAGTCTGTACTAGATTTGAAAGATCGCGATGAATCCTAGCCCATGCAGCCCATTAATATTTGGGCCGAGCCAAGTGTTAACGGCCCACTCCTCCTGTCGCATGCTCAGCCCATCTCCGCCCTCCATTTGATCATGCCGTTCGTAGTGTATTTGTAGTCACCGGCCGGCCTGGGCGTCTCCTTCCGTCGCGGCGAGCTCGGGGGTCAGTGGTGCGGTGAGGCGTCCTCCACCTACTTGATTTGAGCGGAGCGGAGCGGAATGGATTTGAGATCCGCTTGGAATTCGGTTGATTTTTTTTGTTGCTGTTTCACTTTTCCTCTGGTTCGTCCTGTGCTGTTTCAGCAATCGAATCCGAGTCTGTTTGTGAGATTCCATGCCATTCGATCTGTGTACATGAATTTGTTGATGGAATCCGAGTTGATTGGTTGTGCTAGAGCTTTGTGAAGAAACCCGTAATGATGTTTCACTTCTCTTGTGCAGTTAATTTCTAACTTGGATTGGTTTCACTTTTCCCTAATCCGAATCTATTTGTGAGATCCCATCCCGTTCGATTCATGTACATGAGTTCGTTGCTGGAATTGGAATTGGTTGACTTGATTGTGTTAGAATTTTGTGAAGAAATCCGTAATGGTGTTTCACTTTTCTTGTGTAGTTGCTGCGAGATGGCGAATCTGCAGCCTTCCCTCTCCATATCCCCCTTCTTCGCCGGGACCTCGCCGCCGTCTCCCTCTCCCTCTCCCTCTCCGATCGGTGGGGGCAGCGGTGGCGCTGCCGTGGGGTAGGCGGCCAAGGACAGGAAGACCGCGTTGGCTGAGCAGCGGGTGCTAGATCTCTGCGACCCCGAGCTGCGCGAGAACGCCTTAGTCATGTTGTTCAGGCAATGCGAAATCGAATGGTTTAGTTAGTTTGTATAGTTTGGTTTAAGGGTTAGCGTATGGTTAATGTGCGTTATCATGTGATCGACTTTCTATACTGCATTTTGATCAAGATATCAGCTTGTAGACAGTGTTTTTAGTGGCATTCAACAGTTTCGTTATGAGAACAAATGTATTTGTTTATAGATTACCTTTATTAACTCACACACTGACGTGAGGTCGTGAACTGTATTTTTATTGCAAAATTGGTTGTTGAGTTGCTAGCGCATGAACCAAATTCCAAAATGAGTGGCTTCATTGTCAACAATGCTGTTTTGATGTAGAAATCTTTATCTTTGCAGATTTACTCGCGCAACTACGCGGCTAGATATTATGATACAGTTGTCTTTGATAGATATTATGATACCGTCACTTCTATTTCACTAATTTAGTCAAATATCTATGCAGGTGGGCTACCTTCATTGTCCAAAAGATTCTGCTGGATGATGTTGGGCTGCATTACATTTGTGCCACTGCTGAGCGTTTCTTTGCTATAGGCAGTGTTGCTGAAGCACATTATCCGATGCTACCTCAGGCTGTCAGATAATCCAAGGTTTGTGCTGTCATCTGTATGTTACAGAATGATTTTACATCTATCTTCACATCATCACATGTGCTAATATTTTTCTTCCCCATTTATACGCAGGGCATGTAGGAATAATTGATGATTTGCTCTTATTTACTTATGCTATTGATCATTTGCCCCGTAATATGTGACGGCCCGCCTTTTTAGGGGCAGATCCGTACGCCTCGACAGCTACCCAGGATGATTAGCTGCCAGGAACCAAGCATATTATTGCCAGGCAAAAGTCAAATTCCAACATTTTTATTCAATATAAGGCCTAACGGCCAGGGTTTTTCTGAAGAGGCGCAGCGAGGCCGAATAACTTACAAGCAAAACACCGCGACAGCAGGCTGAGCAAAAGACTAAGACCTCAAAACCAAATTGCCATCTACGCACTCTGGAACGCTCCAGGCTTCTTTAAACTACGAGAGGGGGTCGGGGTTGCAAGGGTAATACGGAGTACTCAACAAGTCGCATCTGGAAAACACCGAATATTACATGCAAGGGTGTAGCACAATATTGGCACAAGGTTAAAGTATTTGTGGATGCGCTTTATTTGTAATATCATTTTACATTTTAAAACACAATCCATAATAATAGTAATCCAGGGGTTCCATTCACAAAGTCATCACCATTAAACCACATCACCATTAAACCACATTCTCAAAACATGCACCAAGATCTACTTGAGCTAGGTTACTGGGATTCACCCCAATTAAACTTAGCTTCATTTACCTAAGCACTGGCGTATTCGAATACCATTTGTTCACTCTGCGAGAGGTGTTCACTTTACCCACAAGATTCCACGATCGTTAATGCCAACTCGAGTTTAACACGCAACTTAAATGCGTCTTGGCCGGATCGAGGTTATCATAGCTTTTCGTTGGACATTTCCCTCTTGATCCCTATCCCAGGTAGAGTTTTGCTCCACATTATCCCGGGGTCCCCACTTGGCCGTGTGGAGTGCTTGGTCCCGCTTCTTGTGGCACCTACCGCTGTGAACCCGAAATGCCACAGTTTCCTCGTGCACACTTTCGTTTCACTCCCATAATCATTGGACCATCTCCCACACTGGGAAGGTAACCTGCTCCTATAGGTATTCCGAGGGAAAGTACAATGTACCGAGCTATGTTGAGTCAAGCCAACGAAGTTGGCCAGCCCAACTTTGTGGTTGAACGAGTTCTTAAGTTATTTACTTTGCTCAAGGGATTATTATCCTTATATTGCCAAAGACCAAGCCTTTTTCCGATCCACAACCCCTTCCAGGTATCCGCGATGCCACCAGACAAACCCAAGGCATCAATCATCGGTAGGGATTGGAACTCATCCACTCCGGATTTATCCAGTGTCCCCCAAACCGTAGCACTTTTCCAAACAGACCAGAACCAAGCGTTCGCGACCTTTCGCTTCCATTATCAAAAGCATTTGACTAAACTAACAGGATAATAATAATTAATATAGGAATATTAAGTAACCTAAGGTTACAAGGATATAATTAGGTTCAATAGTTTTCAAGGAAGTCTCATGAGCAAATTGGCATTAACTAAGTATCATGTCATTCCAAACTAGACAGATTTGCAATATTTCAATATACCGTAAAGTAATGCGGTAGAAAATAGTAATTAAATATAATAAGGCATGAATAGGTTCAACATGTTCAAAGGTGTACGGCTTGCCTTGCAGCGGAAGGGTTCCTAGTTAGAGTTGGTGCGGTCGAGCTCGGCTTCACGCGGATCCGGCTCTGTCCCAAGGACCTGCCTCTGCCTCGTGTTTGCTCGGAGTTGATCTTTGCTTTCGATTAAATCGGCTCTAGCGTAAATAAACACCATAAGATAAACAATAAATAATAAAAAAAAACACAAAAAGAAAGAAGAGAAAAGAAAAGAGAAAAACCGAGAGAGAAAATAAGCCGGAAATGGGTCGGAGGGCATTTTGGGAATTTTTGGAACTTGGTTTGGCGGAACGGAGGTCATTTTTGGACTCTGTGGCTCGAAACGGTTCGGAAAAGTATATTTGGGCTATTTTTGGGCTTTCGGTTATTTTTGGAGTATTTTTGGGTATTTAAATGGATAAAACGGATTTCTGGAAATTAAAATCCGAAATAAAGAAATGGAAAAAGGGCACTGTTCAAATGGGCTGCGTTGGGCCGAATTCGGCCTGGTTTCGCGCGCGCGTGGGGAATGGCCATCGGTAGGCCAGCGTTGCGGCCAAGAAGCGACGTGTGGGCCGGCGCAAGCGGAAGGAGGCGACGTGTGGGACCAATGGGCAGGGGGGGGGGGAGCTGGCAGGTGGGGCCAGGCGAGGGGAGTGAGAGAGGAGGCTGGCGCGTGGGCTTAGCCCACCTCGGCCAGCGAGGAGCGAGGGCTAGGGTTGGGGGGGGTGGAGCTCGCGGCGGCAAGGGTGGCGGGGCGGTGGGGCTCGGCTCACGCCGAGCTGGAGGAGAGGAGAGAGGCGAAGGAGAGAGGAGAGGGAGGGCTCACCACGGGAGAGAGAAGGGAGCGGGGCAAGGTGGCGGCCTTGAGCGGCGGTTCTTAGCGGCGGCGAGGCGCGGCCGGAGCGGAGGAGAACACAGGGAGAAGCTCACCGGCGAGGAAAGGCGGCAGAAGCCGCGAGCAACGGCTTTTATAGCGGGAGAAAGCGGCGAGCGGCGTCACGCGCGGCAGCAGCAGGGCGAGTCACGCAGCGGCGGCAGCGTGATGCGGCATGGCGGCGAGTCACGAGCGGCGTGGCGAGCTCTGCCATGGCAGAGGTCACGCGGCGTAGCAGAGGTAGGGCACTCCGTGCCCCTACGGAACTAGGTGGCGAGGGATGGCGTGGTGGCGGCTAGGCTGCCATGGCGACCTTCTCCTCACGAGGAAGAAGAACAGGCAAGGTGCCTTTGGTTGGAAGAGGAAAGCGCCGCCGGCGAAAGCTTCCAAAACGGTAAGAATCAAATCAACTCCAATCAAACCGAATTTGAATTCATTTTGAAATTTACGGGTTGTTTCAACCTACCCCACTTAAAACAAATCTCGTCCCGAGATTTATTCCTCTGGGCGAAAGGTTGAAAAACTACTGTGCAAAACCCGATTCCTTTTCCAAGGTTTTCCTCGAGTACGTGATTCTTCCATCGTACTTGGTAAATTTTGACATCTTAAATTCCCATCTTTTCTCTATGCTTTCCATGATCTCGATTGGTCTTTCTTGGTGAATCGTCTTGAATTCAAATCCCTTGGGTAGCACATGTCCCGATCTTGATGGAAATGTCCTCTCATTTGGGAATATAAAGCATCTTGTGAATTTCAGACAAATCCTGAACCAATCAGTAACTTGAATGCCATTCCTCCGATTCTGTAAGAATCTTAAATGCAGATCCAATCTATCAGGTCTTAGCTCCTTATTTTTCATCCAAAAATGGCGCAGGTTTTGATGGTTGGTATTTTTCGACATAATTCCTTTTGAAGCCAATGTAACCTTTACATTACATTGGAGCTTGCACTCAATTCATTGGTGGTGATCCTTTCATGGACTTTTGCATCCTGGACGAGCTGGGTTCCACTGCTGTTTAATCCTAGTCCTTTATTCTGTCCCAAGGGTTTAACATTTCCTTCCGTGATGTCTGGCTGTCTTGGTAACTGAGGTTGTGTGGAGGCTTTTGTGGACAGCAGTAGGTGGCTTGATTGGGAGTGTTTAGAGCGTAGGTTGTCGACATTTTCTTCAGACTTAGTCGTTTCTTCTCTGCTTGTCTACCTGGCGGAGGGTGGAGTACTGTGTCGAAGTTCAAACCTGTCCTTGTAGCCTTATTCAGACTTTCCCTGAACATTGAGCTAAACTAGCTCACAATCTGACTCAGGGGATTCTTTGTAGTCCGTCAATCTGGGTTGAATCTAATTCTTCTAATTGGTTCTTCCCAAAAGATCTCCTTGGTAGGTCAGTCCATTAGTGATGTTCTTTCTGTCGTCCATCCTTGCTGATTCTTTAGGTAACCTGGCGGCAAAGTCCTTTCTTTCCTCTCCCATTTCTATACTGCACTGTAAGTGGTGGTGGTAGTCGGCTATTATTTTGGTGGTCCATCTTATCTTCCCGACATACTTTACATCCAAATACAACCACGTGTTTATGCATTACTTTTCACGGTATTCCTTTCTTCAACACCGCGCATTCTTGCGTTCCGTAGAGCGTCGACCATTTGGGTGGGTGAATTTTGTCAAAATCAATCCTCTTATATCTTTGTCTTAATAAACCAGTCTGTCCTTCAAGGAAGCCTTCTGGCCTTTATGACATTGTCTGGCGGTCTAACTGCCGCAACTCGCAGTTCTAGCCGGGAACATGTCCTTTTCTTAAATCATTTAATGGCGTTCCTTCTTGTGCAAACCTTAGCCTTCATGGTTACTTTTCCTTTGGGTGATTCCGATTTTTGAGGTTGAAACTCAAGTCCAATTATTTTCCTTTATTGCCTATTCGGACTCTATTGTGTTCATCCAGAAATTTTGCCATTCTAGGGGTCTTGAGCTAAAGGTTGGTTATTTCTGGAATATCCTTTGGCTAATTCCTTGTCCTGTTATTCTCAGAAAACTTCTGACTTCTGTCACTGACATGGGTTGCTTCCATTCCATCATTACTTTGTTGTTGAGATCCATTTTTATTCCACCTCTCAGTGGTGATGTGTCACGGGGAAGAAGTCTTATTTCATTCCATCATGAACATTCACACAGTTCATGAGTCAAAAACAACTGCTTTATTATCAATATATTGTTCAGACCTTACATTCTTGATAGTACAAGTTGATCCTAATCTTTATCCCTTGGATCTCTATATCCAAGTTGCCACATTCAAATCTGGCCATTAGTCTACTTCCGGTTGCTTGGAATTTCTAGCAATTCCTTATTAACGGTACTTGTTGCGATTGTCGTTCCTTTGGCGGTGACATGATTGGACATCTTCGGCTGGCGTCTTTCATTTGTCCCATCTTGTATCTTATTCCTTGGGTATCTCTGCTTCTGCTGTTGCGGTGGACGGGTTACTAGCTGTCGGTTGGTGGAGGTGAGGGTCTATCACTCGCGTCTTGGCTACCAGGGTCGGTAGACTTTTCTTTGGGCAATTGCGTCTGAAATGTCCCATCTGCGCAATGATAGCATTTAGCCCACCTCGTGGGACAATTGCGACGAAGTGGTCTCCATTGCGCTTGTAGCACTTAACTGATGTAATGAGGTTTCGCGGTGTTGGTTGCTCTTTTTCTTTTGAATGTTTCTTGTTAGGGAATCCGTGGGTGAGGTCTGGGTCTTTCCTCCGATCTGGGTGGGAGTCGGTATCCATGTCTGTTGAATTTCTTTCTTTCTCTTTTTCATCATTTTTAATTTATTCCTGGCTTCTTCGATTGCTATCCATTTGCCCATTATCGATTTACATGTCTTTTATAGCCGAGGTGTGGAACTTCGTGCTCCTCTCGTAATTCTTCCAAAGATTCTTTTATCCTACTAGCTTGGGTGTCCATCTCCTTGGGAATATCATTGGTAAAGTAGTCGGATTCATGCGGATATCCCATCATTGTACTTTCCTCTTGTCTGTCCATTTCCTTGGAGTGCGTCCTTGAGGTTTTTCAACTAGCCGCTCAAAATTCTTTCCAATAATTGCGTATGGTGCCTTTCCGCTTGTTGTCTGCTTTCTTTCCATTATGGTCAGAATTGAGCTAGGTTGATCAAGTGATTTATCGACTCTTCATTTCTGCTCATTGTCATGCAGGAATTTTGATCCAAAATCTGCCATGGTCTCAATCTGACTTTCTTTTCGGTCTGCAGCAGGGTTTTGAGGAAAGCGAGAAAGACGAGTAAGAATTTAGGGCATGGGGTGAGAATAGCAAGAATAGACGGGGCTCAGATGAATTGAGGGAACCTTTGAATTAGACGGGGTATATAGATAGTTTAAGCAATCAAAATCACAGAGATAGAGAACTTAGCAATTTTATAAGACATGGACCATGCAAAAACCGTTTTAAGGTTCGGCATAACCCATTTTACATTACAAAAACCTAAAACAAAGAAGGGCACAACTTCTACGACTAACGGTCTAACTACTGCTGACGGCATCATCTCCAAGCTGCTGGCGGAGATCGGCGGGAAATTTTGAATTTTAGACGGGCAGGTGAAATCTTAAAACAAAACTGAGAGAGATGAGAAGCTCTAAGGAAGACAAGGTAGCAGGGGGAGAAGGAGACAGCAATAATACTTATATTTTCGAAACTCATTTTGTTTATAGATCGAAATAATTTTATAAAGATTCTTCCTAAACCAACCTAAGGTCTTAATCTATGGTCAAGCCAAAGCTCTGATACCACTTGTGACGGCCCGCCTTTTTAGGGGCAGATCCGTACGCCTCGACAGCTACCCAGGATGATTAGCTGCCAGGAACCAAGCATATTATTGCCAGGCAAAAGTCAAATTCCAACATTTTTATTCAATATAAGGCCTAACGGCCAGGGTTTTTACAGAAGAGGGCGCAGCAGGGCCCGAATAACTTACAAGCAAAACACCGCACAGGCAGGCCTGAGCAAAAGACTAAGACCTCAAAACCAAATTGCCATCTACGCACTCCTGGAACGCTCCAGCTTCTTTAAACTCTGAGAGGGGGTCGGGGTTGCAAGGGTGAGTACGGGAGTACTCAACAAGTCGCATTTTAAAACACTGAATATTACATGCAAGGGTGTAGCACAATATTGGCACAAGGTTAAAGTATTTGTGGATGCAGTTTTATTTGTAATATCATTTTACATTTTAAAACACAATCCATAATAATAGTAATCCAGGGGGTTCCATTCACAAAGTCATCACCATTAAAACCACATCACCATTAAACCACATTCTCAAAACATGCACCAAGATCTACTTGAGCTAGGTTACGGGATTCACCCCAATTAAACTTAGCTTCATTTACCTAAGCACGGCAGATTCGAATACCATTTGTTCACTCTGCAGAGGTGTTCACTTTACCCACAAGATTCCACGATCGTTAATGCCAACTCGAGTTTAACACGCAACTTAAATGCGTCATGGCCGGATCGAGGTTATCATAGCTTTTCGTTGGACATTTCCCTCTTCATCCCTATCCCAGAGAGTTTTGCTCCACATTATCCGGGGTCCCCACTTGGCCGGTGTGGAGTGCTTGGTCCCGCCATCGTGGCACCTACCGTTGTGAACCCGAAAAACCACAGATTACTCGTGCACACTTTCGTTTCACTCCCATAATCATTGGACCATCTCCCACACCTGGGAAGGTAACCCTGCTCCTATAGGTATTCCGAGGGAAAGTACAATGTACCGAGCTATGTTGAGTCAAGCCAACGAAGTTGACCGGCCCAACCTGTGGTTGAACGAGTTCTTAAGTTATTTACTTTGCTCAAGGGGATTATTATCCTTATATTGCCAAAGACCAAGCCTTTTTCCGATCCACAACCCCCTTCCGGTATCCGCGGTACCGGCCACCAGACAAACCCAAGGCATCAATCATCAGCCGGGGATTGGAACTCATCCACTCCGGGATTTATCCAATTCTGTCCCCCAAACCGTAGCACTTTTCCAAACAGACCCGAACCAAACGTTCGGCAGCCTTTCGTTTCCATTATCAAAAGCATTTGACTAAACTAACAGGATAATAATAATTAATATAGGAATATTAAGTAACCTAAGGTTACAAGGATATAATTAGGTTCAATAGTTTTCAAGGAAGTCTCATGAGCAAATTGGCATTAACTAAGTATCATGTCATTCCAAACTAGACAGATTTGCAATATTTCAATATACAGTAAAGTAATGCGGTAGAAAATAGTAATTAAATATAATAAGGCATGAATAGGTTCAACATGTTCAAAGGTGTACGGCTTGCCTTGCGAGGCGGAAGGGTTCCCTAGTTCCGAGTTGGTGCAGTCGAGCTCGGCTTCACGCGGATCCGGCTCCTGTCCCAAGGACTGCTCCTGTTCCTGTGTCGGTTCCGGGAGTTGATACTGCTCGGTCGTCGGCTCTAGCGTAAATAAACACCATAAGATAAACAATAAATAATAAAAAAAAACACAAAAAGAAAGAAGAGAAAAGAAAAGAGAAAAACCGAGAGAGAAAATAAGCCGGAAATGGGTCGGAGGGCATTTTGGGAATTTTTGGAACTTGGTTTGGCGGAACGGAGGTCATTTTTGGACTCTGTGGCTCGAAACGGTTCGGAAAAGTATATTTGGGCTATTTTTGGGCTTTCGGTTATTTTTGGAGTATTTTTGGGTATTTAAATGGATAAAACGGATTTCTGGAAATTAAAATCCGAAATAAAGAAATGGAAAAAGGGCACTGTTCAAATGGGCTGCGTTGGGCGGTCGGCTGGTTTGTAGCGTGGGGAATAGCCCCGTAGGCCAGCGTTTGCGGCCAAGCGCCAGCGGCCTTGGGCCGTGCGCAAGCGGAAGGAGGCGGCGTGTGGGACCAATTGGCGGTGGGGGGCGGCGGTGGGGCCGAGCGAGGAGTGAGAGGAGGTGGCGCGTGGGCTTAGCCCACTCGGCGCAGCGAGGAGGCGAGGGCTAGGGTTAGGCGGGTGGAGCTCGCGGCGAGGTGGCGAGGCGGTGGGGCTCGGCTCACGCCGAGCTGGAGGAGAGGAGAGAGGCGAAGAGAGAGGAGAGGAGGGCTCACCACGGAGAGAGAAGAGGCGAGGCAAGGTGGCGGCGAGCGGCGGTTCTTAGCGGCCTTGAGGCGAAGCGGCGGCCGGCGGAGAGAGAACACTGGGGGGGAAGCTCACCGGCGAGGAGGGAGGCGAGCGGGGAAGCCGCAGCAACGGCTTTATAGCCGCGGAGAGAGAGAGGCGAGCGGCGCTACTGGCGGCAGAATGGGCGACGGATCGGTCACGCGGCGCGGCAGCGCGTGATGCGGCGGTGGCAGGCGGGGTCACGGGCGGCAGCGGCGGAGCTCTGCCATGGCAGAGGTCACGGGCGGCGCGCGCAGAGGTAGGGCACTCCGTGCCCTACGGGAACTAGGGTGGCGAGGGGATGGCGTAGCTGGCGGCTAGGCTGCCATGGCAGCCTTCTCCTCACGGGGAAGAAGAACAGGGCAAGGTGCACTGGTTGGAAGAGGAAAGCGCACCGGCGACGAAAGCTTCCAAAAACGGTAAGAATCCGAAATCAACTCCAATCAAACCGAATTTGAATTCATTTTGAAATTTCTGGGTTGTTTCAACCTACCCCACTTAAAACAAATCTCGTCCCCGAGATTTATTCCTCCTGGGCGAAAGGTTGAAAAACTACTGCTGCAAAACCTGATTCCTTTTCCAAGGTTTTCCTCGAGTACGTGATTCTTCCATCGTACTTGGTAAATTTTGACAGTCTTAAATTCCCATCTTTTCTCTATGCTTTCCATGATCTCGACTGGTCTTTCTTGGTGAATCGTACTGGGAATTCAAATCCCTTGGGTAGCACATGTCCTGACTGCTGATGGAAATGTCCTCTCAGCTGGGAATATCTGAAGCATACTGTGAATTTCCAGACAAATCCTGAACCAACTGTAACTTGAATGCCATTCCTCTGATTCTGTAAGAATCTTCGTACGGTCCAATCTATCCGGTCTTAGCTCCTTATTTTTCATCCAAAAATGGCGCAGGTTTTGATGGTCGGTATTTTTCTGACATAATTCCCTTTTGAAGCCAATGTAACCTTTCTGTTACATTGGAGCTTGCACTCAATTCATTGGTGGTGATCCTTTCATGGACTTTTGCATCCTGGACGAGCTGGGTTCCACTGCTGTTTAATCCTAGTCCTTTATTCTGTCCCAAGGGTTTAACATTTCCTTCCGTGATGTCTGGCTGTCTTGGTAACTGAGGTTGTGTGGAGGCTTTTGTGGACAGCAGTAGGTGGCTTGATTGGGAGTGTTTAGAGCGTAGGTTGTCGACATTTTCTTCAGACTTAGTCGTTTCTTCTCTGCTTGTCTACCTGGCGGAGGGTGGAGTACTGTGTCGAAGTTCAAACCTGTCCTTGTAGCCTTATTCAGACTTTCCCTGAACATTGAGCTAAACTAGCTCACAATCTGACTCAGGGGATTCTTTGTAGTCCGTCAATCTGGGTTGAATCTAATTCTTCTAATTGGTTCTTCCCAAAAGATCTCCTTGGTAGGTCAGTCCATTAGTGATGTTCTTTCTGTCGTCCATCCTTGCTGATTCTTTAGGTAACCTGGCGGCAAAGTCCTTTCTTTCCTCTCCCATTTCTATACGGGTACTGTAAGTGGTGGTGGTAGTCTGGCTATTATTTTGGTGGTCCATCTTATCTTCCTGACATACTTTACATCCAAATACAACCACGTGTTTATGCATTACTTTCTGTCAGTATTCCTTTCTTCAACACTGGCAGATTCTTGCGTTCCGTAGAGCGTCGACCATTTGGGTGGGTGAATTTTGTCAAAATCAATCCTCTTATATCTTTGTCTTAATAAACCAGTCTGTCCTTCAAGGAAGCCTTCTGGCCTTTATGACATTGTCTGGCGGTCTAACTGTCGCAACTCAGATTCTAGCTGGGAACATGTCCTTTTTCTTAAATCATTTAATGGCGTTCCTTCTTGTGCAAACCTTAGCCTTCATGGTTACTTTTCCTTTGGGTGATTCCGATTTTTGAGGTTGAAACTCAAGTCCAATTATTTTCCTTTATTGCCTATTCGGACTCTATTGTGTTCATCTGTAGGGCTGCCATTCTAGGGGTGCTGAGCTAAAGGTTGGTTATTTCTGGAATATCCTTTGGCTAATTCCTTGTCCTGTTATTCTCAGAAAACTTCTGACTTCTGTCACTGACATGGGTTGCTTCCATTCCATCATTACTTTGTTGTTGAGATCCATTTTTATTCCACCTCTCAGTGGTGATGTGTCACGGGGAAGAAGTCTTATTTCATTCCATCATGAACATTCACACAGTTCATGAGTCAAAAACAACTGCTTTATTATCAATATATTGTTCAGACCTTACATTCTTGATAGTACAAGTTGATCCTAATCTTTATCCCTTGGATCTCTATATCCAAGTTGCCACATTCAAATCTGGCCATTAGTCTACTTCCGGTTGCTTGGAATTTCTAGCAATTCCTTATTAACGGTACTTGTTGCGATTGTCGTTCCTTTGGCGGTGACATGATTGGACATCTTCGGCTGGCGTCTTTCATTTGTCCCATCTTGTATCTTATTCCTTGGGTATCTCTGCTTCTGCTGTTGCGGTGGACGGGTTACTAGCTGTCGGTTGGTGGAGGTGAGGGTCTATCACTCGCGTCTTGGCTACCAGGGTCGGTAGACTTTTCTTTGGGCAATTGCGTCTGAAATGTCCCATCTGTCTGCAATGATAGCATTTAGCCCACCTCGTGGGACAATTGCGGACGAAGTGGTCTCCATTGCAGTTGTAGCACTTAACTGATGTGGGCTGAGGTTTCGCAGGTGTTGGTTGCTCTTTTTCTTTTGAATGTTTCTTGTTAGGGAATCCGTGGGTGAGGTCTGGGTCTTTCCTCCGATCTGGGTGGGAGTCGGTATCCATGTCTGTTGAATTTCTTTCTTTCTCTTTTTCATCATTTTTAATTTATTCCTGGCTTCTTCGATTGCTATCCATTTGCCCATTACTGACGACATGTCTTTTATAGCTGAGGTGTGGAACTTCAGGCTCCTCTGTAATTCTTCCAAAGATTCTTTTATCCTACTAGCTTGGGTGTCCATCTCCTTGGGAATATCATTGGTAAAGTAGTCGGATTCATGCGGATATCCCATCGCTGTACTTTCCTCTTGTCTGTCCAGATTTCCTTGGGTGCGTCCTTGAGGTTTTTCAACTAGCCGTTCGAAAATTCTTTCCAATAATTGCGTATGGTGCCTTTCCGTTTGTTGTCTGTTTCTTTCCATTATGGTCAGTAATTGAGCTAGGTTGACTGGGTGATTTACTGACTCTTCATTTCTGCTCGAGCTGTCATGCAGGAATTTTGATCCAAAATCTGCCATGGTCTCAATCTGACTTTCTTTTCGGTCTGCAGCAGGGTTTTGAGGAAAGCGAGAAAGACGAGTAAGAATTTAGGGCATGGGGTGAGAATAGCAAGAATAGACGGGGCTCAGATGAATTGAGGGAACCTTTGAATTAGACGGGGTATATAGATAGTTTAAGCAATCAAAATCACAGAGATAGAGAACTTAGCAATTTTATAAGACATGGACCATGCAAAAACCGTTTTAAGGTTCGGCATAACCCATTTTACATTACAAAAACCTAAAACAAAGAAGGGCACAACTTCTACGACTAACGGTCTAACTACTGCTGACGGCATCATCTCCAAGTCAAGCGG
This sequence comes from Rhipidocladum racemiflorum, assembly GCA_036346355.1. Classification (NCBI taxonomy): domain Eukaryota; kingdom Viridiplantae; phylum Streptophyta; class Magnoliopsida; order Poales; family Poaceae; genus Rhipidocladum; species Rhipidocladum racemiflorum. The sequence goes on from CM070575.1 coordinate 7,047,715, forward strand.
AGATCAAGTGGAAATTTTGAAGTTTAGACGGGCAGGTGAAATCTTAAAACAAAACTGAGAGAGATGAGAAGCTCTAAGGAAGACAAGGTAGCAGGGGGAGAAGGAGACAGCAATAATACTTATATTTTCGAAACTCATTTTGTTTATAGATCGAAATAATTTTATAAAGATTCTTCCTAAACCAACCTAAGGTCTTAATCTATGGTCAAGCCAAAGCTCGATACCACTTGTGACGGCCCGCCTTTTAGGGGCAGATCCAGACGCCTCGACAGACTACCCAGATGATTAGCCGCCAGAACCAAGCATATTATTGCCAGGCAAAAGTCAAATTCCAACATTTTTATTCAATATAAGGCCTAACGGCCAGGGTTTTACAGAAGAGGGCGCAGCAGGGCCCGAATAACTTACAAGCAAAACACCGCACAGGCAGGCCTGAGCAAAAGACTAAGACCTCAAAACCAAATTGCCATCTACGCACTCCTGGAACGCTCCAGCTTCTTTAAACTCTGAGAGGGGGTCGGGGTTGCAAGGGTGAGTACGGGAGTACTCAACAAGTCGTACGGAAAACACTGAATATTACATGCAAGGGTGTAGCACAATATTGGCACAAGGTTAAAGTATTTGTGGATGCAGTTTTATTTGTAATATCATTTTACATTTTAAAACACAATCCATAATAATAGTAATCCAGGGGGTTCCATTCACAAAGTCATCACCATTAAACCACATCACCATTAAACCACATTCTCAAAACATGCACCAAGATCTACTTGAGCTAGGTTACGGGATTCACCCCAATTAAACTTAGCTTCATTTACCGGAAGCACGGCGTATTCGAATACCATTTGTTCACTCTGCAGAGGTGTTCAGCTTTACCCACAAGATTCCACGATCGTTAATGCCAACTCGAGTTTAACACGCAACTTAAATGCGTGCGGCCGGATCGAGGTTATCATAGCTTTTCGTTGGACATTTCCCTCTTCAGTCCCTATCCCAGAGTTTTGCTCCACATTATCCTGAGTCCCCACTTGGCCGTGTGGAGTGCTTGGTCCCGCTTCTTGTGGCACCTACCGCTGTGAACCCGAAATGCCACAGCTTCCTCGTGCACACTTTCGTTTCACTCCCATAATCATTGGACCATCTCCCACACTGGGAAGGTAACCCTGCTCCTATAGGTATTCCGAGGGAAAGTACAATGTACCGAGCTATGTTGAGTCAAGCCAACGGTTGACCGCCCAACCTGTGGTTGAACGAGTTCTTAAGTTATTTACTTTGCTCAAGGGGATTATTATCCTTATATTGCCAAAGACCAAGCCTTTTCCGATCCACAACCCCTTCCAGGTATCCGCGTACCGCCACCGACAAACCCAAGGCATCAATCATCACCGGGATTGGAACTCATCCACTCCGGATTTATCCAATTACGTCCCCCAAACCGTAGCACTTTTCCAAAATGCACCCGAACCAAGCGTTCGCGACCTTTCGTTCCATTATCAAAAGCATTTGACTAAACTAACAGGATAATAATAATTAATATAGGAATATTAAGTAACCTAAGGTTACAAGGATATAATTAGGTTCAATAGTTTTCAAGGAAGTCTCATGAGCAAATTGGCATTAACTAAGTATCATGTCATTCCAAACTAGACAGATTTGCAATATTTCAATATACAGTAAAGTAATGCGGTAGAAAATAGTAATTAAATATAATAAGGCATGAATAGGTTCAACATGTTCAAAGGTGTACGGCTTGCCTTGCGAGGCGGAAGGGTTCCCTAGTTCCGAGTTGGTGCGATGAAGCTCGGCTTCACGCGGATCCTGGCTCTGTCCCAAGGCTCGCTCTGTTCCTGTGTCGGTTCCGGGAGTTGATACTGCTCGGTCGTCGGCTCTAGCGTAAATAAACACCATAAGATAAACAATAAATAATAAAAAAAAACACAAAAAGAAAGAAGAGAAAAGAAAAGAGAAAAACCGAGAGAGAAAATAAGCCGGAAATGGGTCGGAGGGCATTTTGGGAATTTTTGGAACTTGGTTTGGCGGAACGGAGGTCATTTTTGGACTCTGTGGCTCGAAACGGTTCGGAAAAGTATATTTGGGCTATTTTTGGGCTTTCGGTTATTTTTGGAGTATTTTTGGGTATTTAAATGGATAAAACGGATTTCTGGAAATTAAAATCCGAAATAAAGAAATGGAAAAAGAACCTTTATTCAAATGGGGCTGCGTTGGGCGAATTCGCCTGGTTTTAGCGTGGGGAATGGCCATCGGGCCAGCGTTCGCCAAGGCGCCCACGCTGGCCCCGGGCGCAAGCGGGGGAAGGGAGGCTGACGTGTGGGACCAATTGGCAGTGGGGAGCCGCGTGGGGCCAAAGGCGAGGAGTGAGAGAGGCGGCGGGCGCGTGGGCTTAGCCCACTCGGGCGCGCGCGTGGGGGAGGCTGGGGCTTGGGTTGGGGCGGGTGGAGCTCGCGGCAGGTGGGTGAGCGGTGGGGCTCGGCTCACGTGAGCCTGGAGGAGAGGGAGAGGGCGAAGGAGAGGAGAGGAGGGCTCACCACTGGGAGAGAGAAGAGCGGGGCAAGGTGGCGGCGAAGCGGCAGTTCTTGGCGGCGGAGGCGCGCGGCCGAGGCGGAGGAGAACACGGAGGGGGAAGCTCACCGGCGAGGAGGGAGGCGGGCGGGGGAAGCCGCAGGCAACGGCTTTTATAGCCGCGGGAGAGAGAGAGGCGAGCAGCGGCGCTACGCGGCAGCGGCGACGGATCGGTCACGCCAGCGGCAGCGTGATGCGGCGGTGGCAAAGGGTCACGGCGGCAGCGAGTTTGCCATGGCAGAGGTCACGGCGGCGGCAGAGGTAGGGCACTCCGTGCCTACACGGAACTAGGGTGGCGAGGGGATGGCGTAGCTGGCGGCTAGGCTGCCATGGCAGCCTTCTCCTCACGGGGAAGAAGAACAGGGCAAGGTGCACTGGTTGGAAGAGGAAAGCGCACCGGCGACGAAAGCTTCCAAAAACGGTAAGAATCCGAAATCAACTCCAATCAAACCGAATTTGAATTCATTTTGAAATTTCTGGGTTGTTTCATAATATCTCACTGATATGCGAGCCCTAAGGCCACATATCAATGACACATACAGGGCAAATGATCAATTGCACCAACTAAAACGGAGCAAGTGATCAATTTTCCTGCTGTGCCGCAAAGTTGCTTCCCTAATATGCTGAAAGATGGGCGTTCAACAACTCTCAGGGTGAATCATGCTATTAACCCATCAGCCATCACCAAATCATTATTTCACCACGAAAGAAATCTTACGCTAAACGAAAGTTTTCAATCAAATACTAACTATGTTTATTTCTGACAAACACAGGATGACCCTGCAACAAGGCACAACTGCTGCACAATGTGACAGGCATGGGAGGAGCTCCTCAGCCAGGAGGTCCAGGACTGGATCGCATGATGGGGATATAAACCCAATCTGGTTGCTGCAATTCACATAATAAGTCCTTATCTTCCGGTGAATTGCAAGTAGGGAAGATCTCTCAGGTGTCTAGAAGAAGGTAGTGTGATGTAGTTTAACCCTCCAAAAAAGGAACTGTTGTATTGTACTTGTTCTATCGTTAGCAGTTAAGCTGGTGTGCTTATCCTGTAATGCTGTGAACATCAGCTTGGCAAGCTACTTCTTTTCTGTACTTGCACCAGAACTGCTCTTGCTTTGACAAGTCAACAATTAAGGCCCCGTTTGGAAGCAAAAATTTTCAATACCATGGTATTACAAAACCATGGCATGGAAATTTTTTTGACATAAATACTATAGTATTACAAAACCATGGCATGAAAACTGTTTGGAAGCAAAGTCTTTTGCATGATGAAGTGATGCCAAAAGCTCAAAACTCTACTATGAGTGGAGTTTTCTATAATTCAAAAATATCATAGTATTAGCAATACCATGGTTTTCAAAACAGAGTTTTTTTTTATTACTTCCAAACACCTTATGGCCAAAAATACCATGGTATTCTCTAAAACTATGGTTTTGCCTAGAAACTATGAAAATACTTTGTTGCCAAACAGGCCCTGGGGGGTCCCATTATGTGAAGTTTTCTCTACTTATGCACTGTCTATCTGTTAAATGCTTAAAATGCTTTGGTTTGATGCCATAAGGAGCATACTGGAAAGAAGTATTTGCTTGATGATGTTGAAGTTGAACTTTGGTATGAGTTGCAACAATCATTAGGATCATTTTTCTTGATGCAAGTGTAGAATGGCCGCGGAATTATACATTATATAACGTGCAATACCTACATCAGTTTGACAGGTATAGTGGATTAAAACATATGGTTGCTTTTAGATTTATGAAGACACATGTATTAAGGAGTATGGCTGTATTAAGAACCAGGTTCTGCACAATTTTTCCCCACAGAAGGCCCAAGCAATTTAATCTCTCCATTTAAAAATTCATAATGTTTCCTAGTTTTTATGATGCCGGATATACAACTTTGAATGGTATTTTATATATGACCCTTAATTCTAGCAACTAGTAAGCTGCAAGAAAAACAATAGTACATTACTCCTTTGTGTGGCAAATGCAATAATATATCTTTTCCATACAATCATTCAAAATCAAAAGGGGGTCTCTTACATGGACATCCTTAACTTCTATTTGCAGCGGATAGATTCTTGTTTTGGAAAATTTTCAGGTTGGAGTTGAAAATTTCCAACTGGAAACTTTCAAGGAAAAGTCCATATAACGCTAGAAAGCTCGTCCAACACCTCCAACTTTAAAACCATGTATCTGACATCTTAAAACTTTGAAATACCATCCGTATAACTCCCTAGCCCAGACTTGCATGGTGGTTTCGCCTACATGACATTATGAGTGGATGGCTTTGCTACATAGAATGATAAGCTGGCCAATTGCGGGTGGACTGGTTGAAGCACTAGAAGAAGGCTAGACGGGATAGAGGTGGCAGTGGTCAGAGCTCAGGAAGGCACTTTGTCGACCAAAGAAGGGCACAAGAGGGAAAGAGTATTCAGAGTATTGGAGTAGAGATGGAGATGATCCTGAGTAGAGATGGAGACAATCCTAGGGGCTTAGCTAGAACGGCATAGGTGGTGCAGGTAGTGCACGGCGGTGCTAGCACAATGTTGAGCGTGCATGGTAAGAATGCAGTGATGCATCGGTGCGAACTGAAGTAGAGATATGCGGGGGAGGTACTAGTCATTCTACGTGGCAAAATCACCTATTTATTATGCCATGTAAGCGAAACTGGAGTGCAAATCCGAGCTAGTGGGTTATATGGATGGTTTTGAAAAATTCAGGGGTTAGATATCCAATTTGAAAGTTGGGGATCCTTGATGGACTTTCGAGCAATGTTTACAAGGTTATGTATACTTTTTCAAACTTTCAAAGCATATGTTGAAACTTTCAACAAAAACACAGAGATTATGAACTTTCAGCTTGAATTTAAGGCAAAGTTTTACCTGGTTGTATTATGAGACCTTTCTTGGGTGAGGGGGAGATGTGACTAGAACGCGACAATTCATGGTGGCGGCTATACCCGAACCTACTAGATTTGATGGTGAGGAAGTGTTATGTTTGTCAAAGAGTGGCGATGCATGCTTGGTAGATAAGGAGGGGTGATGAGGACAAGGAGATGGTCTGGAGGTGCCATGCTTGGTGGAGGGTCTTGTCAGAGGCATGTGCCAGATGTGGAAATCTAGGGTTTTAGAAAAGGGCGAAGGGTAGAAGGAGAAGACACGTACCATTTTTAAGGTTAACATTTCATTGGATAGGACACGCAGCTTGTACCCTTCCAAAAGAAGGGCAGATAAGCACTATTTCATACCATAGAGGACCTAGCTTTGCCATTAGATCAGGTTTAGGATGGTTTGGATCTATTGGACGATAATATGTAATTTTCTTGTGAGATATTTAGTAGATTTCTTTCTTTCTTTTTTTTCGAAACTGGTGGCAGGAGCTCTGCCTATTCAATTAAGAAGAGGGAAATAAAGCACATAACAGAGTACAAAATCACAGCTTACAACAACTAGAGTTCTAATACAGCCGCTAAGGGTAGGGCTCGGGGGTGGCCGGGGAGCCCACCGACTAAACTAGAGTTCTAAAAGCAAAATTAAATTCGGTCACATTTTCCTTGGCTTGAGTGACAACTCGATGAACAGTGTTCTCCGTTTCTTGGAAGATGCGCGCATTTCTTTCCCTCCAGAGGTTCCAAAAACCAAAGAAGATTAAACCATCAAACCTTCGTCTCCTAAGATGCGGCAGGGAGGAGCGGAGACGAAGCCACCAGTCTAGGATTGAGAGGTGCGCGCTTTGGGGGAAAATATTCGGGATGTTGAGACCTTGAGAAGAAAAGAACAACGCCGAAGCTCCTGGCAAAAGACAGCTTTAACATGAGGTGTGCCTTTGTTTCCTCTTCGACACCGCAAAGGCGACAAACTTGTTCATGGGGCCATCCACGCCACGCCAAGATTGTCGGTGTTAGGATGCTATTCAGTAGAAGCCAAGTGAAAATTTTGCATTTGTTTTCCGACTTAGCCTTCCAAATCAGCGAGCCGGCTGTCTGTAAGAGCGCCGAAGAATTGCGCCTTGTATGCCGATTTGGTAGAGAAGAGACCATCTTCTGTCCAACGCCAAACAATTTCATCTTGTGTGTTTTGCTGTAGTTGTACCTGTTGGAGCATCTGCCAAAGGTTGAAGAATTGTGCCATTTGGGCATTTGAGTGGATGTTGCGTAACGGGATCATCCAGGAATTGTTTGTAAGCTCGTGAAGGACATAGTTGTTTCTTCTTTTCACCAACCGGTAACAGAGGGGAGCGATATCCATTGGGGCTCTCCCTTGTAGCCAGTGAGAGGTCCAAAACCTTGCTGTCTGACCATCTTTGATGATTATGCGGGTGCTAGCAGTGAAGAGCTCGATGTCACTGGTATTGCGTGTGAAGTCATTGCCCACCCAAGTCCTGTTACTTTCTTTCCACCAAAACCAAAACCACCTCTGCCGTAGGGCTCTACCAAAGGTCTCCAGATTAGGGACTCCGAGCCCGCCTAGCATCTTAGGACGGCACACCTTTGACCAGCTAACAAGACAATGCCCCGGGGAGCAATTGTTTTGTCCCTTCCAAAAGAAGTTACGCCTGAGTTTGTCAATCCTTTTTTGGGCCCAGGCCGGTAAGGGGAAAACGGTCAGGAAGTAAGTTGGGAGGGCCGAGAGTACAGTGAGCACCAAGGTTAGTCTTCCTGCCCTAGATAACAGAGCCCCTTTCCAACCTGCCAACCTAGCTTCGATCCTGTCAAGCAGAGGTTGAAAGTCCATCCTTCGCAAAGCTCTTGGTCTCAGCGGCAGGCCCAAGTATTTTGCTGGGAAATTCTTGACAACCCCTGAAAACTCAGAGAGGCAAGCATCTAAAGCTCCTTGCTGACAGGCAATTGCATAAACTTCAGTTTTTTCCCAGTTAACCCTGAGCCCCGAGGCGCCACTGAATATTTGTAAGATTGCGTTTAAGTTTTGCATCTCCTGACCAGTTGGGTTTAGGAACATGGCCACATCATCAGCGTAGAAGGACCGGCAGAGGTCTGGCGGCGTATGCAAGATTGGGCTGAAAAGTTTCCTGTGCGTTGCCGCCGAAAGCAGGAGTTGCAAGGGTTCTAGCGCTAGGATGAATAGCATTGGAGAGAGGGGGTCACCTTGTCTGAGCCCACGCTTGTGATCAATCCGTTTTCCAAGCGCATCATTCACCATCACCCTTGAGGAGGAGCTTGCTAGAAGAGTGGCAATCCAATCTCTCCATCTTTGGCTAAATCCGAAGTGTTGCAAAACTTCTATGAGGTACTCCCAACTGACGGAGTCGAAAGCCTTGGCTAGGTCTAACTTGACGAACAACGCCGGGTTTTTCTTTCGGTGGAGTTCAGTCAGCAAGTTCTTGACAAGGAGGAAGCCGTTGTGAATGGCCCTGCCTTTGATGAACGCATTTTGATTGGGTGACACCAGGTCTTGGAGTTTCGGGGCTAGCCTGTTGGCTAGTATTTTGGAGATGGTTTTGCCGAAACTGTGCACCAGGCTGATTGGTCTGTAATCTGCCACACTTTGTGCGTCTTGCTTTTTAGGGAGCAGGATCACACAGGCAGAGTTCAGGAGGTGGAGATTGGCAGCCGCTCCTCCTGAAAAGGCTAGGATAGCCGCTATGAGGTCTTCCTTGACAATGTTCCAACAGACTTTGAAGAAGGAAGCAATGAAGCCATCCGGACCCGGCGCTTTGTCGGTTGGTAAGTCCCAAATCGCCTGCTTGATTTCCGCTGCCTGCAGGGGGAGGTCCAGGCTGGACAAGTCCGCGTGAGGCAGCTGCAATAGCGACCAGTTTAGCGAATGCAGTCTCTGAAATCTTGCACCCAGAAGCCTATTGAAGAAATTGTGAACCACTTCCTGTTTGTGCTTTTCCTCGGTGGCCACTCCTTGAATCGTGTTGAGTGAGTGAATTGCCTTTTTGCGCTTGCGGCCGTTAATCCTTAGGTGGAAGAATTTCGTGTTTGCATCTCCCTCTTTGATGTTGATCAAACGCGACCTTTGCTTTAGACGGAGTTTGTTTATTGCCGCTAAGCCTAGGATTTTGTGCTTTAGGTCTTTTAGCAGTTTCATCTCTTCCGCACAGAGGTTCCTGTTTTCTTGCGCCCTATCCAGTTGGCGAATGATTTCTTGTGCCACACCTAGTTGTAGTTTTAAGTCTCCAACCAGGCTTCTACTCCATTTCCTCAGCGCTTTGGCCGTTCTAGCAAGCTTTATGAAAAGCCTCTTGAAGGGATCCGTAGTGAGGAGTGGAGAGTCCCAAGCGTGCTGCACCACTCCGGTGAAGCCTGGCATTCGCAACCAGAAGGACTCGAAACGAAAAGTGGGAGACCGTCGGTTGGCTGAGTTTTGAAGGAGCAATGGGCAGTGATCCGACATGGAGGAAGAAAGGGCTTGAAGCGAGGCATCTGGGAACGAACAATCCCAGTCTTCGGAAGCAAAAAATCTGTCTATTCTTGTTAAAGTGGGGTTGGAAGTTCCAGAGGACCAGGTGAATCTTTTCCCAAGGAGACGCAGTTCTTTTAATCTGGCCGCGTTCAAGGTGTTTCTGAAACGCTGCATTAATCTTCTGTTTAGGCCTCCTCTATTTTTGTCTGCTGCCTGGTATATCAAGTTAAAATCTCCCAGGCAAAGCCATCTGGAGTCAACCTCGCCCTGTACCTGCAGAAGCTCCTGCAGGAAAAGCAACTTTTCGGCGTCTAGTTGCGGACCATAGACGCCTTTGCTACCCACCAGCCGGAAGGTCACTACCCGTAGGAGTGATTCTAGCGGAGATAGTATTAGTCGTGCATCTGGGTTGTGTAAGCGAGAAAGCCTGTTCATTTGCCGCTAGCAGGATTCCGCCTCTTGAACCTGATGCTGGGAGAAAGGAAAAGTTCTCTCTGAAAGCGGCTCCCAGGGTTTCAGAGACCATTTCCGGCGTGACCTGCTGAAGTTTAGTTTCCTGGAGACAGACTATGTTGGCCCTGGTGTCTTGCACCAGCTGTCTCACTACAGCACGCTTTGCTGCCATATTTAAGCCCCTAACATTCCAGCTTAGTATCTTACAGTTTGTATCCATGCGGGAAAGCAGCAAGCTCCAGGGAAAAAAAACAGGAGAGGATGAAGTCTTACAAAAGCAGCACTAGACATTGCAGTCGCGATGGGGAGGTGAAGTTCCCCTGACACAGGACCGACAACAGCGGGTAAATGACAGACAACAGGCGACAAACCCCTAGCGGGCCAAGCGGGGTGTTTGGACCAACGACACCCAGCTCGGCCAAACCAAAAGGCTCTGGGTAGGGAAAATAACATAAGAAGAGGACCTAGTCCAGGACGACGAACCGTCTTAGCGAAGGCCAAGTAATTCAAAAGAGGCCTCCGACCAGTCCTAACTTCTGAGACCTTCATTAGACCGGCTGGGACTCCCACGTGGCAACGCCAGAGGCTGCCACTAGATCTGTGCTGGAGTTGAGACCTGCCAGTTGCGCTAGCGCCGCGATCACTTCCGGTGTGAGAGGCTTGTCGAAGAGACTAAAGAGCTTTTGCAGAGCCGCCTCATCCGGGGATGATCCGCGCGAAGAGATTCCCAGTTTCTTCAGGAGGTGGAGCTGGGCCTTCTCTGTCACCGTCATCTTGGGAATCGCCTTGCTGGCCAAGCGGTTGCTCCTGCGTTGATAAGTTACCCTAGTTGGCCGCTCCTTCTGGGCAGCGACGGGCTCCATCGCAAGGAGAGGTTGAGGTAAAGCCACTGCCGCCGTTCTGAGGAAGTCTTCGTCCGGCTGGGATCCAGGCTGCTGCTCGGTGCGCCTAACTTCATCCAGCATGGGATCCTGTCGAAGAAACAATGAAGGAGGTTCCTGAAGAACAGGGGTGAGTTGAGTGTCCTCGAAGGCAACAACATGGAATTGCGGGAGGAGCATTTCCTCAAGGATAGGATCGGCGGCCGGAGAGGTCGACCTAGCTTGAGGAACTTGAATGCTATCAGTAAGGCACAAATTAGCTCTTACCCATTGGGTCTCTTTCTTTTCGTTGTGCTCTTACCCATTGGGTCTCTATGGTAATGTCTGAATAGGAGTATCGATCTTGCTTTTAACACATGATGGCAAAGATGTGTGTCCCATTGATCGAATGGCTGTGATACAGCACTTTGAATTGAGATGTATGCATATGCAAGGTTTCTCTGCGGATGTCTGCACATTAGTGTTTTCATATTTCAAATATTCAGAAAGAAAATACCAAGAAATGTTAAACGATTTTCTGAAAAGAACAAAGGAAGAAAAGCCAGATTACCACACCACGTGGACCCGTCTCTCTCCCACACAAGCTCGCTTATCCATATATTTAGTTGCTTGAATAGAATAATTCTATCATAAATTAAGTAATACAATTTTAAGGAATATTTTCTATAAATACTGAATCATTCTATTAGAATATTCTCAAATACTGAATCATTTCATTCACCCAAACTAATAAAATCAAATGATACAAAATCATCCTATCCCATACAACATCATCTCATCAGCCAAACACACCGTCTCCCTCCCCTCTCGACACGCATCGAACACCAAGGCTCGTATGAAGAAGAAGAAGAAGATTAGTAGACAGAAAAGAGCCAAGAAAAATCGAGGAGTGTGAGGGCAGGAAGCCATGGCCTTCCTCCTCCCCAAGCTCACCACGCCGTCCTGCAAATCGCCCCCGAGCCCGCTCAAATCCCAGCTCGGATTGCCGAACCACGGCGGCGGCAAGCTCCACAGCTCCGGTTCGGTGCAGGCCACGGCGCCGAGCCACCTCAACCTCCTGCCCCTCCTCAGCGCCTCGCAGCAAGAGGCTGCCTCCGTCCCCACGGCGAAGTCCACGGAGACCAAGGACCGGAGCAAGAACAGCTGTAGGAGCGGCGGCGGGGATCCGCAAAGGTCGGATTTTTACCTCAACCTTGGGACGGCGGTGCGCACGCTGCGGGACGACCTGCCAGCCGTGTTCGTCCGGGAACCCAACTACGATATCTACCGGTGAGGAGGCCTTTTCTTTCAGTTGTCTATTTCGATTAATTTTTGGTTGGTGATTTTGAGAACTATCGATATGTCCGTAAATTGAATTCTGTGGTTTGGTAGTTCATTGGTGATTAGTCATGGAGAAATCGTACTGCTAGTGGTTGCTCGGTTTTTTCAGGAATTAAAGGACAATCTTGAAATAAAATTGTGCTGCTATTGTCCATTCAGTGTTCATAAAATGGCTAATCATGCAAGAAAACGATAGAGCTTGTCAGTGATACGAGTCATGATTCAGAAATGAAGGATTGACTTGGTAGCTGATTTGTTCTACTGTTGCAATATTAGCCTTGTGTAACTGATAATTTGGCATACGAGTCATGATTTATAAGGCTACGTCGTTACAGGGCAGTGACAGGAAACAGTCCATCATCAGCAGTTATGCCAGTATCAGTACGAGTGCTACTAACTAGTTGTGACTCTGGTCATGTATGACAGTAACGCTACACCTGCATAGATTGCATTGCTTGCAAACCTAAATTCGTTGTAGACGTATTCTACCCACTCTCCTGTATAGTGGTGATTGATACCGTTCTTGACATCATATTGCAGCGAAGACATCACATTTGTCGACCCGCTGAACACTTTCCGTGGGATTGACAACTACAAGGCAATCTTCTGGGCTCTCAGGTTCCACGGGCGCCTACTGTTCCGCGAAATCGGGCTTGACGTATCACGCATCTGGCAACTGACAGAGAACTCCATTGTTGTCCGGTGGGAGCTCTGGGGCACCCCGCGTGTCCCCTGGGAATCGTATGGCTGTTTCAGCGGCACTTCGAGGTACAAGGTTGACAGGAACGGGAAGGTTTACGAGCACAAAGTCGACAACTTGGCGTTGGATTTCCCCCGGCCAATGGCCAGAGTGGGCAGCATTTCCGACATTGTAGTGGCCACATGCCCACCGAGCCCCAATTTGACATTTTGGGACATGGTTGGGGCAGGCGATGGGTGCTCATGGACGAAGCTCTACCAAGCGGTGGTGGAGACGCTGGAGCGGGAAGGCGACAGCTCCGCAGGCATTGGCATTGAAGGTCTAGTCACTTGCTGCTCATAGGATGGGATGGAACTTCAGGGCTAGTTGCTTACTTGCTTGGTCGTGAGTTTTCTTAGGGAAACTGTATATAAGGTGGATACATATACCACAGACAGTGCTATTATTATCTCTTTGTATACTGTTGCTCTAGAATAACAATTTTAGACAAAATACATGCCAGGTATATCTCATCATCCTTGTCACACATCTTAAGGATTCCGGCCAGGATTCCGGCCCATTCCCGGGGCTAAAAACCCGGGATCTCTATGTAGGTGGCGAGGCAGCAGGGCACAGAGCTGGCGGACGAAACAGGGCGAGGGTGCAAGTTCCAATGGCTCGTTGTGGCGTGGCTGGCATGAGACGGTGTGGGCGAAGCTGGCGACGACGGCCGATGAAGGGCGGCAACATGGCGGTGAACTTCTACAGCCTAGCGCTCATGCTGGCATGGCCAGGCGCACACAACGCAGCATGGATATGGCATGGGAGTGAGCTAGCCAGGAGAGAGGCTGACACGCAAGCCCAACTACCCAACGTGTCAGAGAGAGAGAGAGAGAGAGAGAGAATAGGCGAGAAAGGCCGTGAAGGGAAAGAATAATCTGCCAAAATTCATCTTCATGTTGTAGAGGCAGTTGTTTGATCAGGCGCCTTACTTTTTCGACTTTTAATTGAAATTCAAGTAAGGTTTTAATTACTACTAGAAAACTATAATATTTCTAGAACTATAAAATTAGCTCTAAATTTTATGAAAAAAATTTAGGGTGTTTATAAGGTGGTTCTAATGTTTCTGTAAATTTTTGGGAATTTTTACAGGCCCGTATTTTTCTTATAAATTTTTTTAGTGCCTCAATTTTAACGACAAAATTAATTCTGGAATTTTCAAAGGTATCAACTTAACTCAAAAATTCATGAAACTTTTTGGAGGGGCAATCTAGACTTTTTGAAACTTAAGTAAAATATTTCCAGTCTTTATGATAATATGAATTTAGAGTTTTAAATTTAAAAATAGTAACTAAGAAATGTAAAGTATTTTCTTTAAGTGTCAAAAATTTCAAAATTGCCAGAAAAATTCTATAAATTCATAATAAACTCCAAAAATAATTTGGCATCTTAATACTTTAATCTAATGCACAAATTAGGATGTTACACCCTCCTGCCCTGTGCATGCTGAGAAGGAAGACCGGCGAGGTTCAGCTGCTCAACACCCCAATATAGCAATCAAGAGAGGAGGAATGGAGCAGGATTTAGTTTGTCTAGCCTGGACGTCTTGAGGTCTTTATATAGACATGCATCAGTTACTTACTAGTAACTGGCGACATTATGTCAATTAAATGTGGCAATTACTCACTAGTAACTGACGATATTATGTCAATCAAATGCACCAATTACTCACTATTAACTCACGGCATTACGATAATTAAACCGAATTTAAACAAATATTTAAATTTTATTTAAACATAATGAATAAAGAGATAATTGCTGACACTCTACAACACGGAGTGGTTGCTCATTGCAAGGCACAAGTCACGCGAAATGCTTGAATACAAGCGCTCGTGTTTTAGCCAAGGTCCGCGCCATATCATTCTCATGTCATGTGTCATATTATTCAAGGAGTGGTAGGAACTTACCTTATAAATTGACTTTTCTCTACTTGACTAAACAATATGATACTAAATCATATATGCTTTGGAATTTAAAAAACATAGGCCTTCGATGGGCCAATTTCTAACACCATCAAGTTAAGTTGAAAGGCAGTCTCGTACGAAGGATACGTAGCGTAAGAAAGTTTCTTGTTTGGCAGACAAACATGTCTGTCTTTCCAAGTCCTAACTTTTGCAATTGGCAAACTTTATTCATTGAATTACTGTACCATGCATCACTTCCGTTAACAAAAAGGTTCAACCTTGATAACTTCTTGGTACTTCTCTGATCAATTGTTGACCTAATATCATTACGTAATTCGCTTTGTCAGATTAGCTCACCAACAACAATATGTACGGTGGATGAAACTCAAATGAGGTCTCAAGTCTCAGAGAGATTTATTCTTTACTCCTTCGGAGGCTCAACTACCCTATCAGACTAATCCTCACACAATAGTATACTTTAGTTGTTGCAAGCCCCCAGTTTCTAGATTTGTTAGGGGAGAAATATAGTAGTTCGACTTAGGTGAATTGCCGGTCCAACAAGCTGAACTGAATTCTATAGTTCAGAACTTGACTCGAGGTGTTTTGGTTGCACATACGTCACCTCTTCTAGACCTACTACATAAATCTTGGACACGGTTCCGGTGCAGTCCATATGTGTCCTTCTTACTTAACAGTTTGACATAGTTCGAATGACTGAGCAGAGAAATGCCCCAAAAAAATAGTGAAACTTAACAGGCAAAGAATCCGTACATATTACAGAATTGCCAAAACTTTAAGTAAGATCATGATGACAGTGGAATAGTTTTAGGTTGAGATACTCCTCCTGAAGTTAACTTTTTGCATAGCTTATAATATTGGGTTAGTGACCCAATAATCTTGCTACTATCCAGATTTCCAGAGGCCATAATTCACATGGTCTGACCATAGGCGTAGAGCTCCCACCTGCTCCACACTGTATATGCCACTGCACCAAAAGGACAGAAATCACCACATGGATTTGTTTAGTCTTTGGTAGTGGTTGGAAAAGGATATAAATTAGCAACAAAAAAAAAAAATCTGCACTTACCAACTCGGGAGGAACTGTCAAAATTGATCTGGTTTTAAGCTGAATCACGCATGAAGAAATCAAGAAATGACCGGTGCGGACAGATTGAAAATTAGCCAGAAAAGCAGGTGAGCTACTGCTTGCAACGCTCCAGAAAGCCAGCATCGTAGCACTTTTGGTCCCGGGGCCAGTTCTGAATCAGAAACGGGGAATGATTAAGCGTGCATGGATGAATGGCCATTTGCTGGTAGCCTGGTACACTTGAGATTGACAGGTGACCAGCAAAACAAACCGGGCCAGGCACCGGTAGATACAGTACTACTACTTTGCGGCGCCATTCTTGTGGGTGAATTCAGTGAACTGAAAAAGTCGATGGGTTTCTCCGTCGTTTTTGGAATTGAGAAGATAGCATGATTCTTATCGTTCTTGCATGCTCTTGAGGCATTTTGGACAAACAAGCGAGATGCAAGATGAAATGATCCATTCTGGATCATTTTTTTTTTCTGAAACAATAGCTATAACTACTAGTAAGTAGTAACCCTCTCTCTGACAACACGAATGTGACGCAAGTCATAAGAACAAACGAATCACGCCTTGCTCGCGTGCGGTCGCAGCAGGCAGCACGGACGCTTGACTTCAGCTGCTGTTCTGGTCGACGAGCACGTGGACAGTGGCCGGCACGGCCTTGTCCGCGGCGACGACGACCTGGTTGCCGGACACGTTCCTGAGCGTGTGCCCCGGGAACACGCCGCCGGCCACCAGCGAGTACTGCACGTGCCCGATGCGGTCCGGGAACAGCAGCACAGGCGAGAAGTCCACCGTCCACGAGCTCCCGTTCCCCTCCACCGACCCCCGCGCCGACGTCGACTTCACAGTCATGCCGATCGCCGCGTTCTGCTGCACGTACACCTGTTCCACCGTCGAGAAGTTGCCGTCAAGCTGCACGATGTCCACGCCCTTGTTTCTCCCGTTGAACAGGTTGCCCACGATCTGCACGCCCTTGGCTACGCCGTTCACTGCCTTGAGCACGACGTTGGCGTCGCCGAGGAAGAAGGAGCCCGACACGTGCAGCAGCACCGGGTCCTCGACGACGATGGCGGTGAAGTCCATGTAGCAGTTGCTCACCCACGTCTGCGTCAGCCCGGGAACCTTGAGGTAGATGCCGGTGCCGCCGAAGCCGGTGGCCTTGTTGTAGCAGTGCACGCCGGAGATGGTGTTGGCGCCCGCGGTGACCATGATCCCGGTCTCGGCGGAGAAGATGACGACGTCGGAGACCGAGTTGTCGTTGCCGTCCAGCCTGATGCCGGTGCCGGTGAACCCCCTCTCGCCGGGGTCTTGGCCGGTGGTCATGTGCTGGCCGATGAAGCTGTTACGGATGAACGTCTCGTGGCCGCCGTGCACGGCGATCCCGTCCGATTCGAAGTGCGCGACGTAGCAGTTGTCGATGCCGACTCGGAGCGAGTCGACCACCGAGACTCCGCCGCCGCGGTAGTTGCAGTCCAGCATCAGGTCCCTCAGCGTCGCGTACTCGTAGTAGTAGCTCAACGTCGGCGACCCCGACGCGGCCTTCGCCGACAGCTCGATCAGGTACCGGTCGGTTGGGAAGTCGTCCGACGCGCGCAGCGACCCGCTGTGAATCTGACACGTGCACACCAGTCAGAGACAACATTACCAGAATAATGCATGACCGGCCGAAAAATCCCGCGCAATACTACGACCGACGTAACATCTACGTACCTTGAAGTTGCCGCCGCCGGAGGCCGGCAACGTGAGGGGGCCCTTGATGAGGTACGTCCCGCCGTCGAGGTGGATCTCCGCGCCACCAAGGTCGGGGATGCCGCCGGTCATGGTGGCGTTGGACAGCGGGCGGAACGCGTCCGCGATGGCCTTGTTTATCGCCGCCGTCGCGTCGGCGCCGCCGGCGGGGTCGGCGCCGTAGTCGGTCACGTGGTACACCCGCGCCGCGCTCGCCGAAGGCTGCAACGAAATTTACACATCATCAGCGCGCACATGCACGCCATGTCAGACGTGATAGTACCAGGAAATGTTTGGCGCCAATCACGCGACGCGAGCACAAGTAGCTGCGAAGCGTTTGACATCTGTCGGGTGAAAGGGCGGTCGTGGTGTGGGGGGCACTCGGCACATACTACCACTGCTACCAACCGTGGAAGGGAAAGGAGGATTTATTGAGGTGACAAGTTTCTTCGCAGCTGTGTAACAAGCACGCCACTACCTAACATTATTGACGAAACTGCATGAGAGATTGGGAGATGTCCTGATTAAGCTGATGCACGAGAGATTGGGAGATGTCCTGATTAAGCTGATGCCAAATGCATAAAATCGAGATCGGAAGAGAGCTCCACACGGCGTGTTTGATTGCAGTCAAAACCTGACGCCGCCCTTGCAGGGATGAAATTGAATGACTCAGTCTGCGGTCTTGTTGAGCGCATGGGCATACCAAAAGAGCTCCTCTTTTCTTTTTCTTTTTTTTACCACATGTGCTTTGGAGTTGGACGTGTGAATATAGTTTGGGAAGCGCATTTCTTGGGGAAGACCAGATCTCTTCGTGAACATCGACAGCGACTTTCGGCAGAAAATTGACGGAAAGATGTTTGGAAAAGCTCCTTTTTGAGGTAAAAGCTGCCCGTTTCCTTGCAGAAGCAAATGGAAGGTCTGCAAACCGACACCTCTCCCCTCCTTTCTGATTAGTACTAGCCTTGGTCCCGTCTGATTAAATTACCACTAGTACACAGATAGAGTAACTTAGAAAGAGAAAGTTAACTAGTGATCCCCAACAGGATGATCAAACGGAAGGGCATTGAATGTATCCACGAACAGCTCTCGTTAGAAAAGGCTGATCAGGAGCAGAGAGTTGGGAGCAATCAACCAATAACTGGAACGCGATCAAGTCAGAACGTAAGGGCATCAGGCATGCTACTACTGACCGTTGCTAACTCCCTCCTCGCCCCGAAGGAAGATCTGACGCTCTCCATCCTCCTCAGAGCGAGATCCCTGTACCGTCGCTCGCCGGCGACGGCTCCGCCGCCGACGCCGGCGCCCACACCGACACCGAGGGCGCCGTGGTGGGGCCACGCGTTTGCACCGCCCATTAATGCGAGAAGCAGCAGAACCGCAAGAACCAGCAAGAAACCACCGCTTCTTCTTGCAAGAAGCTCCATGCTTCCTCACACCCTTTCTTCGACCCAACCTCCTTGCCACAGCATCAATGGCGTCCAACAACGCCCCCCCACCCGCTCTCTCTCTCTCTCTCTCTCTCTCTCTCTCTCTCTGTAGCTCTATGCTCTTGTCCCGCTAGTGCTGAATATCAATGCTTTGGAGAGAGAGAGAGAGAGAGAGCAAAAGCGTATGTGGTGACACAGGACATATATAGGTATCAGCATTCAGCAGCTTCGTATGTGAAATTGTCGCCGCGATGGTTACAAGGTTGGTGGAAGGGGTCTTGTCTTTGTAGTAACTGAAGGAGGAGGAGGAGCCTGAAACGAAAAGAAGTATGGCAAAAGTGCAAAGGCTTCGATAATTGGACAAGACCATTCATTCATTGAACAGATCCTGCCAATAGAACTTTGATGCTATGAATATGGAAAAATGACTTTTTCTTTTCTGAATCTGATACTAATACCATGTTGCTTTCATTCTTTTTTTTAAAAAAAAATTTACAGCTTAGCACTAGGTTATCACTTATCTGAACATGAACAAGGACAATTTAGCTAGATCTGTTTGGCAGCGACTGTAATGCTTCTGAGAGATATTTTTTTTAGTACTTCAACACTCTTCTTCGCCAGTAGATTTTTTTAGACCTAAAATATGGAATAGAAGTAGACTACAATTATTCTTTTTTAATTTTGCCAATCGGGGTTTTGATCTGAAAACCTTTTGGTTTTGATACCATATTAAATTATATGTGCCAGATAGTTTACCAAAATAACTTAAGTTAACGAAGAAAAACGAATAATTTAATTATACTTCAACAACACTCTTGTTTAAGAGTAGTATATCAAACCTTAGTAGTAAAGTAAATCAACGGGGAGTGCATCTAGAAGTAGAAGAACGGGGTGGGTGCACTGGTACATCTTGGTGGGTGCAGTGTGCGGCGTTCTTTAATCGAATAGAAGGAGCTGATCGAGAAAAGCAGCTTTGGTGTGTGGGTATTCCTTTTCTCGTCGTTATGCTTTTCCTTATGCTTTGGTTGCCTTGCCTTCCTTCACAACCTTTTCCTTCTTTCTTTTTCTTGGAGCTCTCCATTTCCATGTTCCCTCTGGTGCGTAAGATGATCTCGCTACTTTAGAAAGCTGGTAATATGCTCTAATTTATGTTGGTATGGCTATAGTTTTTTTTTAAGAAGTAACTTTTAACTAGGATATATGGTTAAATAGCTGCACGACTAGGCTGGATAGGTTTGGTATTTGACAGCTTGCCTTTGAGGTGTTAGGGGTACGGGTCGGTAATGGGAGCGAGAGAAGTGCAGCTAACATGAATTATTTGATCTTTACACCTGGAAGGTGGCACAATGATACCTGACAAATCCAAGTAGATCATGAAAAAGAGGTAGCAGCAGTACGTATCAAAAACATAAACCTCGCGTTTAAATTAGAGCTCGATCTGAAGCTTGCGCGCTGGCGCACGTTGCAGAAGAGTTTCTGCAGTTTGATCGATTCACCTGAAGGCCAGCCAGCCACATGGAAGCCATTCAGTCCCAGAAGTCTTTGCAGGAAATTTCCGGTGCAGACAGACGTAAGAATTACTCGATCGATTTAGAATTGCGACATGTGTTTTAACTGGGCAGGTTAAGACTTCGTAAGAGTGAAGGCCCATGGCCATTTGGAACTCATGTAGTAGTACATAGAGACAAACGTAGTAGCTGCAGCGGCGGAGCTAGGAATTCGGTGTTCGGGGTGCCCATACAAAGCAACGTCTGTTACGATTAGTTCAAACCACGTACTGCTGGGCGGTTCCATACTTCTCTTCGTGTAGTTTGTTATCTGAAAATATTTTCGTTCGAAGAAGCACTGTGTACTACGTATTAGTCTATTATTAGCATCTTTTCGCATATCATCGCTGGACTAATTAATTTGAAAAATAACTTGCATAGTATATGGACGTGAGGAAAACATGGGATATATATGATCCATGTACTACTTTAGTATTGCGACTGTACCTCACTATTAAATCATAAATAAATCAACAGAAGAGACGGAGAAATGAATGAATGTGACTTGCGAGAATAGACCAATTTCAGCTCAATAAAAACAGCTACTCTTTAGTAAATTTTGCGATCTGTAAGGGTGCATGTGCACAACCGGCACTCCCAGCCCGGGCCCCCGGGCAGTTGTAGTTGTATCCCAAGCATCCGCCGCTCGTCCGCGACAAAAGCGATCGCGGATGGCCCCGTCTCGATCGTAGTGGGTATTCGACAGATGCCGACGCGGCGAAAGCTACCCGGCGCCCGACGTCTGCGAGCGAGCGAGACGACGCGTTTCCTTCCGGCACTCGGTGGTGATGACGACGATGGCTTAATTTCTCCGTCGCCGTCTGTTGGCTCCCAGGTGTGTATCATCATCAGCTCTGCACGGATCTCAAAGCCAGCGAAATTAACCAGATCACCTCTCTGTCTGCTTGTTTGTTTGTTCGTTCGTCCGTTTTTGTTAGCTATGAATGTGAACGATGTATGTCAGCTAGATATATCGGGCCACAGGCTTTGCAGATGTCAACGATCATGAGCTAGCTTCTGTTTACAAGCGGTGGAACAGATCGAGGCGGCATGCAGTTTGACGATGCCTTGATTTCGCGAGTTTCTCTACGTACGGCGGTTCGCGTTTGGCACGCTGTTGGATACAATATACCTCTTGCCCCCCCGGCACAGGCGGCGGTACGTACGTACGTACGTATCTCCAATTAAACCAGCGTAGCTTGAATTAGGCTTAGCTATCATGCGGTGCAAGCGGAAGGATTTCTGGGAGATCGGCGATGACGACCCTGAGTCGTTCGGCAGCTAGCTAGCCTGAGCTGCATGACTGACTATATATCCATTCATGAAGTAGTAATCGATATATAATTAATTATAGAAGGAAAGGTACGTACATAGCTAAGTACTGGCTCCGGTGATAGATATACGTCCTTTAATTTACACATTGACACGCACCACATATCACTGACCAGTAATTTATATTGTGATATATTTATAAAACCCAACAAAATTACAATAATGTAAAAGTAATTTTTAAAATAAATCTATACGTACGTACGTTTATCATATATCTGATATAAATATTTTAAAAAAAAAACCTATCAATAGTCAAAGTTTTAAAATCTTAACTATAGGTATCTCAGACCAGGTATATTTGTGATCCTCCGTTTGTTGATAACTGCATGCCTGCCCCACTACGCAAAGCAAGCTTAACTGTGCGCTCCTTGATCCCGTTTCATCTCAGTGCGACAGCAACTCACATGGTACGTACATGCTTCATCATGAATCGTCAATCAGTTCCTTGCATGTCTGAAGATGACGCTAGTTATAGTACGTACATGATCTGATCAAAGCGCTCCTGGTGCCTGGTGGCTCCATGGATGCAAAGAGTTCTTCACAAATCTTGGCCTTAGCTTAGCTAGCGGGCAGATCACCGGTGGGTGAATTTTTTTTTTAAATATACAGTATTATTTTAATGAAAATTGACAGAAATAATACACCATTTAAAAAATAGTAAAAATACTTCTATGTAGTCATTTCAAATGGCCCTGTCGCCATTTGAAACAGTGACAGAACCCACTCGTCGTTTTAAATGGAGGTAGAGAGACTTCAGCTAAGGTAGAAAAAAAGAGAGGAGAAGAGGGAAATAGAAAGAAAGGGGGGGGGGGAAGGGAAGCAATTAAAATAAAAATAGAAAATAAGTGTACCGAAAACAGAGCATAATGTAGAAAACACTGGAAATATGCATAAATATATAAAGTTACATAGCATGACATATAAATAATAGTGTACATAGTATGATATCGTGGCCATTACATGACATAGAAAATGTGAAAAGAGACATGACGCGACGACATGAACAAACCATGAACGGAAACTGCAGCTAAGGTACATGTACGCCTTTTGAAATTATAAAAAAGTCATGCTGGCTGTCGTAGACCCTATTCGGAAAGCTCGAACGAGTAACCATACGGCACCCACATGAAATGTTGATCATCAGGACGGCGTGGACGGAGCTGCTGGTCACAGTAGTGGCAAGCATAATTGTAGCTCGCATTCCCGCAGCAGCAGTTAGTATGGTAGTCGTTGTCGAGGTGGACGACCTACTCCTTGTTCCTCTCCCTGAGCCTTTGACGGCGTAGGTCGTCGTTCTAGGTCTGGAGTTCTAAGTTCTGCCTGTGGAGCTGATCATTCTCGTTCTTGACCTCAGTGGGTTCCTCTTCCTTTTCATCAAGGCGTATCATCAGTCTGGCCATGTAACATTGCGCATCTAGTGGGATACGGATCGTCCACACATTCAGTGAATTTGCAATCATTGGTCCGCAGGTAAGAGTAAATATCATATAGCAAGATATGCTACATTATGGTATGTAAGAGTTGTACCGGTTACTATGAATAGAGGGCATTGGTAGAAACAATATCCTGTGCAGGAATTGACCTTGTCGCAAAACTGCACGATAGTGTCAAGGTCATGCTTACATGTCGGCCATTTGACGGGTGGAGTGACCGACCGTCGATGATTGGATTTTTGGGGATGTAGTAGTCCCTTGTTGGAAAGGAAATATTTGGGCTAGGGGATTGGGGTCATAGGGACCGTACATTTTATATTCCTCGAGTGAAGGGTTGCAGCCTCGAAACCATAAAGGGTCGGCAGATCGAGGTGCGATATTACCCTTTTTCCCCGACTACCCCTCCCACGTCTTGAGGTGCCTTCTCTGTCTATCATTGTAATGTAGTGTAGGTTGGGTAGTGAAGAAGTGTTGTCTGGGTAGCTAGTGGTATTTATAAACCATGTCACTCCACTCTGGGTGAGAGAGAAATAGACATTGTATTGTCACTCTACGATGCGTAGAGTGTTATCAAATCTGACTGAAAATGCTGCTTGCAACGTGTTGTCATCTCGGTATGACAAAGCTGGTTGGAGTGTGTTGTCAAATCGCTCTGCAAAGCTGATGGTGTGTGATGTCCAATCGGTAGGACACATCTATTATATGTGTGTTGTCAAACTGCTCTACAAAGCTGATGATGCATGTTGTCCAATTAGTAGGACACAACTATTGTCTGCGTGTTGTCAAATCGCTCTACAAAGCTGCTGGTGTGTGCTGTCCAATCGGTAGGGCACAACTATTGTCTGTGTGTTGTCAAATCACACTAAAATAGACAACTCAAATAGAAAAGTAACCATCAAAACAAAAGAAATCAAACTAAACAGATCATATTCGATTAGTACATCAAGTACGAAAGCAAAAAAAATCTAGCTGGTGCCCCAGCGCGGTGTGACCCCTCGTGTCGTCCCCGGCCTCCTACGACGTTGAACATGTCCAACTGGATACGTCAGGTGGTCTGGGGGTAGTACACGAGTACATGCCGTGCTGGTGTTGTCTGAGTAGCGAAGGTGACCTGCAACGGCTGACTCAGTCCGGGCTCATCGATGAGTTGCGACGGACCAAGGACTATACCTGGCGATTGCTAGTGTGGGTCCATCAACCACTCGTTGATAACAACATCATCGAAGTGGGACGAGTCACCAGAGTGGGTCGCACTCTGGTCATCGACTGCTCCTGATAAACATTTCACATTAATACACCACATAATGTAAAAAAACATAATAGACGATGGAAGAACATGAAGGTGTACCTGCAGTCATGCCGACAAATGGTGTGGAACAGAGGGTATGTGAGTAACTCTTCAAGTGCTATTAGGGTCTCCCTTGGGGAAGGCGTTGCCCTCTTCGCTGCCTCCACTGTATGCCTTAACGTCAGCTCGTCCAACTTCTTCCACAATGCATCAAACTTTCTCTTCTGGTTCTGGTCACACAACCTCTTAAAAAGCTTCGTCAGCTCATTGTTTCTGAAATGCTTGTAGAAGTTGGTGCACATGTGCCGCTTGCACCACCTACCTTGCAAATCAGGCTATGGATGTGTCTCACCTTCATCTTGCTACAATTGCAGGATCGCCTTCAACAGCTCAGAATGCCGATCATGTATGACACATACTCCATGCTGCTGATCAACAACACCGGCTTTCACGTTTCTTAGAAACCAGAGCCAGCTGTAAGTGTTCTCACCCTCCACGAATGCGAGCGTTGTGAGAAAAATCTGATTATTGCCATCTACTCATATAGCAATTAATATCTAGCATTTGTACTTCCCAGTCAGAAATGTCCCGTCCACGCATAACAACGGACTGTAATGTTTAAACACGTTCAAACATGCATCGAAAGCAAAGAATGCCCGTTTAAGTACCATCTTCCCAGGGAAGCGTTGCGAAGGCTGCTCATAAATATCGACATAAGTCACAACATTTCTTTCCTTGATCACATAAAGCATACCTATCAAGTTCTGATAGGAGTCTTCATACGTACCAAACATTGTTTCAATGTCTTTTGATTCGCTCTTCATGCCTTGGTATAGCTTATGGTGTGCTGAAATTTCTGCTCTATTGCAAGTATGATGGCACGTGGCACTAAATCCAGGTTGCCCACAATCTCCTCGTACATTACATTAGCAATAAAGCTTGAAGATATGTTTCTATGCGACTGCTGGTGTTCCACTTAGGCTGGTAAGCATAGACACACTATGGGCAACCCTCCATCAAGCATCTGACATCATACACCAGCTGATCTGATTTTCACAATCTTAAAGGGTCTATGCAACGACATTGCCCATGCTATCACTGCTTCCTGCACCTCACCCTTATTCTTGTACATTGCACCTTGTCACACCTCATTTCGATCGTACCCCATGCTATATATTCACTCTAGTTGACCATCAGCCTATCGAACCAACACTCATCCGACTCCGCAAGGAAAGGCTCTTCATCCTCTTCGTCGTTACTCAAAGCCTCGTAGTCCTAGCTCTCTGCGTCCATGATTGCACCAGCGATTTAATATGTTCTCCCTCGTCTGCCACACACATTGGTTCCTGCATCTCTTGCATTGGAACTTCAACTTCCTCTTGACCCAAACTAACATCCTACCTCACTAAACATTATCTAACTTGGTTCCTCTCCCCCAACTTCCTCCGGTTCATTACCAACAACCTCCTCCTATGTCGCATAGACGACATTGGCTTTCTGAAATGCTTGTGCTAACAACACTAACGACCACCCTTTCTCAATCGCCATTGTTACATATGAACTCCACAATTTTTGTCCCTTTAGTTCCATTACCTCCCAGTACGTGCAATCCTGTCTCTGACACTCTATTTCGTGCAGCTTCAAGTCATTCAATTCACAGTCCAACGAGAACATTTGGTACAATTATCTTGTAACCGTCCTCTATGAACGCACCCCTGCATGTGGCAAGCTAACCACAACATTTAAAAAATAACTTAATTCCACCCCTTGCGCACCCATGTGCAAAACCTTTTCTCTATAGTGTATTTTAAACTGCATTCGTTCATCCATACCTATCAAGCATTCCACAAAATTTTTAATATAGTTGTACCTATTGTATCACATTGACGTCCTCTACACTACACGAACCTAATTAATCTGGCCACCAAGTCATGTATGTAATAAAATTATTGCTACTTTACACAGCTAATTAATTTGATCGCTAAATCATGTATCTAAAATAATTATTGTTATTCTACACAACTAATTACTTATAAACCTAATTAATCTGGTCACCAAGTCATGTATGTAAAAAACTATTGCTAGTTTACACAGATAATTAATCTGGTCGCCAAATTGTGCATCTAAAAAAAAGTATTGCTATTCTACACGACTAACTATTTACACAACTAATTAATCTGGTCGCTAAATCGTGAATCTAAAAAAATATTGCTACTCTACACAACTAACTACTTGCACAGTTAATTAATCCGGTTGCTAAATCGCGAGCCTAAAAAAAGTATTGCTATTTTTACATAGCTAACTACTTACACATCTAATTAATCTGGTCGCTAAATCATGTATCTCAAAAACTAATGCTATTCTACACATCTAATTATTTACAAACCTAATTAAACAGCGATAGAGGGGTATTTTTGTTATTTTTTAAATTGACATATTATTTCTATAATTTTTTTATTAAAATAATATTATTTGACGGCGGGCGAAATTAGTTACCGAGCGGCAAACCGAAAAAATTCAAAAATTCAAAAAAAAATTATATGACGCAAATATCGTGATTATCGAGACATATCGAGCGATTATCGCCAAATATCGATCCAAAATCGCTACAAAAGTCGTCCGCACAAAAAAGTTCAACACGGATGTCGATTTTCCACCGATAATCGTCGATTTTCCATGATTTTTGATTTTTTTTCAAAAAAAATCTGATTTTTGAATTTATGCGATTTTCGACCGATTTTCAGTTCGATTTTTGCGATTATCGAATTTTACTGTTCATCCGAAAATCGCCACGTCGATAACGTGAACCCTGGTGCCACCCTTGGACCAAGAAACTTGTTGTCTAGCAGTATCTTGCAAGCACAGAATTAGGTGACTTTATTTCGTGAATCGGTGTATAGCTCATTTAGTTAATCTCTTTTGAGTAAAAATTAATACAGCTACAGCTTTTCTTCTTCTTCTTTTAAGATTATAACAAAGGATGTACGTACGCTCACACACGTCACGCTCACACCATACACGTGTATGCACTTTACTAATACACATGCTAGGTCGCTGGATAAATTCTACACATGCTAGATCGCTCAGTAAATTCTACACATGCTAGATCGCTAGATAAATTCTAGATTTATTCAGTTATGTCACGATCCTTTCGTGTTTGCACTCTGAAAGAAAGGGCATGTTTAATCACTTTTGTAAGTGTAGTTATTGGGCCACGTAATAAGGGCGAGGCCCAGACGGGAAACAAAGTTGGGGCCCTAGGCCTTGTGGGCTCACGACCGTTACATTAAGTCGAGTATGATTTCGCGATTTTACAGTTTTACTGGGCTCTCTACCTGTGCCGTCCCCAGGGCGGATCCAGGGGTGCTGGGCCCGGCATTCTTAAAATTTTGAGAACCACCATGAGATTATTCTCCCAATAGATTAAATTTATTGGTTGAATTAGTTTCGATTTTAATGGTTTCTAATTTTAAGATCTTAGAACTATTTGTATTATACTTTTAGCAAATTTTAAATATATATATTGGATTTACGATGTTACAAAATTACTGTTCATGACTATAAATTTATATATATAAAATGTACATCCCCATCTAAATATTTCTAGTCCCGCCACTGCCACGAACAACCGCCCCCACCCCCCAATCATTTGGCATCCTTCCTACCAGATGCCTGCATGTTGCAATGCTCCTTGAAATGTTTTGCACGCCACGATATTCAGATTTGCGAATGAATCTGCAACGTGTGAGCTCGCAACAAGATTCAAGCATGTGAAATTCTTTTCCACGGTGTCCTGGTATCATCAAAGGCTTGAACTCAAATGATCGCATCAGCTTCCCTTGTTTCTTTCGGTGGAACTGAACAATGCGCACGGCAACAAGATTCAAGCAATTTCTGATAGATGTTAGTGTTGCATAGGGCACGTGCTCTCGTCGCGGATCCCTGGCGCATTAGACTATCCCCAACAATTTCCCTTCATTCCATTCCCTTCTCCACATTCATTCCCTTTATTTTCTACCATCTCCAACAGCTTCCCCTTAAAAGAATTTGTGAAGGGATTAGAGCATCTCCAAGAGGGGTCCTAAATATAGTCATAACTTGAATTATAGGGCTTTTGGGGAAAAGATTAACTCCAGCAAGGGCCCTAAATTGTTAAAATTTAGCAAATTGTTTTAGGACCTCTAAGAGAGTAGCTATATTTAGCAACTCTGTGATTGAGCCCTATCTTTGTTGGATTTTAGGGCCTAATTGCTGGAGTGAGAATCCCTTTCTATTCAGATTCTCTCTCCAAATTTAAGGCTCATTTTTAGGGCCCTCTCTTGGAGATGCTCTTAGAGAGAGAATCCCTTTCTATTCAGATTCTCTCTCCAAATCCCGTCCGAAGGGAATTTGCTGGAGCACCTGAGATCTGTTTATGGAGGGATTTAGAGACTGAAGAGAAGCTGCTAGAGATAGTCTTAGCTGCAGTTCAGCGTGGTCGGTCAACGAAACACCGAGCTCCGACGACGACGCGCGCGCTCATCAGCAAGGCCACCGCCGACGACATCATCGATCTAGCGTCGGCCATGACGTACGCGTGGACGAAAGGCACGCCCATGGCACGGCGGTGTCGATGAGTCCATCTCCTCCTGGTCCGGCCCGGTACGCACGTACGCATACATGAGAAGTGTATGGTGTTGCCGTAAGATTTTTAGCACGCAAAATAGTTGGCAAAAAATATTTCCGTTGTTTGACGTAATTATAAGAAAAGATTGGGATTCGTTAGGGATTAAAATCAAGCATCCTCCCGCTAAGAAGCCTCGGAAGATGCTGACTATAAGGAAATGTGGATGCGAATAATTAAGTAAATCGTCCATAGGAGATTGAAAACAAAGAGATTTGAAGACATACATGGGCTCTATCAATCTCTTAGTCTATCAATCTCTCTCTCTTGCCCAATCAGTCTCTCTCTCTCAATCTCTCAACCTCTCGCTAGATCACTCTCTCTCTCTCTCACGATCAGTATTTCTCTCGATCTCTCTCGCACGCACCCCCTCTTAAACAGTCAATGGCTTCTCGTCTGGTCCATTGCTAGGACGTCCTTTCATCCTCGCTGCCTTCTTCACATTGTCACAGTCTAGCTTCAGTTCCTTCTCACCACCAGCCTTCTCACCTTCGTCATAAACGTCTTCTTCCATGTCAGCCCAAAAGTTCGGGATATATGTTCGAGTACACAATATGTAGCATCACAGAAAGTAGTGCTTACGTGAATACACGATATGTAGTATCACATAAAGTTTTTCCCCAACCTCATGAGCTGTAGATCGAAAAACATAAACAATGGAAAAACAAACATGAACTAGATCTAGTACTCCAACGATGCGTACTCCAATACTCGTATCTTCTTTTTTTCTTTATCGATCTGTACTCCAACTTGAACCAGCCCTTCAACGATGTGCTGGTAAACTAGCGCAGGCCGTTGATCTACTACCGCCGCCTCTTCCAGAACAAGGCCCCTCTCTGAAGCTGCCAAAAAGCTAGCCATATTCCCTGGTTCTTGTCACAAGTCAACTGCCAGAAGCCCAGAGTTGTTGTTGGAATAGTCCCACGTTGGTTTTGGGGAGAACTTGAGCATGGTTTATAATGGTGAGGGAGCACCTCCTCATTGAGCTAGCTTTTTGGGGAGAGATGGCCTAAAAGACCTTAGCCCGCTGCTCAGGTTGGGCCTGACCTGGGATCCGGACGCCCTAGGTGTGGCGGTTCGGCTAACAAGTGGTATTAGAGCCCAGGGAAAGCCCAGTGGGCCCAGGTGTGGCCTAGGGGGGCCAGGTAGCCCCAGGTGTGGCCCAGGGGGAGTCTAGGGGGCCCAGGGTGGGCCAGATAGCCCAGGTGGTTCCTAGATAATCTCGGTCCAATGTGTGAGGGGAAGATTGTTGGAATAGTCCCACATTGGTTGTGGGGAGGACTTAAGCATGGTTTATAAGGGTGAGGGAGCACCCCCTCATTGAGCTAGCTTTTTGGGGGTAGATGGTCCAAGAGACTTTGGCCCGCTACTCGGGTTGGACCTGACCTGAGATCCGAACGCGCTAGGTGTGGCGGTTCGGCTAACAGTTGTTTCGGGGTCAAGTCAATTGCGCCATCATGTATCTGGCGACTGGCGAGCATTACTGGCTTCTCCCCGCTCCGCTCCACCCACCCACGGTCGGATCGACGGTGCTCCTGCTGTTCATGCTGTGCCAATTTGTTGTGTCCTTGTGCGTGTTACGTCGCCTTCTCCCTTTCCTTTCCGCCCTGGTGGCCTGGTGCATCGGGCATCACCCAGCCAGAGGATAGCAAGAGAAGAAAAAAAAAGACAATTCAATACCTGCTTTCACCAACTTTATAACCTGGAAAAGATCAAGGATGAACAGTGTAGATTACATGATAAAACCTAAACCTGTATGGCACATGTGATTTTTTTTGCAAAAGATGTGTGTATCTGGTTTGATGCTTTTCGGCTACTCAACTTTTTGCCAGCTTTGGTCGTGATGTTCACAGCCGTAGGCAGGAGCGATATATGGGGTGATCTCTATTGCAAGCACTTTCAATGGATTGTCGTTCTCTGTAGATCACTAAGTTCAGAACAGGTGGTAAAAAAGAAAGATGATAATCTTGGGATGATATGGAACGAAGGGAATAAGAAGCACACATCGGGCAAAGATGCCTGCCAATAGTAGAACCCATGAGTGTAGATCAACGAGTACCAGTTAGAGAGACCCCATACGCAAGGGCGGCACATACTCTCTATATTAAATTATTTGAGAGAGCTCCCGGCTAAAGCGCCGCTCCACTCTGTTAGAAAATTAATTTGACATATCATTAATTTAATTCTAAAGATATACAATGAAAACAGAAAGGTAAACACTACGTGCGCCTAAAACATGATTACTAGCGGTCAACAAATTTATAATACAGGTTAGTAAAGAAATCACGCCTACACATGCTAGATAGCCCGACTGATTCAAATATGAAAACAAAGCTATCAAAGTGGCATGTATTCCCATCAGATCTAATCACTAGGCACTTACAATGGGTTAAATGAACCACGAACAACTACGTAGGTGCGATGCACGTCAAACAAAGATGAAGACGAGCAGCCACGCGGAAAGGCATTTTCCAGAAACCTGGTCGTCGGTCTCCCGTGCAGGGCGTCAAGTGGCCGGCATCGGATCGGAGACACTGCTCTCCCTCACACCTATTGCACGATGGGCGAAGGGATGGAACGACTTGGGTGGCAGCAGGCACCGAAGCAATCAGAGATCGCAGGAGAAAAGAGAGAGGTTTTTCCTTCGTGCCTTTCGCGAACAGGGATGTCTCCCTTATCAAGACGCGATCCATCTAAAACCGCCCGTGAGTCCTCCTGTGATACGAAATTCGATGCCATGATTCCATAAACCGCCCCTGAAATCTCTCAAAGTGGGCGAGCGGACTAACCACACAGGAACATGCGTCTCGCTGTGTCTGCGTCGCCACATCGACAGTCGAGGTGTAAGGTGATGTGGCATAGATGATACACGTGGTAAAACATTAAGTACACTTAGCATGTCTCGAACACAGTCGCGAGTCGTCGCAAGGGAGTGTATAAGCATCATCCGGATGTTTTTGTCCTAAAAATCATCAAAATTTTGGACCGTACGATCAAAACACACATCCATAGGATTAACCCATCTCGAATTCAGGGGTGTGTGCATCGATCTGAAAGCAAATCCAATGGCCCAGAATTTGGATGATGGTTGCTAAAGAAAACATCCGGATGAAACTTATCAAAACCCTATACTTTTAGCCTTGCCACCAACTCATACTAGAGTCCATATATGAACTGCCCTTATAAGTTGGTTCCATTCCACCTAGCTAAGTAATATGGTACTAAAGTCCCATACCTTTAACTAACACCCATTTAACTTCTTCCATGAATTAATTTCAACAACTCTACTTCCCTGTCGACACATGCCCCCGTTGGCTGGTGAGCCACGTCGGCCTCGGAGTGTATCTGCGTCGTCGGCCTCACGATCGCGATCGTTCGGCCACGCGGGCCAGCCGCGCATGAGCACACTGCACACGGGACAATCAGGCCACGCAGGGTAAGCGGGGCAGCCACGCGAGCAGCGGATATCTCCAGCAATTTCCCTTCATTCTATTCCCTTCTCTATTCCTTTCCCCATATTCATTTCCTTTATTTTCTACTATCCTCAGCAGCATCCCCTCAAGGGAATTTGTGTAGGAATTGGAGAGAGAATACATTTCTAAAGATATTCACTGTTTGAATCCCTTCCGAAGGGAATCGTGAAGGGAATCCGCTGGGGCACTTAGGATCTATTCGCGAAGGGATTTGAAAGGGAAGGGAAGCTGCTAGAGATAGTCTAAGCGGAGGCAGGCGAGGAACATGTGCGCCGCACCGCGCCTACGATATCTGGTAGTCATTAAAATAGGAGCCAACATGGTTGGTAACTCTCTTGCTTGCTTGACTCAAACACTCTTCAAGTCTTCTCTTTATCATACCAACATATCGATTTCCTTTTAGCAGAAAGTGGTACTAACAAGTTCGTGTGGGAATTAAACTATGTTGTAGCCAACGAATAATCTGTTGATTGAGAAGAGAAGCAAGCATTATTAGATAACTAGGCTTTACTACCGGTACATCACTACCAATTGAACTGGTTCAAAGGCTACAGGACTGTAGTGGGCTTTTAGTACCATTGGTAACACGAACCGGTACTGATACCCCCACATTAGTACCGGTTCGTAACACAAACCGGTACTGAAGGCTCGGGGCATTAGTACCGGTTGGTAACACGAACCAGTACTAATGAGAGTGCATCAGTACCGGTTCGTGTTACCAACCGGTACTGATGCCTCGTTTCAGAAAAGTTCAAAAGGAATGCATATTCTATGTATATCAGTACGCGATGGTGGGTGGATTGGTTAGAAGGGTGAGGCTAGAGTCACGAGGTTGCGGGTTCGAGCCCCGCTTCTCCCATATAACCTCGACATATTTTGAAACATTTCTAGTCCTATTAGTACCGGTTCCACCAACCAGTACTGATGCTCAATGGGCATCAGTCCCGGATGCCCTATACTGGTTCAAAAACCGGTACTGATGACTGTTATTAACCGGTACTAATGGTCCAATATGTAGTAGTGAAGAATGGTTTTACTTTTGCATGATGGTATTACGCGCAGCCATTACTTTTGCATGATGGTATTACACGCAGCCAAATAGACTACAAGTACTTCTTTTTTCGTTTTTATAAAGTGTATTTCGATTTTGCAAAAGAATTAAGGTTGTGTTAAAATTAAGAAAGGTAAGAGAGAAAATGACTTATATACCTTCCACTTAATTGTCTTGAAAGATGAAAGATATATTTTGTGTGGGTGGTCATGAATAAATGCATATGATTGAAAGAAAATAAATAAAGGTATAAAAAGAAAAATCTTATTAAATCTACATATAAGTTTTATATCTAAGAATACAATCATTAGAAAAATAATCTTTATAAAAATAAACGGAGGCAGTGCAACTCTTTGCAAGACGGCTCTTCCAGCAACACACGGTGATGGCGGCCAAATTGTTGGAGCTCATCATTGAATCACTGGTGTACATCAATACTTTTCAAGTCTTTTCCCTGCATGTACACATCAAGTGTTATGCCTCCAATAATGCAATACATTCGTGATTCCTGCCAAAAAGCTAATTAAAGCGAGCAATATGGGTGGCGATAAGACTAGATCTATCTTATCGGTGCAGCATGAGTGCATGCATGCACACGGGATGAAATGCCCCAAAATTTCATAAAGGAATTCGAAATTCAAAATTGGATTTGGGATTGATCTTGGTTGAACTTACCTAGACTTCTTCCTCTTCTCGCATGCTGTGCGTCCGGCCGCGCCCGGCCCGCATCCCACGTCGCCGCCGCGACCCCTCGCCCGGTCCACAGCACCACGCCGCGTCCCGTCACGCGGTGAGGCCGCCCATCCCCTGCCGTGCCATGCCGCCGCACCATACCCGCGCCCACGCCGCCGCACCATGCCGCCCCCACCCATGCTGCCCTTGCCCGCCGCTCCCTCTCTCTCCCTTGCGCGCTCGGCTATAAAAGCCGCTCCGCCCCGCCTCGCCTGGCTCGCCCCTCTCCCTCTCTTCTCGGTGAGCTCCCCCGTCGTGCCCCTTTTCCTTCTCCGGCACCGGCCGCCTCGATCTCCTCCGTCACGACTCGCCAAACACCACCCAGCCGAACCCTAGCTTCTTCCCCCTTTTTTCTTTCGCCACGCTTGAACTCGCCCCCTCCGCCACCCCGAGCTCCGCCCTTTCCTCTCCCCCGTCGAACCCCACCCTTTCCCTTCGTCCCCAGCGCTGGCAACCGCCGCTCCGCCCGAGCCACCGCCCCGCTCGCTCACCGCCACCCTAACGCTAACCCTGCGTCGCTCACCCCCCCTCTCTTCCTTTTCTCGCTGCTAGTCGGGCCGCTGTGCGTGTGGGCCGGCCCAGCGCGCGCATTCGCAATTCAGGCTAAGCCCAGTGCGGCCCGGATTGTTTCCTTTCCTTTTGTTTTCTTATTTTTTTCTTTTTCCTTTCCTTTTGTTTTTGGATTTTAGATGATCCAAAAATCCAGAAAAATTCCCGAAAACTTCGAAAATGCTAAAAATACACCGTTTTGACCGTTTCGAGCCACTGAGTCCAAAAACGGCCTTCGCTCCGCCATTTGAAACCTCCAAAATTTCTGAAATGACCAAATTGCCCTTTAATCTCCTTCGGCCATTTTTTCGTTGTCGTTTTCAGTTACCGTTCGCCGTTTTCATTTTGTTTATCGTTCATTTACCATTTTTCATTTATTTACGCTAGATCCGACGTTCGCACAGTACTCAGGGCTCTAGCATTTTCCGAAGCAGGAGCTGGACCAGCCGAGAACCGAGTACGACTACAGCCACTACGCCCTAGACGGCCCCTCAACCCAGCAAGGCAAGTCGCACACTCTTGATCATATTGGACCCAATTGTTTATAGTATTGTCGTATTTAATTTCTACTGCATTATTTTGAATTGCATGTTGAAATACTGAAAATCGATAGTATAGAATGATATGCAACCTAGCTATACCCAGTTTCGCTATTAGCCTCCTTGATATTGATGAACCCTATTAAACTTTGAATAACCCTAGATAATGATCATACACACCCTAGTTAATTAATTAGTCTCATTTGCTTCAATCAAAATCTTTAATTGAGAAATGAAATTATGGCGGGCAGTTGGCTCGGTGGATTTTATAATTGTTGCTACGGTCAGGGGGGTAGTATTGGACTAGCCACGAGGTGGTTGTCAGTCCGATCCCCGACCGATGACGTAAGCCATGTGTGGTTCGGTGGCTGGACGAGCAGGTACCAGATTAGTTTGTGGATGGTTGTATGGCTTGATCTTTGGCAATATAAGGTTGAACCCCCTTGAGCAAAGTAAATAACTTAAGTTTCCGCTCAACCACAAGTGGGGACCGGTCAGTTCAGTTGAACCCTTTCCCGACACAACTCAGTACATTGTTCGTCCCCTGAAAATACTTACATAATGGTACCATTCTCGGAAGGAGAATGGGGAGCAGCATTCCTGGCAGGGGAATGACTGATGGAGTGGAACAGGAATGGACGTTGAAGCGTCATTCGCCGGTTCTCACAATGGTAGGTACCCATTCAGTATTGGAGTGCGTCTCCTGCCTTGGCCAGTGGGGTCCCAAGAATAGTGGGTCCAAGGACCTATCGGGTAGGAGCTACCATGGGGATGTTCAATCAAAAGGCTGTGATGGTCTCGACCCGGCCACATGCATTTAAGTTGCATGTAATCCGGTGGCATTAACGATCGCAGATATCTTGTGGGTAAAGCTGAGCAGCTCTGCAGAGTCTAATTAAATGGTATTCGAATATGCCGTGCTTCCGGTTATTGAAGCTAAGTTTGAATTGGGATGACTCCCGTAACCTAGCTCAAGTAGTTTTTGGAAATTTCAAGAATGTGGCTAAATTGTGTTAACTTCGTGTAACCCCCTACTATTATTTATGGTTTGTGTTTCAAATGTAAAATGAATTTAGAAATAAAATTGCATCCAAAATACTTAAACCCTGTGCCAACCATTTGTTAATCCCTTGCATGTAGTATTCATCATTGTTCTCGTGTGACTTGTTGAGTATGGTTGTGTACTCGTTCTTGCTTAACCCAAACCTTTCAGAGATCCAAGAAGCTGGAATTACCAAGAGATCATAGGTGGCGAATTGGTTTGGTTTTAAGGTCTTAGTCTTTTACTCAGGTATGTCTATGCGGTGTTTTGAATGTAACCTATGGGACCCAGCTGTGCCTCCTTTTGCAAAAATTTGGCCGTTAGGCCTTATATTCAATAAAAATATTTGGATTCATTTTTTGTCTGGCAATGAAAGCTTGGTTCCCGATAGCTAATCTTCTTAGGTAGCTGTTGAGGTATTTAAACGTACCACCTGAAAAGGCGGTCCGTTACAAGTGGTATCAGAGCCGTGGCTTGACCATAAATTAAGACCTTAAGTTGGCTTAGGAAAAATCTTTACAAAAGTTATTTTGACCTACAAATAAAATGAGTTACGAAAATGTAAGTATTATTGGTGTAAGTTTAAATACCTCCACCAAGGAGGACTGACAGGAATTGAAGCTAAGTTTGAATTGGGATGACTCCCATAACCTAGCTCAAGTAGTTTTTGGAAATTTCAAGAATGTGGCTAAATTGTGTTAACTTCGTGTAACCCCCTACTATTATTTATGGTTTGTGTTTCAAATGTAAAATGAATTTAGAAATAAAATTGCATCCAAAATACTTAAACCCTGTGCCAACCATTTGTTAATCCCTTGCATGTAGTATTCATCATTGTTCTCGTGTGACTTGTTGAGTATGTTTGTGTACTCATTCTTGCTTAACCCAAACCTTTCAGAGATCCAAGAAGCTGGAATTACCAAGAGTTCATAGGTGGCGAATTGGTTTGGTTTTAAGGTCTTAGTCTTTTACTCAGATATGTCTATGCGGTGTTTTGAATGTAACCTATGGGACCCAACTGTGCCTCCTTTTGCAAAAATTTGGCCGTTAGGCCTTATATTCAATAAAAATATTTGGATTCATTTTTTGTCTGGCAATGAAAGCTTGGTTCCCGATAGCTAATCTTCTTAGGTAGCTGTTGAGGTATTTAAACGTACTGTAACACCCTACAATTCTAAACTGTCGTACAAGAAAATTTCGACAGCATCTCCTCTAAAATTAGGACAAAACGGAAGCGACAACAAGATTCATAATAAACATTACAAACAGGAATAACATAAAAGCATCAATACTAGAGATAACAAGTCTAAATCAACCAGAAAACAAACATAAACGTAAAACAGCTCCAAAGAGGACATCAACAGGTCTATGATTAATAAAATTTCAGCAAGCTAATGAATTAATTAATGCACTAGTCCATGTGATTCGTGATGACCCCGGAGGGTTGATTGTGCTACTAAGCCCACCCTTCAAGCTTACGACTCGCGAGAACTACCTGAAAACAACAAAATAACAAGGGGTGAGATTGGGTAATCTCAGCCAGTTTTAACAACTTCTAACAAATAACACAAACCACAAAGAAACTAGCATACCAAATTCCTCATGTCCAATACCACATTATAGAGTCCACACAACCTCAAAAATGCATATGATGGTGCACATGCTTATGCCATGATCCTCCTCATCGTGCCCTTTCTCAGAACACACGGTGTTGTCTGACGGCCGCCAAGACGCCAAGGCCGACAAACTTCCAATGCATGATTATGCAGTTAATGCTTCATGCATAAATACATTCATAACTTCCCACTCTGAATTCACATGCTTGCATACCATCAAATAACATGGATAGAATGCGAACATGCTTGCATACCATCAAATAACATGGATAGAATGCGAACATCATTGAGATAGAATATCTCAACAATTCATCTTGCAAACAACATCTTTCTTCATTCTTACTCATGATTCAAAAGCCAAACAACCACATCACAATGCAGGATAGGATATTGCAATCTCACAAACAAGTAGTTAAACCATGTAGGTGTGCTGCAATTAAGGTTTATATTGAAGACGAAACAAATAGCGAGTTATAGTTTAGCAAGACCGCTACTTCCACTTGCCTTTACCGACGTGGATGACGAATCTAGTTGCGTCCAGAAGGGGCACCACCTGAACAAGCATACTTTCAGTATATAATAACACCACAATTGATCACACAATTCAAACACGCGTTTCCTACAACCCGTTCCCCTTTTAAACACCGAAAACCCCGATCTGTCCGGATCGAACAGCAGCATCCTCTCTTCCCAATTTCGTATCTTTTTTCTACTGTTCATAAAAATGCAGAAAAATTACAGTAGCTAGATATTGACGAGATCTACAACTTTCATGAAGATCAAAAATTTCAATTCCACTGTTAAATATGCCTAAACAACCGCCCAACACAGTGGACGAAATCTGTTTCCAGATTCTGTTCGTCATCTTCCAACAGAGATAACTCTCAGTCCGATGGCCCAAAAATTCTGAAAAAAATACATAAGATAGGTCTCGACGTTTTCTACAACTTTCTAGTTATAGGTTTTTTCAGGAAAAATCATCTATGCCACTTAAACCGCGAAACAATCCGCGCTGCACAATCTTCCCTTCCAAAAACAGCACCACGTGAACATCTACCCTTCCCCCCATCAAGATCCAACCAAACCACTCACCACCAGATCTAATACACTCCTAATCCCTAGGTAGAACAGGGGTAAAAGATTGGGAATTTTACCTTGAGTTCCCCCTTGCGAACCCACGAAGAACGTGCGACGATCTCCGTAACGAAAATCTGTTCGTCCTCCTCGCCTCCACGGATACTCTTCTCGTTTTCTCCTTCGCGTTTCGCGGTGGATCTTGAGCCACCACGCAAGGGGAGGAAGAGGTGGAGTGGGGGCTGCTAGGGGGAGAGGGGGAGGCGCCCTAGGGCTTGGGGTGGGGTGGCCGGCCACATGGGGAGGCGCCACCCCTTTAGGGGGAGGTGGGCCGGCCCACTTAGGGCGTGGGGAGGGGGAGGTGGGAGAAGAATTCCCGGCCCAGGCCCAAGTTTTCCTCGGCCCACTGTTTCTAGCCCGAAAACTCCAAATTTAATATTAATACGCCGCATAAACTTCAATTAATTAATTCCCCAACAATTTCCCTCATTCTTTCCGAAACAACAGAGAAAGAAAAAAAACCTAGGATCGCTCTAAAGTTCTAGGGCATCACACGTACCACCTGAAAAGGCGGTCCGTTACAAGTGGTATCAGAGCCGTGGCTTGACCATAAGTTAAGACCTTAAGTTGGCTTAGGAAAAATCT
This sequence comes from Rhipidocladum racemiflorum, assembly GCA_036346355.1. Taxonomy (NCBI): domain Eukaryota; kingdom Viridiplantae; phylum Streptophyta; class Magnoliopsida; order Poales; family Poaceae; genus Rhipidocladum; species Rhipidocladum racemiflorum. The sequence goes on from CM070575.1 coordinate 7,087,194, forward strand.
TTACAAAAGTTATTTTGAACTACAAATAAAATGAGTTACGAAAATGTAAGTATTATTGTTGCCGCCTTCTTCCTTTTTTTTTACCTTACCTCTCTCTAGAGCTTCTTTCCTTCGTCCTGTTTTGTTTTAAGTTTTCCATGCTCGACTTAACTTCAAAATCCTCACTGTCCGCATGATGGCCCACCGATCTTCACCAACAACTGCACGACACCGTCAGCTGTAGTTTGGTCCGATGGTCGTAGAGTTGTGCCCTCTTTTGTATTAGGCTTTTGTAATGTAACATGGGTTGTGTCGAACCTTAAAACGGTGTTGTGTACAATCCATATCCTATAAAATGCTATGTTCTCTACCTCCGTGATTTTGGTTGCCCTTAATATCTGTATATCCTCATCTAATTCAAAATATTCCTTCCTTTCGTCTGAGCCCTCGCCTATTCATTCTACTATTGCCTCATACCTTGGCTCTTACTCATCTTCTGCTTTTTCCCAAAAACCTGTTGCAGACAGAAATGAAAACCAGAATTAAGACCATGGGAGACTTTGGAGCAGGATCCCCACACGACAATCTAGGTAGTGATGCAGAGTCGGTTGGCAACCCAATCAACCTAGCCCAAGTCCTGGCTATGATGGAGAGGAACAAATACCGGGCCGAAAGACAGCAGACGCAGATAATGGAAAGAATATTGGAACAGCTAGCTACAGGACCTCAAGGTTATCTCCAAGGAAATTTAAACGGACACGAGGAAAATATAGGAGGGTCTAGATAGTCTGACTTCCAGAAGACCAGGCCTCCTATCTTTTCGACGTCAACGGAGCCCTTGACTGTCGACGACTGGATCAGAGATACCCGAAGGAGGATAGACACAATTCAATGCACTGATAAGGAAAAATTTCTTTACGCATCCCATCAACTACAAGGACAAGCAGCAACTTGGTGGATAAATTTCCAGGCAATAAAAAATGGACAAGAGATCACGTGACAGGAATTCGAGGAAGCCTTTAGGAAGATCCACATACCAGCATGATTGATGGCATCGAAGAGAAGGGAATTTCTAGCCCTCCACCAAGGAGGACTGACCGTAATGGAATACCTTCATCAAGTTAACTACTTGTCCCGTTACGCACCTGGAGAAGTTGACTCTGAGGCCAAGAAAATAGAACGATTCTTTGAAGGGCTACAGAAGAACCTGAAGTTCCATATATCCGCCATAGACTTCAAGGACTTATCATCCAAGGTGGACAAAGTTGATAATCTCAGAGAAAACCAGAAATGACCTAGAAGAACTAGAAAGATAAAGGCTCAGCAGCAAAGGTTACAAGCTTCTGTCCAATTCAGAGGAAGGACCCCAACCTTCACTCCCGGATCCCCAAATAAAAGACCGGCAATAAGTGGACATCCATCAGCCTCCACAACCATTCAGTCCAGGGCAGTGAGATGTTATGTTTACAATGGGGACCACATTACCAACAATTGTCTCCAGAAACCTTCAGGGTGTTTTCATTGTGGGCAGATGAGACACTTCAGACAGAACTTTCCAAGGAGGGATTTATCAACCAAAGTGGCCCGAACACAAACATCAGCTTTCACCTCCACTAGCAGGTAGCCAGTGACTCGTCAGCCATAGCAGCAGACCCAAGGATACCTACAAGGAAGAGCGCCAATTAAGACAGAATTTAACTCTGGATGAAGTCGTAACTAGGTGATGGGCCTTGGATCTTGTCTTTATTTATTTGCTCTTTTTTTTATGAGACCGTAGGCCCAGAAAATATGACAGGGTATGTTTAATCGTCGTCAGACCAGTTCGCGAATATGCGGAACCACAATGTCTTTTTTTTTAAAAAAAAAAAAAGAGGGGAAGAACTTATCCGTAATTTCGATTTTCTCGAATGGTCGCCACGCAAATTCAATGACGTGGTATCGACTAGAGCTCTCCAATTCCTTCCCTTATATAATACTAGTTACATGCCCGTGCGTTGCTACGAAAAACAAAATTGATAACAAAAAATAAAGATTAAAAAATAAAAAAAAATATTTCACAAGATCAAACATATATCTTTAATGCTTCGTTTCTTGCGAAAGCTGGCTAATTAAAGCAACGCTTCCTTTCTTGCGTAGGGCAATTAAGCAGGGCAATTAAGTAGGGCAATTAAGCAGAGCAATTAAGTGGCAATTAATGACGTGGGAAGAATGGACCACTGCCACCAAGTGCTGCTTTAGACTTTAGAATAGTAGATATTAGAGAGCTTAATATGTATGACGCTTCGTTTCTGGCACTATTGAAAGTTTTTTTCAAAATTTTCCCTTGCAGGAACTGGCAGTCTTGCGTTAGTTTTAATGTGAAAGCTGGCTAATTAAGAAGGGCAATTTACCAAGGCAATTAAGCTGGCTAATTACTGTGTTTGTTTCATTTCAAAATAACTGGAAGCGGGAAACGGTAGAATGGACCGCTGCCACCAACTCGTGCTTTAGAATAGTGTAGATAAGGTATTCATAGGGTCTCATCAAAGGACACAATTGCTGTCAACATTACGAGTTCGATCGAATCCATGCATGACAATAATCCTCTTCCGCATTGATTAGATGGCTTATGCAAGTTACAACGGAGTTAATTTGCTATAAAAAAAAACCACGTATCTTTAAGAATCTATGCCAAAAAAAAAAAATCTTTCGAGGGAACATCGAACGAGATATTTTTTTTTTTTTTTTTTTACCGTATATCGCATGCAAAACCGATAAGGCGATAACAACCTTGTTCATTGGTAAACCCTGATCTACGAAAGCAACACCGACCAAGAATGTGATGAACATGGCAACTTGACGAAGCAGAATTCTAGCCATGTTGGGCGGCGATTTCTGGCACCTCATCTTTTTTTCTCTCATTTCACAATCAAAGACTCGGCTTTGTTTTCCATCCATCAAAGACTCACCTTTCGTCGGTCTTCCTTGCGGGGGGTCCCTCCTTATTTGATGGCTCATGCATGTTTGGTATGCACAAATATTCCTCAACTTCTGATTGGGATGACAAGACCTCCCTGTTGTATGTGCCAAGGTTAGTGGAACTATCCAACATTCTAACGTCGTAATGATGCGGCAGTTAAAGAGCAAATATATATACACACATACACACACTTCTGTTTATTAATATAAAAGCCTATGTAATTCATATGGAATGATGATGAGATTAATTATATACTTCTCATCTGAAATGGGCTGTAGTAGTGTATAATACCTATTGCACTGTATAATACATTCGGGTTAAATTTTTTACTCAAAGTTTGATATTATGTTTGTGTGGAGCTGCCCTACGGTGAGCTGGATTTTTCGCAAATTCAGGCCAATCGTGTTACACAGGCGGCCGTACATCGCATGCATTTTGGTCGAATCGTACAGAGAACTAGCTCACTGACACGCCCACTAACGAGTCAAGGCCCCCATCAAGTTCAATTCCTCTCAGATCCATCGGCTGGATCTCGTGAAACCTCATCTGTTCGATTCCGGTTCTATGTTCGGGATCCAACTATATGTTTAAAGACTTCATTTATTTGAAAATCTTCGACCATACACACACACGTTAGATTTGAAATGAATAACTTGATCCAAATTAAATCCACCTGACGAATCTAGGAGAGCTCTAAGAGCAAACATGGACGTACCCCTCCGCAGAGGAGTATCCCGGGTTCGAAATCCTTATTTCTTAAATACTTTGCGTGCCGGAATAAGTCTCATCCCTCTAAACCAGCTTTTTGACTTTGAATCTCCACAATAGTGACAAAAATAGATCGGATAGTTTTCGATCGATCACGACTATTTTTCAAATTTGGATACTATTGGCCTAGATATTTGTGGAATGGTATCGTACCCGAGAGGAATACAGATTTTTTTTTCCCGTCAGAGACAAATACATATTTAGTAGTTCACTATCCGTTGAATATGAATATGGATTCGGATTACCCGGATATTCAGAGCCTAATATGCGCAGCATATATCCTTTATTTTAGCCTAGCCCATTTACATAACATTTCAGTAACCCAATATACATTAAGATATACATCGATACATAGAGTTAGGAAAGAAACCTTAGCTTATACGAAGATTTTATAGAATGTTCTTCACAATTATTTGGATCAAATAATCTATTTATATTTTTCTGTTCATTTTGTGCATACGGTTGAAATAATTTTCATGTTCCGAAAACCATTCCAGCCGTATGTGAGGTGATGTATATCTTACTCTGTGCCACAAGCCCATAAGATCATCGTATGTGAGGTGACACACGTCACTCCGGATGCTGTCACCCCTACTCCATAAGTGTGCCATGGGATTATCGTGTGTACAGCTGAGGTGACACACGTCACCTCCGCATGTTGACTGAAAAATACTGCGATGCCTGCCCAAGTCTCCGAGACCACCAAATAGATTAGTTTGGTTCGAGAGCATTCATGCAAAGGGTCACCTCACCTGATGGTAATTGATAATAGCCTCTGATAGGTACGACTCCTGTTTACGACGACGTTGGTGACCCAAAAGCCAGCAATAATCTGCCTTGCACTGTGCCGCGAAACGAAGTAATCAGCCATCGAAAATGAAACGACCCAAAAATTCAAAATGAATTTAATTTGGAGTTTAATTCAAATCTTCGAGTTCAAATTTGAATTTGGAGATTTGAATGTGCTTTTATTTGATTTGGTTTTTCGTTTTTCGGCTTTGGGCCAAATCTCCTTAGCCTCCAGGCTTTCGGCCTGCCCTCGTTTCGGCCCGTTCCGGCCCAGCCGGCCTCTCTCTCGCTGACCAGCCCAGCCGCCCGTCCGTCGCCTCGTGGCCGGTTCGCGCTGCCGCGCCGCCTGCGCCTGCGCGCTCACCTCGTGCCGCTGCCCGCCGCGCTTGCGCTCGCCGATCACAGGTTGCCTCGCGCGCCGCCACCGCCCGCCGCGCCACGCCCGCGAGCTTCGCCATGCCGCCGCCGCTTCTCTCTCTCCGGCTATATAAAGCCGCACCCGCCTAACCGCTTACCTCGCCCGCCTCGCCTCGCCGGTGAAGCTCCTCCTCCCTCGCTCCGCCTCCGGCCGTTGCAGATCGCGCCGCGCGTCGGCTGCGCCGTCGCCGCCAGCCATTGGAACCCTAGGGTTCCAGTGCTCTGTTCGCGCCGCTGGGCCGAACCATCCGCCCAGTGCGCCGAGCCGCCCACTCGCCGCATGGGCCACGGCCCGATTCACTAAGCCGGCCCAAACACTGTTTTGAACAGTGTTTTCCCATTTTTGAATTTATAATTCGATTATAAATTCCGAAAATTCGTTTTTAATTCCAGAAAAACCCCAAAAATTCCCGAAAAATTCCGTGAGCCCCAGAAATCCACCAAATACACTACCCGAACCGTTTCGATCCACTGAGTCAAAAAAATGCCCTCCATTCCTCAATCCGGAGTTCCCAAAATTCCGAATTGCCCAATTCGCCCTTCGTTCTCTCTCTCGGCCCAGTTCCGGTTTTCGGTTTCGTTTTCAGTTTCCATTTCTTTTCCGTTTTCCGTTTCTTTATTTGTCGTTCGTTCTTGTCGCGCTAGATCCGGACGTTGGACAGTTCCAGGAGCAGACGCAGATCCCGGGACAGACGTTGGACCCGACAGGAGTTCAGAACGACTACATCAACGACAGTTCAGCCGATCCGATCGCCGAGCAAGGCAAGCCGTACCCCTTTGATCATGTTGATCCTATCATGCCATGCTATAGTAGTAATTATTTTATACCGCATTACTTTACTGTATGTTGAATTATTGAAAACAGTATTTTAGAATGACATGATACCTAGGTAATGCCGAAATTGCTTATGAAACCCCCTTGAATATATTGAACCTTATTATATCCTTTGTAACCCTAGATGTTGGTATTATTAAATAAATTACTGTTAATCTCGTAGTTAGTTCAAATGCTTTGAAAATAAAATAAAAGTGCTGTCGAATCTCGGATTCGGGTGTTTGTGAAAGTGCTACAGTTTGGGGGACAGAATCGGATAAATCCCGGAGTGGATGTAACTCCGATCCCCGGCTGATGATTGATGCCTTGATTTGACTGATGACCGGTTGAGTGGGATGCCGGAATAAGTGGTGAATGAAGGCTTGATCTTTGGCAGTGTAAGGATAATGAAACCCCCTTGAGCAAAGTAAAGAACTTAGTTTCCGTTCAACCACAGGTCGGATTGGTCGATGGACCCGTATCCGACATAGCTCAGTAGGTTAGTCATTCCTGATTTAATAATTTGACTTCTGGTAGTAACTATTCTCGTGGGAGAATAGGGACCGGCCTTCCCGGCAGGGAAGTATACCGGGGGAGAGGTGGAACAAGAATATTCAGTGGTGTCATTCTTGGTTCTCACAACGGTAGGTGCTAATGGGGACTATGTGGGTCCACGATAGCTTTATACCTATCGGTTAACAACTAAAGAACAGGAATGATTAAACGAAGTGCTGTGATAATCTCGACCCGGCCGCATGCATTTAAGTTGCATGTTTGTTAGCGCTTGGCATTAACGGTCGTTGATATCTTGTGGGTAAAGTTGAGCCCCTCTGCAGAGTTAATGATGGTATTCGAATACGCCGTACTTCCGGTTAATGAAGTTAAGTTTGAACTGGGGTGATGCCCGTAACCAAGCTCAAGCTACTGTTTTCGGAATTTGGATAATGTGGTAAAGTGTTGTGAAATTGTGAAACCCCCCCTTACTATTATTTGTGGTCTGTGCTTCAAATGTAAAATGAATTGAAAATAAAACTGCATCCAGATACTTAACCCTACTTCCATCCTTTGGATAATCCCCTGCATATAGTATTCAGTGGTTCCGTACGACTTGTTGAGTACTCCCGTACTCACTCTTGCAACCCCCGACCCTTTCAGAGTTTGAAGAAGCTGGAGCGTTTCAGGAAGTTGTAGATGGCGATCTTGTTTGGTTTTAGGTCTTGGTCTTTTGCTCAGGCCTGCCTGTGCGGTGTTTTGATTGTAAGTTATTCGGGCCCTGCTGCGCCCTCTTTTGTAAAAACCCTGGCCGTTAGGCCCTATATTGAATAAAAAGAGTTGGATTCGCTTTTGCCTGGCAAATATACTCTTGGTTTCCGGCAGCTAGTCATCCTGGGTAGCTGTCGAGGCGTACGGTTCTGCCCCTAAAAAGGCGGTCCGTCACAGAAAACATTCCCGTATTCAGAAAGATTTCACCATTCTGGTTCGCACAGAAAATATTTCGTAAATCTACCCAAACATACATGGTCCGCTTGCTTGGACCTGTATCTGGCAGATTGCTCGGTTCGTGTGGAGCAATTAGTCATACTAATTTGGCCCACAACCAAACAGAAGAGAGGTTAGAATTTTTTTTTTGTTTTTGGACCATCTCAGAGTGCCGAAATCCAAAATTTCGATAAAATATCAGTATCTCAAATGAAATCCAAATAAAATTCGAAAACCAAATGTAAAATCTAAAATTTTTTAGAGCGGCAAAACCAAAATTTCGGCCCTTCCGCACTTACTATTGCCGCCACCGTGGATTGGACGGCCACTAAATAGGGTCGGGGGAGAAGGGCACGACGTGCTCGGTAGATCTGGAGGGGGGGGGGAGCCCGCCAAAGCCAAGGTCGACCGCCACGGCGAGCCTGCCATGCAGAGGGGAAGCCGGAGTGCCTATGACCGAGGCAAGAGGGGCCGAGGCGGTGGGGGAGGCGAGGCGGTGAGGGAAGGCGTAGGAGACCGGATCTAGAGGGCCACGTGGGAGGCGGCGTAGGCGACAGACATCCGCGAGGAGGAGGAGACCATGGACGGTGTGGCGTGTGGGAGGAGGCCACGGAGGGCATGGGGGATTTGGCGAGGCCGTGGATGGCGCAGGGGAGGAGGCCGTGCACAGCACGGCCCAAGGAGGAGGCCACGAAGGGGGTGGAGGATCTGGCTTGGCCGCCGCTCGGGAAAGAGGCTGAATCCAGTCTATTTTGTAGCGCTTTCGGTCCAAAAGGCCTAAATATCGGTAAAATTGGACGAAATTTCACCGAATTACTGTAGCAGCCCTAATTTTCAAAACTTTCCATTACACCGGGATTTTCAATCTCGTCACAGGCAAAAATCTTAGATTTTGTTGAAATTTTGAACCTTGAACAGAAGCAATGGCCTTGAACTGGGACAGCACGCCTGGTGAAAAAGATCAATAATTAATCTGGGCTGATGACTCCAGTCAATCCACCGGTCCACCCATCAGTCCATGACCAATTAGATTTCACCGATGATTAGACGCAAACCAAGCAGCCTCTCGATCGAATCCACCAACGAAAAGGATCAGCAGGACCAGTAAAAAATCACGTGCGAAGTGTTTTATTTGATTGACGACAACATTACGTCGAAACTGCATTAGGCCGTGTTTGGTTAATGGAATGAGATTGAATGTGATGAGATTATCCTGTACCATTTAGTTCCATTATTTTAGGTGAATGGAATGGTTCAGCATTTAGAGGGAACATTCTTTAAATTTGTATCACTTGGTTCAAGATGGGATGGTTCCATTCAAGCAACTAAACACATGAATAATTTTTTTTCTTGAATCATCTCATACATATACCACTTGGTACAGACAAATTGACCCGGAAGCATCTCCCCTCCTACCGGCATCCTCACCTCAGCCGCCGGTAGCCAAAAACACCTGTTTTCTGTAATATAATAGTGACCTATCTGCTCTCGTCCATCCATGATCCATCGGTCACGAGACGCGCCAACCAGACGATGCGGTCGCTCGCCTATTCCAAATGAACGGATTCAGAATTCAGACTGCTGAGAGACCGAGACAGATGACCATGCTTGCAAGCTCGATCCTCACAAGCCATCGAGCACATTCCGGCGAAATCTCTCTTCTTGTTCTTCGCTTGCGGATCATCGTCCTCGTCATCGCGCGCTTCCCGAGTCCACATCACTCAAATACATCTCCTCGAGAGGCGAATCACTTTTTTTTTTGGGTAGTTCACCTTCTTCTTACCATCGCGTGGTTGTGGCTTCTTGGGATAACACCTTCTGTTCCTTGCTCCTAAGCTTGGGACACTTGCTCAGATGTGGTTTGGCTCACCGCATTCAAAACAAGTGATAGGACCTCGTCTCCTCTCCCTCACATCCTTGTATGCTCAGATGTGGTTTGGCTCACATCGTTGTATGCTCTTGTGATTTTTGGACCAATTTTTGTTCGGTTGAAATCATCGAGATCTCGGTAAATCTCGATGAGATCTCAGAAATCTCGATGAAAAAAGAACTGAATTTAAATTTTGCTTTTTAGATTTCGTTTGGATTTCATTCGAAATAACGAGATCTCGTTGAAATTTCGGATTTCGAAGGGTGACGAGATGTAAACTGAAAACGAAGTTTGGAACTTTGTTAGATCTGCTTTTTTGTACGTCGATGATTCACTTAAGTTGCAGTCCCTCGAGGACTGTACAGAAACCGTGTCCCTTCCACATTGATGACTGTCCTTCCACATTGATGACTGCAGATCGATCAGCTTCGACCAAAGTGCAGAGAATCCAGCTTCTAGATTACCATTGACTCCAGTATCAACAACACCTTGAACTACAGTTTTTGGCACATGGCCACAGGATGTGGAAATTTGGGAGTAGCAGACTCCACTTGGCCACAGGATGACATATCTCTGTCACCCCCTCCTACATAATAAAGTGCCCAACATTGCCTCCATCTCCTTGTAACTCACAGCAGAATATACTGAACATCACACGGAGGCATCAACATAGTCAGCAACATGTTGGCCAAGAAGCATACCTTGCAAGTGCTTCCATGGCTCCTGTTCTTTGCACAGCAGGCTGCGGCCAGTGCCTGCGACTGCACTGATGCCACGGATGGGACCGACAGGCAGAGCGCAATGAAGCTGAAGCTGATCGCCATTGCATCCATCCTGACAGCCGGGGCGGCTGGCGTGTTGGTGCCGGTGCTTGGCCGCTCCATTGCTGCGCTACGCCCCGACGGTGACATCTTTTTCGCAGTCAAGGCGTTTGCGGCTGGCGTCATCCTTGCCACCGGCATGGTGCACATTCTGCCGGCCGCATTTGACGGGCTCACGTCCCCCTGCCTACACAAGGGTGGAGGGGATAGGAACGGCTTCCCCTTCGCAGGCCTCGTGGCGATGTCTGCAGCAGTGGCCACAATGCTGGTAGACTCACTGGCTGCTGGATACTACCGCCGGTCTCACTTCAGCAAGGCACGCCCCATTGCCAACATCCACATGCATGAGCATGCTGGAGATGAGGAAATGAGGGCTGAGCATGCGCTACACGTACATGTGCACACGCATGCAACAGATGGCCATTCGCATGGTGAGGCAGTAGTCATCAGCTCACCAGGGGAGGCTTCAGCAGCTGACACAATCCGGCACAGGGTGGTATCTCAGGTAGGAGCAGTTACTTGAAGCTCATAGGCCTCCCTGACAATGATAATGAGAAGAAGTTAAGTTCCAATATTTCATACATTGCGTTTTCATGAAGCATGCAGATGATAAGATCAAGATACTAGTAGTGGTTAACTGAGCTACAGTGGCATGCATGTTTCAAAATACCTCACTCTTAACCAATGTGATATCAGCATTGAACATTATATAAAAATAATCCCTAGAATGACATGTTAGTATGCTACTGATTCTCCAAAATCAATTCGGAGTTTCTATTTCTACTCCTTTCTGTAACGTACACATAAAAAGACAGATGTGGGTGAGGGTATCGATACCTTTTTCAATGGATTTGATAATTTGTGATTCAGGACAAAGGTTTCCTTTCTAGTCCAAGAACCGACTTGGTTTGCACACCGTTCGCCAACTAAGTATTTTTATAAACCAGACGGTCCCTCTTGAAATAAACACACAAATTTCTGACCATGCAGGTTCTTGAGCTGGGAATCTTGGTGCATTCAGTGATCATTGGGGTGTCCTTAGGTGCATCTGTGAGGCCATCCACCATCAGGCCTCTGGTTGGTGCCCTCAGCTTCCATCAGTTCTTTGAAGGTATAGGCTTGGGTGGTTGCATTGTTCAGGTATGTGCATGATATCTCACTGATGAAAATCTAACTTTTTTTTCTCTGCTTCCACCTTTTGACTAAGATAATGGGAAGCTACAACTTGTTCGAAAAAACAATTCTATAATAGCATGTACAACATATACACCACTAGAAAGACCCCTTTTGCAGAAATGGGAGGAAAACAAGAGACCGGCGGAGATATATAAAGTTCAAATGAAATGGTTCCCTGATAGCAACATGACACATTACAAGCATGAACATTCTTAATCACTTTCTTCCAATAACAATCAACATAATATATATCCAAAGCGATGCATCATGTAACAGATATATGTTGCAAAAGCAAAATAAAACAAGCAAATCTCAAACTATTTCAGAGAGCAAACACAATTTCAGTCATTAGGTCCTGCAAACAGACCATTAAGGATATATCACTTCATCGTAAGTAAAATCAAGTAGAGATTTTCAAGAAAGCAAATAATTGAACAAAAAGGAGAAAGAACACCAACTATATATCGTGTTTTACAGCAACAAAAAGCTAACATCTTTGATCCTCACTTCTCACTGCAGGCTAATTTCAAGGCAAGGGCAACCATCATAATGGCAACGTTTTTCTCCCTGACCGCACCTATGGGCATTGCACTAGGGATCGCGATTTCATCAAGCTACAATGCACATAGCTCCATTGCCTTCGTTGTAGAAGGAGTTTTTGACTCAGCCTCAGCAGGGATTTTGATCTACATGTCCCTAGTTGACCTTCTAGCAACAGATTTCAATAACCCGAAGCTGCAGACGAATATAAAGCTACAGCTGATGACATATCTTGCTCTTTTCCTAGGTGCAGGGATGATGTCCATGCTTGCCATATGGGCATAGATCTTCAGAGCAATGGAGAACCATGTTTCCACTTGGATTCCCTGCTAAAGTTGAAGGCTTGATTGTATTCATCCAGGAATTTTCCATGCATTTTCCCAAAATAATATACTCTTGGTGAAGAATTGACCGTATTTATCCCTGAGTTTTCTTATTTCCAGAACATTATACTCTTGAATAGTCTCTTTGTACATGATAATATGAGATTGCATGATGAGTTAGCTTAGTCCTAGCTCCTAAGCAATGTAATGATTAGTTGCACAATAGGTCCTTAACTTTCAATTTTAGACCAAGTGAATCCCTTCTATCACACAATCAATGACTCGGCATTCAAAGTTTTTCCATTAACCAGAAGCAACAAAACATGCCGAGTTTGGTCAGATTCAGTTACACAACCTGACTAGAAAGGTTGAATTACAAAGCTTCAGAACAGATATAGGATTTTGAAAAACGAAAAGGTCTCCACCATTGAGTCAACAATTGTATACTCCTGTGAGAAAGACACATGTAAGTATTTAACCCACAAGACTGAGGTGCTACTGGGGCTAGTGCTCCCTGGTCCTATGCTGGGCTAAAGCTTCATAGAAGATTCACATGCTTCAGGAAGTGAATGACAATATATGAAGAGTCTATTCTGTTTTGTAACACAAAAACTATCTACTTCTTGGTTGTATAACTTCTTGGTTCACAAATACTTCTTGGTTGTATAACTAATGTCAATTTAACTCAAATATCTACTCTAAAGAGAGTCAACATGTTGAATAAAATTTGCTATGTAATTGTTGTCAGCAAGATAGCAGTTAACACAACCAAACAGCTATCATTCTAGCACCAATATACATAAGAGCAAATAACCTAAGCATTACTAAATTAATTTCTCTCCATATAGCATAATGGCCTTACTGCACTGAATCATTTGAGTACAAACAAAGCAAATTAGTAAAATTAGATCTACCTAAAGAGTATGCTAAATAAGATCTAACGAAATTAGTAAAAACAAGTACCTGAATTATCACCAACACTCAGCATCATAAAAAAAAATAACAAGTCGAAAACAGTATCCACTGATAACAGGTACAGGTACAAAAGGTTCATCTTCTTATGGTTCCATAGTTCTCAAAATTTACAGCAGTAAGATCGAACTAAAAGCACACAGTATTGCAGAAGGACATAACGCAACTGATTCTGAATAACATGTGCATAAATGACACAAAATCCAAGTCAAGTTGTGCTACTGCCTACTCCACCTTTCCTTTCCCCTGAGAATCATCACTCACTTGAGAAGATGTCGGGTGGTTAATACTCGCTTTAGCATTCGCCAGGAAGGTTGGATCAGGTTGTGGCCCCTGGTGGGTAGTCTCCTTCATTGCTATGCATATGTAAAAGCCAATCAACAGATTAATTGATATGACAGCAAGGAATCCACTGGCCAGAGTTTGCGCTGAGGATGAAAGCTGACTCACACCTGACCAATGAGCAAAATGCCATTTTGTTATGAATGTATGAACTTCACTTCCATAGAAAAGATGAAGTACAACATAAAGCAGGAGGAACAACAGTCAAACCTGGAAAAATCTGGTAGTAAAACCCATACATAATTGCAACTGGTGCCATCCACATCACCACAGATGTAACAGCGAACTTTGTGATCACTCCTGACATTGCTTCTCCTAATGGGAATGCTGGTACAAAGGCGAGATAACCATGCACGATCAGTTCAACATACAGCTAACCGCCAGGACAGATATGTAACATATGTTGCTGTAAGCTGGATAGAGATACCTCAAACAATTATCATGGTTGCAGATATTATGGTAAACATCTTACTCAAGCAAACACAGCTCATATGCCGGCCGCAATTGAGACTTGAGAATGGGACACCTAACCACACTTTCTTCTACCCAAATTCAGTATTTTGAGTGGCTTCTGTGAGATTTCATATTGTTCTTCTTTATATTCCCCAGTACATAGGATATAAACAGCCACTAGATCTGTAAGACTATAACACACATCAGCTATTTCGAGCCATAGACGCAGCCGAAACCGATCGATAATTGACATGAACTACATAGTTAAACAACAAGGGCAAGGCCAAAAAGGCCTTCATAGAGTTCGTGTCAACCGAAGCTAACCAAACACGAACTAGCAATAAGAGATGCCACCGAAAGATCGCGAACGCGGGGAGCTCGGGAGTGTTCGCATAAGAACGAACAATCAGCAGGATTGGGAGAGAGGTCGCACCTACCGGAAAGGAAGAGAATCGCTCCTGCTCGCCTCGTCGGTACCTGCGACAGAGCGCGAGCAGCAGAGCTACTAAGGGCGGCAGGAGTGGAAGCGAGCGGCGGCGTCTCGCCGGATAGGGAGCCGGGGCTGGACGCGCTCCTTACCCGCGCGCGAGCGATCGGGCCGGAGGAGCAGCATCCGCGGTGGGATGAGTTGGGGAAGAAGACGATGCCTTCCCAAACACTTGCAATTTAGATGGGCTGAAACGTTTGGCTGGACTGGCCCATTAGTGGGTTTGGGCCGCATCATGACGTGTCACTGGGCTGCCTACTCTAGTTTCTACCAGAGTACCAGCTGTTGTTGCGCCGGTCGGCCGCTTCGGCGTTGCTTCACCTGCGAGTAGTCCCAAACCATCGACTAGCCGAAGGCAAGAAACCCACCGAAAGATGCTCCTCCGCGTCGGCCTCGCCCGCCTCCGCCGCCGCGCGGTGACACTACCCCTCTCCCTCGCGCCGTGCCGCCTCTCGTCGGAGCGGCCCGGCGCCGAGTGGACGGATACGGTGGACTACCTGGACGAGTCGGGGGAGATCCTCTCCTCCGCTCCCGGCGCGCGCCCCGCCGTCCCCGGCGCTGACCCCACCATCCTCTCCGGCTCCTCTGCCCACCCGCTTCCTCGCCCCGCCGCGGCCGCGCGCCTCGCCGCGCTCGCCCTCCGTCTCCGCTCGGGCCCCTCCCTCTCAGCCGCGCTCTCCGCGCTCCCCTCCCCGCCCGACCCCTCCCTCCTCCTCCTGGCCGCCAACTCCCTCCCCACCTCCCACCCCACCCCGCTCCTCTCCCTCGTCTCCTGGGCCCGCCTGCAGCCTTGGTTCCTCCCATCCGACGACCTCTCATCTCTCCTCGCCGCCCGCCTCCCGCCAGCCACCCACTCCTCCGACCTCCTCTCCCTCTTCGACGATGTCCTCGCGCTCCCGGACCCCGCCTCCTTTCCCAAGACCCTCAACGGCGTCGTCTCGGCGCTCGCCACCCACGGCCTCCTCGAGCCTGCCTTCTACTGCTTCAAGCGCCTCCGCGACGCCGGTGTCAGGGGCCTCGAGACGCCCACCTTCAACGCCTTGCTCTCGGTGTTGCTCACCAGAGGCCTTGCCTTCAAGGCCTTCGAGGTGCTCGACGAAATGGCCGCGTCGGGCTGCACCCTCGACGAGGGCACGTACGAGCTCGCGGTGCCAGCGCTTGCGCGCGCCGGGAGGATCGACGCCGCGCGCAAGATGTTTGATGAAATGAGACAGAGGGAGGGGGTCGGGCGGGCGTCAGCTGGGGTGTATGGCGTGATGGTGGACGTGCTGGCCAAGTCGGGGAGGCTCGACGCTGCGATGGGGATGTACAGGGAGATGGTGGCTGTGGGGCACCGGGTGAGCACAGCAGTGAGCACGGCCATGGTGGAGGGTCTGGTGAGGGCTGGGAGGCTGGATGCAGGAATGGAGCTTTGGGAGGAGATGAGGCGGGGAGGGCTCCGGCCGAGCTTTGGGTTGCACACCATGGTGGTCGAGGCGAATGCACGGTCCGGGAGGCTGGACATGGCCGCGCGGTTGTTTGGCGATATGGAGAAGTCTGGCTTCTTCCCTACGCCGGCCACATATTCGTGTCTGGTGGAAATGCATGCTTCGGCAGGGCAGGTGGATGTAGCAATGCGGTTGTACCACTCAATGGCGAATGCAGGGACAAGGCCGGGGCTGAGCACGTTTACAGCATTGCTGACAATGTTGGCGAATAAGAGGCTGCTGGATTTGGCTGCAAGGGTGTTGCTGGAGATGAAGGCGTCAGGTTTCCCAATCGAGGTGACCGCGAGCGACCTGCTGATGATTTACATCAAGGATGGGTCGACGGAGCTTGCACTGCGGTGGCTACGGTTCATGAGCTCAGCCGGGATACGGACCAACAATTTCATCATAAGGCAGCTCTTCGAGTCTTGCATGAAGACGGGGCTGTATGACTCGGCACGGCCACTGCTCGAGACGTTCGTTGCCGGAGCGGCGAAGGTGGATTTGATACTCTACACTTCGATCCTCGCACATTTGGTGCGGTGCCAGGACGAGGGCAGTGAGCGGGCAGTCATGGGCATCCTGAGCGTGAGCAAGCACAAGGCACACGACTTCATGTGCATGCTCTTCACCGGGCCAGAGCAGCGCAGGAAGCCCGTGCTCTCGTTCGTCCGCGAGTTCTTCCAGGGCATCGACTACGACAACGAGGAGAGCGCCGCCAGGTACTTCGTGAACGTGCTCCTCAACTACCTGGTGCTCATGGGGCAGATGAACCGCGCCCGCTGTGTCTGGAAGGTCGCGTATGAATACAAGCTGTTCGCCAAGGCCATCGTCTTCGACCAGCACATCGCCTGGTCCCTGGACGTCCGGAACCTGTCTGTGGGCGCCGCGCTCGTGGCAACCGTGCACACGCTGCACCGGTTCAGGAAGCGGATGCTCTACTACGGGGTCGTGCCACGGCGCATCAAGCTGGTGACGGGGCCGACGCTCAAGATGGTGGTGGCGCAGGTGCTGGCTTCGATGGAGTCGCCGTTCGAGGTGAGCAAGGTCGTCCTGCGCGCGCCTGGTGACTCGGTGCTCGAGTGGTTCAAGAAGCCGATCGTGCAGCAGTTCCTGCTGAACGAGATACCGTCCAAGGCCGACGTCCTGATGCACAGGCTCAACGTGATGTTCCCGAGCTCCGCGCCGGAGGTCCGGTCGTTCTCCCTCCCCAGGTCCCTTGGTATGTCAAGGTGATGATGTGGGTGAGCCTCTGTGCTTTGCACGCAAACTCCGAGCAGAAACCATAATGGCATTTTGTATACTATAGCTTTTTTGTCAAAGCATGAGAATGTTCATTCTTGTCTGTGTACTGGTACAACAATGCGAAATGCAAATGGTTTCCTTCGTTTTGGGAGAAAGATACAGAGAATGCGAATTTTTCGTATGTAAAGTGTACGGTTTCCATCGGTTTGAAGTTTGAACTGCTTAAGAGCAAGTTCCTGATGTTTATTAATACTAGGGTGTAAGCGCTGCGCACGACACGCGCGTGAACGAAAAATGACTTTGCGTTTTTTTCAGGTGAAAAAATAGACTTAAACGTATCTTCAAAAATTTTGAAGGCTCAAGAAACCATAGAGATCGAGCTGCGTGCGTGAATGGAAAACGAATTTATGTTTTTTTAGGTTAATGGAAAACGAATTTATGTTTTTTTAGGTAAAAATGGGTCACGGAAATATTTTTTCTTAACTCTGGAGAAAAAACGGACTATGAAAATATTTTTTCCGATAAAAACGGAGGAAGGGCGAATGAAAAAGGGATTTGTGTTTTTTTTACAGAAAAATGGACCATGAAAACACAAAAGCGGCGCACGCCGCGTGCGCGTACGAAAAACGGATTTGTGTTTTTTTATAAAAATGGGCAACGGAAACATTTTCCCCAGGATATGAAGAAAAAAGGACCACGAAAAATATTTTTTTTGGCAAAAACGGAGAAAGGATGAGCGAAAAACAAATTTCCGTTTTTTTCTAAGAAAAAATGACCACGAAAATGTTTTTCACGGGGTCTGGAGAAAAAACGGACAACGAAAACACTTTTCCTATGTTCTGAAAAAAAAACGGACAACGAAAACATTTTTTCCAACAAAAACGGAGATACGACGGAAGAAAAACGATTTTTCAAAAAAAATTTTGAGGAAAAACGACCAACGAAAATATTTTTCTCATGCTCCGGAGAAAAAACGAACCACGAAAACATTTTTTTCAAGCAAAACGGAGAAAGAACTTGAACGTAAAGACCAGGGATCTATTTATTGTATTTTTGGACCTGATTGCTACCCCGAAAAATTAGAAAAGGACTTGTTCACGATTCGTATTTAATGGGAGGCTCTTTCTGTAAAACGACGAATAGGGTACCTAAACGCGAACCAGAAAAACTATTCTTCCCCTCATAAAAAAAATGCAAATGACTTATCTGTAAATTCGCAGGGACCTATTCGTAATTCGGGACAACGGGAGGACGTTTTCGCAAAATTGCAGGGGGACATGTGGGGGTTTGCTCTGAGGCCCTTTTCTCCGATCTTTATATCTGGTAGGATACGAGGTGAAGGAATAACAGACGTTACAGACGCATAATACGACCCCGTTTGGCAACTTGGAACTAAACCGTTTCTATTAGGCCCCATTTGGCAACTTGGAACCGGGCTGTTTCTACTAGAATCTGGGAGAAACTCAACAAAACGGGCTAAAGCTCGGAACAATTCTCCTCGGAACGTTTTTTCTTTTTCCATGTCGGAACTGAATCACCCTCAACCCTGTTTCACGCCGATTCACAGAATCCAGATAGCTAGCCAAACGGTTTCCAGACAGTGATTTTGATTCTACCTGAAACGTTTCTACTAAAAATCTGAAACCGTATCAAACATGGCCTTAGAATATGGGAGAAACCCAGCTAAGTGGGCTAAAGCTCGGAACGTTTCTCCTCGGAACGTTTCTTCTTTTTCCACACCGGGGCCGAATAACCCTCAACCCCGTTCCACGCCGATTCACAGAATCCAAACAGCTAGCCAAACGGTTTCAGACAGTGATTCTGATTCTACTTGAAATTCTATTAAAAATCTACCAAACATGGCCTACATGCCGAGAACAACAGTGGCCTCCTTGGTCAGTCCGACTTGAGGGTGTTGCCGACGTCGATGACGAAGCGGTACCTGATGTCGCCCTTGGCCAGGCGCTCCATGTCGATCAGCTTGATGTCGGCCGTCACCCCGTGCTTGGCGGCGAAGTCGGTCATCTCCTGCTTGTCCGTGATTCTCCCCATGCAGCTCCCGGCCAGAGTCTCGCCGCCTGTTTGCGCGGATGGTCACAATGACCGTCGCCGTCACCATGGAAAATCTCAAGATCGTCGGTGCCATATCGCGCATAACACAAGATATATCGCCGAATTTCCGATGAATTCGGAAGGAATCGAATGGTGAGCGGCGGCGGAAACCAGAAGGGACTTACCGCCAACCAAAGCGAAGGCTGGGAACCTGCAGAGGCTTCTCAGGCAGGCCAACCAAGATCATCTTGCCGTGGGGCTTCAGGAGCCCAAAGTCAGGGGTTCATGATGCCGTGCATGCTGCCCATCGCAGCCTGCAAACACAGGTCCAAATACAAACGGCGTAAATATAGAAATTTTTTTTAAAATATATTATATTTTATTCCGAATTGCAGAAATAAATGTCTTTCGCAAGAAATTACATTTTTATACGTCTGTCGCCTGTCCATCGGGCGATATAAGCCTGTCGCCGATGGGACGACGACAGAGACCTCGTGTTTTTATGCGCCCGTTAGGCGGCGGCAGGCTTCTGTCGCCCGATCAACAGCGACAGATTAAATCCCCGATGGGCCAGGCGACGAGATAGCATGCGGGGTTCACTGTCGCCCGATGGACGGGCGGCAGTATATTTTATAATGCGCAGCGTTCGGCGGCGAGAGGCAACAGAAGCGAGGAAAAGAAAAGAAGAGAGAAAAGAGGAGAAGAAGAGAGGAAAAGAGAGAGGAAGAAAATTTACTGCGATTTTTGAGCCCGTCACTTCATACTCAGGTAATTTCTCGTTCTTTAGTTTTGGTATTTGTAGATCTAGAAAATCTAGTTAAGAAATGTAGTTAGATGTAGAAAGATTTAGTAAACCTAGTTTGTAGTTATATGTAGTACAAACATAGCAAATTTAGTTAGGTGTAGGTAGATTTAGCAAACCTAGTTTGTAGGTATCACGATGGTCGTTCTAATTTTTGTAGCGATAGGTTATGATTTAGTAGAAATGATTTTAGATCTTGGTTTGTGTGCGTTGATATATCGAATGTAGATACTTTGAGCGGATAGAAGTATTCATTTCTTAGGAATGCGATTGGGTACATATAAGCGAAAGTAGTTTGATGTATGTCGAGTAGAAATTAATCGTCTGAGAATGTAGTTACGATAGTTGTTCAATTCTTTAGTAGTAGATCTATTGAATGTAGATATTTTATACCGATACGAATACATCCATATACATATTCAATTCTTCTACGAATGTAATCTGCGAGAGATAGCGATTGTTACGATCGTAGATATGTATTGTTAGAAATGTTGCAAATTCTTGTACGATTAAATAAGTAATTTTGTAGCATATAGATATACTAACGCAAAGTTGGGGGTCGTAATATTTTTTACGGAAAGTATTTAATTCGTGGGTGAATGAATGGATTTGCATATATGGCAGAACGAGTTCAATTTAGAATATATTATGGCGAAGGGGTTGTAATGTATGGTTCGGAGGGTGCAGATCTAAGTAACTTCCAGTATGTAGACAGAAGTTTGAGTAGGGTCGAAGAGCGCACATTTTCTTGATGATGAAGTGGTTGTATTATACTTTTAGGATGGAAGAAGAGAAGTGGCAGGTGAAGGTATTTTGCCTCTGTAGTATGCGAGAACAATCCATTTTGTTGGGAGCTAGTTGAGTTGAAAGGAACCGCATCGTGGAGATCATATGTGAGGGACAGAGCAGCGGGGATGGGCAACCGGTGCTTTTAGTGCATGCCTATGCCGGGATGTAGCCCCCTCAAAGAAAGCCGGACGGTGGGGAGTGTAGTCGAGGCTCAAAATGAGTTAAGTTTTGGTGACACGAAATTGGGGATCTAGCCGTGGGCGATACATCCAGGCAATGACGAGGACATTATTTGCGAAAAGTGGCGAACAATCTGAATTTGGGGAGGACGAAGCAAATGTTGGACAAGTAGCGCTGGGAGTAGCGAGCGAAGGTGAGCAAATTGATGAAATAACAGCTTAGGATGGAAGAGGAAGACCTTGAGTGCGGCATAGCGAAGTGGAAGGCGATGATGAGTCCGTCGAGGAAGATGGAGTGCGAGTCGCTGTGCCGGTAAGTGGAGCACACATCAATTTGATAGGTTGGTTGTTAATGAAACCAACGACATACGTTAGCGTCTGACCCCAACGAGGTTAGGCCTGGCGGTATGTATGCCGACAAAGGAGGCATGCGAGGATCTTTGTGAAAGATTGGGCCTTATCATTAAGAAGGACTTTCAGGGTTAAGAAATCCACGCCGACACCTTTCTGACGTGGTGTGTGAGATCCATGGTCGTCAGTGGAGAGTGCAGCGTACAAGCCGAAGTGGGCCACCCATTGGTTATGCTCGAAGGTTGAGCGACACAATTTGTATGATTGAGGAAACAATGATGGCTCACAGGAACTGTCATCTGGGTTTGTCGCGAATCTCATGTACTCGAGAGATAGTGGAGAACTTGGCTTATGAGCCCGTGCTATTATCCGAGCTCTCGAGAACAGATATCGATACACAATTAGCTATGGGAAGGCTTGGAGGGCGAAGCAGAAGGCCTTAGAAAGCGAGGTTTGGGAAGTTTGAAGACTCGTACCACAATCTGCCCGCCTTTGCCGATTGCATTCAGGGAAGAAATCCCGGCACTTACTATGATTATCAAGATTGTCCGTCAATCAAGTGGCCAACTAAAAGGCATCTGAGGAGAGTGTTCTTCGCATTCGGAGCTTGCATTAAGGCGTTCTACCACTGTTGTCCATTGCTGTGCGTGGACGGCACATTCTTGACCGGGAAATACAAAGGGCAAATTTTGACAGCTGTGGGTGTTGACGGAAACAACCAGATTCTGCCTGTTGTGTCAGGGAGCCGCCCAGATCGTCCTCGAGTTGTTGGATGAACAGTCACTCCCATCGGGTTTGGACCCTAGCAACGAATCACCGAAGGTGATCTCAGTGCTAATACCCAAGCCCAATCGAGACAACTCCAAGAAGCATCCTAACAATTCGACAACCATCCCGGTATTCCCCTGGTATGCGACCCGAACTCGCCCAGGATCGCCCCGCATACCGGTTCCAACACGATATCAACTCAATTTGCATAAAGGGTCTCGAAACTTTCGAACCAACGCGCAAGCGGAACACAAACGGCACAAAGACAAACTCGACAACCACCAAACCAAAGATCAAAAACAACGCCAAGACTCTAAACTAGGCAAGAACGGAAAAAGGACCAAGACTCCGAAAATCAGAAAATTTCGACATGACCTTTCTAGATTCTACGGACATCCACTCAGCAGACAAGGAAAACACAGTTCAATATATATATATATATTGAAAGTAAAACGACATCCACAGCACCACAGCAGTATCACAGCTAAAGAAAACACGAACGGGACCGACATACGCGTAAGCGTCCATTACCAAATCCAAAAGCCCAACAACCGCATCTATCTATACAACAAAAGGGATGCATTTAGCAAAAGTAAGACAAATCCCGGAAGTGTTACGCTGAACACTCCGGGCGTAAGCAACGTCGGCAAGCCTCTACTCGGTGCCCACTTGATCCAGAGAAACGATGCAGGCAGAACTCGCACTCAACCTGATCCTCACCTGAAAAACCACAAAGCAGAAGCATGAGTACGGAAGGTACTCGCAAGACTTACCCGGGGTCCATATATGACCGACTCCAAAGGATTATGCATTTAGTTGTAGCAAGGAGTAATCTTAAGGTAAAAGTGCGGAAAAGCATTAACATTTGTAATATAAGTGCGACAACCGAAACAATTACAAGTTTAAAGCAGTTATAGACCGCACTTACTTCTAGTGTGAAATTGAAAGTAACAACAATTAAAGTAGAGCAATACATAACCAATTTAAAGCTCAAGCCCAAAGGCGAACCACAAGTTCAAGTTATTTACTACGTGACTGTGCGATGAAAGAGCTTGCTCATATCCGAGAGCGCGGCAATTCGAATCGCTTAATTAACCCTGCAGGGAAGCATTGATCGCACGACACTTACCACAAGGGCCTAGTGTCAACCCCCTCCCAATCATACCCAATCATTTGAAGCATCCTCCTGTGGCCCGAAAATCTAGCACCCCTCGAGCAGCCCCAAGCCCGGCTTGGCGCTCGAGAGTCGGCCTAAGCCTCGCCCTCAACCACGTCCAACCACAGGAAGTTACGGTCCATCGATTCCGTATGAGAGAAAGAGTGGCTTACCGTACCATAATCGGGCATGCGACCAACCGGGGTGTGCTCAATCAAAGGGCAACCATCGAATCGGTCCTTAATCGACTCAGACGGGGCTACACATTTGAGTCTCCATACTCAAATGAACCGACTCCCCGCCCGGTCCACAATTTATCAATTACAACTCATAACCATACCCATTCCAATCCATCACGTGTGAAGTGGGACAATTGTTAATAATCACAAGCGGGAGAACCATCCCCCACTTGGCCCAACCCAACATCTAAGTAAAACTAAGCGTAGACTCGTTATAATTACCCATATTTTGGTTCCGAAGGGAGTGTTCCACAAATTCAAGGAGTGTATGTGCAGCAATTAGGTTCTAACCCTGTTCCCACCATTCAACTCCTAATGCATACTTAATCGACCAAATAAGCAATTTAATTCTCTAAGATAAAATCATATAATAGGGTAAATATGCTTAGGTGCTTGCACAGTGCTTCTAGGAGTCTCAGTGACAACCTGCTCACTGTGATCGCCCTCGATCGCGGCCACGTCACCCTCCGCGTGAGCGTTCTCTACACGATATAAATGCACATGGAATGAGATGCATGCTATGCATATGGGAATGGAATGACAATTAATGAAAAAGGCAAGCACTTTATTACATCCAAATGGAGAAACAAGGTTAACACTACACATTAATAGCCCATCCACCATTTACAATGCTCAACACTAAACAAATCATCATCCTTATATCGCAACTAATTAGAACCCATACTCCCCTACCTACTAGACACTCTATCAAACCCATGGCATGCACTAAACACGAGCCCACCCATTTTACTCCTCCTAGGCACTACAACAAACATGAAGCATGCACTAGACTTAAGCCCTCCATTCTCCAACCACAAGAGCATACACGGATACAATCCAACACATGAACAAAAATCCCCAACCTAAAGCACCAACCCGCCAACCACTACGTTCACAACCCTAGAGTGACACCCATGAATCATACAACCCCATCCATTCTTCATGCCCTTGCAAGAACACACAACCATCCTTCTAGTCCTTCTAGCCATTTCATCAAACACCTAGCATGCACCCAATTTGGGGCTACCATTCCCAAACACCCAACCCTAACCAAGCCTTGGAGAGGTGGAGCGAGGGAGAGAGAGGGAGAGAGGGAGAGGAGAGGGCCGTCTGAAGTCGCCGGCGTGGAGGCGGCGGCCGGTGGAGGCGGCCGTGGCTAGTGGAAGCGGCCTTGTGCGAGGAGGATGGCCGGTGGAGGCGCGAGGGCCGGCCGAGCAAGGGGCGTCGCCCGGCTGAGAGGAGGCGAGGGGGAGAACGGCGGCGTCGGCGTGGAGGGCGCAGGGGGGTGGCGCCGGGTGGGAGTGAGGGGGAGGTGTCGGGCGAGTGGGGGTGGGGAACCGGGTGGGGATGGGGAGGGGAGAGAGATGAGTGGGGAGGGAGAGAGAAAAGGGGTGGGGAAAAATTTGGGGAGGGGGAAATTACTTGTCTACCCCCATGACCACACACATAGAAAATCTGGATCATGACATGTTGCATTCGCCTTCATAGAAAGTGAGAACTATGAGAGTTGGCTATGGTTCCTGCGGAACTTGAAGATTGGGGTGGTCAAAACTCGTCAGGATGTGTGCGTCTTTGCCACGAGGCATCTTTGATGCGCTTAGTGCGATCAACCGATTTGCAAAGCGAGCGGAGGAGCCATTTCCATGGCCTGACTTGCAGAGCCGATGGTGCATGAGGCATTTGGGCGCAAATTTCTACAAGCAATTCAGGAACAAGGAACTCATGAACATGTTCAAAAGACTATGTAAGCAGAACCAGGAGAGCAAGTTCCGGACTCTGTGGAAAAATATCGATGGTGACAAGAAAACACAAAGAGGAGACGGCGAACAAAGTATCGCCAATGAAGGGCACGATGAGGCGAGCCTCTTCCCCACCGCCAACAGAAGATGGCGCGACTAATCGTAAATCGAAGGCAAAGGCTAATCAAATGTTTCTCGGATGGATCAAGCACGAACCGATGGAAAAGTGGGCATCGTTACATGACACACATGGTGCCGGATATGGTGTGATGACCAAGAACTTTGCGTAAGTTTACAAGCTGGGTAATGAGAGGGATGAGGTGTCTCCCATTGGTGGGAATTGTTGAGGAGTGCTTTGCGGGGCACAACCAAGTACTTCGTCGACAAACATCAAGCCGCCTGAGATAGTCTTTGAGAGATGAGAAGCTCTGTACTCCTCCATGATCGATAAATACATGGAAGAGAAGAGTCGGAAAGCGGCCAAGCATAGAGCTATAAAAGTTGGTGCCACGAACAACTGCGCTCGAGGTGATATGTAAGGATAAAGGACGGCGTGGAACCAACCGGCGGGTTGTCATTCAGGAGTCGTATTACAGGACATCTGCAAATGCTCGTGTAACAAGCCCGACCTTTTACGCAGCCGTGTTCTCATGTGATAGCCGCATGTGCTTTATTTGGAATGCAACCTGGTACCTATCTATCTGAATATTTCGGGAAGGAAAGGGTGATGGCAACTTGGAGCGAGGAGTCTGTATGGTTACGGTGTTGTGGGTTCTTTCCACGGCAACTCCTAGTCTTGATGAAAGGTTACGGGTCCCGCATTTTAATGCGTAGATGGAAAGCGGGCGTCGGAAGACAAGGCGTGTCGAGAAATGACATGGATGAGTCGGGGCGGCAAGCGCGTGAAGAAATGTTCATTGTGCAAGCAAAGCAGGACATACGTTCAAGAATTGCCACGCACAAAGCGAAGGAGATGAAGGAGGAGATGGCAATCCGACTGGTGGCGGGTGGATTGTCTGTCGCGACGAAGTCTTTGCCGCAACGCCAACGTACCACATGAGAAGCAATTTAATCGCAATGTAATCGATGTGACGTGTGTTGTGTGAACCACTGTGTGGACCTTGTGTGTAAGCTTCTTTGCATGTGGTACGTGAGTGTTGTGCAATGAAAAATTATTGTAATGCTTGTTTACGAATATTTATGATGCTTGAACAATTTTACGTGAATGTTTGTTTGAACACATTGTTGTGAGAAACCTATAGTATTCGGACGATTTTCTTTTGATATGGTTTTGAAATGTAACTCACAATTTGTTATTTACAGTATGGTGACCCGGCCAGGAGATGACGAGTGGCCATTCGAGTTCTTTGGATCCGGTGGTCGGCGGTAGTCACCGTGCCCGCTTCGCCACCGGTTTTCCAATGGAGGGAGGCCAGCGCACGTTGGGCGTCCTTCGTCCGAGGACACCACAATGCGGTGGGATATCGATCCTCGTTGGGTCCCAGGTAACATATTACAATTGATTTCTTTATATGTTTGAGGTAATCGTTCTTCTTGGTGTTGTCTTGGAAAAAATTACATGTTTTTCCTTCGTGAGGCTTCGAGCTTGAGTTGCTCCCTTTCGGCCGGATGGTGCGGGATGTGGAGTCGGCGGTTTCCGTTCGACAGGTCCTCGATCACCGCTCTGGTGGATCGGTGGAGGCCAGAGACCCACACCTTCCACCTACCCGTCGGGAGATGGCGATCACCTTGCCGGGGCGTGTCGTACACTGCTCGGCCTCCCGATCGCCGGCGTTTGTGGTGCCACACGGCGTCGACCTGCGTGGCGCCCGCGGCTTCGCCGGCCGGTTGTTGGTGTGCTTCGACACCAGGCTCTGGGCCTTCACCGGACACACGGTCCCTGGCTGCGGTGGCTTTGGCGATTCGTGATGCGCAACTACACTATGAAAAAACAAGTACTCTTCAATTACAACTTACAACAACATGTAATATGTGATCTTCTATCTTGCAGCCTTCGCGGCTCGTCGAGGGGCGGGCGACTACAGTCGGTCACCGCCACTTGGAGGCGTACTGCTGTGGTCGTTCGGTGGTGCTTGTTCACGAGCTCCCATGGGGATAAGCGTGGGCGAGGCACCTCGTCGGTCGCGAGAGATAGCGGGCGCCCCGACGACGGCGTCTGCGATACTCCTGAAGTCCGCTGTCCTCTGCGGCCGCGTCACGGCCCTCTGCGACGGGTGTACCAGGCCGGCGCCGAAGTCGACCTTCATGGATGCCCATTCTTTGATGCAATTTGTGGGCATCTGAAAGGTTCGAATCGGGCGCCCGCCATCGGCTGAGTCGGTTGACCCTACGAGCGATGGCGGCGTGGAACGATCGACCATGGGCACCATCTGGTGCCACCGACGGTAAGATATTTGAACCGAAAGTTTGGTACTATTGCTTGTACATTTTTTAATACTAACGGTAACGTTTTGTTTCATCTGCGGCCTAGGTGGGCACACCAGGCGGTGCGCCAGGGCTACCGCGATTCGTCGCGGCGTTCGACCACCTCACCAGGCGACCACGTCGCGGCTGGGCGCCGTACACTTTCGAGGAGCGAGTACAGCCGTGTGACCGCCGCCACCGTGTCGACCACTGTGCACGCAGCGAGCGGCGTCTTGGCTCACACGGCGGTTCCTGGTGTTCGGCGTCGGTCGAGGCCTACGCTGTCCATCGAGTGATGAGGCGATTCGGCCTCTGACGAGAGTTCCCGATCTTGGCGGCCGTCTGCTCCCACACGCCGCCCACGCGTAAGTTCCCTTAATCGATGTTCCATAATTACTATCGTGTGTTGCCATCTAATATTTATACATTCATTTCTCATCCACGGCCCGGACTAGGAAGGGGTGCATGGGGCCACCACAGCGCGTCGCGGATGGCGCCATGGATCGAGGAGTGGGCGAGCCCTCGAGGGCGTCCATGCCGGCGATCGCCATACGATGCGGAGACTTACGAGCGTCACAAGCGGTGGTTCACCTCTCGCTGCGTGTGCGCTGATGCTGCGTCGACCGGATCCTCCCGAGGCGTCCGGCCAGGAGACACATATCCCGCCCATACGGACGCGGCTCGCACGCGCTGCGATGCGTTGTATCCGATATCGTTTAACCATTTCAAATCGGTGCTATCTAATTTGCGATGTATTTTCCAGGCGACATGCTAGGCCGCTTCTCACGAGTCGTCGAGGATGCTCGCGATTGACCCGGCCGGCGGGTGACGAGCGGGCGTTGCCGGCTGCTTTCGGTAGGTTCCGAGGCGACTCTGCCTTGTATTTGGAGTTGGGTGGATCACCCCTGCCTCGTGGTGTGGTCCCCGACACACGCTCGCGCCACGGAGGGGACTGCGGTGGTGCGAGCTTCGACACCGAGTCGCTTCTTCTTCACGACACGGTGGAAGTGCAGGCTTCCACCTTTGGAGGTGCCGCGGTGTGTGTTTTTCATGTTTTGCATTCACTTTTCATGCTTTGCACTCACCAAGTCACCGGTCTTAACATTTCTTCCCTTTCGTGCATTTCTTTGGAGGTCCTGCGGTGTCGGTATGCCGTGGTTGCCGATCGCTCTCGATGACTACGGCGTGCGGGGTGATGATCTTGGCGACTACGAGGGCGACACCGTGTGGAGGTACCTCGTTGATCCACCCAGTTCAACTTGGTACCGCACGGCGAGAGTGGGCGCCACGGCCAAGCGCGGCCTGGGTAAATCGCGATTGGTGCCGCCACCTCCACCGACCCAGGCCGGGTCGCGATGGGTGCCGCCACCTCCACCGACCCAGTGGTTCGTTGCGATGGTGCCGCCACCTCCACCGACCCAGCCGCAGTGGGTGTCGCCACCTCCAGCGACCCAGCCGCAGTGGGTGTCGCCACCTCCAGCGACCCAGCCTGGGTCGTTGGTGCCGCCACCTCCACCGACGCAGGTTGCACCGACGCAGCACCAGACACCCCCACCACCACCGGTACAGGCTGACCCGCCCGGGTACGCCACACCTCCAGCGAGACCACAGAGGGCCCACGGCCGACGCACCTTTGGCGTACTCAGAGGTCGATCAGGAGGAGGACTACACACCAGCGAGGAGGCGACGCCAAGAGGGGCCGGCACTAGTTTCTTTTATTTTTCAATGTTTGTAATTTTTTTGTTTATTTTGGTTGGCAGTTTCGATTAGGGCGGTGATTGATGGTACTATGTTATGTAATACCATCTATTTTGTGTACTTTGTCATATTATGTGGTTCATTACATATTTCTGTCCGCTTTTCCAGCTTTTGTCATATCATCTTTTTCAGCTTTTGTTATATGACCTTTTGAAGCTTTTGTCATATCACCTTTTACAGCTTTTGTCGACTTCCTCGTTTGAGCGAGAGAATACAGGATCTGAACATCGAGGACTCCAAAGACAGCGCAACGGGCCGCCAAAAATCGTTAGGGTTGTTGGGCGTTGTCGTGCGCGAGTATAATACTTAGGGTTGTTGGGCGTTGAGAATTTATATGCGAAGAGAGTTGTAACTGAGATATTTTTACAGAATATGGTAGTCAGATACCAAATAGCAAACACAGTACCTCCGGCCAAAAATAACTTCCAACATGCATTTCTACAGACACCGAAAATCCTTCATCGTTAGGGTTCGTGCGCGAATGTAATACTTAGGGTAGTTGGGCGTTGAGAGTTCAAATGTGAAAAGAGTTGTATGGCGAGATATTTTTACAGAATATGGCAGTCCGTATACCAAATAGCAAATCTGGTACCTCCGGCCCAATAAATAACTTCCAACATGCATTTCTACGGGCCGCCGAAAAACCTTCATCGTTAGGTTTGGTGCACGAATGTAATACTTAGGGTTGTTGGGCGTTGAGAGTTTAAATGCGAATAGAGTTGTAACTGAGATATTTTTACAGAATATGGTAGTACATATACCAAATAGCAAATCTGGTACCTCCGGCCCAATAAATAACTTCCAACATGCATTTCTACGGGACGCCGAAAAACCTTCATCGTTAGGGTTCGTGCACGAATGTAATACTTAGGGTTCGTCTTGTGAATATAATATCTCGATTCTGACTCTCTTCGCATATAAATCCTCAACGCCCAATAACCCTAAGTTTTATAGTCGCGCACAAACCATGTAGTCATTTTCTTTCCTGTTGAGCCATGAAAGCCAGCCTAGATTGCATCTGCAAAGGTGTGTACTCCACTGCCATGACCGTCGATGTCATCTGCAATGATGTGTACTCCACGCCATGACCGTCGATGTCATCTGTAAAGCTGTAAAAGCGGCATGCATCTGTCGATGTCAAGCACAACCACAGTTGCAAGGGAATCCGATGCTCCTGGATTTTTCTTTCTTGTCGGGGACCGCGGAAATTCGAATTTCAAAATGAAAAAAAAACCGCGAAAGCCGCGGTTTGCGATATTCTTGTTCAGCCAGGCCCCCACCTCACGCGCTAATGCTCCGCCATGGTGGTAGCCACTCCCAAGCCATCGCCGGTGCGGCCAGACCCCACAGCGCCGCGCAAGCGGCTGCCACGCGTCGATTTTCTATCTTGGCCCCTCGCCCGCCGCGATGATGTGCCGCCACCGTATCTCGTTTCTACCTCGCTCCTGCCTATAAATTGCAAGGCACTTTGCACTTATATCGAGCAAAGCGATACATTGCTCAGAGTTCATAAAGTTTGGATTGAGTTGAGAAAACCCAAAGCGCAAAGAGGAGAAGCTGGTAGTTTAGCTTTTCTTTTTCCAAGATTTTATTTAGCGTCTTGTTCCACAGGTATTATTTACAAAAGTTATTTTGTACGGTGAGTCACATTGTTGTGTTCTTGGTTCGATACACATTAATTTGTACTTTTATGCTTCTTATTGATGTTTTTGCTTCGTGTAGACACCGACTTAAGTGTTCGTCCGTTACGTGAAAGCCATGTCGAAGGCGTCGAGCTCGATGGTAGCCAATGCGGGGTGGGTAATTTGCCCTAAGCGCCATGTGGATGCTCAAACCTGCTACATCTGCGCCAAATAGCAGACGAGCGTTCTATAGATGCCCAAATTTCTTTATGCGTCTAAATGTATTTCGATATCTTCATATTTCGATGATTATTCTCTTGCTCCGATTTTAAATAGCCATGCTCACCTTTGTCGTGTAGTCTGGGATGCCAATATCGGCGGTGGGCGAGCGGTATAAATACACAAACATCTTTAAACAGGCGCTTCCAATGGTAGAGCAGAAGGGCGGATCTCGCGAGAACTTAACGAGGCTAGCAGTGCGAGAATTACCGCAAAGAGAGGGAGTTCGGCCTGAACAAAAAGAAAACCATGAAGCGTATGATCGCTTACTTGAGCACGCCGTACAAGATAACCACGAAGCTGTAAGCCCTGATTTGGTTGTTCCTCTTGACGGCCTTAGCGTTGAAGACTACAAACGTGACCGTTGGGAGTTTTTCGAAGAAGAGGGTGTTGAATTCTATGATAGTGATGATTCTGGAAAGTTCTAAAGCCGCTCAACCTTGCATCCATTTGTATGTTAGTTCTTATTCACAAGAAATGCTGTTGTAGTTGTTCTCCCTATTGTACTTCGTAATATGAATATCATGCTTCTTGGTAACTCAGATTTGTCATCAGATTTGTTGCACACCAAACAATACAAGGAAGAACGAATTTTCAATTTTTAAAAACTGCAGTGATTATTATAAACAAACAATGACAACAAAAACAAACAACAAACCGTAGCAAACGCACGCTTACCACTGCAGTCATTATTATAAACAAACAATGATATTAGCACTTAGTCCATACACCATGAGTTTTCTCATCCCATTCAGTTGTATTTTATAATCCAAGCAAAGGCTGCACAGTACGTCTGTGAAAGCATTCTTTGGCAAAGCACATAGGACATATCATGTCATAATCATGTCGATCGATTCTGTCCGAAATGTCATGTCAAATGCATGTGTGCCGGATATTGCCTGGTCGTCCCGTCAAAGCATAGCCGCAAAGCTTTCTTGGCACCTCCTCCAAGATACAAAGCTGCGTGCATATGTCGGTATCAAGCAGGTAGAGCCGCAAAGGAATCCGATGCTCGCGGATTCCTTTTAAGCTTCAAATCTGTCGCTCTATCGGCTATTTAACCCCTTCATGCCTTCGCGGCGTTGCATCGACCAAACCACCGCTCCAATACAACAAAGAGAACCATCACCGCCAACCCAAACGAAAGCGGCACCAATGGAGTTCCCCTCGCCCCAAGGCACAACGTTGTCGAAACAATCCCGAAGGCACGGAGGTCCCCATGTGCCTATCACGGGGATCCTTGCCGCTTCCGGCGATCTGTAGACAACTCATACACTTACGGTATGAGGTCTGAGCTGCCGCAACCACGACTCAGAGCCAGCGGCGGGGATGCGGATCTGGCGGAGAAGCCCGTATGTTCATACTCACATTTGGTCTTTGCTCCCAATTCATACGTGTTGTAACACCGTGTGATGTGACTAATTGCAGCCTCCAGCATGCGAGTTCATCCGATTCTCTGACGGAACAAACTCCCGAGATGGAGAGGAGGCGGAATCGGGAGTACTCGCATCGAGGGCTATCGTGGAAGCGGCGATGGTGTGAGCGAGGATGAGGAGGAGAAGCGCCAACGACATTTGGAACATATGCATGCACAGAGGAGGCCGAGCAGCAGCGCCATGCAGCGGAGAGGAGGCTGGCGAGAGAAAGCGTGAGAGGGCAGCTAGGGCCAGAGCGGCAGGAGCTGAAAACTTGCGTAAGGGAAAATATCCCCGTTGCACTCAGTAAAGCCCAAGAGAAGGGCCCTTATTGCTGTTTCCTCTGCCTAAGGCATGTTACGTTTAGTCCCGTATACTCGGTAGAGTGTGCCGTACATGCCATTGTTGTTTAGCATTTCTAAGCCGTATGCAATTCAGTACTTTCTTATTGCTCCCCATCTATCGGTACATATATTTCACATCTTTGAAGATAACTACACGAAGTCTTCAAAAAATAATTACGAGTTGACCGGGAGTGAAGAAGGGCCACCTAAAAACCAGAATACTGTATTTTCTCATGCTCGCATCGAAATGGCTTCTAAGTAGCGATTTTAAAACTGAAATTTGTTGCGACATTTATTTATGCAATTTGGAATAAAATATAATATATTTTTTAAAAAAAATTCTCATAAAAACTAACAAAAATATCAAAAATGGTATATGTCGCCCGTCCATAGGGCGACATCAATAATGTCGCCCGTCCATCGGGGGATTTTTAATCTGTCGCCTGTTGATCGGGCGACAGAAGCCTGTCGCTCGTCTAACGGGCGACAGAAAACACGAGGGGTCTCCTGTCGCCCGTCCATCGGGCGACAAGCTTATATCGCCCGATGGACAGGCGACAGACGTATAAAAATGTAATTTCTTGCGAAAGACATTTATTTCTGCAATTCGGAATAAAATATAATATATTTAAAAAAAAATTCCGTAAATATACAGTCAGGTAAAGAAAAGAGCATGATCTAACATTATCCGTCTTGACGCTGAACCATCGGAACGCGACATGTGTCTGTGATCGGCTTGTGCAGCATTAACAATTAACACAGAATTGCACGATATAAAACACCATCACCGTCTGTGACGACGTTTATGAACAATCTGCGAAACCGTGCTGCTGCTGCGTTGCACGCCAGGCAGGGGGCAGAGAGAGTAAAGCCAAGCAAGAGCTGGCGTCACACCCATAGTCCTGCACCGTATGGTCGATAACCCTGTATAAGGTATTATCAATGTGTTTCTTTTTTCTTTTGGTTTTGTTTATGTTCTATTTATATATGAATTTGGATTATACAATACTATAATTGTTATATTGTTCTCGATCTAGCTTAATTAGTCTTCTTTCATTCGTAGTTAAAAAAATAGCTTAGTCCTTCAAGCCTCCTTCTAATTTCATCTTGAATTCTTGCAGTCTGGCACGTCTAAACATGTACTTTGAAGATTTCACTAACTGGTTTTTTTCATGTAATAGTAATTTTTTTTCAAGGGACATGTAGATGCACTGATGGTAGTTTAGAATTTTTTTTATAAATAATCAATTTTTATTCAGATATTACAAAAATATACCTACATATTTTTTTTTTGCAAAAATAACCTATTTTCGCGCCACGTCATCGCGAAATAGGGTTTTTCGCGCCACGTCATCGCGAAATGGGGGCTTCGCTCCATTTGTCGCGAAAATGGTAAGCGGCGCCACGTGGCATCTTGTGGTGGCTTCAGCGCCATGCACGACGGCAAAGGCGGCGCAAGTCAGCGCCACCCTGGCGCGACGAAGAAGCGGCGGCGAGAAAAAAGTAAGAAAGAAGAAGAAAAAGAAAGAAAGGAAAAAAGAAAAAAAGGAAAGAAGAGGAAGAAAACAAAATAATGGAAAAATATTTGAAAATTTATTTTACAAAATTTTGGTTAGGAGTTTTTTCCTCAAAATTTGCGGAAATAAATAGATTAATCACATAAATAATGAAATAAATTTATAAATTTGTATTAAGATGCAAGGATTAAGGTTATATGATAAAAACTACTATGCTCCATATATATCTAAATTGTTTAATTCAAGTTTTCATAATACATAAAAGGCTCTTTTAGTAAACTTGATTTAAACAATTTAAATCTACATAGAACATAGTAGTTTTTATTGTATAATCTGAATCCTTATAGTTTAATATAAATTTAGAAATTTATTTCGTTGGATTTGGAGCTTCCTAGCAAAAGATATAAATTATTGAATTAAAAAATCGAATAGAATGAAAAAAAAAATTGGAAAAAAAAGTTGCA
Organism: Rhipidocladum racemiflorum; assembly: GCA_036346355.1. NCBI lineage: Eukaryota > Viridiplantae > Streptophyta > Magnoliopsida > Poales > Poaceae > Rhipidocladum > Rhipidocladum racemiflorum. The sequence goes on from CM070575.1 coordinate 7,121,992, forward strand.
TGTCGCTACACCATGTAGCGATTAAGCATTGAATGAATAAAAAAATGGGGGATTGGATTTGTTTTCGCGTCGACGTGTCGCGACAAGTCCATTTTCCAAAATAATAAAATCGCGAATACACGAATAAAAAATGTTTATTTATAAAAAAAAATCCGCAAAGTTTATAAAAAAACCGCGAATAAAAAATGCGAATAATAAACTATTATTTTTTAATTTGCGAATAAAAAACTATTATTTTTTTAATATGCGCATACAAACAAATTCCACGACTAACAACTCAAAATAAGGAAAAGAAGAAAGAAAATAAATTAATCTATTTATTTCCGCAAAGTTTCATGAAACTAACCATAAATTTTAAAAATAAATTTTCAATTATTTTTTCTTTTTTTCCTCTTCTTTCCCTTTTTTCATTTTCTTCTTCATTCTTTTTTTTTCTTTCTTCCAGTGGAACCGGTGGAACCGGCTGCCCACGGGGCTGCCCGCCTGCCCGCTGCCCGCTGCCCGCCGCTCCCGTCGCGCCACGCTGGCGCGACATGCTACAGTCCGCTCCCGTCGCGCCACGCTGGCGCGACATGCTACAGTCCACGCGATGACGTGGCGCGATAACTCCCTTTTCGCGATGACATGGCGCGAAAAGAGCCTATTTTTGTAAAAAAAAAATATAGTAGTATATTTATGTAATACACAATTAAAAAAAGATTATTTATAAAAAAAACTCTGGTAGTTTAGGTGTGAACAGGATGTGCTATTGAAGTTAAACAGAAAACAGAACTTATTAGAAAGCTACAGCGGGCTTGCCTTTCATAGTGCCATTACGGCCCAAAATCAGTGGGCCCATAAATCCTGAGCAAACGGCCTAGTTACCTCTAATTCACAGGCCTCCATTGCTGGCCCAAAATGGCCCAACTATAGCCCGCTTATACATACGCCCTCATTCCACTTCCTACTAGCTCGAAGCAGTAGCACCACCAAACCCAGAGATCGAGCAGGCCGAGGCGAGAGCACCCTCTCGAGAGATCTCCCACTCGTCGCCGGCGTCGAGCACCGCGCCCACCGATGGCCTCCCCCGACCTGCTCTTCAACCTGCGCAACCTCTTCTACCTCGGCGCCTACCAGGCCGCCATCAACAACAGCGACGTCCCGGGCGTCGACGCCGACGCCGCCGCCGAGCGCGACGCCATCGTCTTCCGCTCCTACATCGCCCTCGGATCCTACCAGGTAAGAGAGCCTATCCGCGACCCGCCGTGATTCGGGGCGGCGTTTTGGCTGGCTCTGATCCGTGCGCTTGCTTGTGGCTCCTCGCAGCTGGTGATCAGCGAGATCGACTCGTCCGCGGCCACGTCGCTGCAGGCGGTGAAGCTGCTCGCGCTGTACCTCTCCGGCGATAAGGTTAGCGAGCTGGATCTGATCCATCAATTGTGTTATGACCCCGCTTTTGGTCTGTGGATTTGGATCTGGGGTTGTTGCGGCGTGGTTTGCTGTCATTTAAGGGTCAGATCTGTCAGTTTGCATTGGGCGATGTGGTCCGGGTTTAGATCCAATGCTGGGGACTGACGAGTCTCTTGATCCTTGTTGGTCAATACCATTTATACTGAATTACACGCTGTTTAGTGTCTGAAACCGTTAACATTAGCTCAATTGCACAATGAGTGTTGTGACCTTGTGTTTGGGTGTGTCCTGAGAATGAACGTTTTCCTAGAGACCTAGGATCAAGGTTCATCGAACTGAAAATCGAGATCCCGGTGGTACCGGTTTACCGCGAAAATCGAGTGAAAATCGTCAAAAACCGAAGAGTTTCGAAACCGGGCGTTTGCACAAAAAATTCAAAACAAATTTTTAAAAATGAAAACCGGTCGGTTTTCTCGAAAAACCGATTGGCGACTCAAACCTTCTGGACGGTCGGTTTTTTGAGTGGTTTTCGTCGGTTTTCTCGAAAAATCGCTCGGTTTTCATCGCATAAATTTTCTTCAAATTTTTTGAATTAAAACGGTTTACCGACCGGTTTAGGATTTCGAACCGGCTCGATACAGTCGAAAACCGCGATTGTCAAGCGGTTTTCGTCGGTTTTGTGAACCCTGTCCAGGAAGCATCAGGGATACCAGCATTCAATAATATATATCAGATTGGTACTCTGTGCTGGGGGGAAATGCCCTCTCCTCCCCACCCTATCAAAACACGGGGTGTTGAAGACAAGTTACTTATACAACATTGACAATTTAGTAGTACTAACACTTCATGAGCACTTTTCGATATGTTGGTGTGTTACATATGTTGACGCATGACATGCTGCCTGGTAGAATTGTTGGTGCAACCTATGCTGGGACCTATGGGCTCTGATTATATGCGCTGTATAACATTGAGGAAGTGTGAACTGCAGACAATCGGCACCACTTAATTCGCTCTGTGTAATGTTGGAAAAATAAAGACACTATTTTAGCTTCGGCCCTTGATAAAATATCAGAGTATATTGATAGAAAAAAAATCATTTCTGAAAAGCATAAAAAATCATTTCTGAAAAGCATTTGCTTCTTAGCCAAGCCAATAGATCAGGTAAAGATATTGTATGATATGTTTTTTACCTTAGAGTATATGTTCTTTTCCAAACGAGAAGTAACTACACCTGGCAAATTGATGGTCGGTGAAAACTCATTGTAGTTGTAGATCGGATGGCACACTTGTGCATGCATGAATGTGTCTGTGTTTTGCACTTTAAAGGTGCTCTGTTTAAATCTTTAGTATTCCACGATAGCGAAAGCTCAGATGTATCTATCAAGGTTCCAACAAGATGACCGCATGCTCATAATGTATTTCAAATTTTAAACAGCCTGCTTTTGGTGCATGTTTTACTGAAATTTCATTAATATAGCTAAAACCTAGAAAGATGGGTGGTAATTTCTTAGTTTTTTCTATTATTTCTTCTTCTCATTCCATACACACTGAAATGCTTATATGTTATTTCTGTATGCAACTTTGAAGGAAGGCGCAATCTCCAGTCTCAATGAATGGTTGAGTGATTCAGCAATAGGAAGCAATCCTGTTCTGCGATTGGTCGCTGGAATTATATTTATGCATGAGCAAGACTACAATGAGGCTCTGAAGCACACACACTCTGGGGGAACTCTGGACCTGTGAGTTTCTTTTCCCCTCTATATTTAGATGGTTCAGCGACTTCAGCCTTTTAGTAGTGAATTCATTGTTGCATAACCATAGATGAGAGTGAGCAGAAGAAAGTGCTCTTTGTGAATTTTGATTGCCTCAGGAATGGTGTACAAGTATATCTAGTTTCCAGTAAGAAAAGATAAAATACTATAGAGCAGTGTTTTTATGCTTTTCCTTCTAATACAAGTTGCACAAATCTTGAAGCAAGCGAAGGGGTAAGTAATCACCATCTATATTTCATTCATGCTTTAATAATTGTGCAACTTTTAAAAAGAAGAGCATAGAAGCACCTCTCAATACTATATTTGAAAAAGTAAGATATATTGAAGTTTTTGTCACATTGATCATTACTTCAAGGGTAAATTTCACAAAAACTACAAGTTTCTTATACAAACTATCAAAAAACTACATGTTTTAGCTTATATTTCATAAAACTACAGATTTTAAGAGAACTTGTATCACAAAACTACATGTTTTAGAATTGACCTTTTCTTGTAAAGGACTGACCGTGTGGACCCATATGGTAGCATGACGCACGAGTGAAACGGGAAATGGGGGCGCTTGAGGCTACATATGATGTAATTGAGCATTCTTTTGATGCTTATGTTACGAACCTTCTGTGACCAGATGCATTTGATGAATATCTTGTTGCATGTGATGGTTTAAAGTTGGAATGCTGGAGGGAAGACTCTATTATTATATCTTGGATGTGCTTTCGGGTAGCAAGATCATTAACAGATGATTAGATGGTCATATTTTTTTGATGTACTGTGATTGGCAGTCTGGCACATACAGTACCACTTCCCAGATTTGTATTTTTTTACACTGCTAATGTATGAATTCACTGTGAACCTTGGTGGTTGGCATATTATATTTTAGTGTGTTCTACACCAATGAAAGTATACTAAGTGTTGATGATCTTATGTCTTGATTACAGGCATGCATTGAATGTCCAGATCTTCATTAAGATGCATCGTTCAGACTATGCTGAGAAGCAATTGAAGATCATGCAACAAATTGATGAAGACCATACACTGACACAACTTGCAAGTGCATGGCTGGACATTGCTGTTGTAAGTAATTTCACAGTCTAGCGTCGTAAAGTACTGAAGTTTTAGCTTTGCATTGGGCTTTGCTGGAAACAGGTGTTCATCATCATTTTAATCTATGATGCAGGGTGGCTCTAAGATCCGTGAAGCTTACCTCATATTCCAAGACTTTGCTGACAAATACCCAATGACAGGAATGGTTCTAAATGGCAAAGCAGTTTGCTGTATGCACATGGGGAGTTTTGAGGAGGCTGAGACGTTATTGCTTGAAGCATTGAACAAGGTTAGCATTGATGACCCCCATTTCTATGAAAGAAGCAATAAAACGTGTGAAATTTGGTATTCTATTTGACAGTTGACACACGCAAGGATGTAATGTTCAATACAAGGTACTCAAACACCTGTTTTTATTCTTGTAGGATGCGAAAGACCCAGAAACTCTTGCCAATCTTATTGTATGTAATCTCCACCTTGGCAAGCCATCATCACGATTCCTCAGGTACAAAGTTTAACCCAATTTTACAGTTTCTACTCATGTGCTGCTGTTTTTTAGTTCATCGGTGTACTACACTGGTATTGTCATGATGTGTCAAGCGAGTTTTCCTCGTGGAGTCTAGCTAATTTGGTAGTTACATGCCAAATTGATTTTAGAAAATACTTGTTATCAAATCCGTATGGATTACACATATAAACTCTTCAATATATACCAAGGGGAACAATTATTAGCAGATGATATGTTAATAAAATAGATTACTTGTTTCCGCCTATTTGTGTTAAGCTTAACGTTAAAGAGGCCTAAACTTTCAAGATTAGCGGTTAAATAGTTTAATTGAAAAAGCAAAAGGCATCAGAAATTAGCATTCTGGTCCAAATATCTAGTATGCGAAAAGCTGCCACCTTGGAGCAATATTTGTATTTTGTTCTCACTTGTCAGCTTTGTAACAGTAGCCACTCAACTATTTTAGTCAATTGCTAGCAATGGTACGATTGGCCCAGCTATTTAAGAAACATGTACTGTACTATTGTCAATTGGTTGCAAGACGTGTCAGGAGTAGGACCACAGTCAGATTCTCACGAGATGATTTTCCCATTTGAACTAGCAAATCGTTTTCTCTTATTCCAGTGGATGAATTTGTCTGTTCTAGTTTTGTGCAGAACAGCAATGTTTTTTGGCCTCTGATCCTGATTTTGCATATCTTGGATTAACGTGTTGTAGCCACTGGTTCCTGATCTGACATATCCTGTCGATGTCTCCCCAGCAACTTGAAACTGACTTATATTGGCTGTGTTCAACAGTCCAACTTTTCCACGCGGATTCCAGAATACTGCTCTGCTTGCTTTAGATGCTTGATATCTAGTATGAAAAGAAGTGTCAGGCTATCATGCTAAGATCTCCTACCCATCTTTGATTTCAAAGGGATGTTTATAAATCACTTAGGGATATCCTAAACTTTTTTATAAAGTCAATTGATGGATTGTGATATATGTTAGACTGGTGTGTTAATAGTTGAGAGGAACATCAAGACTGACAACTTTAACAATTGATCTTACGAAAACTATGGCAGGATGGAATGACAGATTCTACCTTTTTCTGATAGATTTGAGACAATAAACCATAGAACATTCTCCTTGCTTTGCTTCATTGTTTAGCGCTGGTCGTTGATTGACAGTGTGTACGATTTTGACGAATTAAAACCAACTGTATCTAGCTTCTAACTTTGTTTAATTGCTTCTGCAGCCAGCTGAAACTATCACATCCTGATCACGTGCTAGTCAAGCGTTCCGCATCTTCCGAAGATAACTTCGAGAGGGCCCTCCAAGCCGTCGCCTGAACTCGGTCCGCCAAAACCCCCTGCCAGATTGCAGATAGCACATTGATCCCGTCGCCCATTTTGATCGCCTCAGCACAATGAAGTATGTTGGTTCTGCTTATCAATTTTACTCGATGGTGGTAATAGCACCCGGCCAATCCTGTACTCAAAAGACATCTGCTTGTATAAACAAATATATATGTAGAACCGTGAATGGTGTCATTTGTCGTCAACGTCGACATTTTGTTATATTCTGCTGCATTAGTACATTGTCGATCCTTGTTGCGATCCACGTTCTTGGAATCATGTAATCCACTCGCTTGTGCTGGACCCCTCGCTGATTTCCCGTTTTGTGGTCGTGGTATGCTTATGCATCCGTGTACGCTCGTGTCTGCAGGACGTATGTCGCCGGAGAAACAGTCCCTGTATGTCACTCGACAGTATCGCGTGACGAAAATGCGAGGGAATGTTCGGCCATCGGCTTATTAGCATGCCTGGTTAGTACTTTTAAGTAAACAGATCGGTGCTCATGGGTTGAGTAGAAAGCATAAGCGATTGTCAGATCAAGCATGTAGTGATTTCTCGACTTGGTCTACAAGTTGGCTATCTGGCATTTTCGCGATCGGCAAGCGAGTAATGAAATTTATTGGGCTCCTTCAATGAAAGAAGTCCATCTAAAGCATGCAGTTCATTCTGCGACCTGCACCGTAATATAAACGTCAATCATCAGATGCAGCTCGTTGCCGATCGATGGTAGTGTCAATAAAAATATCTCTTACTATTTTTCTATACTACAAATAGTGTTAATTTTTTTCTAAATAAATGAGTTGGATCGATGGCACTCCTTCATTACACTAGGCAGTGACGGAACTAGAAATTTTTTAATGAATGTACACATTTAACACCGGATAATAGATGGGATTTAAAAATTTTTGAGAGTGCTGATGCATACCCGTCTTACCTGGCACCCCTTAATTCCGCCTACGCAGTAGGACATATAGGATATAGGATTCATTTGCCGCTTAGCAAAACAAGATGAGCAACATCAAAGCATACCCTCCGGAAAAAAGAAAAAAAGAGAGAGAAATCCCCACTTGTCCCTGCTCTATACAACTCAATTCCTTTTCTTCCGATTTTTGTCATAAACAAACTTTATTTTCTTTCCCATCAACTTAAAGATGCCATGCACCCTTTTGTTAAAGGGGAAAAAACATTGAATTTTCTACCAATGCATGCATAATGAACACAACACCTTTGTGATTTAATAGAAAGTTGTTAGGTTTTGTCAACTCTGTATACTAACCTAATCTCGCGTCCTGATCGGGGGCACAACTAACCATATTGGTTGTGGCCCCCTGTTGTACGTGCGCTATATAAAGGAAGGGGTGAGGGACAGTACGAAAACGACGTTCCTCTGCGTACCTCCCCCCAAACAGATTCTCAGATCCGATCTGCTAAGCGCACGGAGTGACGGGAAGGCCCCTGCCCAGGACAACACCGACGTCGCCACTGCTGCTCCATCGTCCCCGACTCCGGCGATGGCTTCATCTAGCTCCAACCCCGAAGGTACCTCTAAGCCCCCCTTCTAGGTGTTGTTCTAGGCATGAAGATCCTAAGTAAATCTATCATATACATCTTCTTTCCAGGAAAAACAAAACATGCATACACATGAAATTTCATATACATTGCACACACTTTATTCGTAAATCTTCCAAATTACTGCAAACCCAAAGATCACAACTCACACTTATATATGCACGGTACAGTGTCTGATAACAATTACACAACACATTTCACAGCTCCAAACCACATGTCAGAGCTCATGTATAGTCTACACATGATATGTATGTATAACCAGGGATGCAAGACTCATGTAGTTAAGTACGTACTTCCGTTGATAGAATGATAGCTTAATGCCTTAATCCAAGTACGAATGCGTGCAGATGCAGGTGGTACTAACTAACAAACTCAAGGGCACTGGAAGCTGGAGGGCACGTGCTTGCCGCACTCGTTGACAAGCACCTGGATGGCGATGGGCAGCACGAGGCTGACGTTGAGCGCCTTGGCCTTGATGGTGGTGCAGAGGCAGAGCGCGGCGTCAAGGTCGGCGACGCCGGACAGCAGCGGGCAGCACGCCTCGCTGGCGCTGCCGCCGACCACCGCGTGCACCAGGCCGTTGAGCACGTCCACGCACGCCGCCAGCTTCAGCGTGTTGATCGGGCACTTGCCCGTCGGCGACGGCGTGTACGGCGGTGGCGGGCACGGCACAGACGACGGCGGGGGCTTCACCTTCGGGGGCGGCGGCGGGGGAGGCGTGGCCGGCGGTGGCGGGCACGGCACAGACGACGGCGGGGGAGGCTTCGGCTTCGGGCAGTGGGGGCAGGCCACGGCCGGCGCGAGCTGGGAGACCAGGGAGAGTGCCAGTAGCAGGAGCGGCACAATGCGGTGGTTCTTGGCGGCCATGGCGCGGTTCTTCGGCTAGCTTCTTCTCGCTCTTGGCTAGCCTTAGCTGGTGCGGGGGAAGCGGAGGAACGCGGAGTGCGCTTATATAGGCGTACGTGAGGCCGTCAAGTGATGGCGTCTTGGTGTCATATATCTCTCGGTGGCCATGGTACGTTGTGGTTGGCGTCGAGCTGGGCTGCTGTTCGAGGAAGTCTTGGGCGCGCGGCTGTCCGCCTTGCCTTTTCGCTCTTGGAGTCGCGCGTGCGTGCATGTGAAGATGTGGGGCCTGCGTGCCGCGGCTAAATCGACAGCCGGAGCCAGTTTTTAACTGCATGTCGCTCGTTACTTGTTCTGTCTTTGCATGGTGGTTTTGTTTTTGAGCAGCCATGTCTTCCCGTAGAAACCTTAGCCAGGACTAGGAGAGTACAGGTTGGAGGAAAGAAACATCATATCGCGGGTGCAAATAGAACGGATAATTTTTCTGTCCATCTGACTGATTGAAGGCTTGTGGAGCGAATACATAAGAGAGAAATGGGTTTGTATCATTGTTTGTGTCCAACTTCGACTCTGAGAAAAAAAAATCAAGAGTAGGATACATGATAAGCGATACTCATCGGTTCCAACTGCATTCCCACTCATGTCCAGAAGATCTAGACATCTAGTAAGTACCTCACTGGCCTAGCTATACACTCCCTCTAATTCCAAATATAAACCGTATTATATTCTGTGCATGTCAAACATTTTAAAGTTTGGCCGTAAATATATAGAGAAGTACCAAAATTAAAAGCGTAAGATTAGCACTACTAAATCTATCATGAAATATCTTTCATATTGTTTGCACCAAAATTCGGCATGTATTGAAATCGGTCTGAAACGGAAGGGAAGTGTTCGTATAGAAAGAAATCAGCAAACGAATCGGAAAAGGAATCCGTTTCTAAAAAGGAAAGGAAATCGGATAAGAGGCCGATACGGATAAACGCGCCGTATCTATGTACAACTCGGATCGGCCAGGCGTGTTATAAAAGGAGGTGGGCGTCAAGCAATCAATCAATCCAACAACACACACATCTACTTTTTACAAGCTTTTCTTTCACATTGTTTTAGCTTTCATAGATCCCTCTGCAAGTCGACGGAATCAACATAGTTGCGCATCGCCGATTGTTGATTTTTGCCGATTTCACCCAGGTTTGATCTGCTTCGTTTTGTTGCGCATCGCCTTCCCGAAGCCGATTTTTACCTTGTATCCGGATCAATCGTAACCGGTTGATCTAGTTATCTCCTAATCGGTTCTAGCCGACTAGCGAAAAGCCGATAGATCCTTGTTTATCGGCTTTGATCAAATTACAAACTCTACCTTGTCAATTTCAGGTCAAATTGACTGGCACGCTCTGCAAACCGGCGTTTGTCTTGTGTGTTCGAGGCCGAAAACCCTCCTTCACGCTTTTAAGCGCGAACATATTTTGCACGCCGGTGGGACCAACAAAAAGAATGTCGTCAACCGACAAGCCTGCGGTCACCGCCGATATCAACACTGATGCTATAATCGCGCCTCAAATGGCCGATTTAACCCCTGAGCAGCGAAAAGAAATCGAAGACCGAAAGGCGGCTCTGGAGGAAATGATGCTACGGTGCTTCCAGAAAACACGCAGTGGCGTTACTCAAAAGATCGCACTCCCAAGCATCAATCCTATCGGAGATTCGTCATCCGAATCGGTAGCCGATATGCACCCGCTCAAGCCGATTTATCAAGTATGATCGAGCAATCTGCTCATCACGCATTAATTAACCAATCATCGGCTCTAGTATCCACATTAAAGCCGATGATAGAAAATAGTGTGAAAACAATTGCTCGAGAATTAGCTGCGTCTGGAAGCCTGCTAGATCCACCGCAAACCATCCCTACGCACTCCAGATATTCCATAACACCTAACACCAATACGATGGCGTGTCGGCTCAAACACCTATTATGATGCCAACTCAACCTCTTTGTTTTGAAACCAAGCATACTGAAAGATGGATTCACACACTACCATGGGCACACGGATGGGGCCAAGATAAGCGCATCAAATCACCAAATGGGCCCTCCAATAGCATCGGGTTATCGGCTTATCAGCCGATCGAAACAGGTCAGGTTCCGCAGTCACGGGGAGCCACAACCATGAAACAAGCGCCATATAGGGTGGTGCCGTATGTCGAACCTTTCGCACCCATACCCGATGCATTGGGTTTTAATCATGATTATGACACGGTGCCAAGACCTCCTGAGGTGCGATTTGGACAAAGACCCGAGTTTGCACTCGGGGGGCAGGGCACGAACAATGAGAATTGGCAATGTCCTACCGCACCACAAGCCGACAATGTTAATTGGGCGTAACAAATTGCCAATGTTTTGAGAGAACAGTTAAACTACGACCCGGAGGAGAGTGATCGGCTACAGGAAGCCGTATCCCGATTATATAGACCGAATGCCATACCCCCACAACTTTAGGATACCAGACTTTGCTAAATTCTCAGGCGATGATTCTGTTACCACAATTGAACATATCGGACGGTTTATGGCTCAATGCGGGGAGAAATTTGCCTGATCGATGGATTAAAAATTAGATTGTTCCCTTTATCATTGTCTGGCACTGCATTCACTTGGTTCACGAATCTACCCCCAAATTCAGTTCATATATGGAACGATTTAGAAAGCCGATTCCATGAATACTTCTTTTCGGGGACCATGGAGCTTAGGATTTCTGATCTTAGTTCAGTCCGACAGAAGTACGGCGAATCGGTCTCTGATTATATCAGGAGATTTCGGGGCGTACGGAATAGGTGCTACAGTGTGATATTACCCGATGATCAATTGGCCGATCTAGCGTTCCAAGGGTTAATCCCTCCATTAAAAGAAAAATCATCAGGCCAATGGACAGGCCGAGTCGTCAAACAAGACACTGATAAAGCTGATAAAAAGAAAGATTGAGGAAGAGCCGAGGAAATGGCATTCAACGCTATCGCGAGGCTTTATGGGCTTATCGGCTATCTCATCACGGATCAACTAAATTGTCACCTTTTCAGTTGGTATACGGACAAGAAGCCGTTTTGCCCGTGGAAATCAACATCGGCTCTGTAAGGCTATGCGAGCAAGATAAGGTATCAGCCGATGAATACAAACAGGCGATGCTTGACAATCTAGATGATTTGGCTGAACTAAGGCTGATCACGCTAGATCGGCTTAAAAAGAATAAAGAGAGGGTTGCCAGATTGTATAATAAAAAGGTAATTTTAAAATCATTCAGTCAAGCCGATTTGGTATGGAAAACCGTATTGCCAATCGGGTCTAAGGATAATTGATTTGGCAAATGGTCACCAACATGGGAAGGGCCTTATAAGATCAGTCGGCCAATTGACGGAAATTCGTATATACTGGAGTCCTTAGATGGATTCGTACTACCTAAAGCAATCAACGGAAAATACTTAAAGGCGTATTACCCCAGCATATGGATTGGGTCTTGACCACATAAAGGGAGCATCAAGAGTCAATTACAGAAGCACGTGCATATAAAAATCGGTTATACGACCGGTCAAATCAAATTCAGAGGACCATCACAGTAGAACATTGTTCACAAAAAATCGGCCACATAAGCCGACATGATTAGCAGTATCAGCATGCAAGTTTAAAAATATTACAACCCTGATCCGGGCAGATGGGCTCCTAGACCCGACAACGTCGCCGCCGCCTTCCCAATGGTAGTCTGGATACTATCAACAAGCTTGTCATCAGCCTTCGCGTCCCCTGGAATCGGGACCACTTTGGCCGATTGAATCTTCACCTGAGCAAAAACTTCGCCAATCTGTTTTTTCTTGGCCATCAGAGAAGAAGCCGATTCAGTATTCTTGGATTGACAATCGGCTAAATCCTTGGTCACTAGGGCTAGTTGCTCCTCAAACTTGGCCTTGGCCGTCTCCAACTCTTGAGCTCTGCCTTTGCCCAGCTTTAATGCGGCGGTGCCTTGGTCATAGTCCTTTTTCAGAAGCTTCGCGTTAACCACCAGATCATCCAAGACTTTCTGATCGACCTTTTGTGCTTCCCTCCGGGCGATTCTGGATTTGGCCGCTTCCACTGCTTCCCTTCTACTATCCAGGTGACAGACGTCCAGGAGAGCATTCATCGCTTCTTGAGGGAGATCGGCTTGGACGACCGCCATTGCATTCCTGAGCGATTGAGTGTTTTCCAAAAGTTTCACCTCGGGTTGCATAACCTCATGAAGAAGACGGTTTAGCCTTTCCTGCATGCCTGGCTCGGAAGTAACAGCGGCCGACGCGGTAATGGAAGCATCAAGAATTCGCCTAACGTCGGCCGGGTAATCATCTGTAGCTATCACCTCAGGGTCGCTCAAATCATCCAAGGTAAAACCGAGAAGGTTAGCGGTCGGCGTAATCGAGGAGATCGGCACAACAAGCTGCGGGTGATGGCACAATGAAGCACCGGGGGCAGTGCAGAAGGAAGGGCCGAAGATGTGCCTTGAAGATCGGCTATGACCCTTGCTACTTGCACCGAAGGCGATTGCTGAAAAAATAAAATGAAATTTGTTTAGAGTACTCGTCATAAGAACACTATTTTAAAAAAAAAGGAAGGGGTCAAGATTACATCAGTAGCCGATTGCTCCGGAGAGTGATCGGCCGAGCGTCTCGCGGATCTAGGGGATGGCCTATTAGACCCCCTCCTCCTCTCTAAAAATACCAAGAGTTAGCGTTGCGCCAGTAAAGAAAAAGGAAACGGGAGCCGATATAGAGAAACAAATTACTCGGGCGACGCTGGCCTGCTAAGTCCGACAAGGGCGGACCACGGATGCCCAAGTTACCCGAAGTATATCCGGTGGTACCCACCGAATGCCCCGGTCGCCTCTGTCGACTACTTCCAGCAGGTGCAGTCGGATCGGCTACAGTTGTACCAACATCCGTAACAGTCCGTTCCTGCAAAAGAACGAGATTAGTAGAAGCCAATCGAAAAACGAACGAAAAAAGGATAAAACTCCGGTACCTCGACTCTGGATGAATTGGTATAACCCGAACTTTCACTTGAGCTGCTGGTGGATGCTACCGTCGGTCTATGAAAATTAGGTAAAAATTGGGAAAGGATTGCCGATGGTGTTCTATCCATCAAAAGGTCATCAGATATCGAAGACCACCAGTTAGAAAATGCGCTTGACCGACGGTTATTTAGGATGAAATGGGGCATATGGACGATTTGGAATTCATCGGCAAGTTCAAGAACAACTTCGGCCGCTACCAGATTGGTCACTCTGGTGCGAGGTTCGATACGCTCAAGGAGAGAGAAGCTGGGTATAGCTTGACCAAAGCCCAACTGGCGAGCATAAATAGAAGGATGGTAGAACTCATATGATGGTTGGAAAGTTCGATTCCTGGAGTTCAAACCAACGTGGAAGATACAAGGGGAAAGAAAGATTTTGTAAAAATCCAAGGTCGACTGGGGCATCTGGCTACTATCAGCGGCCAAATGAAGAAAAGAAGGCCAAGGATAATCGGCTGCGTCAAGATAACTAAAGAAGTCATGTTGACCAAAAGACGACCGATCTAAGGTCAGGAAGAAGGAGAGGTATTTATGCATAGCTGCAGGAGTAATTTTTTTATCGTCAGCAGAGCACATGATGAAGTTCTCTCCGTAGGATCGGCTAGCTGTATAAGTGGGGATTGTATCCTCCGGGTAATCTTCACGAGGAAAAGCCGATTGATCCATAGGTTGGGAAAGAAAGGATTGGCCGAACATACAATACAACCAAGTTTGGATGAACCACAAGGGGCCCCCTATGTTGCCAACAACAAAATCGGTAAAGCCAGAAAACAATCAGCTTCGGATAAAATGCATCGTTTGGAATACGGCACCCAGAAATAGCTTTCCTAATGCAAGGTGGCGACCCTCTACCAATTGTTCTGCCACTAGCTGATAAGTCTGGGTCGGGCTGAGAGAAGCGCCACAGAAAAAGAACCGATCCAACCAGAGGTTGAGGAAGGCTACGTGTTCTTCATCCGATACAGGCCCATTAACTTTGTTGTTATTTTGAATATATCTACGCCAGCCCTCCCCTTTCTTATGGGTTAGCTTATAGTGGGGCTTGCCACTAAAAGCCGACAACTGGGCTCCGTCTGGTCTAAGGCAGCATAGCTGGGCGACGTCAAGGAGGGTTGGGCCGATTGGACCGGTCCTAAAAAGAAAAGCGTTGAAAGAATCGGACCATAAATAAGAAGCCGATGCTACCAAGGGCTCATTAGCTTCAGGGTTGGCCAAACTCAGGGGAAGACACTCGGCTATACCCAACCTCTCCCACTCCGCTCGTTTCTGGGCCGAGACTCTGATATACCATGACCGCCATCCCTTGAGAGCCGTGGGCCAAGCGCGGAAGCTTTTGTCCCATTCTTTTATGTTGTAGCCAGCGGCCGACAAGGGAAGCCTAGGGATTTCTTCGTTGATCACATAATCGGACGTTACGGTTCCTATCGGTCCTAAGAAGAACTGATCGAACTACGAGGGATTGGTATAAATACTGAGTTGGGTCCATAATAGCCGATCGGAGATGAAAGGGACTTGACGAGAAAAGGGGAAAGGCCGATCGCTATGCGTCTGAGAGCGAAGACGTGAAAATAACCGAGGGGACCCCTATTTATACGACAAGATAAAAGGAGGCGGCAAAGTGGAACAATTGTGCATTTAAAACGCACCGAGATTTTCACGGCACGCTTAATGGGGTAGTTCGAAAAAGATTCTTCTGTAAAAGCCGATACGAATGAGAAACCGATGGATTCTTTTTGGAAAAATGACAAGTCATCTTCCAAAAACGGGGGGCATATGTTTGCACCAAAATTCGGCATGTATTGAAATCGGTCTGAAACGGAAGGGAAGTGTTCGTATGGAAAGAAATCAGCAAACGAATCGGAAAAGGAATCCGTATCTAAAAAGGAAAGGAAATCGGATAAGAGGCCGATACGGATAAACGCGCCGTATCTATGAACAACTCGGATCGGCCAGGCGTGTTATAAAAGGAGGTGGGCGTCAAGCAATCAATCAATCCAACAACACACACATCTACTTTTTACAAGCTTTTCTTTCACATTGTTTTAGCTTTCATAGATCCCTCTGCAAGTCGACGGAATCAACATAGTTGCGCATCGCCGATTGTTGATTTTTGCCGATTTCACCCAGGTTTGATCTGCTTCGTTTTGTTGCGCATCGCCTTCCCGAAGCCGATTTTTACCTTGTATCCGGATCAATCGTAACCGGTTGATCTAGTTATCTCCTAATCGGTTCTAGCCGACTAGCGAAAAGCCGATAGATCCTTGTTTATCGGCTTTGATCAAATTACAAACTCTACCTTGTCAATTTCAGGTCAAATTGACTGGCACGCTCTGCAAACCCGGCGTTTGTCTTGTGTGTTCGAGGCCGAAAACCCTCCTTCACGTTTTTAGCACGAACACATATGTACGTATAATTACTTTTATTCAAACAAAATGTTCTCGTAGAAATCGATCCATCAAAGTGTCACCTCGAGACTATCTTCTACGAGGCAAACATGCTCCACAAATCAATCGCACATGTACAACTGCCTAGTTAGAATCTGGGAATTGCCTAATTAATCAACCTGTTGTACTAGCTAGCTAGCTAGCACCAGGTTCTGTGTTCTTCTTACTCCAATATTGGCACTGCATATAGGGCCAGCAGCTAGCTAGCTCTGGCCAAGCTAGTGTAGTACTGTCTCCCTATATTGTTTCGTTCATCCATTCGACCAGCTGTATAGACGGTACGAAGTCCAGAGGCCGATACGAATTCAGCTTCTTCCGAACGAGAGAGAGACAGATACAAATCATCTGTACCGCGGTACAAATCTACGTACCGTGCGGCGAAGGGTGCACGTACGTCCACAACTGGATCCACCGAGCCACACACAGTTTGGACTTTTAGCTAGCTAGGGTGCAAGTGGGAATTAGGCCCGTTCATTTCAGCTTCTGAACAGTTTCTGCTTTAGAAAAAAGCTGATTATTTGTCGAACAGGAAG
Organism: Rhipidocladum racemiflorum; assembly: GCA_036346355.1. Classification (NCBI taxonomy): domain Eukaryota; kingdom Viridiplantae; phylum Streptophyta; class Magnoliopsida; order Poales; family Poaceae; genus Rhipidocladum; species Rhipidocladum racemiflorum. The sequence continues at coordinate 7,138,510 of CM070575.1, forward strand.
ATTCTGGATAGCTTCTTTAAGAATCAGAAGCTGATTTCTGTATAGAATCAAAATCTGGCTGAAACCTTATTCTCACTGATTCTTGCTGATTCTCGCCGGCTCGGTTCGAAACTTAGAAGTTGTAGCCGGCTCGACCCGATTCTTCTATAATCAGAAACAGTTTCTCTCATAATCTAGAATCCAGAAGCTGTCCCGAAGGGGGCCTTAAGTTCCATTTGGTCGATACCTCCCTGCCCTCCGTACGAGTACACTACATACGCCGTAGACTCACTCGCTCTCTCGATTATCGAATACGTACGTACGTATATTTCTGTAGAAGAGGCAGAAGGAAAAAAAAGAAGAAGAAAATACACGCGATTATACGAGAGATCGATGGATGACGGACAGGGAGGAGACGGCCCGGCCGGTCGGTCTCTTCCGAGAAGAGGGCCACATCAAGCAATCTAAGCCCCTTGGAAGGTCGTGGCGCGCGCGATTTGGCGCCTTCCCGTGCCGACATCACGCGTAGCTGTCTACCCATCGTCTACCTCCTGCTCGATCTCTTTACCTTTTCACCACCGTTGGTCTCCTGGTACTGGGGTGCCGGGTATATCCGGTGCCTCTAAAAATTTTTAAAGTGTTGTACGATTATTTTTTAATGGACTAAATCTATTGATCGAATTGGTTCTGATTTTAGTAGTATGAGATTTTTTAAGGTGTTAGAACCATTTGTATTGTAATTTTAGTAAATTTCAAATATATGCTTTGGATTTATAATATTATGGGATCATTGTACCAGACTATAGTATTGTACTTGTGAAGCGTGCATCCCTAGCAAAAAAAACTTTCTAGTTCAGCCACCGGATCTCCTAGTTTGAATCTGAACAGTGCATGCATACATGCACGGGACCTTCCGTCCCTCCGTTACGTTGGTCGCCGGTAGAATTGTGGCAAACTAGCGCGGTACCTGCCTTGTTTGGAAGGGAGGGCTCCGGCCTCCAGTCTAAAAACTGCTAGAAGCTTTGCACTCCCCTACATGGTATGCAACTGTATTTTCACTGTTTCAACCCCGTGATTAGTACAACCGGTGTGACATCATAGTGAAAGGCCATGGCACAAGTCTCACTAACTATTGTCGCACGTCATCTAGATATATATGTAACTGAAGTTGAATTTCTATCTTGAGATTGCACGAAATATGAGGACAAATCAATCCCCCGATCCCTAGAATATACTCCCTCCATCCTGAAAAAGAAGTCGTTTTAGAGTTGTCCTAAGTCAAAGTTTTAGAACTTTATCTACAAATAACTTTTAAACCATTTGGATTGAACACATAAAAGTTACATAAATAGATTTGTCATGAAAAGAGCTTTCAAATATTATAATTTCAATGCATTTTATAAATAAAATACAATAATTTTTAATGGTCAAAGTTGTATTTTGGAGACCGTGTCGATGTCCAAAACGACTTCTTTTTCAGAATGGAGGAAGTATATACATGCATGTATCTCGAGGTAAGATAGGATAGATTAGACGACATAGGAGATCGAGGACGCCTCTTAAGAGGTAAAATTTACGTGCATACAGGCTAGAATTACAAATTGTGGAATGGCAACCACTGACCAATTTGTTTTCATTTAAACATGGCATAAAGCTGCTAGCTTTTTTTTTAGCCCGATCGAGGACTGGTTGTGAAAAATGGTGAGAGGGCTTAGAAGCTTTTTTGATTTTGTAGGGAAGCTAAAGGGAAAATTTTCAGAATGTAAGTACAGAGATATCTCGAATATTGAAATCCTACTATTTTCAAGAGTTGAAACGATAAATATGTGATGAACACTCTTTCGTGCCACTCGCCTTATTGATTGTGACGTTACCGTCTGGCAGCTATATATATCTCACCACACATGCATATAGGAGACAATTAATTTCATTATTGGTCAAAGAAATCATGCGAGCGACGATTATGGGGGTGTTTGACAGAGCTGTAGCTCCACCAAATTCTTGGAATTGGTGGAGATGGGTATTCATAGCTTCATCAGATTCGTGGAGCTAGAGCTGTTGGTATATTAAAAGTGTTTAGGTGTTTAGCTTCACCAGATTCGTGGAGCTGGAGCTGGGTATCACTCGCATTTGATAGGAATGTGTATTTTCAAAAGAAGACACACGGGCGCTCTTTAAAAAAAGGAATAAGTCTATTTTATAACCCCCCCAAAGTATGGAAAAAAAATCCAAATAACTAGTAATAGACAAACCGTTTGGCGATAACTGCCTCGGTAAAAAGGGGGGCTACTAGTTGTCCCCAAACGGTTCGGCAACTACTAGTTGTAGCTAAACCGTACGGCGATTATTGCCTCGTTTCCCGTAAACTTTGACGGCGAAGAGTTAATTGCGATATTAACAAGTAGTCGCCGGCCAAACGGTATGGCGACTATTCCTATTTTGTCGTGCCATTTGGCGACTACTGGTATTTTGCTGTACCATTTGACGAAGTAGTATTATTTTTGCAATTTTATTTTTTCACGTATTAATATCGCAATTACTCTTAAAAAATGTATTATTTTTTTTTTAAAAAAAAACTCGTTGGACAAGTGCATGTTCTAGCTACTTTGTCATAGATGTGTTCGATCTGCAGTACTCTGATCGACATATATACATGCATCTCTCACCACTCAACTGCAGGGTGCAGGGATGTGATGCCTCACCGGCCGGCAAGCCATTTTGTCCGAATCTACTACAAGCCTAAGAAGAAGCTCTAGGCGAGCTCCATATACACACTAGTTTAGTTTCTTGGTCAGCCGGCACTCAACTTACGTTGTACGCAGATTCAGAGCCATTATGCACACAAACACACACACATGATTGATGATTTTCATCGCGTCAATGTTCTGTTACTGCTTGTCAGTAGTACATTTGGTGAAAGATTAATCTGTCAAAACCAAATCAGCCTCAGTTGTTCAGACATATATTACACGTACGTAACGTACGTACTGCTTAATCAGGGCATGCACGTGAGAAGAAGCCTGGCTAATCATGCCCTGGGGGCTAGGCAATGTACGCACGTACGTACTGGCACGCGCGCTGCCATCTCGCAGTATCGGCCATCCAATCCAATCAAGCAGCAGCCTAGATTGACTGACGTACTTGGTACCAATCGATCGGGACGCCGTTGATCGGTAAAACGTCTTGTTCGTGTGTGCTTGTGCGCGCGGCTACGTCTGATCGACAAGGCCGGCCTGCCTGCCATATCACGTACGGCGCGCTTGAAATGAACCCGTCGTACTTGCTGAGAAGGCATCGCCCCAAGATTTTTAAGGCACTGGACACATTATTCTTTTTTAAATCTAGCCGAATTTCTTTTGCAAAAAAAGAAATATTTCTCCTTAACCGCGGAAGACGCGGCAGATGGCTAGACTAGTGCCATAACGAGTGACCGCGGCAAGATGTGGGCCACCGCGATAGAACGGCGTTGCCGAGCCTAGGGTGCTCGGCAGCTGGTTGTCGAGCCCAGATAACACACAGTGGCAGAGCCAAAAAAAAACATTAGGAGCATGAGCAAATCTAATTGTGGACAAGAGTTTACAGATGTGGTTTTCATAGTGCCTGACAGCTGCCAAATTGCACGGGAGTTCCACCGCTCGTCGTCGGTGAGCCCAAACAGTTGTCTACCCTGTTCGGGAGGTGGCTCCACCCTTCGTAAAATGTGTTATTTGCCGGTGTTTTTACGGTCGAGAAGAATGACATTTTTATAATCGCATATGTAAGGAGATCATATTTGTGGCGAACAAGGCATGCAGCAGTCGGTAGCGTCGACCCCAAAACGGCGGCCGCGCGTACAATACTGACCCGACCGTCGGCGATGAGTTACGTACGTACAACCAGTTCATCGCATCAATGTCAGCGCGTGTCCATCCAAATACTTGTCGCGCGATTTGGGTGGGATTTTGACCACGGATCGATGACCCCCGGACCAGGGCACCTATAGTCGCCAACATGGCTGTGATCGTGATTCGTGGGTGAAAGGAGAGGCTGCACTGGCCATAAGTCCGTAACCAAAGCAAAAAAGGAGACGGGCCTCCCATATTGTACACCCCCAAGTCTGCTCATGTATCAATCAAACAAGTGCAGCAATAAGCATTCACATGATGATATAATAATACTATTTACATATCAATACCATTTACATTTCAGTACCTTAATTACATATTGCTTGTGTAAGTAATTTGCAAAAAAATGCTTGTATCAAATTGCACGCTATACAACAAACAAGTACATAATATAATTAGTGGTATAGAGTATAACTTCCATATTAAAGTTTTGGTAGTTCATGCGTGCATACAATAAGAAGAAAGTTTTTCAATGTTGGATAACATTAATATATTAAAATTTACCATAACAAGATAATTTTTGTGCATACAAATATCGCTATTTGAACAAATAGTACCATTTTTGAGTGGTGTACATTGCTACTAAATATACTTCAACAAATATTGCCACTAAATATAATTGAACAAATATTGATACTAAATATACTTCAACAAATATTGCTACTTGACATAATTGAACAAATTTTGCTACCCGACATACTTTGGTAAATATTGCTACTAGACATACTTGAACAAATATTGCTACTAAATATAATTGAAAAAATATTGTTACTAAAATATGCAGAAGTAAATATTGCTACTAAATATAATTGAAAAAATATTGTTACTAAAATATGCAGAAGTAAATATTGCTATTTAACATATTTGAACAAATATTGATACTAAAATACTTCTAATTTCTACATTTTGATTGGCTCAAAAACATCTTCAAACTTTGTTTTTTCAAAAAAAAAAAAAAATCACTCCAGAGGTCATAAAACTATTAATACCAATCTTAGGAAAATTTTGAATAATGTTTTTAATTTTTTTTGAAATTTTTGTATTTGAATTTGATCGGTAAATCATGCGATTTTGCTTTTCAAACCGAAGCAGTATAAGCGGTTTCTGCGGTTTTCAAGCAGTTTTCGAACATTTTTTCTCGGTTTTTCGAGCAGCGGGGAACTGATTGACAGTTGAAAGGATGAAAAAAGATGTAAAAATGGGAAAGTTGCAAAAAAAAGTCAAATTTGTAGAAGGCCATTATATATATATATAAAAAAGTAGAGAGAAACACGGGGAAAAAACTGGCACGATCTTTTTCTAAATATGAAAAAAAATTAGCATGACATTTGCTATATTTTAGTGCCGCAAAAGTGTAAGTTTCATAAGATGTTTTAATAGATCTTCTGCATCTGTGCACCTTTGATTTTCTTCGGCTTGAATTCGGAATCGCAAATTGTAGTTAACATATACCAACTTATAGAGTTTCTTGTATGACAGATAGTTGCAAACTTTAGTGTGGATGAACACAAATGTACTTCCATTGCCCTCACATCCGCTAGAAGAAGCGCAATACGAAATGATCCTCGTGGCAAACTTCCGGAGCATGGATGTGTCCAAACCGAATACACCATACCAATGTGCTGCAAGTTAACGAAAAGAACAATAAGTATTGACGAGAGTGACATTACATTTAAGATGGTATAAGAAAAATACGAGGGGAAAGTTGCAACTAGATTTGAGATTGAGCTGTATCAATTGATTTAAGATATGCAATCGTAAGAGCATCTCCAGCAAGGGCCCCTAAAACAGGGTCCCTATTTTGGATTTAGGGACTCCTATTTTTTGAGGCCCTGTTTTCAGAGCACAAGTCCAAAGAATGAATTTCTAAATCTCAAATTTTATTTTACTTTTTCTCCTATTTTGATATATCCGCTATGTATAATCTTCATTTGACACCACTAAAATTCAATCAAAAATATTTGTAATACATAAAACATAAGCATATTAACATTTACAATTTAAAAACATGAAATTTCAAATTTAAATTTAAAATTTTCAAAACATGATAAATTTTTCGAAGCCTCTTATGTATTTCCCTATCTTCAATAATATGGGTTGTACTCGTGTCCCTGGGAATTGGGGCTGAGGAGGCAAATTTAGGGTCCTCCTAATTTTAGGGGCTTGAGTTGGGGCCCCCTGGGAATTGGGGCTGAGGAGGCAAATTTAGGGGCCCCCTAATTTTAGGGGCTTGAGTTGGGGCCCTGCTGGATCTGTTTTTTTTTACTACACTCCCTATTTTAAGGTTTAGAGGCTGGTTTAGGGGCTCTGCTGGAGATGCTCTAAGAAATCGAGAGTTCGAAACCCTAGCGAAATTGAGGTGTATCGAGCAAAAACCGAAGCTTATTGAGAGGAATTTTAGGCTGCAGCAGCGAAAAAGACTGTCAACGCTGGTGGGATCTGGTCGGAGGCGGTGCGCTGCAATTTGGGGATTGGAGAAGAGTGTTGAGAAAGAGCTTGGGGCTGTCGGAATAGCCACTGCTACCTTAAATACGATGGAAGGTTAATGGGCCAAATGTGTTTGGGGCCGAATGGGTTGCAAGTCTGCAGCCCATACTGTGCTTATTAATTTTGTTTTTCTTTCTCTATTTTGCATATATTCGGTCTTGGCTAAAAAACGTCCCATAAATTTGATTTTTTAAAAAATGTTCATCCCAGATGTGTAAACCCTATTAATACTAATTTTAGAGAGCTTTTGGATAAAATTTTCTAAATTTCTCAAATTTTACTTTAAATTTTACAGGTTTACCGACTGGTTTGTAATTTTGTGCCACCTCGATACACGCAAAAAAAACGCGATTTTCGATTGAAAATCGACAATTTTTCAAACCCTGCTCGCTAGTGGCTTTTACTCATGGTTTCTCTAATCGGCACGGCCGATATGTCACCGTGCCCGAGGCGGCCCCGCCTAATTTCCTTTGGATGGCAGGGTTTGACCCCTTTATTTGCTTTAAGATTTGTGTTTTGTAATGGGGTGATATATATATGCACTAATCTAAAAAATATCATATCTACATCCTAACCCATCATCAACTACCTTACCTCAGTGTCCAGCCCATCATTAAATACTATATCTCCTATTCGCCTACTCCCATGACTCATCCAATGCAGTCGTCGTCTCCCCGCACCTCTGTTATCTCCTCTCTCTCCTCTCCTGTCGCCCTCATCCACCCCCGTTTCCTCCCCACGTTGCCACCTCCCCCGTTGCCTCAATGCCAGATCTAGTGGCCTTCGATCACGCTACTGCCGGATACAACCTTGATACACTACGCCACCAGTTTCGACGGACGTCCCATGGAAAAAGACGGCGACGTATCACAACGATCCTCACTGTCTCGGTGCAGCCAGATTTGACCTTTCCGCATCGCGTCACCACCGTCCCTAACATTAGCATTTTCCTCACCTTCGCCCCGTGCTACACTTTGTCTTTGCGACCATGTCGGTAGGTGCTCCGCTCGTCCTCGACTCCATTCCTCTCCTCTGCAACAGTCTAAATGGATCAGGCGTGGACCGGCACATCACGAAGGCGACACGTCGTGCCAATGGATGGTGCCTGGACTCATTGAAGGTGAGTCAGGCTAGTCTAGCATGACACGATCTAGGCTCACGGTCCATCAGGTCCATACCGTGTCGGCCCGGAATGTCCAATGACTAGGTCTAGTCTTAGGGGATTAATAGAGGTACCATCAATTTTTACGGGGTGAGATAAACATTGTCCTATTTGATTTAGTAAAACACCATTGTACATGGTACAACCGGGGCCACGACCACGACTACCCACTTACCCAGTGGCCCCAGTACTAGTCTACGCAGACCTCGCCATTCCCACTGCAGCCCAGCTCAATCATCTGCGGACACCAAACTCTTTTACTGGAACCCGCGACTCCCACCCGCCCCAAAATCCACTGACGCCTCCCCACCCCACGACCCTACTGCTCCAGACTGCCTCGCCGCCGCAACCGGAGACCTTGCCACCGGTCGCCATGTGAGTTCCTCTTCGCCCTGTAGCTTGCTTAGCTGGTGTCAGGGGCGGATCTAGTCCAAAGCCTAGCTTAAATAATAGTGTGAAATACTGTTTATATCTTCTTTGAGCCCAGAGCCTGCACTTCCCAATCTGGCCGTTTCGGCCTTGGCTAGTTGACCGGCCCACTTGACCGGGCTGGGCTGACGCATCCGACTACAAGGGAAGTAACAAGCTAAGAAGCAACAAAACCCTAGCCACTTTTCAGTTTTCACGCCGCCGCCGCTACCGCCCGAGGCCCGAGTTGACGTCCGCCGCCGGCCGCTGCTCCTGCCCCTCGCTGCCTCGCCGGCTCGCCGCCCATTGGTGGTTACTCTCCCGCAGTCCCACGGCTACGGCGCTCCTTCCCGCCGACCGCCTCCCCCGGCCTGGCGGCCCCTCCGGCCGACGCCCCCGGCTCCCGCCCGCGGTCCGCCCCTGCATGCTGTCACGCCACTCACGCGTCTCACGCCTCACGTGGTCACACCGCCCCCGGCCCCCGCTCGCCGCTCTCGCCCGCCGGCCGTCGTCACCGCGCCCCGTTCCTGGAGGTTGAACCGCCGGGCACTGCCGTCGCCGCGCCCCCGCGGCTGGAGGTTCTACCCCGGGCGGCTCTGGGAGGCTGAAGCGCCGCGCCGCTGCCGCAAGGGCCAAGGAGGGAGTGGGTGAGCTGTGAGGTCAAGGATCTCCTCCACGTCTTCGCCGGGTACAAGAGCCTCGACCATGTGAGCTCCGTTCCAACGTTCTTTTCACTTCCTCTGTGCTTTTCAGCTCTTTCTGAGCGTTTCAGTCAGCCAAATGCTCAACTTTCACTACAGAAATCCAGCCTCTTGTGATAAATGTTTAGTATCCATCAATCCATGTACGAGTTAACTCAAGCACACTATGCAGCGGAACAATTTTGTAGTATCATATAAGGTGAATTTGCTTAGCCATTACATGATATGCAGTTGCCGTGTCTAGGGATGAAATTAATAGTTCGATCACACCTAATGTTTTATGAGGCTAATCAATATCCTGTTATCTGGCTCTTATGACTGAACCTATAATGAAGAAATGCATGACAGTTAAACACTTGAGATGCCTAAGTATCGAATTGTAATATTGTGTTAATGATCATCTTTTAGTATTACAAATAGTAAAATTTACCCTAATATATGACCAACATGAGGCCAAAAGAGCATAGCATTTGTCCATCCGAAACAAGCGACCTATCTACTGTCATGTTTAAGATGGCGGTGCATGCTCATATTGTGTATTGCTCTAATTATTCATGCCTTAATGCCACATAGGCAGGCAATGCGATCTTATGTCACAGTGACATCCTTTAGGTATGCTTTGTTTGATGTCTTGCTTTTTGTTCTATTTTGGTGTTAATAGTATTTAGTGTTAGTTATTGTCATTTAGTTTTTGGCCTGAGGTTGATTAGAATTTTGACTCCGCCATTAGCTGGTGCCCCTATTGCGTGGTGTTTGATTTGGAATAGGTGGTGACCTGCAGGTCGTCGCGGCTGTGCGTGAAGAACCTGCCCAAGGGCGCCGACGAGAAGCGGCTGCGGGAGGTGTTTTCGCGGAAGGGAGAGGTCACCGACGCCAAGGTCATCCGAAACAAGTAAGCACGCCAAAAGTTCTCATCTTTATTTTCTTTTTGGTTGGATGGGTTCCTCGTTAGGAATCGAGGTCTTTGTTGCTGCTGCAATGGCAGTTTGGCCATATTATGTATTTGTATAGTGCCCCAGATGGTTAGGTAGCGAAAACGCAAAATTTTGTTCCGTTTTACCGGATGCATATATATTCCTACACAAGGATAAAATGAACAGTTGCTGTAAAAAACGAGAGCTTTTTTGGACAAGAGTATCCAAATATTACTATGTTCCTACTTGCTTCCTGCATTGTTCCGACCCGGGCAGGCTTCCTTTGGACCATAGACCTCAATAGGTTTAGGTTATGGCGCCTCGAGTGCGATTCCTACCTTTGAGGCTTGTCTGTACAGATAAGATTAAACCTTATTTACACCACACCATATTTATTGGCTGCTTTGAGAAAGTACATCTGTAGTGCAAAGACATAGAATTGAATGGTTTTGCTTCTCGTTAGGGATGGAAAGAGCAGGCAGTTTGCATTTATTGGTTTCAGAACCAATGAAGAGGCAGAGGAGGCCCTCAAGTATTTCAACCATACATACATGGACACTTGTAAGATCACCTGCGAGGTACTTTAGTTTCTTAACGGTTTTCAGTCTTTGTTTCTTTCGGATGGTATCTATTTGACACATTGTCCATAGGAGAATGAATGAAGCTATGATCGGTTAAGATGATGAAATAAACATGCCTTACCAATATTATTGTGTGTGACAGGTTGCTCGTAAGATTGGTGATCCGGATGCTCCTCGCCCTTGGAGCCGCCATTCTTTAAAGAAGCCTGAATATAGTAGTAAAGACAAGACTAACACTGGGGATGCTAATACACCGCCGAAAATTTCTAAGGGCAAAGGAACATCTGCTGATGTTGGATGTTCTAAAGGCACTGTATCTAGTGATCCCAAGTTCCAAGAGTTTCTCGAAATTATGCAGCCCCGTTCAAGAGCAAAGATGTGGGCAAATGATACAACGAGTACCCTTGATGCTGCCGCCAAAGATAGCATGGTAGTTACTGAAGAGTCTACGAAACCTCAAAAGAATGTACCAGCTTCTGAAAATGATTCATCTTCTGAAGATGCTTTTGACAAGAAAATGACAAATGATCCGTCCTCAGAAGACGCTTCAGAGGAGCCACAAACAGAAAGTAAACGAGACAACAGTATGACAGATGTGGACTTCTTCAAGAGTAAAATCAAGAAAAATTGGTCAGATTCTGAATCTGATAACGAAGATTCCGGTGATCAGTCAGATACCAGCACTGATGATGAAGACTCATCTGATGAATTAAATGACGCAGATGAAAGAGATCAATTGGCGGATCAGAATGGTAATCTTAACCAGAAAAATAATGTATATAAAACACCCTTGGAAGGTACTGTCATGCAAGAAGTGGAAGATCCTGACAACCAAGAGGTTGAACATGTTGACAGCCGACAAAAAGATGAAAATCATGAAAAGGAAGATGCAGAAGCTGCTTCAACTACTGATGAAAAGAAGCTGGCACTGGAGACTGGTCGTTTATTTTTCTGCAATCTTCCATATGCAACTACGTATGTTCTTGCTTGGTCTTGTTACTTCAGATTATCATTTGTGTGTAATATTCAAGACATAGCTGCTTGATTTTTCTTAAAAGGGTGTTATCGCTTATGGTTTCAGTGAAGATGATTTGGTGGAGCTATGCAGCCAGTATGGCAATGTTGAACAGGCACATATTGTCGTCAATAAAACCACTAAGCTCTCAACAGGCAGAGGTTATGTACTTTTTAGCCTTCCAGACTCAGCAGTCAGGTAAATATTTGGTTAGCAACTTTATTGTTTCCAATGTAGAAGGTTGAACTTATTTTTGATAATTTAGCTTACAGGCAATTGTTTAATCCTTTGCTGTCGGCTATTTTTATTACAGGATTATATTTTTTCCTTGCATTCTTGCATGGTGAATGACACCTTGATTGTTATATGCTTTTCAGGGCACTTGATGAATTAGGTAACTCAAGTTTTCAGGGGCGACTGTTACATGTTAAGGCTGCTAAACCACTAAATAATAAGAATTTTGAGTAAGAAAACAAGTTCCTTTTGTGGTGTTTCCTTTCTTGGGTTAATTGCGCAGATAATTTTTTTATTCATTTTGCTCTTAAATTGTCAAGGTCTAATCATGTCGCTGTCGAGGAGAAAATGAGTCTCAAGCAGCAAAAGTTGGAACAAAAGAAAGCTTCTGAAGTCAGTGGGGATATGAGAGCGTGGAACAGCTTGTATATGCGGCAAGATACTGTATGCTTATCTTCCAGCCTTGAAATTGATTTACTGGTTTTTGTTTAGCATTCCATTGAGATAATTTTGTAGTTAGGTACTGAACCACATGATATTATTGTCAAATATTGTCTTGCCATTGTTTTTACAGGTTGATAGATTTTTGTTGAATTTTGAAAATTTTCAAGCTCCGATCTGTCATTTGAACTGATTGAAGTCGCTGCTTACCTACTTAGGTTGTTGAAAACATAGCAAGGAAGAATGGAATCAGTAAGAGTGAGTTACTTGATAGAGAAGCGGATGACCTTGCTGTCCGTATCGCTCTTGGTGAGACGCATGTCATCGCGGAGACCAAGAAATATCTATCTAGGTCTGGAGTTAATGTTGCTGCATTAGAAGAACTTGCTTCCAAAAGAAATGAGAAGTTCAAAAGAAGCAATCATGTGATATTGGTAAAAAACTTGCCGTATAGTTCTTCTGAGGAAGATCTCGCCATGATGTTTCGCAAACATGGAAGTTTGGATAAAATCATTCTCCCTCCAACCAGAGTATTCGCCTTGGTATGTTACCACCATTCTGCTTGTGTTGTTCAACTGTTTGTATATATATCATGGCACGTGTGTTTATCTGCACGTGCATTTGTTGACTTGTGTCACTTCGGAATGCTACGTTGAGTATTCTATTACCTTTTGGAGGTGTTTCATGTTTGTATATTATTTGCTCTCAAAATTACCAAGTGAGCCCTTGAGTTCATTTATTTATCTTGAGTTAAATCTTTTGGTGTCTCAGGTAGTCTTTGTCGAAGCAACAGAGGCTCAGCACACTTTCAAAAAGTTACTGTACACACGATACAAGTAAGTTTCTGAAGTGGTGCTAGTTTGTTCATTGTTAGTGTTAAATATTCCAGCTTACGAACTTTTGCATCTGGAAAGCTTGATTCTTCATTGCTTTATGAAGGTGTACCACACCCAATTCTTTTTGCCATTAGTTCATCTAGAGTGTAGGATCTGCACCTGGCTAATTAATTGGGATTTGGATAAATTGCTGCCATTAATTTTAGGTAATATTTTCATTTAAACAAAGTTCCGCTGCAAAAATAACTTTTTTGCCACCGTATACCGCTGTGGATGGCCATTACCAACATTGATGAAAGCAGATGCCGCTTTTTATGTACCCCATCCGTTCATTTTTATAAGGCGTATTTTGACTTTGCACAAGGATTAAGATTGCATTGAAATTGAGAAAGTTATGTCAGAAAATGACTTAGATGCCCTCACATAATTTTCTTGGAATATGAAAGATAATACTTTGTATGGGTGATAATGAATAAATGCATATGGTTGATAGAGAATAATAGGGGTATAGAAGGAAATGCCTTATTAAATGTACATGCAAGCTTATATTTGTGAACAAGATCATTAAAAAATAAACCTTATAAAAGTGAACAGATGGAGTAATTGGACTTGCAGGAAGTACAACAGAAGTACAGATGCGCAGTCATACCTCCTACTTGTGCATCAGCTGTTAGGATGGAGATCTCTTTCTGTTTTCTGGTTATAGGATGATACGCTTCCTGCTGAATTATAGCTTTTTCATCGTATTATTTGTAGTTTTGTTGGTTTTATTTACCAATGGGGTCGTTCTGACATTTCTGTCAATGTTATATAGTTCCAGCTCTCAGCTTGATTATATAAATCTGCAGGTGTATATTTAGTAGTAAGTTAGTCTTCTTTACTGCAGGGATACTCCACTGTATTTGGAATGGGCGCCTGACAACATTTTATCTCCTACCTCCACACCTGTGGAAGAGGAGGAAACGAATGCTGTCGGTGATAGGATTGTTACTAAAGCTATTGTAGAGCAAACTGTGGAAGGAGTGAGTGCTGAAGATATTGATCCCGACAGGGTGGAGGTTTGGAACCTTCTTTAACTTCTCTTTGGCCCTTTTTTGCTGTATGATGCTAGAGGTTGCTAGGGAAGAACAGTTGTGTTTGTGGCTGCACCTGCCTCTGCATGCGCATGGTTGCATGCCATGTCTGCTTAAAGTTCAATTATTTGCTTGTGATTGAGCATGATTATAGATCTTACTAATATACCATTGTTCGTTGCAGTCACGATCTGTGTTCGTCAAGAATTTGAATTTCAAGACATCAGATGAATCATTGAAGCAGCATTTCAGTACAAAATTGAAGAGTGGGAGTCTTAAAAGTGCAAAGGTATAAATGTATGCATATGGATATCAAACGCTCTCTTGCAGATCTCGTTCTCTTAACCATCTTTTTTTATTGGTCTCTGTTTAGGTGAAAAAGCATGTTAAGAATGGCAAGGATGTTTCAATGGGATTTGGTTTTGTTGAGTTTGACTCAGTTGAAACTGCAACCAGTGTGTGCAAGGACCTACAGGTACCTCTCTGTCCTTCCTTCTCTTTATCTTTTTTTTACACCATAATGTGCTCATAGAAGTACTCAATATGCTGAAATGTCCCGCGTGTTAATAGGGAACAGTTTTGGATGGGCATGCTCTGTTCTTGCAACTGTGTCATGGGAGAAGAGATGGTCAGGCTGCGAAGAAAAATGAAAAGGATAAGAGTTCAACTAAACTTCTTGTGCGAAATGTAGCGTTTGAAGCAACAGAAAAGGACTTAAGGCAATTATTCAGTCCATTTGGCCAGGTGAATATCCTTCCTTTGTTGTCAATTTATTGGAAAACCCAGCTTGAGACCAGGGATAGTTTTGTAGGGATGAGATTCATTCTTATTGGAAATTGCAACAATATGTCATCAAGAATAGCGTTTCAACATTAATTTTGTTCATCTTTTCAGCTCTCTTTGATCAACAGAAGAAAGAGTCAATTGCTCAGATTGATTAATGCTTCTTTCCATTAAAAAAATGTTTCTTATAAAACCTTACTAATTACATTGATGAAAAAAATGTCAGATCAAAAGCCTCAGGCTGCCTATGAAGTTCGGAAGTCACAGAGGTTTTGCATTTGTTGAATTTGTCACAAAGCAAGAGGCACAGAACGCTCTGCAAGCCCTTGCAAGCACGCATCTGTATGGCCGACATCTGGTAATCTACATGTCCCCTGAAATCTCACACCCTACACTACACTGTAATGAAGTGTAACCTTCTTGCCTGCATTTCAGGTGATTGAGCGAGCAAAAGAGGGAGAGACTCTTGAAGAATTGCGGGCAAGAACTGCCGCTCAGTTTGTGGATGAACAAAGTGGTTTCCAGAGACTGTCCAAGAAGAGGAAACAAACCGGTCTTGTAGACGAAGGCTTTGTTAAGGTTTCAAGGATAGTAGAATAATGTTCTGGAGAAAATACGAAGTAACAAAATTTTGACCGTGTTGTATTATTCATACAAACAAAAAGTATCATTCAATTAAGGCAAGCCTCGTCTGTTTTATCTTCTATTTTTTGGGTTGTACAAGCTTTTGTTTTTGTCTTGCCTTTTTGCCTTTTTGTTGGAAGTGCTGATGAAATGAAAATGCATCAACTCCTATATACAACATGGAAACGCAGCTGCGCTAATTTAAACAAAGTTAAAATGACGCTGTTCTAGCATTTAAAGTTAAAAAAAATAGCTGATCTATTATTCACATTATATTCTAACAAATCCGCATCACCAGCAGTGTACTTTCCTTGTCTACAGTACAGTTTGATGTCAAATTTTATACAGCAATGGACAGGCTCATCACATGCTATCTCTTCTGTGTTTCATGCTTGGTATCAATAACTGCTTGGTACCGTTCTCTACAAAGCACCAAGCAGAAAATGCAATAGCTCCTGATTGTTGAAATCTCAAGCTAGTGCAAATTGTTTGGATCAACCTCCGCAGCTGCAAGCATGGAGAGGACATCTGTTAAATTAACTGACAAAAATCGACTGAAGTATGAAAGTACGGAAAGATTTTTGCATAAGGAGACGCACTGAACTCCCTTTCCGCTAAATTAGGGCGTTACTAAAGCATAGATGCAAATGCTTGCCTAACTATGCTTGCTCCGCCTCCTCCCTCAGTGGCTGGTTCTTGTTGTTCTCGCTGTCAAGAGGCATGTACTGCGACATGATCGCCATGATTTCTGAATCCATGTAACGCTGCGACAAGAGTGCACCGACAGTCAAGGTTCAACAGTTCAATACTAGCCATTGCCGTATTTTTTTTTTTTTTGGAAGAAAGCGGTTTCTGCCTGATCTGAGAGGAGATTGTTTGATCCATACCCTGAGCCTGTACTTGTAGAAAACGTATCCTGCGACGCCGGCGCCGATGAGGCACGACAGAACCAGCGTGGTCACGAGCCACCCGAACGCCGACTTGTTCTTTGCTACATTCAGCAATAAATGGTAGTACTCTCTAAGCAAAAGAACACAACGAGCAGCAGCAGCAGCAGCAGCCAGAAGAGAGAGAGATGAAAAGACTCACCAATGCAGGTGTCTTCACCCTTTATATACATCAGGTTACCGCTGCACTTGCAGTCGAATCCACCCCATGTGTTCTTGCAGGAGCAGTGAGGGCAGGAGCACGCGAGCTTCTCGCTGCACTCGTCAACATCTGCAATGGCAGAACGAATCACGGACAAGAACGCGCCATTTGACGCAATTCTCACCAAAAAACTCAGGGAAGTAACCAGGTTACACGTACCATTGCAATGGAACCCGTCTCCCTCGAACCCCGGTGGGCACTTGCATCCGCTCAGGTCTGAATCCTGCACACGCACACCCGGAAACGTCAGTTCAGTCGGTAGCTAGCACCCGACACCTTGGCCTGAAGTAGACCACCCAAAGTAACTGCAGAAGCGGTGTTGCTTTCATCAGAGTACCGAGCAGGCAGAGAAAGTTTTGCCGTGTCTTGTGTCTTCCCAGCATCCACCGTTGTTCATGGCGCACCGCCCCGGTCCGACAGCTGATGATTCAGCGGATCATTGGTAGAAAAATTCGGTCATGTTTGATGGCACAGTGGAATGATTGTATGAACAACACCGATGATTGAAGGAGAAACATCAACAAGAGAGGTAGTATTACGTTTACAGTCGGTGTATCCATCTCCTTGGTACTGGATACCATCCACTACGGGGCATTGGCAAATCCTTCCCCTGTAAGTGTCCTGCCAGGACACAAGAGAAGTGAGCAGAAGTGTTGAGCACTTCAACCGATATTACCGTCAGTGTTCCGCACTCCAAAGAACTTGAGGGGATGGATTCGTACGTTGCAGGCGGTGATGTTAGTCTTGTCGTCGCGCCAGCAGCCGCCGTTGTTGATTAGGCACTCGTCGGTTTCCATGCCTGTAATTGTAGAAGTGAAAATCGTGATCGAATTTGCGATCAATGGCTAGCGCTGAAGTGAGCTAATTGATCAGGTGTGACTTTAGCAGGTGAGGTTGTAAACCTGGTGTCAAGCAGACATGAGGCTCGGTAGACTCCTTGAAACCAGCACAAATTGCCTTGAGAACGGTAACGCTTTCCAATTTGCCTGTAGAGAAAAGGAATGGCTTGTTTCAGATAAACGCAGCAGTGTTTCTTGAAATGAGGAGCAACATGAACAGAATCCACCATGTATAATAGTAGACTTCTGAAACCAACAGTTGGATCGAAGAAAGAGTTTCAGGCAAATCTGTATGTTTCATACCTCGATACTGGACATTGTTGATCACCAGCGTCGGCAAGATGGCCACGTCCCCTCGGGCGCCGTGCCCAACCTACAGAAACAAGAAGTCAGGCGAACTGTCAATTGCATGAAGAATACTTCATTGCCAAAACTGGACGCCGGTCAGTCTGGCACCAAAAAATCTTCAACCTGAGCAATCTGCTCCGCCCTGAGCACGTCGTTGTCGGCGTCGGCGTCGGGATCCCCCATGCACTGGTCGACCATGTCCATCGGCAAACCTGACACGCCCAACCGCACAGCGACACAGACACGTTTCGTGTGAGAATCCGTTTGCCGTGAGTGGACACGGACCGCAAGAATACGCCATGGACGGACACGAAGCCTCACGAGTCGCGACTCACCGAGCGAGCTGACGACGTCCTCCGCGCAGCGGCGGGTGTACCTTTTGTCCTTCATGGAGCACCGGAGGTGGTAGTCGGCGACGTAGTCCCACCACACCCACGACCGGTTGCGCGCGTTGGCCACGCGGTGCACGCACAGCTGCCGCAGGTTCTCCAACACCACGTCCCGCCCGTCGTACCCGGCCTCCAGGTCCTCTTCCGGGTCCGGCGCGCAGTAGCGGCCGTGGTTGATGCACTGGGCCTTGCACTGCTTCGTCTCGAGAAAGGCGTGGGGGCAGAACCAGGTGATGTAGTGCGGGGTGAAGAGCGTGTAGCCGCCTTTCTCCAGTAGCTGCGCGTGGCCGCGGAACGCGCTCACGAACGCCGTCTGCTCGTCGCACCGCGGCCCGCACTCGTCGTTGCTGTTGGTCCAGAACTCGTACTCCACGCGCTCGTCCGGGTGCGGCATCGACTCGCGCCAGTCCAGCCGGACCACCACCTCGTCGCCGTCCTTGCCCTTGGAGGCGGCGGCGCGGAGGGCGTCGCCGAAGGCCTTGGAGATGAGCGCCGAGGGAACGGTGATGTTGGCGAGGTACGCCATGTCGGGGGTCTCCTCCTCCGGCTTGTCCATCGTTAACAGCGGCTCGTCGGCGCTGTCCGCCACCAGGACGGCCGCCGCGCCCGCCGTCTGCGCGTTCCACGTCTTGAGCGCGAGGTAGCAGCCTCCACGGTCGACGAGGAGCACGACGGGGCGGCCGGACCGGGACCTGAACGCCGTCTTGCCGAACGGCTTGCACCCGGTGGCCAGCTTCGCGTCGGGGTAGAGCACGACGCCGGTGAGCGTGCCGCCGTAGTCCGGGACGCCGTAGTTGGCGATCGCGGCCTCGTGGCGGCCCCGGAGCGAGCGCGGCGACAGCACCTTGACGCTGTTCTTCTCCACGACGAACCGCGCCGACGCCACGCTCGCCGCAGCCACGACGAGCCACAGCGCTGCGGCGAGCCTTCTCCCGTGGCCGTGGAGCGCCATTGCCATGTTCTCTCGGTCCGTCGTATCGCGTGCTTGGATTCTTTGCAGGTTAGTTAAAGCGGGAGACGCAGTGGAGAAGACATGGAAGGTAGCTAGAGATGCGAGCAGGAGAGGGAGCAGGGAAGAGACTAACGAAATTAACTAATTTGATATAATAGATCACAAAGAATGAGCGGTTTTTATTGAATTTAGTGTACCAAAGAGCTTTTTAATTTTGGTTTTATACATCCTATTGTGATCGCAAGTTGGGGCGTGGACTGTAAATTGGAGTCTTGAACGTTGAAATCTTCTACGCTATGTCGCTGTACATTAAGCTGTAATTTGATTGACCTACAAGTCTATTCACAAAAATATTTCCTTCGATGATAAAACAAGTATGTATGACACTGCTTCCTTTGCACACCAATACACTATGATATGATAATTGTGCTCCAGGAAAAAGATACGATTAGTTTGGTGATGCCGTTTACTATTTTTCTGAACAATTCCTTTTGTGATCCATGACTCCATGGGTTGTGACTTGTGGCATCGGAGAGGTGTAACCAACCAGCTATTGAGTCGGTCAGAGTCAGTCAGCGGCGGCCCTGTGGGGTTAGTGATGGAAACTGTGCGTATACGTTGGATTGGACGTGTGAAGATCAATTCAAAGGCTGCTTCACATATCAGATCATTAGTCCAATAATAATAATAAAAAACTTTTAATGTCTCCGTAGTTACCAAAATATATATACGTCGATCTAGTACTAGAAAGTTTAAATAGTAGAGATACTAAAAGACACAATAGTTTAAAGACAATTTAGTTATACCTTTCAAAGATAGCAAAATATCTATAATAATATATACAATTACCTAACTCATGGTAAGCAAATGACATTTTAGATATGGGGGTGTCTAGGGAGCAATGTTTTCTTGTTAAATAGTAATAAAATTTTAAACCTTTAGATCTAGATTTAATTAATGGAATCAATATACCATCTCTCCTCACATTTTGCCTACTCTATTGGCAAAAAAAAATTGAGTCCTTACAACCAAAAAAAACACCGGAATGGTACTTAGCAATTTTCTTTAGATATTAAGGCCGCTAGTTGAGTTGTTGTTACTGGTTAAGCGAGAGATCGCATGTTGGATTCCTACCGATCCATCGAGTTTTGCATCTAATACTGTATGTTGCACTACATTGTCTGTAAGGGGTTGTTTGGTTGCCTGTATACACAGAGATTTGCATCTACAGATACATAATCTTACTTTTTTTTCTCGTGTTTGGTTGCCTGCATCTAATTTTGAGCCTGGATCTCTGGATGCAATATTCTCCATGCAGCCTGGCTCTGGAGATATATTTATAGGGCTGTTTGGTTGCCTGTATAAACAGATATTTGTATCTATAGATGCAGAATCTTGCTTTTTTTCTCGTGTTTGGTTGTCTGCATCTAGTTTTGAGCCTGGCTCTCTGGATGCAAGATTCTCTATGCAGTTTGGCTCTAGAGATACGTAGAAAATGGGCATATCTTTAGATGCAGCCTCGTGTTCTGCACAAGGGGCCACTGTCAGCCACAATAGCAAATCATGCATGCAGTGCCACGTGGGTATGTAAAAGCTTTCTTTTTTATATATATATCTTTTGATTAGCATCTCCGATTACCGAACCGATTTCAAAAATTTGTTCCTGACATTTTTTTCAAACAAAACTGGACAACACTTGCTATATAAATTTCAAAATGCATGCCTACTAAACATTCAACCAAACACTGTCTCTGCATCTATGCATCCCGTATCCCATCAGCCTGGCTGAGTCGAACGGACCAGACTCGCGAGAGAAGGCAACCAAACAGTCACATAGAAAATGGGCGTATCTCTAGATGTAGCCTCGTGTTCTGCGCAAAGGGCCAATGTCAGCTACAATCGCAAACCATGCATGCGGTGCCACGTGAGTATGTACAAGTTTCCTTTTACCTTTTTGGTTTATATCTTTTGATTAGCATATCCGATTACCGGACCGATTTCAAAAATGAGTTCTTAACATTTTTTCGAACAAAACTAGACCACACTTGCTATATAAATTTTAAAATATTTAAATTTAAAAGTACATGCATACTAAACATTCAACCAAACACAGTCTCTGCATCTGTGCATTCTGTATCACATCAACCTGGCTGAGTCGAACGGGCAGGCTCATGAGAGAAGGCAACCAAACAGCCCTAACCATTTGGATAGATATTCTTCCAGTTTGGACGGTCCCAATCTGTATAATGTTAGAGAAAAATAAGTCAACTACTTATATTTAGTTTTAATAATAGTATTATGTGCACATGAGTACATGACACTGACTGGATTTATATTTTGACCTGAGCATACGCACTGTACTAGTGTCAGACAGTTCATATGCTACCCAACAGCTCACCATCGGTGTCAAATAACGGAACATGGGCTCATGGGAACTTGGCGTTCTTTATTATTTCCTAGGCATGTGTTAAGGCTGGCACTGAATTACTGGACCGAGAAATTGCATTGCAACAGGTACAAAGAAGTTTTGTAACATGTGATGCAAGCTAAGAACCCTCCCCATCCCCAGTGCCCACCGATGAATTCGCACGTCATAATGCAGGGCCCAAATATTCGTCATCATTACAGAAATATGATGCCAAATTGACACTATCCAATCCATTTCACTCTCTAAAGTTTTACTAGCTGAGGTTCTCGGCTCGTCTTTATGGTTGCCATATCTCTACTATTATAAAGCAGCAGTTGGTGGCAGCGGTCCATTCTACTCACATCATTAATTGCCGTTTAATTGCCCTGCTTAATTGCCCTACTTAATTGCTCTACTTAATTGCCTGCTTAATTGCCCTACGCAAGAAACGAAGCGTTGCTTTAATTAGCCAGCTTTCGCAAGAAACGAAGCGTTAAAGATAGATGTTTGATCTTGTGAAATAATTTTTTTTTATTTTTTAATCTTTATTTTTCGTTATCAATTTTGTTTTTCGTAGCAACGCACGGGCATGTAACTAGTCAATCTCACCAGCAACTCAACACAGTTCATCACAAAGGCATATTTGGCTGTTCGCAATCTGGTAATTTGATGCCTTCTAGACCAAACCACAGGATAAAAACTGCCGAACAGGGCATTAATATTTCAGTTAAGCGCTCATTGCAATATTTCAGTATATTGGTAGCCACCCAAGAATGGATGGTTGACACTTAGATGCACACGCAGAATTACCACTACATGCGTTGTTCAAATTAACAAAAACAAAATTGCACGATTCATAACAGAGCAGCTCTCACATCTTCTACTTCTTCCCAAACCTTCCCTTCTTTCTAGCTTTTCTCTTGTCTTTCTTGATCTTCAAGTGAAGTTGCACCTTCTTCTTGCTAATCTTGCCAATTGGCTTCAAGAAGGATGTAGACTTGTTGTTTCCTCCATCAGCCATCTCCACATCTGTATTATTCATTAGAAGAGAGCACATCAGTCGAGAAATCACACAAGGGTAATGTGCAAGTGAAATTGCAGAACCAAAAAAAAAATGGTTGTACCAAGGGTAGATTTACTATAAGCTCCTAACTAAGGTGCCTCAGCGACCAAGGATATGACCAAAGGGAAAAATAATTGAGCACTGAGAATTTCGAGATATAGATGATTGATCTGGTTTAATTTCTATTCAAACAATACAAACATTTGACGTCTCAAAAGTTCAAACCACTAGCAAAACTACAGTAACTCGGTTACCAATAATGCAAAACCATAGTTACCAGAAACGCGATTCGTCCGAGTCACGGTATGGATTCAAGTTCACGATTCTCCATATTTTCTTCCAATTTCCACTGCGAACACGAACCCCGTACCATAAATCGGTTTGGGTTCGACGAACCCGGTTCGCGATTCGTGGGCCGCGGGGGGTTTACAGCGAATCCAGTAACTATGTGCAAAACAACATGAAATCAGCTAACAAGCACTCTGTGTCAAGTTCTCAGGCGCTGATGAATCAATTTTCTTTTAGACTTTTGTATCTCACTCGATCATGTTTTTTAGTATTTCTTAATGAAGCCGAATAAAATAACAAATTTGATAGTTCCCAGCTAGCGTTTTTTAGAACAGATGATTAAAATTTGAGCAGTGCTTCTATCTTTTTCCTCCTAATACAAGTTGCACAAATCTTGAAGCAAACGAAGGAGTAAGTAATCCTCATCTACCCTTCATTCATGCTTTAATATTTGTGCAACTTTAAAAAGGAAGAGCATAGAAACACGTCTCTCAAAATTTATGTCCAAGTAAAAATTATGTTCTTTCCATAACCTCACAGCATCCGATCTAGAAGGTAACAACGTATAAAAAATGCCACAAAGATCACCAGCATCTCCTATACAATTAGTCATATTACTCCACAAGTTGCACCTAGAAACATCAATTCAAAGTTTCAAACAAAAGCTATGTGATAAACTATGCGACACCAATCGCCATAGTTCCTCACAATTAGGACAATTCCAACCCAATCCAGACATGAGGAAGCAACTCAAATGGATGGATAACAAGCAGGCTAATATCAACAGAACTTCAAAGCCTCCCCAACTGACACAAGATATAAAAATACTAGAATTTGCCAGAGTAAAGCCTTCATATAAAATAACTGATCGAAAATCATCTTGAACCCATGCAACAGTCATTAACTCATGCCTTTACCAGATCGGATGCTACTTCAAGGAGAGCTCGCATCAAAAGAGCCCTGAAAGGCCCTAATCCGACTTTCCGTGCGATATCTCCTTGCTAAAGGTCTATCTCTCATATTTCAAGCTGGCTGAATGGATCTGCGTAAGGATCACACCTTTATGCTAAATCAGCGCTATGTTCCAGTAGAGAACTCACTGGAACAAATATTCTATATTTGCAACCCGACAAATTGAATTGATATATTTATTACTAACAAGCAACGACGAGTATGGTTCTGGGCTTCTGGCAGACAAGGCGCTAAAGATCCCGTCTTTCCCATGGAACAACACCAAACACCCCGCGGTAAACCAGCAAGGCAGAGAGGGCTCACCCATGGCCGAGGCCGAGCTGGAGGCGGCACGGGAGCTGCCGGAATCCTGGGATGGTGGGGGCGCACGGACGGGGACCTTGGGGGCGGCGAGGGCGGCGGCCTGCGCGGCGAGCTTGGCGGCCTCCTTCTTGTCGTAGAAGGGCTCCGCGATCTCCCGCCGCAGCGTCCGCAGCCGCTTCTCCCGCTTCGATCGCAGCGACTTCGCCATCTCTCTCTCTCTCTCTCTCTCGCCGCCGCAACGCAGGGAGGAGAAGTACTCGCTAGCTGTGGCTAGGGTTTTGGAGCCGGCGAAGCAAGAGAGGATCAGAGGCGGCCTTGTATTGGGTTCAGTAGGAAGGCGCCGTCGTGTTAACTTGGGCTGGTCTTCAAAAGTTGGGCTGGGCTATAAACAAAATACAGGCTTTGCGGACTGGGATTGGAGCAAGGCAAGGCCCATCGTAAACCCACCATCCATCCGATCGGCCTGAAATACACCGTAGCACACGTTAAACTTAACGAATACTAGCTACATGCCCGTGCGTTGCTACAAAAAACAAAATTGATAACGAAAAATAAAGATTAAAAAATAAAAAAAATTATTTTACAAGATCAAACATCTATCTTTAACGCTTCGTTTCTTGTGAAAGCTGGCTAATTAAAGCAACGTTTCGTTTCTTGAGTAGGGCAATTAAGCAGGGCAATTAAGTAGAGCAATTAAACAGGGCAATTAATGACGTGTAGAATGGACCACTGCCACCAAGTGGTGCTTTAGAATAGTAGAGACTAGTTACATGTCCGTTGCTACTAAAAACAAAATTGATAACGAAAAATAAAGATTAAAAAAATAAAAAAATTATTTCACAAGATCAAACATCTATCTTTAACGCTTCGTTTCTTGCGAAAGCTGGCTAATTAAAGCAACGCTTCGTTTCTTGCGTAGGGCAATTAAGCAGGGCAATTAAGTTGGGCAATTAAGCAGAGCAATTAAACGGCAATTAATGATGTGGGAAGAACGGACCACTGCCACCAACTGCTGCTTTAGAATAGTAGAGATACGGAACGTACGGGCTATTTGGTTTGTTTCTAATAGTTGACAATCTTGTCTTATCAAATTTTATTAGCATCGACTGGAATTGATAAGTATTTGGTTTGCTACTAAATTTTAACGTAATTTTCTTCTTCTTTGGCTCTTGGTTGATTTTCTTGCCATTCTTTGCTCAAAACATTGGTAAGCAAATTTAATAAGGTTTGGTGTAACAAATTTGTCATTAAGCCAAACAGCTCCGTATGGTCGCGAATACTGAACGGTTCACAGCGGCGCAGGCATCCTAGTCCTAAGTAAAGTATCTAAAAAGAATCACTAAGTAGAGAGTTAGCATCTGATACATATATACGACTAAACACCAGGTACACCTGAGCTAGACTCTTGATCGGCAACTCTGCGCTAGTGTGCGAAACAAACATGCACCTTATAGCATCTTCAGCAAGGGCCCATAAAGTAGGACCTCTATTTTGGATTCAGAGATTCTTCCTATTTTTTGGGGTTCTGTTTTCAGAACACAAGTTCAGCAACAGCTCCTAAATCTCAGTCCCTATTTTACTTTTTCTTCTATTTTGACATATCCGCTTTGTATAATCTTCATTTGACACCACTAAAATTCAATCAAAAATATTGTAATACATAAAACATAAGCATTTAACATTTACAATTTAAAAACATAATATTTCAAATTTAAATTTAAAATTTTTAAAATATGATAAATAGATAAATAGAAACTCCGAACAATGAATCAAACTACGAAGCGCTGTGAATTGCCAACAAATGCTCAATAAGATCACCTCGAAGTCTCTCGTGTATTTCCCTGTCTAGGGGCCTCCTAATTTTAGGGGCTTGAGTTGGGATCCTGCTCGATCTATTTTTTTAATACACTCCCTATTTTACGGTTTAGGGGCTCTGCTGGAGATGCTCCTAGTAATGCTTGGTTCGTCGTCCTTAGAGTGCAATTGGATCGAATTCGGTCCATGTCGTCTTTTTCGTATCTTAAATTTTTTTTTTGGGTTCAGAGTTGGATACGGTTAGTGTTGGATACGAATACGACACGGATAATACCAATCACGAATTCAAAACGAATACGTAGCGAAATCGATATGGTACCAAATATTTTTTTATCGGATATTGCGCGAAAACAGATACAACATATAGCACACATATAACAATAATTAATCAGTCTTACGAGATCATATGCAATAGGATTATTGTAATTTAATAAGTCATTTTATCAAGTAGTTCAACAAAGTTGCAAAAAATACCTTCAATTTAACAAGATTATTGAGTAATTCTTACTACATAATAGTCTGCATCAAATAGGAAAAAAATAAACCAAGAAATATTCGAACATACTCAATATTTTGTGCTAGGGAGGGCCGCGACCGGCAGGAGGCTAGAGGTCAGAGAAAAGGCGACGGGATGGATGGCGGCATGAGGGATGGCAACGACTGGCGAAAAGGGTGGCAAGCTAAAGGGAAGGATGGCGGTGGGAGGGAAGGTAGCGGGATGGCGACGTGAGGGCGGCGACCGGTGGGAGGGTGGAGAGCTAGCTGGAGGCAATGTTGTAAAAAACAGTACGCGCTCGATGGACGGATGTGGTACTGCTAAGCGATTAATCGTAATACGACTGATTAATTGGAATTTAATAGACGATTATGCATAATTATTAATATATTTATTTACATTTAAAATTAATTAGAAATATTTTATTTACCCAAAGCTATTGTAAATTATCAATCTACAAAATATGTTTTACATTTCATTGTTTATACTTCATCCAAAAAGTACATACTATGAATACTATAACACAATATTATAAACTAATTTATCGTACTTAGTGAATAAAATTAAGTTATTTTCATGATTAAATGGGAAGAATGGATGATTAATAGGAAATTGACCAATTAAGCGGATTATACTGTTAATTAATCATTCGACTGTGTTAATTGTACTCCGATTAAACTATTCATGAAGGTTTAGTCACTGTCACCGATTAATCGGCCGAAATGGCCATTTTTCACAACAATGCCGGGAAGGATGGCAACAGGAGGGAGGGCGGTGGCCGGCAGGAGGGTGGTGAGATGGTGGTGGGACCGCGAGGTGCGGGAGGGCGGCGGCTAGAGCTAGACGAGTAGACAACTGAAAGAACCGGAGATGTAGCATAGAGGGGGATGAATAGACGAAATAAAAATTTTCGGCGAAAGCAAATTTTCCCGAGCTGGTAACCCGGACTGTCCGAGTTATATCCGGATACTCTGGGATATTCGGACTATCCGGATATTTGATGCGGACACTCCGGGTTGAGTGGCTCGTGAGAAAATTTCAAATCCTTCCAACTTTTAAACAAACTACTTGAATACAAAGAGCCTAATCACTACCAGGTACCTGAAACAAGCAGAGATCTGGGACCAAACATAAGGAGCAAGTAGATCAAAGATCCTAAATATTCAATACCAAACTACCTTCACCAAAAGAGAACAAGAACACGGAGACAATGATTTTTACCCGAAGTTCGGATTCTTGAAGAGAATCATACGTCTCCGTTGTGGAAGCACAAAGCCTTGGTCCCTCTTGACCAATATCCACCCGGTGTTGCACCAAGCACTCGCCGGTTTCACTCCTTGTCTCTTTCCTTATGGAGGCGAGACTCGCCTTCACAAACTTTCGGGGCACTCCACACGAGTGAACGGAGGCTCCTGGCGACTCCTCGCAGTCTAGGAGCACTTTAAACTCCAAGAGTAACAAACACGCCGCGGAATCATTTTGGAGGATGAACTTGTGCTCAAGAATGAGAAATGCAAGAACAAAGCACTCAAATCTCATTCTCTCTCTCAAAGATTCTAATCAATCTTTAGGTTTGAATGGAGAGGAAGGCTAGAGCTCAAAGTGAGTGAGAGTGAAGGCTTGAGAGCTGAAACAAGTTGGAATGGAGCTGTTGTCTAGTTTGAGTGGAGTGAGGGGTTAAATATGGAGCTCCAAAATCCAACCGTTATGAGAGGCTGCGCACAATCCGGAGTATCCGAACTTAAACCCGGATAGTCTGGATTGATGAAGTCGCAACCCTTACTGAGATCCTTAACCCGGAGTGTCCAGACTCAATACCCGGATACTCCGGACCAAAAGTTCGGATAATCCGACCTGACTGGCTCTGCCAACTGTGAGACCAGATCAGCGGGTATGCATAAGCAAACATTACTTCCTATGCCGTGTTTGCTCAACTCATCGAGATATTGTACGTCGAATGCCACTCTTTATAATTTAAAAAACGAGTAATTAGAGACCCAAACTACTGTTCTTGACAAGCCTAGCCTGCATTTGTTCCAATCTTGGGTACATTTTGGATAAGCTAGCTATTCGACCAACTTATTACGAAACATCGTACAGTACACACACCTCGCAAACCGGTCACAGTGTAGGCGCATCGTCTATCGTAGAAACAACCCCTGGAAAACACGCGCCAAAATTAATCTGAAATCACCAAAGCAGACAAGTAGGCAGCACCAAACCAAAGTTTCAGGTAGAGACGGCACGGCAGCGCTCAAGCAGATCGCAGGAGCGTGCTCCCGAGCGCGGCGCGGAGGCTCTCGACCTCGTCCTTGGGGAGCACCGCCGTGACGAACCGGCCGCGCCCGTCGGCGTCCGGCTGCACCAGGACGGCGCCCTCCTCGCCGACCCCGTCCATTCCGTACTCCACGTGCGCGGGCCTCTGCCCCCTGATCTCCAGCCCGTACACGTCCACCTGCTCCATGTCCACGAACGTCAGGTTGCCGCCGTAGATGATGATGTCCCCCGGGAACGCGGCGACCGCGGCGGTCTCGTCGACCTGCTTCTTGGCCAGCAACGTCGCTAGCTCGGCGACGTCGGTCTTCGCAGGCGACGAACCCGCCTCCACGTAGCCGATCTTCTGCTCGTTGCTCAGCGCCTTGACGCTCCTGGCGGACATGTCGGTCTTGACCACGGTCACGGTCCTCACTTCTTTGGTGGCCCTGATCTTCGCCACTGTCTGCCACAGGAGCGCAGAGATGAGCTCGAAGGCGCCGGCATGGTGCCCCGCCGACTCCTGCTGCTGCAGCCTCTCGAGCGTTGGTTCGGCGACGTGGAAGGAGTAGCACGCCATCTCGCAGCCGGCGGGGACCAGCCAGTGGTCCTCGATGGGCCCGACCGGCTTGACGGATCGCGGCGCGGTGGCGCCGGCGGGTGCGCGGTCTTGCGGCTTGTTCGCTGGGTTGAGGTTGGTGTCGTCCGGCTTCTTGTCGCTCAGTATCTGCGCCCACCTGTTGAAGCAGGTGGCCGCCGACGCCACGTCGCCGATGAGGTGCGCCCAGCTGAACCCGAACGCCAGCCCTCCGCATTTGAAGTTTGTGACCTGCGAGTCAATCCAATTCAAGGAAACATTGTCGTCACTACTCACTAGTTACAACTTGGAGTTGAACTCAGCTAGTGCCTAGTGGTACTTTGCAAGTTTGCATGAACTAGTTACATGCCCGTGCATTGCTACGAAAAACAAAATTGATAACGAACAATAAAGATTAAAAAATAAAAAAATTATTTCACAAGATCAAACATCTATCTTTAACGCTTCGTTTCTTGCGAAAGCTGGCTAATTAAAGCAACGCTTCGTTTTTTGCGTAGGGCAATTAAGCAGGGCAATTAAGTAGGGCAATTAAGCAGAGCAATTAATGACGTGGGTAGAACTCACCACTGCCACCAACTGTTGCTTTATAATAGTAGAGATACAAAGGTGTCACAAGAAGATTTTTAAGTATGTGCAGGGACAAAGATTAAAAAATAATTTGTAAGTAGATTATGATTTATATCTGCAAACCAAATTAAGGCCCCGTTTGGTACGGTTCCAGATTCTAGTAGAAACGGAAACGGTTCTAAATTTTTGGTAGAAACGTTTCATATAGAATCAGAATCACTTTCTGCAAAACCGTTTGGTACGGTTCCAGATTCTAGTAGAAACTAGTAGAAACGGGGTTAAGGGTGATTCAGCCACGGTGTAAAAAAAAAGAAACGTTCCGAGGAGAATCGTTTCAAGTTTAGCCTGTTTGGTTGAGTTTCTCCTAGATTCTTGTAGAAACAGCTCGGTTCCAAGTTGCCAAACGAGACCTAAATCGTCTTTGTTCAGAAGAAATCAAGGTGTCCGAGCAAGTTGGAATGAAAAGCTTGGGATCGAAATTAGACGATCAGGCCAAAATTACAACCGGTGACGCAGTGGTCCCGTATCCGACATGTTGCAGCTGGTCATAATAAGCCACCGGCCTTGACGGTGATCCATAAAACCTTATTATGTTTGCTAACAGGCCTCTTAAATGATCGTTCTACAGCTCTGGTGTGAATGATCAGTGCTGGGCCATCCCCATTACTCAGGTGAGACTTTTTACCATCCTTTTGAGGTACTACAATTTACATTGAGGTACTACCATGGTACCTGTTCCCTTTAAATTTTTTGTATCTCTTGGCATTGCCTCTATATAAATTTTGATACCTTCCAAGGATGGTAAAAAGTCTCTACTTAGGTTTGTTGTTGTCAAGTCAATATGAGTATGGTTAACTTAAGATGCTAATGTAGGAAATTCACTACTGAAGACCTGAGGTACAAGGATACAGTGTCTTATTGAACTCTGATGGATCAAGCTATTCAACCCATCGTTTCAATCTTTCAACTGACATGTAACTAAGCGAAAAGCTATTGGCCAAATTTATTAGAATTAAAACTGTTGGGATCAATTCAATTCAGTTTATCTTTTTTTTATTCCGTTGTATGACGGATTGATGGTGGGGTTGGATCAATTCTGAGAACTGGATACTGAGATGCCGAGTAACCAGACTGGAAGGGAAATTGAATTCAGAAAGGCTAGCCCTGTCTGGCAAGCTACTGATTCTCGTTTCAGCAGAGTAGTACACTTGGTGCAGTTAAAACTGTTGATACCTATTGGCAGATTAAGAATTACTACTTGGTAGGGGTAAAGGTGCAGTAATGAATGATTTACTGGATTGTAATTCTCTCAAGTCCTAGCACATGTGGAAGGAGTTTATATCATCACTATTGCTCGTGTTGGAAGACTAACTTGACAGTATCATGGTACTAATTTTTTTTTTCTAAGAATATGCATGAGAGCTCCGTATCTTTGCATTACCTATAGTACTTAGATTTGATCACGAAACTTTTTAGTTTGGAGTTGCACACCAAGAAAAATCTGTCCATCTTGCAGAGTTTATGAATACACAGTTCACCTTGAAACTGCATCACTCACTTGGTGTGATTCCTGTACTACTGACAATAATTTAAGAACATCCAGGACAAAACGACCTTTCGATCACCCCCAATAGTGTAGATGAATGACAAGGTGGCCCGTGGTAGTTGCAGCAATTACTCTATTCCTCCGGCAACCTCACGGCATCATACCAGCTGGTCGCATGGAAAAGCTTTCCGAATTTCGCCAATTGTCACAAGGTACCATAAATAAATACATGAACTCGCGGCGTCTTTCCTGCGACGCTGTGCGTACTGAACCGAAGATTTTTTTTTACCACAAGATTGGTGGTAACTAACCATCACAGCTAGCTAGATACGAACAGGTTCAGAATTCAGATGAACCTTGCAGTGGTAGTGCCGTGCAAGTATGCAACTTGTTATTTTAGTATCAGATGCCATTGCCGATCAACTAACCGTTCTAGCACACAGTAGTAGCGTTTCATGGAGGTGCAGTCAATGGCTATTGGCTAGCTAAGGTCGCCAGTTCTAGTATAAATGCTTGACGGTTAACAGCTACGGCCGCAGCTGCGAACCATACTGAAAGCTGCATCCATCCATCTAGCCGGCCCCTGCCAAGAACCAGTCGTACACCAAACCAACCAAATCTCCGAGACAGACCACGCGAACTAATCAAATTTGCAACTTTTAACCAGCGGTCCCCTAGATTGAGAGCTTTCCAAAGTTTTTGGACCTAAAAAGAAATGTATTCTCCAACTGTTCCATTTTTCCCCCTCAAAATAGTGATTGGGAAAGCATACAAGCGTCTAATATCTAGCCACTTCGGTCGGAGTTTTTAGGCGTGCAGAGAGATTGAGATTCCGATAGAGTAACTGTTGCAGCGGTAATTTTTCTATTTGTTCCTTAAAATTGATTTCGGGAATAAATTTTGAGAACGCTGATAGATAGTGGGATACCTCTTAACTACTTACAAAGATTACTACGGCTGAGTTGTTTAATCCAAGATGCAGATTATCAAAACATATGTGCCGGTGCCGATAAGGTCAAAAACAATTGATGGTTACCTGGACGTAGAGCAGCGGGGAGAAGAAGAGCTCCGGGCCGAGCACCTTGTCGTAGCAGAGCTGCCTGAGACGGTCGGGCGCGTCGTCGCGGAGCCAGTCGTCGAGCGCGCGGTCGCACTTGGCCTCGATGATGCGGACGCCGCAGTCGTTGCACTTGATGTACGGGCGGCGCGGGGCCGGGGCGCCCTCCTCGGCGCCGTCCTCGGCGCGGCGGACGCGGCCGGCGACGGGGTAGTAGGCGTCGAGCCACGGGAACATGGGGTCCTTGAGCACCTTGGTGGTGATCCCCCGCACGGTGTCCCCGGCCGCGTAGTAGTACACCCCGCGCAGGTAGTGCAGCTTGAAGGCCAGGTCGGCGTCCGCCAGCTCGTAGTTCACCTCCCCCGTCACCGAGCTAGGCACCACCGTCGACAGCCGGTGCCCGTGCATCGCCCCCGCCTCCCCGCCGGCCGCCTCCTCCTCGAACACCATTCCGATCGAACTGCGCAACCACCAGGATTTGCTATACTAGAAGCGGCTCGGACGCCTGCGGCGGTGCACGGCCTCGACGGACGTGTGTAGGGGGGGATATATAGCGAGGGGGAGTGGCCAGCACTGGTGGGTTGGGCACAGCACAGGTTGGAATTTAAATACGGGGCGGGGGAGTTGGTTGGGAGGTGAGCAGCGGCTAACCGCCGACGGACGGATGAGACGGCCGCTTGACCGCTGCGGTTGGGGCGCCTTTTTGCGCCGGTCGGCACGTCCGTCCGCGCGTGCCGAAGTTGCCATTCTGCCGCGTTTGGTTGCGGCCTCAGAGTTGCGCTGCGTGCCGGATGCCGCTCGATGTGTTAATTGCTGGATTAGATGTGTGCCTACTGTTTGCTTAGCTGTGCTGACTGTTTTGTTTGGTGCGGGTTCGTCTCTACAATACAATGTGACTATTTTTTCCCTTCAAAACAGTCAAAAAAAAGTTACCGATCGGATGAAGATCCAATATTCGAGATCAACCCACAAAATCATACACATCCCCGCATCTTAAACCGGAAAAAATGCTTAACTATACAACACTAAAATGCATAATTTCAAAAATATACAACAAGAAAAAAAATTGCAAAATTAACGTAGCGACCGCCACGCCGGACGGCGGCAGCCAGGTGTCAACACACGCACACACACGACACCACGCACACACACAGCACACACGCACACGACACCACGCACACACAGCACGCACACACGCATGCACAGGCTGGCTGCCGCCACGCCGCACGGCGGCAGCCAGCCCAAATTTTTTTTTAATTTTTTTTTTTTGCATTTGCTTTCTCTCTTATTTTTTTTATTTCTTTTTTGCAGTTGCTTTAGCAGTTGCGGGGCGGGTCGGCACCGGTTGGCGTGGCACCTGGCTGCCGCCGTAGGGCATGGTGGCAGCCAGGGCAAAAACCATACGGCGTGGCGGCCGCCACGTCAAATTTGTAATTTTTTTTACAGTTGTATATTTTTGATATTTGTAATTTAGTGTTGTATATTCAAGCATTTTTTCCTCTTAAACCATACCTAATACCTCCCTCCCTCTCTCTCTTGTAGGCCACCAGTTAGTCAGTTACCAATGCCTGCCACCGCAGCCACCTATCAACTTCTACTCGATTTTCAAAGCTACCGCCGCCTAGCGCGCTTCTAGGTGAAATTTTGGTTTTCGGACACCTATCAATTCCGGTGAAATTAAAAAAACCCTAAAAAATTTAAAAGTGCTACATTACCCTATAATTTAGGCAAAATTTCGGTGAAATGGACTAAAATCTCGGTTTTTTTACCGAAGTTTGTCCAAAATTTGACCGGATTGGATTCCTCAAGTTATTTTCCAGGTCTGATCAAAATTTTAAAAAATTTTGACATCGTTTGAACCATTTTCTGTTCAGTTGAATTTTACCGAGATCTCAGGTATTTTGGACGAAATTTCGGTATTTGGAACGAAATCCCAGAAATTTCGGTTAAAAAAACCGGATTTAAATTTTGGTTTTTGAATTCCGTCTGAAATAACGAGATCTCGCCGAAAAATCGGATTTGATCTAAAACGAAAATTTGAACCCTGAGCCAGTGTCGCTACCACCACCACCTCACCACCCTGCCGCCACCACACACACCATTGTTCCTCCACCGGGGGCGCGCACCGGTGGTTGCAACACGGCCAATCTTCCTGTACGTACACGGCCAACTAAAGTTTAACAAGTGGTGATATTAACGCTATATATGAGGGCCGGTTATGTGGCAACCCAAAATTTTGAAAAACATTATAAGATCATCATTCAGTAGGCTAACTTTGTTGCTTGAATTATCTCTAATTATGATGGTTTAGGATTTTTAAGATCTTAAAACTATTTGTATTATACTTTTAGCAAATTTTCAATATATGTGTTGGATTTATGATATTACGAAATCATTATATAATACTATAAAGTTGTATATGTGAAGTATGCATCTCATAAAAAGTTTTCTAGTTCCGCCAATACCATGTACGGTAGCCCACCATATATAGGCCTGTAAGTGAGCTGAGCTTGGGCTTATAGGCTCGAGCATGGTAGAAGCTCGAGTTGAGCTTGAGTTGGAGTCCGAGCCTGAATCCAGACTCGAGCTAGCTCAAGTAAGCTCGGTAATAATAAATAATTCAAATTACGCAACCACTAGGATTTGTTATTCTAGAAGCGGCTCAAACGTCTGTGGCCGTGCACGGTCTCAACGGCCGCGTGTTGGGGGGGGGGGGGGGGGGGGCACAAAAAAGGTTGGAGTTTAAATATGCACCTAGGGGGATTGGTTGGGAGGTGAACACTGAGCAGCAGCTGACCACCGATGGGCAGACGAACGGATGAGACGGCTAATAGGCCACGTGAACTAATCAAATGTGCACTGAGCAGTGAGCAGCAGCTGACCACTGATGGACTAACGAACGGATGAGACAACTAATAGGCCACGTGAACTAATCAAATGTGTAACTTTTAACTAAAAGTTCCCATAAACTTGTGTGCTAGTAGGTTGATAGATAGTGGTATACCTCTGACTATTTACAAAGATTCATACGGATGAGTAGTTTAATCCAAGATGCAAATTATCAAAACATATGTGTTGATAAGGTCAATAACGATTAATGTTTACCTGGAAGTAGAGCAGCGGGGAGAAGAGCTCCAGGCTGAGCACCTTGTCGTAGCAGAGCTGCTTGAGACGGTCGGGCGCATCGTCGTGGAGCCAGTCGTCGAGCGTGCGGTCGCACTTGGCCTCGATGATGCAGACACCGCAGTTGTTGCACTTGATGTACGGGCGGCGCGAGGCAGGGGCGCCCTCCTCGGCGTCGTCCTCAGCGCGGCGGACACGGCTGGCGATGGGGTAGTAGGCGTCGAGCCACGGGAACATGGGGTCCTTGAGCACCTTGGTGGTGATCCCTCGCACGGTGTCCTTGGCCGCGTAGTAGTACACCCCCACGCAGGTAGTGCAGCTTGAAGGTCAGGTCAATGTCCGGCAGCTCATAGTCCATCTCCCCCATCATCGAGCTCGGCACCAACGTCGACAGTCAGTGGCCATGCATGCACTGCCCCCACCTCCCTGTACGCTGCCGCCTCCTTGAACACCATGCCGATCGCACCGCGCAACCACTAGTATTTGTTATACTAGAAGTGGCTCGAACGCCTGTGGCCATTCATGTTCTCGACGGACGCGTGTGGTGTAGGGGGAATATATAGAGAGGGGGAGTTGTCAGTGTTAGACAACCTCGCTATCGAATAGTCCGGGGTTGCCTAATAGATCTAAACTGGAGAATAGACAGGGAGAAAGAGAGACACAATATGAGGAGGAACGGGCCTGCTTTATTATTCTGTATGCTTCTGTACAATGGGGTGACCCCCTGCCTCCTATATATAGCGGTTCTGCTTAGAGATAAGGAAGAGTCCATATCGGATACGAATCCGTTTCCTAACACTCCCCCTTGGACTCTTCACTGCGAGATGCATATGCCTCATTAAAACTCCATAAAAACCCAGTGGGAAAAATAATTGGAGAAAGAGTACATAGCATACGCTTGCTGTGTTGCACGGATTGCCTCATCAAAAACCTTATGTAAGAAAACTTCAACGAAAAACTTACTTAAGGAAAAGAGTACAATCCACCCAAACTTCAATGTTAATCTTCAAGATTTACGTTGGGTACTCAAACTTCATGTTTGAGATTTATGTAGGAGTATGTGAAAATTCTCCCCCTGAAATCTGCACTTCTCTAAGCCTCAACATCCCGATTCCTCTAACACATCTTTCAAAGGAAGATGCCGGGAGTGACTTAGTGAATAAATCTGCGAGATTTTCACACGACTTAGTATGCAGTATCTTTATCTCGTTCATCTTATGCATTTCATGAGCATAAAAGAACTTGGGGTTGATATGCTTTGTAAGGTTACTCTTCACATATCCCATTTGTACTTGTGCAACACAAGCTGCATTATCTTCATAGATAATAGTGGGGGTTTGTTCCATGTTCAGACCACATGACTTCTGGATGTGGTGAACCATTCTTCGAAGCCATGCACATTCCCGAGAGGCTTCATACAATGCAATGATTTCTGAGTGGTTAGTCGATGTCGAGACAAGAGTCTGCTTAGACGACTTCCAAGAAATTGCTGTTCCACCGCAAAGGAAAACATACCCGGTTGTGACTTGCCAAGATGCGGGTCCGATAGGTACCCAGCATCGGCGTAGCCAACTAAATTCAATTCATTGTTTCTTCTGTAAAACAAGCCGAGGTCTTTGCTTCCTTGAAGGTAACGGAAGATGTCCTTCACCCCTTTCCAATGCCTTTTGGTGGGTTACGCAGCATCTGCGCTAGCAAATTCATGGCGAACGCAATGTCCGGCCTAGTGCTATTCGCAAGGTACATGAGCGCTCCAATTGCACTCAAGTATGGGAATTCCGCTCCCAGGACTTCCTCCCCCTCTTCTTTAGGCCTGTACGGGTCTAGGTCTGCTTGGAGTGACCTTCCAACCATTGGGGTCTTTGCGGGGTATGCCTTTTCAAAGCCAAATCTCTCCAACACTTTCTGCGTGTAGGATGCTTGGTGTACCAAGATTCCGCCTTGGACATGTTCAAGCTGCAAGCCTAAACAGAACTTGGTTTTACCCAAGTCTTTCATTTCAAACTCAGATTTCAAGTATGTGCATGCTTCTTCAATTTCCTCATCCGTCCCAATGATGTTCAAGTCATCTACATAGACGGAGATTATACAAAATCCATTCGTGGATCGTTGTATAAATACACATGGACAATCTTCATTGCTCAGTAGCCTTTCTTGCAGAGAAAGTCACTCAAACGATTGTACCACATTCTTCCCGATCGCTTTTAGCCCATACAGTGATTTCTTCAATTTCACCTTTGTATAGGTTTCATTGCTCTGTCTTGGTTCGGGATAGGGATACCTTAGGTACTTTCATGTATATCTCCGAATCCAAGTTTCCATACAAATATGCTGTGACAACATCCATTAGCTTCATTTTCAACTTCAAGTTGACTGCCATTGAGATCAAGTATCTAAAGGTAATTCCACCCATGACCTGAGAATAGGTTTCTTCATAATCAACCCCAGGACGTTGAGTGAAACCTTGAGCGACAAGCCTTGCCTTGTACCTTACAACTTCATTGTTTTCGTTTCTCTTGCGAACAAAAACCCATTTGTGACCTACGGGGTTTATATGGGGAGGCGTCGGCACACAGGCCCAAACACCTCTCTTTTGTTCGGAGAGACTAACTCTGCGGTGATTGCCTTCTTCCAATCTTCCCAATCGAGCCTTTTCTTGCACTCTGCGAGAGATGCGGGCTCGGGATCATGATTAATGATCGTGGCAATCTTCTTTGCAAAGTATGCATCGACATTGGCTGTTGCTCTATTCATTGATTCTCCGTTATTACAAAGTTTATGGCCATTTCATCATGGGGTGCTTCGTGCACTTCTACTTGCTATTCATTGCTATTTCCCATTCCAGAGCAAGTTCCTTTAGTTTTTCTCCGCCAATGTGTGCGCACACATTATTTTCGCGCTTCTTCCAATAGAAGGTTCAGATCTGGAATTGCCTTTTCCACAGGCTTCTTTCCAAAGTGCTGTGTCTCAACTGGCTCCCCTTCTTGCTTTGGGGCACTTTTGTGATTAGGTGTGGTAAGTCCTCTCGCTTGATTTTCCCAGACGTCTCCGGTACTTTGGGTTTGAGAAGCCGATCTCCTGTTCTTTTTCTTTGAGGCCTCACGAGCAGGATGAGGGATACCTTCGCTTTCTTTGGTATTTCCACCCTCTCTCGTGCATTTCTTGCTGGTACATGCGACTTAACCACGCTCTTGAGATCACAAAAATGATCAGGCGGTTCATTTGCTAAATTCTGCAAATCAATTATCTTCTGACTTCTTGATTTGCTTCATTAGTGCGAGGATCATGCGCTGGGATCATGGAATGCCATACTATTTCCGGCATTTTTCATCCAATGGTTGATTCTCTCCCCCTAATGACGGAAATGGTCCTCGTCAAAGATGCAATCGGCGAATCGGTGTGTGCAAGTCTCGATCATGGGTTCCAAATACCTGATTATGGATGCACTCTCATAACCAACGTATATCCCAGACTTGCGGAGAGGGCCCATTGCAGTCATTGTAGGTGGTATAGGTACATATACCATACAACCAAATTTTCTAAGATGGGAAATCTTCTGGATGACCCCTTGCACTAATTGCATTGGTGAATGGATGTTGTAGGCCGATGGTCTATAATTGATGAGTCTTCTTTGCGTGCGAGGCTGCGTGTCCCCAACAAGTGTTGGGCAAGTTACAACTCTGCAAGAGCGATGCGGCAATGAACTTAATCCTCTTTATTAGTGCTTGACTAGCCCATTTTGCGTATGGACGTGCGGTGCAGTGCTCAACAGATTATTCCGTTCTTTGTACAATAATCATCAAATGCCTTGGAAGTAAATTCGCGGCATTGTCCAATCGAATGGACTTCACGCGATGATCGTGAAAAGCATTCTTAATTACGATGATCTGCGAGATCAACTTTGCGAATGCATGATTCCTTGTTGACAAGAAACATGTATGCGACCATTTCGAGGAAGCATCAATGAGCACCATAAAGTATCGAACGGCCACGACAAGGGCTGAATCGACCGCAAATATCCCCTGAATGCGTTCCAGGAATGCAGGGATTTCATGTTGCACTTTCATAATGAGGGTCTAGTTATTAATTTCCGGTGGCACATGCATGGCACACAAAATCTTCGTGATTCGGGAAATTCTTAACATTAATGCCATGACCTTGTGAGTTGTTAACTATATTTCTCATCAATCTAAGACCAGATGACCTAATCTACAATGCCATAAAGCAAATAATTCAGAGCTTCTAAAGACAGTCTTCAAAGAAGTATACCTTTGCGTGTGCATTGATTTTCGTGTAGTACAACCCAGATTCATATGAGGGACATTTTTCTAGTACCATCTTTCCATATTCCGCGTGCTTCACTATGCACAAGTGTTCTTTGCCATTTTCTTCATTGGTTTCTACGTGAAACCCATTGGCGCGGATATCTTTGAAACTTAAGAGAGTGCGGGTTGATTCAAGGTACAAGAGGGCTTCTTCAATTACCAAAGTTGTACCCATTGGCAATATAATTGTGGCTCTTCCTGAGCCTATTATATGCGTATAAACTCTGCGATAGTCGTAATCCTTCCAAGATTCTTCGTGATCGCCTGGAAGTATTTCGACTCTCTTAAGATGGTATTTGTTGTGCCACTATCAACAATGCATATTTCCTCCATTGGGCGCTACACGATTTCTAGATGAAAAGAAAAATAATTCTAATCATATAGTGGCAAAGTGATTCAAATATTGCTTACAAATAAAGAATACTGGAATAAAGAATATATTGCAATTCGATTCATGAGAAAAGAAAATGTATGCTCTTCGAGAGCTTATTACTCAAAATTCATTAACAACCACTGTTTTATAGCCTGCAAACTTCAGGCGAACCCAATCTTGCTGTGCTTGGAGCAAGATGGTGGGCTTGAGTTTCTCGAACTGCTTCTGAAGCGCAGTCCGTAACTCAGGTGTACTCACCTCAGCCATGTATTCATTATTCATAGTGGCTGAAAAGTGATACCTGGGGAGTACAAAATTTGATCGTTTTGCTCGGCAATAGTTTGCGTGTCCTTCGAGGACCCTAAGCCGGTGGCAGCTTGGAGCTTCTTGCTCGCAAGTATGATCTTCAAACCTGATGCCCATGTGAGATAGTTCTGACCTTTCGGGGTCAGTTCTTCAAACTCACATTAGGTATTTGCATATTCAAAAGATTCTTTTCATTAGATTACTTCGTGTAATCTAATAGGGAGTGGTTGCAAGATTCATAATTGCATAATTAAATTCTCATGAATTTCCAGTAAACTAAAAGAAAGCAATAATTTCAAGATTCATATATTCAAAGATGAATGCAAAATTCATAAGTACAAGATTCATAAGTACGGAATTCATAAATGCAAAATTCATAAGTGCGAGATTCATAAATGCAGGATTCATAAATACAGTATTCATAACTGCAAAATTCATATATACACAGATTCATAAATATTCAGTAATACAACTACGTGCATGTAGGTGATCGGCTTCGTGCAATGATCAGATTCATATGCACGATCGGCTTCGTGCGATCGATTTTAACGCGGCTTCATGCGGCGTGGTGCATTCAGTTCGTCTTGGCGTCGGCCTTCCTGGCGCGACGGTGGCGCTTCGTCTTGGCGTGCTTGAATTTCATAATAAATTATATTAAAGCAATAAATACAATGCATGGAAACGAACAATAACTGCACAATTCATAAATTCAGAATAAACAATAATTGCACAATTCATAAATTCATAAATGCGAAAATAAATTCTCAGAAATTTCCGAATTTTTTCTTAGTATTTGGCAATTTTCTGTTAATTATACAGCAATTTTCCAAAGATCACTTGATAACGTAAAATAAATTGCAACATGAATTAAACATGGCATAAGTCTAATTACAATTTATATAATTCTTGTTGGTCGAACGAAACAGGTAATGAATATCTCTGTCAATTTGACTCTTGGCCAGGTCAACCTGCCCCTAGGGCTCACATGAGGGAGGGAGCACTTCCCGTTTCCGGGTGCCAATTAAAGAACCAAGCCTCATGTGTGTTTTCCTAGACACCAATTGTCTCATATCTGTTTATTCATTACCAAAATCAAATCCCAACCACTCATGTTCTCATAAACTGTTGTATGAGAAATTCTGGAATTTTCCTAACACTTTTCATAATTTCTGCTAATTTCCAAGCAATTTTCAGAATTACTTTACAACAGGAAATTGAATTTCAGCAAATATCAACATGTCATAATGCTAAGGAAAATAAAACCAGATTCAAGATTTTTCTAAAATTTTCTAGTTATTTTCCTGGCAATTTTCAGAATTTCCTGAAACTTTCTAATCAATTTTCTGAATTTTTAATCACTTTCTGGAAAAGAAAAACAGAAAACAATAGTAATTTCCACCCGTGCGCCAACTACCGGATTCAATCCGGTTTGATCCAGTTTCGGGCCCGCTCAAGAAGCAGGGACTTCGTGTCCAATGGTCACGGTGAGACTTCATGTCCATGTGTACCTTTTGCCTTTCCTTATCCTGACACAATCAAATCCTATCCAATTTCCATACGCAAGTTTCCATGGCGTGAGAAACTTGGCAATTGAACAGGGGGTCGGCCGGACCTCAAAGGCATTGGGAAGCAGTGCTACACGGACGAGCCCGGCAGGCGCCAAGCGTATCGGGAGCAGAGCGAAGCCGGATCGGGGCGCGACAAAGACGCGAGCGCAACGCTGGTTCGCGGTAGCCGACGCAGATCGGCGCGGCGCGGCGGCTGGCGGCTTCAACGCTGCAAGGTCGGCGCGGCAGCGGCCCTGCGGCGGCGAGACTTGACGCGCAGCCGGCACGGTGCGCGGCGGGCAGAAGAGCCGATCGCGCAGCGGCCGTCTTGGCGACGCTTCAGATAGCCGAGTCGCGGCGCTGTGGCCAGGAGGCCAGCGACGTTGCCAGTGGAGGCTTCGGCGACGCAGCGGCTTCGTGCCGGTTCGGCCATGGGCTTCAAGCCGAGGCATGCGCGGTGTACTACGTGGTGGCTTCAAGCCGACCAGGCAGGACGAAGGTCCATCAGCGACACGACGGCGTAGAATTGTACATGCTTTCCTGTCCGCCTCGGGCAAGCATCAAGCGAGCGCTTGTATACTTGCAAGCAAGCACTAGATATATCCAATACTAGAAGTTTCTTACGTGATGCATGCAGGAGCCAGTGGCTAGAAGTTTATACATGCTAACTTTGTTTCCATGCAGCTCTTTCATGCATGCATTGCTAAATAGAAAACGCATGCATGTATATTACTATGAGCCGTCGCGTGTCTTTGCGCGCTGGCGCCGCTACGCTTGCACGGTGTGGTTTAGGTCTAACGATGAGATTAGATCTAACCGTAGATTAGATCTAATATCTAGCGAAATAATCTGCAGGATTTTTCGACTTACGTTCTTGAAGTCGGATGTGGACTATCGCGCAGGATAGAGTCGCGTAGGACTTTTTCGGCGATCCGAGTGGATGCCGGCTTGATGACGAGTTGATTGCAGATCGGATCAGGCGATCAATCGCCGGTAGTAGACGCGTTAAATCGTCGTCGATGATCCTTCGCTTCTTGTCTTTTCTCACCTTTCAATCTTTCTCCGGTAGAGCTTCGTGCTGATAACGTGTTAGACAACCTCGCTATCGAATAGTCCGGGGTTGCCTAATAGATCTAAACTGGAGAATAGACAGGGAGAAAGAGAGACACAATATGAGGAGGAACGGGCCTGCTTTATTATTCTGTATGCTTGTGTACAATGGGGTGACCCCCTGCCTCCTATATATAGCGGTTCTGCTTAGAGATAAGGAAGAGTCCATATCGGATACGAATCCGTTTCCTAACAGTCAGTACTAGTGGTTGGGCACAACTGTCGAGATCTAAATGTGCAAATTTGGACCCTCTGTGTATTTAGCAATACTTCAGGATTACGCAAGTCCACACAGTCTCGACAGAGATGAAATACCACAATCATAGGCAGTAAAAATAATAATAAAATACTTCATCTATTAAATATAAAAAGCAATAGTGAACTCATCCCATGTGATCTCCTATGAGTTTTTGTAGGCAACACATTAGTTCTCGCACCACTCATCAGTTGTTCCTTCAAGCTGATGAGAAGCGTAAAACACCTTCTCATTTTTCACACATTGGGTGATATACAGCTTCCTCTCAATAGATCTGAGCTAATTATATGCTTCTAAAGGATTTGCATTCCCAGAAAAAGTGGGTGAATAGATCCTCATGAACTCTAATAACTTGCATTCCCAGTAGGGACGATGTCCATTGTTAACAGCCTAATTTGCATTGTTAGCAGCTGTCTGGTTGGTGATGTGCTGCACTTGCTGCATCATGGTATGCATCAATTGAGTCTGTACAGCGAGAAAAGCTCTAAAGTTCCACATGTCCACTTGTGGTGCAGGTTGGGGAAAAGACTCTTCATTGGGGTTCTCTTCATTGGGGTTCTCACTGGGGCGAGAACCACTCCCACTACCTCCATTATT
Organism: Rhipidocladum racemiflorum; assembly: GCA_036346355.1. Lineage (NCBI taxonomy): Eukaryota > Viridiplantae > Streptophyta > Magnoliopsida > Poales > Poaceae > Rhipidocladum > Rhipidocladum racemiflorum. Next base: position 7,182,311 of record CM070575.1, read on the forward strand.
TTTACGTGTCTGAACCATTTGATGAACACTCCAAGGTTTAGTGAAAAGAGAGAAAAAGAATAAATAAGTAATATAAAAACTTATGCGGGGGTAACAGGTATAACTCAAAATCCAAATCTAATCAACTTTATTATTAACTTGGTATGGTTGCTCACAAATGCCTAAAGGTCATGCAACTCATACTGGACACTCATAAAACATCAATGACACTTATTAACCTAAGCACACATGTCTAACGCCTAAAGGGCGACTCTACTAATTCAAACTGACGCGACTCACACAATGAGTCTCCACTACTCAACTGAGCTCAATCACTCATCGAGCCAACCTGATTGCAGCTCTCCTGGGGCATACACTGGTGGGTGATATGGCATTGGCGCAAACTGGTCCCTGTGACCTCCAACTGCAGTGGTAGTCAACGATGTCTATCCCTCGGGCTCTAACTCTAGTCCTGGCTTTGGCTCTAACTCCTCAAGGTCCTCGTCCTCAAGCTCCAGCTCAGCCTCCTCCTCTCTGACGTATAAGGCCTCCTCTAACTCAGCAATCCTCTCAGCAGCCATCCTCCTAGTATTCCTCAAGTCTTAGCTCAGCTACCTCCAAAGCATCATATGTCTCCTTGAGCTCCTGCACTGTACTCTCCATGACGTTCTCTCAGGCTCAAGCTCAGCTCGGTTCAAGCTTGACTTGAATAAGCTCGGTAAGAGTTAATATATAGTAATATTTAATAAATAATTTGTAAATTTATCAAGCTTTCGAGCTATTCGAGCTTGGCTCGGTGAAGCTCATGAACTTGAGATCACGCTCAAATTCGGCTCATTTAAAGCTTGATCTGAGTCTAAACCGAGCTGAACTTGAGCAACTCATGAGTCTCGAGTTTTTTTTTACATGCCTAACCATATGACATGAAATTTGCATTATCTATGCACGTACAGCGAGACTAGACAGCAGTTTCCCCTTGCCGCGAATGCAATTGCTGTGAGACCCAGACAATACCATGGCCTGGCCCTGGTCGACCTACCAAGAACAAGAGGGCCTTAATTAATAGTTCAAAACAGCATTGGCTACATATAAAGCAGATTCAATGCTAGATTTCTACTTCCGCGCGCAAAGACAATGCTGGGCAATATACGAAGCCGAATTTTTGTGGGCAACGGCAGATACTCGATCACATTTCCATCAGTGAGAGGCCAACCATTGAATCGCCCATCAGTGTGGCACCTTGACTCCCCTCCAATTAATGACCGGACAAACCTTGATAATTTTTCGTTTAGCCCAAGCATTGGAGGTCGAATAATCTAGTTTAATACTCTACGAGTATATTCCTATTCGACAATTAATGGAGCATCAAGAGTACTCTTCACAACGCATTCGATTTGAAAAGTGTGTGTGTGTGTGGGGGGGGGGGGTGGGGGGGGGACGAGAGAGATGCTGCAAGAACACCAGGTCATGTCGCATTTCGCATGCTCCAGCCATGCACCAACCCCGAAAACGCATGTAAACAATTCAACTTACATAAACATCTTTGAGAGTAAAGCGTAGTAGTAGTACATCGAACGGTTGGAGATGATCGATGGTGCGACCATCAGACACACATGAACCACGAGAGACCGTTGGGACCGTTGGGAGTTGGGAACTGACCAGTGAACCGTCGTTATTATTAAATTGGTACAGGCTAATGACTATACATGACAATAGCCAGTTAAGTACGTACCTATCGATGCGTAGACGACAGGTCAGCGGTCACGTTAGGCTGGTTGAGGCAGAGTTGGTTACATGTTGTCCTTTTCCCCTGTCGACCCACAAGCATGGCATGTACGAGTGATGCGCACGGTTTTCCATATTTTGCAATGCTAACCGCAGAGACCCCACCCCACAGAGACGTGTACAGTGTAAGCACCTTTTACGTGGTTGCTGTATTATTTGTTAATTAGATATAGTCAGTGGCGGACCCAGGAAGAAATTATAGGTGAGACAGACTTGAAGTAGTATTAAAACGCTAAAAAGAATGTAATGTACCGTAACAACAATAGTACTATTAAAGAAGCATACATATAACGTTCAACTAATACGGTCAAAGAAGAATTAGCAAATAGGCAACATACCACTCAGTTAACAATTGGTGAGGGACGAGGCAATTGTATTCTCCTAGTTTTGAGGCGCTGAAATCGTCGGATGATGACTTCATCATTAAGTGATTTGAAGATCTCTCTCCGTGTAGCAAATCATTAAGTCATTCATCCAATAGTTGGCAATCTTATTGCGTAGTTCAGTCTTGATATACAATATACCTGGGTCGCCGCTCGTTTCTTGCTTGGTGCCGATTGTTTCTTGCTTGGTGGCTAGTGCAACGTTTTAGCTTTTCAAATTTGTTAGGCCTATACATATGCAGTATATACAATATACATGGGCTTGTAACTTGTAGGTGGGGCAGCAGCCCAAGCTGCCCCACTGGTGGGTCCGCCCTGGATATAGTTATGCTCGAAGCACGTGTTAAACACGTCTTACCTATCTATTATGGCGAGAAAAAATTATGTTTTTTTTTATTGCTAAGTGTCTCTCTACATATATGCACCGTCAATACTCTAAAGGTGTGTTTGGTTGGTGGGATGAGGTTCAATGGCATAAGATAATTCTGTACTATTTAGTTCTATTATTTTGGGTGAATGGAATGGTTCCGCATGTACAAAGAATATTCCTTAAATTTGTATTACACTATCCATGATAGGATGGTTCCATTCAAACAACTAAACACATAGATAATTTTTTTCTTAAATCATTTTATACATGTAACACTTGGTACAACAACCAAACACATTTTAAAAATGTCAGGAGGACAAAAACTAAAAAGTTTTTTTTTATTAGTTCATTCCTCACGCGTCTTTACCTTGGGTCATCGAACAGCCGTCGAAACTTTGCTCTCAGTGGTAGGCAATTATAATATATATATATATATATATATATATCCTGTTGAAGCATGCAAGAGAAGTGTTGTTCATCATATGACCATCGATCTGGCGAAATCTTATTATCGAAATTAATATCGTCCGCGTAGTCTGCAAGTTACTGAGCAACTGTTTATCTGGTTCACTTAAAAAAACACTTTTGGTTGGTGATATTATGATTGATGCGACGAGTATTATACAAAATGAAGCTTCGATGGATCATCACGGGGGTGTAGCTCATATGGTAGAGCGCTCGCTTCGCATGCGAGAGGCACGGGGTTCGATTCCCCGCACCTCCATATGCCGTTGCTTGTTTTTTTTGTTCTCTCATGTTCATTCTCCGCCTAGCGGGCACATAACCCGTCTTTGGATTGGAAAAGGGACTCCATATGCCGTTGCTTGTTTTTTTTGTTCTCTCATGTTCATTCTCCGCCTAGCGGGCACATAACCCGTCTTTGGATTGGAAAAGGGAGAAACTAGCAGTGGGAGGTCTGATTTTTTTTTTGGAAGACATGCAACATTTTTTTGTACGTAAGAATCATTTTTTAAAACACATTAAACATTTTTTTTACTATTTGTAGAAAAAATATTTCACTACGTAGAAAAAAATGTTTCACACGTAGAAAAAAATATTGTAAAAAAATCAGACGTCTTATCCTTGCAATTCCCACTGAGAAAACGTATTCCTCCACACACAACAGTACGTCAGTTCCGTTCCACCCATCCACCCCATGCCCGATCCCAGCCGTCGATTCTCCATCCTACGGTTTAAACGCCCCTGTAGCAACGGCGCAGCGACACTCCCCTGCGGCCCTGGCTCCTCCCGCAAGAAAGACCGCCCACGCCGCAGCAAAACTGCAAGAACGAAACGACAGCTCAAAAAGCGAGACCAAATAGAGGAGGCGGGAGCGAGAGAGAGAGATAGAGAGAGAAGCCGCCGCTGCCATCGATGGATTCGGCGGAGCTGGAGGAGGTGACCCGCAAGCTCGCGTGGTTCAACTTTGCGTGCGCAAGGGGCGAGCTCGAGTCCTGCGTCGCTCTGCTCCCGGAGCTCAAGGTATTAGGTATACGTACGTACGTACATACATACATGGGCTAGCTCCACTTCTTGGTTTCCTTTCCTCTTCTTTTAGGGTGATTTTTAGTGGTATTTCGAAGTACTTTGGTGCGTTTATCCGGCGGGTACGCGATTTTCAATGGACGTGTAGGGATTGTTTGGAGATTTCGTCCACGATTATTAGCTGTTTTGGTGATCATCAGGGAGTTTTTTTTCCCACGATCATTCCGACCTGTGATGGATCGGGTGTACTTTCCATAGTTCTATGAAATTCCCAAAACGTACTATCATTTAGGGCTTGTTGTGAATTGTTGGAAAAAAAAGGGAGAGGAGTTGGACAGAGGATTTGAATCGTGGATACATGCAGCACCAAACGCCACAATGTAATAATGTACTGATGTACGTGCTGGTTTGGGGGGTTCACAGTAGGATGAATTGAAATGCCGTACTTTTTTAGTGTTTTCCTTGAATTTGCCGTTTATCATCAGGTGATACACCTACCTCTTTCCTTGATTTCAGGTGCTCCTCACAAAGTTTTCTAGCCTACCACCATCATTTGAGAAGACACCTAACGTGGTCGCTGAGCTGAAAATCGCAAGTAATATTTGAAGCACTTGGTTTTGGAGAAATTATTCTGTGGCCTTTTCACTGTTAATTTTTGTGTGATAATCTGAATTGTATATGTTGAACCATTGTTTTCATCAGTGAAGGTTGGATTCTTAACCAATTGAAGAAAACTGCTTCTTGCACATGGAACCTAAAACGTTACTTATGCAGTTTCATCTAATTAATTTCAAACTTGGTATGTGGTTGAAGGGATTTTGTGGCATATTCTGTTCAAGTATAGCATGTCTCTTCACTGGTCGTGGAGGACAACTACCAACCCTTCTCCTTAGGATAACTTTCTTATTGGCCATAGATGTTCTGTACATCCATTCTAGGAAGTTTTGTTCACGTTATTGTTGTGATGGAACTATCTTGCAATGAACCTTTTTGCAAGTGTGTAGTAGGCTTTAGGTGTAAGCATCTAATTTTCGCATAAATATGTTGTGGTGACTTGATTATGAAACTTTTCAGGGGCTATATACGAGCATGCTGTTATCTTGAGCGTGAAAGTTAAAGACCTAGATGCATTTGCGAGGGACGTATGCCAACTAAAAACTTTTTACATGGATACATGGTTTGTTTCTTCTTTAACTCTTTTCGTTCCTATGTACTGTCGAGATTTATCCTACATAGTCAAGCATTTTAAATGTGTTGTATCTTATTTTTCTTCTGCCATCACGTTGATATTTGGAGCATTCAGATGCTGGGCATGCATTTCCTTGATACAATCTACTCCTTTCGTCCAAGTTTATAAGACGAATTTTTTGAATGTTCTTGTCCATAAATATAGGACATATTTCATATCTAATGCAAAATTAGTGTGATATTCCCTATATAGCCCTAATAAATATCCATCTTTACTTCATAACTACATGTATGCATTGAATATAGTGCTTAGTGATAAATAATTATGGGTAATCTAGTTATTTTTAATATCTTCTTGGTCTATATAACAAGAAGAAATACGCTTTATAAACTTGGATGGAGGGAGTACTTCATTCTGGTGTTAGTTGTAAATGGTAACCATCAGCTTTAGGTTTAATCAGTGGCATAGTATTCTGAAAGCACATGTCAAGAATGATAGGTGTCAGCAGAATGCCTTTGGTGTAAGTAATAAATATGTAAAGGTTGAATTGCTGTCCCTCAGCACATGGTCTCAATGTTTGTCACTAGGAATTCATTTGCCCTAATATGTGTGACCTCCTAGAGTTTTAAGAGCACAATTGTCTTGCGACTAAAAGATGCTACTGCCTACTGAACATTGCACATATACCATCTATTTTGGAGCACTGCATTTCTGAACTTATGTTTGTTGAATGCTATTTACATTGTGTTTGTTTTGTGATTGTTCGTCCAGTGGCACAATCCCCCCATCACCAGATGAATACCCAAATTTGGGGCTTAATCTTGTGAGGCTGTTGTCTGAGAACAGAATGGCTGAATTCCACACGGAGCTAGAACTTCTGCCCCTGAAAGCTCTAGATCATCCTTGCATCAAGTTTGCACTGAAGCTTGAGAAATCCTTTATGGAAGGTAACTACAACCAATTATTCAATGCTCGACAAGCTGTGCCACATGATACATATGTCTACTTTATGGACCTTCTTACTGAAACTATTAGGTGAGTGGATTACATTGTCGGTTTTTCCTATGTGGTTTCTGTTGTCAAGTTCCTCATCGTGTTTTCTACATGTTCTTTTTTAGAGATGAAATAGCTGATTGCAGTGGTCAGGCATATGATTACTTGTCATTAAGTGATGCAAAGAAAATGCTAATGTTTACCTCTGACCAAGACCTTCTCGAGTACATATCAGAGGTAACTAACTGTCCTTTTATCTTCAGCCCTTCTTCCTATTTTCATGTTTCCATACGAGTGATGCGATAGTGAATAACTGGTGTTTGAATGATTTAAAGATAATAGACACATCGTGTTAGATGCATGAGTGAAGCCCAAAATTCTACTCAGCTATTGCACTGATCAAACCATATAGATTATGAATGCTACTGCTACTGGTTCTGCGTATCTGAATAATCATGTTGATGACAGGGACAACCTGAATGGGAAGTTGAGAATTGTTCAGTCCTTTTTCACATGGCAAAATCCAAACCTCGTGTGGACACACCCTCATTTCAGATGATCAAGACAGCTCTTGGCTATGCGCAGGAGCTGGAGCAGATAGTCTAGTTTGCAACACAAGGTGGACTTCGAGAGATGTAGGTAGTCCAAATGCAACGATCAACTTAGATGCTACTATATTCCGTGACCCGGTAGTTCTTTGTTTTGTTTTGTTTTGTTTGAGACAATGATTGGCGGAACTCTTTGTTTAAAACGCCCTTGTTGACTGCTTGATAACGCTGAAAACAATATGGAGAGTTTCAGGACAGTCTGGCATATGTCACTGTCCAGACCAAGAAGAAACCCGAAGACGTTCAGTTCCAGTTTTATGCTTCCGGTACTGAAGTTCAAATGTTCAATTCAGTTCGGTTCGACGCCCGTATGGATACCACATTCCCCATGCGAGCTCTTCTGTCTGTTATCAACTTGATTTGCCCTTCTTCCGAGGCACAGTTCTACAGCTCAACTAGGACAAAACACTTGCAACGTTCAGGGATACTATAAATTCAGACCTGAGGAATTTCAATCTATTATATATTAAACAGAAAAACTAAAAAACGGTATACCGTTGCAACGGTATACCTCTGAAACTCATGAAACTTATGATTTTTTGCACTGAAACTCATGAAACTTAGCACTAAAAACTGATAAAACATGAAACTGATGAAACTAAACACTGAAACTCATGAAACCAGCACTGAAACTGATAAGTTTCATAAGTTTCATGGCTATACCGTTGCAACGGTATACCGTTCCGTAGTTTACCTCTATATTAAAAGCTCAAAGTTGCTAAAAAAAGAGAGAGAGAAATATGTTAAAAATTCTCACAAAAAAGCAAAACATCTAGCTCTTAATCGGGTGGATTCTAACTAAATTGAACTATAATAACAATTGGATGTTCTTATTTAAAAAAAAACATCTAATCTTTTATCTAGTGGATCCGAGTTATAACGGCTTAAAATTAAAAAGGAATTAAAAAGGATAAAGAGTATATGCAAACTACAATAGAAACTAACATAAATTCAGAATAAAATTAAAAAGGAATTAGACATTTGATTTTCATGCAAACTCCAAATTTAAAATTGTATAGAGCTAAAATTCGAAATAAAAATTGGATGAAAATTAGCAGTTGAATTTGTATATGAATTCTAAACTAAACTAACATTCAAAATTAAAGAAAAATTAACAATAAAAATTAACAGCTTAGATTAAAAGAAAGAATCCATACCAAGCACATTAAAAAATAATAGAATTCATAATGAAATAACCATTTGATTTTCATACAAACTCTAAATTAAAATATATACATAGCTAAAAGTTAGAATAAAAATTAGCAGTTTGATTTTTATATAAATTATACCATAAAACTGATATTCAAAATTAAATAAAAAATAACAATGAAAATTAATAGAAATTCAGAACAAAAAATAGAAGGAAAATATCCATTTGATTTTAATACGAACTCTAAATTAAAACTTGTACGTAGTTGAAATTCGGAATAAATATTAGATACAAATGAGCAGTTGGATTTGTATACAAATTCTAACCTAAAATTGAAATTCAAAATTAAATAAAAATAGCAGCAAAAAATAACATTAGAATAAAAATAAAAGAAAATTAGGGATTGTTTTTTTTAACTCCATACTAAGTGAAAATAGAAATTTTGGTTTTATTCATAATTAAGAATCCAAAATCATTCCAGAAAAAAATAAGGTAAAGAATTTGATTTGTATACGTATATAAATTATAAACAATTATGTAATTAAAGTCGATACCATATTTTTTATGGTTGATAAGCAAGAATAAAATATGCCAAAATTATCAAAAAAAGAGAAAGAAATAAAGCATTCCAACCCTTTTTTTAGTGAACCTCTACGGAATTGAGGGTGATACATCGACATGTATTCACTCGGCTATACCAGTATAAACAATACGATGTGCATTACAAGAAATACATAAAGAAAGACAAGCATTGCAATAATGAAATTAAGAGATGATGGTATATATAGAAAATGTTATATTACGTTTACTGTTTTGCTATGCAAGTATTTGGAAAAAAAAGTTTCAATCACATGATAAGTATTAGAAAACAGAGTGACTATATTCTTTCATGTAATATATAATATTAAAATATTATAAATGGAGTTCTACAACGATCTAATGCAGAGTTTAGCAGCATTGCGCACTCGTGCTGCTTCAGGTACCCTCTCCTTCCTGTAGAGAGCTCATATATGCCTTAAGGCAACTGCCTTATTCCTTGCTATAGATTGGCATCAACAGAGAGATAGAAAAGGAAGGCAAAAAAAAGAAGAAGAAGAGAACAAATGGACAACATAGTGCTCTTCATGAACCTCCAAACATCGATTTGAGTAGCTTCTTCAGCGTATCCACGATGCTGGAAAACGAAGGGCGCTGTCTTGGATCACTGAAGATTGAAGAAAAGAAGCACAATTACACTACCGACAACGTCTTGTTCTAAGCATAGTATGCAGTCAAGCACAAATTGATCTTGCCACTATAAAGATTTTATCAAACCATCAACATAGCATCAGGTCATAGGAAAGGCTTACTCATCCCAACAGGATTCAACAAGAGCAGCCAGTTCCGGGATGGTATCTTGTGGAATTGGGAGCCTTCTGTTCTGGAATGCAACTGCTCCTACTACCTGCAAAGGATGCTGTCCTAAATAACAAACCATAGCCTTCTACACCACACAGGAACAGGATAAAGAGATGGAAGATTACCTGTGCAGGGCCTAGGCCGCTCCATGGTTGCTGCATCGTCAGGAGCTCCCATAAGATCACGCCGAAGCTGTACACATCGCACTTCTCGTTGGATGGCTCGCCACGGAGAAACTCTGGCGCCATCCATTCTGGCTGTGTAAGAACATTCGGCGATAAGATACTGACGATTTTTAATGGTAGATCACTGCTAATTGAGCTGGGACTAACATATGAAACTTACTGTTCCAGCGACTGATTTGGACGATATGAAGGTGTTCGCCTTAAATCTGGACAAGCCAAAGTCACCTACCTGAAGTCGTATCAAGGACAGTTAAGAGGCAAAAGTAGAACAATGGTTTTCGATCTTGCTATACTATTTAGGAGTTGAAACTCTAACCAACCTTCACGGACCAATTCTTATCCACCAACATGTTTGGTGTCTTCAGATCCCAATGTACAATAGGAGGATTCAGGCAATGGAGATAGTTGACGCCTTTTGCCTGCATTGCAAACACAGCATGTGCTACATTACATTCAGAGAAGCCAGTAGCATTCCAGGAGCATGTCGACTGTAAAAGGAAGACAATATTGTTTGTGATACATACAACATCTAATGCCATGCGCAAACGCCGCCTTAAATCAAGCATTTCTCCAGTAGCTGCCTTGTTGATGAGACGGAAGAGGCTCCCTCTGTTCACACATAGGAATCCTATTTGGTTTCAGGAAAGTTATTCATAGCGTTTTGTGACAGCTGAAATTGACGAAAGGTTTACCTAGGCAAATACTCTGTTACTATTGACAAATGCGGGCATTTTGTCACTGCACCCATGAACAACACCACATTCGGATGGCGAACACGTTTCATGATAGCAATCTGCAAGGCTTAACAATAAGTTCTGAGTTAAGGGGGATGAGACGGATTGGAATTCATACAAACCATAGTTGAAATTTGATGCCAAAAAGGAAATGGTGAAACAACCTCTCTAAGAAATTCCTTAAGTTGAGCTTCGCCCACATCCTGATCGGTAAGCACCTTTACAGCAACATCCTACATATCCAATTCTACAGCCTCAAATTAATGATCTCCAAAGGGCACTTAGGCACTCACTGTAAAAGTAAAGGAAAAGAGGCTTTTGCAATGGAGTTATTTCAAAATTTGACACTCAATTCGCAAGCCTTTCAGCTCATTTAGATGACATATGGGACCGTCTGTGTGTATGACAGTGGGCTCAAATTCCGAAATGCGAATTTTAAAGTGTGTCAAATTCTGAAAACTATCTTTGCAATGATAAGGTACTTACAGAACCGTGCCAGTCAGCGCGATAAACGGCACCAAAAGAACCTGAATTGCACCCAACGGTGATCAAATGCACAGCATATATCAGTAAGTAATTAAGAACACTGGGGGTAAATAAGTACCGGCGCCTACGCGTTCCTTGAGCTCAAGCTCGTCCCATGATATCTCAAGCCAATCCAAGGTGAAAGACGGCTCAATGCTCAGGCGTTTCGGAATGTTCTCCTCATGTCCATCCTCGGTACCGATCTCCGTCACCTTCAATTGGTTCTCTGACATGTTGTTGAGGTTGCCATTCTGTGTTATCTGATCGCATTTCGACAGCTCGCCTTCTTCGCTGGCTGCTTGAACAGAGTTCCTCTCTTCGGTAACGCAGTACCTAGCAGCTACATGCAGAGTACAGCAGGATTGATCAGCATGTACAGTTGCAAAACCTAAATGTTCGATTCGTATGTGATGACAAAATGTTATACTTGAATACTGAGGACTTGATAGTATCGAGCTTCGACGTTCTTCAGCTATCTTGTGATTCCAAGCAGCAACCGGCGTTGCATAGTATGCTGAACCTGTTGTACAAGAAGTCATGAAAGGTGAAGACACAGAGGAGAGCAATTGCCCGTTGATGGATGAGTCTGGGCTGCAGATGCTTCCTGGCTCAACGACGAGGTCCACGACGTATTCTCTGAAGCCACCAACAGAATTGCAAAACAAATCAAGCAGGTATGTATTTTGCCAGAGAGATGTTTCCTCACCGATGCATACCATAGATTAGCATAAGCATGCTAAGTTCAGTTATGCTGCAGCATGTCTTCAAAAATACTGGAATGGAATGGACACGTACCTTGCGTATTTTCTCTCACTGTCGATTTTGACAAGGCAAGAGGATCGGTGAGGTGCAGAGCAGTACTTGCAACCTTGCGCAATCCGGCATGGCAGGCCGATGAAGTCTGCCAGCTCCTGCATTAATTTGGAGAAGAAATGGGACAGAAAACCCATTTGCCATAAACTTTTTACAACAATCACAACAGCAGGTGCAACAGCATGGTGTTGCATCTGATCGATGCTAAGCACCTTGAAAAGAATGGCACGGTGCCTGCAGAATCCGATGGACAATCCGCCGATGGGGACGACGACGCACTTCTGCCGCTTCCTCAGCTGCTTGTTGACCGCCTTCCACCGCATATACAGGTCCCCGTCCTCCGATCTCAACGCGCCCCTTCAAAACAACCAGCACAGTTAGTGCATGTCAGAGTAATATATGCTAGCAGCTGCAGTGCTACCAGCTGAATTTTGAGACCGGCTTGAGTGTACATGCATGCCCTCGTCAGCTCAAAGTATCGGAAATCTTATCACTTAATAAAACTCGACCTTCTGTGTACCGATTATCTTTTTTTTTTGAGGGGTACACAGCGGACCCACACACCACACGCGCCACACGAGCGGACACGTGTGCGCACATATAAAGAACCTGTAGTACGTAAAAAACATCCAAATTTTAGACGTACAATCAAAACGCACATCCGTCCGATCAAAAAATAGCAACCCACCTCGAATTCAGGGGGCGTGCATTGATCTCAAAGCAAATCCAATGACCAGGAATTTGGATAATGGTTGCTAAAGAAAATATCTGGATGAAAGTTATCAAAACCCAAATATGAAAACGAATTACTGTTCACGTGTTCTTCGGTGCCCAGGTTCACGGACGCACGTGTTGAAGTGCATGCATGCGGCGTGCCTGCTGATCCATCGATCGATCACAGGGAGAGCGTGCAAATGCACAGCACGAGCACACGAGCGAGACATGCATATACGTACGTACGTACGTACACCGCTGATATTTATAAGGTCAGGACAACCTTCTCCAAATGCTCATGCGCACCCATCCAATGCATGCATGCATGCACGCAACAAATGCAAGTGGCAGCTGGGTACACTACTACAGAATGATACATCACTATCGCTTCATTTGTGTCGGTTCCAATCTTTTGACTAAAAAACCGATTGTGATACGTGTATCTCATTTGTAAATTTTAGAAACATGTTATCACAATCGGTTCTTAGAAGTAACCGATTGTGATAAGGTTCCTTATCCCAATCGGTTCTTTAAAAGAACCGATTGTGATAAGGAAATGAGTTATCACAATCGGTTCTTAGAAAGAACCGATTGTGATAAGTGATAATCATTACAATCGGTTCTTCACAAAAACCGATTGTGATAAGGAAATTGGTCATCACAATCGGTTCTTCACAATCGGTTCTATCAAAGAACCGATTGTGATGACCCCCTCATCACAATCGGTTCTAATAATCCCCCTCATCACAATCGGTTCTTTGCTAGAACCGATTGTGATGACCCCCTCATCACAATCGGTTCTAGCAAAGAACCGATTGTGATAATCCCCCTCATCACAATCGGTTCTTTGCTAGAACCGATTGTGATGACCCAATTTCACTATTTTTTGATTGTTTTACGGTATGAATATCGTTTCTAGCTCTATATTTTTTGATGACCCAATTTCACTATTTTTTATTGTTTTACGGTATGAATATCGTTTCTAGCTCTATATTCCATAAACACGTGCACAATATTTTGTCAAGTGTATCACCGTCTTTTAATTGGATGAACGGGTAGATGATGCATGCATATTGGTATTAAGTATGTTTATGCTCTATATTCATGTAAACGAATGTGATATGTGTATTGTAAAATGTTTGTGTTCAATATATATTATAAACGATATTCATAGTTTAAAACAATGAAAAATAGTGAAATTGGCTCATCACAATCGGTACTTTGCGAGAACCGAGTGTGATGACTCTCATCACAATCGGTTCTAGCAAAGAACCGATTGTGATAATCCTCATCACAATCGGTTCTTTGCTAGAACCGATTGTGATGACTTCATCACAATCGGTTCTAGCAAAGAACCGATTGTGATATCCCCTCATCACAATCGGTTCTTTGCTAGAACCGATTGTGATGACCCAATTTCACTATTTTTTTATTGTTTTACGGTATGAATATCGTTTCTAGCTCTATATTTTTTGATGACCCAATTTCACTATTTTTGATTGTTTTACGGTATGAATATCGTTTCTAGCTCTATATTCCATAAACACGTGCACAATATTTTGTCAAGTGTATCACCGTCTTTTAATTGGATGAACGGGTAGATGATGCATGCATATTGACTGTTAAGTATGTTTATGCTCTATATTCACGTAAACGAATGTGATGTGTATTGTAAAATGTTTGTGTTCAATATATATTATAAACGATATTCATACCTTAAAACAATAAAAAATAGTGAAATTGGCTCATCACAATCGGTTCTTTGCTAGATGGTAATGGCAAATGGTCATAGTTACAAAGATGAGGAGGTGGTGTAGACTAAGTACAATACGAACATGGAGTATCGCTAGCTCTATAAATTGTTGTCATGTATATTCCATAAACACGCGCACAATATTTTGTCAAGTGTATCACCGTCTAGACGCGTTATATTTTGTTAAGGGGAGGGAGACGCGTTATATTTTCAAATGCTATCATACCAACACTACCGTACTAAATTGGACACTTAGTTAAATTTTGTAGCACCCAAGTCAGAGTAAATTCGAAGTATAAGAATACTAACATTAGTGTTTGGGTGCTTTGTGGGGTTAAGGGGAGGGAGACACGTTATATTTTCAAATGCTATCATACCAACACTACGGTACTAAATTGGACACTTGGTTAAATTTTGGAGCACCCAAGTCAGAGTAAATTCGAAGTATAAGAATACTAACATTAGTGTTCGGGTGCTTTGTGGGGTTAAGGGGAGGGAGACGCGTTATATTTTCAAATGCTATCATAACAACACTACGGTACTATATCATATAAGAACTCTGAAGTTAAGCGTGCTTGGGTGAGAGTAGTACTAGGATGGGTGACCTCTCGTGAAGTGCTCGCATTTGCATTAAAATTGGCTGCAAAACTCATTAGTTAAGCGTGCTTAGGCGAGGGTAGTACTAACTAGGATGGGTGAGGGTGACCTTCTGGGGAAATCTCTTCGTTTTGTGTTAAAACCGTCAGAACAATGTTTAATAGTGAAAATGTGTGATGAGGGGGTCTCATCACAATCAGTTCTATGCTAGAACCGATTGTGATGACCCCCTCATCACAATCGGTTCTTGCGAAGAACCGATTGTCATAAGCCCCTCATCACAATCGGTTATTTGCTAGAACCGATTGTGATGACCCCCTCATCACAATCGGTTCTTGCGAAGAACCGACAGGATAACCCTCATCACAATCGGTTCTTTGCTAGAACCGATTGTGATGAAACTTATCTGTCGGTTCTAGCAAAGAACCGATTGTGATGACCCCCTCATCACAATCGGTTCTTTGCTAGAACCGATTGTGATGAGGGGCTTATCACAATCGGTTCTTCGCAAGAACCGATTGTGATGATTGTTTATCACAATCGGGGAGAAAACCGACTGTGATAGCTATTCCTTATTACAATCGTTGGACTTTCTATCGCCACCAAAACCGATTGTGATGACGAAAAAAAACCGATTCTAATGTGTATTCTTGTAGTAGTGGTAGCTAATTCAGCAGAGTATGTTGCTCACCCCATGTGGTCGGAGACGAGGACGGCGAGGCGGCGGACGAGGTCGAGCGTGGTGCCGAGCGAGCGGTAGAGGTCGAGGGCGCGCCGCTAGCTCGAGGTCGACGAGCACCGAGTCGCCGCTCTTGTCGACGAGCACCACCTCCAGCGAGGACTCGGTGTCCACTCCGCAGCCGCCAATGGCCGGGCGGCTGCCCTCGTCTGTGGCGTTGCACGCCGCTTCACAAAGTGGTCGATGCCCAGGATGTTGTAGAACCCGTGCGCGATCTTGTCGCCCCACGAAAGGCACCCGTTCACCTGCACACATGCGTACACACACAGACATTGCATGCATTGCTTGCTCCTCAGCCGAACTCCTAATCAATCGGCAAGCACAATTAATTACACAGCTCCCACTGTTAATTAATTAATTTTTACTCCATGGATCAAGCTGAAGGTCGCACGGTTCAATATATTAGGGTGTACTACGGAGAATTTAAGTGTTTTCTTGCTAAATAATACTATAATTTTGAGCCTCTAGATCTAAATCCAATGTATAAAATCAAATTTCCACCTCTCCTCCCATTTGAGTATTATTTTATTAAATTTCTTAGGTATTAGATGAGGAATATTATTCTTTTCTATGTGACCTTTTTACATTAATTATATACTGGTTTCAGACAAATTAAATTATGTAAAAATAATGTAACAATTTGTAAAAAAAGAACATTATTCTTTTTCGCTTGGCCTTTTTTACATCAATTATACTAGTTTTACCCAAATTAAATTTTGTAAAAAGTAATGCGATAATTTGAAGAAAAAAAACTATAAGGAACACAACAACAAAAAAATGATCACAAAGTCAAATATTAATAGAATCAAAATAATAAAACACAACTTGGATCACGGAGCAGTATGTAATAGATAAAAAAAATACTCGTAAACTAAAAAACACTCGAGTGCCATTTAACAATTTCGCATTATATTTTGGTTCAAATTGAAATATTTAATGTGCAGACTCAAAGCATCGAAATAAATATCGACTTCAGCGGAGAAGAGACTAATGCACTGTTAACCATTAGTGATGTGCTTGCTTTGCCAATATGCATGAATATTGTACTAGATTATTTAAGCGAATACATCGATTGACCGGCATGAGCATCCCTCAAGGATACTGGCACCACTACTCCTAAATCACATTGCAGAAACCAACGGGCAACGGCACAAGCATATCTACTTGCCCAGCTCATAAAATTGCTAGGGAACTGTCACAGTCCAATCCCAACCAAGCATGCATTGAGATTGAGGGCAAATAGGTAAATGCACTAGATCATTTTTTTTTCCCACCCTCATTTTTCTTTTCCTTCTCTCTTTCTCCACCTAGCCTCTTTCCCCACGCCTCCTCCTCCCTTCTTCTGTTTCCCCGCCCGACGCCATCGCTGAGCGCCGCGTCTCCTTGCTCGCGCTGGCTCGGCCGGCCGGCCGCTCTGCGCCGGCGCCGCCCCGCCGTCGCCCTCCTCCTCGCGCCTTCACCGGCGCCGCCCTCCTCGTCCTCCACGCCTCAGCCCGGCCGGCCGCCGCCATCCGCCTTCCGGCCGTCGCCCCAGGCTCCCGCCGCCTCTGCTGCTCGGTGAACCTCCTCCCTCTTGCACTCCCTCCTCCTCTACCTCACCATGGCCGAGCCCTAGCCTCAACCGGCCATGGCTAGGGTTTATGTGCATTTGGGGATTTTGCCCCAAATGGATGCTTGTATTCTTGGATTGTGCATGAATATTAGTATGGGAGTGTGATTCGTTGTTGTCGTTATGTAATTTTGTGGGCAAATTAGATAGGAATGGAGACTGTGCCTTGATGCGCTTGGGTCAGTTGAGGAATTGAGGGATTAAATTGAAATCTTGTGCACTGGTTTATGGTGTGAATGATTTAGTAGTTGGGGAGGATACTGCTAATGGTTGACCTTCCTTCTTCTTGCTCCTGGTTCCTTGTGCCGTCTCCTGGAGCTCCTGGGGTTAGCTGTGGCGTCGCTCTTCTGATGGAGATGCATTGAGGGTTTGCTTGGGGCTCGGTTCTGGCATGAAGTCTATAACCCTTGTCCTGGGTACCACCTTATGTAGCTCAGTTGATTCTAGAGTGGCTGTGGGTTGATGATTCGGAATGGTTGTGAGTTAATGTTATGCTAGTTGTGGCTAGTAAGTTCTTTACATAGTAAATGTTGAAGCTTAATGCTAAGATCTAAAAGTGAGCTGCTGTCCTTTGGTTTGTGTTGCGAAGATTTTGTTATAATGTCCTGCCAGCTGGGTGGTGTTTTATGTTCTCAATTCCAATGCTTTAGGAGCGTGTGTGGCTGACCGAATACATGATGCAACCCTTGCATTTCCCAGTATGGAGACCAAGTCCCTAGTCTTTTCATTCGACCCTTACTGCCTATGCTCTATTATAGTTCGTTGTCCGCGATTGAGCCCGTAACGGATAGCTGGGAGGGTTAGAGCATTGTTGGCTTGTGATGAGAATAGGCAAGGTTGTAAGGTAGGGTGTGGTTGTGCGGGTAAATTTTGTTTTGGTTTGGCTTCACTCTTTATTTGGCGTCGCCCTGGATTCAACTTGGGTTGGGTTAGTTCTAGAGGTCAGCTTTGCGATCTGTTGGAGCGCTTATGCTTCTGATGCAAACCGCGAGGGTTGTGCTAGGTCCGTGTCCTGAATTTTCCTTTCATATGGCTGAAGCCTCTAGTCTATGATAAATGAGTTCGTGAGGGTCCTTATGCTCTATTCTAGTTCGGTTTAGGTGTTTGAGCACCTACGGTTAGTTGGGATTGGTACCAAATAGGAAAAACTTAGTGGAGGCGAGCAATTAAGTCACTAGCTATAAGGTTTTCGATTCGAGTTAGTGTTGAGCCATTCATAATATTGTTCATTTGTTATTGTGGAATTTTGTAATGCGTATTTTCATTTTGGTTTGTCGAATGCTTGCATATTGTCTTCAACTGTCTTTTCATCGCATATGCACGGCATACATCTCATTCCATATGCATTGTTATCGTGTAGAGAACGATCACACGGAGGGTGACGTGGCCGCGATCGAGGGTGATCACGGTGAAGCGAGGTTGTCACCGAGACTCGTGAAGCATCAGGCAAGCACCTAAGCATGTTCAACCCTTTAAATATGTTTATTTTGGTGAATAAAATGCTTATTGAATGATTAGGTTTTTGCATTAGGAGTCAATGGTGGTAAGGGTAGTAGGGTAGTAGAACCTAATTGCTGCACACTCACTCCTTGACACTTGTTGAACCTTTCCTTGGAGCTAGCTTATGGGTAAATACAACGTGTCCATGCTTAGTTTGCTTAGAGGTCGGGTTTGGGCCAAGTGGTGGACGGTTCCATCACTTGAGAGTACTAAATACTACACCTGTGAACTATGTTGGAAATGGGTTCGATCATGTTACTTGGAGGTAAATATTAATAAATGGCGGCCAGGCGAGAGTAGGATCAATTGGGTATGGAGACTCAATTGGCGTAGTCCCTTTGTGTCAATTAAGGACCGATCCGTTTGTGTGCCATGTTGATCGAGCACCATTAGGTTGATCGCATGCCTGATTATGGAGGGTAAGCCACTCTTTCATCACATGCCGTTCGATGGATCATGCCCTCATGCGGTTGGACGTGGTTGAGGGCGAGGCTTAGGCCGACCCTCGAGGGCCAAGCCGGGCTTGGGTCGCTCGAGGGGGTGCTAGGTGCTCGGACCGCATGAAGATGGTTCAACGAATGGGTATGGATGGGAGGGGGGGTTGACATGAGGTACCTTGTGACACATGTCGTGCGATCAATGCTTCCCTGCAGGGTTAATTAAGCGATTCGAATTGCCGCGCTCTCGGATATGAGCACGCTCGCGTCATCCGACACTCAACGTAGTAATAACTTAAATTCCTGGCTCGTCGTTGTACTTGAGCTTTAAAATGGTTGTAAATGCTTTACTTTAGTGTTGTTACCTTTCAACTTCATGTTAGAAGTAGGTGCGGTCAATAACTGCTTTAAATTTGTAATCGGTTTAGCTGTCATGCTCATATTACAAATGTTAATGCTTTCCCGCACTATTACCTTCAGCTTTATTCCTTTCTGTACCCAAATGCATAACCCTTTGGAGTCGGTCATATATGGACCACGGGTAAGTCTTGCGAGTACATTCGTACTCATGCTTCTGCTTTGTGGTTTTCAGGTGAGGATCAGGAGGGCTGCGAGTTCTGTCCCTACTGCCTCGGTGCCGAGGACACCGAGTAGAGGTTACTGCGATGTCACTCACGCCCGGAAGTGTTCAGGGGCAGAACACTTCCGGAGATGTCATATTTTGCTAATGTGTTGGTTAAACTCCCTTTTGTTGTATAGCTAGCTTTAAATACCATGTCCTGTGTGGCTTGAAGACTTGGTATTCTTCCTGTTGATCGTGGTTGTGTTGTGATGTCCTTATCATGCTTGTTTGTTGCTTTTATCCTTTCCATATTATCGTGCTATATCAACTGCTTTTCTTGTCTGCTGAGTGGATGTCCTAGAATCTAGGAAGGTCATGCCGGATTTTCGAATTTTTGTGCTATCTTGGTTTAGGTTGCATCATCTTATTTGTCTAGCATGCTAGTTGAGTTGTTTTAGTTGTGTGGTTGTCAGGTTTGTCTTTGTGCTTTGGTTTAGTCGTTTTGTTGTGCTTCCGCGTTGCGTGTCCGGTTGTGGGGTTTTGAGTTCGTTGCCCCTTTATGCAAATTGAGTTGTGATAACGGTGGAAACCGGTATGCGGGCGATCTGAGCGAAGTTCGGTCGCATACCGGGAATACCGGATCGTGGTCGAGTTATTTGAATGGTTCCTCTGTTATCTCATTTGGGCTTGGATGCTAGCATCGCGAGCGCCATCGGCCGAATCGTTGCTAGCCTCCAAATCCAATGAGGTTAACGGGTGTTCCAATAGCTCGAGGACGATCTGACGGCTACTCACAAGGCTGGTATCAGAGCAAGGTGCATAAAGACGAACTCTAAACTTGACAACCACTTAGGTGATTGATTGTGGTTTACTAGCCTTCTAGTAGAAATTAACGCTATATTACCCGCCCTATGTTTATAATTCGGTTGCGTGGGTTGAATAATGAGTGTGGGAGAAGCGATCACGTTGGAATCGTGCATTTCATGTCATACCATGCATGCATATGCCTTGCCATGTCATTTTGCATCTTGATCTATGCTTTTATGTATGTTAGATTGTGCTACTGTCTAGCTCATGTTTAAATTAGAATTTTGGCCGAGTGTAAGAGCTTATTCCTTCCTTGTGGTGTCTAACTCGTGTCGTCTACTTTTGGTTGACGACAGAATGAGGACCCACGGGGATATGGGAGGTGATGAGGGTGCGGGGCGATCGCAGCCTCACGATGGCGATCCGCCTCCTCCTCCCAACCTTTTGGATGTGCTGCTGAGGTCGGAACAAAATCAGCAGACAACCAACCGAATTCTGGAGATGCTTGTCCAGAATCAAGCTCCTCGAGGTGGCCGCGATGGGCGAGACCGCCCCAATGGCTATCTGGATTTCTTGCATACACCGCCACCCACCTTCTCTCGCGCCAGCGAGCCACTTGAGGCTGATGATTGGTTGCGCACAATTGAGCAGAAGTTTGCTCTCATCCGCTGCGAAGATCATGAAAAGGCACTCTTTGCTGCTCAACAGCTCCAGGGCCCTGCTGGTGCTTGGTGGGCTAATTTCCTGGTCATGCAGCCCGCCGGTCACCAGGTGACTTGGGCGGAGTTCCGTGAGGCCTTTCGGGCGTATCACATCCCGAAGGGGCTCATGGACATTAAGAGGCAGGAGTTCCTCTCTCTCAAGCAGTGGAACAAGTCTGTGATGGACTATTCCCGAGAGTTCAACTATTTGGCCCAATATGCGCCAGAAGAAGTGAACAATGATCAGAAGAAGCGGGGACCGCTTCATGGGTGGGTGTCAGAAAGATGCAAGACAAGCTCTCGTGTGTGATTTCCCGGACTTCAATAACTTGGTGAGTCGGGCGATCATCATTGAGCATAAGATGAAGAATCACCAAGAAGAGAAGAAAGCGGAAGAGGGCGACACCTTTTCCGGTGGCGGCGATTCGCGGCGTGCTCGGCGTCTTTCCTCTACCGAGGGCACCTGCTCCTACACTTCCACTACCACCGATGCCCGCCCTGCTCCCGTTGCTGCTCCGGCCTCCACCGCCACCGGGAGTGAGCGAGGCAAGTTCAGGTTCCGGCCCATGCTACAACTGTGGGCGCGCGGGACACTTCATCAGAGATTGCCCTTTTCCCAAGCGGGGCAACAACTCTGATGCTCCAAGGCCTCAGGGTGCACCGCCTCCACGTCCCTACGGGAAGGCACCTCAAGCGCCGAGGCATGGCCGGGTCAACTACACCGACGCCGAGGCGATTCCAGAAGGCAACCATGTGTTGACGGGTATGTTATGCATTGATGGGCATGCTGCTAGAGTTCTGTTCGATTCAGGGGCTTCTCATTCGTTTATTCGCAAGGATTTTGCTATGCATCATCAAATGAGAGTGAGTTACAGTAACACCCCCTTCCTCATTGAAGCACCGGGTTCGAAGATTGTTGCTAATCAAGTAGTCCAAGAAGCAATCGCTACGATCCAAGGGTTCCATTCCTTGTCAACTTGCTACTCCTTGACCTTCGTGGGATAGATGTTATCTTGGGCATGAATTGGCTAACCCGACAACAAAGCCATTCTCAGATTGTTCTTGTCGCTCCATCTCGCTCAAGGGGCGAAGGCGACGATTGACTCTACTTCTCGATGGTGGCAATGCCACTCTTTGCTCCTTGAATGGTGCTGAAATTGAGGAGTTAGAGTCCATTCCCGTGGTTTGAGTACCGGATGTGTTCCCCACTAATCGCCGGATGCCGCCTGATCGCGACATTGAGTTCGTGGTTGAACTCCAACCCGGGACTGCTCCCGTGTCCAAGCGGCCATATAGGATGCCGCCAAATGAATTGGCGGAATTGAAGAAGCAGCTAAAGGAACTGATGGACAAGGGGTTCATTCGCCCAAGCTCCTCACCTTGGGGCTGCTCGGCTCTTTTCGTGACTAAGAAGGACGGTTCTCTTCGTCTATGTGTTGATTATCGTCCTTTGAATGCAGTTACTATCAAGAACAAATACCCTCTGCCGCGGATTGATATCCTGTTCGATCAGCTTGCTGGTGCACGGGTATTCTCCAAGATTGATCTGAGGCTCGGGTACCATCAGATTAAGATCCGGGCTGAGGATATCCCGAAGACCGCCTTCTCCACTCGGTATGGGCTGTACGAGTACACCGTCATGTCGTTCGGGTTGACGAATGCGCCGGCATACTTCATGTACATGATGAATTCCATCTTCATGGAAGAGCTTGATTCCTTTGTGGTCATCTTCATTGATGACATCCTTATCTATTCGGCGAATGAAGAAGACCATGCCAAACATCTTCACATTGTTCTCAGGAGGCTTCGAGAACATCGCCTCTATGCCAAGTTCAGCAAGTGCGAATTTTGGCTGAAGGAGGTATCGTTCTTGGGGCACGTCCTCTCCGAGCAAGGTGTCGCTGTCGACCCAAGCAAAGTGCAGGACGTGCTCAAATGGGAACGACCCAAGTCATCACCGAGATCCGCAGCTTTCCTTGGTGGTGGCTATTATCGCCGTTTCATTCAGGACTTCTCCAAGATAGCCAAGCCTATGACGGAGTTGCTGAAGAAGGGCATCGAGTTCAAGTGGTCCGTGGGCTGTGAGCATGCATTTCAGACTCTGAAGCAGCGCCTCACTACGGCTCCAGTCCTCACCCAGCCCAATATTCACGAGCCGTTCGACGTCTACTGCGATGCATCTGGCATCGGACTTGGCTGTGTGCTTATGCAGGACAGCCGAGTTGTCGCTTATGCGTCTCGGCAGCTAAAATGTCATGAAGAGCACTACCCCACCCATGATTTGGAGCTTGCAGCAGTGGTCCATGCATTGAAGATTTGGCGCCACTATCTCCTGGGGAACAAGTGCAACATTTACACCGATCACAAAAGCCTCAAGTACATCTTCACGCAGGCAGACCTGAATATGAGGCAAAGACGGTGGCTTGAATTGATAAAGGACTATAATTTGGAAGTCCACTATCACCCTGGGAAGGCCAATGTGGTGGCTGATGCATTGAGCCGCAAGGTGCAATGCAATTGCCTCACTCTTCCACCACGGAGTGCCACCCTTTGTGCTGAGTTCCAGAAGCTCAACCTGGAAATGATAGAAGGGACCTTGTCTAACGTGGAATTGAAGTCCACATTGCTTGATCAGATTCGGGAGGCACAAGGCGGAGATGCGGGTGTTACCTGCATTCGCAATAACTTGGGTTCTGGTCAGGCTCCTGGTTTTCGCCTGGATGAGCAAGGAACCTTGTGGTTCGGCCAGCGCATAGTTGTCCCGGATATCCAAGAGTTGAAGCGGGCGATCCTTGATGAAGCCCACAACTCGTTGCTCACAATTCATCCGGGTAGCAATAAGATGTACCAAGACTTGAAACGGCAGTTTTGGTGGACCCGCATGAAGCACGAGATTGCTCGTTATGTGTCCGAATGTGATGTTTGCAAAAGGGTGAAAGCGGAACATCTCAAGCCAGCTGGCACTCTTCAGCCATTGCCCGTCCCAAACTGGAAATGGGAGGATATTAGCATGGATTTCATTACCGGCCTACCCCTGACTTCTTCGGGTCATGATTCCATTTGGGTTATTGTCGACCGGTTGACCAAGTCAGCACATTTTCTAGCCGTTCGCACAGCTTATCAATTCAAGAGGTATGCGGAGTTGTACATCTCTCGGATTGTATGTCTCCATGGAGTGCCAAAGCGGATAGTTTCAGATCGAGGCTCTCAGTTTGTTTCTCGGTTCTGGAAAAGCTTGCATGAAGCGTTGGGCACTAAGTTACTTCACAGCTCAGCATATCACCCACAAACTGACGGCCAAACTGAGAGGGTCAATCAGATACTTGAGGATATGTTGAGATCTTGTGTTCTATCTTATGGGAAGAAATGGGATGAGTGTCTCCCGTATGCTGAGTTTGCCTACAACAACAGCTACCAAACCAGCATCCAGATGTCCCCATTCGAAGCACTCTATGGTCGTAGCTGTCGGGCACCTCTCAATTGGTCTGAGAGCGGGGAACGTTCGTTCCTTGGGCCTGAACTAGTCATGGAGGCAGAAGATAAGGTGAAAACCATCCAAGAGAATCTGAGAGTAGCTCAATCGCGACAGAAGAGTTATGCTGATCACCGTAGGAGGCCTCTCTTCTTCGACATTGGCGACTTTGTCTATTTGAAGGTATCTCCTCTCCGGGGCACCCGTCGTTTTGGAGTTAAGGGAAAGTTGGCGCCTCGCTACATAGGTCCATTCCGGATCCTTGGAAGGCGTGGTCAGGTGGCATATCAGTTGGAACTTCCTCCCTCACTCGAGATGGTCCACAATGTCTTCCATGTCTCGCAATTGAAGAAGTGCCTCCGTACTCCCTTTGAATCCCTGGAGGTGGATGAACTCGGGGTTCAGCCTGAACCTGATCTGTCTTACCAAGAGCGTCCTATTCGGGTTTTAGATGAAGCTGAACGCAAGACTCGTAGGAAGGCTCTCAAGTTCTATAAGATTCAGTGGAGCAATCACACTGAAGATGAGGCCACTTGGGAGCGGGAGGATCATTTGAGGGGCGAGTATCCCGAATTCTTCCAAACTATGTAAGTACTTCAACCCTATCCCTTCGCGGTTTTGTCCGTGTAAAATTCCCTTCTAGCTAGGTACTCATTTTGAATCTCGGGGCGAGATTCCCTTAAGGGGGGAGGATTTGTCACAGTCCAATCCCAACCAAGCATGCATTGAGATTGAGGGCAAATAGGTAAATGCACTAGATCATTTTTTTTTCCCACCCTCATTTTTCTTTTCCTTCTCTCTTTCTCCACCTAGCCTCTTTCCCCACGCCTCCTCCTCCCTTCTTGTTTCCCGCCGACGCCATCGCTGAAGCGGCCGCGTCTCCCTTGCTCGCGCTGGCTCGGCCGGCCGTGCCGCTCTGCGCCGGCCGCCCCGCCAGCCGTCGCCCTCCCCTCCTCGCGCCTTCACCGGCCGCGCCCTCGCCTCGTCCTCCACGCCTCCAGCTGGCCAGGCCGCCGCTCCTGCCTTCCGGTCGTGCCGCCCCAGGCTCCCGCCGCCTCCTGCTGCTCGGTGAACCTCCCCCTCCCTCTTGCACTCCCTCCCTCCCTCTACCTCACCATGGCCGAGCCCTAGCCTCAACCGGCCATGGCTAGGGTTTATGTGCATTTGGGGATTTTGCCCCAAATGGATGCTTGTATTCTTGGATTGTGCATGAATATTAGTATGGGAGTGTGATTCGTTGTTGTCGTTATGTAATTTTGTGGGCAAATTAGATAGGAATGGAGACTATGCCTTGATGCGCTTGGGTCAGTTGAGGAATTGAGGGATTAAATTGAAATCTTGTGCACTGGTTTATGGTGTGAATGATTTAGTAGTTGGGAGGATCGCTAATGGTTGACCTTCCTTCTTCTTGCTCCTGGTTCCTTGTGCCGTCTCCTGGAGCTCCTGGGGTTAGCTGTGGCGTCGCTCTTCTGATGGAGATGCATTGAGGGTTTGCTTGGGGCTCGGTTCTGGCATGAAGTCTATAACCCTTGTCCTGGGTACCACCTTATGTAGCTCAGTTGATTCTAGAGTGGTCGTGGGTTGATGATTCGGAATGGTTGTGAGTTAATGTTATGCTAGTTGTGGCTAGTAAGTTCTTTACATAGTAAATGTTGAAGCTTAATGCTAAGATCTAAAAGTGAGATGCTGTCCTTTGGTTTGTGTTGCGAAGATTTTGTTATAATGTCCTGCCAGCTGGGTGGTGTTTTATGTTCTCAATTCCAATGCTTTAGGAGCGTGTGTGGCTGACCGAATACATGATGCAACCCTTGCATTTCCCAGTATGGAGACCAAGTCCCTAGTCTTTTCATTCGACCCTTACTGCCTATGCTCTATTATAGTTCGTTGTCCGCGATTGAGCCCGTAACGGATAGCTGGGAGGGTTAGAGCATTGTTGGCTTGTGATGAGAATAGGCAAGGTTGTAAGGTAGGGTGTGGTTGTGCGGGTAAATTTTGTTTTGGTTTGGCTTCACTCTTTATTTGGCGTCGCCCTGGATTCAACTTGGGTTGGGTTAGTTCTAGAGGTCAGCTTTGCGATCTGTTGGAGCGCTATGCTTCGGATGCAAACCGCGAGGGTTGTGCTAGGTCTGGTGTCCTGAATTTTCCTTTCATATGGCTGAAGCCTCTAGTCTATGATAAATGAGTTCGTGAGGGTCCTTATGCTCTATTCTAGTTCGGTTTCAGTGTTTGAGCACCTACGGTTAGTTGGGATTGGTACCAAATAGGAAAAACTTAGTGGAGGGCGAGCAATTAAGTCACTAGCTATAAGGTTTTCGATTCGAGTTAGTGTTGAGCCATTCATAATATTGTTCGGCTGTTATTGTGGAATTTTGTAATGCGTATTTTCATTTTGGTTTGTCGAATGCTTGCATATTGTCTTCAACTGTCTTTTCATCGCATATGCACGGCATACATCTCATTCCATATGCATTGTTATCGTGTAGAGAACGATCACACGGAGGGTGACGTGGCCGCGATCGAGGGTGATCACGGTGAGCAGGTTGTCACTGAGACTCCGGCAGAAGCATCAGGCAAGCACCTAAGCATGTTCAACCCTTTAAATATGTTTATTTTGGTGAATAAAATGCTTATTGAATGATTAGGTTTTTGCATTAGGAGTCAATGGTGGTAAGGGTAGTAGGGTAGTAGAACCTAATTGCTGCACACTCACTCCTTGACACTTGTTGAACCTTTCCTTGGAGCTAGCTTATGGGTAAATACAACGTGTCCATGCTTAGTTTGCTTAGAGGTCGGGTTTGGGCCAAGTGGTGGACGGTTCCATCACTTGAGAGTACTAAATACTACACCTGTGAACTATGTTGGAAATGGGTTCAGTCATGTTACTTGGAGG
This sequence comes from Rhipidocladum racemiflorum, assembly GCA_036346355.1. Taxonomy (NCBI): domain Eukaryota; kingdom Viridiplantae; phylum Streptophyta; class Magnoliopsida; order Poales; family Poaceae; genus Rhipidocladum; species Rhipidocladum racemiflorum. Next base: position 7,209,689 of record CM070575.1, read on the forward strand.
TAAATATTAATAAATGGCGACCGGGCGGGAGAGTAGGATCAATTGGGTATGGAGACTCAATTGGCGTAGTCCCGCCTGTGTCAATTAAGGACCGATCCGTTTGTGTGCCATGTTGATCGAGCACCATTAGGTTGATCGCATGCCTGATTATGGAGGGTAAGCCACTCTTTCATCACATGCCGTTCGATGGATCATGCCCTCATGCGGTTGGACGTGGTTGAGGGCGAGGCTTAGGCCGACCCTCGAGGGCCAAGCCGGGCTTGGGTCGCTCGAGGGGGTGCTAGGTGCTCGGACCGCATGAAGATGGTTCAACGAATGGGTATGGATGGGAGGGGGGGTTGACATGAGGTACCTTGTGACACATGTCGTGCGATCAATGCTTCCCTGCAGGGTTAATTAAGCGATTCGAATTGCCGCGCTCTCGGATATGAGCACGCTCGCGTCATCCGACACTCAACGTAGTAATAACTTAAATTCCTGGCTCGTCGTTGTACTTGAGCTTTAAAATGGTTGTAAATGCTTTACTTTAGTGTTGTTACCTTTCAACTTCATGTTAGAAGTAGGTGCGGTCAATAACTGCTTTAAATTTGTAATCGGTTTAGTCATTTGTCATGCTCATATTACAAATGTTAATGCTTTCCCGCACTATTACCTTCAGCTTTATTCCTTTCTGTACCCAAATGCATAACCCTTTGGAGTCGGTCATATATGGACCACGGGTAAGTCTTGCGAGTACATTCGTACTCATGCTTCTGCTTTGTGGTTTTCAGGTGAGGATCAGGAGGGCTGCGAGTTCTGTCCCCTCGCCTCTCGGTGCCGGGCGGGACACCGAGTAGAGGTTATCGCGATGTCACTCACGCCGGAAGTGTTCAAAGGCGTAACACTTCCGGAGATGTCATATTTTGCTAATGTGTTGGTTAAACTCCCTTTGTTGTATAGCTAGCTTTAAATACCATGTCCTGTGTGGCTTGAAGACTTGGTATTCTTCCTGTTGATCGTGGTTGTGTTGTGATGTCCTTATCATGCTTGTTTGTTGCTTTTATCCTTTCCATATTATCGTGCTATATCAACTGCTTTTCTTGTCTGCTGAGTGGATGTCCTAGAATCTAGGAAGGTCATGCCGGATTTTCGAATTTTTGTGCTATCTTGGTTTAGGTTGCATCATCTTATTTGTCTAGCATGCTAGTTGAGTTGTTTTAGTTGTGTGGTTGTCAGGTTTGTCTTTGTGCTTTGGTTTAGTCGTTTTGTTGTGCTTCCGCGTTGCGTGTCCGGTTGTGGGGTTTTGAGTTCGTTGCCCCTTTATGCAAATTGAGTTGTGATAACGGTGGAAACCGGTATCTTGAGGCGATCCTGGCGAAGTTCGGGTCGCATCTGGGAATACCGGGACTGTGGTCGAGTTATTTGAATGGTTCCTCTGTTATCTCATTTGGGCTTGGATGCTAGCATCGCGAGCGCCATCGGCGAATCGTTGCTAGCCTCCAAATCCAATGAGGTTAACGGGGTGTTCCAATAGCTCGAGGACAGTCTGGACGGCTCCTCACAGGAACCCCCCAAAATCCCACCTTTTGCTCATGAGAGCATCACCAAAAGAGAGCCCTAAAATTAAGCCTTAAACTTTAATTTAGGAACCCAACTAATTAGATTTAGGGTTTCAATGAAATATTCACTCCAGCAATTAGGCCCTAAAACCCAATGAAGAGATAGGGCTCAATCACAGAGTTGCTAAATATAGCTACTCTCCTAGGGGCCCTAAAACAATTTGCTAAATTTTAACAATTTAGGATTCTTGCTGGAGTTAATCTTTTCCCTAAAAACCCTATAATTTAAATTACCACCATATTTAAGACCCTCCCTCTTGGAGACACTCTGAACCCAAAAAAAGTGAGCAAAACCTTCTTCAGATAGATCAAGCACCAACAAGTACTAAACCATCCGAAGATTTGCTGATGATATAACAAGAAAACGCCTAATTAATCCAAGTCAAAACTTGGCTGTAGGTGTTAATTTCTCTCTACTCTCATGCCCGTACGATCGAGGTTATGGAGCTACGTACGCACCCAGAGCCGGTAGGAGACGGCGGCGGCGTGTTGCTCGACATCGCCGGCGCAGGGGCCGCAGCGGAGGAGCTCGGGCGGGACGCCGGCGAGGAAGGCCTCGGAGGTGAGGCGGATGGCGAGGGAGAGTTGGAGGTAGTAGCTCTCCGTGGTCCGGCGGACCCATGTGTCCCTCCCGCCGGCGGTCGACGGCGGCAGGGAGGAGCCCGGGGCCGTGGGCTTGGAGGCGGTGGTGGTGGTTGGGTCGGTGGTGAAGGCGCTGCCGGCGCTCCCCTTGGAGGAAGGCGGGGCAGCGGGGGCGACGTCGACGGGCTGGAGCAGCGCGTAGTCCGCGAGGAGCGGCAGCCGCCAGTCGTCGGCGAGGTGGGAGGTGGTGGGAGCGGGGGGGAAGGGGGTGGAGGCGCCGGGTTAAGGAGGCATCGGTGGTGCGGCATGGCCGGAGGAAAGCTGATGCATGGAGAGCAGAAGTGGTTGGTTGTTGCTGTATAGAATTAGGGTTGTGTGAAGTGTGATGGAGTTGAAAAACTTGCAATGGAGAGGGGGAAAGGAGGAATTTTTTTTTAAAATAATATTATTTTAATCAAAATTTACAGAAATAATATGCCGAAAAAGAAAATAGCAAAACTACCCCCCTGTGTCCATTTGAATTGGCGACAGGGTCCTGTCGCCATTTCAATTGGCGACAGATCTGTCGCCGCCATTCAAATGGCGACGAGGCAAAACCGAATTTCCTCCGTCTGTCGCCAAATGGAATGGCGACGGCATTCAATACCTCATGCGCGAGGCTCCTGTCGCCAAATGGAATGGCGGCAGAGCCATTTACCCTGCTCGGCGACGCCCGAACTCGCCATTTGCACGCCGCAGAGAGGGAGAGCGAGAGAAAAGAGAGGGAGAGGGAGAAGAAGAAGAGAAAAGAAAGAGAGGGAGAGGAAGAAGAGAAAGAGGAGGAGAGGGAGGAGAGGGAGGAAGGAGAGGGAGAGGAGGAAGAAGAAGATCGCGTCTGCAGGTAAATTTTTTTTCTTTCTTGTATGTTTCGTTTAATTTAGTGACTAGATTGATTAATTATTGATTTAGCGAGTAGTATTGTCATGTTTTCGCGACTTAGTGACTTAGCAAAAATTTAGCGATTAGCGTTGTTTTCGAATTAGCGACTTAGCGTTGTTTTCGCGATATAGGAAGAAATGTCCATGGTACTTAGCGTTAGTTTAGCGACTTAGCGATGTTTTCGCGATATAGGAACAAACCTCCCGCCGCGCCGGCCCTGCTCGCTTCGCTCACCTCGGCCACGACCGCCTTTGGCCCCGTTGGCCGTGTTTGCCGCGCTTGCCTTGGCCTTGCTCGCCTAGTTTAGCGACTTCGCGATGTTTTCGCGATATAGGAACAAACCTCCCGCCGCGCCGGCCCTGCTCGCCGTGCTCACCTCGGCCACGACCGCCCCTGGCCCCGTTGGCCGTGTTTGCCGCGCTTGCCTTGGCCTTGCTCGCCTAGTTTAGCGACTTAGCGATGTTTTCGCGATATAGGAACAAACCTCCCGCCGCGCCGGCCCTGCTCGCTTCGCTCACCTCGGCCACGACCGCCTTTGGCCCCGTTGGCCGTGTTTGCCGCGCTTGCCTTGGCCTTGCTCGCCTAGTTTAGCGACTTCGCGATGTTTTCGCGATATAGGAACAAACCTCCCGCCGCGCCGGCCCTGCTCGCCGTGCTCACCTCGGCCACGACCGCCTTTGGCCCCGTTGGCCGTGTTTGCCGCGCTTGCCTCGGCCTTGCTCGCCTCAGCCCCGTCGGCTGTATCACACTTGTCTTGGCTCACCGGCCGGCCGCACGAGCTTGCCTCGACGCTTTGCATGGCGATGATTGCATGGGCCGGGAAAATGCCATGAACAATTTCCTAAAAAATAGGTAAAAATTATGATTTTGCCTTTCCTTCTTTCCTAAATTTTAGAAATCAGTAAATAAATTCAGAAAATTGGTATTAAAGACTGAAAAATAGTTTTTTCACATATCGAAAGTCTATACGTAGCATAAGTACATTGTCTAAAAGGTTTGTGTCGTACACAGTAAGAATTTCATGAAATGTTTGACAGGTATGGATGAACGAGTGCAGTTTACAATATATTACGGAGAGGGAATTCCGAACATGGGTGTGGAAGGGGTGGAACTAAGTCATTTCCCAAGTGTCGTAGTTGGTCTGTCACGTCCAGCGGAGCGTTCATGGAGCACGCTAGAAGATGGTTATACCAAATATTCTCGTTGGACCGTGAGTTGCATGGTGTGAAGCTGCACGGAGTAGGGTGTCGGAGACAGGCTATGCGTCTTGGGAGTTAGTTGAAATTACAGGTCCGAAATCATGGAGTTCGTATGTCAGAGCAGCGATTGAGAGAGGATGGCCATTAGTGTTGTTGGCGCAAGCATTTGAGAAAGCAGAGGGCATCCGTGAGGAACAGCAGGAGGTTGTTGGTGACGAAGAGGAGGAAGTTGGGGAGAGCAGCCAAGCAAGAGAATACTCAGTGAGGCATGATGTTAGTTCGGCTCAGGAGGCAGTGCAAGGTGAGGAAGTTGGTGTTCCAATGGAAGATGTGCAGGAACCAATGGGTGTGGCAGACGTGCAGGAACCAATGGGTGTGGCAGACGAGGGAGAACATATTGAATCGCTGGTGATATCAATGGACGCAGAGAGCCGGGACTACGAGGATTTAAGTAACGATGAAGAGGATGAAGAACCTTTCCCCGCGGAGTGGGATGAGTGTCGGTTCGACAGACTGATGGTCAACGAGGGTGAAGATGTCCAATGGGGAATGCGATCGGAATGAGGTGCGGCAAGATGCAATTTACAAGGATAAAGGTGAGGTGCGAGGAAGCGCGATCCAAAGATGGGCGGTGTCACTGCGTAGACCCTTCCGGGTTGCTAAGTCAGATCGGCGGGTGTATGATGTCAGATGCAAGATGGAAGGTTGCCCATGGCGTGTCCATGCTTACCAACCTAAATGGGACACAATTTGGAAGTGTTCTATAGTAGTGCCGCATGCATGTGTCTTGTGAGTCTACACAATCGCATAGAAATATATCTTCCGGCTTTGTTGCCAATGTAATGTACGGGAGATTGTGGGCAACCTGGATTTAGAGCCACGTGCCATCATACTTGCAATAGAGCAGGTATCGATACCACGATAAGCTATGCGAAGGCATGGAGAGCGAAGCAGAAGGCATTGGAAGCAAGGTTTGGCACGTACGAAGACTCCTATCAGAATCTGCCAGGGTTGCTTCAGGTGATCAAGGAAAGGAATGCTGGGACTTATGTCGATATTTTCGAGCAACCTTCACAGCGTTTCCCTGGGAAGATGTTGCTCAAGCGGGCATTCTTTGCTCTTACACAAAAATGTTGTACAGATTTTAAAATACAGTAAATATTGTGTATAGAATTCCAAAATTTGCTTATACATGTGCTGCATATATATATATTAAAGTATATACAGTTCAATAATATTTTTTCAGCCTTTTCACATTACTTTTCCTTCATAATTGTAATTTTATACAAGATAACAAAGCAATTATCACAGCTAAATATGTTTTTTCCTTAATTTATTGAGCTTGCCCTCCTATGTCCATTTCAATTGGCGACAGGGGGGTGTCGCCATTTCAAATGGCGACAGGGGCAAACTCGACATTTCCACTGCTGCCCCACGCAGCCAGAGGCTGGAATGCCCCCTGTCGCCATTCCATTTGGCGACAGGACGGAGGAAATTCCGGTTTTGCCCCCTGTCGCCATTTGAACTGGCGACAGGAGCTCCTGTCGCCAATTGAAATGGCGACAGGACCCTGTCGCCATTTCAAATGGACACAGGGGGGTAGTTTTGCTATTTTCTTTTTCGGCATATTATTTCTGTAAATTTTGATTAAAATAATATTATTTAAAAAAAAAATTCGGGAAAGGAGAATACCTGCAACTTGCTAGTTGGCCCTTGGCTGTTATTTATTTTTGCTGCCTTCATTTCTGTTTGATTGCGTTTCCGTCCTTGTCTTTTCTTATGGCTTATGGTTTCCTTTTACAGTGTGGGTACTGGCTAGTATAGTCAAGAACAACATTTATTTCTCGTTACGTTACATTAGTTCACTTACTATGTATACTTATGTATTTTGTTACAGCGTTACTGTGTGAGTAAAAATATATATTTGAAGTGTTTTCTATTTAGAATTTAAACATCTGGTGTGTTGCCAACTATGAGAGATGTGTGATCTGTCTTGGTTTGTTCATTTTTCTCCATCCAACCAAGCTAGGGAGTGGAACCAAGTATCACAGGTTACACAAGACCACTTACAATATTGTTGAATTTCATTTTACGTAAATGAAGGAGGGCTGCCTATTTTATTAATTAAGAGAGATGATGTTTACAAAATATAGCCTATAAGGCCGATTATAATCCACAACAATCTATGCGGTGGCAATTGCTTGCTCCATGTACTTCGCTCTGCCATAGTCCAGGTCTTACCTCCTCATTGATCTTTGCCAACGATTTGGTTGGTATGGACGCCTTAGTTTACAAAATTCATGTGGTGCGTTCCTTTCAGACTTTCCAATGTAATTTGTTGAGTAAATATACATTATTCAAATGCTATTGCTTCTCTAGCCTATTTTTACTATTTTACTATTAAAAATATAAATAAATACTAGCTAATAAAATATATGGATAAAAAGAATGAATTAATGGTTTATATTGAATTTAGTGTGCCATAAAAGAACCCTATTTTTTGCTTGAATATATATATAATTTTAATCAAAAGTTAACCCATGGCATGCTCAAACATGGCAAAACCGTAATGCATGCTCTCTTCATGCATCAAATAATCCACACGTTCCAGGGCAGCTATACATGTAAAAGACGATTGCACAGCAAAACTGCCCGGAGCCCAAATCGGCAACTCCACGAGGGTGCGCGAGCAAAAGCAGCCGCCGTCCCGAGTCCCCCACCACGGGCCACGACGGCAGAAGCGGGTGCACGTGTGCGGCCTGCCGCGTGGTGGCGACGAGGACACCCGTCGCCGGCCGGTGCGCCGCGTCAGCTCGTGGGATGGCACGCGCGCGTAGGGATGGCAATCGGGCGGGTTCGGGCGGGTAGACCTCCCGCAGACCCGAACCCGAAACCCGAAATTCATACCCGAACCCGAACCCGAAATCTCTCACGGGTACATACCCACGCCCATACCCGAACCCGATGGGTACCCGAACCCGAACGGGTACCCGAACCCGAAATTAAATTCACCTAATCACCTTGCAATTAAATTTTCAACCATCAATTGTGTAACACCCCAAAATTTTGCTTTTCTTAAATTCATGTGTGATTTGGCACTTTGGTGAATTTTTGGAATTTTCTGGAATTTATTTGGATTTATTTGGGATTTATTTGAATTTATTCCATTTTGAAATAATTGAAGAATTTAATTTTGCAAATAAATTTTTGTTGGAAATATTTTATTTGAGTCCAAAATGATCCAAAGTATTTTCCAGAATTTTTCTGGAATTTTTCTGAGTCATTTGCTATTTTTCATGAATTAAATGAATTACTAGGAATTATTTTAAATATTAATTCGCTGGAAAATCCAACTCGGGTCAATTACTGTTCAACCGACCGAGTCGGACTCGAGTCCGACCCGAGCCAGTTGACTCGACCGAACCCACTCCTAACCCTAATCAATCCCAACCGTTGGATCAAGATCCAACGGCTGAGATCCGCCCGACCCCGACCCGAGCCGTGTCCGGACCGGACCCGGTCGCGCCGCGCGATCGTGGCCGTTGGTTGTGCCACGTGGACGGCCACGATTTCGTCGTCTTCCCGAGTCCGAAGCCGACTCACGCCGCCGCCGCCGTAGCAAATTAGGTTTCCGTTTTACGCACGCCGAGGTTATTTAATGCCCGGCATACCCCGAGGGCCGCAGCGATTCCGCCGCCTCCCTTCTCTACTTCACCGAGGCTAAGTCGCGCCCGTTTAGCCGTCGCGAGCTCGCCGTAGTTGCGCCATTTGCTCATACGGTCTTTGCCCGTTCGCGCCGTCAGCCGTCCCTCGCCGTTGACCTCAGATCCGACTCACCGCGACGAGACGCACCGAAGGGACCCTTCATCTCGCCGAGCAACCCGGAACGCCGTTGGGCTCGTCGTCGTCTTCAACTCCGGCAGCCGTGCGCCACCACGGCCATCGGCCCTCGCGAGCTCATGCACCGTCGGATCGGACGGACGGTTGAGGTGAGTTCACGTGTTCCAAACCCGATTAGATCGGGGCCGTTGGATCAAGATCCAACGGTTCCACAATCGCCACGCGTCGTAGCAAAGGCGATTATAGGATTAGATCTGGACCGCCCGATCTAGATCGAACGGCCCACGAGCATCGAGTAGTTTCAACGTGTTAAACCCTGGATCCAATCCGCGCTGATTTTCAAACCAACGGACGAGATTGCGCCACGCGTGTCGGGAAGTTGGACCGACGCGCCGGGCCGCTGGCCCACGCCGCGTGCAGGTAGACGCCGACACGCGAGGCCCGCGTGTCGAGGGCCCGCATGTCGCTGGCTAACCCAGCCAAGCGCCGACGCCGGCGATGACGTCACCCGAGCGGGCCCACATGTCGATCCACGTGGCCGTGGGACCGAGTCCACCGTGGACCCGAGCCGAGCGTGGACCAAGCCCATGGACGTACCGACGCCAGCAGGCCAATCAGGAGCTGCCACGTGTCCATGCCGACGCAATAATTAATTTTCGAAAAAGAAAATGATTTATTAATTCGAATAATGATTTCAAATTTAGATTCAAACTTCAAACGCTTATAACTTTTGGCGTTTCAACTCCGATTTGAGTGATTCAAATTTCTAAATTTGTATAAAATTAAGATCTACCTAAATATAAATTTTATTTAATTTTTGGACTAAAGTTTTTCTCTGTAAAATTATTTAATTGATTATTTAAACTTTAAATAATCATAACTTTTATGCTTTAACTCCAAATTTGACGATTCCAGTTTCTAAAAATCCAGAAAATTATGTTCTCTCTGTTTATGGATTTTATTTGGAGTTTTGGGATCTTTTGCCTAGTGTTTATTTGTGTATTTGCTATTTGCACGCTTTACGAGTAGACGTTGAAGTGCCTAAGGATTCAAGGAGAAGTGTTGACTCAGATCCAACTCAAGACCAAGAGCAAGTGCTTTTGAAGGCAAGTTGTGCTTTGACCATATTGATCCCATTTCAAATCTATTTTGATTTAAACTATTGCATGCTAGTTCAATTAGAAAGATACTTTGTTTAAACATGGGGTTAGATAAATACCAATTTGCTATATGACACCTTGATTACTTAAGTATGTGCCATGACCCTTTGTCACCCTAGTTGTGGTTTACTAGTTGGACATTATTAAATTGCCAACATGGGTTTAGATCGTTGTAGTATGTCGCTTAGACTCACTACGTGCTCATAACATGATTTTGGATAATCAAATGCTAATATGGACTTAATGATATATTGAACCTGTTTTGGAAAAGTATCATGTGAAGTTGATGGCACGTGGTGCATGGTAATCAAGCTGGGTTTGATAAACGATTTTATTGGGGCATGTGGCAAGAGTAATCAGGTGGGCCGGTGTGGCAATCGGGATGATGATTTGGTTTTTCGGGTAGTCTTGCCCTGGTCACTCTAAGGACTTAACCTTGCAAGCCTTTGAACTGGGTCATACTTGCAACCACATGGTCGGAATGGGACGGCCCTAGTTGACTAAGTCGCTAAGGACTCACTTGTGGAGCCTCAGGTGTCGATTACACCTTTTGTGTGATTGTACGGGGAGCGTATCGTGGCTGTGGCCAGGTACCCATCTAACGGTGTGTTGGTCCCATACTTCGCCTTGGCTAAGGGAAGGGATGGTGTAGAGCACGAACCGGAGAGGACCACCTGTGTTGTTTGAGGCTTCCGAAAGGCTTTGTTATGATCGCTCATTCGCATACTCTTGTATGGCGATTCACTACGGTGACGTGGTGAGTGGATTGTATCTTGTGGGTAAAGTGCATAACCTCTGCAGAGTGTAGAATCTATTTGAATAGCCGAGTCCACTGTGATCGACATTGCTCTGAATTACAGTCAAGGGGTAGACTTTCTGAAAATAACTTGGATTTGAAAAGTTGGGTTAGTTTAACAATGAAGATGATGGAAATATGGTTTAGGATGGGAAAAATGTTTGTTAAACTTCTTGAAAAGTTATTTATGCTTTACTTATTTCTACTGCTTTCGAATCTACTTATATTACTTTTCAAATGCTGTTTACTGCAAAAATACCTTGTGCTATTCCTTTGTACCAAGCCATGCATATAGTATATTAGCCTCGCATTCTGCAGGCATGACTTGGTCGAGTACCAAGTACTCACCCTTGCCTCAACACAATATCGCTTGAAGAGGAGATTACGCCACTTTGGAGGAGGAACTCCAAGAAGACCCGTCTACTTAGGGATGCGAGCCCGGCCAGTTGCCTGTGGTATCTTGGATGGCGCCACGAGTTTATTTGATTTTCCGTTATTTCTCTTTTAATAAGTTTCGCCTTGCAAGGCATATATATTTGTATCTTGGCCATAAGGTCAAGTAACCCTTTTATTAATAAAGTACTTTGATAGTATCGATTGGTATGATTGTGATATTTACCGATGTTAAGACTGTGTGCACTAGCGCGTTCCTGGACTAGTGCTGAATACACAGAGGGTCCGGATTTGCAAATTCGGGGTCCCGACAAATTGTCAATCAATTCATTTGTAATTTCTATGTTTAAAGGAAAAATATATGGTGTATATAATCATGAAAGTTACTGCATCTTACATCTCAAACGATGCTTGAAAATCTTGAATTAACTTTTCATTATTTTTAATTTATATTAATTAATTCGGGTACCCATGGGTACCCACGGGTGCAGAACCGAACCCGAACCCGAACCCAAACCCGAACCCGAAATTTGAAACCCGCGGGTCTGAAATCAAACCCATACCCGAACCCATCGGGTCGGGTACCCACGGATACCCGAACCCACGGGTAATTTTGCCATCCCTACGCGCGCGGAGCTGCCCCCCCCCCCCCGATTCGGCGATCGTCCAGCGCCGTTTGACTTTCCATCTTCAACCATATTCCATTTTTTTTTTCGAATTTGCTGGCAGGAGCTCTGCATATTCAATTAAGAGGAAAGTAAGAGAGGGCAAACACTTCAAAGTACAGAGCAACAGCCGCTACCAGATCCCGACAACGAGGGGATAGCGGCTACTCACACCACCGCAAAGAACAACAATTAACCTGGCCTCCTAGTAGCTAAAACAAACTCTGCCACGTTAACCTTAGCGCTGTCTACTACTACGTGCACGGGGCTGGTGACATCCTGGAAGATGCGCGCATTCCTTTCTTTCCAGACGTTCCAAAGGCCAAAAATAACCTTTCCATCGAAGTCTCTTCTTGCTTGGTGGGGAATCATCGAGCGTTGTTTGAACCACCAATCTTGAATTGCAAACTGAGGGTTAGAGAGGTCCGGTGTCAGGAAAATACACCCTTGTGAAGGGAGGAACTGGTTCCAGAAGCTGTTGGCAAACGGGCAGGAGAGCGCAATATGAACAGCTTTTTCGTCGTCAGCATTGCAAAGGCAGCAGATGTGTTGATGCGGCCACCCTCTCCGAGCCAAATTATCTGCTGTGAGAAGGCTATTGCGGAGTAGCAACCAAGCGAAAATTTTGCATTTATTTTCAGTTCTTGCTTTCCAGATCAAAGAGTTTGTTGAGCACGTAGTGGAGCCAATAAATTGCGCCATATACGCCGACTTGGTAGAGTAGGTCCCATCCGCGGTCCATCTCCACACAATTTCATCGTTGCTCTCTTCTTGTAGTTGTACCTGTTGCACCATGCTCCAGAGCGTGAGAAATTGGTCAAGCTGAATGCTAGTGTGGATATTCCTTAAAGGAATTGTCAGCGTACTAGCTAACAGGCACCTCCGAATTGGGTGCTTATGAGGTTCAAACAGGGGGCTTTCGGGGCGATTGCCGGGGAAAGGAAGAAGACGACCGGGGTACCGGGAAACTCAGGGGAACAAGGAGGCGCCAGAGCTTTTTACCCAGGTTCAGGCCCTCATAAGAGTAATAGCCCTAGTCCTGCTTTCTTTGGTATTGCTTGTGTTCTTGATGGAGGAAATGAAAACCTTACAATCTTTCGAACCTCTTCTCCCATGCACCCTGGCTCCCTTTTATACTAGGGCTGACGGGGACGCATGGGTGGCTTACACCGTAAGCCACCATCATTACACTGGCATGGGATTATTTATTGCGCACGTCGCTCGTTCTTACTCTTCATTAATGACTGCCGCAGCTGTCACAATCCCACCTCGGGCCCCCCGTCCACCAACGCTTCCCGTTACGCCGTCGGTAAGGTGTCGCCGTGATGTCACGCAATTAATGCGTGCCTGGGAAGGCGGGCCGCCGATCGCATCTCAAGACGCCTTGCATTTAATGCGCACAACTTGCATTAAATGCCCTTGACCTCGGAGTGGCCCGCGTGCCACCTTTCCTGGGGCGACCATCTTCCTGGTCGCCAGCGTGGCCTGGCCGCCACGTGTCCCCTGGCGACTACCTTCCTGGTCGCCAGGGCGTGGCCTGGCCGCCACGTGTCCCCGGCGACCATCTTCCTGGTCGCCCAGGGGCGTGGCCTGGCTGCCACGTGTCCCCGGGGCGACCACCTTCCTGGTCGCCCAGGGGCGTGGCCTGGCTGCCACGTGTCCCCGGGGCGACCACCTTCCTGGTCGCCCAGGGGCGTGACCTGGCTGCCACGTGTCCCCGGGGCGACCACACCCCTGGCGACCTTTTTAACTGCGGGGGAGTGGGGACCCTGGCGCAAAATACGCCGACAGGAATCATCCAAGAGTTATCTGTCAGTTCTTGCCGCACTGAATTATTCCTTTTTTTCACCAGGCGAAAGCACGAGGGGGCGATATCCTTGGGTGCTTGGTCTTGTAACCAATGAGACGTCCAGAACCTGGCGGCCCGTCCATTCTTCAAAGTGATGTGGGTGCTAGCTTTGAACAGCTCCAAGTCTCCAGATTCCATTTATTTCATTCCCTTCTCCGTTCCCTTTCCTCATTTCTATTCCCTTTGTTTCCCCTTATGTCCAACAGATTCTCTTTAAAGAGAATTGTATAGGGAAAGAAGAAAGAATCCCTTGCTAGAGGGAATGGGAGAGAAAATCTCTTCACGAAGAGAATGCTGAAGGGAATCCGTTGGAACGCTGAAGGGAATGAAAATCCCTTTGCGAAGGGAAAGGGACATGGTTGGAGATGGTCACAGACTGGTGCGCGGGGCGGGGCGGGGCAGCACGGCAAGGGATTAGAGGAAGACGGCGGAAATCTCGTGCTGCCTCCACCTCGTGCACCGAAGGGAAACCCGAGGCCGAGAAAAACGCAACAAGACTGTCTACGTAGCTTACTTATAATTTTAGCAGGACAATATTTGCCTATGCTTTCACGGTTGAAAATAAAACTATTTTGTAATTTCGTCTAAAGGGGGCGATTTTTTCTTTTTTTAAAAAAACAAATGTAAGAGGAGCCATATAGGGGCAAAGCTTCAAAACGCACCGTCGGCACATGCAGGTGTGTACACATATCGGCCTTGATAGACTGACAGAATTTTAGTAGGGCTTTGAGTTCTGGTTGTTCAAATATGTTTTAGATTCTATCTCGTTGTGAGCGAATCAGAATTTATCTCTAATAGGGGTTTCACTATAGATATGGTACCCTATTGTATAAGAGAATTAATCTAATAAAAACAAGATAGTTTTGTCTCTCTGTATCATATGTGCTCTTCGCGATTGTTCTAATATTCCATCGATGCATTGTGATTGATTACGGTAGTGATCATCATTTTACAATAGGATCATCGTTTTACAATAGGATATTGGGAATATTCCTGTAAAGATGCCATAAATGGTTGTGTACTGTCGTCTGTCGTATCCTTTAACATCATTTTTACATCGGTTTTTAAGTGGATGTGTTCCCGTGATAAGTTTGATGCATGATCTTTTATCTGTAAAAGCTGACATGACTAGATTTTTCAGATGATTTCACAGGGATGCATGGTGATAAGGAAATTTTGGCATTCATCAAGTGCTAATAAGATAATGAGAATCGGGGACCGAACTATAATTAGCTAAAGGTATGGGGGTAGAATATAATAATGGCCATTTGGGAATTTCTTGAAAATGATGGGCGTAATTTTTTGAACCAACAAACTTGGCATGACCTTAGTGATGTTAACAACCATTTTCAAAAATTGGCAAGTGACCTCCGAGCCTATTGTACACGTTCTCACCAATCAAGAAGCATCAAAGTTTGGAACCCGAAGAAAAACTCATGTAATTCTTAATGGTGCAGCTAATTGAAGCCATCAAGAATGGACCCTTGTGAGGCATGCATGTGAAAGGTGGTTGGACTTGGACACAGACACCATCCTTTTGGAACCCGAAGAAAAATAGCAAACCAAAGAAAAACTAATTATGTGGGTCGCCACATTATCCAACTACTCCATTCGGTCTGGTAATATCTGTCGTTTTGGACATCGACACGGTCTTCAAAACACAACTTTGACCGCTAATTTTTATTATAATATATTTATAAAACCCAATAAAATTATAATATTATGAAAGTACTTCTCGAGACAAGTCTACACATATAATTTTTATGTATCCAATTTAAATATTTAAAAATATATTGTTAGTCAAAGTTTCGAAAGTTATTACCAAACCGGAGGTAGTAATACTGATTTGTAAAGTTCGGTTCACTTACCTTTTTTGCTTGGTAGTATGATATTTTTTTTTACAAATCGATATTCTTGTGTTCTGTATTCTGCAACACCAAAAGTTTCTCCGTGCTTACATAGCTTGTTATTAAAGCTCTCCATTGCCATTGATAATTCCCAAGACAATAAAGACTAAAAGAGACTCACTTCAAATTCAGGTGCGCATTGAACGAATTAAGACGGTCAAGAAGAGAGATTTTTTCATTGTTTTCAAGGTGCAATGCACCTACACGCAAGACCAACAGCTCTATCATAGCTTGTAAGTATACTGTACTTGCCAATGGAGTTCCTACTTCTGTGTTGAACGCCTCTATTTTGCACAGTTCCATCTAGTGCTTGTACTACAAAAGAACACAAAATAAGACGTTTTTATTCAGCCTAACAAAGGGCAAGCTGATTGGTTAGCCACCAGTTCATATAAATAAACCATCCTAGCTATCTTCTGGTACCTGACGTCAAGCAGCAATATCTGCTCAGGACCGAAGCAATTCAATTTTAAATGGTTCGGTTGGACAAGCAGTACCCACCCTGCAAAGAAAACTAGTCCTGATTGAGACAAGGAGGACACATGCTCCGATGCCTCATCCTCCCAAATTTTAGCTGTTTCCATGTCAATCTTTCTTGCTCGACAAAACTCGAAGGAAGGATGAAGCAGAGGATAGATAGGCTTAAAAATTTGTCAGCAGCGGACACCTATCGAAACCCGATGTTCCTCTGCTTCCTGTGCGAATTGGACAGGAGTTTATCATGCAGTGCAATGCTCTCGCAACTGCGAATGCAGTCTCACCTGCTCATGCCATTGTTCCCATGATTGCAAGCTGCCCATGGCATGCAACTCGCACGGTCCTTTTCAGGCACACAAATGCACACATTGGAATACAGATCTGTGAAGCTATGAGTGTGGCATGGCAAGATGATAGTCTTCTCAGTGTGGCAACAGGCAGAGACGGGAACGGGAGGAGGCGAGAAAGAAAAGGCTGTATCATGGCACTGCAGTGCAGAGTGCAGAGTGCCCTCTCGGTGGCGAAAAGCCCTCGGTTTTCCCCTTTTTTGCTTCTTTTTCAGGGCATGTTTGGCTCTGGCCATGCAATTCATCTCCGATTTATTCATCCATCCATCGGTCTCATGTACTAACGAATTGCTGCAGGAATTAAAACAGTTTAGAGAGGGAAATGGTGTGATATGAGTGCTGAGATTTCTGATGCACCCATGTTCAGCACTTGATATGAAAATGCAGGTCTCAATCCGATCATATATTTTTTTGTACGAGCTTTAGTAGCTTTGGACATCAGTGCATCAACCTTGCTATTCCTTCTTGCGCAGATGAGTTGTTTATGAACAATTGCTAAACATAGGTTCAGTGTGTCTCTCTACTTTGTGCACTAAGTTAGCCAAAATGGGCATAGCCTAATCCTTGTGCTCCTCGCAAATCACAAAAAGGTTGAGACATTAGTTGAAGCAGCCCCATAAAAAGAATTAGCGAGCAAGATATGGCGAGATCTAGCATGTTATTGTTCTAATGTGTTCTTTGCCTCCTGTTCACTAGCTCAAACTTTTGAGGCTCAAATATCTTAAGAGGGTGGGGCCATGTGCAATTACTGAAATTGGATATTTGTCTCCAGCCAATGGGACATTGTGATGAGAGGATAAATGCCTGATCAGAAATTAAAAAAATCAGGAGGTAAGCAGAGAACACAAATATGATGAATAATCATTGAAATGCTTAGTGCTTTTGCTTTCTGCAACACAGGCTAAGAATCAAGTTAAATGGTGGTGGCCGTTAGTGTATATATATATATATATATATATATATATTAGGGGCCATTAGCATATTTTAATTTCTTCAGAACAATATTAGCAGATTAATTTGTTTTGTACACATACGTATACAGTCAATTTTTGTCATCCCTTTTCCAGATTTTAGGTCCATCCATGGACTCCACTGAGCGCTCCAATTGCATGAAATTTAATGCGTTCGGGAATATGCCATGGCGAGCAAGTGGTTAACAAACTGTAGTTCTGAAAATGGAACTGACAAATGTTCTTATTTCTTAATTAGTTTTTTCATCGGGATTTTGAGCTGTTTCTTGTACTATAATGTAGTAATGCTACCATAGCTATCGGAATCGCTGTAAACCTAAGCGAATCGTGAACCGGATTCGTCGAATTTGAACCAGTTTAAGATTCCTGTTCCTAGTGAAAATTAGAAGAAAAAAATAGTAAACCGCGAACTCGAATTCCGTATCATCACTTAAACTTAAACGAATCATGTTTCTGATAACTACAATGCTAACTAGAAAATCAACTGAAACTAAAGGAGACTACTCCAGTCCTTTTCAGAACAACAATGCCGGATTACAGTATCAATTCAGTCGATTACACTTTCCCCTTTCGTCTTCATCTCCTCCTTTAAAATCTAAACAAACAAAACGAAACGAAACGACTGCCCGGGCAGACCCGTCACCTCTGCTCGTGGCCAGCCGGATAGCGGAGGCAAGCCATCGACCTGCCCGGCAGCGCACAGCCGCACGGCGCACGGGTCGGCGTAGTAGTGTCGCGGAATGACGATTGCCGGCGCGCCTTCGTACGTGCCGGAGGGCTTGCGTACCGCGCGCTGCCGGTGCGCGTGGGCATTTGCTGCAGCGATGGCCGGTTGTGCCGTACCCCGTGACGCTGCCAAGCCGGCCGTGCACTCGCGCTGATGGACGGGAGCGGCGGCGCAATGGCCAGAGCCCAGCGAGGCATGCGCCGACGCCCTCGCACGAAGTTACTACCCCAGGTGCTAACCATTGGCCCAGGTCGAGACGGTTGGAAATTCCTCTCTCGTAACGAAGGAGATGAATGGAGACGCTTCTTCTTGGACTAGCCGAACACGTGTGATTTGATACGGATAAAAATAATATTATCTAGCTTATTAAGTTATTGTCATTAGACTTAGCTTTACGTTATTCTCTTAGATCCACGTTTGTACATAATCAAATTCTGTCTCTACCCACCTCATGCTTCTACCGTCCAGTTTAGATTGTACTATCGAGTTTAGCTTGTGCTACGCTCTTAGCTTAGTCACTGTTGTTTGCATTGCCCTTAGTTTTGTCATCGCTGTTTGCATTGCAACTCCGTCCAAAGAAGGGATATTATTAAAATAAGTATCGCATTTTGTATTACTTAATTTGTTTATTACAAGATTTTTTTTTTTTTTTTTTGTTAATATATTTCGTAAGGGTGAATGAGATATATTTGAAGAGGGGTGAACGGAAGCTAGGAAGGTGAAGAACGCACCAGTCACCGTCGCTAGATTCTTTTAAAGGAATAATGATACAGGAGGGACAAAAGGAGCAGGCATCCCATTGGCTATTTTCATTCAATTCAAAAAGAGAGGGAAACAGCAAATGGAAGTTACAAAGCTCGATAACCTCGTCTGATGAAACATCATCAGACTACATCATGTTTATTCAAGATTCTACACGTACACAAAAACTGCACAGGGAACACGAACGGTTGGAAGAATATAGACAAACTTCGGCTGATCAGAGCCATTCCTTTGGATTTATGCATGCGTCGAGAAGTTTCCATTCTTCGGTCCCTTCTTCCGGTTTCTGCAAACAATGGCACGTTAGCTAGCTTGCCAGACCCCTGAGATGGTAAAAATGTGACGAGAACAATAACCCAAAACATCTAAAAAATGGTCCTTTCAATAAACACGTGATCCTTAGTGAAAATCTAACAATTTCTGCCATATGTTTTCATATTTGATACCAAAAACTTCTAATTTTCTGAAGCAGCAATCAAGAAACACTAACGTTTATTGAGTTGGCTACGCAAGGGAGCAATTTAGCTTACATGATCATACTGCCATCGTGCAGTAAGCGGAAGAGACACCAGTATACTTTCAATCCTTCCTCCAGTCTTGAGGCCAAATGTGGTACCACGATCATATACCTTCAAGAGAAGCATATGTTAACAACAGAAGAAAGGCGCCATAGCATAGCAAGACTCTTGGCTGTGTTAATCTAAAACCGCTTACAAGGTTGAACTCCACGTAACGACCTCTCCGCAGTTGCTGCCATGCCTGGTGCTCCTCATTGAATGGAGTGTCCTTTCGGCGTTCTACGATGGGTATGTATGCAGGAATTACAGAGTCCGCACATTCTGTAGAGAAAGACCATTTCTCCTGTTATTGTAACTTACAGCTACAACTAAGAGTGCATGCTTCCTGTTAAAAAAACATGCATGCGGCACAACAACCAAAACACTGAATGTCCAGTAGGGTCCACTTTAACCAGTCAGCTAATTAGAAAAAGGAACAAAATTCAATGCTATGGAGCCCTGCAATTTGAACTGCCCCCAGATACAGAGTAATGGAAATTCCATCTCACCCATGAATACAATTAAGTTCATTCCATCATTACAGTAAGGAGTTTTACCTGTAGCAAAGCCAAGAAGCATTTCTTGATCATAACCATTAAGATCATCAAAAAATATTCCACCAAGCCCACGTCGCTCATGACGATGCTGCATTGAACGATAAAATATGAACATAGGAACATGCAGTCCAAAAACCTTCACGTAGAACCATTAATTGCTTCATTATAAAATCTGCCTAACAGAGAAGCAGAAAATCTTCTTCATCATTACCAGTTTACCATTACCACCACAGACACAAGATCAGATACCTAATACAGTTATGAGTTATGACACAATATTACCAAGATTCCATTTCTTTTTTAGGAAAACTGTAGATGTCTGAACCAAGTCAGCATATATTGTTTTAAATTCATGCCACTGCAACAGGGACTGAAGTTGAACAAAGTACTCCGAATTATACAATTGATACCCATCTTAATTTCTAAAACACCAAATGAGAACCGAACATACCTTAATATAGAAATAATCATCACACCATTTTTTGAATCTTGGGTAAAAACTTGGATCAAACTTATCACATGCTTGTTTTTGAACCTGAAATCAGAGAATAAAACATGAAAATGAGTTACTCAACACATATGAAGCAGAAACTGACGGGTTCAACTGACTAGAGTACTTATTAATCATAACTAGTTAGCATAAACTCTATCTGCTATTCCGTTTCTTGTTGAGGTTAACATTATACAAGCTTCTTGGCCATTAAAACAGCAACGCATAATTATGCAACTGAATAGAAAACTCTGCAAAGTTGGGTTCAAGCAGGCGAAGGTGGTCTGTATTGTGTCTGCTAGTCGTGAGGTGGATTGGCCCAACTGTTGGATTGGAAGGCACCTCCCTTCATATGGGAAAAGAACAAAGTGCGCTATAACAACCCATTTGATGAGACACCACACTTGAGGTCAAAGAACAATGATGTGTTCACAAAAAAGAAATGGAGCATTAGAAATGATCAAATGATAACTCCAAAGGAGCTCATCTAGCAGAATGCTTGCCTACATGATCAAAATGTGTGTGTGTGTGTGTGGTGGGGGTGGTGGGGGGGCATGTGTAAGACCTGAGTTGATGAGTTGACGTCAAAGAACAATGATGTGTTCACAAAAAAAGAAATAGAGCATTAGAAATAATAGTAACAGAAAGGGAGCTCATCCAGCAGAATGCAACCTACATAATAAAAAATAAAAAAATAAACTAGCATGAAATGTAGCTAGTAGCCTAGTACTATATGAGACATGGGCGAAAACACCCTAAGAGTCTAGGAAGTAAGGCTTTGAAATATGTAGGACGTAATGGCATACAGAATGAAAATGCTTCACATCCTCTTCAATAATATATGAAGGAGTCAAATCAGTACCACCACCAAACCACCATTGTCTTGGTGCACCAGGAGCATCTGCAATTGAAGGTTATAATATATGAGTACTGAAAATCACAGTTCCTAACAATGAAGACCATTTGGGTGATAGACTGTAAATGTAAAATAATTCTAATAGAGATGATCATTTTCAAAATATGACAAATCATCATTACAGTATATAAGATAACTGCAGTTTGAAGCTTATACTCTCTTAGGGCAACATTCGAAGAGCATCATCTCATTTGTATTGTGAGCTTTTGTACATAAGTATGCAGGATAGAGTTAAACAGATATTGCAGGCAGAAAATTCGATAATGATAAAAGAAAAGTGAAATGGGCTTATAGTTGACAAATTAAATAACTATATTTCTAAATTTGCTAGCATAGATACCTTTTGGTGCATCTGTTTCAAAGTAACGGTAGTTAAAATGCAATGTTGGAGCAAATGGATTCTTGGGATGAAGAACCTGCAAAGTACAGTGATGTGTAAAATATGGAACAAACTAGCAAAAGAAATAGTTCCTTTATAACTCCAAACAATAGCAGATTAACATAAGCTGTAGCACAAGACTACATGACTCATAGACCAGTGCATGGAGTACAAAAAACAGAGTATATCAGAGCAAAATAACAAAGGTATCACAAACTGACAAACATGACTAATTCATCAAATGGTACCCGAAGTATCTATCTAACTTCAACATGTTCCCTCTAATTTCTAAAATGACCAAAACCAATAGATATACAAGAAGGCCTCCTCCCTGAGAAGTAAAAAGCAAATACTGTATGGGAGGAACAATAAAACTTATGAACTGATATTTCAACAAAATATAAATGAAATTTATGCCTTCTATATTTTAACAATAAATGGACCAATCATAAACCTACATTTCAACAGACAACAAACTTTCTAATCTAATCAACCTAGCGCCAGCGGGCAGCAGCAAAGAACAATAAACTCAGACATGAACAGTTAACTACAGCACACAATTACCTAATAACAAATGTACGGGAAAAAATTGTATACTATGAATACCATGAGGATCAGATTTTTCAAGACATTGCAATGTCAAGCTAAAGAAGATCAAACTATGGTGACCTACTAACAGTTTACGACCATCCTGGTGCTTAAAGGCAAAAAAAAAAATCAACAGAATTGCAGTGTAGTACCAACTACACAATTACGCGTGTTGATGCTAAAAATGCCACGTTTCTCTACCGCAATGCAATGTCCACAGGTGAGAAATTACGTCCTAATTCAAAACAGATCCAACTTTTCACGCCAATGAACCAGGAAAAGCAAGCTCTCACCGAGCTAATGCCAGCGGCAAAGAAAGGCACGGGCCCAGCCTTCTGCCCATCCGCCGTCCCGTTCTGCCCAGCCTCCCCCTTGGCCGCGCGGTACGCATCCGGGGGCATGACCCCGTAGACGACGGACACGTTCACCCCGGCCTTCTCGAACACGCGGCCGTCCTGGAGCACCCGGCTGATGCCCCCGCCCCCTCCGGGACGTGACCACACGTCCTCGACGAAGCGCGCCCCACCGCCGTCCGCCTCCTCGAGGGCCGCGCAGACCTCCCCCTGAACCCGTCGTATCATGGCCTCGAACCGCTCGCGCACCGAGCCGGACCCCGCCCCCGCGCCGTCCTCCCGCAGGAACGTCGGCGGCGGCTCGCTCTCCGGCGTCTCCTTCTCGATCGCCACCGACGAGCGCACGCGCAGCGCGCGGCGGCGCGGGAGGCCCGGGGAGGAGAAGGACACCCAGGCCGGCGGCGACCTGCGGTGGCCCGAGGAGGCCGGGGTGAGGGCTAGGGTTCGAGAGTGGCTGGTGAGGAGGGAGGACGCCATGGGTGGGGTTGGTGTGTGCTGGTTGTTCAGGTTCCCGGGGTAAGGCGGTTTATATAGAGGTGGCGGGCGGTGGCTGCCGCCGGTGGGCGGCGCGGGATGCGGGCCGCGGTTTTGGAGGTGGGAGGTGTCGAAGGGAAGGAGGGAAGTGTGCTGTTGGCTCCAAGGAGATAAGGAAATGGATCATGCTTTGGCCTCTCGGGAATTCGTGAAAGAGATGCAATTACGCAACAATTATTATAAATGAGTTCTAAATAATGGTACTCCCTACGGTTAATTAGCAAAGTTACACATACATGTTTAACAGTTGTGGGTATTTATATGCACAACTCTATAGTCTTTTATAATAATTCTGTAACATCGTAAATTCAATAAATATATATGAAATTTATTAAAAAAAATACAATATAAATAGTTCTAATATTTTAAAAATCTCGAACCACCAAAATCAGAATCAATTCAATCAATAAATTTGGTCTATTAAAGAGACGATGTTGAAAAAAATTTAAATTTTTTTAAAGGTGACAGGGCAGATCCGCCCCTGCTCCTTGTTACCAAGTCGTCGTCTTTGAGCAACCACATGAAACAGTGTCGCTGTTGAAACTTTCACACAACGTATTGAGAATTGAGATGCAAGAGCACGCGAAAGAAGTGTTGGGAAGCCTACAGTACGAAGTTATACGAATACAACAAGCAGAGAACTAGAAGGTCAAACCAGGGAGAATATATCGAGGCACCCAGTTTCAGGCTTCGGCACTGCACGCCCACACACAGAATTATGCTTCGAGAGATCTATTTTAGTAATAAGACAGCTTCCGTGCCGTTTGCTTACCAGTTGAGTTGTTTTCTGAAGAACTTCCCTACAATTTTTTTTTTTTTTTGGTCATCGTCGTGGATGCTAGGGACAATTGAGCAAAAGCTAATCCTAGGAGTATCGTTTAAGGAAAAAAAAAAAAAGGATTCTTTTTAATCAAGAGAATGCAAAACTTACTGTCCGAAGCTCGGAGCTATCCAGTGAAATAGTTCAGTTTCAGCATGAAAAATGAAATGACTATGGTTGCTCGACAAGTGATTTCTCTCCGGCTGCTCATGTAAATGAGTAACAGTAAAAGTAAAAGAGAGAAGAAAAAGAAATTCCGGTTGCTCACGTGGTCCGCACGTGCTGCCACCTCGGCAGCACCAGCACGCACTCCTCTCCCATCCCCTTCCCCGCGAACGACACCACCATGGTCGTTTGTCTCCTTCCAGGCTTCCAGCTCCCGGTTTTCTCGCTCTCTCCAACGCTTCCACCTCCCCACACGCCACAGCGTGACAGCGAAGGCAACTCTTTTTTTCGGTACGAATTTTCCCGTCCCGTTATCTCGATCCGATCGAGTCCCCGGTCTTAACCCTAGCCCGGAATGGCGGCGGAGTCCTCGGCGACCGCCGGCATGCGGAAGGCGCCGTCGGTGGAGTGGAAGTGGCTGTCCACGGAGGAGGACGCGGAGGAGGAGGACGGGGGCCCCGCGGCCGAAGAGGAGGGAAAGCAGAGGCTGATCCGAACCGTGCCGTCCGTGGACTGGTTCGACGTCGAGGGCAACGAGGTCTCCGTCGCGCAGCAGCTCGAGGACTCCGAGGTGAGGGGGCGTTCGGTTTGGTTCCTTTGTTTTGCAAGTGTCATTTGCATTTGGGGCGAGGGGTTCGGAAGATGGTGTTTTTGTGATGTGATTAAGATGGAAAATTTGATCATTTGCCCAAAGTTGATCAGCATTTGATCATTTGCCTTATGATGTCTCGTTGATACACTGGTTCTGAGACCACATCATAAGGCAAATTATCAAAGACCGACCAACTTCGGGGCAAATGAGCAAAAACCGACCAACTTCGGGGCAAATGATTAAATCCCCGGATTAAGATGGAGTTGCTGCTCATAATAGACAAAACTTTTAAATGGAACTGAAACAGTAAACTGCAACTAGTCTTGCCAGAGACAACATCGCCTTCACCTGTGGACCTGTGGTGCAAATCGTGGCAGCGTTTACGTTCATGCAGACTAGTGCTCTTTTAGCGTGGGGCGGTCAAGAATAAAAGTAAGAGTAGATGCGGCTAACTAAGCAAAACGAAAGGTGTAGGCTGGTGTTTTAATTTTTAACAATGCACCAGGTGGGTCTTGTGCAATTAACTTTGCCCATTGTTTTGAACGCCCTCATCTATGAGCAACCATACGAAGATTCATAATCAAAAGAACTGCAATTTTTCAGGAAAGGGTGATCTGTTGAATTATGATATAGATCACTATATCTGAAAATGTCATCATCAGGATAATCATTGTGAACATCAGATCAATCGGGTATTCTTTGTCAACAGTTTTAGGAAATGAAATGTACATAAATCCTAGCATATACTCATTGCTTTAATAAGTAAATGCTGTCATTGTTGCTCATGTTTCCTTCATTATCTTCCATATGGTTTAGTTATTTCATTTACATGTGCAGGAGTTTGATTTTGGCAGGACAATGTTTCTTGCTCTTCAGACTCTTGCTGTTGTCTTTGGAGATATTGGAATAAGTCCGTTGTATACATTTGATGTCATGTTGAATAAGTACCCTATTCTTAGAGAGGAGGATGTTCTTGGAGCACTCTCACTAATTCTGTATACTCTGATTTTAGTGCCATTAGTGAAGTACTCCGTCCTTTTCAAAATATAAGGCCTATACTTTTTGCTATCTTATTTCAAAATATAAGATATGCATGTACTTTTAATGCTCTTTTCTCTTTTTTGCCCTCATTAATCTTCCCTTTCTTCAACATTTATGAATGAACACTCACACAACTATCATCTCTCTTATTCCCAAGACATTAATATTATGGTCATGGATACTATGGTCATTTTACTCTTATCATTCCTTGGTTTCATGTGCTCCTTCATTCCTGTGCCCAAGCAAAATAGGTCTTATATTTTGAAATGGAGGGAGTATGTCCTAGTTGTCCTTTGGGCCAATAATGATGGTGAAGGTATATCCGAGGTTGTGAATTGAGTTAGTCAGGTGAAGCGTTATATACATTACTATGTCAGAGGCTTAACATCTTTTAGTGATTCCATGACAATGCAGGTGGTATATTTGCCTTGTACTCTCTGATTTGTAGAAATGCAAAAATTAGTCTCATCCCAAACCAAGTACAGTCTGAGAAGAGGATGTCGAGTTTCCGACTTAAGCTTCCGACACCAGAGCTTGAGAGATCCATAAAAGTAAGGAAAATTTGGTACTTGATATAACTTTTGATCTGTATTCACAAAACGATACAACAGTTTCATGTATTTACAAAAAAAAAACAGTCATTTCTGGAAACTAAAAATCCAGATTTGAATAACCAGTTTTCCAAAAACTGGAAATAGCGTATTCGAATTTTGAAAAACCGGTTATAACTTATTTTCGAATTGAAAAATAAATAACCGGTTTTTGGAAAACCGGGTATAGCATACCCGGATAAGCCATACTCAGTTTTTCAAAAACCGGGTATGATTTTTTTTTTTTTTTTGCTTTTTTCTATTTTTTTCAAGCCGAACTGATTCAAATGCAAATAACTTTCGTTATACAACTCCAAATTTAATGAGATAACTTCCTAAATTTGTGTAAAATCATGTAGATTATGAATATGCGAAAATAGTATAGTTTTGATTATTGTGCAGCAAACGATCTCAAATTTAGTAGAAATGATAAAATGTGAAATTTTTGCAAAACAGCTCCAAATGGAATGAAACCAACTTCATTACTATCCTTAGGTCATAAACTTTCTAAATATGTAGAAATATTTGAATTTGGGTGTAAGTTGTAATAATTGCTAGCATAGTTAGTTTCAACACATGTAAACAACAAATTTTCGTATTTGATACAACATATCGCATGATGAAATTTTCTTTTTTTAATGAGGGATTGTGGAATTATACAGAAATGTATTTGTGTGTGATAATCATGAAGTTGCACAAAAAAACGTACAAAAAATGAGAGAAAATAGATGACATATATGGAACCATTGCATTGCATGACATAGAAGAAAAAAAGTAAACATACGTGACGCATACAGCTTGAACTAGTTCACAATTGCAGCCAAAAGTATCACAAGGATAACTACATACATAAGCTTCTCTAATCACTTGATATGATCTAAAATACGCTCCACCTTAAACATGAGCATGTTAAGGCCATGTTTGGATGAGCTAAAACTAATTGTTAGCTGGCTAATAGCTAGAGCTAATTGTTAGCCAGCTAATAATTAGTCCATCTAAAATTAGCCCAGGGCTGTTTGGATACATGACTAATGATTGGGCTAATTTCTTAGAAAAGTCATGCCTGCCCCCTCATAATAGGTGAAGAAATGAGGATAAAACCAGCACGAGGGTATTTCAGACTTTTTCCAGCATGTTACATGCTATTAGCCCAAATTAGCTCCTCTCCACCAACTAATGGACTAATTGTTAGCTAAGGGGTTGGCTAAAAATTAGTCCACCTATTAGTCTTCCTGTTTGGATAGACTAGAGCTAATTTTTAGCCAGCTAATAATTAGTCCAGGGATCCAAACATGGCCTAAGTCTTTACTCGAGCATAGTGTCCATCCTTTGCTCTAGTCTGGGCTGCATCCTTTGTGGTACTGCGCTACTGGGACACTCCATCGTTGTATTCATGGTGTTTTCTCACTGGAAATATTGGCATCCTGCAGCCTACGTAACGATGTGAATATAATTTAAGGCCGTGGAAAGAAAGATGATCTCACAAAAAATAGAAAACTCGAACAAGAGAATCATCAAAAGCTGAAGAAATCAAACCTCATTTTCACTTACAGAGAAATAAGGGCGTTTGTAAAACACCCGACCGTTATTTTTTCACAGTATTGCCAAAGCTCTTGTGTGTTCTTCCTTCTATGTGTAAGCTATGTGTGAGTTTTCTCCAGGGCCTGGCCCAACATTAATTTTTTTACCATCAATAGGTACCATTAAAAATGTATTAGGCCAACACTTATGCATTTACTTTCTATCAAAAAGAATTATACGCATCAATCAAGTAGCACTTATGATGAGCATCAGTCATCATGTTATATAAGGATGCTCTCTTTATTCCTATATGTTTCTGATCTAAATTAATTGAATCTGATTTGGTAAACAAGCAACATAGAAAAGTTTTTAGAAGCTAAACAAAAACTTGATGTGGAGATCGAACAATAAAGGGCAAGTTTGAGTTAACAGAAAAATTTTATGAGATGAAACAAGAACTCAAAAATATAGATGATAAATTGCAAACTATTAAATCTCTTAACACGGCACTTATCATTAAGGACTGTAGGGTGAATGCAGAGTTGGAAGAAGCCAAAGCTGAGCTTTGTAGAGGTAATATAAATGTTTCTAATATTTAATTCAACGTGGTTACTGATAATATATCAATACACCCTTTTTCACGACAACATGGTCGCTTTTGTAGGGATTAAGAGATATGATTAGAAATTAATCAGTTATTGATGTCAAACAAATGGGCACTATGCCAGAGTTGTGGAACTTCAGGGAGAACCGAAAATCCTCTATTGTGAAAGCTATGGCACATATGATTATAGATATGAAAAAGCCCTAAGGTCTTCTTGTCTTGATCTATGAAATATATATCTTGTTAATGTATTATCACCTGACATTATCTTTAATATTTGCTCATTTTTAGTGCAATAACTTAATAGTGTCTTGCTTGTTGGAACCAAATGTGTTTCCTACACCCCTCAGAACTTCCATCATTAGTATTTGCTGTTCAAAATTTTCAGCTTCTTAGATATTTCTGTTCAAAAAAGAGATAAAAGCGCTACAAATGTTTATATTTTAAAACGATCTTGATCAGTCAAGCTGTTGCCTCGATGCTTCTAGGATGTTTAGATATTCAATTACAAAACATATAACTGGTTGTACCTTATAAATATCGTTGCAGAAATATCTAGACAATTCGAAGAACATATACTAATGATAGAAGTTCTACTGAGGATGTAGGGGGAAAAAGGGTTCACAGCCGTCTGTGATATATAACTAGAATCGTCGGTGGTGTTATAGTATCATAGACGGTTTCTAACCAGAACCGTTTGTGATGTTGTATATCGCAGATGGTGTCCAAACCATTTGTGATATGCCGTTATATCAATGATACATAGTTACAGACAGTTTAAAAAACCATTTGTAATGATAGTTCCAAACTATCTGTGATATTATAATCTATAGTAATATGCAGCTAGTTCCTCCATGAGCATCCATGGCTGCCGTGGCCCGCGGAATACATTGAAATATCTAAGGGTAGGTCCCTAGTTGCCTCAGTGGATCTAGGGCTGGTTCTGCCATAAATCATGACTAAGTAACATTTCGAATTATGTGTAATTGGTGACTATGTAATTTTTCATACACTAATAGGTGGTGCAAACTATGGGTAACCGATGACACTATAATTTTTCATACACTAAGTAGGTGATGCTTTACGGCGTATGCATCTTCCAAGTTCCAAGTAGTGCGGAAGTCTCACAAAGAAAAAACAGACACCAACTCACCGTTTGCATCGGAGCCTAGTGTGTACATTACAGAGCTTCAATGTTTCGATTCCAAAACAAAAACAAACGTTGGCACATCATGCTCGGCAAACATTATTCGGTTACTAAAACTAAATTTCAGCTCAAACAGAGGCTATTACATGCATGCAAATGCAAGTGTACCACCACACTCATGTCCAAGGGCTAAGGCAAGCCTGCGCCCTTCTCCCCGGCCTGCCTCTTCTGCTCCTCCTGCGCTACCCTATCCCTCTCCTTCATGGCAGCGTCGACGTCGTCCCACGTCGAGTGCTCGTCCACCTTCGTCTCTGCGGCGACCTTGTCCTTGACGCCCTTCGCGGCCTCCTTGGCGGCGCCCCACGCGTCCTGCGCCGCCTGCTTCGCCTTCTCGCCGAGGGCCTGCGCCGCCTCCACCACCTTGCTCGCGCCCTCCTTGGTCATCTCCACCACCTTCTCCCCGGTGTACCTCGTCCCCTCCGCGGCCCTGTCTTTGGCCTCGCCCGCCCTGTCCATGGCCCCCTCCGCCATGTCCTTGGTCTCGTTCTTGGCTCTGTCGGCCGTGCTCGACGCCTGGTCCGCCATGCGGCCGCCCTTCTCCTGCGCTCTGTCTTTGGCCTCCCCGGCCGTCCCCGTCACCGGCTCCTCGGCGTCGCCGGTGGCCTCCTTCACTTTCTCGGCGGCGCCCTTGTACTTGTCCCCGATGTCCCCCCGGTCGTCCGGCGCGTTGTACGCCTAGCGCGCGAATCAAAGCAACGGCCACCGGATGACGGATCATGCATGCGTGCATGTCATCAGCATCTAAGAGAAAAATACTACTGGCTATGGCATGACATCGCGTTAACGAGCATACCGGGGATGATCTCGGCGCGGTTTGCAAGCAGAGGCGGCGCCAGCTCGCCGTATGCGGTCGAGGAGGAAGGAAGTGCGGCCTGTGAAGAGCCTTCGCGGCAGTGGTGCCGGTGAGCGCGGCGGCGCCGGCGACGGGCGGGCCTCCGAGCAGCATGGCGGCCATCAATCCGCAGGACGTGGCCGGATCGATGTGGGATCGGTTGCGATCAGATGGCTTAGTGGGATTGTGAGCTTGCACGAAAGGGGAAGGAAGAGGTGGAGTGCTGTTATTCGAAGCTGGAGATGGGGACGGAGGTGACACGTCCGGGGTTACACCGTCCGTCCAAGTCCAAGTCACGGTACATTTCCTTATCACGGAACCCCTTCGAGCAATTATTTCTTCTCGATCCATATGATTGTTTGTTTACAAACACGCATTGGGGGAGTTCTGGCTTAGGTTGGAGGCTGCATCGGAAGAAGAACGTCACAAGGAGCCGCAGGGCGATAATGTGAGCCTCCATCCAATGCCTCGATCGGCTGGAAACATCTTGGGGAATAGAAAAGCATGCATGGCAGACAAGTCTCCTCCACCCATGCGGTTTTTGGAGAATCTCAGGCACAAGTGTTGGTTGATAGGGACCATTGTGGTGTTTAGAGCATGTCACAGGAGGGCCGGTGTGGTAAAAACTACATCCATAAGTGATAGTAATTCATTGCGATCTTTGAGGGATGGTGTCTCTGCTCTGCACTTGGTGAGCAACTAAGCAAAATGCCAAAATCAGCCCTGCCAAAGAACTAACTCGAGTTGAACAGTTCGAGTCATTTCTAGGTTGTACCATCCCCCCACAAATTAACATCCACCCACCGAACGATATCAGAAAAAAAAAAAAAAAAAAAAGAATGGCAAGAAAAAGAAGGAGAAAGTGTAAATGCCACACATGCAAGGAGACTGTCTTCCACGGTACCCGCAGTTGTTCCCTTCTTGCATCTCAAAGCATGAACAAGCTACGACTCAATATGTTTGGCAATAATTCAGAAAATGTCACTTTTCTGCTATGTAATCGGTTACATACTGTTCTAGTTTAGTTATTTGGCTTGTTTTGCTTGTGACTAACTCCGCAATCTGATACCAGGCTTGTATTTGGAGGGTTCAGATGCATTTCAACCTGCTCCATGGAGGGAGGCACCTAACCATTCTTTTGATGGATGCTCAATGTGTATCATCTTAGTCACATTTTGGATGGTTCTATGGCACTGACAATATTATTGTATGACCTAATAGGTCATACATTTCTTGCTAATACTGTAAAAATCAAATGAATCAAAATTTCTTTTTTTTTAAAAAAAAAAGAAAAAAAGAAAGAGAAGAGAGAAAGAAGGAAAGATGATTACCTTTGACATCAAGTTTTCAAAAACTTGTTTGAAGTCCTCCTGGTCAGCTTTACCGGAAGGTAATACTACTCTGGTGCTAACACCAATGGTCGGAACGACCAGTATCTCTCCTTTGCAGTAGCAGGAAGGTCTTTGATTGAGTTTCCTTCAGCAATAGAGACCTCTTTTACACTAATGGTTGCCTCGACCACCTCTACTGTCACCACAGGAGGACACCGACCTCCTATGTGGTTGATGGAGCCTCTCCGACCAGTGGCTCTTGAATAGTGGCAGAGGGATTTTCACCCTCTACACTGGTCGGGTCTTCTCAGACCGTCTCTTCAGTTGGTACTGAGGCTTGTTCCAAGCTAGTCGTTGCTAGTTCGACCAGTGGATTGGCCTCATGCTCCACTTGAACATTTGTACCCTGATTCGTAGAAGGACCTGGGGCGGCATCTTGAGGACTAGGATGAAAGAAAAATAAAACATACTTAGTTTCTGAAAAGATCTACTCAAAACTAAAAGATGTTGAAAGAAAAATACCTGCAATACAATCCTAAGTTGATGAACTAGGACAACAGGGCATTCTCATATTGCAGGTCACACCTGCTATCATCCTAGGGTCTTGCAGACACCCCTACACTCAGGTCGGGAGCCTTTCTCTTTCTTGAGATGATTAGAGGAGTATCTTCATCCTCCTTAACCTCATCACCCTCGCTCTAGATACGAGGAAACAAAGGATAGTGTCTATACGATTGTTGACACCAAAAGATGTGATGATGGATTGATCGGCAATCAGCACACTCGAACGTCGGTTTCAATCTGGGTGCGGGGTGCTAGTCGATTTGATCTTAGAATCGGCAAGAATAATATATGATCTAAATGTCTATTTTAGCTGATTAATTCCTCAATGATAATCTGATCTAAATAGCTATCTGAGCCGATTAGACTACAAGTAACGATAAAAATAAATAGCCTGATTGAGCTGAGTAGATGATAAAGGTAGATTTTTCCCAAAAATACGATACGCAACAAGATCGGAGAAAAAGTAAACCTAGATAGCGTAGGTTGACAATTAATCAACATCGGCAATATGCAACTTTATTGATAAAAAACGATCCACAAAGGAAAGATTCTAAGTCTAAATAACTACTCCTAGTTGACAGAAAAGTAGATGAAAAGTAAAGTGAGTTGATTTGATCGTTGGATGTCCTTTCTGTATTGCCCGTCGAACCTTTTATAGTGCATAGGCCGATCGTATCCTTCTTGAACTCTTGTAGAAATACGTATCGGCCTCAATCTCCAAAAATAAACTTTTGCCCAAACCGATTATCAGCTTCAATTTTGCATCCAAGTTTAACCTCATCTTTTCGAATCAGGTACAATTACCAAATCGGTCACATCTGCCAAATCGGCTAAGAGCGCCAAATTTTGGTGTCAACAATAGTATGTCATAATTTCCATATCTTTTCTTATTTCAAATCTGAGCATGAGTCTTCTTCTGCACTCCCGTAGCAAGTTTGGCCATCTTAGCCCTCTGTCCTTGTGCTTGGGGTCGATCATGCACACGCTTAGAGCGCACTGCATTCATCAGCACCAGAGCCCGACTAGTGCTGGCCGGGCCAGCACCAGGGTTCCACATATCGATCTGTGCGATTTTCGCATGAACAGTGATTTTCGATAATCGCAAAAAACGAGCTGAAAATCGGTCGAAAATCGCAAAAAATCGCATAAATTCAAAAATCAGATTTTTTTGAAAAAAAAATCAAAAAACGTGGAAAATCGACGATTATCGGTGGAAAATCGACATCCATGTTGAGTTTTTTTTGTGCGGTCGACTTTTGTAGCGATAATCGCTCGATATGTGGCGATAATCGCTCGATATGTTGCGATAATCGCGATATTTGCGTCATATAAATTTTTTTGAATTTTTGAATTTTTTCGGTTTACCGCTCGGTATTGCATTTCGGCCGCCGTCGATATCACGATAATCGACCGGTTTTCGTCGATAAATGAAACCCTGGCCAGCACTGGTCTGCGCGGTGGAAGCCGGTTCCTCCACTGTCAATGGTCCTTGTCCTCTTTGCTGGTGGAGCATGGGCTACGACCTCAGACTGGTTACGGGCCCGCTTCAACGATGCATATGAATATAAATCAATCGTTAGTACAAACAGTTAATGAACAAATAACAAAAAAATCATATGAATTAATTGTTAGTACAAACAGTTAAGGAACAAATAACAAAAGAAATTACTTCGTACTTACCTCGATGCATTCATTTATGAACTCGTCAGTATGCCCGATCAAGCTGGAGGGCTTCTTGTCTAAAGCACCCTAGTCGAATCCGTTCGAAGGGACTCGCAAGATATTTATGACCTTCAGCGGTCAGAATTGACAAAAAAACAAAGAGGTACAAATAAACCTTCCTAAATAAAAAAGAAGACATGAAAAGAGGTCGGGAGATTAAAATTTCATTCCTCCAGGCTCGTTCTTGCTAGAATCCTAGTCGCCTTAAATTCTCCAGGTGAATCTGAACCGTATCTTTAAAGGGCTCAACTTATGGTACAAAAAATCATATACAATCTTCTGCCCAGATAAGCCCCCTGACATCAACTTGGCAATAGTCTTCATTATATGCCGCTCTTTATTGGTCAGTTTTAGTGATTCTTTTTCATTTTTCACATCAACCCTCGACCGCATCGGAGCTGCATTCCCGGTGAACTGGAGGCGGCTACCCCTGGTATCTCAGAATAGAACTACTCCATATGATAATCTTGCCATGTATCCTTTGTTGAAAGGGAGGGGTACTGAGAGGCAATTTAATCTTAGAGTCTACAATAAGCGCTCCCGCTGATATCTTTGGTTTCACTATTTGTAGTATATTGGTACAAATAACAAAAAAAAAAAAACAAAGAAGTGGGAGAATGCTAAGAAAAGCTTCGCAAAGATGCGAGAAAACACTAAAAATTAAGATAGAGTTTGAAGGAAGGTGATGAAGCTCGATCTTATATTGATCAATCACATCGGTAATGAATTCACTCTTAGAAAGGCGAAAACCTAACCTAACAAAAGTGGTAAAAAAGATGAGACACCCCTCCTGAGGCACTGGCTTCGCATCCTCTCCACTAGGATCAACCCGCTGCCCCTGGGAGCAGGAGACTCTTGGGGGCAGCACCCATGGAAGTAGGCGGCCAATCCGAGTCGACGTTCTCATGTCGCACGTGCAAAGCAGAAGGCCACACGTGGCCGCAATAGCAAGCGATCAGAGGTACCGCATGAAAAAAAGTGAAGCAACACGAGAATGACATTTCGTGCATATAGCCATGGAGATTCCAAGTATAATAGTGAAGACGTCTCCTATTGACGGCTGTGAAAGAACGGAATAGCAACAATTAAATGCGGCCGACTGTAGCAACAATGCATGCACTGTAGCAGTTGAAGAGAATAGCAGTCCTAGAATTTGAAGTCAAGAGTCTTCGTGCCATCAAAATTATGTCATAGACGGAAAAAGGCAATAAGAAGATATGGCGGCGAAAGGGTGCAGGAGGTGTGTCTCCCTGATACGCGCTATTGACGAGCATTGTTTATAACCTATGTGACAAGATGGCAATGACGGTCATCTGTGTGTGCAATGCAAGTCGAAGTTGAGTCCGCTTACAACACGATGTAGACTCCGGGACATTGAAGAGGTGTGCCCATCAAAGTTGAGTTCGGGACGTTGAAGAGGTGTGTTCGCCGTCCAAACTCATGTCCGTCGAAGATGAGTTTAAGATGCAGAAGAGATGTGTTTGATGTCTTGAATTAAGTAAGTTGAATGTGGGAGGTGTTGAGGATATGCGTTCTCCATCCCGTGTCGAATAAAAATTGAGCAAATTGTAGATGAGTCCGATTACCTCAACAAGTTAGAGTTATGTTAGGAATTAGATGCTACAAGATTAGGGGGGTGAATGTTGGAACTAATCTTGTAAGAAAAGTTGAGTCCGTATGAACATGGGTTGTCCAAGTTGTAGACGAGTCCGTATTGATTGCCGTGTGTAACACCTAGGCCGGTCCCACATGTAAGAGGGAGAGAGGAGACGTGAAGAGGAAGAAAGAAGCAGCAAAGTATTTTATCTATCCTTTTTCCTGTCCGATACAATCTGCGCTTCCCTCTTTAATAGTCTTTCTCTCCCTCTTACATGTGGGACCGGCCTAAGTGTTACACCGTGCTCTAGGAGTTTTTCTGTATTTTGTCCACAATTCAAACGGGCCCCAACTTCAGAAGGCCCAACGACACAGCCCATTTCCGTATGCTGGCGAAAAAATGGAAGGGGGGTAAATGATAAATCCCTTGCCTCCCGTATTATCCTCTTCCATCTTCTGGCTCTCTTGGTCTCCCCCTCGCCGCGCGCCATTGCTCCACCCAAATTAAACCCGCGAGAAAATTGCATTCCTCCCTCGAGTTTGGCGAGATAACTGCTCTGATGGAGGTCAGGGCGCCGCCTATGGAGCAGCACCGCTCCCCGCCCTTCCTCTCCGGAGGCCGAGGTATTTTTTTTTCCTCCCCTCCCCACACCGTCGGCTTTTGGCATCGCAGAGGGTCTGGATGGGTGAGAAACTTGCCCCCCAAGTTGGTCCCCGAAGCTTCTAGAATCTTCCTCGCCTTCATCCGCTCCTGATTTGGAGCCGCCGGCGTCGCCGCTGTATGCGAGCATCTCACTGCGACACCTCGTTTAGTGCTTTGTTGATTAACTAACTAATGCTCATTGGTGACGCCTTACAAAGGCCCTGGGAGATGGCGCACACGGTTACTATCACTGCAACAATGCTAAGGAGGATAGAGAAGGGTTTTTTATCACTGAAACAATGCTAGGAATGATAAGAGTTTTGTTTTCTGATTACTGAAACAACGCTATGTGTAGTTGGTGGTGTTAATGGAAGGGGTAAAAGACATTACAAGTTTACAACTCACAACCTACGAGCTGCATTTGTAGGAATTTCGAAGAAAAAAGAATAGGCCGGTGTGTATAACAAGCGTTAATTACTCAAAATCAATGCTGCAGCTTACAAGTAGCTTAGCTGCACATCTGAAATATGTCTTGATGCATCTACGTATGTTAAAAAAAGAAGAAGTAACTAGCTTCACTCTCACTGTTCTGTGATTCATTTGATGTTAGAACTTTTGTGTGTGTAGTATGATGCTATGGGCATATGTTCACTATTTGTTTATCTATTACTCAATCCATTTTGTATGTTTCATCTTCTAATTTTTAAGGGAAAACATGCCTTCCGAAGCCTTTCATTGTCCACGCAAAGAGATTAGGAGGATTGGAGAAAGCAAATACGAGGTATAGAATCCACCTATATGGTTTAGCTGCTTGCTTTCTGTAATAACTTAAATGCGATCAATCACCTATGACTTATAAGTGCCACTGTAGCTGCATGCTGATCTGTACACTATTCTAACGCTTAGTCGCTTACTAACTCAAAGGTCACGAGGAACGCAAGGTTTTGAACTGAAGAAAAGAACACCCCTCACACGTGGAATTGTTAGTGCACCTCTTCCGGTACCTGGCCACATACCTCGGCCTCCTTATGTTGGTACAAAAAATGTGCCAGATATATCAAGTGACATTCAAATGCATGACAAAGAGAGCATTGTCCACATGAAAGCTGCCTGTGAGCTTGCTGCTCGTGTTCTTGAATATGCAGGAACATTAGTGAAAGTAAGCATGCATGTCTGCATTTCCACGATGTTTGTTTCTCTTGAAGCTAATAATGTCACCAACTCACCATTATGTTTTGCAGCACACCTATAGTGCTCAATTTGCTCATAATTTATATGTTCCTTTTATTTACACCATGCCTCTTTTTTTTATGAGTACTCCATATTAAATTAGAGCTTCAGTGAGAAATATATTGCATCCTTTTATCAGCCCTCTGTAACAACAGACGAAATTGATAAAGGAGTGCACAAGATGATCATTGATGCTGGAGCCTATCCATCCCCGCTTGGATATGGTGGGTTTCCAAAGAGTGTGTGCACATCGGTGAACGAATGCATGTGCCATGGAATTCCTGATTCACGCGAACTAAAGGTTCAGAAAGAAGCCTTACCTCTGACATGTTTTGGGTCCAGTTCAGGGCTTTTCACCTCCACAGCTCCACTGCTGACATAAGTATTTGTTTTCTTGGATGTTTTACAGGATGGAGACATAATTAACATCGATGTCACTGTCTACTTGAATGTATGTGGTTATGCCATTGGTCATGTGTAGTTTTCACTTATCACTTCATATTATTGATGTGATTGTGCTCTTCAATTTGTGTATAATGGCCTGAAGTAATATCCCTCTCCATTACAGGGTTATCATGGGGACACCTCGAAAACTTTCCTTTGTGGAGAAGTTGATGAAGCCAGTAAACGACTTGTGAAGGTATATTACCTTTTTCTCTAGAACAAATCACTACATTAGTACATGTTCTTGGAATCCATTATTTTTTATAGTCATGGTTGGTGACAGAGCTTTGTTTAGCTAAACTGGGCCATGATGCACTACAGTAAACCTCACTAATTTTGACACTTGGAGGTCGGTCCATTGCCTTGTGCTAATTCATTCGAACGGTCCTGTACATTCATTGTTTTCTACCTTTCAAATTGCCTGTGTCCATTTGGTCACCCAGCTCATCATTGGTAGTGTAACTATGAAATGGCAACTCTTCGGTCAGAATGGTATCTCTACTAGTGTAAATTTCAATAACCGTAATGATTTACTGTTACTAATATTAGGTTACTGAAGAGTGCATGCTCAGGGGCATATCATCCTGCAAACATGGTGCCAACTTTAAGAAAATTGGCAGAAGAATAAGGTATGCATCTTTCACACCATATTTATGTCATGGTCAGCAATGCAAGGATAGCCACATCTATAGTTCAATGGAAAGTAATGTCTGACCATATTTCTCACTGTAGTTACTGGGTAAGTTACACCCAAGTGGTATCCTCTCAGATCTTTGAACTCAACATTGAAGAAGTGTTTTGTGCCAAATACAAAACAGTCACCATTGTCCATTGTTCTATTTTTTGGTTGAGAAATTTCACCATTGCACCTCTCATCTGTCTGCTGGCAGCAAAACGGGAAAAAAATTCCTAAACAAATATGCAATTAACTCGATATTTTCCCACATGGTTCAGTACAACTATACCAAGTTTTGTTTCATTTCAGATACATCTTTAATAGCTTTCACTCATTGGTTTGCTTGACCATTTCAGTGAGCATGCTGAGAGGCACGGATTTGGTGTTGTGCAGCATTTTGTTGGGCATGGAGTTGGGAGAGTATTTCATTCAGAACCAATTATATATCATCAGCGTAAGTGATTATTACTCAACAGTAGCCAAGTGCATATGGTATTCGAAATTGAGAAGCATTTCCCTGAACCAACATTACTAAGATAGACTATTCTGTGATAATAGAATGAGAAATTAAGAACTGCCCTCTTGAAATGAAGAGCAAATTCTAGTGAAGCTTAAGGATTCACTCCAGAATCCGCTGCAACCAAATATTTCTCAAATTTTTGTCCAATTTACAGACATTCTGTAACACCCCAGTACTCCATGTGCCTTGAATGTCACTTCATCATATTTTTTCGCTAAATTTTAATCCCTTTTAAACATAAATTTCAGCAATAACACTACCTCTCTTTTAACCACTAAACACCAACTAAGTAATAACCATATGAAATGACGATGTAACTAATAACAATGACTGAAACAAGATCAATAATAAACTTGGAACCACGCGCTTAGGAACGCCCAAAACGCATGCGTCCCTTTACTTAATTTTTACAAAGCCACTGAACGGAGAACAACACCAAGACATAAACAAATGCTAGGATTATTATTTAACAAACCCGACTACGATCACATGAGACTGATTCCACTAAAATTATTCCCTGACTAAAACTATCTATTACCTATTGTTACATGGATGTAACCAATGCTAAATGTTGTATAAGTTGATGGTGTAGTGACATGTGACGTGTCTGTGCTACTCCCCTTCCATGCATGCTGGCCTCATTGTACCTAAAACATTAAACAAACAAGTATGAGTTCAAGACTCAGCAAAGTACATCATAGAATGATAATATCACATGTACATAATTTAACAAATTAATTTCTTTTTCTTCCATTTATGCGATGTATTCCGTCTACATGCTCATATGCACATCACATAGCTTATACCGGTATAGTTGAGTGCACGACCGTCAATGTCGCACTCTCTCATTCCCTTCCATCCTATGGAGGGGCCTACCACAGTAGATCTTTCATGTCTATACAGAGTAGGTCTTAGAGCCACACAAGTCAACTCTTATCGACATGATGTATGAAATGCCAATGCAAGTTATGGAATACATTATCCATCTTTCATCATCATTACCAAGATCACGAGCATAATCAATAACAATGATTGACAATAATCATATAAAAATGCAAGGTAACAATTATCCATTTAAGCAAAAATTCATCTTAATCAAAATCATCATTCTACCATGCATTTGTTTTTTTTTTACCCACAGGGAATGAAATGACGTAAGGTTGAAGCCAAACCCGAAGTCATACATCCTACAGTAGGTAAATCCATCTCAAAATCATAATATAACAATACAAGCATCAAACATAACAACATTGCAACCATGCACAACCCCATACTTAACTTTCCCCTTCGCCAGTCAGTTTACCCTTTGCTGCCCCGATGGTTAGAAGGCCATAACTCCTAGCTCAAGAGTCCAAACATATTAAACCATATGTTTTCTAAAAACTACAGAAGGTTACCTACACTTTTCTAGTTATCCACATTTTCAATTAATTCATTTAACCCCTCGTTTCCAGCCCCAAGACTGATCTGTTGTTTTACCAGACAACAGGCTTCACAAATTCATAACTATTTTTATACAACTCCGAACTTTGTAAAAATAGGTTCTCTAGAATCTACGGAACAATATCTAGCTTTCCCTAGCTATGGACATAGTTTAATTCAACCATTAACTAACCCTAATCAGTAGATTACCACGACTGCTCTCAGCAGTGATCGATTTCTGGATAGTAACCTTCTACATGCCATAACTTCCAAACCGCTTAACTAAATTTTATGGCCGGGTACTCTAAGGAAACTTTAGATAGTAATCTACATTTTTCACAACTTTCATGGGCATTGAAACTGGTTGTAGGTACCCCAAAACTCGACCTGAAGACAGAAACCATTGATGACTGAATACCGAACTCACCCAAAAACCAATCTGGTGCCCTCTGAAAGCTACATCTATTAATGAAATGATCATAACATCGCTCTACTACAGCGCCAACATAACCAAGACCAATTTACGGTTTATACCTGCGTTCCGAAGGTTCATCGGAATAGCAATGTCGAAGATCCTCGGTTCCCATGTGTTCCTCGCTCGTTCTCACTTCCCGAAACTCCCTCACCACGTTCTCAAGATCCTCCTCATCTACTGCACATGGAGACGCAGATGGATTTCAAATCGGACTCACGGATTGACAGGGAACGCGAAAAGATGAGAGGGTCGCTGGGGCGCTGTTGGCGGCACAGAAGACCTTGGCGGCGGCGATGGCAGCTCCAAGTAGTGCGGTGGCTAGGGTTACCTTGAAGTGAAGTGTTCCTGGTTTTGTTCAAAGTGCAATGTTTTTAACAAGGCTGTTTTGGCACTAGACAACTTGATCTGTCCCAGTTGTGCTTGAATCTTTCGAGCTGCCATAGTTTGTGCGCAATTTTTCAGTGTTTTTGTCTTATTCCAACTCTGCCTGGATGTGTGTTCTCGTTGGTATGGTTGTAGCACTTGTTAGACCTGACGATTGAGTTATTTCAACAGGTAACAATATGCCAGGCCAGATGGTCGAAGGGCAAACATTCACAATAGGTACGCATCGTTCTGCTCATTCCGAGTATTTTTGCACAATAAAGCCAGGTTTGGTTTCCCTCTCAACGTCTCTGCCTAATTCTCACCAGAGCCGATCCTATCCATGGGAAGCATTGAGTGCGATATGTGGGACGACGGTTGGACGGCCGTCACGACAGACGGCAGCTT
This sequence comes from Rhipidocladum racemiflorum, assembly GCA_036346355.1. Classification (NCBI taxonomy): domain Eukaryota; kingdom Viridiplantae; phylum Streptophyta; class Magnoliopsida; order Poales; family Poaceae; genus Rhipidocladum; species Rhipidocladum racemiflorum. The sequence continues at coordinate 7,251,020 of CM070575.1, forward strand.
GGCCGCGCAGTTCGAGCATACAATACTGATTACCAAGACTGGAGCGGAGATCCTCACGAAATGCTAGGAAGACCAGTGCCCATTGGCCACCGGTGATCTCCGCCTGCGTAGATTCCTGTGGTGGAGTACGCGATTGTTTTGCTGTACAAAATTCGTTAAGCTGCAAAGATAATTTTAGGCAGCAAAAGGAAAACCGCTATGCTTCTGGGCCTGGCGGTGTTCGGTTCCCACCTCGCGCGGCTCGGCGCGTCGCTACTCTTGCTGTCACGCCTCACGCCCACCTTGTGGCTCGTGTGCCTGCCGAAAATTAAGGGTTGGCGGTTTTGCGGCGTGCACCGGTGCAAGCGCCAAGCGGCCGCGGGAGGAAATCTCAGCGCCGCTTTCGATTTTTTTTTAAAATGGTATATTTTTAAAAATGATTTACAGAAATAATATATCAAATTAAAAAAATTACAAAACTACATGTGTCGCCATTTGAATTTGCACCAATTGAATTGACGACAGAGATCTATCGTCAATTCAAATGGGTGGTTACATAGAGCTATGAATTGGCGACCGGCAACAGGTGAGTATTTTTGCGATTTTTATTCGGTATATTATTTTTGTAAATGTTTTTAAAAAATATTATTTGAAAAAATAATTCGCTGATTTTGCGTGGGTTTGTAATCGTCCGTTGCGTTTTGACCTGCCGTTCTTGGGCATGGACACGTTCCAGGCAGCCGCGCACGAAGGGAAGAGGCTAGTTTGTGAGCTTGCTTAACGGCCCAGACTGGAGGTTGATTAGGCTTAGGCTTTTGGTTTATAGGTTAAAGTTAGTTTTTGGCTTAAACAGCTTAATTAATTAGCTTTTATATATGGTAGATGTAGGTAATTTTATTTTAATTTCACTGGTATTAATCTAAAATCAATTCTTAATAAGCAAAAAAAGCCTTTTCTCGATCGCTTTTGGCTTATTAATCTAAAATCAACCCTTAATAAACCAAAAATAACCTCTTATGGATCACTTTTTGCTTTTAGTTATATAGATACTTATGTGAAAAATCACAGATAAAAAGTTATTTATTTAAATTTTGATTTTTTAACTCATAAATGGGTAAAAAAAACCTAAACAGAGGCTAGATCTGTAGATGGGGTACATTGTTGACCTGCCGTTGGAACGCCAGGTTGCGCGCGTTGTTTCGTTGGACGCTGGTGGCTGGATGGAGGACACGGCCAGATGCCTATCTTTCTCGTCGAAGCGTGTGCACCGGGCTAGTTTGGCGCCGTCTCCGCTGGAGCACGGCCCGGCGCTGGACGGGTCTACCCGTCCGTTGTGGTGGCTCGTGATCCAGCACTTATTATTTGATTTTTTTTAAAATAATATTTTTTTAAAATGTATTGTAGTTTTAATACGCGAAAAACAAAAATTGCAAAAATAACACCTATTCGCCAAACAATATGACGAAATAGCTATTTTCGCCAAACGGTATGGCGACTAATGCCTAATTACGCAGTTAACCGCTAGGCGATAAATTCCACGGGGAACGAGGATATTATCGCCAAACCGTTTGACGAAAATAGAGTTTTCGCCATACGGTACGGCGAAAATAGCTATTATCGCCATACGGTATGGTGAAATAGTTTCTTCCCCCTAAACTCTGACGGCTGACTGTTAACTGCATATTTAAACAGTGGTCGCCGCACTGTTTGGCAAAAATAGCTATTTCGTCGTACCGTTCGGCGAAAATAGCTATTTCACCATACCATTTGGCGAATATGTGTTATTTTTGCAATTTTTGTTGTTCGCGTATTAATACCGTAATTTATTTTTAAAAAAGTATTATTTTAAAAAAATTCCTTATTATGTTATCAGATGCGTGAACACGGCGCACACTGCGTCAGCCATCACACGTCAGCGAGAAAAATCGCGTGAAGTTTCAGAAGACTCACCGTAAAAAACTTTTCTAATATGTAATTTTAGAAAATTTTAGCTAGCTTTCTGGCAAAAAGTATGAGCTAAAAACAAATTTCAAAAGTTCTAGAGGGCCCCTGCAAAAACGAAGTAGACTAATATGTCTTTGCACAAATTTTTTGATGGATTCCCAGCAAAAAAGGCCAGTATATAATTTTAGAGAGCTTTAGACGTTTTTTTTTTTTTTGTGAAAAATGACCCGCAAAAAAATAAATTAAAGAAATTTCGAAGGCCTTCAGAAAAAAGATTAATCTCTAATTTCTAAAAAAGTATGCGCCCCTTTTCACAAAAATACAGTTTTGGAGTTTTTCCCGTAATATGTAGTTTTGGAAGATTTTGGCCAGATCTTGTTAAATTCTGTCCGAAAATCAATTAATGAATTGTTCTCTCGAAAGTTTAACGAAGTAAAAAAGTGTACGAATTAGAAAGCAGAAATCCTTTCTGCAATTGTTGACCAGGTACCTCACGAAACCATAATTGTTGGGAAAAGTATTTCACAGGACCATAACTGTCGAAACAAATACGTCATGGAGCGGCAAACAGTTGCCGCAGAAGCTCAGCAGAGAGTTGGAAAAAGAGTCATGCAATTCTTAAAATAGAAAACTATAGGAACAAGGAGAGGCAGTGAGGCACTGTTCGTTCTTTAGAATGACATATATTGCATCCATTCATGTTGAACTGAAGCAGGAATTTGTTGACCATTTAAGGAAAAACATAGGTATTTCCATTTTTAAATCAATGGGAGCATGACGTGTGCATAATAAGTGCCAAAGAAGCCATCCAAGTAAGGCCATGTTTGGATCCCTGGACTAATTGTTAGCTGGCTAAAAATTAGTCCTAGTCTATCCAAACAGGAAGACTAATAGGTGGGCTAATTTTTAGCCAACCCCTTAGCTAACAATTAGTCCATTAGTTGGTGGGGATGAGCTAATTTGGACTAATAGCATGTAACACACTGGGAAAAGCCTGAAATACCCTCGCGCTGGTCTTATCCTCATTTCCTCACCCATTATGAGGGGCAGACATGACTTTTCTAAGAAATTAGTCCAACCATTAGTCATGTATCCAAACAGCCCTGGACTAATTTTAGATGGACTAATTATTAGCTAGCTAACAATTAACTCTAGCTATTAGCCAGCTAACAATTAGTTTTAGTCCATCCAAACATGACCTAACTATTAGCAATCATGAAACGATAAGAAGCAAGTAACATCAAGCATGTAATTAGCGCTCCATTGTATATCATTACAATAGAACTTTTTATTCTTTTGTATGATAAATAGGGAAATACAAGAATGTATCCTGGGTAAAACTATCTACTCTCTTATAATACTCCCTTGTTTCTGTTATCTGTAAAGGAAAATGGAAATGTTCCCGGATCAGGGAAAAAGGAAAAAGGAAAAAGGAAATATAGTACTGTATCCTGGGAAGTGTAAAAACCAAAGAAATGCAAACAGGCAGTGTGACGACCGTATAATTAACCCTAGATAATGACCGAGTGTTGCCATTAATCGTGAGTTAATTATACTGATCTGGGTATATTTAATTAATAAACCATTGAGTAAGCCTGACGTGAATATTAATTAATACGCCATTTAAGAGTGTTGCAACAGAACACTAATTAGAGACTTCAAAGATATACATTACCATTTAAACACGCAGTACCGTCTTACAGTTCTCCACCTGTCTTATTACATAATTTACAACAAAAGTCAAGACCATATTTATTCGACTAATTACCCCAGTGGGCGTGGGTCTCTGATATAGGGGCCACTACTCCTCCCAGTCCTCCTGGTCAAACTTTGCCTCCTCATTGCCCTGGTCCTGGGGGTAACTCTCCATCCTCTCCTCATCAGAGCATCCATAGAACTTAGAATCTAAGCAAAGAGGGATTTATAGAGGAGTGAGTACAAGATGTACTCAACAAGCATTAGTAGCAACATAATTGTAATGAGTTTTATCCACCGGAACACCCCGATTCTGATCAAATCAAACTTCATCAACAGGAACCCTTACCAGTTCCTATTCTCAACTTTATACCTTCTTCTCACGCCTCATCAGAGCATCCATAGAACTTAGAATCTAACCCTTACCAGTTCCTCTCCTCACGCCTCTTCTCCTTCTTCTCACGCCTCCCCTTCTTGCGCCTCTCCTCCTCCTCAGCCGTTCGGCTCTTCCTCCAGGCCTTCCGCCGTCGCCCTCCTCGGTCTCTGCCTCTGGATGGCTCCGGCCCGACCTCGTCTCGGCTCCGCGGTCCCTAGCGTCGTCGCCTTCATCCTCCCCTCGGCTGGCGCCAGCTCGCACTGGCTCGAGCAACCGCGCCGCCTCCATCGAAGACAACACCACCCCCACTGGCTCTTCCCCCACCCCTACGGTTCGGTTTCCTCCCCTTCTTCATCTTCTTAATTAGGGTTGGTAACCCTAATCTCTCTCTCTGGATGCCGATCCCTTTCCTTCTTGTCTCTTGCGCCTGATGATGTTGGCTAGGGTTTGGGTTAGGGTTCGGTATTCCTCTAATTTGATCTCCTTTCTCTTCTAACGGCCGAATCCTTACTGTGGTTGAGATGCTTATAGGATGCTTGATGCTAAGGATTCATGATGCTTGAGATTAAAGCACTAATACTGAGATCATGTTTTCTTGATCTGTGATGTTTGGAAAGATTGATTAGCAATCCATTGTACTGATTGTTGCTGTGATGTGAAGGGGCTTAATAAATTGATTAACTTGATGCTAGGTTACTGAATGATCTTTAAATGCTTAAATGGGGGCATGGTGACAGTGGCCTTATAGAAGTTCATTTGCATGGTAGATGATACTAATTTGATGCCATGCTAGAGGGTATTGTTGCCTTCTCTTGGTCTGTGATGCATGATCTATTGAATTGATCTATATGCAAGTTGGATGGTATCCATGTGTTCCTACTGTCAGTGCGCCGGGGGAGCATGTTTGGCTAGGGAATCATGGTACAACCCTTGCTATGTTTCATCCCTAAACACTGAGACCAAGTTCTCTTCTAGCCTTCTACTGTCTATTCTTTACTTCTACTTCATTCTCATTCTTGCTATCTACTTCTATTTCGATTTCCATACTTTTTGTTCTTGCTGTCTTTAGGCTATGTTTGTTTAGGCTTCTGTTTAGGCTTATTTGGCTTCTATGCTTTCATAAGTCACAAGCCAAAACAAACAGTAATTTTTCAGCTAGCTGGAGAGGAGAAGCTCCAGCCCAATTTGCACTACACGAGAGAAGCAAGGAAAACGATGCTTCTCGGGCTGGCTGGAGCTTCTGAAAATCCCACTTCCCTGGTACCCTTGCAACTTGATCTTATTTACAAAAAATTGACATCCCCTTCATCAAGTCTCTTCCAGCTCCAGCAGGCCAGCTAGCTTCTTCCAGCTCCAGCAGCTTCTCCTCCAGCACCAGCCTAAACAAACACAGCCTTAGTATACTACTTTGTATGGGATTGGTTTTCTGAGGACTTACTTGGATGTAACTGAAGTACGAGTTGGGGAATGAAGGAAGATGATTGTGCTGCTCAGGTACGATCTCCTCCCTTCCCTTATGGTTCCTAGTCGCTCCTTGCTCTTGGTCTCGGCTGCTCCTTGCTCCTGGTTGCGCCTTGGTTCTGGCTTCTGGAGCTCTAGCCGATGGTGTGGTTGGTCTTGTGAAATGCTAGGAGTTGAGCTATTTGGGAGTCTCCTCCTTTTAGCTGGGCATTGGCTGGGCTTCGGCTGGTTTTGGAAGTGGACGCGCTGTCCCCTTTGGTATAGTGTTTCGGTTGAATCTGGGAGGGTTGTGCTGTCCCTGATGCGCAGTAACTGAACTCTATCCATTTTCACTGTGATGTCTTACTGTGTGGTCTTCTACTGTCTTAATCTTAATATGATGATATCCAGATCTTAAATCAATCTTCGAGAACACACAAACACCTTTAAGCTGATCAAACAAATCATCTATTCGCGGTAAAGGATATTTGTTTTTAATGGTGACATTATTGAGTCCTCTATAATCAGTACATAATCTGCTTCCACCATCCTTCTTATTCACAAATAGGATTGGTGCTTCCCATGGAGATACACTCTCTCTAATAAATCCTTTAGTATCCAATTCTTTTAACTGCTTCTTAAGTTCAGTTATCTCGGGAGGGGCCATTCTATACGGTCGTTTAGCTATGGGTGTAGCTCCAGGAATGAGATCAATAGAAAATTCCAACTCTTTGTCAGGTGGCATTCCTGGCAGCTCTTTAGGAAAAACATCAGGAAATTCTTGGACTACCGGTATTTCTGTTAACCTCAAAGTAGCTAACTGATATCCACTAGAGTCTGGCCCTTCTTGTTTAGTTCTAACTCCTTGATAAATGATGCGATTTCCATCAGAGGTCCTAATGGAGGCTTGCTTTAATTCACAATCTATATTGACTCCATTAGCAGCTAACCAATCCATTCCCAGAATTATATCTAAACCATGAAGGTCTATAACATAGAGGCTAGCTAGGAATGGAACATTCTGAATATTTATCCTTTGATTCCTTCTAGTATGGATTACGATGATTTTTCCCGTTGGAGTGTTAACCCGTAAGAATTTGGCCAAAGATACACATTCCAATTTATTCCTATTCAGCCAACTTCTAGAAATAAATGAATGTGTAGCACCGGGATCAAATAATACTATACCAGATGACGGAGGAATAGAAAGCGTACCCGTCACCACATCATTGTCATCTTCTATTTGTTCAGTGGACAGCATTGAGACGAGCCGAACCCGCCGTTGGTGCTTTTTGATTAGGTCTCCTGGTGGATGCCATATTAGATCGTCCTTGACTGCGTCCAGCAGTTGGTGCACGTGAAGGTTGTCTTCCAGCATTGTTCTGTCCAGGGTTTTTAGCTAGTAGTAGGCAATGACTTCTAATATGTCCCTCTTGCCGGCAATGGTAACACGGACCATTCGCCGGTTGTGAGTACAATTGTTAGTGTAATGCGGACCACCGCATTTATAACAGCTGAGTGGTGGCCTAGGAGTAGATGGATTGGGACGTGGGTTGTATGACAACGACCCAGATCTGGACATAGGCTTTCTATTTGACATTGGAGGTTTACCAGTCCTAACTTGGGAAAAAGCGGGGGCTCTGCGTTCAATTCGTGCTCTCTTCTTTCGTACTTCATTGAGTTGGGATTGTGCATCTTCTAGGATTATAGCACGATTGGCTAACTCCTCAAATTCAGTAATATCCCTAGTAGATAGGAGCATATAAAGGTAAGGGTTCAATCCTCTCTTGAACCTATTGATCTTCTTAGCATTCGTATCTACTTCGTCTGGTGCATAACGAGATAGTTCATTAAACTTGTGTAAATACTCTGTTATGCTCCTGCTTCCCTGGACAAGATTCCAAAACTCTCTCCTTTTAATGTCTAGTTCCCCAGTAGGTATGTGAACTCTACGGAACTGAGCGGCAAATTCTGCCCATGTGATAGGTAGGTTTTCTGCACGTGTTTCACAGAAATTTTCCCACCATATGGCTGCTGGTCCTATTAGCTGATGAGCTGCATACTGTACTTTCTCTTGTTCTGCACAGCTAACAGTATTCAGTTTCTTTTCTACTTTCCTTAACCAATCATCTGCATCTAAAGGTGCAGTAGCCCTAGAAAAGGTAAGCGCTTTGGTTTGCAGGAATTCTCCTAGTATAACCTTTCCTCTCATGGCTTGTGATTGTGCACCCGGAATGATATTAATCATTAGGTTCTCCATAAATTGGTTCTGACTATCTTGTGCCGCCTTACGAGAAATCTCAAAGTACGTGAGGATTCTTTCCAGTTGATCAGGGGGTTCAGGGGTTCTAGTAGTACTGGTTTCCCCAACTGGTTGTGATTGAGGTAGGGGTTCTGGATTACTTGGTTGATTTTGTACTCGGGAAGATGAAGCTCTTCTAGAGAAGACATTGGGTGATTGATTGGATGATCCTAGCCTAAGCAGTAAGCACTAAACCTCTCTCTGCACTTTCGTTGTCAGACATCCTGCAATTAAGATAGTTGTCATTGTGTTACTAACAAATCTTTCTTTACCAATTGGCATTAGAATTCCTTACAATTTGATTTAAGTATAGGTTGGGCAATTAACAACATTCCTTTATGGAAAAAAGAATTTTAAATTTCATGGAGGATTAAGGTTATAAATACTTTCTTATTTGCAGAATAGATAAGGTACCAGATTAATACGCTCTCATCCGGTACTCATTTCAAAAGAGCATCTCTAGGCCAGTACTGGCTAGCTATATGCTAGTATTAATTCCTTATTTCTGATATTTTTAAGCTGCCATACAATCTCTCCCCAAGCGATGCAATGCTAGAAAAGAACCACCTGCAATTTAAAATACACTAACCTCTAGCAAGACATGGATTAAATGATAACAGGAAGTAACTTATCACAATGCAATAAGAGGTACGTGCATTATATTACACACAATACATAGGTGTACTACTAATACAACACTACAGTACCAAAATACCTCCATCGCTAATACAACACCGAACGACCAGCACATACTCCTAGTACTAATTATACAACACTAATTATACAGCAGTAGGGTACAAGCATAATACCAGCAAACCTACATATTACCAACTATCATACATCACTCATAACACATACATATCCCACTCTCTAGTCCACGGGGATCACCTCCTCGGGATCCTCCTCCTCGTCATCATCATCGTCAGTCCTCCCCCTGGTCCTGTCCTGAGTAGTGCCCAACTGACTAAAGTGAGACTGGAGGTGTGTAGTATCAGCACTAAGACCTGGGTGGTTAGACCCGCGAGTAGGAAAACTCCCTGTCTGCCCGTGAGATGAAGAGGGCTGTGTCCCAGGTGTTGTCGATGTCTGGGAAGAAGTAGTAGCTCTGGGGTCCCGAACAAAGATATAGCGAGCGTGTCGGCGCTTGGCCGTGAAGTGGGAGGTGGTGGTCTTTGCGGTGTGTGGAAATTTCTTCTTTGGAGGTGTGGGACCGATGAGCTAGCCTCAGTAGGAGCCGAGGGTGCATGTCGCTGTAGTCAAGAAACGACTAGGAGTGCACTCTTCTCTACCGCTAATGCATGAGCCCTGTCGCGCCAATGGTGAGCATGCGCCTCGGATCTATCTAGTGCATCTCTTCTCTACCGCTAATTCATGAGCCCTGTCGCGCCAATGGTGAGCATGCGCCTCTGATCTGTCTAGTGCATCGCTCATGCCAGCACTATACATGGCATTAGCGATCATCGTGCAGTTACCTATGACTCTACGTACAGAGTCTCCTGAGGACTCTCCCACATCTGCTAAAGAAGTGGGGACAAGGGGTGTGTGCTGGGTAGGTGCAGGAAAAGAGGCTGGTATGTGTCCAAAAGAAGATCCTCCTAAATGCCTCTGGCCCGACATTCGAGAGACGGATTGCACGAGAGGCAATGTCTGCCGATGTAAGAAGTGGCGCCTCCATGCCAAATGACAATATGCTCTACATAAGCTAAAGGTCGATGGGGATCCCCGAAATGGTGACCCCAATCCTCGGTGTCGAACGATCATCATAATACTCCTCAAAGAAGTCTAGACGTCCGCCTCCTAGCTCCTGAACCATCTGATGAAGTAGCATCACATGATGGCCCTGAAGATGGGCCGGGTCTACGGCGTAACGCACCATCCTGAAAATTTAAGATAGAATGTTCTAATTAGTATTGGCAATATAATTACTCACTTACAATATATAAGAAAATAAATATTAGAGCTTGTTGACAGGGTAAGATTACAGTATACTTAGCGCCATATAGCAAGAAGAGAATTTTGTCTTAGGTATCTTAGAAGTCACTAGTTAGTAAACTGTGTGAGTCTCGTAACCATTGCTCTAATATTTATTTTCTTATATATTGTAAGTGAGTAATTATATTGCCAATACTAATTAGAACATTCTATCTTAAATTTTCAGGATGGTGCGTTACGCCGTAGACCCGACCCATCTTCAGGGCCAACATGTGATGCTACTTTGTCAGACGGTTCAGGAGCTAGGAGGCGGACGTCTAGACTTCTTTGAGGAGTATTATGATGATCGTTCGACACCAAGGATTGGGGTCACCATGTCAGGGATCCCCATCCAGCCTAGCTTCAGTGTAGAGCATATTGCTGTTTGGCATGGAGGCAGTCACTTCTTACCACTGCAGGACATTGCCTCTCAGGCAATGCTGTCTCTCAGATGTCAGTTTCGTAGGCATTTAGGAGGATCTTCTTTTGGACACATACCAGCCTCTTCCTGCACCTACCTAGCACTCACCCCCTGTCCCCACTTCTTTAGCAGATGTGGGAGAGTCCTCAGGAGACTCTGCACGTAGAGTCATAGGTAACTGCACGATGATCACTAATGCCATGTATAGTGCTGGCATGAGCGATGCACTAGACAGATCCGAGGCGTATGCTCACCATTGGCGCGACAGGGCTCATGCATTAGCGGTAGAGAAGAGTGCACTCCTAGCTGTTCTTCAGCACTACACTGACACGCACCCCTCAGCTCCTACAGGGACAGCTCCTACTGGTCCCACACCTCCAGTAGCAGCCCCACACCCCGCAGCGCCACCACCTCCCACTTCACAGCCGGCGGGCGCTGATTACGTTCGCTATATCTTTGTTCAGGACCCCAGAGCTACTACTTCTTCCCAGACACCGACAGCACCTGGGACACAACCCTCTTCATCTCACGGGCAGACAAGGAGTTTTCCTACTTGCGGGTCTACCCACCCAGGTCTTAGTGCTGATACTACACACCTCCAGTCTCGCTTTAGTCATTTGGGCACTACTTAGGACGGGACCAGGGGGAGGACTGACGACGACGAGGAGGAGGAGGAGGAGGATCCCGAGGAGGTGATCCCCGTGGACTAGAGAGTGGGATATGTATGTGTTATGAGTGATGTATGATAGTTGGTAATATGTAGGTTTGCTGGTATTATGCTTGTACCCTACTGCTGTATAATTAGTGTTGTATAATTAGTACTAATTATACAACAAAATCTGAACCAAAATAACTCAAACCTGCGTTCTTTTTTGTGACGAAGAACCACACTGTTCTACCAAGATGCAAACATTCGTCACAGGTGCGTGCAAGACCTCACCTGAATCGGATGTGGTTAAGGTCGTTCCCGCTCTGTGGCAGTGAGAGGAAGGTGATGAGCACCCCGGCCTCCAAAATGGTATGTGATAACCATACCAATAAACCAAACTGCAACTATAGTAGTGATTTGGCTCAGAAATTTTAAAAATGCAATACGTGATTCCTACTTAGAATTTTTCCACTTGGCAGGCATGTTAGTATAATACAGATGCAGGTATTTCCAATAAGGAACATGTGAAAGGAGCATAATTGTGGGCATCATATAATATCTGAATGAAGATTAAAAACACTTCATACTTGCACAGCCAATCGTTCTGGCTTGGTGCAACCTATAAGTCGACCACCTTCAGCCCAACCAGCCTCCTCAAAGTACTGATTCAAAATACAAGTTGGGATTCGCCAGTAAAACAATGACGCATTATTACGAATTTGTACAACTTCCCAGTTATATACATGTAAGTTGATATTTTAAAATTGGAGCATATCTAGTGGGAACTGAGACGTAGGTGCAGCAGCCAAGCAAAGTGCTTTGGTTTGATAATGAAATCAATATAAAATACACAAAATAAATCACGAATGTAGTTCCCATGTAAGTTGAAATTCTAAAATTGGAGCATGTCCAGTGGGAACTGAGACGTAGGTGCAACCAAGCAAAGTGCTTTGGTTTGATAACGAAATCAATATAAAAAATGCATAATAAATTACAAAGGCAGTTCTCAACTCATTCTATCTTCATACTGAATTTAAAGTTCAAATTGAATTCGTGTCAGGATACGCAAAAAAGGAGAAATTTCCTGACAAACTACAAATTAAAGGGAAATAGAATGGAAAAGGTATAGTTTACAGTGAAAATCTCTTTTTCATTGTTTCTCTTACAGGTTTCTCAACACTCCATAGACTATTTCTTGAATTTCTTTCTAGAATCTTTAGTGTTGATTTAGCAATCAGAAACAAACCGAATTGTTGTGCTTGCCATTGAGTTTGCCACATATATGTTCTCTTTAAAATGAACACATGTTACTACGACCATTGCCAGATGGTAACAACTAACAATCAAGTGGTCGAACAATCAGAGGATATTTTGCAGCCATAAACGTGAAGAATGCCGAAACAGAAGCCGTATAAATTATTTGCCAGAGCAGGAGCTTCAGAACAATAAGAACTTTAATCGGGGAGCAATATCATGTGTTGCCAGTGACGAATCCGTTTTGGTACCAAGTTGGAGCCCAAAAGAATGAGCGAGAGGTTAAGTGCAAAGTGGGTGAAATCAAATGCAAAAAGGAATCATAATTAAGCCAAAACCCGTGCTCTCATCCAGTCAAAATTCCAGGGCACAGGCCAACCGTGCACGCAAGGTGTTTGGTGGAATTCAAACAAAACAAGCACAAATACAACGCACAATATTGGCAATTTAGCTCACCTTTGTACCGAAGCACCTAAGACACCGAAATAGAAGCACGTATTATCAAAAATACAAGACAAACGGTAGGCACGGTTTGCCCGGGCAGTGGACTCGAACACGCGCACCATCTGTTCGGCTAAATCCCCCGAATGTTAGAGCGCAGCACACACAAGGAAAAATTCCCCACTGATGTAGGGACCGCTGGAGGAAAAATGGCTGGAGCATGTACCTGAGGGATCTGCGTGGACTTGCCGCTTCCAGTGTCGGGAGCTGACGAGCCAGCGGAGGGACGGGGAGGGCGGGAAGCGGAGGGACTTCTTGGGGCAGAAGAGGCGGACCACTGGGCTGCGGCGCGAGCCGGCGGTGGGTTCCACCGGGCGTGAGTTAGGAGGAAACAATGCCTTCTTTTCTTCTCTTCTTCGCGTGCTGCCGCCGCGACGGCCGGGCCTTCACGGCGAAGGGGCGCGCGCGGCGCGGGGAGAGGATCCGGTGCACGTCGGCAGATCTAGGCATCGGAATAATCGGGGGATTTGCTGGTCGTCACGGCTAGAAGACCACGCGGGAGGGCGTGCGTCGCCAACCAGGCGGGCCAGAGGAGTTCGCGCGGGGCGCGTCGCGTGCGGGGGGAGGCAGGTGCGACGTGGTGCCGCGGCCGGGTCGCGCGGGGGAACGTGGACGGCTCGGATGGGAAGGAAGAGGCGTACCATGTGGTGAAGACCTTGATGGATTACGCGATGGTGAAGGCGAGCACGGCGGCAACGAGCGGGCAGTTGCCGAGCAAGGCCAGGTAGGAGAAGCCCGGCGACGTCGGCGACACGGCCGGCTCTAGAAGCTTCCTCCTGTCGAGAAGATCTTCGCCAAAAAAAATTTGTCGTCACGAGGGCAAAAATCGTGCGGGCACGCGTGCGATCGGGGACTCGAAGGCGCGACGTGGCATTCGCAGCGACGAGGTCTACCATCTAGCTAAACCGGTTTTGTGAAATGCGGGATGTAGGAGTATAATTTAGTTAACCTACACTTACTGTGGGGATACAAAGTGGGCCACGCGGAGCGACCTGGTTGCTCAGAAATGGCGTGGCCGCACGGGAGAGCCAGCGCGCCGCCTAAGATCCGAAGCCGCCGACGCCTCCCAACTGTGGTCCCGTGCTTACACGTGCCGATTTTTTTATGGCCGGCCGGCTCGGAGTCAGAACAGAAAGGCGGTCTCCTTCGTCTACTATACCACTTGAGTGTGATGATAAACGGTGGAGACTGACTCGAAACAGGCACTGAGTTTTCTGTTTAACATATGCAGCTAGATGCTTCCACCGTTTACTTTATAAGACTTATATTTTTAATAATTTTATTTATAAACATAAAACTTACATATAGATTTAATAAGGCATTTCCTTCTACACCTCTATTTATTCTCTCAACTAGAGACATTTATTTTTTAGCACCCACAAAAAGTATATATTTCACCTTTAAAACAATTAAGTGATGGCGTCTAAGTCATTTTCTGATACCTTTTTCAATTTCAACGCAATCTTAATCCTAATGAAAAGTCAAAATACACATTATACAAATGAACGAAGGAAGTACTATGTTTGTGTGTTTATACCAAGACAAAGACTATAGTAACTTCGTACTCATATAAATGTGAATAATATACAGTTATAATTTGGACCCACTAAAGTTTACTATCTAGATCTTCTCTTTTTTCTACTATTGACACCGGAATCTTAGCCTTTGAGAGCTAACATAGTTTCCTTTTTGAACACTATGCATATCTAACCTTATATACATCATTTTTTTTTTGCAAATTTAGTCTCTCAATGTATTTTTTTTTTAACAAAAATAGCCCCATCTCTCACCGTGAAAGACGTGGCAGTAGACATGTGCCCCCTGCCGTGCCCAGAGAGCACAGGAGGAGACCGACCCCACAGCTGCAGTCAAAAACGCGGAAGGACACGCTATCGCGGCAGGGAGCGCTAAAGGCATCCTCCCATGCTACCCAACTGCAGAAGTAATAGGGTGCATAGCGTTTTCTTCACATGAACAATATGCATTATAGCCAGTGAAACAGTAAAATGCATGAGTGAACAATGTCTGCTGCGCCTCCTCACGCGCATTGCTGCGCTCGCGTGTGCAGTCGTGGGGCTAGCCTCCTCCTGCACTTTCCGAGCGTGGCAGGGGACACATGTTGTCTGCCACGTCGTTCGTGGTGAGAAGGGGGTCATTTTTGCCAAAAAAAAAAGTTTCATTGTACTAGCCCCTCATTTTTTGTTGTTGCAAAACTAGCAGAATTATTTGCAAAAATAGCATTTGGCCCAATCTTACTGTGCCTCGATAATACGGAAGCAACCTTCCGCGGTGTGGTTGTGCGGAAGAAAGCTCCCAAGAAAGCAAAATAGGTTGGCATAATGGGGTGAGCGCACGGGCCATGCGCGCGCAGGGTGCACGCTCGTGTAGGGAAAAAGGCGGGGCGGGGTTGTGTGTCACATGTGCGCTCGTGTGGGAAACAGTCGTGCAGGGTCGCGTGTCACATGCGCCTGGGGCCGGCCAGGCATGCGTGTTGTCGCGTGGCATCGAGTGTGGGAGCGCGCGTTGTAACGGTCACGTAGCGCGGTAGGAGTGGGTCAGATAGGGTGTCAACAGGGAAATTCCCGTGGGAGCGTCCTCCCATCCCCGATCCCCAACAACCAAAATTTCTCTGTCCCCGTCCCCGCGCACAGAGCTTAATTCCCCCCATCCCCGATCCCCAATGGGTTTGCGGGGCCTCGACGGAGACTAATCTTCGAAAATGCTACATGAAAGACCATATACTACATGAGCGAATCACTAGAGTAATTGTGGATGTGTGGTTGAACTTTGAGTGAATAACTAGAGTAATTCATATTTACCATGTTATTAATAATGACCTCACATATATTCTTTTTTCTTTTGAGAATTGATCATTTGCTCTCACCTATTAGTGATATCGCGGGGACAGGGATGGGGATCGGGGACGGAGAACGGTGGAACGTCTCTGTCCCCGCGATCCCCGACAGGGGTAGCATTTTCCCCGATAAGCCCCCGCGAGGGGGGGGGGTTCCCGTCTCCGTCCTCTAATAGAGGAATTCTCCGCGGGGAAACGGGGATCGGGACCCATTACCATTCATATGGCCAGAGGGTTATTTTTTAAAATAATTTTGTATAGGGCCTAGTTTTGTAAAAAATATTGAGGGGCTAGTTCAGTGAAAAGTTAAAAAAAAAATGATGTACAAGAGGCTACATATGCACAATACTATCCTCTTTTGACTTTTCTTTAATAGATACTCCATCCGTTTATAAATACATATCATTCTAGCATTCAAATTTTATTCCTAATACATGTCATTCTACAATTTTGAGATAACTTTTCACTCTCTTTTCCTTATATACCCTCCCATTTGGCTATTTTTAAGATAATTTAATGCTATAGACTAAAGTAATGCATACTATCTAAGTATCTAATAGTAATAATTAGCCTAATAAAAGAGGATAATTTGATCTTTTTGTACACTTGCCTTGGTAATATCATCTATACAGAAACGGAGAGAGTGGATAGATATTATTTTTTAAAAAAAATGACAATGGGTTTTAGCATCAACCGGAAAACGAGATAGGCACCTAGCGAGCCTTAGATTCAAGAGCAGGTGGACAAGACGACGATGACGCTTCTTTACCAACCGGCCACAAGTCGGTTCTTACAGTACGTGTTATTTTCGCATAATATTTGGCTATACAATAGGAAAACCTCTCGGCCAGTTTCCAAAGGAAAGAAAACCCTCTGAACGATACATTTCTCTATCCACCTTGACTCGATAAGCATAACAGCAGGTAAAGGCAACCACTAACATGCCACCTGATTCCCGGGCAAAGCCAATCAACCTACCGATGCGCCAACTACTAGTCTACCACTGCCGTGAAGCTTTCAAAGTGAACTCAAGTAAAGCTGGTTCGTTTGCTTGCAAGGGCTTCCAAGCCGCCGCACCGCACGCAGCTCAGGAATTCGGCGGGGCAGCGTCGTGGATCCGATCCAACCACCCACGGCAGTACGGCACCCTCGCGGTGCTGGAGCGGAGCCACATGACGACACGAGCTGACGAGCACACGGTAGAGGTGGGGGGGCCCACGGGGACGGCTGGACGAACGATCGCTCGTGTTCGAGCTTGCCGCGGTCCGAAGCTAGGCAGAGTGACAGGACGGCGTCAAAGGCGCGTGGGGCGTGGCTGGTTGTTGCGCTGCGGCGTGGGGAGCAAGGGCGACCGTGCGACAACTACTCATGGATTTAAATTTAGCGAAATTTTAGAAATTTTGATCGAGATTTTGGATCCCCTGAGATTAAAATCTCGGCCGGGTAAAATGTTTTAAAAAAATTGCAAACTGCTAAACTGTTGATACAATTTTTGCGAGATTTCGGCCGAAATCTCACTATTTTTTACCGGATTTTTATTTTTCTTAGCCGATTTTTATTGGATTTAGGGTCAAGACTATCCACAAAAATTTCGAAAATTTTTAGCGTGTTTTGACCATTTTTTGATCGGTTCAAAGTGTACCGAATTCTTGAAAATTTCGGATTTTTCGGTTGAAAAAAAAAAACAGATTTTAAATTTGAATTTTAGATTTCATCTTAATTTTGTTTAAACTTCCGAAATCTCGCCGAGATTTCGGATTTCGACCGCCTTCAAAATTTATACTGAAATTTGAATCCTGACTACTATACTACTCCTCATGGCCCCTGCGCGATGCGCACGCCGTGTGTGCGGGTGGACTCGTTCTCCTCACGGCGCGCGCGGCAGCTCACGCGTCACGTAGTCGGGTCGCTGCCGCGGTTTTGTGAGCGTCTCTCCCCTCCGAGTCGTCTTCGCCGCACCCCTACCTGTGGCTGGCCCTCGGTTGGTCGCGACTCGCGAGTCGCGACGGAGGAGGAGCAGCGGCAGTTGCGCTTCGTGTGCTACGGAATTTCACCGAGGGAACCCTTCAACAATGCATCTCCGCGTATCCTGTCAAAAACAAACAGGCGCGCCCGTACGTGAATTCTTTCAAGTGTTGTGAACCTGTGATGCTAACCTGCGGATCGGTCTGTATCTCTTGGGGGAGCTCAACTTCTGTTTGGTACGACCGCTTTCTTTTGCTAGCTCCAAAAGAAGAAGATTGCTGGTAATTTTTTTTTTTGAGGTACCCACACATTTACTCGTTATACGTTTTAGAAAAATCTTGACTTGCTCGTTTCTTGATCCAGAAATTAGGATCAACAAGCCCTTTTCCCCTCAGAAACAAATTAGAGTTGACTTGGATACTAAGAAAAAGAATGTCTGGATTGTTGAAAAATGAAAACTTGCAAGTAATCAAAAGCCAGATCAACGGCTAGAGATATGTGCAGCACAAAGTTTATGAACAAAAACCGTATCTCCTTAATCAGAGATTAACATTTTACATTGATGAACAAAATGATTTGGTTTCTTTTCCTTCCTTGAGGAATTGTAACATGGGGAGTGGTCTTTCTTATGCCTATCTCCCCGTGCAAAAAGAACACAATCTATGTACACTAGTTACCCATCCTGCCAATTAAACGATCAATTAACCTCTTAATAGTACATGTCGTTCTAAACTTCTATTGAGAGCTTTCGTAGTCGCATATATCGTCATCGGGGGCTAGCTCCTCCCCCTAAGCTTCCTCGGCCGGCGGCGGCAGGTTCAGGTCGATCCCCACGCCGATCGCCGGCGAGGCGTCCACCACGGATGACGACGACCCGGTGTCGCTCTGCTCTTCCTCAGGAGCTAACGCCTTCTTGCCGCCGGCCACAGCTGGCCGGCGAGGCACCGGCGCAGCGACGGCCACGGTCACCGCGACCCTGGGATCCAGGAACAAGAACGGCTGCGCCGCCACCATGGCCGGCATCCCGAGGCCCAAATCCAGCGACGGCGCGGCCACAGGTGCCGCGGTCGGCGGAGCCGCGGCGGGCAAGTCCCGGGAGGACGACTCGACCGTGCTGCTGCTCGGGCTCACGGTGCCGGCAGGCAGCGCCTTGGGCAGCGGGGCGTGCTTGTAGGCGACGGGGAAGTTGGTCTTGGCCTTGGGCCCGCGGAAGTGGAGCGCGGCGGCGTCGTAGGCGCGCGCCGCGGCCTCGGCGGTGTCGAAGGTGCCGAGCCACACCCGCGCCTTCCTGGCCGGGTCGCGGATCTCCGCCGCGTACCGCCCCCACGGCCGCTTCCGGACTCCGCGGAACCTCGGTTCCATGCCGTCCGCTACGGCGGCGGCGGCGGCGGCGGGAGGCGCCTTCTTGGGAGCCATGGAGCGCCAAGTGTTGGACCGTGCTCGGTTGTTGTTGTTCGGTGTGGTGCGGCCTTGTGGTTGGCTGGGTTGGAGTGGGGGAAGGAGAGGGGAATGGGGGTCGTATTAATAGGGGAGGCGGGAGGTGAGGAGGGGGCAGCGGGAGGGGAGGTTTGACCCACATATGAGCGCGCCGCCCCGGCGTTGGGTCTCTGCCGTTTGTTCCGTTGTCAATCGTTTCTCCGTCTCTCTTGTCGTTTTCTTTGATCGTTACGTGGTGCATTGGTGTGGTTTGCTTGCTTGGGCTGCCTGGCTGGTTTCTTGCGATGGATTTTCCTCTTGACCTTGATCATTTTAGACGAATGGGGCGGTACTTTTGTAATGATTTTTTATAGTTAAAATGTTTAGTGTAAAAGAATGGGCAGTTGTACTGTGCCTTGCATTTTGGTTGCCTCTTTTTATATGTTAGTTTTGCATGGTAGTACGTTTTCCTATAAAAAGCATTTTTAGTGTTTTTATGGAATAACGTGGTTTCTAAAAAATACCATGTGTTTGAACTCAAGAAATACCATGGTTATTTTTTTTGGTTTTAGACAGTATACTCGAGACATCTTTTTTTCCTCAAAACAATGTTTTTGTGTTACATGTGACGTGAGACAGCATTATGTACTCTTCCGTACACATCATAACCATACATTACTTGTCATCCCATTATAATTTCACATGTTGTAGTGCTACGTTTCTCTCGTTTCTTTTCTATCGAGCTACTGAAATTTGGATACAAGTTACAACGAAGAGTGCTGTTTGATTTTTGAAACTAGATTCCAGTTCCCATTTTTCATATTTAAAATTCAAAATTACCAATTTTATATTAGAATATAGCTGGTTCAGTTTTTGGTAAATTTTCTAAATTTTTTAAAAAAATATCAAAATCTCACTCCAAGCAATCATGTCGTGCGTGTAGCTCGATAGAACTGACCGGCAGTGCACAGTGCGTGTGATTTTGCAGTTCCGTGCAGCAGCGAAGCAACCGGCAGCGCGTCGTCGAGTGGACCAACGATTTTCCGTCGCCCACTGGATTGCTTTCCATCCTTCCCGCTCGACGACGTGCGCGCCCGCCGAACGAAACATGCAAAACCGTCGCAATTTCCAGACGCGCGCACGGGTCACACCACCGACCGCCTGCTGGCTGCTACACCTTACCTTATTAGCTTGCCTGCCCCGCAAGAGCGAGCGAGGCGCCCCCCGGCGGTGGTGGGGCCCGCCCGGGGTCTGGTCTCGTCGCCAGCCGCGTGGCCCGCGGTGCGGTGCTTGTGATGTGATGGGGCGAGCGAAATGAATAGAAAAGACACGCGTTTTTTCGGCAGGGGAGGAGGGGGAAAAGGCCGCACCTGCACCGCGTCTTCTCGCTTGGCACGGCGGCGGCGGCGGCGGCGGCGGGTCAGGCAGATTCGCGGGGGGCTTCGGGTATTTTCTATTGCTTACGTGCACTCGAGCTGGACCGGCCAGTGGCCAGCGCCGGATCTGGACGGTGGAATACGAGAACCACCAACTTTCCTTTGCTGTTCTCTGCCGGGTGCCAGCGGCCTACGCATACTCACGGAGCCTCGAAATTTCCTCATGACGGTTTAACAGGTGTGCAATTTCCTGTTGAAGATTGATTACTGAAGACGGCTTGTTTTATTCAGTAATACCTAAAACCAATTTTTAGCTTGAAAAATACTTTCACCTGAACATTCTAAGCGGATATATGCACTGATTCTCTAAGAAAAGTTGAGGTATAAAGGTTTCCCATTATCGTCGGAAATTTTCCTCTCTACCCAATGTTTCAGCTAGATACATACTCCCTCTGTCCCACAAAAAGTGCATTTCTAGTGTTCAAATTTTGTCCCACAAAGAGTGCATTTCTAGTCCGTAGGGCCCAGCTGTAGGTGTATGCATGCTCATTTAAGTGCTTGTGGAAATCGAAACACCAGCATGCTTGTGTATGAAGTAATGAGGGTCACATTAGTCATTTAACTTGCACACTAATCTGTCTTAAAAATCCTAGAAATACACTCTTTGTGGGACAGAGGGAGTAGCTGCTAAGCTAGATGCTTTGACGAAACCTCGTGCTGCCCTCCCGTGCTTCCCAAATCCCAAGTGTGCACTTAGAGTAAATATAATAGTAGTAATTAAATAATCTACTTATATTCTTATGCAAAACTAGACATTAAATAAAAGTCAACGTTTTTTCTCTCCTCTTTTCTCACTATTTTACTCTCGTATTTACTCTAAAAATAACTCTGGTACTTGCTCTAAAAATATACAAGAAAGTGGAGTACTACAATATTTAAATAATTCCGGCCGCCAGCTTTTGGATCGACGCAACCAGCGAACCAACGCGGCGAGCTGCGGTGGTGTCACGTCCGCAAATTTCACGCCGTCCGTCGCCGGCTCGCCGCCATCGCTCTCCTCACAAATCACCGGATCTCGCGCGGGCCAGTTAGTGCCGCCACCGTTACGGCATCCACATGTCAGCCAGGCATAACAGAGATGGGGACGGACACGGCACGGCCGCGGGGGCGGCGCACTATTCCACACGCACACACCCAGTGGATAGTGGATACCCGCTATCTATTTTATTTAACGTCGCGGCCGGCGAGTCGCGGGCCCCGCCTCGCCATTTCTCTGTCTTCTTTTCTCTTCCTCTTGGCTACGTTTCAGTCGCTCGCGCACTCGATCGCGCTGTCTGCTTACGGTTTTACGCCGACAGGATCCTTCTCTCTCTCTCTCTCTCTCTCTCTCTCTCTCCACTTTTCGGTTCCGGGAATTGCTACATTACACCGTCGGGTCCTCCGTGCTTACATTATTCATGAAATCAGCATACGTTAGTTCCGATCGAACCAGTTGATTTAGTATGTGTCTGTCAGCTCCGGTCTGCGAGACGGCGACGCAACGTCTTTACGAAAATTACAAGACACCGATTTGGATGGCACGCGAGAAATCACCCTGGAATCAAGTTTCGAAAGTTGGAGGAGTTAAACGTCAGAGTTTAACAGCTCTTTTCGCGCCCCGCGGGTATCTCAGGGTTAAAGTTGAGAGTGAAAGTTCTATTTTGTGAATAATAGTAAAGGGAATATATCGACTTTCCCTTATTTAAAATATAGGGATATGAGATCTACTCTAGTTGCGCCATCGGCTCCCATTTAATAATCAGGAAGAACGAACTATAGCAAGAGCGATTAGTTGATGACACGAGCCTACTGTTGACTACTCCGGCACCTACCTAGGAACTAATCAAAATCTTAAGACACGCCCAACAAACTGTAGTACCAAGCTCCGGTCACAAATAGTTTTCATTTGTCTCTAAAACACAGTTTTAACCACTATTTTCTATTATAATTATATTTATGAAACCTAATAAAATTATAATATTATGAAAATACTTTTCAAAATAAATCCACACATATGATTTTTATGTATCTAATTTAAATATTATAAAAATATTAACGGTTAAAATTACGAAAATTTGACTACGTGTCCAACGACAACTATACGCTACAGAGGCCAGAGGGAGTATCTGACCGTAAACGACGGCACCGCACAGCACTGCAAACAAGCAAGCAGATGCAAGGAAACTGGGACAGGCGGTGGTAGCGTCACGTTGCCCACGGGGCACGCGCAGGTTGCGTGCGCGGTGTCCTGCCCTCGACAGCTTCCGCGTGACGGGCCCGTGGCCGGCGGTAAAGCAAGGCTACGCGCTAGACAGAGGAGCTTTCCGTGTACTCTTAGTCTCTTACCACGCGGCCATGCCCTGCGGCGGACCCGAGATTGTGCGATACCACGCACCACGAACTGAGCGTGTGGTGAAGCGACCTCTGAAACAAAGGCAGACATCAGACGCTGAAATATGCACATAATTTACACGCAGACCTGAATTACCGGCGGTAGTGCTGCTTGCTCCCGTGCCAATGCGCCGTCCTCGAATAACAGGAGACAAAATCTGAGCGCCACAACAAGCTCACGTTTGGATCAACTCCAGACTCTCCCGTGCTCATCCTCGTCCGGTTTCTCGCCCTCGTGTCTCGCAGCCGGATATCTTTCTCCGTCCACTGAATCTAACGTATCCTGCAAAGAACCAGATGCGAGCCAGGTCAGTTTTGTGCCCCAGGTGAAAAGGCTGGACAGCAGCAGCACGGGCGAATTCAGTGAGATGACACATGCATCCTCGATTGATAACAGAAAAGGACTCATGAATCTAGAATTCCAACTTCTCACTTTTCACATAGCAGCCTTCAAACCTAAAAAAAACATAGTAGCAGCCATCTTAGAAACAATTAAGATGAATGGTTTGGATGAAGCCCGTACACAATTAGATGAACACGACAGTAACTGGTAACACAGTCCACTCACGTGCAAGTCAATGACAAATGGAGCTAAGAGCTCGGTCGCCCCCTCCCCTCGCTTCCCCGCCGCCTCACCTCATCGTCTCCGCCCTGCCTCGGCTTAGTCACCCCGCTCCTCCTCGCTTTGCTGCCACCCCATTCGGCCGCTTCGCTCGGTTGCCGCCCCCCAGCCTCCTCCCCGCTCGGTTGTCCCCCAAAAAATACAGCTGTTTTGTAGCTCAGCAAACCAAAAGCAGCTTTGCAGCAGCAGCACCCCCCCCCCCCCCCAAAAAAACAAAAACAAAACAAAAACAAAAAAACAGGCCCTTAGTTGTGCAATAAGTGGCTTACGTACGACCCCCAATGGGAATAGTCCTGCATGTCATAACTCCCGTAAGCGCAAATCCAACCAGTCAGATAGAATGTCAGCCACAGGTTTTGACAAGTTGCATGCAGCGGAGGAATGGAAGTAACCTACATCTGGTCGAATCATGATTTTCGCCAGTTCCAATATAATTCAGAGGTAAGACATAAGATTATTTGCCGTACAAACTTGGCAATCGTTAATTGGTGATCGACTTAACAGACCATGGGTAGCACTGCGCCTTGTTTTTATATGGATGTAATACTAATCCCACCAAGGATAAACAGAAACGGGTTTCACCATAGCTTCTCGCTAGCAACTACCAGTGTTCCCTTATGTGCTGGTCGGGCGTCAGGCCGGTGCCTAGCACCTTATCGCCGCCTAGGCGGGAAAAAATGGCCTAGGTGGCTAGGCGGAAGGGAGAGGCCTAGAGCCTAGGCGCGGCCACCCAGGGGAACAGTGGCAAATACTAAGGCCTACAGATGTAGGTATAGGCAGGACGTAAATTTCATTACCTGGCATGCCAGCTGGCATTGCTTGTCCCCCTGCAACAGCCACCAATGACCCCTTAGCATCCTGACAACGGATATGTCAAATAATAAATATGTCAACCCTGTTAAATGAGTTAAATAGTCAGCTGTATTTTGCTTACGACAGGAACAGCGGCTGACGAGGACATGCTGCGCATGTTTTGCTCGAAGGACAGAAATTTCTTTTCCCAAGTTTCATTTAACCCTTGCAAAGCTTGATTAATCATCTGTTGCACCTGTTCCTGTGTGAAAATTGGCTGTTGACCCTGTTTGCTGCAACCTGGGTAGAATTTTGACAATGAATCGATCTGGACCTTCTTTCTGACACCAGGGGCACCATAGTACCTCCCATGCTTCCAGCTCCCCACCTGTCCCTTTACAGGATGGGGGCCTAGCTGAGTATCTATGGCCTCCTCAGTATGTCGATACTTGGTATCCTAAAAATAGAACACATGTGAAAACAGTTCATCTGGTTCGCATACGAAAACCAATACCGTTGTGCAACTTTGTACTTGTAATCAAAACATTACATGTAACAGGAATAGGTGCCTCAGTTCGCAATGCCTTCTTGCCAAGAAATCCCCCTTTACCACTGTGATTCATGGTGGATTGGTCAAAATCAGACACCAGCTTTCTTCCATTGTCCATGCTCTATTCAATCAAACCAGAATCATTGATTCATGCTGAAACACGTCAACAGGTGGGACTTGCATTCTTAATTCTTACCATAAGCTGCTGATGCATTGCTATGCTTCGGGAGACTGCAGCATTGAAGGGGTGGCTTCCTGCATTCCAGTTCTTTCTTTTTTGGTAAGAAACATTCATGACTTCATCTTTGGCCCAATGGTCACACAACATTACCCACAAATTCAGTCGCATCCATTCAGGGATGAATGGTTTCCACTTTAGCGGATCATCATGCTCAGGTACCACCACAGAATGATCTCCCTGCTGTTCCTCTGAATCTTCTCTACCATCTTCCTCTTCTAATGCCATCTCTCCACTGATCACACCAACCACAGAAGATCTTTTAGCCTTTGTTGCTGCCAAATTCTCTCTAACCCTTTGCTTCTCATAGAAAAAGAGGTTAACTAATTGTTTAACTGCTTTGCAGTCAAAGATCTTTTGACACTCCTCTTCCTGGCCAGGGGACCACTTGTAGCGTTTCTGCAACATTAAAATAAGGCATTCACCATTTGCGAATCTCAAAGTGAGCAAAAAATAGTTTGAAACGTGTCCTGATAAGTTACTCACAAGAAATTCATCCAACACAGTAGCCCTTACATCTGAAGGACATTGGTGGCAATGGTGAACCACAAGCTTAACGGGTAGTCCATTGGTATCCACTGATATATCGGTCCCAGGATTGTTTTGCTTGATAAGAAGGGAGAGGGTAGTCGTTACCTTAGCCCTTAGGACAGGGCGGGTGCACATTCCAGTTGCTAGCTGCATTAGCAAATGTGTCAGGCTGTCAGCCACGCGAAGATTAGAATGTTCAAGTTCTTCAACCATCGATAAACATAAAATATGGGAAATACTTACTCTGCCCCATTGGGCATCAGCACAGGCCTATTGGCTTCTTTGTGTGGTTCCATTAGTACTGTAGGGGCACGCCCCCTGCGCTTTTTTGATCATTCACTAACAGATCCTGACAGCATATCACCACACCGTGCATCCTGAAATTGCTTGATACCAGACAATACTCAAATCATGCAGATGCACATGAAAAAGAATACCTCTTGCAAAAGTTACATCCTTAGATCTTTCCACCAGAAATCCCATTAAACAATAGAAGGCTTCCCATTTGTAAATTAATTAATCATAGCACTAAAACATCACAGCAAACCAAGGAAAGGCCAAAGTACACATGAAACTCATGTCAACCCTTTTTAACCAACAAGCAAGTTTTCAAGCTAGCATCACAAGTTTGGAGAACTGCATAGACAATTGTTCAGATGCATCAATTTTAAATGCTAATACAATCCAATCAAGCTATGTATTAATTAGAAAAAAAAAATCAAAGAGCTGAACTTTTCCCACAACCTCTGTAAAGGAAAACTTGCCAAAAACACATATGAACAATTGAATAGCAACCGCATGTAGCACTATACATTGCTGTCTAATGAACACAGCACTGCGGATAACACTTGTGACCTCACATTGGAAGCAGAGCTCAGTAGCTCAGTCAGAAGGGATGGGAGGAGGGACCTGGGAGTACAAGGGGGATCGTGGTTGGTGGTGCAGCGTTGTTGGACTGCTGCAATTGAGTGGTAGCTCTGCAGGAGTTGGAGGCACATGTCATTGATATAGAGGTCTCAATAGAGGCAATCGAGTAGGTTGGAGAGAGGCACATACTTTCAGGTGAAGAAGGTGAGGTGATGGTGGGCAATATAGTGGCAACCGGAACTGGCAACAAGGTAGCAAGGTGGCTGCATGAAGCAGCCAAGTTTATCTGGTGGCGTTTTCCAGAGAAGGACTAGCCCCCACGATGTTCCACATCATTTGAAGACGAATCAATGAAGCCATTCTTTTCTTGCCTGCCATTCTCTGCTAAGTTATTGCTATGAGGGTTGAGTTGCACCTGCTCAGAATGGCTCTTGCTATTATGAGTAGCACTTGTATTCAATATGAGGCTAATAGATCAGAATATATAAACTATAAAGTACATGAGGGTACAAAAGGAAAGCCTATATAAGGCAATATCTAAATAAGGCAATATATATGCCTTAACACCCCTCTCAAATGCAAGGCGTATGCAATAGCATGCATTTAAAAGGCTTGACAGTAAAATAGGAAAAATCCAAAATCCTAATCTTGAAGTAGTCGTCGTAGCATCCAACTCTTGAAAAACCGAGCCGACTTAGGAAAGCCAATGAAGGAGCCGAGTCGACGATGGAGCCGACGAAAGAAAACGCCAACGAAGCCGACAGAACGAGTTGAGCTGAAACCGACCAAAAATAGGAGTTTGACGAAAGAGTTGAGATGCTTAGGACTTGGATAGACGCAACGAAAGACTCAAGGAAATACTAATAGCAGTAAACCAAGCATTTTTTTTAGATCCGACCGAGCTAAAGCCGAGTCGACATAATGAGCTGAAAATCGAAGTCAAGCCGAAGAAGGAGCCAACGAGGCCAACCGAGAGCCGAGCCAGCGAAGAAGCCAAGTCAGAGCCGAAGCTAAGTTGACAAAACTGCCGGAACCAAGCCAAGCCAACTGAGTGACGAAGAGCCGAGCCGGCAAAAGGAGCCGACCGAGAGCCGAGCCAACAAGTGTAAGCCAAGCCAACGAAAGAACTGGAATGCAGGAAGCCATGATTCAAAGTAGGTGAAGTAGTTGCATCAACAGTATCCACGGTTATTAGAACGTCGTGTAAACGACGTTTACACGTCGTGTAAACGGTAGAACGTGGCCGAGCTCCAGAACGTCCGAGCGTTCTGGCAACGGCGACTAGAACCCTAGCGTTGTCGCCCGCCAGCGCCGCGCCGCCGTCGTCGCCCCCGCCGCCCGCGGATCCGCCACCCACTGCGGGCCAGCCGTGTCGCCGCCGCGCCGCTGAGCGCCACGTCGCAGCGCCAGCGTCATCGCCGCCGCCGTCGCCGAGATCCGGATCAGCTGCCGCCATGAGCGCCAGCGTCGTCATCCGCGCCCGCGCCAGCGACGCCAGCGTCGTCGCCAAGCGTCGCTAACGTCGTCGCCCGCACCGTCGCCGAGATCTGGATCCGCGTCGTCTTCACGCCATCGCCCGCCGGGTTGGGATCTCGATCCTCTCTGCTCCCCCTCTCAGTATCTCTTCGCGCCGCCTCCCCGGTCCGGCGTCGCCCCTCGCACCCCCTCTGTCCTCTCTGCTCCCCCTCTCTCTCTCTGTTATTCCTGTGAAGGATGGCTACGAGAGGATGGCTGCGAGAGGATGTAGATGGGTGAGAGAAGAAGATAGAGGGTTTTCTTTTCTAATTTTTGGTGGGTCCCACTGAGATACACTACACACTGAAGCATTTTGTGTTAACTTGGTACCCTTATGTGATATATCTTTGCTCTCATATTCGTTATACCATGGTGTCTAAAACTACGTTTCAACGTCCGTTTAAACGTTTAAAAGTTAAAAAGGGGGTGGGTCGTTTCGTTGTCGTTTTACGTTTTAATAACCTTGACAGTATCCAACTCATTAGAGCCAGGTTGAGGACATCGGTACAGAATCAGTGAACTAGGGTCAGGATCAGCTATTGCCCTCTCAATCTGTGGAGCTCCCAATTGATTTTTATTACACCAATCGTGATTGGGCCTAGGTAGCCTCTTACTACAAATGCCTTCTGTTTCAATGGACAACAAAAATATGGTTCTTGCTCTAAAAGGATCGCACATTCTCAATTCTGCAGGTAATCTTTAACCTTGCACTGTTGTTGCCGACTGCTAAAACTAAAAGCAGGAAACCTACATTAGCCGCTCCTTGCTGAACAAAGCGGTCTAAAAGTAAAGTAATGCACCCTAGTGCAAAATTCCTAACCTAATTTACCCTCGCCACTTAGAATTATTATAGGAAAAAGTCACAAATGTACTATACAAACACAACACAAACATTAGGCATTCTTATAACAATGCTACTAGTAGCCTCTTCAGCTAATTTAACCTCACATGTTAGCATTAGCAACAACTATCATCGCTCCATTACTCACGTTAGAGCTGCATTGCAACGGAAACCCTAGGAGCGAACGATCGCGTACAGCACCTCTGAGGGCTTCGGCAGCCGGTTGAAGGTGATTGGGACGGCTGCGGGAGGCGCAACGACTGAGATGGCGGCAGTGGGGGAGGCTGCGAACTCGAACCCACAGAGCGGGCAGCGGAAGCGCCCGACGCCGTGCGGCACGCTGAGCACGGCGCCGCATCCGCCGCAGGCGACGCGCACAGGCGCGGCGGCCATGGAGGAGGGGGCGCCTCGCCAGGGGAGCGGTAGCGCGCGGCTAGGGCGCGGCGGCATGAACTCCGGCGGGAGCGCCTGGGGCATGCCGCAGTTGGGGCAGGCGAACTCCGTCAGGCCGTGCTCCACCTCCAGAGTCTCGCCGCACCCCGCGCACCGCACCTCGAGCGATAGTTAGGGTTTTTGTTTTTATTTTTTCAGTTCGATTTTTGCCCTTTAGAGCATCTCGAAGATCGAAGAGAGAGCCTAAAAATGAGCCCTAAAATAATTCACTCCAGCAATTAGGCCCTAAGAGCATCTTCAACAGTTCCCAATCCTTATTCCCAAAACCCTTTTTTAAGGATAAATTAAAAAAGTTACCCTCCAACGGACGCCCTATCCCATCCCCAATTTCTTCGCACTCCCAAAACCTCCGCCCGAAGTTGCCAGGTTTTCGCCGCTCGTTCGCGTTCCCAATCGCGAGTTTTTCCATCGTCGCCGAACAGCACGTCGGTGACGCCCTGGCCCTCGGTCCCGGGCAGCCACGCCGTCACGAGCGCGTCCATGGCGCCCAGGAACGGCTGCACCACCACGGGCCGCCCGCTGATGAGCACCGTCGCGCACTGCACCGCGCCGCAGACCGTCTGCAGGGTGCTCGGCCCTGGCTCCGGGATGGTCAGGTTCAGGCTGTCGCCCTTGGTCTCCGTGTACGGGTGCTCTCCCACCACCACGATGGCGCAGGAGAAGCCGCCGTTCTTGATGAAGTCCACGTCGGGGTTCTCCGCGAACACCACGGTCGTCGCCGGGTCGACGGCCGCCTTCACGGCGTCCAGGATGGTGGTGCCCACGGTGATGCGCCCGGTGTCGCCCTGCCACTCGATCGTCCAACCGCCGCACTGGTAGCCCAGGTTGTCGGCGTGGCTCCCGGCGACGAGAATCTTGGGCGCCTTCTTGGACAGCGGCAGCATCGGCTTGTCAATTGTCTTGCCGTTCTTCAGGAGCACGAGCGACTTCCTCACTGCCTCCCTTGCCAAGTCTCTGTGCTCCTGCATCGCAATTCACAAATGTCAGTGCTCCCTTGCCAAGTCCCTGTGCTCCTGCATCACAATGTTGTCTGATTGCACCACGAGGAGACCGCCATATATTAGTACCTTCTTCCCCAGCTGATCAGCCAAGGTAAGATCGGCCAGAGGGTTCTCGAACAAGCCCATGGTGAACTTAACGCGCAGAATCCTCGTCACGGCGTCATCGATTCTGCTCATCGGGATCAGGCCGGAGTTGACGTGGTTAGTCAGGATGCTGATGAACGACTGGTAGTTGTTAGGCACCATGATCTGCATGCAACATCACCACAATCAGTCATCTCCAAATGACGATGCCTGCGAGCTAGCGACATTCTATATAGTTTGGCATAGATGATTCACCATGTCAATGCCGGCAAGAATAGAAGCCTGGACAGAGTAAGAGTAGTTTGCCCCTGCAGGGGTTGTGATCCTGTCGATGCCCTCCCAGTCTGAGATTGTGAAGCCCTGTAACCGAATTCGCATCTCAAGGCTACAGAATCGAAGTTATGATAATACATCCGAAGCAGGTGCAGATGTTTTGATTTTTGACCTTGAAATTGAGCTTGTCCTTGAGGAACCGGGTGATGAGGTCGTGGTTGGCGTGCATCTTGACCCCGTTCCAGCTGGAGTAGGAGATCATGACGGTGGAGACACCCTTCTGGAGGGCGTTCAGGTACGCCGGCATGTGGATGCTCATCAGGCCCTCACGGTCGATGACGGTGTTGTTCTCGTTGACGCCGTTCTGCGTTCCGCCGTCGCCGGCAAAGTGCTTGGCGCATGCCGCCACCTTGTTCCTGCATCCCAAACACGCATTCGTCAGTCGGATGAACACACAGTAGCAGCACTAACTTCAGTAGTTCAGTGACGCTGCCGCAGAGTGTTCACGAGGCCTTACCTTCCGGCGACATAAGGCATGCCACTGGTGAAGTTCTGAGGAACATCGCCCTGAAGGCCCGGGATGAGCTCTGTCATGGCCTGTACGATCCGGTGATCTTCGCTGTAGCTCTCGTAGCACCGACCCCACCCCGGATCTCTGCACACCTGTTCATCAACATCGAACACCATGGAAAGACCAACACGGTTTACTGAAAACTCATGCGAGGAGGCAACCGAATCCAAGTCAGCATATTTTTGGGAAAAAAAAGGGAACTGTTGGAGAATAGCTTTTTTTTAAGGCCCAAAAATTTTAGGAAGCTCCCAATCAAGCATTATTGGGAGTTAAATTATTGGGAACTGTTGGAGATGCTCCCAACAAAGATAGGGGTCAATCACAGAGTTGCTAAATATAGCTACTCTCCTATGTGCCCTAAAATAATTTACTAAATTTTAACAATTTAGTGCTTTTGCTGGAGTTAATATTTTTCCCAAAAGCCCTATAATTCAAATTAGGACTATATTTAAGACCCCTCTTGAAGATGCTCTTAGCCCTCGTGGAAACAACGCAAGGAGGGCGGTTACAGCAAATCAGGGAGTAGATGCGTGGCGCGGGCCGTGCCCAGCCGCAACGCATCCATGCATCGCTACAATAATTTTAAACAAATTTTTTTCATAATTTTAAAAAAATCTAAGATTTTTTTACGAAAAAGTTTGGGAAACCTGATTTTTGGTGGCTTTTTGGTATCTTTTGGATCTTTTACATATTTTTTAAAAAATTAGGATCTTTCTACAAAAAAGCGAATTTTGTATTTTTTTTTTTTTGGAGGCCTATACGATAGAATAATTTTCAACGGTTTTTCCACAATTTTAAAATTTTTAGGGGGCTTTTTACAAAAAAAAAAGTGTTTGAAACCTGGATTTTTTGGTGTCTTTTCAGTATTTTTAGGATCTTTTACGTAATTTAAAAAAAATTGGAGGCTTTTTCACTAAAAAGCGAATTCCAGATTTTTTGAGGCCTTTTACGTAATTTTAAAAATTTCATGAGCCTTTTCCCAAAAGGGATTTACATGTAATTTTTTTTAAAAAAAAATGGAGTCCTTATACTAAAAAAGTGCAAAAAAAAATGGACCTGCACATAATATCTATAATTTTTGGGGGCTTTTTTTACGCAAAAAATTCAGCTCAACGCACCGCCGCGACATGTGGCCTTGCCACGCGTTGCGCGGATGGGATTCGAAGCCTCGTCTTCGGCTTTGCACCGAGGAGGCGTACCACCGCACTATGGTTTGCTAGTTGCAAACCGAGCCGGCCAAAATATTTAAGATGTATAGGTGGGCGGGCAAACAAGCGACATGGTGCCACGTGGAGCGGCCATGTCACCCCAAAATCGATGTGGCTGTGCAAGGAGGCCGAAATCTTTGGAGGTTTCATATACGAAGAATTCGTATCCATCACCCATACTCAACTTTTGTATTCGCCCAGGCCCATGGCTCTTGGTGAGTGTAACACTCCAATTTTTGCTTTTCTTATATTTAAATGGTATTTGGCATTTTTGAGAAATTTTGGAATTTTTTAGATTTATTTGGATT
Organism: Rhipidocladum racemiflorum; assembly: GCA_036346355.1. NCBI lineage: Eukaryota > Viridiplantae > Streptophyta > Magnoliopsida > Poales > Poaceae > Rhipidocladum > Rhipidocladum racemiflorum. The sequence continues at coordinate 7,283,447 of CM070575.1, forward strand.
TAATTTGAATTTAATCCCTTTTGAGCTAATTAAATAATTAGAAATTTTAAATAAAATTTTGTTGGAAATATTTTATTTAAGTCCAAAATATCTCAAAGTATCTTCAGAATTTTTCTGAGCATTTTGCTATTTTTCTCAATTTAAATGAATTTCTAAAATTATTTTAAATATTAAATCGCTGAAAAACCCAACCGGGTTAGCACTGTAGCACTGAATCGAGTCTGACTCGAGTCCGACCGAGCCACGTTTGAGCCAGACCCGAGCTGGACCTAAACCCTAATCCCGCGACCGTTGGATCTTGATCCAACGGCCGATAATGTGCCACGTCACCTCGACTGGATCCGAATCGGATCTTTCGCGCTCAGAGCGATTTCAGTCGTTGATCGTGTACGCGTGTACGGATGAGATCGTGCCACGTCACCCTGTTCGTGTCCTCGTCGGATTCCGCCGTCGCGCCCGAGTGGACCTCGTTCTCCGCGGATTTCACGGACGCCGAGGGCCCTATTTAATGCGCCGCCACCCGTGTCGTGTTCTCTGTTTTCATGCGCACCCATTGCCCTAGGTCACCGAGCTCAAGACGCCGCCGTCTGCCCGCGATAGCTCGCCGAAGTTGGAGGAGAACTCCGCCACGGTTTTTGCCGTTTTCCGCCGCCGTCCGCCGTAGTGGTGCCCAGATCCGGAGTCCTCGCGTCGAGTCGCACCAGAAGGGACCATCCACTTCGCCGGAACGCGCCCGAAGCGCCGTTGGGCTCGTCATCGTCATCGTCTCCGGCAACCCTAGCTCCGCCGCGCCATTGCCGGGATCGCGAGCTCCACCAGCCGTCCGATCAAGATCCGAGGGCCTAGGTTCGTCTGCATCACCACCCCGTGCGTAAATCCCAGATTAGATATCAACCGTTAGATCTATATCGTACGGTTAGGGTTAGATCCAATGTTACGGGTTAGATCTATTAGCAACCGTTGGATCTAGATCGAAGGGCCCAGGTTCATCCACGTAACCATCCTGATGATTTCATTAGATTAAATCTAGGCCGTTAGATCTAAAATAAAGGGCGTAGATTGGTTAGCACGTCGTAGCACGTGGAGTAGCACGCCTGTTCTAAGCCGTAGGATCTAAATCGTGCGGTTTAGATTAGATCGCTTAGTTCGGTCTAGATATGTTCTTAGCAGTTGGATCTTAGACGAACGATGCAGATCAGGCCACGTAGAGGAGTAGCACGCAAAGCACGCTGTGCGTGCGAAGTTAGCACGTCGCCGATTGACCGTTAGATCTGAATCGAACGGCTCAGATTCGGCCACGTGTGCTTGATTAAGTTCGGATCGGTCCAATCGCGATTAGATCTGGATCGTCGGATTTTGAATCAACAGTTTAGATGGAATAGCACGCATCGCGCACTGAAATAGCACGCCCGTGCGTGTGTGACGTCAGCAATGACATCATGATGACGTCATCGGTGGGTCCCACTTGTCAGTGACACGTCATTTTTCTAAAAAATATATTTTGATTTTTATTATTTTATTGTTGACGTCATAATATGGATTTTCCATTATAAAATAATTCGGCCGGAAAAGAAATTGCGCGTTGATGTCATAATCTCGAATTTTCAATAGAAAAATAATTGAGTTAATTCGGTTTATTCTTTTTAACGTATTTACAAACTTTCAAACGGCTATAACTTTTGCGTCTTAACTCCGATTGAGGTGATTCCGGTTTCTAAATTTTTGTAAAATTGATCTCTATTTAATGGTGATTTTTATTAGATTTGTGGACATGAGTTTTTCTCTGTTTTTATTTATTTGTTGTTTATTTATCCTATTCGCGTAGACGTTGAATTGCCCGAAGGCTTCAAATGAGAGGTTTTGACCCAAGAGCAAGTTCAAAACCCAGAACCAGTACTCTTTGAAGGCAAGTTGTGCTTTGACCATATTGATCCCACTTCTGAAACTATGTTGGTTTAAATTATTGCATGCTAGTTTAATTAAAATGGTTTTGAATAATTTCAGGAATAGTTATGTGACCTACTTGATTATGCCACCTTGTCTATAATAATTATATACCATGAATCATTTGTCACCCTAGGATGTGGATTAGTAGTTGGACACTAATACATTGCCAATATGGGTTAATTAGGCCATAATTAGCCGGCTTAGCCATGCAATCGTGTTATTGATATAATTTTGAATGTCGAAAATTAATCTTGAATTAGTGAGAGATGGAACATGATTTTGGAAATTGCTAGATGTGTTATTGATGATGTTGATGGCACGTGGTGCATGGTAATCAACTGGGTGATTAAATGATTTAGATTGGGGCAAGTGGCAAAATTGTTTTGGTGGGCCAGGTGTGGCACTTAGGATGTCGCATTTGGTTTATTGCTTTGGTTACTTGTAAATCCTTGGGTAGTCTTACCTCGGTCACCCTAAGGACTTAACCTTGCAAGAATTTGAACTGAGTTCATCACACATCCACAAGTTTGGAATGGGACAGAACTAGCTGAGTAAACTGTGATGTCTAGTCTTTGGTATTGTCGTGGTGGTGAGGCCGAGTTTATAGTAGGCTCACATGGCTCAAGAGGGGGGCCCTGAGAGTGGTAACCAGTTCTATCAGTGTTGAAACCTTAGCGGGCAGTACCGGGTCTAGAAGTAGCTTTGGAAAGGCTTTGTTACGATCATTTGCCTTTGTGGTGTTTGATTGTATATTGTGGGTAAAGTGTATAGCCTCTGCAGAGTGTATAACCTATTCGAATAGCCGAGTCCACGGTATTGAACATTGCTCGGTGATTACAGTCAAGGGTTAGACTTTCATGAAAATGACTTTGAATACTTGGTATGGAAATAATGAACCTGCTTTAGGTGGACAAATGATTTACTTGTGAATTGTTATTGTTATCACTGTTTTACCGCTTTCAATCTATTACTGTTATCTGAGAATGACGCTTTACTGCAAAAAGAACCACTTAGCCTGTCCTTTGTAACAAGCCATGCATATAGAATATTAGACTGCATCTCTGTGCATGACTTGCTGAGTGCTTTTAAGTACTCACCCTTGCAACAACAATACACCAGTTGAGGAAGAATCAATGCCAGCACTGGAGGAGGAGTTCCAAGAGGAGCCGATGAACTAGGGGCGAGCCTAGTCAGTTGCCTGTAGCATATTGGTTGGCGCCACACATTTCTTTATTTTCCGCTGCAGATTTATTTGAGTAAGACTTTAGCCCTGCGAGGCATACTTTTGTAACTTCACCATAAGGTCGAGCAACCAGTTATATTTTCTTTTCAATTAAGTACCTTACTATTTCGTTGAGTATGATTATGATTATGGTATTTACCGATGTTGAGACTGTGTGCATTAGCGCGATCCTGTACTAGTGCTGAAAACACAGAGGGTCCGGATTTGCAGATTCGGGTTCTGGCAGAGGTGGTATCAGAGACATACTGACTGTAGGACCTACCCTTAGTTAGAATGGTCGTAGTGAGGATAAAACTATTTTCTAAAAGTTAAAATTTGCCAAGATAATAAATGAACTCTCGACTTATCCCTTTCTCTCTTGTTCATACCCCTTGTTGGATTCTTTTGTCTCCACCTTGATTTAAAAAGTTGTGTTCTCACATGAGTGCCTTTAACAGATGAAGATAATCAGCAATTATGCTAAACGTCAGGGAGGTTACGCCGCTGAGTTGTGGCGCATGATGCAACTACTTGGAGGTTTTGACAGACCGATCTACCGGGGAACCACCATAGTGAAGGCATGACTGGTCATAGCATGGGACATCAAGATCACGGTGTATGCTCGAGAGAAGACGAAGTTCAGTCGCTCTTTTCACTTCACTGCCAGAAGATCTACGTTCCATATCGGGATCCAGGAGGTGTCGCGTCGAGCGATGCGGCAGATCGCTCGCACCTACTCCGCAGAGCTAGAGGGCACAGTGTTCTGTCACCATCCACGCAGGGACAACCGCCTTGATGGGGAGCTGATAGAGGACGAGGATGCTACGATCACCCACCTAGCAAGGTTCGTCATCGCCCAGGAGGATCTTATCAACGAGACGGTTCAAGAGCTACAGAAGGCTCGCGATGAGATCGAGGATGTGAGAATACAGCTGCGAGAGGCTCGGGAATACATTGCTCGCTCTTCACGAAGGATTGGCAAACTAGAGATAGCACTATACGGCCCAGCACCGGAGTCAGTGTTGGAGCTACACGACCCAGACCCTGAGGAGCCAGAACCACAGCCTGCGCCACAGTTGGAGCCAGAGCCAGCGGAGGATGTTGCGTCATCAGCCACCGTTGTTGAAGGACACAGTGATCGTTTCGCGCCAATGCCGCCACATCCACCCAAATGTCAACCAGGATGTTCCCATGGAGGATGGATCGATGAGTGAGCGTTAGGCTTAGCATTTGAGACTTTAGTGTTGAGTCGCGTCTTAAAGTAATAAAGAGTCGCCCTTTAGGCGTTAGACTCCAAAGTGATAATTTAATTTGGATTTTTCATTGCTTGCTGAGTGTGCAATATGTGTTGCAAGGCCCTTAGGCATTGTGAGTAACCATACCAAGTTATTATGGAATAATTAATAAAGTTGAACTTTGAGTCACACCTTTCACCCCGTATAAGTTATATACTATTTGTTTATTCTTGTTTCCCTCTCGTCTCTAAACCTTGGAGCAATCAACAGATAGTGAACACTCGCAGAAACCTTGGAGGCAACGGGAGTGGTTCTCGCCCTGCAAGAAAACCTTAATGATGGAGCACTTGCACCCCAACCAGCACCCCCAGTTGACATGCAGAACTTTGGAGCTTTCCTTGCTGCACAGACCCAGCTGATGCATGCCATGATGCAGCAAGTTACTGCTCAAGCCGCTGCCAACCAAGCTAACCAGGGACAGCGACAGAATTCCAGGCTTTCAGAGTTTATGAGGATCCATCCGTCCACATTCTCTTGGAATGCAAACCCACTAGAGGCAGATGACTGGTTGAGTTCCATAGGGAGGAAGCTGCATATTACCTAGTGTGTGGGGAATGAGAGATTAATCTATGCCTCTCATCAGTTAGAGGGAACTGCAGCTGAATGGTGAGAGAATTTCTGCGCCGCGCATGAGAAACCACAGGAGATCACTTGGGAAGAGTTCACTCTTGCTTTTTGTCAGTACCATGTGCCTGAAGGTATTATGGATCTGAAGAAGGAGGAGTTTCGAGCTCTGAAGCAAGGCAGCCAGCCAGTGGCTGACTATCTGAAGAAGCATCAATAGCTTCATGAAAAGCCCTTCGAAAAAACCAAAATTACATCTAGGTCCTTCCAACGGTATTTTTGCAAAAAAGACCTTGTGATTCAACATATTCGTGAGGGGGTCCTCCATCGGTAAACCAAAATTATAGATAGGTCCTTTCACCATTTTGTTCCCCAAAAAAGAACTTGTGGTTACACCAAATTATCTGATTTTTTAAAAAGGAGAGCAAGAAAAGAACATGTGGTCACACACAAAATTATACGATTTTCTAAAAATGCTAACAAGTTCTCTACAGAATTTATTAACCAACTAACCCCATGGTTATGCAAATTCGCCGATGGTTCATAGCTAGACAATTTGTACCAAAAAAACAACAACACCGAGAAAACCAAAATTATGTTTTTTTTAACAAAAAAAACATCACCAACTTTTTCACGTGCCGTGGCAAACAAAATTGCGGATAGGTCTGTACACCATTTTCCCCCCAAAAGAACTTGTGGTTACGCAAAATTAGCTGATTTTTTTTAAAAAATACGAACAAGTCCTCGACCTAATATTTTAAACAAAGAAATACGTGGTTACGCAAATTCACCGACGGCCCATAGCCAGCCAATTTTTACAAAACAACACCACTGAGAAACCAAAATTACGTTTTCTGCAAAAAAAAATAGGCCAATTTTTTTTCCTGCGACGCGGCATCGCGCGTGAGCCGACCTAGTAAAACATAATAAGCTCGAAGCATCTGCTCCAGCATGTCGTGCCACATTCTAGGTTAAGGAAAGGACATACGAAAACCTCACGGTGTCCTTCCACGTCAGCCTCCGGCCCACTGTAAATACTACTAGATACGTATGCATGACATCATGCCGTGTAGGTGTGCGACACCACGTTAGGGTGATTTTCTAACTCCACTTTTTTTTTTTTTTTTTTTTGCAAAAAGGCATCGTCCAGGCTTGGTCGCAATTTATTTTGCGAATTTCATAAATAAAATAGATCTAGGTGCAATTATGGTTTTTTTTGGGGTTTCTCACCAGGAAAAAAGGATCCAGATGTAATTTTTGAATTTTTGGGGGCCCTTGCGGGGAAAATCAATTTAATAATTTTTGGGGGTTCTTCTCGAAAAAACGGACTCAGATGTAATTCTATAATTTTTTGGGGGGTCTTTGTGCTAAAAAAATCAATTTCAGAATTTCTAGGGTCTTCTCTCTCGAAAAAAGGGACTTTCGGATGTAATCTCGGAATTTTCGGGAATCTTTGCGCCCAAAAATCAATTTATAATTTCTGAGGGTTCTTCTCAAAAAAGGACCTAGGTGTAATTTTAGGATTTTTGAGAGGCCTTTGCGCAAAAATGTAAATCCCAAATTTTTTGGGGTTCTTCTAGAAAAAAAGGACCTCGATGTAAATTTGGAGTATTTAGGGTGCGTTCTCTTAGTAAAACCTATGCCAAGCCTCACGCAAGCAAAAATCGCCCAACCAACGCAGGCGCGCGCAGAGGCGGAATCAAAGATGCGACCTCGCTTAAAGCGCTGACGTGAGGTACCGCTGCTCCAATGCACCGTAGTAGCCGAGTAACAGAGATAAATTAATTGAACCGCACTAACTGGTGGGGCTGAGCAAGCGACGTTGCCACGCTTGGAGCGAGCACGTCGGTTGGAAATGACGTGGCTCATGCGACGTGGTCGGAACTCCCATGGCTCTATTATACGGAGTATTTGTATCCACCACCCATGCTCAATTTTTGTATTTGCCTAGGCCCATGGCCCTTGGTGAGGCCTTCCCTTTCTTTAGCTTTCAACACATTTTTTGAAAATCTAGTCCTCTTTTAATAAATTTATAAAAGTCCCTTCTCCTGAATTGCAGGAGGCGCGACAGGTAACACGTGTCACCTATCATGCAACTATATTGTCTATGTTCAAGACCCGAGATCCACAGTAGTTAGGTAGCTGCTTACTTACAACGAAACTATAGACCAATAATGACTAGTTAGGACGTACAGTTGTACATATCAATTTGTTCTTAGGTTTGTGCCACATAGAATTTTAAGTGAAGTAGACGAGAGAATAAGATAAAAAGATGATATTTGCTATTTAACAGACTATCTTATAAACAACTTTCTATTGTTTATATCATCTATAGATATCTACTAGGCCAATAAGCGCGGCACATGATGCGCCCGTGAACTTTGCGTTTTTGTCTGGAGAAAAAAATAGATCTAGATGTACTCTCCAAATTTTTGGAGGCTCGAAAAATATTAGAGGTCGAGTTGAAAAAAAGTACATATATTTCTGTTGACGGAAATATTTTTTCCAGGGAAAACAGAGAAAGGACCTGGATGTAAGAACCGGGGAGCTGTTTGTTATATTTTTGGACCTCACCGCTATTCCGAAAAAGTAGAAAAAGGCTCGCTCGCTATTTGTATTTAACGGGAGGCTCTTACTGTAAAGTAACGAGCGAGGGACCCAAACGTGATTTAGAAAAGTTTTTCTTGCCCTCACAAAAAATCACGAAGGACTTTTTTGTAATTTATACATATCCGTGATTTAAAGAAAGCGGATGGGCTTTTACGGAAATTGGTAGGGAGGACACGTGGGTAAGCGGTTTTAAGCTCCCGGATGTAATTGAGGTATGATATAGTCATCACTTGTATGAGGCCATTTCAGGCAAATATAGATAACTTATTACAATAAAAAATTAGAAAATCACCTTTGCAAAGTCGAACTTTATTATTACTAGTACTATATCAGTTCAGTAGTCTAAAAAAATTATGGCAAATTCAAAGTACTTCCCCAAAGTCCAAACAGAAACAAAACAAAATTCAAATCTCGAATCCACAAATCTCCTTGGACCAGACCAACGAACCCACTTGGCACTGTTGGCAGTTCGGTTTCTCCCCTCCTCCCCCCGAGCGAGGAAGGAATCCGAAACCGGGCGCCCCCGATTCTCCTCTCCCTCCGCCCAAACCCTCACGGCTCGCTCGCCACTGATGGCCGGCGGCTCCTCCCCCTCTCCGGACGCCGCGCCCGTCCAGGTGCGCTGCGCGGGCTGCCGCGGCGTCCTCGCCGTGGCCCCCGGCATGACCGAGTTCATCTGCCCCAAGTGCCGCATGGCGCAACGCCTGCCCCCGCAGCTCATGCCCAAGCCATCGTCATCCTCGTCCTCCCAGCCCAAATCCTCCGCTGGCCCCGCTCCTCTTCCTCCGGCGCAGCCCCAGAGGGGGGCGCCGCAGGCGCAGGGGGTGGACCCCACGAAGATCCAGCTCCCCTGCGCGCGCTGCCAGGCCGTCCTCAACGTGCCCCACGGCCTCGCCCGCTTCCGCTGCCCGCAGTGCGGCGTCGACCTCGCCGTCGATCTCGCGAAGCTCCAGAACTTCCTCGCCTCCTCCAACAACGCCGCGCCTCCGGGCCCCAACGCCCCGGCCTCGGGGCCCACGCCTTCAGTGCAGATGCCTTCGCCGGTTCCGTTCCTCCCCGTGTTGCCGCCAGGCATGCCGCAGCCGCCGCAGCTGATGGCGGGGGCGATAACCCCGATGGTGCTGCCCGCCACCGAGCCGTCCGAGGAGATCAATGAGGTATGTTGGTGTGTTACTCTCTCCGTTCCTTGTGCAGTACATGTTATATTACTTGTTCAGACCTTCAAGGATGGGACTTGGAGAGTCAAGGGTGTGATCGGTGGAGGATTTCTTGGCGTGAGAAATTCTATTTTGTAGGTTTGCATTTTTTTCTAAAGGAGAATAGATTCATATGGGAGGCAGTATTGGAAGAGTGTTCCTTTCGTATACTTTTGCATGAGATTGGGCATTTTGTCTGCTTGAGGTGATCAATGAAGACAACAAATATCATAGTTCTACACTTCTGCTTTACTTCAACTTGGTGTTCAATACTTCAATGGGTTGGGCAATAGGAGTTTACCTGCGGCGAGCTTGGCTGATTGCTTGTAATTTTTTGAATTGAACGGGACACATCTGATCAGTTCAGTGAATCAGGTTGTCAGAGTTTCTCTATGCACTTCCTCACGTTCTTGTCTACTCTTAGTTGGATGTGTATGGTAGCACATTTGCTCATTACGTTTGTTGATCCATTTATGGCATTCTCCATTGTTCATGAAATTTGGCTGCTGAACAATGCATGCGAAATGTTCATGGCATTTCTCATAAACATGCAGCTGCTCTGGTGTTGTCTTACCAGAGCATCATATGCCAATGCGCGCTTCATAGGTTGTATTATCAGGCTTGCGGCCTTGCACTTACCGGGCTTTTGTCAAGCAGGTTGCAATTGATGTTGAGCGTGAAGAAGATGAAGGTGGTACTGTTGGAGAGACTTTCACCGACTATGTAAGAATTCCATCTACTTTGATGGCCGAGTCTGCACTGTGTGGAAATGCTTTCTACTTCCTATGGATATTATTATTCTTTTATCCAATTGCTTGATAATTTTCCATATGTGCACTTATTTCCAGAGGCCTCCCAAGCTATCTCTTGGTCTGCCTCATCCAGATCCGGTTGTAGAAACCTCTTCTTTGTCAGCTGTTCAACCTCCTGAACCAACTTACAATTTGAATATCATGGATGAATTGGATGATACCAAGGCGTTATCTTGCTTACAAATCGAAACAGTAATTTATGCTTGTCAGGTTAGTTACCATTCTATTTTTTTCCTATAAAGTTTTATATATCACACCTCATGTAAATCTTTATGTTGTATGACAGCGGCACCTTTATCATCTCCCTACTGGTGATAGAGCAGGTTTTTTCATTGGTGATGGGGCTGGTGTTGGTAAGGGGCGAACAATTGCTGGATTAATCTGGGAAAATTGGCAACAGGGAAGGCATAAGGCAGTGTAAGACTTTTGGCAAAAAATCTCATTCAATAGCGGTTTTGCTGATTTTTAGAATTTCTTATAGTTGTGCCTGCCTTCTTGATTGCTTGATTCTATGTGTATTTGTGGTTGCAATTTCCAGGTGGGTATCTGTTGGTTCTGACTTGAAGTATGATGCTCGAAGAGATTTAGATGATGTGGGTGCGAAATGTGTACAAGGTATGGAGCCTATTGAAATCGAATTGCATTTTTCACCTTTAGACATGCCATCTACATTGCACCTTCAACAGTATGTGACGCGCATATGATAACGTGTGGACATACCAGCACGTCATTTATTGTGAAATGCTAGGAGGGAGTGTTGGCTGACACGTGATTAGATTTTTCTGTATAACTAGTCAAGTGCCTGTGCGTTGCAACGGAAACACATTTTTTAATCAAATAATCAAATCATGTTTCGTGTTTACAAAAATAAATTGCAATATTGAGTTGCCATTGGGAGAGAGAAGTGGGCAATGGTCCGGCCAAGGGGAGCAGGTGTGGGTGAAAAGTGAGAGATGTGGTTGGTTTTCTTTTTATCACTTGGCCCATACATCGGCACGCTGCTTTGCTTAGAGAGGAGAGGGAGGACGGACGACCACCACCAACTCGTATTTATATATCAGTAAAGATGTATTTGTTAGCATGGTCTATATTAGGCAGGGTTCTTGCTATCTTTGGCAAGCCCTTTTGGGTTTAGGGAGGTGCGGCTGCACATGCATGTTGCCTTGTGTGCCCACTCCTTGTTTTGGTTAGTTGGTTAACTTAGGCAAGGATCTCCCCTGATTGGATTGCTTTCCTATTCCCCTGATTGGATTGCTTTCCTATTCCCCTGATTGGATTGCTTTCCTATTCCTGGGGACACCATTGCCTATTTGTACTCGAGCCTTTGCTCCCCATTAATCATCCATCATTTCTCCCAATTCTCATCTACTTTCATGGTATCAGGAGTCCGAGCTTGACCTCGGATTTTCGCTTCGCGCCCTGCCAGGCCCTTTGCGTATGCGATCGCCGGCTTCTCTGCCGTCTTTGGCCAAACCACCCTTCTCTGGCGCCTCCGTCGAGGCCGCCGATCGGACGCTGCCGCTGCCGCCGCTGCCCGGCGACGCCTCTCATCCGACCTCCGTGCCAGGAGGTCACTGCACATCTGGCCAAGGAGAAGGCCAGCGCTGCTGCCAAGGACCGGCAGGAGGCCTATGATGCGGCCCTCGCTCGCCTCGCCCAGGCTGAAGAGGCGGCCGCCAACGCCTCCAAGGCTCACGACGCCGCCATCGCCCGCGCGGACAGGGAGCGAGCGCTCGCCGCCGCCGCCGCCGCCGCCCTGCAACCCTCCACTCAGGAGGAACCCTCTGTGGCGGTCGGCCTCACTGCGAGAGGCGGCGGACCTCCACTCTGTATTCTTTGCTCAGAGGCCGCCGCCCTCCTGAACCTTCACGCCCAGGCCGTCGCCGTCAACAACATCCGGAGCCTCGTCCACATCGTTCTCGACGTCGACTCCAGCAACTTCAACCGTTGGCGCGATCAGTTCCTGCTGGTCCTCGGCAAGTTCTCCCTCCAAGCGCACGTCCTCATCGACACCCCGGTCCCCTCGCCGGACTGGGCTCGGATGGACTGCGTTGTCCAGTCCTGGATCCTCGGCTCTCTCACCGACGACCTAGCCGAGATCATCTCCTCCCAGGGCGCCTCTGCCCGGGACGGCTGGCTCGCCGTCGAATCCCAGTTCTTGGGCAATCGGGAGACACGGTCGATCCAGCTCGAGACGAAGTTTCGCAACTTCGTGCAAGGCGATCTTTCAATCACCGAGTACTGCCGCCGTCTGAAGAAAATGGCCGACGATCTTACCGCCTTGGGAGAGGTCGTCACCGACCGCACCCTCGTCCTCAACGTGATTCGTGGCCTCAACGAGCGCTTCACGCACATCGGTGCCCTGCTACGGCGCGCCCGCCCCTTCCCCACCTTCCTCGAGGCAAAGGACGATCTGTCCTTGGAGGAACTCACCTTGGGAAGCCGCCAGCCATCGCCGGCTGCTGCACTCGCCGCCACCACCAAGTCTGCACTCACTCGCCCGGGCGCTGAACGGCACTGCTCCAAATCAATCGTCGCGACAAAGCGCGATGGCGCCGGCGGCGGCGGCCCACGCGGCAAGAAGAGCGCCAAGAAGAAGCAGCCGGCGTCAAGAAGCAGTCGGGGCACCAAGACCGTCAGCCTCCCTTCAGGGGGCTGGCCCACCGTCTACAATCCTTGGACGGGCACCATCCAGCTGTGGTCTGGTGCCCGCCATCCTCCTCTGGCGCCCATACCGCGACCGCCACAAAGAAGAAGCGTTAAATCGCCCAACAACGGCGATTGCACTGGCGCGGCGGTATGTTCGACCAGCTGCAGCCGTACCAGCCCCCTGCTGCTCCACCTGGCGCCTCTGAGGCCGGCCAATGGGGTCCGGCCGGCTCCTACAACCCCATGGCCGGACTCCCTTCCTGGGACGCACAGTCGCTTGCCTCCGCGTTCAGCACGGCAACGCTGAACCCGCCTTCGTCAAGCGAGTGGTATTTCGACTCAGGTGCCTCCTCTCACATGACATCCACCCCTCACTTCCTTTCACAAACCTTTCCTCAGCGGTATCCTGCTCCTTCATCTATTATTGTCGGTAATGGCTCCATGATTCCTGTCACCGCCACTGGCACTACAGAGTTACCTAATTCCTTGCGTCTTAATAATATTTTGGTTTCTCCTCAAATTATTAAGAATCTCATCTCTGTTCGTCAATTCACTACCGATAATAATTGTTCTGTTGAGTTTGACCCTGCTGGTTGTTCTGTGAAGGATCTCAACTCCAGGAACGTGATCGTCAGGTGCAATAGCTCTGGGCCACTATATCCCCTGCGTCTCGATCCAAAGACACTCCCTAGTTGCTAAGGGCTCCTCTCCACTTGTGGCATCGGCGACTCTGGTCACCCGGCCATGAAGCTTTGTCCAAGCTTGCGTCTATTGTCTCTTTTTCCATAGAGGATTGTTCGAATTGTGTCATGCTTGTCAACTAGGTCGACATGTTCGCCTAGCTTTTCCAAATTCATCGTCCGTCGTCTAATAAGTTTGATCTTATACATTGTGATCTGTGGACATCACCGGTTATCGTTGTCTCAGGTTATAAATATTATTTGGTTATTCTTGATGACTGCACCCATTACCTGTGGACTTTTCCTTTGCGTCTCAAATCTGACACTTTCAAAACACTTGCCGGGTTCATCGCCTACGCCTCCACACGCTTTGTCGCACTGTGAAGGTCAGTCGGTGTGATAACGGGCGCGAGTTTGACAACTCCAGCGCCCGCACGTTCTTCCTCTCTCGGGGCATCCATCTTCGCATGTCCTGCCCCTACACTTCGCCTCAAAATGGTAAAGCTGAACGCATCATTCGGTCAATCAATAATGTCGTTCGCTCATTGCTGTTTCAGGCTTCCATGCCTCCCTCCTACTGGGTTGAGGCCCTCTCCACAGCCACTTCGTTGATTAACATTTTGCCTACCAAGACTCTTGGCTTCTCCACGCCGCATCTTGCCCTCCTTGGCACACCACCGGCTTATGCGCACCTTCGAGTCTTCGGCTGCAAATGCTATCCGAACCTATCTGCCACAGCCACCCACAAACTCACTCCTCGGTCTGCCTTGTGTGCCTTCCTTGGTTACTCTGCTCACCACAAAGGATACCGCTGCCTTGACATGGCTTCCAACCAGATAATCATCTCACGGCACGTCATCTTTGATGAGAATGCCTTTCCTTTATTGGCGTGATGGCCCTCCACACTTGCGACCCTTGAGTTTTGGATGAATCGTACAGTGCTCGCTCCTATTGGATCGCCGCACAAGTTTTTGCCTGCAGGAACATCTTCTGGCGCCTCCACACCTGCTGTTGGTGCCCCTCGCACCCCTCCCGGTGCTCCTAGCACCTGTGAGCTGGACGCCTCCTCCCCGACGGCCTCCTCACTGCCACGCAGCGCCACGGCCTCGCCATCCTCCACCGGCGCTACGCCCCGCTTTGCACTTGCCGGCCAAGGCACCTCGTCGCCTGGCCCTCGCGGCCCGCCACCTGGTTTTTCGCCGCTGGAGCATGTCGTCACGCAAGTCTTCTCGCCGGCCTGCCACTGTGCCAAGATCTACACGGCGCCCGGCTCACTGCGCTCTTGGCAAGCACCGCTTAAGGGTGCCGTCACCGTACCTCCCGTCGTCAACCAGCACTCCATGGCGACTCGGGCCAAGCACGGGTTCCGTGTTCCCGCTCTCTTCACCGCCACGCACCTGTCTCCGGTTCCAAAAGACGTCTGCGCGGTCTTACCGATCTGCTGGCGGTCGCCATGGTGGAAGAATATGATGCTCTATTGAAGAATCACACAGGACTTGGTGCCGTCCCCAGGCCAATGTTGTCACCGGGAAGTGGATCTTCAAGCACAAGCTCTCCGTAAGCGGCACTCTGGAAACGATACAAGGCACGTTGGGTTCTTGAGGATTCACACAACGCCGGTGTCGACTTCAGCGGAGACTTTCGGCCGGTTGTCAAGCCGTGACGATTAAATCTTGTGCTCTCTCAGCTCTCTCACGGCAATGGCACATTCACGGCTTGATGTGAAGAATGCGTTTCTCCATGGCACTGACAGATTTCTGACCCGGCCCGGCCAGTGGTTTTGAGGATTACTGTCCATCCCGACTATGTCTGCCGGCTCAACAAGTCCTCAGTATGGGCTCAGCGAGCTCCTCGTGCCTGCGATCGCTTTGCCACATACCGCTCTCTCTTGGGTTTGTTGAGGCCAAGTCGGATACTTCACTGTTCATCTATCGGCATGACTCGACACGGCCTACCTACTTCTCTATGTCAATGACATCATCCTCATTGCCTCCTCGGCCAGGTCTTCGCGGTAGATCACCTCGACCTTGCGGCGGGAGTTCGCTATGAAAGACCTCGGTGAATTACATCATTTCCTTGGTATGCATGTTCAAGATTGTGGTGATGGCCTTCTTCTATCTCGGGAAGCAAGACATGCTAGAGATTCTTGACCAAGCCAGGCATGGCAGAGTGCAAGCCGTGCTCCACTCCAGAGACACTAACCCCAAAGTGTCCGCCATCGATGGTGCCCGATGGCGATGCTTGGATTTTCGCATCTTCTTTGGTGCCCTGCGATACCTACGCCTTCACCAGGCCGGATATTGCATATCTTTGTCCGGCAAGTTTGTCTTCACATGCATGATCCACGGAGCCTCGCGCCTTGCGGCTCTCAAGCGCATTCTTCGCTATGTCCGCGGGACTCTTGATTTGGCCTCCTCGCTACGACCCTCCTCGTGCACCAACCTTGTGGTGTATCACGATGTCGATTAGGCGGTCGTCGGATCTGCGCAAGTCCACCTCGGGCTATCTTTGTGTTTCTTGGTGACAATCTCATTTCCTGGTCTTCCAAGCGTCGGACTACCGTATCAAGGTCGATCTTTGGCGAGTATCGCGCAGATGGCTAATGGAGTCGCCGAGGCGACATGGTTGCGCCAGCTCCTCCAGGAGCTTCGTGCTCCCTTCGCCGCGTGCCACACCGGGTGTATTGTGACAACATCGCGCCGTCTACATGTCCTCCAACCCTTGCCAAAGATCAACGCACGAAGCACATTGAGATTGATCTCCACTTCGTCGCGAGCGTGTTGCCATTGGTGATCTCCGCGTCTGCATGTTCCGACATCTTCGCGATGCCGACATCTTCACCAAAGGGCCGCCTTCCTCGCTATTTTCGTAATTCAGACCCGATGCAACGCGTGCGCATGGTGGACGATCGAGGCTGCGGGCGTGTTAGCATGGTCTATATTAGGCAGGGTTCTTGCTATCTTTGGCAAGCCCTTTTGGGTTTAGGGAGGTGCGGCTGCACATGCATGTTGCCTTGTGTGCCCACTCCTTGTTTTGGTTAGTTGGTTAACTTAGGCAAGGATCTCCCCTGATTGGATTGCTTTCCTATTCCCCTGATTGGATTGCTTTCCTATTCCTGGGGACACCATTGCCTATTTGTACTCGAGCCTTTGCTCCCCATTAATCATCCATCATTTCTCCCAATTCTCATCTACTTTCAGTATTAATTGATAAATCATTGACTGTTTTAATCTAATAATAGATGCATCCAGTATTTATTATACTGTACACCAAAATAACCATAAAGTTAAAGCAATAATGAAGAGAAATTACAGAAATTGGATACAGGTATGATTATGTGATGCACAGATATTTCGCAAAATTTTTATTTTAGCACTTAGCAGCTAGCCCAAAAAATGTAAACCAAACTTTTATGTCCTGCAAGTTCAACAATGATTATCTTGTGGCATATTAAACCGAAATGATAAGTCCATACTGCATCCAAAACTGTGTTCTTATGTGTAGGGACCATGTTTGAAAATGTGTTGTGCTATATCAGAATGAATTTATCATTATTTTTAAGCCAACATATTCAGTGCAATTAAAGTTTTCGTGCAACCACCGTGCAACCCTACTAAAAAAAGTTTCCAAAAATTCTGAAAAAAATCATGGATATACATCTCAACTTACCCCATCTACGTATAAAATTTCATGATCAAATACGTACTATGCTAGAAGTTACAAAAAAAACAAATTTTGCGCTGTCTACTGTAGCAAGATTCCAAGCGAAAATTTGTCTTTTTTGTAACTTCTAGCATAGTACGTATTTGATCATGAAATTTTATACGTAGATGGGGTAAGTTGAGATGTACATCCATGATTTTTTTCAGAATTTTTTGAAACTTTTTTTAGTAGGGTTGCACGGTGGTTGCACGGAAACTTTAATTGCACTGGATATTTTGCCTATTTTGAAATGGCAATTGGGGCCATATCAACGTAGCTGCAATGATTTCTTGAAGTACAGATGCATTATAGCATGTCATATGGAACATGGCTGGTCCTTACGAGGCCTATTGGTGGCATGGAAGGCCCTTTTAAGTCATACCCCCTTTAGTTGATCATCAACCTCCTGGTAGCAGTTAGCTGTAGTTTGCAAGATTTAGGGCTATTGATCTTCTTTCTCCATTCTTCAGTTATATTTCTCTGCATTCACATGTATCATAATTTCCCACTCATTCCAATCTTCTCAGTAACTATTTAACAAAAGCAAGGTTGTGTATCTTGTGGCCTGTGAGGATACTAAATAGGATCGTTTGTGGGTTGAACATTAATGGATCGTGTGGTCATGAACGTACTAGATAATAAAATACATATATTCTATGCAAATTACTATACACACACACGCACACACACTTAATGTAGTGAAATACTACGAAACGGTATAGCGTCTGTAGCCTATCCGATGGCATAGGATCCAACCGTTGAAATAAAACTCCACAACATTTTCAGACTGTTAGATTCTTCAACCTTATCCATTCACATTCGACCGCAGCCACTCGTGTTGTTCCTACACGTATGACCCGCTTCTCATCATGCTTTGGCCTCTCTTCAAGCATCCCTCTCCTTGACTGCAAGCAGCGAGCTGTGCTGGGCGGCAAGCGGACACGGGTGGAGGGGCAGTGCGGTGGCGGCGGGCAGGATGCGAGTGAGTGTGACAATTGCAAGCGGGCCACAAACAAAAGTCACAGCCAGGACGAGCGCAATGTGGTAGGGAGTTGGTGCGATGGCTGCGGCCAAGGAGTGGGCTAGGCGGCGCAGGCGATTGTGGGCAGAGAAGGCGGCCATGGGTGAGTGCGACAATGAGCGGGTGCAGAGACGAGCGAGTGGGCCATGGTTGGCGAGCGGGCATCGGCGAGGGCGTCGTAGTGGCGAGGTCGCAGTCGTGGGGTGCGGCACGCTAGTGGCTGGTGCGACACACTCAACGACTCAATATTGTGGTGGTCCACCATCGAGCTCTCTGCACCCTCATCTTCATATCCTGTGAGTTCCTCCTCGACGTCTTCATCTCCGATGACTGGTCGATGACCGATGCATTAAACATGTGAATTTTTTTGCTTGGATGTTTGGAACCACATGAAACTTCTCCCAAACTTTCTTGAAACTTACCTAAAAACGCTGTGAAACTTGATTTTCTGAAAATTTGGTGAATCTTGTGAAACTCATATGAAACCGGTTTTCATTTGTTTTCCCATGAAACTTGTGAAACTTGCCTGCACTTTGTTGAAACTTTCTCAATACTTTGATTTTGTTTCTAAAACTTGCCGTCGAAACTTGAAATTTGTTTCAAACACCATGAAACTTGCATGAACTTTTTGTTGGAACTTGCTCAAAACTTTGAATTTGTTTCTGAAACTTGGCATTGAAACTTGAAACCGTTTGAAACACCATGAAACGTGCATGAACTTTGTTGAAACTTACTAACACTTTGATTTTTTTTAAAACTTGCCGTTGAAACTTGAAACACCATAAAATTTGCTTAACATTTTGAATTCTTTCCTGAATCTTGCCATTCAATCTTGGAAACTCATTTGAAACTTCATGAAACATGCTTGAAACACAGTTGAAACTCGAGTGAAACCGCCAGCAAGATGTTGTGTTGGGCATTGTGTGTAGAGAAAGGGCATGGAGGTTTTAGGGTGCCTGCGCGGAGGAGACCGACATCTTTTGTTGGGCGCCAAGAAGAAGGTTGTTAGTTACGACGCTGGAGGACAGGGTGGCAATGCAGGAGGAGGTTAGGGAGCTCACCGGGGTGTGCGCACAAAAGCAAATCGCTGGGGGCAATGCACATGAGGCCGGGGCGTCCTCACCATTGAGCGAGGACCAAGGGAGATGTGGTACATTTGATCGTGTCTGATCGGACGGCTGGTTCCTATCCCATTGGATGGGGGCCCGACGGGATACAATCCAGTATCAGCACTCCTTAATGTAGTGACTTATGTTTGTTATATATTAAAATTACTATTAAATATGTATGGCTTTTATGTAGGGATGAAAACGGATCGGATACGGACGGATAATGGCTCTACTATATTTGTTTTCATATTTTTTCTTGGATTCGGATACGAATACGGATAGTCCGGATACGAATACGAATACGGATAATGTCGAATCTGAATCTGAATCGAATACTGAATCGAATCGGATACTGATTCTGAATATTTATCTAACATGATAATCCCTTAGATTGTACATAAAAAATCAATGAAAACACATAACTAGTTGATTTGATTAAAACATTATTGAAAATTGAATAAATATAAGCATTTTCATTCACTTAGACAATAGTTAGATACTATGTTGCAAACAAAATTATGTAAGACTTAGTTTATCACGTACATATGATTAATCCATCATACATGTAGATCAAAACACAAAATAAAGGTGATCCTTGCTCAGAGATACAAATGGAAACAAATATAGAATACACAAAAAGTTTGATAATACTTAATTACCATATCTCTAGAAAACATATATAACACTTCCATTTAATGACCCCAAGATTTGTATTATTTGTTAAATTATGTTTAAAATAATAAATTATTTATTTTATGAGTTTTTATGCATTTTAGCTACTTATTTAAAATATTTTTCTATTAAAGACAACATTTTTTAATTTTTTAGAAAATTTAAAATACAATAAATTTTAAAAATAATTTTTGTAAAAATTATAGACTATGTTAGGAATTTTATCAAAAAATTTCATAATTTTTGGAGCTAGTTTGCTAATTTTAATAATTGAAACTTGATTTATGGATTAATTAAATTAGAAAACAAGTTAAAATTTAGTAACCTTTTTGGGCCAAAAGAGTAGCTTGGCCCAAATTTACTATCCGAATATCCGATCCATCACTATCCGGATTATCCGAATCAGATCCGTATCCGACGGATAGTGAGCTACCGAATCGTGATCAGTATCCGACAAAAAATATCCGTATCCGTATCCGATCCGATACTATCCGACAAATATCCGATCCGACTGAATCCGTATCCGAAAATTATCCGGATCGATCGGAAACTATCCGATCCGTTTTCATCCCTACTTTTATGTTATAATACTGTTTGATCGAGTATCTTCGACACATTAAAACACTATGTGGGCTGATTTAAGTAAGAAATTGTAGCATCTCACAATAGTAAAAGGTACATTAATTTTTTAGTAACAATATTATGTGCTGGAAATAATAGAAGCATATAAACTATCAAAACAGAGTAAAGATTACATTTTGTTCATAAACTCAAGATCAGTATACTTGTAGGCACGTGGCAGGATCATCATCCTAATGATCCTATGATCAGGATTGTGATACTTCATGATCCTGCCTGTGATGTGTGTTGGAAAGGTCCTATAGCTACAATTCGGATGGTATAATGATAACGTTGGATAAAAGATGATGTAGAACTTTTAAATTGGCTTGTGCCACAATATTGATACGATATTTTGGCAATTAAGTGATTGAATACCAAGGGCCTGAATTTAGCACTGTCTGCATTGGACATTTTTTACGGGAAGTCCACGAGGAATATTAGTAGGAACTGTTGATGGAGATCCCCTCGTACCCCGCGGCCTCTCCAAAGGGACCCTCTAAAGGGAGTGTTGAGGGGAGGTCCCCTCATACCCCGCGAACTCTCCAAAGGGAGTACGTGGAATGGTCTTCAGTCCTCCAAGAGGCCTTGCCTCATCTTCCACCCGCAGAGCATATGGTGAAACACTCGGTCCAAGAGTGCGCTCCTCCAGTTTCCCATGGAGATGGGTGGACACCCTCGTTCGGTCCCCGGGACCAACTACAGAGTGGAGACACCAAGGCCCCTATGGGACTGGGAGTCAGAGACTTACCCCTGCGGAATGATACGTGGGATCCACTACAACCTCCATGGAAAGACGAAGATGCCCACAATTAAGCCGGCCTAGTAGGCCTAGGATGGCATCTTTGAACAGGCTGAGTGCCTATAAAAGCTCAATGTAACCCCTACATGTAACTTGAATTCTTCTTGAATACAAGAGCTACAACTGCTGTGCCTTTGGAGAGTCCGGAGATACCCCTCTACTCCCCCCGGGGAACACACCGATAAGAGTAGGGCATCTACCGTAGCGCCCGAACCTGTATAAACCCTTGTGTCGCACACACTCTCACTCGTGGACGGTGGCCCGTGAAACGGCCGGCATCCGTCCTCACTCCCGTGTTCCATTTCTAAACATACGACAGGAACATTTATTAATGACATTTGATCCTAGTACTCCTCACTCACGCTTTGTACCGTTGGAGGGAAGTACACAACATGCACAATTTTCGGAAGAATTTACCTTCCAACGCTAGGCAGATTTATTTATCTATCTAGTATCCATTTCATATTTATGGTTGATATTTGCAACTGATATTGTTATATTTGTTATGCAGTGCACCCTTTAAATAAGCTACCATATTCTAAACTAGACTCAAAGGCCATTGGGATCAAGAATGGGGTAATTTTTGTAACTTACAGCAGCTTAATAGCATCGTCTGAGAGAGGCCGTTCCCGTTTGCAACAATTGGTTCAATGGTGTGGACATGAGTTTGATGGTCTTCTAGTGTTTGATGAGGTAATGGATTTGATTTAAAGAGCAGAATGAAATTTCCATCTTTTTGTATAATATTCATTTTATAGCCAGTTAAGTGTGTGTTTCTGTGTTGAAATCATATGTCCCTTGCAGTGCCACAAGGCCAAAAATCTGATACCAGATGCAGGAAGCCAGCCCACTCGCACTGGTAAAGCAGTTCTTGAGATCCAGGTGTGAATCATAATCTAACTGGAAAAAGAATCTTTATTATTCGCTATATTTCCAATTTCGTTAGTATGCTCAATATTAACAAAATACTTTAATACTATCTCCAGCCACAAATAGCTGTTGTTTTGGACATAAGTGTAGTCAAACTTTCAAAACTTTCACTGTCAATATATTTTTAAATATTTTAATTGGATACATGAATATCATATGTGTAGATTTGTCTTGAAAATTACTTTCGTAAGAATAAATTGTAATAGAAATTAATGGTCAAAGTTGTGTTTTGAAGACCGTGTCAATGTCCAAAACGACAACTATTTGTGACCGGAGAGAGTACTTTTGAAGATGTAGAGCGCATTAATCTAATCCGAATGATGTAGTCTTAAATAGGGTATTCTGTGCATAAAATTAAGGACATTAAGAGCAAATTACATTCAAGAAGAGAACAATTTTCCTTCTGGCCGCCATAATCTGATAGGGTTTTGTTGAGTTCCAGAGTTTAATTAATAAAAGATTGTGCAATTTAATGTAATTTGTTATTGCATGCCAAGTTCTGGAGTTTTACAGTACGAGCAAAACAATTTGATGCAACTAGTAAATGTGCACATGAAACCCATATTATGCTAAACATTTTTATTTAGTAAGGTATTTCAGAATTAAACAAGAAGATTTGTTGTCCGTTGTCCTTGTCTTTTTTAAGACTTATACTTAAAGTTTTAATGAGCAAAGATCAAAGCGACAGAGATACACAATACTGAACATTAATCATCAGGCATTATAAATTTTGATGCCATCTTTAACATATAAGCTCAATCGTACCATGATATTGCTTCAATGCTTTGCACAAAGGATTTGGAAATATTTGCTATCAATACATCATGTTTGAAAGAATATACATTTGATATATGATTGTTAAACTAATATTGTGAGATCACCAAACATCACAGGAAAAGTTACCTGAAGCTCGGGTTGTTTACTGCTCAGCAACTGGTGCATCAGAACCACGAAATTTGGGCTATATGGTTCGACTTGGACTCTGGGGCGATGGAACATCATTTCAGAATTTTCCGCAGTTTTTAGGTCTACTCCTTTACCCTTTTTCACTTGAATCTTTCTTCTTTCATGTATTTTTATTTGCATTTATTATCATATATTAGCTTATTTAAAAGGCTATGATGTATTCATGCTGAAAGCAAACACGATGATAATACCAAGTCCCAGTAATGGACCCTAGACTACGGCCGCGGTACTCTAAATATACATAAATGGTATCATTAGCATCATCTTACTCGACTGTTCAAAGGATGAGTCAGCTGGAACCAGACACATTTTTTAAGGATCACTAGAAGTTTATGGAAACCATGCTAGTAGAGGTGTGGGGGACTGACTAACTTTGGTTTGCTGCTGCTCTGAGTAATTCAAGCTGCACTGGTAGTTAATCTAAATTATCATTTCTGGAGGGCGTCTAGTGCTGGATTTTCCAGTATTTGTTTAGGACATTGAGTATTGAGGTTTTGCGGTGGGTTATGTTAATCAGTTATTTACTTTGTGTTTTCTTTTGGTTGTGCGAGTGTGAGTCTTTGTAGTTCAAGCATTGCATGCCTTATATTATATTACTTTTCTATGCTTTATTACTAGGAGGAGCTGTTGTGAAATCAAGTAGAAATTTACCAAGTGTTTGTAGTTCATGCTTTATGGAAACGTTTTCAGGTGCTCTCGAGAAAGGTAGTGTGGGTGCTCTTGAACTTGTTGCTATGGACATGAAAGCTAGGTTTGTATTTTTTTCCACATCTGCAATGGGTACCGTGTGTAAATTGTGCCGTGTATAAATGGGAAACTAACTATAATTCATCCACCCTTTTCTGTTTTAAGTATTGCCTTGGACATGCTTTTTATTAGAATGGTTTATCGAGTACCGCTTTCATTAAATTTGTTGCAGGGGTATGTATGTTTGCCGTACACTAAGTTATAAGGGGGTTGATTTTGATATTGTGGAGGCTCCTCTTGAGGAAAGAATGAAGGTACAAACTGTAAAATTTTGACATGCTTTCTGCCTCATAACTTTATTTGGGTGGCATGATCGCTTTGTTCTTTCATGTCTTCTCCCTATCGACGTTTTTCTTCTCGTTCTCTGATTGCTTATCCATAAAAGTATTACTTATACTATTTCTATTCATTGCTTATTATTATGATATTCATGTAATCATGTTTAACTTCAGCTAATTGGTTTGGCCTAGGCTATGTATCCATGTCGTTGCAAAAAAAAAAAAAAAAGAGAGCCCATGTATCCATGTAACAGCTCATGATAAAGTTGCACCATCTTATTGATAATGCAGAACATGTACAAAAAGGCAGCCAAATTTTGGGCTGAGTTGCGCCTTGAGC
The DNA here is from genome assembly GCA_036346355.1 of Rhipidocladum racemiflorum. NCBI lineage: Eukaryota > Viridiplantae > Streptophyta > Magnoliopsida > Poales > Poaceae > Rhipidocladum > Rhipidocladum racemiflorum. The sequence goes on from CM070575.1 coordinate 7,307,607, forward strand.
TCCTATCAGCAAGTGAATTCTTTGCAGAAGAGAAAGGCATTTCAAATATAATATGGCGACTATACTGGGCCAGCCATCAGGTGTTGCTTCCTTACATTTTTTTTTGCATCCTTGACAGTTCCATGAGTGCATGTTTTTCTAACATCATATTGCCCTTCTTGTCGGCATTGCTGAAAGTTGAGAAGTAAATTACAAGATACCATAAGGAATCTGGTAGATAATTGCCTCACGTAGTCACGTGCTTAAATACTAGCACATGTTATTCTTGCAAAATTGATGGCCTATGTTATGCAGCGTTTCTTCAGGCATATGTGCATGGCTGCGAAGGTACCTGCTGTTGTGAGGTTGGCTAAGGAGGCCTTGGCAGAGAACAAATGTGCGGTGATTGGTCTTCAGAGCACTGGAGAGGCTCGAACGGAGGAAGCTGTCACAAAATATGTGCGTTTATATTTTCTGCTGAATATTTTCATTTGTTTCGCTATAGCGTAGTGTAGCTCCTTTCTAAGTAAATTGATGCTCGGAATACTTGATAATTTCAAATTTTAATTAGGGTGTTGAAATGGAAGACTTTGTTTCTGGTCCTCGGGAACTTCTTCTTAAGCTGGTAGAAGAAAACTACCCTTTACCTCCAAAACCCGATTGTTTTCAGCAAGGTTAGTGCTAGTTGTTTCAGAATGTTATCTTAGACAGGTTTTACCATAGCTTTAGTCCAAGTTGCATGCAGAATTTTGTGTGTAGTGCAGGAAATATTGTTACCTAGAAGTTAGTTGTTATGGTCCAAGAACCGTGGTGAGGCACTGTAGCATGTGGCTACCGTAGCACGGTGCTGCACTTGATCTTGGCGTCCAAGGAAATCCCCTCACCTATCCCTCATCTTGTTAGTTGCATATCTTGGCAGCCAAGGAAATCCCCTCATCTTGTTAGTTTCACATCCTATCTTTTAGATTGGATTGTTAGGATAAGTCAATTTCCTTAATCTAGAGATATATTTCTTAGGGTCCAGTCAATCCATCTCTATAAAAGGGATAGCATTGTATCCATCATGATTAAGCAATAAATAGCCGATAAAAGGCGAGTGGTCTTTCCTTCCTGCTCGACTATATCTCATATTTTGTCATCCATTGCAGTTGCATAAACAAATTAATGCTTTGGATTTTGATCCTTGTCCATCTAGGAAACTGAGCCTAACATCCTATGGAAGGGTTATTTTATATTTCATCTTGCATCCTGGCTGAATTCTTTTTTTTTTTCCATCTTGTTTTCTTAATTCTTGTGGTTCTTTTTATTATCCTTTATTGATTTTTTATTTAAATTCTTGTAGTTGAAAAAAAAATCACAGAGATCCAGCATAAGCGGCATTCTGCACCAGATGTATCATTTACAGGACGAGTTAGGAAAGTAGCAAAAGTGGAAGATGTGACCGATGATGACAGCGATGATTATTCTCCATGTAAGTTTATCGGGAGTTACTTGATTATATTTTCAGCTGCCAACCACGTAGCAAACCTTTATTGCTTACTGCAATTGCAGGGTGTGTCACTTTCTCTGGTAGCATAGCTGTATTGGAATATTAATGTAAATCAAATCAGATGTTATGGCTCGATTTTGGTAGAAGCTGAGTGGAGGGCTAAGAAGCAAATGAGTTTCTAAACGTGAACGTAGAGGATAACAGGGGCTGTCGCACTTGCGTCATGCGTGTGGCAGGGCTTGTTCCCGGCCAGCAGCGAGGGGACTCTGAGCACGCCTAAGATATTGAGGAAGGATTATTTTAGTTATTTGACCAATGCTTAATCTCCAAGTATAATGATAGTTCCTTTTAAAGGAGCAATTAGCAACTAACCAATTGTATCCTGAAGGGATAGTGATTGTTGCTAACCAGACGTATTGATGAGAACCAGACGTATCCACGAGGGACACTTAACAACTAATATATCTCCTAACAGCTTGAGCAGTTGAGCTTGATCTTCTAACAATGATCCCAACTGCCTTTCTGATCAGGTTTAGACTATTTAGTGCTTCAAAGGCCCAGGTATGTAACAATCGAGATGATTGGATGATAGATTGGGATGAGTTCCGTAAAAAAAAAAGATGACTGGATGGGATGGGACGGTCCCTGATAGGCGGAGGAAAGGAATATGAAATGTTCCATGCCATACCTAGTAATAAGAATATCAAATAGAACATGAAAGGAGGCTCCATTCAAAAACTTGAATACACAATAAATCTGCGTGCCCGCTACATGCTATCCACTATGGCAGACCAGTGATCCACTATAGCATGATATTTTAGAACATAACCATTGTTGCTAAATGTATAATTGTGATTAACTATGTTGACTGCTAATAATTTATACCCTTGTGATGATTGTTAATCTATTGTATAAAATGTTTCAGCTGAGTCAGATCATGAATCAACAGAATCCGATGAGGAGTTCCACATGTGTCAAATCTGCAACACAGAGGAGGTGACTTTTACTTCTTATTATTTGGTACTTTCATGTTAAATACAGTCATACAGATCTGCATTAACGAGTGTTATTCACATTTAGTCTTTCACATTCTTTGAACTCATTGCACTGTATAATTTATATGGAATGATGCCTTTGTCTACTTTGCTTAGTGACCTTGGCTGTGTTCATAATTATTTTTTTTCTTATTTGTTTGTACCATTTAGTATTGTTTAAAGTAAAACTCCTATGGTTGAAGATGGTAATCATAACTGAAATTGATTATGATTGTAGAATGCTTACAGGAGAATATAATATCTGTGGAAGTGCACTGCCATTTTAAGTTTCTTTTGTGAAGTTCTTTTTGTATAAATATCTAAATTTTCAGGAGAAGAGTCTGTTGCTTCATTGTTCTGGTTGTTCTCGACATGTCCACCCTAGCTGTCTGACACCACCTTGGACTGAGATATTGACTGATGACTGGTCATGCTACACATGCAAGAACGTAGAAGGCGAGGAAAAAGAGCAAGATGCCCATGTAGCGGATTTTTCAAAGAGGTATGTATTCATTTGATGAACCAAGATCCTCATTAACTTATGACCATATGGCCCAATTTATAAATGCTTGTTGTCTTATTATCAGGTATGATGCTGCAGTAGAAAAAAAAACGAAGATTTTGACTATAATACGTTCCTTGGATCTCCCTAATAATCCACTGGATGATATCATTGATCAGGTAGTTTTAGCTTTCTCCTGCTGGTAATGTTAATTATCACAATCCTGATTGTTTCCTGTAATTTCTCAGCTTGCATTGACATTATTATGCACAATTGGGTGACATGAAAGGGGCAGGAATATACCCAAGTTTAGGACGACTTACTGTTTAAGAATATTGTTATGCCCTGGGCCAATTAGTGGTGTCCCATGTGGCCCGCATGTAGTAGTTGAAGTGTAGAGTAGTGGCATATATAATGCTTGAGGTTCCAAACATAGTATTTCCGGTTTAAACCTTTTGGGTGAAGCGACATGAATGCGCAAGCCCATCCCACCGGGGGGGGGGGGGCTTTACAGATTTTCGACCTTAGTGCGCTACAAATATTCTCATAAAACTAGCAGGTGTCTGCTAGCATTAATTAGTAGGGTTATATGACATCCCTTTGTTTTTCTTTATTGCCTTTTGGGTGTCTTGTAGATGATTATTGTGCGTGGGTGGTATGGTAATGCATGGTATCACATTTCAGAGCAGGATGAAGGGAGGTTGGAGATGCCAAACCATTTGCTTACTGCTTGAGTAAGCTCTTGTGAGTTAAAGCACTGTTGGAATATCTCAACTCAAGCACCCCAGCATAGAACTCCAGTACCTACTAATTATAATTAGAGCTTCCTTTGTGGCATCCATTTTGGCTGAAGATGAAATCTTATTCAATGAGTTCGTTGTATTTTTTAGGCTGATTTCTATTTATCATCTAATATCCTTCTGTTTTATGTTATTTACTAGTTTATATGTTGCTCAAGAACTTGATTACTTGAAAGTAATGACAAGCTGAATAACTTATGTAAAAGATCTCAATTTAGTTCATTCTTAGTACTAAACTATACATGTATTATTTGTACTTTTTGTAGCTGGGGGGCCCTGACAACGTTGCAGAAATAACTGGACGTCGTGGTATGCTAATAAGAGCTTCAGACGGGAAAGGCGTTGTTTATCAGTCACGGAATGCGTGAGATAGCTTACTTATGATACTGTTTTTTACATTTTCTGGTTCAGCTAATCCCATGTACATATATTTTCTGCTTGTAGGAAAGAAGTCTCAATGGAGATGATCAATATGCATGAAAAGCAGCAATTCATGGATGACAAGAAGCTAATTGCAATTATATCTGAAGCGGGATCAGCTGGTGTTTCTCTACATGCTGACAAAAGAGCAAAAAACCAGGTTTTATGTTGCTCCACATTTTGCCCATCCGTTGCAACTTGCAACTACGCCTGAGGATTATCTATTGGAATGCTATTCAAAACTGCGTAATTATAAGTTTATACTTTGCAGAGAAGAAGAGTACACATAACACTTGAACTCCCTTGGAGTGCAGACCGTGCAATACAGCAGTTTGGGAGAACCCATCGTTCTAATCAAACTTCTGCACCACAATATAGGTCTGCTATTTATTTATATGAACAATCTCAGGCTTTTCTTGTAGATCTGGCTTTTGATTTTGCACTGTTTGCTGCTGAAGTTATTATTCTCTGTCCAGTACAAATTGTGACTGGAATTAAGTTTTTTTATTTTATTTTCTGTTTCTAAATGAATAGTTAGATCTAAACTGGATTTCTGTTCAGTTAGTGAAGGAAGCACCTGCTAATGATAGGTAGAACGGTTATTGATTTGTCAATGCATGATATGTAGGAGCAGGGTTCTTGTATCAGTTTTCCAAACCTGCTTAGGAATGGAAATGAGCTTGTTTTGTAGGCCATCTGTCTGAGTTTAGATCATAAAGACACTGAAGAGGGCCATATGTTGCCTTCAGGAATAAAAATGGTTAGTCAGGTTACAAATAGTTTTGAAGCTTGTCTCACTAAGGGAGGTGTATCCCCCTCCCAAATAATGATCTCAAAGTCAATCTGGACACATATAGAGAAATGTGCATTAGAGTTTACTTGTGCTGTTGTGCAACACCAGTTTATCAAGATTAGTTGATTGTAGCCTCAAGAATTTATTTGCACTTTAAAATTTCCAGTGGGAAGGGAAGGAGTTATTGATTAATGCTATGTACTCAACATAGTCATGTTACACTTGAGATAATCGAGCAAAGTAATTGTTTGATGTGGGCGAAACACTGTTATGCTAGTTTATATTGGTTGTCCAGGTTCAGAGTTCAGTGCTTGTTATGTCGATTAATTATTTTGCACATTGTTCATGTGGTCTGGATGGTACATTAGCTAGATCGATGGTCTGTAATTTATATACTTAAAAACGAATTTGGAATCTCAATTGTAGGCTTCTTTTTACAAATCTCGGTGGTGAAAAGCGATTTGCATCTATTGTGGCAAAAAGACTAGAGTCTCTTGGAGCTTTAACACAAGGAGATCGCAGGTTTTTGCTGATTTCAATCAACTTTGTAATAAACATCAGCCAAAACATTTCTGAGGCTAGATTTAAACTTCTGCAGGGCTGGACCTTCTCTGAGTGCTTTTAACTACGATAGCAATTATGGGAAAAAGGCACTAACGATGATGTATAGGGGAATAATGGAGCAGGTTTATATATTTACAGTTAATTTTTATGATCGTTTTCGTTTTCATGCCTTATACACTATTCTAAGAGTTGGTTTCAAGGTGACCAGGATTCTTTTCCAGTTGTTCCTCCGGGGTGTTCTGACAATCAGTCTAGCATCCAAGAATTCATTAATGAAGCAAAAGCTGCTCTAGTATCGGTTGGAATTATCAGGGATGCTGTAGTGTGTAAGTTTATCTAAAATCTTATTCCTTTTTTTCCGCACCTAAGTTTTTGTTCTTTTGTTGCTAAATGAAAACATTTGTATATGTGTGCATTTCCTGAAGCTGAAGGCGCTTATATTTGTCACCTAATTTTGTCATGTAAATGCTGTCAATTTTAGAGAGGAAAGATATGTTTGCTATTCACAACTGTGCATCTTATTCATTATTGAGAAGTTATATATATACATAATTAGTTGGGCCTTATAGGGTACATGGGCCACATAGGCTGAGAGAGAGAGAGAGAGAGAGAGGAGTTACACTACTGATATTTACATCTCTTTAAGTATTAACATTCCCCTCAAACTCAAGGTGGGTCAGAAGGATTTGAGGCACTGAGTTTGAGTAGAAGCCAATGCTGTTCTCGAGCCTGAGCCTTTGTGAAGAAGTCTGCAACTTGAAGTTCTGAAGGCACATTGAGGTCAATGGTCGACTACAGACAATGAAACATTGTGAATGATGCATCAGCACCGATGTGCTTAGTCAACTCACATTTGACTGGATCGCATGCAACCTGAATGGCGTTGGTGTTATCACAGAACAGTGGTGTAGAAACATCACATAAGACACTAAGATCAGCAAAGAGCCAACGAAGCCGGACAATCTCTAAGGTAATGGTGGCAAGGGCTCGATGCTCAGCCTCGGCACTAGAACGTGACAGTGTGACACTGCAATCTACTTCTTGGATTTCCAGGCAATGAGCAGTTACCGAGAACTATGTAGTAGCTAGTGATAGAACGCTGATCAATAGGATCACTTGCCCAAGTGGAGTTAGAGTAAACGTGAAGCTGGAGCTGAATCGAACTATCATAGAACAATCATCTGGATGTAGTCCCTCTCAAGTATCTCAGCACACGAAGAAGATTACCATAATGAACTGATGTGGGTGCACTAACAAACTGATTGAGAAAATGGACATCATGAGCAATGTCTGGCCTAGTGACAGTGAGGTAAACAAGACTCCCAACAAGATGACGATAGCGAGAAGGATCCGCCGCATTGTTGTAGGACGAAGCTACATGTGAAGTTCCATGGGTGTAGCAGCAGTGCAAGTATCAGTCATGCTAGACGGAGCAAGCAGATCCTGAACATAGCGATGCTGAGAGAGATAATAGCCATGACCATCATAATGAACCTCGATCCCTAGAAAATAACTCTGCGGTCCAAAATCTGACATTAGAAACCGTTCACTCAATTTCTTAACAAACGCTACATAGTCAATGTCAACTCCTGTGATTAGCATATCATCTACATACAGCAGAAACAGAGTACGACCATGCTGAGAAGTGTGAGTGAACAAGGCGGGGTCTTGCTTACTCGGAGAGAAACCAACAACCGGAATCATGGAACTGAAATGCTCGAACCAAGCATGGGGAGCCTGCTTGAGACCATATAGAGTACGCCGAAGATGGCAAACATAACCTGTGGGAGCCTCAAACACCTGGGGTTGGCTGCATATAGACCTCATGCAGATCGCCATGAAGAAAGGCATTTTTGACATCCATTTGAGATATAGTCCATGAGCGAACATCCACAAGCTCGCAACAACAATGAAAATACACACTGTGGTCATATGTTCAACAGGAGCAAAAATGTCATCATAATCTCGCCCATAGGCCTGCTGAAAACCTCTAGCAATAAGACGAGCCTTGTATCGCGCAACTGAACTATCTAATTGTCTTCACCTTATACACCTACTTGCAAGTGATAGGAACCGCCTGAGATGGTAAAGGAACAAGATCCGATGTGCCTATATGCTCAAGTGTTGCAAGCTCCCCAGACATAGCCAACTACCACTCAAGTATACTAGCTGCCTTCTGATAAGTACTCAGGACATGGCACCAGCATGAGGAAAAACCCACCTTTCTAGGGCTTGAATAGAGGAACGATCACGGGAGAATACCGTGATGCTGTAGGTGGATCATCAAAGCTCATGGTACCGGTCAAAGGATCAGGTGGAGAAGAAGAGGAAGATTGAGAATCAAAAGGAACCCTTGGTCGGTGGACATAGTGGAAGGGCGTAGGAAAAATGTCAGTGGCTGCAGGAGCTGGTGGAAAAGATAAACTAGGAGGAATTGGTGAGGAAGCTGGTACTGGAGGCTGAATTGAAAGAGGAGTTGGTGAGGGAGAAGGTCAAGTTGGAGGTTGAATTGAAGGAGGCAAGTCTGGCGTGGAAACAAGAGGTAAACACAAGAAAGAGGTGGACTCTATGGAAGAAGTAGGACGTGTGGACGAATGGTAAAAGAAAGGTCGACCCTCATCAAAGGTTATGCGGATACAACGTGCTAAAGAATCATAACAACGATAGCCCTTATGCTTAGGACTATAACCAAGAAGGACACTCAATTGACTGAGCGCTCAACTTTGTACATTCGTGAGGTGCTAATAGGACGTAGCAAGTACAACAAAAAGCGCGAAGATGATCATAGCGAGGAGGTGCTCCAAACAGGACCTCACTAGGACACTTGCCCTTAAGTTTGAAAGAAGGCTGGCGGTTGATGAGATAGACTGCCATAGAAACTTCTTCCCCCCAAAAGTGAGAGTGAGAGAATGAGGAGAGTACGAACAGTCTTAATGATGTGATGATGCTTACGCTCAGCAGCACCATTCTGAGCATGAGCACCAGGACACGAGAGCTAAAGAAGAGTACCCTCAGAAGAAAGGAACCGAGGGAAGGCTGATGAAAGATACTCCTTCCCATAGTTAGAACGAAAAACACGAATGACCGAACAGAACTACGTATGAACCATCTGAGCAAAAGACTGATAGATGAAAATAACCTGCGAACGGTGTTTCATGAAGTTGATCCAAGTGTATCGAGTGTGATCATCAATGAAGTTGACATAGTAACTATGACCACCCTTCGAAGTAAAAGGAGGAACCCAAACATCTGAATGAACCAAATCAAAAGGACGACCAGATCTAGAAAAGCTAGAAGGATATGGGAGTTGTACTTGCTTTCCAAGCCTACAACCCTTGCACTAAAAATTGGTGTCAACAGAAACATGACCAAGGACTCCTTGCTGAATCAAGATAGAAAGACGTGAGCCACACAAGTGCCCCAAGCGATGATGCAGTTGAGGCAAAGACTTTCAAACAAAAGTTGATGCAGAAGGAGGAAGAGTAGATGGACCAACAGCAAGGGATGAACGAGCAGTAGTAGTACCAGAAGTGGAAGATAAAGGGAGACTCAGGCGATCAAGGACATAGAGCCCTGCATATTCTCTCTTACTATGGCCCATACCAATGCCAAGTATTGTTTGACGATATTGCACAAAGCAAGAGCTGTCATCAAACTAAACAAAACAGTTAACATCTGCGGGATGCCCAACATAGTTGAGATTCATGGAGTGTGTAGACACAAATAAGACATCTGAAACAGCAAAGTGGGGTAGAAAGAGTCTCCTGATGTGTGACCGTGCATGGTGTGCCATCAGCTGTCTCAATCTTCATTTTGTCTGCAGCAGGACGACATGATCTGAGCTGAGATGCATCAGATATCACATGGAAAGAGGCTCCTAAATCCAATACCCATGGGAGTGAAGCACATGACACAGAACGTGATGGTGCAGTAAAACCGGTAGATCCACCATAAGAAGACTGCAACTGACACAATTGGAACTGAAGGTTGCTCATCTGAGCCTATATCTGACCAAAATTAGTTGCACAAGGCTCCAGAGCACTCGCACGAATAGAAGAAGCAATAACACCATCACCTCGATGAGATAAAACACACGGTGGCGTCAGCCCCCAGAATGTAACTGGAAACACCGATGTGTTTGATGACCTGAACTCTCAGAGTGAGAATAGATGGTCTAATGATGGATAGGATAGGGACCAAAAATTCCATCTCCAAGAGAACAATCTGAGACCGCTATAGCACAAGTGACACTACGGTCCCATTCGTTTCAGTTTCTGCATAGCTTCTGCTTAAAAAAAGCGGATTGTTTGCCGAACAGGAGAATTCTGGACAGTTTCTCTCACAATCAGAAGCTGCCCTCTATATAAAATCAGAATCTGGTTGGAACCTGATTCTCGCTGATTCTCGTCAGCCTGGTCCGGAACCTAGAAGTCCTAGTTGGCCTGGCCCGATTCTCTCACAATCAGAAGCAGCTTCTCCCATAATCCAAAATTCATAATCCAGAAGCTAAAACGAACCAGCCTACAACCGCAACCACCAAGAAGAAAACAGTACAACAGAGCAACTCAAAACACCAAGCATCAGAACTGCCCACACTTGCATCTATCACACCAACACAATAGTAGCAGCAATATCAATCGAGAGCAATACCAGTGCAAGATGCAAATGGCTGATGAGGTGAGCCCAAAGGTGGCAGTGTCCTGATCCAAATCAGATTTGGAGGGTGGCGACCAAGAAGAGGTGAGCGGCGGCAGTAGTCGAAGAGGACGGCGGCGGCAGCTCGAGTAGGAGAAGACTACCCCCGAAGGCAACGGCGGACCAGTCAAGATCAGATCTGGACGGTGGTGACCGAGAAGAGGTGAGCGGCGGCGGCGGTCCAAGAGAAGGATGGCGGCGGCTCGGTGTAGAGGAGCAGCCTGGACGATGGCGTCGGACATGAAGTAGAGCAGCCCATACAAACGGTGGCGGCGGGCTTGGAGCAGAGCAACCCGAATGGCGTCGATGTGGTAAGGACGACGATGAATTTGGCGAGGATGATGACCTGCGACGATAACTTGTGTCAGATTCGAGAGAGGCGGCGATGAATCAAGTTGGATTTGAGAGAGGCAGTGACGGAAACCAAGTTGGCGACGAGCGAAGAAAGGGAGAGAGGAAGAGGTGGAGGAGCTCGTCGGCGATGAGGTTAGTGGTGGATAGGCTCTGATACCATGTCAATTTTAGAGAGGAGAGATATTTTTGCTATTCACAACTGCGCATCTTATTATTGAGAAGTTATATATACATATGCACACACATAAATACAACATATACATATACACACACACACATACATACACACACACACACATAGATACACACACACAGAATTAGTTGGGCCTCACGGACAAGTGAGAGAGGAGTTAGACTACTAATATGTACATGACTCTTATCAAATGCTAGCGTGATATCACTGTCTTCCATTATTTTGTTTTGGCATAATCTGTTTGAAAAATAGAAGGTTGGCCTTTTGTCCTTGTATAGCAAGCTTGTTATATTTGTTAATCTCGCATTTATATTTGAGTTTGAAGTTATGCAGTATCTCTCATGTTGATGTACTCCTGACTAAAACGTTTAACAATTACAACTCATCAGGCTTGCAAATTGATCATAAATTTAAATTGTACCTGGCAAACATGATTTACAATTTGGATGTCGTAGTCTATGTCTAGTTCAAGAAAAATAAAATATGGCTCATTAAATGATTTTCTTCAGGCAATGGAAAAGATGCAGGGAAGCTATCTGGTCGGATTGTTGATTCAGATGTGCATGATGTTGCTCGTTTCCTTAACCGCCTTCTGGGATTGGCTCCCAACATCCAGAACAGGTTGAGTTGTCATACAGCATTTTTGTTTTTAGATAGTTGGTTAGACTATACTATAACATTCTATGTTGCAGGTTGTTTGATCTTTTTACAAGTATACTTGATGTTGTCCTTGACAATGCACGAATAGAAGGGCAGCTGGATTCTGGAATTGTTGATATCAAAGCTAAGAATGTTGAAATGAAAGAATCACCCAAGGTAAACAATTAATCATACTGCAAGTTTTTCTTCTTTCTGATCACATTTTTCTTTGGCAGCTCCTACTCCCATTAATCATACTGCAAGTTTTCCATGCAGACTGTTCACATTGATAGCTTGTCTGGTGCTTCAACAGTACTATTTACTTTCACCATTGATCGTGGAGTTATTTGGGAGGTAAGACAAATTTGGAGCCAATATTTGTTTTTCCTTGAGAACTACTTGGACATGGATTTAATTGTATTAAAGTGCAATCCATGTTTGTTGTAAAACTGCAACTTTGATCATTTGTGCATGGTTTCTTTTGTGGACATGTGAATGTGTGAAGTCTGCAAAGGCAATGCTCGATGAAAGACAGAAAGATGGTGCTGGTTCTTCCAGTGATGGATTTTATGAGTCCAGGAGGGAATGGATGGGGAGAAGACACTTCACTCTAGCTTTTGAAGGGTATGTTGTGGTTGGATGATCATGTATTTATTCTTTGGTTCTTTTTATGAACTATATATGTTACATAGTTAAAAATTAAGCCCCCTTCTATAAATGAGAAGGATGGACAGCATTCAATTAATATTGTGTGTAGGATATTCAGGAAAAGATATTGAATTTGATCCTTCCTGGATCCTGTAGGACGAATTAGCAAATCTGCAATTTTGGCTTATTCTACAGATAAGTCAAGCCAAAAGAGAATAAAAAGGTCAATAAAAAGAATAAAAAGAAAACAAAAACCTTATTGTTTGGTTAGGAAATATGAACATTTTTATTTAGAAAAGGAAATTTATTGGCATATGAGGAATTTTGAGATGAGGTTTGAATATTTATACCGAGTGACAGAAACATGCATATATGATTCAGTGATTCTTTTGAATGTATATACAGTATGTTACTATTTTTCTTGTCTGTGAAAAGAAGAATAATTGATGTGATGTGATGATTTAAGTCTTTGTTCTTATTGTTAACAAACCAGCTCAACCGAAGGCATGTACAAAATAATTCGACCTGCTATTGGTGAAGCATTAAGGTATTTGCTGTTCCTCATTATAATTTTTCTGGCATAATTTTCGTGCGAAAATGTTAAACTGCATACAGCTTCATGAGTACCATCTGTAGCTAGCAGCCTAACAGGTATCATGTCTTATGTAAAGGATGGCAATTTGTATTGTTTTTTCTTACCGCTCCATTTTACTTTTGCAGGGAGATGCCTTTAACTGAACTGAAAAGCAAGTACAGGAAGGTGACATCAATAGACAAAGTTAGCAGAGGTTGGCAAGATGAATATAATGCTTCATCGAAGCAGGTAATATATAATTAAATATATAAAAAACTATTTTCTTGATCTATGAACACGATGCGATTTTTTAAAAGAAGTGTTCTGCCCCTGGGTGGTGGTGAACTGGTGATTGAACCTAGGACCTCAGGCCCGTGCATCCCCATGCTGCACCACCCGGAACTCATTCTGTCATCCAGGCCCTAATGCGATTGAATGTGTTCATGTAAACTGTTAGAGCACATATTTTCACTGAAGTAGAGAGCTTATATGACTTACATGTTTGAATGGAACTCAATTCTATTCCAAGGGCCAAATGACAAAATGTAGTCATGTACAAGGTATGGCAAGTAGCAGAAAACACACTATACAAAGAGCTAATGCAAATATATACATATACTCCTAACATTACACACTTCAGACAGATGTGCAGCTGTGCAAGTGGGTAAGAACCTTGTGATATAGTGTTGAACTTAGAAATTTTTTACAATCCATGGGTTTTAAGAAAAGGTATTAATAGCCAGGTATTGATTTTGCAAATATTGAAAGGCATGGGCACTGGGCTGGAGTGCTTGGGCATGTTTTTATGATTTAGAACTTTATGTGAGCAACATCTCCAAAGGGTCCTGAGTGTCCCAGCATGCAAATCTCTGGAGGTTCTGTTTATATTGAATAATGAATAGCGATCTATCTGTGAATACATTGTGTTTTATTCTTTTTTTTTTAACTTCAGGATTAAGTTTGTTTTCCATACTCCACTTACAATTGCTCCCCAATTTATTAAGGATGACCAAATGGCGGAGCTCCTTCTGTACCTTTACCCTCTTCTGTGCATTACCTATGCAGTATCTTTTTACCTCATTTCAGTGTATGCATGGATCCAAATGCAAAGTTGGCAGCTACTGTACAGTAGGAAGAAGGTTGCAAGAGGTTAACATTTTGGGTGGCCTCATACTTCCAGTTTGGGGTACAGTAGAAAAGGCCCTAGCTAAACAGGTTCCTTTCTGTCTTTCACAGGTCTTACCGTTGCTAGTTATTCCTCTGTGTTGGATGGTGCAATTCCTCTTTATTCAGTGGGTTGATATGATTGTGGGTCTTGGCAACTGGCCTATTTATTTGTATTGGATCCCCTATGGTCTACTAGTTCCAAATAGATCTACAAATTACTTATAGCACTGTATACCTTAGGGTAAGGTAAAGGACTCCTCTTGAGTCTTGAAGGCACCCAGAAAATAATGGTGTTCAAAGAACAAAGCTAAGCAGAAAGCTTGCAGGATAAGTAGGAAAATAGTCCATGTGCAGTTGTGATGACAAGAACTGTAGCAGCAGGACTACATGGGCATTAGACAGTCTCACTAAGAGTGAGGACAAGTTTCATGTTAACCGGAATATCCAATACCAGTAGAAACTTGTATCATAGATTCATAGTCAGTACTCAATACCAGGAGCCTTGCTAGAACAGAGAGGCCAAATGAATATTTCTTTCTTAATTTGACAAGTTCATCTTGGTGAGAAACAACATTAGAAAACCGTGTTATGCATAACATTGGAGATTGGACATCATATCCTAAAAGAGTTATACGTCTTTTCTGTTTATGGTTGAACGTCAATCCTCTGCCCTTGAGAACTCAACTAGATCTCACAACAAAACGAAGTTAACAGTTTGATTTGCTGTTTGTGTATATTTTATGCTTAGCTGAATAACTGTACCATTGGAGTGTTTGCTTAATGCTCATATGCTTTGCTACTGTAATCGAACAGTTTCGTCAAATTCACAAGAGGATACGTGTTGTCCGTTTAGAGACAACAAATGACAATCAGCGAATTGTTGGATTACTCATTCCAAATGCAGCAGTGGAGTCAGTACTAACAGGTTTGTTTCTGATTTGCTAGAATTCCTGTAATATGATATTTATCGTGGTCAGTGGTCTAATGGGGAAAATAAGTTATTGTTGTCATCAAATCACAGTAAAACACTACACTGTAGCAATTGTAAAGTGAGCTACTATTATATCATGGATTTTTGCTCGGGAAATTTATTTTTTTTAGCATTTTCGAGTGAGGTTTCATCTAGTACTGGCGTACTGCAAACAATAGAATGTGTGCTAGGTGCTGGACCTCTGCAATAAAAGTAAATAAAGAAGAGGCAATGAAATGATGGTGAACAAATCAGAAGGAACAGATAGAAATTGAATATGATAGCAATTTTTTCTTAGAATGCCTGGAATTCAAATGTTCTTTCCATGTCATCACAGCTGTGTTTTTGTTAGACCTTAGATGTTGAAAACTCTATTTGGATCGTTGTCACTTCCACTCTGTCATGTATCAGCTCAATTCAAACCCGTGGTTTGTTCCATGAGAATAGTAAAGCTTATGCTATCTTTTGCAGGTTTACAATGGGTCCAAGATATTGATGATTGACATGGAAAAACTTTCTTTTTGGCACATTCATATTGGTGGTGTTGATCGCTTTTCTGATGTTAGATGCAGAAGCTTTCAGAGGCGTGGCACATTTAATTTTGTTTCTAGGGAGCCGGCAAGCTAATTTGTCTAATTTGATCTAGTTAGCTTAGAAATTAGGCAGGTAAATACAAGCAACTTCTTTTGTATGTAAAATATGCAGTGCAACACTACTGTTGTTTCTTCCTTGCCCTCTCTTGTTCTCCATTTGGTTTATATGTTGTATATTGTTATGTAAAGCAACTATAAGCTCACCTGATCTCGAAAAAAAGGCGCACCAAACCAGATGGTGCCATCATGTTCCCTCCCTGGAATGGTTGCTTATATATATACAAAGACGTTTCCATCACAACTTCACCTTTATTGTGTTGATGCTGAACTGATTTCCGCAATACATTTACTTGTTGAGTAGTGTACTTGGATGGGTACTGTTATGATTGTTTCAAGTGAACGATGACGTTTTACAGTACCCTGTTGATTGTTTGGTGGGGTAAGCATGATATTTATGCTTTTTGAGGTGTTTGTAATGGTTGATTCCAGAAAATCCTCGCTAAAAGTTTGGCGAATTGCTAATTTGAGAGCGTCTTCACTAAATCTTTGGTGATGATGTCCTCTCTTTGTGACAAGTAATATCACTTCCTCTACTTGTCTTTTCCCTCAAAGGCTCTTTTTGTGACGGTAGCAATACCTTTTTAAAATAGTTTTTTCAAAAAAAATATTTTTTTAACTATTTTTGAAAGTTTTTTTTTATCAAAACATTTTGAATATAAAGTGCATTGAACATAAACTTTTCGAACCAAAAGTATTAAAATGAAAGTTTTCAGAGTTAAAATTTTTCTATTTGAAATTTTTTGAGTTGGAATTTTCAAATTGAAATTTTTTTAATTAATTTTTTTAGTTGAAATTTTCGATTTGAAAATTTTCAATCTAAATTTTATTGAATTCAGAAATTTTGACTGGGTTTTAAAATGAAACTTCTAAAGTTTTTTGAGTTGGAAGTTTTTAAGTTGAAACATTTCGATTTAAAATATTTTGACTTGAAACTTTCTAACTTGAAACATTTTGATTTGATTAGTTTTGAGTAAAAATTTTCTAATATGTGAGTTTTCGATTTAAAATGTTTGAAGTTGAAACTCTAATTTGAAATTTTGCAATTTAAAATTTGTCGAGTTGAAACATTGCAAGCTGAAAATTTTTAATTTGATTTTTTTCCTTGGAAACTTTTTAATATGAAATTTTCTGAGTTTGAATTTTTTGATTTAAATTTTTTCAATTTGAATTTTTTACATGTTGAAATCTTCTATTTAAAATTTCAAAGTTAAATGTTCAATTTTTTTTGTGTGTTAGAGAGAAGGAAAAAAAAGGTGGGAAAATTGAGTAGGGAAGACGGAAGGCATGGCATCCTAGAAGGATATCCTTAAATTTGTTAGTTTGAGGTGTTGTAAAAGATGATGTTCACTATAGATCAAACACAATGTATTGATCGGATAGTAGGAACAATCATGAAGAATACACACAACATAGGAAGGTAAAACTATCTTCTCTTCATTAGATTGATACTTTTGTACAATGGGATGCCATATTTATAGTAAGAACCTATTATAGATAAATTTAGATTCGCCCACAATAAGATAGAGTCGAAACGTATTTAAACAACCGTAACTAAGAGTTCACATATATCTCAATACCCCCTTTGGACAAATACAATCCATGCCTCATAAAAAATTCCTCTCAAAACCTATTGGAAAAAAGGGCTAGAGAAAACAATATATTGCACTCGCACATTATGTTACTAGTTGCCTCATTAAACATTCATGTGAGAAAACTTCAAAAAATTTCATCAAGGGAAAAAGAGTGCAATTTATAATCTTCTGAATTTAAAGTAGTATCTTCATGATCACACTAAGGGTCATAGTTTAGAGATTTGCCACAAACACCTCTTTGGAAACTAGATGTTCGCAAAGATTTGGTAAATAAATATGCTAGAATTTCACATAACTTAGTTTGCAGAATCTTTACCTCATCATTCTTCTGAAGTTTGTGAGGATAGAATAGTTTAGGGGCAATTTGCCTCATGATATTGCTTTTAACATAACTCATTTGTATTTGTGCAACACAAGCAGCTAATTGTAGGGATATCGACGATGCTAATGTCGCATGACTTCTGTATATGGCTAACCATATGACTTAGCCAAACACATTCACATGAGGCTTCATATAATACAATAATATATGAGTGGTTGGTAGAAGTAGTTACCAAGGTCTGCTTAAAAGACCACCAATAAATGATTGTACCCTGCAAAGAAACACAAACACAATATGAGATTTGGCTCTGTAGGGATCAGATAGATAGCCAATATTCATATATCCCACCATGTTCGAGTCTTGATCCTTCTGATAAAATATGCCAAGATCTTAAGTATCTTGGAGGTATATGAGTTAAGTCTTGACATCAATCCAATATCTTATGGTTGGAGCTACACTGTGTCTAGCTAGCAAATTTACTACGAGTGCTATTCCGTGTGCAATTCACAAGATACATAAGTGCTCCAATGACGCTTAAGTATGGGACTTCATGTCCTAATACTTTCTTATTTTTTATCATCGATTTGAAAGGGTTTTTATCCACTTTAAGGGATCTTTTTACCGTGGAGGTCTTAAAATAATGAGATTTATCCATATTAAAATTTTCTAATACCCTTTTGGTATAGGTGTGTACAAAAATTCCTTCTTAAAAATGCTTTACTTGCATGACTAAATAATATTTGGCTTTACCCAAATCTTTCATCTCAAACTTCATCATGAGGTAATAACTTGTTTTCTTTATCTCCTCTGTGGTTCTGATGATATTCAAATCATCGACATAGACTGAGATAATACATAATCCATTCTTGAATTTCTTTATGAACATGCAATGACAATCATCATCGTTGGAGTATCCCATCTTTAGGAGGAACTCACTATGTCGGTTATTGACGAGTATACGTACCATGGGTACCCCCAGCAGCCCGGGACAACGAGCGGGCCGCCTCTTAAGAGCCCAGCTCCTACGAAGGGCCCATGGGCCCCGAAAGCGACCTGGCCCAGACTTGGGCCAGGCCTCGAGCGCTCCGACCTCCTAGGTTCGAGCACTCGGGTGGTTCCGACCCGAGCCCCTCGGGTCGGAGCGCTCGGCGTGTCCCGACCCCGCTTGGTCGGGACGCCCGTTGATCCGACCCAACTGGGGTCGGCTTCTCCAGCAGTCGGGACACCGGGTCCCCAGCCTGCGTTCGGCCAATTGCTCGACGGGCGTGACGACCTCTGATGTCCGTACCAGAGCAGGCGGCCCCTTCCCGAGGATATCAGAAGACCCGCCAAAAAGTCAAGCACCGGTCCCATCACCCTGGCACATAGTAGGGTGGGACGCTCCCTCCCGAGGCAGCACTAAGAGTCAAACGTGATAACGCAAGCGCCAGATGGATGAACGAAGCAGCGCATCACCTCTCCGACCGGGGGAGTCACCGACCCCCTCAGTTGGAGAGCCTACCAACCTGGATCGTGAGGAAACGAGGGCCTGGCAAGCGACAAGACAGAAGGCCAGACTCCAAGACGACAAGACAGAAGACCAGACTCCAAGGCATATAGTACCCCTTCCTTTTTCTTTCCAAACTCCCATGTAACCTGCCTTTCCCGCCTATATAAGGAAAGGCAGGACCCCGAAGGGAGGGGGCGGACGTTCGATCGATCAAGCTAGAGGCCGGTCGGACGAACACGAGAAACACTTCCTCGCTTGTAACACCCCGCATCTACTTGCTCCCAGAAGCAATACACATCCACCGCACGAACTGGAGTAGGGACATTCAGCCCGAACCAGTATATACCTTTGGCTCCTTGAGTCGACCATTCGGGGAGAGGGAACGCGCGACCCCCACTAACCAAAAATTCGTTTTGCCGGTGCACGAAACACCGACAGTTATATTATATTCTCTCTGACTGTTTTAAGCTGTACGACGAACTCTGTAGTTTGACGCTATTCATATTGTGATTACCTTTATTAGGATATGGAATTTTGACTTCTTCAAGAACTCTTATATAAATATTCGTATCCAGTGATCTATATAAATATACGATCACTACATTCATCAACTGCATGATAAGTTTAAGCTAGATGCCATTGATATCAAGTATCGGAACATTATTCCACTCATTACTAGAGAGTAAGTTTGATCACAATCGATGCTGGGTCTTTGCATGAACCCTTGTGCTACAAGCGTCGCTTTGTATCTCACCACCTGGTTATTTGCTTTTCTCTTCCGAATGGAAACCCATTTTAATCATAAAAGGAACACTTTAGGAGGTGTTTGGTCAATAGGACCGAATACTTTCCTTTTATTAAGCGAGCTTAATTCTATCTCAATTGCTTATTTTCATTTGACCCAATATTAGCGCTTCTGGCACTATACCATGGACTTCGGTTTTGGATCCAGCTCAAGTGCTTTAGCAATTTTTTGAGTCAAAATATAGGCCGATAATTGTAGTCTTTGTTTTATATAACTCTGCTTAATTCACATAATTAGTAGAAACATCTCTATTAACTTATTCCAGCTCCTCGTGATTTCCCACAACGATGGAGTCTGGGTGTTCTAAATTCCCTTCATTAAATTGTGTGCACATATAATTTATGAGTTTATCATCTTAGGGATGGTTCACTTTAAGGATGCGGGTACCATCTTCAGGATGGCTCAATTCAGAGATTTTCTCAACATCATGTTGAGCTTGTTTCACTTTCTTGGTTAGTGTTATCACTTGTTTGGTTATCTGTTTTTACAAACGTCTCCGCGAAATTGAGTCCCGTGTGCCTGGAGACCTTCCCCTCTTCTTATAATGAGGGATAAGAGTAGAATCAATATCCTTATGAGTATTTTCACTCTTTCGGATGCGTTTACTGCAAGTATATGATATCTTGTCACTCTTTTATGATCAGTAAAGGCATATGCATATTATTAGCTATTTTTTTTGCAGGTTTATTATCCTTCAAAATTCAAGTTCGAATTCTTTGGTGTGTGGTTCTAAGGACTAAATGTCAGTGGCATTCTAATATTTTCTTTGATATTTTTTAGTGTAGTACTTTTCACCTCATAATGTCGAAAAAATGTCCTCATTAAAAATACAATTAACGTACCGAGACGTATAGAGATCACCTGTTATAGACCCTAGGTATTTAATAATTGACAAAGATTCATAACGTACATAGATCCCTAACTTCCGGTGAGGGTCTATGGTTGTTCGCTGTGATGGTGACTGAGAAATACTTGGTTCTTTTCCAGATGAGAAATGCTTTGTTTTTTCAATGCACTATCTGCCATGGCGAAATTTTATCGTATGCAGTTGGTTTGAGTTGAAATAATACAACAGTGTGCAGCACTGTGTGGCCCCAACAACTAGTGGGTAACCTACAATTCTGCAAGAGTGGCCCAGCAATAAGTTATTGTTTTGACTAACGACTCTGCAAGACCATTTTGTGCGTGGATATGAGACACTGAATGCTCCACATTAATACCTAGAGCTATACAATAATCATTAAATGCCTTTGAGGCAAACTCACCAAAATTGTCCATTCGAATATACTTGATCCTTTCTTCTAGAAAGGTGGCTCTTAATTTAATAATTTGAGCAATTAATTTAGCAAAAGTATGATTCCGAGTAGATAAGAGACTTACATGAAACTATCTAGTAGAAGCATCTACCAGTACCATAAAATATATGAAGGAGCCTGAAAGGGGCATGATAGATCCACAAACATCATGTTGAATTCTCTGTTTCTACGAACGTCTCCGCGAAATTGAGTCCCGTATGCCTGGAGATCTCCCCCTCTTCTTATAATGAGGGATAAGAGTAGAATCAATATCCTTATGAGTATTTTCACTCTTTTGGATGCGTTTACTGCAAGTATATCATATCTTGTCACTCTTTTATGATCAGTAAAGGCTTATGCAGATTATCAGCTATTTTTTTTGCAGGTTTATTATCCTTCAAAATTCAAGTTCGAATTCTTTAATGTGTGGTTCTAATGACTAAATGCCAGCGGCATTCTAATATATATATTTTTTGATATTTTTTTAGTGTAGTACTTTTCTCCTCATATTGTCGGAAAATTGTCCTCACTAAAAATACAATTAACATACCGACACGTATATAGATCACCTGTTATGGGCTCTAGGTATTTAATAATCGACAAATATTCATAACCTACAAAGATCCCTACTTCCTGTGAGGGTCTATGGTTGTTCGCTGTGATGGTGAGTGAGAAATACTTGGTTCTTTTCCAGACGGGAAATGCTTTGTTCTTTCTACTAAGTATTGAAATTTTATCATATGCAGTTGGTTTGAATTGAATTAATACAACAGTGTGCATCACTGTGTGGCTCCAACAACTAGTGGGTAACATACAATTCTGCAAGAGTGGCCGAGCAATAAGTTATTATTTTTATTAACGACTCTGTAAGACCATTTTGTGCGTGGATACTAGATACTAAATGCTCCACATTAATACCCAGAGCTATACAATAATCATTAAATGCTTCTAAGGTGAACTCGCCAAAATTGTCCATTCGAATATAATTGATCCTTTCTTCTAAAAAGGTGGCTTTTGATTTAATAATTTGGACAATCAATTTAGCAAAAGCATGATTCGAGTAGATAAGAGACTTACATGGAACCATCTAGTAGAAGCATCTATCAACACTATAAAGTATATGAAGGGGCCCGAAAGGGGTATGATAGATCTACAAATATCACGTTGAATTCTCTTTAGAAAATTTGACGAAGGAACTTTTAAATAAGAAGATCTAATTACGAGTTTTCCTTTAGCACAAGCAGAGCATAAGAAGTCTTCAGATCTAGAAAAATCTATAGTTTTTATGCTATGACCAGCAGAATTATTAATATTCTTCTCATCATGTTCAACCCAGTATGACCCAGTAGATCAAACCAAATTTTAAATATCTATATGTTTTTAAGTGAAATAATAACTATCACCGTAAATCAAATATAATGCATCAAATCGAATAGCAAGAACAATCATGAAGAACGCACACAAAATTCTCCTCTTGATTAGATTGATTGTCTGTGTCTCGTACAATATAGTACTATATCGTAGTAAAAATCAATTCTAGATAGGTTTATATTTGTTTACATCAAAATATAGTCTAAACTTATTTAACCAACGAGACTAAAAATCCTACCGTATCTCTGCACGAGGCACCTAGGCATACCCAAAAGTTCGAAGTCAGTCGATGTGGAGTCGTTGGTTTCTTGACCTGTTGACCCTTAGGCATCATTATAATGACTACTACTCCCTCCGGTCACAAATAGTAGTCGGTTTGGGATGCGTGCAGTCAAACTTTTAAAAGTTTAACTATTTATATCTCTTTGAATATTTAGATTGGATGGATAAAAATCATATGTGTAGATTCGTCTCGAAACGTACTTTCATAATATTATAATTTTATTGAATTTTTCAAATATATTACCATAGAAATTAGTGGTCAAAGTTGAGTTTTGGGGACCGTGCCGATGTCCAAAACGACTACTATTTGTGACCGGAGGGAGTACTTTGCATTGATTCTTGGATGATGCGATTGGCTCCAGAAGTAGTAAAAGAATCAATAGAGTAATTTGCTAGAAGCTTCTGAATTGTTCTTGTGGAGGTCTTATTAAATGGATCACGGAATGGTCGGAAAGTAGGGCTCGTTCGTGGCTGCGAATCCTGCGATAACCAGACGAGACGATGCAAGTGGAGTACATTAATTAACCGCGGCCGCAAGTCCGCAACCCATGATGCGCTACAGCTGTTTCGCTGGCTAGCCGGCAAGTCACCTGGTTTAATTCTTGATATGCTGGCTAGCCGGCTACGACCTTAATTAAGCCAAGCTAGTGCCGCTTCGTTGTCCATACGTGAGATTCCTCAGGTGATGTGTCAGGCGGCGACGTTGACATACTGGCCACAGGCTCCACTCCCGGGCAATCATACAACGCACTCACCTACTTGCTGCTATCTCGTCTGACCACGTATTCATTTCATGGTGGCGACGCCATTACTGGGTCAGTGCATTATGTGCGTCGACCGAGAGCACTTTCGCCGATTCGCGTATTCATGGTGGCGAAGCCAACGTTCTGGCTGTTAATTTGTTCGTCTCCAGTAGTATCGCTGTGGTTGGCAACATCTTCGATCGACGTTTACCCGCCGAGGCTAAGCTTATCCCCGTGATCATGGGGCTGTTCGGTGTTAGCTCGGAGCCATGCAATGCGTGATCTTCAGAGATGGTATACCAAGCATGATTCCCAATCCCATCCATGGAGAGAGTTACCGTACATTGGTTGACCCTGTTAGAACTAATCTCGTAAAGGAGTAGAATACGGAGTTGGAGTCCAAGACGTGTTTGCCGTGTCCGAGATAGTTGTTGTTTTCAAGCCGAATCGGCTGTGAAGACGCAGGCTTTATAAGCAGCTTTGAGTTGTAACAAGAAGAAAAGCAAGGCAATAAGACAAATCAAAGTTGCATGCAATAGCTCTCCTGTGCATAAGATCAGAAAACTCGCGCATGTGTGCTCATCCCTATGTTTTTTGCCAGCGCAGTTTCCAGAACCAAACGGGAATTTGTGAAGACCCTGCGCCCATTTGCCGAGCTGTCCAAGCTCCTCCACGTGACATCAGGTCCTTTGATTGTGGGATCTTGTTCTAACATTTGGTATCAGAGTCTGAGTGCCTGAGTTCTTGATCTGCTGTCCAAGATGTTGAAATCTCCAGGAAGTAGTGACATTGGCGATTAGGCGACATCAAGTGCGATGGTGAAGAAGAGTTCCGCTATCTCATTGCATTATCCGATACTCATGAAGAGCAATTGCTCCCTACAAGCAGAGTGTGTGTATTTAGTTTGTACCGCTGAAATCTGAAACTGCTCATGTAGCCCTCTGAGACACTTTTTTTATATTGCAAATCAAGCATCTTTTCAAATAAATTTATAAAAATTGTCCCCTTAGTGACTGCAGAAGACACGATATATAACACATATCACTTGATACGTTCCCGTATCACGACAAGATGCTGATAGCGTAGAGTCTACTGGCCTGTTGCGCTGCGGGGCCGCAACACCTGCCTGCTGAGCTCCTCTTTCTCAGTAGGATCAACCAATCAACTTTAATTAATTAGGCCCTGTTTGTTTCGGCTTTTTCATCGACTTAAAAGCCAAAAAGCCTAAGCCGAAACAAACGACTGGCTTTTAAGCTGGGCTTTAAAAAAACCAAAACCCCTGTATAACTATAAGCCAAAAGCCAGACAAGAAGAGCTTTTTTGGGTTTTTTGAATGAAATAACCCTTTACCACTAAAAGTCTCCAAAATTACCCACAAAATGCCATCATATATAAATTGAGAATTCATCCACCATCTCATTTAGGGTATTTTAGACTTCATTTATAAGCTGTACCATCTAACCCATTAATAATTTGCAGACTAAACAATACGTGTCTTAAAAGCTCATTAAGCCAAAAAGTTAAATTTTTGCCTAAAAGCAAAAACCTGTTCAAACAAATGTAACCTTAATCATTCAATTAATTACTTTACTTAAATAATGACTTAATCAATACTTAATTAAACACATAGGGAATCAATACTTAATTAAACACTTGGGGCTAGCCTATCGAGCTAAGGATGTTCGGTGAGTCCAATCGAGCCACGGGGCTGGGGGCTGCGGCAACCACGTTGCGGGGCTGCCTGCACGGTCGATCTCTGCTCGGATTTGTTAAAAAGAAATTGCTGGTGCGACGTTTCCCCTCCCGCGTTCGCAGGCGACGCGGGCCCGTGAGGCCGCGCGTGACGGCTGACAGGTCAGCTACAGGCCACGGGCTGCTTCGCCGCACAAGGTCCACGGCCATCCAGCGACCGCGAGCGCACGTGTCCCCTGCCTCGCCATGTGTGAATCCCGGTGGTACAGTGGTGGGCCCCGGCGGTGGCCGACCAGGCAGGGCCGGCCGGCAACTGGCCCCTGACCAGCAGGCTAGCATCCACCGCAGGTTGGCCCACAGGGCGGTAGCCGACACGCGATCCGCGCCTGCCCAGGTCAACCCGCAACAGGCCCCAGCCGCATGGACCCGGTGCGCCAGGCGTACCAAGGGTTCCGTGGGCGACAGGCATCCCCCTCCGAAAGAAAATGTCAATACCGCTATAGTGCGCTACATAGGAGTAGCCTATTAAAATCGCTATGCATACGACATTTTTCATGTACGATACTGTTACGATGCCGGAAATCTTGTGGGTTGGAGTTCCGGTCCTGGGCGGCGGGACACGGGGGCTGTGCCCAGTGCCCACCGCGAATCTAGCTGACCCCGAAATCTGTAAAATCTATTCAAGGGCGGCTATTTCATTATACTGGAATCGGAGATAGTTTTGTAGGTGTAAATAGTGGTGAGTTATAGAAAGGGATCCTTACAAGTTAATTCATTTTTTTTTTTTTGAAACTTAGGACAGGAGTTCTGTCATTTCATTAAGAAGGAAGAAAACCTCCGAAGAGGAAAATACAAAGAGTAAAGGATAGACACGGGAATAAACGCAACCCTCAGCCATCGGTACCGAGCTCACTCACCAGCGCGGCTAAAAGCCCTTACAACTCGCCGCGCCAGTCGGCGCAAAGAACAACCACCCCACTCACCACCTCGAAGGCCGCCAACACCAGCGCCACAGCCACACTGAATCGCCTGCTGCGGCACACTGAACTACCGTGGAGATGCTCGAAGAACTTTTGCACCTCCACCAGCCTTGTCGCCTTTCCCCCCTATTGAGCACGCCTTTTGGAGTTCCCCGGAACGCACCGAACACGCGGCCCTCGCTGGAACTCGACCTCCAACTCCGACGACCTCCCCTCCTCCACCTATTTTTCCTACACAACTCGCCGAAGCACTGAACCCACCGCAGAACGTGGGTCTTAGGGCATCAACCGGCGGCAACCCTCGCGCCAACCTCGGCTGCTACCCAGAGGACCTGCCGCAGCCAACCGCCTCGCCCTCAGCGCCGAGGAGCCTCGCCGAAGATCCCGCAGGGGCCATCGCCCAAACCACCTTAGAACCAGCGAGGGCCAACACCCAACTCACCCTAGATCCATTGCCCAACTTGCCCTAGCTCCAGCGAGGGACATCGCCCCAAATCACCTCACGACTGCTTCGCACCCCAAAGGCTGACCTTGGGGGAAAAAACGTCGAAGATCTGGAGAAGCAGCACCCAACGTCGCTGAGCCCGAGCACCGCCGTCTCTGAGCAATCCCCGCACCGCCGCACTGACTCCACTGCGAAGAGAGCGCCGCGTCGTCTTCGCCAGCCCCGAGGACGGCAACGAAGACAACCGGCCTCCTCCTCCTTCCCCCATCGTCGACGAAGAGAAGAGTCCGGGAGGAAGGACGCCAGGGGAAAAAGGGAAAGGGAAAAGCGAAGGGGAAGGTTTGTCCCGCCGTCGCCGACGAGCCAGGAGACACAAGCGGCGGCGGCGAGGAGCTAGGTGAGTGGGGGGGCTTCCTTGGCTAGGTTTTGGTGTCGCCTCCGTAGTCGCCTTGGGGCGACCGCAGAGGCCTCTCTCGTCCATCTCCCTAAGTGAGATTGTTGATTTTAGGATTTAATAGTGAAGTATAATTGCAATACTATATCAGTACGAGGAGAATGTTCTATTTTCTTTCTCACATGCAAATAGTATGCAAGTTATTTTCTAAATACTGCATAAAACACTTCCCGAAGGATTCTCGATCAAGGAGCTATGCCACGTCGCCCCCTCCCTTCCTCTCTCCTCTATTTCCAAAAAACCCCCACAGTCCTAAGAATCACGGATAGATCTTTCTAATTTACGAAGAGGTCTTTTGCGATTTTTTTTGTGAGGAAAAAAAAAACTTTTTTTCGGTTCGCATTTAGATCCCCTGTTCGTCGTTTTACGGAAAGAGGCTCCCGTTAAATACGAATCGCGAACGAGCTATTTTCTAATTTTTAGGGATAGCGATCAGGTCCAAAAATATAACAAATATGTCCCTATTTCTTACGTCCAGATCTTTACTCCGTTTTTCCCGGGAAAAATGTTTTCGTGATCCATTTTTTCTCCGGATCATGGGAAAAATATTTTCGTTGACAGTTTTTTCTCAAAAAAAAAAATGCAAATTCGTTTTTCGTTCGTCGTGTCTCCATTTCTGTCAGAAAAAATGTTTTCGTTGTTCGTTTTTTCTCCGAACCCCGGGAAAAATGTTTTCGTGTCCATTTTCCCTAAAAAACGAAAAAAAATCATTTTTAGTTAAGTCCTTCTCTGTTTTTGCCGAAAAAATGTTTTCGTAGTCCGTTTTCCCTCCGGATCCCAGGAAAAAAGTTTTCGTAGTCCATTTTTCCTATAAAAACACAAATTCGTTATTCGTTCGCGCCCGCGGCGTGCAGCGCTTTTTGTTTTCGTGGTCCATTTTTCCTTTAAAAAAATATAAATCCGTTTTTCATTCGTTCTTTCTTCGTTTTTGCTGGGAAAAATATTTTCGTGGTCCGTTTTTTTTTTAAACCAGAAAAAATGTTTGTGTGGCCCATTTTTCTCTAAAAAAAACACAAATTTGTTTTTCATTCATGCACACAGCTTGGTCTCAACGGCTAGCCTCCAAAAAATTTGGAGATACATCTAAGTCTATTTTTTCACCCAAAAAAACACAATTATTTTTCGTTCACGCGCGCTGTGTGCGCCGCGCTTACGGTTTCTATATCATTTGCAAACACTAACTTACGCAACGAGAATTTTGAAAACAAACACTAGCTTTTCTTTTTTTCGTTACCTCATCTCATAAGTTTCTATATTATACGCAAACACTAACTTACGCGGCGTGCCGCTGCGTGCACGTTTCTAGTTTATTACTACAGTGAAGAGCGAATTTTTTTTTTCAGATGATGAATTTTATGAAGAAAAAGTACAAAACCGCCCAGCGATACATAGTTTGGACTAATTGTACTATATGTTGCTTTGTGTGTGCACCCCCAATTACTAGCTCTTCAAATATAGTCTACTTGTCGGTGCTTATTGTTGGATATTTGGGTAGAACGGCCACAGGTGAAGCTTTCCTATGCCCGTGCCGATTTGCCCGTTGGGCGAAGATTTGCCTCATGAACATGTCTACAGGCAATAAATAAGGAACATATTCACCTTTATTATAGTTTTTACCATTGAGTTCCGGGATAATTGAGCAAGATTGCCATCCCTACTCCTACCAGCACATCACTAGTGGCAAGCTAGACACCACAGCAGGGTTTCAAATATCGGCGACTATCGTGCGAAAATCGCGATTTTCGGGCGTATCGGTGGGATACGACATCTAAAATCGGTTGATAAACCGGTTAAATTTAAAAAACTCAAAAAAAATTATGCGATGTAAATATCACGATCTGTGAAAATTGAGAGAAAATTGCTCACAAAATCGGCTCTAAGAAACATTAAATTGGCCGGTCAAAATTGAGACAAAATTGGTAGATTTTATTTCTTTTATTAATTTTTTCTTTAAAAATTTGGATTTCAAAATCATGTTATTTGGAGCGACTTTTGCCAATAATAAAAAAACGTCTGGTAAATTCAAATATGATATTTGAAACCCTGCTCCACAGTCGGTGAGGGAGAAGACCGTGGGCCGGCAGTCGTTCATATTTGATTTCGTGGCTTGGGCGTGGTCATCCTGGCCGAGTACAAGTTCACCGGCGACTTCGCCGTCATCGCGATCCACTGCCCCATGATTCATGAAGCTCCCGGCTACCAACAAGAAGTTTACACACAACTACAACCGCTACACATTCAACTAAGAAGGGAACTCATCACCGTAGCAGATTCATTCTTTTAGAGCAAGTACAATAAGACCACGACAGCTGGCTCTTAGCCTGTACATGTCAGCATTAGTCTATGTGGAAGAGTGAGAAACGATGAGAGAGAAGATAGCTGGCTCTTATTTAGTAGCCAGCTTTGCACAGATGCATAGGTAAATCATTTATGTACAAGAGAGAAGAGGTAGTTATTGCACAACATCTAGAGACAACTTTTAGAGACAGTTATTGTATAAGCTGACTTTTAGCTTACTAACATGATTTTGAAGAGCTACCAACAAGAGTATTAGCCTGCAGTAGGCTTTACTATTGTACTTGCTCTTAGAATGCTCCATAGCGGAATCATCATCATTTATTGCACGCCCAACATCAAAACGTTTTCAAATTATAAGGGCACTCAAGGCCATACAAGCGATTCTAGCTGGCTAGAGAGAATACTGGATATGGACACGGGAATCGAAATCTGGTTTAGATTTAAATGTTCGATTCGGGAGATTTAGAAAAATAGAATTCGGGATTCGACTACTATGTATCTACGTAAATAAAAATAATTGGTGATATTTAATGCACATTCTTTGTTTTAAGGGCAAGAAAATCTCACAATAATCATAAAAAAACATTTCTAGAAATTCACATATTAATCGAAAGAGAAGAGAAGGATCTCCACCACTTATTTTGATGAGACCATATTATAATGGTGCAAATTAATCATATATGGATATTAGAGTTATATAATAAATACAATTGTATTCTAATAATAGAAAGTAGAGTTTTATATCAAAGACAATTGTATAATCATACCTAGCCGTACAATTGCGCGGATAAATATGCTAGTTAATATAATACTAAAAATAAATAAATAAATAAATTTATTTTCTATTGTAAATAATACTAATAAATGCTCACATGACTTCTCATCACTAAAGTTGAAGAGTTTGGTACATAAAAGATTCATATTAAGTACAAGAGATCCACCTCTTGCCTTGATATGATTGTCTGCTGTCAGCCTGTCATACGTGAGAATGAAATGCAATATACAAAATAAAGGTAGCACTTTTCTCTTTCCCCACATGAGCATGTTCCCATCCCTGACATCTTTCTCTCCATTATTTCTTTCCTTCAAAGCCTTCAATTCTTCTTCTGTTCTTCTTCATCCACAAAAATCATAGCCAATCATGGTAGAGAAGGAGAACAACCATTCTTTGTTCTTTTAGTCTTCATTTAGTTTTACTTTTTCTAGCCATAATCACAAACAAGAGATGTCAAGCTAGCATAAACACCGCGGCTAAGGCTGGGCGAGGAACTAATCTTGAGACCCTTTTTCTCGTGTTGGGCCATAAATTTGAAAGGGAAAGAGGTCACGTGGTAACGTGTGTTGTATGGGCATCATACTGGTAACTATGGTACGTGTAGCTTCATTGGTTACTTAGATAGGGTCATGTGCCTTCTACGTTACTACGCGCAGATGTACCGGTTGAAGAGAAGCGTACTAGTAGTTGCCGTAATGTCATGAGTATGTTTGAAGTAAAAACAAATCGTTTTGTTATGTCGAGTTTGTTAAGAAAGGGTGTAGCTTAAAGCGAAAAAGAAATATTGTTATCTCGAATTTGTTGGAAGAAAAATACGACTAGTTCAAGCCAACTTTGTTCTTTTGAAGAGAGCCTAACATAATTATTTTATAGTCATGGATAACCTTTCTGAATTGGTTTTTAGAGGCAATAGGCATTCCTGGATACATGTCATGCCTTCTCAATACGACATACCTGGTACCGTACGGTATGCTAAATAATTGGTTGTTTTGTTGATTTTGTTAAACAAAGGTGTAGCTTATGGAGAAAAGTAAGTAATATTTTATTGAAATTGTCGGACAAAGGAAAATCTTAAGTATGCCTTGTTTCTGCCTACTTGGTTCTTTCTGAGAGAATCAAACATGGATATCTTGCAGCCACCTTTTTGAATTGGTTTTTTAAAAGCAACCTAACATAATGGAAGACATGGAAATCATGCCGAGCTTCCCAATTTGGTGAAAACAAGATAAAAACAAATGAAAAGATAGACCGCACACTACTTCAGTTGACAACTGTGTGCACCTAGCGTTATTCACGAAGGAGGGAGGGCGGAGGAAGTTTCCAGGAAGCCTCCCAGCCCAGCACGGAAGAAGAAAATGATAGCTGGAACGAAATGAAAAATAAAAGCCACCTTAAAATATAAAATATATGAAAAGTAATATTTAGAGAAAATGCACAAAATATTACCATATAGTTGTTTTTTGTATGAGTGTATTTGAATCTCTGGAAGCATAGAATGCTCAGCCACCTTAAAATATAAAATATATATTATACATGAAAAGTAATATTTAGAGAAAATGAACAAAATATTACCATATAGTTGTTTTTTGTTCAAGTAATTGGGCGATTGATGTTAACAGTGAACTTTAGGGAAGAGATGCACGATACGTACAAATTAATTACGTACGGAACATGAAAAGATCCCGTCGTTACATTGTTAACTCCAAGCTCGGCCAATAGCAAAGTTTTAGCGAATCATCTGTCACTAATCCGTAAAGAGAATGCATATATGTTTTTTTCTACCGAATAAAAACAAATAGATTTAACACGTGCAAAATAAATATGCATAGAACATGTATCGAATCCCCCTTACCCATTATTGCCAGACACCGCCAATACTGAACCATTCATGATATCCCACGGGAGGAGTACGTGCACGGTTCTTGCGTTCAAAACTGTAAGTTACCACTCCCTCGTTTCTTTTTATAAGGCTTATTTGGTTTCGTTAGGACAAGGTTTTGATCAGCAATTACTCTATTAACATATAATTTTTATGACACAAAATTAATATTAGCAGATTTGTATTCAAAAGTACTTATATATAATTATGATTTTGTATTGCATAAATGATATATTAATGAAGTAATCGTTGGTCAAAGTCTTGTCCTAACGAAACTGTCGGGGGGTCGGGTAATTCCCATAAATTACCTCGGGTGCCACCAACGACCAAGCTCGCTCCCGCCCGAGCCACCAGGAGGTCGTTACCCTGGACAGGTTAGTTAGGACCTGGAAGGCTACGTGTTTCGGCCTGTTCCGATTCCGGGCTCGGGTGGGACCTGGGATGCCACGTATTCCAGTCGATTCCGGGCTCGAGTTCGGGTAAGATGTACGAGCTCGGTGCCGGCTATCGGCCGACCTAACGTGATCTCGAGGTCGGCGGGAGTGGGAGTAATGCGCCGGCGTAACTTCCGCTAGCCCGTTACGTTCCTCGCGGGAGCGTGGCGAAGTTGTAGGATCCACCGGTTGCCACGTTTGGATGAGGTCCAAACGTGGGATAGTGGGGCCGATGGAGTTCGATCCTTTGTAAGCTATAAAAGCGTCCCCATCATGAGGGGGATAGGACACAGACTGTAAGAGAAGAGACATACACTCAGATACGTTGCAAGAGTATACAAGAGCTGGAGTAGGGCTATTATCTCTTTCCTGAGAGGCCCGAACCAGGGTAAATCACAGTTGTGTCCACGCCGTTGAAATCACAGTGAGCCGTTCCTTGAGTAATCCCTCACGCAAGAAGGGTCACAGTTGGTCCCTCCACCAACAAGTAAGCTCGGCGGGGGCCTGTTCCCCAATCGTCGACAGCTGGCGCCGTCCGTGGGGACCGATTTTCCCTTTCGTGAGGAATCCCGAAGAATGTCAGAATCCCATAACCACCGGGGCCTCTACGCCCCCGAGATCGGGGAAGAGGACAAGCAGTTCTTCGACAATGGGGCGGCGGCGTCGCCGTATTGAGAATCATGACGGTTCCGGAGCTTTTCCTGGAAGCCGCTTTGCCGACCGAGGCGATTCTTTCGCTCGGCTCGGCGCCCTCTCGGACGGCGAGTATGACGGGCTCTACGATGGTCCGACATCCCGACCTTTCGAGCTCGACCAGGGGACCGCTTCACGGAGACACCGTGATGTCCCCTCGCGATCCGTCCAATCCCGTAACGCGTCTTCGTTGCGGAGGAGGATGGAAATGTCGAGCAAATCCCCGGCTGAAGCGCGTCTTCACCGCTACGAGGCGCCAAGGAGCACCTGCGAGCATCCCTGAATCGGACGCCGACTTACGCCGGCAAGTCCGAGGTGGCCTGACCGATAAGACCAGGGCCGAAGTTCGTGAGAATTTCCAGCGTCTGGGACTCGGAGCCCGTCGGCGACGATGACGAGCTTCACACCCCGCGTTCGGCGGGGAACGCCTTCAAGCCCTGGCCACGGTGGTACGCAACCTCGAGAGAGTTTCTGGCGAGTCGACCTAGAAGCCATGGGCGCGCCGTGGCCAAGCGACCTCGAGGAAATCGCCCACAGACATAAAGCGGCGGAAGCCTCCCGGAAAGGGCGCCAGAGCAATTCTCGAACGCCGCCGGCGTCCGAAAGCACCGCCACCCCGACGACTCACGCAGCCGCACTGCAGTGATCGGGCGCGAAGCGTGGCCGGGCTCGGGAGGGCACCGAGCAATTCCCGGGCTCCTCGGGACCAGCGGAATCTGAGCCAGGCGTAACCGGCCGAACATTCCTCATCTGCCACTCTCCATCCTACAGGCGTAGGGAGATATTCTCTCGCCTGGGCCCACTAACCTCGGGCTCGGCTGGTGGGGATCGCCCCGACCGCCGCGCTCGTGGTGACCGTCCCGACAGTCCCGTTTTCGGGTGCAGGGCGTTCGCGACGTCGCTACGACGTGTGACCTGGCCGACAAGGTTCAAGCCGGGTCACATCGAGAGATTCGATGGGACTCAGAACCCCGACGAGTTTCTCTCGATCTACACCACGGCCATTTTAGCCGCCGGGGGTGATGAAAGGGTTATGGCTAACTTTACGCCTGATCCTGGGCGGGCGGCTCGGGCGTGGCTATTCAACCGTATGAAAACTCGATCCGGTCCTGGGCCCACCGGTGGCAAAGACTCTCCGAGCTAACTTCCAGAGCTGCTACGTCCGCCCGGGGAAAGAGCGCGACCTTGAGCGTCTGATACAGACGGAGGGCGAGACCCTGCGCCAGTTCGTCCAGCGCTTCATGCAAGTGCGCAATTCCATCCCAAGCATCTCGGATGAGGCGGTCGTCCGGGCTTTCAAGTTCGGGGTCCGAGACGTACGCTTTACTCAGGACCTCGAAATTCACCCGGACATCACAGCCAACGAGTTGTTCCGCATGGCTGACCGTTATGCCAATGCGGACGAGGCCGTCCAATGGAAGAAGCTGCTGGACGAGGGAAAGCTGCCCCCTCAGCCCGGGCTCGAAGGGGCGTCAAGCCGAAAGAGCGTAAGCTCGATCGAGAAAAAAATCAAAAAGAAGAAAAAATCCTCTGTCTCCGACATGGTGGCAGCTATCGAAAGACAACGACCGACCTCGCAGTCGTATAGGGGGGGAGCCCCGAAAGGAAAGGGTCGACCGGTTCAGCGGAACAACGAGCAGAACCGGGACGACCAAGAACGCGGCGACCAACGCGGACGGGCTAGTGCCTATTTCTGCCCGCTCCACCAGGCGCATGGGCATGACCTTCGGAATTGCAGAACGTGGGCCTCCCGCCTGGAGCAGTTCTACAATGGTAAGGGTCCCATGCCCACGCTCCCCGAGATGGAAGGAGACGTCAAGGGCAAGAAGCCCGCCGAGGAGCAAGATACCGACATGGAATACCAAGAGCCGAGAAACCACATCGCCGTGATATTCGGGGGCTCCGCCGCCTATGGGTCGCGTCGGGAGTTAAAGGAGGCCGCGCGAGGTACTCCGTGTCACTCAGGGGAAGCCTCCTGCTCGCCAGCCTCAAGTGGTCCGAGCCGCCGATCACCTTCTCCAAGGACGACGCCCTCCGGGATGACGAAACCCCAAAGGCTTCCGATGGTCGTTAGCCCCACGATCTGCAACACCGCAGTAGGTCGGGTCCTTGTGGATTGCGGGAGCTCCCTAGACCTGATGTCTGCCAAGGTCTTGGATGAGATCACGGATCCTCGCTCCAAGATCAAAAGCATGGTGGTCCCGTTCTACGGATAGTACCGAGCGTCGGTCAGGCCACTCGGCCAGATCGCCCTGCCGAACGTTCGGCAATCCGAGCAACTTCCGAATGGAGCTAATCACGTTCGAAGTGGTCGATTTGAAGTCGGCTTAACGCCATCCTGGGCCGACCGGCGCTCGCCAAATTCATGGTCGCCACTCATCACGGTACCAATGCTTGAAGGTCCCCGCCCGTGGCGTGATCACGGTCAAGGGAAGCCCGAGCGACTCTAAATCGCGACGAGAGGGCGTTAGACATGATCGGTCAATCGCCCAACGCGGGCCCGAGCAAGAGCCGAGGAGTTCCCGGCCAAGGCTAGCCTCCAAGCTGGAGGAGAAACCAAGGCCATCCGTTGTGCGACGCAGAGCCGACAAGGTCGTACACGTGGGGCTTCCCTAGATCCTAAATAGGAACTCGAGCTCGTGACCTTCCTCCGAGAAGCGCGGACACGTTCGCTGGGAACCGTCCGACATGCCCGAGTCCCAAGGAGGTCGTCGAGCACAAAGCAGCGATTCGGCACGACAAAAGCCTGCGGCGAAGCTCAGCGCTTCTCCCGGAGAAGCAAGCCATCATCGAGAGGAACCGGACAAGCTCCTCAAAGCCGGTTTCATTCGGGAGGTCGACCATTCCGATTGGTTGGCCAACCCATTATCGTGATGAAGAAAGGGGCAAGTGGCGCATGTGTGTCGATCACACGGGCTGAATGCCGCATGCCCGAAAGACAATTTCCCGCTACCTCGGATAGATCGGTTGGTCGACGCGAACGGCCGCTCCGAGGCGATGAGCTTCGGCGCCTACTCAGGCTATCACCAGATCGGCATATCGCCCGACGACGAGGAGAAAACTTCCTTCATCACGCCGTTTGGCACATTCTCGCTACGACCATGTCCTTCGGTCTAAGGAACGCTGGAGCGACCTTCCGGCGCCTCATGCGTAAAACCTTCTCGAACCAAATAGGTCGGAACCTGGAAGTGTATGTAGACGACATAGTCGCCAAGAGCAAGATGGCCTCGGACCATGTATCCGATCTAGAGGAGACTTTTCATAACCTCAATAAGCATTGAATAAAGTTAAACCTAAAAATGTGTGTTCGGGATCAAAGCGGCAAGGTGCTCGGATACATGATCGGCCCGCAAGGAATCGGGCCAACCTGCAGAAGATAGAAGCCATCGAGAACATGCGACCACCGACTTGCACTCGGGAGGTCCAGTCCTCGACCGGAGAATGGCGGCCTTAAGTCGTTTCATCTCGCGGCTCGGGAACGTGGCCTACCTTTCTTCAAGGCGCCCTAAGCACGACGGTTTCACTTGGACAGATGAAGCGCATCGCTCTTTCAAAGAGCTTAAACTATATTTGTCGAGACCCCCGGTCTTGACCACGCCAAGAGTAGGAGAGGTCCTCTTGCTTTACCTGGCCGCCACACCCCATGCGGTAAGCGCCGTCATCACAGTAGAACGAGACGGGGTACAACGCCCGATCTACTACATCAGCGAGGTGCTGCACGGACCAAAGGAGCGTTACCCCGAGGTCCAGAAGCTCCTTTATACGCTCCTCGTGGCCTCGAAGAAATTAAGACACTACTTCCAGGCACACAAAATCCAAGTCCCGACCAACTTCCCGAGAGAAATTCTCGAATCAGACGCAAGCGCGGATCGCGAAATGGGCCATGGAGCTCGCCGAATTCGAGATCGAATTCTCGGCCAGAACCGCGATCAAATCTCAGGTCCTAGCGGACTTCCTAGCCGAATGGACAAATCCCGCCCCGTCCGAATCCGAACCCAACCAGGCCGAGCACGGTCGCTGGGTCATGCACTTCGACGGATCCCGAGCTTACGATTGCTCGGGGCCGAGTGGTCCTCGAATCCCCTCGGGGGAGCGGATCGATCGCCCTCCAACCGCATTTCGGCGCAACAAACAACGCAGCGAATACGAAGGTGCGCTGGCCGGGCCGGGCATGCAAAGCGCTCGGAGTCCAACGACTAATCGAAGGGCGACTCGCACCGGTCGTCAACCAGGTTAACAAGGAGTACCGGTGCTCGATGACTCAATGGCGCTTTACCTGGCTGAAGTAAGGAAGATGGAAAAGTACTTGAAACTTCAAGTACTATACATCCCGTGAAGGACAATGCCCTGGCCGACCATCTATCGAAGGTCGGTTCCGCCCCATTTCCGCTCGGCGGTGCTCATCGAGCACCTCTATAAGCCCTCCATACCCCGGGAGGAGGCAACCGAGACAGGTGGTACCGTCTCCTTCCTCGAGCAGATGCGAATTGGATGACGCCATTCATCCAATACCTGCACACGACACCTTGCCGAGGAAGAAGCCGAGAAATCCCGGCTAGTGAGACGCTCCTCGACCTATAAAATGGTCGAGGGCCTCTTATACCGCAAAGCGCGCTTGGCGTCCTCTCCAAGTGCATCACCCAAGAGGAAGGCAAATATCTCCTCAAGGATATCCATGACGGAATGTGTGGAGCTCACTCGTCCTTTAGGACCTTGGTGAGCAAAGCCTTCCGATTGGGTTACTATTGGCCGACGGCCCTGGCCGACGCACGCTCAATAGTGACCTCCTGCCGATCTTGCCAGTTCCATGCTCGGAAGGTCCATCAGCCGGCATACGCGCTACAGACCATGCCGCTAACCTGGCCGTTCTCGGTTTGGGGCATCGACATACTCGGTCCATTTCCCAGGGGAAGGAGGGGTTGTAAATACCTGTTCGTCGCAATCGACACCTTCACTAAATGGATCGAGGCCGAGCCTATATCAACCATCTCGGCACAGGCGGCTAAAAGGTTCTTCCGCAATAATGTAGTAACCCGCTTTGGCGCCCGAGTCGCCTCATTACCGACAACGGCACTCGGTTCTAGCGAGGTGTTTCAGGCTTATTATGAGGAGGTCGGACCAAGATATGCTTCGCATCCGTGGCCCACCCACGAGCAATGGGGCGGCCGAGCGCGAACAGGCAGATCGTCCAAGGAATCAAGAAGAGAGTCTTCAAGAGCCTCGATCGGCATGGTCGAGCCTGGGTGGACGAGCTACCCCGCCCTTCTGGTCGGTCCGCAAGACCGACGAGCCGAGCTACGGGAGACCCCTTTCAGCTAGATATGGCGGAAGCCGTCCTACCCACCGAGGTTGTCCTAGGATCCCCAAGGGTGAACCTGGCCGATAGCATCGACGCAGGCGGCGGCGCCTTCTCGACCTCGACCTCGCGAGGCGACTCGTGAACGGGTTACATTGCGATCCGCGGTTTACCTCGCAAGCTCTTCGCGAGCACGCCGCTAAATCGGTGCGACCAAGGACCTTGCACGCCGGCGATCTCGTTCGCGACGGGTCCAAGACTGTCAAAAGCCAACAAGCTAACGCCAAGATGGGAAGGTCCTTACACGGTCGTCTCAACAAAGACGCCCGGGCCGTCCGCCTCGCAATGGAAGATGGTCGAGAACTAGCTAGTACTTGGAACATCGACCAACTGCGTAAGTTCCATGTCTAACAACACCCGCTTTTACCTTTTTAATAAACTTTGTCACCTTACCCTCCCATTCTTTCTCTCTCTCTTTCCCCTTTACCTCCGCAAAATTCTACGATTAAGCTCGACCCAGACAAA
Source organism: Rhipidocladum racemiflorum (assembly GCA_036346355.1). Lineage (NCBI taxonomy): Eukaryota > Viridiplantae > Streptophyta > Magnoliopsida > Poales > Poaceae > Rhipidocladum > Rhipidocladum racemiflorum. The sequence goes on from CM070575.1 coordinate 7,346,451, forward strand.
AGTGTCAGGGGCAGGTCGGTCGTTGGGGCAAGACACCGTACGACAAGAGCTCGACCTCGAGGGCTTCCTTCCTCGTAAGACGACCATCTTTTTTCGCGGTAGACCTCCGCCGCAAGTAAAGATTCGCACAGGACACCCTTCTGAACGGTTCCGAGCTCAGGTCGGCCGGTGGGCGGCGTCAACGCACCGTACCCTAAGGGCCACACGGTCTCCGCAGAACTCTACTCCGCCAACGAGGTCGTGCTCGCAGTCTACGCCCACGACCTCCGTTGGCGGCGGGGGGGGGGGGCATAGGGGTACCATGTGGCCACGACCTCGTGCAACTTTCGCGCGAGGTAGTCACTCCCTCGTACGATTGACTGCTAAGTCGCGTAAGGCCGAACTCCGCCGAGTAAGGAACCACGGCACGAAACAAATCGTTGTCATCTCGGAGAAAAACAAAAGACGTCCATTAAAAATAACGCTCTTTCTATGTTCAACTGGGCGGTTTCTCCTTAAGTTTTTTACAGGTAAAGACAGGAAGAAGAAAATTATAGGAGGCCGGCACGCTTCTCGTCCTGCAGAGCGACGAGCTCGTCCCGCACCGAGTCAAGCTCGGACTCAAGGTCGAGCACCCGCTGGCGGGCCTCACGACCTTCGCTTGCCGCCTGTCGAAGCCGCCTGGACTCCTCCCGTTGCTGGTCGATTATCCTTTCGGCGCTTCGAGCAGCGTCGCGTAAGGTCGCCACCGTGGCTTCCAGGCCCGACCTTGCTTGCTCGCTCCGGTCGAGGCGCTCCTAGAGCTCATGCACGGACTCCTCCACCTTCCGCCGGATCTCGGCCTCAGAAGATGTCAGCTCGGCAACCCGGCGCTCGAGCTCCGCGATCTTGGCGTCCTGCTCGGCTTGGTGCTTCGTGACAACTTCTGGCGGCACGGTCGCGGCATGGAAGTCCTTCATGGTGGACTCCAGATCGCGCAGCGTTTCAGTCGTGGATCGAAGTTTTGGTAAAGCACATAAGAGTCGAGTACTTACCCAACAAAGCCGAGCCTCCACTCGATGGAACAACTCGGCGGGGTCCTCCGTCTCGTTCAGGCGTGCAAGGGATCCCCGCCTTGGTCCCTTCTCCTTGATCGGCACGGAGGCTTGAGCCCGAAGCTCCCGCCCCCCGGCGAAGGACCTTTGCCCTGGGGACAACCTCCGCCTCCGGAGAGGGACGGCCTCAAGAGCAAGGATCACCTCCCGCTCTTCTTCCTCCCGGCGAAGTTGCGCCTGGCTCCACCTCCTCGACATCCAGGCCCTGGATCATGGCGGCATCTCCGGACGCTGGTCGGCCCGGGGCACCGGTCGGCCGGGAGGTCGGACTCGATTGGAGAGGCCTCGGTGCGGCAGATCCCTTCGCCTGGAAGCTCTACCGCTGCGGTGGACGGGCTCGTCTCCCCGACCAGCAGGCTAGCCGTCTCGTCCTCGCCGGACGGGCTCCCGATCGGATTGGGGTCCCCTGACGCCGGGCCGGCACTGGGACCCGGCATGACGTCGTGAGCCCGGGGAGAGACCTCGGCGATCTCTGAAGAGTCGCGGTGATGATGTCGCCGGCGCCGGCAGAGTCCTCGCGGGGAGTTTCAGCGGCCGCTCACCACCATCGACTCCCCGAGCCGTCATCCTCCACAACTATGATGTGGGGATGCCCTCCGTCATGCTCGGGCATCGGCGGCCGCGATCTTCCTCCGTGCCTCCTCTTCGAGACACGACCTCCGGTCCTGGGGCTCATGACAGCAGACTCCCCACCTCGGCGTCGTGCCGCCACCGGCAGTGGGGATTGGGCCTCGCAGCCTCGGCCCACTTCGGCCTCGTCGCCCATGACGGCCTCGGCGGCCGGGCAAGCTCCTCTCTAGCACGAGGTCAAGAACATCGTCGACCATTGCTTCAAATCCCATAACTCAAGACTACCGCCACCCCCACTATAGACGATGTGGGGTTAGTGTGGTCTTGGGAGAAAGAGACAGACGAGAGGAATAGGAGGCCCGACCTCGCTCGGCGTCTGCTGCCGAGCTTCGGCGCGGACAAGGAGGCGGCCATGTCCTCGCGCGCCTTGTCGACCACAGCGGCCAGGGGTCGGCCTCCCAAGCCGGCCTCGGAGATGGTCGGTGGCGCGGTGAGGCGCAGCGGCCGACTGCGGGACCTCGGGACCAAGGGGCGGGAGTCCGGCTCGTCCTTCTCCTCCTCGCGGTCCCGGGAGCCGGCTCGAGCTCACCCGCGAGCTCACTTTGAAGGCTGCGATCCAGCCCTCAGTTCAACCTTCGCGGACCCGGCGCGGCCGCCTCCTTCCTCGCCCGTAGCGGCAGTCGGGCGCAAGCGAGCCATCGGCTCGGGGTTGTCCTGGTGTACTCATCCATCCACAATTTTAGTTCACTCACCTCCTGCCGGTCTGCATACTCCAAGTCTTTGGCGGGGTGGCGGTCGCCGGCCGGGGCGCTGCGTGTGCGCCTAGGCGGGGACGGCGTGGCCGACGGAGATCGAGCGCGGTGCTTGCGACCCGCCTGTCCCTTGGTCTTTCGACCCCGATCCGCCAACTGCGATCCCAGCTGGGTCACGGCGACTTCGAGGGCAACCTTCTCCTGTTAAAAAAGAAAACTCGAATGAGGTCGGAAGGCCCCCGGAAAAACCTGTCCGGATAAAAGCTCCGAAAGAAGTCCGAATCAGAGACTTACCGCCTCGGTCCGGTTAAGGACGTTGTTCGGGATCTGGCGGCCCTCAATGATTTCCTTGCCCTTAGGGGTGTCGAACATCTCGGACACCCTCGCGTCCACCCAGTCCTCTGGCGGAGCTGCGTACCAGCCAAAGAAGAGGTCGTGAGAACGGGCATCCTCTGCTCTGAAAAGAAGATCGGGGGTGATGACATACCTGAACGCGACTCGCGGGTGATGTCCTGCCACCCCTCGACCTTGAAGAAGGGATGCTCCCTCCTCCTAAGGGGTGATACCCGGTTCCTGACGTAGTCCCGGGTAACGCCCCACGGCCAGCCCCAAGCACGTGAGCTCGTTGATTAGCATGAGGACCTTCTCCTCCTCGGGCTCCACGGGCGGTCGGGGTGTCTCGACGGCGCGACCTCTAGCACCGGAGTAGGAAAGCGAGCTGCCCTCTGCTTTCCTCAGGTAGAACCAAGAGTCGGCCCACCCCGACACCGAGTCCTTGAGCGTGAAGCTCGGATACTCGTATGGGCGGGTGGGTCGGCGGAAATGAAGCGGCCAGGCTGCGAAGGCGTCTTGCGTCTGAGAGGGTGTAGAAGTGGAAAAAGAGGTGGGAGTGGGCTCGACGCCCACGAACCCTTCACATAGATGGGAGAAGATGGCCATGATGAGAATAGAGTTGGGGTGGAGGTGAACGATCTCGCACTCGCAGAAGGCGAGTCTGACCTCGGCAGAACTTCGCTTGGGCGTCGAGCCCGTTCATGGCGTAGAGCTCGGTGGAGGCGATCTCCCCCTCCTCATGCGGGCTCTCCTCGGCGCCGGGGGCTCTCCATGTGCTTGCGTCGAGGTACTTCGCCCGCTCAAGGATCTCCACTGCGCCGTCGAGCTTCTTTGGCCGAACTTTGCCATGAGGATGAGGAAGACGATCAAAGAGGAGGATGAGCGCCGAAGCGAGAGAGTATGAGGCGCAAAGAATCGCAAAATGGCCAAGTGAGTCTAAAAGATTCTCTTCGAGTGTTTTAAAAAAACTCCTCCAGGAACGGAAAGTAAAGGGACTTCCCGCCGTTATGATCGAGGAAACCCTAGAGGCACAGAGGGCAGTTGAGGCATTCGCCATCCGGGAAATGACACGTGGGCACGCAAATCGAAACCGTCCTGCCAGAGAAGACGGTTCGAACTTCCCGAATGAGGCTTCCGGGAGAAGGAACCGTTGAGAGGGGCCCACTTCTGTTCGCTCGAAACGCGACGAGCTGGAGCAACAAGCTCGTTCCCGGAGAAGGTTAATAGCTCGTTGGTCGCGGCAGTTGTTCGCCGCGGCAGAACCGATATGCACATAGAACGCTAGGCCCCAGGGGAAGGCCTTCCTGAGACCCGTTCCCCACCCGACCCCCGGGGGCCAGCCGCCGGGGGGCCGGGTAATTCCCATAAATTACCTCGGGTGCCACCAACGACCAAGCTCGCTCCCGCCCGAGCCACCAGGAGGTCGTTACCCTGGACAGGTTAGTTAGGACCTAGAAGGCTACGTGTTTCGGCTGTTCGATTCGGGCTCGGGTGGGACCTGGATGCCACGTATTCGATCGATTCGGCTCGAGTTCGGGTAAGATGTACGAGCTCTGGTCGGCTATCTACCGACCTAACGTGATCTCGAGGTCGGCGGGAGCGGAGTAACCGCCCGAGCGTAACTTCCGCTAGCCCGTTACGTTCCTCGCGGGAGCGTGGCGAAGTTGTAGGATCCACCGGTTGCCACGTTTGGATGAGGTCCAAACGTGGGATAGTGGGGCCGATGGAGTTCGATCCTTTGTAAGCTATAAAAGCGTCCCCATCATGAGGGGGATAGGACACAGACTGTAAGAGAAGAGACATACACTCAGATACGTTGCAAGAGTATACAAGAGCTGGAGTAGGGCTATTATCTCTTTCCTGAGAGGCCCGAACCAGGGTAAATTGCTGTGTCCACGCTCGTTGAAATCTGGTGAGCCGTTCCTTGAGTAATCCCTCACGCAAGAAGGGGTCACAGTTGGTCCCTCCACCAACAAGTAAGCTCGGCGGGGGCCTGTTCCCCAATCGTCGACAGAAACCAAATACGCCTTATAAAAAGAAACGGAGGGAGTATTTTGATTTTGCATAAGAATTATAATTACAATGAAATTGAGAAATGTATGAGTGAAAATAATTTAGACACTCTATGTAGTTGGCTTGAAAGATAAGAGATAATATTTTACATAGGTAGTAATGAATAAATGCATATATTTGAGAGAATAAATAGGGATATACCAGGAAAAATCTGATTAAATCTATATACAATTTTTATATTTCTAAATAAGATTATTCAGATTACATAGGGAGTATAGTATCTTACTTCCCGTGAAAATATCACAACCATACTAAAGACCTGTTTGACAGAGCTCCAGCTCCACCAAATTCGTAGAGCTGGTGGAGCTGGGTATGTCTAGCTTCACTAGATCCGTAGAGTTACATTTTAGAGTAAAATTGTAAACTTAAGTCACTTTATTTCAATCTACAAATTTCAGTTCTGAGATGAAGTTGAGATCTAAAGCTGTACCTAACATGACCTAATACTAACAACAGTTAACTCACTCATCGTTTCGGAGGATACACAGACGTGAAGCCGGAGTGTCTATAAATATACAGCTGTGGTTACGCCGGCCTGCATTTGAGATTTTGCATTTGCATAGCCGGCAGGGAGGACTCGGCTGCGCTTCCTTCTTCGCTACTGCCGATTTTTTTCCCCCCTGCTCCTCCCGCTGTGGGACCCACTCCCCGCGGCTCCTCCGCAATCATCAATCAATAGAGCAACGACTCCTCTCTTCTCCTTCTTCTTCTTCCTCTTCTTCTTCTTCTCCTCCTCACGCCGCACCACAAGTGCCCGGACTCCGAATCGGATCGAAAGAAGCAACCCGAAAGAGACTCACGCACACAACCACGGCCGCGACCAGAGTAAAAGCCAAGAGAGATATCTCCACCTCTTCTCCCACCGTGTGCCGTCTCCTCTTCGCGAGCAAGTATTTTTTTTTCCCACCCTCTCATCGTCTCGGGGCTGTGGTTCTGTGGGGTGATCGGGCGCGGCGGGTGTTTCCTTGACATGGTTGGGCGGATGGAGCGGCAGACGGCGTCGTCCTCGGCGTCCTGCTCCCCCTCCGCCGCTGCCGCCTCCTCCTCCTCCTCCTCCTCCTCCTCCTCCTCGGCCTGCGTGGGCAAGAAGCGGCCCGATATACTAAACATGATCCGGGTATGCCCGCGTGCTCAGTTCCTTGGTTGCGATATAGATTATAGAAGCTTTCTCTCTTTCTCTCTCGGGAAAAAATCTTTCTCCTTTTATGCATACTCCATTACTGTTTTGGCGTGTTGGTATCTGATCAGCGATGTCTGGTTGGTAGGAGCATGTGTAATTGTGTGTTTAGACAAAAAGATAAATTCCTCCAAAATTACTGCCAAAATCAGTTATAAATCCCAAACGCCCCCTTAGGTACGATGCAGAGGAGAGTTCGAGCTAGTGATTAGGAAAAATTAGATTTTTGATTATTTTTTTTTACTACCACCACTAGAGGAGGTTAACTTAATTGGCTAAAGCTAGAGGCGCAACTTGTAACTCGGAGTCACAGGATTTCAAGGTTTGGGGCTGCAACTACCAAGCAAAGTCCGACTTGTGCAACCCCGCTTCCTTTTTGACTTGGTACGCATACCACGCGGCATGTCATGCCAGCCGTAAGCAGCTTGTACCTTTCGGAGCTTTGCTCTGCACGAGTTAGCGGGGATCCTAGAAAATTTTAATTAGGACGTACACTTTATAAGTATAACTCTGTAGTCTTGTGTAACATTTTTATAATATCGTAAGTATAATTCATATATTTAAAATTTAATATAAAGATAATATAAATAATTCTATAGTCTTAAAAAAATCTGGAACCATTAAAATCGAAAGCAGGTCAATTAATAAATTTAGTTCATTAAAAAAATATTTTTGTAGCACTCATAAAATTTTTTTGGGCACCTCCTGATACCGCCCCTGGCTTGCGTGATTGCGTCTACTAGTAGTATCTTGTTGTACATAACCAGTTCATGCAAATCGTGAGCACCAATGTGTACTTATCGGGAATGGTAGTGGTTCTGTAAAGCAAATCAATTACTGTATTTTTGCTCTATTTGTCTACGTGCGCCCCCCCCCCCCCCCCACCCACCCAAGCCCACCCCCCCACACACACAAAGAAAAAAGAAAACAGTATTCATCTTGTTGCCTCGGGAAAAGTTGCCCCTTTGATACAGATAATATACGTGCAGCGAACCACACGGCCACACCTTGAGCACTATCTATGTGGGTGTAGTTAAATTGTAGGTATTTGATTATTTGTGGTAAATGACGTGCAAGTGTCAGTAACCTGCAGTACTCGACACTTGTATCCACATCACATGCTTTCGAGTCTTACGAGTTTACACCTGGACCACCCATAAATTAGCTCCTGAATTGCTGCAAATATCGAACCGAAGTAAGGAAGATTTGCAGTACAGTGTTAGAACAACATGGCTGTTCTTTTGTCTGCTTTGTACAACTGTGTCGGTAGTCAAATTCTTTGATCAAGTAATACTTTTGATTTGTTTGTAGGAGGCTTTGTCAATTTGTGCAACAGAATAAGTTCCAAGTTTTGCAATAAAAAATTGGTGATGTTAGATTACATTTCTCGGCAATTGTCATTTATGGTCGTGATTGTTGAACAGCTTTCTTGTGCCTGTGACCTTTCTATTGAGCCAGGGACGAGATTCTTTTTTATATTTTTTTAATTGGTTTGGGATTTATGACATTTGACTACTTGGAGCCAAAAATGTTGCTTGTCCATGCCACGTTAAGACCATTTCAGGCTGATACTGCCTTACCACATTGTTCATTTCTCATTGTGATGTTCTAGTCATCTTCAAAAAGCTATGGTTTGGCCTGCATTTTCAAAGGAAAGAAAAGAAGGCAAATGACATTCCACAAGACAACTTTTAGATTATGTTTTCTTTGTCTTTAGTAGCCTGCTTTGTTGATTCAAGATTATTCTATTAGTAGCTTCAGGTTTTACATGAGCAATAGCTTTTGTAATTAAAAAAAAAAAAAAACTATACCACAGTACACGACACATCTGCTAGGTCTATGTGAGATATTATGACCTGCTATGCTGCTGCCAATACAACCTTGTCTGTATAGTAAAATATTTTTTTCTGTGAGCTTTTCTTGACTTTCGCATGCTATTTTATGTTATCATTTTTATGGGATTCCCTCTCGCATCTCTTTTGTTGGTCTGTTTTTGGTTTGTTCTCAATTATTGTTAATGTTTAGTAAATTGAATATACTGAGGTTGTTTGGTTTTTCTTGTTTCTGCATGGCTGTAAAGAGTGCAACATGTCTTCATTCATCGTGTACTGATACTGGCAAGGGGCGGAGTAAACTGTCAAGCAACAAAGTGGCACATGGATTCCACTTGGTGGAAGGGAAATCTGGCCATGACATGGAGGACTACCATGTAGCAGAGTATAAGTATGAAAAGAACCATGAGCTTGGTCTCTTTGCCATTTTCGATGGCCATTTGGGAGATAGTGTGCCGAGTTACTTGAAAGCTAACCTTTTCAGCAACATACTGAAAGAGGTAAAAGCTTTACAATTTGGCTTTCTATCCTATGTCAGCAAATCTAGGAGTATGCATTATCATATCAGTATTCAACCCTTGTTACTTTTACCCTATAAATATATCTTTTCCTTACCGTTTCCCTTTTCTGATTGCTGCAGCCTATCTTCTGGACTAACCCTCAAGAAGCAATTAAAAATGCATACCACTCTACAAACAAATATATTCTAGAAAATGCCAAAAAACTTGGACCAGGCGGCTCAACAGCAGTTACTGCTATCGTAGTTGATGGTAAGGATATGTGGATAGCAAACATAGGCGACTCAAGAGCTGTTTTGTGTGAAAGTGGTGCTGCTAATCAGCTCACTGTTGACCATGAGCCTAGTACAACTAATGAAAGGCAGAGGATTGAGAAGCAGGGTGGCTTTGTAACAACATTTCCCGGTATGATTATTTGTTGTGTAATTGTCTCATCATTTTTCTTAGTCAGACAAGATATATTTGCATGGGCCTTATTGTATTCTATGGCTTGCTCACAGGTGATGTTCCTCGGGTAAATGGCCAACTCGCTGTTGCAAGGGCCTTTGGTGACCAAAGCCTCAAGGCGCACTTGAGTTCAGAACCTGATGTTAGGCATATACCAATAAACTCAAGTATAGAGTTCGTCATACTTGCCAGTGATGGATTATGGAAGGTTTGTACTAAAATTGCTTATCAATTCTTTCCTACATTAATCTAGTTCCTTTCCACGCTTCAGAGTTTTTAAGCATCTGTTGTGAAAGATGTTGGTACATTCAAATCATGAATGCTATCTCCCTTTTCATTGCGCTTCTTTAGTCCTTGTCTACTTGAATGTTTATCATGTTCTCTCAAAAAAAAAAAATATGAGAATTATGTTCTTCAAAACATGTTTGCAAATCCGTTGCTAAACCTACACCTTTGCTGAATGAAGGTGATGAAGAACCAGGAAGCCGTTGATCTTGTGAAGTCAATCAAGGACCCCCAGGCAGCAGCAAAGCGACTGACAACAGTAGCACTTACAAAGAAGAGCAAGGATGATATTTCTTGCATTGTGATTCGTTTCCGCTGCTGAATGGTCCTCTGTGGCGCACAAATCTCCGATCATTTCGGCTTGATGTCCCCTCTGAGGAATTTCTGTATTCATCTCTTTGTTCCAAATTTCTGTAGTGGCTGTTGTACCTATAGTGTAGCTGTGAACAGACTTGGAACTAGGCAGGAAACTGGAGACTTTCGGACTTGGGTAGTAGTGAGTATGTGCAGGGTGCTCATTCATCTGTGCATATATACACCAGCATAAATTGCCCATCAATTGACCTGGACATGCAGAATATCGTTGTGTACTTGTTGGTCGTGATGGTAATGGGTAATGGACCAATGTTGGTCAAGTTGTGTGTGGACATTTCTTGGTTCAGATTCAGATTTGTTATTGTTCACTTCGTAGAATGTACAGCTAAACTTCAAAAAAGCAAAAAAGAAACAGGTTGAAATTAACCTTGTCTTGCGGTCTTCCAAATCTCTGCCCATTTTCAATGCTTTTGCCTTTAAGATGACTTATATTATATGGTCTCTAGGAGTTTGTGAAGATGTAATGTCTTAGATTCTGTTTGGGACGGTTTCAGCTTCGGCTTCTCTCGTCTGGAAGCAAGAAGTTGTTTTAAGAGCATCTCCAATAGTTCTCAAAATTTATTCCTAAAATCAATTTTTAGGAAAAAATGAAAAAATTACCGCTCCAACAGTTACCCTATTGGAATCCCAATATCTCTGCACGCCTAAAAACTCCGGTCGAAGTGGCCACATATTGGACGCTCGTGTGCTTTCCCAATCACTATTTTTGAGGGGGAAAATGGAAACCATTGGAGAATGGCCTTTTTTTTAAGGCCTAAAAACTTTAGGAAGCTCCTAATGCAGAGTTATTAGGTGTCAAATTATAGAAAACTGTTGGAGATGCTCTAAACGGCTGAATTCTTTACGGTCGGCCAGAAGCCAAAAGCTAGCAGTTTATTTGTACTATAAAAAGCTGACGAGAGGTGTTTCTATGCTCTTCTTTTTTAAAATTGCACAAATATTAAAGCATGAATGAAGGGTTTACAGTATCTTCATACAGTTTCGCTGGGTTAGAGTTCTAACTTTGCTACTAACCCTTCTCACCTCTATTTCCGACTTATACACCTCACACCTAAAAATCAGACCGCCAAACACTAAATCGTTTTAGCTCAATTATTAGTTCTTTAGTTATACAATCCACCAAAGAATGCTTCTCAGAAATACTACGACCATAACAAACATGACCTTAGTGTAATCAGCTCCCTTCCGCACGCGGCCGGCCGGCCCCAGCTTCGCCGGTTGCCGCGTCCGCTTCATCAACTTCGCTTAATTAGATGCTGCCAGCCAGCCGCCATTCCGCCGAGCCAGTGCCGTGACGCAGCGCGGCGCATGCCAGTCTTCCCCGCTTCTGCGCGCGCTCGCTGCAGACCGCGCCGCGCCGGCTGATTAGCCATGTGCGCCGCTGATCGGTCGGCCTCTCCGCCCGTGCTGTCCGCTGCCGCTGGGCTCTCGGCCGGCCACGTACTGGTCCCGCGCGTTGTGTCCCAACTCCCACCGCACGCCACCGTACGTACGTTTGTCGGTGTGGTTGGGCCCTCCTCGAATACTAGGCAGCTTACTGTGCTACTTCTGAGTAGCTTACTTCTTATTTTCACCAGTTGAGTGGTATGCTTTAACCTTTTCGACTTAACCTAGGAGCTGATCATTTCCGAACATATGGCACCGTTAATAGTCCCGTGGTTGTTGTAGAAGAGCGAAAGGAAATTGACGGAGTACTGTTCTATTCCATCTATAATCTTTGGAAAGAAAGAGGTGTCACAATTTTCAACAATGTCCATCTCGCGGTGCTGTCGGTCTTCAATCTCGTAACTTAAGATGCGCAAAACCGAGCAACCGCAATTGCAAGTCATTGGCGGCAACAGCATGCGGAAGATCAAAATCAGGTTGTACCTGGGAATATTTGTCTGGCTTCTCAGGCGGTCGCCGGAAACATCACGTACGGTGATAATACAGGTCAGGGAAGGAGGTGATATCGGCAACGAGCAACCGTTCCAACGGCAGCCTGCAGTGGAACCGTGAAGGAAGAAACAGGAACCAGGTCTTCCAAGCATGAAATCGCGTCCCTGATGATCCTGAAGGAAGGCGTGCAATCCTAATCTGTCGGGACTAGAGGTGGGCACTTGGGCCGTGCTCTTTTGGGCCGGCCTGAAGCACGATGATATGGCACGGTGCAAAGCACGACACGGTATGGTTCCGGGCCGGGCCGGGCCGGCACGCAACTGTAGCACGGGCCGGGCCGGGCCCGGGAACTAGGCACGACGGGCGGCACGGCACGGCACGACGCTTTTGGCGTCTTGCACGGCACGAACGGGCACGAAATCACGGATTAAGGCTTAAAAGTTGGCAGATATTGTTGATTCAGGGCATCTTCAAGCATTGCATTTATGTTTGACATTTTGTTGATGTGATTAGTCTCTTATGCAATTAAAATAGGTAGTTTAGTAGTAGTGATTTGTTTTATTTTTTTTGTTTGTCACAATAGTAAAAATGGGCTCGCTTAGGCGGCACAAGACGGCAGCACGAAGCGCAAATGGACCAGGCTTGGGCTCGCTAAAGGTGAGTCGGGCCGGCACGGCCCGACACGGTGGGCACGATGGGCCGTCGTGGCACGGCACGGTTTCGGCCCGAAGCACGATGGGCCCGGGCCGAGCCGGCACGGCACGGCACGACGCCCACCTCTAGTCGGGACAGCACAGAAGGCTGCTTCAAAGACTCTGCCTCGCTGCTCGGTGGCTGGTGGTTTTCGCTCCCTTACTTGCCCACGTGTGAGGATCTCTTGTGCATAACTTTTCTTCTCTTCTTGATAGGAAAGTAGCAGTGTTCCTGCTAGTTCTTTTTTAAAAAAAAATTGGGAGCCCCTAGGAGCATATCCAAGAGGGGTTTTAAATATGGTCCTAATTTGAATTATAGGATTTTTGGAGAAAAAATTAACTCCAACGAGGACCCTAAATTGCTAAAATTTAGCAAATTATTTTAAGCCCTTAGAGCATCTCCAATAGGGGCCCTAAATATGGCCCTAACTTGAATTATAGGGCTTTTAGGGGAAAAGATCACTCCAGCAAGGATCCTAAATTGTTAAAATTTATCAAATTGTTTTAGGGCCCTTAGGAGAGTAGCTATATTTAGCAACTCTGTGATTGAACCCTATCTTTATTGAGTTTTAGGGTCTAATTGCTGGAGTGAATGTTTCATTGGAGCCCTAAATCTAATTAGTTAGGGTCCTAAATTAAAATTTAAGGCTCATTTTTAGGGTCCTCTCTTGGAGATGCTCTTAAGAGAGTAGCTATATTATCAACTTTGTGATTGAGCCCTATCTTCGTTGGGTTTTAAGGTCTAATTGCTGGAGTGAATATTTCGTTGGAGCCCTAAATAAATCACACTACACTTTGTTTTTTTTTTTTAAATGTAAAAGCTTTACGTGTCGATGCATTAGAAGGAGCAAGACATACAGAGTTCACCATGTCTGGTAACCAACCACATTTATCATCCAGTGGGCAAAAACAATGCGAACCTAAACCGACGAGCTACTCTTATCCTTACGAGAGTTCTTCTGTGATGCCACCAACACTGCACCGTTGGTAACTCTTTTTCGATGAAAATAAATACTCTATGTCACGTAATGTTGTATAAAAGTGTTTCTACGATTTCCTTTCTAATACAAATTACACAAATATTGCAGTAAAGGATAATCCATTAGCTGCACAAGAAAGTGCACAGCACATCAATGCACACGAGCGCTCAGACGTGTATCACGCGATCCATCCAGCCCTCTCGGCTTCTAGTAAATTACCTGCCATGTATGGATGCATGCTCTTCTCGATCACCCAAACACATAGCTACTCTCCAGGGCTTTGAAAATAGTTGGCTCCTCCTCCATCATCTTCAGTTCTTCACCGTCTCCGGCGCCGCGTGAACGTACACCACCCAGTCGCCGTCCCCGCGCGGGCTTGGCATCGGCAAGACGTACCCGCATTCAGAGGTGGAACTGCCGGTGGGGCACAGGTGGGCTGAAGCCCCACCCGTGGCCCACCGGCCCCACCAGGTTTCCTCCGTGTACGCCGTATGCCGTATGCTGTACGCAGCTGTTCGCTTCGTCTTTGTGTACACGGCCGCTCGCCTTCCGAATACTGCAAGGAGTCTGTTACTCTGCTCCATTTTAAAAAATGAGTCTTCAAGTATACGGAGCATACTCTTCTGTTTTCAAGAATGATAGTCTACACTCTCTGAGCATCTTCAGATTCCTCAGGTCTTCACGGTAAGTCAATATAATCTCCCCTTTATGCCTTGCTGAATGCTGAATATATGGTTGATGCCACATGAGTAGGACTAAAAAACTTGGTCTGCGCACTGCGCAATTTTGCTTGCAGATGGGGAAGGATGTCAGCAATCTTGGCCAAGACGGATGAAAATAGCGCTCAGCATTGCTCGTGTTCTCAGATACTTGCACACTGAGATGCAACCTCCATTTGCCGTTGCAGCATTGACGTCTAGTTCAATTTATCTAACTGAAGATTTCTCCCCAAAGATCTGTCTCATCTGTTACTCATAGACACTCTACTCAATACAGATTAGAAAATTAGTTTACACACCCATGTATGCTGTATGGGTCAATTCAAATATCCAATGAAGCAATGATCCTTGATCCATGGATACAGTATACAGATTAGGTTTGTCTAATTGATAATTTTTTATTGAGCAGAAAAGAGTTAATAGACAACGATGAAAAGATATTTTACACCCTTGTCTAAATCAAATCCAGCAAAAGAGTCACCAACTGAGCCTAGACAACAAGAGGACCCTGAATGTGAACGTTAGAACATTGCAATTCCTAATGTGAGTCCTTTTGTCGCATAGGCACAAAAGACATCTTGTATTAGCGTTGAATTTAGTTCTGAAGATCAGCAATGTTCTGGAAAAATTATACTGTATATATATTAGCTTTGAAGGTCTCAATTTTAGCCCCCCTCATTCCAATTTTCTGGATACGCCAACTGACGACAGCTGTAGGGGGCGGCGTGGAGCTGAGAGGGGAGAACAAGCGGTCGATCAGGGCGTCAGTAGACGGCGCGCTGTTAGGGAATTAATCTTGTTGTGTGAGTGTTCATGTTTTTAGTTCATGTTGCTTGCATGGAGCGAATAACCTGCACTGCGTGAAGGTGCGTGGCCAGAAGATGCGGACAGGCCGATTCCTCAGAAGTGCCCAGTCGTCAGGCCGATTCCTCAGAAGTGCCCAGTCGTCAAGAGTGCACTGCGCCTCCGCGCGTAGCCGGAAGATGCGATCAGGCCAAGTCCTCAGAAAGTGCACGGCGTGAAGATATTGTGTTAGTTTTGCATGCAGGTACTTCCATGCGTGTGTGCATGCAGTTTAGTCAGATGAGCACGTAGTTGGATAATGCATGGAGTTTGTTAGTTTGTTGCATGGGATAAGGAGTTTGTTAGTTAGTGCGTTGAGCTCCGCCATATGCATTGAGTTGCTTATTTAAGTCATGTACTTAGTCTTTATTGAAAAAGTACGATGAGAAGAAAATCGGCAAGTTGTGCCGCCGAGCCGGAAAAAAAAAAGAGAGGTGCTTCTATGCTCTTCCTTCTAATACAAGTTGTACAAATCTTGAAGCAAACGAAAGGGTAAGTAATCACTATCTACCCTTCATTCATGCTTTAATAGTTGTGCAACTTTTAAAAGGAAGAGCATAGAAGCACCTCTAAAAAAAATCTGTTCGCGTGTGTTCTTCTCGTGTGTGTGTTCGAGAGTGAGATCTAACACGCGCGCGGTGGTGGGTTGCGCGGGGCGATTAGGGAGCGGCGGAAGGACGGGGCCGGAGGTGGGTAGCCGCCACGGGCGGCTGCGGCCCACGCGATGAGGAACATGTTGAAGGAGTAGGCGTCGCAGACGCGGTGGTCGAAGGTGCAGCCGACGACGGCGCCGGCGCACTTGAACTTGGTCACCTGCGTGCATATACGTGCAAGGCAATGTCCCAGTTATGATTTATGAATGTTTCGTTAAGTCTTGACCATTCATTGATGACTTTTTACCATTCATGGGATGAGGTGCGTTTGGTTGATAGGATGAGGTTATGGAATGAGATTAAATAGAATGAGATGGTCCTTTATCATTCATTAATGATTTTTTTGAACCATCTCATATATGTACCACTTGGTACATGTAACCAAATGCACCCTATATTACATATATTAAGCGATATAGTTCGTAGATATTGTATTGAGTTTCTTATACTCACTCAAAAGTTTAATGATATGTTTGGAAAAGATATATATATGTGCAAGGCAATGTCCCGGTTATGATTTATGAATGTTTCGTTAAGTCTTGACAGTTGAAACAAAAAAACTTCCTAAACTCCAGACATACTGCGTCTTGATATTTTTGCACCGATGCTTGCCAACGCAGTAGCACTTGTAGAGCTTGAGGATGGTACAGTTACTGCAGCTTCTTCAACTTGATAGGATGCAAGAAACTCCTCGGGTGAATCCCGAATTCAGAAGCTGGGAGTGACGCAAAATCCTGGTTCTCCATGAGGAAAACCGCAAGAAATAATTACGCTATTATCAATTTCATCACAGTGAAAACAATAATAACATTGAAAAATTTAATCACCATTCTTACCTTGATTTCTTGATAGAAATCGAAAGCCGAAATTTGGATTTTTGGCAAAGCTATTTGAAAATTTTCTAAATTATCACCAAGAGCAAGATAATTTTTTTTTTCAAAATTAGCGGCAGGAGCTCTGCCTATTCATTGCAGAAGGAGAGAGCGAATACAAAAGAGACCACACGTCCATAAACCGGACCGTCCTTACTCAGAAGCAAGTGCAGAAAGAACACGAACACGACTAATAAGGGGGGAGGAAAACAGAAACAGTGAACCCCTAAGGAGGAGCAAGATAATTTTCACAAGAGAATGCAGAGAAGAGATTGCAGTTTGTTGATAGAGAAATGAGAGATGGCTGCTACCCTATTTATAGAAAAAAAATTGATTTTTTTTGTATTTTTTGAATCTCCAATAACAAAAAAACGGCTAATTTTCAAATAAACGGGTTGAATGGGCTGTGCCGTGCCGACTTAAGTACGATCCAGTGTACTGGGCCATACCGACACGGCCCGTTTACAATTAGACCGTGCCTGAGCCATCTCTACAGTGTCGGGCCTCGGGCTGGCCTGTTTGGTACGGCCTGCTACCTCTCCGCCTGTTGGTTCGGCCGGGACTTGGCCGGAAATTTGCAAATCACGGGGTTTGTTTCACAAAAACGGTGACCAGAAACCGCCAATTCCTTTGCTTTAAGACGTAAGTTATTATTACAACAGCGAAATTACATCTATCGCCCACTTCATCCCTTCTTCACAACATCACAAGTACTGTACAGTAGTCACACGAAGGCAAACAGCAATTAAATCGTAAACCAGACATCAAACACACACATACAGCCATACAGGATGGCACGACGCGCCATCCACTTTTTCGGCCAGAGCTAGAGATCGGTACCCCTCGCATTTCTTACGTTCCATCCAGATCCAGTACCTTCCCAGTGCACTAGCTTCACCCGAATATGTAGCTGCTCTCCACGGCCTTGAACACCGTGGGCTCCTCCTCCATCACCTTCACCATCTCCGGCGCCGCATGCACGTACACCACCCAGTCTCCGTCCCCGCGCACGCTCGGCATCGGCATGACGTACCCGGCGCCGGCGGGCCACGGGAAATGGTACGACGCAAACGCCGGCAGGCCCGTCCCGAAGTCGGCCTCGCCAACCGGGAAACGCATTCCAGACGACACGATGCACGCCGCCGCCTCGGTGCCACCGGTGCCGCCCAAGTAGGCCCTCGCCGCGGCCGGTTTGGGCCGCAGCGCCTCGACCCAGTCGACGAGCCCCCTGAAGTGCTCGCCGGTCGCGGCCTCCAGTACCCATCGGTGCACGTCGTCCGCCACGTCGGCGAGCGTCATGCCACGTAGGTCGTCGGTGCCTATGACGCCGTATGGTATGGTCAGCACATTGCCGAAGTAGGCCTTCATGCCGCCGTCCGGGAACAGGCGAGTGCGGCCGTCCACGACCACGCCCATGCAGCACGAACGTTGTCTCGGGGAAGCGGCCCTGGAGCAGAGCTGCCAAAGGTGGGCCGTGAACGCCTCCAGCTTCGTGCGCCCTGGCCCGGCCGAGGCCTGCAGAGTGACGATGTCTGCAGCAGCTATGCGGAAAATGCGGTTGACAGCAACCGTGGCAACGGACAGCGGTGGCGGTGCGGAGCTGAGAGGGGAAAACAGGCGGTCAATCAGGGCGTCAGTGGACGGCGTGCGAGGTGATGGGTCGCGCGGGGCGACTAGGGAGCGCCGGAAGGACGAGGCCGGAGGTGGGGAGCCACCACGGGCGGCTGCGGCCCACGCGACGAGGAACATGTTGAAGGAGTAGGCGTCGCAGACGCGGTGGTCGAAGGTGCAGCCGACGACTGCGCCGCCGCACTTGAACTTTGTCACCTGCGCGCGTGCATGTGCCATGCAAGGAGTTAGAATGTCAGGTATATATGATTAATTTATGCGGCCGAGCCTCTGCTCGGTTGCTCGGTTGCTCGGTTGGTTGGTGCGAGCAGCGCTCGCCAACCCGCTTGTGTCGTGCGTGGCCGTGTGCAGCTTGTGTGTGAGTGTGTGCCTACACGTGTGTATGGGTATGAGTATGTATTTTGTAGCTAGCTCGGCATGTTGTTGTTTTTTTCTTTGTGAATATTTGAGCTTCCGAATAATTTTTTTAAAAAAAATTGCATCTACCATGTTGGCACTATATAATACCATTTTGAATTACATATGCATCAACTGGTTCACTAAAAATATTTAAGTTGATGATGAAATAAGGGTAATATATACTCAAACTTCAACTAGTTGCACATCAGATTAATTATCTAAGTCACATATACAGTATACTAGTAAGGTGCCCGTGCGTTGCAACGGTATCTACATTTTGAACGGCTGTTCTGCTATTACGATAACATAAAACAAGAAAAAAAATATGTTGTGCAAATAATACCTTAATGGTCTACATTCTACAATTAAAGAAGTTAATTAAAGAATGACAGAACTGTGTGTGCTGTCTTCCATCCACGCCTGAAGTGGTTAATTAAAGAGGTGGGTAATTAAAAAATGGCAGAACTGGTAATTTTGATGAAATGACGTGGGAAGAAACTCTCACTTTATAGTAGAGATATACGCACCATATCTAAGAGTCAGCCCCATTAAATTGTCTAAATCACGTTAGGTTGGTGTGGCACTGATACCATAATATATAAGTTTATGCCGAATTTACGCAACCACATCCATCTCCTCTTTATATTCAAATATCTAGTTAAAGTGTTAACACCGTCTGCGTCTGGCATTAAGCTTCCCTTTTCTATCACAGTACATGTAAGTTAGCATTTTCTATAAAAAAATGTGTATAAACTAACTTTTATTGAAGATACTCCTTTCAATCACAAATAGTTATCGTTTTGGACATCGACACGGTCTTCAAAATACAGTTTTGACTATTAATTTCTATTATAATATATTTGTAAAACCCAATAAAAATATAATATAATAAAAATATTTTTCATGACAAATCTACACATATAATTTTTATACATCCAATTTTAATATTCAAAGAAATATATTAAAGTTAAAGTTTCCAAACTTTTGCTGCATCTATGTCAAAATGACTACTCGTACGTAAGTCGTAACTGGGGTGAGGGCAGTTGTTTCTCTTGGTGCACGCACGGTTCAATTTGTGCGATTTCGTTCGCACGGGAAGCCTCTCCAGTACGTCACCTATACGTCATCTGGTCCGTGTCAATTTTGAATGACGTAATCAAAGCATCCATTAGTAATAAACGGTGCATGCATGGCTGATGGCTGACGCCATGCATGTGTTTGGTTGCCTGCACAGTGGCTGAATCGTATGAGTGGATGTAATTGTATCTGTTAGACATATATTTGGTTTTCTGTTCATCCTGACCAGGTGGATGCAATTGCACCCACTCATACAAATGGAGAAAACACAGAAATTAGACTTCTCGCTAATGCAGGCCCGTGAGATGCACAAACAAGCAACCAAACAACTTAACTTGCATCCACTTAATCAGGCTAATGCTAATCTGGATGGCTCATACGAAACAAGCTAGGATGATGCAGGTAACCAATCACACCTAAAAGAAATCAGAATTGCAGCGTCCAGCGCGCAGGAAAAACCGTCACAGAGTTCACGACAAGACAAAGCGCGGTGCCATTCTGGTAGTTATGTTTCGTGAAGCTGAATGATATACCTGAACTGTCATCACGCCGGCTTTCTTCGCGGGCACCAGCTTCTCGACCCCCTCGTCCACCATACCAATCCGTAGCTCCCGCAGCTCGGCGCCTCCCGCGCTAGCCTCCGCGAAGTCCACGCCGCGGCCGCTGCACAGCAGCTCCGGCTCGCCCTCGCCGTTGGCCACGACCTCCCCGGCGAGTGGGTAGTACGCCACCAGCACCTTGGCCAGCGCCACCTTGAGCGCGGCCGCCGTGGGCGCCGGGTGGACGTAGCAGGAGAAGACGCTGACCGCGAGCGGCGGCAGGAGGAGGTCCAGGTTGGACAGCGGCAGTCGATGCTCCTGCAGCGGCAGCGCTGGCACCACCGTCGTGTCCGACGTGATCGTCACCTCGTGGCCGCCGTGCGATTCGGTGGTTTCCTTCCCCATGTGAATTCTGCACGTGAAATGTGCGTGTATGCTACTGAGTACTGACTACTGAGGGAGAGAGGGAGACTTAGCTCTGCAGGTTCGAAGGGGAAACGCGGATGGTTGCGGGGTACTTAAAGTGAAGGGGTTAGGTAAACGGATGTAAACTACTAGAGGGCAATGTACTATTACATATAGAATTCTTAGTTTGTTTATCACTTTAGTTGATTCTGTGCACTTCACTAATCTACTCGATCGCTGAAAGTAGGCCCAACTAATTTGACTGGGTATTGCCGACACATACCCTTTTTTCTTGCATGGAAGGCTAATTTGCTGTTATTTATACTAGGTAGGGTTGCGCGCGTTGCTGCGCCGTGCGAAATTTGATCCAATTTTTTTTTTCTAAAAAAAGCTAGGAAGATGTAAGCATTTTTTTATTCTATTGTTTTTTTTTAAAAAATACGCTCGGTAGGAACCGTCGATTAATTTGCGTAACAATGGGCCTTTTGCAAAAATAAATGAATAATACATGTTCCGGAAAATATTAGATTTTGAGTTGGGAAAAATTTATAGATGTCGAGTTTAATACCCTATGCGTTCACTGGGTAATAATACATGTTACGGAAAATATTAGATTTTGAGTTGGGTAAAAATTATAGATGCCGAGTTTAACACCCTATACGTTCACCGGGTAATAATACATGTTTTGAAAAATATTAGAGATCGTTCCGAAAAATATTAGATTTCGAATTGCCAAAAAATTATAGATACCGAGTTTAACACCCTATGCATTCACCGGGTAATAATACATGTTTTGAAAAATATTAGAGATCGTTCCGAAAAATATTAGATTTCGAATTGCCAACAAAATTATAGATACCGAGTTTAACACCCTATGCGTTCACCGGGTAATAATACATGTTTTGGAAAATATTAGAGATCGAGTTGCAAAAAAAATAATAGATGCCAAGTTTAATACCCTATGCGTTAACCGGGTAATAATACATGTTTTGTACACATATTTCTGTTGACGAAAATATTTTTTTCGAGAAAAACGGAGAAAGGACCTGGACGTAAGTCATGAGGACCTATTTGTTATATTTTTGGACCTGTTCGCTATTTTGAAAAATTAGAAAAGGGCTTGGTTCAGATTTGTATCTAGCGATGGGCTTTTCCGTAAAACACCAAACCAGGGACCTAAACGCAATCTCAAAAAATTATTCTTACACTCACAAAAAATCACAAAGGACCTATTTGTAATTTTCCAGGTACCTATACGTAATATGGAGGGAATAGTGGACTTTTTTGCAAAAGCGCATAGGGGGTGAGGTGGCCGGCTGAGGAGCCGGCAATCCCTTCCCCTATAATAGGGTGTATATGTCTAGTGTGGTTGGCTTTTCTCTATAGTTCGGACTAGTTTTTAATCCGTGTATTCGCACGGTCTATCTTTTTAGATAAAATCATTGTAGTCCATCAATTTGGTTTGTGTAACATCTTAAAATTTGTTAAAGAGTAAAATTGAAATACTAAAATGTGAATTTGAATTATTATTGCATTACTTGAATTTATATGCCTTTTGAGTGAATTTCTTGTTGCAAAGTAATTGAATATTGCATTTTAAAAGGGAGATGATGGTACAATGGTAAAAAGATAAAAAAAGTGAGCAAATTACCCAAAGGCAGTAAAAATCTTTAGAGATCTCCGAATCAAGATTTGGATGGTCAAAATTAGTATGAACACATTTAAAACTATGAAATGATTAATTTTAGAATTTATTATTAAATTGGATCAGATCACTAAAAGTTTATTTTGAAGAATTCTTTAGAGCATTCCAGAAGCTGAGATTTTTACCATGTGATCTCATTACCTTAACCCTTATGTCAAGTCCCTAAGTTCGAAAAGTGCTGGGACATCCGGAGTATCCGGATCTACATCCGGAGTGTCCGGATCCAACCCGGAATGTCCGGACAAAATGTCCGGAGTATCCGGATTGGGCTGACCGAGCGCCCCAACCCGGAGTGTCCGGACTGAATGTCCGGAGTGTCCGGGTTGACTGTACCGAAGACCCCAACCCGTAGTCTCCGGGTTGAGCGTCCGGAGAGTCCGGATGGTGCGGGATTTTGTATAAAAGTCCCGTTTCTTGATTTCCCCACCTCATTTCTTCTCCCCACTTGGTTCCCCACCCGTGTGAGCTCGTTCCTCCCCCCTAGCTCCTCTCTGGCGAGCTTCCACCGGCCGGTGACCCTCCCGTGGCTCCTCCCCGGCGGCTCCTCCATCCCCGGGAACTCCTCCTCAAGCCGGCATCCTCCATCCTCCACCCGGCATTGCTTCTCCTCCATCTTCCTTGGAGGTAGGTCTCTCTCTTGGGAGTAGATTCGTGGGATTCTTGGGTTCTAGGGTCATCAATGGTGGGAGTTAGAGCTTAGGTTTAGATTTGAAGTTTCGGAGTTGAATCTTGAGCTCTAGGGTTTTGGGTGTAATGATCCTAGGGTTAGTGTGGGGCTTGGATTAAATGAATGTGGGTACTAGAGAGGTAGATCGGGTAGTGGTAATGCCGATCCAAGGGTCGTTTGGAGTTGGCTAGTGGTTTCATGGGCTAGTGTCGTTCCTCGTGGAGTTGGGTTAGCTATAAGCTTCTTCGGCCTTGCCGCGTGTAGAAAAGTCATAGATCGGGTCCCCGCGGTGCCGTGGGACTTGGCGGCACCTCGGTCCGTTGAGTAGTTGGGCCAAATGCTCCAGGTTCGGAATGTCCGGACGACCAGTCCGGAGTGTCCGCCCTAGGCCGGAGTGTCCGGACCGAAGGTCCGGAATGTCCGGGTTGGCCGGACTGTCCGGATTAAATACCCGGACTGTCCGGGTTAGGCTATTCTGTCCGGTTTCGTTAACCTGTTCGGTCGCGTTGTCTCGTCGGGGTTTTCCTTTTGTGTTCATTTCATTCGCATGGCATGCATCTCATTATGCATTGTACTCGTGTAGGGAACGATCCCGCGGAGATTGACGCCGCGGTGACCGAGGGTGTTACCGGAGAGCCGACTGTTGCCGACCCACAGACAGAAGAACAAGGCAAGCACCTATGCATCTTGAACCCGTATTAATTGTATTTTTGTGAATAAACTGCTTAATTGGTGAAATAAGTCTGCATTAGGAATTGAATTGGGTTAGGGTTAGATCCTATTTGCTGCACATTCGTCCCTTGGATTTGTGAAAGATTCCGTTGGAACTAGTATGGGTATTAGATGAGTCACTGCTTAGAATTGCTTAGAGGTCGGGGTTGGGCCAAGTGGTGGATGGTCCACCGCTTGAGGTCAATTACTTTACTTGTGACGAAATGGATGGGTGGTTAGAAAAGAAAAGATGAATTGGAGACCGGGCAGGAAGGTTGGGACATTGGGTAAGGAGACCCGATGTGGTAGTTCCCGTTTGAGTCGATTAAGGACCGATTCGATGGTTGCCCTTTGATTGAGCACACCCCGGTTGGTCGCATGCCCGATTATGGTACGGTAAGCCACTCTTTCTCTCATACGGAATCGATGGACCGTAACTTCCTGTGGTTGGACGTGGTTGAGGGCGAGGCTTAGGCCGACTCTCGAGCGCCAAGCCGGGCTTGGGGCAGCTCGAGGGGGTGCTAGGTTTTCGGACCGCAGGAGGACGCTTCAGCGATTGGGTATGATTGGGAGGGGGTTGACACTAGGCCCTTGTGGTAAGTGTCGTGCGATCAATGCTTCCCTGCAGGGTTAAATAAGCGATTCGAATTGCCGCGCTCTCGGATATGAGCAAGCTCTTTCATCGCACAGTCACGTAGTAAGAACTTGAACCGAGGTTCGCCGTCGAGCTTGAGCCCACATAAATTGGTGTTGAGATTAATTGTTGTGAATTAATGATTGCAACTTCATGTTCAGAAGTAGGTGCCGTTACAACTGCTTAATTGTGAATTGAGTAGTTAGGTAATTAATATAACAAATGTTAAGCCTTCTGCACTTTTACCTTCACTGGTTTTGCTACATCCAAATGCATGTCCTTTGGAGTCGGTCATATATGGACCACGGGTAAGACTTGCAGTACCTTCCGTACTCAGGCTTACGCTTTGTGGTTTTGCGGTGAGGATCCGTAAGGGTGTGAGTTACGCCCCTCATCGCCTATCGGTGACCAAGGGCACCGAGTAGAGGCCGTTGCGTGTGTGCGCCCGGAGGTGTTCAGGGCATGACACTTCCGGGGTGTTTTACTTTTGTTGTATAGGATAGTCGGCTTTACTTTTGTAAACTGTTGCACTTTTATTTTTGTTTTGGAACCTGTCGACTCTTCGCTTCCTGTTTGTTTGGTCGTCCTTTGGGCTTCCGTGTGCCGTGTGTGTTTTGTTGCTTCCGCGTTTCGTGCGTCTCTGGTAGTGAGTTTGGGCCCGATGCCCCTTTGTGGGAACTGTTGTGATATAACTTGGGAACCGGTATGTGGGGATCCTGGGCGAGTTTCGGATCGCATACCGGGGGAATACCGGGGTTGTTGTCGAGTCGTTGGACGTTCGTAGGGTGGTCTCCATTGGGCTTGGGTAATAGCATCAGGATCACCTCCGGTGATTTGTTGCTAGGACCCAAATCCAACGGGAGCAACCGTGCATCCAACAACTCGAGGACGATCTGGGCGGCTCCTCTCACACCTTATATGGAAAAATTCATAAAAATTAATAAATAAATTTACTATTTATCCCTATTTATTTATCTCAAAATTAAAAATCATCAAAACAGAGTAAAAAAAATTATTAGAAAATAAATATTAAAGTTTAAGACTTGAAATTTTTATGGAAGAACCCTGACGCAATAGTAAACCTTGTGTAAAAGTGTCAAAAAAATTATTAAGTTAATTTAAATCTTCAAATAAATCATTTTTAGAAATTGAATTTCAAAACAGTTCTCACTGTCAGAATTTTAATAAATAATTTACCAAGTATTATGACAATAAAGGATACTGATATTTTAATAAAAATGAAAAAACTATTGTTTTGACATGGGTGATTATTGGCAATAGCCTGTTATACAAGCTTTAACTTGTACGTAGATAGAGGGAGTTTTTATCACCCAAGTTAAATTAAGAACCGAATATAGTGTTGCATGATCCAAGTAATAATCGTACAACCATAAGGGTTGGTATGGGACGAGTTTAATCTATTAAGTTATTTAAAACTAGCTTTGCACATTGGAAGGTCGTAGTAGCACGGGCTGTTCTGTGATAGACTGCTCGAAGGGGTGCCCTCACCGAGGTGTTGGGAATAACGTCTGCCGATGTAACGGTGTACGCCTGACTATGGGGAGAAATTGATGTTGTTCATTGAGCTAAAAAAATATGATTTATGTGATTATTTGTTTCTACCATATCAAGGGTTTAAAGTCATCGGGCTGGTGCAAAGCTAGGTTTGAATAATGTAACGATTATGTATGATCTCTTTGCGGCACACCAAAAGAAGTGTGTTATGGGTAAAGATGATCATTCCTTATGGGTAAAGCAGTACAACTCTGCAGAGTGTAAAACTAATCGATTAGCCGTATCCACGATCATGGATAACTTGGAAAACTGACACTAGTTAGCCATTTTCTATTTTCATAAAATGGAACCAGTGGTGTGGAATATATGTTTTGCAAATTTTATTATGTTTACTCACGAAGGGTTGTGAGTAATTTGTTACATTTATGTTACTTACTACTTGTTATTTTATTTACTCGTCATATTGTTTTTATTTCATTTACGCTTTCAATTTACTATTCAGTGTTACATTTTAAAATTTAGCTTTATGCAAAAATAACCTTAGCAGTCTTTCATTTAATTCAGCTTGCATATATTTAGGCTTTGTAAATAGCCTTGCGAGTACTTTTGTACTCAACTTGCATTACCATTGTTTTTAGGTGAAGAAACAGAAATTCCCGAAGACACTTTGATGCAGGTTACGGGTTTACTAATAACGATACTTCTAAGGATTCACCTTGCTTGTGGATCATTGAGCTTAGCTGGCAAACACCAAGATGAAATTTTTTCCACTGTTGTTTACTTTTGGTTATGTAATATTATGTGTATTAAACTTCTGTTGTAATAAAATATTACAACATTGTATGTCTATGTTTTCAAATTGTGTCAGTGTGTGCTAGCTATTGATCATAGGACTAGCACAATATGCACTTTAAAACCTTTCTTTTATGTTGCACTGTAGCATAAAAGGGAGGGTCTTACAGTTTCTATTATTAATTAAAGCTTGTTGGGAATTTCTTTAATTCAAATAGGATTTAATATGGTTAAAATAAAAGTGAGAATTTATTGAAATTATTTTTTGAATTCATTTTATATTTATTTGAAGCTATTTGCATTCTTGGTATTTTCTAAACTGAAAAAAGGATTACAAACATCTGGTGTTTGGTTTGGGCCGAAACCCTAATGCCGCAGCCCGTTTGGCCCACCTAGCCATTAGCCCAGTTCTTCGCGTCACGCCAGCTAGCCAGCCTAGCCTGCTCCCATGCCGTGTGGGGGGCTAACATGTGGGACCCATCTATCAGCCTTGTCCCTTCCATGCCCGAGCCGTACTCCGAGCGCGCCGCCGTGTCCACAATGACCTCCTCCTTCGTTTTGAGCTTGTCCATACTCCTTCCATTCACAAATAATAATTGTTTTGAATGTAGATAATATAAAATTTCTATGGAGATAATGAGTACAAGATGTGAGATATTTGAGCACAGAGTAGAGAGTTCGAGAGAAGAGTTGGGGAGTGGGGACTGGTTTGTGGTGGCTGACTATGTCTTTGGGGGCTTGTGTTGTGGCGTGTGTCCTTGTGGATAGGGTTAGGGTGGTTCACACCATAGTTATTAAAACCGAATTGAACTGCTGGTTAAACAGGAAAAAACTTGAAGCAGAGACTACACTGGCTCGGTTTGCTTCGAAGACCACCCCTGCAATTGTGAAGACCCTCCCTTTTATGATACAGTGTACCATAAAAGAAAGGTTATAATGCGCTTCCTATGCTAGTCCCTGCATCAATAGCTAGCA
Organism: Rhipidocladum racemiflorum; assembly: GCA_036346355.1. Classification (NCBI taxonomy): domain Eukaryota; kingdom Viridiplantae; phylum Streptophyta; class Magnoliopsida; order Poales; family Poaceae; genus Rhipidocladum; species Rhipidocladum racemiflorum. The sequence continues at coordinate 7,373,571 of CM070575.1, forward strand.
CGCACATACAAATGGAAATCACAACCATACAAAATATTGTCATTATTATTGCAAAAGCTATAGTCTTACAAGTCAAAGAAATATACAGCAGAAGAAATAGAGGTCTTGTAGTATGCCCATCCAATCCCTCAGGCAACTAACAAGGTATAAACTCTAGATAAAACCATAGTCATTATCCCATAGCCTGTGTCAAGTACGATCCATCGAGATATTCTATCTGTTCACCTAAAAACAACAACGATAGCGAGGTTGAGTACGTTGCGTACTCAGCAAGACTTGAACTATTTGCAAAACCTATGATATATGCAAGCTAATTCAACATGATGGCTATCAGGGTTATTTTGCATAAAGCCAAATTGAATTGTAAATACTGAATAATAGATTGAAAGCGAAATTGAATAAAAGCAATTTGATAGGTGTATAAAATAATGAACTGGTAAATGAATAAGAAACATCTCATAATTCCTCCACGAATGTGAACAACGAATTATCCAACGCCAACACATGGCGCAAATTCATCTTAATTGCCAACACATGGCACGACAGCTGAACACAATCTTATCAACACATGACAAGCATTGAATTATCTGTAGGATAACTTCTATTACCAAAATCTTTATTTCTTTCCATTTTTTATGAAAATGTCAAAAAACAACTAACTAGTGTAAGTTCACCAAGTGCTCATAACTGAGAGCGTGGCTAATCGATTAGTTTTGACTCCGCAGAATTGTATAGCTTTACCCATAAGGAATGATCATCTCTTTGTGCAATCGACAGTTAACCATTACATTACATAGTCCTAACTTTGCACCAGCCCGGTGACGTCAACCTTTGCTATAGCGGTAGAAACACTCACTTAAAATATAATGATACAAATTTTCACCGGCAGTCCATCCCTGCCATAACCATTTCTTCCCATAGCAAAGCGTACACTGTTACATTGGCAGGTGTTATTCCCAACACCTCGGTGAGGGCACCCCTTCGAGCACCTTTAATCCAGAAGTCCGTGCTACTACGGCCTTCCAATGTGCAAAGCTAGGTCTAAGTAACTTAATAGGTTAAGACTGCCCTCATAGTTGTATGGTTATTCTTGGATCATACAACACTACGTTCGGTCCTTAATCCAACCCAGGTGATAAATCTCCCTCTATCTACGTGCAAGTATACCCTCGCACATCCGGCCATTGCCAGTAATCACCTGCGTCCAAATCATACTTTTATTTCCATTTTTATCAACATATCAGTATCCTTTACTACCATATTCAACCTTTTTAAATCATGCAAAAATTCAAGTTAACCATTCTAAGCACAACTAAGCATATGTCTTTATAAAGCGATTATACACATTTTTCATATTCATGTGTCATTCCATAATCTAGGGTATCAATGGTTCACATGGCAAAGTTGATTAAGGATATCCATATTAAAGGTTCTAACTACCACATTCCACAAAATAACATTGTAGAATATACAACATGCATGAAAAACAATTATGAAGACATTTCTGAAATAACATTGTAGAATATACAACATGCGATTGAGTTGGGTTTTAAAATTTTATAAGGTTGTAGAAGCTCGTCTCTCCTATGTATGATAATTTTTTTTGATAATTTTCAAAAATTTATACATTTGTTTTTTATTTATTTTATATGATAAGACCGGTTTACACATGATATAGTAACACATTGTATAACAGAGAGTCATATGCTATTTTGTGGATAGTAAAGGGCAAAATATCCTGTGTAAACTATAAAATCTATGAAAAACATATGTACATGTTTTCAAAATTCTAAAAAAAGACCTTATGTAGGGGAGATGATATTGAATAACCGTGCAAAATTTGAAGACAAAAATCATCCTCTTTTTAAAATTATGGATAAATCAAAGAAAGAAATACTCATGTACAAACTAGAAGTAGCATTTATTTGGGTTGCCACGACTGTTTCGTTGCGTGGAGTGCCTCGGTCAGTTTGTGTTAAATATCTGTGGTAGTATAGCCTATTCTACACGCAGCTATAGAATAGCATATATATATATGAAAAATATTTTCACTCTTAGGAATAGTTACTCCCAACTCTGAAATACCACCCAAATAAACTTGAAATACTCATTTATCACATTGGATACACTCATATATTAATTATAAGATATTCCAATGTGATTCATATGAAAAAATTACAAGAGAGTACATAGTTTTTAGCATATTTTACAAATACCTTCATATACTCACATAAAAAGGATCGAGTATGTCTAAAAAGTGTACATATCATCTCTGAAAAATGTAAATACTATCTAGATGGTCTTATATACTTGTATATTACACGTACATATCATCCATTGTGCGAGACACTTCCTATGTTGTGAGATATGGCATAGAAAGTAATTACTCCTAAAAATAGAAAAGGGGCTTCCTATATATATATTCTTCTCTGCGAAGTTTATGCTATATATACAACGATCGATCACTTGCTTCTCAAACCTTAAAAAAAAGAACAAAATGATGAAGACAACCTTATTTGTACACATGATACACACCACAAAGTCGCTCGTTTGGCGTTTACTAAAAGAAAGCGACGTGTGTGTGCATATAAAGATTCCGTAGTAGTCAAATTATTAGGGAATCTAATGGGTAGGTATTTCGAACGTATACGTAACAAGGGTAGGTAATGACCTACTTCCGCTGTCGTGAAAATAATGTGTAGATTAATTACCGTGGCTTTCATGTATAAGCGATACGACATACGTACTATTTGCCCAGCACTGTACAATATATATTCTCGGCGATATATGCAACAGAAGGCCTGACGTACTCTTGATCGATATTACTAGTTTAAACCTACGGGCTTTTGATTCCAAACAATCTAATTTTCTTAATTTTGATAACTAGTATGTACACACACCAAATTGTGCGATTATCATGCCTTTTTTTCTCCCATCAGGCATGAATAAGAATACTCCTAAGAATTGATTATACTAATATATATATATAAGCCATAATGGGACACCATGGTACCAGGCACCATAATTTTAAATGCACGAATTCAAGTCAAATTCAGGTATATTTTTTGAAGCTTTCAGTTTTAGGGTATATACTCAGCTATAACAATTCAAATATAACACATACCTTTCAAAAAATATACTCCAATTCAAAGATTTGAACGAATTTAGATCACATGCTTTGTTGGTTTATATATATGATCAGCACATACCTACAATCAACCTATCATAAAAAAAGAAACCCCAGTTTGAACTTCACTTTAAACTTGTTAAACTCAACATCCTAAAAAATTTTAAAATGCAAATAAATAGGAAAAATACTCATTTTAGATCATGGTGTCTAGGCACCATGGTGTCCCAGGTATAGGGCTATAAACGGGCCGAATTCGAGCGGGCTTGGGGCTCTTAGGCTCAAGCTCGGTAAGGCTCGGACTCGAGTAAGCTCGGTAAGCATGATAAGCTCGAGTAAGCTCGGTAGGCTCGAGTAAGCTCGTAAACCTGGTAAGCTCGGTAACAAGTTCGAGTAAGCTCGAGTAGGCTTGCAAGCTATTCGAGCTCGGCTCGGTGAAGCTCGCGAGCTTAAGATCAAGCTCGAGTTTGGCTCGCTTGGAGTTCGAACCGAGCCTCAATCGAACCGAGCTTGAGCTTTTATTTACACCCTACCTAGTAATTGTACTATAGTTTAATTAGCAGCTGGAGGCCACTAGAAAGCTAGACTTGTTAATTTAGGTCATGATGTGTCTCGATTACACTTCGCAATCGGTAGTGTGGATCTCATGCATCTATAATAAGATTATCAAACTTCCTCGCATTCTTGGAGGTAATTAGCGGGTTCGGCAAACAAGCAGTCAGAAAGAGAGAATTGCTAATGGGAAGGTGTTGCCTGCTGCGTAAATAAATATTACTCTGATCATTAATAGTTATCGTTTTAAACATCAATATAGTGTTTAAAACATAGCTGTGACCACTAATTGATATTATAATATTGTTATAAAATCCAATAAAATTTTAATTTTATTAATTAATTGTCAAGACAAATCTACGTATATGATTTTTATATATCTAATTTCAATATTTAAAATGATATTGATGGCCAAAGCTTAAAAAAATTGAGTGTGTTTGTATCCGAACGATCGAAGGGAGCAGTGCATAAAAAACGACACTCGCAGGGTGCCGCGCGCTAGAAAGCAGAAATGACGGGCGGCCAAGCTTCGTAGATATCAAGGATATTCAAGAAAATAGGAGGGCGTTTTTGCAAATTGGCTGCTGGACGTGTGGACGCACCCTCGGCGCGCGCTTCCTCCCGATCTTAGACTATCTCCAGCAATTTCCCTTCATTCCATTCCCTTCCCTATTCCCTTCCCCATATTCATTCCCTTTATTTCCTACCATCTCCAGCAGCATCCCCTCAAGGGATTTGTGAAGGGATTGGAGAGAGAATCCCTTTCTGAAGGGATTTACTGTTTGAATCCCTTCTGACGGGAATCGTGAAGGGAAACCGCTGGAGCACTTGGGATCTGTTCGCGAAGGGATTTGGAGGGGAAGGGAAGCTGCTGGAGATAGTCTTATATCCGGTAGGATTGGGTTCTTTCATCCCTCATATTGGGCATTGGGGTGACCTACTGTATACAGTGATGCTTGAACTGCAATCTCTAGCTGAACACATGGGGACCGGCACTAAAGTCAGATTTGTCAAAAGAAGAGCTCAATCCTTTTACAGGCTTCTCATACTCTTTTTTTATATATAAATCTAGTTCTCTTGTGAGCGTAATTGAAAAATAATCCTCTTTCTGATCATGAAAACACCAGCAAATAACATACTGTTTGCACCAAAATTCGGCAGTAAAATCAGTTTGAATTGGATAGAAGCGATTCGTTTGGAAAGAGATCAGGTGACCGAATCGGAACAAGAATCCGTTTCTAAGGAAGGAGATCAGATCGGAGGCCGATACGGATAAGCATACCGTGTCCATATACAACTCGGATCGGCCAGACGTATTATAAAAGTGGTGGACGTTAAGCGGAAAAAGGATCAATCAATCCAACAACACATCTACTTTTTACAGTTCCTCTTTACATCGTTTTTAGATCTACAAACTTTCTTGTAAGTCGATGAAATCAACATAGCTGCGCATCGCCGATTATTGGTTTTGGCTGGCTTCGCTCAGGTTCGATCTGCTTTGTTTTGCTGCGCATCGTCTTCTCAAAGCCGATTTCACCTTGTATCCGGATTAACCGTAACTGGTTGATCTAGTTATCTCCTAATCGGTTTTCAGCCGACTAGCGAAAAGCCGATAAACATTGCTCTATCGGCTTTGATTAAATTACAAACTCTACCTTGTCAATTTCAAATCAAATTGACTGGCACGCTCTGCAAACCCGGTGTTTGTCTTATGTGTTCGAGGCTAAAGATCCTCCTTCACGTTTTTAGCGCGAACACATACATCACCTATCATGTATGTATATCGCGACAGCTCCTGCCGAGCTACATAGAGTGGTAGCGGCACACCCACGACCTATCGAGCTACCGGCGCTCCCCACCACACACACATGCAAACTTAGTACTTAATTAACTAATTAAGTGCTCACCTAGTTTTGTCTCGCCGAGGACTGGTAGGCTGGTAGCTCGGCAGCCGTGTAGTGTGCTTGAGCTACAGCAAGTTGCCAAGCTAGTGGGTCCACCGCTACCGTCGTAGTGGCATGGTAGATCATAGCAGGGTTGATAAAACCGTTTCGAGGTGGAAAATCGAACCCAGCACGGCTTCGGTTTTTCGCGAAAATCGGTCGAAAATCGACAAAAACCGAAGATGTTCGAAACCGAGCGTTTGAACAAAAAAATTCAAATCAGATTTAAAAAAAAACAAAAAACCGGTCGATTTTCTCGAAAACCGATCGGTCGGTTTTCTCGAAAAACCGCTCGACGAGTTGAACATTTTGGGCGATCGGTTTCTTGAGCGGTTTTTGTCAAGGCCCCAAACTTCAAGAACTCCTGGGACATCCGGAGTATCCGGATAAACGTCCGGAGTGTCCGGATCCAACCCGGAATGTCCGGATAAAAGTCCGGAGTATCCGGATTGGGCTGACCGAACACCCCAACCCGGAGTGTCCGGACTGAATGTCCGGAGTGTCCGGGTTGATTCCACCGAAGACCCCAACCCGGAGTCTCCGGGTTGAGCGTCCGGAGAGTCCGGTATCTGCGGGGGTTTTGTATAAAAATCCTGTTTCATTGGCCCCCACCTCATTTCACTCTACTCCCCTTTTGCTCCTCCACCCGTGTATGCACTCTCCACCACCCTAGCTCCTCTCCGGCGAGCTCCCACCGGCCGGCGACCTCCGTGGCTCCTCCCCGGCATCCTCTAGCTCGTCCTCAAGCCGGCGTCCTCCCTCCTCTACCCCGGCGTTGTTCCTCCTCCATCTTCCTTGGAGGTAGGCTTTTCTCTTGGGGGTTGATTCGAAGGTTTCTTGGGTTTTAGGGTCATCAATGGTGGGAGCTAGAGCTTAGGTTTAGATTTGGGGTTTTGGAGTTAGATCTTGAGCTTTAGGGTTTTTGGTTGTAGTGATTCTAGGGTTAGTGTGGAGCTTGGGTTGGCAAGTGTGGGTACTAGAGAGGTAGATCGGGTAGTGGGAGTGCCGACCCAAGGGTCGTTTGAAGTTGGCTAGTGGTTTCGTGGGCTAGTGTCGTTCCTCGTGGAGTTGGGTTAGCTATAAGCTTCTTCGGCCTTGCCGCGTGTAGGAAAGTCATAGATCGGGTCCCCGTGAAGCCGTTGGACTTGGCGGCACCTCGATCCGTCGAGTTATTGGGTAAAACACGCCTGGGCCGGAGTGTCCGGATACCCCATCCGGAGTGTCCGCCCTGTCCGGAGTATCCGGACCGAATGGGCCGGAGAGTCCGGATTGTCCGGAGAGTCCGGATCAAATACCCGGACTGTCCGGGTTAGGCTGGTCTGTCCGGTCGAGTCGAGTTGTCCGGTCGCGTTATTTCTTCGGGGTTTTCAGTTGTACTTCATTCATATGCATTGCATGCATTTTAATTATGCATTGTACTCGTGTAGAGAACGATCCCGCGGCGACTGACGTGGCCGTGGTTGAGGGAGTTGCCGAGGGGCAAATCGCTGTCGATCCACCAGCAGAAGAACAAGGCAAGCCCCTAAGCATATTTGATCCTTTATGTAAACTTACTTTCGGGAATAAATTGCTTATTCGTTGATTAAGTAATTGCATTAGGAATTGATCTGTGGGTTAGGATAGATCCTAATTGCTGCATTTACTCCTTAATGTTGTTAATCCTGTCCTTGTAGCTAGCTTATGGGTAATATGTTGAGTTACGCTTAGAAATGCTTAGATGTCGGGTTTGGGCCAAGTGACGGAGGATTCTGTCACTTGCGATTGTTATTCCACACATATTACGTTATGTTGGACTTGGATTTGGGAAAGGTTTTGAAAGGAAATGAATTGTGGACCGGGCGGGGAGTTGGTTCATTTGGGTATGGAGACTCGAATGTGTAGCCCCGTCTGTGTCAGTTAAGGACCGATTCGTAAGTGGAATCAGTTTGAGCACACCCCGGTTGGTCGCATGCCCGATTATGGTACGGTAAGCCACTCTTTCTCTCATATGGAATCGATGGACCGTAACTTCCTGTGGTTGGACGTGGTTGAGGGCGAGGCTTAGGCCGACTCTCGAGCGCCAAGCCGGGCTTGGGGCAGCTCGAGGGGGTGCTAGGTTTTCGGGCCACAGGAGGACGGCAACGATTGGGTATGATTGGGAGGGGGTTGACACTAGGCCCTTGTGGTAAGTGTCGTGCGATCAATGCTTCCCTGCAGGGTTAATTAAGCGATTCGAATTGCCGTGCTCTCGGATATGAGCAAGCTTGATCTGAACTTCTTCTGCGTAGTAAATAACGTGAACATGTGGTTCGCCGTTGGGCTTGAGCCTTGATTTGAAAGGTGGTGTTGCTTTAATTAATGTTGATTACAATTCATGCTAGAAGTAGGTGCAGTAACAGCCGCTTAAGACTTGGGTGAATTGAGTAGTTAAGCAACTAAACCACAAAATATGAGCATTTCCGCAAGTTTACCTTCAGCTTGTTTCTTGCTACATCCAAATGCATATCCTTTGGAGTCGGTCGTATATGGACCATGGGTAAGACTTGCGAGTACCTTTTGTACTCAGGCTTCTGCTTTGTGGTTTTGCAGGTGAGGATCCCGAGGGGTGTGAGTTCTGCCCCTATTGCCTATCGGTGACCGGGCGGGGCACCGAGTAGAGGCTGTCGACGCTCGTGCGCCCGGGAGTGTTCAGGGCATGACACTTCCGGGGTGTTTTACTTTTGTTGTATAGGACAGTTGGCCTTACTTTTGTAAACGGTTGCACCTTTATTTCTGTTTTGGAACCTGTCGGCTTTTCGCTCCCTGTTTGTTGGGTCGTCCTTTGGGCTTCCGTGTGCCGTGTGTGTTTTGTTGCTTCCGCGTTTCGTGCGTCTCTGGTAGTGAGTTTGGGCTCGATGCCCCTTTGTGGGAACTGTTGTGATATGACTTGGGAACCGGTATGTGGGGATCCTGGGCGAGTTTCGGATCACATACCGGGGGAATACCGGGGTTGTTGTCGAGTCGTTTGGATGTTTGGAGAGTTGTCTCGTTTGGGCTTGGTTGTTAGCATCGAGATAACCACCGGTGGTCTGCTGCTAGGATCCAAATCCGACGGAACGATCGCTCATCCAACAACTCGAGGACGATCTGGCGGCTCTCCTCCACGATTTTAGGTTTTAAAACCGCTCGGTTTTCACCGGTTTTCGATCGGTTTTCATCGCATAAATTTTTTCAAATTTTTGAATTTTTTTGAATTTTTTTTTGAATTGAACCGGTTTACCGACCGGTTTATGATTTCGAACCGGCTCGATACGGTCGAAAACCGCGATTTTCGACCGGTTTTCGACGGTTTTGCGAACCCTGGATGATAGTATCACTTGCCAGTACATTTACGATTAGGAGATAGTTATTTTTTTTTAATTATGTTCGTGTGGAGACTAGATTTAAAAAAAAAAGTGTGCAAGGAGCTATAAAAGGATTGGGTTCTCAAAAGAGAGACGTACGGGAAATTCTGGAAAACCGTTAATATTAACTAGGTCAATAAACGCTGCGCACGTCGCGCACGTAAACGGAAAACGAATCTGTATTTTTTCAGAGAAAGGATCTGGACGTAAGAAACAGGGATCTGTTTGTCATTTTTTTTGGACCTGAGCGCTACCTTGAAAAATTAGAAAAAGGCTCGTTCGAGATTTGTATTTAACGGGAGTTTTTTTTCCGTAAAGTAAGAGCGAGGGACCTAAACACTATTCGGAAACGTTTTTCTTACCCTCACAAAAAATCATGAAGGACATTTTTATAATTTGCAGGAACCTATCCGTAATTTAAAGGAAATGGAGGGACTTATTTGCAAAAATGGCGGATGACACGTGGATGGGCTGGGTGAGCTTCAAACCTCCGAATTGTAATAAAGGGATTATTTAGGCTGTGTTTGTTTGTTTAGGTCTTTGGAGGAGAAGGCTTGAGTGGAAGAAGCTAGGCTTTCTTTGGAGCTGGAGGCTAAAGCTGGAAGAGACTTGATGAAGGGGATGTCAATTTTTTGTAAATAAGATCAAGTTGCAAGGGTACCAGGGAAGTGGGATTTTCAAAAGCTTCAGCCAGCCCGAGAAGCATCGTTTTCCTTGCTTCTCTCGTGTAGTGCAAATTGGGCTGGAGCTTCTCCTCCAAATTTGAAAAATTACTGTTTGTTTTGGCTTGTGACTTATGAAGGCCTAGAAGCCAAATAAGCCTAAGCAGAAGCCTAAACAAACACAGCCTTAACCAACAACAATCATCTTGTTAAGGAGTGGTCAAGATCGATGGTCAGAGCTGTGGAGCACACATACATACTTCAGTATGTAAATATATATGAAGCTCGACCATTAGAAATATTTAGGGATGAAAACGGAGCGGATTCGGTCGGATAGTGACATTTCCATATCCGCTCACATTTTTCTCACCCGGATGCGGATACGGATACGGATAGTTGAAAAACGGATCGGATATTGAATCGATATCGGATAATAATAAAACGGATAGTAATCGGAGTCGGATCGAAAACGAAAATGAAACCGAATATTTAGTCGGATAATATGTAAACGTCAAAACACAAGTTTCAACACAGAATATCCTTGCTGTAACCTGGCAAACGGCATGCCATAAATGAGCAACAAGTCATTGTACACTGCTATAATTTAAATAGACAAGCAGATAAGTAATAGCGAGCACAAGTCATTCATGGATTAATGGACAAAATTAAAATTAGTTCAAGAACCGGCTGCCATGAATAACTTCCATACATTCTAATCACTAGTCAGTTCATGTAGAAATACACCACCATATGTCAATAAATTCCAAATCTAGCCAAGTCCTACACATCACAACAAAAATGAGGCCAAATCCAACACATATTCCTACAAAATTTCATTTGATTTACACATGATCAAAAGAAGGAGAGAGGGCAAGAGGAGGGGGAAAGTTTGGCCTTACCTTCGTCGAACGGCGGCTTCGGCGGGTGTCTAGTAGGACTGGCGCAGCAGCAAGGGAACAAGGGGCTGGCGGCCCATGGGAGCGAGTCGACGACTAGCGACAGCGGGGCGGCGCATCGGTGGGCCGATGCGGCGGAGGCGGTAGTGGGGCGGCGCCGTCTGGTGGTAGGGAGCCGGGGAGGTTTGGAGGCGGAGGTGGGGTGGCGCGCCGGTGGGCGGATGCGGAGATACGGCGGTGGGGCGGTGGCGGTGAGCCAGGGAGGGTTGGAGCCTAGAGGCGGCGACTAGGGATTTGGCGTCTGGCAATTTGGGGGAGTCGTGTACTCGCGTCGGCCACCAGTGTCCACACTCCACAGTCCACGCGTGCGATTTGGGGAGACAGGCTGCGTTGGAGACTTGGAGTCTTGGACCGCTTGGCGCTTGGGCCTTGGGGTGGGCCTGCACTCAAGCACTCAGCATCCAACCGCCAAAGACCCAAAGACTGCTCTGACCTCTGAGTATACGGATATCCGGCATCCGGATATCCGTATCCGCTCCGTATCCGTCGGATATCTCCTCCCCCATATCCGCTCCGTATCCGTCTGCCCCGATTCGGATAATTATCCGTATCCGTATCCGTATCCGTCGGATGTCAGATTCTTTTGCCATTTTCCTAAAAACGGATATCGGATACGGATACAGTCCGGATATTATTCGCTCCGTTTTCACCCCTAGAAATATTAGTATTAGTCTCTCTCTTTGTCTACACACACATACATACATACATACATACATATATATATATATATATATTACCTATATTACAATCCGGAGGTTTGAGGAGCAACGTCGGTGTCCGCGTGTCGTTTTGCTCCAGGACCGGCTCGTTTTCGTGTGCGTTTCGTTTCCTCGGCCCGTGCAGGCGGCCTAATTACTCATAGCTCTTAGTTGCCGATCGCCGTCCATCTTTCGTGTTGGTGCAGATCTTTCCGTCCACGTGCCCCCTAGAAAACCGAGTGATGCTTGCCTCACGAGTATATTCTTATGCCCGGAAGAATCCGAGACCAAAGAGAGCCTCCGTGTCACCATTGTCACGGATAAGCACCCTAGAATTCCGAAATTGTAGATAGGTTCTTCTATCGGTTATTTGCAAAAAGAACCCATAGTTTCGTAGATTCATGAACCGGTCCTCACTGATTTTTTTTTTTGCAAAAAAGACTGTGATTACGCAAATTTGCAGATGGCTCCTACCCAGCCTATTTTTAAAAAAATCATCCCGAGAGAACCGAAATTACGTTAGGTCCTCCTATCATTTTTTCGCAAAAAAGCCCATTTTTAAAAAATCGCCCCGAGAGAACCGAAATTATGTTCAGTCCTCCTATCTTTTATTTAAAAAAAAAAATAGACTAAATTTTGCACGACTCGACGTAGCGCATTACTCTACCTAGTTTTATTCAAATACCTGTGCAGAAAAAGAGCAATCAGCTAGGTTTGGTTAAATGGTCACATTGACTTGCTATAATATAGTACTACTTCGCAAGGTCACTAGACTAGAGTTGTGTAGCACTTGGAATGTGTGAAAAAATTATTCTTAATTCACTTAATCTATTCAACGCGCCTATTCTCCTAAATCAAGACACAAGGGATTCCACGGCTCAAAGGACTTTTAAGCCCAAAGACGTCGGTACCGAGTCAAGTCAGCCGTAGATATACTAAACTAACGAACAGAGTCTTAAAGTATTTACCGAGACTACACTAAGTAAGAAGTCAGCGAAAGTGAGCTCATAACTAACAAAGCCAGTATCAGAAGCGAAGCCCTTCCAAAATCAAAAGCAAAGAAGTCAAGAACGAAGCTGCTTCTCTAATAGCCCCCATTGAATAGAAGGGCAAAGGTTTCGAACTTTATTTTATAGAATGGGGGCTTCGACCTTGAACTTAGAGCATCTCCAACAGTTTCCAAAACTTATTCCCAAAATCATTTTTTAGGAACAAATGGAAAAATTACCGCTCCAACAGTTACCCTGTCGGAATCCCAATATCTCTGCAAGCCCAAAAACTCCTGCCGAAGTGGCCAGATATTGGACGCTCGTGTGCTTTCCCAATAACTATTTTTAGGGGGGGAAATGATAACTGTTGGAGAATGTTTTTTTTTAAGGCCTAAAAATTTTAGGAAGCTCCCAATCCAGAGTTATTGGGAGTCAAATTATAGGGAACTGTTGGAGATGCTCTTACTCCCTACTCACAACTGCAAGCCGCTAACGCCAACCTTTCCTTGCGTGGTAGTTCAGGCTTAACCATGGATCGATCGATCTATCACTACTTCACTAGCCTAGCTAGGTGAGAAAGAAGGCAGACAGGTGGTGATCGCGATGCAACAATGCAATATGCCTAGATAGATAGCTACTTGATTAATTCGTCTCACCAGAAAGTAAGTTCAAATTATGTGTATGCATGCCTCGTAGACACGAGACCAGGTTCAAAATCTCGGCTTTCGGCCGGTGCCGAGATTCCAAATCTCGACTAGATAATCGTTTTTGAAAATTTTCAAATTACTACAATGATTTTAAGATTTCTGGTTTTTTGACCGAGATGATTACAAATTCGATCGATTTTCATGTTTGTATGATCGGATTTAGCACCAAATTTTTTATGATAAATTGTAATGCATTTTCTGATGAATACATATGAAAATTTTGTAAAAAAAAATACATATACAAATTTTGAGTTTTTTAATCGAGATGATCTCAGGGGTTTAATAGGACCAAAATTTCGGTCATTTCGGTTTTGCTTGCTGCCAAAATACCGTATTTAAAATGTAGTTTTTTCATTTTAGCCGGATTTCCGCCAAAACTTTGAAATCTTACCAAAATTAATAATAAACACGAGAATATGCGCAATTGTTAGGTAGTCTCCTCTAAAAAAACGTCTCTGGACTATATAATTCCAATTTTAGAGACAAGTTGGAATACGTCTCTATAAAAATGTCTGTTTTCCTTGTAGTGGATTGATTTGAGAGAAATAGAATTTTTTTCATCGACCGGGATTTATCAACGTACTTGTGTGCATCATATCTGTCCTAACATTTATATATACATCCTTAGTAATCCATGCTCACCAACTTTGAAACTAAGCAAGCTCACCAACTTTGTAATTTTTGTTTTTCATTATATCTCTTAGGGCTAAGTCTGTCTATAGAGTAGGAACGTTGTATGTCCGATCTCTGGATCACTATATGCCAACTAAGGGTGTGTTTAGTTGAATGTATAAGTGATACATGTATAAGATGATTCAGGAAAAAAGTTATTCATGTGTTTGGTTGTTCGAATGAAACCATCCCATCCTGGACCAAGTGATACAAATTTGAGGAATATTTCCTCTAGATGTTGAACCATTTCATTCACCCAAAATAATAGAACCAAATGGTACAGGACCATCCCATCACATTCAACCTCATCCCATTAACCAAACGCACCCTAAATCTATTTCAAGTACTGCTATGACTACTGTACCCAGGTTTGTGCAGTTTCTCTGTGGTTGCATTGACTACCAAGGTCGTTACAGGAGCAATTATTTGGAAGTTTACAACGCAATCCCTTCAATCACAAATAGTTAACATTTTGGATATATGTGTAGTTACATTTTTGAAATTTTGACTATCAATATCTTTTTAAATATTTAAATTGGTTATATGAAAATCATATGTATAGATTAATCTTGAAAAGTACTCTCATAGTATTATAATTTTATTGGTTTTATAAATATACTAGTTGAATGCCTGTGCGTTGCTACGAAACAATAAAAACCCAACACATCATTTTTCAGCTACATTAGTGCCTCCATGGACTCCCTTGTCCTTGACCATGCAATTACTAACACTGTTCACATGATATGAGATTTAGTTATAACAAATCCAATGTCAATAATTTAATGTGTGCTTATCACTAACAGAGAAAGAACATAAAAACTTAAACCCAAAAAATTAACTTGTGCAGAGTGCAACAATGAAGATATGTTATTAATTATGAAACATGCTTCTTGGCGATCTTCCCATTCTTGGCAACAATGACTTTCTTTATGCCTCCTACCATGCAAATGACTGGTAAAAAAGTTCACCGTCCCTCAAAACACCCTGTATACCAGATCCTTCATCAAAGAACACACAGTGCACGGAAGTTTTTTATATTACTCAGCTTAATAGAAAGAACAAAATTGCAAAAGCATCGTTACAAAATAAGTGGATGGCTCACTGAATGTTAAAGGCACCAAGTAATTTGGTGTTCGCACTAATTTGGTTGTCATTCATCTACTAACAAGTATCAAGAAAATTAAACAAGCTTCAACAATACATATGTAGTCACTCAGGAACACCAAGAAAAGAAGAAGAGATTGCATTTTGAGCATTTGATGCAAACTCAACTTCCTTTCATGACTACAAAGCGCAATCTACCATATCTTTTGAAAGAAATGTGCTTTTAAGGAAATTCTTTTTGAGAAACCTTCTAAATAGTCCAAAGTTTATTTTTTGATATTTTCAAATCATTTGGACTTAATTTGAAAAAGTTTTTACTTTTCTCCTCTTTGAGTAAAAATCATGCCTACAAAGCAAAATTTGGCATATCTTTTGATTAGAGACTCTGATATGGGTTTTCCCGATTGTAGGCTCTAGTTCCTGGACGAAGGCCAGATCGCAGGGAAGAAACAGGCAGCGCTGCGGTGGCGCGCCGACGACCTATGGTAGTTGGCTATGCGGAACCACCGGCCGTTTATCGTCGGCAACGCCTAGGTACTGATCTTGGTGGCAACAAAAGGTGCCTTTTTCTTCCTTGTCCTTCTCTATTTATTTCTCCCGTCCAACTTACAAGGAAACTTACAGAAATAGTAAACTACTTAAACAAGGTAACTAACAATTGCAAAGTAATAGGACTACGTCTCCGTGTCCAACACGGTCAGGATTCTAATTAAGCCTCACGGTTGGCTCTATCTTTTCTTTTCTGAAAATAAACACAATTCGGCATGGACATATCAATACTCCCTCCCTCAAGAACAAGCTTGTCCTCAAGCTTGAAATCAGGATATGATCTGCGGAAGTCCAATGCATCAAGCCACGTAGCTGTTTCCGTTTCTTCCCCTGCCCATTGAATGAGGAACTGACGATGCCCCTTAACAAAACGTTGAGCTAATATTTTGTAAGGAGCTCGTTGGGCTAAATATGGCGAAGGGTACGAAACCTCTGCAGGCAGATCGGGAGGACCGTCGGGAGGAGTGCCTTTAAATGGCTTTATCATGGAGACGTGAAAAACGTCATGGATCTTAGCCGTTGGAGGTAATGCCAGCCGATATGCAACCTCGCCCACCCTACTGACCACCTTGTAGGGCCCAAAAAATTTAGGCCCGAGCTTGTGACAATGGCCCGGCCGAGCTGAGAGTTGACGATGATTCTGAAGCTTTAGCCAGACCCAATCTCCTACAGAATAAGTGACCTCCCGATGATGAAGATCGTAGCGCTGCTTCATCCTATTCTGTGCTGCCAATAGGTGATGTCTAGCTCGCTGCAACAAGTCATCCCGATTCACAAGCCGACAATCAACAGCATCCACAAGAGTTGTTCCTTGGTTATATGGCACCAATGAAGGGGGTGGGCGTCCATAAACCAATTCAAATGGAGTCATCCGCAGAGCCGAATGATACGAAGAATTATAACAAAACTCTGCCCATGGTAACCATTGTACCCAAGTCGCCGGGCGTTCTGCTGCTAGACAACGAAGATACATTTCAATAGTGCGATTAACCACTTCCGTCTGGCCATCCGTCTGTGGGTGATATGAAGAAGAAGTAAGTAACCGTGTTCCACAACGGTTAAAAAGATCTTTCCAAAAGGTGCTCGTAAAAATCGGGTCTCGATCCGAGACGATAGACTCAGGCATCCCATGTAACCGCACAATTTGATCAAAGAAAATATCAGCAACTGCAGAAGCAGTGATAGGCCGCTTAATAGCAAGGAAGTGACTATATTTAGATAAGCGATCCACCACCACCAACAAGGCTGTCTTGCCGTGAGATTTTGGAAGTGCCACCACAAAATCCATTGACACATCAGCCCAAATGTTATGAGGTATCGGCAAAGGTTGTAATAACCCTGCTGGGGCTAAAGTACTTGCTTTATGCTGTTGGCAAATAGAACAATTACGAACATAGTCTTCCACAGTCCTGCGAAGACCCTCCCAAAAAAAATTTTGCCGAATGCGATGGAGAGTTTTGTGCACACCTTCATGTGTCAAATTATGGTAAGCAGCCACCACTTGAGAACGAAGTGCTGAAGTTGCTGGAAGGACTAGGCGTCCTTTATGAAAAAGGAGACCATCCCGTGTGGACCATGAATCCGCACTAGCCGCACCCTCCTGTTCCTCAGTTGGCATCGGTCGTACCTCCTGCTGGGTAATAGGCGGCATGGCATCACCCTGAGATGAATCATGCAGAGAAGGAACCTTAGGCAAAAGTTGTGCACAGCGCTGACGAATCTCGGGATCCTCCCTCAACTCTTGTTCCCAAACCTCCCGAACCTGTACCGTAGGAGACGAAATAGCTGCGCACACCACCACGGGATCATGAAGTCGTGACAATGCATCGGCGGCCACATTAGCTCGACCTGGCTTGTATTCGACAGAAAAATCAAATCCCATGAGCTTACTTAACCAATGTTGTTGAGGTGGAGTGACCAAAGCCTGCTCGAGGAGATATTTTAAACTTGCATGGTCGGTGCGAACCACAAACGGTCGGCCCCACAAGTATGGCCGCCAATGCCGAATTGCTTTGGATAATCCGATGAGCTCCCTTTCGTAGGCCGCAAGCTTTTTATGGCGATCAGCTAATTTCCGGCTATAATAAGCCACTGGGTGTCCTTCTTGCTGGAGCACCGCCCCAATACCGGTGCCTGATGCATCACATTCTACCACAAAAAGAACATCGAAGTCTGGAAGACGGAGGACTGGCGCAGATTGTAGGGCTTCCTTCAACTGTTGGAATGCCAAAGTAGTCTCCCCGGACCACCGAAACTCTTGCCGCCTAAGGAGATTCGTAAGAGGATCGGCAATTGATGCATAATGATGAATGAAGCGTTGATAATACCCTGCTAAGCCCAAGAAACTCCTGACGTCTGCCACGGACCGCGGGGTAGGCCAGCGGTCCACATCCTGAACCTTGTTGGGATTAGCTTCCACTCCCTTGGCTGAAATAATATGTCCAAGATAACTCACAGTGCCTTGAGCAAAAGCACACTTAGACTTCTTTAGATATAATTGGTGGCGCCTGAGCTGAGCTAGGACTAGGTGGAGATGCTGAAGGTGTTCCGCCCAAGAGGAGCTGTATACCAAAATATCGTCAAAGAAAACCAAGACAAATTTACGAAGGAACTTAGCGAGGACCTCATTCATAAGAGCCTGGAAGGTCGAAGGAGCATTGCATAACCCAAATGCCATAACCAAAGACTCAAAATGTCCATGGTGAGTACGGAAGGCTGTCTTTTCAATATCATCTTCGCGCATGCGGACTTGATGATATCCTGATCGCAAATCAAGTTTGGTGAAAAATGTGGCCCCATGTAGCTCATCAAGCAGTTCTTCCACCACTGGTATTGGAAATTTATCCTTAATAGTCTTTGCATTAAGTTCGCGATAATCCACGCAAAATCTCCAGGACCCATCCTCCTTGCGGACTAAGAGCACAGGTGAAGAAAAAGGGGAGCGACTGGGCCGAATAATTCCTTGAGTCAACATATCTTCACACTGACGCTCAATTTCATCCTTCTGACGATGTGGGTACCGATAAGGACGAACAACGACTGGGTCCGAACCCTCCTTCAAACAGATTCGATGATCACAATGACGCGAAGGGGGAAGCCCTTGCGGTTCTTGGAATAAGTCATCAAATTCCTCTAACATTACTTGCAAGCGGCTGTCCTCTTCCGTGTCTAAGCTGCGTAGTTGCAACGTTCTTCCAAGGTTCCTGATGCCCTGCAAGCACACCCTGGCTCCTCCGGATAAAAAATTCATTTGAAGAGAATCAAAATTCCAGCTGATATCTCCCAATTTCTTCAGCCATTGCACCCCCAAGACTACGTCAAATCCATCTAAAGGAATCACTAAGAAGGAATCCGAGAAGGAGTACTCTTGGATAAAAAACTGGACGTCTGTTACTTTCCCAAGACATGGTAACTTAGCTCCATTGGCCACCCGCACCTGCTGTCCCCCACCGGTTAATTGCTCGATTTCCATTCTTGAAGCGGTGTAGCTGCTGATAAAATTATGGGTGCTGCCACTATCCACCAACCCCCCCAATTGTTGTCCTGCCATCTCCAGAACCACCTGCATAGTACTACCAGCCTTCGGCCCACGCAGGGCAATAGTGGAGAGAGCTGGTTCTTCCTCCCTGAACTCCTCATCTTCTTCACCTTCACTGACTACTTCTAAATGGAAAAGACGCTTACAACGGTGTCCTCGAGAATATATCTCATCACAATTGTAGCAGAGCCCCTTTTCCCTTCGCTCGGCCATCTCCTCCGAACTGAGTCGGCGCCGATATGGTTGTGATGGCGCTGTTGATGCTCCCGCCGAGGTCTGCGAAGTAGTAGACACCCTCCTTCCTGGACTGGTCGCCGAGGTTGTCACCGGTGGTTCGCTGTTAATCGATGCGCCAGGTCCCGGTGGTCGGGCTGATGCGCTTAAGTTCGTCCAAGATACGGATCCCGAGGTTAGAGGGGTGCTGCGGCTAAAGCTGGGCCGACTGCGCGCCACTTGTGTTGCTTTTGCAAGCCATAAGTCTTCCCGTCGTTCGGCCTCACGAGCCAAGCCGATGGCATCAGCCAAATCGCGTGGGCGATCACGACGAACGTCAGCCGACAGGGTTGGGGATAATCCAGCCATGAACAACTCAATCTGATGTGCTTTTGGTACCTTTGGTGTACGCGCAAGAAGTCGCTGGAACTCCCTTGCGTACTCCTCTGCTCTGCCATTGCCCTGTTTCCAGTTGGCCAAATCTCCGAGCGGCCCTGCTGTTGAATGTCTTGTAAACCTCCGCAAGAACGTCTCGTGAAACTCATCCCAGAAGATGTGTTGATCTTCCTCCTCCCAATTATCCAGGACTTCTTGAGCCTCTCCTCTCAAATGCATTCCTGCCATCTGTACCCACTCTTCTTTGGGAACATTGTGCAATCTCCCAAAACGCTCGCACTGTCTCAACCAAAGCAGGGGATCTTCCGATCCATCGAACAATGGCAGTTCATATCGGGGTGCGTGCGGCATCCACTGACGGCCATCTTGGCCTCTGCTGTCGTTCTCCTCCCTTTCTCCCGTGCGTATCTGCGGTGGAAGTCGGAACCGATGTCCTTCAACAGCGGCGGCTGAATCGCCCATGGATGGTGCCGGCTGTTTGCCCGCCACTCTGAGGACCTCCGTGATAGTCTTCCCGAGCTCAGCCACCATGGATTGAATCCCATCAACCATGTTTGCTAAGCCTCCCACGGTATCCTCCAGCCTTGTGACGGAAGCCGCCAAATTTTCCAAGCGATCCTCGCCGGAAGACATGGTCAAGGATTCGTCCGGCTCTGATACCAATTGATATGGGTTTTCCCGATTGTAGGCTCTAGTTCCTGGACGAAGGCCAGATCGCAGGGAAGAAACAGGCAGCGCTGCGGTGGCGCGCCGGCGACCTATGGTAGTTGGCTATGCGGAACCACCGGCCGTTTATCGTCGGCAACGCCTAGGTACTGATCTTGGTGGCAACAAAAGGTGCCTTTTTCTTCCTTGTCCTTCTCTATTTATTTCTCCCGTCCAACTTACAAGGAAACTTACAGAAATAGTAAACTACTTAAACAAGGTAACTAACAATTGCAAAGTAATAGGACTACGTCTCCGTGTCCAACACGGTCAGGATTCTAATTAAGCCTCACGGTTGGCTCTATCTTTTCTTTTCCGAAAATAAACACAATTCGGCATGGACATATCAGACTCCTTTTTAGAAAATTCCTTTTGGAAAAGTTTCTCAGGATCCCAAAGTATGTTTATGCACAATTTCAAATAATTTCAACTTGATTTGCAAAAGTTATGGCTTTTTCTCCTTTTGATCAAATGCTGAAAATTCAAACTTTTGCATGGTTTTGAGCAGTTTTGTGTTTTTTGTATCTCCAAATGAGTTCATAATCAGATGAAAGTCTTATGACATGTTTTTATCCTCTATAGTTGGAATTCATTGTATAATTTTTTTCAGAATTTATGAACCTTATGTGAACCTTCTTTCAGCTCTGTCAAAAAGCTTCAATGAAATATCAAAACTGAATTTTTCAGCACATTGCACTTTTGAAATCTTGCCTACCTTTAAGATGATTTGAGTATTTCCTTGTGATGAAAACTAAGGTAACTCAATTCATTGCTCCATGATTCATCTGAAATTAGTTGGGAGCTCATTTGCTCTTGTTTTCATCCTCAGGACCATTTCAAAGCGAGATTTCTTTTCTCGAAACCTTCGGTTCGGCATTCACTATTTTCAAGTTTTTGGGATTTTCCTTTGCTCAAATGAATTTTCGGTCTTCATAGCCCTCGAAGAGAATTCCGAGATGGATCTTTTCCACGTTGATGAATTTTGCACTTGAGCAATGGTTCAAAAGCTATAATCGATTTTGTGCTACTATTTGCATCTTTTGAGATTTTGAGAGTTGTAAATTAGAATCTTGGCAAGCCTTTCAAGATGAAAACTAAGTGAACTTATTCATTGCTCCAAGATTCAAAGTGGAGCATATCTATTTAAGTTTTCATTTCAATGAAAGTGCATCCTTTGGCTAAGTTCTTGTGAAAATTGGATTTAATTGCATCTTAGCCTCAAAATGTTTTCTCTCTTGCATAACTCGGAGTTTATTATGGAAAAGAGAAAGTCTCCCTTGTAAGTTCAAGAGTGAGTTTGAATGTGTTTTACCCATTGTCTCTATTACAAGTGGATGTCAAGATTAAATTTGAATGAGTTTCAAACATTTTTATTGTAAATTGATATAATGAAATCTTCAATTGGTATCTCGAACTTTTCAAATTGTGTGCAAGTAGTATTTTCATGATTATATGTTATACCTTTCAATTGGTATCATCAATTGGTATCTTTCAAGAGGTATCATCTAATCCTAAATTGTTTTGAAGTGTCATCTAACTTGCATTTGGCATTATCAAGAATTCAAAGGTACATATGGGTGACACATTGCAAAGAGGTATGCCCTTGATAAGCTTGTGAAATTCTTAATCACGAAAGCGCACTTTACTTATACAATCTTGATTTTCAGAATTTAATTTTCTATGTGGAATCATATTCAATTCATTTGTCCTGTTTGAGCTTCACTTATATCTTGTGAATCATGACTACTTTAAATTGGTATCATTGGAAACATCCATTACCTAAATCTTGGATATAATTGGTATCATATCTTGCCTAGATTTAGGGGGAGCTTAATAGCATTGCCTTATTACTAGCTCCTTATTTTTATTTTGTTCTCCCTAATCTTTTTATTGAGTGTGCAATCAAGAGGGAGAAAAGATTTTATTGAAAATGAATCCTCGATGATTGATGACTAAGGGGAAGTTCAATCCTCAAATGAACAATAAGGATCTATTATGCACCTTTTTGAGATTAATGACAAAAGGAGGAGAATTTATGGATTTATCAATTGCCCCCTAATCGATTGACAAAAAGGGAAGAGGGAGAATATTTGTAAGTATGATCTTTTATTCCTTCTCTGTGTTTGTTTTAATGCTAAATATCTTCATATTGTCATTTGGTGCAAATTGATAAAATGTTTGTCATAAATCACCAAAAAGGGGGAGATTGAAAGTGCATCAGGCACTTATGTTATTTTGGTGGTTAATGACAAACGCATATAATGACAATCTATGTAATTCTGTAAATGCTTAACTTAGTGCTTAACAAATGACAAACATCTAATATGATTATATTGTTATGAGACTAACATGCTTATTGTCAAGTTGAGTATTAGTCTCATCTTTTTAGAGGGATACGACGGGAAATCGTTAATAGGATAGCTTTGTGCTCATTGGATGAAAATTGCATTGCAAAATCTCAAAAACACTTGCATTTCCCTTGTCTGTCTCACAGCTGGCCAAGCCAGTTAGGTCGGATTATTCGGACTCTTTGTCCGGGGTATCCGGGTTGAGACCGGAGTATCTGGGTATTGAGCCCGGACACTCCGGGTTAAGGCTCTCGGTAAGGGTTGCGACTTCACTAATCCGGACTATCCAGGTATAAGTCAGGATACTCCAGGTTGTGCGTAGCCTCTCACAACGGTTGGATTTTGGAGCTCTCTATTTAAGCCATCACTTCTCCACCTACCAAACGGGCAGCTCTATTATTGCATTCCTCTTGTGCAAATGCATAGTGAACTCTAAGTAACATGTTGATTACATATATGCACATTGGCTCATGTCATATTTATTTGTGCATATATATATTCATTTGAGTTCATTATGTGCTTTGATTTTAGTATGCATGTATTAACTAGAGTTAAACTTCACATTGCTATAGATTGACATGGTGCATACATGTCTTAGTTGTATATCCTCTCATGCACTTCTCTTAGTGAAGTTTAATCTAGAATTGGATCACATATTTACTCTCATTCCAAATATTATTTGCACATGTACAATTCATGTATATTCTATCATGTGTTTCATTTAAGTAAAGAATGTGATCCTTGCCATGATTTAATTGATTCATCATATTGGCAATTATCTCTCTAGTGCATATAGATCAATACATATTCATCATGATGTACTTAGTAGAGAACATTTCTCATGTCAAGTGTTTCCATTTATATTGTGCTTCTTTATACGAAACACTTGTGGTAATTAATTGCTCACAAATATCAACTTGTTTATATATCTATTGAGCTTTTGGGACTAATGTCTTTCATGAGTGGTTTGGAAAGAATTTGGTCCCGTGTGTGTATGATGACCAATGTATCTTGGAGGATGACCGTTAAGCCAAGGTCAACGAGACGGCGGTGTCATCAAGAGTTGAGGACTAAGTCAAGATCGACTTGGCGTGGAGATCGTCGGAGAAGATGATCAAGTCAAGGTTGACAGGACGAGAGTCTCATGAGGTGAATCGAGTCAAGTTGGACAAGGCGAAGATGTCATCAATTATATGGTGAAGGTCTTCATGCACCGGCATTAAAAAAGGAAGATGACAAGTGACTATTTCTAGACTTGTATTATCTTTGATTTAATTTGAGTCTAAGTATTGCCGTACTGTTAAGAGGGATGCGACGTCGAATGACTTTTAGATGTGTCAAGTGCTCAACTGATCCATCCTTGTGAAAGTTAGAGAGAGAGTGGTGTTGGTGGTGCCGGAAAGTGAGAGCTGTAGGTCTCTCTTGGATTCCTTGTGAAATCTAATTTTATCCTTTGAGATTTGGGTAGTGAGACCTTGTTAGTTGTGTAGCCCTCATTCTTAGCTTTCCGTAGAGTCCAAATTCACTGAAATCGGAGTCCGGAATCAAAAGTTATGCTAGTTTTCGTCGGACTGCTCAGTGCCAATCCGGAGTATCTGGGTTGAGTCCAGAGTATCTGGGTTTGTCCTCTCAGCTTTGACAATCCGGAGTATCCAGGTGAGTCCAGAATATCCGGGTTGTCCAGAGTATCCGGGTTTTGCGCAGTCCAAACTGCTAGTTTTTTAGGACCTCTATTTAAAGCCCCCTCCTCCCCATCTTCTAGGTGGTTGTTGTTCCACTGATTTGAGGAGCTATTCTCTTGTTCTTGAGCCCCCCAAAACACCTATCTATTCTTAGATCTAAGTGACCCCCTTGGTGAGAAGGGTTGGGAAGAGTTTGAGGAGTAAGGTGCTAGGGTTGAGTGAGATTTGAGTTGATTGAGCACTTGAGTTCATCTCCAAGTTTGTTCTTCATGAGCATTTGTTACTCTTGGAGGTTGAGGACTCCTAGACGGCTAGGAGGTTGCCTACGAGCCACCGGTGCTTTGTGTGGTTGGCCGTGGGAAGTTTGTGAAGGCTGATTCCGCCTACGCAAGGGAAGGAATCAAAGAAGTGAAGACCGGCGAGTGCATTTGTGCAACACCGGGAGGAAGAGGGTTGAAAGAGACGCCGGCTCAAGTGTGACCGAGCCGCCTCAACGGAGACGTAGGATCCCCTCAAGGATCCGAACTTCGGGTGAAAAATCATCGTCTCCATGTTTACTTCTTATTCTTGCTAAAATATTTGTGTTTTGAATCTTTGGAAGCCTCGATCTACTTCCTCTTTGTGTTTGGCTCCAGATCTCTACTTGTCCCAGGTACCTGGTAGTGTATAGACACTGTGTTCAAGTAGATTGATTAAAAGTTGGAGGGATTTGAAATCCCATCTCGAGCAACACAACCCGGAGTATCCGCTCCATCAATCCGGATAGTCCGAATAACTCGGAGTATCCGGATATAACTCGATAGTCCGGGTTGACCAGCTCGGGAAAATTTGCTTCCGCTGAAAATTTTGATTTCGCCTATTCACCCCCCTCTAGGCGAAATCCCCTGTCCTTTCACCAGTTCTTCAAACTCACGTTTCACAATGCCAGACATCTACATGTTTACACATTTTTTTATTAGATTACTTCGTGCAATCTCATAGAAAATGGTTGCTATATTCAAATAAAGAAACGTGCATAAATTCTCATAAATTTCCAGTAAAAGAGGAGAGCAATAATTGTAAAATTCATAAAAATATTCATAAATGCAGAAAAGAGGGCAGAAAAATTAAAACCAGAGCTAAATAATTTTTTAGAATTTTTTGGCAATTTTTAAGATTTTCTGTTATTTTCATAACCAGAATTGAATCGAACCCGACTGGACTTCAAGTCCAGGCCAGGCTCTCCCAGTGGTGATAGGCGGGGAAAAAATGGAGGCGGACGGGTATCGGCCGGTCGGCCGAGTCGGGGCCCCGGTGAGCGCTGCTTCAAGCCGGCGAAGTGCAGTGGTCGGCCGGCGGTGTCGGGCGCGGCTTCGAGCCGGTGAGCGCGACGGGAGCATGGCCTGCGAGGCCGAGGCGCCGGGGCGATGCGGTGGCAATGGCTTCGAGCGGTCCGGCGTGCGGCGTCTTTGCGCACGGGCTGACGGGCGCTCGGTGGGTTCGTGCCGGGGGTGCGCTTAGAGCGCGGAGCCTAGGAGTTGGCCAGCGGCGCTATGAACGGGGGGTGCCTCGGCTTCCTCAAGCACTACGATGGTGTAACACCCGTGTTCTGTAATTAAGCTTAATGAAGCTAATTAAGTGTTAATTAGTGCTCTGATTTGTTTTCGAATCTTAACTTGGAGTTATTCGCTTTCGATTTCCCTTTTGCCGTTTCGTTCGGTCGTTTTCCCCAATCGGAGCCCCTGGATTCGATTTCGGGTGAAATCTCGATTCGCGTAGGTTAGAACTTAAACCTAAGTTCCTAAACCCTCAATAGGATCCCCCGAACCTATCCCAAAAGTCCCCAAAGCAATTGGCCACGCGCCGTTGCGAAAGCCGTAAAATTTCCTAAACTTTCAGCTGCTGGAGCGGCAGTACCGCAGTTCTATCCGCGGTAGTACCGGCCTCGTTAGGGCGGTACTGCCGGCCGAAGCGTCAAGAAACAGGGGACAGGCCCCTGTTTTCGCACGTCACCGGCCACACCTCCCGTCCTCGATCCGAGCACCACCCCATGTCGCCATAACCCCAGGGGAGAGCCCCCTCCCTCATTTCCTCTCCTCCCTCTCCATCTCCTTCCTCTCCTCTTCCATTTCTCCCTCCTCCCGAGCTCGCTCCGGTCGCCTCCGTTTCTAGTTGTGTGGAGCAAGGTGAAGCAAGAGCAAGCTCCTTGGAAGCATTCTCAAGTCCCCAAGAAGCTTCTTGCTTGGTGGATTCGAAGTTTGAGCTCAAAACCTCAAGGTTTGGTTCAAACCCTAGCTCCTCCTCTTTTCTTCCTTTTTTCTTCCTTTTGTTTTAGCTTAAGAAACCCTAGTTCTAGTGGTAGGTTACCGTTTCTGTAAGTTGTTAGACCTAGGTTAAGCTCGTAGAAGTTTGTTAGCGCAATCGGTTCGGTCCAAGAACCCTAATTGGTCATTTGTCGGATTTAATTGCCCAAAAGTCATTTTCTTGTGTTCTTGGAGTTTTCCTTGAGACCCAAATTTCTTGAACCAATGAAATGATATTCGATTGTATCCGATGCCGCCAAGGTTCGGTTCCCGCAAAAAAAATCGAGTTTGAACTCGATTCAGTCGAAAACCGAAGTTTGGAATTAATTCGGGTTATTGAGAACCGAAAAGTGAATCTAGCTTTGCCAAGCTCAAAACCTCGAATAAGGGCGTAGATGAGTCCTTAGCGCCGTAGAGGTCCCAATGCCGCGAAGAAAACCAAGTTTCGACGCGTTTCTAGTCGAAATCCGTTTTCGTATCGTTTTCGGGATCCGTAATGGAAAAAAGGGAAATATTGAGCAAACGAGCTCGAAACTTGATGGAACCTGTGTGAATGGGTCCCTAGTGTCCCTAGGAACCTACTCATGCCCTCAAATCGAAGTTTCAAAATCATTTGCGCGAAATTCCACTTTTTGCAAAACCTAAACCTGGAACTCCGGCACTACCGCCGTTGAGAGTCCGGTAGTACCGCCCGAGCGGTAGTACCGGGAATACAACGCCGGTAGTTAAATTCCAGAGGGTGCTGCTTTTGGCCTTTGGAAATGCGGCACTACCGCCCGAGCGGCACTACCGCGACTTGTACCCCGGTAGCTAATTTCCAGAGAGTACCCTTTTGCGAGTTCCTAGAGGTCGGCACTACCGCTGGTGAAGGTCGGTACTACCGCCCTAGCGGTACTACCGCACAAAAGCCGCTGGTACTGCCGGGCTCAGGGCAAAAATCCTGATTTCTTTTCCGTTTAAGTTCTCGTTTGCCGTTTTTTTATTCCTGGTGTTTAATTGCTTCTTTACCTGTTTTGATCGATGAATTTGGTCTTATTGCTTTTCGCGTAGACGCTGATGTGTCGAACGCCGCCGATGATCCCTACTACATTCTAGAGATCGATTTCGCCGAAGAGCAAACAGGCAAGCACCTCCTTTGACCATTTTGAATCCCATATTTGCAAATCATAATTTCTGATTGTCAAAACTATTATGCATGCTTGTATATTCGTTATAATGTTAGCTTGTGGGAATTGGTAGTTAAACCTAGAAATGGTGGATTTCCTCAATCCAATTTGAACAGTGAACCTTGACAGACTTTAGAACCATATTAGACATATTAGCAAATGTCAAGGGGGTAATAATGAGTAGTAATTGCATACGCTTAGTTGTGCAGTAGAAATAGTTACAGGAGACCGTGATGCTCTCAATTACATATCTCCTGGAAATACTTCGGTGGATGGTTGGGTTTGATTGGGATTTGGATTCTGGTTCGGATTCGATTGGGGATTGGAGTTTTAGTTGTCAAAGGGATGGTTGCGTGAGTAAAATGGAAAATTGGGAGAGTTTAGACCCGGGCGAGATGTTTGGTGGTTCGGAGATGATTTGGTTGGTCTGGTAAATTGTTCTGGTTAGTTGGCTAGATTGGATTCGGATTGGATCACAAGCCAGGGGCTTGTCTCGGAGTTGGTTTGGTTTTGGTTGGTCCCTTGCTATGGGGAGGTTGCGGACTAGTGGGAGCTCTGAGGGGCCACTAGCGCCGATCCTCTGTGGCTATAGCAAGCGGGTTTGGAAGATCTCGCCTGAGTCACCCTAAGGACTGAACTTGATGTTATCACTAAGTATAAACCGTGCAACCACATGTGCCAGTATGGGATGGCCTTAGCCTAGTACAGTGAGAAGGATTCGATCTTGCATTTGTGGAGGGCAAAGGGGTTTGGACGCATCTGTGGTGTCGGTGCATTCTAGGGACTTTCTCGTCGAGCCGTCGAGGGAAAGTTTACCCAATACAACGGTAATGCCTACTACGGGGAGGTTGTGGGCTAGTGGGGGCCCGTAGGGACCACTAGCAGCCTCTGTGGCTGTAGTTAGGGACGCACATTACCGGGCCGGTGCAGGATTTGAACCCTGATCTCTCGAAAGGTTTCGTCACTGCCTAGCAAAATGGGTACTTCTGGTATCGCGTGGCATGGTTGACATGATTGCTAGAACGTGTCATGTAGGTATAGTGTACAGTCTCTGCAGAGATAAATAAACTAATCGATTAGCCGTGCTCACGGTCATGAGCATCTTGGAAAGTATTATCAAGTGTAGAATTGTGGATTGGGTTTGGTTTTGGTAAACAGTTTGGTTCAGTTCGAGTTGAGTTGGTGTGTGTCTGGCTGGTTAAGGAAAGGTCAATTTGGTAACTGGTTTAAGGTTGGTGGAATTGGAAAGGTTTGGCTAAAGGTTGGTATTTGGAATGGTTGGATTTTGGGTATGGTTTTTATGTGATTATTGTTACTTTAAAATGTCTTTTGGAATTCTCTTTGCTAAATTCGCCTTGTGCTCAAAAAATCAAACGTGCTTTAATTGTCATAGCCTGCATCTATGTGACTAATTCCATACACTAAAGTCTTGCGAGTACATACGTGTACTCACCGTTTGCTCTAACGGATTTTAGTCAGAGGAAGAAGAAGATAATGAATACAACCCCGATGAGTCACAGTTCGTTGTGGAGTCCAACGATTTCGCTAAGGGTTAACTGGATATCCTTTCCAGTCAGTTGCCTGAGGGTGGAAGGCACACTGTGTCTTTCTTTTGAACTTTCGCAGGGTTTTATTCTATCTTTTGGACTTGTGTAAGCCATAAGGCCTTAAGTTGTAAGATTAAATGGTTGTAATAACTTTACCTTTCGGATGTAATATATGTACTTCTGCAACGATATAATCTGTCTCGAATGACAACGTGTGGGTACTGGGCTACTGATCCAGGGAACCAATACTATGCACACGGTTGCGGGAAGGTCGGGTCGTGATCAATCGGTTGGCGCATACACTTGTCCCGAGTGTTGCCGACCAATTGGCCTCAATCCGAGTACGGATTTAGTTTAGCAGTCGGATGTTATTACGGGTTCCATTAATCTCTAGTTCGATGCAACAGTAATGACCTGTCGGGACCCGGATTTGCAAATCCGAAACCCTCTGTGTTTACTGCGCTAGTCCAGGATCACGCTAGTGCACACAGTGGCAACAAAATTGACATATCAATCCATTATCGAATTAACTATGAAAGTAGCAAATAGTAGCAACGGGCCTTATGGTCAAGTTTACATAACTGTGCCGTAAAGGCTTAAGAAACAAATAAAACTCTTGCAGCGGAAAATAAAATAACTGGGACCATACGACATGCCACAGGCAATCGTCTGGGGAAACGTCATCCTAGTTCACGTAGTCTTCATAATACTCCTCCTCGTAGAATTCAGTATTTCCCTGTTCTCCCTCAGCAACTGATCAACAAAGGCATAAAGCCGTGAGTACAAAAAGTACTCAGCAAGCCGCAGGGAATGATGTAAATAATGTACGACTTGACAAAGGATAACCATAGGGTTATTTTGCAGAAAGCGATAACTTGAATGTAAATACAATGTATAGATTCAAAGCATAATTGATAAAGATAATAACAACTGGTAAATCAATGGTAAACAACAACACAAGATTGGTGAGGCATCACCCATCACCAACTAGATCATTATCAACCACTAAACTCAACAGTGTTAATAATTTGACATCGAAAACAATAGTGACCTCCCTGTTCACTCCCAACAAACCCAACCTTCAACATTTTCTAAAAAAAACAATATACCTCGTGTGAAATTCCCAGGCACGTCCATGACCGCGGACACGGCTATTCGAATAGTTTAACACACTCTGCAGAGGTTGTACAGCTTTACCCACAAGATATGATCAACTCTTATTGCCATACGTAATTAACACACTTCCTATGGTGTGTCGGCAGAGAGGTCATAACAAGGCCTTTACAATGCTCAGTATAAACTCCAGATCGCCTGCCCGCTAAGGTTTCACCCCTCGGGGCCCTCTTGCGCCTTGTGAGTCTACCTGTCTGTCCGGAACCCACACAACCACAACAAGATTTAAATTTAGACATTGCAAATTAATCGGCCAGTCTGTCACCGGACATGTGGTTGTACTGTTAGGCCAGATTCGATGGCGCACAAGATTAAGTCCTTAAGTATACTCAGGCAAGACAACCACATCCCAAATGTGCTAAAAGCACCCCCTTTACTGCACGATCACTTGCCCGAGTGAAAACAATTTTGTATAACCAAGACCAATGACATACCCTGCCATGGTACAACAAATTTTACAACAGTGGCTACTCGCCACGATTCCATATCTCATTAAGTCAATATTATTAATTCATCATGTGACATGAACCCATCGTACAACTAAGCATGTCTAAGCATAGTTACGATAACCCAATGTTGGTACTACAATCATATCCAACTAGTAAATGACCCAACCTAGGGTGACAATGGATACATGGCATTTCAATGATTCAAGGTGTCATTATGGTAATCAGGTATTTAACTATTCCCGTAAATAATTCTTGTAAACAAATAGCATGCATTTGTATGAAACAAAAATACTTTTGGAAACATAGGTTCAACATGGTCAAGGACTACGACTTGCCTTCACCAGCAGCTAAGATATCGAAGACTTGAAGCTCAGCGACGGCGTCGGCGGCTTCGATGGATTCTTCGGCTACGCACAAAACGAGACACCAATAAATAACCAAAAATAAAATAAAATCTAAAAATTATAAAAATTATACTGGCAGGTAGATCTTGAATTTAGATGAATTTAGGAATTTGAACGGAGTGAATCGGAGTTCGGACGCAAAAGTTATAAGCGTTCGAAGTTGGAAAATGATGGAAAATCAAGAAAAAGAGAAAAGTTACCGTTTGCTACAGTAACTCGCGAAAAATTGGTTCCAGAACAGACCCAAAGTTACAGAGCCCCCTTTTGCTTCAAAAAAAAATGGATTTTTGCCCCATTTTCGCACGGATTTGGATCAAACAAAAGCCTAGAATCTCTAGATAACATCCTTAGGGACATCTAGGAGGAAGGGATTGAACCAAAACTCACCGGAATCGGAGAAATCGACGAAGAACGGAGGTTCGGCCGAAACGGCAAAAGCTCCAAATTCGTCGCCCACGGTTGAGAAATCCTAAAATTGATGATTGGGTTAGAATCTAGACTCATCCACGGCCACGAGGAACCAAGTGGCATGAAGAATGGCTCACCGGAGAAGAATCTATAAGCACGAACTCGAAGAACACCGAAAAAGTTCAACCCAACCTCGGTTTTCTTGATCTCACGGGCAAATGCGTGGAGTAGAGGGAAAGGGGAGCACACTCCCGGAAAGGGGATACTTATACGGAGTGGATGGAGGTGGTGGTGCGGCGTTTGGACGAGAAACGGACGAGTTAATGGCAACTAAGTGGATTTCAGTTTTTCATTAATGAGACCGTTTCCAGCGAGCTTGATGGCGCACCGAGGTGGGGAATAGCAAGAGCTCGTCGATGCGGATCCACCGGAACCGACCGTTTGCGTTTTGGAGTTGAAACGACGGAGTTACGGGGGTTTGAAGCTTGCCCTAGCCATTGTTGCCATGGGAGAGCTCTCTGTACATGAGGTTTGGCTGGAGGTTGAAGATGGTACTATTCACATGACACGTGGCGTTCTCCCATTGATCCTCCTTTACGTAAATGATTCGCCCTAGAGAAAAATGGGGAAAAATGGTCTAAAAATTTCGGAAAAATTCCTAGAACCATTTTAGAATATTTGGGACCCAATAAATTTGGTTCCACTGAATTTGGATGATTTTTGTGGAATTGAATATTCGGGCGCGGATTGCGGGCATTAAACAAAAGCCGCGCGAGATAAAATAGGAACGGAGGTCCAAAAATCTAGGGAATGATTCCTAAAATCATTTTGGAATATTTGGGATACTTTAGAAGTGGTTTGAGGATTTTTGAAGCATTTTTGGACTCGGGTGAAATTTCGAGCAAGGACAGGAATTGGAAAATTCGACTTCGGACGATTCGAAATTGAGCTCCAATTTCGGAAGGATAAGGATGCCAGGTTAATTAGAACTCCAATCAAAATCCAAAACCTTAAATTAATTAATTTAAATTATTTTTTTATTTTTTTATTTTTTTTATTTTTTTTTAGAAAACCAAAAATAGGGATGTTACCAACCCGGTTGGTAATCCAAGTCCGGAGCCCCCAGACAGGCGGTATCAGAGCTATGCAAACCTGAAAGGATGCTTTAGTTAGCTATCCGATAGGAATAAGGATGAGTCTTTTCCTGAAAAATTATTTCAACACTATATTCTTATTTGTGAAAGGATAGAATGCTATTCTTTCCCTTCTATAGCACCTTTTCTGATTTTGAACCTTCAAAATGAATTTCATCTCATCCAACCTTCAACCTCTGATTTTTTGGGTAGGAGTGAAGCGAGAAATGGGGGTTATTCTATTTCCCTTCCTCACTCAAATCCTAGAAATAGAATTTTGGGAAGTCTCATTTAATGCAAAAGATAGTTAGTTATCATGTAAAGATAGGATTAAGGCTCTAGGTTGTGATTTCTTATTTGATTTGGGTGTTTGTTGCGTTCTTCCCCTGCCTATTTTGGTTCCTAACCACTTTAAGGCCGTTGCTAACCACTTTAAATTGTAAATGTTAATATGCTTATATTTTATGTATTACAAATATTTTTAATTGAATTTTAGTGGTGTCAAATGAAGATTATACATAGCGGATATATCAAAATAGAATAAAAAGTAAAATAGAGGCTGAGATTTAGGGGTTGTTGCTGGACTTGTGCTCTGAAAATAGGGCCCCAAAAAATAGGGGGAGTCCCTAAATCCAAAATAAGGGCCCTATTTTAGAGGCCCTTGCTGGAAATGCTCTAACATTACACGACGTTATATTGTACACGAACGGTACATTACAAGGGCTATACATACAGCAGGTACACGAACTCAAAAGCAAATTATAAACCAGACATCTAAAGGTGTGTTTGGTGGTTGAATAGGATGGGATGGTTATGAATCATTTGGGGGCTGTTTGGTTTGTTACCAATGCTTGCCATGCCAAATATTGGTAGTGTTGACTAAATTTGGCAAGCATTTGGTTTGCAACCAAACTTTGGCTAGATTCTTTTCTCCATTGCCATGCCAAATTTTTCTAGTTCATTTTCTTGCCAATAGTTGGCCAAACTTTGGCCACCAATTTAAGCACCAAATTTTTGGCTAGCCAATTCTTGGCAAGGTTGAACTTGGCAATTTTGGCTTCAAACCAAACAGCCCCTTGGTTTTATTATTTTAAGTAAATGGAATGGTTCAATATCTATAGCGGATATTCCTTAAATTTGTATCACTTAGTTCAAGATAAAATGGTTCATTCAAACAACTAAATATATGAATGACTATTTTTTTAAACCATCATATACATATACTATTTAATACAAACAACTACACACATCCTAAGAAACACGAACACAAAGGCCAATCATAGACCAGACACCTAAGGTACACGAACGCAAAGGCAAATCATAAACCGGACATCTAAGGTACACGCGATGGCACGATGCGCCATCCACCTTTTTCCACGTACGTAGGGAGATCGAGTATCTTGATATCTTCCCAGCGCACTAGCTTCACCCGAATATGTAGCTGCTCTCCACGGCCTTGAACACCGTGGGCTCCTCCTCCATTACCTTCACCACCTCCGGCGCCGCGTGGACGTACACCACCCAGTCGCCGTCCCCGCGCGCGTTCGGCATCGGCATGACGTACCCAGCGCCGCCGGGCCACGGGAAGTGGTACGAAGCGAACGCTGGTCGGCCCCACCCGAAGTCGACCTCGCCAACCGGGAACCTCAGCCCCGACGACACGACGCATGCCGTCGCGTCCTCACCGCCTCCGCCTCCCAAGTAAGCTCTCGCCACCGTGGGCTCCGGTCGCTGCGCCTCGATCCAGTCGACGAGCTCCCGGAAGTGCTCGCCGGTCGCGGCTTCCACCACCCACCGGTGCACGTCGTCCGCCACGTCGGCGAGGGCCATGTCGCGCATGTCGGCGGAGCCTATGATGCCGTACGGTATGGTCAGCACGTTGCCGAAGTAGGCCTTCATGGCGCCGTCCGGGAACAGGCGAGTGCGCCCGTCGATGACTACGCCCATGCAGCACGAACGTTCACACGGGGATGACGCCCTGGCGTGGAGCTGCCACAGGTGGGCCGTGAACGCCTCAAACTTCGTTCGCCCGGGTCCAGCCGATGCCTGCAGCGCGGCGACGTCCGCGGCGGACACGCAGTAAATACGGTTGAAAGCGGCGGCGGCCGTGGCTGGCGGGGCTGGCGCGCAGCTGAGAGGGACGAAGAGGCGGTCGGCGAGGGTGTCGGTGCACGGCGGAGACAGGCTGCTCGGCGCGAGGAAAGAGCGGTGAAAGGATGGGGGCAGCGAAGCGGAGCTGCCCCGGGCTGCCGCGGCCCACGCGACGAGGAACATGTTGAAGGAGTAGGCGTCGCAGACACGGTGGTCGAAGGTGCAGCCGACGACGGCGCCGCCGCACTTGAACTTTGTCACCTGCGCGCGTGTCATGCATGCAACGCACGCAGTGCCACAGTCGTGAACTTAATTATGGTAAAAGCTATAATCGAATAAATTTGCACCAAGTTTCCAAATTTGTGGATTTTGGCACCTTAATTATTTGCTAATCTGTACATGTAAATATCGTGTTCAAGTATATAGATGTTGGTACGGATCGATGAAACGTGATAGTGTCCGGCCAAATTAAAAAACTTCAGTGTCGCATTGATAATAAATTCGAGAACGTTGGTATGCTGTTTCATAACCATGTTTATATATAGCCTGCCGATTACGTCAGATGTAGTTGGATGTAACCTGATAGGATTGAAGAAGTTGGCCGCCACCTGGAATTGCTCCAAAAAAAAGTGAGATATGACTTTTTTTTATATATCAGGTGAACTCTCTGGACTCCAAATGTACATGTGTGTGTATATATATATATAGGAAGCCTTTTCCGTACTCTTGGGAGTACGTACTCCCACCTCCAGTATACCACTTAAACGAATACGTTATACTCCTTTATCACTTTCAGTATACTCTAATAATAATTCTAAGATACTACAATGCGATATTGTTGAAAAAAATTGATCAGAGCCCTTTATTTTTTAGCTATATACTCCTTTTCATATGTAAAAAGAGTATATAAACAAATTATGCTATAAAGGGTGGACTTTAATGAAATTTTTCGTAGAATTCACTTTGCGATATCTTATAATCGATATTAGAGTATACTTAAAAGGATAAAGAGGTATATCAACATCATTTAAGCGGTATCGAGAATGAGTATGCGTACTCAGAGTATGGATCCATTTTCCTATATATATATATATATATATATATATATATATATATATATATATATATATATATATATATATATATATATATATATTGTTGTGTATCGATGAGCTATTCAATTTTATAACCGTACGTGGTTGGTAACCTGTCTCTCGTGTACTAGTTAGTATCATGCATGCTAGAGACAGACACAAACTTATCCTTTCCATGGAGATGCATGCACGCCTTTTCGTTCTTGAAAGTTGAAACACATTTCCACGCATAGTGGTAGACAAGATTGGAGGAAAATTTAAACGGGATATAGTGTCCCATGTATCAAAAATAGAGTTCGATTGCACATGCAATCGTGCATTTGAATTTCGAGACCTTAGTTAATTTCAAGTTTGTCTGTTTTCTTTTGCTAAATTTCGTGCCTTTTAAAAAAAGAATGTAGTACGCGCGTATATATGATCCGATCCGAACCTGCACGCACATGACCCCGGCCTTCTTCTTGGGCACCAGCTTCTCAGCGCTCTCGTCCGGCAGGCCGAGCCGCACCTCCCGCAGCTCCGTGCCGTCCGCGCTCGCCTCCGCGAAGTCCACCCCGCGGCCGCTGCACAGCAGCTCCGGCTCGCCCGCGGCGTTCGCCACGACCTCCCCTGCGAGCGGGTAGTACGCCACCAGCACCTTCGCCAGCGCCGCCTTCAGCGTCGCGGCCGGGTGGCTACCCGCCGCGCCGACGTAGCAGAAGAAGACGCCGACGTCCATGGGCGGCAGTATAAGGTCGAGGTTGGACAACGGCAGGCGGTGCTCCTGCAGCGGCAAGGCCGGCGCCACCGTCGAGGCGGACGTGACCGTCGCCTCGTAGCCGCGGCCGTCTCCGCCTTTGGTGTACGTGATGGCTTCCGTAACCATGTTGTGCGGTGCTACGTGTGTGCGTGATGAACACACGGGGTGCGAGTCCGGCCGTGTGTGCTAATTGTGAGGGGGAGTTCGGCGGAGGCTAGCTATATAGCAGGGTGGCTTTATAAA
The DNA here is from genome assembly GCA_036346355.1 of Rhipidocladum racemiflorum. NCBI lineage: Eukaryota > Viridiplantae > Streptophyta > Magnoliopsida > Poales > Poaceae > Rhipidocladum > Rhipidocladum racemiflorum. Next base: position 7,410,500 of record CM070575.1, read on the forward strand.
AGGGGCGTGCCTGTATATTGTTAATAACTATAAAATCATAATCATATTATCATATACGAAGGTATAAGAATCATTGAATCTAATGTAGTGTTTCAAAACATAGGTTCTATATATCTTATTTTTACATGATTCCTCTAGGCCTTTAAGTCTCAAAAGTAATAAGATTAAGTAGAAAAAAGTTTGACCGTACTCATTTTGCCACAAATTACAGTAGTATATGTAGAATTATCATTCCTCGTACCAAAGTAACATGTCTTCTTCTTCTTCTTTTTTCCAAGGGGCAATGTAACATGTCTTTGCAAAGGTCTTGTAAGGAAAACTGTCGAACATAGTAGTACTACAACTACGGTATAGCACACTACCATAAGCGCAACCTGATCAACACAAAAGATCGATTGGATGAAGTTTCTGAAAGTTGCAAAAATATGAAAGTATAAATAAAGAGTAGATATTGATTATTTAGCTTTTCGCTTGCTTTAAGATTTATACAACTTATATTAAGAGAAAAAATATAGAAACTTCCTCTGTCTAAGCTTATAAGATGTATTTTTTTAGCACATATATCAAGAAGATATTGAAAATGACTATATTACTACTAATTGTTATCTATCAAGTAAAACTGGATATTTATTAGTGCTATAAATGGAACATCATACCAATTTTACATTAAAATATGAAATACGTCTTATATTTATAGATAAGATCATTCAAAGATACACTCTGTTGTTTTTCAAAAAAAAAAGATATCTTTTTGTTTCTTCATACTAAAAATGAATTTAAAATTGAAATTCTGCAGGTTCACATAAATTCATACGTACTATATCCATGATTTTTCTTTGAAACATTTCAGCGTGTTGGAATGTATATTTTTCACTTAATAGGACGCGGGTTAATTCCTCGATCTGGACACCAGCGAATTTTCTATATTAATTTAGTCCTCCTTCCAATGAAAATATACAGCGATTACTAGTACTCCCTCTATCCTGAAAAAGAAGTCTTTTTAGAGTTGTCCTAAGTCAAAGTTTTAGAATTTTATCTATAAATAACTTTTAAACCATTTGGATTGAACACATAAAAGTTACATAAATAGATTTGTCATGAAAAGAGCTTTCAAATATTATAATTTCAATGCATTTTATAAATAAAATGCAACAATTTTTAATGGTCAAAGTTGTATTTTGGAGACCGTGTCGATATCCAAAACGACTTCTTTTTCAGGATGGAGGGAGTACCTGCATAAACAGGTACCTATACAAGTCCGCGATGCTTGAGCTAATAACCTAATAGTAAACCCCTTAAAGTGTCTAGCTTTAGAGGCCAAAGAGAGACTCCACGTCGCCCCCTTTGCCAATTTGCGAAAACCCCCCTCCCTTTTCTTTAATTACGCATAGATCCCTATGAATTGTCCTCCGTGATTTTTTGTGAGGGCAAAAAACCTTTTCAAAATTGCGTTCGGGCCCTTGGTTCGTTACTTTACGAAAAACCCGCCGACTGAGTACAAATATCGAACGAGCCCTTTTCTAATTATTCGGGATAGCGATCAGGTCCAAAAATATAGCAAACAGGTCCTCATCCCTTACGTTTAGGTCCTTTCTCTGTTTTCCTCGAAAAATTTTTTCCCCAACAGAAAGATGTGTGCTTTTTTTCGTCCCGGTCTCTAGGGTTTCTTGAGCCTCGAAAAAATTTGAAAATACGTCTAGGTCTACTTTTTCTCTGGAAAAAAAAAACCGAAAGCATTTCCCGTTCACACGCGCAGCGTGCGCCGCGCTTACGGACCAAGGTCCTCTCTCCGTTTTTCCGAAAAAAATATTTTCGTCAGCAGAAAGATGTGTACTTTTCTTTCGGCTCGGTCTCTAAGATTTATCGAGACTCAAAAAAAAATTGAAAATAAGTCTAGGTCAATTTTTTTCTTCAGAAAAAAAAAACAAAATCATTTTTCGTTCACGCACGTGGCGTGCGTCGCGCTTACGGGCCCAGGTCCTTTCTCCGTTTTTTCGGAAAAAAAAAATCGTCAATAAAAATATGTGTATTTTTCTTTCGGCTCGGTCTCTAAGGTTTCTCGAGCCTCAAAAAAATTCAAAAATACGTCTAAATCTATTTTTTCTCCTGATAAAACATAAAATTATTTTTTCGTTCACACGATGCGGCGCGTGCGCCGCGCCTTATCTTCCTAGTCTCTACCTAAACACATGGAAACCAACTCTAAGGCCATTTGTTCGCCAAGAAATCTTCCTATTTTATAAAACGGGGGGTTTGAGGTTGTCAAAAGAAAGAGACCTGAAAGCTACGTAGAATCCTCACTCATCTAGCTAGCTAGTTAATGAGTGGGCGTTAACCTCGAGATATTCTCATTAGTTACAACTAAGGGGCATACACAAAATCAGTCAAACTATCTTCTTCAAAGATATGGTACTAGCTGGTACATATCACGCAAATATTAGGTTCGGTTGGCCACAGGAAAAAGGCTCACCGCCCAAACACACTATTTTTAACGCTAATTAAAGGTCGATGGTCAGAGCTGTTAAGTTGGAGCACAAACATATATACTTCAGCATGTGCATATACGAAGCTCGAAATTTAGAAAATCAGATTAATTAAAATGCCAACGGAGAAAAGGAACAACTAGGTTTACATGGCCGTCGACATTGACTAGCTACAGTGGCAATGTCCATCACGAGAGATAATCAGTGTCGATGATAATTAACTAGCTATGCTAGCACTTGAAATGTGTGCGAAAAAACTATTTTAACTGATTAATTAAGGCCATTTCGATGATGTGAAATTAAATGCTGAGTGTACTGAGAGAAGATCAGGGTGGTACAATACGATCCCTGTGCGCAACAGCATGCGAGCTGCCGATGCTAATTAACTAGCTTTTCCGGACGTGTTAGTAAGTTCAGGCTTGACCATTCATGGCCCTGGATCTATCGACCGCTCTATCGCTAGTCTAGCTATGTGCAGCGATAGGTGGGTAAGAAAGAAGCCAGAGACGAGACGACAGCAGGTGGTGATGCAACAATGCAACAATATGCCTAGCTATTTGGTTAGCTACTTCGATCCATTTGTCTAGCCAGAAAGGGGTGGTTCAAAGTGTTTGCCTCGTACGGCCTTTAATTGGGGACATGAGACATGTACCACATGCCAAACTAATATAAGCACCAGAGGAGTACATACAATCGCTAGGTGGTACATATGTAGATCTTCGTAATTGCCGTCGCTTATATTATATATATGTAGTAGCCTACTAGCCTGTGTATCTGATGAGATGCTTGTGACTTGTGAGCAAGCTAGCTAGCTCAGACGCAAGCAAGTACGCAGTAGGTGCCCCTTCGTTAAACAACCTACCATTATATCACGTACGTACGTGCATGTGCAAGCTAGCTTGCGGGAGCCAGTTTGGATTCTTTTGATCGTATGTGCACGTTGCTTTTGCTAGATCGAGTTGCAAAGCTACGTTGCTCCACTGGCCTTTCCGTATGATTTGTTGATCTCCAAAAGGGAGATGGGCCCGTTTTGTTGGGCCTAAAATACTGCCGAAAAGAAGGCATGTTGGAAGACTTGGAAGTTGGACCAGCAATGGGCCTGGCCCATACGGAGGACCACTCCGACAATATTTCCAGACTGATTACCTCTGTTCTTCTTCTTTTTTTCAACGAGATTTTTCCACGTGACTGTTTCACTTGGCACATGGACATGGCCAGTGGCGTAGCTAGCATTTTAGTTAAGGTTGGTCCATTTTTTAAAACAAATTATGTAACAGGACAACATATAAATACATAATGTATAAAAAGCACAATACAAGTATAATAATAAGGTTTTGCAACCGTTCAGACAATATTACCATACTACTTCTTGTCGGGTACGTTTATGCCTTCTAATAGTCATGAAAGTCTCGATTATATCATCTTCATCCACTTTGGAGAACATATCTCGCTCAATGAAAGTGACTAGACAATCATCCAAAAGACTATCACTCATCCCATGTCTCAACTTATTCTTGACAAACTTCATTGCAGAAAATGCCTTTTCAACATTTGCCGTCGTCACCGGTAGAAGAAATACCAATTTGATAAGAAAGTATATCAAATCATAAACATTATGTCTCTTTGTTTCAACAAGCTTAACTGAGAGTTCAACTAGACTTTTTAAATTTTTGAAGTTGTCCTCTTTTCTCATATCATCAATATAGTTGCCAAGTTGCATTTCATGTTATACAGTGAGTCAGAGCTTACAATGGACCGCGGGGCATTGGTTGGGCCGTAGCCCAACTGTGCCAACTGCTGGCTACGCCACTGGACATGGCAAGATCCTTCAAGGTCTACATGATGGAACAAAGTCTTGCTTTCAAATATGGCTTAACTCTAACCAAGAAAATCTAGAAACAAAGTATTTATCTTTCATGGACAAGTGGCGTCCAGAATATGTGTTCATTGTGTGTATCAAGTTAAATACTCCTTCCTTCTAAATTTATAAAGCGTATTTCTTCTTGATATATATACAAATCTGTCTTATATTTGTAAACAAGATTATTAAAAAATATGAATTATAAATTTAGACGGAAGGAGTAGTATATTAATGGTATGTATAGTGGTATAGACAGCGATTGTTTGTACTACACATCTATATTATCTATAAATAGGATAAAAAACAACTCATACGACGAATTATCTATATGGTTGTCTATAGTGGTTTTTCATACAATTAATAGATTGTCTATACAATGGTATGCATAATGTAAAATCGACTATAAAATTGTTTGATAACTAGTAGATAGCACCATTCTCTCTTCCAGGGTTAACAATACCGTTTCGACCTTGAATTTCGACAACCCAGCTGCAAGGTTTCAAATTTCGTTTTTGATATATATCTCGGACCCCCCGAAATCCAAAATCTCGGCGAGATCTCGGAATTTCAAATAAAATCCGAACGAAATCCAAAAACCAAATTTGAAATTCGGTCATTTTTCAACCGAGAAATCTGAGATTTCGATCAAAATCACCGAGATTTTGTTCAAATTCAAATGACCAAAAAAAGGGTCAAAATATGTCAAAAAAAATTAAATTTTTTTTTTGTATGGTCTTGACCCCAATTCCAATCAAATCCAGCCAACAAAAATCAAAATTTAGTAAAAAAAAAAGTCCAAGATTTCGGCCGAAATCACCGAGATCTCGCTAAGATTTGAATAGTACTGTAGCATTTCAAATTTTTTCACTCGGTCGAGATTTCCGAAATCTCGCCGGGATTTGGATCCTTGCCCAACAGTACTGAAAACCGCGAAAAATCGTTTGAAATTCGTGGAAAACCGCTTGGTTTGGAAAGTTAAACGAGTTTGAAAATAGTCAAACCATAGAGCTTTTTTCCCCGAAAACCGCTAAAAAATAAGCGATTTTCAAGCAGTTCATGCAAAAAACCACTAGAAATTGCAAAAACAAGGAAAATTGAAAAAAAAAGTGGAAAAATTGTAAAAAAAATGTTGTAAAATTTAAAGGCCGAAAAATGTAATAAATATAAAAAAATATGAAAAAATTTCGCCATGATCTTTCATAAAAATGAAAAAAAAATGACATGACATTTCCTATATTTAGACAATTGCAAGTTGTAAAGTAGGCATTTACATAACAATACCACTCACATATCGATATCATTCATATTTCAATACCATTCACATAACAATGCCATTCACATAACAATTCCATTCATTTGAAGTTGTAAATTAGGCATATTTTTGTCGTTCTTCCCACACAAATACCATGTTAGACCTGCATGGACGTTATGTTAGTAAAAAAAATTAAGTTGTAATGATATGAAACATTGAAATAAAATATTACCTTCGAGGCTCGGGTAGTATTGTTGTGTGTACACTTGGTTCGCTGTGTTGTATTCCTCGGTGGACATCAAGGCTAATCGTCGTGTAGTGAGCAACTCCACCTTGTAATCGTGCCAGCTTTGCCCCATCCATGTACTTGTCGTTTGCCATTGTTGATACAACATAGCATAAAACTCAGGGTCATGCCACTCGTATACCCATTAAGTGGGAGCTTGTGCATGAGCATCGGGTATGGTGTAGTTATAGCTGTTATATGAGCCATTGCTCATTTGCGTCTCGGCAATGCCATAGGAGCTAGAGCTATCCCGTGGTGTATTCTTTCCCTTCCCGCCAGTAGTCATTCTCTGTGATTGGGGAACGCCCTGGTCTCTGTCCTGTGTTGCATGAGTGAGCTGTGACTCCCTTGTAAATTTGACGGCACGCTGCTCTTCTGATTGGTCCGTGTGAGGTACGGAGACATAGCCATCGGACTCACCGCCCTCAGTGTCCGTCTTGGAGCTACTATCTTGTGACTCTTGGTATGGCGGGCTCCGATGGTCCCTGCTCTCAGTGGAGTCATCACTCCCTACATAATGTGGCTCATGTGCTGGAAGCATCCCATTTTCCTTTAAAGGATGCTCTCCTTTTTCCTATATCCCTTCTCAGCACTGATTGGTACTTTCTCTTCCTTGTATGAGTGTCACCAACTGTTTTGTCTACCCATTTGGTGATGTTTGCGTCCCTAGTTTCTTTTCTTAGCACAACAGGGTGAATTGGGTCTGTGACAAGCTGTGAAGGGATAGGGATGTCACTTCTGTATCATCCTCGTCAAGTAATGGGTCACCATTAGACCTCCCTTTTTCCATCCACTATCGGATCCGATTTGCGTCGTCACACAGTGTAGGCTCCATAAGACGCTAGAATGGATCGTCTTCATCTGAGCGCCTTTGATTTTCTGCAGCTTGAATTTGAAGCCGGAGATTGTAGTTAACGTACACCATCTTATGTAGCTTCTTGTATGACAGACATTTGCGAATTTTTGTGTGGATGAACACAAATATACTCCAATTGCATGCACATCCGCTAGAAAATGTGCATTGCGACACGAGACATAGGGCAAACCACTGAAGGATGGGTGTTTTCGAACCGAAAACATCCCACCAATGTGCTGCAAGTTAACGAATAAAACAGTAAGTACCGACAAGAGTACCATTATTAGGGGTGAAAATGGGTCAGATACGGGCAGATATTGCATTTTCCATATCCTAATCCACATTTTTTCCAGATTCGAAAGTGGATACGGGCTAGTCGGATATAGATATGAATCCGGGTTAATCGAGATACGGATATGTGACGGCTTCGGTCGAAAACGGATAAAGATATAAGGATAATGCACGCATATATAGAGTATTATATTTTGAATTAAACGCACGGGTACATGACCATAGTAGCAAGTTATATATCAATCAAACCCAATATACGTTATAGAAAGAATATGCTACCTTAGGATTAATAGAACCAACTAATTGTTAATACAAATGGGCTCTCTATGGAAAAAAATGAGATGAAATGGGCTGGACCTTGTTGATATCCGAATAGGAAATCCAGATATCCAATCCGAATATCCGGATCCCGTCCCGTATTTACTGGATACTGGTTGTTCTGTATACGATCCCGTATTCGAATTCAAGTATCTGGATCTTGTCCCAGATCCGGCCGGATAGTCAAATCCGCTCCCATATCCGCCCGGATAGTCAAATCCGCTCCCGGATCGGGTGAGAATTATCCGACCCATTTTCATCCCTAACCATTATACATAAGACGGTATAAGAAAAATACCAGGGGATCTTTTGCCATCTTGTGCCATCCTTGTAGCTGGAGCACTTGATAACGATCCAGCCTTCCTTCTGAAAACATCGACGTCATGAAGAGCTTGGGCGATGCTATCAATATCATCAGCAAGCACTTCGATGGCATCCCAGAGATTTGGCAAGAAGTTGCTGTCTGTGCCATAAGTGTAGGCAGTCCGGGGGTTTGAGGCGGTAGCTGCATGAAGTGGATCGAAACATATTAATGGATCGAAACTATGTTGCAAGATAATGTGTTAAGATAAGAATGTATTACCGGCATTCATATAAGTGTGATGTATTAAATCGTCCATTCTTTGGTTTACCACGTCCATATACATCTCCATTGTTGCTGGAAAGTCATGGAACAAACTGTTGTACTCCTGTCACAATATGGTGTACCGTAGGATCGTCTCGCTCAATGTAGGCACATAGTCTTGATTGGAAAATTGCAGGAAGGCGTACAATGGTTTGACTGACTTGATAACAGATTGAACACTATCCCACTAGTCCAAGCTCGACAAGCAACCGTACGAGTACCTCTCCTTGATGGTATCAACAAAGCAAGAGCTTATAAATTCTTTGGCAATCATCCATTGCATGAATTTGTCCTTGCGACAAAAGAAACTGTCCAAGAACATGTAGTTAGTGCCAAAATGAGTTGCATTCTTCTTGATCAACTCACCTCCAATATACTTCTTCATCATAGCATGAAGTTTAGATGAGTTGTATATCCATCGAGAGATTTTTCTTGCACTCTCAATCACCGAGGCATGATCAGGGAAGTCTCCAATCTCCTTCAGCATCAAATTAATAGTGTGGACCACACAGGGCTGCCGCACGATGTTGCGGTGTTGCTTTGCGATGAGCTTACACGCCTTCTTGTAATTGGCACCATTATCCGTCATAATCTGAACCACATTTGTCGGACCCACCTCGTTAACAACCGAAGTTATTTCCTGTGATAACAAACAAAATAAAAACCCATAATACATGATGGATATGTCAATTATATTTGTGAAGAGGAACAACGAAACCAAGTACCTTACGCAAGTACGTGGCATCCTGAGATAGACCTGTGGCATCGACAGACTTGTGAAAGAATATGGTGCCATTGGAGTAAATCATGAAGTTAATTACGCTCATGCATGTCGGCCCCGTCCAAGAATCGCACGTAATTATTACTCTGTACGTAGGCCATTGCAGCTTGAACTTTGTGAAGCTCTCTTTTATATCTGCTTCATTGGCGTTTAAATATTTTTCATCTATATCTCGATCACTCGGGGATGGGACACCCTCGCCTGCAAATGAAACATTGTAAAAAAAATGTTAGCTATGAATCGACGTACAAGTGAACAAATATTTTAAAGCTCACTTACCATATTTTTGCATTTCTTTCACGGCGCTAACAAAGTACGGATTATCTGCTTTTCTCCCCGTGATACCTGCAGTGTGAAAAAATTTGGCCCACGCCGAGCCAATGACCTGCTTTGCACTCCTCCCCTTATGTGTCCACTAATGTAGGGGTGGAATTGAGCCGAGCCGAGCCGGCTCGGCTCGGCTCGTTCGAGCTCGGCAATTTTCGAGCCGAGCTCGGCTCGGCTCGTAGTGTTAAACGAGCTAAAAGCGAGGCTCGGCTCGAGCTCGGGCGAGCCGCGAGCTAGCTCGTTGAGGCTCGCGAGCCACGTCCTCCCCTGAGGCCTCAGACATTTTCCCCCAAATCGGCAAATTGCGTGGTCAGCTTGATGATGTCCAGCTCCTCCCCTATGATCCCCTCAGGCAGCCGCACCGTGTACAGCTCCTTGGCCGGCGACACCAGCTCCTTGGCCGGCGCTTGCACGCGGAAGGGCGCAGAGTGGTCGGGCTTCCCCTCGGCGCCATCGGTGGGTGCCGCGGAGTCGGGTAGGGGCGGCGGCCGGAAGTCGTCGGAGCTGGGGTTCTGACGATCGGGCGGCGGTGCCGGCTGAAGCGACGAGCTTCGGAGATGCGGTCTTGGTAGTAGGCGTGGTAGGGGTCGGAGGTCTGGAGGAAGTCGTCGGAGCCGGGGGCTATGGACGCATCGGGGGCGGGCGGCTACTGGTTGGGCGGCGAGCTCGGAGATGCGTTGCCCTGGGCTGGGCGGCTGGGCTAGGAGGCAACTGCTGCTGCTGACCATCGTCGTCGCCCTCCGGCGTGGGGAGGGGGAGGATGGGGGCGCCCATGGCAGTGGTCGTGGCGGTGGGGAAAGCTGACATTATCTGCAATGCTAGCTCGGCTAAAGTACGGGCTCGGCTCCTTATTGCAATGCTAGTCGCTCCTTATTGTTGTTTCATAAATCATAACTTCACTATAGAAATAGCTAGTCGGTAACGAGTCTAACGAGCCAACGAGCTGCTCGCGAGCCAGCTCGGGCTCGGCTCGTTGGCTAAGCGAGCTAAAAGTGAGGCTCGGGCTCGGCTCACTGTTGCATCGAGCCGAGCTGAGCCGCACCGAGCCGAGCCGAGCTCGAGCCGAGCTGCGAGCCTCGAGCTTAATTTCCAGCCCTACACTAATGGGTGTTAATCCTTGGTTGCACGGGGCCGCGGGCCGTACCAACAATGTAATCCCCCACCGCTTGTTGTCTTTCTCGTTGTGATGAACTTTGAAACATCTTAGACAACACATTGTTGCGATCTCCTCCAGCCCCCTGGAGGAGACACTACCACCACCATTCTCATACATGCCACCTGCCCGGCTTCTAAATTCTGCCTTCGCTTTGGAGGCAGCCATGGCATGTTGGGGTTGGTTCTCCTCATCAAAATCACCTATGTACTCCAAATATATACTTCGCCTCGGTGGGGGAATCTCCAGCTGCTCCTTCTTTTCTCAGCCTCTCCTCTATCTTGTCCTTCTTTTCTTATCCATTGTCATGTCTAGTTCACACTGAAAGTACTTGCGAATTTCCACAGGAATTTTACTAGAATGTACGACACTCATACCACGCCATGCCAAATGCTGCTTCAATCGGGTTGCACCGCCTCCTTTCTTCTCTTTGAGACAGTGCTTGCATCGAAATCCATCACCCAACTTCTCACCGTGCTCCCACACCACGTTGACATTGTCTGCCATATGCTAATAGAACAAATATTGCCACTACATATTTCAACAAATATTGTTACTAAATATAATTGAACAAATGCCACTCACTAAATATACTTCGACGAATAATTGAACAAATATTGCTACTACATATTTCAACAAATAATGCTACTAAATATAATTGAACAAATGTCACTCACTAAATATACTTCGAATGAATAATTGAACAAATATTGCTACTACATATTTAAGCAAATACTGCTACTAAATATAATTGAACAAATGTCACTCACTAAATATACTTCGAACGAATAATTAAACAAATATTGCTACTGCATATTTCAGCAAATATTGCTACTAAATATAATTGAACAAATATCACTCACAAAATATACTTCGAATGAATAATTGAACAAATATTGCTACTATATAAATTTCAACAAATATTGCTACTTGAACAAATATTGCTACTTGACATACTTGAACAAATGTTGTTACTAAAATATGTTGAATCGAATTTTGCTACTAAATATTGCATGAGTGAACAACAGTGAGCACCATTTCAGCATGAACACAGTGAGCAACTGAGCATTGCATGCCAATTTTTCAACCAATTAAAATGCAAATACATGAGTGAATAACATATAGCTAAGTACCCAGCTAAAATCGACACAAGCCTAGCGAAAATCGAGCCAAACCGAGAGAAAGCCGAGATAATCTCGTGAAATTCGTATGAGCTCTCAAAATTTTCCAAATACTTTGATTTTCTATAAAATCGAGTGGTTTTTAGAGCATACCACTCGAAAATCGCGGAGTTGCCGGTGATTCGATTGCGAGCAACGGTCGGATCTGAGCGGAGGTGATTCCATCGGCAGCTAGGGTGGTGGGGGCTTGTATGCGCAATAAATTTGTCTCCCCGAGTCGGCACCTGGTCGCAGAGCAATGAAGACAGCGAGAGGCCAGGGTGGGGCGCATTTTTTCCCCTTTTCTGTTTTTCACATTTCAAGTGGCTCAAAAATGTCTCAAAGTTTTGTTTTTTCAAAAAATATCCATACCAAGGTCATAAAACTTTAATTACTATTTTTAGGAATTTTTTGGATAAATTCTTCAATTTTTTTGAATTTGAGTTTGAATTTGACCGCTAAATCATTCGGTTTCAAATATCAAACTAGCGTGCTAAGCACGGTTTTCATGATTTTTGAATGGTTTTCATCAATTTTTATAACCCTGCTTTCTTCTTTGCATCATCCAAAATCCTAGATGATATACACTTGCATACAATCAGTGTAGCGTGGAAAAAAATCGTATTTGATACAACTTGTAACTCGTATTTACAAGATGATATAACAGTTTAGCGTATTTACGAAAAAATCAGTCATCTCCGGTTTCTGATGTACCAGAGATGCATCTCCCGTACATCAGGAACTGGCCAACACCTTGACTGGCTCACCAGGAACAGGCCAAGGCATCGCCGGCCCCCCATGCACCGGCCAAGCCCCCCGCAGCTACTATCAACCATACATCTTTCCATTTACTCCCTCTGCTATCTAAAGACACAGAAGATAGTTTCATGCTAAAACATTGTGTTTAATACACAAAAAAAATTGTAGAAGCAAAGGTCAAGATAATTAAACACCATCTTGTGATACATGAAGCATCAGATTCACACTTACACCAGCAAAAACGAAATCAAGGTTGTTACTCATTTAGCCCAGAAATATGGTTGCCTCCATCTCTGCTTGTTGGAAGCAGTGTTCATACTTACCTCATCACAAAACTATTGCCAACTCTGCCCAAGTTCATCTTTTGACAGGGTTCTCCATTCTTGTTTCAATTTTCTTTAACTCGGCTTTGGTGCTGCTACCATCCCCACCCACCAACACTTTTTTCTGGGAGGGGTTTATCCACAAAATGTTACATTATCACACCAAAATCTAGCCTCTCCCACTTGAAGGATCTACCAGAATTAAACCGCAGCAAAGCTCTTATGAAGACACAAACGCAAATACAGAGTCACAGACTGCTGCTATGGCAAGCATCGAATGGGTATAGGGACGAGCAAGCAATCCCCCTGAGTGCAAAGGACGCCTTAGCAGGCTGCCAAACTCCAAAATGGCGCACTGGCTGCAAGATCTTACTTGCAATGCTTGAATACCAGATGTATTATTCTCACCGACATTCTGAAAGGACCGGGATGTCGGCCTAGAGGGGGGGTGAATAGGCGATTACAAAATTATACCCAATTTAAATTAATCTATCAGAGATAATGTGGAAGCGAAGGGTATAATTAAGTTTTGCAACTTAAACAATTTAGCCCGAGACAATTAACTCGGAGACTCCGGATATTTAGTCCGGATACTCCGGGTTATCCGGATACTCCGGATCAATGTACCGGATACTCCGGATGATCCGGACAGTTCGGATAAAATACCGGATACTCCGGGTTGAGTGTCTCGGCCAAGAATTCAAGATCTGAGCAATCTAGAAGCAATCCACTTGAACAAGAAGTAAGTAAATACTACCAAGAACCTATATCAAGTGGAGAACGGGAGCCAAGCACAAAAACAAGATAGATCGGGGCTCCTAAATAAATCAACCCTATGCAATCAACTCAATCACACATATAGGAATGAAATCAAGCAAGTAATGAAAGAGATGAAACCGAAATGAAGATGGAGACACGAAGATTTTATCCCGAAGTTCGGATCCTTGAGGGGATCCTACGTCTCCGTTGAGGCGGCTCGGTCACACTTGAGCCGGAGTCTCTTTCAACCCTCTTCCTCCCGGTGTTGCACAATGCACTCGCCGGTCTTCACTTCTTTGATTCCTTTCCGCTGGAGGCGGAATAGGCCTTCACAAACTTCCGGTGGCCTTCCACACAAAGCTTGGAAGCTCACCGGCAACTCCTAGCCGTCTAGGAGACCTCAACCTCCAAGAGCAACAAATACTCCCGAAGAACTCACTTAGAGTCCACCTCAAGTGCTCAACAACTCAAATTGATCCTCAATCCAAACACCTCTCTCCTCTACCCAACCCTTCACTCAAAAGGGGATCACTAAGATCTAAGGAGTAGGGAGGAGTATTGGGGGCTCAAGAACTCACTTAGAACACCTCTAAACCCAGCAAAAACATCCCCCCAACGGCTCCTTTGAAGTGGGCAAGAAGGGGGCTTTAAATAGAGGAACCCCAAAAACTAGCCGTTTGGACCGAACTGGTCAACCCGGAGACTCCGGACATTTAACCCGGACACTCCGGATCATCCGGACACTCCGGATTGTCCGGATACTCCGGATCATCCGGAGTCTCCGGACATTTAACCCGGAGTCTCCGGATCTCCAGCAAAGACGCAGAAACAGACAAAACGGGCATAACTTTTGACTCGGACCGATTTCGATTTAATTCGGACTTTTCGGAAAGCTAAGAACGAGGGCTACACAACTAACAAGGTCTCACTACCCAAATCCCAAAGGGTCAAATCAGATTTCACAAAGAATCCACAAGGAGACCTCAAATTCTCATTTTCCGATACAAACAACACTTCTAACCCTCACACCAACCCACCTACACCTAGGTGAACAAAGTGTGACTTGGGTTTCTCAACCTTAGACAAGGATAGACCACTTTTGAGCACTTGAGACTTGTCTAAGTGATTTCAACGATTGCATCCCTCTTAATAGTACGGCAATCCTTAGACTCAAATTTAACACAAAATCTAAGTCTTACACTAAGCTTACATGCCGACTTCTTCCGGATGCACGGTGCATGATGGCGCTTCCACAAAGATTGATGATGCCCTTCGTCTTGTCAACCTCAACGCGCTTCACCTCATGAGACTCTCGTCCTCTCGACCTTGACCTCGATCATCACCAAGACGATCCTCCATCAAGTCGAATCGACTTAGTCCTCATTTGTTGGTGACACATTTGTCTTGTTGACTTTGACTCGCTTATCATCCTTCAAACCACTTGGTCATCATACACACAGCTTTGGGACCTAATTCTTATCAAAGCACTCAAAGAAACACATTAGTCCCACAAGCTCAAAAGATATGAATTAGAATTAAATGAATGAGATGAAATACAACAAGTGTTTCATATAAATAGGCATGATATCAATGAAAACACTTGACATAAGAATTGTTCTCTACTAAGTGCAGCATGATTAATATGTGATTGATCTATATGCACTTAGAGAGATAATTGCCAATAAGATGAATCATTTAAATCAAGGCAAGGATCACATACTTTGCTTAAATGAAGCACATGATAGAATATACATGAATTGTACATGTGCAAATAATATTTGGAATGAGAGTAAATAATGTGATCCAATTCTAGATTAAACTTCACTAAGAGAGGTGCATTAGAAGATACACAACTAAGACAAGTATACACCAAGTCAATATGAAGCAATGAAGTTTAACTCTAGTTAACACAAGCATATTAAAAACAAAGCACATAATGAACTCAAATGAATATATATATGCACAAGCAATTATGACATGAATCAATTTGCACATATGAAATCAACAAGTTACTTAGAGTTCAATATGCATTTGCTAAAGAGGAATGCAATGACAAATATGGAAGGAATACCGAGATTGCATACCTCATTTTTGCTTAACCATCCCAATTGATTTTCCTCTAAAATAGATGAGACTAATATTCAACTAGGCAATAAACATGTTAGTCTCATAACAATATAAATATATTAGAGGTTTGTCATTTGTTAAGCACTAAGTTAAGCATTTGTACAATTACATTGATTGATATTACATGCGTTTGTCATTAATCGTTTATCATTAATCACCAAAACAACATAAGTGCCTAGATGCACTTTCACATTCCCTGCATCCACACGAATTTCCTCTTTGTTAACCATTATGGTAACTTGGCTGTTCTTCCTGTCCACCAGCTTTTGCGCCATAAGCTCATTGTACGAATGGTTGTTCCTCAACTTGGCATATGTTTTAGGAGATTGGCCATTGTCATCTAGCACTGAATGCCAGCACCTCAAACCAATCTGCAGTGGGGGCTTGGCCGATGCATGGGGGCCCGGCGATGCCTTGACCGGTGCATGGTGAACCGGTCAAGGTGTTTCCCGGTTCCTGGTTCGCCGGCCAAGCCTTGGCCGGTTCCTAGCATACGGGAGATGCATCTCTAGTACTCCGAAAACAGGAGATGACTGATTTTTTCGTAAATACGTCAAACTGTTGTATCATTTTGTAATTATAAGTTATAAATTGTATCAAATACAATTTTTTCCGTGTAGCGTGTTTCATGCTCCGAGGAAAATGTAACGGGACCCCCATATTCATTGTACACGCCTAACCTCTCTGTTGACCGTTTACCTTTCTCCCAATTCCCGGTCAAAGCGCGGGCTCCAGCCTCCATGTCCCATCTCCTTCCCAGCTTCCCCCACCCACGCTACCATCCTAGGATCCAAGACATCTGGAGGGGAACTGCCAAATAAAAGCGCAAATCGACACGAGGTAACATCGCTGCAAGGATTCGGATCCTCTGTCCCTTCGTCTCTGTCCCCGAATCGCCTGCCTGCTCCAAGATTCGCCTCCCGCCGGATCAGGCGGGTCTTGAAATGGTGCAGATCCAAGAAACGCACTCCGGTTAGCTCCTCCCCCTGTTGCCAAGTTCTCCCCTCTCGTAATCTTCTGATTGGTTCTTGTGCTTCTTGGGATGATTTTTGTGCGTGCTTCTTGTTTGGATCTCTCAGGACAGAACTCTATCTGAGGAGTCACAGAAGTAAGACGAGTTGGACCAAAGAATAAATAATCAAGCGCGAGGAGCGGGTCAAGTTTGATGCTTCCAACCTGCTAAGGATAGGCCTCTGATTCGGGCTGGCAGTTCCCGAAATGGTGAGGATCCAATAAGCTTCGTTTCTTCAGATTCAGTGGTTTCGATTCGTGTTGGTTACCTTTGAGTTGATGGTTTGCTTTAGGAATGCGCAAAGCGACGTAGCAAAGTGAGAATGTGATGCGGAATGCATAATTCTTATTCGGTATGCTTGTTTTGGTTCTTGTCAGGTACTACTTTTGTGTTTGTTTGAGGGCGGTTGTAGATTAGTAGATGTGCGTATTCCTGCAGGTAACTAGTTTGAATGAATGCTTAGTCGGCTTGTACAGTGATACAAAAGTGAGCTTGCAACGCTTTTGGATCTATCGAATAATATCTGGGATGTTGATGCCTAACACTCTTGTTATACAATGTGTGTGTTTACTAGTTGTGGATTAGTAAAGCTGCCCTTTTAACTAACCTGCTATTTGCAGAGTGAGATAAGGGAAGTTTTCCTCTCTCTTTTTTTCTTTCTATTTTGCCTGTCCTTTTGGATGATTTGTCCTAGAAATATGGCGTCTTTTGGTTTGGTTCTTGTTAGAAATTTAGAATTACTCCCTCTGGTCACAAATACATGTCGTTTTGAATATCGATACTGTCCCTAAAATACCACTTTGACCACTAAGCACTTTCAAGACAAATCTACACATGACTTTCATGTATCCAAAATAAGTATTTAAAAAAATATCAATAGCCAAAGTTTCAAAAGTTTGACTGCACGTATCCGAAGACAACATGTATTTGTGATACTCCGGTTAGATATAAGAAGGTTTACTCTGCTGACTGGTATGTGAATAACAAGTGTGGTCATTACCTTGCAGATGGAGGACGAGCAATCAGCCACATTTACTGTGGATGATGCGCTTCTGTCTTCAGGTTTTGGAAAGTTCCAAATATTGATTCTTTCCTATGCTGGGATCGGCTTAATTGCAGAAGCAATGGAGATGATGCTGCTATCATTTGTTGGTCCATCAGTACAGTTAGAATGGAAGCTTACTTCTCATCAGGAAAGCATGATTACAAGTGTTGTTTTTGTTGGAATGCTGATAGGAGCTTACTCTTGGGGTGTGGTTTCAGACCACTATGGTAGGAGGCAAGTCCATTTTTTTACTTCTTTCATGTACTTTTTGCTCGAATTACACGATCATTTCCTCTCTTGCCCTCTCGGTGATGTTTAGCATAGGGCTACCAAAACTGCTTCCCAAACTGGTGTTCATTGGGCAGCTGGTTCTGATTCCATGTTGTAGCTGGTTACCAACAGTAACCTGTTCAGAACTGTCAAAGGTCTCATGTAATAGCCAAGTTTTGACATTTCTATGTTAGTTTAAGAAAAACCCTTGAAATCATTCACAAAATTTCTGTTTGATGAAATAACGATTTCCAAGGGTATCTTTTTCGTTCTCGATCCGAGAATAATTACAGATGGGGAAAATAGGCTTTTATCTAAAGTTAATGCAAACATTACCTGATTTTATTCTTCTTGTTTATAGCATACAAGCTCACATTCTGTTCCATTTGGATTTTTATAGGAGGGGGTTTCTCTTTACTGCTATTGTAACGAGTGGAGCTGGATTCCTGAGTGCTTTTGCTCCTAACTATGTGGCGTTGATTTCACTAAGATTTTTAGTTGGTGTTGGCGTGGGAGGAGGACCTGTTCTTGGATCTTGGTTCTTGGAATTTGTTCCTGCTCCGACTAGAGGAACTTGGATGGTGGTATTTTCAGCATTTTGGACTGTTGGGACCATCTTCGAGGCTTCTCTTGCATGGGTATAATATTTTTTCCTTGGTACTTTGAAACTGAATTGGTTGTTCAGATTAGTGCTGATGTATCAGCAGTAAACATTATACACAATAAATTATTTTGGTACTGTGGCCCATTCTCATCACAACTCCAGTATATGTTCAGAAATTTATGAACACATGCACTGTCAAACAGTTGACACACCAGAAGTGATGCAGATTATCTTACAAACAATTGGTCTGTGGTGTTATCAGGTCTGTTACGGGATGCTCGGAAAGAAAAGGTTGCTTAATTCAATATGACATGGGCATATGAGAGTAGCATTCTGGAATATCACTTTAGAAAGGAACCACTATCATAAGGGCACAAAAGCACATATTGTTTACACCCTTTGACATTTACTTATCCTAGTCGATCCCTTGAAACATTACGTGAAACTATATTCACAAAGATCTATCTGTATTTTTACTTTGTGACCTTGATGCAAAGGTCTATAACAATATATCCTGTTCTGCATAGGCAGCTCTTAATCAAAAGAAACATAAATTAGACAGTTATGCCCAAGTTTGGCTGGAGGAGGTTGCTAGCATTATCTGCTGTTCCATCTAATTTTCACCCTGTCATTATGTGACTAATCTTTCACCATTCTAATGGCAGATAGTTATGCCCAAGTTTGGCTGGAGGTGGTTGCTAGCATTATCCGCTGCTCCGTCTTTTCTCCTGCTTCTATTTTATGCTATCACACCAGAGTCACCAAGGTTCCTATGCACAAAGGGCAGAATAACGGAGGCTGTTGAGGTATTGGAGAAAATGGCGAGATTAAACAATGTGCAACTCCCTTCTGGTAGGCTTGTTTCTGACAAAAACATTGAGCTAGATGAAGTTTCCGAGTCTGCTACACTTCTGGTTGATGATGATGAAAATGACAACATCAATGAAGACAAAGGTTCCAATTTTGGAGGTATTAATTCCGTTGCCAAGCTGCTGACGCCAAAATTGATCAGAGCGACTCTTCTTCTCTGGATGGCTTTCTTGGGAAATGCATTTTCCTACTATGGCATTGTTCTGTTGACATCAGAGTTAAGTAATGGAAATAGGATATGTACAAAAGAGGAGGTTGAATCCGTACACTCAAATAATGCAAGCCTCTACAAAAATGTTTTTATCTCTAGCTTTGCAGGTTGATTCTTACTCTTCGCAATATCCGTATTATAATTATCTTGCAGTCCACATGATCCCATTTGGATGACCAATGCTGACATGTTTTCTTGAAACAGAGATTCCAGGGTCACTTCTATCAGCCTTGATCGTGGATAGATTTGGGCGAAAGCTTTCAATGGCTTCGATGCTGTTCACTAGCTGTGTTTTCTTATTCCCATTGGTATTTTCCCGGGCAGAAGTACTAACAAGAATCTCCTTGTTCGGTGCACGGCTCTGTATAGCTGCTAGCTTCACCATTGTATACATATACGCTCCGGAGGTTAGTGCAGCTCTACAACATCACTTGCTTCAGTGTGACTCGCACGTATTATCATAACCCTCTCTTTTGCGATAACTGATAACCTATCTACAAATTGAAGCTGAACCCTGTCAGATGTTGATGCTAACAGTGTCTTCTTCTCGCTTCAATTTTTTTTTATTTTTTTTACAGATTTACCCAACGTCGGTCAGAACAACAGGCATTGGTGTCGCCAGCTCGGTAGGCAGGATTGGAGGCATTCTGTGCCCTCTCGTCGCTGTTGCTCTGGTGCACAGCTGCCAACAGACGACGGCGATCCTGCTCTTTGAGCTTGTAATCTTCCTCTCCGGGATGGCCGTCTCGTTCTTCCCTTTCGAGACAAAAGGCTGTAGACTAAACGACACCGAGGTCGATATGAATTGATGAGGTGCTGTACGTAGGACCATTTTTTGTGCTGGTTACTGAGAAAATGCCCTAATAGTTGAACATTTCCACCACGGTGGTGGTGGTGGTGGTGGTGATGTTTGTCATCATTGAAAAGAAATTTACCGGTGATGCTGTTCCTCTGCTTCTTTCCGGCGGTCTAGGTCGGTTAGATAGAATATATGGTTTGATTCGGATGCGGATTAGCTGCGCTCCCGACTTATACGTAGAGAGGAGGAGGGCCTTCCAGCTTGTGTGAATCGGCCACGCACAGAACTCGTAGAGACGAGCACGGTCGAGAGAATAGGAGATTGGACATGGCAAAGCGGACGCCGTCAGATCACTGCAGTTGCCGCGCGGCGAAGCGACCGGTGGCCACTTTGGAAAGCTTCTTTCAATCTGTACGTGGGGTGCTGGACGACTGGGAAAGGGGATACGGCTTGGTACGTTTAGACTAGTAGTATGTATGATTCTCTTTGGCTGCCATCGAATTTGCATGTTGAATCCCCTTGTTCCCGTTGTATTGAAGAATAGCGGCAACCAGATGCAGCATGAGTATATCGAAGAATTGCAACACAAATCCAACGAAGATGAAATGCGCGAGTATATTTCTTGCCTCCACAGCTTCTTTTTCGAAAGAACCTTCCCCCCACAGCTTGAAAGCAGCAAACCGTGCTGTGGAGTTGCACGACATGTAATTATCCATCTTTGTAAACATTTACAGGGTAATAACAAACAAGTTGACATCTGAAAATTTAGTAGTGAACATCTCATCAAGCACGAACATCAACGTAAGCTGAAGCCCAACAACATTTTCGCAACGTTTTAAAACACAAAATTCTTGCAGCAACAGGGCACCTCAGTGTAATATAGCCACCACATACTACATACATTAAAGATTGACACAAAAGAAATAAGAAATACAAACATAAGCAAAGTTCACCGCTGCTGCAAAAATCTTCTGCTAGAGAACTGAAGCTTCAGTTGGAGCATAGTGTCCACTGTCCTTCAAGAAAAGATGCATCACTCTTCTGCTCGACAAAACCCAACATGCCTGCAGAGGGGACACTAAAGCTTTGGTCAGATTATATTTTACTTGACGAAGAAAAGATGTTAACACAACAGGTTGCAACTACCGCTACAGCATGCACCATCCAAATGGATTTAAACAAGAGAAAGGTGCGATAAATACATTTATATAGTATATATATGATAAAAACTTAGCTTACCATTACTAAAGGTAAACTTCAGAAATAATACAAACATGTGTTTGTTTTACAATGATGCAAATATGAAAATATACAAACAGTGGTGAAAAAAATGGGACTTACAGTTTCAGTCTTTCAGATATGTTTTGCATTCAGCGATGCCTCTTGTCCCTATATTCATCTCTAGAATAGCGGTGTTCATAATCCCGCCTTGAATGGTGGTTAGAGTCATCATATCTAGACCTCTTAGAATCATGGCTATCAGTATCTCTAGCTCTGCGTCGACCATGCTCTTCATGCCTTCTTTCATCTTTGTTTTGGCTGTCCCTGTTTCCATCTTCTCTAACTTTACTTGAATTCGAGTCATACCTATCTTCTCCAACTTTTCTTTTGTATTCTCTCTCCACATCATTTCCACCGTTCCTTCTCATCTGCTGTCTCTCTTCCTCCCTCCCTCTCTGCTTTTGCTTCTCCAGCTCCTTTCTATCTTCCTCCCTCCCTCTCTGCTTTTGCTTCTCCAGCTCCTTTCTCTCTTCCTCCCTCTGCCTTTGTTTCTCCAGGTCCTTTCTCCTCTCATCTT
Source organism: Rhipidocladum racemiflorum (assembly GCA_036346355.1). Lineage (NCBI taxonomy): Eukaryota > Viridiplantae > Streptophyta > Magnoliopsida > Poales > Poaceae > Rhipidocladum > Rhipidocladum racemiflorum. Next base: position 7,432,470 of record CM070575.1, read on the forward strand.
GACTCCTTTTCTTTTCCTCTAACTCAATCCTGTAAGATGCCCTTTCAGCATACTTCTCATCATTAGCATTCTTCAACCTTCTGTTGGATTTCCTATTCTCACAGCTGTCAGCACTCACATCTGATTCACTGCCACTGCTACTGCTGTAATATGAACTCTCACTTGAGCTAGTCACCCTTCTTATCTCTTGCACTCTCTCTTTTACCCCTGCATCAAGGTGTATTTTCCTGTCACGAGCATAACCATCCGAATCAGAATCAGTATCATGCCTCTTGCGCTTATCAACATTCTTCGCAAAGTTGTCTCCCTTCACATTACCTTTCTGTGCTTGTTTATCATCTTTAGAATCATGACGATAGGACTTTGCAAGTTTACTATTTTGCTTGACATAAGTCTCTGAGTCAGTCTCTGATTCATCAAAGTACTTGCCCTTCGGAAGGACCTTGCTACGTGGTTTCTCATCTTCAGAGTCATCGCGCGAACTCTTCATAGGCTTTTTCTTTTTGTAGTCATCAATCCCTGAGTTACTCTTCGATTTATCATGGTACTGATCCTTCCTAACAACATCAATTCGGGACTTATCAAGTTCAAAGTCGCGGCGAGTAATCTTTGCATATTTCGATCTCTCAACATGGTCATTGCCAGAGTCACTCTCTGATTCATCGGAATACTTGCCCTTCCTAATAGCCTTGCTTCGGGGCTTATCATCTTCAGATTCATGGAGAGAACTTTTTGTAGATTTCTGTTTTTTCTGATCATAGTCGCTCTCTGAGTCACTGTATGACCCATCACTCTCCAATTCACTGTATGAATCATCCTTGTGCTTGCTTCTTCTGGGCTTCTCATCTTCAGAGTCATGGCGGCGAGAATCCTCAGATCTCTTCTTTCTCTCATCGCCATTGCTCTTCCCAAGTTTTGTTTTCTTGTCATAATCACTATCTGAATCAGCACCTGAATTGTGGCGAGAGCGCTTTACACATTTTGTTTTCTTATGATCAGTCTCAGAATCATCATCTGTATCATGACGAGATTTCTTCCTGTGCTTCTTTTCTATCTTTTCATCGTAATCAATCTCAGAATCATCTTCTGAATCATGGCGAGAACTCTTCCTCTTCTTCTTATCATCATGATCATGGTCTAAATCTGAACCATATCCATTCTCACTCTTCCTAGAACTTTTGATGCGACTCTTTATATAATTCCCTTTTTCTTTATTTCCTTTTTTTGAATGCTTTCTGCCATCCTTTGAGGTTTTTCTTTCTTTCTTCCTATCAGTATCCAACTCTTCAGAATCCTTCCCAGGAACAAGCTCCCCAGACTCCACATCACTTTCTACATCCCCTTTCTTCTTCTGTCCATCCTCAGCGTCTAGCCCAAGAGCAGCCCTCAGCGTCTCAAGTTGCTTCTCCTTCCGTGCCACGACGTGGTGGCTCTGTGTACCAGTAAACCTGAGAAGAATTTATCTTCTTGTCAGAAATTAATGAACAGAACAAGCATATGATCATACAGACTGCTAACGTCGCAAAACACATTCATACGCACGAGTAGGAACCAAAGCACATGATAATTACACAGCACTAGAAATAAACACAAGCTACAATTCTCATATGAACTGAACTTTAAGCAACAATTCTATCTCAAAGAGGACATCTCAGAACAATGAATCAGGACATCTAATTAGAAACAATAAATCAAGATGCTGTTAAATGTTTGCCACCGCCTCCTCTGCAACAATTCCACATAAGAAAAGATGACGGGTACAAAAAACACTAATAAGATCAATTATTCGATCCATACCCTTTGCCCGGGAGCGGTGGTCGCCCCCCGCCACTGCCGCGGCTTTCCTCCTCCTCGACCGCAGCGGCCGCCGCCTCGATCTCGGCGGTCTTCCGCACCTCCTCGGCGCGCTCCTCGATCTCGCCCTCCGTGTAGCCCTGCTCCTCGAGCGTGTCCCTCAGCACGAGCAGCCGCAGCTCCACCTGCCGCTTCCGGTCATGATCCAGGATCTCCTTGTTCGGTTTCCGCATCCCGCCAAGCCCCCCGGTGTCGTCGCTGGGGCCGCGGAGCGGCGGCTTGGGGGGCCCGCCGGCCGCAGAGGACCGAGGCTTGACGAAGAATTTGTTCGCCTGGGTGTACCCATTCGTGCCGGACCCCCGCGGGGTCTGCAGCCCGATGCCGTTGTACATGGCGGCGAGAGGAGTCGGCGGCGGCTGGGGAGACGTTGGTTCAGCGAAACCCTAGGGCTTCGATCTAGTCTGGTTCGTGACTTTTCTGTGGGGGTTTGGTTCGCGACTCGCAATGAACGAAGAGCGAGAAGGCAAGCGAAATCCCCACGCTGCCACGTGGCGGACAGCCGGCGCCATCCACGCTGTGAACAGAGTTCCCCTTAGACTATCTCCCGCGGATTTCTTTTAGCCTTTAAATCCGTCCGCGAACAGATCACAAGTGCTCCAACGGATTCCCTTCACAATTCCATTCGGACAGGATTCAGATAGAGAATCTCTCTGTGAATGGATTCTCTCCAATCCCTTCACAAAATCCTTCGAGGGGATGCTGTTGAAGATGGTATGAAATAAAGGGAATGAATATGGGGAAGAAAAGAGGGAAGGGAATGGAATGAAGGAAAATTGCTGGAGATAGTCTTAGCTTCACGGCTCCTCGGCTCAATTTTCCAAACAATTTCAACTTGGAAAAATTTAAATTATAATGTTTCAATTTCAAAATTTTCTAGCTTGCAAAGTTTCAACTCCAAAAATTCTTACTCAAAATAATCAAACTGAAGAAATTTCATGTGGAAAATTTTCCAGTCGGGAAGTTTTTAAAGGGAGAAACTCCAAATAAAAAAAAATTCAAGCAGAAAATTTCAAACTGGGAATAATTTCAACTCAAAAGAGAAATTTCAAATTAAAAAGTTTCAATGCGAAAAAATTCTACTCAAGAAAGTTCAAATCGATGAAATTCGACTAGGGTAATTTCAAATTGGAAAGTTCCATCTCGGAAAGTTTCAACTCAAAAACTTTATATCAAAAAAATTCAAATCGAATAAATTTCACTTGGAAAATTTTCAAATCAAGAAATTTTTAACTTGGAGAAATTCCATGTGGGCACCCAGAATCGTGAATTTAATCTCGCTCAATTGTTGAACTAGAAAATGACACCCATACCCCACTTAAGTGTATGTTCACTGTCCTCAAATAGTCCCGCGCACAGATTTTATCCAAATGGCTCCCACTCAAACAAATATGAGCCACATGAATAGCACTGTACACACTTGCACATAAAAGAGGTTCTGACTCCTTTCCGAAGAACCATACCGGGATTGAGGTCAACCCTTCCGGGCGCATCACACGCCGGTCGTTTTAGAACCTTGGTACCGCCCACTCCCACCCAGGGGTGTGCGTCGCCATTGGCAAGGGAGACGGTCACTCATGTCCACGCGTCAGACGGTTGAGGACAATTCCGAGTACCCGAATATGTGTCTAGTACTAGTTCCTAAGATCAACGCCTAACACTCACATATCCCGCATTCGAGATGAATCATTACACATACACAAGCACTTGCCATAGCATGAAAGTAAAGTAAAAACTATTACAAATACTTAATATTACATGACCATGGCCGACCGGCCAAATATAAAGCATAAGAGTGAACTTGTAGTGAAAATATAGCAAAAACCAAAAGTAGGTCAGCAATATGCCCATCCAAAAAACCAGAGGCAACCGGCTGGGGAAAATCCCAGTTTATCCGTCCAAGAAGTCGTCCGACCCCGGAGTGAAGTGAGTGTCGTCAGGGAGCTCGCCCATTACCTTCGTCTAAACAATATTAGTTAAAGTAAACAGTGAGTACACGTATGTACTAGCAAAACTTTAGCATATGAAAATAGTTTTACATGCATGGTTAACTTAATGAAAGTGAGCTTCTACACTAGGTCCAATTTCAACATAAAGCAAGTTTTATTTGAAAGCATGCAGTTTAACAAGCAGTAACAGTATTGTAAAGAGTATTTGATAAGAATCTAATAATAGTATGTAGAGCATGTATACAACATTTCATGAACCTCCATGGTCATGAATAACAATTAAATCGCAGCCGACCCATCATACTAATAAACCAACTCATCATACCACAAATTCCAAAAATATTTGCAAAGATAATACTATACTTGACAATATTTTTCAAGCTGCTCTTGACTGTGAGTACGGCTAATTAATTATATTTAAATCTCTACAGAGATTGCACACTTTACCCACATGACACATTCTAACAATCATTTCAACCATGCCACGCGATACTTACTGTACCCATTTTGCTAGATTGTGACGAAACCATTCAACTAGCTAAAGCCTACCCTTGCATCAGCCCGGTGAATGTTGAACCCTTGCTATGGCGGCAGAAGTCAATAGCCATACACACGATGGTTTTGCATCCCATCGCCCCCGTTCTCCCCATAGCCAGGCATTCACAATTGTATTGAAATGCTTTAGTCCCAACGCAACCGTACCCCGATTTGTCCTTACTACTTCGGCCTACCAAAATTCAAGATTAAACTTTAACTATTTTACTAGGTTAAGGCTATCACATACTAGCACATATGGTTACACAAATTGACTTAGTCGACAGTACCAAGTTCGATCCTTATGTTGACTCAGGCGAGAATCTCCCCCTATCTATGTGCAAGTCAAACACTTGCACCAACTGCTACTGCTATAACTCGCATGTATCCAAATCATAGCTTTGTTTTTATTTTTCATAACATATTAGTATCCTTTAGTGTCATATCTAACATTTTTAAATTTCTTAAAGACTCAAGTCTACCATTTTACCCTTTATTAATTAAAGCATGACTAAGCGTGGTAGTTAAGTAGTCGCATATATCCCGATTGATATTATGTATTGTCTAACTCTAACCTACAGTTACCAAGGTTCACGTAGTAATATTTACTAAGGAGATTCCATGAGTATAGGCTATAATTACCAACACCCACAAGATAGTAATCTTTACAGAAAGTACACACATGCATAGTAGTTTAATAAAACAAAGTAGGCATTGTAAAATATGGATCAACATTATCAAATGAGGGTGCTTGCCTTGTTGCTCGGTATCAAGTGTGAAATTGGGATCAGTTGTGGTATCGTTGTCAACGTACTTAGATTCGTCAGCATCTACACGGAGTCCAAAAGGAAGCATAACCAAACAGCAAATTAGCAAGCTTAAAATGGGACAAAAAGAAATCAGATGCAAGAATCAAATTGAAACTTATTAAAAGTGATATGTGTGGTTTTTAAGATTTTAGGGTTGTCACAACGTGCATGTTGGTTCTATTAACTTTTTGCAATTAGGTCCTTAATTTTCACCTTATTAAGTAAAAGACAGCCTAGGGTTCAATCTAGGGCATGGCAACTAGAATTTTTACATATAAGTCATTTTCATTTATCAAATTCAAGAAGGTAAGATTATTTGGATTAATAGAAGAAGGACATTAGTTAAGGTGCTTGTATAAAAAGTACTTAGCCTTAAGTATGTTTCGCACAAAAAATGATTTATACTTGTTAGGTTTACAAAATAAGGTTATTAGCTGCATCTACATGGTTACACAATGATCCTTATGATACAAGTACTTAAAATAAAATTTTCTTAAGCTCAACTATCCATCTGATGTGTTGTTGGTGACCATAACACTTAGGGTTATTGCATTAGCATGATTTAGACGCAAAGCAAGTTGTAAATATAATATTTTTATAGAATATGATAGTCCTTATCCTCAAGAGCATTTTTGGGCTAATCTTCCTAAAAGTTACATTTAGACGAGATGTGTTTACAGGTTGCTAAAAAGGCTTAAGCGTTTCTAATGTTTATACAATAAGGGTTCGATTTTCGTTTTATGTTTGTGACGGCACCTTATAAGATTATTTAACCATTCTCTAGGCACTAGCAAGGGATGTCTCTATGAGTGTTTTAAAGTTGGTTCCGTGATATTTTACTTTTATCCGCAATGTTTTTCATATGAATGAACAATATGGCCTTATATGGACTTAATTCAACATTGCATAAATACAAGTGATTTTTGTATAACTAAAAAGAGTATCACTATTCAAGGTCCTAAGATTAGTTTTGTCAAATTTTAGGTTCGTTTGCGAAAATTACGACTATTCGGACTATTCAAGTATTGAAACTTCGACTATTGAACAATTAATGCATACCATGGCAAAACTTAAATATTTTTATACATTTGGGATCCTTGTGAACTCAGGAGTGCAACCAAACTAGTTTTACCTAAATTTGAGTTTATTTTATACATATTTTAACTATTTGGTTTTGTATGCAAGAGAGGCTTCCTATGTTTACTTTTTGATTCAAATTGGGTTCAACCCTATTTTTTTTTCAAAAATGGAGCATTCATGACCTCATGAACATGTGGGAATTATTTAATAATTTTTGGAGTTGTGGTCTGCATAGTTGCTATATGGTACATAGAAGGGACTTTAAATACACTTGATTCAAATGACTTAAACTGCAGTGATCATATAAATTTTGTTGCATATTCTAAATCCTTATGGCTTAACTCAAATTTAGAAACTTACTTTACCTCATTTGGACCTTCCTAGCAAAGGATATAAGGATATGAATTAAATGAAGCAAAAAAGGAACAAAAAAAGGCTGAGCTGGGATTTGAACTCCAGACCTATTGGTTCAGCCAACCGTGCGCTATCACTGGGCTACATGCTCTTTTGTGACTTAGTGGAATGCAAAAGTACTTGAGGCTTACCTACACTCACTTCTTTAGAACGCAACAAGAAGCTCGACCGTGGTCCCAAGGGAGAAGGCAGGGCTGTGCAGCTGGAGTGGCAGCGGGATCCTTCGGTCATGGGGACTGCAAAGTGAAGGGAGAAAAGGAATCAAAAGGCTGAGGAGTGGTCCCAAAATGAAAGTGGCTCGATCGTGAGCTCATTTGGCGTAGCACAAGCCAATGGCTCGCTTGCTGGCTTCGTCCGGCCCCAACGTTTCTCGCGTGCACAACGAACCCGAGGCAAGGAGGAGCAATGGCGAGCTCAGGGGGGTCAGTGGAGCTATTGTGCAACCTTAAAGCGTCCAACAACGGAGCGAGCGAGGTGTGCACAGGGCTCAGTGGCGTGGCGTTGGCGAGGCGCAGGGCGTGGCGGTCATGTGGCGAGCGCGCCCTGCCGCATGCACGCGTGGCGCGCCCGTGCATGGTGAGGTAGGGGGGGAGTGAAGGGAGGCTAGCCGATGGCCCCCCACCAGCATGCAGGCCCACTGTCAGCCGCATCATTGCCCAATTATTTCATCGAACAAGTGGCGTGCACGTTGTAGCTCAACTCAATTAATGCAGTTTAGTTGGTCGGTTTGGAGTGTCATTTCATGTGTTTAAATGATCGTAATTTTTTTGGAAATTTTTATGTTGCTAGATCAATGTGCAAAGTTTCATTTGCACTTAGTTTCACTCAGTTTAGATGTGTGGAATTCAAATGAAAATTCTTGGAAGTCGGCTATTTTTAATGTTTGAATGAATTTTTAGAGCATTTGCATGATGAGTAAAAACTTAATAATATTCATATTTATTCATATTTTTGAAGTCTAGTATTTTATGAAATTATTTTCTACACTGGGTTGTTTGATGATTTTACAAGTTTCTTTTGGAGGGTCAAGTTTAGGTTAAAAGATATTTTATTAAAGTAAATATATTTTTAATTAGAAGAATTTCATCACAACATTCCAAAATGCATTGAAAGTTATGCCAAGTCATTTTATTATACTTTCATATTTCTTAGGGCGTTACACTCCAAATCGGCAAATTTTTGACGCATAAAAATTCAAAATGGGAATTTTCAAATCACGAGAAATTCACCTTGAAAAAATTTTTATTCAAGGGAATGAGGCGTGCTCCAGGGCCATACAACGCCGAGGATACATCTCCGAGGCCACGCGGCATCGAGGATGTGTGACGTGAAGCCGGAAGCGGTAGCAACGACGCGCCGTATTGACTTGCAGCGGCGCGGTGACCCAGGGAGCAGGAGGAGCGACAGCATGGCAGAGGAAGTGGAGCTGCAGCCGAAGCAAAGTTAGTTTGGTGAGCCGGGCGAAGCTAGAAAGGAAGCGGGCAAGCAGCGAGAGAGAGAAAATGTTGAGCATTGGATTCGATCCCATGACCTCTCGGTTAAGAGCAAGCGCCATAGACCACCAGGGTTAACCTTATCGTTAGGTGACAGTGAAATTCGATAATCGCAAAAATCGAGCCGAAAATCGGTCGAAAATCGTAAAAAATCGCGTAAAATTCAAAAAACAGATTTTTTGAAAAAAAATAATAATCAAAAAACGTGGAAAATAGACGGAAATCGATGGAAAATCGACGATTATCGGTGGAAAATCGACAACCATGTTGATTTTTTTTGTGCGGCCGACTTTTGTAGCGATTTTCGACGATTTTTGACGAAAATCGACCGATTTTCGACCGGTTTTTGACACGTAATTTTTTTTCGAATTTTTGAATTTTTTTGAAATTTTTTTTTTGAATCGGATCGGTTTATCGACCGGTTTTTGATATCGAGCCGTAGCGATACAGCCGAAAATCGCGAAAATCGACAGGTTTTCGTCGATATTGCAAACCCTGTAGACCACTCGGCCATCTTAGCATGACAGCCAGGTTTCATTTTTTATAGCCTCGGAGACTATTTGGCAGGTGTTAAAAAGGGTTGAAATTTAAGTAAAATTGCTGAAATTTCAGTTTTCTTGCCCTAAAAAACACCGGATTTCAAATTTGGTTTGTGAATTTTGTCCGAAATACCCTAATTTTGCCAAAATTTTAGATTTCGATCACATCCAAGATGAGTCTAAAAACAAATTTTCAAACCCTAGTGTGTGCCCACAAGTACTACAAATTTGGCAACCAAATCTCAATCATTGGAGAATACTCTTTTTATTTAAATTAGGGCCTAACGGCCAGGGTTTTTACAAAAGAGGACGCAGCAGGGTCCGAATATAATACAACCAAAACACCGCACAGGCAGGGCCTGAGTAAAAGACTAAGACTTTAAAACCAAACAAGATCGCTGTCAGCGTATTAAACGCTGGGGTACCCACGCAGCCGCATTAAGTACTCACGCCCAGAGGACAGGTGGCGTTCAGGCCACTCCTCAGGGCGACCAGCAAAGGTGCTCGCCCAGAGGACAGGTGGCGTTCAGGCCACTCCTGGCGGCAAGCAAAGGTGCTCGCCAAGAGGCGAGTGGCATTCGAGCCACTCCTCGAGGCGACAGCCGAAGGTGCTCGCCAAGAGGGCAGTGGCGTTGAGCCACTCCTCGAGGCGACCAAATGTACTCACGCCCAGAGGCGAGTGGCGTTGTGCCACTCCTGGCGACCGGCGAAGGTGCTCGCCAGGGGCGAGTGGCGTTCAGGCCACTCCTCGAAGCGACCGGCAAAGGTGCTCGCCAAGAGGGCGAGTGGCGTTCGAGCCACTCCTGGGCGTAGTTCCCAAGAATCAACCCCGTAATCGTACTCTGAGGCGAAGGGTCAAGGATATTTAATGCGAGACGTGCGCATTAAATGCAGGATGTGTAGGCAGTGGTATGGCGGCGTGTCTTCCCCAGGCGCGCATTAATGATGGGTGGCCCCGAATCGACATCCCCTCTCTCCTGGCGGAGCCTGCAGGGGTGACAGACAGGCGGGACCCAAGGCGAAGTCTAAGTCGGCTAGGACAGGCATTAAATGTGATGTAAGAGAGTGTGACGGGTGCATTAAATGCATCAGAGCAACAGTGTCAGACGCTTGCTTTACGCAAGCTTGTAAGCCCCATGCGCCCCAGCCAGCCCGAGTATAAAAGGGAGCTAGGGTGCATGGGAGAAGGGTTGTTGATCCTTGGTTGGCGGAACCTTAGAAGGTCGTCTTCCCCAGCCTTGTAAGAACTTTGAACTCAGAAGAAACCACCAAGCAGGACTAGGGTCATTACTCCTTTGGAGGGCCTGAACCTGGGTAAACTCCACTGTCTTCTTGCTTGCTCCCAGCATCCCGTTCTTCCCGTCCTTGGAGCGGTTGCCACAAAAGCCCCCAGTCCGAATCTCTCAAGCACCCAATCCTAGGGTGCCTGTTGGCCAGTAAGCCGACAATCGCCATCTACGTATTCCTGATATGCTCCAGCTTCTTCAAACTCTGAAAGAGTTGGGGGTTTGCAAGGGTGAGTACGAGAGTACTCAACAAGTCGTACGGAAAGTACTGAATACTACATGCACTGGATAATCAAAGGATGCCAATAGGGTTTAAGTATCTGGATGCAGTTTTATTTGTAACATCATTTTACATTTGAAGTACAGACCATAAAATAAGTAGTAAAAGGGGGTTTCACAAGTTTAACACCACTTAAATCACATTCACCAAATTCCAAAACAATTACTTGAGCTAGGTTATGGGTATCACCCCAGTTCAAACTTAACTTCATTAACCGGAAGTACGGCGTATTCGAATACCATCAAGATTTACTCTGCAGAGGTGCTCAGCTTTACCCACAAGATATCTACGACCGTTAATGCTAAGCGCTAACAGACATGCAACTTAAATGCATGCGGCCGGCCCGAGATGATCACATCATTTCGTTAATCATTCATGTCGTTTAGTTGTTAACCGATAGGCTCGCGCTATCCTGGACCTGGTTATTCCAGCTATAGCACCTACCGTTGTGAGAACCAGGGTATGACACTAAGAACCATTCTTGTTCCACCCCTTCGGTATACTTCCCTGCCAGGAAGGCCGATCCTAACCACCAAATTTAATCCAATTTTAGTTCAGGAATGATTAACTTATTGAGCTATGTCGGAGACAGGTCTACTGACCAGTCCGATCTGTGGTTGAGCGGGTACTTAAGTTATTTACTTTGCTCAAGGGGGTTATTAACCTTACACTGCCAAAGACCAAGCCTTTCCATCCACAAACCCAATCCGGTACTCACAGTACCGGCCACCAGACAACTAAGGCATAAATCATCAGCCGGGGATTGGAATCTCATCTACTCCGGGATTAATCCAATACTGCCCCCCCAGGCTGTAGCCTTTTTCTCAAACCAATCGAACCAGCAGTTCGACAACATTTTCTTCCATTTTTCCAAGATTTTGAATTTTTCTAACCTAGCATAGTATCTAATTTAACATGGAATAATTAAAACCTAGGGTTACAAGGAGTTTATTGGGATTCAATATTTTTCAAGAAAGTTCCATGAGCAATTCGGCATTATCTAGGTACCATGTCATTCTAAAATACTGGATTTCAATATTTAACATACAGTAAAATAATGCGATAGAAAATAGTTAATAACTATAGCATGGCATGATTCGGATCAACATGATCAAAGGTGTACGGCTTGCCTTGCTCGGCGGCTGGGTCGGCTGAATTGTAGTCGATGTAGTTGTATTGGGCTCCTGTCGGGTCCGGCTCCTGCTCCAGGTACTGTGGCTGCTCCTCGAACTGTCCAACGATCGGATCTACCGCGAAAAGGACGAACGATAATAAAAAAACGGAAAACGAAACGAAAACAGAAACGGAAACCGGAACCGGGCCGCGAGAGAGAACGGAGGGTATTTCTGGCAATTCGGGAATTTTCGGAGCTCCGGATTTCAGAGCAGAGGGCATTTTTGGACTCCGTGGATTGAAACGGTCAAGATATTGTATTCGGTGGGTCTCTGGGGTTTTCGGGATTTTTCTGGAATAAAAACGATTTTCGGAATAAAAATTCCGAAAATCAGAAATTCGGCATAAACAGTGCTGTGCCGAAATGGGCGAGGCCCACTCGGCCGAACCCGCCTTTGGTGCAATGGCGGAGCCGTTGGGCCGGCCCAACACGAAGGAGGGAGCTGGGTCATTGACTTGGCCTCCGGGCGATGGGCGAGAGCCCTAGGGTTAGGGTTTGCATGGGAGCAGGGCGAGGCCAAGGCCAAGGCGGCGGCGGGCGAGCTGGTGTGGTGACGACGCGGCGGTCGGAGCCGAGGATGGGGCGGGGGAGCGGAGAGGCTCACCGATTTCGAGCGGAAGAGGGAGCGTGACGAGGAAGCTAGGAGGCGAGGCACGAGCTTTTATAGGGCTCGGGCGGCGACAATGGCGAGCGGGCGGAGGCGCCGACGCGGCGGCGGCAGCTGGGCGTGGCGGCGTGACTGCCCTGGTCGAGGGACCGGCGACCAGCCCGACAGAGGCGGCAGTGCGAGGCGGCCACGGGCGCGGTAAGGCGGCCAGCCGGAGGAACTGGCCTGGTCGGGCCAGGCGGGCCAGCTGGACGAGGAAGGGAGTGGGCCGAAAGGCCCAAAGGAAATTTGGCCCAAAAACGGAAACAAAAATAAATTCAAACCAAAATCAAAAACCAAAATTCAAATAAAATAAAATTTTGAATCTTTGTTTAAATTTTGGGGTCGTTTCAAATTTTAACTCGAAAAAGTTCATTTTGGAAAAATTCAACTCAAGAAATTTCAACTTAAAACTTTCAACTCGCGGAAAATCAACTAAGGAAAATCTCAACTCGGTAATTTAAACTGGAGGAATTTCAACTCTAGGAAATGTTAACTCGAGAAACTTCAACTCAGAAAAATTCAACTCATCGAACTTCAACCTGAGAAATTTAAATTCGAAGAAATTCAAGCTGCGAACATTTCAAATCACAAAAATTCCACCCAGGAAAAATTCATGCCAGCGACTTCGCGTTGCAACAGAACGGTTTCGAGCGCCCCGCAGGCCTCTCGCCCGAACACCTCGCGCCTTGCGCCCGCGGTTCGCGCCATCGTCCGTCATCGTGATGGTCCTTTCTTACCCAGCGATTTCGTAGACTCTATTGCTCTGTGCTTCTCCCGAACGCCCCTGCCTTCGCCGATAGTTCTTCCGTCAGTGATTTCCCGGTCGTGGCTGCAGTTCATGCGAACCTTAATTCGCAAGTTCTTTCTCCGCAAGCAGCGTTGCCTCGTCGATTCTTCGGTTGGGCAGGATTTATCTGGTTCAGCTCGATTTATCCTCGATTGAATCACTCCCTGTTGCTCGACCTTTCAACCCACTTTTGCGAATTTTGTTTTGTCGTTGTTTGCGATTCTTTCGTGATTCTCGTTGTGTTTAATCATAATATGTTACTTCAGTTCGATCTGTGGTATGGTTTCAGCTAATGGCGATGGGTTTAGGTGGTGCTGGTGACGCAATCTCTCTTTTTTGTTACCAACGGAAATCGAACTAACAGCAGGTCTGAAATTTGCAGGGAAATATCGTTGTATTGCTGTCTTATCTACTTATTTTCCATGTGCATCATCTGCCTTCTCGCAAAGATCAAAGTTGCTTAATATTTCATGATTAGCCGCCCTTTTATGGAAACCAGAGTGTTATGCGTCGCCGTTACCATCGCCCTGCTCACGATACGTGTTTCATTACCTTTAATTGCTCATGGTGCGTGTATTTGTTGGGGATCTCTTGCCTCTGTGTTTTGCTTGCAATTGTTGCTCTCTTTGTGTTCCAGGATTTCCCTGTTATGTATACTCACCTTTGTTCGTCTTCGTTTGTATTTTTTTGGCATCTACCTGCTTCACACGTAATAATAATAATACATCTATTACACCGGAAAGAATTGCCAGGCCGGCCATGTCGTGTGCCTTGTCAATTTGCAAAAATATCCTTCATCTTCTCTAAATTACGGATAGATCCCTATAAATTACAAAAAAAATCCTTTGTGGTTATTTGTGAGGGTAAGAAAAACGTTCCAAATAACATTTAGGTCTCTCGGCTAGTTGCTTTACAAAAAACTCCTGTTAAATTTAAATCGCTAACGAGCCATTTTCTCATTTTTCAGGGTAGCGGTCAGGTCCAAAAAAATAACAAATAGGTCCCTGTCCCGTACGTCCAGGTCCTTTCTCTATTTTTCCCGGAAAAAATATTTTCGTCAATAGAAATATGTGTACTGCTCTATCTCTAGACTTTTTTCCCCAACTCGATATCTAATATTTTTCGAAACATGTATTATTACTCGGTGAACGCATAGGGTGTTAAACTCGACCAAAAAAAGGTTATCATCTCTAATATTTTTTGGAACAAGTATTATTACCCGGTTAACACATAGAGTGTTAGACTCTGCGAAAGGAGATTGATCGGGTAATAATAGAGTGTTAACCAAATTCGTCAAAAGAAAGGTGTATAGAACTCTTGTCGGGACCCCGAATTTGCAAATCCGGACCCTCTGTGTATTCAGCACTAGTCCAGGAACACGCTAGTGCACACAGTCTTAACATCGGTAAATATCACAATCATACCACTCGATACTAATAAAGTACTTTATTTAAATAGTCAAACTGGTTACTCGACCTTATGGTCAAGTTACAAATGTATTTCGCAGGCGAAACTTATTAAGAGAGAAATAGTAGCAATGAAAATCAAATAACCCGTGGCGCCATCCAAGATACCACAGGCAACCGACCGGCTCGCTTCCCTAAGTAGACGGTTCCTCTTGGAGTTCCTCCTCCAAAGCTGGTGTAGTCTCCTCTTCAACTGGTGTTGTATTGTGGCAAGGGTGAGTACTTGGTACTCAGCAAGTCATGCACAGAATGCAAGCTAATATACTACATGCATGGCTTGATACAAAGGAATGGCTCAAGGTATATTTGCGATGAAACATTTGACAAGTAGCATAAGTAGATTCGAAAGCAGTAGAAACAAGTATAGCGTAATTAACTTTTCAAGGAGTTTAATAACATCTTTCCCATCCTAATCCACATTTCCATCAACATCATTATTTAACCAAACCCAACCTTTCAAATCCAAGTTATTTTTGAGAAAATCTAACCCTTAACTGTAATTCCCGAGCGATGTCCAATACCATGACACGGCTATTCGAATAGATTGTACACTCTGCAGAGGTTATGCACTTTACCCACAAGATACAATCAAACACCACAAAGGCGAGTTCAGTAACAAAGTCTTTCGGAAACTTCTAACAATACAAGTGGTCCTCCCTGTTATTGCACACTAACCCTTCCCTTAGCTAAGGCGAAGTTTAGGCCAATCAACCGTTAGATGGGTACACTGGCCTCACTTCCAGACGCTCCCCGCACAACTTACACAAAGGGTGTAGTTGACCTCCCGAGGTCCCACAGTGCGTTATTAGCAACTTAGTCAACTAGGTCCGTCCCATTACAGACATGTGGTTGCACGTTAGACCCAGTTCAAAGGCTTGCAAGGTGAAGTCCTTAGGGTGACCAGGGCAAGACTACCCGAAGAACCAAATCAACATCCCGATTGCCACAACCTGCCCACTGATCATTCTTGCCACATGCCCTGGCCGAAAACTATTTATCAAACCCCGCTTGATTACCATGCACCACGTGCCATCAACATCACATGATACCTTTCCAAAACAGGTTCAATATATCATTAAGTCAATATTAACATTTGATTGTCCAAAATCATGTCATGAGCACGTGTGTGTCTAAGCGCTTTACTACAACGGTCTAAACCCATGTTGGCAAGTTAATAATGTCCAACTAGTAAACCACAACTAGGGTGACAAGGGTCATGGCACATACTTAAGTAATCAAGGTGTCATACAAAGAAATTGGTATTTATCTAACCCCATATTTAAATAAAGTATTTTTCTAATTGAACTAGCATGCAATAGTTTAAATCAAAATAGATTTCGAAATAGGATCAACATGATCAAAGCACAACTTGCCTTCAAAAATTACTTGCTCTTGGTCTTGAGTTGGATCCTGAGTCAATACTTCTCCTTCGAATCCTTCCGGCACTTCAACGTCTACTCGTAAAGCGTGCAAATAGCAAATACACGAATAAACAATAGGCAAAAAGTGTCCAAACATCCAAATAAAATCCATGAACAGAGAGAACATAATTTTATGAATTTTTAGAAACTGGAATCGTCAAATTTGGAGTTAAAATGCAAAAGTTATGATTATTTAAAGTTTAAATAATCAATTAAATAATTTTACAGAGAAAAACTTTAGTCCAAAAATTAATTAAAATTCATATTTAGGTAGGTCTCAATTTTATACAAATTTAGAAATTTGAATCACTCAAATCGGAGTTGAAACGCAAAAGTTATAAGCGTTTGAAATTTGCATCAAAATCTGAAATCATTATTTCGAATTAATAAATCATTTTCTTTTTCGGAAATTAATTATTGCTTCAGCCTGGACACGTGTCAGCCTCTGATTGGGCGGTGGCGTCGGCCCATGGACTCGGTCCACGCTCGGCTCGGGTCTACCGTGGACTCGGTCCACGACTCTATGTGTCTCTGACAGGTGGGACCACTCGGGTGACGTCATTCTTGGCGTCGGCGGGGCTCGACCACGGTCTTTGACAGTGGGACCACAGATGGCGTCATGGGTGACGTCATGGTGCGATTCGCGGCTAAGCCGTGACACGCTGAGCCCGGCGTGTCGATGACCCACACACGCGGCGTGAAGCGCGGCGGCTTCGGCTTCGGACACGCAGCACGATCGTGTCCGTTGATTTGAAAATCAACGGCCGTGATTAGATCCAGGGGTTAACACGTTGAAAACTACACGGTGATCATGGGCCGTTGGATCTTGATCCAACGGTTGAAAACAACCTTAACCCGCAACGTTATCCACGTTACGGATGATGTAGCCGATCGTGGGCCGTTGGATCTTGATCCAACGGTCCAGATCTGATCTGGGTTCTAGGGTCTGAGAGAGAACGTGGGCTTACCACGACCGTGCGATCCTGATCGGACGGCTGTCCGAGCTCGATGACGGCGATGGCACGCGGCGCGCTTAGCTTGGCGGAGATGAAGACGATGACCACGGCCTCGGCGTTCGGGCGCGCTCCGGCGAGGTGAGTTGTCCCACGCGCGCTCAAGCCGGGTTCCGGATCCTGGCCTTGATGCGCGGCGAGCGCAAGGCCGCGAAATCGGCTAGAACTGGCGCGCTTCCTCAAACTTCTGCGAGCGATTCCGGCGGACCTCTGGCCGAGGCTCGTGAGCTAGGGCAATGGTCACTGGGTCAAGGCGGTCCTGGTGCAACCCGGCATTAAATACCCTCGGCGTCCGTCGAAAACGGAAACCTAGACTCCACACGGCGGCGCGCGGCGGAGTCCGGCTCGGATCCGGCGGGGACGACGACGGTCGACCGTCCACGTGGCGCGATCAACGGCCACGATCGCACGGTCGAAACCGGATCCGGCCCGGTCTCGGCTCGAACCGATGCGATCCAATCCGGACCGGGATCAACTTGGGTTAGGGTTGGGTTCGATCGACTCGGCTGGCTCGGGTCGGACTCGAGTCTGACTCGGGTGCGGCTCGGTCGGATGAACAGTACAAACCCACTCGCATTTTCCAGCGATTTAATATTTAAAATAATTTCCAGTAATTCATTTAATTCATTAAAAATAGTAAAAGACTCAGAAAAATTCCAGAAAAATTCTGAAAAATATTTTGGATCATTTTGGACTCAAATAAAATATTTCCAACAGAATTTTATTTGCAAAGTTTAATTCTTTAATTATTTCAAAATGGAATAAATTCAAATAAATTCCAAATAAATCCAAATAAATTCCAGAAAATTCCAAAAATTCACCAAAGTGCCAAATCACACATGAATTTAAGAAAAGCAAAATTTTGGGGTGTTACAACTCTCTCTCTATTTTTTTTTGTAACTCGATTTCTAATATTTTTCAGAGTGTTAGAGTTGTATCTCTATAGCTATTTTTGCAACTTGATATATAGTATTTTTTGAAATATGTATTATTCACCGGTGAACGTATAGAGTATTAAACTCGGCAAAAGAAGATTGTATTATTACTCGGTGAATGCATAGAGTGTTAAACTCGACAAAAGAAGGTTATCATCTCTAATACTTTTTGGAATGTGTATTATTACCCGGTGAACACATAGAGTGTTAAACTCGGCGAAAGGAGGTTGACCGGGTAATAATAGAGTGTTAACCAAATTCGTCAAAAGAAAAATGTGTGCAACTCTATCTCTCTACTTTTTTTGTAACTCAATTTCTAATATTTTTCGGAATATTAGAGCTATATCTCTATAGTTATTTTTGCAACTCGATCTATAGTATTTTTCAAAACATGTATTATTCACCGGTGAACGTGTAGAGTATTAAACTCGGCAAAAGAATATTATTTCTCTGTTTTCCTGAGAAAATATATCTATTATGTTTAGAGGATTACGTTTAGGTTAATTTTTGCCAAAAAAAAAATGAACCCGTGATTACGCAAATTCGTAGACGGCTCCTACCCATCTAATTTTTTAGAGATCACTCCGAAAATAATAAAACAATGGTTACGCAAATTTATAGACAATTCCTACCCATCCAAATTTTTTGAGATCGCTCCAAAAAAATATGTTAAATTTCTCCTGCAGTGTGTTTTTTTGGGGAAAAAAACAGAGCAAATTTTACACGGTGCGGCATATGCCGCACATTCTACCTAGTTCTCTGTATGTGTGCTTACTATGTTGTTCCTCGGTTCCTCCATGCACTGTCCTTTTTGTTTATTGCCTTTGCACTACGATGTACTAAGTCGGTACTCCCTCCAACCTAAAATATAAGGCACAACTCTTTTTTTTCTAAGTCCCAAAATACAGGGCGCGGCGCCTCCTCAACTCCTGTTCTAACTTCTCTCCCATCTCTCATACGCATGCATGCATGCATGCATTAATTTTCTCTCCCATCTCTCATGCCTATGCATGCATGCATTAACCCCTCAAGCTCGGTGTACTATTGTCTTTTTGGTTTTTACTTGGTAGGAGTTACCTCTTGTATAATGGGATGAAGGGAGTACTATTGTCTTCTTGTACTAGATTGTGTGTTCTCTTCAACCCTGCTTATTCCTTGTTAATATTGTCTCAAGATAACACTGAGGGCTGCTACGGACAACAGATCTCTATGACTCTTATCCCATTGTACGTACCCTAGTCACGCACTGTTAAGTTGTTAACTATTTTCTGATAGGGTTAACGTTAACCCCCAGAATTAACACCCTCACAATCCCACATTTACCATGCCAAGAGAGAGAAAGTGAGAGGCGACTCCCTCTTTTCTTCTCTCTCCGAGGCTCTCCTCTTCTCTTCCTTCCTCTGGTCATCGCCTTCGTCTCCCCACTCGCACTCCATCCCCAGCCTCCTCCTTCTCCGGCTGCCGCCCCTCCATACATTGCCGCCAGCTCCGCGCTGCCGCTCCCTCCCGATCGACCCCCGAATCGACCGAAACGGTGAGCTTTACGAGGTGGGATTTCGTGGGGGGGGGGGGGGGTGCCTTTGGGGTTGATTCAGTTCCTCGAGGTGTTTTAAGGTGGGGATTTGGTCGAGCTGGGTTATTTTCGAGGTTCTGGTGTGCTTTTTGGGGTTTGATTCGGTTTTTGGAGGCCCCTGTGCGAGGGAACTTGTGATTTTGCGAGGGGCTCTTGATTATTTTGTGCGAGGAAGCTCGTGCTTTCCTGATGGGTTTGCTGGAATTGGTTGGGGATTTGGGGATGTTTGATGAAGCTTTGCCAAATTCATGTGCTTCTGAGCATTCTGGGAAGAAAAGCTTCCATTCCGAGTAAGGGTTCGCTGGCTGCTTCCGTCGTTTGAATCGTTTCTTGAATTTTGCGGAAGTTCCTAAGTTTTTAGTTTCGTCATAATTGCTTGGAGCAGTCTAGTTGTTTCTTACTTGTGATGGATTCTTCCTGCTCAGGTTATCGCCTTCCTTGGAAACTGTGTTAGGGAGGGAGCAGGGACGAGAGTTGGAGAGGCAGAAACGGTTGAAGGTTTGATTGTTGGAGAATGGTGGAAGGCCCTAAGTTCGCCGGCATGATTGGCGGTGTTGGCAACCATGACAATGGTGGGAATTTTTGCGACATGGCATACTACCGGAAGCTTGGTGAGGGCTCAAACATGTCAATCGATAGCCTTAACAGCGTGCAGACCAGCACACATGGTGGCTCCATTGCAATGTCTGTGGACAACAGCAGTGTTGGGTCGAGCGACTCCCATACTAGGATGCTGAACCACCCAGGGCTCAGGGGACCTGTTGTGGCCAATTATTCAGTCGGGCACAGTATTTTCCGTCCTGGGCGGGTGTCACATGCCTTGAGTGATGATGCACTGGCACAGGCACTGATGGACCCAAGGTACCCAACTGAGATACTCAAGGATTACGAGGAGTGGACAATTGATTTGGGTAAGCTCCACATGGGAATGCCCTTTGCACAGGGTGCCTTTGGGAAGCTCTACAAGGGTACCTACAACGGGGAGGATGTCGCCATTAAGCTTTTGGAGAGGCCGGAGGCTGATCCAGAGAGAGCCGGGCTAATGGAGCAACAATTTGTGCAAGAAGTTATGATGCTTGCAACCTTGAGGCACCCGAACATAGTTAAATTTATTGGAGCATGCAGGAAGCCAATGGTTTGGTGCATTGTGACAGAGTATGCAAAGGGTGGATCTGTTAGGCAGTTTCTTATGAAGAGGCAGAACAGGTCAGTTCCACTAAAGCTGGCCGTGAAGCAAGCATTAGATGTTGCAAGGGGCATGGCCTATGTCCATGGTCTTGGGTTCATTCACAGGGATCTTAAGTCAGACAACCTCTTGATTTCTGGTGATAAATCTATTAAGATAGCTGACTTTGGAGTGGCTCGGATTGAAGTAAAGACCGAGGGCATGACACCTGAAACAGGAACCTATCGTTGGATGGCCCCGTAAGTTGAACGGACCAACTAGATGAATGCTATTTACCATGCTAGTTCTAAGTACTCTCAATACTTCATTCCAGTTAATAGAATTTTGTTTAATTATGGAACATAAGAATTAATCTGGAGTATGAAGCTATGGATCAAGCAATTCCGTATTTTCATACTGGTCATTTATTATTTTTGGTTGTTTGCAGTATTGGTATATAGTATAGTGTGTTGGTATACAATGATAACTGTGTGCCATGTGAGAACTCATTATGACATGCAATGTTGTTGTTATTCACCAAGCACGTTTATCTGTTGGTCTTTATCGATATATAGCACTTCCTGAACTTCACAGTAACAATTCCAAACTTCACAGAGTTACCTTTTTTCTTCCGAAGTTCCGTTACATGGTTTTTGCACGGCCTGCAGTCTAGTGAATACTCAGGTTGCACAAATACATGTGCATTTGTCATATGATGCTGACCAGGATTTTTCATTTATGCTTCAGATTTTTTGTTGCTTATTTTACCAATCGAGGTTGAGGCTGCATTTGCATAGCAGGAATGCAAGTTAATGCGTTGTGTTTGGACATATATAAGCTTTGATCCCAAAAGAGATATAGGTTTATGGTAGAGCAGAAACTGATTAGCAAAACCATGTGGGTTTATGGTAGAGCAACATGCTTTCCTTAAACCGGATACAGGTCTTGCCATATGGTGGCTTATATGGATTGTCTCACTTTGGGAAATGGCATTCACTGAAGGGCTTGCAATCTCCTCCTCTTTTTGTTCTAAAAAAATCTCTTCTCTTATTCTCCCAGCTTTTGAAACTCCTTGGTAGTCTTTTAATACGTTCCTTCATCCTTACCAGTGCTTACTAGTTACTAGTGCAGTTTGTTTGCCATGTGGTTGCTGCTAGATACAGATTAGCCTTACAGAATACAATCAGTGCATGCATAGCTCTTTGGTTCTTCCTCTTTCTTCTGCAAAGATAATTATGGGGTCTTGAGAGCTCAGTTCTAAAAGACTAGGTTGTAGGGGTCTTCAGAATCCAAGCCCCCGACCAGTTGTTATTCATTTAGGTTTAAGTAACTTCGAGTAGAACATCAGTTACCACTTTTAAGTCATTTTTAACATTGAGGATCTCAAACCCTGCTATTATAAGACCAGTGGTTGCTGGTTGCAGTGATCTGGTACTTATTCTCCTTTTGATTCAATTATTTCAAAATTATAATCCATCTTTATGGAGCATTGAAATAATTGGAATTACAATTCACATGATCATCTTGTTGGTCAAATTAAAGCTATTTCATGGACATGGCAGGATGATTTAGAACAACTTGATTTACACTACTCTACTCCGGATTTGGTTTGTTTTCTTGTGCAGGGGATAGCTGACTTTGTTTTTCTACAGATGGCTAACCCTTATGCCGGCTAGATTGTTCCGACTCTTTAAGATTGCTATTTAATTGAATTGTGCTAGTTCGTTTTATATTTCATGATGTAAGCATGTAAGTCGTAAGTTACATATATTATGTTATATAGAAGGAAGACTGGTGACTGAGTTATGCAGTTTTAACTGCAGCATGTGTATCTCCAAGTTGAATGGTGTTTGGCCATGAGTCGTGATTGTGAGTGAGTTTTTCTGTTGGTGACTAGTAGAGTAGTAGTACATTCATCATTCATGTAGTGACCACAGAAAATTTTAGTCAAACAATGACCCTCTTTGCTTTTGTAATTGAAAACATAGAATATGGCAAAAGAGTAACTGTAATTCCATGTTCATTTAATAAGTAAAATTCTTCCTCTTCTCCAGTAAGAGATCACAGTTAACAAAAGTGGCTCATGACGTCCATGCCTTTTCAGTACAGATGGTACTGAATAGAATTTAAGGGTCCTTTGTATGAAATAGGACACTTAATATGCCTTGTTCTGCAAGCTGCATTATATATGCGTACTTCATTGGAAGTTGGAACATGTGGCTGCGTAGAGAGACAGCCAGAGTGTCAGAGTAGTATCTGCGATACTGATTCTGAGCCGTCCCAAGCACTTGCGTAGCCATGGCCTATTCTCGTGCGCGCGCGCACTCTGGGCATGAAACATCTTGATCCACTTATTGTTGCCACTGTTCGAACAGATTTGGGGTATTCCATCAATGGGAGTCACAGTAGGATGCGGCCTCTATGGAAGCAGATATTAGTGAGTCCAATTTTCTGCTATTGGAATGCATCTTTTGAGAGGTATGATGAAATGCGCATAGCCACGAAGTCGTAAATATTTTAGTCGTTGTGGTTTCATAGCATATGGGGATGATATACCATACATGCCCATCATTTGTTTGTATGACCTAAGGTTGGGAACTTGGAATTTCCGGCTGTATGCCTGTATGCTAGTTTCTAGGCTGCATGTTCTAATTTGCATGAAATAACTAGATAATGTGCCCCCAAAACCCTAAAACAGTACCAATCTGCAATTCCAGGTCAGATGCCACGGTTTGTGTTCACACATGTAAAATTTTAGTCTAGTGGCACATGAGATGCATGCTACATGTAAACACTGTGCTTTGTATTAACCTAGAAAACAACAAAACAGGGGAAAAGCCAAAACTTGCTGGTATTCACCTTTTTGTAGAACCAAGGTTTAGTTTATTACGAACTATTGCTTTTCTGGTATTTACTTTTATGGTAGTCAAATGATGCTCTTCACAGGCTACAGACTAAGTAATCTGTTTTGGTTATATTTTTGTGCCATTTGAAAAATTAAAGCATTCACATATATACACCTTTTTAACTTGATTCCAGATGTGCTGACTCTATTTTTTTCTTGCAGCGAGATGATTCAGCACAGGCCGTATAACCAAAAAGTAGATGTCTACAGCTTTGGCATTGTCCTGTGGGAGCTGATAACTGGCATGCTCCCTTTCGCTAACATGACAGCAGTGCAAGCTGCATTTGCTGTGGTGAACAAGGGTGTCCGTCCAGCCATACCCCAGGACTGCCCGCCCGCTCTCAGTGAGATCATGACCAGGTGCTGGGATCCGAACCCTGATGTTCGTCCTCCATTCACTGAAGTTGTCATGATGTTGGAGCATGCTGAGATGGAGATCCTGAGCACTGTCCGCAAGGCCCGATTTCGTTGTTGCATCTCGCAACCGATGACTACAGACTGAATCAGACGGAGAGCTGAGAAAACTTGATAGAAGCATAATTGAGTGTATTTATCGTATATTAGACTTTGCTGCTGAAGTAGAAAGCACCACCTGAGTGTAATCGTATGTGTATACTCAGGTGTAAGCCGATTCTATCTTTCAAATATTTCGCTCTTAGAGTATACCTAGTTTGCGTTTTCAGACTGATGGGATGTGTTAGGGCTAGCTCTTCATATTTTTGTCGAAACATCATACAGGGTTCCTTTTGTTGTAACAGCTGTATGTTCCTGCTGCGCTGTTCATGTGTTATGACCCTCTTGCTGGAACATGCACAACTTTTTTTGCTTCAGAGTATATAGTATGTATCATTTCCTATCATGGCTTTGATCCAGTGGCAGAGTTCTGAATGCTCATAATTGCAAGCTTTCAGTTATTTTGCATTGCCCTTTCCTTAAGTTCAGGTGTTATTTTGCATTGCCTTTTTCTTAGGTTCAGGTGTTAGTTAATGGTCGAATCAGTAGTACGTCTGTACGTGCCACCGAAATGAAATATAACCGAATAATGTTCCCCCCGCTTGTCAGATTCCCTTTCCTGGCCTCCTAAATCCTGACTGGTTTACAACGACGCAATTGAAATGACTCATTAGATGAACAGAACGCTCCACCTCAACCGGATACGACGCAATTGAAATGACTCATTAGATGAACAGAACGCTCCACCTCAACCGGATAGTTTCGTCGGTAGCTTATTGACGATAAGAGCAACATATTTATATAAGTCTCACCACTAAACGCAATCGAATTTTACTATCTATAAATATAGATTTTACTATCATATCAAAGAGTTCAGCAGCCTATGCAAAAGTAAAAATCTTACGATACACTCAGTAAATTGATTGTAAATTTGGAGTGCATGGTGCATTCTGTAGCCTGAACCATAAAACTAGGTAAACGATGATTGTAACCTTGACCAACGCAAAGCAAAATTCGTATTTCTTCAAGGCGATATATCAGGCTCGATCGAGGCATGGCCGCATGACACACGTAATAGAGACTCAATAGTCATCTTTTGCGGAGATCACAAGCATTTGAACAATAACAAAATATCAGTAGTACAATACGATAAACCCTTCGGATTTAGTTCGAGTGGAGCTTAAGAACTAGGTGAAATAAAAAGGGCCAGGGCGAATGCAAAACTTAAAGAACTAAATCATAGAAAAACATTCCGTACCTTTTATATTCCACATCTTGCAAATAATTTGTCACAAATCATGAACATCACATTGGCAATAACTTTAGAGTGCATTTAGTGTAGCTTTGGAGTGCATTTAACTGTAACAAGCAACAAAATGGTTCGGTGATAGATTTTATTGTCCATATATATAGCCTTTACCATACATATATAGATTTTACTATCGTGCAGAGGGTTCAACAGCTCATGGAGTTTATACAGTAGTAAAAAAATAAAACACATTAAGTAATTTAATGTTTGTTTGATAGTAATATTTGGTAGTAGAGCTTAAGAACAAAATGGTCCGTGCTGCATGCCTCTGTGCAGTGCCCCGTCTCCATCATCGCCGATGTCGACATATACAAGTTCGATCCATGGTAAGTGCAAGCATCTACTGATTGACTCATCTATGGATGCGCGGCTACGAGATACTAGTTCATTGTAGTGCATGTCCAGAGCTTAGCTAGACAACGTATCTGCATGTCATCTGTCCATTTGGTCGCATAAGACAGGAATTGAGTAAGATAACTAGTAGCTCCACATTTTCGCTAGCCGATCGATCGATCAAGTTTTCGACGCACCCGACATGGATTGCCCCTTCCTCTGATATGCCATTCTTCCATTTGTCCCCTTGGTTCATTTAGCCATTTCTACGGCTATGACTATTGCTAACTTGCTGAGTATTTGCATGTGCTTCGGCATTGCATGCTTCCTATTAGGAAGTACGTGATGATTCTTCACCATGAGTTCATCACGCGTTTCTGCTTCTAGCAAAATGCATATAAACTTGGAGTACTTCTAGTAATTGGCATGATGATACTATTACAACAGTATCCTCATATTAGGGTGAAAGATGCATAATATATTGTCGATCATTTTAACATCAGTAACTTTCTGATCACATAATGTTAGTTAGGTAACAAGCTTATTCATGGTAAAGTTATATGCTACACCATCCTTTAAAATCTTGAAAGTGCGGGAGGGACTATTCTTTCTGTGCTTCTGGTAACAAGACGGATCTTTGTTAGTTATATTTTTTTCTTTAGGGATTCAAAAGTACCAGCTGGCCCTCTTCCACCAAATATTCGGCCTTCAGGTCCGTATGAAGATGGTGCCTTAGGAGGTGCAAAGCCATACACTTGGCGGTTTCAGGAAGAGCAGGGGAACCAGCTTCAGGATGGGAAAACAGTAGCTTCAAAAGATCAAGTTGTCAGATTAAACTTAGTATTAATTACCCGGGTAAGATAATTGCTGCCATTTAAGGCAAACTCGATAAATTCCCTCTGCGATGTCCAACATATCATATTTCTATTATGCAAAATGATTTTTTACTACTGGTAAAATCAATATATTGTATGATCACTCTCCAATCAGTAAAGCTTAGTCTACATCTATTCAGTGGATAATTATTTAAAAAAATTCAGAATTTTTCTAGCATTTTTCATAATTTTTTTGTTAATTATCAAGCAATTTTCAGAATTACTGAATAACATAAAATAAATCTTAAGGTAAATTAAATATGTAATAATGCTAAAGAAAATAAATCCAAAGACACAAGGCTTCTAATATGCTAACTAAAATTTTCTATAATTTTTTTAATTACCAAGCAATTTTTAGATTTACCGAATAACAGAAAATAATCCTAATACACATAAATTATGACATAATTGGTAAAGATTAAATACAAATCCATAATATTGTTAATGTGTCATACATAATTTTTTAAAATTTTCTAGCATTTTTCACAATTTTCTGTTAATGATTAAGCAATTTTCAGAATTACTTAATGACAGAAGATTAAATTTTAGCACATATTAAACATGGCCTGATGCTACAAAAATAAACCCGGGGGTACGGAACTTCTAATATGTGCTAATACCAATTTTATCAAATTTTACGGAAGTCTATGTACCTAACAACCTAATTTTAAGATTTATCATCAATTTTTAGGATCTAATGACTAATTTTCTAAAACACTGGAAATTCTATGGGTAAAAAATGTAAGAGAGGTGCTTCTATGCTCTCCCTCATAATACAAGTTGCACAAATCTTGAAGCAAACGAAGGGGTAAGTAATCCTCATCTACCCTTCATTCATACTTTAATATTTGTGCAACTTTAAAAAGAAGAGCATAGAAGTTTCCTTCCGAAAAAATCGACCCATGTGCCCGACCTGGCCCATAAGGCAAGAGTGGCTAGGGTCAAGTACCCTAGCCGCCATCAGTTTTGTGCTGCAGGGCAGCCGGACGCGCGACGGGCGTGGGTGGAGTCCGAACACCGGCAGCGGCGCACGGGTGGCTTGGCGCGGAGGAATAACATTATCTACCAGTGAGGAAGCGCAAAAAATGGTTCCACTAGCAACATTCGAACCAGGGACGTCACAAAGGCTATCGAACGGGCCTCACTGAGAATGTAACCATGACCTGAAGCATTGGCTCATATGCTCTAACCAAGTGAGCTGTGCTTGTTTCTCAAAAAAAAAAAAAAAAAAAAGTGAGCTGTGCTAGCCTAATGTTCTTATTGGAAAAACATGTATGTATTCCTAGCCAAAAATGGGGCAAATCTGGCCCAAGCAATATAAAATCCGGTCAAAATACCCAAAATTTCGTTGAGATTTTCGAAATCATTGTGGTATTTTGAATTTTTTTTTTATTTCACCAGGATTATGAATCTTGAGAGGAACCGAAATCCCGAAATCCAAGATTTCGTACAAATTTCGCCGGGGTTTTGATCTTTGGTCGGGACGAAGGTACGCGGTTTTGTTTTTCCAATGAGCCGATGACGTTTCACCGATGCGCGTTATTCTCGAGCTGAAACACTGACTAGGAACAGAGTTGCCACTATACTCCTAACCTTGTTATGTATAGCACCAGCTGGTTTAGAAATCAGAAGTTGCATTAGAGTAAACTGGAAAGGAGGGAGATATATACTACTTTTATTCTATCATCACGGCCAGCTGGCTGTTATTGATAACTGATGATATCGGGTTGAAAAGAATACGTACTACGGACTTCAGGAACAAAAAACAGGTGACTCTTGGTCTAGATGACTGATTATTTTTCAAGCTATACCATCCCTGAATTTAACCAGAGGTCCAGAACTATCCATGCTAAAGATATATACATAATTATATCACGTTTGTTCTTGAAAAAAATTTATGTGATTTACCAATAACCTTCTAGTTTAGAAAAGATCATGACATTAACCTCTAGAGTCTTAATGTTGGACTCCACTTTCCATACTGAGATGACTCAAGCAGCGGATTATGAAGCATGCTTAGTTTCTCCAGTAATGTGCTATTTAGGCATGACACAAGTGCGGAAAGTACACCAGAGCAAGAAGATACCAGGAGAGAATGACTCCTCCTTGGAAATTTCTTAATGAGAGCAACCAAAATCCTTGGTGAAAAAACAAAAATCTCTAATGACGCTTCATTTCTCGGAGGATGTTCAGTACATTAGGCGATAGCTTGGGAAGGAACCTATATATCTGCATAACAGAGGGGGGGAAATCAGGAGATTGATATTTTCAAGAGAGCATGTGCTTCTAGTTATGAACAACAGACATCCTCATATCACATTATGTTGATTTGATGAATCTGTTCCGAATAAAAGTTCCATGAGAATGCATTTCTCCATTGAGGTGATAACTAAGAACACAGCACAGCACAGTTACTTCAAAGTTTCAATGGCTTTGTAGTGCAAATGTTAGTACACTGACTATGGAATAATTAAAATGTGAACAGAAAAACAATGCAAAATTCTAGTTTCAGCTACCTAACCATGGAAATGTCTTGTTGAGGTAGAAAAATATAAACTTAACTACACTACCTGGTGTGTGCAAAGAGTAGCAAAACTTACCCATATCTTCACAAATACATCGATAACAACTGGAACCACACAAACAAAAATGGTGATTGCAGCTTGATTGACTTCAAGGCCATAGTGCTCAAGAGCTACTTCTACCAGTGTGTGCCAACCTGACTCGGAATGGTACCTGTAAAATAGAAATTGGAAGAATTTCAAAAAATAGATGACATAATCAATGGTAACATCATAGTGTAGAGTTCCATGACTCATGCTGTTCATATAGGGCATGCTTCTGCGCAGACTAACTTGTTTTGAAATGAATGAAGAGATACTAACATTCAAGTTCAGTTTTTTCTAGCTAGATCATAAACAAAAAGATTCTGTGATATGCAAGGTGCTACCATTGAACAGGTAAGCTTACTTTAACAGTTTCGCTAAATATCCAGCATAAGAAATAACATAAAAGCCAGTGTCCATAATTTTCAACAAATAATCCCAGTACAAGTACAACCAAAAGGACATGTTATCTAATGAAACAAAAGCACTTTACTAACCCCAAAGAGATATCTGCAAGCATAATGATAAGAAAGGCCTTCCCAGCATCTGAAATATTATTCAACAACTTGTATCCAGTGAACTTGAGCAATGCAACCTGACCATACAGAAAGCATTGAGATTAAGATGCATATCATCATAATTATATTCAACACAAAAGAAATAGAGCCTGATCGCAAATCAAACATAAAATGGCTGCCAACTGTCAAGATATCATATTATTTTCCCATTGAGTGAAGAAAACACGGTTGTCTACTTAAGATATCAACATAAACCAATACACAAGGTGTTGATCACAAAAGAAGTTTAATATTAATGTTCTTTTTTAGTACAGGCATTGTTATTGCAGGTGCTCAGAACAATCATTTTGCAATACCAGATATCAGACATGAAACATCTATGACTCGGGAATTGCTCGAAATACTGCAAGCACTTCAGAGAATAATTACACAGCTAGAAATAAATCAAGCTAAACCACTGTACATAGCCTGCATTGTATTTTGATTTTTGGTACATGTAGCAACAACTGTCTAGTTTGAATGTCTGTCAAAGATATCTGGCCAATCTGGTCAAGGCACTGCTAGAATTACTTAATAGAATGCTGACAGCTGTCAGGTACTATTTGTATTTTATCTGACAGTCCGTAAAACCTTACAGTGCAGTAAACTTGTCAATTTTTAAGCATGCGAATTATTAAAAAAACACTAGAAAGAATGCTGCTCAGATCTAATAATACAAATTTAATGCATAAAAAATGAAAAGGAACCGTTTATCTGATAGATACTTGCTTTGCTTTCATTGAAGCAAATAAGAAGGAAAAGGACGATCCCGTAAACCACGTCGGACAAGATATTAGCAAATGCTTTTCTGTTTTCCAGTCTCCATTCATCTCTCAATTCTATCCTGATAAAGTAGCATAGTGAAGCATCAAAATAAAAGAATTTCTTTACCAGATGAGCACAGCAAACATCTCATTCATGTAAAAAAATGCCAATGTATAGTAGAATGTAGAATCCACAACTTTGGCAAGCAAGTATAACGAACTGCATTTTTCTTACGCTTGTTCCCTTAACTCCAACCAGATCTCATCATCAGAAAGAGGAGGAGATTTACCAATCTCCATTTCAAAACGAAACCTTGCTTTCTCGACTTTTAGGTCATGTACCATCTGAAGCTTCTGACTTCTTCTTACATCAAATAACTCAGCAGCAAGTGGCACCTTCTGGACATACCTAGAGATAGTAGACAGTCATGTGATCAATTCTATCAATTTGTGCTACCATGAAAGCACGGACAGCCACAGTTGTCACTACCTCAATTGACATTAGAATTACAGTTATAGCTTTCTATCAGCAGATTGATAGACATGAAAGAGCATAATGTGAATTACCTGTCTAAAAATGGCATCAGCACATAATCATGAGTTACAAAATCAAATATCCATGGAACCAGAATCAACAAAGCAATAAATTTTGCCTGAAAATTGCAAATGAATCAATTAGTTCAAAACGTCTCAATAGATGATTCCATGCATGTTAAGTTTGTTCCCTATTTGACATGTGCTCTCAACTGCAAGAAGAGCAAAGAGGTTCAAGCTATTACATATAATGGAACATAGAGAAAAGTTACTGAACCTGGACAATGAAGAGATATCAATTTAGTCACTAGACCACAAATTATGATGCGTAGTGACCCTACAACAGTAAGAAATACATACCGAGTTGGTCGAAGCATACTCGAAAACTCGGTCCTCAAACAGCATGTCATCATCATCTTCATTAGTAGACTCTCTAAAAGCTTCAATAAAGCCCTTCTCCTTCATTATCTCCATTGGATCATCTGTTATTTGCTCGGACACATCAGTGCCACCGCCCCAATCACTAAAATCCCCAGCCGTGCTGCTTGTGCTAATCCAATCCTCCCATGAACGTCCTTCTGAATTCACCATTTCCTGCTGTGCCTCCCGCAGTTTGATAATGGCCTCTGCCTTGCTCTTCCACTCTTCAAATTTCTCATCCCCTGGAATTTCTTCCTCTCCATCAACGACACTAAGCACATCATCTGCCCTCCAATCAGGCCAGCCCCACACGTCCGAGAACCAATTCTTCCACCAAGGCTGCCTCTCGGAACTTCTCCTCTTCTTGGCAAATACCACCCAATTCCTCACCCTCCCTCTCCGGGGACCAAC
Organism: Rhipidocladum racemiflorum; assembly: GCA_036346355.1. Taxonomy (NCBI): domain Eukaryota; kingdom Viridiplantae; phylum Streptophyta; class Magnoliopsida; order Poales; family Poaceae; genus Rhipidocladum; species Rhipidocladum racemiflorum. The sequence goes on from CM070575.1 coordinate 7,464,055, forward strand.
AACAAACACCTTACATACGTAAACCCTCTTCCGAAGCCTCTCCTCATCGACGAGCCAGACCATGTTGGCACTGGGGCGCACCATGGAGAAGCTCATTAAGGTCACGGAATGGATACCACATCTTCGAGATGCCCGGCAGAACTTACAACATCGGAATCACCCGATTACCACCGATCATCCGTTCTTGCAACCAAATCCATTAGAAGGCAGGCAGGCACTTCGGCACGCTCAACAGCTCTGCGACAGGAAGCTCATAGTCTCAGAGCACACTTACCTTAGCATAATTCCCTCCGCCATTGCTAGCATTATATGCTACGCAGCGAAAGAAATGCACGACTGGCACAGGCTCTGCCACGCTCCCAGTAATGGACCCAAGAAACCTCCCAGAGAATCAAATCACACAAGAGTTTCCTCTCTCTCCCGCTTTGCAGCGCGGGCTATTGAAACGAAGAACGCATCAAGAACGCTACGAAAAAGCTCCAACCACGCTGATTTCCGGAGAAATCAAGAATCCGAGAAGGACCTTGTAGCCTCTCGCAAACAAACCCCAAATAAAAGAACAGGAAGTTTCGCCCGAGCTCCGCGATGGTATCATCCTCTTCTAAATTCTAATCCATTGGAGTGGATAAGAGGAGCACGTGAGCGGCCGTACACGAAGCACTTGGAGGAGGAACAGCGATGGCCGACGAACTCTGCAAAAGCGATCACACGATGGAGGAGCCTGTTGGGCCTGCAATACCCTGCTTCGTGGGCCTGGCCCAATCAAGCCTTCTGCTGTTACGCAACGCACATATCCGAATTACAGTTTGCGGTTACTACAAAAGGAAGGTGCTCGACGGAAGAACACAAGGTGGCAGCTGGGAATTTTAAGAAGAAAATTGCACAAGGCAAGGCACCTTGCTGTCCACATCATCGGCGTCCATGCTGATTGGAGGATGATCACACATTCTGTTTCACCTTCTCATGCTCAGCTCGACGCCCATTGCTGGGATATTGAGGAGCATATTGGTAGAATATTAATTACTTTAACCAGATGCACACACGACATGCCATTTTTTTTTTATCAAAAGGGTAATACAATACCCCAGTTTCAACAAGAAACCATATTGTCTTATACAGTCCAGTCAATACAAGTGCAAAACAACACCACATCAAAACCGGGATACATTCCCAAAGTCATCCAACCTGCCTCAAACTCACAGTACCAAAAACCTGACCAACCGTTCAAGCTATTCTTAAGGTATAGATGAAAATTTATTGAAGATCTTCGGGAGTTTCATATATCAACAGGATCTGCCACCTTTTTCATGCCCAAATCAACTAAGTCCCCTCCAAACATAGCGGTGCTTGACACAGCTGTTCCAAACTTGAGCAAAATCGGTTCAAGTTGGAGTTGGAATGGACCTCTTTTGAAGCATCGATGCTTACAAACTAGACCATAAAAACATTCAACTGCTGTTTTGTTTCTTGCCATCGACACGAAGGGGAGGGATGGTAGGAGGTGGAGAGGGGAAGAAGCGTGTGGAACCGCTGCGATTGGCCGGTGTCGAAGCTTCTCTCTCCAGTGGAGGAAAGGTGAGGAGAATCGTGGTGTTTGATAGCTCTAAGATTCAACTTCAGCATCTGTTCTGTTGTTCTAAACAAAGTTTATTTCTATTTCCCTCGTGAAAATTGTTCCAAGACCCCATTCAGGCTGAACAGGGAACAGACATAGATTATTCGGTAGTAATAATCTGCTGTTCTTGTTTTCAACAAGAAAAAAAAAGAGAGAGTTGCTGTTCTTCCAAATATGTCTTACTGAAAGCATTGGATATCTTCCATGCAAAAACAGGCGGTACCTCTGCCCTCCATTGAAGAGAAGACGACCTGCCTCTTCTTCTCAGCTCAGTGGTGCAGGCCATGCAGGAACTTCACCCCAAAGTTACTCCAAATGTACACGGCCCTCCAGAACACTGGCAAGAAAATTGAGATAATCCTCATATCACTTGATCGCGACGAGACCAGCTTCTTGGACCACTTCAAAGGCATGCCATGGCTCGCCTTGCCATTTGACGCCGGCCTAAGGCGAGAGTTGTGTACACAATTTGGCATCGAGCATATCGCTGCGTTGATTCCTTTATCACCGGTACTAACCGATGGGTTTGGACTTTGGAGCCGAAGAGGATGCAGTGAAGCTGGTCGAGGAGTACGGAGTAGATGCATACCCCTTTGGTGCAAAGAGGAGAGGGGAGCTGGAGGCTATAGATGATGCCAGGAGACAAGGAGGTAAGCTTCAGGGGCTTCTTGGCTGCAAGGACAGAGACTACGTCACCAGTGCAGATGGCATAGAGGTAACCGAAATGTCGTAGCTGTAAATTGGTAATATGTTTGATAATGCATACGAAAGTTTCTAAGATATTTAGGACATGATTCAGGTGATACTACAGGCTAGGTACAGACTTGAGAAACTGCCGATAGGTACATCCTATGACAGGGAACAGACCAATCTTGAAGCAAAATAATATAGCAAGGAGCCCAGCAGTGCGATCTAATACAAGCTCACGGTCATTGACATCTTAGATGCAGTTAGTTTCGCTATGCTTTGCCATATAGTTGTAGTCACATAAAGCATAAAACACTGGAATTAAGTGTAGTTTTTTTTTTTGGAACAAACTGTATAAGCAAACAACATGAGATAAAATGTAGCCACCAGTGGAGCACAGTAAATGTGATTGCGAAGCAAAGCATGAACCAAACAATATTTACCATTGTTGTGCCATGGTGGTGTGTCACATTTATTTGGAGTTGCAGCCATGTATCCTTTGAATTCCTCATTTTTAATCGGTCTAGTTAATTTGGCTCAGCTTTGCAGTTTCATCTCCTATGATATTTCTTTCAGACTCCTATATCTGACCTTATTGGCAAGACAGTCGGCCTGTACTTCGGGGCACACTGACACTGGTGCCCACCTTGCCGTGCCTTCACTAAATAGCTCAGGGAGGTTTACAGTGAGCTGAAGACCTTGAGACCTGGAAGCTTCCAGGTCATCTTCATTTCCACGGACCGCAGTGAGGAAGAATTCCAAGCAAGCCTGGCTGCAATGCCATGGCTTTCTATCCCCTACTCTCAGTGGCGGATCTAGAATTTGAACATACTCCGGGCTGAGTGGTGAACAATAGACCCAATTGAGATCATATAACATGGGCTAATATATTTATTACACCTTAGGCTTACCTGGGTTAAATACAAGCTAAAATTTTAAGCCCCGGGCTACAGCCTACTTTGCCATGGGCCTAGATCCGCCCCTGCCTACTCTGATACGACAAGGCAACAGCTTACAAGAATCTTCGCTATCAAAGGCATCCCAACACTAGTGATACTTTTTTTTTGAAAGGCAAGGCAAGAGCTCTGCCGTTGATCAATTAAGAAGAGAGAAGTCCAAGTACAACACTAGCGATACTTGGGCCTGATGGTAAAGCGCTCAAAACAGATGGCAGGACAGTGATTTGAAATTACGGCGCAATGGCATTCCCTTTCACAGAATCCAGGGCTTCTGAGGTGCAGGAACTGCTCAGTTCTAATTAGTCTATAGGACTCGATGAAAGCAGTAGTAAGAGTTCCGGTTTGCTGAATGCACAACTGCTATGCAGACCCTCTCAAGGAAATAAACAATCAGTTCTAAAGATTCCATCAACACTGTTTACAACTAGATGGTTTTATAGATAAAAAAATGTTCATGTGGCTACCTAATCTTGACAAGGGAATTTTCAAGAACTCATCCAAGAGGTAAGTCGTGCCCCCACGAAACTCCTCGTATAAACAGAACCTGCAGTTACTTCATCAAACACATATCAATATAGCATGCAGCCTTAAGAACACCAAGTGGAAGTAGAACACATAAAAATTGCAAACTTTACACACTGAAATCAGTCAGATAGTTGTAGAATCCTCGCTGCGCCGCGTAAAAGGACACCAAACGCAATTTCAGGATCTTTAAAAACAACGGCGGCTTCAGGTTTGAAGAAATCCAACAACAAGGCGAAGTATTATCGCAGAAATCACCTTATGATGAACGCTTCAAGAGATCAAATGTGGCCGTAGATGGAAAATTTGCGAGGATTCTCTGCTGAAAAAAATAAAAGCTTTCTTTATCCAAATAGCATCCTGGCGGATTTGGCAAGGAGACATTGGGGAAGAGGATAAATAGACTGAACAATTTAAAACGGGGCAATTACACTGAAGCCCTCGTATTTTAACTCATACTGCAGATACCCCCTTGCATGGTTACAGAAAAGGGTCTTTAGTTTGTTAATGGTTAACTTATATCCTTTTGTTAATTCATTAGTCAACCTTCACTTATAGATTCTAATGAGATGTCGCTCTACTGCTCCTAAAATCTGCCATTCCAACCAGTGATGACAATTGATACTGAAACTGTATTTTTATTCGTTTAGAATCAACTGTTGTCTTCGTTTAACTTTCTACTACTACGAATATATCTCCAATATTCTCGAGAAAAATAGCACAACTAAGGACACGTGTTTTCCGTATCAAAATACGCTCGTTTGCCAAACAACTTCTATTTAGTCGAGCTACAGCCGACAACCTTTAGATTATTAGTGGTTCAATAGCTCATTACTGAGAAGTGAGCGGTGGTAAATTAGAGACATACAAATATGTTACCTCAAATAAAATGTAAGAAAATAGTGCATTATCTTAAAGCGGGCATGACACGCCATCACAACATGTAGTCGGTGAGAATCAATTTTCAGTGATTAACCAGGAAATTCTACGCTGATCGAATCATCCAAAAATGCTAAGAGCAACTCCAAAAGACTCTGTATCCACCTTCTTATCTCCATTTTTTACCAAGTCTCGCTTAATACACGTCTCCAACAGACTTGCCATCGTGCTCCCCAAAAATAGCGAGCGGAGAGAGGCTCGCTACATTTGGCGATTCTCTCTCCGCTCGCCATTTCGCTCCGCAGAAGCGCTCCTCCATTCGCGCGAGCAGGCGGACCGTGGTCATCCCCGTCGTCTCCCACACGCACACACCGGTCGCAGCCTCCGCCACCATCCCCAGCCGCTCTCTCCTCCCCTGATCCCATCCCAAGATCCGAAGAAGGTTCCGGCAGATCCCAACATCCGAAGAAGGTTGTGGCGGATCCCGAACCCCCCAAGAAGGTCCCAGCGGATCCCCTACCTGACACGAACCATCCGGCGGTGAATCTGGTACGGCTACTGGTGTGGAGGTGAGATCCATCCGGATTTGAGTGATGTGCTGCTGCTTCTCGTTTTGTTGGTAAGGAGGAACCCTAGATTTCTTGGTTGGATTTGGATTTGATTGTTGGAGATGCTCTTAGTTGCGGATCTGTTTGTTCTGTGCACGGCTAATCTGATTATACATCGTCGCACGGTTAATCTGATTATAAATCGTCGCACGGTATCGATAATGTGATTAGGTTCTTCTATTACACATCGTCGCACGGTATCGATTATGTACTGAATCTGTGAAAATTTGCTTGTACATGGTAGAAGGGTTGACCAATGCTCAATAGTCATTAGACAGACTCGAGAATTTCTACGCTCCAATGCTCAATAGCCGTCAGACAAACAGAGCAATGTTCAATCACCATGCAGCTTTGCAGCTTTGCACCAAATTAAGGTAATCTCTTTATAAATGTTTTCCTCTTTTTCAGATCACTTGTCACTTCTTCCACTGGAGGAAAGGAACTCCATTTGTTGCCAACGTCGAAGGCATTTACAACAGATTAACTTGGTGGGAGCAAATTGACAAGGGGCATCAACTTACAGGTAATAGGAAGTTCTTAACAGCAAATAAATACAGTGGGAAATAAGTATGAAAACTAACCTTTTTGTAGTATAATGCAAAGAACAACATATTTGTCACTCATTCCCTATTTCACATTGTTGATCTTGAATAATGGTACTGCGGCGCCAATGTGGCTGTGTGGCCCAAGATGCAAGGTGTGCTGCTGCCTTGAGCAGGGGAATGGGGAAAATTGCTAGCGGCTGCTCCCTCTTGTTCTGTCAACCTGGACCACCACACGATCCGAATAACATTGTTGTATGAAGCATATCAGATCTGTGTATTTCTATGCAGGCAAGACAGTAGAGCAATGTATAAGAATACGCAATAAGGTGAATAAGATTACTAAACATACTACTCCTTACCGGGATACAAAAACTAGGCCTGACACACCTTTTAGACTAGTATTTGGTTTGTGATCATTTAAAAGATTACTAAACAGTATGGTCCCTGTGTTATGTGACTTATGGGTTGTATATAACCGGATCATTGTTTATAGTAGAGACATTCAGGCTTAGCCTGCATTTCTGTACATGTTGTAGAATTGTGTAGCAAGACTGCAAGAGTATGAACTGATAAGTTTGTTCACATCAGAAAGGTAGAATCATCTCGTCATCTTAACAAGCAACTTTTTCTAACTAACATGGACAACCTATGGAAATGCAGGCTAAGCCTTCAAGTTTTGCTGTGTGTGTAGTTGATCCTTCAAGTTTTGCTACATATGACTGATCAATAATCTCTGCATATTGTCATATATGTTAACTCACCAATTTCATTGAATGTAATTCGCCTCCTTAGGTTTTGCTATTTAAAGTGCACTGGTTTTGAAGTTTGTGGCTCTTCCAAGATTACCGATATTTCTGCTGATTCGTTGGATAAAGTAAGTCAACTCGATACCCTTTTAACGTTTATAACCTTGTGGCATTCATCTTAGTGTAACTGGATGTATTCATCTTAGTGTACTATTTACTTGCATATAGATGGATAAAGATTCAAAGAAAGTCAGTGAAGTGCATGCTTGGACAATTAAGTGTATACAGGAAATCGCAAGTGATATTAACAACATAGTGCACGATAATTTTTCTCCTTGCTCATGCCAGAGCGGAATTGAACTCAATCGACTCTTGCTAGAGATCAAACACGCTGCTCGCCGTCTTGATGAGCTTGTGATACAGTCCGAAGACTTGGTGGGAACTGAAACCGTTGCTCCACTCGACGAAGAAGAAGGAGACGAGCAGTTGCGCCCATACGACTATGAGAGTGATGATTCCGATAAAATTTACGATCATGAATTTAGAGAGAATGAAAGTATCGAGTCCAGTGACTAGTGTTATTCGTGTTCTACCTTTGAGACCTTCTTTTTGAGTCCAGTGACTAGTATTATTCGTGTTCAGTGTATTAAGACTTGTCGTACTTTTACATGTGTTGTTATGCACCTTTGTTTAATTAAGTATTGATGCCTACAGTTTGTGCTATATGGATGACTTCTATGCTCGTCTGTTGAGTGAGGGAGGAAGTGAAATTCGTTGGGATGGAAGCCCAAATGGGGAGCAACCTTCCCCAGTTGAGCATTGCAGTCCCCAGGCGAGACCACAAAATAAAAGATCAAAGAATTTTTCGGAGAACGAAGATAATATGTTGGTATCGGCATGGCTTAATGTTAGTTTGGATCCAGTGCAAGGGACCCAACAAACGCGTACCACATATTGGAGTAGAATACATGATTACTTCCACGAGAACAAATCTTTCGATTCAGAGCGTAGTCAGAACTCACTTATGCACCGATGGTCATCTATTCAAGAGCATGTTAACAAGTTTTGCGGATGTTATGACCGTATTGAGCGTAGACGGCAAAGCGGGATCACAGAACAAGATAAGGTTGGTCCATATCTCTTTTTTCATTATAGTTTTATATGTGTTGTCCATGTTAATAAAGTACATGTCCTTTTGTAGATTGTCCATGCTAAATCATTGTATCAAGAAGAAGAAGGGCGATTATTTGCATACTTGCATTGCTGGAATATTCTACAACACCATCCAAAGTGGACTAGTCATTTATCTCAGAAAAAGCAGAAAACATCGTCCAATGCGTCTCCGGGTAGTTCCAAATCCTGTTAGCTCTAATGCAAGTCATTTTCATGAAGATCTTGCTCTGCAGATGTCGCTCTGCAGATCTTTGCTCAGAGAAGCCGATGTGCTCGAAGGCCAACCGTAGGAAAGGCAGAGAAAGAGCGGATACGCCGCGGTAAAGCTGCGATTGAGAGTGGTGCAACAGTTCACTCTACATGGAAGCATTAGAAAACTTTAGGAAAGAAATGAAAGAAATGGAGCTTATTAAAGAGCGTAAGAAAGAAGAGCGTTGAGCGAGCATTTGCGCAAGAGCAGGAGAGGATTGCTCATGAGAAGGAAAAGATTGAGATAAGGAAAAGTGAGTTTGAATTGAAGAGAATGGTTGAAGAAGAGAGAATTATGAGCGTTAACACTAGTCGCTTGAGTGGGCCACAACAACAATACTACCTGTCCTTGCAGAATGATATCATCGCTCGCAGATGTAATAGGTCCGATTGATGTATGAACTAATTATTGATGTAATAGGTCTAGTTCTGTACTAGATGAATTTCTTATTTTGCTTAGACTTGAGTTAGTGATGGACTTGAAGTTTAGTTGTGCAAATTCCTTATTACGATCAATATGCATTTGAACTATTTTGCAATGCTTGGGAATTGAATACATCAGAGTTGAAATGCATGAACTGGTACATCATAGTTGAAGGGAAAAAACTAGTACATCATAGTTGAAATGCATGAACTGCTACATCATAGTTGAAGGGGAAAAAGTAGTACATCATAGTTGAAGGGAAAATGGTTACATCATGCGCTCGCCTACATCCCTCCATAACGGCGCCATAAGTGCTCGACTAGATCTTCTTGGAGCTGAGAGTGAGCTTTTCTATTTCTGATGGATTGATGAGTTTGAATAAACTCAGAAAGCTCAGGTGTTCTTTCATGGGAGACTGCAACATTCTCTCCCATTGCTTCGTAATTGTAGTCCACCGCACCTTCATCCCGCTCATCTTCAATTATCATGTTATGCATGATGATACAAGCTATCATGATATCTCTTAGTGCTTCCTGATACCAAAAACGAGCTGGTCCACGAACAATTGCAAACCGAGCTTGTAAAACTCCAAATGCTCGTTCCACATCCTTCCTAGCCGCTTCTTGAGCTTCGGCGAAATGTTTTTTCTTATTCCCTTGGGGAGCTGGTATTGTCTTCACAAATGTTGCCCATGAAGGATATATTCCATCTGCAAGATAGTATCCCATTGTATAATTGTGACCGTTCACAGTATAATTCACTTCTGGTGCTTGCCCTTCGGCTAGCTTTGCGAAGAGAGGGGATCGGTGAAGAACATTAATATCATTGTGAGACCCTGGTAAACCAAAAAAAGCATGTCATATCCAAAGATCTTGCGAAACAACGGCTTCTAGAATGATTGTTGGCTCATGCACATGACCAGTATACATGCCTTGCCATCTTTGCAGGCAATTTTTCCACTTCCAGGCATGCAATCTATGCTCCCTAGCATTCGGAAAACCTCTTTCCTCGCCAATTGCAAGTAATCTAGCGATGTCATTATCATTTGGAGATCTCAAGTACTCATCTCCGAAGAGTTCAATAATAGCTTTCACAAACCTTCTCAGGCTCTCTATAGCAGTACTTTCTCCAATCCTCACATAATCATCAATAGCATCTGCCGCTACTCCATACGCTAGCATCCGAAAGGCGGTAACCTTTGCAAAGAAGATAACCCACGAATTCCAGCACAATTCCTCTTCTCGAATGAAATAGTTATCATGCCCTTCTACAAGATGCAATATGCGAAGAAATAAAGAACGATTCATTCAAACCTACGCCAAAAGAAGGTTCACCATGGACGGGACGATCAAGATAAAATGCGAACACATAAACAACGAATACTTCCATACCGCGAAAGAAGGTTGGGCCATAGATAGGAGGATCGGCAAAATAGTCTTGAGCAGTCTAGCATGTCCTTCTTGTCTATTGCGATGAACGACTTGATGGCCAGGAGTAGAACCGCGATGGCGTCGAACATTAACATCCCGATCTTCCATGTGTGCTACGTATCCTGTTGTCAAAAGAAATACGTACTCATCATTTCTCTCAGACTCCTCATCTTCCGAGAGACATTCCGATACTAAATTTCGACGACTCATCTCGGTATTGTTAGTAGTGAACAACAAGAAACGTGCAATACTTCGAAGACCAAATGGGTATGTATATATAGACAAGAATAATATAGCCGTTGGAATTTACCCGTTGAAAAATATAGCCGTTGAAATATAGCCGTTGGAATTTCGAATTTTAAATTCCCGCATCGAAAGATAGTCGTTCGAATTTACCTGTTAAAAAATAGCCGCTGGCGTTGTCGTTACAATATATTCAATTTTAAATTCGCATTGAAATATAGCCGTTCAATTTACCCGTTGAAAAATAGCCGTTGCAGCGTGATGGTTACAATAAATTCCGAATTTTAAATTCCCGCATTAAAGATAGCCGTTCGAATTTACCCGTTAAAAAATTCCCTTGCAGCGTTGTCGTTACAATAAATTCCGAATTTTAAATCCCCGCATTGAAATATAGCCGTTCGAATTTACCCGTTAAAAAATAGCCGTTGCAGCGTTGTCGTTACAATAAATTCTGAATTTTAAATCCCCGCAATGAAATATAGCCGTTGGAATTTACCCGTTGAAAAAAAACCGTTGCAGCGTGGTGGTTACAATAGCTGTTATGGCGGTTATGGAATATGATTAAAATATAGGGGAGAGAAAATAGAGAGTGTGATATGGAGAGTGCTGTTGGAGAGGAAGGAGATATAGAGAGTCAAATTTTTGGAGAACTCTCCAAATATGGCTTTTGGAGAGTGAGATTTGGAGAGTGCTGTTGGAGATGCTCTAATTCATGGGTTGTTGGTCGAGCAGCTCAGATGAGTGCAAATTTCACTGACAATCATCCAGAAAGTAACAGTACGTACACTTATGGCTGAAAAAATGTGAAGTGCTGCAAAGTACCCTATCTGCTAGTAGGTATCATCTGTACTTTTTTGTTTTAGCTAACATTCAAATTTTGGACCCTTGGATATTTCATCCGAATATCACCGGACTGTTAGATCAAATCATATAATCAAATGTAGTCGATACTCCCGAATCTCAACAATGATCCGATGATCCTTTCGATGGTTTCAGCAAATAAAACAAATCCCATTATCAAATCACCGTCAGTTCGAGTTGTAAACCATCAGCGGCACTGAAATTGCATGAAAACTGCTACTGTCTCCGAGTCCGAGGGGCAAGCTAGTCTTCTATCCTACGAGTCTGATCATATTTACGTCTCGCCCCTCGCGCCGTCTCTATATTTGCGAACCACACCTCCCAACGCATCTTATTTCTTCTCTCGTCGTCGTCTCCAACTCGAAGCAAACTCGGGACGGCCCAAACCAAACCCTCGCACCTCCCACCTCCTCCTCGGCGGCGGCGTACGGGCGGCATAGGAGGCCATGGCTGCGGTGGCTACGGTGAGTTCAGCGAGCGGCATCCTCGCGATGCTGCAGGAGCCGGCGGAGGAGCTCAAGCTGCACGCGCTTGCCAGCCTCAACTCCGTCGTCCACCTCTTCTACCCGGAGATCTCCACCAGCATCCCCACCATGTGAGCCCCGCCGCTTCCCCCTCATCTCCCCTCGCTTCCCCTGCGCTGCCTAGTTGCCCCGCCTCGGCCGCCGCTGTCTCTGTTGTAGTTGCTGCTGTACCTGCGCGATTCGGTCCGGGGTCTTGGCTTGGCCGCGCTTTTTAGTGTCTCGATCTGGTCTTCTGATTGATGAGGATTGTGGAGGAAGAGTTGCCATAGATGCTGTTGCTGTTGCGCGATTCGTTTGTTGCCCTCGTTCGGTTCGATCTGGAGTTTGTGTGAGGGAACCGTAAGCTATGGGTTGGTTCTGATCTGTCAACTTGGGGATTCTGGGGGTTTATTGCGCGGTTTTTGTGCTCTTCAGGATGAATACATAGGATTTAAAGCGAAATCTCACACTTATTGCTGTAATTCGTGTGAGTGAATTGGTACTCACTGTAAAAATTTGAACTTCTTACACTTTTGTGTCCTTGCTTGGATTTAGTAAGGATTTGTGGAGAGGATAACCTATTAAAGTAAAAAAAATGGGAATATTAATAGGAGTGAACTGAGGAGGGGTGAGAAAAGAAAGCTTTGAACTTTCCGGGGTTCGAAAGAATCCAGGCTTGTCATTGTTGAGGATTTTGATTTTTTTCGACTATCGTGCCTGTTATATACCAAACGAAATTTTATATGAAGTGAAGATTTGTACTATAGGATTGGGTTTTTATTCTTTTCCTTCAACATAATTTATTTCCTTTATGGCTTTATTTAATAGGGGCTTTCGTGGTTCTGTTGAGCAACAGATAATTTGGTTGCAATATGTTAAGCTTGGGGTCTGTTAGGTAGTTATGTGTTTTGGGCAGTGTTCCCCTGGGCGCTGGGCGCTAGTCGGCGGCAGACCAGCGCTTGGCACCTAATCGCCGCCTAGGCTGGATAAATCGGCCTAGACGGCTAGGCGGGAGGGAGGAGCGTAGCGCCTAGGGGAGCCGTGGTTTTGAGAAGCTACTCTAGATGCTTGTTACTTTGGTTTAGATTATAATTCTTTTGTTTCTACAATTCTCATTCCACTCAGGTTAGTATAATGTGGCAAATCTAAGTTTGCTTTCTGTATGAAATTGTTCTTCCATCTAGTTGTTACTTTTGTGGAACAGAGAAGATTTAGTTTTAATTTGGATTTAGTTTGTGGAGCGATATACTTTGTACGATGAGAACATATAAAAAAATTACTTGACCCTTTTGCGAATGTGATTGTCAATGATTGGATGAAATTGATGTCTAAATTTCCAATAATGTAAATCAATTATTTGTTTTTCCTTTTTCCTGCAGTGAGAGTTTGTATGAAGACGAGGAGTTTGATCAGAGGCAGCTTGCTGCGCTAGTTGTTTCTAAGGTAGTACCTAACAATACATTAGATTTTTTTTGGAAATATCATTTTTGTATTGTTTATATTGATGTTTGTTGTATATCTTGTAGGTATTTTACTACTTGGGCGAGTTAAATGACTCACTGTCCTATGCACTTGGTGCTGGACCTCTATTTGATGTTTCTGAGGATTCAGATTATGCTCATGCTCTTTTATGTGAGTAGTTGCCTTAAGTTCTGAGTCACTCTAGATGTTATTTCCACATGATGTTTCTTTTGGTTGTTAGATTGAATTTGTGGTTCTTTTCTTTCAGCCAAAGCGTTAGATGAGTATGCCAGTATCAAGACAAGAGCTTCTAAAGCTACAGAGGAGGAAGAAAATGTGGATCCCAGATTAGAGGCCATAGTGGAGAGGATGCTGGAGAAGTATGATAATATCATATTGTTTCCTATATCCTTCTGTAGTTCTGTATATCAGATGGGGTATTCACCAAATGTTTATTCTTTGCTGCAGGTGTATTCTTGATGGGAAATATCAACAGGCCATGGGTATGGCTGTTGAATGCAGGAGACTTGATAAGCTGGAGGAAGCAATTGTTCGGTGTGATAATATTCACGGTGCTCTTTCGTATTGCATCAACCTTTCTCATCAATATGTTAACCACCGTGAATATCGCTGTGAGGTATTGGCATGTTGCACCAAATCATATAGATAGTCTTGTTATTTTGTTGAATGGAAATGCTAATGTTATTTTAGAGTTGGATGGTGTTTTTGGCATATAGCAGGTTAGGAACTGCTGCTAAACAAAATTTTAATTTTTTTTATGAATTGACCAAATAATTCACTTTATTTTCAATTACAGGTTCTTCGCTGTCTTGTTAAAATATACCAGACTTTTCCAAATCCAGATTATCTGAGCATTTGCCAGTGTCTTATGTTTTTGGGTGAGTCTGAAACCGTTGCAAACATATTGGACAAGCTGCTTTCTGGAAGCAAGGTATGTGTTTGTTCTTTAGTCTGCTCAGCTGCGATACTTAGACGGCATTCTCAGTTGCTTACTTGAGATATTATGTTCTTTATTCAGGATGATGCTCTCCTTGCATACCAAATTGCTTTCGATCTAGTGGAAAATGAAAACCAGGCCTTTCTTTTGAATGTGAGGAATCGTCTGGCCTCACAGACTCCACGGTGTAACACTGACAGTGGATCAGCTTTGCCAGACGATCAAGCTGGTAATGCGGGTTCAGGTAGCACAGAACCAGCTGGTGATGTTCAGATGAGAGATGATACAAGTACAACTACACCAAATGGAAGTGCTCACACTGTGGATCCAAATGAGGTAGCACATGCTGATAGGCTTGCAAAAATTAAAGGAATACTGTCAGGGGAGACATCTATTCAGCTGACGCTACAATTTCTGTATAGCCACAGCAGGTAAACTGACTATTACTTTATAAATGTTGAGTTGTTGGTAGCTGGCCTCTCGTAACTTTTATACCTGACATTGACTTGATGGGGCTGTTTGTTTCAATAGGTCCGATTTTTTAATTCTGAAAACAATCAAGCAGGCTGTGGAAATGAGGAACAGTGTCTGCCACAGTGCAACTATTTGTGCCAATGCAATCATGCATGCAGGAACAACTGTAGATACCTTCCTAAGAGAGAACCTGGTATTAATCTTTTTGTTTGTTGTGTTGTTGTTTTGTAACATTTTGCGCTTTTGTACTGTCTCATGTTGGTATTATCTTGCAGGAGTGGTTAAGCAGGGCAACAAATTGGGCTAAATTCAGCGCAACTGCTGGACTAGGTGTGATTCATAGAGGCCACCTTCAACAAGGCCGGGCTTTGATGGCCCCCTACCTACCTCAAAGTGGTGCTGTCGGTGGTGGTAGTCCATACTCAGAAGGTGGTGCTCTCTATGCTCTAGGTTTGATTCATGCCAACCATGGTGAAGGAATCAAACAATTCCTCCGTGAAAGTCTTCGCAACACCAGTGCTGAGGTGATTTTTTGTTTCTTTCTTTTCCTTTTCACCTAATATCATTCATTTCATGTATATTTTGCTTACTCCAAACCATGTTATACAGGTCATCCAGCATGGTGCCTGTTTGGGACTTGGGCTTGCTGCTTTGGGTACAGCAGATGAAGAGATATATGAGGACATAAAGAATGTTCTTTACACAGACAGTGCTGTGGCTGGTGAAGCAGCCGGTATTGGCATGGGCTTGCTTATGGTTGGAACAGCCAGCGAGAAGGCTAGTGAGATGCTTGCTTATGCTCATGATACACAGCATGAAAAGATTATCAGGTCAGTGTTGTTTAATTACTGTTGCGCTATTCCTCAAGATGCGTCATCCTGTTCATGTGCTGACATCTCTTTCATTCTAGGGGTTTGTCACTTGGCATCGCGTTGACGGTATATGGCAGGGAAGAGGAAGCTGACACCTTGATCGAACAAATGACTAGAGATCAAGATCCCATACTACGTTATGGTGGCATGTACGCATTGGCTCTAGCCTACAGGGGAACTGCAAATAACAAAGCCATCCATCAGCTGCTGCATTTTGCTGTGTCGGACGTCAGTGATGATGTTCGGAGGACTGCAGTTATGGCTCTTGGGTTTGTCTTATACAACGAACCCGAGCAGGTCTGTAGAATTTAGATGCCGTCGTGTATAAATATATGCCTTATCCAATTTGATTTCCAATGATCAACATATATTACCTTTTCCCAGTTGATTAAGCAGCCATCTTTTGGGAAAAATTGCTAAAATAAATAAGCATCAATAGCTTTGATCCACACCTTACATCTTTGATTGTGGTCATGCAGACTCCAAGAATTGTGTCCCTGCTGTCTGAATCATACAACCCACATGTTCGTTATGGTGCAGCTTTAGCTGTTGGGATATCCTGTGCAGGAACCGGATCAAGTGACGCCATTTCCTTGTTGGAGCCTCTTACGTCGGATGTTGTTGACTTTGTGCGCCAGGGTGCTCTCATTGCTATGGCAATGATCATGATCCAGACTAATGAATCCTTTGATTCTCGTGTTGGAACATTCAGGCGTCAGTTGGAAAAGATTATTCTTGACAAACATGAGGACACCATGAGCAAAATGGGTGCCATACTGGCTTCTGGTATTCTAGATGCTGGTGGTAGGAATGTCACAATCAAACTTCTCTCAAGGAACAAGCATGACAAGCTCACTGCTGTGGTTGGCCTTGCCATTTTCAGTCAGTTCTGGTACTGGTATCCTCTACTGTATTTCATCAGCCTGGCCTTCTCGCCAACGGCCTTCATTGGGCTCAATTCTGATCTGAAAGTGCCGAAGTTTGAGTTCTTGTCACATGCTAAACCATCCCTCTTTGATTATCCCAAAGCGACAACTCAGCAGACTACAACTTCAGCGGTCAAGCTGCCGACGGCCATTTTGTCAACATATGCCAAGGCAAAATCTAGGGCGAAGAAGGACGCAGAAAGCAAAGCTAACCATGAGAAGACAACAGAAGATGCTTCTGGTTCTATGTCAGGCAAGGCGGCTAAAACCCAGGAGAAGGATGCTGATGCAATGCAGGTAAGAATAGCTGATGCCGACCATTTTATTTGGTTTTACCTTTCTTTTCAATGTCTTTACATCAAATAACAATACAAAACTTCGCTGAAAGGAAATTAGCACATGACCAAACCTTGGTAGTTAGTGTAATGTTTTACCACTACCAGCCGTTTGGTTAGTAATCAGCTCTGCTGTTCAGTACACTAGCATGATGGTGGCTTGTGATCCACTATCTAGTTGGAGTTTCTGTTTTCACATCAGGCTGTAGATATTCAAAGTTAGTCTGAACCAACTTCATTCGCATGATAAAGGTCTTCATATCTTTGAATTTACCTGCCTCAATATTTGGTCCCAGGTTGATAATGCGACAGAAAAGAAGGCTCCTGAACCCGAGCCAACCTTCCAGCTCCTGACGAACCCAGCTCGTGTCATCCCTGCCCAGGAGAAGTTCATCAAGTTCATCGAGGGCAGCCGATATGTCCCTGTGAAACCTGCTCCTTCTGGATTCATCCTCCTCCAAGATATGCAGCCCACCGAGGCCGAGGTACTCGCACTCACCGACGCCCCCTCAACTGTGGCCACAAACACCGGCAGCACTGCAACTGCCGCCGGCCAACAGGGGTCAGGCTCATCTGCCATGGCCGTCGACGATGAGCCGCAGCCACCACAACCCTTTGAGTACACCTCGTAATGGTAGATCCCTGGATCCATATAGGAGGGTTGTATCGGCGGTCTGGACTCAAAACCCTTACACCCCTGTTATATGTTGCTTATTCTTTTTTGAGTATGTAGTGTGCGGAAATTTGTTGTTGGTTGTAAACTTTGTAGAATCATCTGTAGAGAACTCACTCGGATGGGAATTATAGGATGAATATTTGGAATTTGCGTTATCGGCTGGGTCAAGCCCTGGCTGCATCTTTTCTTGTGATGTAATTTGCTCATGATGTTTTTAACACGCTCTGATTCTCCGTTACAACGCTGGAATTGCGCCATTTTCCAACGCTGGGGGCCTGGGGCAGATGGGACTGTTCCGATTACCTTTTCTTTCCGATGAACAAGTGGTCAAGGAAGCAGGGTTCACAATGCCAAATCGCCAGGTGGCCAGCACAAAGAAACCAAACGGTTTGAATTCAGACCTTTTGAAATCGACGGTCAAAAAGCGATGAAAAATTAAAAATCGACCTATTTTTTTCTTTGAAAATCGGCAAAATAAACAATGTCATTTTTCTCACCAATTTTCGACCGGTTTCGTTCGATTTTCAGCACACACAAAGAAAATTAGAAAAAATGCATAAAATATGAATAAATCCCAATTAATCTATGAAACATCTCAGAGAAATTTTAACAATTTTTGAATTCATTTATTGCTTTTAAAAAAATTAAAAACAGCAATTAATGAAAAGGAATAGAGACACTGTTAGATTTTTATAAAAATTTACAAACCTGATTATGCTATTAAATTTTAATGGTACCATAAATATTGCCTAAGGATCATTTAGTAAAATTTTCAGAAATATTAAACTTCATTTAATGCTCTTAGAAAATCAAAAATAGGAGAGCATATATAAAGACATCACTGTCAGAATTTTTTAAAAAATACAGAGGTCTGATTATCTTTTAAAATTTTTACAGCATCATTAGTATTGCTTCAGGACCTCACACAAAAACTTTCAAAAAAAATTAAAACTTTTTGATAAAATTTTCTAACTTTCTCGAATTTCTCGAATTTAAATTGGATCGATTTACCAATCAATTTCAAATATCAAACCAGCTCGATGCGATTAAAAATCTTGATTTTCGAACAATTCTCTTCGATTTTTGAAACAGCATGTATTTCCTTCATTACTGGAGACAGTACAAGCAGGTCCAGATCACATAACAGGCTAGACCCGGGATACTCAAAACAATCATGGCCTCCGCGACGACGTTGAGCTGCTCCGGATTAGGTCGGCGGCCATGGCGTGCGTGCGGTAGGGCCTGCAAAATCGTAGCTTACTTGGTCGAGTAGTGATATTGTATCATACGAAAAAATTGTTTTTTTTTTGCAAAAAATATATTTTTGATTTTTTTGGTAGTGTTCATTGTAAAATTTGTTTGGTCATGAGTCGGCAGCGAATTTACATGACCACATGGTTTTTTGTTCAAAAAAATCGGTGGATGACTTGTTCGTATAACTAGCTAATTTTGCGTAACCATGGTTCTTTTGCCGTGCCGCGCAGGAAAATTAGGCTGAATTTTTGTTTGGACAAAAGTTATTTTAGTTTTCTCGTTGGTGTTTTTTTTAAAAAAAAATTGGCTGGCTACAAGCCATCGACCAATTTGCGTAACACGGGATTCATTGGCTAAAAAATCTGGTGGAGAACTTGTTTATGTTTTTTTTTTAAAAAAAAATCGGCAAATTTTGCATAACCATGGTTCTTTTGGGGGGTGGGGGGGGGGGGGGGGAGAACGGTGGAAAGATGTATTCGTAATTTGATTCTGGTCTTTGTGAGGAAAATTGGGCTAATTTTTTGTTTGAAGAAAATGTAATTTTGGTTTTCTCGGTTGTGTTTTTGTAAAAATTGGCTGGCTATGAATCATCGATGAATTTACGTAATCACAGGGTGATTTTTGTAAAAAAAAACTGGCTATGAAACATCGACGAATTTGCGTAACCAAGAGGTTCATTGATTGGGGTGAAATAGTGGAAGGGCCTATTCGCGATTGCAAAAAAACCGGTGGAAGACCCATTTGCGAATATGCGAAACTATGGGTCTTTTTTGCAAAAAAAAAAAAAAAAACCTGATAGAAGGACTTATCCATAATTTAATATTTTCCAGAAGGCCTCAACATATGGCGCTGACGTGGACACGCTCGGAAGCCTCCATTCTCACCGGCTTTATGTAATGTAATATTTAGCCTATGATATCTTTTTTGTTTTTTTCTTTTTGTAAATCTAGCCTTTCTCTGTATGCATTTATAAAATTTGTCCCCTTTCTCACTGCGAAAGACACGGCAGGTAACATGTGTCTCTTACTGCACTCGAGGAGCATGGCATAGCTTGTGTGGGTAGCGAGTGAGCGTGATCGGGCAGCGAGCAGCCAGATCGGCTCACACGAGGTGCAGTTGCCGCGCTCGGATAGCACGGAAGGAATCCTCCCGCACTCCCGAGCACGGAAGCATGTCCTTCCATGCTCTCCGAGTGTGGAAGCGTGTCTTCCCATGTTGCCGTGTTGCCGGCCAGTTTTTCGCATACTTCAAGCACGGTAAGGGATCTGTATCGTCTGTTGCGCCTTTCGCGACGAGAGAAGAGACCAATTTTGTAAATGTTTATTTAGGAGAGCTAGAGTTAAAAAGTTAAGATAAATGGGCTAGATAGGTGATGATTTCAAAGCCTGCGAGGGTACAAGGCACTCCGCGAACCCAGCCGGCCAGCCCCCGGTTTATGGGAGCCATTCGATCAAGCATCCGCGGCCAGGATTCAGTGGAAAAGGTTACCACGAAATCTATAGAAAGAAACCTTGTATGTTTTATTATGACATACACCCCCTTGGTTGGATCGGAAATAAAATGTGCCATTCAAATATGGTTCTCCACTGACCGTTGGAAATACACCCCCCTTGGTTGGATCGGAAATGAACCTTGTATGCTTTATTATGATTTTGAAAGTTCTTTTTTATTTTTCAAATTTCATCCCCTTCTACATGCAACCGTAAAAATAGTTTTATCCTCTATCACAAAAACGTTAGAAGGTAAAATATATCACCTTCCGCGCTCATCCACCATAAAAAGTGCTATCATTCTCTTCTACCACGGTAGCTTCGTTAGCTTGCCACGCTATGGAATCTTCCGCGGTAAGGAAGCGCAGAAGATGACACATGTTATTGGCATTTCTGTGATCTAGGGTAGAACTATTTTTGCAATTGTGTTTAAAAAGGACCAATTTTTTTTTTAAAAAAAAGTTGCACACGAAGCTAGAAAAAAGTGATGATTTCCGAAACCTTCACCCTACAGGAGAGATAGCAAGCGTAAGAAACCACAATCTGCAAGGAGCATGTAGTTCGCAGTTGTGATAAGACGTACCAACCAAAAAAAATGTTATTGCTGAGTACAGCAGGTGCACTTTGCCTTATGAACAACGAAATATCACCTATTGTCCCTGGTTCTTGAGTTCATGTTCAATGAGCCGTAGCTTCAGATTGTTCTCCTCATTGAGGAGTGAGAGTCTCTCAAGTGAAGATTTCAGTAGCGACATCTGGGACTCCGAAACATGGCTTCTTCCAGCTTTTGTTGTCTGCCATGGTGGCATTCCTGTGCCAGCTGCACCGCCGATGGACGGGTGAGCGAACCGTTTCATCCTCGCGCTCAGAGCAGTAATGGAAGAATGCAAAGCATCCAGCTCCACGTCTGCAAACCTATCTGCAGAAGTTTTAGCAGATACAAATTCTGTTAAAACATGAAACTCTAGGGAGAGAATGTAAGGACAGCTTTCTCAAAAACGGACCAAGCTGTGCCTTGAACTCCTGCTCTGCTCGTGACAATGGTTTCTTGTTTGCAGCAGGCAGCATCTTGAAGCTCTCCATGCGCTTTTCCAACAGATCGTATACCCTGAACGCCCGATCTATCCGCTTGCTAAGGTCTTGATCTTTGGCTTCTATGGATAGAAGTGATTGCTTCACTGATTGTAAGCGTTTCTGTTTGTCTTCCATTTCTGTCTTCACATAGCCCACGTGTTCCTTGAGCTCAATGAAAACCTAAGCATCATTAAAATAACACAAACTGTCAATCACTATATTTTCCTTTTTGTCCCCTCATTTATTGGTATCTAATCAGCAATGACACCTTTATTAACAGGTTCAGGTATCTGCAGAACCAATTTATTTTAGTTGTTCACGAACCATTGTCCAACAACGGCAAATGACAAGGTCTAAGGTCTGAAAATATGCAACATGGTGAGAATTATCAGCAAATATCATGGTGACAGATTCATACCTTGTGCCCGTACTCCACATAGTACTCATGGAAAACCTTAATATAGTGATGAAGTGCGGATTTTCCTTCAATAGAGTCAGGGGTCAATGACCTCAGGCTTGATGAAGATGGAAGTATGGGTGGATCTGGACCGGCAATAAGCTCTTTACTTATCATTCCAGTAGTGGAAGATTCCACATCTTTAATGCTATTTATGTCCATGTCAAGCTGAAGAGGCATTGGTTCTTTCCAACCCTTCATCTCCACCACAAAGCACTCACCAGGGCATGTGATGCCAACTAACTGCACATGGCCATATGCATCGGCTATGGTAACAAATCCAGAAAGGAAGGGAGAATTTGTCTCATTGTTGCCTGTAGTGAGGACAGGATGCACAGAGGGTGGTGTCGAAGCCAATTCGGGGTATGAAAATGGCAGGAAGCGCAATGTGACCGTGTCAAGTCCCCCACCATGAGCACAATAAAATCTCTCTGGGACAAGGGGATCTAGAAACAATGATAAAGAGCTACCACCGGAAGTTTTTGGTAGTGCCAAATCCACGATTGCGAGTCGTAGCAAAGGAGGAGAGTGCCCTGTCCAAACAGCATCTGTATTGCTCTTCACATTTGATCCTGTACTGGATGCACGATGTGATCGCAAGGCCCAAGAATCTTGTGAATTAGAGTCACATATCATAGCAACACTCTTTATGTGTCCATGTGAATCGACATTAAGGCGAGTAGGGATCCCAATGCTCCACTGTGGCTGAATTTCATCGGCTAGAGCATCAATCTGGAGCTGCCCGCTACCCCAGGCTGTTACAAGAACTGAATCTTTGCCGGCAGAACTGTACACAAAACCCACAGCTTTGCCTTCACATGAGCTGCTCTTGCCTTCAGGTTCATTGTTTTCCTCGCAAACCCTACAAAGAGGCCCCTGCATGGGTGCTCAATTGGATCAACATACATACTGCTTCATCACAAAAACATAGAATAATTGTTACATAGACAAAAGGCAGATAGAATTTTGAATATTGGATCCACATGACAACTTTTCAAGCAGTTCCCAAGTCAGCTGATAATTTGATCACTTTTCTTTAAAAAAATATAAATTTCATCGACACATTACGATAATACTAATGAAACAAATAAATGGCAGTAAAAGATAAATTATGAAGTACATAATCCGCTCTTGTTTCTTCAAGAAACTTCAGATTTAGTAGAACTACAGAGAATAAGTCAAGCATAATATCTTCCATGATTTTGAAGAGAAAAATTATAAGTGTAAAATCAGTGCTTTTTCCTTCTTTCGCCATAGCCACTGTGAACTGGCCCCAAAAGGCGTGGACACTGTCGGAGCAAACTGTGGATGCCGTAGCAATTCCAGCACAAAAGAACCTCCCGTTGTTTACTTGATATTACTATGTTCAAATAGAATGTTACAATGTATCAGAACATGTTATACATCTAGCCATCCCATGCCCCAGATTTGATAAGACCAACTTAAATTAAAGGTAAGAGAAACATCAGCCCACATTCCAATCTCACAGCAGAATTTTTCTACCCTTTAAAACACTAATTCATTGGAAGTGTCAAAAACCCAAAGCCACACTTCTCTCGGTCATTGCTGCATAGCACATGCTCTGCAGTCTTTAGAAAAATATTTAACCAAGTCAAATAGAAGCAGACCTGTAAAGTTAGAGAATCATCTACTGGTGCATACGGATGTGCTCTTGACATCAGTGTAGTGGTATCTGCTGATTGATGTAACAAGTCAGGAAATGTTGCCTCCAACCAAGCAATGGCCAAATGTGAGTTGGTGACAACATTTGGATTTGAAGATTTCAATCCAAACGCATTAACATCTTCATAGATTTCTAGAATATGCCTCTTACTATAGTCACTGCATTACAGCAAAACAAAATTGTCAAAATCGATCAGCAGATAAAGAAAGTACATCATAGCAATAAGTTTCCATTTCATAGTCCAAACTGCAGAAAAATATTATATCCTGACATACACCATAGTTACCTACTAGAAAATTAAACTAGCCCAACAATTTGTAGTTTTTACTATGTGGTATGGCCTTTGTTTTCATAATGGGGTAAACACCGCCAGCCGAGGAAGTGCTAGTGGAGCAGCGAAGAAGAGAGGGGAGAAAGGAACTTCTTTATTCCTTGATTAGATTGGTGCGGCTCCTCTCTTTATATAGATGAGCATGGTTGTCAAGGCGACAAGGCGAGGCGCCAGCAAAGCGCCTGGACCATGGTTAATTGGTTATCACGGCGACAAGGCGATGCGAGGCGCCAGCCCACCGCCTGGACGCCTAGGCGCCTAGTCGGGCGCTAGGTGAGGATTAGGTGAATGTTAGAAAAGAGAAACAAGAGAAAAATAAGTAAAATCTCATTATTTTTTTTCCTCTTTTTTTGGCCCAGGCCCATTTTTCCGGCCTAGGCCCAGCAGACCTCTCCCTAATCTAACCCTAACCTAGCCCCTGTTTCTCTCACTCCTTCCCATTAATCCATTCGACCGCCGCCACACCGCCCACTGCCTGGACTCCTCTCGCACGCTCTCGCACGCTGATCCTCCTCCTCCTCCTGCGCCGCTGCACCTCCACCCCCTCCTCCCGGGCCGCTGCTCCTCCTGCGCTCCCGTGCCGCCGCCGCTCCTCCTCCTCCTCCTGTACCGCCGCTGCTCCTCCTCCTGTCACTGCTCCTCCCGCGCCGTCCCTAACCAACCTGTGCTCCGGGCAAGCGAGGCGAGACGGCATGGCGGGCTTCCTCCGGCGCAGGGACGCCTAGGCGGACGCCAGGTCGAGGATTAAGCGACCAAAAAAGGTTAGCAATATCAATGGGTAAAATGAAGCCACACCCTACATATGGACCAGACGGTACGGGCTAGGCGTCGTCGGGTCCAAACCACACCGGCTCACAAGCTGCAAGTCCCCAACAAACCAAACCGAAGCTGTCTCCAAGCCCTTGCTTCTCTTCTCCTTCCTTCTCCCCGCAAATCTCCGATGGCCACCGCCGCCGCCGCCCGCAAGCTCTTCCTTCGCATCCGCATCGGCAACCCGTCGCCCCTCCCCATCCCGCTCCTCTCCCACCTCCCGTTGGCTACTACAGCGGCGGCTGCAACGTAGAGCAACGGCGCTGGCGCAGAGGAGTTGGTGGTGGAGATGACGGACAAGGAGGCGGAGGAGGCGGTGGAGGATTGGGTTCCGGATCTACAACCGCGGGCACTGGACGCGACGAAGGTGGTTGGGCGCCGCAGCGGGGCTTCTTCGTCCTCTCCTCTCCACGAGCTAGGTACGGCCGCAAACTCATCCCGACTTGTGGTAGTCCCCATCCCCTTATCCATTGTCCCGGTGCCAAACCATGCCGCCCAGCCTCGCCTAGCGACACCTGGACGCCCTGGGCGACGCCTGGAACGTCCAGACGACCGCCTTTCCCCAGCCAGGCGAGGCGAGGTGCCATGGCGGCCAGCTGCCGACGACTGGCATCGCCTAGGCAACGACTTGACAACCATGTAGATCAGTAGATGAGGTTAGCCCCTAACAATATGGAAACTATCTTATCTAATGCAACCAATCACTAAAGATAATATCTATACTATCCAAATATGAAGATATGCATCTAACTATTCCTAATATAAAAATATGTTACCGGTAGCCTTCCTTGTGTGCAGCCCCCCCCCCCAAGTGGGCCATGGCTACCCATGGGCCCATGCCCATGACACTTCACCGTCCTTTGCAAGGCAACTCGTTCTCGAGCTGTCAGGCGGCGGCCAAGGACAAAGCCCGTCGTGACCCCACATCGAAGACAAGCTGCATCGTCGAAGCTGCGTTGGTGTGGGATCTGCGGCTTTGGCAAGGAGGTGGTGGCACTGGGCAATGTTGAGGAAGAGACTAGCGGCATGGGAAACCGACGCGGGGTAGCAGAGTCACTTACCATCACAAAAAACTACCATGGTTGGTGGAACATGAGAATGTCTCTGTCCCCCACATGGCACCCGCCGTGTTCCACACCTCCGAAAGCATGGTGTCGGTTGGCGATAAGGAGCAGACAGCCGCGAAACTGCGATAGTCTTCTCCTTCGGCAAAGAAGCCAAGGGCAGCGTGACCGAAAGAGGAGGTTTTGCCGGTGGTGGTGGTAGTGGAGTTGGCGGTGTTGCTGTCGGTGATTGTGCTAGCACAAGTTGCAACGCCGACGTCTCCACACGAGCACCCTGGTTGCTGAACATCGCCATGCGCACAGCCATCTCTCCGGCTTGCTCAGTGAACATCACTTTCTCCAAGTGTAAAAACCGCACATAATGGTTGTCGAGGCGATTGCTGGTGGTGGCAAGTTGCGCCATGATCTGATCTAAGTTGGCGTTGAAAGTGTTAGAATCGAAACCCTCGTCGCCCATCATGGTGGAAAGGGCGACAATTGGCTCTGATACCAGATTGTTATGGTCTTTCAATCATCATGGGGTAAACACCGCCAGCCGAGGAGGCGCCGACAGTGCAGAGAAGAAGATTGGGGAGGAAGGAATTTCTTTATTCCTTGGTTAAAATGGTGTGGCTCCTCGGTTAGCCCCGAACAATATGGAAACTATCTTATCTGATGCAACCGATCACTAAAGATAAGATAATATCTAAACTATCCAAATATGAAGATATGCATCTAACTATTCCTAATATGAAAATATGTTGATGGTAGCCTTACCTAATGGGTTGTGGCTGTACCCATGGGCCCATGGCCATTACACTATGTTAGGCATCACAGAAATAATAAGCATTCGAAAGAAAGAAAGAAGTGCAATATTACCTTCCAAATGGAACAATAGGGCAGAGAACAAAAATTGAACCATCACTACATAAGATGAAAACCTGCATAAAGGACGGGATTACAACTGAAACCAAGCACAAGAATTAGCCATTCAACGTACAACTCAGGCATCCTAACCAAGGTAACCATAAAGAGATTACATATGTGGACTTTAAATGGTAACTTGAAAGAAAATTTGATATACACAAACTATCAAGTGTATTGTAACTCTGTTATGAATAGTGTGGGCATAGATTTCCCAGGAAAAAAAAATACTGTGAACATAGAAATTAACAAAATCAGCATGGCATTCAAAAGTTCATTGCATAAAGAAATCAGCAGTGCACTGTGCAGTAATATCTATTGTGAATTTGTGACACCCTAAATCTTTAAATTATGCCATAAACTTAAATAATGAAAATAAAATATAAAATCCCATAAAATTCACCACTAAATTGCTCAAATGCTGGTTTGAAAAATACTTTAATTAATATCCGCTTTAAGTGGAAAGTAACTATGTTATCATCTTGATTGCTAGTTTACCATAGTAATTCTGATGGATGTGAATGCAATTCTGATTTTCTTTGCACCTAATAAAGGCAATACAAATCATGCAGATTATGTTTTAGAGGACTTCTGTAATATTTAGGCGAGCTAATCAACAGACATACCGAAAATCTATCCCACAGATGATCACTTCCATAAGAGAATGCCACTGGACAAATTGATGAAGCATTCTGACATCTTCCAGGTAGAATTGGCTGCAAATAAAATTCCTGCTCTGGTTGCTCTAAATCAAATGATAGATCAAATAACCTGCAGAAATAGTGCATGATTTTCTATCAAAGGAACATTCAACAATTGTTACAGAAAACTCAGGATGAGTGTTCTATTCAATTAAAGTTAAGTGCGATGCATCAGCTTTTTATAGAACAAGGAATGAAGAGTAGGCATAAGGACGTGTAAAAAGGTACTTGATGGACAACATCATGTGGGAACTGGGGATCACTGGCGAACGACATATTTCCCATTCACATCGACTCCAATAAATTGCAGACAAAAGAAGCTTATAATAAATTGGCATTCCCCCATCTAGTACCACCATTCATTTAGCATACCTGAAAACAGCATCTGATGTCAAAACTCCAAAATGGCTGCTGCTAAAAGGGTGCCAGGATGTCTGCAGAACTTTTATGCCATCATTGTTGCTGGGTAAGATCTGAGATGCAACTGGTGCAGTCCTGTTGCAAAGTTTGTATGTACAAGTCAAATATAGGGAAAGTTAACATTGTAGTAATGAAGATGTGAATAATAGTGTCAGAAGAAGTAAAAGAGTTAGCTATACACGTCATTAATCTAAAGAGTAGAGGGAACGGAAACTTAGAAGGCACCTGCTTAGGAAAACTGAAAAAAAAAACTTTTCATGTGCATGCCTAATGAAATGCAGGAGAAATACAATAAGGTTTCGCCATTGATTTTGCAACTTAAATACTCAGAAAATGGTCAGCAAATAAAGAACTAAGTGAGCTAGAGAACATTATCAACATGAGATATAGTTGTAATGGAGCTGTATACCTGCATATAATTGTATCACCATCTTCAGATACCCTCTCATGTACATACAGAACACTTATGTTATGTGATCCAGCAAAAAGTAGTGATGAACCATCAGTATTAAGTGATACATGAGTGACTTCATAACCAAGATCTGTCTCCGGCATCAACATCTGTAAAGCAAAAATAACATCAGTTATGTCAGCATCAAATAATTATCTCCATAAGGAAGAATATTCAAATATTGCAACATATAAACGATTTATGCTCCCCAAGCTAACACTGTGGGTTCTTCCTCTCAAATATGACAGGATTGCATGAATGAAACTATGACAGGATTGCATGAACGAAACTGAGCTCGGATAAGCAATACTGCTAAAATCAAAACCAGTTGGGTAAAAAAGAGGAATTGCATTAAATTTCCAAGAAAAAGAATTGGCACCTTCCAAAAATATCAACATATCACTGTGTGAGGGATGGAAATTTCCCCCCATTACGTGTTTACAAAATATCGCCATCGTGATGAAATAGGAGAAAATTTTCTCTGCCACCCTAATTGGTGCGCAATTAAGAAGTGCAAAACTATGCTTCCCCGCCCATGCTCTCGTCAAATACCGACATTATAGAAATGCACAACCAAGACGGTTCACTTTCATGCATAGAAACTCAATATTGTATATGATGCCCAGCATTTTAGTGTTCAATTTGTAGTATAAAGTTCATTTTACATAGTTTTATTATAGAGAGAGACTAGGGAACGGTATACCGTTCCAACGGTATAGCTGTAAAACTTATGAAACTTATCAGTTTCAGTGCTGGTTTCATGAGTTTCAGTGTTTAGTTTCATCAGTTTTTAGTGCTAAGTTTCATGAGTTTCAGTATAAAAAATCACAAGTTTCATAAGTTTCAGAGGTATACCGTTTCTACGGTATACCATAGGTTAGTTTTTCTGTTTATTATATTATATAGTACTATAATAACTTACTTTAGTTATCCACGTAATGAACATACAAAACTAAACCATGAAACTTAATTTTGTGGACCTATTGGGGTGTCAATCTCAGTAAAATATTCAGCAGGATGGAAACAGGGGGAAAGTAGAAAACGAGAACTAAAAGGGAATGGAGATAGGAAGGTACCCCCGGCTCTTTCCCGCCCTATTGTCATCACAAATGATGCTATCGACAAACTTCCCATTTCTATAAATTAGGGAATATATTCTCCTTGACTACAGCATAGTAAAAAACCATACGGAAGCTTGTGCTGAGGGTAGCGAAAAATACTACCTAAATCCTAATACAACTCAACATGGTAAGAATTCCGATGTTCTGTGCTCAGTTTCACAGCACTTCACCCTCAGAAGCGTCACCGAACAATTTAGTACGACAAAATTGACCTGACCTCCAATGTGAATTCTCAAAATATGCCTCTAATACAGTGCCTAGAAAGCAACCAGAGTCAATTTACGGAGAGAAGCGACACGATCCCTACCATTTCACAGTCGCAGGGCCTTACAAACAAAATGCAAGCTCAAGGGGCAGTACTCTACCTCCGAAGGCACGGCGGCTTCCACGGCAACCTCTTCCGCCTCCTTCTCCGCGCACGCATCACGAATTCGCAAGCATATCCGGTGGGCGCCGTGCGCCGCAGGGTCCCACACGTACAGCCGCGAGGCGGCGGCATCCCACGCGGCGCCACCGCCGCCCTCGGCACCGCGGCGGGAGAAAGCGGGGTGAGAGGGGAGCGGGACCCACTGCGCCGGAGAGTAGGTCCGCTTCGGCGACGGCCTCGGCTTCGACCTTGAGGAGGTGGATGAGGGGGTGAGCGCGAGGGACGGCGACGGAGAGTGGTGGCGGCGGCGGGAGGGCGGGGTCGCCGGTGCCGGGGCGTGGCGGATGGGAGGTGGAGACCCCGGGGGCGAGGACGGCGGCGGCGGCGCGGTGATGCGAGTCATCGGCGACGAGGAGGTTGAGTGCTGTGGGGAGCGGTCGGGTCGGGGGGGATTTGGACTTTGGAGGGGCTTGGGCTTTGAGGGGATGTCCGGAAGGGCCTAGCTGCCTGTGGGCTTCGGCTCTTCGAGAACAACGGAGCCAGTCGCAGTGAATGACAGGTGGGACCCACCCATCGGGTTGGCTCAAAATATGGGGAACATATCCTGTGCACATGGAGCTCTTGTGCACATGTGCAAACATTAAATTTGGGCCATTCAAATCCCATCCAACGGTGATTCGAAATCATATGGGCAAACATTTTGCAATTAGCCCCCCGATCAAGTCACTGTTGGATGGGATTTGGACGGTCCAGATTTAATGTTTGCACATGTGCACAAGGGCTTCATGTGCACAGGATATGTTCCCCAAAATATGATCACCATGAAGGTTATCAAAACCCGACAACTATCAAAACCAAATATCTTAACTATTAAGAATGAGTTGTGGTGATGATGAGTCTGCCATATCGTTTTTGGGTCAGAACAGTAGAGGTCCAAGATCCAGTAAATGAGTCACTGTAGTCATCACGCCAGCTCTTCACGTTTTTTTGTTCAGTGATTCTTCAGTAACGGATCTCAAATAAGTGATAGTTTAAGTTTTAAATTCTTATTTTTTTTTGTTTTTAAGAGTTTAGAATTTATGGTGTCATCATCTATTTGAGATCCGTTGCAACGCACGAACACTTTACAAGTATTCATAAAGCAGCAGCTAAATCAAGAATGCCACCGGATCCAGTATCGGCTCATTACGTTTCTTGGCGACTTTATACAACATGGATGACCAAGCCGGATGGCCGGCGGCCGCAGCTCTCCGTCGTAGTAGCCTAGTAGGCTCGGGCTCTGAACAGCAGCAGCCACTGGAGGCGCTCCGTGTCGAAGGAGAAGGTGCTCTGCCCGTAGCCGTAGGAGCAGCGCGGCCCCCAGCATTTGGCGGACACGAAGATGGTGCGGCCGTCCGGGTGAAACCCGTAGCAGCTGACATAGTCGGACGGAAACGGCGGCATCGAGGGGTCGGCGATGCTGCTGCAGGACCACGGCTTCTCGCTGTCCGGCGGCGGCGGAGCGCCGAGCACGTCGAAGCAGGGGATGACCATCACGAAGAGCCTGTCGCCGGCGGACGCGAAGAAGGGTTTGTGGTGCGTCCTCCCGCGGCTCTCCGTCCAAGGGCACACGGTCACCCCCAACGCCCCAATACGTCTCGGTGTCGAACACGGGGCTAGCCGCTAGCCTCGCGGTGCATCATCCCGAACCCGAAGATCTTGGTGCCGTGGGCGGTGAAGGACCACGAGTCCCCGTGCTGGGCCTCCATGCGGCCCGCCGGGGGATCGGTCGTGGCCGGAGTCCATGTCAGCGGCGGCGCCGGTGTCCGCGCCGAAGGCGTCCAGGTCCACCTTGTGGACGATGAATCCCCTTTCCCGGTCGTCCAGGTCCCGGCACTAGGTAGAGATACTGCTGCCGCCGCTGCGCCGTACGGCCACAGCCGTGATCTGACCGCTCCCGCTTTGCCATGCCCGATCCTCCCTCCTTCTCTGTGGCTCGTCTCTGTGTGCTCTCGCGTACCCTGGGCTGAAAGATCAAGACTTTCGGAGGAGGCGGCGGAAGCGATGCAGGGGAAGGCGGGTGTGGAGGGTCTCACTGGCAGTTCCCTCTCCATTGTGGGACTTCACTAATCGGCGCTCGACGGCGACGTGGATGCCGTGGGAATGTACGGGCGCCAGCCACGCCGTCGACGACCTCAGTGAGTACGCTCCTTTGGCATGTAGTGTGCATCGCCTGACAAGGAAAGTAAGGAATGGGCTGCAGGCATGGCCGCCTCTGCCGCCCACTGTCCATCCGGCTCCATGCATGTCCATTGGGGAGACTGATCGGCGTGATGACAATACCCCGTTCGTTTCAGGTTTTGGACAGCTTCTGTTTTAAAAAAACAGATTATTTGTCGAACGGGAGGATTCTAGACAGCTTTTCTAATAATCACAAGTTGATTCTTATATAGTCAGAATCTGGCTGAAACCCGCTTCTCACTGATTCTTGCTAATTATCGCTGGCTCGATCCGGAACCTAGAAGTTGCAGTCGGCTCGACTCAATCTTTCTATAATTAAAAATAGCTTCTTCCATAATCCAGAATTCATAATTAAAAGCTGAAACAAACTGGGCGAATATCGTTGCCTGCTTATTTCTGGACATGCACAATCACGCATGAGATCCTTATGGCAGCACAAGACAGCATCCCAATGACAGCAGAAGTGATATTAAAAGCGTCTGCTTGTACTCATCGTATCGGCGCCGATGCATCAGTATCTCTTTATGCTGCTGAAAACTGAAAACTGGAACTATGTACACAGTCATCAGCAGATTCAATGCTAACAGGAACTAGACATCCTTACGACAGCGAGATTGCGCACAAGTGTGAGCTAGGATCTTGTCACATGCATGATATCAGTATTATGTGATCTATGCTTGCACTTCTTTTCAATCTCGCAAAACATTTTTTTTCTAGAATTGGCAAAACATAGTACTGACAAAGGGAAGCTGCCATGGAATTTGCACTTATAACCAGAACTTCTCTGCTTTTTCAGAAATGTGACAGTATTAACAAACATATTCTGAAGCCAAAAACTTTGATGTATCTCTTTCACATGGATGGTATGGCCACTGTCTGAATCCATGTGTGTTCCTATGTAACGTTCAATGTAGCTAGGAACAACTTATTACTAACCTGTCAGTGCTTTATCTATCTCTGCATGTATTGATCGTATTGGCGCCGATGCATCATTATCTCATTATACCGCTGAAATCTGAAACTATGCACATCCATCAGCAGATTCAGCACAAGCAGGAACAAAAAATCCTTGCGACAGCGAGATCGCGCAAAAAATTTGAGTCAGGATCTAGTCACATGCAGGATACCAGTATTAGGTGATATATGCATGCACTTGTTTTCAATCTTGCAAAACATTGTTTTACTAGAACTAATCTTGCAAACATAGTACTGGCAAAGGAAACCAACTGTGGAATTTGCCATTGTAATCACTACTTGTCTGCTAGTTTCAGAAATTTGGCAGCATTAACAAACATAACCTAAAACCTCGATATCTTCTCACATGATTGCTACCATAATTAATCCCTCATTTTTTCTACACACACATGAAACATCAGACAAAGTGTGAATATATAGGATTAAGGCACGTGCTTCCATATCTTTCTTTGGTAAAGCCATGTGTCTCTCTTCTAACATCTCTCTGAAATTCTCTTATGCATGCAGCAACTAAGGCACATACCTCCGACACAAGTTAGAAACAAAACATGGGCAAACATCTTCTAAATATCTCATCACATGCAATTGAATGGCGACCACTTGCATAAGCTTATCATGCTACTATGTTCTTGACAGTTGCAAACAACTCCACAGGTACAAGATTTCCTGTAATTGGCAGTCCATACTTGGAACAGAACAAAGAATGCAAGTTATGTGCCGCCTTAAAATCAAGGTACCTTCTCACATGCGCTGTGCCTGGCAAGAACATTTTGTTCATGCTTTGATGTTCATGAAACGTCAAACCGTGTCCAACTTATTTGTCACACCCGTGATTTAAAAAAATATCCCTTTTTCCCTGGGCCGAGTCCAGCTCGCCTGGCCCGTTTCCCCGACCCACCCCACCACCCATCCTGGCCCGACACAGCGTCCCTTCTTCCTCCTCCCTCTCCCTCCCTCTTCCCGCGCCCGGCAAGCGCCGCCCCCTCCCTTCCCCTCTTCTCACACCCGCCTTCCTGCCCTTCCCCTGTGGATAAGCACCCCTACGCCCGCCGCCCGCCACCGCCGCCGCCATTTCCACTACCGGCCGCCACCTTCCCCGCGCGTAGCGCCGCCTCCCCCTTATTTATACCCCCCGGCTCTCTTTCTCCCCCCCCCCACTCTCCCCTGCTCTCCTCTCCCTCTCCGTCCACCCTCGCCGCATCCTTCTTCCGCTCCAGCGCCGCCCGTTGCTATGCACTGCTCCCCCTATCCCGCCGCCGTTACGCCCGCCGCCCGCAACCGCCGCCGCCATTTCCGCCACCGGCCGCCCCCTATTTATACCCCCCGACGCCCTTTCTCCCCCACACTCTCCCCTCTCTCTCCCCTGCTCTCCTCTTCCTCTCCGGCCACCCTCGCCGCCTCCTTCTTCCGCTCTAGCGCCGCCCATCGCAGCCCCGGCCTCGCCGTTGCCGCACCCGCTTCGCTCGGCCGCGCCCCATGCCCCACGCCGCGCATGCACGCGCGCGTGCATTGGGTGCACAATGCACCTAGACTTCGGTCGTGGACCCTGTCCACACCAGGCCCACCTGTCAGTTTAAACGGGATTTCCCGTCCAAAAATAATTTTGGCCAAAAATCATTTATGATGTTAACATTGCATCATAATTTGAGTTTTCTTTTGAAAAATAAATCCAAAAATTCACAGTTGACGTCCGCAATAATCCGTATTTTCCTTTATAAAAGTAATTTCAAAAATAAAAAAAATCCTTTTATTTGTTTTTAAACTTTTGGGAGCCCGTTTTTGCCCATTCGAACTCCGTTTGGCTCTGTTTTTATTTCTAAATTCATCTAAAATCCTAAATTCTGTTTGGTGCTAGTTTGGTATTTTATTTGAACTTGGTTGATTTTCACGTGTAGATTTTAGAGAATCTGAGGAGTACCCAGGCGACGATTTCGAGCAGCAACTCGTCGAACCAGGCAAGTCACACCTCCTTAATGATGTTGCTCCTAGTTTTTTTAAACTTATATGTTGAATTTAAATTATTGCATGCCTAATTATTATAAATATTATTTATGTCCCAGTTTTCAATTGCTAGTTATACCCAGGATTGGTACACCACTTTTGAATTTGAATTCCGATACCATTGTAATCTTAAGAAAAATATGAATTATTATATGTTAATACTTAGAAATTGCTTAGACATGCTTAGAACTGAACTTAGAAAGTTTTTGTGAGATTTGTGCTAAAATAATGTTCTGTTAAGATGAAAGTCATAATGCTAGTATCTTTCGGAATGGTTAAAATAAAAATATGATTTGGACCGGGCGATAAATGGTTGGGTGGTGGTGTGGATATGGTTCTGGATTTGTGAAAAGTTTTGCATAGTCAATTAAGGACCGGTCTGAGTTTCGCTGAATATAAAGCCTAACCGTACTACCACAAGTCTGGAATAGGACAAACCTGCCTAGCCGTATTAAAACATACCATGAACAGTCATACCATTTGGTGGTAGTGGTGTGGTGAAAGCATGAGGCTGCCACTCTGGCGCAAGAGGGGGCTTCTAACTAGAGGGATTCTTTCAGCAGTGAAACCTTAGTGTGCATCTACATAGATGGATTTCTATAGGGGTTTTGTCATGATTTTCTCTGCCACACAAAAGAAAGTATGCTGACACAAGGAGACTACCATGTATTGTGGGTAAAGTTATACAACTTCTGCAGAGTGTAAAACTAATCTGTTAGCCGCGCCCATGGTCATAGGCAAGCCGAAAGCCATTCACATACTAGAATTTGTTAAGTTTAAAATTTGAGCTTATATAAAATGAAGTTGGGATGGAGAGAGTCCATTGGGGGGAATTTTGGAGAGTTTCGGGAGTAATTTCCTGAGTTGAAAATATTTAAATTAAATTTCCTAAAAATCATGCAATGTGAAATTATTTAGAATATTTAGAAAATTATTGTTTTATACTAAAATGAACCATATAACCTTCATTTGTCATATTTACATTAATATTGTATTTTTCTGGTGTGATTTGCTGAGTACGTTTATACTCACTCTTGCTTAATCTGCTGCTTCAGAGGATGAGTTTCACGATGGTGAGTATCAGTTGGACTAGGCTGCGTTCCCCAGTCGACTGCCTGTGGTAATTCCATTGAACTTCTTATTCTGTTCTTCTTTTTCGCTGCTTTTATTTAGTCGTTTATTTATTTATTGGCACGCGTGCCATTTAATTTGTAAATCTGGATATTAATTATTAATAGAATACGCTGGATATGCTGTGATTTTACTTCTACTGTGTGTACTAGTATTTTTTATACTAGTACAGAATACACAGATGATTTTGAAGGTATTTTTCCGGGTCCGATATTATTGCTATAGTGGCATTACTGTCGGGACCCATGAGCCAGGGGCAAGTGAACTTTGTGGGTCTAACAGTGTGGAACTCGTGCAGGTTGCCTTTTGAAGGTTCAGACTAGTTTAACTTAGTCATATTCCAAGAAATCCAAAAGAAATTCTCCCTTGAGAAGGAAACAGAATACACTAACATAAGCAGATAAGCTCCTGTCTACTTGATTACGCCATGTATTGGACTTTGAGTCTCCTTACGAGACTTTCCTGTCAAAACATCGTGCTTGGATTGGCTTAAGGGTGGAGTGAATTAAGCTCAAAGCTAAAAAACAATAATAAGAGTCTGACCTGTCCATCAAACCATTTGATCATAAGATTAACCGGAAGATCAAGGGTACAATGAGCATGGTTCACGAGAATTTCACTTCTTGCAAAATTAACAATGTACTGTGTGTAATTTTACTATTTTTTAAAAGAGATTCTGTGTATAATTCTAGCGCAAAGACACCGCTGCCTAATCGCGATCATCAGAAAATTTGAACAATAAATTCCATGTGGTTTGTATCATTTTGGAGCTCAAGTCTGATAGCAAAACGAGATTACATTTTATATGTAAAAATGATATTATATTTGTCGTCTAAAAATGATTTTATATTTGTATAATTCTGTGCACCAATTGTAGGTGACCTTATCCTTTTTCATGTTTGTCACAGCGAACTTGCCGTGGAATCTCCGTTCTTTTTGTGCATTATTTTTTCATAAACAAGAAACTTGTTTTGGGCCATTGAAAAAATGACCATTTCACTAACAAATAAATATAGTTTTCTGTTGATTATTACTGCCATCTTCCCTATTAACAATAATTAGTAGCTGCTGAGAACAACCAAAGATGCCATGTAACTTCAAATTTTGAATGGTCCATCATTCAAACATAGACTAATTGGGTTAAGATGCCAAGTTGATTCAAACCTCCTTTGTGTTCCATAAAATGTTGCTTCAGTTCCATCAGAAACCTCCTTTGAAAAACCAGGCCACTTATCTGAAATCCTTCATTTCATGAATCGCTTATTTTCCACAGATCAGACTTACTTTTCACAGTTCAGACTTTTTTGTATTGAAAAGAGCAATAACTTCTAATCATCTGCGTGAGCGTTGTGGCAGTGTTTGTTCCTGTATTGCCTATTTGCCTGCATCGAACAATTGAGCTACCAATTTGCAGCGTACACTGTTTGCTGCTCACTTCGTTGCTCAGGTAAATACTGCACAGTACTTATCTGACACTTTGCTCTCATTTGTAGACGTGCAGTAGTAGTAAAACAGTAAAACGAAAAAGGATTTGATAAACATCATTCGAATGTCTTTGTTTGCTGAAATCATCTGAATCTGGGAGCATTGGATCATTGTTGAGATTCGGAAGTATCGATTACATCCGGTCCTATGATTTGATCTAACGGTTGAATTTTTAATCCTACGGTTCAAAATTTGGATGTTATTTAAGACAAAAACATTCAGGAGATGATTATACACTCCCAAGGAAAAAACCACAACTGTGATCTTTTTTTACAAGCTGATATAGTGATTTTCCAACGTTTGATCGAATTATACTCCAAATGATCTTAAAGAGGCATTCATTTCATTAGATAGTACAGGGGCGTACACAGTCACCTTACAATGTTCCCAATAGTCAAGATAGATATAAACGACGGCCAGCGAGATGTACTCTAAAGATAGAAGAGCAACAACTGCAAATCGATCACAAAAATCAAACCTTTCAGGTAAAGGTAGTGCACTACTAATGGATTTTCAACGAAAAGAGAAAATTCCTTCATTTCAAATCAATCTTTCCATGATTCCATCCATGAGGGCTGCATTACCCAATCCAGATCAGCTCAACTCGACAAAGAAAACAAAAAAAAATTGAAGCAGTAGTTCTAAACCGCGGGGGGAGATACCATCGATTCATCCCTCACCATCACAACACTTAAAAAACAGAGCAAAATAGAAAAAAAAAACATTTTTTTTCGGGACAGGCATGGTAAAAGCCAGTGGCGTTCTTGAGCTCCGCCTATCTGCAC
This sequence comes from Rhipidocladum racemiflorum, assembly GCA_036346355.1. NCBI lineage: Eukaryota > Viridiplantae > Streptophyta > Magnoliopsida > Poales > Poaceae > Rhipidocladum > Rhipidocladum racemiflorum. The sequence continues at coordinate 7,501,925 of CM070575.1, forward strand.
AATGGGCTGTTGGGCGTGCCGCGTCCGACCTCGTCGGCGGTGTACTCGCAGCTGCAGTAGCAGAACGCGGCGTCGTTCTTGTTCTCCTCGACGTCCTTGAGGATGGACTCGAAGACGGGCACTTCGCAGGGGATGCGGAGCACGCCCTCCTGCTGGAACCCGAACTCCTCCTCCGCCTCCCGCAGCAGCGCCGCGAACGACCGGTGCTTCAGGTACTCCGTCGGGATGACGAACCTCTGCATCGAGGGGCCCACGCACACTGCCAGGTGGCCCCTCGGCGGCGTCGCCGGCGAGCCCGAGAGGCTGTCCGTGAAGGACAGCGTCCGCTTCAGAAACTTCTTGGCCTTGCTCTCTCCGCCGCCGCCATTGCCGCCGGCGGTGGCCGGGTCCTTGGGGGCGACGGAGAGCTTGCGCCACTTCTTAAGCATCTGCTGCAGCCGCACGATCTCGGTGATCTTGTTCGACTTCTTTCCTCCGGATCGCTCCATTTGCGCTTCTTGCCCGGAGACTCGGAAAATTTTCGGGTGGTTTTGAGATACGTTTTCGACGGGTTGCGGTGCAGCTTTAAAGGGAGAAGTGGGGTGGGCCCCAGTTTAGGTTTTTCCTAGGGAATTGTAGTTTATTTTATTTTTTATTTATTTTTGTGTGGGTTTTTTCTCTTCTGAATAATGGTGTTCAATTAATTAATCCAGTTGAGGTTTCTGCATGCAGGTTAGTAAAGTAAATAGAATGCCAGTTCGTGGAATCTGAATAGATTCCTGCTTGCTGTTGCCATCTTGGGCAAAATGCTCAGGCTATATATGCAGAGTAATTGCGCAGTAAATTTTATTTTACGATTTTTGGCGCTTTTTTCTCTCTCTATGTTGGAATGGACTTATGGTGTTACAGTTTGATCCTTATGAGTAGGGATTATAACTGAATAAACTAATCACGCGCAGCCGTTAGATGCTTTGGATAGTGAGTTTTTTTTTTATCTGTATCAACTATCAAGTAGATAAGATAAGGATCCTGGGGAATTTCTGTTTTGTGATTACATTTTTCTTGTATACGCTTTCACTCTAATCCAGAAAGAGTAATTTGAACTGAAGCCTTGCACCAGTAAAAATCCCAAGAGACGATACCTGAAAGTTTGTTAGTAGAATTTGCTTCTCTCTGTATAGGAGCATCTTTGAAGTTCAGATCCTAGGAAAATGGATCTAAAACTACTACTACTACTACCCTCATCTGTAATGTAATATTCAGTCAAACAAACTTGCTTCGGATTAATGACCCGCTGGCCATCTCTTTTGCTTCCGCAACAGATCTACAGCAGTTCAGATTTCATGCAGAGCCTCTGCATTTTGGACGGCCAGGAATCTATGGGCTCATTCTCCCACTGGATTTGTTGCTGGATGGAGAGAGAGTAACAAGGACGGCTTCACATCAGAACATGGTTGTGGCTGGTGAACCGGCATGTGATCAACACTTGTTAATAATGTACTACTACTACCGGCTAAGCATTATATACTAATTCTTTCCTGCGTCGATCAGCCCAGCTTAATTAACCAGCTGCTTGTGATTGCTCTCTAATCATTTCGGTGGTTGGCAATGGCAGCATTGACCTGAATAACTTTGACACTGTTCTTCCAGATTTCGGTATCTACGGCATCGTCCTTTCCATCTCACCGAATGCGCCGATGCTACCGTCCGTATTGTCGCGTACGTTAACATATGAAAATTGTTTAGTTTGATGCTTGACTAAGTCGATCCGATGCGGTGGTTAAAGGGGGGGTGGCAAATGTTTCATGGGAAGGGGTTCATTGGATCGTCTCTTCTGAGTTGAGGTCGGCTGCTTAGTGATCATTTTTATTCATCAGCTAATTATTTGGTTGGTAAGATTACTAGTGATCACGACAAGGAACCAATACCGGAAGCAAATCATTTGTGCTGTGGCGGCAGATTCTTTGATGGTTTTTTGCTCTTTGTTTCTGGAAAGTTTTGTCCGTGTTCTGTTGTTCATCACTAATCAAAAGATATCCGTTGACTCGATGTGCTTATATGCTGATATAGCACAAAGTGAAAGTATCTCTGTCTTTGTTTCTGTTTTGTTTTTGGCTATTGAGGTGAAAGCACCTCTTGTCCTTAATTAAAGCACAAGTAAGTAACATGATGAATACTTGGTTGATGGCAAGTTGCTCTCTGTTAGCCTCAGTCCTGTCATGTGAAGTCCTCAACAGTCAACATTGTGATGGTTGGGACAACCAGTGCTATGATCCAAGCTCTTGCAATGTGTTTCTCCTTTGTAAATTAATCGCAAATTCCAGTGAGACACGTGGCATACTTATTCTCCAGTATGATCGGCAATAAGACCATCTCAACTGACTCTTAGCATGTACACATCAGATTTGGTATATGTATAAGAGTAAGAAAAGATGAGAGAGATGAGAGCTAGCTCTTATTTAGGCGCCAGTTTTGCACAGGCAGGGGCGGATACAGGCCCCGGGCTGCCCGTGCTGCAGCCCGGGGCCTAGTACCGAAAGCTCATTAAATTTTTTTAAAAAACTATTGAAAAATGATTAAAAACATAGATTTAATTTAAGATCAGTTGGTCCAGCCCGGGGCTTGGGCCTGGGCTGGCTCCGCCCCTGTGCACAGGAACATATGTATATTATTTAAGTACAAGAGAGAAGAGATAATTATTGTACAACATCTAGAGACAACTTTTAGAGATAATTATTGTACAAGGTGGCTTTTTATCTAGATGGAATATGCCCTGCTTGTTTCAGCTTTTTCACCAGTTTAAAAGTCAAAAAGTCTAAACTGAAACAAACGACTGGCTTTTTAGCCGGACTTTAAAAAAGCTTAAACCCCCTGTATAACTATAAGCCAAAAGCTAGGCAAGAGGTGCTTTTTTGAGCTTTTTTGAGATGAAATAACCCTTTGCAACTGAAAAATCTCGAAAATCACCCACCAAATACCATCATCTATAAACCGAGAATCTTTTCCCGTCTCATTTAGGGGATTTTAGACTTTTCATCAATAATCTACACCATCCAAGTCAGGATATCAAACAACATGTCTTGTCTTCAAAGTAAACGGCTTACAAGTTCATTAAACCAAAAGGCTAGCTTTAACTCAAAAAACAAAAAACTTAAGTCGAAATAAATAGATGAGAGATAAAATAAATAGTATTGTTTGCTATTATAGTTGCTCCGAAAGAAGCATCTCTGATACCTAAACCACAATTAGTATTTTAGGATAAGTACAAACGAGAATACTTCGATCTACCTCATGTTTTTTTAGACGGAATCTACTTCATGATTGCTACACCATGCATCCATTTTTTCCCCTTCGTTTCTAGAAAATCGCAACTTGCAACCAGTAACATGTGACGCATTGTGGGCCTGTGCCACGTAATAGTCTAGACTAGCTACTGCCTCGGGATCTTCGAGGGGCATGTCGATTTTGATATATTTGGTGAAGCCGTGACCTATATTGCGTCGAGTGAATTAAGGCCATATTTGGATCCCTGGGCTAATTATTAGCTGGCTAAAAATTAGTCCTAGTCTATCCAAGCAGGAAGACTAATAGGTAGGCTAATTTTTAGCCAACCCCTCAGCTAACAATTAGTCCATTAGCTGGTGGAGGGGGGCTAATTTGGGCTAACAGTAGGTAACACACTGAAAAAAGTCTGAAATACCCTCGCGCTGGTCTTATCCTCACTTCCTCACCCGTGCGTCCACTCCCCAGTTGATTATGAGGGGCAAACATGACTTTTCGAAGAAATTAGCTTAACCATTAGCCATGTATCCAAACAGCTCTAGACTAATTTTAGATGAGCTAATTATTAGCTGACTAACAATTAGCTCTAGCCATTAGTCAGCTAACAATTAGTTTTAGCCCATCCAAACATGGCCTAATATTTATTATCAATCTTCATAGTAAATAGCATTTTTTATTTAATGAAACCTTACAGAATCTAAGAAAAACCGAAACAATCACAATTTTAGAATTTGTAGGACCTTTTCGTAGAAACTAAGAATCATAACAAGATTTTAAAAAATTTATGAGTTTTTTTGCGAAAATGGAGATTCAGGACATGAAAGGAGTTTTCGAAACCGCAACGTTGTTGTTGTTGTTGTTTTGCAAAAGGGCTAGGTTTGGATCTAGATTTAATTTTTTCGAAAACATGAGGTTCTTTTTGCAAAAGAGCCATGAGAGGGTCTCGATGCAATTTTCGAATTTACGGAAGGCCTTGTTCACAACGTTGTTGATGTGGCCATGCGAGCCGTCGATTCTTCTTGCTTTAAGGATAAATACTAGGCATAGCTGCGCTACGATGCACTGAGTGAATTTTGATATAGCGCTCACTGGGCAAAGCCAATATCTGCAGTGGATGTCATTTTTTCTTTGATGAAACCTAAAAATCTAAGAAAAATTGAAATAATCACAGTTTTAGAATTAGTATAAACGACGAATGAGAGCAAGATTTTGGGGGGGAAATATGGGATTTTTGTGAAAACAGATATTCAGAACCTGAGTGGAATTTTCGAAACCACGAGGTTTTTTTTTTTTTGTAAACAGGGCTAGGTCCAGATCTAAATACAATTTTCCGAAACCATGAGATTTTTTGCAGAAGAGACGATAGGAGGGTCTCATGCAATTTCGAAATTCACTCATGGACTTTTTGCAAATTGGTTCATGTGGACACGCCTTCAAGGGTTAGTATATGGCTTTAAACCTTTGAAACTTTAAATATGGATATCTTTCGAAATATTCTAAATTAGATACATAAAAGAATATGTCTAGATTTGTCTCAAAAAATATTCGTTAAAACATTATAATTTTATTAGGTTTTATAAATATAGTATTAATAAATAATAATGATCAAAGTTGCGTTTTATGAGCTATATCAATGTCAAAACGATATATCTTTTGACCGAAAGAAGCACAAATAATACGAGAGATCAAGATTAACGCGGATGCAATGCAACTACTATTCTGTTACTTAGTGCTGACCAAAATGAGCAGTGCTAATCACAAGTGGGAGTTTGGAGAGAGTTTATCTTGCCCTGCGACTTGCAAGTCATGTGAAATACTTTTTGTCATTTTATGATGATCTCTGCTACTGATTACAATATTTTATGTGTTGTAGCTACCTTGTGCAAAACAGTTAGGAACTGAAACATGATACAATTTGCAGAGAACATAGGACTACCACTTTGGAAACACATATCTTAATTTTTGAGATCTAGTAGTAACCCTATTAACACACACTCCGTGATGCACATGTATTTTTTTAAACACCCACTTGGACTTAATCAAATGCCATCTTTTTAGGATTATTTATTAGCGTCCCATTCGGAACGTAAGTTTTTTTTTCTCTTCAAATTCTTGCAGAAAATTGAATTGTTTCACGTGAAATCTTTGCAAAGTTCCTATAAAATTTCTGTGCTTCAGATAAGCTTTAAAAATTTTCCTATGAAAATGCTTTACCTACCTAAACAACTTTTCATTGCGGCGGACTCGTCTTACAAATATCAAGCCTTCCTAAAAACAAAGCTACTCAACACCCCATGTGTGTCCTTAAAAATACGAATAAATTTCGCAAAACTCTATATTTATCGTACAAACTATATAAAAAAAAAAACTCTAAGGTTTAGCATGTATTTTAAAATCCTCCAGATTCAACGGATATTTACCTGATTTAATAATTCCTGTCGGATCCGGACGGTTCTGACAATTAGGGCCCACCTGCCAGTGTCTGCTCCCAGCTCCCATGCCGTTACAGACCATGCACATCACATGAATTTTTTTTAAATAAATATTTTTTAATAAAAAATTCAAGAATATACCTGAAATAAAAAATTTACAAAACTAGCCTACAGTCGCGCCACGTGGCAGCGAAATGGGTCAGTCGCGCCACGTGGCAGCGACACACAAGTTACTCGCGCCACGGTGGCGCGACAGAGCCCAGTCGCGCCACGTGGCAGCGACTGGCAGGTGACGTGGTATTTTCTATTTAATTAATTATTTTTAATTTATTATATAGTCAAATAATTCATATCAGATGCTAGGAACCTCGAAAAATTATGAAAAAAAATTCTAAATTTTTATCACGCCATAAGCATTCATAATATATTAAAAAAAGTAGCATATTTCATGCAAATTTAAAATGTTAAAATTAGGTTTGCTAAAAGACTATTTTAGGTATTATGAAGAAACTATATAAACCATGGCTCCAAAAATCATGAATTTTTTTTTGAAATTTTATTAAGCCATAAGGATTCATAATAACTCACAAAAAATACTATGTTCCATGCAAATTTAAATAATTAAAATCAAGTTTTGTTAAATACTCTTTTATGTATTTTGAAGGAATTATATAAACCCTGAGTCCAAAAATCATGAAATAATTTTCACCTGTTCTTAGGGTCTTAGATGTCTATTTTTGCAAAAATATATAGGAATGAACTCAATTGAAAAAACGAAATGGCTACAAGAAGCCTCGCTTTCATGGAACGCTGAAGCTTTTTTCGGCAGCCCTTAAGATATCATGTTCGAATGTATTTATTTGGAAGAATGCGACAGATTTGCTATTTGATATATGGACTACCATGTTCTGAAAAAATAATTTGTTTGCACCTTATTCTGGAGCTACATTCTAGTAGCGCAATAACCCTAACTATTATAGTTGACGAAACGATAACGCTTAAGTCTTTTCGGCAGTCCATAAAATATCATGTCTGAATGTATTTTTTTGAAAGAATGTGGCAGATTTAATGTTTGATGTATGGACTACCATATTTCGGAAAAATATTTTATTTACACCTTTCTTTGCATGTACATTGTACCCATGCGATAACCCTAAGTATTATAGTCGGAAACAAACCATAACCCTAAGTATTATTTTTTAAGAATGGATGAGATTTGCCATTTGAACAGGTGATATATATATATATATATATATATATATATATATATATATATAGCCTTTTTCGTACTCTTGGGAGTATGTACTCCCACTTAAACGAATACGTTATACTCCTTTATCACTTTCAGTATACTTCAATAATAATTCTAAGATACTACAATGCTACATTGTCGAAAAAAATTAATCAGAGATATTTATTTTTTAGCTATTTACCTTTTTTCATATGTAAAAAGAGTATATAAACAGATTATGCTATAAAGGGTGGACTTTAATGAAATTTTTTATGGAATTCACTTTGGAGTATCTTATAATCAGTATTAGAGTATACTTAAAAGGATACAAAGGTATAGCAACATCATTTAAGCGGTATACTGAGAGTGGGAGTACGTACTCCCAAGGGTATGGAACCGTTTTCCTATATATATATATATATATATATATATATATATATATATATATATATATATATATATATATATATATATATATATTTCATGATTTCTGGAGCCATGGTTTATATAGTTTCTTCATAATATATAAAATGGTCTTTAAATAAACTTGATTTTAACATTTTAAATTTGCATGGAACATATTACTTTTGTGATATATTATGAATGCTTATAGCATAATAAAAATTTACATATTTGTTTTCCATTTGGAGGTTCGTAGCTTTCGATATGAATTATTGCAATTAAAATGGAAATAATTAATTCGATGGTTCCTCCGAATTCTCCAGCATTAAAATATAAAATTTGAGCGAGCGAATTTAACCAAGCTAATTAAACCAGATATGAAATTTCAATTTTGTAAATACGCAGTAACCGGTTTTTGAAAATCTGAATAAGCAACAACCCGTTATGAAAAATCCGAATTTACCGTGACTTGGACATCGTTTGTTGCACAATAAATAAATCTAAAATATTTTTGTATATCCATAATCTAAATAATTTTACACACATTTAGAAAATTGTCTCATTGATTTTTAAGTTCCATACCGAAAGTTATTTGCATTTCGAATGACCTCGGTTTGAAAATTCAGAAAAAAGCAAAAAAAAAAATGATTTGTGCCCTTGGCCGGTTCCTAGGTTATTATAGATGCATTTATAGTACCCCATAAATCGGCCATGGCATGGCTGGTTCCCCATTCACAGTAGAAGCCCTTGGCCGGTTCCTGGATCAGGATTACCATAGATGTATTGATGGTAAACCAGGTACCGTATATGAGTGGTTTTTTTTTGTAAATATCCAAAATTATTGTATCATATTGTAAATACGAGTTCAAACTTGTATCAAATACGATTTTTTCCCGACGTTGATCAACATGTAGCCGCACGGTAATTTTCACCGAAATCGGTAAACAGCAGTTAAAGTACAAGTACAGTGTGGTACAAATATTAGCAATTCTCGAGCACACCTGTTCGATAAAACCATCGGCACCTCTGCTCTGCTGCTCACATGATCAACGCTAACGGTCAAGTTGTTAGGTTAGTTAATCTATCATCATGTACTACCGTGCAAGTGTAACTGCCCTCCGACATTGATTAGTATTTTAACCCTGTTAATTTACATTTAATTTGTACTGTTAGCTCTGTACGACTGCTTCTACGGCCAAGCTAAGCGAAGACTGAAGAGATTCGCGGGCGGTCAAAGTTTGACCAACCTGCTAGGCCGGTGCATTGCTGAATGGACCGTAGTCTTTAAGGGATTGCAACTATTTTCAATTTAAATAGTTGCGCGCGAGCCGTTCGATCGAAAAGAGACGGTTCAGATTGATCCAAAAGCAATGTAGTAAAAATACCATAGCAAAATGGTATTGCAGCATTTACTGTAGCAAATGGATTTGGACGATCTGAACTGTTCGCTTGCTCAATCGGACGGTCCCGCCTGTGGGGGCTGCTTAAGTTGTAGTCCCCACAGATACTGTATTTGATCCCTGTCCTTGCTGCATGCAAAAATAGTCAGCACTAAACACTAAGCACCGCAGAAAATCCAAAGCATCGAACGTTGTAAGTCGTAACATGCGCAAAGGATGCAGCAAGCTGTTACCGACAGCTTAACCAAATTGAAACCGAAAAACCACAGAAGAATTAAAATTAAAAAAAAGTACAATTCACTCAAAAATCGTCAGAAACCGAAGAGTTAAGAATTCAAAAAATTTAAAATAAATACAAAAAATAAAAAATTGGTCGATTTTTATCAAAAATCGGTCGATTTTGACTGAAAACCAATCAATTTTGACCATCTGATTGAACACTGCAACGTTGCGACACGATTTCGACCTAAAACCGATCGGTTTTTACCGAAAATCGGTCGGTTTGTACCGCAAATCGACCAGTTTTTATGTCATAAATTTTTTTAAAATTTCCTAAAATTATTTTGAATTAAACCAGTTTATGGATTAGTTTTGAATAACGAACCGGCTCGATATGGTAAATCGTGGTTTTCGACGATTTTATGAACCCTGGCTACCGCTACTACTTTAAGAGTAAATATAATAATAAAATCTACTACTTACTTTATTCTCATTCATAACATATAGAGTAAACAATAAAGTTTGTTTGTGCAATAACTATCTCTAAATGTGGTCTCTAGAGAAACACTAAAGTATTTAATTTGGTCATTTGACACTAACTTCATCTTTGTGGCTATTGCAAAATACTAACTTCAGCACTAAGAGTCGATTGCGCCGGCTCCAATATCGGCTTTTAGCCGGCGATAGCACCTATTTTTCCGTGCAATACTTGCTACTAAATAAGATACGATTATCTTCTCGCTCATCTTTTTTCACTCTTCCACATAGGACAAAATTGATATGTTCATGGTAATAATAAATTAAAATGGTCTTATTGTACTTACTCTAATAACGGTTAAATTAGTTAGACCGCGTGCAATTAAACTATACCTAGCTGCTAGCCACCTCTCGTTGAAGCTTTGGCTTTTTTATCCTTCCTTTTGGCTCAATTACTTTTTAATTTGGCTTTCGTTTAGAAGGAAATTGTAAAAAAAAAAATTGATAGTGGAAACAGCGACAGTCACTTATCACATAGGGTGTATTTGTTGTGCTCTCATACCATAATAGATGGACTTGCTACGGTTCTATACCGTGGTAGGTGACACATATAACCTCCCACTCTTTTCGCGATCCACAATAGATGGAATTGCTACAGTTCTATACCGTAGTAGGTGACACATATAGCCTCCCACTTTTTTCGCGATCGAGAAAAGTATTAGATTTATAATTTTATTTACATAAAAACTAAATATGAAAAAAGTGCAAAGGCGCCAATTTGACCGAGGCTTCCGTCTTGCTCCAGTAGTCCATGATGATAGATTGCTCGTTTTGTCATCAACTAACGGTCAATATAATCATCTGACTTCGAAAAGTGAACCACCCATATGCATGCATACTGTGCATTTGTCTTTGTCGTCAAGGCTTGATCGGTCAATTCTTTTGTAAAATACACCTGTTTTGAAGAGAATGTGCCTGTAATTGTTCAAATGACTCCAAGAGGAGCTGTTGCAGAAGAAAGTGGTTGCGCGAATGAATGGGACAGATCAGTTGAATCACCTATGTCTTCGAAAAGAGAAAAAAAATTGAATCACCTAGCTAGCAGCTGGAGAAAAGTCGAATGTTAGCGGCGATGGTTCAATTCAGGGCGGATCCAGACCCCGGGCAGAGTAGGCTGTAGCTCGGAGTCTGGTACCGAAAGTCCACTAAAATTGTACAAAAAATTATTGAAAAATCATTGAAAACAGATAATTAATCTAAGATCAGCTGATCTAGTCTAGGGCTTAGGCCTGGACTAGCTCCGCCCCTGGTTCAATTGTTATTGGAAACGGCAGCTCATGAGAGCTGCTCCTGGTTTGCATGTTTGTGTTGAATTTTCAGCACGATCAATTGCGTTCCTTGCATCTACGGAGATACTCCATTTGGATTTGAAGGTTCATAATTTCATACTTGTTATTTTTTAATGGAGTCAGTGACCGATCCGTGTATAACCTATGGGTCAATTGACCCTATAGTTTTTACACACAAGCCTAAGTGTTAAGGCCATGTCATCGAGGATCAATGCATAAACTAAAGGAAGATGCAACAAAAACATGCATTGAGAAGAGGATTGTCTTCGACTACATTCTATATCTTACGTGATATTTATTTGATGTTTTTTATGTATTTATGTTAAGATACAAAAGATTAGAGAGATAGTATCTAATACTATTTATTAATGGTATAGATGTTTTTAAATATAACTATAAAAACTATATATTAAGAGTGCCCTAAGCCTGTGAATGATATATGTCACTTGGATCCAAGATGAATGCGCATGCTTTTGTGGGCACAAGGCAAGAAGGTGCCGGGCTTTCTCCAAGTACCAAGTGGTAGCGGCAGCACACGCCCGCAGGCGAGCGCGAGCGTTTGCCAGAGCCGCATGCATGCTGCGCGGGCCGATACCCGCGTCTGCTTGCCAAAGTAAGAATTTGTTTTAAATAATACATTTTAAAACAAAATTACAGAAAAATACATAAAAAAATAATTACATAGATATACTTTATTTAGTGACAAGCTTTCCATCGGCTTGTCCCCAATATATTTATGTATATTTTTTGATGTATTTTTTATGTAGTTTGCTGTTTGCTGTTCTTTGTTGAGGGAGTCGCCCCACTTGATCGACGTGCACGCAACCTCGAAGCTGTGGTGGTCGTGGCCATCCGACCTGCTCAACAGCCGCGGTAGGCACAGGTACCGCTCCATGCTCATATACTTTACTATACTTGCCACCGAGACAATTATTTTTGCGAAAATAGCTTCCGTAGCAATGAAGTTGCAAAAGTAACCCCACACATGCCGCTGCAGCGCCCTGATCCCGCGCCACGCTGAAACAGCACCCTGGGGGCGCTGCCCTCACGGTGCTACAACACTGCGCGGTACTGTAGCACCCGAGCGGTTAGTTCTGAAAAAAAATACATTATAATTTTTTATGTTTTATAAATACATTATAAAATATAAAATCGCACGACGGCTAGTTCTGAGAAAACTAATTTTTTTGGACTATAATAGTGAAGAGTTATACCCTATATAGAAAGGCATGAAATGACATCATAAAATACGAACCAAAAAAATTTCGAATATAAATAAGAACAGCAAAAAAACATGCCACAAAAATTTTTTGTACTAGCTTGAGTGTTATTTTTCTAGTTGATTTTTGTTTTTCACAATCAATCAATAATATGAAAAATAGTTCAGAGAGAAATGGAACAGCGCGGCGTGGAAAGTTTTTAATTTGTTTTTTAATTACTTTATTATATTTGCTTCGTTGGTGTACTAATTAATCAACTATTTTAGAATTAATCTGGTTCAATGATGAGTACCAAAGTTATTTAATGTTACTCCACGGTTTAAGAATTTTTTGGTTCAAAGATGAGTAGCAAAAAGTGGAATTTTAATCAACAGTTTGCTAATTTTTTGTTGGTTGATGTACTGCAAAACTGTGGAGTTTGAATTGACAATATTTGAATTTTTTTTTGTTTAGCAAAAAAGTGGAATTTGAATTGATAGTGTAATAATTTTTTTGTTGACTGATATACTAAAAAATGTGGAGTTTGAATTGACAATGTTTGAATATGTTTGGTTGTCTGATGCATCAAAAAATCGGGCAATTTAAATCAATATTTTTTTTGGATTTTTTTGGTTCACTGATGTAGTAGAAAATTAGGGAATTTGAATCGATAGTTTTTGAATTTTTTTTATTCAGCGATGTATTGTAAAATTATGGAATTTTAATTAATAGTTGTTGCCTTTTTTAGTGTTGTACTCTAAAATTATGGAATTATAATCAAATCGATGTACACATGATAAACATAAAGATGCACAACAAGTGTAGTCTTAGGGGAAGGTTTCCACCAGGCCATCGATCCATTAGAAGAAGTAGCATGGACAATTGTTTGGTTGGTGTCATACATGGACGGAATTAGAAATATGAAAAACGCATTACGGAATTGATATGTTGATATCGTACTTAGCCGTTATCATGATACCTTGGCCACTTGATATGATATCATGTTTTAGGTTTAGCTGTTCGCTTCTTGCCTTGTACAGTTCTTCCTGGTTTCTACAGAATTGCAGTATCAAAAATAAAAAAAATCATATATATAGCTGCCTTGAAAAGTACTTTCATAATATTATAATTTTACTAAGTTTTATAAATACATTATAATAGAAATTAATGGTCAAAGTTGTTTTCTGATTCATAATTTATGAGGTCATTTCATGCCTTTTTATATACGGTATAACTCTTCATTGTTGTAGTCCCAAAAAATTAATTTTTTTCAGAACTAGCCATCATGCGATTTTTTCTATTATAATGTATTTATAAAACCTAATAAATTTATAATGTATTTTTTCAGAACTAGCCGCTCAGAAAAAAGAAGCCACTCGGGTACTACAGTATCGCACGGTACTGTAGCACTATGAGTGCATGTGGGCCACGGAACTGCTTTCCGGAGTCCCCTGTGTATGTCTGTACTAGTCCCAGATCAACGCTAGTGCACATAGTTCACAGTGATGAATCATAACCAAACTGAACAAAATAATAGTGTAAATATTAAGTACCGGCCAACAAGCCATTTATTACAATATGTGGTCACGTGACCAAAGTTAACAGCGGCGGAACATATAACAAAAAGTAAAACCAAGAAGACGCCATAGGCACACGACTGGGAACACACGCCTAGTTATCTTGATGACCTTCATTGAACTCCTCGGCGAAGTACTTACCATCTTCGACGGCATCTTGGAAATTTTTCTAATGACAAAATTGTATATAGCACGTGAGTACAAACGTACTCAGCAAGTCTGGGAAAACATGCATCATGCAGGGCTTTCCAAGGATAGCTTATTATGGTTCTTTTGCACCAAGCTAATTTTAACAGACCTTACTTAATATTAGTTTTCACAAAGCATGTTTTAACAATTAATTTTACAATTGAAATTATTTATAGTTCTAGTGAAGGTTCTATCCACCATCACTAGTACATAGGATCAAGGTTATCCATCACATGACTCCATTCGTCATGAATTAAAATAGGTTCCGACCACCTAACGGGCTCAATCCGCCATATACACATCCGAGAGTTCTAACCATTCCCGGATCCCAAAACACCAGTTTTTAAAACCAAAAACCAAGTCTACCCATATGAAAGCATTCTTCGTTTGCCCTTGACCGTAGGCATGACTATTCGAATAGTTTTACACTTTGCAGAGATGTACAGCTTTACCCACAAGAGTTATTTTACTTTTGATGTCGGCCATTACACACTTCCTTTGGTGTGCGACAAAGTAAAACAGCACAAGGCTTTTACAATATATCCATCTAACCCGACCCGCCCGCTAAGATTTCACCGCTGTTAGGGTTCCATCCACCCAGTACAGAAGCCCCCTCTTGCGCCGTATGGGAAAAACGACCTATCTCCATCCGACACCCACATTCCACCATCTGGTGAGCCTAAGTTAGATTTTCTACAAATTATTCAGCCAGGTCATACCCATTTAGACTTATGGTTGTACGGTTATGCTTAGAATAGATAATTATAAGCGTCGGTCCTTAATTGACTTGGGGCGGTACCTACACAAACAAGGACTAGTGCTCCATCACCCACCCGATATTCCATTCCGCCCAGGTCCAAGCCATTTTCATTTTATTTTTATTTTGCAAATACAGTAGCAAGTACATTGCTATTTTCACTAAAACACATTTTAACCATAGTTTCAAAGAATCCCCACCCTTAGGTAATTTGATCAATTTTGCAACTAAACACATCTAACGCACTAAACAACATATTTCACAATGTAATATGAACATGGTAAATCTCAGTATCCTAGGGTTACAAATGCACATGGATAACAGCATCAAGAGAGGGATATGACAAATTTGGAATAACTATAATCTTATATTTAACATCACATTTATATAAATAGCAATGCAATTTATAAAATATTGTAAAGCATTTTTAAAACATAGGATCAACATGCGTCAAGGAGACTTGCCTTCACCTGCAGCGAAGGTATCGAAGTCTTGATGCTCAGCGACGGCGGCGGCAACTTCGACGGACTCTTCGGCTACACGCAAAACGAGACACAAATAAATAAAATAAAATAAAAATATATAAAATTAGTACTGGCAGATAGAGGATGATTTTAGATGAATTTAGGAATTTGAATCACTCGATTCGGAGCTACGACGGAAGAGAATGAATCTTTTGAAGTTGGATTGGAAAGAAAATCAACAAAAAGGAAAAATGACACTGTTTGTTGATGCTACAATGCGCTTCACTCCGGAACCGAATGCAACATGGTCAACTAGGGTTTAGACATTGATTTGCCGTGGTAAAGGGTGGCGGGGTTGGTAAAGGTGAGCACCAGAAAGGTCTCGACGTTGCAAATCCAACGGTGGTGTCAGATTTTGGAGAGGATTACCAGATTGAGAGCAATCTAAGTTGCAAACTCTTCGATTGACGACGAACAAACGTGAAATCTGTCGAAACGAAGGCGAGGGAGCTCAAGAGGAGTAGAGGGACGGGTTGGCAACGAGGAGAGGCACCCAAGCCCCCTTTTTATAGGGCAAGAGGAGGACCGGGGTGGGTGCATTCATGGAAGAAATGGAAAACGTTTTCGCGGGATTTAATTGCAATTCATGAAGGATTTAATTGAGTATTAACTTTGGAACGTTACGAATTCTACGAGGATTACAAATATTATTTTTCTGGAATTTTTGGGGCAAGAATCGAAAGGGATTCAAGGCTTTTGTAGTGCTACAATGGTGGAGAGAGAGAAGATCGTTCTCTGATGACAACGGTTGGAGGTTGAAGAAGGTACTATTCATATGACATGTTGACCCTAATAAATAGTGATGAGATAAAAGCCCGAGAGATAAAATAGCAAAAAAGCTCTAAAAATCTTAGAAAAATTCTCAAGAATACTATGAAATATTTGGAACCAAATGAAATTGATTTCAAGATTTTTGGATGAACTTTGGAAATTGAAGGACACTGAGTCAATTTATTTGAATTTAAATCGTCGTTTTTCACGAAAAACCATCTAAAATTTTACAAAATTACGTATTAGACCGTTTTTTCCCAGAGGACCCCTAAAACTCCACACGATTTTTACCAATAGGCGTCCGGCAACTAATGTGGCGTGCGCTGCGCTCACGTGTTTAGTATCACTAACATCAGTAGCTTCAGCTGGCAGCGTGTTCTTACCGTTGCTCGCTTGCTGTCGAAAGTTGGAATGATGGAACGGGAGCTTAGCAAACGGGATTCTTAATTTCTCCAGCCGTGACCGTAAGCGTTGCGAAGTCGTCGCCGTCGTCGATGGTAAGTCCTCATTTGCCGATGTCGTAAATCGTGCAATGCAACTATCTGAGCAACATTGTTTCGATTACCTTAGATTCGACGTGGTGGAAGAATTAGTTTGACTAACCCCAACCTCCAAACGACTAGGCGAGAAATTATGCTGATTTTTCGCCCAAAATACTGTTATTGGGCTGAGAAAAATAGGCCCAAAATGAAACAAGATGGATAACCCAAAATCCGAGCCTCTCCTAGATTTTATTGAAGAGGAATGGGCGGTGCAACCAAGACGACGTGATCACGACTCACGAGCAAGAGCATGTCTCACGCAGGGATTTAAATTTCGTTTTTAGTATAAATCTCGAAGGTGACTGATATCTGAAATTTTGGTGAGATTTTGAAAATTCAAACAAAATTTAGACGAAATATAAATTTTAAATCCGGTTTTATTTCAACCGGGAAATTAGAAATTTTGGCCGAAATCACCAAGATTTTGACCGAAAATTTTGAGATTTCGGTACACTTTGAACCGACCAAAAATTGGCCAAAACACACCAAAATTTTTTGAATTTTTTGTGTGGATGGCCTTAACCCTAAATCCAATCAAATCCGGCCAAGAAAAATAAAAATTTGGTAAAAAAAATAGCGAGATTTCCGCCGAGATCTCGCCGAAATTTGTATAGACACTGTAACATTTTGAATTTTTTTAAACAAAATTTACCCGGTCGAGATTTTGGATCTGGGGGGTTCGAAATCCGAAATCTCGGCCAAGATTTTCGAAATTTAAATCCATGGACTGACGACGCCAGTTTGGCCGCCTAGATGAAAGGAGACTTTTGACGAAGAAGAGAACAAGCCTCTCCGATTTGGCCACTTGCCTTTAAAAAGAAAAAAAAGAAAACCTAGGGGCATGTTTGATTTGCTTTTAATAGTTATTAATGTTTGCATTACAAAATTTAGTAGTGTTGATCAAATTTGGTAAATATTTGGTTTGCAATTAAATTTTGGCAAGATTCTCTTCTCTATTGGGACTCTAGTCATTTTCTTACTAATCTTTGGTCAAAACATTAGCAACCAATTTGGTGACTAAATTTTGGCATGTTAATTTTTGGTAAGATTTAGTTTAGCAAATTTGTGATTAAACTAAATAGCCCTAGATCTGGCCACTTGCTATTCAGCTGAAAGAAGGATACAATCCAAGGGAAGAAACAACAAAAACCTTCTCGCATCGCATAGGCCACGCCGAACCTTCAGAAACCTGGGCAGATGACAAAGCCCTTAGGATCTCTCCAAGGATGGCCTGGAAAACGGCCTGTTTGGATATTTGGAGGTCTATTTAGGCCTGTAGCCATCCCAAGGGGGTGTGCTATGTGCGCCTTTATTAAAGAGGCCGGAGTGGTTCATCCCTATAGAGAGAGGCTGTTCTCACGTGTGCTATATGCGAAGGAGAGGTTTGTCTGATGGTTGATATACAGGCAAGGAATTCATGCTATGGTTTGGAATCAACTCAATATAAAGGCCCAAATCAATTGCAGGCCTCACTGTTCAGGGCTTGTACAGGCCTGTTTTTTCAGGCCATCCTTGGGTTCAGTCTTAGTAGATCAGCCTGTAGATCTAGATCTAGAGTAAATTTCATAAAGTTAATGGTTTTTTTATTGATTATAAAAAAACTATAGGTTTTATGTTCTATTTCATAAATTATATATTTTAGAAGAAATTCTATCATAAAAACTAAAAAATTTAAAATTGTCTATTTAAGTTATGCTTTACACCTACGAAATAATGATGTTGACGACAAATTTCGCAAACACAAACACGGGAGTGGGCGTCATCAATCAAACCGATTCACATGATTTCTGTGCTCCTGCCAACTACCGACACCTCGAAAAGCTGGTCTAGGTAGATATTTCCATCCCCAAATTTATAACGCATATTTTTCAGTAGCACATACGGAGTATGCCGAAAGGGTATTAAAAATAACTAGTTTATCTCTGATTATTATTAATGAGTATTATATTCAATATATGCACGTAGAAAATACTATTAAAAATTATTTTTATAAATTTAGATGGAGAGAGTAGCGGCCACGGTAGCAAGCCAACTGTAGGGTAGTACTGGTGACTAGTGTGAATGTGTGATCCTGCCCGCGATAAACTGATGATCATACCAACCTATCAAACTGCACGAAAATCACGCATGGAATCAGCCCAACCCCACCATTACCCACCCATGGAATCAGCCCAACCCCACCAATATCCATGATGAAACTACAAAACATTTAATAAGGTATAATTTCACATGCATAACTCTATAGTTTTGTATAATATTTTTGTAACATCATAAAATTACCATGTATATTCAAAATTTGCTAAAAAATATAATCCAAATAGTTCTAAGATCATACAAATCCAAAACCACTAAAATCAAAATTAATCCAATAAAAAAATAACACATTAAAGATATAATTTTATAAGAGCTCTTTTACGGTACACTAAATTGAATACGAACTGTTAATTCTTTTCGATCCATTGAATCAGATTAACCAGAGTTTACTTATACTTCATCCGGTAGAAGAGTAGTAGAAACACCCTTAACAAATCGACGGTTCGATATGATTTCTACTACTCATTATATACTATCAATATAATGCATCATAAAATTTCTCTTTTATAATACTTTTAAAATTTTAAAGGCGTCCATAAATATCCGACTTCCACCTAGCTTCGCCTGCGCCCGTAGCCAAACATGTTTGATACTCGCTAGTTACACTTCACCTAAGAGCATCTCCAGCAGAGCCCCTAAACCAGCCTCTAAACCTTAAAACAGAGAGTGTAGTAAAAAAACAGATCCAGCAGGGCCCCAACTCAAGCCCTTAAAATTAGGAGGCTCCTAAATTTGCCTCCTCAGCCCTAATTCCCAGGAACACGAGTACATCCCCTATTATTGAAGACATAGAAATACATGAGAGGCTTCGAGATGATCTTATTGAGCATTTGTGGGCAATTCACAACGCTTCGTAGTTTGATTCATTATTCGGAGTTTTTATTTATTCATTTATCATATTTTGAAAATTTTAAATTTAAATTTGAAATATCATGTTTTTAAATTGTAAATGTTAATATGCTTATGTTTTATGTATTACAAGTATTTTTTTTATTGAATTTTAGTGGTGTCAAATGAAGATTATACATAGCGGATATTTCAAAATAGGAGGAAAAGTAAAATAAGAGCTGAAATTTAGAGACTGTTGCTGAACTTGTGCTCTGAAAACAGGATCAAAAAAAAATAAAAGGAGTCTCTAAATTTAAAATAAAGACCTGTTTTAGGGACAGTTGAAATACTCTTAACAGCACGACACGCCGAGCTCGAGGGCTCGAGGCTGAACCGCTGGAGAGGTAAAAAAGCGACGACCCCGGCTCCACCGCCGCGCGCACGAGCACGAGCATGATCGATTTACGAAGGCAGAGAGCAAACAAACGCCACGCCGTCCGTTGTCTAGTGCTAGCTGCACCGCACACTGCGGCCACACCACTCGCGATAGCAACACGACACTGGGCGCGCGCGCGTCTACCGGCTTCGAGCGGCGAGATCACCGGCGGCGGGCGGGGCAATGGTCGCGCCCGGGGGAGCTGGGTCGTCTTCCGGGTGGCCGACGGAGGAGGAGGTAAGGGCCAGCGGCATTGCTCCGAGCGATGGGGGGCGATTGGCGGGGGTTGGCCTCGATCTCGCGGTCTCGTGAAATTTTGCTTGTTTGGGGGTGTATTTAGGGCTGCAGGCTGCCAGTCGCAATCGCTCCTCGCGCGCGATTGTGCGATGCGTATGCTTGGACGATTAGCGAGGGTGTAGGTCAGTGCGGCGCCGACGGCATCACCGATGGCTGCACAAGTGCGCCTGGGGGTGTCTAGGGAGCACCTGAGTGTTTTTTTAGGTTGTGAGCACTCAAATTTGTAGCTTTTGGATTTAAATCCGTTGATCCAATCAATTTGTCATCTCTCCCCACCACCCTTCTCTTTATAGGCCCCCAAGTTGAGGACTCACAAACCAAAAAAACACTGAGTGTTTAGCCATTCTTCTGTTTTTATTTTCAAATTGGTTTTTATCATGTTTGCAAATTGCAAATTGATCTCTTTAAAATTTTCATTTTGCCAGTGTGGTGCGTCAAAAGGGAACTTTTGTTAAAAATTGGACCAATATATATGAGATGGATGACACTATGGCAGTTCTAGCTCAGAATTAATGTAGTACTGATGTATTTTGCAATGTGTTGCTTTTAGTGAATTGATGTATGTTGGGGATAAGATGGTACCTTTCTTATGGTTTCTGATGATGTGTCGATGTGGGAAAGGAGGGATGTGCGGTATGCTTTTGGATTATGTGCTGATATCGATCGATGGCCCCAGTAGGAGCACAGTGTCGTCTAAAAAAAAGTAGGAGCACAATGTTCTGTAGTTTTCGGACAGCTCGAGATTTCGAGTAATTCATCTGGCTCCAACAAAACCTGAAGAGAGTTGTGGTTCCTCAAGATAGTTGTGGTCAGGAAGGATGGGACCGTATGATTACAATATGTGTTCTTTTCCCATCAACTTGAATTTTGGTATAACTAATCAAAATAAACCGAATTCAAATTGGTTCAGTGACAGTTACATGGCCTCGAATGTCTTTTATTTTTGTAAATACATTGGTGACATTACATGTTAGTATAGGGTGTTGAACATAAGGCCATCTTGTTAATCAAGTTAATGTATGACCTTCATGTCTTTTTATATTGTTGCTGGCAATGCAGCTTGACATTGTACGGAAGAAGGTGGTGGAGATAAGTGGTAGGGATGCAAAAGAGGTTAGGGTGGTTGCTTGCCCCTACAGGATTTGTCCTTTGGGGGCCCACGTTGATCATCAGGTTACTGTGCTCTTGACATTTTCATAAGATTGACTCTTGGTTAAGATTGTTGAAATGCAGTGTATCTTATTGTAAGTCATTCTAGTGTAGTTTTGATGTTATAATTCAAGTGTGTATCCAGACAACATAGATTGTATATGATTTATTGCAGCTTGCAAATCATGTTGTCGCTACATAAATGGAAATCATTGGATCATTCTATAGATGTATGGACCTAGTGATACCTGCGAAGTTGATCAGGTCTTGATGATTTTCAGGACAGTGTCTGGCTAGTAACTGATTGCAAATCTGGTTATTAGATCTCCCCTCTGCAAGTGTTTGCAAATTGTATCAAGCTTTGTATAGCGGTACTAGCATTCAAAGTTTGACATGGTGGTGATAACTAGTTACTGCCAATAACCAGAAATCCCGGTTGGGTCTGTATTTGAGAAGATGTTTCCAGTTCAGATATTTTTGAATTAGTGCTTTAAGCCTGGATTCCTTTGAGTTATGAACGAGCTCCATCAACATTGGTTGAGCTTCATGTTTTCTTTACTCGTAAGCAGGACAGTATTTCATAACATTTTTGGAGGAAGGGTGGAAGGTGTCTAAACTGTTAATATACTGAGTTAATGTGGGAACGACCAGTTTCCACTTTCCAGCAGGTAACATACCAAGTCAGTACATAGTACTGCTCGAAGGAACAAGGTCCTGTTTTGTACTGAATGGTTACCATCTCAAATTGACTGGAAAGGGGAAACTAGTACAAGCCTTCTTGAGTAACCATTGTGGTACCAGTTTACAATGCTTGTAAGAAATGGTGTCTAGCTCAGCTACGCTGTAGAATGGTCTATGGTGGAATGATTAAAATGTTTCGCAAATTGCTAGATTGTTTAACTATTTGTTTCTCCCAGGAAAACTAAGGGTACTATTAAGTCTGCCAGGTAGTTGTGATTGGGGTGCATCATACTCAGAAATTCTTGTGATTGGCACAATATGATTGCTTTCTAACTATTGTTCTGTTCTGCAATCTGGCAGGGTGGAACTGTGACAGCTATGACCATTAATTGTGGAGTTATTCTTGGTTTTGTGCCCTCAGATGATTCTGAGGTGAGCGAATATACTAAAACATTTTATCTGGAAGCTCTCTGATATTCCAAGTTAACTCCTTCATGCTGAAATAATGGATTGTTCCGCCTTGGGTGTCCTATTATATTCTTGTTTATATGTTTGATAAATATACCACCACAAGCAGAAATATGATCTTCTTGAAAATTAAAAGTTCTGCATGTACACTCATACTATCCATCATAATATTGCTCTATATTTATCTACATTGCTAAATGTCTCTTTTTATTTTTTTCAGGTTTTACTCCAATCAGGTCAATTTAAAGGTGTTATACGTTTCAGGTAATGCCATACAAGCTACATTTCCTAGAACAAAGTTTGCACCCTGTGTTGGTGTTCCTAACAAACACCAAATAACATAGCCACCTTGGCCCATCTGAGGGATAACTTTTGACACCATTTGCTTTCTTTCTAAGCTTTGTTGACCTTCTGTTAATAACTTTCAGTAGGGCCCTCCCCTACTGTTCCCCGTCAAAAAAAAACTTCTATTAATTTCAGACTGATGTGCTGTCTCACCGTTCTTTGTGGCGACTAGTCTAAATGTTAACCTGTAGTTGTTTTATTGGACATCCACTATTGTCTCTAGCTAGTTCTTCGATGAATACACTACCTAGGAAATATAGAACTCTTTTATTATAGCTGTTGTTTGTATCCTCTAATCGTTGCTTTCTTAAAATTTTCAATGTTACCAAGCAAAGTTACAACTAACCTCCGCTTTTTAACAGAGTTGATGACTTGCAAAAGCCTATTGATAACCCAGAAAACATTAACTGGGAAAGCTATGCAAGAGGTGCTGTTTATGCCCTGCAAAATGGTGGATATGATCTCACCAAGGTAACTCCGTTTCATCTATCTATTTAATAGTCCAGATTATCTACGCTTTAAAAAGTATTGACAAATGCCTTCTTATAGGGCATTGTAGGGTATATTTCTGGTGTGAAAGGACTCGACAGTTCTGGGCTTAGTTCATCTGCAGCTGTAAGCTAACTGATATGCAATATACATGTATCTGAGTTCAAATTACTGCTGGACCCATTTATCATGTGCTGGAACCTGGAACTGAATTACTGTGGGACCTAAGTATAATTTTTTATTACGCAGTTATTTAAGTTAGATTCTGATGCCTAATTTCACCAGCATATACATCGCATGTAATACCATATGTTCTTAACTTCTTGTGTACCCCTACCTTTACGTTGTCTTACTTGAAGTTCATACAACTTTGTGCAAGACCACTAATTTTGCATTAGCACCTTCTAGACCTTAACCTAGGTCCTTGAAAGTATCATTAAGAAAAATGATATTTTGGTTAGTGGTGTAATCATAAGATGCTTGTTTCTGTGTGCTCCTCAACAGGTTGGCATTGCCTATTTGCTGGCTTTAGAAAATGTACATGATCTGGTTGTATCACCAGTTGATAACATTCAGTTGGACAAGTAAGTTGTTTCATTTCCATCTATTTCATTATTATCATATAAGAAGGATCAAATTTATCTATACATGCATGGTACTGATACCAGTTTTAAACACCAAGTATCCATGTTGAGCTCATTGTGACAATTTGCTATTCCTTAACAATTTTCTAATGAAAGCATTGTGCTGTTGCTACTTACTTCAGACTTAATTGTTCATGGTCACTAGTGTGGTTCCCCTTAACTCCGTATTCCTATATCTCAGGTCTATTGAAAACAAATATCTGGGTCTTGAAAATGGTATTCTAGATCCATCAGCCATTTTGCTTTCTCGGTATGGCTATCTCACCGTCATGGACTGCAAGGTAATACCTTGCCTTCTGTTTTTCTGAAAGTTTATTTTATTTCAGTCTCCAGTATGGCTTTTGAGTTTTTAAAATGTTTTAAGGCTGATGTTATGATGTTTAAAAAGAACACCGGCCTTCCATTTTTTACGTAAGTTCAAATTGTTTATAGTTGATAAAACTGCACTTTGGCTATTTAATTATGTCAATTTGCCCTAGCAGCTCTTTCTTTCTTATATGTTTTCCATGCCCAGTGTTTGTTGGAAAATGTTCATTGTAATGTTCTATGTTAGCTCTTGTAGTGACTGAGACTCTCTTGCTTGAGTAGGCCGCGTCACCTTCGTACGTCTATTTCTCGGAGCTGAGTAAAAGCCAGCAATCTCAAGGACAGCTACCATTCAAAATTTTGTTGGCATTTTCAGGGCTGCAACATAACCTACCAAAGAAGCGTGGATATAATACGCGAGTTTTCGAGTGCAACAAGGCTGCTCGTGCTCTTTTATGGTGAGTTCTTGTGCAAGTGTAACTAAATTTCATCATGCGAAGTGATATTCTATTTGATTTGAAAGAGGTAAAATTCATGATTCCTCTACAGTCTCTGTAGTACTTTTCTTTTTTCAGAACATAATCAATTAGTTGCTCATTTTGTTATTTCAACTCCAGTGCTTCAGGCTGTGAAGGTGCATCAAGTATACTTCGTAATGGTAAAGACCCAAGTAATGTTGGTTTGCGGTGACCTATTCTACAAGTCTAACAAGCTTGATAACATCTCTTTTTTATTTCTTTCTGTCATTTTTTTTTGCAGTTGATCCAGGTGTATACGAGGCCCAGAAGGTACTCTGCCATTTGCAGCTCCATTTCTTAAACATTTTCTTATTGGTACCAGACCTTGAATCTGAACAAATTCCACAATAATGTGTTCCTGCAGTATATATTGGAAGAACATATTGCCAGGAGAGCTGAGCACTACTTTTCTGAAATGAAGCGAGTTGTTAAGGGTGAGCTAATCACATATTTGGTGTACGCTCTTTTATGCATTTGATTCACCAATGTGAATTAATTCTCCGTGACATATTTCCATGCACAGAATATCAAATCCACAGTTCACTGTATTTCTACTACTCACTGTATGTATTGATAAAATAATAACTAGAGTTTCGCTGCCTTTGGTGTTCTGCATAAAGTCTTGTCTGTAGTATTGTACTGGTACCTTGTATTCTTCATAAAAGAACTGGAGCTGCACCTATCTCAATCTATGCACATCCAAAGTAAAAGAGGCAAGATTGCACACTGCATCTGTTATTTCTATTATCCCAGTGTGTGCGAGCTCAACCTACTGTGTTGTCTTACTTGCTACTGATTATTCGCTGTTTCCCATTCACCTCACACTTCGATCGGGCATGTCAGCCAGAAGGTTACAGTTAACATTTCACTGTTCACTGACTTGTGTTGTGTCCTCTGGTTAATCTGTGCTCAGGAAGAGATGCATGGGCTAGTGGAAACCTACACGAATTTGGGAAGCTGATCTCTGCATCTGGCCGTAGCTCCATACTCAACTACGAATGCGGTATGTCCGTCAAAACACTTCAGATCATATGTTGACAGTTTCAGGTCACAACTGTTTTTTGTCTCGCTAGTCCTTCCCAGAACGCTATGGTGGCCTCCAAAATTGCAGGGAGCAAGGAGATGACACAGCTCTACGAGATCCTCCTGAAGGCCCCCGGCGTTCTTGGCGCGCGATTCAGTGGCGCTGGCTTCAGGGGCTGTTGCCTTGCTATCGTCAGCAGCGACCACGCGGAGGTGGCAGCGGCGTACGTTCGAGCCGAGTACGAGAAGGCCCAGCCCGAGCTGGTGAGCAAGGTCCCGGCGGATCGTCGTGTGCTGGTCTGCGAGCCTGGAGACTCCGCGCGCGTTATATTGCCAGACCATCATGGCCGACCGTGAGCGTTCTCTTGGTGTTGGAGCAACCTCCCAGTTCTCGCCCGTTCGTCTGAGAGCTCGTCTAGTTTTAGTTCTTGGAGAATCGTGCAGGGACTACTTGAGCGCCCGGCTCATTCGTGTATGTGTAGAACCATTTGACATATTGAGACGGTCGGTAGATCATCCAGTTAGCCTATGCACATTAATTCTTGCGGTCATTAATTAAGTACATCGGTTGTCAGAATTGTAAAAAAATTGTCAAGCGTGCTCATCATTTCAAAATTTTATGAGAATATTTTTTATGCTTCAGAACCATCCATAAAAATGTCAAATCTTTCTAACATTGTTTGAACTATTTTTCATTCAGTTGAAATTTGTCGGTTAGTCTTCAGTAGCACTTTTCGAATTTTTGAAAATTCCTCAAGATTGATCATTATTTGAAAATTTTATGGTAATACTATGGATGTGTTATAACCATCCAATTTTTGTTTTTAAGTATCTAACGTGGTTTGTACCATTTTTCATTCGGTTGAAATTTGCCGATCAGCCTTTGATCAGGATAATAGTACTGTTAGATTTTAAAAAAAAATTCCTCAGGCTTGATCATCATCTGAAATTTTTATGGAAACATTAGTTTTGTGTCAGGATCATCCAAAAAAAATTTCAAAATTTTTTAACATCATTTGAACCATTTTTCGTCCAGTTGAAATTTATCGAGATTTCGGCAATTTCGAATGAAATTTTGTTTTTTTGTACCGAAATCTCGGTTCAAAAAATGCCATATTTGTATTTTGCTTTTTGATTTTCGTTTGGATTTTCGTCTGAAATAACGTGATTTCGTCGAGATTTCGGATTTTGAAGGACGACGAGATTTGACCTCTAAACGAAATTTGGAACCCTATTTGGGAGTATTGAGGTTCAGGACCGGGAGAATCTACAGAAGTTGCTGCAGGGGACTGAACTGAATTTGGAGGAAGATTCAGTAAGTTGGGCCGTAGAGAAGTCAAGGGTATATATTCTGTAAACTCTTTGTACAGGATGATAGCCTTTCGGCGTGTAGTGAATAAAAAGGATGGAAAAACTCTGGAAATGAAAAAATACCTATGAGAGTTAAAATCTTCCTCTGGCAGGCATTCCAGGGCAAGGTTCAATCAGCGGCACAGTTGAACAAAATGAACAGGCCAGATGATAAGGATGCAAAAATGTGTCTTATGCAGACAACTTGAAACATCTGATCGTATTTTCTTCTCTTGCATCTCTGCACGTTTTATGTGGAGTTGCATTAAGGAAGCATTGGGGTGGGAGAGAATTCCTGTATATTTTCAGGACTTAGCTAGGCCCCGTTTAGCAACTTATAACTGGGCTGCTTCTACTAAATTCTGAAAAAAAATCCAACCAAACAGACTAAAGCTCGGAACGATTCTCTTCGGATCGTTTCTTCTTTTGCCACCCTATGGCCGAATCGGTCTCAACCCCGTTCCACCCGATTTCACAGAATCCTACTTGAAACGTTTCTATCAAGAATCTGGAATCGTTTCCGTTTCTACTAGAATCTGGAACCGTACCAAACAGGACCTTATTATCTAACTGGTTACCTATGCGGTGCAATCCTAATTGCTCATGTGTTCTATCAAGGTTTCAAATTTCATTTTCGGACCATATTTCGGAGGCGACTGAAATCCGAAATTTCGGTCAAAATTTAAAAACTAAAATTCAAATCCATTATTTTGGAGATTGATGAAACCAAAATTTCGGCGAAATTGACCGAAATTTTGGAACTTTTCAGCCCGTTGTGAAATGGTTTCCCAAGGCTAGAAAAAATTGGGGGGAAAATGAAAAAAAACATGCAAGTTTTGATCTACATTTCCTATCTGTTTGAATGCAAAATATTAAATATTTACACATAAAATACCCTAAATTAAGAAATTTCGGCAACATTTCGCCTGAGATATGATAGTTTCACCATTAATAACTTTGTAGACTAAATTAAGAACATATGTTCAGAACCAAAACATCAGAAATAGTTACGAATTAAAATCTGCCGCTCAATTGTGTGCTGAAGTTGCTACTAGCTATTGTCGATGAAATAAAGAAAAAATAATTGTCTTATTATATTGCAGAAGACCAGCCTTATATTTTCTCAAGTGTTTGAATGAAATCCCAGATAGCATACAACATGTCTCAATACTATCCAGATCCTTTCCAGTAACACAAGCACATACATACATCAAAAAAAAAAAAAAGTATAGAATCCTTTTGCACAACTGCACTCAAATCTTCTTTGGTAACAGAAAATATTAACTTGCACATACCTACCTTCCGATACCTCATTTCTCCCTCTCAAGGCTGATATCCAGCCATTGACAGATAACAGGGAAAGTTCAACTAGAAGAGCATTGTGGAAGACTTTCACCATTACCAAGCCTGCTTGTTTAGCAATACTCACAATTCTGGCATGTATAACTGAAAGGAAGTCAATGTCCGCCGATCCACTAAGCGTTTGGTTTGCTGTATCAGGTTGAACCGAACCGTTCCGTACAGGATTTAATCTTGTTGATGCGTTTGGTTGACCGAACGGAACCATCTGGTACAGGATGAGATGGTACAGATTCCTAGAATATTCCTTAAAGATGTTGTATCGTTTGATACGACGAATTTGGCTGAACCGATCGGTACAGGACCGACTAGTACCATCCCATTCAGGATCATCTCATCCATCCTGTACCATTCCATCCCATTCAGCCTGGTACATCCAACCAAACACACAAAATCAACATCTTCAGCATAGTATTTGAAGTGATCAGGCAAGTTAACATCATTATCCAAATTGTGTGCCTACGCCAGAAAGTAAAAACGATGGCTAAGTATGAACTCTAGCAGAATAAGAAAATATTGAACTAAGCATGTGTAACACCCCAATTTTGACCCTTCATAAATTATTTTGTGTAGGTTAACCCTCCAAAAAATTTCATCAATTTTCCTCACTAATTGCAGCTTAATTGGGACGTTTATGAAATAAAAAATAAAATGTGATTAAATCCAACATCAAAATTTTTATTTGGGTTCCCTGTGCTTGGAAGTGTTTTCCAGATTTTTAGAGTGTATTTTCTATTTTATTTGTGTTATTTTGCTTTTTTGGTATTTTATAAAATAGAAAATCTAATTAAAACCTGGAAGGCCTATTTCTCTCTCCTCATCTCGTCCCAATCCATCGACTACACGGCCCAGCTCGCCAACCGACTCCCGCCACTGCTTTCCCGCGTCGTCTAGGCCAGCCACTGCTCTCTCTCCCTCGCCCGCAAGCCGCAGTCTAGCCGCTTTGGACTTGGCGCCGTGTCGTTGCTGACTTGGTGTCTTGGCGAGCACGTCGAGGCCTCTATAAAGCTGATGAAACCTTCGCATGGAAGCCCTAGCCCTAGGGCCTCAAATCCCACGCCAAAATCGTTGACATAAGTCTTGTTGCCGCCATCGTCCTCGAGTCCGATGACAAGAGTCACCGCGTTCGCAGTTGCCTTCGCGTTCCTCACCACCTCGGTGAGTTAATCCTAAATCCACCCGCATCACCGTGTGCCTCTTGTTCCAATCTAGCCATTCTTTGGATTTGAGTTTCATTCGTTGTGCACGTATATCGAAGCCAATGAAGATTTTTCATCGCCGCCCCTTCGGCATTGAATTTCCCTGTCGCCGATGAGTCTACACTGTGATCGTCTTCACAGCCGTGATCACCATCCGGTGTTCTACTCAATTTGCACCTTCCTGTTACGAATCGACACCTGCTGTCGCCGCCGCCGTTGCGTTCGTCGCAGCCACTGCCTTTGTCGCGCCATCGCTCGCCGGAGGTCACCGCCGGACTTGCCAAACCGTGTCATCACGTTCGCGTCGTTGAGTTCTTTCGGTTGCGCCCTTCGCTCGTCCAAGACCCGCAGCCGTCGCTGCCGTTTGCCAGAGCACCGCCATATGCCATGCCCTTGGTTCCTGAGCACCACATCAGTAGACACGTGCCAGCCACCTCAGCACCTCGTGTGTGCCACATCGACGCTAATGCCGCGTCAGCCGTACGCATGGCATTGCCAACCCAAACCCTAGATCAGTTCATTGTTGACCCATTCCCTCATGAGCCAAATCTATAACACGTGGGCCTCACATATTAGACCACCGTTATATGAGCCGAGTCCACCATAGACCCAAACCCTTACCCGTGAAACTGGTTTATGGACCATAGCCCAACCTGTCAGCCTTCGTTCTTTATTATTTAATTCCTGATAGAATATTCTTTGAAATATTGTCCTTTCTCTCAAAATTATTAGTAATTTTTTCCAATCAAACTTTTGATAGCCTATTTTCCTTTCGTACGCACTCTAAATGAGTCTGTTCAAGTTTATAAATTCTTTTAAAATCAAGCCCTACCTTGCAGTATATTTATTTTAGTTTTCGGAGTTTTATTTTCCCTCTTTTGTTATTTATTTGCTTTTCGCCACTTGTTTCGTATATCCGTTGAAGTGCCGGAAGCATACGAAGGAGAAGAGTTAGCTCAAGTTCAAAACCAAACCTTAGTTATTCGCTTCCACATATTGTTATATTTTGACATAGGGGTTATTAAAGCGTATCTCGTTAGAGTGAGAAGATTTTATAAACGCCTATTCACCCCCTTTAGTCGTATCCTCGACCCAATAATGGCGGGCCTCCGAGCTCTGAGCGGGGCGGATGCGAGCCGGGGAGGAGGTTGAAGCACGAGGCGAGTTGGAGAGGAGGCTGAAGCTGAGGCAAAGCAAGGGTGGGGGGGAGGCTACGGCTTTGAGGAGGGTTTTGGATATGGCTTTGCCACCAGCCAAAGCATAGCCGCCCCATCAGCTCAGCACCCAACGCCCCCCCTCCCAAAAAAAAGGCTCTTAAGCTCATCATCTGTGATGGTAGACACACACAAAAAGAGAAAATTTATGGTGTATTATATTGTTAGTATATAGTAAACAACAAAAATCAGAATTAGCCGTTAATTTGCCAAAAGTATTTCTACTACTCTACTACTAGAGGAAGTATACATAAACTTTAGCTAATATGATATATTAGATCGAAAAGATGGTACATTAAAGCAGCTAAAAAAGAGGGTGGAGGTGGTCGCAGGCAGATGGAGCTGTCGGCGAGGGAGACCAAGCTGCGGCTCCGCCGCTGCGAGATCGTGTCCAGATCCAAGGGCACTGCACCCGCAGCTACACCGCCTTCCGCCGCCGGCATCGCCGTGGCGGTGGTCCCCTCCTTCAGACGAAACGAAGGCACTTCAGTCCTAGTTTGGCCCAGGTTCGAGGTAGCATCATCTCGATGACAGTGTCCAACCCATAGCCTGGGCCATAAGCAATGAGCCCATGTAGAGTGTTCACATGGACCATGGGATGTATAGAAACGAGACTATGATCGGCCCACTTAGGGAAGTTGTTGACACGCACTGACGCACCTGACTGTCCGTCGCAGAAATGCAGGGTTGACTCGTCTAAAAAGGAGAGGAAGACGGCAATGCAGGATTGACAGTCTCGAGATTTCGCGAAGGGCACTGTTGGTTCCTGAAGATCAAAGTGATGCAGAGTGAGATTTCATGCCCGTTTTATTGCAACGGCTTTAGCCCGAATCCACATTGCCACATTGCCACTTGCCATCACGCTAGTGCAACCGCAACATGCAATACGGCCGTGCAACCCCACGGGCACGGATGACCCCCCAAATAATCGACCATGTGCTGCCGGCCCGCTCGTGCTAGCTGCTATTGCCAATTCCAGCCAACCTGTATCGTCTGTCCCCAAAAATCTACGGTGTAACTTGTATCATCAGGTTTCATTATTACTAGACAGAATGTGCGGCGCACGTCTAAAATTTACTCTATTTTTTAAAAAAAACATACTACAGGAGGAACTAAACATATTTTTGTCGGAGCGATCTTAACACTCTACGTTCACCGGTGAATAATACATTTTCCGAAAAATACTATAGATCGAGTTGCAAAAAAAAAAATTAGAAATAGAGATGCACACATATTTCTATTGATGAAAACATTTTTTCGGGAAAAACGGAGAAAGGACCTGGACATAAAGGCCGGGGACCTGTTTGTTATATTTTTAGACCTAATTGCTATTATGAAAAATTAGAAAATAGCTTGTTCGAGATTCGTATTTAGTGGGAGGGTTTTCCGTAAAGTAACGAACTAGGAACCTAAACGTAATTTGCAAACGTTTTTCTTACACTCATAAAAAATCGCAAAGGACCTCTAAGAATCCCATCTTATCTCATAACCAGCTAGGTCCATGACCACTTAAAGTTCCGACCTATCAAGACCCGACCTCTCATCACTCCGACCTCTGGTCGCGGACAACTCACAGTAACTCAAGTTGCTCAAGACTAAAGCAAACACACTTCAAACTCAAATCTGATCATCACAAGCCCAAATACAATTAATTATTCATCACACACATAGGTAAATTTCTACATGCTATTTCATGAGGTATCCTACCTACCCTTTCGTCGTAACTTGACACCGAGCTGGCCCAAGAGGTGCCAAAGTTTCATACACGGCCACATGAAAAGGCACCAGACCAGAAAGCCACTCAAGAGTGGACTGCATTAGCACGATGTATGGACGTCAAAAGGCACTCATGAGTGGTTGCGGGGTGGTCCCAATGGCCCAGTACTTCGGCCACTTAGATATGAATCGTAAGATACTCTATTCGGACCGTCGGATCTAGTGTCCACAGCGGTTCTCACAATTAGATCGAGGCGGTCCAGTCGACCAAGCTCATGATGCGTTACCCAGGGGTGGCTGACACAAAGCGACACATGGATGTCGTCAGGAGGCAAAAAGACTCTCAAGCCTATGATACTATATATATATACTACTGGAAAGATAATAAGCGCGGCGCACACGAAAACAAAAAATGAATTTACATTTTTTCGGAGGAAAAATAGACTGAGATGTACTTTTTAATTTTTTGTAGGGTCTTTCGGAGCGGTATTTTTTAGTAAAAGTTTTTTGGGGAGAAAATGAAACAAGATGTTTTTTTTTTAATTTTCGTAGGATCTTTTCATCTTTTTTTTTTTGGAAAAAAATAGATGGAGACGGAAAAATAAACAAAGACGTAGTTTCCAAAGCTCAAGAGGATTTTTTTTGCGGTGGCAATTGGACATTCTCTAAGGTCCTCAAACTTCCCAACTTTAATACATAGTACATATTTTCTCGGCAAAAACGGAGAAAGAGTCTTCTTTTGCCGAATTTAACACTATATACGCTCACAGGTCAATAATACATGCTTTGAAAAATACTATAGATCGAGTTGCCCCAAAAAACTATAGAGATACAACTGTACACCTATTTCTCATTACGGAAAATATTAGAAATCGAGACGAAAATATTTTTTTCAGGAAAAACGGAGAAAAATTATTAGAGATGCCAACCTTCTTCCGTCGAGTTTAGAACTCCATGTGTTCACCAAGTAATAATACATGTTTTGAAAAATATTGAAAATCGAGTTGGAAAATCGAGTTTGGGAAAAAAAAATCTATAGATAGAGCTGACAGAGAAAAATAATTAGAGATGCCAACCATGCGTTCACCGAGTAACAATACATGTTTTGAAAAATATTGACAATTGAGATAGAAAATCGAGTTGGAGAAAAAATTTAGAGATAGAGCTGCATGCGAAAACATTTTTTCCGGAAAAAACGGAGAAAAATTATTAGAGATGACAACCTTCTTCTGCTGAGTTTAACACTCTCTGCGTTCACCGAGTAATAATACATGTTTTAAAAAATATTGGAGATCGAGTTGGAAAATCGAGCCGGGGAAAAAGGCCAGAGATAGAGCTGCACATATATTTTTGTTGACGAAAACATTTTTCCCGTGAAAAACGGAGAAAGGGTAAGGAGCGAGGACCTGTTTGTTATGTTTTTGGACCCGACCGCTATCCCGAAATATTAGAAAAGGGCTCGCTCAATATTTGAATTTAACGGGAGTTTTTTTCGTAAAACAATGAACGAGGGGCCTGAACGCGATTTGGAAACGAATTTCTTCTCCTTACAAAAAATCACGAAAGGCTTATTCGTAATTTACAGGGACCTACTCATAATTTAAAGAAATAGAAGGGGTTTTCGTAAAACGCATTGGCAGTGCGGTTGGCCAGGGATTTCTTCCCTTATAAGGAGTTAACTAGGTTGATATGTGCGCTACGCCGCGCCGTTGATAATATCGTTGGGTTTGCAGGTATTTCTTGAAAAAAAGACGCTAGGTAAGAACCATTGACGAACCAGCGAAACAACGGCGTTTTCTTGGGGAAAAAAGAATAATACATGTTCCGAGAAATATTACATCTCAAACCACAAAAAAAACTATAGACGCCGAGTTTAACACCCTATACGGTCACACATGTCTTAAAAAATATTAGAGATCTAGCCGCAAACATTTTCCCATGCCTCAGGGGAAAAACGGCTAACGAAAATATTTTTTCCGAGCAAAACGGAGAAAGGAAACGGTTTCTAATTTTTTTTTTGGATAAACGGCCAACGAAATTTTTTTCCCATGCTCTGGAGGAAAAACGGATCATGGGGAAAAAATTTCCGGGTAAAACGGAGAAAGGAAACTGTCTCTCATTTTTTTTGGAGGGGAAATAGCCACCACAAACATTTTTCCCATGCTCCGGAGGAAAAACGGATCACGAATTTTTTTTTTAGGTAAAACGGAGAAAGGAAACGGTCTCTCATTTTTTTGGGGGAAAATAGCCACCAAAAACACTTTTCCCACGCTCCGGAGGAAAAACGGACAACGAAAACATTTTTTCTGGGCAAAACGAAGGAAGGAAACGATTTTCCATTTTTTTTTTGGAAAAACGGCGACCGAAAATATTTTTCGCATGCTCTGGAGAAAAAACGGACCACGAAAACATTTTTTTCGGACAAAACGGAGAAAGGACCCGAATGTAAAACGCGATGACCTATTTGTTATAATTTTGGACCTGTTCGCTATTTTGAAAAATTAGAAAAAGGCTCGCTCGCGATTCGCGCTTAACGGGAGGTCCTTCATGCAAAGTGGCAAACCAGGAACCTAAACGCGAACCGGGAAAATTTTCTTTCTCTCACACAAAATCGCGCAAAGACCTAGACGTAATTTCGAAGAAACCGAGGGGCTTTGCACAAAAAAGACGGTGGACACATGGGGGGTGCGGTTGGCCTCCAATCTCACCATATACAGCACTTTATGGGGGCATTCTTCAACCCGCCAACCTCCTTGGGCATGCTTATAAATGTGCATCATATATACAAGTCTCCTTTACTTGCTCCCTATCTTTTATGCTTCAGCCAAACCCCCTTCAGGACCCACCGTTTCCCCCTCACCTCACCACTACTGGGTGGCTCTGTAATCATAACAGTTAGCGCCATCTATCAGAAGTGGCGTGAAAGCAGATGACAAAGCTCATGGCACAAAAAAAGGAAAGTGGCCATGGCTTCGAGGGAGAAGCAGAAAGAGATGGCAGGTCGTACCAGCTCAGCTCCGAGGTGGAATTTGTTGCCACGGCTAAGTATCAGGCAATCCTAAAGAGGAAACAACTCAACAAGTGCCCACCCTTGACAAACAAGGGGATATGTCTGTAGACGCAATGAGAGGCGATCGGACTACAATGCAGCCCCAGGCGCTCGAAGGAGTTGTCTTGATGATCACTCCTACGGAAAGGATCTTTAGTGCCGGTTCAAAAGAACCTTTAGTATCGGTTTTTGAACCGGTACAGGCTATCCGGGACTGATGCTCAAGGGCATCAGTCCCGGTTCTCTCACCCGGTACTGATAGAGTATCAGTACCGGATTGAAGTCACACGTGGCAGCGTATCGTGAACCCCTGTGGACCTTATCAGTACCGGTTGGTGTCTCCAACCGGTACTGATGAGGCTCCCATCAGTACCGGTGGCTGTAATATATATATATATATATATATATATATATATATATATATATATGTGTGTGTGTGTGTGTGTGTGTGTGTGTGTGTGTGTCCAATACTGGCTATTATATATAATATATGTGTGTGTGCGTGCGTGTTAAATCACAACGAATTAAAACACATAATCAATCATGCACATTTGCCTGATAATGAAATCACTGTACATTCATTAACAAATTTAATTACATATAATGTACTACAATATGTACACAACTTTAATTACAACTCCAGTATTTCTTTTCCTTCTATTCATTGGGATTTTTTACGTGCATCGCTCTTGCTAGCCGTAGATGTCGAGCATGACGGTTCACCGGTCCTTATCGAAGGGCCCCACCTGTTAAAATTTGGTTCGTGGAACTCGCCTTTTGGATTTACGACCTCATCGTAAATGAAGCCGACGAGTTGTTCTTGAATTGCTCTCACTCGCACCGGCAAGAGTTCCGAACCTTGTTCCGCCAAATATTGAGGCACCTGTCGTTAAGTCATTAACTAATCAATCCTTGAATTTGTACAAGATGTAAGGAGTACCTATACATCATTAAAGGTAGTAATTATATTTACTCACCCCCTTGTCGCCTTTTACCATGCGGTGAGCGGCTCCGGTTTGGATGTGCAAAAACTCACATACATAGTAACCGCATAAATTGTTGCCCGCCGGCTGACTCAAGATCTGCGATTGAAAAAGTTGAAAGCGTGAAATGAATGCAAGGAAATTAACTTAACTAACCAAAAAGCTAGCATTATGATATACATACTTGAGAGGCAGTTGTAATTTCAAATTTCTCCTTGAATGCGCTTCTGTTTTTAGCACGGAACCGTGCGAATGCACTACACATGTGATTACGAATTGTACATGATCAGAATTTGTTTCAAATGGAAGGAAATAGAAGTAATACAATAATGAAAGGAACAAGAATTAATACTGATTGAGCAAATCGATAAGGTTTTGACACGTTTCAACTGGTTTCCTTCTCGAGTCCATAATTGTGATCCGACTATGATCTAGCTCGATCATAATAAGAATCCAGTGAAAACTGTACATAGATATGTCAACGTAGATAACTAATTAGTTCTAACATATTGTTATGAAAAAAGAGTAGAACAAGGCGGTACGAAAACACGTACTCATGTGCGTAGGGTAGATATATCCTTGACTTATATTGATGTCCTATTAGCGCATTGTATGCGTTAGTCTGTGTTTCGCTTTGGCTGTATCTAACGGTTGTCTCGTTGATAACTACTGGGTCCATGAAGCCTATGTCAAAAATTTGATCCCTTCAGCATCTTTGTATCTCCATGCTACACAAGAAGAAATTAGTTAGGCTTGCAAGGTCCGTACCCTACAAGGGCACGCACGACGGTTTTTTGTAAATAAGATACTTACAGAGTCTAGCAACCCACCAAGGACGCGCTGAGGGCGTCTGTTTGGTATAGATCATACATGACGTGCCATTCGGCAAAAAATTCACCGTCACCGTGAAAAAAACTTGTTCCTTGTACTTGACAGCAAACAACTCTAGACCATGCTTGGTCGCGTCCAAGTACCATTCATGGAATTGCCGCATCTTTGTCGTTAGCTGAAGCAGCTCCTCACGCCTGACCAATGATCCACCCAAAGTAAATGGCCATCTTACTTGGGCATACTCAATCTCTGCCGTGCCTAATATTTGATTTGGGTCAAGACCAGTTTCGTCAAAGAATTGTAGCATCGCCTTAGCCTTCTCCTTCTCCTTCTCCTTCTCCTCAGTTGTCATCTTCTTGTGGCATTCCTTTCACAATGTGCGCTCGTAGTTTGATTGGCGAGGCATTTCTTTTTTATCCTTCAAATTTGCAATAGTCCTCAAACCTTTGTGAAATTCTTCCGTGCCAGGTTGAACCTTCTTCTTTGGTGACATGGGTCTAAAAAATTCAGTTACCTCACCTTGTACTATCTTATTGGTCTCCTCCTCGGTCATATCGTACGCCAGCTTCGGAAGTGGACGCAACTTCTTGGATTGAGTGGAAGACCTCGTCTTCTTGGGAGCTGCTGGCCGAGCTGGCTTGTTTCCTTTGGTCGACGCCTTCTTGGGAGGAGACGGGCTTCTTGTGGGGCTTAAGTGCACGGGAGGTGGTGTAGGAGTCGACGCCTTCTTGGGAGGAGACGGGCTTCTTCTAGGGCTTATGTGCGTGGGAGGTGGTGTAGGAGTCGGCGCCTTCTTGAAACGAGGTTCTTGTGGGAACTATGTGCGCGGGAGGTGGTGTAGGAGTCGGCGCCTTCTTGGGAGGAGACGGGCTTATTCTTGGGCTTGGATGTGCGGGTTCTGCTACTATTACTACCATAGGAAGTATAACTGATCCGTTAGATCAAATATAATGAACAGCTAATATTTAATATTGTCCACCGTTAAAATGCTCAAATATATAATGACATTACATAGCGGATGGATAACATTACATAATTAAAAAGATAAACATTATGTGGCTCATTCCCACCCCTCGCCACTGCTATCCGGAGGGCTGCCGCTGTCATCGCTGTCACCGCTGTCGGCAGCGGCGGCGACAACGGCGGGGTGAACGTCGTCCTCGGAGGAGGAGGATGTGCTCCCCCAACGGATGACGGTGACGTTCTCCTCCTCCTCCTCCTCCTCGTCGTCCTCCTCCTCCTCATTGTCGTCAGTGGTGGCGGCGGCGCGCTTTCTTTTGTTGGTGGCGGCGGGAGGTGCCCAGGGTGGAAGCAGCACCGGGGACAATGGTTCAGAGTCGGAGGAGTCGGCAGAGCTGGCGGGAGACACAGGCTCTGCCATGAAGGATTGAGATTGCGAAGACAGTCTCATCGGTCTTTGTCAATGCAGTTTCTCCATCTCACCATGTCTCTTTTTATAGATCACCAGGATCGGAAGACGAAGAGAACTGGATGAATACGAAGAGTTGTCGCGCGGGATCGAGGCGACGCGCGGGAGACTAACATAGTCGCAGTTGAATACACCAGCTGATCAGTACCGGTTGGTTACACCAACCCGTACTGATGATCTCACATCACCACCGGTTGGTATTTCAAACCGGTATTGATGATCCCCCCGGACCTGTAGACCGTTGAACCGGGACTGATGTAAATGTCAGTCCCGATTCATGCATGACCGGTACTGATGGGCCGGTATGAAAGGTCAGATCTGTAGTAGTGGATCTTCGACACACTCTCAGAGGACGGAAGGATCGCATTCACTGGCTCAGCATAGTGCCGCCGAGGACTGGCCCCTTGGAGAGAGCATCTTAGACAATTCCCTCATGCCCACCTGTGAGAGAACAGATTTCATCTGAACCTGCCATATAGAGAAACTGATCTTACCATCGAACTTCTCAATGTCAAATTTAGTAGATGACATGGAAGAGAAAATTGTAGATAAAAACTATATGATATATTCTGAAAAAAAAACTTCCTGGTACGCTTTGGATACGCGTAGCAATTTCAACCGGTCAGGAGCCGGAGCCGAGATGAGAAGCAAAAGAACCGGGCAAAAGAGCTCGAGCCAAGAATAAGATGAAACCAAAAAGTTGGAAGCCAATTCGGGAGCCAAACGGATTAAATCCGATTGAAGACGACTTGATGTCCGATCGATCAGTCGCTCGGGAGGCTGCGCGTCGGGCGGATGGCCGGAGGCACTCTAGAGGTGACGCGTCAGGCCGACAAGGCAAAGCCGGAGGCGAGCGATCGAGGCGACGGTCGAGGCTTCGAAGGCAGACCAAGATGTCTTCGGGTGGGCGTGCGTGCGAGCCATCGGGCGAGGCGGCGCCCAAATCTCTCACCAAGGAGGCGACTGCGGGCGGAGGAGTGGCGTCCAAGGGGTCGACGGGAGCCGGGGCCGGCAAAGGGAGACTGGTGCGTCGGGCGTCGCACCAAAGGTGGTGCGACCGGAGCGAGTGATGGTGGAGGCGGTCGTCGAGGCGCTCTGAGGAAGATGGCCAGTTGGAGACAGTGACTCCCAGGCGAGAAGGTCGGCGGGAGACTGTGGCAAAGGCGGAACGACAGGCAGTCAGAGACGCACGAGGCCACCGTCGCATTGGAGGATGACGGCGATGCGCGATGGAGTGTCGATCAAAAATTCCTGGTACACACTAATGCCATGCAATGGCTGCCCCCAATAGTCTCCTCCTTCCAAGGGCGGCGGCTTTGATCTTGAACCTAAGCTCTAATACCACTTGTTAGGGATAGAAGCGCAAAACGGGAGACACGATTTAACGTGAAAAACCTCACAAAGGAGGAAAAAAACCATAGAAGACAATCCACTATTTCTGTTCAAGATTACATGTACATGGGGGTGGCTTATACAGCCAAGAGAATCCGAGTTTGTTGAGATTGGACTCCTAACAAACTTTGGATAAAACCAGCAATCTGTTTACATATTATTTGGATATTTGAGTTCT
The DNA here is from genome assembly GCA_036346355.1 of Rhipidocladum racemiflorum. Classification (NCBI taxonomy): domain Eukaryota; kingdom Viridiplantae; phylum Streptophyta; class Magnoliopsida; order Poales; family Poaceae; genus Rhipidocladum; species Rhipidocladum racemiflorum. Next base: position 7,542,233 of record CM070575.1, read on the forward strand.
CTCTAACACATGCCATAGTGCCATACTACATAATTTTGTTGATGCAATTATTAGATTCTTTATGCAGGATGAACCAAATACTCCCATCCATTTCCAGGCCCAAGAGGCACATTCATGGCTGCAAAAGTACCTACCTTTCTAGAACGAATGTTAGCTAGGTCCTTCCTCGAATCATAATGAAGATACATGCTTTGATTTGTGCTGAATTTGGTTGATGGTTGAAATTCTTTAGACAGACCAAAAATCATGATGGATGCCCTAGGGCCCGACTAAAATATTTTGGAGGCCTTAAGGTAACATGAAGGGAGGGAGTGTTTACCATTCATGGATCTCCAATAGTCTAATACAAGCTACCTAGCTTTTGCAGTTAATAAATTTAGAAATGGCTACCAAGAACTCTTGAGATATACTCCCTCTATCACACAAAGAGTGTATCTTTAGACCATAGGACTCAGCTGTAAGTGTATGTATACTCATTTAAATGCCTGTGGAAACCAACGCACGAGCATGCATGTGTATGGAGTAATGAGGGTCACATTAGTCATTTACCTTGCACACTAATCTGTTTAAAAAAAATCTAAAAATGCACTATTTGTAGGACGGAGGGAGTATTTATATAAAATTTGGCTAGATCCAGAGCCGCACCACATGTCCACATGCAGCACAGCTCAAATGCTCAATGCCAAGTCCCAACCAATCAACGGAGTCCCCAATAACAGCCTACTATACAGCCCATCCAGAAGATGCCGAATCCTCAGGACCCACTAAATCAATTTAAAAATGGAAATCAGACCCAGGCCAACCAATTTGTAATTCATCGTATCACATCCCAAAAATGCGAACTTTATGGTGAAATATTTGAATAAAGAATTCAATGGTTCAATGGACAGTGATCTCCGTATTATTCCAAATCCAACTTGCTCGTGCCTAAAAATGCACACCATCCACCCAATAGCAAAGCAGTCATGGTAGGGGAAATTAAGGAGATGACGGAAGAGGGAGCAGTACCTGTAGGGTTAAAACCTATACGGGCGACTGGCGAGGCCTCTGCTGTGTTGCCATGCGCTGAGAGGCAGAGAACGGGATGCAGCCAAGGATGCCATGCCGGCTCCTGGAGTTGGGGGAATGTCAGCTTTGTTTAGCCTTGGAGTCTTGGAGAATATTTAACCGGCAAGCCTGTCGACCTTGGCTACACCTAGCTCTCTTCTGGTGTTTGGCCCTCAAGCATCGTCAAGAGCTAGCTCTCTAATATCTGCATTCCTGTCAACTTCCATTATGGAAATGCATGAATAAGTATGCAAAACATAAAAGGTCTGCATCTCAAACTAGATCAACCGCTACTTGACATCACATCTCTACAGCTATATATGTGTATATATTAGAAGTAAAAAAAACATCTTTATGTTTCTTCTACAATAAATGGTTGGCTATGTGCATCTCATAATGCAGAGGCCGAGAGATTTAATCTTTCATCATCTAAAAAATGTTTCTTCTGCAATACAAATGCATGATATATAAGCATAAAAATTAAATAAGGCTTGCGTACAGGGCTAAACCTCCACTTGACGTCGATCTCTATTGTTCTATATGTGCATATATCAGTCAATCTAACGGTTTCTTATCATTATCGTGTGCTAATCCTTGGTTTTTAAAGATAAAAAGAACGACTTTATTGTTTTACCCCATAATGCAAAATAAAAGGCCAAAAGAAGTACAGCTTGCAGAGTTGCACATTTGCACCGCACGACATAGATTCTTGAAGGCTTCCAGTTAGCAACAACAATTGTGCTTAAAATATAATGTTATAGCTCAAAGATTGTAGACTGTGTATACAAAAGAAAATCATAAACATGTACGACAAGAGAAGTAGAACGTACATCGATGATGTAGCCATGTTAATAAAGTGTTGTGCATTCCTTATTCAAAAGAAAAATGAATAGATAAGAAAGAAAAGATGTACCCCATTACTCAAGTGATACAGTATTAGTGGTCCAGCTTTATGTCTTCTCAATAAAGCAGTTTAGTTTTTTTTTTTATTAACAGGTTAGATGGCTACGACACATCATCACAATAGCATTATGTTGAGATCCTTATCTCACTATTAACACATAAAGAACAATTATTTTTCCCATATATATCAGGTATCATGTGCAAAAGCTCGGCATTATTAGATCATGATGATCGGCACCCCTTTTTTTAAGAGAACAATTAATGGGGAGAAAGGTTCTATCTTTAACTTCTATTGCAAATTTGCAATTGAAAATCATAACGATATTGGGTTAAACTTATCTGTGTCAACTGTATCAGACGTGATAATGTAACTGTAAAACAAGTTTTACTTTAAGCTATCCTTCATACTCAATAAATAAGCTTCACGTTGAGATTGATATAGACAGCTCGAATGCAAGGCCACAACTGTAACGTCCCAAACTTTAATAAAGAGGAAAAATAGAATATTAAAATAGATATTTGTTTTATTCTTGAATTCCCTGAATTTAATGGTTTTATAATGATTTCTTTGGTGGAAAGTAATTAAAATTGAATTAGTAAAAAGATGAAAAGTGAAAAGGTAAAAAAGTAAAAATGTGAGAAAAATCTGCAAAATAATATAAAAATCGTGGAGCCCTTTGGAAGTGTGATTTCGTAGTCAAAAAATCCATGAGAATCCATTTAATCAAAGAAATGATTAATTTTCATTAACTTGATGTGACACCGAACAGTGCAAAGAAGTAATTTCATAAATTTTTACTGAACTTTCTTGTAGCTCAACTTTTTACCATGTGATATTTAGACCCTTATTCACCTCTGGTAAAATTTATAAAAATTAATAATAATATTTAATGCCTTTTTTCAATTTATTTATTCCAAATCTGAAAATCTAAAAATTAGAGTAAAAGATTTATTAGAAAATAAATACTTAATATTTAAATTTAAAATTGTTATGTAAGTATTTTGACATCATTCCAAACCTTCTGTAAAAGTTTCAAAAATTAATAAGTTAGCTTAAGCCCTCAAATAAATCATTTTTAAAATTTAAAATTTTGAACAGATCACAATGTCAGGTTTTTAGTAAATAATCTACCAGAGATTTTTATTTGAAAATTTTACATTAGGTAGAAATCTTACTCAGTTTATTAAATAAAATTTTCAAAAATAATCATGATGATCTACACCCTGAATTAAATGTTCCATTAATGTACTGTCTCCCTCCTTGAGTTTGAAGCTAGCCTTCTCTCACTGACATGTGGGGCCCAGCCTTTATTTGCTTCCACCGACCAGCCACTTCACCCACGCCACTGCTAGGTGGCCCCATTACTCAGCCTCTTCTCTCCTCTCTTTCTCTCTCTCTCTCTCTCTCTCTCTCTCTCTCTCTCACACACACACACACACACACACACACACATGCGGGTCTGGCCCAACTGTCAGCCCCTTCTTCCCCCACTCTCCTTCCTTCTCTTCGCTAGCGAGCCAAAGTGAGCCAAGTGCCGCCTTGCCATATGACCTCATCCGCGCCGTAGTCTCGTGAAGACTGAACCCACATCGCTTTCCCTGACACGCCACTGCCTCGTCACCGACATGCCCATACTGCGAACTCGAAGAAAATCCGGCTAACACTGCCGCATCTTTTCCCGGTCACAAGCTTCAAGGATGCGTTTAAACCCTGTTTTAACCACCTCAAAGCCCTATAAAAGCGCCAAGCCACCTCAAGGAACCCTTACGGGCATCACCTCTCGACCGAGCCACCGAATTTCTATCATCTTCCACAACTCCAGCCAATACTCTACCGCGACCCAATTTCTGTTCCACCTTCCTCCACACAGCCCCAATTCCGAATTACTCTCACCCTAAGCATCCTAGTCTACCCACGAGCAAAATGCATCATTCAATTCTAGGAATCACTGTCAATCAAGCCATCACACCGAGCTTCTCCTCACCGCCGCCGCACCCCCACAGTGAGGGCTCAGCTCGTTTTCCCTACTTCGTTTTGAATTATGGAAATAGACACTAGGTTGCTCATTGATGCTCATGGAGCTTGTAGCTAGGCTCGAAAACCACTAAATTGTCATCGCGGTTCAACGTCGATGACCTCACCGCCGGCCTCCATTGAGACCCCTGCTCCAGTCACCTAAAGGCCTAACTGATCTATCACCTAGATTCACACAGTCGTGTTGAATCTTTTCATGCCCATGGTCGCTGGCCATTGGCCCTGGCTCTCTGCCAGTGAGCTCAACAGTAGTCACCTCTGTCCTGGCTCGCTGCCACCTGGGACACGGCCGTCAGCTGCTTGCACACACACTACACACTAACGAGCGGGCCCGGTCGATCAGCTGCCTCCCTTTCACACGTGCAACCACTACAAGTGGGATCGGCCTTTCAGCGGGTTTGGCCCGATTCAGAAGAACAAGCGTACGAAGCAAAATACGCTTTCCTTTGGCGGAAGCGTATTTTGTAATTTCTTTGGATTTAGTGAAACCGAATAATTCAAACTTCAAATATATTTTTAACCATAGATCCAAATTGAATGAAACAAATTTCTAAATTCATATTAAATTCCCTAGTTTCAAAATATGCAAAAAAAATATTTGAATATTGATCACTGGTTTAAATCATAATTCAAATTCAAAGTGTATGTTTGAAATATGCTTCGTGTAGAATTTGTGCAATTTAAGTCCAAACTAAGTTAAACAAATTTTGCTAGAATCCTTGTGCGATAAGCTTTCTGAATATGCAAAGAATTTAAATTTTGAGTTAGTTTGTATTATTCTCTAATTAAGATTGTTTTCAATGTGTTAATTAAACAATAATTCAAAACTTATTTTCGGACCCCGAAAAAACACTTATGAAATCCTTTGTGTATCCTGTACTAGTCTAGGAAAAGCTAGTACACATAGTAGAAATGTTATCACAATATATCCAACGTATTTTATTAATTAATTATTACAGTTTACAGAATGAGTGGCACGCAGGCCAAATAAGAAAGCAGCGAAAATAAAATAAGTAGAAGTAAATCCCAATAGATTTGCCACAGGCAATTAACTGGGAAGTGGCCTAGTTCATCTAATCCTCACCATCGTCGTACTCCTCTAAATCAACCGAGTAAGTAAGAGTGAGTACAAAAAGTACTCCGCAAGTTACACAGGAGATGCAGTATTAATATAAAGAATACAAAGGAAGATTATATGGTTGAGTTCAGCGTAAAGCAACAAGTTTCTCAATATTGTAAGTAGTTTTTCAAGGCATAATTTAAGAAAGACGTTCATTTTAAACCAGTTTCAGCACAGGAATCCCTCCTGGAGTTAACCTAACTTTTTCCAATCAATGGAATAACTCCAACAATAGAATCACTCCATCCGAAACCATTTTTTTAAAAGTCATTTTTAGAAACATTAAAATCTAATCCGTGAAATGTTTGCTCGGCATGCCCATGACCGCGGGCGCAGCTAAACGATTAGTTTTATACTCTACAGAGGCTGTACAACTTTATCCACAAGACATGACGTCTCTTTGCGCCAAAAACACACTTCCTTCGGTGTGCGACCGAGAAAATTACGATAAGACCCCTATAAAAATCCATCCATGTAGTCACGCCCACTAAGGTTTCACCGCTGAAAGAATCACTTTAGTCAGGAGCCCCCTCTTGCGCCGAGTGGCAGCTTCACGCTTTCACCACACCACTTCCACCTAATGGCATGACTGTCCATGTAATATTTTAATATGGCTAGCCAGGTTTATCTCATTCCAGAAAGTGGAAGCACTGTTGCGTTTTACATTCAGCAGCTCACAGACCAATCCTTAGTTGACTAGACGAGCATTCCACAAACCCAACTCACGTGCATCACACACCTACCTAACAACCATTCTCGCCTGGTCTAAACCACATTTTTAACATTTTATTTTTGACATCGCAAGTAACATAGATTTCACATGAAATGATAAAGCCTTTGAATAGAACCTTATTTAGTTTAAATTCCTAAAAAGTCCTAATATCGGTTCTAAGAATGTCTAAGCATATTTATATTCATTTTAATATTTGCATATATGTCTTAAGGTTACAACGGAATAAGGTATTTCAATTCCTAAAATGGTTTCAATCAATTAGGACATTAACTAATTATTTAAAATTGGGAGTGAAACTAAGTTGCTAAAATTACGCATGCAATAATTTAAATTCAATATGTAATTTATAAGATAGGATCAACATGCTCAAGGGTGTGCAACTTGCCTTAGTGGTAGAGTAGCTGATCGGGATTGTCGGTGGCGTACTCCTCCGTCTCTCTGAAATTTACACGCGAAAACAACAAAATTCAAATATAATCCAAATAAAATACCAAACTAGCCTAAAAATAAGTTTAGAATTTTCAAAGAATTTAGAAAGAAAAATGGAGCCAACCAGAGTTCGAATGGGTGAAAACGAGCTCTTGGAAGTTTTAAAAAGAAAATAAAAGGATTTTGAATTTTCTTTTCTATGTAAAATTTTCAAATTTTTAGACTTAAAATTGATATTTCAAAATTTGAATTTTTGAAATTTTCCCTCTATTTTCACTCTTTTCTTTTCCTCATTTCATTTTTTTCTTTGGCTGACTTTCTCACTCTTCTTTTTTTTAAAAAAAGATTTTTTTTTTGTTTGCACGAAGCTTTTTGCTCTCTGTTTTCTTTGGCCGTGGCGCATGGTGGGAAAGCCTAGGGGCGACCGGCTAGCGGCATGGGTCGGCGCCAGCGCAGTGAGCTCACCGGTGCAGTGAGCTAGCCGGCGGCAGCGGGGGAGGGGCAGCTGGGTGGCCGTGGTGGCCAAGAAAACAAGAACCGGCTGGACAAAAAGAAATTTCAAACCTTCGCAAAATACGACAAAATGAAGGCAAAAGAGCTCAAGGGGAGTGGGGGGATGGGTTGGCGACGAGGAGAGGCACCCGATCCCCCTTTTTATACTGCGGGAGGAGCACAGAGGAGCTAGAATCATAGCAAAATTTGTAGCACTTGCAAAAGGAAAGAATGCAATTTTTGCTCGGTTTTTAGGGAAATTAGTGCCATGTATGGCAAGAGGTCAACGGAATTCCGAACATATTTTTCCCGGATTTTTGGTGCAAGATTTGCGGAGTTTTGGAGCTTTTAATGGAGGAGAGAGAAGTGCATTTGCTCTGTACTCATTCAGCTGGAGGAAGAAGGCTAGAGGAAGAAGACAAGGATGACAGGTGGGCCACTCTTTTAATTGAATTTAAATAGAGCTAAGAAGAAAGGCGTTTGGGATAAAATAGTAAAAAAGCTATAAAAAACTTGAAAAGATTCTAAAAAATACTATAGAATATTTGGAATCTAATAAAATTGGTTTCGAAATTTTTTTAGTTTTTGTGCAAAAATTCTTTTAATAAACGGAGAATTAGAAAAAGACTTTATAAAATCCATAAAATCAGTAAAATTACAAGAAAATTCATAATAATAATTAAACCAAAAATATGCAAATTTTCAGGGTGTTACACCTGTTCACATGTTGCTTAAATAATATAAACTAATTTATTTTTGTTAATTAGACAGCAAGGAACATGATTATAAAATAATACTTAGGGTGTACCATGCAACATTTAATTGCTAATAACCTTATTGCTTTACATATTAATTTATATTAGTACAAGTAACACTAACCTCCTAAATTTGAAAGTTAGTATAATTAAAATTATAATCTTAGCTTCTTGAATTAGTATAGTAAAATAAAGCAAATCATAAAAACAAATATGTGCGTGTTGTCAAACTTAGACTAATAATGATAATAAGAAACTGCAATGTAAAAATAATACACTCGCACATAAAATCACGAAACCTAACCCACAACCTTACTTGTTTTATGTGTTAATTCCGATTCGATTCTACATTTGACTTTTTTTTGCCTATTGAAAAATGTTATTTGCTATGTTTTTATTTAACGACACGTAGAATCCGACGTTGCCGATACTGCTGTTGAAGACTTCGATCCCGAATACTATGATGAACATCAAGGCAAGCACCCCTTTGATCATATTGATCCCAGTTTTCATAACTACTTAAAATGTTGATTAAAATTTACATGCATGCATTATGTTCTAAAAGGATTCTTATTTTGTGGTTACTGGTAGTTATAATCCCTCATTGGTGGATTTTCTTAATCAATATTGATATGTGAACCATGGCAACCCTAGTTGATGAAAAGACTTATGATGGTAAGCTGGGTATACTCGACTGATGATTACACATGCTTAGCCATGCTTTAGAAACCGACTGTTGAAAAGAAAGAAACATGTGTTTTTATGAAATCTAAAAAGGTTGGATATGACAGTAAAAAGGATATTAATATTTTAGTAAAAGTGAAAATAAAACTGTGGATTCAACGCGGGCGATTAATGGCAAAAGCAAAAAAGTGCATGTGACTTGCACGTAGATAGTGGGAGATTTATCACCCCGATCATATTAAGGACCGAACTATTGTGTTATTTTCAGGCCAAGGTAATCGTACAACCATAAGGGCTGATATGGAACGACCTAATCTATTAAGTTACTTAGAACTAGTTTTGCACATTGGAAGACTGGAGTAGCAGAAGCTTTTTGGGTAGGTTTTCTTGTAAGGGGCTTCCATATGGACTTGTGGGTAAATGCATATCGATGCAACGGTGTACGCCTTGCTATGGGAAGAAATGGTTATTGATTTATATTAGCTCAAGATTATTATGTTTTACGTGACTGTTTATTTCTACCGCTATCTACCACTTTTCTTGATAGACAATTTGTAAACGGATCTGCCAGATTCTTAGCAGTTTGGATGTAATCCAAAGCTATCACTCTGGAGCTTCTCAATTTCCTGACAGATTTCAACCGTCTTTTTACGTGACTTGAGGACTTCATGTTATCCTTCGTATTGTTCACTATCATGATAACCATTTGATTATCACAGTTCATAAGGATAGCCGATATCGGTTTTTCAACTACCGGTAAGTCCATCCAGAGCTCACGAAGCCATTCTGCTTCGACAATGGCTCTGTCCAATGTTGTGAGTTCTGCTTCCATGGTTGACGTCGTCAATATGATCTGTTTACAAGACCTCCATGAGACAACACCACCACCAAGAGCGAATACATACCCACTCGTGGCCTTGAGCTCATCAGCATCAGATATCAAGTTAGAATCACTACACCCCTCAAGTACACCAAGATACCTAGTATAGTGAATTCCATAACTCATAGTGCCTCTCAGATAACGTATTACTCTCTCAAGAGCACGCCGCCAATGATCATCACCCGGATTAGACACAAACTGTCTTAATTTGCTCCAGCAAACGAGATGCTGGGCCTTGTAGTGCTAGCTAAGTACATAAGCGAACCAATAATCTGAGAGTATCTCAGTTGATCTCTACCAATTCTTCGGTTCTTTCGAAGTATTAAACTAGCATCATAAGGTGTTGGAGAAGGCTTGCTGTCCATATAGCCGAAACGGCTTAAGACCTTTTTCACATAATGGGAATACACAAGTGTAATCCCATCCCCACCTTTGATCAGCTTGATGTTAAGAATTACATCAGCTTCTCCTAGATCCTTCATATCAAAGCTTTGGAACAAAAACATCTTGACGTCATTGATCACATCAAGATTTGTTCCAAATATAAATATATCATTCACATACAAGCGCAGAATAACTCCGTCACCCCAACCATGACGGTAGTATACATACATATATCAACTTCGTTTACAACAAAGCCTTCAAATGTTAGAGTTCTATCGAACTTCCCATACCATTCGTTTGGGTGCTTACTTAAGGCAATAAAAAGATTTTAGCAACTTACACACTTTATTCTCTTGACCATTTACTACAAATCCATCGGGCTGTTCTATATAGATTTTCTCATCTAACTCTCCATTAAGGAAAGCCGTCTTAACATCCATTTGATGAATAAGAAGACCATAAGAGGCAGCTAAGGACAGTAGTACACATATTGTGGTCAACCTAGCAACAGGTGAATAAGTATCAAAGAAATCATCGCCTTCTTTTTGGGTGTAACCCTTGGCCACAAGCTAAGCCTTGTACTTCTCAATAGTGCCATCTGGCCTAAGCTTCTTTTTGAACACCCACTTGCATCCAACTGGTTTACAACCATAAGGACGATATAGGATTTCCCAAGTTCCGTTAGTGAGAATGGAATCCATTTCACTATGGACTGCATCCTTCCAGTAATATGCATCAGGAGATGCATATGCTTCTGAAATAATCTTGGGAACATCATCCACAAGGTACATAGTGAAATCATCACCAAAGGATTTTGTGATCCTTTGTCTCTTGCTCCTTCTAGGAGCATCACTGTCATCCTCCTCGAGAGTTTGTACATGTGTTTGTTCAAAGTGCTCAATTGGTATGGCAGTTTCAGGAGTTAAATCATAGGCCTAACTCGGAATGCTATGCATATCCTTCATAGGAAATATACTCAAAAAATGTTGCATCTCGAGACTCCATTATAGTATCGACGTGCATGTCAGATACCTCAAATTTAACTACTAAAAACCTATAGGTAATGCTGCAATGAGCATACCCTAGAAAGACAAAAATCAACAATTTTAAGTCCAAGTTTGCGCTTCTTTACTATCGGTACACTGATTTTCGCCAAGCACCCCTAAGTGCGCAAGTAGGACAGTGATGGTTTTCTTTCTTCTCATCCCTCACATAGAGTTACCTCACTATTTTTAGTGGAAACTCTATTTAGAACATGAATCGAGGTCAACAAGGCCTCCCACCATGCCTTACATAATCCGCAGTGTCTAACATGGCATTAACCAAGTCAGTCAAGGTGCGGTTCTTTCTATCGGCAACCCTGTTAGATTTGGGCGAATAGGGAGGCATCCTCTCATGGATGATACCATGCTCTGCACAGTATTGGAAGAATTCACTAGAGAAACTCTCCACCACGATCCAACCTAACTCTTGATTTTTTTTTCCCTGTTGATTCTCAAATTCTGCCTTATAGATTTTAATGTAGTCTAAACCTCATCTTTAGTTTTTAAAAGATACACATAGCAATATCTAGTCGCATCAACAATTAAAGTCATGAAGTATCTTTTTCCAGCTTTCTTCAACACACCATTCGTTTCAAAGATATCTGAATGTATGAGTTCTAATGGTGCCAAGTTTTTTTCCTCGGCTGCCTTATGAGGCTTGCGAGGTTTGCTTAGACTGCACACAACTTTGGTACTTAGAACCTTTGACAATGGAAATTTTTTGAATTAATTTAATGCTAGAAAGACGAGACATAGAACCAAAATTTAGATGACATAATCTTGAGTGTCAAACACTTACCTCACTACCAGTAACATTGTCGCAAAGATGATTCATGAATTTATTACAGACATTCTCAAGAGAAAGGCAGAACAAGCCTTCGCTGTCATAGCCTTTACCCATAAATAGTCCACACTTTGATATGACTACGTATTCGACTCAAACAACAACTTAAACCCATCTCTGCAAAGAAGGGAACCTCTAATGAGATTCTTTTTTATTGAAGGGACATGGTGCACGTTCTTTAGCCACACGATCTTTCCCAAAGTAAGCTTTAGATCTATCATGCTAACATCAAGAACATAAGCATGTAACCCATTCCCCATCAACACGGTGGAACCCCGAGTGACCTGGTAAGAAGAAAACAATAATACATCAGCACAAATATGAATATTAGCTCCAGTATCAATCCGCCAATCAGTAGATTGATTAACCAAGAGAACAGTGAGTAGATTACCATACCCAGGTGTCTCCGTCTAGGCATTGCCAATAGTTACACTGACAGATTTGGAGTTCTGTCCCTACTGATCCTTTCCTCGTTTGTGGCTAGGACATTTCTTGGCCCAATGTCCAATCTCACCACACACGAAGCAAGGCTTGTCATTCTGCTGTTTTTTCTTTTTAAAGTTGGTAGTCTGAACAGCTTTTCCCTTTGGCTTGTTCTTCCCAGAACCATTACGCTGCACAAAATTAGCGTTGGATTGTCCTTCAACCACCTTTGGGTGCACATCCTTTGCCCGAGCTTTCTCCTCAACATCGAGAGACGTAATTAGACTCTCAACAGAGATTTCTTGCTTCTTGTGTTTTAGAGATGTGGCAATGATGCCACTAGACACAAACTTGTCGGGTAATGTGCACTTAAGGTGATCAAGTTCCCTCGCAATGAACTATATCTCATGAGCATGTTCAACTACAGAATAGCTATCAACCATTCGGTAGTCATGATATTGCTCCATGACATATAGTTCATTGCTAGCATCCGAGGCACTGAATTTATTTTCGAGTACCTCCCACAGCTCCTTTGCATCTGACATGTGCATATACAAGTCGCAAAGGCAGTCTGAAAGAACGTTAAGAACGCATCCTACAAAAATTGTGGTGGCATCCTTGAACTCCTTTTCCTGCTCAACAATAAGGATTCCTTCAGGTTTGCCAGCCGCAACCCAGTAGACGTTCATAGCTGTGAGCCACAAAGTGGCTCGCGTCTGCCATCTCTTAAAATGAACACCGGTAAACCTATCCGGTATCATTGCCTCATCAAATCCAGATGCTTTCATCATATTCACCATTAAAAGCCTATCACGTTTTTGGATTGTTGGAATATTAGGCACATTAATGATGAATTTATTCCGAAAATAAACTATAACGATAATTGAAGATAGAACAATGGGAATAACTAGACTAGACACTAGCAATATACCAATTGTAATGTCTATTTCATGCATATTATTAGATGAACAAAACATATGTTGTTCGCATGTGTTACCGAGTTAAAGCGGAGATGTGGCCGAATTGGTAGTAGAAGTCGCTGAAGATTAGCAGGCGATGTAATTGAAGCCGATCGTTGATGAAGAAACCAGCGAGCAGTCGCATGAATACGCTTCCCAAAAACGTGATTCACCCTCTCCTGATGCAGGATCTCAAGGACAGACGTTTCAGAGACCTACTCTCCCAACAGATGGTGCACGTTGGCGAATTGAAGGGGAAGAAGGCAGCGCAATAATGGCGAAAGGAAAAAGGTTCGAGTGAGAGAGAGATGATCTTTGTTCGCGTATATATAACAGAGAGAGTATCCGAGCACGATACGAGTCGGTTATAGATTCGTACGCGCACGCGTAAAATCCGAGCACGATACGAGTCAGTTACAGATTTGTACGCGCATACGTAAAATCCGCCACTAAATTCCGCGCTACAAAAACTGCAAAAGAGGATTGCCCCTGTGCAAGCCGTCAGACTCAATTTCGTTGCACCATTCACGCGCATGTCGCATACGCGCGCTGCCTGGCGAGGCGAGCGAGTGCGCATGTGTCCTCTTCTTCTCCTCTTCCCATGCTCTAGCAAGGTGGAGAAAACCCTCCCTTATAAGTTGGGTTTCCATCCACCTCCACTAACAATGTGGTACTATTGAGTTTTCATCTCTCTTCTATCTAATGGGCCTTTACGATTTTCAGAAATTATTTGTGAATTAATAGGCCTAGCCTAAATAATTCCAACAATTAATACATTGCAAGTAGTGGGCCTAACATTGACCTTGTCGTTTGCAGCCTATATTATTTTGAAGCATAGTACACTAACATTAGTAACCATAAATAAATTCCCCCCTAAGAATGCCAGTAGTAACCAGTACTGAACAGTGCATGAACTGCTGAGAGAACAAATCTAGCAAGTCCAAGCTTTCGATTATATTGAACCAACAAAGATTTACTATACTAGGATGGTACGCGCGGCGCACGCGTGAACGGGAAACGGATTTGTGTTTTTTTCCGGAGAAAAAACGGACCATGGAACATTTTTTTCGTAGGAAAACGAGGAAAAACGACGTAAAACAATTTTTCCCATGCTCTGGAGGAAAAACGAAAAACGAAACCATTTTTTTTCCAACAAAAACGAATAAACGACGGGCGAAAAATGAAATGATCTTTTCATTTTTTTTAAGAGAAAACAAAAACGAGGAAAAACGATGTAAAACATTTTTTCCCATGCTTTGGAGGAAAAACGAATAACGAAACCATTTTTTTCCAACAAAAACGGATAAACGCCGGACGAAAAACGGATTTTCAATTTTTTTCTTAGAGAAAACGGTAAACGAAAACATTTTTCCCATGCTCCGGAGGAAAAACGGATCACGAAAACATTTTTTCCGAGCAAAACGGAGAAAGGACCCGAACGTAAAGCACAGGGACCTATTTGTTATAATTTTGGACCTATACGCTATTTTGAAAAATTAGAAAAGGGCTCGTTCGCTATTCGCATTTAATGGGGGCTCTCTGTGTAAAATACCAAATGAGGGTCCTAAACGCGAAGCGGGAAAATTATTTTTTCTCTCACAGAAAATCACATAGGGACCTATACGTAATTTCAAAGAAACGGAGGACCTTTTCGCGAAATAGAGGAGAGAGAAGGTGGAGGTGAGGTGGATGCTTGAGGGAGCTCCAAACCTCCCAGATATAATAGGGTTATAATTCATATTGACGACAACATCTTGTTTAACAAATAAATGAATTATAATTCTACTATTTATCAAATAAATTGAAGTGCCCCGGGTAATTAGAGGGAGTAACCACTAGTGTTAGCTCTAATTAATCCAGCTGCTAAGTAATGTTAACAACTAATTAATCTGCTAATTAGAGTAACCGAATTGCAAAAGAATTTAAAAGTGCGAGTAAAGCGAATAGAGATAGAATGAAGTTGCCGTCAGACCCGCAGGCGAAGGTATTGATCACCGAGATACCAGACCCGTAGGGGTTGAATCGGTACATCTCGCTAGATCGGTTCTGTCGGCGTACTAGCCAACAGGCACCTCCGAGACGGGTGCTTATGAGGTTCCGACGGAGGGCTTTCGGGGCAATCGCCTCGGAAGGGAAGACGATGACGATCCGGGCACCGGGAGGCTCAGACTAGCGGGGGGACGCAAAGAGTTTTTACCCAGGTTCAGGCCCTCCGAAGAGTAATAGCCATAGTCCTGCCTTTCTTGGTATTGCTTGTGTTCTTGCTGGAGAGGATGAAAACCTACTCATAATGAGTCGAACCGAACCCCTTCTCCCATGCACCCTGGCTTCCTTTTATACTCGGACTGACGGGGGCGCATGGGAGGCTTACACTGCAAGCCATCATCATTACACTGGCATGGGCTCATTTAATGCGCACGCCGCTGCTCTTACATCCATTAATGTCTGCTGCATCTATCATAATCCTGCCTTGGGCCCCATGTCCACCAACGCCGCCCGTTCCGTCACGGGGTGAGGTGTAGTTGTGACGTCTCCCAAAGCCATGATGCGCCTGGGGAAGGCGCGCCGCCACGCTGCAGCTCCCATGCTTCCACATTTAATGCGCACGATTCGCATTTAATATCCCTGATCTCGACAGGACTATCCCGGGGATGGTGCGCCAGGGGCCAGGACTGTACGCCACGTGTCCACTGGGCGACCACCGGGCATCTGCGGCGGCTGGCACATGCCACGTGTCCGTGAGGCGATCACTGGTGGTCGCCACGGCTGGCTCAGTCGCCACGTGTCCATTGGGCGACCACCTTCTTGGTCGCCAGACTGTCGCCATACGTGTCGGTGAAGCGATCACTGGTGGTCGCCCGGCCTGGCTCAGACGCCACGTGTCCGCTGGGGCGACCACCGTATGGGTTTTTCTCTTGCCGTGGCAATGGGCCCAAGCACGCCCTGGCTGCCACTTGATTCCTTTTTTAGCGCGGGGGAGCGGGTACCTTGGTGTAGAATACGCCGACAGTAGCCCCCGGGCCCACCTAGGAGCGCTTTTCGGTCTTCTGCTCTTCTTCTTCTTTAATTGGCGGCTTGAGAACTGCTCCGGCTCCTGGGTGGGACCCTTCAAAGGTCCGCGCGCCTTGCAAAAAAGATCTTCCGACTTTGCGCGGTTACATCCTCCTTGTAACCGCCGCACGTTCCTTGGGATGCGCCCCATTTATGAGGCTTTTAAACTTCCTCTTTTTCGAATCGCCGCGCCTTTTCGGTTTTCCCGCCGGTTCGCCTTCCGCGGCCTTATAAAAGGCCGATCGAAGGGGGAGTGGTTCTTCCCCCTTTCAACTCTCCGCATTCCACATCTTTCCGACGTTTCAAGCTTCCTTGCTTCATCCCCTTTGCGGTTGCGCTTTGAAATCTCTATCCTCCCGATGGCTCCGGTGCTTCCTTCTTCGATCATTGAGGAGGAGAGAGCCGCTAGGTTCTCCCAGAACATCACCGGGGGCGCCCTTCGCCTCCGCGCCGGGACTGTCGAGCCCCACTGTCGGCCTGGGGAAGTGGTTTTCTTCGGGTGGCAGCTCCTTGCCGGCCTACTTCCGCCGGTCTCTGACTTTTATCTTTCTGTTCTCAACTTCTACGCCATTTATCACATTCACCTTCCTCCCAACTCTGTTATCCTCCTTTCTGCCTTTGCTCACTTCTGCGAGATGTTCGTGGGAGTGCTGCCCAACCTTCTTCTTTTTCGCTTCTTCTACACCCTTCGCGCCGCGGGCGGTACTCCGCCGGTTTCCGGGAGCTGTCACCTGCGGCTCCGTGACGGGAGCGTTGCGCGCTATATCCCATTGGACTGCCGGTCCAACTGGAGGGATTGGCGCGCAGAGTGGCTGTACGTCGAGGACGACAGCGGCATTGAAGTGCTGGATCTTCCGCCCGGCCCGGCGGTTAGCAACCCCAACTGGGGGGCTCCAGTGAGCGAGGCGCCCGAGCTCCAGGCGATGCTGGCCCGCGTCGACCAGTTGCGGACGGCGGGCCTGACGGGGGCCATGGTAATCCGGGATTTTATTACCCGGAGGCTGTGCCCCCTGCGCCAGCGTCGCCCGACTGGCGATACATGGGCGTGGGTGATGGGACCGGAGTATCCGGAGGTAACTCGCTCCACTCTGCGTCATTTCTTGTTACTTCTATTTCTCGTCAGCAAGACTGATTCTTCTGGCGTTTCTCTCCTCCTGCGATTTCTTTTCCTTCTCGTCGAATGGCCAAAATTTGGTGATGACGTGATCGGCCGATGGATGCCGCAATCGAGCCTATCCGCCCCGTCCCACCGCTTCCAGTAGCGCGGTCCCACTTTGCCGGCTGTCCCCGAGAGGCGCGGCAATAATCCGCGCCGCCCTCGATGGACGCCATGGGCTCGCCGTCGTGACACGCCAGCGCCCTTAACGATCCGGATCCTCCTCGCAGCGGTCGAGGAGAAGCGGCCAGCGGCGCAGCGCCGGATGATGACGACGGCTCCGCCCATCCTTCCCGAAGGCCCCGCCTCCTGAGCGGCGGCGGGACTTCCACGTCGGCGCGAGGCTTCGCGTCGGCCGCGAGGCTCCTTGATTCTGCGGCATCGGGTTCCTCCGCGGTGGCGGGGCTCGCCGGCCGTGGGGTCGCCCACTTGCCCCTGCCCGGGCGCGTCGGCTGAACCCTCATTGCCGATCCCTTTTGTGCCGCCACCGCCACCAGCAGCGGTGGTCCTTCCTCCGCCTCCGCCTTCGCCGCCAGCAGTGGCGGATCTACCTCCGCCTCCGTTGGCCGCGGCGGATCCGCCCCCGCCTCCGCGCGGGGGGTTGGTCTTCGTTCCGAGCGTGCCCCGCTTCCCAAGGCCAGCGCCCAGGTACTCACCTGGAGATGCAAATACAATAACAATTTTGTTAAGATTAATCCTTACCGTTATTTCCTTCTTTGTTCAGGGTTCCTGCCGGACATCCATTGCTCGTGGCGAAGCGGCCAAGGTGCCGCGATTGTCGTGGTGCATCGGCCGGTCGCCGAGCCTCGGGGCGATCGAGGGCGGCCGGACGATTCTCGGTAGCCGCTGCTGCCGTCATTCAGACCAAGGCCCGTTCGGCCCGTTCCTACCCTGAACTTCCCGCGCCTCCGTTCCTCGGCGGGCGGATGCCTATTTGGCGGCCCTCGGCGAGCTCTACTCGGCCACGAGCAATCGTCTGGTGACGGCGAGGAGCGGTTGGCGGAGGCGGGAGCGAAATCAACCGCCTCCGCAAGGAGGTGGCGGACCGATCGGGGGCTGGAGCTGCGATTGCGGAGGGAGCGGGGCGGCGAGCAAAGCACCGGCCGCGCCAGCGGCGTCTCCGAGCCGAGGCGGAGAGCCGACCGGACTCGATCGGAGGTGGAGACATCGGCGGATGCTTTGCGTCACGCCGATCGGACGGTGGCGACCTCGCTCCATTAGGCTGGAGCAACCGGTCAGCGGGAGGAGAGGCAACGGCATTACGCCTTTTGCCTCTGCCAGGACCGCGGACTTCCTTACGCGCTGCTGCCGCCCTTTCCGCTCGGTCCGCCAGGAGGCGCGCGATTCTGGCGGCTTCTGGCGAAATGCGTCTTTGGCTTCTGCGCCCGATCGTGACGCCAACTTCAATCCCGCGGTTGCCGTCCAAGGGCTAGAGGGCGACTGGGCGCAGGCGGAGGAGCGAGTTCACGAAGCCTCCGAGCGGGTTGCCGCCCAGCTGGCGATGGAGAACCCCCAGATGGAGGCGGTGGCGGAGGGCGTGGCGCTGTGCGGGCGTGGCCCCTCATGTCAAGATCTGGCGGCAGCCGAGGAGGCGGCAGATGACCCGGAGGACCCTCCGGCGCCACCTCAGTAGCTTTTCTTCTTTTCCTTTTTTTTTGGTGGTGACTTTGTCTGCAAAACTTTAGGCATTTACCATTTCGAATGAAATAGTAGTGTAAAATTCCCTGCCAAGTTACTTAAGAACTCGCTTTTGCCGTAACTCTTTTCGGTTCCACACGAACGAGCACACAATTGCTTAAAGACTTCAAGTCTTGCGCCGCGGGACCTCGGCCCTCAAACCCTTTGCCTTAGCAAAATTTACCTCCCAGGTAGCCTCTAGGGAACGAACACTTAGTGAGTCGTGACAGGACCTTGGGCTTTTGGCAACGGTGTTCGAGGCGCCGACCCCCACGGGGACACCCGGAGTGTCATGGCCGTCTTTGGGGTCGTCTTGAACCAGCCCAACCACCCAGTTATCTGTGCCGCTCTCACTTAGCGATTCCGTCTTTACTACTGGTATTTGCAAGGCGGCAGGGCACCAGGCGAGTGCCTTGGCGCCGCCAAAGATGGGCAAAAGACCGAAGAGAGGGCGAAGAACTAATACTTGAGATAAAGAAAGCGAATATTTAATTTTAAACATAAGGTCTCCCCGACCCACGGCGGAGAGGAAGACATACTCCGGCCGGTCGAGAGGCGAGACCCTAGGACTTACAACCTGGTCGTGGGTAGAACTTGCGCAGATTTTCTATGTTTTGGGAGTTTGCTAGCTCTTCACCGTCTTGATGGCGGCTGACCGCCCGGGACGAGAGATCGAGACCACTTTGAAGGGTCCCTCCCAGGGAGATAGTTTATGCGACCCGGCATGCGATCGATTCTTCGCAAGACCAGTCGCCATTGCCGATGTTCTCTCATTGACCGGAGGCGTGGTACCGCTGAGACTTTGTTGGTATCTCGCGGCGCAAAGCCGCTCGATCTCGCGCCTCTTCCAGGAGGTTGGCGTCGTCCGGCCGCAGACCCTCCTGCTCCTCTTCTGTGAATGCCGCGACGCGGGTGATCCTGGGCCTCGATTCGGAAGGGAGAAACGCTTCTGCGCCGTAGACCAGAAGAAAGGAGTTTCCCGGTGGCAGGCTAGGAGTGGTCCTAAGTGACCACAACACGGCGGGAGTTCTTCGGTCCACCGGGCGCCACGCTTGTGGAGTCGGTCGAGCGCTCGGGTCTTGAGGCCCTTCAACACCGGTAGCGTTGGCCCGCTCGACCTGGCCGTTGCTCTTGGGGTGGGCGGCCAGGCAAAGCAGACTTTGGTGCCCATCTCTTCACAGAAATCCAAGAAGGTCGCATTTGGTGAATCAGTGCGCCGTTGTCGGTGATAATGCGGTTGGCGACCCCAAAGCGCGAAAATCCCTTGCATAAACTTGATCGCAGTGCGGCGGTGATGGATCTCACCGCCTCGGCTTCCACCCACTTGGTGAATTTGTCGATGGCGACGAGCAGTGGGTGTAGCCCCTGTGGCCAGCGAGAACGGGCTCAGGATATCCACCCCAGGCCGCGAAGGGCCAAGAAGGCGGGATAGTTTGCGAGGCCTGGTGGTTGGTGGATCTGCTTGGCGTGGAAGCGCACGCCGCATCTCCTCACCGGCTCGCAAGCATCCTGGAGGCGGTTGGCCAATAGAACCCTTGACGGAAAGCCTTTCCGCCATCGTTCGTCCGGACATATGGCTCCCCGCACACGCCTCCGTGGATATCGAGAGCAAAGCGCTCCCCTCTTCCCGAGTGATGCACTTCGTAAGAATTCCGTTCTTACCCGGCGGTATAGATCCCCGCCCCAGGGTATAGCACTTGGCCTTCGTGCTACCTTCTCTGGCGACGCATCATCGTCGGGCATTCTTGATCTCTCGGGTAGGCCAGGATCGGATCCATCCATGTGCCTTCCGGTCAAGCCACAGCGACCACGAGGTGGCCGTCGGGTACTCGCTTGGCCAAAGCGTTTCACGAGCCACTTTCCTCCAAGAGCGAGGCTGAAGCGGCATCACCACCGTCCCCCGCCGTAAATGGGGCTGCGATGGACGGTCGCGAAGCCTTTCTTCAAAGACCCCGGCCAAGACGCAGGAGATCTGGTTGAGGCGGTAGGCGAGCTCGTCTGCCAGATGGTTGTCGCGTCGGGGATGTGAGTATACCCCAACCCTTCGAATGCCTTTCCAACTTCACGACCTCCGCCAGTACGCCGCCATGACGGTCGGGGACAGAGAAATCTTTCCTTGCACGATTGATTTACCGGCCAGGAGTCGCCTTTACTTGCAGCGCCGGACGCCGACGCTGCGGCGCTGGCCCCACCCAAAGAAGCCCTCAGTACTCGGCGACGTTGTTAGTGGCCTTGAAGTCGAGGACGACCACGCATTTGAGGAGGTCCCGGCCGGAGAGACCGTAAGAACTCCGGCCCAGCGCCTTCAAGCCTGAAGGACCGTCGAAGAAGAGCGTCGAGGGAGGGCGTGGGGACCTCATCGGCCGGGCTCACCGAGTCCACTCGGCAGCCGAAGTCCACCAGCCTTTGACTCTTTATCGCAGTACAAGGAGCGAACTTGACACCGAACTCCCCCAGCTCGACGGACCACTTTGCGATGCGGCCCTCTGCTTCCCGGTTGTGGAGGATTTCACGTAAAGGATACGAGGAGACCACCGTGATCTCCCTCCTTGAAAATAGTGCCGCAACTTTCTCGATGCTATCACCACAAAGATAGACCATCTTCGAGCCTGAGGGTACCTTACTTCTGCGTCGTGTAGTATTTTCTTGATGTAGTAGACCGGCCGTTGGACACCTTCCCGTTACGCCACCGGCGCGCTTTACGAAGGGCTAGCCGCCACATACAAGAACGGCTCGCCCGGCTCGAAGCGACCAAAGACTGGGGGAAGAGAGGTACTTCTTGAGATCTTCAAATGCTCGTTGGGCTTCGGGGTCCATTCAAATGAGTTGGTCTTCTTCAATAGCTTGAACAATGGCAGACTTTTTCCCGAGCCGATATGAACCGGCCAGGAGGCTAGCCGGCTATCAAGCATTGCGATTGCTTGAGCCGGGTGGGCGGCCGCATCCGCCGATTGCTTCTATCTTTCCTGATTGACTTCGATTCCACTACCGAGACCAGAAACCGAGCGATTTCCGCACGAGACACCAAACACACACTTCTCGATTCAACTTCAGGCGATGGTTTACGGCGAGAGAAGGTCTCTTCTAGATCCCGAGCGAGCTCATCGGCCTTTTGTTTTTACCACGGATCATCGACATACACTTCCAGATTCTTCCCTATTTGGGGCGAAACACTATGTGCATGGCCCGGCCGATAGGTGGCGCCCGGCGTTCTTCACCGAAAGGCATCCCGACATAACGATACACCGAGGAGTCACAAAAGCGGTCTTTTCTTCATCTTCTCGCGCCATGTCGATCCGTGGTAGCCGGAGTAGGCGTCGAGGAAGCATAGAGCCGCGCACCCGCCGTGGAGTCGGCAGCGATGTCTATCCGCGGCAAAGTGCGGGTCCTTGGGGCGAGGCTTTGTTGAGGTCGATAAAGTCGATGCACATTCGCCACCTCCCGTTGGACTTCTTAACAAGCACGGGGTTGGCGACCACTCGGGTAGGTGGCCTCCCGCCACGATCTTAGCAGACAAAAGTTTTTCCACCTCATACCGAATGGCATCCTGTCGCTCAGGCGCCTGCCGCCGGATCTTTTGCCGAACCGGGTGCGCTCCAGGGAGCGTTGCCAATCGGTGCTCGATCACCTCCCTGGGGACCCCGGTCATTTCTGAAGGTTCCCAGGCGAACACATCCAGGTTAGACCGGAGGAAGGTGACGAGCGCGTCTTCCTATTTGGCGCTGAGGTCAGTGCCAATCTTGACGACCTTGCCCGAGCCATCCTCGCCCACGGGGACCGCCTTTGCCTCACCCAAGGGTCTGGGCGGAGCGCGGGTCTTGGCCGAGGGGGAGGCCGGATTGTCGTCCTTGTCGCGTCGGAGGTGGTGCCGGCCAGATCCTGCAAATGCTTGTCGAGGCGCAGGCTTCCAGTCTATCCACCTTCACGATGGTGGACCCCAGGCCCTGGATTTTCACCAAGCATGTAGGCGTAATGGGCCACCGCCATGAACTTGACCAGGCGGGCGGCCGAGCAAGGCATTGTAGGGGAGGTCGAAATCGGCGACCTCAAAATCCACCGGCTCATCCTAAGTTCTCCGAACTTCGAACGAGCGTAGCAACCGGACTTGCCCCCAGGGTAAGAGGCCCACCCCGGGGGCAACTCCGTAAACGGCCGGACGAAGTTCCTCGTCACGGGATTTGGAGCGCTGATGCGCTCCGACAGATAGCGAGTTGATGGCACTACCTCCATCAACTAGGACCCGCTCGGCTTTGCGTTGCGGACCGTGGGAGACACCACGATCGGGAGATGGCCAGGGCAGGTGTTCTCCGGGTGGTCGGCCGGTGAAAGTGATCGATTGCTCGACCACTTCAACGACCGACCGCCGGAGGATGACGTTGTGGCACACACACCGCCTCGAGATCCTGCTTGTATGCTGCGAAGTTCGATGAGTAGGTGGCGGAGCCACCGTGTATGAACGCCACCGTGCGCTCACTTTCTTTGGAAGGCTAAGCGGAGCCGCATCTTCGTCGTCTTCGTCTTCGTGGTCTTTCTCACGGCGCTTTTTGAGCCGCCTGTCGACCAACTTGGACACAACCTGGCAGTCCTCCAAGTCGTGTCCACTTGTTCGATGGATGGGGCAATAGGGCTTGCCACCATCGTTCTCGCGGCGAAGGCGGCGGCGGTCCTGCGGCCGCCACGCCCGTCCGGCGCTGTCTCGTCGGTCCTGATCGTCATGACGCCGGGACTTGGGCTCGGCTCAGCGACCAAGACCTCCTAGCGGTTGCCTCCGCCGCTTTTTCTTTTCTTCTTGCGGTCGGAAGACTTGAGGCGCCAGGCATCGCCGAGTCGAGGGTCTTGCCGTGCACTTCCGAGCTTCGGCCGCCTGGCGCACTTGTGCGCCAGGGAGAACAACTCAGACGTGGTTGAGATGACGCGCGTGGCCATCTTTTCCCGCATCTTCTGGTCTCGGACCCCCCTCCGGAAAGCAATAATCACCGATTGCTCGGGAAATCCGGGGATCGTGTTGCGGCGGTGGGTGAACCGCCGGATGAACTCTCTCGAGGACTCCCTCTTTACGCTCCAGAGCGTGGAGATCGTCCTCCACGCCTGGTTGAGCGTAAGAGCCTGAAAGTTGGCGACAAAAATGTCGCACAGCTCCTCCCACGAGTGTACTGAGCCTCGCGGGAGGTTAAGCGACCAAGACGGGCAGAGCCCGTCACGATGTTGGGAGGTAGTTGGCCATTACTTTCTCGGATCCTCCGCCCGCCGCACCACCGTGGTGTAGATCTGCGAGGAACTCCTCCGGGTTGGTGGTACCATCATATTTCTCGAAGGAGGCGGGCGGAACCTCTCCGCCATGCGGCTTGTCGGCGGAGAGAGAACGCTGGCATCCGACGTTGTAGGGAGCGGCGTCGTTCGCGGCCCCTCGATCCTGAGAGAGGATGAGGAGTGCGACCACTGCGCTCGCCAGAGTCCGAGGAGGAGCCCCTGTCTTGCACCCCATGGCGCTCGCGAAGGACACGACGCAGTCACCGTCGTGGCCCAGCGTTGCCTCTCGTCAAAGGCGCGATCGAAGGTCTTCGCGGTTCCCCACTGGACTCGGGGGACGCGGGAAGAAGCGGAGTCACGTGCCCATCCCCGAATTCTGCAGAGGGTTGCAACCAGGACTCCTTCCCCTTGCCCGGTCCTTGGTGCCGGAGAAATTGTCGTGTGGCGGTGAAGCCGTAGCGTCGGTTCTGTGAGCTCCACTGTCGCCTCATCTGGAAGCCCGGTGGTCGCCGCTTCAACTTGTTCTTTGGCGGCATCCACCAGTGGACGATATCCCGCAGCCAAGGAGTGGCGGGTGTCATCCCCAGGGTCACCGGAGGATGATCGAGGCCGGGCCGCTGAAGGCTTCGGCGGTGTCGTCCCAGCCGCCAAGCGCCGTTAGACAGTGACCCCACAGGCGCGGGAGCCAAGTGCACCGCTCCCGCGGCGGAGGGGCCCGGGTGGCCCGGCCCCCTCTCCGAACATCGGGACCGGCTACGGGCGCCCCTTACCTCGGGCAGATTGCTGCGCTTGGAATGCGATTCCGCCATGCAGACAAGCGCCCCTCCTCCTGCTGAGCTCCGAACTGAGAGTGAAAAAGAGGAGGCAATCTAACCACCAATAGCCCCTACCTGGCGCGCCACTGTCGGCGTACTAGCCAACAGGCACCTCCGAGACGGGTGCTTATGAGGTTCCGACGGGGGGCTTTCGGGGCAATCGCCTCGGAAGGGAAGACGATGACGATCCGGGCACCGGGAGGCTCAGACTAGCGGGGGGACGCAAAGAGTTTTTACCCAGGTTCAGGCCCTCCGAAGAGTAATAGCCCTAGTCCTGCCTTTCTTGGTATTGCTTGTGTTCTTGCTGGAGAGGATGAAAACCTACTCACAATGAGTCGAACCGAACCCCTTCTCCCATGCACCCCGGCTTCCTTTTATACTCGGACTGACGGGGGCGCATGGGAGGCTTACACTGCAAGCCATCATCATTACAACCGCATGGGCTCATTTAATGCGCCTTGCTGCTCTTACATCCATTAATGTCTGCTGCATCTATCATAATCCTGCCTTGGGCCCCATGTCCACCAACGCCGCCCGTTCCGTCACGGGGTGAGGTGTAGTTGTGACGTCTCCCAAAGCCATGATGCGCCTGGGGAAGGCGCGCCATATTGCAGCTCCCATGCTTCCACATTTAATGCGCGATTCGCATTTAATATCCTCGATCTCGGCAGACTATCCCGGATGGTGCGCCAGGGGCCAGGATCAGACGCCACGTGTCCATCGGGCGACCACCGCTGGCATCTCGCGCCTGGCTCAGACGCCACGTGTCCGCTGGGTGACCACCGCGCTGGGCATCCTGCGGCCTGGCCTGTACGCCACGTGTCCGCTGAGGCGATCACCTGGCTGGTCGCCCAGCGGCCTGGCCTGTACGCCACGTGTCCGCTGGGGCGACCACCGTATGGGTTTTTCTCTTGCCGTGGCAATGGGCCCAAGCACGCCCTGGCTGCCACTTGATTCCTTTTTTAGCGCGGGGGAGCGGGTACCTTGGTGTAGAATACGCCGACAGGTTCATCATCCGGCAGCCCGTAACTTACCTGTACGGATTGCGGGTATCCGTAGCAGCTTTTCCCTCAATAGATAACCTCTGAATCACTGCGTAACCAGCGATCACACCATTCAAGCCATGCACTGCCCAAGAGGGCACCCCCAGCAGTAAAGTATTATTTCCCAGCCAGCTTGCAGCCATGCAGCAGCCAGCAGCACTCGTGGCAGCAAGGGAAGGACATGCAGCAGCAGGCAACACTCGTGGCAGCAAGGGAGGAGGCTTGGCTGCCACCCGTCCCTCTCCTTCCCCTTTATAGCAAGTCTCTTGCCTTCCTTCACTCCCAGCCGAACCAGAGAACCACCGAGAGCAACACGCACAAACACACACAGTCCAGTGAGAGAGCGCAAGAGAGCAAGAAGCAAGGAGGGTCCTCAAGAAGCAAGAACCAGGAGAAGGGTCCAGAAGCCGGAGGAGGAGACAAGCCACAAGACGCACTGAACCAGGAGGCAAACCACAAGACGATCCGAACCGGAGGATCACCAAGCCCACTAAACCGAGCAAGGAGCAGAAGCAAGGAGGTCCCCCAAGACGAACTGAACCACGAAGGACCCCAAGAACAGCCGAACCGAGCAGCAGCACCAACACCTCTTCCCCAACCGAACCCGAAACCACTCCGATCCTCAGGTGCACAGTCGTTCTCGGTAGCAGTAGCTACTATTTCTTGGTGCACTGAGTAGATCAAGCAGTGGTAGTCTCAGCCTCGTTCTAGGGTTGCTAGACTAATCTGCCGTCCCACTAAGAACGTTACATCATCGACCGTAAAGAACTTGCAAACAAAACCGAAGGCAACGAGTAGGACGCAAGAACCACCCAAAACCAGTAGCATCTGTTCTTACCGTTGAACCCTAGAATGCGAAATCTCGAGTAGAAAACGAAAACCAGATGAAGTAGTAGTATCCTGTTCTTATCATGCATCTAGAAATGCCAAATCAAAGTAAAACAACCAGCAAAAGAGGCAACAAAAAGATCAAGTAGTACCTGTTCTTGTGAGCATTAGAAAAGAGGATAAGGGGGGGGATGACAGAGGGTAACAGTAGAGAGAGTAGCAGTGGAGAGAGTAGCAGAGGAGAATAGAAGGGAGACGGCAGTAGAGAGTAGAGGGGAGACTCGCGGCGGCGCTCGCGCCAGCCGGCGGCTCGAGCAGAGGGGAGGAGAACCAGAGAGGAGGCGGCGTGCTGGAGACGGGCGGCGTCGTCGCCAGGGGAGGCGAGAGGAGGCGAGAGGAGTAGAGGAGGGCAGAGAGGGAATCGCAGGGGAGAGCGGCGGCGGTGGGGAGATCGAGCTGGGGAGCTCGGTCCCAGAGGAGGCGATGAGTTCCAGAGGGGAGAAGCCGAGAGGCCGTCGGCCAGGAGGAAAGAAAAGGGGAACAGAGAGAAAAGAAAGAGAAAGGAGAAAAGAAAAGGAAAGAAGAGAAAAGAAAAGAAAAGAAAAGAAAAGAAGAGAAAAGAAAAGAAGAGAAAAGAAAAGAGAAGAAGAAAATAGGAAAATGCATAATCTAATTCTCTCGTGCATCTACGTAGGCTAAAATGCCCGTATCTGAATCGTAGGAAAAATGGTATTTTAATTTCTAAAAGCCCGAATTAATAACTAAAATATGTAATTGGTTAAATCTGGAATTAGTTGAACTGCTGTATTACTTGCTTGCTAAAGTATTAATACTATGGGTAAATTAATGGGTTAGATTAGAAAGGGAGTTTGGGCAGTATTATGGAATTAATACCTTGGTAATCTGTCAGGACCCGACCAGAATCAATCCGACCCTCATCTCCCATATTCGTGCGAGGACGTACTGATCAGTACTACTCCAGGCAAGCATCCTTTGGGAAACCTTTTCTTAAAATTGCTTTTAATAACTTTCCATATCATTATAATATCATCCATGCATTACTAAACTTATATATTTAAATTGGAATTATAAACTTGGAATTGGAGGATGAAAATGGTTGTGGATCTGGTGTAGAGAACGGAAGGTTGGGAATGAATTGGTTTTTATGGAAAAATGTGTTGGCCAGGACAGCTGATGGAGCAGTTGGCCTGTGCTTATTTTTTTATTACTGTGTTGAGTTAATATGGTGGGTAGAGGATGCCGATGAGAAGGTGACATTGGCCGGGGGGTCCTCTACATAAGTAGCATATAAGATTAACCAACTAATACTTGGACAATGAGCCGTATCTCAGTATCAACCATAGTGTGTGCAAACAGCCAGAAAAGGTTATCCTATGAGAGTATTGTGATCTTTGCATGGTGGTTAGGTAGTTACTAGGGCACCAAATCCGGGTTCTTAGGAAGACCGGAGAGACCGTGCAGATGGGACTAAGTGGCGACTTAGTTGCCCATGATGGCGCTATATTTGAAGCCAGGGAAGTACTGCCACATATGTTGGGGTACAACGGTTAGCTGCGAGTGTAGTGGGATGGCCTTGAGAGGATCCCCCACTCGAGTAACAGGGTGAAGATCACAATTCTTGGATTAGTGATAAGCGTTCGAGCCTCTCCTTGGAGGTCTCTATGGGTAAAGTGGTACAAACTCGCAGGGTCTAAAATCATGAATTCATGCCTGTCTCCTGGATTGGAGGCTACGGAAGCTAAGTCTGTCTCTTAACAAGTGTTAGTAGTTCCTTTAATTAAAATTGCCAACTCCTAAAGAAAACCAAAAACCTATTTCTAATTAAAAATCAGATTTCGGGAGAAGGTAAGTTGGATTTGGAAAAGAAAGGAAAAACTCATTTATTGCATTCTATTATTCCTTCTTTGAGTACTCTGTACTCACTCTTGCTTATATATCCCTTGATTAGAAGGTGAACTATATGGATCGGCCAGGAGGCCTGGAGCGAGGGTGATCCGCGGGACCAGGACTTACCGTGACGGACGACTACCCTAGTGTCTACGACTACTACCAGGAGTAGTAGAGTCACTAGGAGGCCGTCGCCTGATAGATGGCGGTTCGCAGGGTACTCTGGAGTTGTAATATAATTTTGGTGGTGTATGAAGTCTATGTAAATTATGAACTCATAGCCGGTGTGGCATCTGGATTGTAATATATGTTATGTTCATCCAGTCTCTAATTATTGTTCTGCTGCAACATTCTGAACACAACAGTAGTAGTCGACAAAACAACGGTACTCCCGCTATTTTGTTGGCCACTATCTTTGAGTCTCCGCGTAATTAGCTTAGGGTGATGACACATTGGTTGTTAATTACCCTTTGTTAATCATGCGGGTCGCCACAGGTGGTATCAGAGCAATGGTTACGAGAACCACGCTATAAATAAATAGAGACTGAGTAGAAGTTCAAGTAAGAAAATTTATCACTCTAGCTATATGGCACTAGTTATATGGTAACCTTCTCTCTATCAAATAATAAGTTCTGAGTATTCTAGTTAAGTTACTAACTTCGCTAACGTATTAATTAAAACCTTTCCTTGCAGGATGTCGCGCACTAGGATTCCACCAGCACAGGTCCAGGGGCAGCATGTGATGCTGCTAGAGCAGCTAGTGGAGGAGTTAGGAGGAGGCTGGGTAGATTACTACCAGGAGACCTACGAGGACTTGTCCCAGCCGCGCCTGGTCATAGTTGTGTCAGGGCTGGAGATCCAGCCTACTTACCATCAGGAGTTCTTCTCTTTTTGGTTACATTCAGAGTACTTCCTACCTCTCCAGGATGCTGCCCGGAAGGCAGTCATAGCCCTTAGGGCTCGATTCCAGAGAGGCGAGAGGGTCTTCCTTTCAAGATTTCCTGCTACTTCTCATAATGTCCAAATCGCACCCCACCACCTTCACCTCTTCGCGTCGGTCCTGAGGATGTCTCAGGATCCTCTGCACGTCGGCTCACGAGTAGGAACATGATTCATTCTGATACCATGTTCTATGAGGGAGCCAGTGCTGCCATTCTAGAGGCAGAGAGTCGCGCTTCCATGTGGAGGCGCCGGTTTCTAGATTCAGAGTCCGACAGGATTTCTGTCGAGGAGGAGCTCCAGCAGCTTAGGTCTTCAGGAGCTGCTCCCCCTTCTGCTGTTCCACCTACCACCACTTACCCTCCACATACAGCTTCAGTACCTCCCACTCATCCCTATGCCTCGGGGTCCGGTGCTAGAGCACCAGCTCCCGCACCCTCCACCTTTGAGTACACCTTTCTCCCTGGGTTTGGTACCTACACCACTCACCCATACCCTACTACTCCAGAGTGGGGTATTCCTGCTGCCACCATATTCAGTACACCCGCCTCAGACTTTCTTTGGCCACCTCGGGCACCTGGCTCCTCCAGTGCCCGTATTGATGTTCATCCCGGTCCCTGGATTGAGGCATCCCACCTCAATTCTTTCTTAGACCAGCTAGACCCACGTCGCGGCCCGGGTTCTCAGGGGTCAGGAGGAGGAGACACTGAGGAGGAGGATCCTGAGGAGGTTGAGCCTGCTCAGGATGGAGAGTAGGCAGTAGTAGTGTTTGTATTAGGAGGTGTATTGGGTGAGTTGTATCCGCATGCTAGAACTACGTGTCGTTGTAATCTTTAATTATCTATGGAATGCAGCTTTATTGTTCAACTTCCATGCCATGTCAGCTTACTATTCTGTGCATGACTAGTATGCTAGGTTGTTATAATTGCATTTAATTCTTGCTGCAAGCATGTTTAAATTCCCACTAGTATGCATAGGAAGTACTGCATGAGCATGTTATTCCTGTCTTGCATTACCAACCCTAGAAACCAGTTTGCATTTGTGTTGTGCTTGTTATAAGTATAAAGTATCTAAATAGCTGAATACAGCGCATAGAACTAGGAGCTAAGGACTAAGAAACGGACCCGGACCCGTAGTCCGTGGCGGTTTGGACACGTGATCCATAACGCGACTCGAGGCGTGTAGACCTCGTGGAGTTCTCGGCGCTCAGACACCGAGGGTTATTTATCGTTTTTCTTCAATAGAGAGGTGCGACTCGAGGCGCTTCGACTTCGAGGAGTTCCTAGTGCTCGGACACTAGGATTTTTGTCGTTTTCTTATTTGCATCTTGATGGTGTTTATGTTCTTCAGTAGCTATAGGTGCGACTTGAGGCGCATCCTCAAGGAGTTCTTGGTACTCAGACACCAAGTTTTTGTCGTTTTCTTAAATTGCGATTTATGGTTCTTATTCTGAGATGATAGATAGATGTAGCTGTAAATCTGAAATGGAGTGGCGTTGAGAGCGAGTTCCTTTAATTCTTATCTCATTGCTTAATAACTTGACCATAAGACCTTCTAAATACTACAATACCTCTTCTCTTTTAATCAGATTGCTTGTAAAGGTTCTAATTCAACCGTGTCATCAATAATTATACCTCTCACCTTGTGAATGAACTGCTATTCTTAAGGACGTTCTTCTTTCCTTAGTTATATCCTTAGTTAAGCATAGGAGTGACCTTCTAAAGAACCACTGTTGTGTCAAGAATAAGTGGATAATTAAGTTGTGTCTTCGGTTGTGGTCTTTTGCAGGATGTCTGACCGTGAGGCAGCAGAGCAGGATCTGTTGTTGAGGTTAGGAGCACCCCAGAACCCACCAAATGCAGTAGAACAACCCCAAATGCCACCACCTGACCTTAACCAACCATTCCCTGCACCACTTGGCCAACCAGCACCTCCAGTAGGTGTAGCCGGAGTCGCAAGAGCCCCAGGAAACTTAGATCCACTGGAGAGAGTTCTCTTGTGTATGGCCACAGCCCAAGAAAACCAAAATCAATTCCTAGAAGCTCTTGTCACCAACCTTGCCCCTGCAACTCCACATTCTAACCGACACCGAACCACCTTGGGAGATTTCCTCCAAACCCGCCCACCCACTTTTGCTAGAGCCACCGCACCTCTGGAAGCTGATGATTGGCTTGAAGAGATTGAGAAGAAGTTGAATACCTTGGGTTGTCCTGAAGAAGAGAGAGTGCAATTTGCAGCTTATCAGTTGATTGGGCCTGCGGCCACATGGTGGAAGAACTATTGCCGCACTCGTCAGAGCTCAAATTTCATATCATGGGAAGAGTTCACTACACAAGCCCGCAATACCCATGTGCCACGAGGAGAGATGGATTTAAAGAAACAGAGTTTTGGGATCTGACTCAGGGGAGTAGGAGTGTCACTGAGTACTTGCAGAAATTTAATGACCTGTCTCGATATGCCCCGGATGAAGTAGACACTGAGGCAAAGAAGATTTATAGGTTTACAAAGGGGTTGAACACCTATTTGAAGCTACATATGGCCACCCACACCATCACAGAATTCCAGGACCTAGCCAACCGAGCCACCCGAGTGGAGAGAGTGTGCAGCACAAATGAATGAAGAAAGGAGAAAGAAAGCCGATTTGATATCAAGCCAAGTTTTCCTAGCCGCCTCGACCTTTCGTGCCTCCACCACCACCCTACCGAAATCCAATTACTCGTCCATATACACCCACCAAATTTCAAAGATTCCAAAGTTGTTCTCCCACCCAGATCCCCAACCAGATGCTATAGGTGCGGAGGACCTCACCTCATCTCCAGCTGTCCTAAACCTGTCAGGTGCTACAACTGTGGCCGGGAAGGTCACAAGAAACCCGATTGCCCTCATCCACCCAGACCTTTGAGTCAGAACAATTCCGGGAGACCTCAGAGTTATTTCTCAGCTCCTGGACGTGCCCCAGGAAACCCTGTAGCCTCAGCAACTAGAGGACCTGTTCGCGGAGCCTCCAGTACCGGGTCAGCCCACCTGAACAACATCTCAGTGGAGCAGGTAGAAGGAGCCACAGATGTGGTTACGGGTAAGCTTCCCATTCCCCCATCTGTGGGTACTGTTTTGTTTGATTCAGGTGCTACACATTCTTTCATTTCAAAGGAGTATGTGAATAAAAATAAGTTAGAATGTGTACCGTTACTATCGCCATTAGAAGTCAATACACCAGCGGGGTTAATCAGGGTAACCTCAATCAGAAGAAACCAAATAATCAGAATACTAGATGTTCCCTTCTTAGCCAACCTGCATGTGATCAGTCTAACTGCCCTAGATGTAATTCTGGGAATGGATTGGCTAGTCGCTACTTGAGGTTAAGATGGATCATGAGTTAAAGACTGTGTCCATAAGAACCTTTGATGGGAGTCGAATCGTGTATCAGGGACTTAGAAATGGGACACCTCAAAACAGCCCCAAGTTAACTCTTTTACCTTCAAGAGAGTTGTCTCTTATTCCTGTGGTTCAGGAATTTCCTGATGTCTTTCCTGAAGAACCGCCGGGCATGCCACCTGACAGAGAGCCGAGTTTCCCATAGAACTTGTTCCAGGCACAACCCAGATATGTAAAAGACCTTATCGTATGAACTCACAAGAATTGGTGGAATTAAAGAAGCGATTGAAAGAATTAGAAGACAACGGGTTCATTCGAGAAAGTGTATCACCGTGGGAGCCCTGTTCTTTTGTGAATAAGAAAGATGGTGGATTAAGACTGTGTACAGATTATAGAGATCTCAACCGAGTCACTATCAAAAATAAGTACCCTCTTCCTAGGATTGATGATCTATTTGACCAGTTGAGAGGTGCTTGTGTGTTTTCCAAGATAGACTTAAGGTCTGGATACCACCAGATAAAGATAAAATCAGAAGATATGGAGAAGACTGCGTTTGTATCCAGATATGGACACTATGAATACACCGTTGTGCCCTTTGGATTAACCAATGCACCTGCTGTGTTCATGAATCTGATGAACAAGATATACATGAAGTGCTTGGATAAATTCATTGTGGTATTCATAGATGACATTTTGGTGTACTCTAAAAATAAGGAAGAGCACACTAATCACCTGAGAATTGCCCTCCAAATCCTCAGGGATAATCAGTTGTATGCCAAATTCAGCAAATGTGAATTTTGGCTGGATCGAGTATCCTTTCTAGGACATAACATATCTGGGAAAGGAATAGAAGTAGACCCAAACAAAATTGAAGCCATAAAGTCCTGGAAACAGCCTACAAACCAAAAAGAAGTGAGAAGCTTCCTTGGGTTAGCTGGGTATTATCGCAGATTCATCAAGGGATTCTCCCAGATAACATCACCCATCACTAAACTTCTGAGAAAAGACATTCAATTCAAGTGGACAGAAAAGTGTGAGGAGAGTTTTCAGAAACTCAAACTATCATTAACCTCTGCCCCAGTGTTAGCCCTACCTGAGAATGGCATAGAGTATGTGGTATATTGTGATGCCTCAAAGTCAGGACTAGGGTGTGTGCTCATGCAAAATGAGAAAGTAATTGCTTATGCCTCTAGGCAATTACGACCGCATGAAGTTAATTATCCCACACATGACCTAGAACTGGGAGCAGTCGTCTTTGCACTAAAAATGTGGAGACATTATTTGTATGGGTCGAAGTGTACACTTTACAGTGACCATAAGAGTCTTAAATACATCTTCACCCAAAAAGAACTGAATATGAGACAGAGGAGATGGTTGGAGCTCATAAAGGATTACGATATCACCATTAACTACCACCCAGGGAAAGCTAACGTAGTAGCTGATGCTTTAAGCCGAAAAGTCCAGTGCAATCAAGTATCCCTTCAGAGTTTCACACCAAAGTTAGTCCAAGAGTTGGCTAAAATGGAAATCAATTTCAGTTCAGCACCTTCCAATGCCTTACTAGCTGTCATGTCAATTGAATCCACCCTTCTAGAACAAATTAAAGAGAAGCAAAGCACTGACACTTATATTGTGGAAGAAATCAAGAGAATCAAGTTAGGCCAACCTTCAGAGTTTAATTTGGATGAGGAAGAAACCCTCAGACTTCGTGAAAGGATTTGTGTACCAAATGATTCGAATATCAAAACACTCATCCTAAAAGAAGCCCATGACACACCATACACCATTCATCCTGGTGGTACCAAAATGTACAGAGACTTAAAAGAAACCTTCTGGTGGAGTGGAATGAAAAAGGAGATAGCAGAATATATTAGTAAGTGTGATACCTGTCAAAGGGTAAAAGCAGAACACCAACGTCCTGCAGGCTTACTCCAACCTCTGCAAATTCTGAATGGAAATGGGAGGATGTCTGTATGGATTTCATAACGGGATTGCCCAGAACCATAACCAAGAAAGATGCCATATGGGTGATAGTGGACAGACTCACTAAATCAGCCCACTTCATTGCCACTAACCAAAAATACTCTGCTCACAGATTAGCTGAGATATATCTGGAAAGAGTGGTTACACTCCATGGAGTTCCCAAAACAATCACCTCAGATAGAGGCTCAGTCTTCACCTCTAACTTCTGGGGAAGCTTACAAACTGCTTTGGGGACAAAACTAAACTTCAGCACTGCATATCACCCTCAAACAGATGGACAAACTGAGAGAACAAATCGAATCTTGGAAGATATGTTGAGAGCATGTGTGCTGAATTTTAAGGAGAGTTGGGATAAATATCTGCACCTCGCTGAGTTTGCATACAACAATAGTTATCAATCAAGCATACAGATGGCCCCATTCGAAGCTTTATATGGTAGAAGGTGTAGATCCCCAATCTGTTGGTATGAAGTAGGAGAAAAATCATTGATGGGTCCAGACTTGATTCGCCAAAATGATGAGAAGATCAAACTAATTCAAGAGAGGTTGAAAACTGCTCAGAGTAGACAGAAGAACTACGCTGATAAGCGTAGGAGAGATTTGAAGTTTTATCCTGAAGATTTGGTTTACCTGAAAGTGTCACCCATGAAAGGAGTCCACCGATTCGGAGTTAAAGGAAAGTTAAGTCCTCGTTATGTTGGACCATTCAAAGTGTTAGCTCAAAGAGGAACTGCGGCCTACCAATTAGAGTTGCCTTCTCAGCTTTCCAGAATCCACAACGTCTTCCACATTTCCCAACTCCGAGCCTGCCTTAGAGAACCTTCTCAACTAATCCAAAACATTGACATTCCACTTCAGCCTGACCTAACCTATGAGGAACAACCACTCAAAATCCTAGCCACAGAAGAAAGCAGCTCGTAAGAGCCACCGCCGATTCTGCAAAGTCCAGTGGAAGCACCACACCGAGAAAGAAGCCACGTGGGAAAAAGAAGATGAGCTTCGCGAGTCCTATCCCCGCCTCTTTAGGTAAGGCGGATTTCGGGGACGAATTTCGGGGACGAAATCCCTTTTAAGGGGGATAGGATGAAGTGCCCCGGGTAATTAGAGGGAGTAACCACTAGTGTTAGCTCTAATTAATCCAGCTGCTAAGTAATGTTAACAACTAATTAATCTGCTAATTAGAGTAACCGAATTGCAAAAGAATTTAAAAGTGCGAGTAAAGCGAATAGAGATAGAATGAAGTTGCCGTCAGACCCGCAGGCGAAGGTATTGATCACCGAGATACCAGACCCGTAGGGGTTGAATCGGTACCTCTCGCTAGATCGGTTCATCATCCGGCAGCCCGTAACTTACCTGTACGGATTGCGGGTATCCGTAGCAGCTTTTCCCTCAATAGATAACCTCTGAATCACTGCGTAACCAGCGATCACACCATTCAGGCCATGCACTGCCCAAGAGAGCACCCCAAAGAAGAAAGTATTATTTCCCACCAATTGCGGCCATGCAAAGCAAAGAAAGACTCGTGGCAGCAAGGGAAGGACATGCAGCAGCAGGCAACACTCGTGGCAGCAAGGGAGGAGGCTTGGCTGCCACCCGTCCCTCTCCTTCCCCTTTATAGCAAGTCTCTTGCCTTCCTTCACTCCCAGCCGAACCAGAGAACCACCGAGAGCAACACGCACAAACACACACAGTCCAGTGAGAGAGCGCAAGAGAGCAAGAAGCAAGGAGGGTCCTCAAGAAGCAAGAACCAGGAGAAGGGTCCAGAAGCCGGAGGAGGAGACAAGCCACAAGAAGCACTGAACCAGGAGGCAAACCACAAGACGATCCGAACCGGAGGATCACCAAGCCCACTAAACCGAGCAAGGAGCAGAAGCAAGGAGGTCCCCCAAGACGAACTGAACCACGAAGGACCCCAAGAACAGCCGAACCGAGCAGCAGCACCAACACCTCTTCCCCAACCGAACCCGAAACCACTCCGATCCTCAGGTGCACAGTCGTTCTCGGTAGCAGTAGCTACTATTTCTTGGTGCACTGAGTAGATCAAGCAGTGGTAGTCTCAGCCTCGTTCTAGGGTTGCTAGACTAATCTGTCGTCCCACTAAGAACGTTACATCATCGACCGTAAAGAACTTGCAAACAAAACCGAAGGCAACGAGTAGGACGCAAGAACCACCCAAAACCAGTAGCATCTGTTCTTACCGTTGAACCCTAGAATGCGAAATCTCGAGTAGAAAACGAAAACCAGATGAAGTAGTAGTATCCTGTTCTTATCATGCATCTAGAAATGCCAAATCAAAGTAAAACAACCAAAGAAAAGAGGCAACAAAAAGATCAAGTAGTACCTGTTCTTGTGAGCATTAGAAAAGAGGATAAGGGGGGGGATGACAGAGGGTAACAGTAGAGAGAGTAGCAGTGGAGAGAGTAGCAGAGGAGAATAGAAGGGAGACGGCAGTAGAGAGTAGAGGGGAGACTCGCGGCGGCGCTCGCGCCAGCCGGCGGCTCGAGCAGAGGGGAGGAGAACCAGAGAGGAGGCGGCGTGCTGGAGACGGGCGGCGTCGTCGCCAGGGGAGGCGAGAGGAGGCGAGAGGAGTAGAGGAGGGCAGAGAGGGAATCGCAGGGGAGAGCGGCGGCGGTGGGGAGATCGAGCTGGGGAGCTCGGTCCCAGAGGAGGCGATGAGTTCCAGAGGGGAGAAGCCGAGAGGCCGTCGGCCAGGAGGAAAGAAAAGGGGAACAGAGAGAAAAGAAAGAGAAAGGAGAAAAGAAAAGGAAAGAAGAGAAAAGAAAAGAAAAGAAAAGAAAAGAAGAGAAAAGAAAAGAAGAGAAAAGAAAAGAGAAGAAGAAAATAGGAAAATGCATAATCTAATTCTCTCGTGCATCTACGTAGGCTAAAATGCCCGTATCTGAATCGTAGGAAAAATGGTATTTTAATTTCTAAAAGCCCGAATTAATAACTAAAATATGTAATTGGTTAAATCTGGAATTAGTTGAACTGCTGTATTACTTGCTTGCTAAAGTATTAATACTATGGGTAAATTAATGGGTTAGATTAGAAAGGGAGTTTGGGCAGTATTATGGAATTAATACCTTGGTAATCTGTCAGGACCCGACCAGAATCAATCCGACCCTCATCTCCCATATTCGTGCGAGGACGTACTGATCAGTACTACTCCAGGCAAGCATCCTTTGGGAAACCTTTTCTTAAAATTGCTTTTAATAACTTTCCATATCATTATAATATCATCCATGCATTACTAAACTTATATATTTAAATTGGAATTATAAACTTGGAATTGGAGGATGAAAATGGTTGTGGATCTGGTGTAGAGAACGGAAGGTTGGGAATGAATTGGTTTTATGGAAAAATGTGTTGGCCAGATACCGATGGAGCGCTTGGCCTGTGCTTATTTTTATTCTTGTGTTGAGTTAATATGGTGGGTAGAGGATGCCGATGAGAAGGTGACATTGGCCGGGGTCCTCTACATAAGTAGCATATAAGATTAACCAACTAATACTTGGACAATGAGCCGTATCTCAAGATCAACCATAGTGTGTGCAAACAAATGTAAAAGGTTATCCTATGAGAGTATTGTGATCTTTGCATGGTGGTTAGGTAGTTACTAGGGCACCAAATCCGGGTTCTGGAAGACCGGAGAGACTGCGGCAGATGGGACTAAGTGGCGACTTAGTTGCCCATGATGGCGCTATATTTGAAGCCAGGGAAGTACTGCCACATATGTTGGGGTACAACTGTTAGCTGCGAGTGTAGTGGGATGGCCTTGAGAGGATCCCCCACTCGAGTAACAGGGTGAAGATCACAATTACTGGATTAGTGATAAACGTTCTGGAGCCTCTCCTTGGAGGTCTCTATGGGTAAAGTGGTACAAACCTGCGCAGGGTCTAAAATCATGAATTCATGCCTGTCTCCTGGATTGGAGGCTACGGAAGCTAAGTCTGTCTCTTAACAAGTGTTAGTAGTTCCTTTAATTAAAATTGCCAACTCCTAAAGAAAACCAAAAACCTATTTCTAATTAAAAATCAGATTTCGGGAGAAGGTAAGTTGGATTTGGAAAAGAAAGGAAAAACTCATTTATTGCATTCTATTATTCCTTGCTGAGTACTCTGTACTCACTCTTGCTTATATATCCCTTGATTAGAAGGTGAACTATATGGATCGGCCACCGAGGCCTGGAGCGAGGGTGATCCGCAGGACCAGGACTTACCAGCGGACGACGACTACCCTAGTGTCTACGACTACTACCAGGAGTAGTAGAGTCACTAGGAGGCCGTCGTCTGATAGATGGCGGTTCGCAGGGTACTCTGGAGTTGTAATATAATTTTGGTGATGTATGAAGTCTATGTAAATTATGAACTCATAGCCCGGTGTGGCATCTGGATTGTAATATATGTTATGTTCATCCAGTCTCTAATTATTGTTCTGCTGCAACATTCTGAACACAGCGTAGTAGTCGACAAAACAACGGTACTCCCGCTATTTTGTTGGCCACTATGCTGAGACTCCGCGTAATTAGCTTAGGGTGATGACACATTGGTTGTTAATTACCCTTTGTTAATCATGCGGGTCGCCACATAAATAGATAGAATATAGGAGAAAGAAAGAAATATTCCTCAAGTACACAAGTAACCAATGCAGTTTTGGCGCCGATGCATGGGGTGCATAATATTACGTGTGCACAGAATCATGAATTTCAAATATTTTAAAACAGTGCATCGTGCACTTCACAAAAGGGTGTATGCACTCACATGGGCATCAAAACATTTATAATACAAGTAATAGCTGGTAGCAGTTCAATATAAAAATAAAATCTTAGGAACGAACAAATAAATAACGAAATAAGGAGTACCTGTAAATGCCAAGATAATCACTTCCACGTTATAGGCTCGCCAATTGCTACTTGTGCTGTCCTGTTCTAACGTTCCATTATATGATGACACTGCGTTGCTCTCATTATATTCTTCTAGAGAACAATCTCAAAGGATGGCTGCAAAGTGTGAGTTTTTCTCCTGGTCAGAAGAACTACAATGAAGATTTAACTTTGAGCATTTCACAATCAGAAGGAAAAAGATAGAGTTGCAACAAGAGAAATACCAAGTAGACTTCACAATTGGAGTTAGCCAAGAACTTTGCAAGCATTGGGGGAATTTGGAGAAAATATATGTGCATGATTGCATCTAGATTATTGCTCATATTAAGCTTCTAGCCTAAAGCAATATCTGCAATGATTGAAGCAACTTTACACTTAAATTTAGGTAGACTTTCAGGCCTCAGAGATGAACAATTACCTTACTCAAAATTTCCATACGACAATAGGTGTAGGCCTGAAGCTTTCTGTCAGACTAGTAGTACATCAGTAAATCACCACATATTATTAGAAGTACAATGGCACGAACCAAAAGAAATAACTACCTATCCATCAGACTGGAGTGGAATGTACATTTTTAGCTTCACGCAACATAGTGGAAATTCCACTTGTGCTTGCAGATGTGATTTTTTTTTTCTGAAAAAACGTACAGGATTTAGCTTGTCAACCTTTCAAGGTTGAAACCAATTAATGGTCCTGGAAAAGGACCAGGTTGTAGTGCGCACGTGAGAGAAGCAGAAAGGTCAATCTAAGTAAGGACCAGAGCCATCAAATGACCAAGAGGACAGAGGAAACAAAAAAAGGAAACCAATACCATCCCAATAACAGATGCTCATGCTAAAGCCAGAAGCACTCCTTGTCCTGCACAAGTACCAGAGCCATATCGGCTTCAGAAAAAAGAAAGTACCAGAGCCACATGAGCTGCCTTGATTGACCAGAAGCATGAATCAAATCTTATGCGATCATGCATGCCACAACGTGATAAGTCATATTAGACAGGGTGCATTAAACTACCCCACTGTGTACCATCACTATTTTTCCCCTCCATGACAACACACTCTAGTTGAGAGCCCTAAAATCCTCTCTAAAATGAGCCCCATGCAACCTAGATGCTTCACATAACCTGACTAACCAAACAATTCCACAGATGCCAACCTCTTGGCCCACAAATATTCTTAAAAAATAGAAATCCAGAAAGCCCCAATATATGGATAGGTTTATGCCGATACTTATTTTTTCCAGATCAACTTGCAGTGCTGCCTATAAATACCTTCCCTCTATCTATACCAGAAGCACCCTCATAGCAAAATAACTGAGAGATCAAAAGATGGAGTGAAGTATTTGCTCTTCTTCTTCAATGCATAGCAAAAAAAAAAGATGGAGCGAAGGGTTTACTGCCGCAAGGGCCATGCACAAAGAGGCCGAGAGTGGAATGCAGCCAAGGATGACTTGCCGGCACCCCTGAACAAGGAGGTAATCTAAACATGATTGCCAGTTGCCCGGCAAGTCTGTCCTTGGCTACACCTTGCTCTCTACCTCTCATGTATTGCTCTTGCATGGCCTGGAGAAAACTTGAACTTCCCCGGTGTCTCTGCTTCCACAGAGGTAAGACTATTTGCACCTTAGGGAACTATCAACAAACAGGCTTGCAACAAATTCATCCATCTGTGCAAGGAATAACATTAAACACAAACTTCATGTGATGCCAATAGAAATGAACTGCATGCTGTTGACATGAAATACT
The DNA here is from genome assembly GCA_036346355.1 of Rhipidocladum racemiflorum. NCBI lineage: Eukaryota > Viridiplantae > Streptophyta > Magnoliopsida > Poales > Poaceae > Rhipidocladum > Rhipidocladum racemiflorum. The sequence continues at coordinate 7,583,611 of CM070575.1, forward strand.
CAGAGAGACGAGTAAAGCTTCATGTTGGCCATTGATCATCATTAACTTAAAAAGACAAAGTATTACGTAGATAAATCTAACAACACATTTTTGCATCAAAAAGTGTGAAAGAAGTTAAAACATGCCAAAATATTCAGTTGCAGGCTTGCAGCAACGGCATTCCAGCATGATCTGTGAGATGATATGTACATAGGTATTTTTATAGATATGCTGTTGGTTGCAGATCTGTGTGAGTTGAGATTGTATGTACATTAAATGAAATCATAAATGTTTCCTGCATAATCATAGAGCTGCTTTGTGCTTTGCAAAATGCATACTGTTGCTTGTTTGCATATTTGAGTTGAATATCTGAAGTTATAGACTGGAGACACATATCCTGTTACTCAGTTCATGAGTGCACCCTGTATTATTTTCTTCCCTCCATAAACCATATGCACAGCTTACTTACAAAGTGTGCTAATAAGCTACGAGAGAGTATATCCAGTGTATGGAAGTGGGAAATGAATACAGTAAGTGCAAGAAGTATATACAACTGCAAGTATTTTGCATGTATGATGTATTCATCATATATCTTTTTCATTAATTGTTGCGAATTACAACTTATATGAGAGCGCACAACATTAGGATGTGGGCTGTGGTCGTGGTTCTTGGTATGGCAAGCATCACACGTGATGGTAATGTCGTCAAGCATATATAAGTATATAACATCTGTTATTATTTCAGTTTATCAAGTTAATTGAAAGGTAATAACATGCTCAGACGAATCATACTCTTGAAAATATAACTAAATGGCTAAATGGGTTCACTTTAATGTATTTTATTTCATCAAAGTTACAATCTACAAAGCACAGCCCTAATTTTGTAAAAAAGACTATGGCTGCTACGTTTATGATTGGTTTGCGTCTAACACCATGCCCAGAGTATAGTTTCCAATGAAAAGTATGGTTCCAAAGTAAGTAAGATTAAATTGCCATAACTTACACAACAAAAAAACAAATAGCAAATATCACAGACGTTTTTTCAAGATTAAACATCACAGATGTTAAAGCACCTGTGGATAGTTCGTGTAGATCATAATTTTGAAAAACCCAGAAGTTGGTGCAGTTTCTTTTTGGTGAAGTATAAAACCATTGTGCAACAACAGTATTACCATGAGGGACCAACTTATAGAAGAAGCAGGATAAACATGTGTTCATTTAGTCATGTTCAAACTGTTAGTAACATAAATACAGCGTAATGAATTAATAAGGTACAAGCTAGCCTCGTTGCCGTTTATACCATCTGTTCATTAAATCAAGACCGAAACATGTGCAAACAAAATCGATATGTTTACCTTGGAATTGCATAACTAGCTGAAGTGTTGGAACCATGAATGTATCAGGGTACTAAATTGCGTCCCTGAGCTTATGCTCAACAACGTTCCTACATTCCAGAAGATTATATGAGAAGGAAACCTATCCATCACACAGTACGAAAGAGCACAATTTATGTTACTCTACATTCTATGTGTTTTTGTTTGTTTTTTTGTGCGTTTTTACCTCAAAAAGATTTTAAAAAAAATGGTATTCTAAACAAGGTGTGATGCCTTCATTTGCCTAATTTACACTAGTCAGGCTAGCAGTATAAGATCTGAAAGGCTGGCAAAAATAAAGATGACAGGCAAGTTTCATGATTTCACACAGGAGATAAGAACATTTCTGCTAGTTGTGAACTAACAAGTGACCGCAGAAGGGAAAAATCAAACTGAAAGAAATATGGTCCAACTACGTACTACCTATAAATAGTCAACTCAAATTATGTTATTATCTAGTTATTGTAAGATAATCAAAGATAAGTTGACCAAATGTGCATGTACTTTTTTTCACAGAATAACAAAAAGGAAGGCTGAGGAGAAAAACGCTACTTTGCTGGTATGCCCGTTGATAAAATAAGTGGCACAAACTACAAAGGAGAGTCAAGTGATTGTTAGGTTCATATATAAGGCAGATCTCGAGTACCTCTCTTTGCCATTCCCTTTCTAATATGTCTTAGATAATGGTTTCCTTTTTGCTCTTGCCACGGAATTACGGAATAACGGCATACATCTGCATATTAACATAATTTGAATTTTCATTTCATTTCGCAACACATACATATGTTTACTCTAAGAAAGTCCTGATATGTCATTTTTGCGAAAGCGCTAATTCAAATGCACAAGACATAATTGACACCTCAGATCCTCGAGAGTAAGATTTCCTTAAAGAAAGACACTCAAGTAAGATCTATATTCATAATAATCACCTTGGAAAGAGGTTCGCTGCACTAAGACAGTTTCACACAAGCTGTGACAGAAAGGCAGTACTAATCCAACAATACTGACAGTTGCTGCTGAAAATGAATGCGCAGAAGATTATTCCTACAACAAAGGAAATGCCGTCTGTGAATGAACACTGCCATATGGTGAATTACAATTGCTTCTGAAGAATAATTACTCAAGCAAATCACCACTACTATATTTAGTTATATAGACTATTTATGGCATTAAATTCTGCCTAGCAAACAATAGTAGTGAGCTCCAAAAGGAGAAGGGCATCTTGAAAAATACAAATCAGCATGGCTTACCAGTAAAGAGAAAAAGTACGCGATGGCATAAGATATGAATTTAACCAGCAATAAGCATCTGCCTTCAGACCAAGGAATTTTTTTAATAACACCTTATAGGAAAATTGACAATATGAGATTACATCCAGCTGAAATTCATCATTAAATGCTCAGAGTTAATCCTGGCGTATCTCATTCTCCACTACAGGTTTTATTCCTTCCAAGTGTGTTTCAGAAAATTAATGTGGGTGCCTCCCAGCAATGTAAAGCAGTAGTTTCTGATATTCTGTCAGTATCCCATTAAGAAGAACAAAAAATGCCACAAGTATCTACTTACTTTCCAGTCCTACAAACACTCAATGTGGAAAAACTTTGCTGTATACAAAACATGTGGCTCATTTGGGATGAATTAGATGTCTCCTTCAAACTTGCCTACTACCAGATGATGTTGCTAGCTAGGTAGTGCAAAAAAAAAACAGCACAGGGGCAAACCTCACCTTTTTTTAAAAAAAAATGGCCAGGAACTCTGGCATTCGTTATAGAAAGAACAACATACGAGCTACATACGCACACACACACCCCACATGCACGCATGCATACACACCCGCCCATGTACTCGCCTCTACGCCCGCCCGCGTCGAGCCGTGCTCAAACGTGGGCAGGCTGGGTGAGTGCCGCTCGCCCCGGCCAAATGAGCTATTGCTCGTCCGCTGGCAAACTTCACGTCAATCTTTAGCAATAGGTTTGACGGTGTTAAATGGGAAAAGGGCCGATTAATCAGTTTATACGTCCATTAATCGTTCGACGGCATTAATAGCACTCCGATCATACTATTGGTGACGGTTTAGCCACCGTCACCAATTAATCAGCCGAGTCTGCCATTTTTCACGGCAATGCTTCAAAGTTCAAATATTAGCAGGCTGAAGGTCTTCAAGAAGCTCTATGCAAGTCATCATATATGTTTGGAAGATATCATTTCTCTGAAAACGAAAAGAAAAAAGAAAGCCGGGAACAAATTACCTTCCTAATATTGCTAGTTAGGTACGTATATTGCAATAGAATAGGGGCAAACATCACTTCAAAGTAGCAATACATGCTCAAGAAGTTCTACGCAGGCCATCATATATGTTTGTAAGATAATCCCTCTCGAAACGAAAAAAAGAAAGTTGGGAAGCAGACTACCTTGCTGCTGGGGATAGGTATATGCCTCAGCCTCAGAAATGTTGATTATAAATGAAGGAACCTGAGCAACAAAATATATAAACAAAAATGAAATTTACACATAATCTTCACACAATTGATGAAGGGATGAAAGAGCCTTTATCTATAATAATGTATTGGGACTAATCCACCCAGCTCAACATAAAGAACTACTGCCGCATCTGGAATCAAATAAGAATGAACATGGATTAACTGGACACTATTAGGTCAGCAATGAAAATGGAAAAGATACATAATTGTGGCTTAGAGTAGACCTGTAGATATATCTTTTTCTACCATACTGCAGAAATACATGTCACAGTTGCCTCCCAATGCTGACAAAATGGATGGGACAATCAAGTTAAGAGCACACTTGCAGAAAGGAGCTTCAATAGAACTGCAAGGTAGAACCTTCAAGTTTCAAGCAAACTAAGCTAGAAAGACGAGCTTTAAGAGGACTGCAATAACCCATGGAAGAGCTATGTAAATATAAATGACAATGCAACTGAAAACATGGTCTTGCCTAAAAACTGAAAACGGAGTCTTTTTTTTAGATAATGGAAGATTATATCTCCCGGCCTCTGTATCATAAGATGCACACAGCCAATCAATTATTACGCAGTTACAATCAAAATGTTGTTGAAAGAAAGATACAAGCAGGGCTTGTCCTAAGAAAAACTGAAAACAATATTAAACTAGGTAGACCCTTATGAAGTATCTAAATGTTTCATTGAGAGTGAAACTGACAAGGGTCTTGACCTGGGCATTAGTATGTGTCAAGTAAATCCTAATACAGACAGAACCATATGAGGATGGCACATAATCCTGTTTGGGATAACTTGGCCCGTGCTGAATGCGAGAAGTTTATGTAGTCAACCTGCCAAAAATGCTGAAAAATTGTACACATGCCACTCATAAACCCTCTAATATCAACAATGCCACTACAAAACAAAACAAAACCCATAGAAATGGCACTCAAAACAGCAACTCTTATATTTATGACACTAGCTTTTCATGCAAACAAAGATGATTGTAACCTTCTATTGAAAAATTGGAAGAAATACATATAATCTTATCGGAGCAAGATGCTGCTCTTAGGCTCTTAAAATTTTAGAACCAGAGGGAAACATCCACAGGCAGTACGGGATCTATAGAGATACATGGTCCTTATCCATGTAGAAGATATGCATGTGGTAGTGAACAACGGATAAAATTGCTTCTAATATCGTACTGTAGTTGCTTATGTCATTGAAATTCAGATTCTGAAACAATGCCAGTGTAAGTTATATTCCATATGCAATATGATCACAGGGAATCGTTTAGTGCTTTTTGACTTCAAGAAACCAGGTCATTCGCTCAGCTTTATTAAAGCTAGAGTATAGCAGTTTACAGGAGAAGGAAAAGGTAACTGTTGGGGTTGCCAGCTCGCTAATACAGACCAAAAGACAAACTAACAGGATTACTACGAGACAGTGCTTTTCGACAATCTGTGACACAAGTGGTGTAACTCATTAAACCTCAAGCCACACAAGAGTAACTAATTATAAAATATATACTTTCGGTACAAGTAATCCATGTAATGTACGCTGGTTTTCAACTCAGCAGCCACCGAACTGAACCCCCAGCTGGGCTTACTCCTTTATGGTTATGAATATCATCCATCTATTATTATTTTTTTCTCATTTTAATTTCTGGTAAAGACAGCCCATGGACACATTGTAGTTGCCAAATCAACAGAATCTACACAGCAATCATCTCATAAAAAACACAGTACTTAGAACTCCACTGTTGCCCAAGCTGACCACCAGGGCCCAATTTGCAGCAATCACGTATGGTGTTGAGCAATAAAGAGGTCAGGAGCCCAGAGGAGATGCTAGCACCATCCGCAGTTTTTATACATAAAATTGGGCCTGAAAAACGAAACAATTGGGCCGAAAACCCCAAAACAATTGGCTCCAACCATCCCGCAATTTACCCAACAATTCGCCACGAGCGCTTGTTTGTTCGTGTTCATCTATCCGCCTCGTCAGAACAATTGATCGAAGCGGCCCAGAAACCCTGACGAATCGCTCCGATTCTCTCATCCAAACACATACTCCATTCAGGCACACACCAAGCACGCACGCGTCGTGTTCGATCGCGTGCGCGCAATGCGCTCGCCGGTGTGGCCTTACCAGATCGACGCGCCCTGGGGAAAACATTCTCACGGTTTGCGCCCAATAATCCGCACAAATCTTTCTCTCCACGCGCAAAAGCATCGCGATCGCCCCCGCGCGTGCGCTGATTCACGCGGGCGGGAACATCACACCAGTTCCTCCGATCCAACCCCACCCGCGTCACACGCGCACGTCGTGGTCGCGCGTGTTTCCGCCCGTGTGCGCCTGCGCGTGCGCGTGTACGCGCGCTCGTATGAGAATGAGAGTGTAGGGGCAAGGAGAGTGGGGGACACACCTGGGCTCGCCGCTTGCCGCCGCCTCTACGCGCGACGCGACGCCGTTGCCCATCCACCTGCGCACGCTCCTGCTCGTGCGGCCGCCGCACTGTAAGAGCAGATCGCCCCGCGTCGCCATCGCTCCCGAGCGCACGCGCCGGTCTCGCGGCGGGCGCAAAGCCACTCGACCAAGTGGACGCCGGCTGACCAGCCGCCGTGCGTGGGGTCCGTCCGAACGCGCAACGGCGGGGGTAGAGGAGGGGAGAGCCTGGTGGGAGTTGTGGGAGGGAGGCAAGGAGTGGGGTGTCGCCAAGCTCTGAGAGACGGGTTTCGGTGGCGTTGGCGCGCGAGATACAGCACCCGGGCGTGAGACGTGTATGGATGGGCAGGGGAGAGGGGGACAAATGGCAGTGGCCTTTTAGCCTTCTGGGGTTCTGTCAGTTTTGCGTAAAAACCCTTGAGGGGAATTCTGAAATGCCCCAAAATTTCCAAAGCAAAAATTTCAAAGAATCAGAATCCAAATTTGGGGTTAATCGAGTTCAATTCGATTTCATCTTCGGAGCTTGGTTTTGGGGATTTTGGAGTTGGGGTGGTTGATAGCTTACCTGGGCCATCCTCGCTTGGTCCTTCGGTCCTCCACGCCTGACGGTCCGTCGGCTTTCCCTCTCGTGACCGGTCTGTCGCCTGCTCCGCTCGGTCCGTCGTCGTCGTCTTGTCGCCACAGTGCCGCGTCATCCGCACCGCATTTCCCGCCGAACCCGTTAACCGCGCCCGACCCATCCTCTACGTGCGTCGCCTCGCCCCACCCGCGTCATCCTCCACCTGCCCCGACCCGTCGCCGTCCCCTCCACCGCGTCCACCACCCGCCCCAGCGCCATGCTGGCCGCTCGCCTGCTCCCACCGCGCCATGTCACTCCACCCTCCTCTCTCCACGCCTAGGGGCAATAAAGAACACCCCCCAGCTCATCTTCCTCGCCCATCTCTCCCCTTCCTCGGTGAGACTCCCTCCCCATCATCTCCTCCCACTCGGGCCGAATGCGCCACGCCATCCCTCATCTTCTTCCCCACCAGCCGCACCCGAGCCGCCACCCAAATCACCCCCTCGCCTCCCCCACCCCCCCCCCCCCGCCGAGCCTCGTTTCGCCCTCGGCGTCGGCCACAACCCCGACCTCAGCCTCACCGCCGGCCGAGCCGAACCATGCCCGCCGCTGCTTTCCCCTCGCCCACCCCGTGCCCTAACCCTACCCCTCCCTTGCCTCTTTTTTGCCGACCGACTGGGCCGACCACCTCGCGCGTGGGCACGGCCCAGCAGGCTGCTGCGCCAGGCCGCACCCCCCCTCTGAGCTGAGGCTAGCTAACCCATTTCGGCCTAGCCGATTCCCTTTTCTTTTATTAATTCAATTTTCGGTTTTCCTTTTTATATATAATTCGGAAAACCCAATAAAGTCCAAAACTCCAGAAAAAAGTCCCAAAAATCCAAAATTACATATCCAAAACCGTTTCGATCCACTGAGTCCAAATACAGCATCCGTTTCGCCACTTGAAGTCCGCAAAATTCTAAAAATACGCAAATTGCCCTTAAACTCCCCCCGACCATTTTTCCTCTCAGTCCCTTTTTGTTTCTCCTTTTCTTGTTTTTCTCTTTTCTTTTCTTTTATTGCTTTATTCGTTTACTTATTGCTCGCTTTTTGTACGCTAGATCTTAACAGCTGTTGGAACCCGTCCTAGAGCAGTACGAGGAGCAGGAGCAGGACGCAAACGGGCACCGAGTTCGACTACGTCGACGACGACCTAAGACTTTCCCTCGCCTCGCAAGGCAAACCGCACTCCTTGAACATGTTGGGTCCACAATAATAATGTAGTAATAATTATTTTAATATTGTATTATGTTTGTATGTTAAAATGCTAGAAATAATTATTTTAGAATGCCATGATGATCTAGCTAGTATCTAGCTTGATTAAAGACCCACTTTGTATTTGTTGTGACATATTTCCTATTGCAAACCCTAGACTTAGCTATTGAACCTTGTATGCTAGTAGATAATTAATTAGTTGAACATAAAGTTTTGTGTATTAAAATAAAACCATCAAGCGGTAGGCTTGATGTAGATATATTAAAAATGTGCTACGGTGAGAGGACTTTGACGGGCAAACCACTAGATGGCTATGTGCCCGAACCTCGACCGATGATGAGGTCAATGTGAGTGGTTACATTATTGGTTTGGAATTGGCTAAGTCTTAGTCATAAAAATAAGTAATCACAACCTTGGGCAAAGTAAATAACTTAGATCCCGCTCAACCACAAGTTGGGTCGATCAGCCCCGTTGACTCGATCCAACCTAGCTCGGTACTTGAACTCCCCCTTGGAATGCTTATAGGTTGGAGCTACCATACTGTTTGTTTTGAACAGTGTGGTTTGCGTAGCGAACGGGGTGGAACAGAGGTGGATCCGATGGGGTCACCTGCTGATTTTCACAACGGTAGATACCCACAGTATCGGATCGTGTCTCCCATCATGGCTAGTGGGTCCCGGGTATTGTGTGGTTTTGAAACTACCGGGTAAGTGCTAAAGAGGAGTCGTTCAATGAAAAGTTTTAATAATCTTGGCTTGGCCACATGCATAAAAGTTGCATGTCGTTTGCGCATGGCACGATGGCCGTAGATATCTTGTGGGAAAAGCTGAGCGGCTCTGCAGAGTCATGTTTAAATGGTATTCGAATACGCCGTGCTTCCGGTAAACGAAGCTAAGTTTGAACTGGGGTGAATCCCGTAACCTAACCCAAGTAGACTTGTTATTTCCAACTTAACGTAATGATGAACTTGTGAAAACTTCAAATTTACTTGTTTCTATTATGTATGGTTTGTGTTTCAAATGTAAAATGACTTGGAAAATAAAACTGTATCCACAATCATAATAACCTTATTGCCACTTCCTTTGTGAATATCACCGATGTAATATTCAGAATTCCTGTGCGGTTTGTTGAGTACTGTTGTGTATTCAGTCTTGCCTCTCAACCTATTTTAGAATTCGAAGACGCCGAAGAATTTCAGGAGATCGTAGATGACAAAACAGTCTAGTTTTAGGGCTCTTTTTCTTTGCTCAGGCTTTGCCTGTGTGGTCTTTTGTGATGTATTATATTGGAGATCGCCGTTTTCTTTTGTAAACTTTGGCCGTTAGACCTTATTTGTATAAAGCAGTTGGTTCCGTTCTTGTGCTGGCAATATATGACTTGGTTCCCGACAGCTAATCTTCATAGGTAGCTGTTGCGGGATTTAAACACACATCCTAAAAAGGGCGTCCGTCACAAATTCCTATTTTTCTGTAATTCTACGTGCATGATGCTAGTTAAGTTTCATCTGTACCCATTTCTCGCGGATTTATACCCTCTACCATTGTATTTGTAGTGATAAGGTAAAGAGAAAATCCCCTTTATGTTAGTGAGATTTATCGCGATCAGATTTGCAGAAGAAAAAAATGTAGTTCGCCTCTATGCCATTGATTTTTCTTTTCTTTTCATCCGTTAGCTCCATTAGGTCAAGTTGCTGTTATCCCTCTAAAACATGTCAGCTGTTCTCTAAACGCCAATTTGTCCCTGTACAAGTGCCTTCTTCCTATCCACTCTCCTTCCCGACTCTCTACTCTCTCTACGCTAGAGCGGAGGCGGCCAAAGTTGGTATGGCAACAGCGAGTTCGGAGGTACGCCTGTGGCGCCTGGCGATGGGGCAGCGAGTCGGTGCTAGGAATAAACTCAGGAGGTTGAGACGGAAGCAGTGACGCGGGTGGCGTGGCCTGGAACGTGACAGAAACGACGGCAGCGTGGCTCTGGGCACGGCACGGCAGCAACTAAATCTAGAAGTGGACAGAACGAGGAGGGCTAAGAGTTTCTATGGAAGGTCGAGAAGCTAGATGTAAGAGATCGAAATTTACTTTGGCAACAGGAACCAATTTTTTCAAGAGCGAAAAGATTGTGAGTCCACAAAAAGTGAAGGGAAGTGTTTGAGCAGTTCAACGAAGCAATGCTCTACCAAATTTTTTCCTATGACCATAAACCGTGATTATGCTCATAAAAAAGCAGTAAATAGTGTTATATATATACAACGACGAAAAGAATCAATTTTTTGGGTTTTAACATATGGTTATACATCAGGAGAAATTTTACGATGCATTACACTAGTAGTATATATTGAATAGTAAAAATCAGATCTAACTATTGATTTGTTAAAGAGTATTTCTATTACTATACTATCAAATGAAATATAAATAAACTCTTGTTAATCTGATTCATCATATTAAAAATAATGAACGGTTTATATTCCATTTAGTGCACCGTAAAAAGCTCTTTTCATTTTATTATATGGTTGACTTACGGAACTCATTCTGAATCTAACCTATTTTACTCTTTTAGAAATCCATATCGACCTTCCTATTTGACCATTCATAGCGCAGCTCTGGCATACAGTGACGTTCCCCCGACCAATCCATTGCCCTTATGGTTGCCTTATGCATTTCTGCAGTAAGAAAATTCAGGGGACACGGAACAGAGGCAGAAGCAGATCTTCTAACCGCAAGCGCAAGCGCAGAGTCGACAAGTAGGGACGAGTCACAATCGCAAGGTATGAACTGAATGTCTGTACACAAGTACAGAGCTGGTCTACCTCCTGTCACAGTTCCTCTTGGCGCAGTTGACCCGGACTCTACCGTCGTTTGTTGGTGATGCTGTCTCCTTAGGCTACAATTCAGACCTATCATCTCCTCCTTTTCGGAATCAGCAAGCCCGAAACAGCTAATATTCCTGGGCTGGGCACCAGCACCGCGCTAAACGATCTGAAACCACCTTCTTTTTTGCTGCCGGCCGGTCTCCCGGTTGCTGAACAACGGAAGCTTCGCTTCCTGTAGAATCCTGAAAACCTCCTCCATGCATTTCTGTACAATGTTGCCTGCAGTTTTCTGTACAATGTACGCGTATTCTGTAGTCTGTACAATGTTGCCTGCAGTTTTCGCAGCTCACGCGCTGCCATTCTGTGAGACACGGTATATATATATCATACGGTTTTATGGAAAAAATGATGAAATATACAACAGATAAATCAGAATTACGAAAATATACAACAAAAAAAAATATTTCAAAAATAGCACGGCGGCCGCCAAGCGGCACGGCGGCCGCCACGCGGTACGGCGGCAGCCAGGTGGCGACGGCAGAGCGGGAGGGGGCCACGGTGGGGGCCTGGCTGCCGCCAGGCGGCACGGCGGCAGCCAGGTGGGGGTGTGCGTGTGTGTGTGCTGGCGTGTGTGTGCATGTGTGCGTGTGCGTGCGTGAGTGTGTGTGTGCGTGAGTGTGTGCAAGGGTGTGTGCGTGAGTGTGAGTGTGTGTGCTGGCTGCCGCCGTGCGGCGTGGCGGCAGCCAGCGTGGCGTGTGTGTGTGCGTGTGTGCGTGCGACACCTGGCTGCCGCCGTGCGGCGTGGCGGCAGCCAGGCCAGCCGCCGTCCGGCGTGGCGGCCGCCACGTCAATTTTGCAAAAAAAAAAAATTTGTTGTATAGTTTTGAGATTATGATTTTAATGTTGTATAGTTAAGCTTTTTTTCCACGGTTTTATCTATGGAACTCTGAAGACTTGCCTCTTCAACCTCTGGCACGGTGGCTCCTGCGATACGGCCATGCAGAATTGCAGATGCAGGCCTTCTTGGTGTAGTCTAGTCCCGGGAAATGCGGTGCAATTGCATGTCGCTATCTGCTGCTGTGTGTTTTCTCCGCGAGGTAGTGCGCTGCTGTATATGCCTGAATTTGACCCTCCGGTAGGTAGTGCGCTGCTGTACATGCCTGAATTTGACTCGGCGAGTCGTTCGTGGCTGTCAAGCGGCGGAGGAACCGAGGAAGGCGCTGCGAGGCTGGGAATGGTCGAGTGCTCGTCCGCTCGAGTCGATTACGATGGGTAACCGACTGCCGGCCCGTCACTTTAGCAAAGCGGTACATCATGTGCTTGCGTTGCGTGCCATTTAGGGGGGCTGATGCCGCGTCTTCTCGGGAGTTTTTGCGCTGGCGGCGATGGACGCCTCTCGTTGCCAAGGGAGGTGTGTGCGGGAGAAGCATAGCATGAATTCCCAACACCAACGCGTGCACACACGAAAATCAACTTCTCTGAGCCGTTGTTAGTACAATAATAGTAAAACAAACACGCAAGCAGGGTTAGCAAAATCAACAAAAACCGATCGTCGATCCAATTAAAAATTCAAAAATCTCAAAAAAAATTATGTGCTGTAAACCAGTCGAAATTTGGTCAAAATCACTTGGTTTTTTACCAAAATCGACGAAAATCGTTCAAAAAATCGCCTGCCTAAAAAATTCAACTCATCAATCAATTTTTTGAGAAAAATGATAGGTTTCCGATCGACTTTTTTTTTTCTTTCAAACCTTAGGTTTCAAAACTCTTTAGGTTTTAACGATTTTGCAGTAAACAAGTACCGTCGGGACCTTGATTTTTAATTCGAAAACGGTTTGGTACATGCAAGCACTAACATTCTACCGCTCCTTCCTGGTGACCTTGTATGACCTGTTCATTTAGTCTTAAACATTTTGACTTATAATTTAAAGTCAGCTTTTACGTTTAAACAATTTAAAAGTTATACATGGTAGAGATGGGTACTTTCATGGTAACTTTAGTGGAATTTGTTTAAAACCAATCCTTGGCAAGCCAAAAAAGCTTATCTCCAGCGGCTTTTGATTTTTAATTATATAGAGTCTTATGCACTACTACACATACTAACATCACAGACGGTTCAGAATCGTCATCACGAATGGTTTTCTGAGACGTATATGACCATGTGTCAGTGATATAACAATATATCACAGACAGTTTGGTCACCGTCTATGATATAAACATCACAGACGATTCTAGATGGAAATCGTCTGTGATATTGTAGTATCACACACGGTTTTTAATTAGAGCCGCATATGATCATTTTTTTCCAACACCCCTCAACAGAACTTCTATCATTTGTATATGATGTTCGAAACTTTTAGCTACTTGGATATTTCTGTAACGATATTTACAAGGTACAACCAATTATAGATTTTGTAAATAAATATCTAAATATCATAGATGTATTGAGGCAACAGCTTATTTGATCAAAATCGTCTTAAAATATGAACATTTATAGCGCTTTCATCTCCTTCTTTTTATAATGTTGATGGTTTCTAAGGCAAAATCCATTTTATTTTATAGTTCGTCATGAACATTGTCATATTCTAATTTATCGCTTCCACTTCATCCTCATCCCGAACGAGAATACAATAGACAGCCTAGCTTTTTAAATTATAAAGTTGATTAATTCATCGTATATAGACGATAACTTAGGCCCTGTTTCGCAGAGCTCCAGATTCCAACTTCACCTCAGATCTGAAATTTGTAGGTTAAAATAAAGTGAATTAAGTTTATATTTTTATTCTAAAATGTAAACAAGATGACCCATCTAAACACTCTTAATATACCCACAGCTCTAGCTCTATAGATTTGGTGGAGCTAGAAATACCCAGCTCCACCAGATTCATGAATATGGTGGAGCTGGAGCTCTGTCAAACACCCCCTTAATCAACTCCATACGTTGAATTAATAAACTTTATAATTCAAAAAGCAAGGCTACATAAGGTATTCTCATTCGGTGATGAGGATAAAGTGATAGCGATAAATAACGTATAACACCTTTTGGGATGAATTATTTAATGAAATATATTTTACCTTAGAATCCATTAACATTATAATAAGAAGGGAGATGAAGACGCTACAAATGTTCATATTTTAAGACGATCCTGATCAAACAAATTGTTGCATCAATGCATCTAGAATGTTTAGATATTCAATTACAAAATCTATAACAAGTTGTACCTTATAAATATCATTGCAGAAATATCTAAGCAGATAAAATTTTTGAAGAACATATACTAATATTAAAAGTTATGCTAAGAGGTGTAAGAAAAACAGTTTGTTGATATGAAATTACCAATTGTTATTAGTTTGGAAATCAGGTGAGGGTTGGCATTCAATGGTAACATACAGCAGTATCACGCTAAAGAATTGGAATAGGATGAGAGGAGAATTTAGGTAAGAAAGATAGAGCCCACTTAAGCAAATTAGACTATAATTGATTGATATTGCTCTCATGTGTCGAGCTGCTTAAAGATTAATTTTTAGCCTCCTCACCACTAAGTGTAGGACTACTAGAGACTAACCTCCTCTACACTTGGGTCAAGTTATCACAATTGAGCAAAACAATTAACTAAGCAAATAAGGTCTTGAACCCTCACTTTCCTAATTATGCACAACAGAGTACTTATAATCAATTTTTATTGTCCGAGAGAACAAATTTTCAAAATATATTCAGTTCAGCCAAAAGCTATCAAAGCAACAGGACAACAAGATCAACAATGATTAAAAAAAAGATTAAAGACATACTGTAAGTAGCAAACTAGCTCAATGACAATAAACAATAATCTCTAGCATTAACAGAAAGTAGGACTAATGATTCAAGGCCTGATTTACACCTTCAAATATTTAGTTCATTTCAGTGTGTGAAGTACAAAAGCACTCCACAAAAGATAATCTATTTAACTGAATCCAAGTAATTGACATCAATGAATAATAGATTTTTAGATTTTTATTGAGGAAAATGAATAAGGCATTCAAATTAGTGAGATAATGTTAGAGATATTTATTTAGTTCCAACTGTCATAATGTAACAACTACCATCATCTAAATCCAACTAATCAGAGTCATTTTTATATTCAAGAAAATCAGGACATATAAATAAAATAGTGAACAAGCAGATAAACAAGAAAATGACACCATATCCTATAGTAGCATAGACCACTAAGTATACCAAACATATCTTAAGAGTCATAACCTAACTTGTACAGTATTGTTAAAATAAATGAGAAAGCAGGGAAATAATTCAAGCTTCATTATATTACACAAAGCAAGAGTTTTGACAACACTATAACTAGTGCTCGAAACGAGCCGGTGCGGCTCGGTCTAGTGGCGAGCCGAGCCAGGCTCGGCTCGGCCCTGAGGCGAGCCCAAAAAACCGGCTCGGCTCGGCTCGGGGTCGGCTTGCGAGCCGGCTCGTTGGCTCACCGAGCCAGAACATTTTATCAGGAAATTAAATATTTATACAATAATTCATATATTTGCAGTGAATAATATTAACTTACTAATTACTACTAAATAATAGTAGTTGCTTAGTTGCTCTATATCACACTTGTAGGAAATGGAATTGTCTCAACATCATCTTTTTCATAAAAATATAAGTCATTAATCATACTAAATTCCCTGCATGGGCTGAGCCACCGAGCCAATTTGACTCGCGAGCCGGCTCGGTGTTTTTGCGAGCCTGAAAAGTAGGCTCGGCTCGAGCTCGGTCCGAGCCACGAGCCTGTGCGAGCCGAGCCACGAGCTTATTTTCCAGCCCTAACTATAACATGTCCTACTTGCAGCTTATGGCGTTCAGATCATCTTATGAAACAAAATACTATAAGGATTAATCCTCTCTATGCAGATTCAAATCCCCAACTATGTTGTTTTTATGTTCCACATCAGCAATTATATGGATCGTGCGATCTAGATTAGGGACCTGGAGGGTGCGGGTGGCGAACTTGACGCTGGTCTTGGACTCGAGGCAGAACTCCTTGCGGTTGAAGCGGGAGAGGATATTGGACTTGCGCGCCGATGCCGGAGTCGCCGACGAGCACAATGTTGAAGAGGTAGTCGTACTCGTTGCTATCCACACGGTGCACCATGATAGACCGCCGTCGCCACAGATCCTATACCCCACTAGCCGAAGGAAGGAAGGAGATGGAAGGTAGATGAGGAGGAGGTTGTACAGGAGGATACCGGGGTGCTAGGGTTTGGGGGAAGGCGAAATGCGCTGGAGGCAAGGTTCGCGTGACGAACCTCTATTGGTATGTTTATATAGTGGTCTAGTTTATATCATAGACGATTTGTAGCTAGAACCATCTGTGATGGTTAAATATCACAGACTGTTTTAAACTAAAATCGTCTGTGATAGCTACAGAGAGTAATCACTGATGATTTTATAATAAAACCGTATATGATATTGCTATATATTACTGATGGTTTATGAAGAATACCTTCTGTGATTATGTCACTGACGATTTTACTATAGAACCGTCAGCAATGTTTCCCACCACAAAGATAAGATGTTTAATATAAGCCTTTTGTAGTAGTGATGGCTTTTGAAAAATTTCAAATAAAAAGCTACAT
Source organism: Rhipidocladum racemiflorum (assembly GCA_036346355.1). Lineage (NCBI taxonomy): Eukaryota > Viridiplantae > Streptophyta > Magnoliopsida > Poales > Poaceae > Rhipidocladum > Rhipidocladum racemiflorum. Next base: position 7,600,094 of record CM070575.1, read on the forward strand.
ATTTGTTTAGGTTTTAGCTTTTTGACTTTTAAGCTGATAAAAAAAGTTCAAACAAGCAACGCCTAAATCTTTCTACTATAACAGATTATATCAAATCTCCTGCTAATTATTCAAAAAAAAAAAAAAAAAAAGGTGAGGTAGCGGGGCATAGCTAACAAATTTTAGGTACAATGAGTGGATTGAATAATTCCTTTTTGGACCTCTTATACCTTGGAAGAAAATTGGACAAAAGCGAGCGATCGGATTTATCAGCTGACACGTTTAAATCTAAATAAATGAAAATCGAAAATCAAGCACGGGAGCTCAATTGGAACGGAGCGAAATAGAGAAACCATCGTCTCGGAGAATAAAGATGCGTTTGGTTGGATGAACATGGATAAATGGGATGTGATAGGATAGGATAGATAGGATGATCTCAGATAAGATGGTACAAGGAAGGTGTTTAATTGCCTAAAATGATATAATACAAAATTTTATTTGGTTGCTTGGGTGGAATGGTTGGAATGGTATGAGATGATGTTTGGTTGGAGAGATAAAATTGGTATGGTAATCTTTGCCACTAGTGGTTTGGGATAGCACATGATGGTTGGTAAATTTTGAGGTACGAGATAGTACATCGTATTTGAAGAATACAAGGCACAAGCATTCCCTTGCCACCGGCGGACGGCGAACGACGCGATTGAGACGAGCAGAACAGCGTTTTTGGACCAACGCATGGGGCCCACGAAAAATGAAGACGTGGCATAGCGGAGAAGAGGTGTAGGCATTCCCTTATAAGATATTAGATATTCCTAAAATCTATACCTCTCCGTCTCGTACGAGATGGTGGTTACATATACTCAACGAAACGTATATATCAAAACTTATTCTAAACCATTCGGTACATATTCTTCTTTGTTCACCCAACTCAACGCACCCTAACTCTAAAGATGCAGCATAAGCTCCCTTCAAAAAAGAAAGATCCAGCACAACAAAACGCTAAAACGGCAGTGGTGGAAACCAACAACCGCGCAACGACACACAGGCGCGCGCATAAAATAATAACTAGGGAAATAAATAAACGAAGCAAACTACTCCATGTTGTTTCTTTTGGTATTTTTTTTCCCTCTCCTCACATTCCATTTAAACTAGTCTCGGGTGGTAGCCGCGTTCCCCATCAATCGGTTCCATAAAAACCAATCAATGGAATTCATATATAGCTCTCCAAGATTAGTTTCCAATTCCTTGCCGTCGTCTCTCTTTTAGCTAGCTCTTGGCGGTCTATCGATCGACTCCGATCTCGAGCGAGCTCCATCCAGGTACGACGACTTACGATAGGCTTGATCTCGGCACCTTCTTGCTGCTCGACGTGGACCGGAAGAACTGTACTGCCATTTTTTTTTCTGTTCTTGGGTGAGTCACTGGCCTAATTCGATTTGTTATCTTTGTTAGGAGAGCGGTATAATTTTACACGCTTAATTAGGGGGAGCAATATTTTGCACGTTCTATACCGTTCTTCGGTGAATCGATCCTTGCTAGTCTAAGTGGTTCTGCCATCTTCGAGGCATAAAAATTCCAAGCTTTAATTGGGTTTGTTCGATTGATTAGTTCATCTGCAGGGAAACCTTGAGACGGTTTATTTAATTCTAGGGGTCTCGTTTGATCTTTCGCAGGATACGAAATTGATGCCAATTTATCATGACCAATTTGCCTTTTAATAAGAGATATCTTTCCATCTACGATGGAGGTCAACGCTGCTTTCACTTAGTTTAGGATAGTTCTATTGGGGTGCAATTTTTTAACCACAGTTCTTCCTTTAGACATTGGTGGATACATAACTTTATCATTGGGTTCGAAATAACATATTTTGAAATATCAATTTTCATAAATAATTTTTTCAAATATGTGCAACCAAACTTTCTAAAAATTGACAATTAGTATATTTGCAATGATCTAGATTGATATATGATAGTTACATCTCTTTGTTTTTTGTTTAAAATATTTTGTCATTATTTTTGTATTTTATTATAATATATAATTATAATATCTTAACATGAAAAGTGTGTAAGTGTTATTAAAATAGAACTAGAGGGAGTAACGCGCTAACTATTTAGATGGGCCAACTAAGATACCGATACCTAATGTTAAAAATTAATACACTTTATTTGAGCATAGCCCTATCACAACTCACTCAAAACAGATATCTAACTTTCACACTATTTTCTTTCTTTTCAAGCTTAGCATATTTGCAAATGATAAATGAGGTATTTTGCTAATATGTACTATTATAACTATTAGATTTATAACATATAATTTTTTAAAAGAAAATATCTGAAACACTAGATATTTATGAGAAATCGCTGATTTTTTAAATTAGATAATATATAACCTTCTTATAGAATTATGTCTCTTCTCGTCCTTGAGAAACTAGATGGGTGCATACATATTACATAAAATATCAGTAATATAGCATGTTACATCCTGTCAATTTCCATAACAAAAACAAATGATAGTAAAAAAAATTACACGTAGCACTATGGGCCTTATTGGTACAACTTCTACTCTTTGTTTCTTGCTTTGATATGATGAACCTGTACTAAGCACTCAACTTTTCAAAAGGAGCATGTTCTCCTTCCCTGGAGCAGTCCAAAAAAATAAACTAGCAAGAAGAAAAAAATTTGGGAGTGTTTAGGGAGTACTTGAGTGTTTTTTTTTAGTTTGTGAGCACTCAAATTTGTAGTATTTGGATCTAGATCTATTGATCCAATCAATTTACCATCTCTCCCCACCACCCTCCTCTTTATAGACCCCTAAGTTGAGTGCTCACAAACCAAAAAAACACTCGAGTGTTACTTAGCCATTCTCAACAAATTTTAGGTGAATTCTGTAGAGAAACTAGGCTACTATAAACAAAATACCAATGAAAGTTCCTAGAAATTACCCGTAAAATAATCCTGACTTACCCCTTACATGCCTCTCGAATACTGTGCATATCCAGCCTTCTGTACATTATTTTTTGCAAATTTAGCCTTTAACTTTTTTTGTTTGCAAAATAGCCCCCCATTCCCTACCACAGAAGGTGTGGCAGATGACACATATCCCTTGTCATGCCCGGGGAGCGCGAGAGGACATGTTACCACGCTGGGAGAGCACGGAAGAAAAAATTGGGTGAACAGTGATGAACAGTACATGCTACATCGAAAGTAAAATTCGGATGAACAACGATAAACAAGACTGCACAATGGATGAACAGTGAACTCCCACGTACTAACACGTATTGCTGCGGGGCCGACCTCCTCATGTACTTCTCGGGCACGACAGAGGACAGATGTCATCTACCACGACTTTTGCGGTAAGAAATAGGACTGTTTTTGCAAAAAAAAAAATAGAAAAGGAGTAGGACTTATTTGGTTTAATGAGAAATTTACCTCATAAAATCTTACCAAAAATTGGTCACCAAATTGGCCACCAATCTTTTTGGGTCCCTCGTGGGAGAGGGCGGAACAATATAAATCGCCGGCGCCTCCAGCCCGGCCACCTCTAGCCCCGCCCCCACCGCCTCCAGCCCGGTCACCACTAGCCCCTCTCCGCCGCCTCCAGCCCGCACCCGCCGCCTCCAACCCCGCACCCGCCGGCTCCAACCCCGCCGCCTCTAGCCCCGTCCTCGCTGCATCCAGCGCCGCCGTTGCCAGCCCCGACCCGCACCCGCCGGATCAAACCGCGCCGCCGAACTTTGGGTGCTTTTGTTTGGGCATCCTCTCTAACCTTCCTTGCACTAATCCCGGTCTCGAAGGGCTCCGGAAATAGCACAAGCCACAAGCCAAGGACGGCATCCAGCAGCGACACAAATTGAAGAGGAACTTCGGCCGCCGCGAGTTTCCCAGGACAGCTTCCAGTGGCGGCACACTTGAGGAGGAGCTCCGGTGGCGGTGCAGCAGCGACGCTTTTCAGGTTAGGGAACTTATTATGCCGTCCTTAATCGATATTTGGAGCCCTAATCGGTGATTGGGACGGAGGATTGGGCACCCCAATTAATGCCTTCAAAAATTCCCATTCCGATTAGGAGGAAAAGAAAGAAAGGGAACCACTCCCCAAATACCTCTTCATGCTGCAAATTACCAACCCATGCTTCAATTAATTCCTCTACCTCTCATAATCTAACTGCCAAAGAAACTTTCGAGATCTAGTAATTTAGCAGCTCAAGGTTCAATTTAGTCTGCTCGTAGGATGGCTTTGGATTATCTTTCATTTTATTTTTGGGAGAATCGATCATTTGCTCCGTTTTAGTTGGTGCAATTGATGGTTTGTCCATTATGTGTCACTGACATGTGAGTCCCAATGACCTGATCTGCAGTGAGGATTCTTCGCAAGGAGTTTCGTCCCTCATCAGAAAGGAGGATCTCATTGTAAATGCAACCCATATCTACACAATTCAATGTGCATTGAGATTTGTGCATTGGAAGTACTCTTTTCCCTCCACTCATTTGAAATTTCAAATTGCATTGAATGGTGTAGATAGGGGTTATAGATACAATGGGATGTACAAAATCCCCATTCATTTGGCGAAAGGACAAAAAACAACTGTATTTGACAAGTTTAATGGAGATTCTTATCCAGTAAATGCCAGTCATACATTGGATGACATGAATGACTAGAGAAAGGTTGATTTGGTTATAGTGTGAGATCAAACATTCTTCCTATTTACATTGCAATAACTTGTAAAATGCATATCAGCTTGATATGCTCTTAGTTTATACTTCAGTAACAACTAGGAACATGATTTCATATCTGAAGTGTTGGTTCTATCTTGTCTATGTAAAATTTGTAAATAATTCTCCATTCTGTATATGGAGGTTTATCCTACTGCAATGAGAGTATGCATTGCCTGAGTTTCTCTTATATATCACTTAATGTATTATTGATTGCTAACACTCATTTATTTCTAATTAGGTGAATTCTGTATATGCCATTGCAAAAGTGTGAATAGTGGGTACACCATTGCAACACTTCAAACCTCACCCACAATGTCAGTGTAAAACAGGGAAATCTAATTAACTTGTATCATTTATATATATATGGTCTTGGAAAAATTACAAAAAACAATGTATAAATTTGTGTGCAAATACAAAGGAGTAATACACAGATACAACTGAAGTGTTACAAACAGGGGTAGCAAAGTCTATTTGCCTCCAATCCTCACCTTTATGGTTCTTAAAGCCAACTTGCTAGCGAATCGCTTTCCTAAAGCAGCTCCAGATTCTTAGAGAAGTAGATTCTCATAGAATCTAGAGCAGGAGCTGAAAAATGAGAATCTAGAGTTGTACCAAACAGGGCCTATGTTTGGCTCCCACCTATTTTTTAAGGATATAAATATTGTCTTATATAGACTCCATATATAGGTTTTTCTTATATAAGTTTTCTTTGTTTAGGTATTACCTTATATATGCTTTTCTTTTGTATCCTTATGTACATCTATATATTCTGATCATTGGCCTCATATTGAATACAACAAGTGCTATTCATAACACTATTGACCATGGGACCATAGAATTTGAATTAAATTCCAAAGATTGTGTGGCTGCCACTAGAGTTGGAAACTTGGAATCGGTGATTCCACAGAGCCAATTCAAAGATACCATCAATCATCTGGAATCTTGTCTTCCACCTCTTTGTTGCGGCTACGCCTCCTCTCACACTCGACTGTGACCTACGTCTCCATGCGCCCTCTCCTCCGCCGCTACACACTGACCTCCTCTTGATTTCGGCATCCTCCGAGTGCCTCTTCCCTCCCCCTCCCTTCTCATGCTGAACTCGGGCATTTGCACATGCATGAGATACGGCACGAAGCCATGAACAAGACCAACGACCGAGACGTTCTTCGCCTCTTCTCTTCGTTTCCACTGTTTGCTAGATCTGGTCCCCCTTCTCTGGCGGCCAGAGCGGTGAGCACTTCTCCTCCTCTTCCTTCGTTTCCATCGATGTTCGCCATATCTCCCCCCTCCGATGGCCGGTGGCGCTTTGAGCTCCGACCAGACATGCCTTGTCCAAATCCTCATGGGGGGTCTTTTCTTTGCTGCGAGCAATCTCATCCAAATCTTTCTTTCTGAGATGGATACTCCAATCCATGCAGTTTGTTGCATGGTGTAGTACTAATAGCAGTTTATTTTCCAAAAAATTTACAGGTTGAACAGCACCCCCATGACCCACGTTGGGTTCGCCCCTGCTTGTGGAATTGGAAATTCTTAGTTTCTAAAATTTGGTCCTTTCCAGTATGTATTTAAGTAGGTTGCCACACCCTAACCAATCAGCTCATACATTTGTTACTAATATTATAAGTAGCTTTGATCAGTAGATCTCCAGTAGACAAGTTACCCATCTATATTTAACCTGTTACTGTCATTTTGATCAACCTGCATGCTATACTTTTGCAGAAGAACTTAAGAGTGGGAGGTGTTTGTCCCCATTTTAGCTGTGGTTAACTGGTTATCGACCATAAGTCATTTCACTAAATTTGGTAAAGTCTGATAGTAATGGGGGTTTGACTTTCATTGTGAAGGTTAAATAGATGAAGGCTCATCAAGTGTGGCAATTAGGCATCAAGGATATGAAGGCTATTCCACAGCCTCGGCCAAGAACTTCTCCCAAAAAACGTGTGTGGATACTTGTTGTTGCAGCTTTTATCTCCATTGCAATAGTCTGGGCTTATCTCTATCCACCCCAGCGTTACACATCTCCTATGAGAGATTGGATTCCTGCAGAACCTGCCCGGGAATTGACTGATCAAGAGAGGGCCTCACATGTTGTTTTCAGACAGATCCTAACAACACCTCCTGTTCAGTCCAGGAGGCGGAAAATCGCTTTCATGTTCTTGACTCCGGGCACATTGCCATTTGAAAGATTATGGGAGAGATTCTTTGAGGTGCGTATCACTTTTTTTTCTTTTCTATGCAGATTCATGCATTTTTTGTTGTAAATTTTCGTTCTCATACAAAAAACATTGTTATTGGCTTCTGCATCTGGTATACAGGATCCACGACAACACATGAAAAAAAAAAATTTCATTTGAACTATCTCCCAAGATCAAAACATAATAGAAAACTGACATTTGTACATTAAGGATGTAAATAATTGAAGGGCGTAATCATTTACAGGTAGCTAATAAGCTAGGTCTAGAATTGGGTTGCTTGGTCTTGATGAACATATGTTGCTCTCTTCTAGTGCTTTCCATAGCTAATATAACCTGAAGTGATAACTATTATCATGCTGTTTGAGTATTTTTTTTAGGGGAATGCTGTTTGAATATCTTTTATTGTCTAAGGTATTGCATTGTAATTTTGGACCTTTTATCATAACTGAATTTTGTTAAGATATAAGGTACTTTCTGAACAATTTTTGTTTGTATAAGGGTATTGCCAAGAACTATCAATCATTGAAGGGGTATCATAATTCCCATGTCATAACTTTTTGCTCAAAGTTGTTTTTCCACGTCTTCTGTTGTTTCTGCAGGGCCATGAGGGAAGATATACCATATATGTTCATGCCTCAAGGGAGAAGCCAGAACATGTCAGTCCCTTATTTATTGGTCGAGATATTCGCAGTGAAAAGGTAATTATATCGTAAAATGCACAGCTTCAGTGCCTGTTAATAACAAGGCATGTGCTGTGTACATATTCATTTAAGAGTTGGAAAAACGAAAATGCAGATTAATTTCACCGTTATGTTTTGACAAATTTCTCTGCTACGTTTCCTAGATTGATATTCGGTATTTAGTTAGTTACCATACAAACCATGTTTCTTCATAGTGATTGCAAGCTAAAGAGCACCTTAAATGATAGTTACAATGGTTTTATTTTCACTGCAGGTAGTATGGGGTAAGATTTCTATGGTTGATGCAGAGAGGAGGTTGTTGGCAAATGCACTAGAAGACATTGACAATCAGCATTTTGTGTTGCTTTCTGACAGGTCAGCAAATCCTGGTTTGCTTTCATCCTATTCTCTTTTTTGGTAAATTCCTTCTTATCTCAACTCTTTTGTCTGGTTACAGTTGTGTACCTTTGCACAATTTTGACTATGTGTACGACTATCTGATGGAAACAAATCTCAGCTTTATTGACTCGTAAGTCAGTTTCTTTGTCTCAAAACTCTTTTTTTTGTGGACTTGTCTATTTTTGTTTTCATTCATTAGCTCTTAAACCAACTTTAACATTGGATGTTGTTGTTGAGTTTTCTGCAGAACTTCTTATCTTCCCTCTTCATATATTGTCACTAAGTGATATTATCTAGAGTTATTATTTCTTCTTCTTACATTCTCTTTTGTTTACTTTGTCAGCTTTTATGATCCTGGACCACATGGAAATTTTAGATATTCGAAAAATATGTTACCTGAGGTCAGAGAGACTGACTTCAGGAAAGGTTCACAAGTAAGCTTACACTTCTCTCTTACATGCTCACAAATGAAGTTAATGGGCTATCTGTTACTCAGGATCCTTCACGTGTACAATAAAATCTAAAATGTTCATGATGGCACACTCACTTTATGGCATTTTTTTGTGTGCAGTAGATGCTTCAAGGCACCAATTTATGTCTGAACTTTAAGCTATACATCAATTGTTCACCAGACTATATCTTGCAACCCATTCCTTTTCCAACTTTTGAGCAAAATAATTGATCCTTTTGGAGTTAGAACTTCACATAAATTTTTATATTGGATCATCCTTTTCTTTATGGCTATTATATTTTGTCTATAGTTTCCCTCATTTGGAAGAATGGATTTCAACCAAACTTCTTAACTTCTTAATGTTTCAGTGGTTCTCAGTCAAGCGTCAACATGCATTGATGATAATTGCGGACAGTGTCTACTATACTAAGTTCAAGCTTTATTGTAAGGTAGGATGCCACCTTTTGTTACTATTTTATTTACACAGTACGGTGTCAAATATATCTTTACCCTCTTTTTGGCATAAACTGGGCATATAAAATTTGATATATGCACTACATGCTAGACCTGGTTCTCTTTTTTTTGTTGTTACCATTCAGTTTTGCTTGAACTTCAGGATCATGTAACACTACATCCATGTTCATTCCTTGCTAGTTTCATGTTTGCCGATGGATGATATATGTGTTAGTGAACTATGAGTAAATTTCACAAAATTGCAACTTTAGTGGCATAATCATCAGCTTGCTGCAACATTTATTTTGAGCATCATGGAGCTGCACCTTTAGCGAACTGTTTTTTCCACTGAACTGCAACTCCGTCATGATTTGGACATGCTGACAACCTGGGCCTGCTTGTCATACGCACGATGTGATGACAGATGGAGGCCATGCATGCAGGCATGCTCTCTCCCTCTAGCGTGTGCGGCTAGAATAGAGGAGTGGCAATGGATGGCATCGATTGAACTCGACCTCAAGGGGAGAGCCGAGGTGGTTTGGCGACGTGAGCCGTGGGCGACGAGGCAAGCTCCATGGTGGTGATGACTTGGGGCGAAGGGAAGCTCCAATTAAAGGTCTGAAATGAAATAGGATGGCTAGGCAGTGTTTGAGGAGAAATTAATTGGCTCGGAGCTTGTTGGAAAAGAAATAGCATCAATATAGGTTGTTTCGGTCGGAAAAGAGGCAGCGATGCCATGTCTATGCGGCGTGAGCTCGGGCATTGGGGATGACGGCCTCAGACGCTGGCTCTACGACACCTTCCAATCTAGCCACCACGCCAACTCCAATGGAATGCCACTGCACTCGATCCACCACTCGGGTGAACTTCTTCCTACTTTGCTTGCATCAAAATGTGTTCTCGACCCCTTTCATCTTCCCTCTAATTGATTTCGGTCTTCATCGTTGGAATACATGCCACCGCCTTCCCCAATTTTGGTCTGAATCGATCGCCACTGTCGCCTTTCTTCGCACAGTGCCTTTCCGCGCCGTTGCCTCCAATGAAAGACGTGGCCTCCGCTGTCCATTTTAGGGTTCTATAGCCGCTGTTGTCACTTGTTTCGTCATTGTCAAGCTTGGTCCGAGTTGTCCATGGCTGCCTAATGACCTCCTCCCAGCTCCATCTCTCTATTTGTGTTTAGGAGAAGAAGAAAGTGGGCCCATGTGGATTAGGGTTAATGAGACACCGACATGTGGGCCCTACTACTTATGTTTCGACTAATAGACTCAGTCCATAGACTACCCATTGACATGTGGGCCTATACCGCTACTGTGGCATGTCTGTGTGGCACTATTAATAGCCTGACTTGAGCATGTGAGCATGACAAGTGGGCCCTAGCTGTTAGGATGGGCTGGGAGTAATGGAGTTTAGGCCTGTAAACGAGCCGAGCTCGAGCGAGCCTATCCACTTAGGATCGAGCTCTATAAAAGCTCGAGCCGAGCTCGATTCGAGGTCCGAGCTTAGACCCAGGCTCAAGCTCGGCTCAGTCAAAGCTCGAGCTTGGCTCGAGTACGCTCGGTAACAATAAACAATTCAATATGCACTATTTTTCAATAATAAAAAATTCTCAAGCTCGAGCTTGGCTCGAGTAAGCTCGGTAAGAGTTAGCATATAGTAATATTTAACTAGTGATTAGTAAATTTACCAAGCTCGCGAGCTATTCTAGCTCGGTGAAGCTCGGGATCAAGCTCGTGTTTGGCTCGTCTGGAGCTCGAACCGAGCTTGAATCGAACCTAAGGTGAGCCGGGCTTGAGCAGCTCGCGAGCCTTGTGCTTTCTTTACAGCCTTAACGGAGTTGCAGTTCGGTGAAAATTCTGCTTACTAACGTTGCAGCTCCATGAAACCCAAAACAAATGTTGCAGCAAACTGATAATTTCACCACTAAAGTTACAGTTTTATGAAATTTACTCTTGGAACTATCCATTGCCATGAGGTTGCACTTTTATAAGCTTTTATACCAAGGAACTATTTTGTGTCTCTTCATGCACAGATGGCAAATTTTGAATCTACAAATCAACTGTGGCCTTGTGTAGGTCCTATAGTTGTTTTCCATTATTTGCATGCATGTATTTTGGATTTTTTATGAGCTAATTTATTAAGTTAACATCAATGGATCTAGTACACCTCCTTTCCTTACCAACAATGGCCTTTGTGACCAGTATTGTCTGCTATAATATGCATCCGTGTAACAGATCTGATGGTGCTTTTTTTCTTTGCTCTTTTTGCAGCCGGGGATGGAAGATGGCCGCAATTGCTATGCTGATGAGCATTATTTGCCAACACTATTCCATGTCAGTACACAATGACCTTATATACGCTGAATTTTGTCATCACCAGTAATTTCCACTGTTGCACGTTTGATGTTGTGAACTTATATTTGTATCAACCAGATGATGGATCCAAATGGAATTGCTAATTGGTCTGTGACTCATGTTGACTGGTCTGAAGGAAAGTGGCATCCAAAAGCTTATCGTGCAAAGGATGTCACTTACGAACTTCTCAAGAATATTACAGTATGTTTTTGTCTTATGTTTATTTGTCAGAACTCAGAAGGTCCTTTTAGATCCCTCTATAGCATGCTTCTAACTTTCAATACATTGATCTTGCTGCAGTCAATTGACAAGAGCTACCATGTCACGAGTGATAGCAAGGTCCCCCCCCCCCCCTCTCTCTCTCTCTCTCTCTCTCTCGCGCGCGCGCGCTGCGCGTACTGGCTTTATTTTGCATCTTAGGAGAATTATTTGGTAGTGTAATTACAATGCAAATTACATTCTCTAGGAAAGGATGTTATGCCCCTGTTCCTTTTTACACAACAAATTATGCATAGTTGGATACATTACTCATTTACTCCTAAAGTTACCAAAAATGATTCTAAGCTTGTAATTTGGTTTTGGATAATGTCAATCTACTGCCATCAAATTCCTCCCTTTGATAGTCACAATGGTTGGCATGCATCTTTACGTGCCATACCTAAGGTGATGGATAGCAAGCGCTAATACTCTACATATTTCTCATGTTCTTGCAGAAAGTTGTCACGCAGAACCCTTGCTTATGGAATGGAGCGAAGAGACCATGCTACTTGTTCGGGAGGAAGTTCTACCCTGAATCCATAAACAATCTCATGAATTTATTCTCGAACTACACACTTTTTTGAGTTTGACGCAGTGCATGGGTAACCTACACTCAACACCCCCATACTATAGGAATACATAGGAAATATTTTGTTATAGAAACGTCTGTAGGACATTGGCGAACAGCAGATTTATTGACAGTAACCGGGTATAGAAATAGGGGAGAAGGCATTCTCTGCGGCAGAGTTCAGATCTCTACAGGCCATTGTCACTCCTGAGCATTTTACATCTTTTAGTTTCACCTTATTTTTCCTAGTTCCTTTCTTGTTTTTAAGCTGCAGTTTTTGCCACGTATACCAAGCTTACTGTAAACACGGACGTGCCAATTAGATGAGATCCCTTTCTTGATTTATCCATAGGCTTACGGAGAGCTCTAGGGTGTGTTTGGTTACCTGCACCATCCTTCCTTGTTTCGTATGAGCCATCCAGGCTAGTCTTGGCCTGACTGAGTGGATGCAAGTTAAGTTGTTTGGTTACTTGTTTGTACATCTCACGGGCCTGCATTAGAGAGAAGTCTAATTTCTGTGTTTTCTTCATCCTGTATGAGTTGGTGCAATTGCATCCACCTGGCCAAGATGAACAGGAAACTAAACATGTATCTAACATATACAGTTGCATCCACTCATGTGATTCAAGCACCGTGCAGGCAACCAAACACTATTTTCTCTGTTCGGTTATCCGCTTTGGGGAGTTGGGCGATGGAGCGGTCCTTTGAGAAAGGGTAATTGCTTCGGAATGCCTGTAAACTGACGGTAAAAATGAGCATGTCTCCGAACATTACGGAGGCACTGAGCTGTTGGCACACTTGCAATTTGCTTGCAATTGATGTCTGAAATCACAAAATATCTTGTTGCCAGCCGAAATTAAATTACGAGGCTACCTCCTCCAGTCGAAAGAAAATGAGGGCAGCGTCTCAAATATTTCAAAAAACAGCACTCAGGAAAATTGTTTTCGAAAAATAGAAAATAGGATAGACGACGGGTGTTAGCTATCACCACACAACGAAGAAAATGTCGGCTTCTGCTGCGCCCTCTTGCATCCGCTTCTCCTCCGCCGCACCTCCACTGGCCACTCTCCACCGGCCCCGCCGCCGGTGCGTCCCGTCCGTCCGATGCTCCCTCGCCGCCGCGCCCGGTCTCCGGGCGCCACCGGAGCTCGTCGACTCCATCCTCTCCAAGGTGATTCTGACATCAATCAACTTCTTTTGCTTCTTGGTCCACTCCCAGCTTCCTAGCTAGTCACTGCGCTGCCTATGCCATCTTGCTTAGCTTTTCGACGCATAATGTTGCGGATTCATACTAAATTTAGTCCCAATTCGTTTGGTTCTTGCAAGAAGCTTCGATTTCTGGTGCGTCTCGATTAGTTTGCCTCCAACAACTTGACCTCTCCCCCTTCTGCTCCTGTTTCTGCCTCTCAAACTCATGCAATTACAATTACGCCTCTTCCAGCATGTTAACGTGACGATGTCTTAGCATGATACGAACAGGTGAAGGGGACTGACCGGGGAGTGTTGCTGCCTAAAGATGGCCATCAGGAAGTCGCCGACGTCGCGCTGCAGCTGGGGAAGTACTGCATAGACGAGCCAGTCAAGTCCCCACTTATATTTGGAGGTGATTCCCTTACCTGACTGGTTCGCCGAATCCTAGTTTCATCTTGCACTGTGTCAATCGCTGACACAACACTGTAGAAAACAAATCTAAAATCTTGCAACCATCCATGTGTGAAACTTGCGGCAAAGGAAGAGAGATTCGCGCATTGTATTGCGCATTCGATGATGTAGTGCTATATCTCGTTTTTTTGCTTCATGCCATACTGATTAAGTTGCTTGTGTGATGCACCTGACCAGAGTGGGAGGTTGTGTACTGCTCGGTGCCGACATCCCCAGGAGGACTCTACCGCACCCCTCTCGGCCGCCTGATATTTAAAACTGACGAAATGATTCAGGTGGTGGAAGCCCCTGACATCGTCAGGAACAAAGTGTCCTTCTCCGTCTTTGGTCTCGACGGCGCAGTATCTTTGAAAGGCAAACGAACACTTGTTCTCATTTCATTCAGATTGAGCATAATGTTGGTAATAAAGGTTCAGGCTGGCTTTAAGCCCGCCTGTAGTTCCATAAGAAAAAAAAAATAGAGATTGCGCATGATGTGCCGGCAATCTTGTAATTTGATATCACCAAGTTCTTTGTGTGTTGGTCATGCAGGTAAGCTGAATGTATTGGACAGTAAGTGGATTCAGGTCATATTTGAACCCCCAGAACTGAATGTAGGGTTCTTGGGTTTGCATTATGGTGGTGAGAGCGAAGTTAAGCTGGAAATCACTTATGTCGACGAGAAGATCAGGCTAGGAAAAGGATCCAGAGGTTCTCTCTTCGTTTTCGTGAGACGAGGATAGAAGGGCAGGCAATAAGGCATGTATGGACCAATGCATGTGCTCGAGACCACAAAAGGATAGCACCGATATGGTCGTCTGTACAAATAGTGTATTCATATGTAAAGTTCAGGGGTCAACGTGTACCAGTGTTCTTCAGAATTCAGCTTTAGAGACCTTGTCATTGTTAACGAAAATGCTTGTACTGGTATTCATGTCTTCATGTACTACCGTTAATTTTTTTTTTTTCGAAATTTGCGGCAGGAGCTCTGCCTATTCAATTAAGCAAGGAAGAAGAACAAAGTCGTACAGATAGATCAACAGGAAACCACTAGACAGGGGTGGCGTCCCAACAGATCAGAAAGGAACCTAGAAAACAACACTAATTCTTGCAACAACAAACGTCAGCCGTTTGAAGTCATGGCGACGGTAAAAGTGGACAGATCCCGGAGAGTAGTTGTAAGAACATTCTGGACGGAGGAACATGTTCCCTGAAAAATGCGTGCATTACGTTCTTTCCACAAGTTCCAGAATCCAAAAATTACGACACCATTTAACGCTCGATGAGCCTCCTTAGGAGTGGTTGATTGAACCTTTTGCCACCAATCCGCAATAGAGACCTGGGAGTCGCTGATCAAACTGTTGAGTCTAGAAAGGCCAAACTTTGAAAGGAGCAGGAACCAAAAAAGTCTCGCAAAGCGCGATGGATCGAGGAAGTGCTTTGCCGTCTCAGGTTCCAAGTTGCAAAAACGACAAAGGGGGTTATGTGGCCAACCTCTGCGAGCCAAATTGTCCGCTGTCAGAATACTGTTCCGAAGAAGTAACCACACGAAGAACTTGCATTTATTCTCGGTCGCCTTCCAAATTGCATTGTAAGAAAGGTCCAACTGCGGAACCAAAGAATTGCGCTTTGTACGCCGACTTTGCAAGATAGGCTTCATCCGTGTCCACCGCCAAAATAGCTTGTCCGGTGTTTGTCTCGAGTACGACCGGATGGAGTAGCCGCCAAAGGGCGAGGAATTGAATCACCGCTAATGCGTGGTTATTTTCCTGAAGATGTTCATCCAGTTGTTGTTGGATAATTCATGCACCACTGAGTTATACTTCCTTGAGGCGAGGGGGAAGCAAGATGGCGCAACATCTTTTGGCGCCCTACCCTGAAGCCATCTATCCGTCCAAAACCTGGCTGTTTCGCCATTCCCTACAATGATGGAGGTGCTTGCATTGAAAAGTTCCACGTCTGTGCGGTCGCAAGGGAGCAAAGTTCCCACCCACAACCGACTGGAGTCAGTCCATTGGTGCCACAGCCAGCGCAACATGAGTGCTCTCCCAAAGCAGGTGAGATTGGGGATTCCCAAACCTCCTAATTGCTTTGGATGACAAATTTTGGACCAGCTCACAAGGCAGTGGCCGGAGCTGCAATTATCATGTCCTTTCCAGAGGAAGTTCCTTCTCAATTTGTCGATCCATTTGGTGGCCCACCTAGGGATGGGGAAGATTGTTAGGAAGTTGTGAGGAGCCGCCCAGACTGTCCTCGGGATTATCGAATGTCCCGTCATCCACATCGGAATTGGAGGTTAGCAACGGATCGCCGGTGGCGCTCGCAGTGCTAACACCCAAGCCCAATAGAGACAACGCCAGCCCCATTCGATGAACTCGACAACCGTCCTGGTATTCCCCCGGTATGCGACCCGAGCTCGCCCAGGATCGCCCCGCATACCGGTTTCCAATGCGATATCAATTCAATTTGCATAAAGGGGGCAACGAACTCAAAACCAAGCAACCAAACACGCACGCGGAAACACCCGGCACAAAGACAAACCCGACAACCACCAAACCACACTTAGCAACAACTCCAAGACTCTAAACCACACCAGAACTAAGAATTTGACCAAGACTCCAAAATCAGGAAAATTTCGGCATGACCCTCCTAGAACCTATGGACATCCACTCAGCAGACAAGAAAACACAGTTGCAGTATATATATATATCCAAAAGTAATGCAACAACCACAACAGCAGTACGATCACAATTAGAAACCATCCACGAGACATCGACAGAGACTTAAACAACGACGAAACACAATTTAAAAGGCTATCTATACAACAAAAGTGAATCAAATCGCAACACATTAGCAAAATAAAACTTCTCCGGAAGTGTTCTGCCCCTGAACACTTCCGGGCGTGTGCGATGTCGCGCTAAGCCTCTACTCGGTGCCCCGCCCGGTCACCGAGAGGCAGTAAGGGCAGAACTCGCATCCGCCCACCTGATCCTCACCTGAAAACCACAAAGCAGAAGCATGAGTACAAAAGGTACTCGCAAGACTTACCCGGGGTCCATATATGACCGACTCCAAAGGAGATGCATTTGGCGGTAGCAAGGTAAACAGGCTTAGGTTAAAAGTGCGGAAATGCTTAAGTTTGTTTCAATTTTTGTCATCTACTCAAGTTTTTCTCAATATAGCTAGCAGTTGTAACAGCACCTACTTCTAACAGGATATTGTAATTAATGTAATGTAAAGCAAGTCATCTCATATCAAAATTTAGCTCAAGCCCAACGCGAACCACAAGTTCAAGTTGTTTACTACGCAGAAGAAGTTCGGACCAAGCGTGCTCATATCCGAGAGCGGCAATTCGAATCGCTTAATTAACCCTGAGGAAGCATTGATCGCACAACACTTACCACAAGGGCCTAGTGTCAACCCCTCCCAATCATACCCAATCATTGAAGCATCCTCCTGCAACCAAAACCTAGCACCCCCTCGAGCCGCCCCAAGCCCGGCTTGGCGCTCGAGAGTCGGCCTAAGCCTCGCCCTCAACCACGTCCAACCACAGGAAGTTACGGTCCATCGATTCCATATGAGAGAAAGAGTGGCTTACCGTACCATAATCGGGCATGCGACCAACCGGGGTGTGCTCAATCTTATTCCACTTACGGATCGGTCCTTAACCGACACAGACGGGGCTACATATTTGAGTCTCCGTACCCAAATGAACCAACTCCCCGCCCGGTCCACAATTCATTTCTTTCCAAAACCTTTCCCAATTCCAAGTCCGACATAATGTAGTATGTGTGTAATAATAACAACCGCAAGTGACAGAACCCTCCGTCACTTGGTCCAACCCCGACATCTAAGCATTCTAAGCACGGACTCATTAATACCCATAGTCTAGCTCAAAAGGAGATATTCGACGAATACAAGGGGTGTACGTGCAGCAAATAGGATCTATTCCTATCCCACATGGCAACTCCTAATGCAATACTTAACATTTCAATTAATCACATTATTCTCAAAAATAACGATACATAAGGATAAACATGCTTAGGTGCTTGCCTGATGCTTCTGCTGGGTTTTCAACCACAACTTGTCCCTCAAGTTCCCCCTCGGCCGCGGTCACATCAATCTCCGCGGGTTCGTTCTCTACACGATGACAATGCACGAAATGAGATGCATGCTATGCATATGAAATGAAATATTAAATGCATTCTCCATGGCAGTTATAAAAGTGCAACATTCATCTCAACTCAAGAATGGAACCATCATGCTAAACTCACTTCTATTCTATAGCCAAAATCTGAAAACATCACGCACTCTCCTCTAAACAAGCACAACTTTTGATTGGCAAACCCAAAACTTGATTTCTTGGACCCTAACGACCAAAGGAGGGTGATCTACCTTTATCACACATCCAAACATTCAGATTTTTGAGTCAAAACCCCCAAATCATACTCTGAACCTTCAACTCATACTCCTGAAATTTCAGCTCCACAATTCTGAATTTTCAGAAAAATTCAGATTTCGGTGTCATCTTCCAAGGAGCATAACTATTGATGCACAATTCCAAATCGAGCAAACGAATACATTTTATTAATCTA
Source organism: Rhipidocladum racemiflorum (assembly GCA_036346355.1). Taxonomy (NCBI): domain Eukaryota; kingdom Viridiplantae; phylum Streptophyta; class Magnoliopsida; order Poales; family Poaceae; genus Rhipidocladum; species Rhipidocladum racemiflorum. The sequence goes on from CM070575.1 coordinate 7,618,376, forward strand.
CAGGAAATTTCCTATCTTTCCCTAGGCAAATGGAAACTTTGGTTCGGCCCAGAAATTGGTCTAATTCACAGTTGAACTTTCAGCCTCAAATTTCAGAGATTCTGGACAGATCTGAATACAAATCGACGTAACTTCCTAACCGCTTAACCAAATCGAGCGATCTCGGACTCTAAACGATCGCAGGACATAGCCCTACGACGTACATTTGGCCAATCATACAGAACCATCATCTACAACTCCCAGTTCTGCGACGAACAGAGCTCAGTTTCAGTTTTTGACAATTTCGGAGTTTCAGAACAGCGCGAAATTCAGAATTGCATAACTTTGCGCTCGCTTCTCCAAATTGAGTGAGCCAAATTGCTACATGAACTTAAGAACATTATCTACACATCTCCAGGCAAACGCAAAGTCTAATTCGGCCTCTAGCTTAGTCCAACACTCGGCTAAATTCTCAGCTGTCATAGTTTCAGACTTTTGGACAGCGAGCACAAAAACGATCATATCTTTTGATTGGTTCAACGAAAATTCGCGTTCTTGTGCTCTAAACGATCTTGAGGAGTCCCTCTACAACTGCATTATACCCATTTCACTTGGAGAGGTCTCTAGCTTGCTCAAAATAGCTCAAAACAGCAGCTAGAAATTCTGCTCGAAAATTCAGAACTTGCTCCAAACCCTAGCTGCAGTTTTTCCCCAACTACCCAAACCCTAGGGCCCTAAATCAGCAAGATCTACTCCAAAACCTTAGAAACTACAAATCTAAACCATGGAGGGGCTTACCTTAGCCTCCCTCAAGGAGGAGCCATGGGGGAAGATGGTGAGGGAGCTCGGCAAGGGGAGAAGGCTAGGCGCCGGTTGGAGGAGGAGCTGCAGGCTTGGAGGAGCAAGGGAGGAGCTTGGAGGTGCTGCAATGGAGGAGGCTTCAAGTTGCAGCAATGGAGGAGAGCTTCCCCCACAAGAGCTTGGCCAGGACCTTGGTTTGGGGCTGCACGGTTTGGAGGAAAGAAATGGTGGCTGTTGTGTGGAGTTGGGGGAGGAAGGTTGGTGATTTGCTGCTTTGCCCCCAACAGCCAACACACATTTGACACAAGGGCTAAATGCTAAATGCTATGGCTAAGTCCCCAAATAACTGCAGCACTGGATTCAGTTTTGAGGCTAAGGTTTAAATTGGCGTTGGATGTTGGATTAGCAAGAAAACTTAACCAAGTGGTAGAGGAAAGTTTCTAGTTCTCATTTTACTAACTTGCACATCCTAGATCATTATAGATCTCTAGTTACGAGGCTCTAAACTTTGATTAAAACCATATTCGCAGTCTAAAATTTTCTAGCTCCAACTTTTGTTTAAGTATGGGATACTTCTAAATGGCTGTTTAGGATAAGCTCGGGAGTTATTAATCGATCTCGAATGCGGCAAGGATTGGTTGTTTTAGTGCTAGCCGCATGAGTCGAACTCGAATTCGGGCCTTGACAGAAGTACACCGGCAAAGTCGAGAGGACTGCCTTGATGAGCACCAACCTTCCCGCTTTAGAGAGCAGGGCCCCTTTCCAACCTGCTAGCCGTGCTGCTACTCTGTCCAACAGAGGTTGCAGATCGGCTCTTTTGAGTGCGTTTGGCCTCAACGGCAGGCCCAAGTACCTGGTAGGGAAGGTTTTCAAGTTTCCAGTGAGATTGTGAAACAAGTCTGGCAGTTCCTCCTCCTGACAGGCAATTGCAAAGAATTCCGTTTTGTTTAGGTTTGCTTTCAAGCCGGTAGCCTCGCCAAAAACCTGTAGTGCATTGCTTAGAGTTTCCAGTTCCTGCACATTTGGATTGAGGAACAAAGCCACGTCATCTGCATACAAGGAGATGCAGAGATTTGATGGTCTATTCATGACCGGTTGGAGCAACCCGTTCTGTGCTGCAGTTGAAAGAAGTAGCTGCAAGGGCTCAAGAGCCAAGATGAACAGCATCGGTGACAACGGGTACTACCGTTAATTTGAGAATGGGTTTTCTGGTTGGACAATTGTTGATTGAAATGTTCCCCTACTGATTGATTGGGATGAGCATGTCCTCGTTTTAATCCGGGACACACCAATCTGATTAAAGAAACTTTGTCCCTCTGATGAACTGATGCGCCTCACAGGTTGAAATTTTACTCCTACCGACGCGGAAGTGAAGATTTGGAGTTTGGTCGGAACCGAAAGCTGGAGGAGACTTGCTATGGACAGTGCAAAAGATTGGGTTACAGTAGCGGCTAAAAGCAGACGCCTTCCAGCTGCGGTAACGTACTCTGTAGAGTCCAGACTCCAGACTGTAAACAAGAGGCAGACGCCACTCAACACAGCAAACGTCTCTCAACACGGACACGCGTAGTTTCAGAAACTACCATAAATATTATAAATAGCTTTCAGTATGAAACGTGGCAGAAACGGCGAAAGACAATTTCAGTGCTAGGGTTTGAAACGTGGCTGTAATACCATATTATAAATAGCACTTGTATTCAGTATGAGGCTAATATACCAGAATATATAGAGTTACATAGGGTAAAAAATAAAAGCCTATATAAGACAATGTCTAAATAAGTCAATATAAATATATCCTTAACAATCATATGCATAGCTCACTCTTTATTCCATAGCTGCAAACACTATGTATATGTGGTTGTATGGCCGGTTATAAATAACACTTGTATTCAATATGAGGCCAATAAACCAGAATATATATAGTACATGAAGGTACAAAAGAAAAGTCTACATAAGGCAATATCTAAATAATATAATATATATGCCTTAACACCGACAGAGGAAAGTTGATGAAGTCGACAGAACGAGCCAACAAAGAAGCCGATATGGTGTAAGGCAAGCAGAGTCGATAAAAAGAGCAGAGCTGACGTAATGAGCTAGAAATCAGAGTCGACGGAATGAGTCGAGCGATAAAAAGAGCCGAACCGACGAAATAGTCAAGATGCTAAGAACTTGGATGGACGAAACAGAAAACTCAAGGAAATACTAGTAGCAGCAAACCAAGCAATTTTGTTTAGATCCGACCAAGCCAAGCCGGCCAAGAACCGGCGAAATGAACCAGTGTCGAGCCGAACGAAGTCGACAAAAAGACGAGCAAACCGAGTCGAACGAAAAGCGAGTCAAAGCCAGGAGTTGGCAACCGAGGGCGGCCAGTGCATCATGGGCTAGCAGGAGCCAGAGGGAGGCAAAACGGTGGGCGGCCAGAGGCGGCCAACCAAGAGGAGTCGCCGACGAGGAGGCGATGTGGAGCTAAGGTGACGTCGTAGGAGGGCCAGAGGTGTCGATGGCTGGTCCGACGAGGAGCGAAGAAGCCACGTGGAGGCTGCTCTCGGGAGTGGAAATTTCTTCTCCTGGGGTAGTGGTAGCGGAAGAATGGGGTGACGCAAGTGCGACGCCAATGAAAATCCTAACCCTAAGCTTGTTCCGATTCCATGTTATGAATAACACTTATATTCAATACGATGCCAATAGAGTTGAATATATAGAATACATGATGGTCAAAAGGAAAGCCTATATAAGACAAAATCTAAATAAGGCAATATTTATATAACGCAATATATATGCCTTAACATGATCATCATTTATTTTAAATCTTAAGTCTTAACACATACTAAATTTCAATACATGCTTACATATTGGTTTATATGCGTGGCCATACATCCCATTTCTATTGTCGATTGATGCAACTCTTTGCAAAATAATGATGCCTATTTGCCTTTCAGTGTTATTATCATTGGCGTGCAGCGTAGCGTGCGTAATCATCCTATCTTGCAAAATTCGCTTGGACGGACGGCGCGGATTGGTTGAGCGCGGCGAGGCGTTTCCAAATGTCCGTTTTGTAGTGAGGCTTGCTTGATCGGTCGTTGGTTAAAAAGATTGGCTGGTAGTTTGGCGTTAGGATTTAGGTGTGTTTTACTGGATAGATTTGGTTACCGTCGGAGATGCATGGTATTTAATTTTCAAAGTGGGATGCTGCTATGCAAAGATGAAGTTTAGCGTTGTTTGGAATTTTGTTGAGCTCCAGTATTTAATTTTCACAATTTATTTGTTTTATATTTGGTGAAGAAAATCAAAAATATTCAGAAGATAGTCCTGGTACTAATCTCTTCATTAAAACTTTGAAGAAATATAAGAAAAAGGAGAAGTTGGACGATCAAAATCCAAAGCTTAGGGTATTTGTTGTAACACCACAAAATATTTTTGCTCGCTTCGCCATTAATCATGCTGAAATTAAAGTGGAAAATTTTGAGATTAAACCTGGCCTTTTGGATTTAGTTCAAAAGAAAAACAACTTAGTTATTTACCAACTGAAGATGCTATGCTACACATTCAAGTACACTGCTGTACAATTTGTTTTATTTACTTACTAGCTTGCTGAGATATATTTACTTGATGTGTATGAAAGAAAATTGTACTTTATTGTACGGCGTAGGATCCCTCCTACTAATATGTATCACCTTTTTTGGGACTCTGTTGCAACGCACGAGCACCCTACTAATATAGTCTATGCATCGAATGGTTTTAGATATGATAATGTAGCACTCCCATTGATAACAACCATGAACGCATGATTTCTTTGCAAATAGTCATGCGTATCTATCAGAAAATGCTTGCTTTGTAATTGTGATATCAATCATTCATTTAGGGGCCACTTAATTTGCAGGGCATGGACTATAATCGAAGGATAGAAGTATCACCGCTGCATTTAAGTTGCACCAGAATCACCCGGTGCTCTTTGAACAAATTAAAACTCAGAAACTAGTGATCATAAAAGTAAAAACTTTGCAGGTATAATGCTCAGGAACTCATATTTGTATTCTTATTCACCCCACATTGCCCAAAATGAATTACTTGCATGTTCTTTACCTGATGATAATCAGCTTTGTAGTGAACCATGGAAACTTTACGCACACGATGCATTTTTGGTCGATGATTCACCGATTGTGACCTGCTTCTCAGAGTGGCGACAACCAAGAAAGACCATGTGCAGGCTTACCAAGGAGCTTATATCTGCTATCGCATATGAACTGCCTTTTCGCCTCGTAATTTTTTATGGCAGTTCGCCTCGTTATCGAGTAGGGGTGAAAATGGGTTTGAATAGGTCTAGGTTTTTGGATTAGATCGGCTCAAAACTGCAAATGGATTGGACTCATTTTGGATTTATAGCTATTTGAACCAGATCTAGACTAGATTGGACCAGACTTGAACCTTACGTTTTTCTACTAAATCATGGTATATCATGTATTATGTGTTAATTTTGGTCACATCTACATTAATATTTTACATGTAAATGGCTTGGATCAAGGTCCAAGCCTTTATTTGGGCTTGGATTGGACCTAGACTTATTAGTTTTAGATTTGGATTAGACTGGATCAAAGAAACAAAAATTTGAACTTGTGTCAGACTTCAGCCCATTATCACCCCTATTATCGAGTGGCACACACCTGCGCCCAACATTCAGACCAACTGGTACTCTTTGTCCTCTTTTTCGTGGACATTCTTCAAGTAACAGATTAACCGAGGAAGGAAAAAAGAAATGGAGTGTGTAGAGAATAGTGAACATTTTTCAGTTCGCTGTGTCGCTCTAATCTTTCTTCTGTGCTCTGTAACACTAACAGAAGAGCCTCTCTTGGCTTGCTATATTTTTTGTTTGCACTTTGCACTCTTAAACCGAAAACAAAGCAAAGAAAGTTATATTCATAGAGGGACGTTTTATAAAAACATGTATGGAGAAACAATTGAAGCATTTTCACCCTGACATGGATCTCCTGCCAGTCTTCCGCTAATTTAAGATGCACAAGTTCCGGTCATGGATGCGAAGTACATGTTATAAACCAAGGTTTCAGCCGTGAAGAACCCCTTGCACTCTTCAGGTTACTGACAATTTGCACCAGTACAACAGAATCCCTTCGCTGGGTAGCAACGCGACCCCCATAATGGTCAGCTCATAGACAGTTTGTTTCTTCCAGTGGGGCGTTTGGCTAGATTTTACATATGAGCTTTCAGTGTTGCAGAATAGCCGGTCACTATTTCCCACTGAAAGAACAGCTTCAATAAGTTCATGTACCACATGAAAAATCGTTCAAAGAGAGCAAATTAGCACTTGAAAGAAAACAAATATTATAACACTGCATTCGATTCTATAACAAACACAAGTCTTCCTTGCCCCCACTTTATATCCTTTCATTGTTTTTCTACGTCACAATAAATAGTTACATTGCCAATAGTTACGTGCCCTAATCATTGTGCTGAAAACCTGGAAGAAGTGATGCAACAAACCCGACCACAACCAGCTGGATCTCTTTCAAGATGCTGCCAAGCCAATTGCGTCTGTTTCCTTCTTCATCTGCTTCTTGCTGGTTCTCATTGCCAGCCGCCACTCCAGGTTCCTGGTACTCTGCAGCTTGGCCAAGGTTTGCAGGGTCTGCAAGATCCCCCCCTAAGAAGCAGAAAGCGATTTGATGCAAGAATAATTATACAATGATACGACCAACTAAATGCGAATTACTAATTATTAATACTGCCTGCCAAATGAAAAATATTAATTACCGATACTGCCCGACAGGCACGAAACAATCTGACAGATTAGCAGCAAAACACCATTTCATGAACCAAGGGACCGACATTATAAGACAGCTTCAACATCGGTCCTATTTATTGGTGCCACTAGCGGCCATTTGCAATATTTATATACTTTCAGAAAATGCAAGTGTTGAGAAATGTTCTTGGCTGGTAAACCGTAAACTAACAATGAGAACCTCCATTAAGGAATTGATAGTTGTGAAAAGGAAAATTATAATGTTATGATGGTGTTTACAGATTCAAGTGGTGAATCCAGTGATTGCAATAAAACGGACAAAATGCATAGTGGCAAATATAATATGGAGTGTAGTAAAAGACATCTACCAGGTGGTTGATCATTTCCATCATTCTGGGCAGCCAGAGGGGCACGATTCTCCACCCGAGCAGGAGCCTGTGGTGGACGAGCGGCCGGACCTCCCGCTCGCTGCAGCCATCTTAGTAAAGGTGTAATTGCACCAGTTTGATATCTGCAAGAGACGGAACCATAAGGGTATCTAACAACATAAAAGAGGCTCCACAAATTATGAAGAGCAAACTATGGAAAAACAGCAAGCACAACAGAGCAGAAGTAAGCAAAAAAACTCACAAGTAAATCATTGAGGCAAAAAATATAAGAATAAACAGCCTTTGTTTTGATCCTTCCTGGCTAAACAGAAAGATCACTGCTGCTAACTTGATGATTAGCATCACGTCAAGCTGAAAAGCGAAGTGAAACCTCCTCACAACAACTTGTCTCTGAGGGCCTTGTTGCTGCCTAGCATCCTGTCCTTGCTCTTCACCAGTCAATGCACCGACGCTTTCCCTTCACAAAAGGATGTGACAGACAAATAAGGAGAGTAAAGACTTACTTTATACACTTCATAATGATTCTTTAACATGGCAATGTAACATATTAACAAACTGCATAGGGCTTTGTCATTCTCTCTCAAAAAAGTATTTGTGTAATCGTGCGTGAATGTTTTATGTAGATTCACTTGAATTTCCAGCATCAAAAGCAGCACTTACGCAAATAATATGTTGCAGTGTTTCTGGAATTCTAGATCAAAATAGCCAATTATGGCGAGTGTCGTCGTAATAACAGCAAACTATGCCAATATTTTAGGTGAGAAGTTAATGAAAAGATATCATATGGCTTATGCCTTCTCTACAGTAAAGTCACTCTATGTGGTGCAACAGACTCCATTCTTGCCTTAATGTCTCTAGATAACATAAGAAAGATGACTGAAAATTTTCATCCTGCCTCTGATTTCTTATGACAATTGCAACAGATTTTGTACAAGCCAAGTTGCTGAGTTGTGCAATAACGAAAGTTTATTCATGGGTAAAACAGCAGAATCTGTAAGGAATTCATGAATAAAGCATCACTAAAAAAGTTAATTAACTCTTTCATGCATTTCTGGGCTTGCCACTAGTTAAACGGACCCTAAAAGGCTAAGACGTAGTATAACCCCTGAAGATCTAAAGATACTGTCATCCTTAAAACATAACATTGTAGTGTACTGTTGGTCTGTTGTCACAGGCTCACAGTTCATGCTTTTGTTCTGGAAACGTCTAGCCAGGACAACAGATTTTAAGCACCTGGATCTCAAGATAGATCTTGCCAGTGTTACTCAAACACCCCTGTCCAAAATTTTTTGCCAAATTGAACACCTCGAATCCGAATCCGAGTCGGATTCCGACTCCTGTGTCCGTATCCAAGTAACACTGGATCTTGCAAACACTTTATCACACTAAGTCCATATTTCCACCCTAAATCGTTCAAGGCTTTCAAGTTTCAACAGCATGAAATTAGGGGATGTTTGGTTGTTGTATCTTCTCAGCCTGGCCCGTACGAGGTCATCCTGGCTGGTTAAAGACAGGCCAAGCTGATGCATGTGATGTTGTTTTGTTGCCTACATGCGCTAAGTCTGATTATGAAGGGATGACGTTTGGTTGGTTGCATGAGTTGAACCTACTAACACAGAATGCATGCATCATTGTAACAACTTGCACAAGTCGAGCCTGGCTACGCGGATACGCCCAAAATTCTCATTCCGTGCGGGCCTGGCTGGGAGGGGAAAATTGCACGACTTGGGCCAGGCTAGGATGGCCGTCTAGGCAACCAAACAACAGGATTTTGCATCCATAGATGCAAAATTCAATACATACAGGCAATCAAACAGCCCCTTAATGATCCATTAGGACTTGAACTGAATAATTACGTTGGTTACTATGATAGCATGCGAAGCAAATTCACCAAAACAACGCTGGGGATAACAAATTACTATGCACAAGAGATTGTTCTGTATCCGAAGCAAATAACTTACGTTGGGATCTTGTAAGTGAGTGGTATCAGTGTATTTTGTGCATAGCCTCCCAACGCCCCCGTGAATTGATTCTGCTGTATGGCATATATCCCTGGACCTTGAGCCTGATCATCCACACTCTGGTGGGAGGACATTCCATTCACCAAAACGGGGTACATGAGCACGGGAGAAGGAACATTTGGAGCACCGACCTGCATTATCATCAGCAGCCATAATAGCAATATCATCATAAGGCAGTAATGCAGACAGAGGACAGGATATTTCCAAAAAAACAAAAAGAAGAAAAGGAACTCTAAAAATATCTTCTAAATTTACCTCCTTGATCGAATTCCCCACCCCCCAAAACAACCACTAAAACCAATCCAACCCTTCGATGAAACAAGAAGTGTTCCCCTGGAATCTTAAGTTCTCAATCCGATGCGGGTTAAATCCAACGCAAAAGAGATTAGAAGAAGACAAATTCACCAACTGCATTAAAACCCCAATCAAATCGCCACCGGAAATTCGCCAAAGACACCGCCTTTCCCACAAAACCCATCAAATTTACACCACAAAAACTCCCTAATCCGCTCCCAGAACACGAACAACCCTGAATCTAAGCGCCATGGAGCAAGAACCGGTCTCAGCTACAGTTCCACACGGTGGCCTCGGACAAAAAATTAACGACCCTAGGGAGAAGGTTACTAACCTGAGGCGACCGGATCGGTTCACCGGCTGCCGCCGTTGGCAGTGGCGGCGCCGGCGAGTAAGCCTGTGCGCGGCCCTGGCTTTGGGCGTCAGCTTCCGCCATGGGAGACGAGGTGGAGAGGTCTGTGCCTGCAGGTACGATCTGGGCGACTCCAGCAACCTCCTATTCTTGGGTAGATTGACGGTCCAGATTCACGAGTGCACGTCACAAGAGCGTCGCACGCCGTCCGATAGGCGGAACGAGGTAGAATTCTGCGTAGCTCTACCGTGTTGAGAATTTCTTGTTCGGTGCCGGGTGGGAGTGGGATATGACGACTCGGATACATTTGGGCGTGGTTGTTCCTTATACGAGGATGAACCCGGTGCGATGGTTTTATACTATTTAGTTTAATTATTTTAGATAAATGAAATGGTTCAGTATTTAGAGAGAATATTTCTCAAAATTGTATCACTTGATTCAAGATGAAATAATTTCATTCAAGCAACCAAACATATGGATAACTTTTTCTTCAATTATCTTATACATGTACCACTTGTCAGGGGCGGAAGTACATGGATTGACCTGGTGTCACAGGACACCGGGTCAAAAAAAAATTAATGTATGTTAGTGTATATATAAAAAAAATTATTGTATATTAATTTATATATATATAGTATATGTGAACCCTCTTAATCTATATCTTGTGACACAGGGAGGCAAATAACAAGCAAATTGTAAGAATAATAAGTTGTTATCATATATATGATGAAGTGGTGAACCCCGATGATTTTTTCTCTAGTTCCGCCCCTGCCACTTGTTACACGCAACCAAATGTACCCTTAAACGCTTACGCGTGTTTGGTTGATGGAAACGAGATATGAGAATGGATTGAGAACAAGAGTTTTTCTATCTCATTTCTTATCTCAAATTTAAGGAATCGGTAGCATTGTAGAAGCTTCAACAGAATCTCTATATCATTTCCTATTTTTGAGGATTGGAGAGAGGTTACCGAAATCACGGGACTCTCTCCCTTCCCCATCCGATTCCTGATTGGCTCGACGCAATGACCGCTGCGCTCCCGCGCCGTCGCCCCTCCCGGCCTCCCCCGTCGCCCACACACGGCCCATCGCTTCTCACAATCTCCCCCTTCGTCGGCTCGTCCCGAAATCGAATCGACGCGCTCACACGCCCGGCACACCCCACAAATCTCCTTCCCACTCCCCATAGCGACTCTTCCGCCGCACGCCAGATCGGTTGCGCCTCCCGCGGCGCTGGCGCCCGGGGGCTAGATCCAATGCGGGTGGTGGTGGTGCTGTGGTAGTTGGCTTATACGGCCTCCATGCCCTTACTCCTCCCCCTCTGTCGACGGCTTCTCAGAGGCCGAGCTCAACCGCGAGCGCTTCCTTGACCTCCCAGCCGACGACGGCAGCGGCGAGAGCCCCCGAGATACGCCCCCCTCAGGTATAGGTCTCTTAAGCATTTAAATAGGGGATTGAGGAATCACACGCATAAAAGCTATCGCACTATGTAGAAACTGGAGACCTACTATTTGGTCTTGTCGATGATTGGAGGACGGGCTCCCGCCAAGCTTACTTGTTGAATGAGGGATCAACATGGGCCCCTTCGAGCGAGAGGGTGGTTGCGTCCGAGCAATGCTCAGATGAGGGAGACACACGGTGTTTATCCTGGTTCGGGCCTCTCGCTGCGGAGATAATAACCATACTCCAGTGTATATGGTTTAATGTCTGTCAAGTTGTGTACACTTTTTTGTGTCCTCCCTTTTATAGAGGTCAGGAGGGTTTAAATACAAGGTCCTAAGTCGCTCACATGGTAACTACCTCCTGTAATTACGCCATGCATCCATACCTTCCACGCCCGTGATCCGGAGCCCTTGAATCGTGCCTCGCTTTGAATTTCTGGCGCACCTGCCCTGGATCCTCGGCGGACTGGTTGCCGCTTTCCTTCCTGGTGGTTTGACCGAGCCCCTCGACCATCCACCCGAGCATCCGCTAGGCCCACCCGAGCATGGTTGCTCGTGCCTAACCAGCGTGCTCGCAGGCGAGCAATCGGTCTTCAGCAGGTGGAGGCGTATGCTCGTAGCCCGAGCATTGAGTTGCTCGGGCGCTCTCCTTGGGCATCCCCCGAGGGTATCGTATGGTCGGTGGCTTTTGGATCGCCGGGGCAAGATGGTCTTTATGACAAATAGTTCAATCCCCGACAGGTCTCCTTTTGCCATATGTTTGGGATGCGATGGAATGAATTATGTTGTATAAGCTCAAATTGGAGTGGTTTTGATTCTAGTTGGAGTGAAAGTACTATACACTATGATGTTAAGATCGGTGCACAGGAATGTGAAGGTACTATACACTGTGAATTATGTTATTAGATCACCAACTTGGACTTGTTTTGAATTTCATCAGGGCTTCGTTTGGATGGATCGGAATCCCTCCATTCTGAACCCATCCAAACGAAACCTCAATAAGATTTTCAAAGTTTGTCCAGGAAATATGTTGAAACCCTATTGTTCGAAGTCCATCCAAATGAATCCTGATGGTTGAATTGTCTAATGAATTTCTTAGTATTGCTCTCTTAGATGACCTAGAAATGTGTTTTGTCATAATTGAACCCGTATACCTTTTCCATTGCATTTTTGTAAGTTTGCAGGAAGGATGCTTGATTTAGTTGATGAACATCTTTAATCAGTTAAAGTAAGGGACTTTCTTCTATTTCTCCTAAGATGTATCTTTGCCTTTGCATGTTTTCTTCTCCACTCTATTTTTTTTTGTGTTGCTTATTGTATAAGTATAACAATACTTAAGCTGACATCTTTTCTTTATGCAGGAAATGGGACAGATACAGAACAGGCTGATTATAATGTTGTCCCATTCTCATATGGCTGTTCTTTGTTTGTATGCGTGTAATCATATCTGATTTGGTTGATGACTTGCTATTCAAAAAATTTACCCTACTTGATGTCATGTATGGATATATCGTGTGTGTGAATACGTTTAGCTTATATGTTTTTTCTATAAATATGTAACCATGTATGGTATTAAATGTAAATGATATAATATGTTTTATTCTTCAAATGTAATGTGCAGAGGATGAAGAAACAAGGGACCGAAACTAATTGGATTCATCTAGCCCTCGAGGAGTGGTTTTGAATTTGGTATGGATGTGATATGTATGAAAACTTATTATGTTTTGTGTATGTGAACTTCGTTTGTTGAACTTCGGACTTCATTTGTGATATGTGCACTTATGGATATGTTAGAGTCATGTTGAATTAATGTAAAAATGTTTGTGATATGTGCATTATATGATGTGCGATGAATGGGTTATGTGCATTGTGGATGTGAATTGTGAATTGTGGATGTTGAATTGATATTGTGAATTGTGGATGTTGAATGATATTGTGAATTGTGGATGTTATATTATGAATTGTGGATGCCATATTGTGAATTTGTGGATGTTGAATTGATATTGTGAATTGTGGATGTTATATTATGAATTGTGGATGTGAAATGTTGAATTGATATTGTATATGTGAATGTATTGAATATTTGAATTGGCTGCGTTGGCTAGGGCAAATTAGCTATGCCGAGAGTGCACTCGGGATACCTATGCCGAGAGTGCACTCGGGATAGCCTGTATTATCCCTGACTGTGCACTCGGGATATCTATGCTGAGAGTGCACTCGGGATAGAGCTATACCGAGTGGGCACTCGGAAATCATGTTGACGTGTCGCTGTCCTGTCCGCCACGGGGGCAGAGGGTGGCACCTGTAATCCCAGCACTATCCCGAGAGTGCACTCAGGTACAATTTATTTGTTTCGAGTGTACACTCGGCGTAGCTGACTTTTCCCGATAAAATAACACCGAGTGCACTACGCCGAGTGTGCCCACTCGGGATAGGCTATCCCAAGTGTTTTAGGGCCTATCACGAGTGTGAAAAACACTCGGGCCAAATATGTAACCTTGTAGTGAGTTAAGGTAGTTGATGATCGGTTGGACTGTAGATAAAATATTTTGAGGATGTATAAGTATCATCTGGATGTTTTTGTCTTAGCTAACATCCAAATTTTGGATTATTGGATACCTCATCTGGATATCACTGGACCGTTAGATCAAATCATAGGATCGAATATAATCGATACTCTCGAATCTCAACAATGATCCAATGATCTTAGATTTGGGTGATTTGAGAAGAAAAAAAACAGTCGAATTTTATGATAAGATGCTTTCGTGCCAAATTAGTACACAGCTCAGTCGATCGTGCCGAGTTCCTACGCGTGGCAGCGCATCATTCGTACATGTCTGGTCTAAAGACATTCTACCTTAACGTGTTGGGACACGCGGGCCCGACGCACACCCTTGCGTAGTCGCGTTCTATGGGGCTGTTTGGTTTGTTACCAATGCTTGCCAATACTTGCCATGCCAAATATTGGTAGTGTTGACTAAATTTGGCAAGCATTTGGTTTGTAACCAAACTTTGGCCACCAATTTAAGCACCAAATTTTTGACTAGCCAATTTTTGGCAAGGTTGAACTTGGCAATTTTGACTTCAAACCAAACAGCTTAGCCATCCAAAGCTTTCTCCCGCTCTCCATGGCTCGCCTGCTCGCGCGAACCCTATCCCTAGCGCGTCCCACCGCTTCGCCCTCCACCGTCCGCCCGCTCTCCGACAAGTTGGAGTTGATCGAAATCGACCTGTCCGAGGACTCCCCCTCCTCCTCCTCTGGCGTCGCGGGCGACTCCACGGTGGATCCGATGGGTATGCGGCGCCTGGAGGACGCCATCCACGGGGTGCTTGTGCGGTGGGCCGCACCGGAGTGGCTCCCCTTCGTGCCGGGGGGATCATACTGGGTGCCGCCGACGCGGCGGCTGCTCTGGGTGTCTACACCGCAAGGGGCGCCGCGGGCGCGGCGGTGAGGACGGAGGAGGAGGCGATGTGCTTCACCACCTCGCGGGGTTGGCCGTCGGCGTCGTACTTCGTCGAAGGTGAGTTGGATAAGACCTGTCTCGAGCTTCGAGTTTGGTTGCTAGAGTAATTTAGCAGTAGCAATGTAGCATTTTGTTGGGATTGCGAAATGATGGTGTGGTATGGGTGCGTAGTTTTTACTAGGAAGATTCGCGCGCTACGCCGAGGCAAAACGAAGAAAGAAAACGGTTTTCCATATTTTTTGTGGGGAAATAGCCACCGAAAACAGCTTCCCCATGCTCCGGAGGAAAAACGGATCACGAAAACATTTTTTCGGAGCAAAACGGAGAAAGGGAACGGTTTTCCATATTTTTGTTTTGAAAAAACGGCCAACGAAAACATTTTTCTCATGCTCCGGAGAAAAATCGGATGGCGAAAAATATTTTTTTCGGGCAAAACGGATAAACGAAGCAGCTTCCCAATTTTTTTGGAGGAAATAGCTATCGAAAACATTTCCCCATGCCACGGAAGGAAAACCGATCACGAAAACATTTTTTTAAGAAAAGCGGAGAAAAGAAGCGGTTCTACATTTTTTTGGAAAACGGCTAACGAAAATATTTTTCACATGCTCTGGAGAAAAGCGGACCACGAAAATATTTTTTGGGGACAAAACGGAAAAACCGATCACGAAAACATTTTTTTCGGCCAAAACGGAGAAAAGAAACGGTTCTACATTTTTTTTTGTGGAAAAACGGCTACCGAAAATATTTTTCGCATGCTCTGGAGAAAAAACGGAACCCAAAAACATTTTTTTGGGACAAAACGGAGAAAGGACCCGAACGTAAAGCGCGAGGACCTATTTGTTATAATTTTGGACTTGTTCGCTATTTTGAATAATTAGGAAAGGGCTCGCTCGCGATTGGCCCTTAACGGGAGGGCCTACATGCAAAACGCGAAACCAGGGACCTAAACGCGAAACGAAAAAATTATTTCCCTCTCACATAAAATCACGTAAGGACCTAAACGTAATTTGGAAGAAACCGGAGGGGCTTTGTGCAAAAAAGGGAGGGGACACGTGGGGGGGCCGGTTGGCCCCCAATTCCTTCCTCTATAAGGTGGGTACCATTTACGACCTTATGGGCGAGCTGACACTTTTTTTTTTGAAAGAAGACAGGAGCTCTGCTAAGAGGAAAGAAATGAGTACACTGGCGACATCCCAAAGCGAGCTGAGACTTTTAATCTGCCTGTGAAGCATTGGGAATTCTCACCGGAGGACCTGAGGATATAGCGCATCTTCCGGTAGTATCCAAAAGAAGCCCAAAAGTTGAAACACGTCGGGAGCTATGTTTGTCAATGTCTTAACACAAGCTCAAATCGCGTTTGTATTGGAGAGCTCTATCCTCTAGCTGGACGTTTGAGTTCTTGCGATCATGGAAGATCCTGCTCTGCGTAACGTGTTCTTGGAATTTTAGTGCATTCTTTCCCAACTGGAATCCCAACCTACCATGGGAGATAATACATATTATTAGCAGTGGTATATACGATGCAAGTCCTGATGAAATGTTCGCGGGGAACATTTGATACGTATTGAATATTTTAGTTCTGACTAAATAAAATTGTTTTCTACTGTATTCCTTCCTCATTCATGTGAAAGTTAGCACGGAAGATATGCTACCTGATGCTACTCGTGGTGATAATATGTTCCGATAGGTTTAGAAAATTATTAGGTTACTTCATTTCATAGTGGATGGCATAGTTTCTGAGATATAGAAAACAACGGAGATTCATTTGTTATTTGTCCTGTTCTATTTTTCATGCTGTTCCCTTGCCAGTATTGTTCTCTTGTTCTATTTTGTTGGTCCAACAATTTCAATTGCATAGTGAAAATGATTGTTTTCCTTTTTTTTCTTGTTAAGATCAGTACTTCATCTGCTATGTCTATGCTTGACATGATGATTCTTTTAGCTGATTGTACTTTTTATGCAGTTTTAGATTAACTAGCATGTGCCTTTTCAAGTTTTTGTCAACCAAAATGCCTTAGTTCAGTCAAATCAAGGCGGCTTAATTTATGCTTGAAGCAAGTTAGTTCAGCCAAACTCAAATCAGTGTAAAAAGGTCAGACCTACCATGACTGACTCATACAGATGTTAGTTCTAGATTCCTCCACATAATTATTAGAAAATAAGTCTGTCAAAAAAATTTTCTGTGAAGCATTCGTCTTAACATAAAGTCATTTTGACCTAATGTCCGCATCACATATTCACATGTATATTCTGTGACCTCTCTGGATTAGCATAAACAGTCATCTTCCTATTATATCTTGCAAGTTACTGTTACAGCTAGGCCCAGGAGTAATGCTTAATTAATAACTCTTGGTTCATTTAAAGGATTTTCTAAGGTATAAAGAAGAATGGGTTGGGTTAGGTGATATGTTCAATAAGTAGAGGATCTGTTGTTTGATAAATATGGCTGACTCTAGAAAAAATGGCTGGGTGGGATTGTTAGATGCTGGGCTCCATTATGACAAAATATTGTTATGTAGGGTGTACAATGGGCCTAGTGTACTAAGCTATTGCTCCCCTTAGGCCCAAAACGGTGCAATTGTCATGTACCAGAAATGATTTGCTGGGTCAGGCTTAGGGTATTTTGAGTACTACATGCCTATGTGGGCTGAGTTATATTTAAGTTTTGGGAAAGGTGATAGACTGATAGTAGTTTGGTTGCGTTGGATAGGGAGCGTGCGTGGCTATTTTCAGACGGCTCTATTTTTCAGTAGTTCAGTATTGTGTGGCTGTATTTAAACAGTGTCAAGTCTTGTATTTTGCATTCATATGTAATTTTATTAGATGTACTTGATTTTGATTTGAGAAGATCATCCTGATTGGTTTATTGTGTTCAAACAAAGCCTTTCTTTTTCTTTAGACTAGTAAGATCTTCATCCTGCATTTGAGATCACATTGAGGGTTCTAGGTGTGTGCTATTGTGTGTGTGCGCGTGCGTGCGCTTATACTGTCAAAACAAAAAAGATCACCTTGACGGATTAAGCATATATTTCAATTTTCTCCAATATGTGTGCATCCCAGACCTGGATTGCTAGATTGGGACTTCCCTATTTTTGCTCTACTCTCAGAATTATTTGGTAGTCTAATAATTAATTCTGTTAAAAGGGAAACTTCCACATCCAGTGAAAAAGTCAAGGACAGATGCTGCTCAAACTGATGATGAGGATAGCTAATTTGTCCGTGCTTAGATTACCTGGGGTAAGTTGATTCACAATACAAGTTGCACAAATTTTGAAGCAAGCAAAGGGGTAATTAATCATTATCCACCCTTCATTTATGTTTTAACATTTGTGCGACTTCGAAAAAGTAATGCATAGAAGCACCTCCCTACCGGTTTTTGTGCCACCATTTGAACTTTAGGTAGCTCTTGTCTTGTTGTAAATTTCTGCTGCCATCTGCACCCAATATTATCCTATTCATGTGCATTGCTAATGATGTTGACATTGATAACATTTTTGCTGGAAAAATAAAAGAGACATTAGTTTGAAGACAGTGCATTTGCAACCGAAATGTAGATAACTTGTGGGCTCCGATTTATGACCCGGAGTGTGTCTCTTGCCATTCTTGGCCAAACTTTGTTACCCATAACGTGGCTCTTGCTGGTTCACAACAGATACATGTTTACATCAATCTGTTAGAAAACACTTGTCCTAGAATCCAAATCCAGTATAAACCTTTAGTAGCAAGAGAACATGACTATTGAGGTAACATTCTGAACCAGCAGTTGAATTGTACCTACAAGTAGTTTGATAAGGATTCATTGATTCTGCAACTGGATAACTGGAATGAGCTTTGTCTGTGTTCAAGTTCATTCAGAAACAAATCTGACCCTAAAATGTTTTGTTGTGCAGGTGCATGCAGGAAGAGTCGGCTCGAAGCTGTAAAAGTAAACTCTGCTGATGGTTGTACATCTAGACAGCTAATGACGTGAGCAACAATGTAGTAATGTACCAACTAAGTCTTTGTACAGTGGCGGAACCAGGATTAATGAATGTGGGGAGTGCTAAATAGAGACGATCAGAAAAACAAAATTCACATAGCAATGTCTCCAGACTCCAACATGACCAGTGTGACAAAGCAAACATAGTATTGCGTTTTCTTGTTTGCCAGATTAAAAAAGATTGATGCATGCTTCTGAAAAGGGGCAAATCATAAGAAACTAGAACTCCATCTTCACATAGTTTTGCATATTGTATATGGTATAATGTGCTTACTAGCAAGTAAAGCCAATAACAAGAGATATTGAAATATCATTAATCTTCAATGATTTATCAATCATCAAGATTACTAAAAGTCCTGCTGCTTGCTTCCTCGCCGCCGTCGACGCCACTCGCCGGGCAGCCGAGACGTCCATGCAGCGATCCGAAAATTGGAAAGATGTTCTGACTTCCTAGTTTGTGGTTAATTAGTAATTACAATAAGGCAAGACCTATGGGATACAGGAGATAGATGACAACCAAAAAAAAAAAAAACGTGTTTCACAGTCGTCCATCAAGAGCAGATGCTGCCCATTAGGGCATCTTCAACGGTGCCAAATCAGCTGGCTATAAAGAGCCCATCTTATCTTTTTACTTATGTGGAAGAGAGAAGTAGAGGAGAGAGACAAAAGCTGGTTTTTAACTAAGAGTCAGGCTATAGTGTTTTCCAAGAAAAATAAAAGACAATTACATGTGGATCCACATTTAATGTTAGAGAATATGTTATAGCCAACTCATTGGAGAGCTTATCTTTAAGCTAGCTATAAGTGACATAGAGCTTTTTTATAGCCAGTAGTTGGCTCTATCATTGGAGATGCTCTTAGAGCAAGGTTAATAATATAGCTCACTGCTGGCTGTATGTGGTTGCCATATCATACACAGCCGTCTAAAAGCTCACCCATATAATAAGTTAGCTGTAGAAACAATCTACACATTAATAAATGGCCCACCCATCCATCCTCTCATCTTCTTTGGAATCTGTGTTATAGCCAGCTTAAAGCTGGCTATTGAACAATAGCCCACTTCTTCTCTCTCTTCTCTTCTCTTTCTTCCAACAAAGCAAAAATATGACGTGGCAGCTCTTATAGCCCGCTTATGTCACCTTATTATACTTGCTCTTAGGGCATCTGCAATGGTGTAGTCAACTACTAGCTATAAAAAATGTACATGTCATCTATAGATAGCTAATAGACAACCTCTTCAATGGACTAGCTATAGCATTGTCTACAAAATTAAATATGGGCCCATATGTAAGAGGTGATAAATGCCTTGGAATCAACTATAGCTTGACTATAAGTTAGTAGTCAGTCTATATCTCTCTCTTCTTTTTCTCTCATCCACCTAAGCAAAATGCTGAGTTGGCACCCTTATAGTAAGCTGAAGTGGCACCATTGCAGATGCCCTTAGTTGCGCGTAAAAGGTTTTCAGGCTTTTATACTTGTTTATCAATTAAGTTAATTAAGAGGGCCCAGTATGTACTAATTACTGCACCTAATTACATGTCTGCAAATTTCTTGGTGAACTGAATACGTGCACCAGGAAAGGTTGGCGCGTTTGGATTCTCCCGATCAATGGGTAATATCGCTATGGATTTCTTACCGTACATTAGTTTACTGCTTGTCCTGCGTTACTGCGCGTAGTGTGTCGCTCTGTAGAAATCAACAGTTTTAATGGTTGATGACGACCTTGAGTTTGCGTATTTCCTATTAGGCTTTCTGGAATTTACACATTTGCCTACCAACAGTGCAAGTTTAGATTGATATCTTCTGCCAGCTTGTCGATGTGCTATTACACGAATTTAATAGTTGGAGGGGGTCAAAGTTTGATAGATTGTTAGTCCAAGGTTGTAACTAGAGGAATGTTATAGTTTTCGGAATGGGATTTGATAAACATTATCCGGATGTTTTTATTGCTGAAATCATCTAAATCTAGGATCATCGGATCATTGTTGAGATTCGGGAGTATCGATTACATCCGATCTTATGATTTGATCTAACGGTCCAGTAATATCCGGGTGAGGTATCCAACGGTCCAAAATTTAGATGTTAGCTAAAACAAAAACATCCGGATAATACCTATACACTCTCGGAATACCATCGATATGCACTTTTACGAATGTTTGGAGATGAAAGTACATTATGCCTGTATCATTGTTTTTTTTAAAAAAATGGATATTAAATTTCGTATTAGGACCGTTAAGGTGATGTTGATGTCATAATTTTTTTTATTGCGATGGTTTGCTTTCTGAATTAGTTTAGGGTTGGTTGGTTCCCATTCAGATTCAGAGTCTATATTTTTATCTGAGGTGGATGGCGCATCGCATCACTCACCTAAGAGTTTTTGTTGATCTTGACAGGATCGCAGTACGTTCGAATTGCTAGCTTTGCAGTACGCCCTCAAAATGCTTGAAATGTAAGAAATGGCACAGCTGGTTCCTTGAAGAGACGTCAATGGACGTACTTTTTTTTTTCAAGGGGCAGTCATTGAACGTACTGCAAATACTGCTTGGCCTAATGGCCTGTGTCACTGTGTATGCTGGGACTTACTGCAGAAAACAATGGCTGCTCTTGCTCACGACCTTAAGTTCGATCGATCGAAAGACTAAACATGCAATACAGTTTTTCTTTCTAAAAAAACCGATGCGATATTTCACTGAACAAAGTTCCATATTTGTTTAGCTCCACCCCAGCTAGCTGCTTGATCAGTCAAGAACTCCCTGTGCTGAAAATTATAAAATCCCTTGGAGTGTGATTCTTCAACAAACGAATATAGTTAACTAGGAGTAAGCAAGGTGATGGATGAGTGACTGACTGGTTAACTGACATCCGGTGCAAACACCGGTCAGCGTGACGGCGTTGAAAGGCGACCGCCATGAATCATAGCACGCTGCCCTGCCGACTTCAGATCGAGTCGCTGTACATCCACAGGATTCTACATGTAGCCCAGGACGACGAAAGGCGCAGGAGTTCATCAGACGAATCATGGCTCATGCATGCATCAACCTGAACCTGAACATGCGTTGGGAAACATCAGGTGCCCGTGGCAATCATCACTCGTTCGCTCGGCTCTCACATTATGTCCCATTATGATGTTGTATACATGGCATTGTTGCTTTTACATCTTTCACTTCGATCCTGTGTCTTCACTGTCTCGTAGCTAGACATGCATGGCTTGGAAATTAACAGCAATCAGGGCCATCAGCCTCAACTCTCAGTCACTAATCTCTCTGTGATATATAGCACATGCAGCATGGGCTTGCTGTGAGAGCTAGCTAGGACGCTGGTCAGCTGGTGCCATGTTCTCGGTAGCGTTGCTGCCTCCCGCACTTTTCTCTTTAGTTGTTGTCGATTCAATCATGGAAACCTTCGCTCGAATCGTTCTGAATGTGAAATGGCAAATAGTTCGATGGGCCATTGGATGATGAGTACCTTGCACTATATATAATTTGCCTCTTTTCCTCGCTTTTCCTCATTGTGTTTGGTCCGGTTTTAGATATATTTTTTTCCAGGTCTAATCAGTGTGCACTTTGCAGAGAGTAGTGGAAGGTCTAAATTTTGCAGAAAATTGAGACACCACTCTACGGCCAAATAATACATGCAGCTAACCACCCTACAATAGCACACACCAATGTCCTCAAGGCTAGAGCCCTTGTGTTGTTTTCATTCTAGTGGACCGTCCCCTAAACTCCACAGTGCTCTACTCTTGTCTGTATTGGGTCTCCAGTGTTCACAGCCTCGCATCCCCCAACAGATGCACATTTGGTGCAGTAAACTATTTCTATTTGAGCCAAGGGATTCAGACTTCAGAGAGTAGGCATATCATATCAATCCAATGGGCTATAACTCACTGAAATTTCCAATGCATGCATAGCCGGCATAATGTATGCATCTCCAGGCCAGGCGACTAACTTGTGTCATCTGTCTCTCTCCAATATTCTCTCTCTTTTTTTTCTCTGGGTCGCATGTGCTGGAGGAGATACTGTTCGTTTGCAGGGGTAGACATCGAATTCAATATTGCATCTGGCAGCTGTTTCGGTAGAGCTTTCATTTTCTCCCTACCAACCATCCGACAGTTTAGTTTAGTTCAGTTTTTTTCTGCTTCCGTTGTTTTTTCCTTTCCAAATAGCTCAAGAAATGTCACTACTCACATCCTGAATTTTGGCGGACGAGCGAACCTCGGTTGGCTAGCATCGCCAGTGAGCGAGCAGCCCGCCCGGGTTCGAGTCCTGGACTCGTCCGAGTCGGGGGCAGCGCGTGTGTGCGTGGGTGTGTGTGCGTGCGTGGAGGTGTATACGTTTGTAGCCCGGCTGTTTTTCTACTTTTTCTACAGTGAATGCCAGAACTCTTGACCAAAATTCAAAAAAAAAAACATCAGGATTTTGTAGAGCTCATTTTACAAACTTTCTGCAAGAAATTATATGATTAAGATGGACAAGGGTGTACAAAACAATCGCAATGAACTTTTTTTTTTTAAAAAAAAAAAAAAGGTATGAACATGTTCCTGATCTCTTCCAAGGTCTAAACCCGATTTGAGAATCACCTGCCAGTGCTCCCCTGTCCCTTCTCATATGTCCTTTTCCTGAGGAAACCACCAAAATATTTGACACTAGGGCATCACTAAATGTGAGCCTCCCTGTTATTCGCTCAGTACTATGTAGGCTTGATAAAATAACTGTACTGAACTTAACTCGGTGAGGCTGCTTTGCAAGCTTCTCCTTGTTTGATCTTGGTTATGGCATAATAAATAGGCTGGCTTGATTTGGCCCTTATTTACTTGACATTTCTTCTTGTTTGTGCATGCCAATCACATTGGCGTGATCTTTTTGGCCTTCAATGTATAATGACCTAGTCTTTGTATACTACTCTTACCGTTGCTCTTCAAATTTCAGAGGGGAGAAAGTTTAGTTGGCAACTTTTCGATTTGTCAGTTCACATGCCCATTTTTTTAGTTACATATGCACATGTATTGATGCAACATGTACAAAAAGAACACAAAATCAGTAAAGCAGTAAGCATGGCAGTTTTTACTCTTAAAGAAAACTCTGACTCTACAATGTGTCATGCCCTGGTTGGCTAGTTTCTGGGGATGTTTAATTAAATGATGTAATGGTCATAGCTAGGCTCAATAGATATTATAATTTATTTATTGTCGGTGAATGATTCAATATTGCTGGATGATGAAAAACGTGTGATTCTTTTGCACAACTGTCGACCACCGGGCCACTTATATACTAATATATTTATAGATTTTTAAGGAAAAACTTCAGCTGTTGGGTGTTATTCCAATACATGAACTTAAGTTTCTGTTGCTCCTTTGTTCTTATATTTCCTTCCAATTTCAAAACTCGGCCTTTTGAATTACTATTTGACTCTTTAATTGATAAAGTTATGCACGAATTCAAGTCAAATTCGGATATATTTTTCGAAACTTTCAGTTTTAAGGTATATACCATCTATAACAATTTAAATGAAATACATACCTTTGAAAAAATATACTCGAATTCAAATATTTGAACGAATTTAGATCACATGATTTGCTGATTTATATATAAAATCAGTACATAGCTACAATCAAATTGTCATCAGAAAAGAAAAATCTAGTTTGAATCTCAATTCAAACTTGTTTGAACTAATTAGTAAACTGGTTAAACTCAACATCCTAAAAATTTTAAAAAATTTCAAATGTAAATAAATAGACAAAATATTTGTTTTAGATTATGGTACCCAGGGTGTCCCACTCACTGGACATACACGTAATTCATTCTGAATAAATACGTTTGTTTTTCTGTGGAAAAGGTACACGAAGGCTCACATCACCCAATTAAATACCGGTCTAGTTATTAGTCAGTCAGTCCAGCGGTTCCACTTCAGCAACAATAACCTTTCCTTTGAAAAACAAGAAATCAACCAATGTTAAAGCATTCTTTTCTAGAATCTGTTGGAGTATACATTCTAGTTGGATTAGCTAGAGACCACTTTTGTTTGCTTTGCATCAAGTTTTGATATCGTTCTTGCTGGAAATTCGTCACAAGTTCAGCCTTTTTTTTTTTTTTTGAAGTGCTAGCTATCTTAAGTTCTGAACTATATCATCAAATCATTTGTGTGGTTTTTTTAATCAAGGGACCCAAAACCTGAGGTAAATTTCACCAAATTTGCATGTGGTTTTAGCTTCACAAAATATGACCATGCAGTCATGTATATGTTTCAATAGCTCGAATCTATCTATTAATACTATTATTCTTGGGAGATACAGTAGCTAGCCGACCTCTCCGCCACGTGCTTCTATTCAATAGGAAAAGTGATTTCTACAGTATTTCTCAAAAAAAAAAATTAAATATATATATATTGTAGATATAAAAAAAATGAGGTTTTATGTTTATTTTTTTGGAGATATTTCTAAAAAAAATTTTATCTTTACGTTAAAATCTCTGTCGATCTCGATAAATTTTTTTTTCCCGCAGCAACGTGAGGCCATTGTGCATCTAGTTATGAGAGTAAATTTCATAGAACATCTGAACATGCGTGCTGATCTTGGGATTCAAGCTACAGTGCACACGCACTATTGGATGTACAAAAGTACGCACTCCTACGAGTCCACGATATAGAGGTCCATCCGTACTGCCCATGTGGCATGTCTAATATTGTCTTCGACCAACTACGGTCTAGGAGAACCTTACGTTCCTGTCGAGAAAAAGAGAGAGAGAAGAAACTAGGAGAGCCTTGTGTAAAATTAAGAAGTGGATTGCTTATTTTTTTTTATAGGCGTACTACTCCGATTAGAACATATTGTTCTGTTGAGAAATATAAGACGTGTACATAGATTTAATGAAGCTTTCCCTACTATATCTCTATTTGTATTATCTATCTTTCATTTGTATTTATTAATTACCACTTATATAAAGTATTATTTCTCGTCTTTCAAAGATAATTTTGAGGAGTACCTAAGTCATTTGCTTCCATAACTTTCTCAATTTCACTGTACTACTTAATAGTAGCGCAAAATCAAAACACATCCTATGTTTTCCAAACGGAGGGATCGATAAGATTTTGGTGGGAATCTTGAAGGAATCGTTTTATTTTTTTAAAAAAAAAATTGGTTAGGAACTTTGGTATTCATTGAGGAGAATAATAGCCGGACTACAAACACACACCACACACTCAAGCCGCACCTGCACCCGGCCCTTGTAAGTGCGCGGGTCGAGCGAAGCTTGAACCCTGACTGACGAGGCGTTCATCTGCGCCTTCGACTAACTGAACTAAGCTCAGTCCTCGTCATCGTTTTATTTTGGTACCAAGCTTTTGTGAAATGTATACCATTCCATATTACCAAGAAAAAGCTGAGGCCCAGCTACACTATATATATATACATACAGTTTGTACGTACAAGTACCTCCTGTGTATGATGGGGAATTTTTGTATTTGATACAAGTTTTTGACATGTATTCACAAAATGATACAACATTTTCGCGTATTTAATTACAAAGAAAAACAGTCATATCCGGAATCTCAAAATCCGGATTTGAATACCCGGAAATCTAAAAACCGGATATTGCGTAATCGGAATCTGGAAAACCAGATATGGTGTATTCGGCGCCTGGGAATCCGGGTATTGTATACTCGGTTCCTGAAAAATTGGGTATGGAGGGCATAGCCGGTTCCGAGGCAGTCAGGTGAAATCGGAATATGATGATCAAGAGAATATTGAATTGGTTGGAGATCCTCTCTCCCTTTTTATTCATTTTTTTTACAGCGTGAGAATCATCGACCTAGTCGATCGGCCGTTTGGTCGAGACGTCAAGATGTTCGTCTTGTCGGCGAAGAAGATGACGTGACGCCCCATACCCGGTTCCTGAGAAACTGGGTATGCCCTCTATACCTGGTTTTTAGGAACCGGGTATGCAATATTCGGATTACCAGGCGTCGAATACACTATATCTGGCTTTCTAGATTCCGATTATGCAATATCCGGTTTTTGGATTTTCGGGTATTCAAAACCAGATTTTGATATTCCAGACATGACTGGTTTTTTTTATAAATACGCGAAAATGTTGTATCGCTTTGTGAATACAGGTCAAAATTGTATCAAATACGAAAATTTCCGTGTATGATGATCCGTACGGTGTGCAGCTGTGCTATCCTATGGCTGCCACCAGTAGCTGAAAACTTTGGGCATGTGTTAGCATATTCCGAGGTTCCAAGTAAGTTGTAACTGGAATAGCCAAACTGATACACACACTCTCTCTCTCACTCTAGATCTCTCCCTCATACAGATATGTTGTCAGACACTGGGAAGGTTAAACAAGATCTCATGAAAGTCACTATGAGAAAGAGTGCACCAAGTACATTTATAGTACTGGATATCATCATAAGTGCATGCTTGCTAGTCTA
Source organism: Rhipidocladum racemiflorum (assembly GCA_036346355.1). Taxonomy (NCBI): domain Eukaryota; kingdom Viridiplantae; phylum Streptophyta; class Magnoliopsida; order Poales; family Poaceae; genus Rhipidocladum; species Rhipidocladum racemiflorum. The sequence goes on from CM070575.1 coordinate 7,645,278, forward strand.
AAAAAACATACTACTACTGTACATTCTTGCACGCTGAGTAGTAGGTCCTACCAGCTTGTTAATTTCTTCAAACAAAATAATTAAAGGAAAAGAAAAGGGAAGAAAGGTCGGCAGGACAAGTACTACTTATGGGACTGATCTTTCTTTTCTTTTAAATTTGCTATGTAGTACTTCTATTATCCACAAACTAGTACATGTCATAATTCATAAGTTGGATCGATCGATTGATCACTGCCTCCGAGCAACTTATGCTTTAATTAATTTGATTGTAGCTAAGAAAACTAGCTCAAATTTTCTTTATGATTAACGTACATAGCATTAATGTAGGACGGCTAGCTATTATGAGATATTCTATAGCTTAAAGAACACCGGCCGGTGAATTGCAAAGCAGGCTCTAGCTGATTTCAACCAGGAGAGCTAGCTTTCATGATTCGCTCCACCACCATACATGTTGGAGAGCCTTGCATGGTGTGTTGTGAAATGTTCATCCCTTCAAACACAACTCACTTGTCTTAATCAAGAAGCCAAAGACAAACTTTAGAAATCCTTGTCCCTCTTCAAGATGTATGCATATATTTTATGTTCTTTAATATGCATGAGGTATGCACATATCCCATTCCCCATCCTCATGGCATGCATTTCTATGTATGTATGTATGTATGTAATGCGAGTATACGTTGTATGTGGAGGCTAGTTGATGAGAAATGATGCCAAATTAGGTGGCACCAACCAGGCTGAGGGTGTGATGATGGCCCCCACACCCCTGACCATGTGGACTTAATACCCTAACTATATTGGTAGTTTGGAACTACAAAGTGTTTATTGAATTAGCTCCCTCCCGGTTTTTTTTTTCTTCTAAAACTAGTCCCTATACGATAAAATTTTTAAAAATAATTCCTCCCTCATCGCGGAAGACTCAGCCGGTGACGCTATCACATGCCGTGATCGTGCAGCGCAGCAGGTGCGTGACTCCGCGGCAGCGCGGGCGAGCGCAGGAGCTTGCTTATGCTCTCCCCGTCAGTGAGTGTGCACCTAACCTAGCTACCAGGTTCAAGTCCTAGACTTGGCACCACTATCTACCGATTTTAGGAATACATAGTAAGAAAGCGTGTCCCGCACTTTTGTGAGGTCTTGGTGCCTCTAATAAATTCTAAGTGTGGGCAAAAGACACAGGTATGTGTGTGATGGAGTAGGTGTAATGTCTGTTAAGTACGTGGTGGGGGGGGGGGGGTGACCGTATTGTAAAAAATAAGATTTACCGTAATCTACCAAATGGAGCCTAATAATTAAGTAGGATGGATGGATCAGTGGGTGGTCTACTAGCATCCTTGCGTACAGTTCAGGAAGAGATCACGCATGGGCACACGCACACTCATAAAAAGAAGGGAATTGTTAAGTGTCACTCTGTATTTTTTTTTTTTGTAAATACTCAAAAAAAAAATTGTATATAGAGTACTTAAAATGTGAGGATAGATAGCAAATTGATTCTATTAATTGAATCTAAATCTAAAAGCTCAAAATTTAAGTACTACTTCCTCCGTTTCACAATAGTTATACTTCTAGCTAAATTCATGTAAAATAAGGAGATGTGAAAAATGACTTATCTACCCTCATTTAATTCATCCACTTTGTGATTAATAAAGGGTAGCTGAACAGATTAGCTAAACAGATGACTGTATTGATAAAGAGTAAAAAGGTCATGTTGCCTCTACAGTTGCATTGGAATGTGAGAAATACAACTATTTTGATAAAATTTTTGAATGCTAGAACTACAATCATTATAAAACGGAGGGAATATCTAATAAAAAAACACTCAAATGTTGCCCGGACACAACTAAAAAAACATGCATGCTTGTCACACACGAGCCAGCATTGTGCAATTGTCGTTTGGGCTAGCTGTACTTCTGTAGCATCACGTGTAGTTGGGGTGGAGAGGAGCCGACCGTTGGTTACTAGCAGTGGTGGATTAGGCGTGATGTCCGGTATGTCTACTAGTATAAAAATTGTGAAAAATACTATAAGATCATCTTTTCAATATATCAATTTTCTCGATTAAACTGGTTTCAATTTTAGTGATTTGGGATTTTTAAGATATTTGAACTATTTGTATTGTATTTTTAGCAAATTTTAAATATATGAGTTGGATTTACGATGTTATAAAACTATTGTACAAGACTATAAAATTATATGTGTTAATATCAAAAGAAATTTCTAGTTTTTTTTTTCAAAATAAAAGAAATTTCTAGTTCAATCGCTGGTTACCGGCACACATTCTAACTCTCTCCTCGATATCACATCTGATCCATCTGTAACGACCATTTATACTAGTCGTTTGGGCTAGCTGTACTTCTGTAGTATCTGCCAAAGTTAGGGTAGCAACTTGCCCAGCTCGATGTTCGTTCGTTCGTTGGTACCATACGTGCATTTGACAATTCTCTGATCCATCTGTCACAACTGTATCGGTAGACATCAATATTCTCGGAGAGACCAGCCCTACCCCGCACGCTCTGAGCTACAGTAGATTTAATTCTTTATTTTTTATATTTTTTAAAAAGAATACTTTTTAAACAATTTTTTATATTTTTTAAGAAAATAAGTACTTTTCCGCCCTTTTTAGGAGTTTTTCAGATTTTTTCTCTTTATATTTAAAATCTATGCCTGCCTCGGCACTTCCTTCCACTTGTAGCAATGCGTGGACTAGCGAAACATCTAGTATACTACTCCTTCCGGTCACAAATAGTAGTTAGTTTAGGATATGTGCAGTCAAACTTTTAAAACTTTAGCTATTGATATCTTTTTAAATATGAAGATTAGATGTATGAAAATCATGTGTAGATTCGTCTCGAAGCGTACTTTTACAATATTATAATTTTATTAGATTTTTTAAATATATTACAATAGAAATTAGTGGTTAAAGTTGAGTTTTGAGGATCGTGTTAATATTTAAAACGATTACTATTTATGATCAGAGGAGCAGTGGTTTATGAGGTTACAGGTTAACTAACGCAGGGAGGTGTGATATTTTCCAGAGACTTTCAGTGAAATCTACTCAAAGACCACAGTATGATTAAACACGTTTTGTGCCTGATAATGATGATGGTTACTTGCAAGCGATTATGGCTTAAGCATTCCAGAGGCACTTGAATCCGATTGCTTTCGAGGCATAGTACGTGAGCCATCGTGAACGTGGCGGAACTAAAAATATTTCAATGATATGCACATTTCATACACTCAATTTCATAATTTTGTATAATAATCTTATAATATCATGAATCCAATGCATAAGTTTGAAATTTTTTAAAAATATGATACAAATAGTTCAAATAAGATCTCGCATGAATAGAAGAACTAATCCTCTCATAAGATATTGCACATAGATAACTCAAATAGTTTAAATTTACTAACTGAAGAATTGATTCCTACATATTTTTTCAATTTTTGAAGGTGTCCATGCATATCCGGCACCCCTGCTAGTGTCGTCTGTGATTAAACATAGGCTGCAGGAGATCGATCTTTTTTCAGCTGTGGCGTTTGGAATGCCAAAAACCTCGTAAGAGCATGTACAATAGTACAGACGATTGTTGTCAATACACTTCTCCATGTCATCTAAAGACAAAACTAAAAATAGGTTATACAATAGATGATATCTTAAAGTTGACTCTATGAGATTCTGCAATTTTTTCAATTATGACATGAAAATTATTTATTATAGACAATAACTCATGTAATAATAATTTATGCTGTCTATACATCTTTTCATGAATAGATATCTATAACCTCTCTTCTCTTTCCTTCTTTTCTATATCAGCAAAACATATAGATAATTAATATCACACTATTACTCGTATGCTAAGGGACAGAATGATTGAGTTCTTGTGGAAAATCCTTTTTGTAATAAGTAGGACGGCATGGAGTGCAAGCTACTTTTTCCCCCTTTTCATTTCGAGAAACTTCACGCTTATAAGATGGCAGTAAGGGGTACTCAGAATGATGAATATAAATTGTTCGCTCGCCTGGTAAGAAAACTAGATAGAGTAGATTCCAACGTAGTTTGAGGGTCTATTTGAATGCGTGAATTTTATAGGAAACGGTTTAATTCTTAAAACAACAGTAATTATCAAACCTTTTGTCATAAATAAGTTAACCTAGGCTAAGAAAGAAATCCAATTAAAATCAATAAAACCGTAAACCTTCGATTTAATTCTTGAGAATGATTATTTTAATGTAAACCTCAAACTAATAAATTTAAGATCATCTTCCTAAGATATCATGTATCATCTTCTACATCTATCTCCCTCCTCCCTTTTCCCTCACCCCCCCCCTCCTTCCCCTCTCTAACAAAAAAAATTAAAATTAGAATATTTAAACCTTGAAAATTTTAAAATAGGAGCTTTCAACTCGAAAAAATTCAACTTAAAAAAATTAAATAAAAAAGTTTCAGCTCAAAAAGTTTCAACACAAAAAAGTCTAGAATAGAAGATTTTTAACTTGAAAAGCTTCAAACCAAAAGTTTCATCTTGGAAAGCTTCAACTTAAAAAGTTTCAAATAAAAAAACTTTCGGTTTAAAAGCTTTCGGTTCAAAAGACATCGTTGAAACGGTGTAAGAGCATCTCCAAGAGAGAGCCTTAAAAATGAGCTTTAAACTTTAATTTAGGACCCCAACTAATTAGATTTAGGGCTCCAACGAAATATTCACTCCAGCAATTAGGTCATAAAACCCAACAAAGATAGGACTCAATCACAGAGCTGCTAAATATAGCTACTCTCTTATGGGCCATAAAACAATTTGCAAAATTTTAACAATTTAGGGTCTTTGCTGGAGTTAATCTTTTCCCCAAAAGCCCTATAATTTAAATTAGAATCATATTTTAGGCCTCTCTTGGAGATGCTCTAAGCAGTGCAAGGCTGCAAGCGATGCGTATACGTACGTGGACCAGAGTTATACATACTGCGCATGTATGTATACTAGACCAATTTGCATTGAACTAAACTTCGACGTGGAGTTAATCTTTTCCCCAAAAACCCTATAATTTAAATTAGAATTATATTTAAGGCCTCTCTTGGAGATGCTCTAAGCAGTGCAAGGCTGCAAGCGATGCGTATACGTACGTGGACCAGAGTTATACATATTGCGCATGTATGTATACTAGACCAATTTGCATTGAACTAAACTTCGACGTGGAGTTAATCTTTTCCCCAAAAACCCTATAATTTAAATTAGAATTATATTTAAGGCCTCTCCTAGAGATGCTCTAAGCAGTGCAAGGCTGCAAGCGATGCGTATACGTACGTGGACCAGAGTTATACATACTGCGCATGTATGTATACTAGACCAATTCGCATTGAACTAAACTTCGACGTGGATACGCAGTATCAATGAGACGATACGCATCCGTGGTGGGGATCTCATACAAATACATGCGCATTTTTTTCTTCTATCTCATTAATACATCTCAGGGCCTGTTTGGATCCATTAGCAGCTAATAGTTAGCTAGCTAATAGGTCCTAGCTAATATTAGCTAGCTAATTATTATCTAGCTAACTATTAGTTGGAGGGTGTTTGGATCCACCAGCTAATATGTGGCTAATAGATCCTATTGTCCATAATACCCATACTATTAAATGCTATTGGTGGTAGACGCGAAGGGTATTTTGGTTAAATGCCACCTATTAGCTGGGTTTGGCTAGCTAATGAGATAACCATTAGCTGGGTGCTCAGCTAATAATTAGCTGATCTATTAGCTGGGGGTGTTTGGATCCACTCCAGCTAATTTTTAGCAGCTAACTATTAGCTGCATGGATCCAAACAGGCCCTCAACTATCGCTCCTCCTCTGTGCTTTTAATACACCACGCGGTCGCTCCCTCACAACATGCCATGCTTTCCAAAAAAATATTGTGTATGTCGTAAAACGTAGTGTTCGTCCACGTTAATCGACAATATACTAATGTAATTATACGAACAGGAGTAGAAACACATATAATATAAAGGGAAAACTCTCTCTTTTTATTAGATTTATTTTTCTATACAAAGCAATATCCTATATATATAGGAGAAAAACCTCTGGAGATTAATTCGGATTCACCTACTAATAGATAGAGTCTTTCTATACAGGGACACGGATTCTATTCATATCATAGCACTCCTCCTTGGGCGAATACCACGTAATGCACATGTTTCATTAAAAACTCATCCCAAAACCTAGTGGGAAAAATGGATAGAGAAAAGAGTACATTGCACTCGCACTTCGTATTACACTAGTTGCCACATTAAAAAATTTTATGTGAGAAACTTCAGGAAAACTCACTAAGAGAAAAAGAGTACAACTCATAATCTTCAGGATATAAAATATGATCTTCAGGATCAAGAGGTTATGGTTCAGGAATTTACCCCCTGAACTCTGCAAATATCTAAGTCACCCCATTCTAATGCCATTAACACACTCTTGAAAAATAGATTTTGATAAGAATATAGTGAACAAATCTGCTAGATTTTCACATGACTTAGTTTATAATATATTTACCTCACCACTCTTCTGGAGTTTGTGAGGATAGAAAAGTTTAGAGACAGTATGTTTCGTGATATTGCTCTTTACATAACCCATTTGCATTTTGTGTAACATAAGTAATATTATCTTCATAGATAATGGTAGGGATACAGATGGCATTAAGATCGCATGACTTCTGGATATGGTTAATTATACATCTCGGCCAAACACACTCACGTGAGGTTTCATATGAAATTATAATATCTGAGTGGTTGGTAGAAATAGCTACCAATGTCTGCTTAAAAGATCGTCAAGAAATGGTTGTACCACCGCAGAAAAAAATTAAAACCAAACTTATATTTGGCACTATGGGGATCGAACAGATAGCCAACATCCATATACCCCCCATGGTTAAGTCTTGATTCTTCTGAAAAAATAATACAAGATCTTGAGTACCTTAGATGTATATGAGTAAAATGTGATACTAGCTCAATGTCTTCTGATTGGGACTATATTATTTCATGCTAGCAAAATTACTACGAATGCAATATTAAGCCTAGTGCAATTCGCAAGATATATAAGTATGGGACTTCTGATCCTAAAACTTTCTCATTTTCCATCTTTGGTATGAAATTGTCTTTATGCGCTTTAAGAGATCTCACAACCGTGGGGTCCTTAAAGGATGATATTTATCCAAATTAGATCTTTCCAATACCTTCTAGGTATAAATAGACCAGCGTACAAAAAAATCCTTCTGGGAAATATTTTAGCTGTAGGCTTAAGCAATATTTGGTTTAACCCAAATCTTTCATCTCAAAACTCCGTCGAAAGGTAAGCATTTGCTTCCTTTATTTCTTCTGTGGTTCTGATGACATTCAGATCATTGACATATATTAAGATGACACATAATCCATTCTGGAATTTTTTTTATGAACACACAGAGACAATATTCCTTCTTCAGGAGGAACTCACTAAGTCGGTTGTACCACATTCTCTTCGACTGTTTTTTTTTAAATTTGGATAGCGATCTTTTCAATTTAGCCTATACATGTTGCCATTATTAAGATCTGGAATTTTAACTCCTTCAGGGATTCTCATGTAAATATATGTATCCATTGACCCATATAAATATACGGTCACTACATCCATCAACTGCATTGATAAGTTTAAGGTTACTGCCAATAATATTAAATTCGGAACATTATTCCATTCATTGCTAGAGAACTGGTTTCATCGTAATCGATGACATATCTCTGTGCGAACCCTTGTGTTACAAGCCTCGCTTTATATCTCACCATCTGTATATTTTTATTTTTCTTCCAGATGAAAAATCCATTTGATACTACAGGGAACACTTCTAGGAGATGTTCGGTCAACGGGACCAAAAACTTTCCTCTTATTAAGCGAGTGCTGCCTCAATTGTTCTTTTTCATTTTGACCCAACATGAGCGTTTTCGGCACTCTGCTATGGATTTTGGTTCTGAATCCAGATTTTAGCAATTTTAGAGGCGGAATATGTCGACAATTGTAGTCTTTCCTTATATAATTCTCCTACATCACTTCAGGGATATCTCTTCATTAATTTCTTCCAGCTCCTCGTGATTTCCCACAATTATGGAGTTTGGGTGTTCCGACTTCCCAACGTTGGATTGTGCGCGCAAATATACACTGGGGTTTTCATCTTCAAGATGGATCACTTCAGGGATATTACCATCTCCTGGATGGCTCACTTCAGGGATTTTCTCAACATCAGGTTGAGCTTCTTCTACTGTCACAAGTAGTGTTCTCATTTTTTCGGTTTTCTATTTTTGTGGACGTCTCCGCGGAAAAAAGTCCCGTGCACCTGAAGGCCTCCCTCTCATTTTATCACAAGGTTCTTTCTACAGCCATGGCTATTGCTAGCCCGTTGAGCGTTTTCCAACCACACATTTATTACACCTATTAATCTTAGTCATGAGTAGGTATTCTATACCACCCTCTTTCTCTGTCTGCATATGGAAACTATTCAGACCAATGCCTTTGAAACTTAAGTGAGTACGACTGGACTTAGTGGTATAATATGGCATTCTTCCAGTGCCAACATAAGGGTGTCACTTCTGGCGATAGTCATAATATTTTCAATCACTTAGTGTGGTATGACTGTCTTTTAAACAAATTTCTTCCTTCATCATTGGATTATACTTTGTTCTATATTAAAAGTATAACTTCATAATCAGACAATTGTTGCATCAGGAACAAATTATAGAATATAAAACAAACATTATAGCACAATTAATCAAGTATATAATGTTCATTCAGGTGCACGGGAACTAAGACTAAATGTTCATTTAGGAACTAAGACTAAAACTGATAACAAGACTTATAAGAAATATGTGACATCGACTAGCAAAGTGATGGAATACTTAGGAGACAAATTCAGGTCTCCATATGAGACGTATATGCCCTCCTAGGACACTTCAAACCCAATAATTTAAAAGAAATCATACTGTCATACCTTTCAGCATCCATGTTAACAACATGTTGAATGTGTGAAGTATGACACAACATTATTCCCTAGGTCTTATTGACTTTTTCGGTGGATTTTGTGTAAAGCTCTACCGCATGCTTCGGGATGCAATAGTTGCACGACTAATGGCCAGTGCACCCATACCTAAATAGGGTTACTCAGGGTTTGTAGCCTTATTTAGCTGAATTTTGCTTCTGAAAGCCCCCTAGCCCTTTGTCTTTACTTTTTCACTATGGATTGTCTCTTCCCCTATTTTGATTTGCTATTCTTCCATTTATCCCCTTTATTCACATGGTCCTTTCTACAGCCATGGCTATTGCTAGCCCGCTGAGCGTTTACATGTACTTGAGGCATTGTCTGACTGCTATTAGGAAGTACATGATGATACTTCATCAAGAGTTTATCATGCTTTTCTGCTTCTAGCAAAATGCATATACGCTCGGAGTACTTCTGGTATTTGGTATGGTACTATTACAACAGTATCCTCATATTGGGTGGAAGGTGCATAATATCTTATCGATCATTTTTAGCATTAGTAACTTTCTGGTTACATAATGTTAGCTTGGTGACAAGCTTGTGCATGGCAAAATTATATGATGCCACAGCCTTTAAATTCCTGAGAGAGCGGGAGGGTCCATTCATATTATACTTCTGGAAAAGGGATGGAACTTTGCTAGTTATATATTTTCTTTCAGGGAATCCAAAGGTACTAGCTGATCCTATTTCATCAAATATATGACCTTCAGGTCCATATGAAGGATGTTGCCTTAGGAACTGCAAAGCTGTACACTTGGCGGCTTCGAGAAGAGCAGAAATACCAGCTTTAGGCTGGGGAAAAGGCAGCTCTAAAATTTGAGCTGTCAGATTAAACTTAATATTCATTACCCGGGTAAGTTAATTGTTGCCACTCAGGGCAAGCTCAACAAATTCCTTCTATGCGATGTCCAACATATCCTATTTCTATTTATGCAAAAGACTTTACTACTGGTAATCATTATATTGCATACTCACTCATCAATCAGTAATATTGGTCTATATTTATTCAGTAGATAATTACCTAAAATTTTCCATAATTATCCTAGCAATTTCCATAGATTTCTACTAATTATTTAAGCAATTTTCAGAATTACTAAATAGCAGAAAAATAAATTTTGATACGAAATTATGCTAGGACAATAAATTAAGAGACATAAAACTCCCAATATTCTATCTATAATTTTTCTAGCATTTTCATGAATTTCTGTTGATCACCAAGCAATTTTTAGAGTTACTTTAACAACAGAAAAATTAAATTACATCACATATCAACATGAAATAACGTTAAGACAAATAAAACCAGAGCCATGACATGAACTATGTGTCATCATGATTTTCTTAAAAAATTTCTAGCAATTTCCACAATTTTTTGTTAATGATTTAAGTAATTTTTAGAATTATTTGATTAACAAAAAAATTAATTTAGCAAATATTAAACATGACAAAGCTAGAAAATAAACCCAGGACATGGAACTTCCAATAATAATTTTTTCAAAATTTTTAAAAGTCCCTAAACTTAGAAACCTAATTTCCAGAATTTAATACCAATTTCTGAATTTATTTATTAATTTCCAAAATTACTGAAAAATAGAGGGGCAAAATTGTAATTTTCCTTTCTTCTCTTTTTTTCGGAAATTTCTTCATGGGCTATCCCGGCCCATTTGGCTTCGATATGGCCGGCGAGGCGCGGGTGCTGCGAGTGCTCCCGGCGTGCCGAGTGGGGAACCCAGGCATTACGTTGTGTTGCCGGCGCGGGGAACCGAGGCGCCAGGCAGCGGTAGCGGCGACAGGCTGAGTCAACGGCTTCGGGTGGGGCGGCACTGGTGCATTGCTTCATGCCGGCAGCGCTGAGCGGATGGCGTGACCGGGAGCACAGTCGACGGTGCTGGGCACGGAGGCGATCGATGTTGCCGGCATGTGCGTGAAAGCGGCGACAGACCGAAGGGGCAATAGGCGCGACTTGGAGCAGCGAGCGCCCGACGGCAAACTCGGCGGCAGACCGCGGCAAGCGTGGCACGCCTGGCGGAGGCCGGCAAAGACCTGGGGGCCGGATCACGATGGCACAGAGGTCGGCGCGACAGTAGCAGATGAGATGGCCGGCGGCCGAGCGTGGCAGAGCGCGACAAAGGCCAGCAGGGCATGGCAGAGCGCGGCAGAGGCCGGCGCAGCTTCGATCTTCAGGCCGAAGCGCTCTCTCTTTTTTAATTTAATGATGATAAACAGTACCGATTTTTGTCAGTACATTAGATCAATGTAATCAATGAAAACGATTTGAAGGATTTGTTCACGCGCGATTACTTGCGTTGGGCTTGAGGTGGTGTAGATCGCGTGATGCCGGATGTGCTCAATAGCATGTAGACTGGATGCAGACAGACGATAAGCGGCTGGCCACGGTCAAATTGTCGATGTCGTGTAGACGATCCTGGTCAACCGCGTGTAGGGCGATCGTGCTGATAACGTGTTGTAAATGTAATCGTTCGCCACGCCAATCGACAACACACCAATACAATCACACGAACAGGAGTATAAGCACACACAATATGAAGGGGAAAACTCTCTCTCTTTTTATTAAATTCATTTTTCTATACAAGGAATGCCCTATATATCGGAGAAAAATTATAATATATTTATAAACTCAATAAAATTATAATATTATGAAAGTACTTCTTGATACAAGTCTACATATATAATTTTTATGTATCCAATTTAAATATTTAAAAATATATCAATAGTCAAAGTTTCAGAAGTTTGGCCATCACTATGACCTAATTCGTTTCAGCCACTGGGTTATGGAGTCTGAATTATGGGAGAAGTTGCTTGTGATTATGGGAGAATCGGAACGAGTCGGTTGCGACTTCTAGATTCCGAACTGGGACGGTGAGAACCAACAAGAATCAATAAGAATCAGGTTCCAACCGAATTTTGATTCTATGTAGTGGGCAGCTTCTGATTCTCAGAGAAAACTATCTAGAATCCCTCCGTTAAATAAATAATTCATTTTTTAGGCCTTGTTTGGCAGAGTGCCAGATCCCAGCTCCACCGCAGATCTGAAACTTGTTGGCTAAAATAAAGTGAATTAAGTTTATATTTTTATTCAAAAATGTAACAAGATGACCCACCTAAACACTCTTAATATACTCATCGCGTCAGCTCTACGAATCTAGTAGAATTAGGAATCTAATAGAACTGAAGCCTGTTAAACATGATTTTAAGTATAAGCTATGTAAAAACTGAAACGAACAAAATATATATATTAGACGTTAATTTTTTGAAGACGCGAGGGACTACTTTAAACTACAAAGAATTTTCTTCGGAACGAAGCACAAACCAGGGGCTTATAGTCATCCCCACCGGTAAATTAGCAATGCAGTAAATAGATGTTACAGGAATGGTGGCAGCATTATGAGAGGAGAGAGAAACTCACAGAGGGAAAGAGGAGACTGTTGTAGCAGAGAGGGAAGCTGAAAGGTGTGCTCTGCTCCCTCCCACTCTCTCTCTCTACATTATTTTCTCCCTCTCCACCACCCCTTTATTCTCTCCCCTTCCTACTCTCTGTCCCTCTGCTTCTCTTGTGTGCGCTTTCTCAGCCCTTCTCCTCCCCTCATTCTGTCGTCGCACAAGCTAAACTCGTACTTCCCTCATTCCCAATTTTTTTTTGAAGAGAAGCTATAGGACATAGCAACGTGCTTGCCATTCTCTGGAGGTATGCAGAGCTGGTTCTCCCACCCCAAACCACTCTTATTTCAGCGATTTATTGGTCCCTTGATGCGTCATTGCCGGGTTCGTTGCTGTCGCTGTTCTTTGCCCCTGCTTCTTGCTTTGATGAGCACCAGGAGTTTGTTTGCCTAGACAAAATTTGTTAAGTGGTTTCTTGAGGAGGGGAAATGCTGAAATAGGCGAAGGAATGGCTTCAAAAATGTCTTTTTACATCGCAAGGTGGCGGCTTTAGTGGTTATTGGTGTGTTTCTTGGGATCTTGGGGTACTAGAGACCTATCTGTGTGCGTGGTAATGTGGTGCTTGGGGTTTCGTTGTGTCGGTGGAGCGAGATTCCGGTGAGATTTTGACAGATTCGTCTTTACCGGGGTTTGGATCTGGGGTGGGGGGCAGTGTTGGGCCTGTATTAATGGGATTTTTGTGTCAGTATTTTGGGGGTTATTGAAGGGCTGGAATATTTCTCTCTCTGTTGTCTAGTCGAGAAATTAGATTCTGAGCTAGTTTTCAACTGCTAGATCTAGTAATTTTTTCTGAAATTTTAGAAGGGGTATTTGCTCTCTTGGTCTCTGATGCCTGGATCTGACAGTAGTTCCTCGATCTGAAATGGGCATTGCCCTGTGAGCCTTGCTCTCATGGCTGTGATAGATTTTTCTTCTTCTTATTTCACTTATTAAAGTGAATATTACTTTGCTCATAGGTTTTCAGTCGGAGTTGGAAGCTGAATATCACGCAAATCGATTACGGGAGGAGTAGAATAGTCTCAAAACATTTTTTCTCGTTCTGGTTACTGCAAAATAATTATGTTGGCATGTATGATGTTAGTTCTTTGCTGAAGCTTTAAGTTATACCTGAGATCTTGTAGTGTCGGTGGCAAATTCGCTGTACATTGACGGTACATCGTTGTGGGAATCATTCGGAAGACATATTTCACTTTGTGTGGGACACACACTTCTTCCCAATGATGTTTTGCAGATTTTTATTTATGTGCTTGGATGTGGTCAGTGATTCAGGAGAGACGTCTCCATAAATTCTGCATGTTTTTGGGGTTTGTCTCTAGCTTGATTTGGGGAAAATGGAATATTAATTCCAACAACACATGTCATATCAAGTTTTATATGTGAACTTGAAACAGGCTACTAGGGCTAAATCTTCCCCTTACTGTATGTTTTGTTTAGTTACCACCGCTATAGTATTTTGTTTAGTTACCACCGCTATGGTAAGTTTTTGGTACTCAAAAGTCAAAACTTATCATGTTACCCTTGCTTAAATTATGGTATGAGACATGATGTTCATTTCATTTCCTACATCACCTGTCATGAACCTTTATTTCAATAACTTGTGTCCTACAATGTATTGATTGAGAGAAAAAATTGAATCATGGAGGGAATATTTCATTGTTCTCTGTTTATATATTTTTTTTCTGCATGTTTTTGCTCTGTTGTCAGAAATGGAAATAGTGAAGAATTAGTGAATCTTCTTAACAATAGCTGTTAGTACTCGACCATGAAAAACTTCAAAGTGAAAAAAATGTATGCTACTCTAATTTCCTTTCATGAGTTCGTTCTTGTTGTAATATGTTTTTGTTGCGGTGTCCCATGTATCAAATTTTAACTTTCTAATTAGCTCATTTTTACTACAGTTGACCCACTATGATGTATCAAAAGACCTTTAATCTAAAATCTCCTTGGCCTTTCATGGTTGGTATTCGTATGGTTCTTACCATCATTGAGTTTCTTTCATCTGCATGCTATTTGTTCTAAAATGATTATCTCCTGATAGCATAATGCCAAAAAAATGTACCTGAAATGCATTAATTTTTTTCATTTGATGTCCTTTTTCAGGAGCTGATGCAAGGCCTCGGATTGTAGGTTGTACCATGAAAAGGGTAGCTGTGCCCATCAAGGCTCAAATATAGCCTCATTTGTTTACACTTTACGGGTGGTTGAACACTAAGATATAGTTGATTCTACTGGTTCAAAACATGGGTTCAAGGTTTCCATCACATCAGCTGAGCAATGGCCTGTATGTATCTGGTCGACCTGAGCAACCTAAGGAGAAGGCCCCAACTATTTGCTCCGCTGCGATGCCATACACTGGTGGTGACATCAAGAAATCTGGTGAGCTTGGGAAAATGTTTGATCTCCATGTTGAGAAGTCTAGAAAATCTGGTCCTCTGGGCAATGCGCCTTCGAGGAATACTTCATTTGGTGGTGCTGCTTCAAACTCTGGACCTGTTCCTAATGCTGGTGGTCGCTCCAACTACTCTGGTTCTCTTTCATCTTCAGTTCCTGGTGCTGGTGGATCAGCAAGGGCAAAATCTAACTCCGGACCGCTCAATAAGCATGGAGAACCAGCAAAGAGGTCATCTGGTCCCCAGTCTGGAGGAGTGACCCCAATGGCTCGTCAGAATTCTGGCCCTCTCCCTCCTGTGCTTCCTACAACCGGGCTTATCACATCGGGGCCTATCTCCTCTGGACCACTAAATTCGTCTGGTGCTCCAAGAAAAGTATCTGGGCCTCTTGATTCTGCTTCATCCATGAAGATGCGGGCCACATCCTTTGCTCACAACCAGGCTGTAACTAATCTCACCACCGAAGATGGTTTCTCAATTAAGGGAAGCTTTCCGAAGCTAATACTCTGGGCAGTGATTATGCTCTTTGTGATGGGGTTCATAGCAGGTGGCTTCATTCTTGGTGCTGTTCACAATGCAATTCTGCTGATAGTTGTTGTGGTGATATTTGGTTTTGTTGCTGCACTTGTCATTTGGAATGCTTGGTGGGGAAGGAGAGGTGTGATTGGGTTTGTCAATCGCTATCCTGAAACTGATCTCAGAACTGCAAAAGATGGGCAGTATGTAAAGGTTACAGGGGTATGTGAAATGCTGGTGATCTTGGTCGATTTATTCTCGTTATCCTTCCTTTGATCAATTGCTGTGCAGTGCCATTATTCATGCTATTGCTACTAAGCATACATCAGTTCTATTGTAGTGTTGGTTAATAACAGTACCCTGAACATAGTTGATAATTAAATTATTCTTGTTTGGGTTAGCATATGTAATACAATACAGACTATACTATCTGATGTCCTTTTACTTTCCTTTCATGTTCTTTTCTGTCACATCTGTGCTTTGGACCTCTATATTAGCATGTAATAGCACAATATATCAGCACACTACAGTATTTTGAGTTATTATTTCTTGGTAAAGTGTGTCTGATAGTTATAAATGGATTCTTATAATCACTTTATTCCCACATAAAGCACAATTATTTTCCAATTTAGGAGATTGCAGATGTTCATCTATAGGTTCAGTTCATATTCTTTTCTTTCTTAGAGCATAATATAAGAATTTACTTGTTCTATTATCAGTTAGTGTTCATTAACCATAGTATGTCAAACTTCGCAGGTTGTTACCTGTGGGAATTTCCCTCTTGAGTCCTCATTTCAAAGGGTTCCAAGATGTGTGTACACTTCAACAAGCTTGTATGAGTATAGGAGTTGGGACTCAAAAGCCGCCAATACCCAGCATCGCCGATTTACCTGGGGATTACGGTCAATGGAGGTGGGTTTTTTCATGAATGGGAAATCGGAAATATCTACAAAATGGATATTTAATACAAACTGATGCAGTCAATTACATCTCAGTATAAATACTTGAAGTGTCCAATTTTTGCGATTATTACTTTGATCCTAACTGACCTTAACCTCTGACATTTTCCCTGCAACTATGGCAGCGGCATGTGGTTGATTTCTACATCTCAGATTTTCAATCTGGGCTTCGAGCATTGGTGAAAACAGGATATGGTGCACAGGTGGCCCCATATGTCGATGAATCTGTCGTAATTGACATCAATCCTGACAACAAGGACATGTCTCCTGAATTTCTAAGATGGCTACGGGAAAGAAACCTCTCAAATGATGATCGAATAATGCGCCTAAAAGAAGGGTATTCTTTTCTTCCAGCTGGTTACTCGGTTTACACCTGGAGTGCACAAGCTAGAAATCATTACCTTTTTTTCCCCCCAAAGATCTCATAAGATATTAGTGAAGTCATTACATTTTACTTCATCTTTGTACCCGCAGATACATTAAGGAAGGCAGCACTGTGAGTGTGATGGGGGTTGTTCAAAAGAATGACAACGTGTTGATGATAGTTCCTCCATCGGAGCCCTTCTCGACTGGTTGCCAGTGGGCTAAGTGCATCCTCCCAACAAACCTTGATGGACTAGTCTTGAGATGTGAGGATACTTCAAATATCGATGTGATACCAGTTTAGCAAGCTGGGTGCTGGAAGTGTTGCTGCTGAAAAAAGTGCTTTGTTAAATCTTTTGACTTTGGTTGGGTTCCCTGGAATGTTAGTATTGAGAAAAATGTACAAATGCTGGGTGTGATTATGGCTAGTAAAGATCAAGGTTGGCTGTTTAAGCTGGGGTTTGGCTGTATAGTCTTTTTTTTATGTATTTTGCCCTTTCTTTTCCGCCCTTTTTCCGGTTATGAGCTCTGCATACTTGTGTAACATGATGGTTTGATTACTACCATGGGGCTGTTGGAACATTTACTGTAATTGAGAGTTCATATGTTTTTTGAGCCGGTTTCTAGTACTTCTAGTACTGTTGCAAAAGCTCTTGCATGTTCCACTTCTGTATCTACATGACTGCATTATGTATGTACTTCATCTCAATCTTATGTTTGATTATTGTTCAAGCTACAACTTCTTCTCGGAAAGCATGCGTACAGTAGATAAGTGTCTGTATATATATTTATATATATATATCCTTCAAAGTAATTAAAATTGCCAATGCTTACGACAGCTGTGGTTATCTCTAATTTGCTTGCTTAGGATGTGGATTGATTTGAGGCAGAAAGACCACTTTTTATGCCTTTTCCTTTGGGTGAGGCGTGAGCTGATGAATCAGAAAAAGGGACACGGCAACAAATCCTGTAGGTGGCATATGCTTGCAGACGCTGGCAGCAACACTTTTTTCCTTTCCCCCCACTATCTTTCATGTTTCAAACAACCATCACTGTCTGCTTGGTGGTAACAAACTCCTGGTTTGATTGATTGACCTACATTTTGGTTGGCAAGTACTTTGATTCATCTGGCAAAGTTGGATTGGGATCCCGTGGAGTCCCCTGTATCTTCTTGCTCATATCTCGACAATCAAAGTCTCAAGATCTGACCTCCATAAACTTTTTTTTTTTTTTTTGGTTTAGGAATTCTACTCAAGCGTTGGATCTAAACGAACGATCGAACTTCACCGAAGTTTGAGGGAGTAACACCTAAGTTTTATTTTCAAGTGGGTTGTTTTCATCATAATCTTAGTTTGTCAGTAGCTTAAAGATAAGTACAGCATAGTTCTAGAGTGCCTCAAGAGTGTGTTAGTGTGTGAAGCTGTGTCTATTTAGCTACTAGCGCTGTGCCATCCTCCACACACTTTCCTGTTGCTTGATCCAAATTTGTTATTTTGCCCCCTCATGTTCCGGACTTCCGCTTTCCCTAGCCGTAAGCAACAATTAGGCCGTGCATCTCATGATACAGAGGCCGAAAGATATACTTCCATTATCTAAAAGCTGTAAGCAACAATGTGGCCCCATGAATTTTTTTTTTTTTTTTTAAAAAAAAAGTCTCCATAAAGTGAGCACCTACATTTTGACCCAATGAATGGGCATGGCAATATGAGCTGGGATGTTGGTAAGGGACTTGCTCATAATGGTGGTGTATTCCATAGGAGCAACGCTGGACTTTCTTCAGGGTTCAGGTCCTTGTCTAGACTCAGGCCATCCCCCGCCATCTGCGGGGTTGATTGAGCTGTCCAAACTTGGCCAGGTTCATCGATCATTAAGCGAGCGAGATCGACATGGCTAGTTGGCTACACCATCTTCCAGACTTGGCGTCTAGGCCACAGCAATCTCTTCAGAGTAGTAAGTATGACAGTCCCTGACTAATTAACTGGTGCCGTGCCGTGCTGCATTTACCTCAAAAATGGCTGAGCCCGTGCAATTGGGAGGGGGGTAGCCCTAGGGTTCGTACTTGCCTTGGATAACAGCCGGGCGACTTGTCCGGGACACCGGGGACCTGGTCCCCCGGCCATGCAAGTTGCTGCAGCTTCAAAAAACAATTTCACGTGGTGTAGCTCATATAGATAAGACCTTACAGATAAGGGAAAGAGAAGAAATCAGGAGTGCTTCTGAATCTACCACCACGCAGGACCTCTTCCATCTCATGGTGAAGTTTAGAGTTATTTTAATAAGACGGGTAATGGTAAGAACAGTGTTTGCTGCCAGTTTCTCTCGTTGTAGATTACATTGAATTATCCTTCATGGTCTTGCTCTTTTCTTGATGGAATTAAATACCTCGTGATGACACAAGAGTAAAAATGTTCAGGCAACACAAGAAGTGGAGTTCCTCAGATAATGAACTAATAATGACACCATTTAAACGGAGTTGCACCTGCAAAGGTTGGAATATCTAGGATTGGTAATGAAAAATTTCCAGCCTCTCCTTCCCTGAAATTACTGAACAAAAATGGAACTGGATATTATGCGACAAGGCTAGAAGGCATGGCTATTCCCAGTGTTCCATGTGTCCAATTTTTTTTTGCCAAATCGGACACCTTGAATCCGATTCAGATTCTGGCACCCGTGTCCGATTCCGAGTAGCATTTCACTTATCCAAAAAAATTTACCGAATCAGACACCCCGAATTCGAGTCGGATTCCGACTCCCATGTCCGTGCCCAAATAACACCGGCTATTCCTCTGTCTACGGTTAGAACTTAGGTGAGGTCAGTTTGAGAACATTTCGAAATTTCACCTTTTCCCTACTTCTAAGTTAATGCAGACGAGTCACACGCTGTTAGATCTTCCCAGTTTCTCCTTTTCAGATTTATGTAGTCTTTATGGCATGTACATCTCTTCAAATTTGTCTTATTCAGAACAATTGGCATAGAAGAGAAGCAATCTTTCAGGCTTTCGGCCTGCAATTTTATCAGACTACCAGTGGCACAAGTTAGCAGCAAAAATGTAAATTTTGTTGAGAATCTACAAGGAGGAGCAATGCACAGCAGGCATGGTCCACGAAGAATCGACAAAAACACAATTACTCGGAGGATAAAAACAAGATAAATAAAGGCACCAGCTCAGACCCAAATCAAGGGACAAAACCTTCAGAGCCTCCCTCATTGGTGATCTTGGCGCTGAAGGGAGATCTCGCAGGGCCCCTCGCTGTCACAAAGCAGATCAGAACAGGAGTTCTTTTCCTGGATTCATGATCCGACAATCATCCCTGTAACGGTCCCAAACGGCAAATGATCCAAACAGCGGTTGGTCCCGTTGCCGCGGCATTAATGTGCACATGTCAGTAACATGCATACACGCCGGTCTACAGGAGCAAGCGCTCTCTCCTTGTAAGTAGTCAGTAATCATGGACCGAGAGGATCGAATCAGTGTTCTTGCCCTTCGAAAATTTCGCGGTCTGTGGTGCTGCCACTGCGACCCAGACATCATCACAAACTCGATTCGATGAAACAAGGTCTCTGCCTCTCCCTGCATGTGGCAATGCAGTATCTGTATATACACACTGCCCTCTTGTGCCGAGCCAACTTGTGACCTTGGAATTACAAAGATCAAGAACAGCTTCAGACGGTCCCGGGGACACTAGCTCATCTTCAGGCTTCAGCGACAATATCCCTCTTTTCACGAGCGTATCGCGATCCATTGCGGTGGCAGAGCAAAAAATTCTCTTTGCTCAAGGTGTAAGCGGACAGGCATTCCTTGGAAACATATGTATCTGACAAAGGAATGACAGCTTGAAGTCGTGAGCAGACGAATCCGCCATCAATGGCGAAAATTAAGCTTCTTCTGATCGCTCCTCCGCTCCACAGATCGGTGACAGATATGCACCGTACACAGGTGAAAGAAAAGGAGCAACTGTGCAAATGATGGCCGAATTCTTGTAGGTGAGGCCTTGGGTCTTCGGAGTAATCTGGACAATATAGTTACTACTAAACTCGAAGTCGAGGAAGTTCCAGAAGTTCTGTTTTTCTAGTTCCTTGGAGACCTGTTGAGTTGAAGGTTTGTTTTGGCTCTGTGGTTTGAGTACTAGTTTCTAATGTCTTTGATCTCTATAATGAAGGTTTAAATTTTTTTGTTGCTTCTCGGGGAGATATGTTGAACATTGTAATATATATGTGTTTCTACATGAAACCGGGGCATTCTGTTGCCCTTTCTGATTAAAAAAAAAAATTCTTGTAGGTGAAATTGCTGAACGGTGCCACTCTTTCAAGGTACCGCTTTTTTGTTCGACAACTGAAATGAAATCTCGGCACTTTCAGAGAGATGTTCAAATTTACTACCAAGTACCAAACAGAAGAGACATCTATTGGAAGATTTGGTATATGAACCTGCTGTAGTTAGAATCCTATAGATAGAAGGATTAGATCGTAGCTATCCATAATTGATTGTTTCTAATCTTGGATGTAATCTCTTATCTGTACACGCCACGGTGAGGGCTTTTCTCACCCTATTTAACATGCAAACGCGGCCTCCAAGAGAGGTAGAAAACGCTTCACCAAACTGTGAATTCCTTCATGGTATCAGAGCCTCTCCTCGAACCAAAATCAATCTAGCCTAGCAACCAAGATCGTCGTGCGCCATGGCTGCTTCATCAAGTGCGGCGGCTGTGAATCCATTGCAAGGCCATCCAATAACAGAAAAACTCAGCAAGACCAATCACGCTCTCTGGAAGGCGCAGATTAGCGCCACCATACGTGGGGCACGACTCCACGGGCACCTCACCGGCGCTGCAATGGCGCCAGAACCGGAGATCGTTGTCACAGCAAATGGGAAGACGGAGAAGAAGCCTAACCCGACATATGAAGATTGGGAGGCATCGGATCAACAGGTCTTGGGGTACATCCTCTCGTCTCTAACACGGGACGTTCTGATCCAAGTTGCTGCGTGCAAAACCGCAGCCGAGGCATGGGGAGCGATAGAGCGAATGTACTCATCGCATACCCGCGCGAGGTCAGTGAACACTCGCATTGCTCTAACCACCACACGCAAGGGCAACATGTCCGTGGCAGAATACATCGGCAAGATGAAGGCTTTGGGCGACGAGATGGCATCTGCAGGCAAACCTCTCGACGATGAGGAGATGACATCGTACATCCTCACTGGTCTTGACATCGACTTTGACCCCATTGTCGCTGCTGTCGTCTCCAAGACAGAGCCAATCACGGTATCTGAACTCTATTCACAGCTCTTAAATTTTGAGAACAGGATGGATCTGCGACGTGAGGACACGCATCCTTCCTCTGCCAACCTGGCCAGACGTGGTGGTAGAGGAAGCTTCATGCGTGGAACAGGAAGATCAGGAGGTCGTGGCCGCAGTAGAGGCCGCGGCCGTGAAAATGGCGATAAGCGTGATAGCAGTCGCGGTGGCTTCAAGCCGCGTCCAGTCTGCCAATTGTGCAACAAGACTGGCCGTATTGTGACCGATTGCTGGTATCGCTATGATGAAGATTTTATTCCAGAAAATAGAAGTGCTGCTGCTGTCATAAACTCGCACGGCAGTGATACAAATTGGTACATGGACACCGGTGCTACCGATCACATCTCGGGAGAGCTTGAGAAGCTTACTGTCCGGGATAAGTACAACGGCAAGGAGCAGGTACATGCCGCAAATGGTACAGGTATGAACATTAGTCACGTTGGTCATTCTATTATCCAAACCCCTAACTGTGATCTTCATCTCAAAAATATTCTCCATGTTCCACAGTCAAAGAAAAACCTCGTTTCAGCACATCGCTTTGTTAAAGATAATAATACTTTTCTCGAAGTTCATCCAAATTTTCTCTTGGTGAAGGACCAAGCAACGAGGACCACTCTTCTTAAAGGGCGCTGCCGCAATGGTCTTTACCCTCTGCCACAATCGTCTTCCTCAATAAAACAGGCTTATGGAGTCACCAAGCCGTCCCTTACTCGATGGCACAATCGCATGGGTCATCCTTCTATTCCTATAGTTCACAAAATAGTTCATGCAAATAAACTCCCTTATGTAGCTGAGACATCTACTGAGTCAGTTTGTGATGCTTGCCAACAAGCCAAGAGTCATCAATTACCTTTTCCTAGATCTTCTAGTGTCTCAAACTCCCTTAGAGTTAATTCATTCAGATGTTTGGGGACCTGCCCCTACCTCTGTTGGGGGAAGAAGATATTATGTCAGTTTTATTGATGATTATAGCAAATTTACTTGGATTTATCTCCTAAAATTCAAGTCTGAAGTGTTTCAGAAATTTCATGAATTTCAAACCCTTGTTGAGCGTCTTCTTGATAGAAAAATCATTGCTATGCAAACTGACTGGGGAGGAGAATACAAAAAGCTCAATTCCTTCTTTACAAAAATCGGTATTACTCATCGGGTATCTTGTCCTCATACACACCAACAAAATGGCACAGCTGAACGCAAACATCGTCACATTGTTGAGGTTGGTTTATCTCTCCTTGCTCATGCCTCCATGCCTCTAAAATTCTGGGATGAAGCTTTCCTTACTGCCACCTATCTCATTAATAGAACACCCAGTAAAGTGATTAAGTTTTCGACACCTTTAGAGCGTCTATTTCATCAAACACCAGAATATTCTTCCCTAAGGACTTTTGGGTGTGCATGTTGGCCAAACTTGCGTCCTTATAATGCCAGAAAACTCCAATTCCGTTCCAAACGATGTGTCTTCCTTGGATATAGCAATCTTCATAAAGGGTTCAAATGTCTTGACATCTCTTCTGGCCGGACATATATTTCCCGTGATGTTATCTTTGATGAAAATATTTTCCCTTTTTCCCAACTCCATTCCAATGCCGGGGCACGCCTACGATCAGAAATTCTTCTACTCCCACCCACCCTCTTAAATCCCACTTCAGTATCTCAGGGGAATGGAGATATAGATGATCCATTGACTAATGCTTCTAATACCTCAGATTTTTTTGTCTTTGATGAAAATATGGCAGAAGCTTCTGCGGACGATCCATATGATGCTGGCGCACCAACAGAGCCGGACATCGTCGATCATCACCTGGCTGATTCTCCTGTTTCGTCGCCTGCCATATCGCCGGGCGCTGCTTCTAGTCAGCCTGCCACACTGGCCTTGGCTCCAACCGAAGCCGTCCATTCACCGGATCAATCTCTCGAGGCTGCCAACGGCACTGTCCCAAGCCCGGAAATTCCTGTGATGCCTGCCCGTACCCGGCTCCAACATGGTATTTGCAAACCAAAAATTTACACTGACGGTACTGTTCGTTATGGACTTTCCACTGTTATAGGTGAACCACACAATCTGACTGAAGCCCTCTCCATTCCGTGCTGGAAAGAAGCCATGGATGTTGAGTTCTCGGCTTTACTCAAAAATAATACGTGGCATCTAGTGCCCCCTCAGAAGGGGTGTAATGTTATTGACTGCAAGTGGGTTTATAAAGTCAAGAAGAAATCTGATGGAACACTAGATAGATACAAGGCACGCCTGGTTGCAAAGGGGTTTAAGCAAAGGTATGGCATTGATTATGAAGATACATTTAGTCCGGTTGTTAAATCTGCCACTATTCGTCTTGTTCTCTCGCTTGCTATCTCTCAAGGCTGGAGCTTGCGTCAGCTAGATGTACAGAATGCGTTTCTTCATGGCATTCTCGAGGAGGAAGTATATATGAGACAACCACCAGGATATGAGGATAAACTTAAACCATATCACATATGCAAATTGGATAAGTCCCTCTATGGTTTAAAACAAGCGCCAAGAGCATGGTACTCCAGGTTAAGTACACGTCTATGCGAACTTGGTTTTAAGGCGTCAAAAGCAGATACTTCTCTATTTCTCTATAATCAAGGTCATGTTACCATATTTTTGCTAATATATGTTGATGATATTATTGTTGCAAGTTCAACACGGGATGCAGTTAGCACATTACTCCAGGACCTTAAAAAGGATTTTGCTCTTAAGGATCTTGGAGATTTACATTACTTCTGGTATTGAAGTAAGAAAAACACAAGATGGTATTGCACTTTGTCCCAAGAAAAATATGCAAATGACCTTCTTAAGCGAATAGGCATGATGAATCAGAAACCTGTAAGTACTCCACTGTCTATTTCAGAAAAGTTATCAATTCATCAAGGACAGGCACTTGGCCCTAATGATTCAACAAACTATAGAAGTATCGTTGGCAGTTTACAGTATCTCACATTGACTCGACCTGACATTGCTTATTCTGTCAATAAAGTCTGTCAATTTTTACATGCGCCTACAACAGATCATTGGAGTGCAGTCAAGAGAATTCTTCGGTATATCAAGTTCACTGTCCAAATTGGTTTAAAAAGCAGTAAGTCCTCTTCTATGATAGTCAGTGCCTATTCAGATGCAGACTGGGCTGGTAGTCAAGATGACCGTCGTTCCACGGGAGGTTTTGCTGTCTATCTAGGTGAAAATCTGATCTCATGGTCAGCACGTAAACAAGCCACTGTTTCCCGGTCTAGTACAGAGGCTGAATATAAAGCTCTTGCAAACGCTACTGCTGAAATAATTTGGATTGAAAGTTTGCTAAGAGAATTGGGGGTTCAATCATCTCATGTTGCACAACTGTGGTGTGATAATATTGGAGCTACATATCTTTCAGCTAATCCCGTTTTTCATGCTAGAACTAAACATATAGAAGTGGACTATCACTTTGTAAGAGAAAGGGTTGCACATAAACAACTTGAAGTTAAATTTGTTTCCTCAAAAGATCAGATAGCTGATGGCTTCACAAAACCACTGTCCATGCGTCAACAAGAAGATTTTTGTTACAATCTTAACTTGGTGAAGTTATGATTGAGGGGGAGTATTGGAAGATTTGGTATATGAACCTGCTATAGTTAGAATCCTATAGATAGAAGGATTAGATCGTAGCTATCCATAATTGATTGTTTCTAATCTTGGATGTAATCTCTTATCTGTACACGCCACGGTGAGGGCTTTTCTCACCCTATTTAACATGCAAACGCGGCCTCCAAGAGAGGTAGAAAACGCTTCACCAAACTGTGAATTCCTTCAACATCAAGAAGTGCATGTACATGAGCGGTAGTCTGGGTTTTGACCATCAGTGCTTAGCTTCTTACACACAAGCATGGCACCATGGCGATCAAAATTTCCTCCTGGAGTTCTTGAATTCGTAGCAGTCACGCAGTTCAGCACCCAATCTTCTTTGTAGTCAAAACTAACCAATCCCAACAACACGTACATGCGAGTAACTGATCACACCTCCCCTGCAGCCGCCGGCAGCGGCCTCCGCCGAGGAGCACGAGCCTGCAGGGGCGGTCCCGGGGTACAGTACAGGCGGCGAGGCGCCACTAGATACCGAGTCCGACAGGTTGGGCCATGGGTCTATACCGTGCCATCACGGCCAGCCAGTCCGCCATGCTGTGGTGGCTTGACTTGCCTCCGGCGAGTTCAAGCACGTCTATTGGCACATCGTATTATTTTTGTATCGTTCTAGTTTAGATTAGATTTATTTGTACTATGGTGAGAAAAAAAATAAGGAGTCAGAGACGCAAGTAACAAGACAGACACAAATATCGGTGAAAAAGACTAGATTTTATTTATTCTCCATGAAAAATGTCGAGACAATGGCCGATGTCTGCTCGTGGATTCCATTGTAACATGCTCGCCGTTTCGGAAGATGAACTAGATGTCTTGACTTCTAGTTTCTTCCACACGCTAGAAGTGCTCAAGTTGCCTTGTACATGTATCATACCATAATACATCTATTATGCGTCGAAGAATTGCCGGCAGCTCAGGCACTCCAGTCACCTCCAGCAGTTTTGCAAAAAAGTCTCTAGATATACTTTAAATTACGGACAGGTCCCTGTAAAATTACAAATAGGTCCTTTGCAATTTTTCGTGAGTGTAAAAAAAGCTTTCAAATTGTGTTTAGGCCCCTCGGTTCGTTACTTTACGGAAAGAGGCTCCTGTTAAATACAAATCGCGAACGAGCTATTTTCTAATTTTGCAGGATAGCGCTTAGGTCTAAAAATATAACAAATAGATCCCCGCTCTTTACATCCAGGTCCTTTCTCCGTTTTTCTCGGGAAAAAATATTTTCGCGTACAAAAATACGTGTACATCTTTATCTCTAGATTTTTTTTAATCCCAACTCGATCTCTATAGTTTTTTTTGTAGCTCGATCTATAATATTTTTAGAAACATGTATTATTCACCGGTGAACGTATAGTGTTAAACCCAGTAAAAAAGAGATCATTTCTTCGTTTTCCCCAAGAAAACATATTTATTATGCTTTGAAGATTTACGAAGCAGCCAACTAACCACGTCCCTCCGAAAAAATTAAATTGCGTTTAAGTCTTGATGGCGTTTATTTTTTTAAAAAAAGTCATAATTCTGTACATTTGCGAATGTGTTCTCTACCGTTTTTTACGTTCTCGCGTGAGGGTCCTCCGAAAATTACGTTTAGGTTATTTTTTGCAAAAAAAAAATCCATGATTACTCAAATTCGTAAACGGTTTCTACTCATCCCATTTTTTAGATATCATTCTTGGAAAAATGAACCCGTGGTTACGCAAATTCGTAGACGGCTCATACGCATCTATTTTTCTTAGAAAAAACATAGCAAATTTTACACAGTGTGGTATGCGCCGCACATTCTACATAGTTAGTCCTGTAGTATACCATACTAGTCCAAACATAGCCTTCGAATACGTACCCACTGGCCACTAGTACCTAGGGATGAAAACGGATCGGATAGTTTCCAACCGATCTGGATAATTTTTGGATACGGATTCTGTCGGATCGGATATTTGTCGGATAGTATCGGATCGGATACGGATACGGATATTTTTTGTCGGATACGGATACGGATTCGGTAGCTCACTATCCGTCGGATACGGATACGGATTCAGATAATCCGGATAGTGATGGATCGGATATCCGGATAGTGGGCTGGGCCAAGCTACTCTTTTGGCCCAAAAAGGTTACTAAATTTTAACTTGTTTTCTAATTTAATTAATCCATAAATCAAGTTTCAATTATTAAAATCAGCAAACTAGCTCCAAAAATTATGAAATTTTTTGATAAAATTCTTAACATAGTCTCTAATTTTTACAAAAATTATTTTTAAAATTTATTGTATTTTAAATTTTCTAAAAATTTAAATAATGTTGTCTTTAATAGAAAAATATTTTAAATAAGTAGCTAAAATGCATAAAAACTCATAAAATACATAATTTATTATTTTAAACATAATTTAACAAATAATACAAAATTTTGGGGTCATTAAATGTAAGTTTTATATATGTTTTCTAGAGATATGGTAATTAAGTATTATCAAACTTTTTGTGTATTCTATATTTGTTTCCATTTGTATCTCTGAGCAAGGATCAACTTTATTTTGTGTTTTGATCTACATGTATGATGGATTAATCATATGTACGTGATGAACTAAGTCTTACATAATTTTGTTTGCAACATAGTATCTAACTATTGTCTAAGTGAATGAAAATGCTTATATTTATTCAATTTTTAATAATGTTTTAATCAAATCAACTAGTTATGTGTTTTCATTGATTTTTTATGTACAATCTAAGGGATTATCATGTTCCGATAAAAATGATAGAGCCATTATCCGTCCGTATCCGATCCGTTTTCATCCCTACTAGTACCGTATCATCTATCGTTTCCGGCTACCGGATCTAACACAGTTCTGACAATCCTACCGTATCAGTTCAACCGATGTGCATGCGTGCAGTGGTTACCGTGCCACGAGTCAGCCAGAACAACCCGGCTCGAAGCCTCGAACAAGCCAGACATTTTTTTTTACAGCCCTAGCCCACGTCTAGGCGCCACGACGCGGAGGCGGAGGCATACACGCGACAGCTCGCGGCAAACGACAGAATCGAGCGATCCGTACGCATAATACACTGCCAGGTGGGCACCCCCGAGTGACACCGATGGGGAACATAGAGGTCGCAGAGAGCTGTTCACTTGAGCCCTTCGATCGGCGTCATACGGATCAGATGGAGGGAAAAAAAAAGGGGCAGAGCTTTTTGTAATAAAACCCTCGAATTATTCTCTTTTACACGTTTTACCTTTCCCTTCCCACCCCGACGCCGGCGATGGGGGCGACGGTGCGGTTCGGGCTCCTGGTGGCGATGTTCTAGGCCATGTCGCGAGACCGCACGGCGACGAAGAAGCGAGGCCGCCTTCGCGCGTTCCTCGAACGCGCCTACGGACCCAGCGGCAGGGACAACTACTTCAGCGCCCTCCGCCTCGTCCTCCCGGGCTCGACCGCGAGCGCGGCTCCTACGGGCTCGAGGAGGCCGCCCTCGCCACCGCGCTCTTCGACGCCCTCGGCACCGCCAGACTCACCCGACGCCGTCCGGCTCACCAACTGGCGGCGCGGAGGCGGCGGCCGCAACGGCGGCAACTTCGCCCTCGCCGCCGCCGAGGTATAGTGGCACCCACTGTCCCATTCATCAATCAAGCACAGAATGCCTCGCTGCTGATGGCATGCTGTTTGGTCGATGGGTTGTGCGAGTCGAGTGGATTGCATATGGTTTAGCTGCTGGGGATTAGTGATAGACATGCTGCTTTGAGTCGTGTGTTTGGTATTGCTTCTCCATATGTGTATGGTCGGCTATGGGTTAGTGCATTCATTGTGGTTTGCTGCACAGCGTGTAACGAAAATGTTCCCTTGGTTCAAAGATTTGAAGCTGTATTGAGCTTTGTTTGGTTTCATTGGATTGGATGGATGCAGTTTGTGATAAATAAAAAATGCTGATTCATGTCAAAATGTATGTAGCTAGATTGTTTGGTTAAAATGCTGCTTTGACTGTTGTGGTTCTGGGAAGCTTAACTCGCCCGCTGTTTTTCAGGCTCGTGCTTCACGTGATTTTTGGTACTACAACGGAGGCAAGGGATGACTTCTGGCGGATTGACGATAAAGGAGGTGAACGACGCACTCGATCGTCTAGCTGCGACCGAGAATAGGTAGCTTATACATCTATTTCATTTGCATTCGTGTATGCCTGAAAAGGGAGGAGTTCTTCCTCATTGCTGACAGGTCTGGGAAGGCTTTGATCCTTTCTAGTCTGATCAAGAAAACCAATGCCCTTGAAGTGAAATGGCTTCTGATGATTATTCTTAAATGTGAGGTTGCTCTACTACCCATTGCTGTTTTGGCACACTTTCCTATATTCTCTGCCGCATTTCTGCAATGTTTTGTATTGCTTTTGATGTTTTCGTACTTCATCATAGATTTTTTTTTTTGAAGGCAACCGAGGCCAAAATTAAATTAGCAGGGAAGAAAGACAAAGTTACGAGTTACAGGGCGCAAGAGACTGCACTTAAGCCGAAAGGAAGGAGAGAGAAGAAAATAAGGAAGGAAGAAGGCTGGAAAACTTTAGATTTGTCAATGCAGAAGCTTCTTGAGCTGCGACGCTCTCGAGATTATCCAGGTTGCTGCTTCATCTTTGACTGATTGAAGAATCTGTTCGTCGGTTACCTATTTCCTTTGAAAAATTCTGTTGTTCCGCTCTTTCCATCATTCCCAGCAAGTCAGAATAATCAAGATTTTAACCCCTTTCCGAAGACTCGTTTGGCAGTTTAAGCGGTGGAGGTTCCATTGCTCAAGATGTGCAGACGGCTCCCAATGGTCCGGTAGGAGCGAAGGTAGGTGCACCCATCGCGCAATTGATGACCATAGTCGTTGAACTTGGGGGCCATCGATGAATGGGTGATGGACCGTTTCTAGGTTTCGATAGCACATTTGACAGAAATATAAGTTAGGCCATCCCCTGAGTTGCAAGCGCTGCTGAAACAACCTAGTAATTAATGCAAATTGTTTTTCAAAAATTTAAATTGCAAATAGAACAAATAGAATTAGAATGGGGATTGCCGTCAGACCTGCAGGCTGACCAACCGTCACAAGCCAGAAGGGAGTGCAGCCCCCTTGGGCATGCACACTTATGGAGGTAGCATGGTGGAGCACGTCTCCATGTCCAGCCGAGAGCAACCACAGCAACACCTCCATTTTATCTCCCCACCAGCCAAGGTTGCGAGTGCCCTCATTTACTCAGACAACCGAAGCAAGCAACCGAGAGCATAGCCACACCTCACTCCTCACTCTAGCCAAGCAAGGAATGAGGGAACTCCAGTCAAGCCAGGATAAGAGGAACCGAACCGAACAAGGAGAAACCCCAGGTTGAACTCGGAGGATTTCCCCAATAGAACCAAATCAGCAAGAAGCAAGAAGGCTGTAGGAGGAGCTTAGAACCGACTAGCCACCTCTTCTTCCTCTACCTCAACAAGAACCTCACTGACCGTCCTACCCGAGCCACCAACCTCCAGGTGCACAAACCATAACAGTACTACTCTTTAAGTGCATAGGTGGGTAGATCGGGTGGGTTAGCCTCAGTAGGTGAAGCCTATGTGGTTGCTAGCTCGTCCCTGGAACATCCTTTGATCCTCGACAATGGGAACCATGGGTTTCGTCGCTTGCCATCCAACCTAAATCTTATTCATCAACGGCTTGTAAAATCAAAAGAAAATGCAATATGAAACTTTAAAAGCATGCGAACAATCATTGAACTGCCATACGAGTAGATCGACCAAGTAGAGGGGGATTCGGCCACTAGGGCAGAGAAGAGAGTAGTAGTAGGGATAGAGGAGGTAGAGGAGAGGTGGGGAGAAGAACAGCCGTAGAGAGAGAGGCAGCTAGAAAGGAGAAGGCCGGCGTCAGGGGAGCTCGGGGAGAGTAGATCGGGAGAGGGAGGCAGTAGCTAGCCGTGGAGGAGAGAGAGGGGGGGGGGGGGGGGACCGGCGGCGGCGATGGCGGCGCTGAGGGGAGGGGAGGCCAGGAGAGTGTCGGTCGTAGGGGAGTCACCCGGAGGGGAGCCCGAGGGAGAAGGAGCCAGTGAGGGCTTCGGCCGAAGAAGCCAGGAGGAGTGTCGGCCAGAACAAAGGAGAAAGGAGAGAAGAGAAAAGAAAAGGAGAAGAAAGAAGAAAAGAAAAGAGTTGGGAAAGGAAGAATTAGGAAAATTGCAGTCTCTATGCGTTTCACGTAGGTTAAATCACCGTTCCATGAACGTAGGAAAATTTTTATTTTGAATTTCTAAAAACTGCGATTAAATAGGAAGTAAGAATATAAATTTTTATTGAGTATTGATTAAGTGCTGTATTGGTTACTACTAAAATAATTAAATTGTGGGTCAATTAGCGGGTTTTAGTTAAAATGGTACTATTTGTAGAAAGTTGGTCACCGTAGCATGTTGGGTTAATTGAATTGTCGTAGTTAATACTCTATAATTGTCAGGTCCAGAGCAGAATCTGCCAGATCACCTACCCCAAAATTCGAGCGAGGTCGTACCCTTAAATTTTATACCAGGCAAGTTTCCTTTGATCAATTTTAATAAATGTCTTGAAGTGATTTCAGTACAA
Source organism: Rhipidocladum racemiflorum (assembly GCA_036346355.1). NCBI lineage: Eukaryota > Viridiplantae > Streptophyta > Magnoliopsida > Poales > Poaceae > Rhipidocladum > Rhipidocladum racemiflorum. The sequence goes on from CM070575.1 coordinate 7,677,487, forward strand.
TATCCTATCATTCATGCATTGAAAAGTATATGTTTAAATCGAAAATGTGAAATTGGACACGATGAAGTAAGGTCTGGTTGTGGAACTGAGGAATGGATAATGGAATGAATGTGAATGTGATGAGCGGATGAGTTTTGTGAAACTGATAAATGGGTTGAGTTGAAGTTTGGCACTTGGAATGGCGTATAATATTATGGTGGGTAAAGGGTGCTGATGAGAAGGGTATGTTCTTTGGTGGGGCCCTCTACATAGGCTAGAATATAAGGATAAACAACTACACTTGTACAATGAGCCGTAATTACCGTATCAGCCATAGTGTGTGAAATCGATCAGAAAAGGTTGTCCTATGAAGGTTTTGGATCTCCACATTGGGTAAGTTTTTACATTAAAGGGTATCCCTGTGGGATATGTCGGAAGGCCCATGGGGATTCGTCAAAAGGTGGCGCTATATTGAAGCCATGAGTCAAGTTACTGCTGTGTGGTTGGCCGGAGTACAACTACTATCTGCGAGTCTGGTGGGACAGCCCGGGATGGGTGTCTCCGATATCGAGTAGCAGGGTTGGAGATCTAATACTAAATTAGTGATAAACGTTCTGGAGCCTCTCTTGTGACGGTCACTATGGGTAAAGTGATACAAACCTGCGCAGGGTTAAAATCATGAATTCATGACTGTCTCCTGGATTGGAGGCTACGGAAGATAAGTCTGTCTCATACACAAGTGCTAGTAGTCAATTTCTTAAATTAAAATGATCAACCCTTAAAACTAACAATTTATTTTAATAAAAATCTAAATTTAAGGAAAGTGAGCTTCTGTGACAAATGAGAGGAAAACTCATGTCTTTGTATTTGTTATTAGTGCTTACTGAGTATGTTTGTACTCACTCTTGCCTAATTCCTCCTTTGCTTAGAAGGTGAGACTTATGGAATCACCGACGTGGCATGGGTTGAGGGTGATATGCAGGAACCAGAGCTTTAGGAGGACGCTTACTGCTACTACTACAATCAAGAGGATTAGAGGGTTGGGTAGACAGGTTTCTCATTTTGGACGGTTATCAGGGGATGAGACCGTTGTAATATATTTTTATTGTACTTGAACTTGATGAATAATTAGGTTATGAACATGTAAACCCTGCGTGGCATGAAATGTAATATATTTCCATTTCAGTCTCTAATTATTGTTTTGTTGCAACACTTTGAATATGGTATAATAACTGATAAAGTATCGGAACGCCTGATATTTTGTTAGCTACTATGCCGATATTCGTATAATTAACTCAGAGTAATGACAGATTATTGTTACCAGCATGCAATGCAGCATTACCTGCCCAAAGGAATTTCCTCCTTATCTTGTCAATATCCGTAATGAACTTCTTCATAGATTTAAAATTGGGGATAAGTGAGAAGAGCATATTTCATGAGTTTCATCCTAATGCTGAAGACCTGTTCAATGTCACTAGCGACTTGAAATTGGTCTGTGAAAAGCTCGACAATCGAAGTCAGAGGCATAAATGGCAGGTGCTGATATTGAAGTTATTTGCTTGTACTTTGTTTATCATGACGTACATTCATAGTGCAACAGTGTAACTCCTGAAAAATGTAGTATTGGTTCAGGCTTTTCTCATCTGCTTTTTGCGTGTGCGTGCACATGTTTTTTTTTATTTATGGTTTGAGGGCTTGGTTATCTTTCAGACGAAGTCACACAAAAGCATCATGGCTTTATAATATTTTTTTATTGACTCCTGCTATTCTGTTGCTGCATTTTGCAATAGTCATCGATACAATTTTTTGACATGGGGGTACCCAAAGTTATTGTTGCATGCTATTTTTAGATTAAATTTGTGAAATAAAAGCTAAAATTTGTAGTTTTCTGATAGTTTGTACAAAAAACATGTAGTTTTGTAAAAATTACTCGGATTTTTATGCTGTATGACCAGGATATAGAAGTCGGAAAGGCTGTCAGGCTTCAACTAGCTACGAGAGCCAGTAATGTTTCGGCTGCTTGGAAGGTCTTACCTTGCATTTCTTTTCTAGCTTCTATTTTGACAGTGAAAGATGTAGCCATGCTAAGGAAATGCCTTCTTTATATTTCTCTTCTGCATCACTTGAATTTGCTTGGTCACACGCCCCCCTTCCTCTCTCCAGCTTCATGGCAAACAGGTGGTTGCTGAGTGCAAATTCGATGGTGACCGTATTCAGATTCACATGAACATGGACAAAGTTGCTGTTGATTCAAACATGGTACATCAGTACAAAAAGAAGTATTGTGCAGAGGAGAGATTCTGCTTCTTCCAGGGTTGCTGTGTTTACATCCATCATGCACCCCTAGTGTAAGCCTCATTTACTGTCAAGTAATATCATCTTTCACATAATGTGACTTCTTATTTGTTCTTTTTTTTTTTATTTTTCCTACAGGAATGAGGACTACAATGTAATATCTGATCTTGCAGTGAAGAGGGCAGAGCAGGAGCTTACCATGCATGGTGGTCAAGTTTGCAGCAGCCTTGCCCCTGCTACTCATTTGGTTATAGTTTCAGTTCTACAGGCCTACAATTTTGACATATTGCACAAAAGGCAATGATTTAATGCTTATGATTTTTCTTGTGTGTATTTTGTGAGAGGAGAGAAATGGGAACAATGATGAGAATGTACTGGTTGTTTATCCAGCTTCCCTCCTGCTGAGAGGCGTTACCCACATGACAAAAGATTGCATGTTGTCAGTAATAAGTGGTTGGAATATTCAGTGGAAAAACAAATGAAGCTGCCTGAAACTGCTTATGACCTCAAACCGGATACATCAGAAGAAGTAGAAATCGAAAGGAGGTAACTGTTGAATGTTCACGTTTTAAGATTGAAAATATTTACCATTTTGGTTGTTATCAAACTGATTGTCTTTTTGATGTTCCTGTTTTGTTTCAGTGAGGAAAATGCCCACCCTTCTAATGATAGGCACGAGGAAGATGAGGAGGTTGAAAGATGTTAAACATGTACCAAGGAAAAGGAGCAGGCCTTCCAGTAGTAGTTCAAGAACTGTAAGGGCTGCTCCTAGGCCAGTCCGAAGAACAAGGGCTAGAAGAGGAAATCACTTCGCAAAGTTAGATGATGTTGAGTATGAAGAAAGTGGACCTGGTGAAACAGGTCAAGATGCTCGAAAGTTGGACAAAGATTACATCTCTAAGATGGAAGAAGATAACAGTGACAAAGACCAACGACCGCCTCCAGCTCCTAAACCAGTCCGAAGAACAAGGGCTGGAGGAGGAAACCGGCATGCAAAAATAGATTTATGGTGAATCTGAAGAAACCGGCCCTGGTGAAACAGGTCAAGAAGATCAAAAGTTGGACACAGATTCCATCTCTAAGATGGAAGAAGATAACCACGATGAAGACCAAGGACCACCTCCAGGTGCCCAGTTTTTCACGTTGGAGGAGCAAGAGCCCAAAGGTGTCAAATTGAGTAACACGGAGGAGGCGCCAAGCAGTCCAAAATACGAAAGCAAAGAAACTTTCCAAAGAATAAACGCTGCTGAAGCAACGAGTAGCATAGCGGGCGAGAAGATGGAACAAATGGTGGATCCATTGCACGCGATGCTTCTGGACATGATGCCCCCCCAGCCAAATTTGAGAAGGATCCACCATGGCCAGGAAGTTCGACATCCAATTGCGGGGTTCCAGCGACACAGGCAGGAAGTTCCACGTACAGTGCGGGGGTTCCAGCCCCAGAACCAAATGCTGCTGCACCTCCAAAGGGGAAAAAGGTCAGTTACAAGGATGTCGCTGGTGAGCTTTTGAAAGATTGGTGAGAGTTCTTTCTTCACTTCGGGATAACCTGTACGCTACATTTTCCCCCCTGTGGTCACTGGCTCGTAGGTATGACAGATTGATCGTAAGTCGTAAGCACACCTCAAATTATATATATATATATATATATATATATATATATATATATATATATAATACTAGATAGTTGATATATACACTTTCACATCAAATTTTCAATTATATTGGCTGTCGTTTCAGTCTTTTCCTTTCGACTATTTTGCTTCGACTCAATATCTCAATCAATTGATCTAGGAAACCGTCCGAATAGATCAGAGAGTTTATTAGAATTAGTCTAGACAAGAGAACTACCCTCCTAACACTAAACAGAGCATATAAACAACATTAGTTACAAAACTAAACTAAACTAAACAGTAAGTGCTAGGGGGGCTAATTCACCAGTTAAATGCACCTTGAGTTGAGACACTAACAAAAACCCTGTAAAACCCAAAATTTGTGCTAAATTACTAAATTAAGCACCATGGAGTTCAAAACTGCTCACCTGTTGGACCCGTCCTGGACATTAGAGATGCTGAAGAGATCGATGGACATGTTGGGTAGATCGGCGAAGTCGATCGTAGCCGGTCCCCCAGGAAATCCACTGGCATCAGCACCCCGACCCCCATCAGTGCGGCTGCCGCAAAACCCTAATGCTGCACCATCCCACAAATGACACGGCGGCCTACCGCCTGCCCCGTCGAGCTCCCGAGCCAGCGGTCCACGTTGCCGCTTACTGCATCGCCCGCGCCTCGCGGCGTCGCGGCGCCTGCTGCGCCGCCCGCTCCTGACGCCAGCGCGGCCTACTGCTCGGCACCCGCGCTGCCTGCGCCTGGTGGTTAGGGATTTAGGGTTTGGCCTTTTGGGAATCGTCGAATCGGGAGGGAGGAGCTAGCGGAGTCTAGACGCCGGTGATTGGGACTCTGAGAGAGCAACGGCCTAGGGCTTTTGAGTGACAAGCCAGTAGTTGGAGTTCCAACATTCTTGGGGGTGTCGAGGTATACCCGACACCAGGGTCACAAAACCGACCGTGCCGTTCGGTTCGAGATGCAAAACCGTTCGGTAAATCGGTCTAATTAAATCGTTTTCGAAGAGGTCGGGTTAGTTTTTCGTGAAACCCTAGCGGTTTTTTGTAAAAACCGAGCGGTTTATCGTGAAAAACCGCGGTTTACCATCAAAACCGAACTGATTTAAAAAATTTTCAATTTTTTTGGATTTTTCAACTCTTCGGTTTTTAGCGGTTTTTCGCGCGGTTTTTACGAAAACTGTACCGCGAAAACCGAGCCGGTTTTGCTAATTCGGTTTTGTGAACCCTGCCCGACACCCCCTTAGTTCCACCTCTGGATCGTTGTATCCTATAGCGGAATTTGAAGATGCTCACGATTCTTTATTAACTATGTATATCTTATGACTTTTCACCACAATAAAAAGCAACTGCAACATGCAAGATAGCCAACTCAATTAGAAACTTAGGCATAAGCAGTCGACCGAGCTTGAAGGAGATAAGAGTTAGAGCGGTCCGGGTGTGGTGTCACCAGATCAACTCACTAAACAATTAGCTATAGTCTAACATGAACCAAACTCAATCTCCAGTCAATCCCCAATTCCCCAATCCAATCCTCAAATCCCCAATCAAATCTCAGGCGAACCGAAAGGAAGGCTCGCCATTCTCGAGCTCGGCTCCCGACTCTCGTGCGGGTGAGGCAACAAAGGGGGCAAGGCCCACGAGGGGCCATATGTGCGCCAAGGACGAAGGAGGTAGGCGGGCAATGCGTAGCCACGGAGGAGACGCGTGGGCGGCCTCACGGCGGCGGAGTGGTCGGGGTCCTTTGGCCGAGAGAGGAGTCGAGGAGAGGATAATGCCGATCGTCCAAAGCCCGAATAGTGGTCGAGGAGGGGTTCTTTAATTTTAATTATTGGTTGATTTGTAAATATTAGAAATAATAAAATTTTATCATATAGTTTAAATTATTGGTTGATTAGTTATTATATATTCTATAAAATTTATTGTAGATTTATAAAAGACGGACAAACAAATTTTGCATAGCTATTTCTCAAATAGTCCAGATGATATCATTGCTGATCCAACATGTCGTGTACCGATTGAAGATTATTCCAAATAAATTAGAGATTAAGGTGGGTGGTGACGAAGAAGACCGTTGGAGCCCAGGCGGGTGACGAAGGGACACACCGGCCGACAAATGTTCGTCTCATTGAGCACCCGCTCTGTTTTTGTTCTGCACACTTCACAGGCTATGAACGTTGTTTAGTTCATTGGGCATAGGTATGGCAGTCAGTCAGGTACTCAGGTCGCCATGCACGCACGTCCCAGGGCGCTAGCTGCGCGCGGTGCGGCAGCGGCTGAGTGCGAAATTGCACCGTCGTACGGCCTGCCACCGCGAATAAGGCGTCGCAAAGCACTTGTTCGAGTCGGAGTGATGGGTGCTGGCCAGCGCCCGAGATGGGGACCCGACCAAACGAGAAACCCAACGCCGATGTGTTCCGTCCGACCAACCCGTTGCACCTGAGGGTTCATTCATAGATCCTTAACATTTTGGTCAAACGTGTACGGCTACCATGCTGTGGCATAACTGATTTTTTTTCTTCTAATTCCCATAATACAGGGCGTGGCGCATCCTCGACTCCTGTTCTGGCTTCTCTTCTATCTCTCTTGCGCATGCATGCATGCATACATGCATTAACTCCCTCGAGCCACGCGCGAAGCAATTGATTCGTTAGTCTCTGCGTTGGTAAAAGTTACGCATTATATAATAGGATAGAGGGAGTAGTACCGACGTCTCAAGGAGATTCTTGCACAGCTTATCATATTAGCCTTGTTCCTACGTCCACCATATACAAGACAGCAGTTTCCACGAAGATCATTTAGATTGCCATAACATGCTAAACTATTGTCCAAGGGAAAATTCACTGTCGTCCTAGTGAAAATGGCAATGCAGAGAATGTCGACCATCAATCAGGGTTTCAGTTATCGTCGATTATCGCACGATTTTCGCAATATCGACGGCGGCCGAAATGCAATACCAAGCGGTAAACCGAAAAAATTCAAAAAAAAAAATTCAAAAAATTCAAAAATTCAAAAAAATTTATATGACGCAAATATCGCGATTATCGCTACATATCGAGCGATTATCGCTACAAAAGTTGACCGCACAAAAAAACTCAACATGGATGTCGATTTTCCACCGATAATCGTCGATTTTCCACGTTTTTTGATTTTTTTTCAAAAAAATCGGATTTTTGAATTTATGCGATTTTTTGCGATTTTCGACCGATTTTCGGCTCGATTTTTGCGATTATCGAAAAACACTGTTCATGCGAAAATCGCATGTAACGATAACTGAAACCCTGCCATCAATGAGACCACAGCGAATGCTTGATGATAATAGACACAGCATTTTGCAACAAAAAATTCCCAATCTGATCTACCATCTCTATCAATTTTCAAATTTCACCATGAATTCTCTACTGCTTCATTACCCACATAAGTTTTTTTTTTAAAAAAGAAAACAACATTCATTTGTCCTCAAAAAAAAGAAAGAGCATTATTTTCTTTCGAGAAAGGAGATGAAAAAGATGTATACTGTAGTGAACAAGTGGTTATTTACCGGTAGTAGGTCCGGTTTGACGATGACCAAGACCCAAATCACAGGCGCAAACACACCACGCGGGGACATCCGACACGAGCGCACGCGCGAATCGCCGAGGACCTCACCGGAGGCGACGACGAGCTTGGATTCCGGCGATATCCTGGCCGGAGGCACCGCCGTAGGCGGCGTCCATGGCTCGTCGGTCATCGTCCTCGTCGTTGGGGGCGTGGCGGTACCTGAACCCCGCGTATTACCTCAAGCGGCCGAAGCGCCTCGCCCTCCTCTTCTTCGTCTTCGTCGCCGCCACCTTCGCCTTCTGGGACCGCCAGTCACTCGTCCGCGAGTACGAGGTGCGCCCCTCTCACCGCGGGAACTACCCTGATCCGGGTTGGAACGGCGGGGATCTGATTGGTTGCTGCCCCCTAGCTTCGGATTTCGAATTTGTTGCAGCGCTGATTGGTTGCTGGATCTGGTTATAGCGAGAACTCGTGGTTAAAGCTGGAACTTACTGCGATGGCTTTAGGACTCGGGATGATTGGGTGTAGGTTATGGTGTATCTGGGATCCATTTGTGAGAGATTATGTTGAGGGTTTGGCTTTCGGTAAGAATTTTGACGATTTTCGTTCGAGTTTGGATCTTTTGAGCTGTGGATTAGTGGTGGCATGAGGCTCTACAAGACTACAACTCTACATATGTAACGATAATTTTGATTAGCTTGGATTTCTCTCCAGCTTTGACTATAATTTGGCGAAGAAGTTTGGATTCTGTCAGTTCTGGAACTAGCAGGAGGTGTATGGGTATATTGTGGTACTTTATTAGCTTAGATTTCTCTCAATTTTGTAGGGTAAAGGTGGGAAGGTCTGAACCGTTTCTCTTTATTAGAGGTATAATTTGAACCTTGTTATATTTTGGGATTATTAGAAGGTGCAGATTTGGAGAATTCAAGTTCTAGCTGGAATCTTTTATAGGGTACATGCAGCTTTGTTGTTTCGGTTTGTATCAAAAATGACTGAGAATGTTATAGTTATGAAAATTTTGATAAATATATGCTGAGTTTTGAGTAGCCACGTCAACACATAGTTACTGTGAACCCCCGATTATGTTATGTATATAGTCCCAGATCAATTTAACTTCAGCAAGAGGTGAAATTAAGGTTAGGTTGTGATTTCTGGCTTGTTCAATGAGACTTGTTGAAACTAATCAAATAACTTGAGATATGTGACTCATGAGCTGTGATTATTAAATTCAACAAGTTACCATCTATTGAATTTGGTAAGTCAATCAAATTATTGAATAATAGATGAGAGAAATATCAACTGGAAGTAAGGTGGATAACTCATCTGCTAGTTAAGAGTAATGTGATTTTTTTATTAGTTTATTTCTCTAATTTTATTAATGTCCTTCTCGTGTGAGAGTGAATGAAGGTATAGTATCGGGGCACAAAATTTTGGTAATGGCTTGTATCTTTGATGCCATGCATTGTTGTAGTTCATGTTCAGTGTTACTGTGTTTAGTGGGTCTGGTTGAGAGTTTCACAATGTGTATGTTGGCATGTTTATTGCTTTATTTTTGTTTACGCGGACTCATATATCTTCCTTAGAATATTCAGATACTTTTGGAATTCCTCTATTGACTCTATCACGTGAGTTCCTTGCAAAATGTAGAACTTAAGAACCTAAACATAAGCTAAAATTAATGCTATCCAAAAGCAGCCTGTCACCAACTTGAATTTTGCATTCTAAACTGCCACAACTGAATAGTTTGAACTATACTAGTACAAGTGTAAGGTTCTTTTGCCAGCTTTTCTTTGAATTTTACTTGTTTTTTTGATCCTAAATCTGTTAAATGTGAATGAAAACAGAAATGGCAGATTTGAGTTGCAATTGATACATGCTTCTCATCACTTCTTTTATTATTATTTGATATCACCTCAACTCTGTAAGCATGCAGTTCAGCTTCCACATTTTTTTGTTGAAGAAAGACATTGCTATTGACATTTTAGTTTTGATTGCTTTCAAGTTCCAGCAATATGGCGTTGTTTATTATATTGATTTTATTTTTGTTTTTCTTCAATTGCAGTCTGAGATGTCCCGATTGGATGATGAAATAAATCGGTTGCACGACCAGGTAACTACAGTTGCAAGTTTTCTTTGAAGTGTCATGCCGGTTTACTTTTTTTTTCTTTAGTCTATTTGTTCTTTTATTTTATTTAAAAAAAACTCAATCTTCAAAGTTTTGCTGTCTTTTCTGTAGCTAAGAAAGGCTGGAGTTCATCTGGATGAAAATCCAATAAGTGACAACAGAAAATATCTTGTAGAAATCGATCCTAGTAATAATGAAAGGAGGGAAAAGGTTAAGGAGGCTATGGTCCATGCTTGGAATTCCTATGTAAAATATGCATGGGGAATGGACGAGCTTCAGGTTTGTTTTAGTCATTCTGATCTATAATTTGTTTTGCCTTGTTCTATTTGTCTGAACAAACTCTAAAATGCCTTTTGCTTTGTTCACCCCAATTTCCAGCCACAATCAAAGGATGGTGTAAATAGCTTTGGTGGTCTCGGGGCAACCCTTGTGGACTCGCTCGATACACTGTATATAATGGGCCTAAAAGATGAATTTCAGAAGGCCAGAGAGTGAGTTCCACTTGTTTTTGACCATGTAGACCTTTCAAAATGCTTTTCACTGGTGCATTCATTTGGTCCATTACTGAAATCAAATTAGCATTTGATTTTCATTTGCTGCCTTGTATGAATATTCAATTCTGTCGACTAAACCTGTGCCTGCATCATCCTTTTACATTACATGATGTTAATATAAAATTCCCTGAATTTAGAAAGTAATCTTATTCGGCATTGAGATATTTTATCCATGAATGCGTCTCTCTATTCCCTGTATGATAGACGAATATTAGAATCTCTTAATGATTTTTTATTTATTGGGCATTTATTAGTTTCATCAGTTCCATTTGATAATGGACCTTTACGAATTTATTAAATCTTTAGCATTCTAATTTGTGTTGTGTTGCTATCATTTCACATCATAGTATTCCTTGCAATTATTTGATGATTTTTTAGATTAATAGGACATTGCAGCTCGATGCCCCAGTTCCTTTTATTGAAACCAGGGATAGCGTTGTGTTTTGTAGAACCATTCGATGATTTGGATATCATTTTGTGATTTATGTCATACTCCTGATCTAACTAGTGTCTATTTCATGGTAACAGCTGGGTGGCAGAGTCATTAAGCTTTGACAAGGACTATGACGCAAGTGTATTTGAAACGACCATAAGGTTGTATTATAAGATTTATCTTTTTTTTTGTAGTATTTCTTGCAGATATTTGGCTGCATAGTTTGATGCTATGTAGCCACCTCCTGTTATGGATGGAAAACCTAAGTATAGCTAACTTGTCTAAGTTTCTGCTTTATTTGTTTATATTCAGGGTTGTTGGAGGTCTCCTCAGTGCATTTGATCTGTCTGGCGACAAAGTATTTCTCGAGAAGGCTAAGGATATTACCGATCGGTTGCTACCTGCTTGGGATACAGCATCTGGTATCCCTCATAACACAATCAACCTAGCTCATGGCCGAGCCCATAATCCTGGATGGACCAACGTGAGTAGCTGATGTTCTATTTGCCATAAGTACCCACTGCCATTTCAAGTTCCTTCTAAAACATGTCAATGCTTACAATCAAGTGTATTAATCCTTATTCACAGTATCCCATCATTCTTTTATTTTATACCAAGACTGAATCTCATCACAGACATCTCCTTTATTATTATCTTCATTTTTGTTTCATTTACTGATTGTACAGTGCTCAAATACAGAAGTCTTTAACATGCTACTGACCATTAACAATTGCAAAATGACTTGCCATTAAGAATTGCTAGATTGTCTGTTTTTTAACATGTTTCACCTGATGAATTAATGCCTTATTGTCTCTGCAGGGTGATAGTATCCTTGCAGATTCTGGCACAGAGCAACTTGAATTGATAGCTTTGTCTCAGAGGACTGGGGATCCCAAGTATCAGCAGAAGGTTTTGTTACCGCTTACTCATATATCATAAATCCTACCAATTTTTAGCAGTGCAAATGGAGCAGATAGTTCCCGACCAACTGTCCAACCAAATCATTCGGATCCAATTCGGAGCAAAAAAACCTGGATATCTGGCTATTTTTTGGATTTTGGATTCGAAACCAGATAGTTTTTCCCGAATATGAGATCGGATTCGGAATAGAAGTATCCGTCGGATTCGGAGCTATCTGGGAATTTAATCGGATAGTATTCGGTAAACTTATCTTGTATATCCGGATAGTGGGCCGGAGAGAGATATCGGCCCACGAGGCTTTTCCAATATTGAAATTTGTTTTTTATTTTTAGAAAATACAGGAAATCCAAATAAGCCAAGAAAAATAGCAAATGAACTCAGAATAATTCCAAATAATTAAAGCAAATACGTTTGAACATAAGGAACTTTAAAAAAATACTTTTGAATTTAATTGTTGCAGTCAAATTTGCTTGTTGAACTCCTAACAAGTTGCATTTTAGACATGTAGTACGGTTGATTGATCCTTTTATGGTTCTGTTTTTGCGCGGTGTTCAGCTAAATATCCGTGACCGAGACTATCTGCATTTGGCTTGACATGTATTCGCTCCGTATTCGTGATCGAGTCAATCCGCATTCGTATTCATGTCTGGCATTATCCGTGTCCGATTCTGATTCTGAGAAAAAAAAATGTGGATAAGATACGAGATGAGCGATTCCCATCCGTATCCGCTCCGATTGCGTCCGTACCGATTTTATGTAATTATCTGGGTGAATTCAGTGTAACCAGTGTAACATAGCTAGTACTCTTGTATTATAGTGTGGTCATTTCCTTCTTAGTTGATGTTTATATGTGCATTCTTTTATCAAGATTGGGAGTTCTGTTGGATGCTTGGATGATTTTAGTACCAAATTACAGCTTTATTTTGCTAGTAAAATCTCCTGTAGTTTAGCATGTTCAGTTATTCATACATTCAAACCATACCTGCATATTTTTTTTGGCTTCTTTTTTCTTTATATAAAACTCTCAGTTGAGCTACTGCAATGCAATTTTAGGCGGAAAATGTCATCAGACAGCTTCAGAAGATATATCCAAGCGATGGCTTACTTCCTATCTACATAAATCCTCATTCAGGGACTGCATCATACTCCACAATTACATTCGGTGCTATGGGAGATAGGTAATGCCATCTGTCCTCGTGTATTCCATCCAAGTTATTTTCTTCCTGAAATTGTGGTGCTGTGTTTTGCCCTTCAACAGTAGTACTGTTCCCATATGATTTTTTCACAAATCTTTAAGCAAGTTTGCTCTATCTTATTGGATCATTGCTCTGTTTTCTGTTGCAGACCCTAATTGCTATGGTCCTCAAACGATAAAAAAGTACTGACTGTTTTTTTGTTTTGTTGCTTCAGCTTCTATGAGTACTTGCTCAAGGTCTGGATTCAGGGGAATAAAACCGAGAGTGTAAAACATTACAGGTTCAGGCCTATTACCAGCCTGGCTTCACAATTTGTTATATTCCCTTCACCGCTTTTTTCGTGAAAAGTTTATACATGCTCTGCATCATGATTAATAGTTCCATTCGTGGTGCTTAACGCAGACAAATGTGGGAGACATCAATGGAAGGCCTAATAAGCTTGACTAGGAAAACTACGCCGTCTAGTTACTACTACATCTGCGAGAAGAATGGTGGCTCATTGTCTGACAAGGTAAAGAATCCCCATTCGTCTGACTATTGTCAGCACTCAGCAGGATGTTTGCTGAAGCTTATCTTACATCCTCTCTTTAAAGTTCTGACTGGCTCAGCTTGTGATTAACACAGATGGATGAGCTTGCGTGCTTTGCCCCTGGTATGCTGGCACTGGGAGCCTCTGGTTATGGGCCTGAAAAGGCTGAACAAATCATGAATCTTGCAAAAGAGGTATATCCTCTAAAGAATTTGCATTTTTGAAGTCAAGATTTCAAGTCCTATTACATAGGATAATTTTAGCTGGATAATAATAATTTTTAGAATGCATAGCTGAACTGTAATTGTAAATTGGTATAATTAACCACGACAGTATTCTTCATTTTTTTATCTGCTGTGTGAAATGTGATTACTACTGGATCCAAACTGAGCAAGAACATACTTGGTTTTGTTCTGTTTGTCACTTTGTTGATCTTTTTTTTATTCTCTTGATAGCTTGCTCGGACCTGTTATAACTTCTATCAAACAACCCCCACGAAGTTGGCTGGAGAGAACTATTTTTTCCATGCTGGGCAGGTAGTATGGCAACTCTTATTTTTCTTCTATCCAGTAATCCTGTACCATGCCATCAATTATAAATGGTATTTTCCTACTTTAGGATATGAGTGTGGGCACATCATGGAATATCCTGAGACCAGAGACTGTCGAATCACTGATGTACCTGTGGCGCCTTACCGGGAACAAAACATACCAAGATTGGGGGTGGGACATATTCCAGGCATTTGAGAAGAACTCCCGCATAGAATCTGGATATGTCGGACTGAGAGATGTAAGTTTCTCTGATGGCTTCCATCCTTGAATTTCTACTGAAAACACTTCTTACGCAAGTCTTTTGTAAAAAAAATAAAATCGGTCTCCAGGTGAACACTGGTGAAAAGGACAACAAGATGCAGACCTTCTTTCTAGCAGAGACGCTCAAGTACCTCTACCTGCTGTTCTCCCCTCCATCAGTTTTATCCTTCGACGATTGGGTCTTCAACACCGAAGCTCACCCATTGAGAATTGTTCCCCTACATGATGGCAAAGCCCGCGTGGCTGACATTGCAACACCGGTGGTCCGACCGTTCGGGAGGAAGCAGGGAAAACAGGAGTAGGCTTGAACCGTAGAGTGCATGATTTTTGCATCTGCCGTCTGATTTTGACCTGCTTGATGAAAGATGTTCTTACATGAGGGGAATTTCTGCCTGAAGGAAGGGTTGCAAATCACGGCATTAGGCTATTTAGGCAACAAAATTATAGGTAGAGCACGATGATAATCTGGGGCATATTAACCTTGAGAGTATAATCGAAGATCAATAGCCCTATGAAAGTTTTCATCTTTGAACTTGCTTATTGATTTGTAACATACATCTATCTCAGTGTCCATATCAGTTACCAGGTTCGTTCTAAACTTCACGGATCACGAACCTGATTCGTCGAACCCGAATCGGTTCAGAGTATGATGTTCATGTTCACAGTGGAAATTGGAAGAAAGTGGCGAACTGGGAACTCTAATCTCGTACCGCGATTTGGACGAACTGCGTTTCTGGTAACTATGGTCCGTGTATTGTTGCTTGCCTAGGGCGTTCAGTGCAGTTGTATTCTCATTATTTGCCACAAGTTGTTACCTTTTGAAATACTAAACAAATGCTCGTGTTTTGCTATGAATGAAAATAATATTACACAGCATGTTAAGTTGTTATCACTGGGTTTAGCTTACATCATGCTCTCGGCTTGCCTCAATTGTCGAGCTTGGCTTATATTATGTCCTTGGTTTTACCACCGTTATTTGTATTGCATCTCTGTCGCACATCATAAAAGGAGAGAATAGAGGTTGTTGAGATAAGTATTATATTTTTATTAATTAATTTGTTTATTATGGGGTAATTTATTTATTTTTTGTTAGAAATTTTTTAGAGGTGGGAGAGGGATTTGAGGAGAAATGAGTGGAGTTTGGGAACGTTCTTAGATGAGCGGAGTTTGGGAACGTGAAGAATGCATTATTCACCACCATTAGGTTTTTTTTAAAGGAGTAAAGATGATCTATAAAAAAGGGTTGTGTTTTCCTTTCAGTACCTCCAATGTCTTTTTTTGAGGATGTGAGCTGCAAGGATGAAAACGGCCAAATAATTCCTGCTCGATCTGATGCTATATCCGAAAACTATCCACACAGAATATCATTTTTTAGTCTTGATCTGTATTCGATATTACCTATATTCGTATCCAAAAAATATGGATTAGGATATGGGAAGAGCAATATCCGCTCTGTATCCGTATTTGGTAGAATATTTGAAAGATATCTGACAAATCAACAAAATAGCTATATGATAAAACATCAATATCTTTAATATCATCTTCTATGGTTTTCTAGTAATTAACTAATTTATCATATGAATCATATTTATGTTTTTCAATAGGATAAATAATTTTCTAAAAGGTACTATAATTTGACATTTTCGTTCCTAAAATTACGTCTTTTCTTTTCATGTGTAGTATCCGTCAAATTATCCGTGACTAATTCAAATCCAATCCACATCTGTTCTATGCATGTATCCCGAAAAATCCGTATCTGGGATATCCATATCTAATTTCAAATCCAAGATAAAAATATAAGTTAGAATACGAGAAAAATAATATCCGCTCGAATACGAGTTGTTTTCACTCGTTTCTTTAGGAGGCAGTGAGTTGTATGTGACTTTATGTCAGCTGGAGAGTGGCATATAATGGTGTGTTTGGTTTATGGGATGAAGTTGAATGTGATGGGATGGTCCTGTATTATTTGGTTTCATTATTTTGGGTGAATGAAATGGTTCAGCATCTAGAGGGAATATTCCTCAAATTTGTATCACTTGATCCAGCAACCAAACGCATGGATGACTTTTTTCTTGAACTATCTCATACATGTACCACTTGGTACAGGCAACCAAACACACCCTAAGTATTTGAAGCTGCATTGCAAGTTTGCAACCACTCATAGACCATCACCTACTTAAATGCTACTCGGAAAAATATAAGAGGTTGCTGTACTAGCGTGTTGCTTTTTAAATCTGTAGCTTGTTATAAGGACGAGGATTTTGGTTAGAAGAGGTGAATAGGTGATTTAAAAAATGCTTCTCACTAATTAACAATCGTCTATGCCAAATCCTAAATATAATAAGGAAGCAATAGACTAAGGTTTTGATGATTAAAACCTAAAAACAACTAGGCTCACTAAGAGCACTAACTATCTATGTCTCTAACAATGATTTGCAATCCTAAACACAATCAAGCAATCAAATTAATCTTATGAATGTAAATTGCTTGAATATAAATGAGCACAAGCAAACAAACCACAATGAGACACCATACTTTTACCATGGTATTTGTAGGTGAGCTCCAACCTTCACAACCGCTGAGTCTTCTCACACATTTCTTGAGAAGATCACCGGACCACGACGCCTCCACACCGTTTAGATGTTGGCAAATACCAATAGTAATAGGTCAATCCTCATGTTTGAACCTCACCAAGTGCAACACATGCACAATGGTGATCACCGAGTGCAACACATGCACAAGTAGCTTTCAATCCACTTCTAAATGCAACACATGCAATTTAGAAGCTTCACTCTAGCTCAAGAAGCAAGTGGGAGAGAGTAACACATGCACCACTACCACAAAACTCACAATAACATGAGCAACACCCAAATGCTAGCCCCAACGCTCCTTTTATAACCTATCAAAGAAACTAGCCGTTGAGGAGCGAATTAGGCATTTTTCAGTAAATCCGGTACTACCGCTCATGTAGGGCCGGTAGTACTAACCTCCAGGCCAGCAATCGAAGTTTTCAATTTTAAAACTCCGAAACAGTTGTTGCACAGGAAACCCGGTACTACCACCTATGTAGGAGTGATACTACTGCTCCAGCGGTAGTACCGGCCCCTCCCACGGTAGTGCTAGACTTCAAACTCAGCGAAATCCCGCTTTTTGGAAAATAACTACCGCGTTTGAGGGGCGATAGTATTGGCCGAGCGGTACTGCTGGCCTTAGGGGGCGGTAGTGCCGACTTCAACGGTACTACAAGCCACACATGGCGGTAGTAATGGCCGCAGGGAGAAAATCAAGTTTCACAAAGAAATATTCTCCAAATCAACAAAGATCAATTCTTTGAGCCATGTAATAATCAACACATGATCACAACACTTTGCAAAACACATTTGCAAATGCTGATTACATGCTCCAAAGAACTACGCAATACAAATCATTTTGCAAAACACATTTGCAAATGGCAATCCACAACAAAGAGTGATCAAGAACACATTTCTGAGCCATGTGATGATCAACACATGATCCATAGACGTTTGCAAAACATATTTGCAAACTCTACTCACATGCTCCAAAGAAATGACCTTAAACTCAATTTTGCAATACACATTTGCAAACACGTTAATAAAACCAATGATGAGCCATGTGATGATCAACACATGATCAACTCAATTTGCAAAACATATTTACAAATCCTCACATGCTCAAAAGCAAATGCATGAGATCCAACTATTTGTAACACATGCAAATATTGACTCAATGCAAAGAATCAAACAAGATTTAATCATTTAAACACATGCTTAGCCATGTGATGATCAACATATGATATCTAGCAATTTGCAAAACACATTCACAAATTCTAGTCACATGCTAAAACTTCAAATGCATGAACTTCCTCCATTTGCAATACATGCAAATGCTTAGCTTCATGCAAAGAACAAGCATTAAACCAAATGCATGAGCTTTCTTCACGTGCAACACATGCAAATACTTAGCTCCATATAAAGAACCAAATTAATTTAAGCAGCAAGCATGAGCTACAACTATTTGCAAAACACATTTGCAAATACTTAGCTCCATGCAAAAACCAATTTGATTAAGAGTAATCTAGAGTAAACGAGATCGAGTTTATCAACACATGATGAAGCTCAAGCTATACGACTCGACCCCTCTAAATAGTATGGCAAACCTAACTAGTAACCCTGCCTTCCAATCAAACATCGATACCGATAAAAGACTAGGAACACATCCTTTGCATTAGCTAGTTATACATTTGCCTCTAGCAACCACTTGGAGCTTTCATGATGTCTATCATCCTCTATTTAAGTCCGGATCCTCGTCTTGTTCATCAACACATGATGAACTCCATCGCTCCTCGCTTTCGGATCTCCTCTTGACATTTATCAACACATGATGACATCCTTTGTCCTGATCCTTGACTTGATGGCTATCAACACATGATACCATCTAAATCTTCATCACCGTCAAACTCAAACTACTTCACAACTCATGGAAGATTGTTAGTCCAACAAACATGGTTGTCCAAATCATCAATGCACTCCAGAAACACATAATGCCTCAAGATCCTTCGATCTATCCTTTTGATGATTGACCACAACCCAAATCAATTGATTGAAAAGATTAAGTGTTGCCTTAAGTATACTAGTGCAACTAATACTTCATATACTCAAGAACTTTCGTTTGTTCTTAATAAACAAAGAACACCATCAATACATGGTTGGTTCTTTGATGATTGAACAACAGCCTAACCACAATTTAAATTGTTATGAGTATATATTAACTACACAAGTTTCATATACTCATTTTGATGGTTTCCAAGTAATGATCCAATTGATATGTAATGGAGGAAAGAGATCAACACTACTGTGACCATTAAGCATAGAATAAACTCCATTAAATGTGTGCATATATATGATTGAAATTTGAACCAATATGCATATATTCAATTTTAGATGCTTTGGAGTTTATCCTATATTAGCATGAGTATACTATAACTATACAAGTTATATATACTCAAAGGGTTTTTTTTTTCAACGGCATTGATCCTTAATATATTTGGCAAGAAAACATGGATCAATACTATTGAAACTATTGAAACTTGAAGTTACATCATGAACTCCCCCTAAATGTGTGCATTCATATATATATATATATATATATATATATATATATATATATATATATATATCTTAAATGTTGAAACAATGATAGAGTTCATCCTTTAACTTGAATGCAACGAATACATTAAGATATCTCTACTATTATAAAGCAACAGTTGGTGGCAGTGGTGAGTTCTACCCACGTCATTAATTGCCCTGCTTAATTGCCCTACTTAATTGCCCTGCTTAATTGCCCTACGCAAAAAACGAAGCGTTGCTTTAATTAGCCACTTTACTTGAAAGCAAGCGTTAAAGATAGATGTTTGATCTTGTGAAATAATTTTTTTATTTTTTAATCTTTATTTTTCGTTATCAATTTTGTTTTTCGTAGCAATGCACGGGCATGTAACTAGTTATAATATAAATTTGAATGCATACCTTTGGGGTTTCTATTTTTCATCCAAATGAGAGTAATCAAAGATAATCTCAATAAACAAGTTAGTCTCATAATAATTAGATTTGTCATTAAATAATGATTAAACATTAATTACCAAAACCAATCACAAAAACCAAACAGAGCTTGAACTTACAATCTCCCCCCTTTTGGTGATTGATGACAAATCTTATATTAATAACCACGTTTGGATGAAAACTCTATAAGATAGAGTTTGGAGATGAAAAATCAAATAACACAATAAAGTTTTTAAATTTTGCAACTCCAAAAACATTTCCCTTTTTCAAGCAAAGGCAACTACCCATTTGGCAAAAACATAAAAACCAAAAACCAAGTAAACAGAAATGGGGAGTGCAAGAGTTGGCAAAAATATATAAACAAAAAAACAAGTAAACATAAATGCGGAGTGCAAGGGTACAAGCTCACAATAAAATTCTCCCCCTTAATTCCTACATCCCCATTACATATCAAGAATCCAAATGAGGGGCTTAAGCTCACAATACTTCTCCCCCTTTTGGAATCAAACACCAAAATACAAAACCAAGCCAAAAAGGAGATCTTTTAGAGTATAGATGTTGGCAAGGGAGGCATTCGAATCCTACTTGCAAAACAAAGAAGAGGATTTTAAATCTTCTCATTATGGCCTAAAAAAGTAAACCACTTGAAAAGAGGCCATTATTTGAGTTAATCACAAAAAGGATATTTGAAACATATTCAAATAACTCTTCATTTTATTAGGCTTTTCAACTTTGCAACATAATTCACTTGAAGAGTCCTTAAATGCCTAATAGTGCTTAAACGAGGAATCTATCCAAAAGAGCTTCAATTTTTCAATGAAACACTTGTTTGAAAGATTTTAAATGGAGCATCATTTGTAGTACCACTTGAAAAAAGAATAAAACTTGTAAATATCAATTTTCAAATGTGATACCACTTGTAGTGCTTATTTTTCAATAGATACCACACGTAAATATCTCATTTTCAAGTGATACGTTGTAAGAGATACCACTTGTAAAGATCATTTTGCATGAGGGTATCACTTGAGAAAAATATTTTTATTTTATTTTAAAATGAGCTCAATATGGAATTATCTCCTTTAAATATTTCAATATATAAAGGATCTCATACAGAGTGTCCTTGAGAGATTAAACTTACAAGTCATGATAAATTTGCAGACTTAGCCAAAATTTAGAACATCCAAGTCATAGCATCCAAAAGAATTGTCAACTGGAAATACCATGGCTACAACGCAAAACATAATGACAATGACTTCATTTGAACCAAACTACAGCACGATAGTCCATGCACTAAAAGAAATCCCAAACACTGCCAAAAAGACAAGTCTCAACACATAAATTCCACACACACACACACACATACAGTGGCGAAGCCAGGATTAAATTAGAGGGGGGGCTAAGCTAAACATTTCAACTACTAGTAAAAGCCAAATTTATACATAAATAACCATTTAACAAGTGAAACAAAGTAGAAGTTTACAAAATACTCACATAAATGAAGTTGCTAGGCACACTGGCTACGAGTTGGATTTGGAGGCAACAGGCAAGCACATTCTACGGGTTTTTATCCTTTGAAAGCAGTCCATAATTTCTTCACCATCAATAGATTTGAATATTGTTTTCTCAGTGTAGCACACCATTAAGTCATTGAGCCAATCATTGGAGATTTTGTTACGCAAATCAGTCTTGATAACCTTCATTGCCGAAAAAATCCAACTTTGCAAATTCTCTTTCACATCCATAATTAGGTCCATGACATGAACAATATCTAGATTCTTTCTTTAAAATTCGTTTGACATTGCATTAGTGATGCCCAACAAATCTAACATCAAATGCAAGATGAACAATATCTAGATCCTTTCTTTAAAATTCATTTGACATTGCATTAGTGATGATCTATCTTTTTGGGGCTAATCTGATCGTGCCTTGTTTCAGCCTGACAGGAAGGATGAGCGTGATATCCTTAATTTTTTTGTGAGCGTGATGTGTCATCCTTCCTGTCACCGCGTTGGAGCAGGGGCGCACGTCCCAGTGCGCCCCAGTGCTGGCTTCGCCTCTGCATATATATAACACTGTGATGGTCACAGATCGAATTTACACTACAATTAGCATACATCAGGATTTACACTACAATTAGCATAATTGCACATGCACTTTCAAGAGATAACAATGCTTGCTCTTGTTTCATAGCCTGAGGGGTCTAATATAATCCTTTTAGTAATAGTGAGGTGGCCTATCATTGCATGAAAGATACACTTAATCAATATTTAGTGCTATCAATAGATGTTAAGTTATGTGCCTGCTAGTACAGAGTGCAGAATGTCCAAACATAAGGGATTAACAGATAAGCATACCAGTAGCAACATACTCTGGAGCTGCATACCGAGTCTAATAATATGTTGGAAGCCTTGAAGTCCCTATAAATGACTTGTCTTTCGGGTGAATGGAGGAAGGCGAGGCCACGAGCTGCACCAATGAGAATCTTCATAATAAAGAGAAAAATAAACTAACAAATAGAGAACTATTTTAGATACTATCATTAGAAAAATATCATCTTCTACCAAAAGACTCACTTCTGAAGAGGTGGTTCTCCAAGCTCCCCTTTACCATGAACTCGTACACGAGTAAGCTCATTGTCTTCTATAAAATCGAACAAACACAAGAGTTAACATCATCTTGGGCTACAAATCTTACTACAGAGAGCCGAGGAGGAGGAGGACTGGGGGGGATGCCGACCGAAGCTATGGTTTGGGAGAGACTACGCGTGGGAAGAGGTGGGATGGGATCGAAATTGACACCGGGGCTAGGGTTCAGCTCGAAGGTTATATAACCTATTGGAAGGCACAGATGGTCATCACTATTGGTTTTGAGGTCAGACTAATAGTGATGTTTTGCACCATATTTCCTACCCACCCCAGATCATCTATCACTATCGATTTTTTCGTGAAAAGTTGGGAACTGACCCATATGAAGAGATATTATTGTATTATTCTGTAGTAGTGTCAGTAGGTGCTACTACCGCATTTGTGTTGCTCGGCACCTGCCTCTGGAGCTGGGGATGCGCGACAACAAGCCTGCCATTCTGGGCCCACCAGCTGCTGCGGTCGGGCAGGCTACCGCGAGTCTGGCCACCTGGTGATGTACACGGGCGTGACAGATGATACATGTCACCTGTTAGCGCCTTTGCGGTCGAAAATAGGCTATTTTTTTATAATTTTATTCATATGGACTAGTCATACGGAAGCTGGATTTTCAAAAATTTTGGATCAAGAGACGAACTGAGGAAGGATGTCTAAACACTTCTCCTTCCATGGTATGTTGTAGTGAATCTACCACGCTGGAGACTAACAAACGAACGCTTAACACACATTTGTCATGTCCTGCTGCTACCAGTACCATTTATACTAGCTGCAAAATTTCCAGCATTGACTAGTCCTTGTATGAAACAGCGAAGAACGTCTGAAGCAAGCCTTGGAAAAGAAACTCCAAAGAAGCCGCCATTCTTGAACGATTAGTCGCTCGTGACTTCGTTGCTTGATTATGTAATGGCATACCTCAACATCACAGCTACCCCTTGGTGCGAAAATTTTGATCTGCATATGCAGCTTTGTTGCTGCATTCACGAGAGGATATCATACGTGGTGGGAAGCGATAATTTCTTGTCTCTGTTCGACTACTTGCACGACTTGTCGAATTCATTTCCAACTTCCAAGCCCTGGCCGCACGCATGGACTATAAACTTAATTACCGTACAAGATATGTTTGTAATACTCTTTTATATGGAGTACTGCTAATGACACCTTGGACTTTAGTGATTGAATTGTCGAGTTTTTCCAAAGTTAATCACATGATAACTTCCACTGCCGGGCTAAGACCTAGGCGTGCACTACACCGGTGCACCTTACAATTGGGGCTGATTAGACAAAGGCAACACAAGTGAGCATATCCGTGTACTACACATGCCAGTACACAGATAGATCCAACACTACTACTTGTCGTCGTTGTCGACAAAGACAAACAACATTGTTACTACCAACTTACCGTCCATCTTTAACCATTGCAACTCATTGTTACTACCAACATTGTTACTACCAACTTACTTGCCAAGTGATAACTTATTAGGATTTTTTTTTTCTAATCTAGTTCTTTTCTAAGATGAATTGCAAATCTATCATTGTTTATCGTGCTCTCATGCTCTCCTACCATAGGAGGTGGCCTCCCGCGGCCGGCTTCCTGCTCATGCCCGCACTCGTAGTCACGTCCCGCGCGCGCCCAACTGCCGCGACAAAGCAGTATCTTGCGCTCGTCGTCCCCAGTGCTATGCTTGCTCGCTCCCGCTCTTCTGGGATGCAGTAGGCCGGCTCTTATGGTAGGGAGGTGTGGAAGCACAGTAAAAAAGACAAGATTGACAAATCAACTTAAAAAGTGACTGGATTTAACAAAAGATAAGAAAGACTGATAAGTCGTTGCTTCGTCACTTGCACATTTTGTCTCGGAGGAAATAAAAAAGAAAACGTACGATCGATTGCCGTATTGCAAAAGGAGCGCTAAATCAAAGTGCCACGTACTTCGCAAGTCAAAAGGCAAACAGTAGCAGCAGTGCTGGGGCCTTGTCTCTGCCTATCAGAACTGGGCATTTATCGATCCCTTCTCTCTCTCTCTCTCTCTCTCTCTCTCTCTCTCTTAAAAAAAAGCTTCTTACTAAAAATTTTACAAAAATAGCCCTAAATTACTGCGAAAGATATCTTCCATGGTACTATAACACAGAAAGTACCTTCCGTGCTATAGTAACATGGAAGGCACTGTAGCACACAAGCGCAAGATTCGCCTCGTTCCGCGCATGACACATCTCCTACTACACCTCCAAAGCTCGAAAACTCACCTTCCATAGCTCCAAAGTGCGAAAACTCACTTTCCACAACATCAGAGTGCGGCAGGAGTTGGCTTTCTGTGCTAGACGCTACCTCCCGCGCTGTCCACTTCCCGCGGCTCCCTAGCACGGGTTCTCAGCCTCCCGCGGTGTCCTAGGACAGAAAGAGCCAGATATCACCCTCTGATCCTTCCGCGGTGAGGAAAAGACTATTAAAAAAAAAAATCGAGAGAGAGAGAGAGCTTTTTTTTGCAAAAAATAAATAAAAATAAAAAGAGAAAAGGGCAGACAAGTGAACAGTTCTACTTACTACTGACGTCATGTCACGCCACACACTAACACAGCGCGTGCATGCGCATTTGGCCGTGTCACGTGCCCAAGGGACCAGGCGATGTAATAAACCGGCACAACCTGCCACTAATTACGGGTACGCACATTAGATCAGATCGATCCCAGGAGGCGAACAGCGACAGTCGTTCGATGGCCTCCCCACGGCCCAAAGGCTAGACCGGCGTGTCTGCCCATGCTGCCGGTCCCCTCCCCACTGACTGATGATGCCCACGGCGACCGGACAATGGTTTCTCGCGGAGCTAGCATCTCGTGTGGCCTACAGCCTACGTGCAAAGCCCCCTATGCATTGTTGTACCTTGTACGCACGTATATACAACATCCATGTTCAGCACGTTGAGTCGGATCGGTTTGTTCAGCACATATCCCCAGCTCTGTGCCGCTTCGTCGTGACGTTGCGTCTCCGTGTGCTTGTAACTATTTCGCTATTTTCTATATTTTTTGTTAAAGGAATTTTAGGGAGGTAGAATTTATTTGTTTTTTCTATTAAAGGATATTTAAAGAGATATAATTTATTTATTGGTATATTATTTCTCCTGTTTTTGTTATTGTTAGAGATATTTTAGAGAGGTGGAAAGAGAGGTAGAGTAGCCGAAACAACCACGAGCTTTTTTTAGATAGTAAAGATATGATTTATATACACGTGAGTCGTGACCCATGATATTTTTTTCTTTTTCTAATTGGAGAGTAGGGTTCACACGCTCAAACATGGTAGGCGATGATACGAAAAGGCAGCATTCGAGGCTGGCTACATATATTGGGCTTAGGAGCTGGGTCGCCCACAAAATTCTACTAGATGTATAACAATCCAAAAAAGTTGGTTGCAATGCAATGGCAAGCCGCGTCCTTCTCATACAAGCATGCATGCATCATAAGTAGTCACCAATATTCGGTCAAATGTCCAAATGCAAATGTGTAATGAAGTGCTTGACCGTATAATACCGAAAATGAGCTTCTATTAAGCCACGGTACACAAAACTATATATGGTCTGGCCCCTGTCAATACATAAACCAATAAAGAATTTACATAAACTAATTAAGAAAACCTGCACTCGCAAAAATGAGCAAACTAAAAGAAGAAGAAGATTTAGATATGTAAGGACCGGAATGTCAATTTCCTACCAACGAACGAGTCACGTACTCACGTTAGATCGCTGTTAATTAGCATGTACATTAAAAGGTTGCACACACGATCGATCAGCTAGTGACTGCAAATTCAAATGGTATACGTCATCTTCGTATACTATTTTTTTCCCATTGGGCTGTACGATCCATTCATGCGCCATGGAGCGCTAGTGGTTATACGTACGTAGTAACATGCAGGTATTCAAAGACTCGATTATTCAAATCTGCCTGCCCGTTTCAGCTTCTGGACAGCTTCTGTTTTAGAAAAAAAAACAAATTATTTGCCGAACGGAAGGATTTTGGACAGATTCTCTGAGAATCAGAAGCTGATTTCTGTATAGAATCAGAATCTAACTGAAACCTGATTATCACTGATTCTTGCTAATTCTCGCTGGCTCGGTCCAAAACCTAGAAGTTGTAGCCTGCTCGGCCCGATTCTCCCGTAATCAGAAGCAGCTTCTCCCATAATACAGAATCCATAATTTAGAAGCTGAAACGAACTGAGTCTTAGTAGGATGATAAAAAAATAGTTATAGGTAGTATAGGGTGACGATCAAGATGAATATTCAAAACTTATTGAAGAGAAAACTTTGTGCAATCTAAGAGATTTAAGCAAAATATATGACGCTATACATGGGATGAGAGTTAGATCGTGCTAGTTAATTGAAGTGTTAACGATCGCGATCGTGATTGAAGTATGGAGGTTAAGGCTTGTTTTTCACGTGGCCCATTCTTTAATTAATATTGTGCAGATGTTGAGTTATTATTATCAAAGAAAATTCAACATGGAGTGGTACTACTTGCTAATGGTAGTTTTTGGACGGTGCAGGTTTGTTTTTCTTTTGGAAGAGAGTGTAGTTTTTAAGTTATATTTATATAGTTTTGAACCGTAAATTTTGTACAGAAAACCGTTTGTTGGAGTATTTTTGAACTATCAGTACAGCAGGCAGGTAGTACATTTTATCCAATTTTAAGTACAGTTTGTTGGTAATGGTAACATATAGATATAGGGTTGAGCTTGCATGTGACATTCTTACAAGTCTAGGCCCGTTGTGTCAAGTGTGTAGCCTGGAAGTTAGAATATATACATACCAATACCATTATTAATGTACCAAGCAGCTGGGGTTTAAACTTCAACTTTTGTTCAATATAAACACAAGTCTTGAAAATTAAGCTGCCTTATTGGACCAATGTAAGTAAGAAACACCGAAACTACTAGTTCTCTTAAAAAAAACACACTACACCGAAATAATCAAAATGCTAGAGTTGTTTACTTGATGATACCAAATACAGGAAAAGACATAAAGACCTTCCCCATGGACGTCGAGTCGAGTTGACGACCTCCTTAAAACACCAGGAGCTAAGCTAGCACGACACATGGGCCTACCGCCCTAGCCCTTCGTGGATCGTGCCTTGACATGCACGATAGAGGTGGGTGTCGTGTCGTGCCGTGTCGGTCCGGTCCGGGCCTATCGTGCTTCGGGCCGGAACCGTGCCGTGCCACGACGGCTCATCATGCCCACCGTGTCGGGCCGTGCCGGCCTGACTCGTCTTTGGCAAGCCCAGGCACGACCCATTTGCGTTTCGTGCCTGCTTCGTGCCGTGCTGGCCCAGGTCTGACCCATTTTCACTATTGTGACGAACAAAAAAATAAAACACATCACTACTACTAAACTACCTATTTTAATTACATAAGAGACTAATCACATCAACAAAAATGTCAAACATAAATGCAATGCTTGAAGATGCCCTGAATGAACAATATCTGCCAACTTTTAGGTCTTAATCTGTGATTTCGCGTGCCGTTAAATGCGTCTTACGAACCCTACCCAAATGATCGTCTTGGTCGTGCAGCCCATCGTGCCGGTTCTCGGACCAGACGGCCCATGCTCTGATTGCGTCTTGCGCCCGGCCCGTCGATCTTGACTTTGCACCAGGCCATCCCGTCGTGCTTCGGGCCAGCCAAAAAAAAGCCCGGCCCAAGTGCCCACCTCTAATGCACGATGCGCCGTCCGCCAATCCAGACTCCAGAAACGCACCGGGTAAAAACCAAGAGCTTCTGCTTTTTTACCCTTGTCTATTTTTCCCCTAACTTTAGCCTTCCTCCAAAACAACCGAAAAACCACACGTGTCATCTGCATGGTATGAAATCGTGGTAGGTTACCTGCCGCAGTGTGGCAATATGACACGTTCACCAGCCGTGGTTGAGAAACGTGGTAGGTGACTGTTACAATCGAGAAAATGTTATATTTGTAATTTTATTAGACGGATGGTCGGAGGCTAAATTAAAAAAAAAAAAGAATTGACCATGGTCATAAAAAAAATGCTCAAAAAACCTAATAATACTCCCGGTGCAGGGGCGGTCCAACGCCCGTTGGACCAAGCTCGTCCAATGCACCTCTGCTAGCCATCGGATGAGGATCTGACAGACAGGAACAGATCTAGTCTGAAATTTTGTTATTTTTGTATACCTGCGTATAAATTCGGAAAAAATTTCAAAAAAATATGAATATTATCTAATATACACCAGATTGAACATATATTATTTTCAATTTTTTTAGTTTAATATTTTTTATTAAAAAAGTGTTCTAAAGTATAAACTGAACCAAAAATTTTCATAAAAAATTTTGAAAATATAGAGTTGGACCGCCCCTGCTTCGATAATACTCCCACCTGTCGCGACAGTCTAGGCACGCTTTTGCACCCTTGTCCGCTACATATACGTCCACCCGGGCGTCCGAATCCCCAAAATTTCCGAGCACAAGCCAACCCACCATCCATCTCTTCTTCCTGCTCGATCCTCCCTCCCCTTGTCGCGGGAGGCAGGCCGTCCAGATGCCGACGGTGACGGCGATGTGCGGGGCGGAGGAGGAGCGGGTGGTGCGCACGCACAAGGCCCCCGGGTCTTGCCCGTGCTGCGGCGGCGCGGTGGTGGCCACCGACGTCGAGAGCGAGCGCCGCATCCTCTGCCTGCCGCTGTGCGTCAAGAACAAGCGCAAGTACTCCTGCACCAGGTGCCTACGCCGCCTCGTCACCCTCTACAGCTGATGCTCGTCGGTCAAGCTTAATTAGCTCGGCTAATCAATAGTTTTAGCTGCGCTAGCTTAACCGTAGTTAGCTCTGTCTAGAGGTGCCGTGCGCATGGCGTGACGATCTGGTGGGATGTAGATTATGTATGCCGGTGTCTTGTAGCTACTAGTAATTAACTTAACTATCTGTAAATGGTTGCAGAGTAAGTATCTGGCTTAATGCATGATCGAGTCTCGGCTCTGGGCTTGTCCTTCTTAAATCTTAATCATAATCTGACACCCAGATAAGTGATGGAGGGGTTCTTTTAAGATGGGGTCCTTCCTTACAGGTGCAGATAGCCCCAGTTGGGCTCCAGCTTGTAGTCATATTGCACACCAACGAATCAGCTGTTGCTTCTCTTTTTACTTTGATTGAGACGGTAAAAAGGGCCCATCAAACTGCACAAGCAAGCTTCCAATGTAAAAAAAAAAGGACTACATTACCCTCTCTCTCTCTCTCTCTCTCTCTCATACATATCGGTACAAACAGGTGTACCGAGTAGGACAAGTAAAAAAAAAAATTTGCACTCCCCTGTGTCCAGTGATGTAATGTAAATCATGCTGTGATACTCACACGTCACAACTCACAGGCTACACCATCTCGATCCCAAACCTCTCCAATCTAATTCTGCATGTACTGATGCACGTACAGTGACTTATATCTAGCTTTTTAAAATTTGAAAAAGTATGCTGGATAATTTCTAATAGAATTAGGATCCCTAATTCTAGTAGAAATAGGAATCATAATTACTTTGGAAGAGAACTAGGAAAGCTATATAAATCTAAAGGGTGATCATAGAGAACTCAGCAATCAAGAAGCTAGAAGCCAACTCATCCATCGTAAGAAGTGTACGAAAAGATTAGAGGCTAGGTTATTCTTTAACACTATGTTTTTATATAGGATAAAGATTCGAGAGATTATTAGAGAGCAGCAATCTATTGTGCTCTTTTTGAGTTTTAAGGTTATGCTTAAAAAAATTATGGTTAGCTTCGTCAAATCTTTTATCTCTTGCTGTGGTTGCTTCAACGTTATTATTTTTGTTCTCTCTATGAGATTCACCTTCTTCGTTTTTGAGATCGTGCGCGTTCGTACCGTATCTCACAAAACTATGATCCAATCTAAAAACTGGTACGTATAAAAAAGGTATTAGAGTGCAACAACACGCAGCAGCAGTAGCCACAAAGCAATACCAGTAATATGCGCTGTCACTGCCAAGCATGCTTCCATAGAACAAACATGCATATTTACACGGGGCCAAGGCTCACAAAATCAACGAAAATCGCTCGAAAATCGTGCTAAAATTTTTAGACGATTATCAAACCAATGTATTTTTTTAAAATTTTGACAGTGCTATTGTCTTTGTATATGATGTTTTCTAAAAGCACTAAATGCAGTCTAATATTTTTGAAAAATTTTGTGTGAGGTACTGAGGCAATGCTAATAATTCTGTAAAAAAAAATCTGAAAGTATTACTATCTTTGTATATACTCTTCTATTTTTGATTTTCTAGAAGCATTAAATAAAGTATAATATTTTTGCACATTTTACTACATGATCCTTGGGAACTCTTTATGGTACCATTAAAATTTCAGAGCATGATTAAGCTTGTAATTTTTTGCAAAAATATAACAATATATCTGTTCCTTTTTATTAATTGGCGTCTTTGATTTTCTAGCAGTACTAAATGAATTAAAAAAATTATTAAAGTTTTTTTAGGTGTTTTATATATTAATTTGAATTTATTCAGATTTTCTTTAAAAAATTCAATTTTTCTTGAGTGTGCCGAAAATCGTTCGAAAATCGAATAAAATCAAAAATCGAAAACCGGTAGAAAATCGAATCCAAAATTGGTCGATCTTTTATTTTTCTCGCAGATCTTAAAAAATTTAACTATGAAAATCATTTGATCTCCACCAGTTTTTAAACGTTTTCGATGAAAATCGCCGCGGAGGCGGAGCTTCAACCGATTTTCAGGTCCGATTCGGTTTAGCGCACCACTGAACCCGTCCGTCGGTTGCCTGTTCCTTTCGCGTGCGCGCATCACATGATTCCTCGGAATTCGATGCCGTCGCCCATCCGCCCGCCTGCCTGCGCGCGCGCCCCGATGGACGGATGCGTCTGCCCGAGGCCGAGAGCCGGTAGCTGTACAAGTGTATCTGCGTCGCCACCCTGCATCAGCCGCCGTGTCGACGTTTGGCCGCAGCCTTTCACCTCACGGCGGTTCTTATCCTCGATCGTCTCGCGAGACATATCTTGAGCCCGTTGGTTAAGTGAAACTGCGCGCGGGTGGTTCACGTAGTACTGCCAACTGGTAGTGTTTATCCCACTAGCTAATCCTGTCGCCGAATTAACTAGATAGATCACACTAGGCATATAGTAGTAGATTAGTCGGTGGTAGGCTGGTATGGCATGCACCAATGTAATTATGTTTTGTCACTTGCCTCTCTTGAATTTGCACCCGGGACATGCGTCTTTACCGGCAGATATGCTAGCTTCATTTGGCACAGCTAGCCAGATTTTTACCGCGTCCAGAAAGGGCGACGCCCACCAAAAGAGAAGTGCGCGGCGCCTTAGTTAGTTTAGTTTGACGCCAATTGTCGTTATCTCTTGTTCTGAGTTCCCGGCCCGCGATAAGAGTAAAAACGACAGCTGTATATACGCTACTCTGTATCATCTGAAGGCAAACCTAAAGATAACTTTTGTAATGAATGATATTTTAAGGTTATCTTTCTGAGATCTTATAATTTTTTAATTATGTTATAAAAAGATGTTTATTATAGATGAAAAACTCATATAATAGTGTTTTTATGATATCTATATGGTTCTCTCCTCCGTTCCAGCAAAAGTCTTTCATGCCATCCATGTCAGCGAAAATCTTTCACGGCAAAGATCGTACTATTATGTATGCCATAAGATGCCATTAGGGTTAAAGTACGATTATCCTCCAAAAGGCTAGTATTCTAATAATCCAAAAAGGGCCGGTCACTATTTCAGATAGCATAATCCATGCATGCATGACTAAAGAAAGATATCATAAAGTCATCACATGATTCACATCCATGCAACCAGGTACCATCTGCACTGCACCAATTAGGAGCGAGTTGTGCGCAGAAAATTAATCAAAAATGCCTCTTTAATTACTCCTATAACTATCTCCATCCTCTAGAGAGAAGAAGCCCAGTCATTATCTAAAAGAGAGAGAGAGAGAGAGAGAGAGAGAGAGAGAGAGAGAGAGAGAGAGAGAGAGAGAGAGAGAGAGAGAGAGAGAGAGAGAGAAGCTGAGACTTGATTTTGTGCGCAAGTTGACATTAAAACTTGTTTTTAGGGGAAAGCAAGGGAGGGAAGGCAGCAAATTAACTAGAGATGGAAGAAAGAAAGGAGGCAGACTTGGTCAACTTCGATCAGCGCGCGCGTGCATGTGTGCGCGCGCAAAATAAAACAACTGCGGGGTAATGCACCGCGTGGTTTATATGGCGGCTAGTATTTCCCATCCGAGACGCGCACGCTGCAGCATAGCGACAACCTGACGTACACATATCCACTGCTCTTTATTATTTACCGCTCTCTTGTTCCTCCCCCTCTACACGCAAACCCTAAAAATTACCAGTACATACACCCTATACATATATAGGAATCAACTCGAATTGTACCGTAGTGCGTACTTAAGGCATCACTTATGTTGGTGTGAAGCCTAATTGGTGGAGGTGGTAAATTATACCTCAAATTGATCTTCCCTGATAATCTGGAGTTAAGTTCAAAGTGCTAATTAGATATCAAGAGTATATTAAATCATCATACCATGTGGCAAATTTACCTACAATGTCAAGCATATGTTTCGAATTTTTTTATTCCATGCAATAAATAGCAAAATATGTTATCGGTAGATTAAATAATTGTGCAAAAACATATGGGCTTCATAAAAAAATCTAACACCAAGTAAATAATTTTCCTCATCTTTAGATATTTTTCCTGTGAATTTTTAGCAATTTTTGTAAATGTTTTGAAATTTTCTAAGCCTAGGAATTAATTCTCTTGATTACCTATCGTGCATAAAATAATTATTGAAACAAACTAAATACTAGGCGCTATTTTGTAGGTTAATCAAACTTACAAGGCCTTTTCCATAAAATTTCCAAAAAAAAGTTTGGAAGTCCTTATGTGTAATTTTCCAAAATTTTAAGGTCTCCTATAATTTCTACAGCTAGCAAGGGCCTATTCGCAATTTTAAGAAATTTTAAGGATCCACTTGTAAGATCTTCAGCCTCACAAAATTCCAAGGCCATTTTTTTTGTAAAATTCACATTGAAATGACCTAAAGTGAACGTATTAAGGTCTTATATGCAATTTCCACAAAAGCCAAGGGCTTATGGGCCATGGATTCCCTCCATTCGACTAGGGATGCAAATGGGCCGGCCCTAGGGTCATCTTTGACCCACTCTAGTTCATTTATTTGCACTAAAACTTAAAAGGTGGAGTAAAAATTAAGTTTTTAGTGCAAACAAATGAACTAAACTGGGCCAAAGAAGACCCTAGGGTCGGCCCATTTGCATCCCTACATTCGACCTCATCTGGTCCATAGTCCATACTCAGTCTAGAAGCCGAATGCATCAAGCCCTTTGTGGGTCTTTACCGTCGACGCAGAATAATTGGGCGTAGCCCATACTCTTATGGGCTTATATTAGGCCCTGTTTGTTTGCCCTATGGATTATATAATCCAGCTTATATAAGTTAATGGGGAAACAAACAGCCTAGATTATAATCTAGATTATATAATCTAAAGCATGAGATTATAATAATCTATAAGCAGCCATTAGGGTGCTTATATAATCTCAAACTAATAATCCAACACAGTAATAATCCAGGAAAACAAACAACCCACCGGCTTATTTAAAGGTAGCTTATATAATCCAGCTTATATAATCCAACACGAAAAAGCTGGATTATATAAGCTGGAGAAGGAAACAAACAGGGCCTTAAGCTCCCTGTGGACTCACCCAGCCTAGTCCATACGGCCTGCACTGCTAGGGTTAAGAATGGCTAGGGCTTAAGGCTCTCAACAAGAATGTCCTGAAAACGACCTCTTTGGATATTTAGGGGTCTATTTATCAAAGAGGCTACAGGGGTTCATCCTTATATGTAGAGGCCGTTCTCGCGTGTACTATGTGCGAAGGAGAGTTCAGGCTATGGTTGGGAATCGATCCAATATAAAGGTCCAAATCGAATACAGGCTGCACTGTTCAGGGCTCATAGAGGCCTGGTTTTCCAGGCCATCCTTGGGTTCAGCCTAAACACCCTTTGGCAAACAAGGCGGCAACGGTGGCCATTAGTAGCGGCCTTGGTCCTCTTTCTTCGCACAAGGAGTAGTTTGATAAATCTAGAAAACTTCCAGGGTCTAAATCACAAGATTTCAGTGGTGGAAGCACAAAAATATTAAACTCGAAGGTTTCAGTGGCTTATTTGCAAAAGTTTGGCCTTAGGGACCTATTTTAAGTATATTAAGGATCTATTTATGAGTTGGTTAACAGCGTTGCTTTAGTAGTGGGAGGTCTTGAGTTCGAATCTTGAGCTCCCCTTTGTTTTTCCCTATGCTTAACTAAAAATTCAACTGAGCACACAAGCATTACTTTACTGGCTCGTGATGTCTATGTTGCAAAACAAGGCAATCTTGCAAAAGAAGATTTCTCAAGAGATGGAACGGGCCAAGGAGTTAAGAAAATAAGGTACTATGAAAGCCAAATGTACCCGATAAAAATCATTTGATGGTTTACTTATGTGCACTATCGTGTTTTAACTGATATCCTGTGATTAGATCAGGAATTATGCATTTGTATTCTATGTGAGAGCAATATTCTGCATGTTAATACCCATTTGATTGGATCATTTACTGCCTTCTATTCCAGTTCCTTTCTTTCTCCTTGTACAGAGAAAATCAATCTCTACTTTATATGTGCTCCTTATTTTATTTTTATAATCCTACCGATACATCCGTGGGTAAACGATTACGTTTTACAACAAAATTACATTATGCCTTAGGCCTTCCACGACATCCTACATAGTCTGGCTTCCCAGCACTAGTACATTCATTGTCTTATTGATCCAAATGACCAATTTCTAGCGAGTCATTCCCATGCAACACAAGGCAGCAAAAGCTCTTTCCCTAAAACAAAAATATGCATTATGTTCTTAACTTCTGAAGCAAGCGGAGCAAATAAACATTGGTGGGCACATCTAGCATGATTAAGCAATAACGTAGAATACACAGTCTAGTTCTGAATATCAAAATTCACATCCCACAGTAAAAGCATTAAATATAATTCAAAACTTCCAGATGAAAGGTCATATTTCTTCCACATGTCTAGTTCTGAATATCAAAATTGCATGCATAATCATCCATCATCCACTTCCTAATGTAAGATAAGCTTTAATATAGAAAATATCCTTCAAACACAGGGCACTACCAATAAGCTTGTCAACCTAGTTCATCCTTCTGATGAGCTCATTGATGTAGTTCTCACGGTTACCAGCATCACCACCCTCCACATAGTGGTTCCTCTTCTTCTTCAGACCTCCCAGTGGTGCCTTCAGCTTGAATGGCCAGAGGAAGTTGTTCGCCTCCTTGAAATGTGGGCCAACAGTCATGATCTCGTGAACAAGATCCTCAATGCAGATGATGTTGTTCTTACCCAATCCCTGATAAGCACAAAAAATAAAATTGGCGAACATCTAATAGTTGCACATGGAACTACCAAAACACAAGAACCACAAGTGGAGAGTTGAAGATAACAAACCTCCTCTATGACTTTGTTGTTGGTCAAAGGGATCCTTTGCTTGTTGAGCTTTCCATAGCCCCTCTTATAGATCAACTCCCGGACACTTTTCAAGTTTGGGTACCTATACAGATCATGATTTGATCTAGTTAGCCACATCATCAGATGAATTATATATTTCTATAGTAATCTGATTCTTGAAAAGTCTTCAGACACTAGCTACTTGCACAATGGAAAGTTTTGCTTGCCTATAATTTGTTTCAAAATTTAACAACACCAGTGAGACGAATGGACTAAATATCAAGGAAAGCAAATTTAGGATGGAGTATTAGTTTCAGGCTATCTCAAGGCATAGTTATATTAAAATGACATAATAGGCACTGCACTATGGTAAATTCATTCAGGTATGACAAGGACATCATACAATCTTATTTCACTTGGAAGCTGGGACAACAACAAGGCATGTATCATAAATCATAATAACTCAAAATGTAAACATAGAACGTACCCATATGCAACATATGGCTCGACCCTGCGCAGCATGTTAATGGTGGCTTTGTTGACCTTCAGGAACACCCCATTGAAGATCTGCAAAATTAAACATTTGGCACAATGAACACCAGTAGCCACCATTTCAAACTACATACGCATTCCTACAACCAAACCACCTAATTGACCAACTCACCTGCCTCAAACGCAAAAGCTGTAAGATCTTCCTGGTCTTTGGGTGCATGGCGTTGATACTGCAGTCAAAACATTTCACAAAAATTAGCATCAAAATATAAGCAGACAAGGCCCATATCAATGTAGATATTGTGACATATAAAGGCAAGGTGGTGCCTTACCCCCGGATGCGGATCACAAACAGCAGCTTTGCCTCAGGACTGACATAGAACCCACCCTTCATCCGGGCCTCACGCTTAAGCTGCACCAGCTCCTTCTCCTGCTCGCAACACCCACATCATCATATACATAACAAAGTCTACTCTTTGTTGAAAGAGCGAACACCGATGGTTCGATCAGGTAGAAACAAACATCACAATGATTACTCGAGCTAGAAGAAAGCTATGAGCTGATGAGACCAAAATTGGGCCATAGCAAGCTCTACCCTTTCAGTATAGATGTATAAACCCAAACGTTTGAATGTAATGCTAAACAAAACACACGTAATCCTCACAGTAACACACATATAAAAACACCCTAAAATGCCGCAGGTTTAAACACATCTCGCAATAAAACCATGTAAACCTCGCGTAAGCCATTGGTTCTATACTGGCATGAAAACATGCAGTAAGCGGAACATGCACCTATACAAAAACTAGCACATGAAACTTCGTACTGAAGCTCTGCTACTACTGGCAAAATAAACACATCTCTTGCTAACCGCAACGCCATGGACAGTAAAAGATTATATCTACGCCCGAGGCTACAATCTTGCACTGCGACATTCGCATCGCTTGTTTTTTTTTTATATCAATCTAAGATCAGGCAAAGTTCATATCTCATACGACCTGAGTTCTGATTTGTACACACCACAGACCAAACGAATCATGTGCTAGATCCAACACCACGCGACTTCGCCACGCCAAAATCTAAACCACCTGCGTGAACGAATAACAAGAGGCATTGGATCGAGAGGGGACAGCGAGGAGTCTGACCTGGGCCTCGTACTCCTCGGCATACTGCTTGGCGCGGGCGAAGATGAGCTTGCGGCTCTCGACAGCCTTCTTCTTCTCGGCCACGACCTTCTGTTTCTTCTCATTGGCCCAAAGCTCCTCCCGCTTCCTCTTGCGGAGCACCGACTCCGGCACCACCACCTTCGCGACCTCGGACGCCATCTGCACGGTCACAAACCAACCAAAACCTCCTCAGGCTCAGATCGAGGCGAGGAGCGAACGCGAACGGCTTCGGGCGACGGGTGCCTACCTCGACGAGCTACGTGGGAGGGGAGGAGGAGTGGGAGATGGGGAGAAGCGGCGGCGGCGGCGGCGGCGAAGGGAGTGGGAAAGGGCTGTTAAGTATGTGGGTTTTGGTGACTAGGGTTTGTGGGAGTGATCGGACGGCCGCGATTGGTCGGACGGGCCTCGGCGCGCGATGGGAAGTGGCGTCCATTGAGGCCCATATCCCAAACTTTTGTACAGGTTCTCGCGCGGCGTCCATTGAGGCCCATATCCCAAACATTTTTTCCAATTTCATAAGTGCTGTGGCGAAATCTGGCTCAATTTATCCATTGAGGCCCATATCCCAAACAATTTTTCCATTTTCATAAATGTCCGCGATGGGAAGTGGACGACCACACTGGAGTTCTCGGCGAAATCTGTTTACAGAGCTCGGTTTCTCAGGTCAGTCTCGGATGGCAAATATGGAAAGCAAACGCAGAAAGCTGGTGCAAAATTTTATTTAGGTCCTTTTTTTTCAGAATAAAATTCTTACTGCCGATAGATTGGCCATCAGGCATAGTGACTTCTGCCCTCTTCGTGGCTCTAAACCTGAATCTTTCAGACATTTGTTGTTGCCGTTGTGCCCTTTGGCAAAACAAGCATGGAAGAAGGTCCTGCCACCCTTGCAAATTCATTTTCTATCGACGCAACCGGCGATCTCTCTGTGACGCGGCAGCGGTGGCATGCTGTACGGGAATAGGCCTTGACACAGTGGCGCAGGCAAGTGGATGGGTTCCTCGTTTACACGTTTTGGAATCTATGCAAGGAAAGAAACGGAAGAATCGTTCGATAGTTTTTATCATTTGCCACAGGGCGTCGGCAGTCGAATATGTCAGGACATAAGCAATCGAAAGTTGGTTTCTAGAATACCTTAGCACTGGAGATCTCTTGGGAACTGTTTTTGACCTGCACTGCAAGCCCCCCTTTTCTAACTTGTATGCAAGTCACCATCTATACTATACCTGAACTGTTTCTACTGTGGTTGTTCTCTTTCGCTCTTTGAATGAAAGGCGGAGCTTCTGGCATTTCTTTCGGAAAAACAAATGAAAGACGGAACTCCTGCCGTTTCTTTCAGAACAATAAATGATGCGGCAATATGTTAACTTGTGGATTCATTTTGAATTATGAAAAGACGAAGTGGCACCAGGTTCAAAATCTCCGAAATCTCAATGGGGTAAAGAAAAGTTGAAAAGTTTCAATTGCTACCGTGATTTCAGTGAATTTTGATGAGATTTCGGGTTTTTGGACAGAAATTGCTACAAATTCGATCGGTTTTCATGTTTTTAGGACCGGATTTAGCACTATTTTTTTGTGAAGAATCGTAGTATCTTTTACGAGGAATACATGTTAAAATTTTGCAATATATATACACACACACCCTTCAATATCAACAAGTGCCTGAACTACTCCCTCCAGTTTGATAATAGATATCGTTTTGGACATCGACACGGTCTTCAAAACACAACTTTGACCGCTAATTTTTATTATAATATATTTATAAAACCCAATAAAATTATAATATTATGAAAGTACTTCTCGAGACAAATCTACACATATAATTTTCATATATCCAATGTAAATATTTAAAAATATATCAATAGTCAAAGTTTTAGAAGTTTGACCATCACTATGTCCAAAACGACATCTATTATCAAACTGGAGGGAGTAGTATTTTATTGTCTGACCACAAGATCATAAATTGGTCTGTGATTAGTGTGCAACTTGAGATTTTCGTACAAGTCCACAACGGCTTGAGCACAGCAGGTCATTATTTATCCCATGAGCTACCATACGCATGTGCTAACCACTTGTGAATATATACACCAAAAGCAAACTACCAAGGGCTCCAGATCAGGAGCAAAATTGTCTGCGCATCCAAGCACAATTTGAATCACAACATGTTGGCCTTCCAGCATTACAGACAGACCCAAACGAGATAAAATTTTGAACTCCTTAGAACTCCAGATCAGGATGCTATCTTGAGTTCTTAACACATAAGAACTCAGAAGTGTGGCTCATTGCCATAATTCTTTACTTCCAAAGCTTTTTCATGTGCTAATACTTAGTATTTTGCATTCAAATAGATAGAAAATGTAGAAACAAATACTAATGTGATTTTTTCATATTTTTTCCTAATTTTTTTTAGCCTGAGGAGACCATTTTATAGGGGTTGAAAATAGCCGAAATTTCGGTCGTTTCGGCCTAAATTTCGGTTTTCCTGGCTTCAAAAAGACCCGATTGAAATTTGGATTTAGAATTTCGGCCAAAATTCTAAACCGAAATCTTGGATTTCGGCCTCCCTCGAAGTGTGATCCGAAAACGAAATTTGAAGCCTTGAGTGGCACATCGTTGTCATACTCAAGCTATCTTAGTTTCACTTTTCTGTAGGTATTTTCGGGTTTGCGACGCAAACGTATGCATTTAGCGAAATTCGTTACACTTGTATGACCACAAACTAAGCTGAAGCGGACGACCAAGGGTAGCTCGGTGGATAGATGCAAACATACAGATACACACCGTATGCTTAGTGAAACAACATGTTCTCACGCTCTATAGGCCGTGAGCCTCCAAATTATCTTTTAGTACGTGCAGGGATACGCACCTTCAGAGCAAGGCTAATAATATAGCTCACTGCTGGCTATATGTGGTTGCCATATCATACACAGCTGTCTAAAAGCTCACCCATATAATAAGTTAGCTGTAGAAACAATCTACACATTAATAAATGATCCACCCATCCATCCTCTCATCTTCTTTGGAATCTGTGTTATAGCCAGCTTAAAGCTAACTATTGAACAACATACCACTTCTTCTCTCTCTTCTCTTCTCTTTCTTCCAACAAAGCAAAAATATCACCTTATTATACTTGCTCTCATTATACCTATGGCGCGTCTGTGCCATGTGTAACAACTTGAAGAAAAATGGACTGTTCCCGTCGGTCTGGCTCGTGGTGTCAATCGTGCGCTGGACCAGCAGACAAGGAGACGTGCACGGGCCAGGCCCACACATCTCGCACCGATGGGTGCCTGGCCACCGACCTGCCATGGTCATCTATCTTGTCTGATGTCCCCCTTTATCCGCACCATCCGAGTGACTGTGCTCGGGGCTTCCGGACCACGGTCACGGCATGCAGAGCAACGTGTCGATCGCTGAAAGGCCAGTCGATGCTACTCGCTGTATGATGATAGAGGAAAAATGTTCTAGTGTTTATGTATACGACGATGGGTTATTGCTTATTGTATTTTTGTATGTGCGTGTGTTTACGTAGGGATCGAACAACGTATTGGTTTACGATGGTCCGATACAGCGACCTGCAGAGAGTTCAAACCCATTACTACAGTACTTTGAAGATGATCTAAACCGTTGTTTTTCAATCCAATGACTAACACGCAACTATTTAAATTACAGTTGTACCATGATCCTTGTCCTATATGAACCTTTATATCTATCCTTCTCACCAAAGATGGGCCCTTCCTTTGCGTCTTTTTTCTCACCACCAAAAAAGGACACGTACTTGCGTTACTGGTCGGCACGCCTTCGTATAATTTTTTGTAGTGGTAGCACAGGATGATCCAAAACCAGCATCGATTAGCAAGCGATAATGCTAGCTCTAGTAGTCTAGTATAATACTTGTGGGCAAGACGTTCTTCGCTTACATCATTATTAATCGCAATTACGTTAGCAGCTCGAAATTGAAGCTCTTTCTGGTCCATGCAAAACAGTCAGGGCGACGAAGATTGGTGTTTATGTGTGATCCTTTGCGTTCGTTTACATATGACAATTAATATGAACGCTTGTTTCCTACCCCAGATCTGCCACGTCGCAAGGAACCGATCAAAGCCAGCTCCGAGTATTCTAGTGCTAGTAGCTTAGTTCACTTAAAAAAAGGTAGAAACAAACAATGCTAGTTAGAGCAAGGCTAATAAGAGAGCCAACTACAGGCTTTATCTCATTGTACATCCAACCTAACAGCCCACCTATATAATAGTTAGTCATACATACACACAAAATAATTAATACTTGGCCCACATTCATCCTCCCATTCTCTCACCAATTCTCTTGGAGCCCGTGCTGCAGCCGGCTGTAGATTTGCAGCCCGCTTCTCTCCTCTCTCCTCTGCTCTCTCCTCCAACTCACCATAAATCTGATGTGGCAATCCTTACAGCTTGCTTACATCACCTTATTATACTTGCTCTTACTCGAGAACCGACCAGTGTACTGTGTACATCTCTCTCTCTCTCTCTCTCTCTATCTATCTATCTATCTATCTATATATATATATACACACACTCAGTGATTGAGTGAAGCCTTCGATTAATTATCTGCATGTGTATAGAACATACATGCATGTATATATTGAGGTGGTTGTATGCGTCTATATATATATATATATATATATATATATATATATATATATATATATATATATATATATATATATATATCTTACAAAAATAGGCTAGTGTGGTATCAGAAATCAGGGAAACAAAAGACAAACAAATCTCATACGCGTGTGTATCAATCTACTGTGAGCTAGCAGCATTTCCCTTGTACTTCTCTCTTCGGAGCTCAACATAATCGCTCCACGTACGCCATTAAGAGTTGGTATCGCCGCGTCCGGTTCTTCTTTCCAAAGTACTTCTACGAGGCTTTTGTGTGTGTGTGTGTGTGAATCTCTATCTCTTGA
The DNA here is from genome assembly GCA_036346355.1 of Rhipidocladum racemiflorum. Classification (NCBI taxonomy): domain Eukaryota; kingdom Viridiplantae; phylum Streptophyta; class Magnoliopsida; order Poales; family Poaceae; genus Rhipidocladum; species Rhipidocladum racemiflorum. The sequence continues at coordinate 7,719,877 of CM070575.1, forward strand.
TCGAACGGTTAACTTTACTAGCGACTTTATGCGGTCGGACATTCCCATTTAGAGCTCTATGTACTTTGCTTCAACATGGGACTTGTGCTTTTCTTACTTACCAAGTCGATCAGGTAGATAGATGTGTGATTGATCTGATTTATGTAGTCGAACTAACTTTGGACTTTTTTCACAGCATGCTCGCTTTAAGATTTGGTTTGTGCTTTTGTCTCTTTTGTTACTGAAAAAACTCTCCCCGCGATCTCTCTTTAAACTTTCCCCAGTTTTGGGAGGTTGAAGGTAACGGCCACCGAAAGAGAGCAAACACGAATTCAATATACATGACTTGCCTTGGATGAATCAACTATATATTCGCAACAATGACTGGTATGACTTTACAGTCATGTAGTACTTGCCAGCGTATCACGAAAAGCAACTCACATGCACAGTGCTTTCCTTGGCAGGTACAACACCTCATTCATGCCTACGGTAGAAGAGAAGGCTTTTCTTTAGACACGGTAGAAAAAGTTACCCGAAAAAGGAAGATAAAATCATAAAAATAAAGAACACGTCTTTCCACTCTAATTCGAGCCGATTGGAGAACATTTCCTGCGCTTCCATTTCATATACACTAGAAAAGCCTTCTAGATTCTAGCCCTAAAAGTTGAATTAAAAATAAACAGTTCGATTCTGCAAATCGATTCTCATCATCTAACCCGTCGATATACACTAGAATCCACAATCCATTTCATATGTATTTTTTATTTCAGTTTTTAGAGAATCAGCTTCTCTATGGCCACAATTCAAAATTAACTTTTAAAGAATCCAAAGCAAAAACAAACAAGTCCGTAAGGTGCTTCCCATGCTACCTTTAAAAAATAGTACAAATGGTCATAAAAAATTTCTAAATGATTTGATTATATAGGGTATGATATCATCTAGTATCATGTAAAAATTAACTACACAAGCTTATTGACGAGGATTCTTGACCGAGTCAATATTTTTCTATGGAAAGCGGAGCATATATTAAAGGTTCCTCACTTAACATAATGATTATATCTACAACCACGATTTCAAAGAAGCCTTACCCCCTTTAGTAACAAACTAGTCTGAAGACAATGACGACCAGTTTTTGACTAAAAGATGACCAGTCATATGGTTTTATTACTTGGTCGGGAGGTACGACAATTTTCCACGTGATTAATATGAGTGCGATTATTAGTGCATCTGACAACTTACGATAGTTGACCAAAAATGTGACGATTCAAGGTTCAATGAAGACAAAAACATCTTTAGCGGTATTAACGGCTACCCTTGGATAGACATAAATAGAGTGGTTTGCATGTCCAAAAGACATCCAAAGTCATTTATATAACATTGGTTTTGTAAACGAAAATAAAATCTTTACTTAATTATTCCCTTATATTTTATTTTTCGTAAGTTCAATAAAGGGCCTTAGGTCCCGATCATCTACACTTATGACCTAAGTACGTGTAAATTAGGGGTTGTTTGGCTGCCTGCATATACAGAAATTTGCATCCATAGATACAGAATCTTGTATTTTTTTTTCTCGTGTTTGGTTGCCTATATCTGGTTTTGAGTCTGGCTCTGTAGATGCAAGATTCTCTCCGTAGCCTGGCTCTGTAGAAACTCACAGATCGACCGCTTCCTTGCATGCAGGCGCGAGGCGCCTCGTGTTGTGCGCTGGAGAGGCGCCATGATTAGACATAGTTTGATTAGCATCTCCGATCACTGAATTTATTTCATCTATATGTTCCTGACATTTTTTTCGAATAAAACTAGACCACACTTGCCATATATATTTCGAAAGATTAAATTTTTTGTTTTTCAATTTATTGATTTTCTATAATTTATTTTAAAATGTTTTATTTTGTTTTAAAATTTACTGATTTCCTATTATCTTTTTGAATTTGTTTCATCCCTCTCATGAATTTGTTCATCCCACTTCTATTGCAATGCATCCAACCAAACAAAATCTCTACACAGCCTATTAAATCTCATACAACCAAACAAACAACATCTTCTTGTATCAACTCAGACTGGCTCCCACCAACCTAGCTGAGTTCATATAACTTGGCTAGACTGAGAAGGCAACCAAACATGGTGCTTAAATGCCAATCACGTACGAATCTGTTGCAACTTGCAAACTGCGTTCATCTGATCGAATTCTTTTTATGGAACCATGCATGCATGAGGACCGATGATCCAGACTCCAGAGTCACAGAGACAACATACAAACAAAGAGAGATTGGTAACGCATGTTCTGTTTCGGTTTTTTCCATGCGTGTATGTGTTGGATTAACTGGAACTGTCCATCGATCGGTAACTTCGGTTCATGTGTTCACGTTAGTCCTCACGAGTTCATGTGTTCATGTGTCCTCACGAGGGCCACATGGACTGCTTTTAATTCCATTCATGAGTCATGATCAACTGTGTATGGTACTTCATGAGTTCTCATGGTGAGATGGTCGGTTGTTGACTATTGCTGACTCCAATCTAATGGTGTTTAGGAAATTTTAAAGGACTCCTCTTTCCATATATCTGAATTTATAATGTGTCGTGGGCCTAGACTGTGTCGTACCAGTTCGAACTCGTCTTCGGTAAACCCAGACATGACCCATTGTGCCACCTTCATGCCATACCAGCTTAGGTCTGGTTCATTTGCACTATTGCGAGGAGATGGAAGAAGTCGGAGACGCATGCTAAGACAGTGGACACAAATATTAGGAAACAACCAAAAATTTATTCGTTCTCCACAAAAAGCATGTTGAGATAGTGGTTGCTCACTACTTGTAATTCCATTGCAACCTGCTCAGTTGTTCAGAAGACGAACTAGACGTCTTTCCTTTTAGCTTTTTCTACACGCATGAAGAGCTTGAACAGCCTTGTTGCATTGAGAGGCAGTTATTCATGCTTCACTTATATTGCTAAACTTTACATAATATTTATCGCAAAGTGCAAGAAAAAGAAAAACTCATATCAAAGCCCTGTCGTGCCTATATCATACCCGTCGACCCTATAGAGTGCTGTGACAGTCTAAACATGGCTCTTCGAGACGTGTCATGCTTTGCTGCCCATTGTGCATGATCGCCAGGGGCCTAGCACGACCTTAACAATCGTGTCATATCAGTTTGGTCATGCGCATTTGTGTCATGCCGTTCTTTAGACTGTGCCGTATTTGCCATATCACAAGCCAGCCCTAAATCTGATGGGAAAGATATCTACCCGTCTCCGTTTATGGAAAAGAAACTTAACTGCTTTTTATACATAATCGCCAACACTGTTTCATGCAAACGGCAGTACTAATAGCCACGCGTTTTAGTGCGTACGCCAACCAAAGCAAGGTAGTACTGTTCAAGCATAGTAGGTGTTAGGAAACGGATTCGTATCCTGTTAGGAAACGGATTCGTATCCGATATGGACTCTTCCTTATCTCTAGCAGAACCGCTATATATAGGAGGCAGGGGCTACCCCTTTTGTAGACAGAAGCATACAGAATAATAAAGCAGACCCGTTCCTCCTCATATTGTGTCTCTCGCCCTCTCTCTCTATTCTCCACTTGAGATCTATTAGGCAACCCCGGACTATTCGATAGCGAGGTTGTCTAACACGTTATCAGCACGAAGCTCTACCGGAGAAAGATTGAAAGGTGAGAAAAGACAAGAAGCGAAGGATCATCGACGACGACGAACGTCTACTACCGGCGATTGATCGCCCGATCCGATCTGCAATCATCTCGCCATCAAGCCGGCATCCACTCGGATTACCGAAATAAAAGTCCTACGCGACTCTATCCTACGCGATAGTCTACCGGAAAGCAGATTGAAAAAGTGAAAAAGAAATCGTGTAGCGCCCAATGGAGGAAATATGCATTGTTAATAGTGGCACAACAAATACCATCTTAAGAGAGTCGAAATACTTCCAGACGATCACGAAGAACGCTGGAAGGATTACGACTATCGCGAAGCGATCACGCATATAATAGGCTCAGGAAGAGCCACAATTATATTGCCAATGGGTACAACTTTGGTAATTGAAGAAGCCCTCTTGTACCCTGAATCAACCCGCACTCTCTTAAGTTTCAAAGATATCCGCGCCAATGGGTTTCACGTAGAAACCAATGAAGAAAATGGCAAAGAACACTTGTGCATTGTGAAGCACGCAGAATATGGAAAGATGGTACTAGAAAAATGTCCCTCATATGAATGCAGGTTGTACTACACGAAAATCAATGCACACGCAGTGTATACTTCTTTGAAGACTGTCTTTAGAAGCTCTGAATTATTTGCTTTATGGCATTGTAGATTAGGTCATCCTGGTCTTAGATTGATGAGAAATATAGTTAACAACTCACAAGGTCATGGCATTAATGTTAAGAATTTCCCGAATCACGAAGATTTTGTGTGCCATGCATGTGCCACTGGGAAATTAATAACTAGACCCTCTGTTATGAAAGTGCAACATGAAATCCCTGCATTCCTGGAACGCATTCAAGGGGATATTTGCGGTCCGATTCAGCCCTTGTCAGGGCCGTTTCGATACTTTATGGTGCTCATTGATGCTTCCTCGAAATGGTCGCATACATGTTTGCTGTCAACAAGGAATCATGCATTCGCAAAGTTGATCTCGCAGATCATCAGAATTAAGAATGCTTTTCCTGATCATCGCGTGAAGTCCATTCGATTGGACAATGCCGTGAGTTTACTTCCAAGGCATTTGATGATTATTGTACAGCAACGGGAATAAGCTGTTGAGCACTCTGCATCGCACGCGTCCATACGCAAAATGGGCTAGTGAAGCACTAATAAAAAGGATTAAGTTCATTGCCGGACCGCTCTTGCAGAAGTTGTAACTTGCCCAACACTTGTTGGGGACACGCAGTCTGCACGCAAAGAAGACTCATCAATTATAGACCATCGGCCTACAACATCCATTCACCTATGCAACTAGTGCAAGGGGTCATCCCGAAGATTTCCCATCTTAGAAAATTTGGTTGTATGGTATATGTACCTATACCACCCCACAATGGATTGCAATGGGCCCTCTCCGCAAGTCTGGGATATACGTTGGTTATGAGAGTGCATCCATAATCGTGTATTTGGAACCCATGATCGAGACTTGCACACACTGATTCGCCGATTGCATCTTTGACGAGGACCATTTCCGTCATTAGGGGAGAGAATCAACCATTGGATGAAAAATGCCGGGAAATAGTATGGCATTCCACTTTGGGATCCCCGCGCATGATCCTCGCACTAATGAAGCAAATCAAGAAGTCCAAGATAATTGATTTGCGAGAATTTAGCAAATGAATTGCCTGATCATTTTTGTGATCTCAAGAGCGTGGTTAAGTCGCATATACCAGCAAGAAATGCACCAGAGAGGGTGGAAATACCAAAGAAAGCGAAGGTATCCCTCATCCTGTTCGAGAGGCCTCAAAGGAAAAGAACAGAAATCGGCTTCTCAAACCCAAAGTACCCGGAGACGTCTGGGAAAAATGGGCAAGAGGACTTACCACACCAATCACAAAAGTGCCCCAAAGCAAGAAGGGGAGCCGGTTGAGACACAGCCTTTGGAAAGAAGCACATGGAAAAGGCAATTCCAGATCTGAACCTTCCATTGGAAGAAACCTTGAGAAATAATGTGTGCGCACACATTGGCGGAGAAAAACTAAAGGAACTTGCTCCTGGAATGGGAAATAGCAATGAAGAGCAAGTAGAAGTGCATGAAGCACACCATGACGAAATGGCCATAAATTTTGTAATAATAGGAGAATCTATGAAAAGAGCAACAACCATTGCAAGGCTTGTTGTTCAAGGTTTCACTCAACGTCCTAGGGTTGATTATGAAGAAACCTATTCTCCGGTCATGGGTGGAATTACCTTTAGATACTTAATCTCAATGGTAGTCAACTTGAAGTTGAGAATGAAGCTAATGGATGTTGACACAAAGATATTTGTATGGAAACTTGGATTCGGAGATTTATATGAAAGAAATCTGGGAAGGTATCCCTATCCCGAACCAAGACAGAGCAAACGAGAAACCTATACTGATGTGAAATTGGAGAAATCACCGTATGGGCTAAAACAATCGAGGAAGAATGTGGTACAATCGTTTGAGTGACTTTCTCTGCAAGAAAGGCTACACGAACAATGAAGATTGTCCATGTGTATTTATACAACGATCCCGAATGGATTTTGTATAATCTCCGTCTATGTAGATGACTTGAACATCATTGGGACGGATGAAGAAATTGAAGAAGCATGCACATACTTGAAGTCTGAATTTGAAATGAAAGACTTGGGTAAAACCAAGTTTTGTTTAGGCTTGCGGCTTGAACATGTCCAAGGCGGAATCTTGGTACACCAATCTTCCTACACGCAGAAAGTGTTGGAGAAATTTGGTTTTGAAAAGGCATACCCCGCAAAGACCCCAATGGTCGGAAGGTCACTCCAAGGCAGACCTAGACCCGTGCAGGCCTAAAGAAGAGGGGAGGAAGTCACGGGAGCGGAATTCCCATACTTGAGTGCAATTGGAGCGCTCATGTACCTTGCGAATAGCACTAGGCCGGACATTGCGTTCGCGTGAATTTGCTAAGCGATGCAGATCTGAGAACCCACCAAAAGGCATTGGAAAGGGGTGAAGGACATCTTCCGTTACCTTCAAGGAAGCAAAGACCTCGGCTTGTTTTACGTAAGAAACAATGAATTGAATTTAGTTGGCTACGCCGATGCCGAGTACCTATCGGACCCGCATCTTGGCAAGTCACAAACCGGGTATGTTTTCCTTTGCGGTGGAACGGCAATTTCTTGGAAGTCGTCTAAGCGGACTCTTGTCTCGGCGTCGACTAACCACTCGTAAATCATTGCATTGTATGAAGCCTCTCGGGAATGTGCATGGCTTGAAGAATGGTTCACCACATCCGAAGTCATGTGGCCTGAACATGGAACAAACCCCACTATTATTTATGAAGATAATGCAGCTTGTGTTGCACAAGTACAAATGGGATATGTGAAGAGTAACCTTACAAAGCATATCAACCCCAAGTTCTTTTATGCTCATGAAATGCATAAGATGAGCGAGATAAAGATCTTGCATACTAAGTCGTGTGAAAATCTCGCAGATTTATTCACTAAGTCACTCCCGGCATCTTCCTTTGAAAGATGTATTAGAGGAATCGGGATGATGAGGCTTAGAGAAGTGCAGATTTCAGGGGGAGATTTTTCACATACTCCTACATAAATCTCAAACATGAAGTTTGAGTACCCAACGTAAATCTTGAAGATTAACATTGAAGTTTGGGTGGATTGTACTCTTTTCCTTAAGTAAGTTTTTCATTGAAGTTTTCTTACATAAGGTTTTTGATGAGGCAATCCGTGCAACACAGCAAGCGTGTGCTATGTACTCTTTCTCCAATTATTTTTCCCACTGGGTTTTTATGGAGTTTTAATGAGGCATATGCATCTCGCAGTGAAGAGTCCAAGGGGGAGTGTTAGGAAACGGATTCGTATCCTGTTAGGAAACGGATTCGTATCCGATATGGACTCTTCCTTATCTCTAGCAGAACCGCTATATATAGGAGGCAGGGGCTACCCCTTTTGTAGACAGAAGCATACAGAATAATAAAGCAGACCCGTTCCTCCTCATATTGTGTCTCTCGCCCTCTCTCTCTATTCTCCACTTGAGATCTATTAGGCAACCCCGGACTATTCGATAGCGAGGTTGTCTAACAGTAGGAAACTTGCCCGTACGCTCTCCTCGCACGATCCAAGTTCATCAAAGCTTTGATACATGTAACCTAACGGGGGCTTCACACCTTTATATATATATATATATATATATATATATATAATGGTGGAACGGATGCTGTTTTTTGACTCAATGGCTTGAAAGATGGTATATTTTGGCCATTTTGGGAATCTCGGGACTTTCGGACTTTTTTTGAATTTTTGAATTATTTTAAATCCCAAAACAAAACAAAAGAAAAAAAAACAAAAACAAAAAACAAAAAGGAAATGAGCCGGGCCGCACTGGGCTCGAACCAATTCAGCCGATTGGCTCATCGCACGCGCGGCCCGCATGAGTCCAAATTTCCCACCGCGAGGTAAGGAAAAAGGGGGTCGGCGAGGGTTACTGACGAAAGGGAGATGGGGGCGCTGGGGGCGAATGGGGGAAAGGGAGAGGGCTTGGCGGAGGGGGGGGCAGGGTTGGCCAGGGCTAGGGCTTGGGGTTGCGGCGGCGGCGGCGAGCGCTGGGTGCGGCGGTGCTTCGCCGGGGGAGCGGAAGAGAGTGGGCCCGGGAAAAGAAGGAGCTCGGGCGGGGGAGCTTTTATAGCGCGGAGGAGGGAGAGAGGAGATGGGCGAGCGGTGGGTGGAGAGGTGAGGCGACGGCGGGATGGGCGACGGCGTGGCGGAGGGGATGGCGACAGGACAGCGGCGTACGCGGAGCAGGCGGGATGGCGCAACGACGTGCGGCGGGCGACCGGGTGAGAGCGCGGAGGACCGGGCGGAGGTGAGGCGGACCGGTCGCGGCGAGGCAAGCCGGCGGACCGAAGGTCCAAGAAGATCCAGGTAAAAAACAAATCCAAATCAAACTTCAAATTTGGAATTCAATTTAGAATTTCTTTTTTGAAATTTGGGGTCATTTCAATAGCTTCCCATGTAGTTTAAGGTAACATAGATTCAATAATAAACTTGCATATAAACACCAACCCTTTCTCTTACTAAGGTTCTATTTGATATAAAAAAAATTCTAATTTTATAGACTAGAACTAGCTTACTTCTACTTAAAGTTTTATTTAAAATCTAAGAATTTTTTTAAATATGGGATGACACCATCAAAGTGGTAGTGTACCACCGGCATTCGAGCCAGAGTACATGTTGCAACAACATAGTACTAGCTGGGAGCCTAGAGCAAGGTTTCAAATCTCGGTTTCGGATGAAATTTCGGAGAGGATCGAGGTCCAAAATCTTGACGAGATATCAGAATTTTGGATAAATTTGGCCAAAATCCAGAAGCCAAAATTTAAATCCATTTTTTTTACTAGGATTTTTGAGTTCTCGACTGAAATTCCTGAGATTTTGGCAAATTTTAACCGAATGAAAAATAGTTCTGTCGGTGTTTCGTACACCGGCAATACGAACTTGTGGGTTAGTGGGGGTCGCGCGCTCCCTCTCCCCGAATGGTCGACTCAAGAAGCCGGGAAAGTATACTGGTTCGGGCTGAATGTCCCTACTCCAGTCCGCTCGGTGGGGGTGTATTGATTTCGTGGATCGAACAGGGTTACAAGTGAGGCAAGGGTTCGGTCGGCCGATCCCCTTATAGTTGGCTGCCCGCTATCTGAAAATCTCTGTGTGTCTTTCCTCAGACCCTGCCTCTCCTTATATAGACGGAGGTAGCAGGTTACACGGAAGTTTGGAAAAAAGGTGAGGGGGTGGTCTTCGTCTTGGAGTCTGGTCCTCGTCTTGTCCTGCCGACCTCTGCCCACCCCAGGCTATCGAATAGTCCGGGGTTGCCTAATAGATTGAACTGGAGAACAGAGAGAGAGGGCGAGAGACACAATATGAGGAGGAACGGGTCTGCTTTATTATTCTGTATGCTTCTGTATACAATGGGGTGACCCCCTGCCTCCTATATATAGCGGTTCTGCTTAGAGATAAGGAAGAGTCCATATCGGATACGAATCCGGTTTCCTAACACTCCCCCTTGGACTCTTCACTGCGAGATGCATATGCCTCATTAAAACTCCATAAAAACCCAGTGGGAAAAATAATTGGAGAAAGAGTACATAGCACACGCTTGCTGTGTTGCACGGATTGCCTCATCAAAAACCTTACGTAAGAAAACTTCAATGAAAAACTTACTTAAGGAAAAGAGTACAATCCACCCAAACTTCAATGTTAATCTTCAAGATTTACGTTGGGTACTCAAACTTCATGTTTGAGATTTATGTAGGAGTATGTGAAAAATCTCCCCCTGAAATCTGCACTTCTCTAAGCCTCATCATCCCGATTCCTCTAATACATCTTTCAAATGAAGATGCCGGGAGTGACTTAGTGAATAAATCTGCGAGATTTTCACACGACTTAGTATGCAGTATCTTTATCTCGTTCATCTTATGCATTTCATGAGCATAAAAGAACTTGGGGTTGATATGCTTTGTAAGGTTACTCTTCACATATCCCATTTGTACTTGTGCAACACAAGCTGCATTATCTTCATAGATAATAGTGGGGGTTTGTTCTATGTTCGGACCACATGACTTGGATGTGGTGAACCATTCTTCAAGCCATGCACATTCCCGAGAGGCTTCATATAATGCAATGATTTACGAGTGGTTAGTCGATGTCGAGACAAGAGTCAGCAGACGACTTCCAAGAAATTGCTTTGTTCCACCGCAAAGGAAAACATACCCGGTTGTGACTTGCCAAGATGCGGGTCCGATAGGTACCCAAAGCATCGGCGTAGCCAACTAAATTCAATTCATTGTTTCTTACGTAAAACAAGCCGAGGTCTTTGCTTCCTTGAAGGTAACGGAAGATGTCCTTCACCCCTTTCCAATACCTTTTGGTGGGTTACGCCTTTGCATCTGCGCTAGCAAATTCACGGCGAACGCAATGTCCGGCCTAGTGCTATTCGCAAGGTACATGAGCGCTCCAATTGCACTCAAGTATGGGAATTCCGCTCCCAGGACTTCCTCCCCCTCTTCTTTAGGCCTGCAGACGGGTCTAGGTCTGCTTGGAGTGACCTTCCGACCATTGGGGTCTTTGCGGGGTATGCCTTTTCAAAGGCAAATCTCTCCAACACTTTCTCTGCGTGTAGGATGCTTGGTGTACCAAGATTCCGCCTTGGACATGTTCAAGCCGCAAGCCTAAACAGAACTTGGTTTTACCCAAGTCTTTCATTTCAAACTCAGATTTCAAGTATGTGCATGCTTCTTCAATTTCTTCATCCGTCCCAATGATGTTCAAGTCATCTACATAGACGGAGATTATACAAAATCCATTCGGGGATCGTTGTATAAACACACATGGACAATCTTCATTTGTTAGTGTAGCCTTTCTTGCAAAGAAAGTCACTTAGCGATTGTACCACATTCTTCCTGATCGTTTCAAATTTACATACAGTGATTTCTCCAATTTCACCTTTGTATAGGTTTCTGTTTGCTCTGTCTTGGTTCGGGATAGGGATACCTTCCTGTACTTTCATGTATATCTCCGAATCCAAGTTTCCATACAAATATCTTTGTGACAACATCCATTAGCTTCATTTTCAACTTCAAGTTGACTCGCCATTGAGATCAAGTATCTAAAGGTAATTCCGCCCATGACCAGGAGAATAGGTTTCTTCATAATCAACCCCAGGACGTTGAGTGAAACCTTGAGCGACAAGCCTTGCCTTGTACCTTACAACTTCATTGTTTTCGTTTCTCTTGCGAACAAAAACCCATTTGTGACCTCACGGGGTTTATATGGGGAGGCGTATGCACACGTGCCCAAACACCTCTCTTTTGTTCGGAGAGACTAACTCTATGATGATTGCCTTCTTCCAATCTTCCCAATCGAGCCTTTTCTTGCACTCTGCGAAGATGCGGGCTCGGGATCATGATTAATGATCGTGGCAATCTTCTTTGCAAAGTATGCATCGACATTGGTCGTTGCTCTATTCATTGATTCTCCGTTATTACAAAGTTTATGGCCATTTCATCATGGGGTGCTTCGTGCACTTCTACTTGCTCTTCATTGCTATTTCCCATTCCAGGAGCAAGTTCCTTTAGTTTTTCTCCGCCAATGTGTGCGCACACATTATTTCCGGCGGCTTCTTCCAATGGAAGGTTCAGATCTGGAATTGCCTTTTCCACAGGCTTCTTTCCAAAGTGCAGGTCTCAAGCGGCTCCCCTTCTTGCTTTGGGGCACTTTTGTGATTGGTGTGGTAAGTCCTCTCGCCCAGTTTTCCCCAGACGTCTCCGGGTACTTTGGGTTTGAGAAGCCAGATCTCCTGTTCTTTTTCTTTGAGGCCTCTGAACAGGATGAGGATACCTTCTGCTTTCTTTGGTATTTCCACCCTCTCTGGTGCATTTCTTGTGGTACATGCGACTTAACCACGCTCTTGAGATCACAAAAATGATCGAGCGATTCATTTGCTAAATTCTCGCAAATCAATTATCTTCTGGACTTCTTGATTTGCTTCATTAGTGCGAGGGTCATGCGCTGGGATCCCGATGGAATGCCATACTATTTCCGGCATTTTCATCCAATGGTTGATTCTCTCCCCTAATGACGGGAAATGGTCCTCGTCAAAAGATGCAATCGGCCGAATCGAGTGTGTGTAAGTCTCGATCATGGGTTCCAAATACCTGATTATGGATGCACTCTCATAACCAACGTATATCCCAGACTTGCGGAGAGGGCCCATTGCAGTCCGTTGTGGGGGTGGTATAGGTACATATACCAAACAGCCAAATTTTCTAAGATAGGAAATCTTCTGATGACCCCTTGCACTAATTGCATTGGTGAATGGATGTTGTAGGCCGATGGTCTATAATTGATGAGTCTTCTTGCGTGCAGGCTGCGTGTCCCCAACAAGTGTTGGGCAAGTTACAACTCTGCAAGAGCGATGCGGCAATGAACTTAATCCTCTTTATTAGTGCTTCACTAGCCCATTTTGCGTATGGGCGTGCGGTGCAGTGCTCAACGATTATTCCGTTCTTTGTGCAATAATCATCAAATGCCTTGGAAGTAAATTCGCCGGCATTGTCCATTCGAATGGACTTCACGCGATGATCGTGAAAAGCATTCTTAATTACGATGATCTGCGAGATCAGCTTTGCGAATGCATGATTCCTTGTTGACAGCAAACATGTATGCGACAATTTTGAGGAAGCATCAATGAGCACCATAAAGTATCGAAACGGCCCTGACAAGGGCTGAATCGGGCCGCAAATATCCCCTGAATGCGTTCCAGAAATGCAGGAATTTCATGTTGCACTTTCATAACAGAGGGTCTAGTTATTAATTTCCCGGTGGCACATGCATGGCACACAAAATCTTCGTGATTCGGGAAATTCTTAATATTAATGCCATGACCTTGTGAGTTGTTAACTATATTTCTCATCAATCTAAGACCAGGATGACCTAATCTACAATGCCATAAAGCAAATAATTCAGAGCTTCTAAAGGCAGTCTTCAAAGAAGTATACCTTTGCGTGTGCATTGATTTTCGTGTAGTACAACCCAGATTCATATGAGGGACATTTTTCTAGTACCATCTTTCCATATTCCGCGTGCTTCACAATGCACAAGTGTTCTTTGCCATTTTCTTCATTGGTTTCTACGTGAAATCCATTGGCGCGGATATCCTTGAAACTTAAGAGAGTGCGAGTTGATTCAGGGTACAAGAGGGCTTCTTCAATTACCAAAGTTGTACCCATTGGCAATATAATTGTGGCTCTTCCTGAGCCTATTATATACGTATCGCTTCCTGCGATAGTCGTAATCCTTCCAGCGTTCTTCGTGATCGTCTGGAAGTATTTCGACTCTCTTAAGATGGTATTTGTTGTGCCACTATCAACAATGCATATTTCCTCCATTGGGCGCTACACGATTTCTTTCTCACTTTTTCAATCTGCTTTCCGGTAGACTATCGCGTAGGATAGAGTCGCGTAGGACTTTTATTTCGGCAATCCGAGTGGATGCCGGCTTGATGGCGAGTTGATTGCAGATCGAATCGGGCGATCAATCGCCGGTAGTAGACGTTCGTCGTCGTCGATGATCCTTCGCTTCTTGTCTTTTCTCACCTTTCAATCTTTCTCCGGTAGAGCTTCGTGCTGATAACGTGTTAGACAACCTCGCTATCGAATAGTCCGGGGTTGCCTAATAGATTGAACTGGAGAACAGAGAGAGAGGGCGAGAGACACAATATGAGGAGGAACGGGTCTGCTTTATTATTCTCAGATGCTAGATACAATGGGGTGACCCCCTGCCTCCTATATATAGCGGTTCTGCTTAGAGATAAGGAAGAGTCCATATCGGATACGAATCCGGTTTCCTAACACTAATAGCCACGCGTTTTAGTGCGTACGCCAACCAAAGCAAGGTAGTACTGTTCAAGCATAGTAGGAAACTTGCCCGTACGCTCTCCTCGCACGATCCAAGTTCATCAAAGCTTTGATACATGTAACCTAACGGGGGCTTCACACCTTTATATATATATATATATATATATATAATGGTGGAACGGATGCTGTTTTTTGACTCAATGGCTTGAAAGATGGTATATTTTGGCCATTTTGGGAATCTCGGGACTTTCGGACTTTTTTTGAATTTTTGAATTATTTTAAATCCCAAAACAAAACAAAAGAAAAAAAAACAAAAACAAAAAACAAAAAGGAAATGAGCCGGGCCGCACTGGGCTCGAACCAATTCAGCCGATTGGCTCATCGCACGCGCGGCCCGCATGAGTCCAGCCCCCCAGCCGCGCGAGGTAAGGAAAAAAAGGGGGGGTCGAGCGAGGGTTACGGCACGAGCGGGGAGATGGGGGGCGCTGGGGGCGAATGGGGGAAAGGGAGAGGGCTTGGCGGAGGCGAGGGTTGGCGGGGCTAGGAGCTTGGGGTTCTGTGGCCCGTGGCGGCGGCCAGGTCTTGTGGCCGGGGAGCGGAAGAGAGTGGGCCCGGGAAAAGAAGGAGCTCGGGCGGGGGAGCTTTTATAGCGCGGAGGAGGGAGAGAGGAGATGGGCGAGCGGTGGGTGGAGAGGTGAGGCGACGGCGGGATGGGCGACAGCGTGGCGGAAAGGATGGCGGCAGAGACAGCGTCTGTGAGCGAAGCGGCGGGATAAGCGCAACGACGTCTGTGGCGGCCGGGTGAGCGCGGAGGACCGGGCGGAGGTGAGGCGGACGGTCGCGCGAGCAAGCCGTGGACCGAAGGTCCAAGAAGATCCAGGTAAAAAACAAATCCAAATCAAACTTCAAATTTGGAATTCAATTTAGAATTTCTTTTTTGAAATTTGGGGTCATTTCAATAGCTTCCCATGTAGTTTAAGGTAACATAGATTCAATAATAAACTTGCATATAAACACCAACCCTTTCTCTTACTAAGGTTCTATTTGATATAAAAAAAATTCTAATTTTATAGACTAGAACTAGCTTACTTCTACTTAAAGTTTTATTTAAAATCTAAGAATTTTTTTAAATATGGGATGACACCATCAGGCGGTAGTGTACCACCGGCATTCGAGCCAGAGTACATGTTGCAACAACATAGTACTAGCTGGGAGCCTAGAGCAAGGTTTCAAATCTCGGTTTCGGATGAAATTTCGGAGAGGATCGAGGTCCAAAATCTTGACGAGATATCAGAATTTTGGATAAATTTGGCCAAAATCCAGAAGCCAAAATTTAAATCCATTTTTTTTACTAGGATTTTTGAGTTCTCGACTGAAATTCCTGAGATTTTGGCAAATTTTAACCGAATGAAAAATAGTTCTGTCGGTGTTTCGTACACCGGCAATACGAACTTGTGGGTTAGTGGGGGTCGCGCGCTCCCTCTCCCCGAATGGTCGACTCAAGAAGCCGGGAAAGTATACTGGTTCGGGCTGAATGTCCCTACTCCAGTCCGCTCGGTGGGGGTGTATTGATTTCGTGGATCGAACAGGGTTACAAGTGAGGCAAGGGTTCGGTCGGCCGATCCCCTTATAGTTGGCTGCCCGCTATCTGAAAATCTCTGTGTGTCTTTCCTCAGACCCTGCCTCTCCTTATATAGACGGAGGTAGCAGGTTACACGGAAGTTTGGAAAAAAGGTGAGGGGGTGGTCTTCGTCTTGGAGTCTGGTCCTCGTCTTGTCCTGCCGACCTCTGCCCGCCCCAGGCAGGGTTGGTAGACCTACGGTGCGTGGTTTTCTGCTGGGCTTGCCAGGGTGGCCTTGCATCGTGTGCGCCGTCAGCGGCTTTAATGGCGATTGACCCGGCAGCCTCGGGAGAGCGCGTCCTCCTGGCGCGTCGGCCGATGGGGCTGAGGCTTGACTCCCGCCGCGTCTTCGACATCATCGGGAAGGACCGCCTACCCTCATGCAGACGTCGAGGACGCCGCGTGCAGAAGCGATCGGCTGGCACCAGCGTGAGCCTGTCGCCTCGGCCCAGTGGAGTTAGCCGACCGCGCTGCCCGTTCTGAGAGGTCGGACTCGGTCGATCACCGGCCGACCAGGCGTTTCGACTCGGGAGGTCGAGGTCGGACGACCGCCTAGGGCTGGCTCGGAACGGTGCCATGCCAAACCTTCGCGGCCCACGGACCTTTGCCAGGACTGGTCTTCTGGAAGGATGTCAACCTGCTCGTGGTCTCGGGCTGATGGAGGTACCCATGGTATGAGTACTCGTCAGTAGCCCCCGAGCCCCCGTCCGGGTCGGAGAGTCGGTCGGGGGGTTTTCACAAAGTTGACGTAGCGTCGGGGTCGACGGGCGTGGCTTGGCAGCGACGGTTTAGTCGGGAATTGCTTCGATTGGAGAGCTATGGTGCGGCGGCGCCGATGGAGTGTAGCCCGGCGGAGTCGGAGAGCCGGTCGGGGGTTTACCCGGTCGAAGCGTCCCGCCGATCCAGAGGCCGACGGGGGTTGGCTGTGTCGGTAGGTGGCGGTCTTGTGGCGCACCGGTGGTGTAGCCAGCGGTCGAGGCCCGGTCGGGGGTTTACCCGGTCGAAGGTGGCCGCCGGCCTAGAGGTCGGCGCAATTGCCAGGCAGCTTCGCTTGCCAGAGGGCCCGGGTGCGCTCGAGCACACCCGGTGGGTGTAGCCCTCGAGCCCCCGAGCGGGTCGGAGAGACGGTCGGGGGTTTACCCGGTCGGACTCTGGTTGACCATGGTTATGGGACCTTTTGAGTCATGTGAGCAAACGCGCGTTTACCTACGTCGGTTCGAACGCCGTGCTCGTGCGAGCTACAAACGGGCAATCCGGGTGGAATCTTGGCGATCCCCCTCGAGGGGGGTCATTCCCGAGCGGACGTAACTCCCGGCGTGGGCGTCCGGCCCACTGTGGGCATTCCATGAGAACCTTTCCTTACTCGTTCCCGTATCGGGCCACCGGGTCGTCCACCGACCCGGAGTGCGGCTGGCCGCTACTCATGGATGAGCTCCGCGGGAGAGTGTGAGGTATGGTCCCGGATGCGGGTTAGGGTGATTGGGTCATCCGCCGGCCCAACTAGAGGCCCACTGGGGGCTCACCCTGGCCCGCCCCTTGCTCTGTTTTAAGTGTTACGAGAGTCGAGTTCCTTGGAGCAAAGGCTCTCAACATCCTCTTCACCACAACGTGGTCCGTCATATCCTTGCTTCCAAGCCCTCGGATCTTGTTTACAAGAATCATCAACCGGTCATACATTTGTTGAGGTGTCTCATCATCATTCATGACAAATCTCCCCAACTTTCCTTCAAGCAACTCGATTTTTAATTCTCGTACACTTGATGTTCCCTCATGAGCTACTTGGAGTGTGTCCCATATTTCTTTGGCTTCTTCTAACCCATCCACTTTGTTGAACTCCTCGGGACTCAGCGCTCCAAGCAACACACTCGCGGCTTGAGCATTGCGGTGGATATTTTGTTCTTGTTGTGGTGTAAGCTCCATGTCGTCTTCCGGCATGTCCAAACCTGTACACACAATCTTCCAAACACTAGGATGGAGAGACATTAAGTGCATTTTCATTTTGTGCCTCCAAGCGGAATAGTACATGCCATCAAAGAAAGGTGCACGCCCGGAGGGCACAGTGATATATGAATGCGAAGAGGAAGTATTCAATTTTTCATAATTGAAAGGAATTTGAGCTCCCTGATTGGATGTAGATGTAGCTTCCTCTTTGCTTTTGCCGGGAGTTCCATCTCCGACCCTCGGACTATTTTGCTCGTCCGTCACGACAACCTTCAATCCGGTGTTGGCCATCACGTTCCTTCAAGCGGTTAAGCCTTCGAGAAGGGTAGGCTCTGATACCAATTGAAAAGGTTAGAAGATTGCCTAGAGGGGGGTGAATAGGCTAATTTTAAATTAAAACAATTTGATGCAGCAGAAAAGGGTCGGATATTCCGAGTTAATATCGGAACTTCCGAAATCTTCGGAACTTCCGTAATTACTTCGGACTATCCGATTAGCACTTGACAAAAAGAGTCAAGTAGAAAGAGCAATACGACAACTAGCTCTAGACAACTAAAAGTTGCACTAAAGAAAATCAATAAGATTAATCAAGCAGCTAGAGACAAGAGAGAACACAATAGTTTGATTCCCGGAGTTCGGATCCTTGAGGGGATCGTACGTCTCCGTTGAGGAAGCTCCAAAGAGCCCGGGTCTTTTCCAACCCTTTCCTCCCAAACCTCGGTCACACTTGAGGCTTGGTTCCACTATTGGATCCTTTCCTTTCGGAGGCGGAGCCGGCCTTCACAAACTTCTCACGGCGTCCCACAATCGTTGGGGGCTCGTGAGCGACGCCTAGCCATCTAGGAGTCCTTCAACCTCCAAGAGAAATGAATGCACTTGAATCTCGGTCTTGGAGAGGTTCTCTACTTTCTCAAGATGAATAACAACTTAGCCCTTGACTTTCAATCACACTTGACAAACTCTCACTCACTAAATGATCCCTAAGATCAAGGAAGAGAGAAAGCTCAAAGTATGCTATAGAGAATATTCAAGGAGCTCAAGTATTCAGCCAAGGCAAGAGTGTAACCAAACAAAGGTGGAGATGGGGGGGTATTTATAGTTTTGGTTCAAAACTAGCCGTTATCCCCGCACACAGCCACACATCGGAACTTCCGATGCTAACTTCGGAACATCCGAAGAGCACAAACTACCAGACCTTGGAAAGCTTCCAACGGTCGAAAACTACAGGCATCGGAATATCCGATAACAACTTCGGAACATCCGAAGAGACCCAGAGAGGGAACAAAGCTAATTACACTAAGTCCACATCGGAATGTCCGATATAAAATATCGGAACTTCCGAAACAAACAAAGAGTTCCCAAACTGGAAAACAACCACTTCGGAACTTCCGAAAAAGCAACTTCGGACAGTCCGAACTAGACAGAGAGCACCCTAAAACAGGACAGAACACATCGGAACTTTCGATACCTACAATCGGAACATCCGAAGCTAACAGAGAGCTCCCAAGCTAAAGACCAATAGGTATCGGAACATCCGAACAAGTAAATCGGAATGTCCGACCCTAAAAGAACACATCGAACAGAAGCACACCTACACTTCGGAACTTCTAAAGCATCGGAATGTCCGATACAATATCGGAACATCCGACTTGAACTTTAACACAAACTCAATCCGAAGCTAGAGAGAACACTTCTAACCCTTGAGAGACTCGACTAAATTCATCTTGAGTGAGGAGACCATCTCTAAGTCAATTTCAAAGCATCCCTCTTAATAGTACGGCAACCCTATAACTTCAACAAATCGAAAATTACGGTCGGAGATGCCGTTTTTCTTACTCTACGAAGCTTGAGGATACCCAATTTTATAGATGATCTCTTCTCGAACCTTTTACCTGTTCATGAACTAGTTGAACACATTAGAATCTTTAATCGTTTGTCATTAATCATCCAAAACCAATTTAGGGGGGCCTAGATGCACTTTCAACCAGCTGAACCCAAACGGGGTCCTCCACATCGCGACCTTCATCACGCTGTGTGAGGCCTTCCTGGGGATCGAACCCCATTGGGGGCTCTGGCGTCACTTCTTCTTTGCGCGGCTGCCATCGGACGCCGCCGGTCTCCTCGGCTCCCTGGCCATCCAACTGCGCCCCCCCCGCAAGCCGTTCTATATTGACGTGAGGCTGCCGTCGTCGAACCGGGGGTGGCACAGCGAGTGGTTCTACGTTCGGAACCTCGACATGGCGCCGGCCTTGGCGGGAATCTGCCGTGCCGAGTCCCATTGGACTTGGGGTCCCGACTCGAGGGACAAGAGAAAGGTGGAGATGGTCCTCGAGCGGCTCGAGGATCTGAAGCGACGAGGCCTGACAGGCGAGGTGGTCATCTGCACGTTCATGGAGAGGCGCGTCCAACCCTTTAGGGATCGGTTGCGCCCCATGTTCGAGTACACCAGACTATCCGACCCCACGAGGTCGTCTGAGGCGGAGCTCCCTGCGTCGGAGGTTCTTGCACGCGTGACTGCGGTCTCCCTCGTGGGCGATACCGAGGCGGTGGGCGAGACGCCCGCGCCGTTACCAGTAACCCGCAGAACCTGGTAAGTCGGGTGGTTTGTGGCTCTTTTTCCTCCTGCTCTCCCGCCCGCTTACTCGAGTGCGTTTCGTAGGGGCTCGGCGGCATGATCTCCCGGGCCTTGCTCCCAGGGGAAAAGGAGGCGAGAGCAGCAGCGCGCCTCATCGCGGACCAGCGCAACGCCGCCCTCCAGGCGCAGAGGGCGGACAAGGAGGCCGCGAAGGTGCGGAAGAGGAAAGAGCGCGCGGACCGGGCCGCTCGTGGCGAAGAGGTCTCCGACGAGACTCCGAGCGACGATGACGAAGAGTCGGCGTCGAGCGAGGGGGGCCCGAGTGCCGGGGGCTACTCGGGCGGCTCCGACGTGGGTTCCGACCGCGGGGTCGTTGACCGCGATTCCGGGGACGAAGCCGCGGGCGCAGGGTACGTCCTGAGGAGGCGGAGATCTCTCACGCCCCCTCGCAGGGGCCCGGCGAAGAGGGCGCGCCAAGCGCTGGTCGTTCGCTCCTCTCGGTAAGTGCCTTGCGCGCCCCCCGTCCGGTTCTTTCTGGTGTTTCTTTCACACGATCCCTGACCGACCGTTGTGCGCAGGGGGCACACCAGTGTTGGAAGGGCGCTGAGCCCCACCTCGGGGGTGAGGAGTCGCACACTTCCGCCCCTGCCAGCGGGGTCCGTGGCGGCGGTCGCCGGGAGCGAAGTCCGCGGTGCGCCCGCGCGAGGTCTGTTGGCGAAATCTTGCCGGAGGGAGCGGGGCCGTTCTTGGCCGCGATAGTGCGAGGAGAAGTCCTGCCGGGCGTGCTCACGCCGCGCCGTCGTTCGGGAAGTCGGTGAGTCCCGCCGCCACCGGAGGCGCTGATTCAGCGTTCTGCGACACTGCCGGGAGGAGTCTGCCCGCCCGCCGGGCGATCGCTGTTTTAGCGGTCCGAGTGTCGCGAGAAGCGCGCGCAGCCGGCTATCATGAGCGCTCCGTAGGCGGGAAGTCGGGACAGGGCGGCTGCTGACCGCCGTGCTGACCTGGCCCGACCGCGACCCGTCCGGAGGGCCTGCGTTTGTCTTGGATGACGAGGTGGAACGTGCGGATTGGAACATCCTGGAGCGGTGCCAGAAGGAGGTGGAGGCGGAGATGGGGAAGATCCGTGCCGACCTCATCCACGCCGCCGACGCTTCCTCCAGGGCGATGATGTCCATCGCTCAGGAGTCCCGCCCGGCCGGATCGGTAAGACTGATGGGGATTCGTCTTTCGTGGAATTTTCAACCGAGAAATGGAGACTGACCGGGCAGGTACCTTATTTGCAGCGTTTGGTATCCCGGGCGGTGGACAAGTCAAGCTTCTTCCGGCGTCTGCACAGCCAGCGGTGCATCGTGGAGGGAGAACTTTACGACGCCCGAAGGGCGCATGCCACCGAGCAAGGGAAGGCCGCCGCGGCCGGTCAGCAGCTGGGGGAAGTTACCGAGGCCTTGCGGGAGGCTCAGCGGCTCACGGAGTCATTGACCGACGAGGCAGAGAGGGCCAGGTCGGCCCTGGCGGAGACCGAAAGGGCCAAGACCACCGCGGTCCGCGCCGAGGAGTCCGCTCGGGCGGAGGCCGCCCTGTTTCGAGAGGAACTCGAGTTGGCCCGAAGGGAGGCCGACCGGCTGCGCGGTGAGTGAGACCTTGCTCGGGGGGAGCTTGCATCCGACCGAGAAGCGCGTGCCAAGGTCGAGGAGGAGCTTCGCGCCAAGGAGGCCTCCGTGGCCGGTGGGTAGTCCCACCTCTTGGTAGTTGTCGTAGCGGGCGTCTTTTGATGTTGTTTTTGTCTTTGTAGAGCTGCGGAAGGACCTTAGCGACATGCTGGAGTCGCGAAGGGCGGCGGTGGAGCAGCGGGATGCGGCGGTCAAGTCACGTGACTCGGCCCTTGTGGACAAGCGGGTGGCGGAGAGGGATGCGGCGATCTGACGGTCGGTGGCGGCCCTCGGGTGGCGACCAAACCGTCTGCGGCCGTTGCTCGGGCTTACTCCGGGCCCGAGTTCCATCGCCGTCCTGCTGGGGACGGTTCCGGGGCATGTCGAGGCGTCGGTTCGGGAAGCGGCGGTGCTTGGTGCTTCGTCGGCCCTGGTCAACACCGTTTCTTACTACGACGGTGTCGATCTCGAGGCAGTCGGGAGCGGCGTTGCTGCTGATCGGAGCGACGAAGAAGTCGAGGCATTCATGGCCCGAGTTGACCCGTGCGCCCAGGAGATTGCCCACCGAATCTCGCCGCGGGATATCCTCCACCGGAGGGAAGGAGATGATTAGTTTTCTTCGTTTTTACTTTCGCAGTGTATGTAATGAACATATTTTACCGTAAACGAGTCCGACCCGCCAGGTTGCTTCAAGTTTTTGTCTGTTTATCTCGTGTTTCTTCTGTGTGATGGACAATCTTACGACCATAGCTAGGGGACTCGCGAGGTACCCCAAGAGCGTAGGTGTCAATCGCATCTGAAGAGAACACGGGATAAGACAAGCGATTTAGAGCGCTTGCTTTGCGGAGAAAAGAGGTGTGAGGGGCGCTGGGTCGCCTAGTTCAAACCATCTCCGCGAAGTTTCCGTTTGGTCGGTCGGAACGCTGACCTAAGTCGGGTGTTTCGACCGGTACCAGTTTCTCTTGTTCGGAGGATTTCTTTTCGCTACCAAATGCCGCTTCGGGGCTGTAGCCATGGAGGCGTAGGCCGCAGCGTTTGGGTCGTGGAAATCGCCCCGAGAAAGATGGCCCGGTTGGTCGAGATACGGCCTAGGTCAACGACTCGTTTGCCTTTGGTTAGACCGTCCTGACCGACCAAGCTATCTTTCGCTCGGGCAACTCCCTTCTTCACGCGAGTAACGCCGCTTCGGGGCCGTGGCCGTGGAGGCGTAGGCTTTGAGGGAGTCACCGCGAGGAAGATCGTTTGGTCGGTCGAGGTTGACCTAGGTTAAAGTATATCGCTCGTTCGGTCGGTCTGCTGACCCGGATCGAAAGGACCCAACCGGCCCTGGCTTCTTGCTTGAGTAACCCCCCTCTTCCGCAAAGTGCTACTTCGAAGCCGTAGCCGCGGG
Organism: Rhipidocladum racemiflorum; assembly: GCA_036346355.1. Lineage (NCBI taxonomy): Eukaryota > Viridiplantae > Streptophyta > Magnoliopsida > Poales > Poaceae > Rhipidocladum > Rhipidocladum racemiflorum. The sequence goes on from CM070575.1 coordinate 7,743,109, forward strand.
GGCGTGGGCCGCAGCATTTGGGTTGAAGAGGTTACTTTGAGGAAGATAGCCTGGTCGGTTGGGTTATCGACTTTGGTCGCCGACCCAGGTCGCCGACCCCTTAGGTCGTACGCAGCTCCCGAGTGGTGCGTCGGGACTGGAGGTGCAGTCGCCGCGCACCGCTTGAGCCCGTGGCAGGCGCGCGATAAATCGAATGGAGAGGGTTTTTTTGGGATAGGGCCGGATTAACTTGCCTGGAGGGCCGTGCCGGCTTTGGGAACGACATCAGACGCTCCTCCTTCCGCTTCCCGGCGTAACTCGAGGCGCTTCGTCATCCGTGCCGCGGACCATAAAAGGGGGAGGCGTGCTGGTGCCTTCGTTGCTCCGTCAGAACCGCCATCGAGCAAGTTCCTTTCGCGTGCGATGGCGGACCGCTACACGCAGCTCCGGGAGGCGGTAGGCGACCTCCTTTGGAACTCCCGACATGTCCGAGGGTTTCCACGCGAAGACGTCTCAGTTTGCCCGGAGGAAGTCGACGAGCGCGCTTTCCTATTTGGCCGGGAGGGTGGCCCCGATCCGCATTGTTTTGGCAGGGTCCTCGGGATCGACCCCGATCTCCTTCGCGTCCTCCGTGGGCGCGAAGGAGCTTGACCCCAACTTGCCGGAGTCGGGGGCGGACTCGGGGGCCTTCCCCTGGAGGCGAGTGAGCTCGGCGGAAGCGACGACCGCCGAAGCTAGCTCACAACTGCTTCGCTCGCAGTTGTAAGCGAGCTGGAAGGAGGTGGCCACGGTGATGACGCCCTTTGGCCCCGGCATCTTCAGCTTGAGGTAGGTGTAGTTGGGGACCGCCATGAACTTTGCGTAACATGGCCGCCCTAAGATAGCGTGGTAAGAGCCGGGAAAGCCCACAACCTCAAAGGTGAGGCTCTCGGTGCGAAAGTTGTCCGGGCTCCCAAAGGTGGCCAGGCGGTGACTGCCCGAGTGGATGGGCTGTTGGCACTGGAACGCCGTGGAAGGGCGCCTTGCTCGGCCGAAGAGGCGGTCGCGAGCGACTCCCAGGGCGTCCAGGGTCTCGACATACATGATGTTGAGACCGCTGCCGCCGTCCATAAGCACCTTGGTCAGGCGCTTCGTCCCCACGACGGGGTCGACGACGAGCGGGTAGCATCCGGGGTGTGGGACATGGTCGGGGTGATCGGTCCGATCGAAGGCGATCGGGTACTACAACCACCTCAGGTAACTGGGTACGGCGGGGGTCGCCGTGTGGACCTCTCGGTGGGCGAGCTTTAGCCGTCGCTTGTCGGCGTAGCATTCTGCCCCTCCGAAGATCATGAGGCAACCGTCGAGTTGCGGAAACTCATCGGTCGCCCCATGGCCCTTTGCCTCTTCGTCGGGCGCTGGGTCGCGCTTCTTCCCCTTACCCCGTGACGTCGTGGGGTTCCCAGAGAGAAAACGCTTCAAGACTTCGCAGTCCCGATACTTGTGTTTGACGGGATAGTCGTGATTCGAACCTGAACTATCCATCAATTTTTCGAAGCGGTCGGGCGTCTGCCGGGCCTGCTGTTTGGCAGGTCGGTCGGCAGCGGTGACCATTCGACCTTCGCGGCCCTGCTTCCCCTTCCGCTTCCTTTTGTCGGGACGGTCGGAAGGGGCGCCGACCTCGGGGCCGGACGTTTTGCGAGTTGTCTTCCTTTCAAAGATGGCCCCCACGGCCTCCTCGCCGGAGGCGTGATTGGTGGCAATGTCGAGGAGCTCCTTGGTGGTCCGGGGCTTAGCGTAGCCCAACTTGTGGACCAGGGCTTCGCACGTGGTGCCGTAGATGAATGCCCCCACAACGTCAGCGTCTCGGACGTCGGGGAGCTCGTTGCACTGCTAGGAGAAGCGGCGGATGTAGTCCTGGAGGGTCTCGCCTGGTTGCTGCTTGCAGCTCTTCAAGTCCCAGGAGTTGCCAGGGCGCTTGTAAGTACCCTGGAAGTTCCCGACGAAAAGGCTCGTCAGGTCGGCCCAGCTGCCGATGGTGTCCGCGGGCAGGTACTCGAGCCAGGCTCGAGTTGAGTCCGCGAGATAGATGGGGAGATACTGGATGACGAAGGAGTCGTCCGTTGCTCCCCCCGCCCGGCAAGCGAGCCGGTAGTCTTCTAGCCAAACACTGGGGTTGGTGGCCCCTGTGTATTTGGCTATGTTGGTCGGGGCCGGAACACAGTCGGGAAGCGGCGTTGCGGGCAGCGGCGTGAACGCCCGTGGCCGGGCCATCAGACCACAGTCGCGGCGCTCGCGCGATCGCTATCGGCGACTGCGAGTCTTCTTTGCGTCGGTAGCTCTCGCTTCGTGCCTCGAGGGTGGTGCGAAGATCATAATTGTCCCCAGCGGTGGCGCGGGGTGTGTGATGCCTGGGGAGCTCGTGAAGCGAGGCCGTCTTGGCTGGCTCTGTCGACCCGTGAGGGAGTAGCCCAGCGGCCCGTTGGCGCCCGACCGTCGGGGCCGGAGCCTTGGGCGTCTTGAGCACGGCGGCACGTTCTACCGATCCGGAGGTTACGGTAGGTAGCCTTGGCTTCGCTCCGTCGGCTCGAGCGATCATGAGCAGCATAGCCGCCGCAGCAATATTCTGGTTGGCGTGAGGAAAGAACGGAAGGTCGTTCGTCTCCTCAGTGAAAGTGCATCTAGGCCCCCTAAATGTGTTTTGGGTGATTAATGACAAACGATTAAAGAAACTAATGTGTTCAACCAGTTTATGAACAGGCAAATGCTTCAAGAAGAGATCGTCTATGTACGTGAAGTGTCCCCTAGTAGCGTTGACTAAGAAAAACGGTATTTAAGCTTGTAATTTTAATCTATTGAGTCATAGGAATGCCGTACTATTAAGAGGGATGCATTGAAATTGACTTAGAGATGTTCTCCTCACTCAAGATGAATTTAGGCGAGTCTCTCAAGGGCTAGAAGTGTTCTCTCTAGCTTCGGAATGAGTTTGTGTTAAAATTTCTAGTCGGATGTTCCGATGTTGTATCGGACATTCCGATGTTTCAGATGTTCCGAAGTGTAGTTGTGCTTTAGTCCGTTGTGTTCTGTTTGGGTCGGACATTCCGATGTACTGTTTCGGATGTTCCGATACCTGTTGTGTTTTAGATTGGGAGCTCTCTGTTTGGTTCGGATGTTCCGATATTGTGTATCGGAAGGTCCGATGTGTGCCTTCTTGTGTAAAGGTGCTCTCTGTCTAGTTCGGATTGTCCGAAGTTGATTTTTCTAAGTTCGAAGTGGTTGTTTTCTGTTTGGGAGCCCATTGTTTTCTTCGGATGTTCCGATGTCTATTTTCGGACATTCCGATGTGGACTTAGCTTGTTTTGTTGGGTTCCCTCTCGAGAGTCATCGGATGTTCGATGTTGTTATCGGACTTTACGATGCGTGTTGTTTTCGACCGTTGGAAGCTTTCCAAGTCTGGTAGTTTGCACACATCGGATGTTCAAGTTCTTATCGGACATTCCGATGTGAGGTCGAAATCTTGAGGGTAACGGCTAGTTTTGATCCAAAACTATAAATACCCCTCTCTCACTCCTTTTGCTGGTTACACACTTGCTTGGGCTATTCACTTGAGCTTCTTGTGTATTCTCTAGAGCATCATTTGAGCTTTCTCTCCTCCTTGATCTTAGGGATCATTTAGTGAGTGAGAGTTTGTCAAGTGTGATCGAAAGTCAAGGGCTAAGTTGGTATTCATCTTGAGAAAGTAGAGACCCTCTCCAAGATCGAGATTCGAGTGCATTTGTTTCTCTTGGAGGTTGAAGGACTCCTAGACGGCTAGGCGTCGCTCACGAGCCCCCAACGATTGTGGGAAGCCGTGAGAAGTTTGTGAAGGCCGGCTCCGCCTCCGAAAGGGAAGGAACCAAATAGTGGAACCAAGCCTCAAGTGCGACCGAAGTTTGGGAGGAAAGGGTTGGAATAGACCTGGGCTCTTTGGAGCCTCCTCAACGGAGACGTACGATCCCCTCAAGGATCCGAACTCCGGGAATCAAACTATTGTGTTCTCTCTTGTCTCTAGCTGTTTGATTAATCTTATTGATTTTCTTTAGTGCAATTTTAGTTGTCTAGAGCTAATTGTCGTACTGCTCTTTCTACTTGACTTTCTCTGTCAAGTGCTAATTGGATAGTCCGAATCAATTACGGAAGTTCCGATATATTCGGAAGTTCCGATATTAACTCGGAATATCCGACCCCTTTCCGCTGCTTTAAATTGTTCTAAATTAAAATTAGCCTATTCACCCCCCCTCTAGGCAATCTTCTAAACTTTTCAATTGGTATCAGAGCCAAACCTTCTCGAAGGCTTAACCGCTTGAAGGAACGTGATGGCCAACACCGGGTTGAAGGTTGTCGTGACGGACGAGCAAAATAGCCCGAGAGCCGGAGATGGAACTCCCGGCAAGAGCAAAGAGGAAGCTACCTCTACATCTACTCAGGGAGCTCAAATTCCTTTCAATTATGAAAAATTAAATACTTCCTCTTCGCATTCAGATATCAACTTTGTGCCCTCCGGGCGTGCTCCTTTCTTTGATGGCACGTACTATTCCGCTTGGAGGCACAAGATGAAAATGCATTTGATGTCACTCCATCCTAGTGTTTGGAAGATTGTTTGCACAGGTTTAGATATGCCGGAAGATGATATGGAGCTCACGCCGGAACAAGAGCAAAACATCCACCGTAATGCTCAAGCCGCAAGCGTGTTGCTTGGAGCGTTGAGTCCCAAAAAATTCAACAAAGTGGACGGCTTGGAAGAAGCCAAAGAGATATGGGATACACTCCAAGTAGCACATGAGGGTACATCAAGTGTAAGGGAATCAAAGATTGAATTGCTAGAAGGCAAGTTGGGGAGATTTGTCATGAATGATGATGAGACTCCGCAACAAATGTATGACCGCTTGATGATCCTCGTAAACAAGATAAGAGGGCTTGGAAGCAAGGATATGACAGACCACGTCGTGGTAAAAAGGATGTTGAGAGCCTTTGCCCCAAGGAACTCTACTCTCGTAACCCTTATACGAGAGCGAAAAGATTTCAAAAGGCTCACTCCAAATGACGTGCTCGGAAGAATTCTTTCACATGAACTCATGGAGGAAGAAGTAAAAGAAGTGAAGAATCTTGCCAAGCAAAGCTCGAGCTCAAGACCGAAGCAAATAGCTTTGAAGGCAAGCAAGAAAGAAGAATCAACATCAAGTGATGATGAGGAAGATGAAAGCGATGATGAGGAAGACTTGGCGTTGTTTGTGAGAAAGTTTAAGAAATTTCTCAAGTATGACGGGTCAAGCAAATACAAGAAGAACTTCAATGACAAGTCAAGGAGAAGAAGAAATGTGAAGTGGGCTTGCTATGAGTGCGGTGAAGTTGGACACTTCATCGCCGATTGTCCAAAGAAGAAGACCTCCTCAAATGAGCAAAAGAAGAGTGAGCCAAGCAAGAAAAATAAAGGCTACAAGAAGAAGTACTCGGGGCGAGCCCATATTGGCGAAGAATGGGATTCAAACGACTCCGACTCCGACACCGATGATGAAGGAGTCGCCACCGTGGCCATTGAAGCCGCTCCTCCAACAAAATCACTCTTCGACGACATGAGCGACACCGACAACGACGACACACCCATTTGTCTCATGGCAAAAGGGCGGAAGGTAATGACTAAGTCGAAACCTTCAAGTAGTAGTAGTGAATTAGATAGTGATGATGATAATGATGATGGTCTATTTTGTGATTTAAGCAAATCGGCTATTGATAAAATCCATAAGCTATTGAAAAGAATAGATAGCCAAGAGGAAACTCTCGAGAAGCAAGAAGAGTTGCTAGTTTGTGAGAAAAAGAAAAATCTTGCTCTCGAGAAGGTCCTTACTAAAGAAAAGGAGACAATTGAGTTGTTAACCAAAAAGCTTGATTTGGCTAATAACTCAATTGTAATGCTTAAGAGTTCAAATGAGTCACTTCAAGAGAATGCTATTAGACTAGAAAACAATCTTCAAGCTCTTGAAGTGCAAATTGAATCTCTTAACGACCTAAATACTCCAATTGTTGATTCATTTTTGGCATCTATTCCTTCCACTAGCAATGGTTGCTCGTTGCTACAATGTTGACATTAATGCTTGTACTACTAACTCTCAATTCGTACAAGTATTAAAAAGCGAAAACGAGAGACTAAGTGCCTTGGTAAGATACGGTTGCATGAAAACTTATCAATCCAAGGATGCCCTATATAAGACCATAAATGGTCAAGGCAACAAAAACAAAGAAGGGCTAGGATATGATAAGTATGAATGCAAAGGAAATGACCGTGTGGTTGTAAAAGGTAAGGAATGCATCGAGTTTGTCAAAGGAAATGACAAACAACCATTGACCACCACACATGTCATCAAGACCTGCAAGAATCAAAAGGGCATCCTCAATGTCATACATCAAAATCTATTCACTATGCATCTTATATGTTGAAGAGGAACCACCGTGGTAAAGTGGTTGCTCATTATGTTGGTGCCCACCACTCTAATGATGTGAGCAAAAAGAAGGTGTGGGTACCGAAAGTATTGATTACTAACATGCAAGGACCCAAAAGAATTTGGGTACCTAAAAACAAGACTTGATGCGTTTTTCGTAGGATTATACCTCCGGGGGATCAAGTTGGGTGCTTGATAGTGGTTGCACAAACCACATGACCGGAGAAAAGAAAATGTTTTCATCTTTTGATGAGAAAGGGTCACAATATGAAAATATTGTGTTTGGCGATAATGGTAAAGGTGAGGTAATGGGATTAGGTAAAATTGCTATTTCTAATGATCATTCAATATCAAATGTCTTGCTAGTTAAGTCCTTAAATTACAATTTGTTATCCGTGTCGCAACTTTGCGAGATGGGTTATAATTGTCTATTTACTAATTTGGATGTGACCGTCTTTAGAAGAGACGACTCCTCAATTGCTTTTAAAGGATATTTGAAGGGTAAGCTCTATTTGGTTGATTTCAATTCAAATAGCGCTAAACTTCAAACATGCTTGATGGCAAAGTCTAGCATGGGTTGGTTGTGGCATCGCCCGGCTAGCTCATGTTGGCATGAGGAACCTCGACAAGCTTCTAAAGGGTGATCACATCATTGGACTAACGAATGTTGAGTTTGAGAAAACAGGATTTGTAGCGCTTGTCAAGCCGGAAAGCAAGTTGGAGCGCGTCATCCCGCAAAGAACATCATGACAACGACAAGACCATTGGAGCTTCTACACATGGACCTCTTGGACCCATTGCTTATATAAGCATCGGAGGTAACAAGTATGGTTTAGTCATTGTTGATGACTTTTCACGCTTCACGTGGGTGTTCTTTTTGCAAGAGAAAAGTGAGACACAAGGGATAATCAAGAAATTTGCAAGAAGAGCCCAAAATGAATTCGAGTTGAAGATCAAGAAGATTCGAAGTGATAATGGAAGCGAATTCAAGAACATTCAAGTCGAAGAATTTCTTGATGAAGAAGGGATCAAGCACGAGTTCTCCGCTCCATATTCTCCTCAACAAAATGGAGTGGTAGAAAGGAAGAATCGGACGTTGATTGAGATGGCAAGGACAATGCTTGACGAGTACAAGATCTCCGATCACTTTTGGGCGGAAGCCGTCAACACCGCATGTCACTCCATCAACCGTTTATATCTCCACAAAATATTGAAGAAAACGGCTTACGAACTCCTCACCGGTAACAAATCAAATGTTTCATATTTCAGAGTTTTCGGTAGTAAATGTTTCATTCTTAACAAGAAACCCAAGAACTCTAAATTTGCTCCTAAGATCGATGAAGGTTTCTTGCTAGGATATGGATCAAATGCCTATGCCTATCGCGTTTTCAACAAAACCTCGTGTTGCGTTGAAATAGCGAGAGACGTGACATTTGATGAATCTAACGGCTCTCAAGTAGAGCAAGTTGATCTAAATATGTTAGAAAATGAGGAAGAGCCAAGCATTGCAATCAAGAAGATGGCTATAGGTGAAGTGAGGCCGCAAGAAAAGGAGCATCAAGACAATTCCTCTATGCAAGTTGAGCCTCCTACCTCAAATCAAAATCAAAACATTCCTCAAGATAGTTCAAGCAAACTCTTGGAGGATGATCAAGTTGAAGATAATGAGTCAATTCAACAAACATCTCAAGTTCCACATCCAAGAGTGCATCAAAGCATCCAAAGAGATCACCCCGTTGACAACATTCTAGGCGACATTCAAAAGGGGGTAACTACACGCTCAAGAGTAGCTAATTTTTGCGAATATTACTCTTTTGTGTCTACTTTGGAACCATTGAAGGTGGAAGATGCACTAAAAGATCCGGATTGGGTAATGGCAATGCATGAAGAGCTCAACAACTTCGTTAGAAACAAGGTGTGGTCGTTGGTGGAAAGACCAAATCAAAACATGATAGGAACTAAATGGGTCTTCCGCAACAAACAAGATGAGAACGGAGTTGTCACAAGAAACAAGGCTCGGTTGGTAGCTCAAGGATACACTCAAATCGAAGGTTTGGATTTTGGTGAGACTTATGCTCCAGTTGCTAGATTAGAGTCAATTCGTATATTGGTTGCATTTGCTACTCACCATGATTTCAAGCTTTATCAAATGGACGTCAAGAGTGCATTCCTAAATGGTCCAATTGCCGAATTGGTTTACGTTGAGCAACCGCCGGGAATGGAGGATCACAAAAACCCTACGCATGTCTACAAACTCCATAAGGCGCTCTATGGGCTTAAGCAAGCACCTAGAGCATGGTATGAATGCCTTAAGGATTTTCTTATGAAAAAGGGTTTCGAAATTGGTAAAGTCGATCCTACTCTCTTCACAAAATATGTTGATGATGATTTATTTGTGTGCCAAATATATGTCGATGACATCATATTTGGCTCCACTAACAAAAGCTTCTGTGAAGAGTTTAGTAGATTGATGACGAAAAGATTTGAGATGTCAATGATGGGTGAGTTAAAGTTCTTCCTCGGATTTCAAATCAAACAACTCAAGGAAGGGACATTCTTGTGTCAAACAAAGTACATCAAGGACATGCTCAAGAAGTTTGACATGGAGAATGCCAAGTCAATCCATACACCCATGACGACAAACGGACACCTCGGCCTAAATGAAGAAGGTAATCCCGTGGATCAAAAGGTATATCGATCCATGATAGGTTCTTTGCTTTATCTTTGTGCATCTAGGCCTGATATTATGCTTAGTGTGTGTATGTGTGCAAGATTTCAAGCCGCTCCTAGAGAGTGCCACCTAGTAGCCGTGAAAAGAATTCTTAGATATTTAGTTCACACACCTAGTTTAGGGCTTTGGTATCCTAAAGGATCAAAATTCGATTTAATTGGTTATTCGGATGCTGATTATGCGGGTTGCAAAGTGGATAGAAAAAGCACTTCGGGGACTTGTCAATTTCTAGGTAGATCACTAGTGTCTTGGTCCTCAAAGAAACAAAATTCAGTGGCTCTATCCACCGCGGAAGCCGAATACATTGCCGCAGGAAGTTGTTGTGCACAATTATTATGGATGAGGCAAACCTTAAAGGATTTTGGATTTAACATGGAGAAGGTACCACTCTTATGTGACAATGAGAGTGCAATCAAAATAGCCAACAATCCTGTTCAACACTCTCGGACCAAGCATATAGACATCCGACACCACTTCCTTAGAGATCACTCTCTTAAGGGAGACATAGATATTACCTATGTGAGAACCGAGAAACAATTGGCTGATATCTTCACCAAACCTCTTGATGAGAAACGATTTTGCGAATTGAGAAGTGAGCTAAACATCCTAGACTATCGGAATGTGACTTGACATCTTGCTCGCATATATAGTTACTATTCTTGGTGATTTCAAAATAAAAGGATTGCAAAAATTAATTATCTGTCTTTGAAAGAGTTGAGTTGTCAATTGCATCTTTAGTCATTCCACCTGTGATCATAGCTTCGACTGTTGTTTTGGTCTCTGATCACAAGTAGGATGACTGCCGAGTTCACTGTCTCAAAGTCTCAATTTCTTCCATCTCAGAAATCCTATCCTTTCTCCTTGTCAGCTGGAAAAATCAACTCTTCGGAATTTCCGATCGTGTCATCGGAATATCCGAATTCTGTGTTTTTGAACTCTTCGGAACATCCGATATTTTTATCGGAATATCCGAATCCTGCTCAGCTTTTGGTTCGCTGGAAACTTGAACTCTTCGGAACATCCGATATCCTATATCGGACATTCCGACTTTCTGGAAAATCAAATCGTTCGGAACTTCCGAACTTCAGTTCGGAACTTCCGAAGTGTGTGTAAACGCGTGAAAAAGACCGCTCGGTTGGCCCCTCCTCCTCATTTGTTTATTCCTTAGCCTCCGTACGGTTCTCCTCTCTTCATCTCTTGTCGTCTTCGGAGTCTCCGAGCCTACGGAAACTCCGATCTCTCTCCAAGGAAGATTTTACTTCGGCTTGGAGGATCTCTTCTCGCGTTAATCTTGTTTCTTTTCGTATTCTCAGGTAAACCTAAATCCCCAATCTCGAGATCATTCCTCTTTGTGAAATTCTTGATCATATCTTTCGGTAGACTTGTTGCTCTAGTGTTTTCCCGCCTAGATCTCAAGTTTTATCGAATTCCTTTGGTTGATTTGGTTGGAATCCTAGTTTTAGGGTTGTACCGAATATATCGGAACTTCCGAAATTCTCTGTCGGAACTTCCGATGTAAAGTCGGAACTTCCGATACTATGTCGGAACTTCCGATGTTGACAGTACAGCACTAAAGCCAGCTCTCTCTCTAGTTTCATCTATCATATCTCGCTACTCTCTTATCAGCTGGTGTCAGATGGATCCAAGTCAAGGTGACCAGCCTCCTCAGGATCCGGCTAAGGTCATTGCCAGTCGCAAACGCAAGACTCCTACTGGGGCAAGAACAAAGCGAGCCTCAGCTCGAGGATCTCAACCAGGCATTACAATCAGTGAACCTGCTGCTCAGGCCGCTCAGACAGTCAATGTGCCTCGTGGAGCACCGCTACCCTCTAGGAAAGGCAAGGGTATTGCAGGTGCCTCAGGATCTCAGGCTAGAGACATGCCGAGATTGAGAGCGCCTGAGAGGAACCCTAGACTGCAGAGGAAGCCAGTGAGCTACAAAGGAAAAGCAGCACAAGTGAGAAGAGCTCGTGAAGAGAATCCAAAGCGGAATGACCAGTTCTCTTCTGACTCACGTTTCTGGACATTCTTTCAGCAAGACTTTTATGCTTCAGTCATTTATCCTAGAAAGAATCCGGTAATCCAAATGCAATTGATTGATTGGGAGTATATGGCTGCAGCAGATGATGCTACATTCAATGAAGTTATTGCAGCCTGTGAAAGAACTAACACCAAAAGGATCATGGCTTTTCAGCACGATTGGAATGTAGAGATCATAGCTCAGTTCTTTGCTACAATGTATGTCTCCAGGGATCGAGTCTCTACTCTTCACTGGATGACTGAGGGAACTTGGTATGAAACTACATATGTTCAGTTTGCCAGATTACTTGATTTCACAGAGGCAGACTCCAGGGACAAAGATCAGATCCACAATGAGGTCTCTCTTGGTGCATCAAACCTAAATTTCTTGTATGAGGATAATGCAGAGTTTGAGCCAGGTGACACCAAGGGGATGAAGCCCTTCTTTGCCATTCTGAACAGACTCTTCAGGAAGACTTTGGCTCCTAAAGAAGGTGATGCTTCTCATGTCCTGTCTTTCACCAGAAATCTCCTGAGCAGAATGCAAGATGGTCAGAGACCCTTCGATGTCTTTGACTTCATCCGAATGAGATCATACTCATTGGACAGGAGCCCAGAAGGAGCTGTGGATATGCTCCATTTATCATGCATTTGATTGAACAAGTGACTGGGCAGCAGTTTGAGTGTGATGGAAAGCATGTGGCGCTTCAAGTCAGGGCAATCAAGGCCCCATCTCAGCGAGCCACCAGGGCTTCCACCAGGAGGACTACCTCTTCTGTTGCTACTCCTTCAGCTTCTGCTCCCAGCGGATCTTCTTCACCTATTCTGCGAGCTTTGAAGTCAATATTTGTTCTTTGCAAGAGCAACTCAGAAAAGCAGAAGAAGAATGCCAAGCGACTCAAGGATATCCAAAGGCATCTGAATCTGGAGTGCTCAGAGGACGAGGAAAGTGAAGAAGAGATCGAGGATCCCTTTGCTCCAGCACCTGATGCGTCAGAGTCTGAGGATGACGACGAAGAATCCGGGTCAGATGAAGCTGCATCAGAGGAGTCTGATTAGTCTCCCCATCTCTCTCTCTCTCTCTCTCTATCCTTTGTGGTGCTTGATGCCAAAGGGCGAGAGATGACAAATTTATCTATCTATCCCTGGTTCAAAGTCGTTGAGTCCGTGAACTTGGAACTTAGTTTATTTGGTTTAAAACTTCGTTATTGAATGTTATTATCGTTTTAAACTCTTTATTGTTTTTGCATGGAGATCTTTTGCTAACTTGATGGTTATTATTTATCCATACTGTTTATCCTGTCTATCTTGTGTTAAATCTCCTACGCAAGGATATAGGGGGAGCTCCATTTTTTTTCTCTCGAAAAGTGCATTTGTTTTCAAGATACATTCTCAATGCACATTTTGAGGGGGAGTTCCGTCTATATTTATTCTCTCTTAATGCTTTATAAACTTGTCCTTAATTGTGTTGTCATCAATCACCAAAAAGGGGGAGATTGAAAGTGCATCTAGGCCCCCTAAATGTGTTTTGGGTGATTAATGACAAACGATTAAAGAAACTAATGTGTTCAACCAGTTTATGAACAGGCAAATGCTTCAAGAAGAGATCGTCTATGTACGTGAAGTGTCCCCTAGTAGCGTTGACTAAGAAAAACGGTATTTAAGCTTGTAATTTTAATCTATTGAGTCATAGGAATGCAGTACTATTAAGAGTGATGCATTGAAATTGACTTAGAGATGTTCTCCTCACTCAAGATGAATTTAGGCGAGTCTCTCAAGGGCTAGAAGTGTTCTCTCTAGCTTCGGAATGAGTTTGTGTTAAAATTTCTAGTCGGATGTTCCGATGTTGTATCGGACATTCCGATGTTTCAGATGTTCCGAAGTGTAGTTGTGCTTTAGTCCGTTGTGTTCTGTTTGGGTCGGACATTCCGATGTACTGTTTCGGATGTTCCGATACCTGTTGTGTTTTAGATTGGGAGCTCTCTGTTTGGTTCGGATGTTCCGATATTGAGTATCGGAAGGTCCGATGTGTGCCTTCTTGTGTAAAGGTGCTCTCTGTCTAGTTCGGATTGTCCGAAGTTGATTTTTCGGAAGTTCCGAAGTGGTTGTTTTCCTGTTTGGGAGCCCACTGTTTTCTTCGGATGTTCCGATGTCTATTTTCGGACATTTCGATGTGGACTTAGCTTGTTTTGTTGGGTTCCCTCTCTGAGAGTCATCGGATGTTCCGATGTTGTTATCGGACTTTCCGATGCGTGTTGTTTTCGACCGTTGGAAGCTTTCCAAGTCTGGTAGTTTGCACACATCGGATGTTCCGAAGTTCTTATCGGACATTCCGATGTGAGGTCGAGTAGAGGTAACGGCTAGTTTTGATCCAAAACTATAAATACCCCTCTCTCACTCCTTTTCTTTGGTTACACACTTGCTTGGGCTATTCACTTGAGCTTCTTGTGTATTCTCTAGAGCATCATTTGAGCTTTCTCTCCTCCTTGATCTTAGGGATCATTTAGTGAGTGAGAGTTTGTCAAGTATGATCGAAAGTCAAGGGCTAAGTTGGTATTCATCTTGAGAAAGTAGAGACCCTCTCCAAGATCGAGATTCGAGTGCATTTGTTTCTCTTGGAGGTTGAAGGACTCCTAGACGGCTAGGCGTCGCTCACGAGCCCCCAACGATTGTGGGAAGCCGTGAGAAGTTTGTGAAGGCCGGCTCCGCCTCCGAAAGGGAAGGAACCAAATAGTGGAACCAAGCCTCAAGTGCGACCGAGGTTTGGGAGGAAAGGGTTGGAATAGACCTGGGCTCTTTGGAGCCTCCTCAACGGAGACGTACGATCCCCTCAAGGATCCGAACTCCGGGAATCAAACTATTGTGTTCTCTCTTGTCTCTAGCTGTTTGATTAATCTTATTGATTTTCTTTAGTGCAATTTTAGTTGTCTAGAGCTAATTGTCGTACTGCTCTTTCTACTTGACTTTCTCTGTCAAGTGCTAATCGGATAGTCCGAATCAATTACGGAAGTTCCGATATATTCGAAAGTTCCGATATTAACTCAGAATATCCGACCCCTTTCCGCTGCTTTAAATTGTTCTAAATTAAAATTAGCCTATTCACCCCCCCTCTAGGCAATCTTCTAAACTTTTCACTCAGCCAGCTGCTGATGTACCTGACGCGCGCGGGCGCGCGCGCCAGAGAAGAGTGGCGGGTCGGGTTGACGTCGCTCCAGTTCGGCCTGGAGCTTATCAAGCTCAGCCTTTCGGGCCTCCAGCTCCTCGCGCTGCTGCCGGAGGTCAGCAATGCGTTGTTGGTGCTGTGCATCGTCTTCTCGCCAAGACTCCTCCCGCCGCGCTTCGCCGTGCGGGAGGAGAGTTCCGGGGGTTACGGGGGTGGTCGATGGCTCCGCCGCGCCCGCCATGTTGCACTCTTGGGAGTGCGTCCTGCGCGGGGGATGCTCCCTATCGGAGCTGGAACCGTGGCTGGACGAGTCTCCCAGCAAGTCGTGAAGGGAAGCCGGCGTATAATCGGTCATGGCCACGAGCTGAGAGCCCATGGAGGACGGGGCTGTCGTCCGTCGTAGGCCGCACACGACGTTGCTAGGGGCGACGCTGGTGCGTGATGAGCCCGCCTGTGTGGCCCGTGCGGGGGCCTCGAGGCGGAGGTTGCCGAGAACGTCGGCGACCGCGTCCAAGCTCGTGGATGGTGCGCGGTCGCGAACGGCGGCGGGAACGAGGATAAGCTCTCCTGCCGCCGCAGCGACGATTTAAGTCGAGGGCGCCGAAGCGGATCCAGCCCCTCGACGTCGGCGAATCATCACGGGAGAAAAAGGCCATCGGGGAGGAGAGTGGGAATCCAAAAACGAGGATGACGGCGATGACGCGCGAAGACCCCTACCTGGCGCGCCAATCGCTTGTTTCGTACCGACCAATACGAACTTGTGAGTTAGTGGGGTCGCGCGCTCCTCTCCCCGAATGGTCGACTCAAGAAGCCGGGAAAGTATCTTGGTTCGGCCGAATGTCCCTACTCCAGTCCGCTCGGTGGGGGTGTATTGATTTCGTGGATCGAACAGGGTTACAAGTGAGGCAAGGGTTCGGTCGGCCGATCCCCTTATAGTTGGCTGCCCGCTATCTGAAAATCTATGTGTGTCTTTCCTCAGACCCTGCCTCTCCTTATATAGACGGAGGTAGCAGGTTACACGGAAGTTTGGAAAAAAGGTGAGGGGGTGGTCTTCGTCTTGGAGTCTGGTCCTCGTCTTGTCCTGCTGACCTCTGCCCGCCCCAGTGGTTGGTAGACCCTACGGTGCGTGGTTTTCTCTTTGGGCTTGCCAGGGTGGCCGACCGCGTCGCGCCGTCAGTGGCTTTAATGGCGATTGACTTCGGCTTGGCCTCGGGAGGGAGCGTCCTCCCCTGCGGCGCGTCAGCGGATGGGACTGGGGCTTGACTCCCCCGCACGTCTTCTGACATCGGGAAGGGACCGCCTACCCTGGTACGGACGTTAGGAGACGCCGCTTGCACAGGGCGGTCGGCCTGGCACCAGCGCGGGCCCTGTCGCCTCGAGCGCTGGTGGAGTTAGCCGACCGCGCTGCCCGTTCTGAGAGGTCGGACTCGGTCGATCACCGGCCGACCAGGCGTTTCGACTCGGGAGGTCGAGGTCGGACGACCGCCTAGGGCTGGCTCAGAACGGTGCCATGCCAAACCTTCGCGGCCCACGGACCTTTGCCAGGACTGGGCTTCTGGAAGGATGTCAACCTGCTCGTGGTCTCGGGCTGATGGAGGTACCCATGGTATGAGTACTTGTCAAGTTCAAAACAAGTTAAAAAATTCAAAAAATTTTGTGGATGATCCTGACGCATCAGTAATGTTCCCATGAAATTTTCAAATGATGATCAAGCCTGAGGAATTTTAAAAATTCTCACAGTGCTACTGTCATGATAAAAATTAGAAATTTCTGTAGCATTTTGACTGATTTTCGATTATGCGAGTTACAGTTGGTAATAAATAATATATATTATCATCACAAATGATAGACATGAAATAAAATTTATACATAACTAAAATAATTAAAAGGAGGAGAATACAATCATATAGACAATACAACATATATTGCAAGAAGATGTAAAAAATAATTAAAAGGAGTATGAATATGTTTTACAAGAAGATGCATAACAAATTAACAATATTATGAGTTATATACCCTGCTATATAAATTTCAATCGAGCGAAAAAGGTTCAAATCACATTAGAAAATTATTGTGGATGGTCTGCACCCCAAATCCAATCAAATTTGGTCTAAAAAAAATCTTGAAATCAATCAAAATACTCGAGATCTTGACCAAAATTGCCAAGATCTCACCGAGATTTCTGAGATTACTATAACTTTTAATTTTTTATCCAATCAAAATTTAAAATCTCAAATAGATCAGCTGAGATTTCCAAAATTTTACCGCATTTTAAACCTTGCCTGGGACTGAACACTTGTGTGGAAGGAAGGGGGTCAGACCGTCAGAGAAGAAGTACAAAACGGCGAGGCTCCTATAAGGCTATAAAAGCGGCGCCACGACCACGCTTTTATTTTCGACTGGTAACCGCTATCTCGGCACCGAACCATCCGGCTTCCCAAAAGCTCCCTCTCCTCGCCGGGAAAAGCTGTCCTTCCCCACCCCGCGCACCGGAGGCCACGTGCTGGGGTTTAGGGTTTGGCCGGGCGTGGCATCTCTCCTGCGAGCGCGGAGCGGATGGAGTCGTCGTCGTCGTCGGGGGCCGCGAGGGCGCCGCCGCGCAGCGGCAGCTGGGGCAGCGTCGAAAGCGGTGGCGCCGACCCGTTCGACATCCCCGCCAAGGGAGCGCCCGTCGAGCGGTTCAAAAAGTGGCGGGTAAGCCGCTCCTCGCCCCGAGCTCTTCTAGCTATGTGCTGTTGGTGCCATGAGCGCGCTCCGGCGATGTGTTTGAACTGATTTGGCTTCACCATGACTGGTTTTGACGTACCGTATTGTTCGTCTGCGTTTCGCTTGGACCGAGTTGATGCGTTTTGGGAGGCTTTTTGTGCAGCGGAAGTGGCCATTTGTCACTTGTCACAGGATGCTGGGTCTTCTGTTATGCTTCTGCACGCGAGCACGCGTTGTTCCTTCCGATTTGCTGGTTATCTGAGAAGAATTTCTGTTGCTGTTTGTGTTTTGGGTTTTGTTTGAGGTTTTGAAATTCGAAAATATATCGCTAGTTTAGGTTTTGTTTGGCTTTCGAAATTCGAAATACATCGCTAGTTTCCTCTCTCTCTCTCTCTCTCTCTCTCTCTCTCTTAAGAACAGGGGAGCTTTTTAAATAGGAAAATTTATCTATACACCTCTACAAAGTGATCATTTTAGAGAAATACCACCGCAAAGTTTATTCTCGTGTAAATGCCACTCTAGAATCATTATATTTATAAAAATACCACTCATATATTCATATTTCCCAGATAAGACCATGTTACCATTGTCTCCTTCCTTGTGTTCACGTAAGTGTCTCCCAGAGGCCAGAGTTCCATGGCAACTACTCTACTCTGCTGTCAAACACGTCATGGAGAAGAGGAAGACCGGGTCTGAGCAGGGTTAGCTTTTTCAAAACAATTTGTTCGAATTTTGAGAATTTCACCCGTACCATTCCTCGTCGAAAAAAAATTATTTACCGCTCAAATTTAAATTTAAATTTTAAAAAAAATATCCAAAAAATTTCTAAAACTAGTATTAACAGTTTTATGACCTTTAGCGTAATTTTGTTTTTTTTTTTAAAATAAAGTTTGGAGACATTTTTGAGTCATTCAAAATGAAGAAATTAGAAAATCCAAAGAAAAATAAAAGTATTATTAGTAGCAATATTTGTTCAAGTATGTTAAGTAGCAATATTTACTTTAACATATTTTAGTAGCAATATTTGTTCAATTATGTCAAATAGCAATATTTGTTTAATTATATTTAATAGCAATGAATGACATCCGAAAATAATACTATTTGTTCAAATAGCGATATTTGTATGCACAAAAAATATCTTCATATGGTATATTTTAATATGTTAATATTATCCAATATTGAAAAGCTTACTTGTATTGATATGTGATAAGTTTAAATTATCTAAAATATAGTAAATATATGGTATATTTTAATATGTTGATATTATCCAATATTAAAAAGCTTACTTATACTGCTATAGTATATTTTTATTTTAATATGTTAATATTATCTTGTTATGGTATATTTTAATACTTTAATTATGTGAATGTCTAAAGTCCGTTTTATACTCTCAGGTGTATGTACTCCCTATCTTCATTTGGATAAAAACAACTTCCTAATTAGAAGAAACCAATCACTCCCTCCAGTTTGATAATAGATGTCGTTTTGGACATAGTGATGGTCAAACTTCTAAAACTTTGACTATCGATATATTTTTAAATATTTAAATTGAACATATGAAATTATATGTGTAGACTTGTCTCGAGAAGTACTTTCATAATATTATAATTTTATTGGGTTTTATAAATATATTACAATAAAAATTAGCGGTCAAAGTTGTGTTTTGAAGACCGTGTCGATGTCCAAAACGACATCTATTACCAAACTGGAGGAGTAACAACTTTCAATTACAGAATAAAATAAGATCGAACGGTACTGTTAACGCTAGGTCTGAGTGGGTGGTAGCCTGGTAGGCCGTGGTGGTCGCGGAGTACATGGTGAGCACGGTAACCAGCGGCGACTCCATGGCAGCAGCGGCACAGAACCACTTGTGACTTGTCCCCCGGCGGTGCGTCGTCTGTCGCTGCATTGTAAGTTGTTGGCCTTTCTGCCTACACCTCTTGGCCGAGCACTCCCCGCGAGCATGATTTGAAGACCAAGCTTCACACCTCCATTGCATCCGTTCCACAAACAAGAATAAAAAATCTCTGGATTATTTCGTGCAGCCGGCCACCCAATCCTCTTATCCGACCTTTTTTCCGTGATGATCTCTGCTCCAGCACGTGCTATTTGCTTCTCTTCCACCCCTCTAGCACCACCATCGTGTACTCCCCCTCTGCGAGGAGAGGGAAGCACCATGGTGGTCGGCAGCAGCAGATTTGGGGCAGCAGTGAGGAGGATTAGATGAACAAGAGGAAGAAGACAAGGGCAGTACAGTCTTATTTGGGACAAAAATGTACATAGGCGTCATTTTTATTCGTGGGAAGAAACTTTACAGTAGCATTCTTCTGAAGTGGTCACTCTGTGGTCGCATACACCAAACTTTCCCTTTTAAATAAAAAACAAACTTGGTATGTTAGTTAGTTACTGTTTTGCAATCCAGAGTTGAGTGAGACTTGTGGATCTGTCTCGACATTTGGAGTTGAGGTTGCGTCTGAAGAATAGGCTAGGCTTTACCCCCTTTACGGTTTTTAAGTAATGGACTCGCCCGATCGGATTTGATTGGAATTTATTCTCGCTTTCACTTCCTTTACACTTTCGAGCTGTGCGCCCGCTGCTTTTGACGCGCCTACAGTTGGGTTAGGTTTGGATCGCTGTTCTTTTTTCCAGAGATACGAGCGCTCTAATGTTTCCTATTACGGATATATATAGGTTAGCGCTCTGTAGATGTAGGATATCCTGGAGTAGCCACGCGGCGAATTGCGGTGCGGTCTTGAGCTGTTGATGTGCTAGTCATACCCCTGTGTTCTACATAATTTTCTACTGTTATGGATACCTGTGTTTGACTCACCTGTAGAGGTCCAAGTGCTGCAGATGAGAGATTTCACTAATAGCGTTGGTTTCCTGGTATATTGGCTAATTTTGGTTTTGTCATCGCTGTCCTTCACTTAATTAGGCCAAGCATTATAATTTTTTTTTGTAAATTGTCTAATTGACAATCGTTCACAATTCTTTGTATTTACCTTGTTTAGTTATTACATAACTCCCAAATACTGCAAAAGGACGTAACCTGTTGCTGTCATCTGTGATCCCTCCAGATTTGATTTGGGACCACATCTTCTCTTCTGCACCTCATCCATGATTTTAATAAGAAAGAAGTGGTAGAATTGGCTGGAATTGTTTGAAACAAGTGGTTGTAGCTGGATTTGATCCCCACTGAGGTCCCCCAGCAGCCTGATGCACGAAGTGATGGCTTGCCATTACGATTTGTGCTAGAATTCCTTTTTCTAGCTAACATCTTCAAGGACTAGGGAAAGACAAAATTCATCGAGAAGACATGGACGTTGACATGTTGTAGTGTATTTCATGACAAAATTCATCGACAAGACATGGACGTTGGCATGTTGCAGTGTATTTCATGCTAGTGACTAGTGGGATTGCTTTGCTGGGCACTGTCAGCTGCTGGAGCTTTTCTTTGCAGAAGACCGGAACTGGATACATCGATTCTTTCTACTATTTTGTAACTGATGCTGAATCGCTGATCTTTTGGCCTATTTGGAATATATAATCCCTTTGTCTTGCGCCTACTGCAGCAAGCAGCTCTTGTGCTGAATGCATCAAGGCGGTTCAGGTACACCTTGGATTTGAAAAAAGAGGAACACAATGAGGAAGTCAGAAGAAAAATCCGTGCACAAGCTCATGTTATAAGGGTATTTTCTCACATTGTAATTTTACTTTTCCTTTATTTTTGTTGTTGTCAGCTGATATCTTTATTTCCTTCTTCAGGCCGCTTTCCGCTTTAAAGAAGCAGGCCGAGTCCATGTTCAGCCGAAGGAGACAACAGGTATTATTTCTACTTTTACCTTCTCATTAGATTGGCTAGTGCTTACATTTTCGCATAATAACCTACTTATATTTATCAAGTCTGTAACTCTGGTGCATTTATTCATCTGCTCCCTATGTATTCCAAGCGGAGAATTTATTGATGCTTTGTAGCACACTGTTGCTAATATGTACTCCCTCCAGTTTGATAATAGATGTCGTTTTAGACATCGACACGGTCTTCAAAACACAACTTTGACCGCTAATTTTTATTATAATATATTTATAAAACCCAATAAAATTATAATATTATGAAAGTACTTCGGAGACAAATCTACACGTATAATTTTCATATATCCAATTTAAATATTTAAAAATATATCAATAGTCAAAGTTTTAGAAGTTTGACCATCACTATGTCCAAAATGACATCTATTATCAAACTGGAGGGAGTACTATGCAATGTGATTCCATACTGGTGATCAGAATACAGAACATAGTCTAAGAAAGGGATACGCATTTTGGTCTTGCAATTATTTAATGTTTGCTTTAATGCTGACTTCTGCAGCTCCACATGGTGATGGTGCACTTGGCTTTGGAATTAAAGAAGAACAGCTTACCGCACTGAGCAGAGACCACAACTATTCTGCTCTACAACAGTACAGAGGGGTGAGCAATTCTGGTGTCATTTCCCTTTCACGTGTATTTGTACTAGTTTCCACCTTCTAACTTCCTCTACAGATTTCAGGGGTAGCAAGTATGCTAAAGACAGATACACAGAAGGGTATCAGTGGAGACGACTCTGATTTGATGGCAAGAAAAAATGCATTTGGGACAAATACATACCCCCGTAAGAAAGGAAGAAGCTTCTTGGTATGCTGAGGGTTCTATTATATTTGTATGGCATAATTACATTCTTTTCTCTGGGATGCTCATTCTCAGTGTATTGCCACTTTTATTTAGGCTTTCGTGTGGGATGCTTGCAAAGATTTGACACTCATCATCCTTATGGTTGCTGCTGCTATTTCACTGGCCTTGGGCATAACAACAGAGGTGGACACCACATGTCCAGATATCATTTATCTTACCATACGAGTAGTTTGTTTTACCTCCTTTTGCTGGTCACCTGGTATCATTACGCATTTGAAACCTATCCAGCTTAATTACGTTTTCATTGATTTGCAATTCTTCTGAAGCAAAACCATTGTCATCTGATTTTCCTTTTGCTATTGCTATTTGCCCACCTGCTTATTAGAGCTCTTTTACAGTACACTAGATTGAATATAAACCGTTCATTCTTTTCAATCTAATGGATCAGATTAATTAAAATTTACTTATACTTCATCTGGTAGTAGAGTAGTAGAAACATTCTTAACAAATCAACGGTTAGATGTGATTTCTGCTACACATTTTATACTACCAATATAATGCACTGTAAAATGTCGCTACCATTAATTGCACTGTTAATCAGCATTCTTTCATTTTTCTTTCTGGTTATGGTTGTATAACTTTCATTATTTTTGCAGGAGATACTTATGGACTGTTAATTTTGTTTCCTCTGGTTTGTAGGGAATAAAAGAAGGCTGGTACGATGGAGCAAGCATTGCCTTTGCTGTTCTCCTAGTTGTATTTGTTACAGGTGTGTCACCACAATCATCTTTCCTGTTTCTGTTTATTTTTTTGAACAATTGTAATACATTTCAACCTTTAGAAAGGTTCATACCTTTTTGTCTTAAAACTCAGTAATGTCTCCCCCTTAAACCGGCATCAAGTAGTAAGTGTCAAAGGCCTTGACAATATGTGCTATGAATAGTAATTGTATTAAATATGAGGCCAATAGGCCATAATATATAGATGTACAAGCTGATAAAAAAGGAAAACCCTATGTAAAGTAATATCTATATAAGGAAAACATATGTAAGGAGAATCTATATAAGACAACATCTATACTCTTAATATCCTCCACAAATGCAAGGTGTATGCAATAGCATTGCATTTGGAAGGATTGACACTAAAATAGGAAAAATCCAAAGTAATGGTCTTGAAGCAGTCGTTGTATCATCCAACTCTTGAAAAACGGAGCTGAGAAGGAAAGCCAACGAAGGAGCCGAGCCGAGGTAATGAGTAGGAAATCGGAGTTGACGGAATGAGCTGAGACAATAAAAGAGCCGAGCCGATGAAAGAATCAAGATGCTAAGGACTTGGATGGACGCAACGGAAGACTTAAAAATAACTAGAAGCACTAGCAGTAGCGAAGAGGCAGGCGCCGACCGAAAGGAGCCTCTTCATAGTCCGACAATATTCAACCTCATGAGCTCGCCGTCCACAAGGAAGTCGAAGGTCTGCGCCTAGTGGTCCGGATCGACGGCAAGGAGGCGGCGATCGACAATCTCGGAGAGGGCCATGCAGAAGATGGCGGCGGGCGGCACACGCAACGGCGACGAGATCTTCGTCATGAAGCGCATGCGCACGTAACGCCGATGAAGAGATCCAAACCCACACCAGATCTGGTGCAGGAGAAAGCTAACGCGGAGGTGCGCGACGGTGGCGAGGAAGTCGACGAGGCGGGCGGCGGGCGACGCGGAGCAGAAGAAGCAAGGCCGCTGGCCTCCGAGGCGACGCAGAGTCACAGAGTGCGAGCGCGGCCTGGTCGTGCTTGAGGAGGAGTTGCTCGAGGTAGAGGAAGGTGCGGAAGCGCGGGATCTAGCGAGACGCAGCGCTCCTCCTGACAGCAGTGACTCGAGGATGACGGATCCGACCCCGTGCGGCTCAAGCCAACAACTCAACTACGAGATGGTCGCCCTCGAAAGTGGAGATTGATCCTCCCAGGGCAGCTATAGCGGAAAAGGATTGAGGCTAGGGTTTGAACCTAGGCTCTGATACCATGTTATAAATAGCACTTATATTCAATATGAGGTCAATAGGCCAGAATATATAGATGTACAAGCAGGTACAAAAGAAAAACCTATATAAAGAAAACTTATATAAGGAAAACCTATGTAAGGAGAGTTATATAAGACAACATCTATACCCTTAACATATGGACTAGTACATAATGATACAAAATGAATAACACTTAAAGTGATGTAGTCCAACTACAATATGTATTCCTGAACCTCAAAGTTCTCTAGTATCTCTTAGTTGGCATTCACTATTAATGGTCTGCTGTTTTATTTCAGCTACCAGCGACTATAAGCAGTCATTGCAGTTCCAGAATTTGAATGAGGAGAAACAGAACATTCATTTGGAGGTCAAAATTTTAGGCACATCTTGTTATAAAATTGTTTCTTATTTCCTAAACAACATTGTGAGTGTTCTCATTCAGGTAGTTAGGGGTGGAAGGCGAATCACAGTATCTATATACGATTTGGTTGTTGGTGATGTTGTCCCTCTCAAGATTGGTGATCAGGTACAAAGACCATTGATCTTATTTTTGAATGAAGCGCCTGCTATCATTTTGTAAATATAAGGAGCTAATCTATTTCTTTGTCAGGTCCCTGCTGATGGGATCCTTATCAGCGGTCACTTCCTTTCCATAGATGAATCGAGTATGACAGGAGAAAGTAAAATCGTGAGTTACTCCCATATACTACTTTCGGAACTAATTTACTTGATGTTTTAACCTGACACTGCAATGTGGTGGTTAATTGAAGGTACACAAAGACCAGAAGTCACCGTTTCTAATGTCCGGTTGCAAAGTGGCTGATGGCTATGGCACAATGCTGGTGAGTTTGTGTCTAGTACAGAATGGAGAGGGTGTACTGCTACTGCCGGCCTCTGAATTTTTGTACTTTATGAAGTAGAACTGCAGTAGCCTTAATACCAAGTAGTGAATCAGCGTTCCAAGTTTATCCATCTTGATATACATTGTCCAACCGATATTGCTCGAAATAATTTTACTCTGCGAAAGTAATCAGAAGGTATCTTGATGCTGTAATTGTTGTAATATCTGCTGATTCTGCGGTAGGCAAATAAAATTTGCTGCTATTGATTAAAGCTTAATTTGTACCATCTCATATACCAAAATATGGAACTGTGGTGAGTTTTATGATTTAAATGTGTATATTCCGAACCTGGAATGGAATTCTCAGTCAATACTGTGAATAGAGTCGAATCACTGTATAATACTTTTACTGTAGATGTACTTTCTGTCAATACATAGTATCCAGGCTAGCCTGAAACTTGGTGGGTGTGAGCTCACACGTGGTTATTTTTGGGTGTCAAAACTACTTGTGACGTTGAACTAGCTCTTTAATTTATATAATTGCTCAGAAAACAGAGTTAATGATGTATTTTTATGCAAAAGGACATTGATCATGAAAATCCTACTGTTAAAATGCCCAGGTGACTGCTGTTGGTATTAACACTGAATGGGGATTGCTAATGGCAAGCATATCTGAAGATTCTGGTGAAGAAACACCTTTGCAGGTTTGATCTTGTAATTGTTGCTAGTGTTTGCACGAGTTCATGAGTTGACATGCATTTATTGTTCTGGAGTAGGTTCGCTTGAATGGTGTTGCTACCTTCATTGGAATGGTTGGACTTTCTGTTGCAGTTGCAGTTCTCATTGTCCTTTTGGCCAGGTATAATTGCTGTTTTTTTTTAATCTGGCCAGCTACCTTTTTAGTTTATCTGCTTCATCTTGTTTTCTTCTAGGTACTTCACCGGGCATACCTACAATCCAGATGGATCGATGCAATATGTGAAAGGAAAGATGGGTGTAGGCAAGACAATACGTGGAGTAGTTAGAATCTTCACTGTGGCGGTAAGTATTTGGTTCTCTGTTCATGGCTGCTGATTCGGTATTTACGGTTTCTGTTATCTTACCATTTTGGGACGTAATTAGGTCACAATTGTGGTCGTGGCTGTTCCTGAAGGGCTACCATTGGCTGTCACATTGACGTAAGCATGATTTTACTGTGTAATTTACTCTGAACACTCTATTATCAATCATTTACCCCTGCATATTTGTGTCAGGCTTGCCTTTTCAATGCACAAAATGATGAGGGACAAAGCTCTGGTATGTTCCCATTGCTTGGTTGTATTGTGCTACTTGTTGTAACAGCTAAACAGCCTGCGTGATGCATTCTCTTAACTGAGTTAATGCTTATAGGTCAGGAGGCTTTCAGCATGTGAAACAATGGGCTCGGCCACAACAATTTGCAGCGACAAGACTGGCACCTTGACCTTAAATCAGGTGGAATGCTGTTATTATGTTCTCAGTATTGTTTACTTAACACATGCAGGTTTCAGAGCATGATTTCTGATTTCTGAAATGTGCTTGGCCATGACTTGTTTCCTGTTTCTTCCTGGTCAATGTTAAGATGACCGTTGTTGAGGCATACTTTGGTGGAAAGAAGATGGATCCTCCAGATAATGCTCAGATGTTATCTGCTACTGTATCATCATTGATTATTGAAGGAATTGCTCAGAATACATCTGGCAGCATATTTGAGCCCGAGGTCAGTCTATACTTGTATTGATTTATTTTCCTTTGATGTTCAATTGATTGTTCCCACTTGGCATTAACGTAACATGAACCTTTTTAATCCATGAAATCAAACATTTGTTCTCTCATGTTATGGATCAGCTTGGTGGCTACTGACTGTTATGCAATGTCTCAGCAGGGTGGTCAAGATCCAGAGGTGACTGGATCACCAACAGAAAAGGCTATACTGTCTTGGGGGCTGAAGGTACATGTGCAGCTTTTTAGTAGCCTAGATTCTTTCTATATCTTCTAATTGGTGATCATGATCTGCAAATTTCTACAGCTTGGTATGAGATTCAATGAAACAAGATCGAAGTCCTCTATTCTTCAAGTCTTCCCATTCAACTCAGAGAAAAAGCGAGGCGGTGTTGCAGTGCATCTGGTAATTCATTTTATCTACAACAGTGACAAATTCCTTTACTGGTAATTGTGTATGATACATTTTGCAAAATTTTGTTGGTTATTACTTTTGAATGGACCATAAGTTGCGTTACATATTCGTCAATTTGCCTCACTATAATAAACTAATAGCATCTCATCCCGCCCTTGCCTTGATAGTTATCATGTACTGCTAATGGCTTCGGGCTGTTTGAGGGAGCTGTAGCTTTTCTGAAAGGCTGTTTTGACTTTCTGCGCTAAAAAGTAGTTGTAGCTTTTTATAAGAGACCATTTAACAAATAGCTAATTTCTCTCAGCAATAAGCTGCAAAAACAGATACAACCTAACTTTTAGTTTTTGGTTTTCAACTTTTACATATAACTTCTAGATTATACCAAAAGCCGCTTAAAAGTTGAGCTGTTTGGGGGGCTTGTTAGCTTTTCAGAAGCTGAGATTGGCTTAAAGCCCCCCAAACAGGGCCTCAATTGTTGAAATAGTACCCATTTCTATGTCAACCCCACTCATTTATTATTTATACTTTGCATTGCAATTTGCACCTAGCAAGGTTCTGTCAACATGTTAATTGTATCTCAAATTGTTACCTACAGTTACACCTAATCATTTGCATCCTTGCCTCGAAGGCTTGAACACATATGAAAAGAGATCGACCACAAGCAGATACGATCTCTTAGTTTGCTAATCTGTATTCTCTTACAGCACTTGATTAATTTCTCTCTCTTTATTTTCATGATTTAATTAATGTTCTGTTTTTTCTACTTCTGGAGGGTGGTTCTGAGGTTCATGTACACTGGAAAGGAGCTGCTGAAATTATTTTGGATTCATGCACAAGTTGGTTTGATGCAGATGGTTCAAATAACTCAATGACTCCTGAGAAAGTAGTTTCCTTTTCGGTCTTTAGTCATTAGCTTAAGTACAGTATCTTTGTTACTTTTGTAACCAACTAATTGATGTTGCAGCCTTGCAGGTTGGTGAATTCAAGAAATTCATAGAAGATATGGCTACTGCTAGCCTCCGGTGTGTTGCTTTTGCATATAGAACTTATGAGATGGATGATGTTCCAAATGAGGATCAGAGGGCTGACTGGATATTACCTGAAGATAACTTGATTTTGCTTGGTGTGGTGGGAATAAAGGTAAATAGCAAATATGCAATTTTATGATTTTAGCTAGGGCTGTTAATGAATTATTTTGATAGCTGTGCCTTCCATTCCATCTCTCCCGATGTTGTGATTAGTGGTTGGCATTTACTGCAGTCTCGTTGTACATTTGTCTGAGCTGTCTGTAAATTATGATTCTTGATCTACTTCTCTGCAGCATGCCTCTGATTAATTACACTATCACCGCCTCTCTTAGGGCATCTGCAATGGTGTAGTCAACTACTAGCTATAAAAAATATACATGTCATCTATAGATAGCTAATAGACAATCTCTCCAATGGACTAGCTATAACATTGTCTACAAAATTAAATATGGATCTATATGTAAGAGGTGATAAATGCCTTGGAATCAGCTATAGCTTGACTATAAGTTAGTAGTCAGTCTATATCTCTCTCTTCTTTTTCTCTCATCCACCTAAGCAAAATGCTGAATTGGCACCCTTATAGTAAGCTGAAGTGGCACCATTGCAGATGCCCTTATGGCCGCATACCTCTGATTAATTGCTCTGTTTCCCTGTTTCTTGTACCCAATTTTTCAACAATAAACTGTTGGTTTGGATAATTCATAATTTCACCACTGGCACACAAGTACATGCTCAAATGACAAGTAAAAGCTGTCTAGAAAAAGAAATACTACAAATCCATTGCATAAGTTTGTTTGCTACTTGTTCAAACATTATCAAATTATCAACCACCAAGTACACTACATTTAAGACTCCAGCATTTTGGCTGCTCCTTAATGTTAAGGCATATATTGTCTTATATAGATATTGTCTTGTATAGTTTTTTTTTTTGTAATAAGTGCTATTCATACTATGATAATAAAGCAAGATTTTAGGATTAGGTTTTACCAGTTGCACTTGCACCCGTGTCATCCAAACATCCCAGCTCTTCCTGTTGGCCGCTTGTCCGTCCGCCCCACCGGCCACCTCCATGACGCGGCTCCTCTGCCCGCCATCCTCTTCGCCGGTCTCTTCCACTGCCCGCGATGCCGCACGAGCTCCGGCCGCATCGCCCGGGAGCTCTGCCGCCATCTTCTTAGTGCTATCCTCGGCTGCGCCCCGGCGACCTCGCACGTCGCCCGACAACCTCCAATGCCAGTGACTCGCCGTCTTCTTCACGCTCTTCACCGCCGCCGCCCGCGACACCGCACAAGCTCCGGCTGCATAGCCCGAGAGAGCTCCTCTCGTGCGCCAGGAAGGAGAGCTCGCTGCCCGACCTCCCGCTGGTTGCGCACCACCTCCACTCTGCCGGCCCGCCGGCCGGCGATCCGGCCGCCCACTGGTCGTCGACTGTCTCCCGCGCGTCGACCAATCTGGTTTTGGTTCTAGCTCCGGGTCGGCTTCAGGTTCCGGCTCGGATAAAAAAAAACTTGATTGGCTTCGTAGCTCTGCTCTCTTGGTTGCACCCCTCCCCCTCTTCTTTTTTTGCTACGTGGAAGGAGTTTTGCTTTGCCTTCTCTGCTGTTGCTTCTGTTGGCCCGAGTGGTTGCCTGCTTATACTCTGTGTTGTGTTGTGTCTATGCTGCACAAGCTGCTATATGGGCCAATATTGAATCACATCGTCTCTAGGAACTTAACTCTCTGGAAACTTAACTGGTGTCGTCTTCTTTCCGTTGTTCTCTCTGCTATTCACCACCTTCTCCTTTTTGGCCGAAAGACGTCGCTCTTCCAGTGACTTCCACCACCGATGCCGTCCTCTTTTCTTCTTTGGAGTCCGATGCCGTCCTCTTTTCTTCTTCGGTGAGTTTGCTCTGCTTTGTGCTACGAGTTGTTTCAACTGATGGTGGGGTGCATATGTGGTGCTTCTGTGCTGCTGATATTCTAGTGTTGACGCTCATTGTTCTTGAGTTTTCCGCCACGTATCGTAGAAGTTTTTATTCTGCCACCGCTTCACTCGCCTTCATCGTGCTTCTAGTGCATTGTGCCGTCGACGTCTCGGGTTTCGATCTGCATCGTCATGCTTCTATTTATCCCTCTTTGGATTAATTTGGTAGCTCTCTATTTGTGTCAGTTTCATCATCTTCTTTGTCGTGCTATCACGGTGCTCTTGCTTGCCTGCTTTTTCAGCCTTTGCACTTTGTGCTTTATGGGTTGCCGCACGACCCCGAATAGGAGATCTAACACATTTTTCAAGAGCTGAATGCTATGACGACAACTTCAATACTAGGATTTTGGATCTCCCCTATTTTAATGTCAACCATTCCAAATACAATGGTATTGCAAACGCCTTGCATTCGAGGGGGCGTTAAGGCATATAAATATTGCCTTATATAGGTTTTTCTTTTGTAAGGCATACATTGCCTTATATAGCCTTATATAGGCTTTCTTTTTGTACCCTCGTATACATCTATATATTCTGGTTTATTGGTCTCATTGAATACAAGTGTTATTCATAACAACTCTGAATCCTTGCTTTAGTACTGCACAATGAAGAATGTGCTAAACAACAAATTTTCAAGCGATATTCGAAATTGTATGAACTGCATAAGATCACTGCCTTTTTTTTCCTTACTAATTATTGTACCATTAGCTGGCAGCTTGCAGCAGCCGTTGTAAGCCATATAGAACTGCATTAGTTTGAGAGAAATTTACAACTGGCACACCTTGCAGGATCCCTGCCGCCCAGGAGTTCAAGATTCTGTTCGCTTATGTACAGCAGCTGGCATTAAGGTAACTTTTGCATATTCTTGTGAATTCATCTGCGAATGAGTTGGTGACAAGATACTAATTTCTGTTTTATCTTAGCACCTTATTAATGCAGAAGAGATGGCTTATCATTTTGTTACCATACCTTTTGCTTCATCTAGGGGTGTCAGCCAAAGTTTTTCTTGGTCACTTGTATTCAGTTCATTATTTGAATTGTTAGGTCCGCATGGTCACTGGAGATAATCTTCAAACTGCCAGAGCCATTGCCTTGGAATGTGGAATACTCACTGATCCCAATGTGTCACAGCCAATCATCATTGAAGGAAAGACTTTTCGTGCATTGTCAGATTTGGAAAGGGAGGAAGCTGCTGAAAAAATTTCTGTATGTTTATTCTCCTTGCATTTCCTAAATATTGCATTGGTATCATTATTTTTATTAATGACTGTAAATACATGGTATGGAAGTAGGCAGTATAGGTCGGTATGGATTACATGACAAACCATAAAGGCACGAAATGTTATACCAACCTGTAATTTTCAGACGCATGTAGTAAAACCCAAAGAATATTTTGTGTTTGTTTCTAGCATTTCTAATTCTCCATGACAATGCATGGACTTGGAAAATGAGATGTATGACAACAAAAACCAAGATAAGGTCCGGTTGCTGTGAAGTAGTAATGCAGTGCAGATGGTTCACATCACCTATGTAGAAATTAACCAAAGTTTGCTAGCCTTAACTAAAGAGCATAGTCACTAATTCACCTTTATCTACCTGTACTGCATTGTGTGTGTTGTAGGGCCGTCATCCTTGTCGAGATTTTGCTTAGGCCGTTGGTTCTTCTTTTAGAGAAGAAAAAAGGGTCAGAAAGTCATGATTCTCCTCCTTTTTTCCCTTTTATAGACGAGGCCAAATTGCTTGATAATATGAGAGACCCTTCTGATTCATGTATTAAAATGTTAACTTGTCTCGTTTTGCTGTTGAGGAGTAAGATGATGCAGTCGTTGTTCCTACTCTTTTCATGTGAAGATTGGAGAACGTCCCTTAGCATATTTATTACTATTCACTATTTATAACGCAAAAGGGATTTGACCCTATCTTGACACAAAGTACCACTATAAACAAAAAGAAATGAATATAAAGATGATAGTGTAAGTGAACAGTTTTTTATGATTGTATTTATTGTGCTGTTTCTCCTTAAATTGATGTGTTCAAACTGTCTAGCTTATACCAATTTGCCTTCTATTTTGCATATAATCACTAAATTTACCTTTACAACTAAGTATACTAGCTATAAATGGCTGCAGGTGATGGGGAGGTCTTCACCAAATGATAAACTCTTACTTGTTAAGGCACTGAGGAGCAGAGGCCACGTTGTTGCTGTAACTGGAGATGGCACAAACGATGCCCCAGCACTGCATGAGGTTTGTGAACTACTAATCTCATTAAATTTTCCATCAAGTTCTGAAACAAGCATCCTTTTGCACACGTTCAAGAACCATCATACAGTATTACTTACAAAGTTTTGGATTTATAGGCAGATATTGGTCTTTCGATGGGCATTCAGGGAACTGAAGTTGCCAAGGAGAGTTCTGATATTATTATCTTGGATGACAATTTCGCATCAGTTGTGAGGGTATGTATGTTGTGTTCTCTTATTAACCTTCCCTAACTGCAATTTCTGATATTTGTTTGTGGCCTTAGGTTGTCAGATGGGGCCGTTCAGTTTATGCAAACATCCAGAAATTCCTACAGTTCCAACTAACTGTCAACGTCGCAGCCTTGATAATTAATGTAGTTGCTGCTGTCAGCTCTGGTGATGTACCGCTGAATGCTGTCCAGGTTCGAGTTCAGAATCTTCTTCATTTTGATACAGCTCGCTACTTTCCAGATTTCTGGCCAAAGTCATTCTTTCTCGTCACATATCGTGTAAAAGTTCAATTTTTGTGTTGCTGTTTCTCCCCAATTTACTTGGTTTAAGAGAATTGTCTTGCAAGTATTTATTGTTAGAGATAGAGTCCTGCTATTCTAGTATCTATATTAGAGATAGAGTCCTGGTATTCCTTTCCCTCATGTACTCTATATATTGTGGACATTGGCCCTCATATTGAATACAAGTCCTATTCATAACATGGTATCAGAGCTTAGGTTCAAACCCTAGCCTCAATTCTTTTCCGCTGCCGCCGTGCCCGGGAGAAGCAATCTGCTCTCCCGGGCAGGCATCAATCTGCACGGCGGCCTCTGCGCACCAGCTCCTCCGAGCAGGCCTTCTTCGTCCGCTTCGGCCGCCTCGCCTTCGCGCGATCTCGCCATCTGCCACCGGCGCCGTCTCGCCGCCCATCCACCGCGCCGGCGCCTTGACGCCAGCGCGCCCGGCCTCGTCGTCTTCTGATCTGGCCGACGCCTAAAGTCGTCTTCTGATCTGGCCGACGCCTAAAGTCGTCTTCTGATCTATCTCACGTCGCCATCTGATGCGTCGTCGCCGACCATTGCCGTCCTCGGCTTCCCATCAGATCGCATCGCGCCGCCACCAACGCGTCGCCTCCTCGTCCACATCGTCGACCGCCGGCCTTCTACCTGCCTTTCTGCTGGATCGCCGCGCTGCCTTCATCCGCGCGTCTGCTTCGGCCAGTCCGCTTGCCCGACGCTGCTCGCCTGACGCGTGTGGTCTCCTGCCGCAAGTCGTCTGCCGCGCGTGGCCGAGGTGGTCCGGAAGTGGCGGCGGAGAGTCGCCGCGGTCTCCTGCTGTGGGATGTCAGAAACAGGGGCCCCACAAGAGGGGCCTACACCCGACTAGGCTCGACAGCGGAATGTAAGGCCCAAAGCCCGGGGCGCAACGGGCGGGCCCAGAGGAGACCTTCGACTTGCTCCCAAGACAACTCCCGATCCTTCACGGAAGCTTCGTGCCTCGCCCTAACAACCCGCCAGGGACGAGGCATGCGGTCCGACATTGCCGAGCTGCGGAAGCCGGAACGACAAGGCGGCAGCGTGGGCCTGAGAAAGCATAACCACCTCTCCAGGGCGTAGCGTGAAGGCGGATAAGGACAAGGGACATGTCGTTCGTGCCACCATGTTCGGGGCAGTGGCACCCAACTATCATGTATTCTCCCCAAAGATATAAGGAGGAGGGAGAAACAAGAAAAAGAGAGACAATACATCCAAGAACACAGGACTAGGGTATTATCTCCTCCGAGAGAGCCCGAACCTGCCTAAAACAGATTGCCCTCGCATCCTGTGTTACCATCAAGCTCGAGATCACGCACAAATCCCTAGAATCACAAATCTCATTGCCTGGCGAAACAGATCGTCGGCGGTTGGCGCGCTGTAGGGGACTGTGTCAACATCTTCGTCAAGCTTGATGGCTGCGACGAGCGAAGTCTCCACAGCTTCGCCCGGGCCAGGTCTTCCGCTTTAAGCCTCGACCTTCATCTCCAACGACCTCGGAAGCCTCTCTCTCCAAGGAACCGCTACGGGCGGTGAGGTTTCCGGCGATCCATCGTCACGACTTCCGCGCCGATCGGAAGGTCCTGCCTCGTACTCTAAAGTACCGAAGCGGGGATCTCAAGACCGTTCGGTACCGGAGTCGAGGACGCCGAGGCAGAGGCACGAAGGGTGGGAGTTCTCACCGCCAAGCCACTCGGCACCCCGAGCGCCTAGGTTTGTCTTTTCCGGACTCACCCACCTCGGGCCGAGTCGAAGAAAGCCTAGACAATTTCTTTGGAATTTCCGTAGAGTCTGTGTGATCGAAGGCTCATGGCAGATTCGCAGAAGCGCTCGACACCTCGATCGCCGCCGATTTGGAAGGAGGCCGAGTGACAGAGCACGCCAGCTGGCGTACTCCGGACGCGCCGGGCTGTCAATGAAGACATTCTGCAAGCCAAGATGGGGACCAGGCTGTTTCGTACCCAGCGTAATATCGCCGCCTCCAAGACACTCCTGGATACCCGACCCTATCTTTGGGGCGGATGATCCAGCTTGCCCGATCATGGCCCAAGTAAAGGCCATGGTGACGGCGGCAATATCCAAAGATACTCAAACCGACCACCGGCCGGCGAAGGCATCACGTGGTCCGGCGAGGACCAGGCGGCCAAACAGTCGGTCGAAGCCCGTCGATACATCATGTTCTACCAGCGGAGACGACTTGCGACATAGCATCGGCGCGACCTGCTCGCACTCGGCGCCAGACGCCGCGATCGAGAAAGGAGGAACAACGCCGTCAAGCCGATTTAATATGAGCGCTTGGCATCCTTCCGCGAGGCCGCGAATACGCCAAGCGCGATCCCCTCGCGTCGATCACCTCCCGGGTATCACGGAGTCATCGAAAGGGGTCCGTGCGTTTACTCTCACCTACGCCGAGTGGTTTGGCCTGATGGATTTAATCCTAAAGGCATCACTAGGTTTGACGGTGAGAGAGACCCGAAGGCTTGGCTACAAGTATACGCTCTGGCGATCGAGGCAGCGGGGATCGTAAAGTAATGGCAAACTACTTGCCGGTTACCCTCTCGCCCTGCCCAAGCATGGCTCACCGGACTTCCAGCGAACTCTATAGATTCCTGGGAGATTCAGTGGCGATTCATCTCAAATTTCCAAGGCACTTACGAGCGCCCAGGCACCCCTTGGGACCTATACCAGCTACACCAAAGGAGGAACGAATCCTCCGGAGTTCGTCAAGCGCTTCATGAACAAGAAAAGCACCGCTCGGGACGTCACAGATGCGGTTGTGATAGCTGCCTTCCAGAAAGAGTCGGCCGACCCGACCTCATCAAGAAGATGTCCCGGAAGCCACCCACGTCGGTCGGGAGCTGTTCGCCTAGCGGACCGTTACGCTTCAGCCTCCGAGGCTCGCGAACGACGTGATGAAGGGAAGGATCGATCTGAACCCCTCGGCGGAAAGAAAAGAAGCGCAAGGGCGAAGAGCTAGTGGCGATCATTGCGCCAACTCATCCTCGCTCTCAAAGAGGATGGATATGATAAGGTCATGAACTCACTCGCCCTTTCCATCCAAAGGGAGACATGCCGCCAAGGATTGTTTCACCCTAAAGAGGTTCGCTCACGAGAGCAAGAGGCGGTGGACAAGGTCCGAGCGGTCATGCCGCCAAGCAAACCTCCTCCTGGCCGAGGAAGATTATCGTGAAGTCGACCTCGAGCTTAACTACATATTCGGGGTTCACCAAGATATGAGTCCAAGCGGAAGCAAAGCTCACCGCCGACATCTATGCAGTAGAGCCAGAGACCCCCCGATATGTCCGGTGGTCCGAGGTCGCAATAACTTACGACCGCACGGATCACCCAGATCGCGTCCCATTCCCCGGCAGATACCCGTTGGTCTTGGCGCCGGTTGTCCGCGACATCAAGCTCAAAAGGGTGTTGATTGACGGTGGGAGCGGGCTCAACGTCCTCTTCGTGAAGACACTGATGATATGGGGATCCCGCGGTCGACCTCAAGCGCGGTCGTCACCTTTTCATGGAGTGATACCGAACGTCGGCGATACCACTCGGACAAATCACTCTACGATCCACGTTCGGCGCAAGGGACAACTACCGGACGGAGAGCCTTAGCTTCGAGGTGGCGATTTCGCGACGGCGTATCACGCCATCTTGGGAGGCGGCCAGCCAAGTTCATGGCGGTGCCCACTACGCCGTATCTAATGCTGAAAATGCCGGTCCGAGTGGTATTATCACTCTGCGCGGCGGCGTTAAGCGATCTTTCTCTTTGCGGCGAGGAGAGGCTGCGAAATGGCCGAGTCTCTGGAGGCGGCGGGTCGGGAAAGAATTCGTCAAGAGGCGGATTTCGACAAGCGGAAGGCGATATCCCTACCCGCAAGCCGCAGAACTTCGGGATCACCGAAGAAGGCACCAAAAGGATCCTCCTCGACCCGTCCGATCCGGCTCGAGCCGCTTCGATCGGGACAAGGCTCGAGGATGAATAGGAAGCGCGCTCGTCACCTTTCGCGGGCAAACCAAGACGTCTTTGCCTGGAAGCCGTCCGACATGCCCGGTTCCCAGTGAGGTGATCGAGCACGCACTAAATGTAAACCAATCCGCCAGGCCCGTCAAGCAAAGGCTACGACGGTTTGCTCAAGATCGCCGAGAAGCCATCGGAGAGGAGATCACAAAGTCGCTAGCCGCAGGTTTCATCAAAGAAGTGTATCATCCCGATCGTTGGCGAACCCTGTACTCGCCCGTAAGAAGAATAAAAGTCGCGCATGTGTGTTGATTACACCGACCTCAACAAGGCTTGTCCGAAAGATCCCTTTGGTCTCCTCGTATCGATCGGTGGTAGACTCCATCTTTGGATCTCTGCTACTCAGCTTTACGGGCGCCTATTCAAAGCTATCATCGATTCGGCCGAGAGGAAGATCATGAAGACTTCGTTTATCACTCCATTCGAGCATATTGCTATATCACTATGCCGCTCGGGCTCAAGAATGCTTGGCGCATAGCGTACACAGCCGTCACGGTAGTGCTTTCACCATCATTTCGGCGCAATGTGGAAGCTTATGTGGATGATGTGGTAGTTAAAACGCAGACAGAGGACACCTCACCTCCGATCCGCCGAGACGCGTTCCAGATGAGGCTAAACCCAGAGAAGTGCGTTTTGAGTGTCTTCCGAAACTACTCGGGTTCATCGTCTCCGTCGTGGGATCGAGCCGAACCCGAGAAAATTGGAGCCATTATGAAAATGGCCCCGCCTACCGACCAAAAGGAGGTTCAAAAGCTCACCGGATGCATGGTAGCGCTTGGCGAGTTTATCTCACGATCGGGGTCCGGAATGCCTTTCTTCAAGCTCCTTAAGAAGCAAGATCGCTTTGATTGGACTCGGCAGAGGCACAAAGAGCCTTCAAGAACTCAAGGTGTTTCTCTCCACTCCCAGTCTTAGTCTCGCGCGCCAGGTGAACCTCTTCGCTCTACATAGCGGCAACATCTCATGTAGTAAGTGCCGTGATAGTTGTGGAGCGGGAGGAATCTGGACACCGCTACGGCGTAACGCCGATTTATTTCGTCGGTAGTATTGGGCGAATCCAAGACAAGATATCCTCCAATCCGTAAGGCTGGCCAGACGCCATTTTGATCTCGCTACTAAGTCAAGCATTATTTCAAGGACATTCGATTTCGATAGTCACTTCTTTCCCGTGGGAGAGGTCCTCCGCAATCGGAAGCTACCGAAGAATTTCAAAGTGGGCGGTGAGCTTGGAGCTTTCGACATCTCGTTCAAGCCGCCGCACCGCCAAGTCCTGGCTTTGGTGACTTTACGGCGAGTGGACCGAATCCCAGGCCCCCTGCAGAAGAAGAGCCGAATATTGGGTCATGCACTTCGACGGATCTCTCATGCTTGGAGGAAGCAGGCGGGAATCCTCCTTATCTCGCCTAAGGGTGACAGTCAAGTATGTCCTTCGGATTCACTTCCCGCCTCAAACAATGCCGCGAGTACGAGGCCCTCATCCATGGGCTTCAGACGCCACATCACTCGAATCCGACTACCGCGCTCGAGGCGACTCCGATTGGTGGTGAATCAAGTACGTATGACTGGTCGTCGTGGATCGAATATGGCGGCATACCGCCAAAGAAGTCCGAGAATTGGAAGGCAAGTTTGACGGCCTGAGTCGTTCATGTCCTCCGCCGCAATAATGAGGCAGCAGACGAGTTGGCTAAGATGGGAGCCACTCAGGCGTATGTCCCAAGTGATATCTTCGTGCAGGATCTTCACGAGCCAACTGCTACAAAACGGCAAAAGCCAAGCGAGGTCCTGGAACCGGGTCCTACTCATCGATCCGGATCGACCACCCCGTGCCTTGATTATCTCCTCAAGGACAAACTCCCGAGCGACCAATCTGGGCAGAGCGAATCTCCCAACTAGCCAAATCCTACGTGGTGGTGGGCGACGAGCTCTTCCGAATTAGTGCCTCGTGTCCTCAGCGGTGCATTTCGGGACAAGCGGGAAGAGAGCTGCTCCAAGAAATCCATTCGGGATGTGCGGCCATCACGCCGGCATCAAGCGCCTTGGTTGGGAAAGCCTACCGGCTGTGGTTTCTTCTCGCCAACTGGCGGTAACGGATGCCAAGGAGATAGTTCGAACTCGCGAGGGTCGCCAATTCTATGCAAGATGTACACACTTGCCGCACATGAGCTACAGACTATACCCATTTCTTGGCCTTTTGCGATGGGGCTCGACATAGTGGGCCCGCTCAAGAAGGCTCAAGGCGGTTTCGCTTACCTCTTCGTGGCCATTGACAAGTTCACCAAGTGGATCGAAGCCAAGCCGCTTGTAACTATCACCGCGGTTAAGGCCAAGGAGTTCTTCCAGGATATTGTAGTCGATTCGAGTGCCCAACCGGATAATCACGGACAACGGCACCCGATTCAGAGTGAAGAATTCCAAGAATGGTGCGAAGGCGTCGGGATCAAGATCTGCCGCCTCGGTGGCTCACCCACGAAGCAATGGGCGTGTCGAGCGAGCTAACGGGCAGTCCTTCAAGGCCTCAAGGCCAGGATCTTCGACCGCCTCAAACCATACGCCGCCCGATGGGTGAAGGAGCTACCGTCGATTACTCTGGGGACTCAGAACCACTCCCACCGAGCGACCGCCAAACCCCTTTTCCTGGTCTATGGCGCAGAGGCGGTTCTCGCCGACCGAGCCGGGATTCGAATCCCCGAGGGTTCGAACTACAACGGCCGAGTCCGAGGGAAGCCGAATGGTGGAGCTTGATCAACTCGAGGAGGCTCGAACGTTGCCGCCTCCGGTCGGCTAAGTACCTCCAGCGACTTCGCCGCTACCACTCTCGCAACGCCGTAAATAGAACCTTTTCAAGGAGATCTGGTCCTGAGGAGGAGCGTAAAAGCGAGCACAAGCTCTCTCCAATTTGGGAAGGTCCATACATCGTGCGTAAGACAACCCGCCGGGTGCTTATCGACTGCATAAGAAGACGGCGAGGTTCTCGCGAATACTTGAACGCCGAACAGCTCCGCCGCTTCTACGCATGAGTTATGTATCCCACTCTTACACATTAAATAAAATAGTGGTTCGCCTTATTTTCTCAGTTGTGTAATGCTAGCCCCGAGTGGTTATTACCCGATCGCCAGAGCGCCTAACTCGTCGTGCCGATATAGAATGCACGGAAATAACAAGCCGCGATGAGCACAAAGCCTCGGCGGTTTATACCGGCCAAGCACAACTAACGGGTAGAAAGCACTAACCACTCGGGATCGCAATTCGCAGCGCTGCATTTAACCAAGATTTGCCTGGTCGCGAATTTCTAACCGCCAAAACTCGAGCCCCACCCTCGTTCTTGCATCGAGCAATCGACTAGAATGAGTTGATCAGCGAAACCACTAAGTTCGTTAAATGTGATAGGCACGAATCGATAAAATTTCGCATTTCATTCCATAATGTTAATAATTTACATTGCTAATTTTCTTTTTTCTTTTTTCTCGCGCTAAAAAAAAAAAAAAAAAAAAAAAAAAACAACTACCGTGCCGCTTGTTGGTACTCCGCCGGTCTTAGTCTTCAGTCTTCGGTCTTGTGCCGACATTGAGACCCGGAGGCGAGATCGCCGAGGTTAGTCGCGACCACGCGACCAAAGTCGCCAATCTCTCGTCAACCACCCACAAGGGGGTACAAGGCGACGAGGGCCCTCGACGGCAAGGTCGCCGCGACGATCGCGACCGACCATCTCGAGGATGATCTCCGCCACCTCGTGGAGCCACGGCGACCTCCAACAAGGTGGCCACGGCGGCGGCGTCCCTCGCCGCTCCTTCCTCCGCCTCCGCCTCCAGGATGGCAAAATCATGCTCCTCCCATGCTTCGGCCTCCTCCCAGCTATACAAAAACCTAAAGAACCGCTGGCGAAAGAATGCCGCGTACGGGCCAACAAACTTCCTCATGTTAGACATGGAAGGAAACTGGAAGAGGAAGACGAAGGACAAGGCAAGAAGAAACGGGCGATCGCTCATTAGCGGTGACGCCCCATTTATAAGCCACCCAGCCCGGAAATCGAAGCGTCTCCAAAGGCAATCAAATGCGCCACCCGCAATCAATGAAGCGCGAAACAAAGCGGCGGGCGAATACCGAAGAAGATCAAGACGATTGAACAAAATCAAGGAGAATTTCACCGCACACGTGTCGTAGCGCTCAAGCTCATTCGGCTTCCTCGCTTAATTATACCAAATTAAGCGCAAAGCCCGGGCCGAGAGCTAGCAAGTGATGCAAGCCTGGGGCTAAACCACTCACCAGGTGGCTACAACGTAAGTCCCGACGCCGAGAGCCGCACGCCACCTCTCGGAAAAGCGTGTCTGGGGCAAGAAAGCCACGGGCCAAGGCCCTGGCGTTTGGAAGCCATACCGGTCGGTGAAGCCCATCCGGAAGGCATAACAGATCCAAAAGGCTGCGGGCATATATTCTAACAACTCGGCCAGAGAAGAAAGTGGAAGAGGTCCAAGACCACTCGGCGGAAGACAATACAAGCGAATTATACTGAAGTAAGAACACAATATTTCGCATACAAGGAGGGCGAGCACTCGGCATCAAGGCCCACGCCAAAGTCGAATTCCAGATTTTCCAACAGGGCTGCGATGCACCTGACACCTCTTCGAGGAGCGCGTTGGCCTTGTCTTCATCACGAGCAAAGCCTTCTTTCACAGCCTTCGAGGTCAACTCTCTGATAATGAGACTTGACCACCGCCAATGCCTGGTTCGCGCTCATCGCCGCGGACTCTTTGGCATAAGCTCGATCCCGCTGCTCCTCCCGAGAGAAGTGGAACAAAGATCGCCCCCTGGCCCGCTGCGTGGTTCTTCAATGCGCAGAAGGTGCAGGATCGCTCGCAGCGACGCTGCAGCTCAGTCCGCTCGTCGGCTGGCCGCCATCTTCTCCTTGCACTCGCCACAAAGTCAAACAGCCATCAAGAGCACACCCGACGCCAAGTATGTTCAACCTAAGTCAAATAAATTTACCCTTCACCTCACAGATCCTTTCCAGTCGACTCGGGCTTCGAGGCCGAATTCTCTGAAGCCTCCACTGCCTCACCAAGAACGGTCGAGTCGCTGGCTCAAACACGAGTGTGTCATCACCCTCTCCAACCACCATCCAAAAGCATCCGAACCGTATTCGTGGGAGAATCTCACCTTCAAGCATATGCTCAAGCTTCGTCTTCTCCTCCCGGATCGTCATACACTCGCCTCAAGCTCGTGGACTTCCTTCCACTCGTCCGCTGATCTCATTGAGCTTGTCCTGCATCGCTTCGCTCCTTGAGCTTCGGGAGCACCTTCCGAAAAACCGCGACCTTTGCTCCGAGCGCTCCCCATGTCCTAGGTAACAGGCGTAATCTCAGTGGAGAAGTCGCCAAGCAACAGATTGAGGACAAGAAGCTCACCGACGAGCGTGCTACACTTGACGGTGAGCTCATAAAGCTCCGCTCGAGCCGCTCTCTCCATCTCGTCGTCCTCTTCCATCCCCTTCCAGCTGAACCCCTTCCCACCATACGGTCCGATTCGGGGCTTCACAGAGGACCGAGCGGCGGTGGCTTTCGAGGCACTTCCTCCACTCCGGAGACGGCCGGGTCGATCTCGGCCGGACGGACCACCGGATGAGTTCGATCGGACCGCTGCGCCGTGGCGACGCCCCTAGCTTGGCGGCGCGACGGCGACCTAGCCGACGCGGCTGGGCTCCTTGGGAAGCCCCCGCTCGGGACTCCTTTTCAGGAGACTCCTCCACCGACGCCCACAAGCAGGAGTCCCGAATCGCCAAAGGAAGACACCTCAAAGACAGTGCAATAACAAAAGACAAGGATCGCCCAAAAGAATACCTCTTGGATTTCTTGAATTTCATCCTGTGTTTCATCCGAGGCCCAGACCACTCGGAGGGAAGTTGGCGCCTAGAGCCGGGCTGCCATCGACGGAAGGCCGTGGCCCCGCTTTGCGATCCGGTGCACCAGAGGTCAAGGTCCTGGCCGATTTAAAACCTGGCGACCTCCTCCGCCGACTCTGCGCAGCTCGTCAACCGAGGTGTCAGCCCCTCGCTTCGCCTGAGCGTGTCTCAGCCGAGAGAGGCCGACAACCGGAGCGTCAGAAAGGAAGGATGCGCGCTCCTGAAAAAAGGAACGATCGCACCCTGTTTGAATCACACATCAGTCAAAGAAATCATGGAACAGCCTTTCGAGAGAATAGTGCACTCACAGGAGGGGGAGGCCTTGCCATCGAAAATTTACGAGGCAGCCTGTTGGTGATTATTGTGCCAGGCACGAAGAAATCAACTACCCGTGCACCAGCGCCTCCATC
The DNA here is from genome assembly GCA_036346355.1 of Rhipidocladum racemiflorum. Classification (NCBI taxonomy): domain Eukaryota; kingdom Viridiplantae; phylum Streptophyta; class Magnoliopsida; order Poales; family Poaceae; genus Rhipidocladum; species Rhipidocladum racemiflorum. Next base: position 7,785,923 of record CM070575.1, read on the forward strand.
GACAGTCCACGTCCGACTCGCGTGGGGTCCAGAGGCCGCTGTATTGGAACCCCAAATGGACTCTCTCCTTCAAGGGCTGCACTCGGCGCTTCACAAAATCGACCGCGATCCGGGGCCCGTCGGCTCGATTCTTCAGATCGTCAATCAACGCCCAGGCTCGGGGACTTGCGCCAAACCTCCTCCGTCTGAGGTGTCGCCTCCAAAGATCGGGAAGCTTTAGGAGCACAAATGGCAAAGGGGCGAGGAAAGGATCAACGTTGGCACAATAGAACCACTCCCGCCTCCAACCTTTGAGGGAGGTCTTGAGAGGAACGACAAAATATCGCTTCTTGAGCCCTCCCGCAGCTGAGCCCTGCCGCCCCAACGACATTGGGAGCGGCCCGGTTCGGATGAGGCTTCAAAGTAAGAAGGAGCGGAACAAATCCAAATGAGGACGTATCCCAAGATACGCCGCAGAGCTGGACGAAGATGGCAATGTGAAGAATCGAAGTTGGGGTTCAAATTGATCAACTCAATTTCGTAGAAGTGGAGGAGCCCCGGAAGAAGGCGCTCCCAGAATGCTAAGTCCTCGCCGTAAGAAGGACTCAAACACCACAATCTCATTCTCTAGAGGTGTGGGGTAAGGGTCACTGCGGCGGGCGGCGGAGATCAACTCCAATGGAGTGAGGACGCCGCGGCAACCATCCTCCAAGCGGGACATCGTCGTGATGGAAGTCTCCCACCCTACCGTCGCAGGTCGGTGCTACCCTCCGATGACGAGGAAGACGACATGGCGAAGAAGAAGACCTGGAGGAAAGAACCGCCGCAAGCCAAGGGCGCCGAAATCGTAAACCCTAAATCGCCAAGGAAGGTTTGAAGGTTTCGCACTGTGGTGGAGAAGGTGCGAGGAAGCCGTTGCTCCAACGAGGGTCCTTCCAACTTATAAGAAATGGGCCCAATTTCACCTCTACGCGGGAAGAGACGAAGGCCCTCCTCTGTTCACCTGGGCCAGATCCAGGGCACGCCCCATGACGGCCAATAGCGTCAGCGCCAAAACGCGGCCAGTGTCAAATCTGGTCCGGTTTGGGAAAAAGTGCGCCCATGACGGGCCTCGAACGCCGCCGCCACTAAGCTTGGGGCCGGGCACTTTCCGAACATCCTTCGACGGCACACCCCATAATTTGGGGTCAATTGCTGGTCGCTGCCTCACAACGCGATTGGGTGTCGCGAGGATCTACAACCAACACGGTCTTGAGAATGCGCCCCATGAGGGTTCTAGCGCAGCGCCGCAAGCCGGCACAGCATTACTCAGATGACCAAGGTATGCCCCATGAGGGTCAACTGAAGCGACAAGCCGGCTGTCACAAGACCGTAAACGGGCGCTGGTACCACTCGCCACGAGCCAAAGACCAAGGTACGCCCCATGAGGGTCACCGGCGACAGCCGGCTGTCACAAGACCGCAAACGGGCGCTGGTGCCACTCGCCACGAGCCAAAAGACCAAGGTACGCCCCATGAGGGTCACCGCGACAGCCGGCTGTCACAAGACCGCAAACGGCGCTGGTACCACTCGCCACGAGCCAAAAGACCAAGGTACGCCCCATGAGGGTCACCGGCGACAAGCCGCTGTCACAAGACCGCAAATCCAAGGCGCTGGTACCACTCGCCACGAGCCAAAGACCAAGGTACGCCCCATGAGGGTCACCGGACGACAGCCGGCTGTCACAAGACCGTAAACGCGCGGTACCACTCGACCACGAGCTAACTAACCACGATGGCTTCATACTACAAGTTCTTTAAGATCTCTCTCCGTATAATCCTCATGACAGGCAAGGGACGGAAAGTCGATCCTAAAGCACTTGGGGCTGTGTGGGATGTCGTAAACAGGGCCCCACAAGAGGGGCCTACACCGACTAGGCCTCGACAGTGAATGTAAGGCCCAAAGCCTGTAAGCGCAACGGCGCCCAGAGGAGACCTTCGACTTGCTCCCAAGACAACTCCCGATCCTTCACGGAAGCTTCGTGCCGCCCTAACAACCCGCCAGGGACGAGGCATGCGGTCCGACATTGCCGAGGCCTGCGAAGCCGGAACTCGACAAGGCGGCAGCGTGGGCCTGAGAAAGCATAACCACCTCTCCAGGACGTAGAGCGTGAAGGCGGATAAGGACAAGGGACATGTCGCTCGTGCCACCATGTTCAGGCCGGTGGCACCCAACTATCATGTATTCTCCCCCAGATATAAGTGAGGAGGGAGAAACAAGAAAAAGAGAGACAATACATCCAAGAACACAGACTAGGGTATTATCTCCTCCGAGAGAGCCCGAACTGTCTAAAACAGATTGCCCTCGCATCCTGTGGTTACCATCAAGCTCAGATCACGCACAAATCCCTAGAATCACAAATCTCATTGCCGTGAAACAGATCGCCGACACTCGCCTTTGCGCGGGCCGAAAGGTGGCCTCCGCTTCCACCGAAAGCAGTGGTCGCTGGCCGGGTTCTCGCTGCCGATCTCTCCCTGTTGGTTGCTCAGGAGATTGTACAGAAGAAGCAGGCCCGTGACTTCTCTGACTTCAAGTCTGTGGCTTCAAGTTTGTTTTCTCCCGTGAAGCCACTGATCGGTTTCCGTTCGTGACAACAAAGCAGTTCCGTGGAGTCCTTTGACTTGCTCATGTGCCAAGTGATTTCAAGTCCGTGGCTTCAATGACTCAAGCCACAGGAGATTCTGATCTTTTTGGCTCCAGCAAGATATACCATTGAAGATTTATTCGATGTTTCATCATCTTAGTCTTCCGTTGCGTCTATCCAAGTCTTTAGAATCTTGATTCTGTCGTCGCCCGGCTCTTTTATCAGCTCGACTCATTCTGTCAACTCTTATTACCTCGGCTCGGCTTCGTTTTGTCGGCTTCGTCGGCTCTTCTTCATCGACTCGTACCGTCGGCTTTTCTTCGTCGACTCGGCCCTACCTTCGACTTTCATTTGTCGATTTGGCTTCTTTGTCGACTTTTCTTCACCGACTCGGTTCTTCGTTGGCTGTTCTTCGTCAGCTCGATTTTCAAGAGTTACATGCTACGACGGCTACTTCAAGACTATGACTTTGGATTTTTCCTTTTTTTAGTTCGTCCTTTCCAAATGCAACGCTATTGCATATGCTTTGCATTTGGGGGGAGTGTTAGAGATAGAGTCCTGTTATTCTAGTATCTATATTAGAGATAGAGTCCTGGTATTCCTTTCCCTCATGTACTCTATATATTGTGGCCATTGGCCCTCATATTGAATACAAGTCCTATTCATAACATTTATAAGGTGATATGATTAGCTCATTTAAGTTTCAATAACAATAGCTGATGTTTTTGTTATTTTTACCCCCTTGGTTGACAGCTGCTCTGGGTTAATCTAATCATGGACACATTGGGTGCTCTTGCATTGGCGACTGAGCCACCAACTGACCATCTTATGCAGAGACCACCAGTTGGACGGAGGTTTGTTGACTTTGTTCTTTTACTTGTGTTGTTGTTGCTCAACAATCTTGCTTGGTTTCTGGAGATAATTTTGTTGATCTGACTGTCATACTTTACAGATTGGAAGTGACTTGCCATCTTTCTTGTGAATAGAAATTTAGAGCAAGTACATGTAATGTGGAAATGAGAAACATAATTTTATGACATACAGACAAATCAATATGATATAACAATGAAAACCATCAACGATCTCATATTTCCAGTTCTTCACAAGATTGGAATCCCCACCCTTTAGAGCAGAAGAAGGTTGGATATTGGTCAAGTAGGTAGCAGTGGAAACGGCCTCAGCCCAGAAGTGAGGTGGAACAGCGGAAGCAAGCATAAGAGCGCGAGCTGTCTCAAGAAGATGACGATGCTTACGCTCGGCCACACCATTCTGAGCATGAGCACCAGGACAAGAAAACTGAGAAAGAGTGCCCTGTGTAGCAAGAAAAGCTCGAAGGGCTCCTGATAGATACTCTCCCGCCGAGTCAGCACGAAGAACACGAATAGGAGAATCAAACTGAGTGCGAATCATGGTGGCAAAAGTTTTATAGATAGATAAAACCTCACTACGAGAGGACATAAAATATATCCAAGTGTGGCGAGAAAAATTATCTATAAAAAGAATATAATATCGATGACCCCCTTTTGAAACAAAAGGAGCCGGACCCCAAACATCAGAATGAACGAGATCAAAAGGACGTTGTGATATAGAATCACTAGAATGGTAGGGGAGTTGGAGCTGTTTGCCAAGCTTACAACCCATACAATGTAAAGAGGCATCACCCGACACAGAGCCTAAAAGCCCACGACGAACCAAAGAAGAAAGACGCGAACCACAAAGATGGCCCAAACGGTGATGCCACTGAGCAAAAGTCCCAGTAGAAAACGCAACAGAAGCTGAAGCGGTAGAGGAAACAGAAAGACTGGCAGAGGCAGCGGAAGGTAGATGAAGCCAGTCAAGCTCCCAAAGACGCTGAGAGTCATGGCGAGGAGGGCCAGTCCCAATTATAGCCCCCCGTGCGGCGATCCTGAACACAACAAGAGTTAGAATCAAGAATAACCCGACAACCATGATCAGTAAGTTGACCAGCGGATATGAGCTGCATGGTCAGTTTGGGAACATAAGAAACAACAGGAACATGAAAAGAGGACGACAAAAGATTGACTCGTCCTGCAACAGAAAGAGAAGTACCATCTGCAGTCTGCACAGTGGTAGGAGCAACAAGAGGACTAATGGAATGTAGACTCGTGGGATCGGATGTCATATGAAACGAAGCTCCAGAATCAAGAATCCATGGTGTGATACCTGATGAGGAAGGTGGTCTCTCACGGAAAGACTGAGTAGCAGAACCAGCCGAACCTGTCTGTGTAGAGGAAGCCATGCGACGCAGTAGCATAAGGATCTCCTGAGTGGAGTCTGAAGAAATCTGCTGTGGAGGAGTCCGCTAAAAGGAAACGCCTGAACCTCCATTGCTCGTAGGAGGGTGGCCATGTCGATGAGCAAGATTCTTTTTCTTCCGGTAGCAGAAGTGCTCCACATGGCCATTTTTGTCGCAGTAGGTGCAGCGAAGACCTCCGCCCCCAGTAGCCAAAACTGGAGTAGACACAACCGATGGAGTAGAACGAGGCGCCGCCAAGACTGAGGGAGACACTGGCAGACTCGCGTCATAAAGACGAGTCTCCATTGAAGGTAATCGGACATCGAGGAACAAGAACAGTCCCCAAAGAAAAGCCTGCAAACGAAGACTTTTTTTTTTAATAGCTGCTCTCTTTCACGTTGAAAGAGCCAGGAAAACTAGTCGGCGGACTCGAAGCAAGTCTCCATGGTATTGAATCAAAAGGAAGCCAAGAACCTTAGTAAGTCACGGACATGAGTGAATGGACTTCAACTTCAAAACGCAAACAACTTCACGTGCTTCTGGAGTCCGGTCTTCACGAGAGTGGCGTGGACCTGTGGCGGGCGGCGCGAAGGAGCCGCAGGCCGTCGGCCAGCAGGAGCAGATCCAACAGGCGGCAAGAGGCCAGCAGGAGCAGTGACGCCAAGGAACAGGCGACGGACCGGCGGCCGACGCCAAGGAATGGTCGGCGCAGATCAGCCTCACCGTGCCTGCAGCAGCGTCGGGTGGCGGCGTCTTGGCAGCCACACGCGGCAAGCAAGGCTCCAGATGGCGAACCAAGTCGGCTAGAAGCTTGACAGACAGCCGGTGAGCGAACTCCAGGCGCCTCAGCGGGCGGAAAAAGCAGCTCGGTTGGCGTGCATCGTTCACACGGAGGAAGCTTCTAGCCGAGCTGCGCCGTCGGAATCGGAAAACTGAAGAATGCGTGAAGATGAAGACTGCAATGTCCGGCTGCATGACGGGCGAGATCAGTCGCGGCAGGCCACGCGCGGCAGAGGCGGCGCTCGCCGCGACGCTGCCACGGCAGCCACGCCGCGAGCGGCCGGGCGCCCCTGCCTCGGCGAGAGGCCTCTAGGCCCTGGTCGGCGGCAGCCGGGATCCGGAGGCACGTCAACGGGATTCCAAGCGTCCAAGGCGTCCGCGGCGCGGAGTCAACGCGGAGGGAGACCCGACGCGCGTCGGGCGCGACGGTAGGAGAGGAACAGCAGAGGAGCCGGACGGGGCGACGAGATGAGCCGCCGAAAAGGTTGAGGCGCAAGTGCTCACGCCCGGGAAGAAAACCCTAACCCTAATTTTGGCTCTGATACCATGTTATGAATAGCACTTGTATTCATAATGAGGCCAAAGGACCAGTATATATACATGTACAAGAGGGACAGGAAACAGGACTCTATCTCTAACCAAGTAGATATACAAGGGTAACAGGACTCTATCTCTAACAGTGCACAACCACTAATTCAGGCCGTGAGATCCACTAAACATATTCCTTTTGATCAAACCTAGATCAATTATGTTGGGTGCTTAATACTGTATATGTGCATGTGTATCATGTACCATTAATGTTTTCCATTCCTCAATTAAATGTCAAAAATAGTTTGCTTTTTTCATGCTGAAGGCATCTCAACACTCAACCTCCTTGTTTTCAGGGAGCCTTTGATAACAAATATCATGTGGAGAAACTTAATAATAATGGTATGCTACTTATGTCTTTGTGTTCTAAATATTCAATTAAAATATCTGATATTTTTGTATTGACTACCTATTCTTCCTTCAGGCTTTGTTTCAAGTTTCAATCCTCCTAACTCTGAACTTCAGGGGTAAGAGCCTTCTGCAGTTGAAAAATGATAACCCTGCTCATGCAGATACAGTGAAAAATACCTTCATATTCAACACATTTGTTCTCTGTCAAGTGAGTTACTACCTTTTGGTCTAATGTGACTTGGACATATATATATAACTGATGCAACGGGGCTAAACCACTAAACATATCACGCAATAATGTCTTCCTCAGGTGTTCAATGAGTTTAATTCTCGGAAGCCAGATGAGCTGAACATATTCAAGGGAATTACAGGGAATCACCTCTTCATGGCCATTGTGGCGATAACTGTTGTACTTCAGGTAGAAAACCACTAAAATAATTATTTTGTACTGCGCATGAAGTGATTTAGGTTTGTTATTGTTATATATGCTTATTCTTGTTTTTGCAGGCTCTTATCATCGAGTTCCTTGGCAAGTTCACGTCAACAGTCAGGCTAAGCTGGCAGCTGTGGTTGGTATCAATAGGTCTTGCTTTTTTTAGGTAAGAATATCTTATTAGCATTACTTGTGTTGGTAAAATAGAACAGTTGTTGATATGGCTGTAAGTTGCGACTGGAAACATGTGTCTTCTGGTATGATGAAAATTTAATCATCTGAGCAGAACTTTGTTAAGGCTTAATATGCTTTTGTTTAGAACTCTACCTGCTTGATTCATTTCTTTTGCTCCTTCCAGCTGGCCTTTGGCATTCCTGGGAAAGCTTATTCCTGTTCCAGACCGTCCACTCGGAGATTTCTTTGCATATTGCTGCCCAGGGAGGAAACAAGGTATGTACGTTACAGCATGTGTTTGACATCGTGCTCTTGCTTGCCGAGGCACATTGGGTGTATAGGGCTACAGTAGTGGAAATGCAATTCTATGCCACTGCCTCTTGCATACATTAACTCCAACATCCCTAACATAATTCCATTTTGTGCAGCTGCTGAAGACAGCGGTGAACACAGCGATGTATGAAGCCATGGATCGGCATCGAGGACCATATGCTGTTTTTTTCCCCCAGGCTTTAACATGATCGGGCTGTAATTATCTGTGATTGGGATTGTAACATGGATAGGTCGCACTTATGCTGTTTTTTTTCCCCAGGCTTTAACATGATCGGGCTGTAATTATCTGTGATTGGGATTGTAACATGGATAGGTCGCACTTTCTGGAAATTTGCCACGCTCTCTTAACCATGCGCCTCAATGCCTGACAGCGGACATGGTAGCAGGAATTTAGCAGGTGCTATTCATCTGAATGCATTGCCCCCTTCTCTGAAGTCTATTCAGAAGCTTCGATGTCAGTGAATTAATGATGGCGGCAGTTAGTGCGGCAAAAGTCTCCCATGATTTCCTTCCGTAGCATATGCTGCTTGGATGCCTTCACACTACATAGCATTTTATCTTCACACTATGTTCGTCGTACATGCTGTGTTGTCTGGCTGCGGTCTGCTGGTGCCCATAGCATTTGCAGCCTGAGACATTTCTGTTGTTTCGTGTGTAGAAGTGTCTTGCTGCCTTTCCTGGGCATCAGTTCGAGTATCTTGCGTGCCCAGCCAGTTAGTAGCCACAGTTATGGACTAGTAAAAGAGAAGCAGTTGCCATTAAGATTTAAGAACCCAATACTTTTGGCTTTTCGTAAACAAGACGGCGGCTAACTTTTGGCTTTTGACAGAGTGGAGTGCAGTAGCCACGGGTATGGACATCGCGCGAGGTTCGGAGAATTTTTACTCGGGGCTTTTGGACGCGGAAGCATGTACCGATGCCGCTGTACATGACGTCGCATGGTGCGTGCCGTTGAAAAATCCCGTCCAGATGTTACGTGCTGGTGCATTGACCGTAAACCCGTACGGTCATTTCGTCCTTTTACCGTTCCGTTACGCGATCTCTTTCCTGCCGTTCCTGCCGAGACGACACCTATCGATCGCGATCTTCTTCTTTTTTCCGCCAACTTTTTTCGGTTGTTCAGCAGCTTAGACGCTGGAAATGTCTGTCTGCACAGCACGAGGGTAAGCGTGTTCGCTGTTCTGCTCGTCGAGAGTCAGGACTCCAAACACCAGGCTCTTATAAGTTTGCAAGCTTTTGTTGACGATTTTTTTGTTTCGAAAAGACGTAAAGGTCGCGACCGATGAACACCGTACAGAAGAAATCAATTAGTAATTGCTTACGCGTAAGGTGGCGCCTGCGTTTGAGTAATCCACGGGGGAAACGGAGACCAAGCTGCGCAGCGTAGACGTAGCAGCAGCCTTAATCGATTACGCACAAGGTGCATGGCGCCTGCGTCCGAGTAATCCACGAGAAAAACGGACCAAGCAGCGCAGTGTAATAGCGGCCGGACCTCGCATCACAGCAATTGTTGACGTTTTAACAGCTCGAGATTTTTCCCAAGGGAAGACGAGGATGGGAGCCGTCCACCTGATACAGTCACCATTCACGTCGTTTCGGTCTATTCTCGTAAATGCGGCGTTCATCCTTATGTGGACACTTTCAGTGTAACACTCTCAATCAAGCACTACGATTTTGGTTGAAACAACCCTAAATTCAAAATGAATTGAGTTTGCTTTTTCTTGGATTTGAATTTGGAATTTTGGTTTGAATTTTCGTTTGCCGTCTTGGGCCGATTTCCTTGGCTTCCTGGGCCTCCCGGCCTGCTCCCTTCGGCCTGCCTCACCGCCAGCCGGCCCAGCCCGTCTCCTTCGGCTCCGCCGCCGCCGCCGCCTCCGATCACAAGGTGTGTCGCACCGCTGCCACGCCGCCGCTTGCTCCTGGTCTCCCGACCGCCGCGACGCTGCTCGCGCCACCCACGCCACAAGGCCGACTCACGCTCGGCCGACCCACTGTGGGCCGCGCACTCCTCGCTCGCCTCGAGTTTGCCTCACCCCGAGAGGCTATAAAAGCCGTCGCCCTCTCCACTTCCAACTTGCCCCGCTCCCACCCTCTCTCGGTGAGCTCCTCCCTCCCCTCCCCTCCCCTCGCTTCGCCTTCCCCGGCGCCGGCCGCCGTGCCGCGCCAGTCGTCGTCGCGCCCAGCCCCTAACCCTAACCCTAGCCGCTCGCCCCTGTCATGAGCAGGCCAGCCTACCAGCCCGCTTTGGCCATGGTAGGGTTGTTTTCGGCCCAAAGAATGTGCTGGCCGAATTTCATTTTTTTCCGAATTTTAATATATATTAGTAATTCCAAAAAATCATTTTAATATGCAAAAAAACCCAGAAAAATCCCGAAAAATTCCGTAAACCCCAGAAATGCCCAAAATGCATTTTCCAAACCGTCTCGACCCACTAAGTCCAAAAATGCCCTCCGCTCTGTAATCTGAAACTCCAAAAATTCCCAAATTGCCCTCCGTTATCTCCCGGCCCGGTTTTCGGTTTTCGTTTCAGTTTTTGTTTTTTGTTTATTTATGTTATTCGCCTCTTCCGCGCTAGATTCGACCGTTGAGCCGCCGTAGGAGCCGGAGCAGGATCTGGACCAGACGGACGCCGGGAACGACTACTTCCTCTACGACTCAACCGATCCAGCCGCAGAGCAAGGCAAGCCGTACACTATTGATCATGTTGAACCCAATCATGCCCGTTATACTTAATAATTATTTTATATCGCATTATTTTGCTGTATGTTGAAATATTGAAATCCGTTATTTTAGAATGACATGATACCTAGATAATGCCGAATTACTCATGGAACTTCCTTGAAAAACATTGAACCATATTAAATCCTTTGTAACCCTAGATGATAACTTATGCCATGATAAGTTAGTTACTATTGTCCTGTTAGTTAGTTTAAATGCTTTTAAAATGGAAATAAAATGCTGTCGAATCGTTGATTCAGATATTTGTAAAAGTGCTACAGTTAGGGGGACAGTATTGGGCTATCCACGAGGTGGAGTTGAGTCCGATCCCTGGCTGGTGATCAATGCTATGGTTGGAATGGTGGCTGGTACATGTGGTACCAGATGGGCTTGTGTTTGAATATATAAGGCTTGATCTAAGGCAATATAAGGATGAAACTCCCTTGAGCAAAGTAAATAACTTAAGTTCCCGCTCAATCACAGGTTGGACTGGTCAGTGAGCCTGTCTCCGACATAGCTCAGTAAATTAATCATTCTTAAATTAAAACTTGATTAATTTGGTGGTACTATTCTCTGAGGAGAATAGGGATCAGCCTCCCTAGCAGAGGAGTATACCGAAGGGGTGGATTAGGAATGGACCGGAGTGTCATTCGCTGGTTCTCACAATGGTAGGTGCTAATTGGAACTGTGGGTCCAAGGTAGCGTCAGGCCTATTGGTTAACAACTAAACACATGAATGATTTAACAAAATGTTGTGATAATCTAGGCCGAGCCACATGCATTTAAGTTGCATGTTAACTCGTATGTTGGCATTAACGGTCATAGATATCTTGTGGGTAAAGCTAAGCATCTCTGCAGAGTTAATCATGATGGTATTCGAATACGCCGTACTTCCGGTAAATGAAGTTAAGTTTGAACTGGGGTGATTACCCGTAACCTAGCTCAAGTAATGTGTTGGAATTTTGGATAATTTGGTTAATGTTGTTGCTTAACTTGGAAAAACCCCTTATTTACTTAATTATGGTTTGTGTTTCAAATGTAAAATAAGTTAGAAAATAAAAACTGCTTCCAGATACTTGAACCCTATTACCATCCCTTGTTATCTCGTACATATAGTATTCAACCGTTTCCGTACGACTTGTTGAGTACTATGTACTCACCCTTGCAACCCCAACCCCTTTCAAACTTTGAAGAAGCTGGAGCGTATCAAGAAGTCGTAGATGACGACTTAGTGTGGTTTTAGGTCTTGTCTTTCGCTCAGGCCCTGCCTGTGGAGTACTTTTGGTATTGTAATGCTTGAAGCTTATGACGCTTCCTTTGTAAAAACTCGGTCGTTAGGCCAGATATTTGAATAAAATAATTGGAATTTCTTTTGGTCAGGCAACAATACTCTTGTTTTCCAACAGTTAGTCTTCCTGGGTAACTGTTGTGAGCTTCCGGACTGCCCCTAAAAAGGCGGTCCGTCACATTGATGCCTTGCAAATGAACTCGCGCTCGCTATGTAGTGCATTTTGGATACTAGATGCTCCGTGGGTTACGTATTATTAAGGGTGGAAGGAAATGTCGAGATATGTAGATATTTTTTGGGAATATCTCTAAAAAAATAAATAAAATGTGTTGATTTTTTTAAAAAAAAATTAAAAAAAATTCTTTAAAAATATTCCTTTTAATCGAGAGAGGAAATCTTTTTCAAGATTATCTTCAAAAAAAGGAAACAAAAAGTGCTACCTCTAAAAAAAGAAAACAAAAGGTGCTGATTTTCTTTTAATTTTTTTTTAAAAAATATTTATTTAAAAATCTAAAAAATATCCCTATAAAAAACAAAAACAAAAATATTTTAACAAAATATTAAAAACATTGTAGATTGCCAATGTATTTCTACAAATACATTTGCTTTTTAAATTTTTTTTAGAAGGGAGAGCATGTGTAAGCAACTATAAAACTTTGTAGGCCCCCGGATCGGCTATCCGGAGTCCTCTGTGTATTTCTGTACTAGTCCCAGATCAGTAGCTAGTACACACAGTCAAAAGTGATAAATCAACAACCATATCACGAATACATATAACTAAACCAGAATAATACCAAATAAAAGCAAAGACCTTAAGGTCAAGGTTTACCATTACGGCCTGAACAGGCTGAACAACTTGAACAATCGCAATGAAGACGAAAACGCCAATGCGACCCATCCAATTGCCCACAGGCAATCGAGTGGAGAACGCACCCTAGTCGTTGGAAATCTTGAACAGCTTCTTTCACTTCTGAGATAGGATTAGAATGTAGCACGTGAGTACATAAAGTACTCAGCAAGTCTGGGAAATTATGCATAATGTAGGCAATCCAAGGATGGCTTAATATGGTTCTTTTGCATAAAGCCAAGTTTCATCAAATCATACTTGTTAATAATTTTCACAATGCATCATTGAGCAATTCTTTTTAATAATTGAATTATGTAATATTGTAGTGAAGGTTCTAACCACCACTCACTAATATACAGGCTCTATCCGCCACATCTCAACAAAATTAGGGTTCGATCCAATCACATGGCTATGTCCGCCATGGTTCACAAAATCAGGTTCTTTCCACCTACCTGGCTTTAGCCGCCAGAAGCACACCCGAGAGTTCTAACCGCTCCCGGATCCCAAAACAAAACATTGTTTAGTTTGAAACCAAAAACCAAAGTCTACCAGTATGAAAGCATTCAGCAAGCTTTGCCTTTGACCGTAGGCACGGCTATTCGAATAGTTTTAACTCTGCAGAGGTGTACAACTTTACCCACAAGACATGATATTCCCTTGATGCCAAGCTATTAGCACACTTCCTTAGGTGTGCCGGCAAGGATATCATGACAAGGCCTTTACAATGTATACGCCTAACCTGACCCATTCGCTGAGGTTTCACCGCTGTTAGGGTTATGTCCACCCAAAGATGTAAGCCCCTCTTGCGCCGTGTGAGACAAACAACAACAACCACAACAATAATGCCTCCGTCCGGCTCTCACACAACCACCGAGTGGTGAGTCTAAGTCAGTTTCTACAAATTAGTTAGCTGTGTCGTGCCCACTTTGACATGTGGTTGTACGGTTATGCTTAGAATGGAGACAGTCATAAGCGTCGGTCCTTAATTGACTTGGGGCGGTGCTTGCACAAAAGAACCAAGACTTGGTTCGCTTCCACCCGACATTCCATGCCGCCCAAGTCGAAATCATTTTTCATTTTATTTTTATTTTGTAAACCATTGGCAATACTCCTTGCCTATAACTTCCAATACAAGTTTTCAAGAGATAATTGAAAGTCCCACCCATAGGTGAATATTGACCGACAGCGAGGCTAAGCATTTCTACCGTACTATTCTATTCCACCAATAGTTTATTTTTATAAAATACAAATCCTCGGGTTTGATTGCAATCCTTATAATCAACTGCATATTCTCCAATAATCCCTCTTGTAGGATCGAAGTATACGAATATAGCAATCAGAGGGGGGGGTGAATGATTGTGCGGAAGCTAAAACCAAATTCTTGACCTATTAAAAGTTCACCCCAAAACAGAACCAAATAATTGCCTCGTTTTCGACAAAAACAGAATGACAGAGGTTTGGTAAAACGAGAATTCCCGGAGATCCAACCGTCGAAACGATCTGAAATTTGGACACAAGAAACTAGATTCCAATACGAATCGAACCCAAAAAGAATCAGCTCGATCGGACTTTCGGATCAAAAGTTATGAGCTTCGCAAGCTTGCTGATCCAGAACTTGACGAGAATCAATCTAATCAAAACTTCAAGATTAAACAAGAACGACAAAAGATTGATCAACTAGACTTTGAGAAACACTAGATCAATACCCTAGAGAGGTTTTTGATGGATCAAATCAAGATAAAACTTGAAGAACAAAACCAATCTAGAACTAGAACAAGCATGCAAATAAGAACCAAAACAGAAAATACTATAGCGACGTGGTTATCAGAGCACGCAAAAATCTTGGAAGAATTGATCTTTATTTCTTGTCTAAAATACTCTCATCAAAAGAGTACAAACCCTAAAACCAAGCTCAAAGCTTGATGCGCTCAGCTCTCCTTGGTGCCTTTCAACAGAGACCCCACCTATTTAAAGCACCAACCCACAAGGAGTTCTGAATACGATTCCTATTCCCTAGAAGGAATCCGTATCCAACTCAACTCTACTTGGCCCAACCAGGCCGAGTACAACTCGTGCACGCGTATGGCAACCCTACCATACTCACGTGACTAACACTTTGCACGCGTATGGCCACCTGCCATACTCACGTGACTAACACTTTGCACGCGAATGACCTCCGCCATTCTCACGTGACTAACCATTCTTCATGTGCACCATTCTCTTAGCCCGAACGCCCCGCATGACATCCTTGACCACCAAGACCTCGGTTCCTCCTGAACCTAGTCCCGAACCTCAGTTCCTCCATGAACCTAGTTCCGGTCCCACATCGACCACATTCGTCTTCGAGCAATACCGCACATGAACAAACCACAAAACAAATCCGAGCACAAGTCCACGACTTGACTCAATGTCAATCCATGCAACTACTCACATGAGTATTGCATAAAGTCCACTTCAAAAGAAGCATCATGAAATCATTACAAATTTCAAATTCACATTCAAAATTCAAATCCAAATCGCTCAAAACCCTAATTGGCAACGCATTCACGACGGACAAACAAAGTTGGTCCGTTGTATAAGGAAAAGTTTCTGTTCCAAGAAGCCAACCAAACGCGGAAAAACACGTTCACAACGGACAAACAAAGTTGGTCCGCTGTACATGCAAAAATGGCTTGGTCATGAGCTCAAAACAAGTTCACAACGGACCCCGAAGCTTGTCCGCGCAAGCGTGCCACGCCGGTTTCACAAAAGTAAAACCCTAGAAAAAGTTCATTCACGACGGACAAAAAGAATTAGTCCGTTGTACATGTGAAAATCTTGGTTCCAAGAAATTATCCAAACCGAAAAAGCTTGTTCACAACGGACCAAGAAGAACTGTCCGTTGTACATATGAAAATGACTTCGGTCATGGGCTCAAAAACATGTTCACAATGCACCCAAAAACACCGTCTGGTCGCAGATGGGAAACTTCTTGTTTCTTGAGAACTTTGTCCGCGCTAATGCGTAACTACAAGCTTTCTTGTCAAATTGTCAAAACACATGAACAAACACATTTTGCAAATTCAAATCTAAGTTAATTTTTCAGTTCAAAGCCAATTTTTCAGCACATGATTTCACAATCTCCCCTTGATGAAAACATTGGCAACATCACTTAGAATTGATCATTTGGCATTCACTTTACCAAAGATTTTGAAATCCAAAGAATCAAAGACCAAAGTAAGAAAACACAGAAATCCCTCTTTGACCAAAATGCAAAACAAAATCTCCCCCTGAGAATGAAAATGTGTGTGAATGTGCAATGCGCCCAAAAATTTCAAAAATTCTCCAAACTTCTCCCAAAATTCTCAAATTTCCAAATACAACTTTCCCTTTTTCTTTAAACTTTTCAAAGAAAGATTTCCAAATTTCTCCCCCTTTGACAATGGATTCATCAAGAGTAAAAGAGAGAACAGGTTCAAAATTTTTCCTGAAACAATGATTTCACCAAGAGAAACAAGGGAGTGCCAAGATAGGAGAAAATGAGCTCATTCGATCATATAACCTTATATATCACATAATATGCAAAATACATGATCTTGAAGTGATTTTAACAAGTTATGGAATGACATGCATCTCAACCTCAATTCAGTCAACTATAGCCAAGTACTGATACCACTTGTAGGATCGAATATACGAATATAGCAATCAGAGGGGGGGGTGAATGATTGTGCGGAAGCTAAAACCAAATTCTTGACCTATTAAAAGTTCACCCCAAAACAGAACCAAATAATTGCCTCGTTTTCGACAAAAACAGAATGACAGAGGTTTGGTAAAACGAGAATTCCCGGAGATCCAACCGTCGAAACGATCTGAAATTTGGACACAAGAAACTAGATTCCAATACGAATCGAACCCAAAAAGAATCAGCTCGATCGGACTTTCGGATCAAAAGTTATGAGCTTCGCAAGCTTGCTGATCCAGAACTTGACGAGAATCAATCTAATCAAAACTTCAAGATTAAACAAGAACGACAAAAGATTGATCAACTAGACTTTGAGAAACACTAGATCAATACCCTAGAGAGGTTTTTGATGGATCAAATCAAGATAAAACTTGAAGAACAAAAACCAATCTAGAACTAGAACAAGCATGCAAATAAGAACCAAAACAGAAAATACTATAGCGACGTGGTTACTGTAGCACGCAAAAATCTTGGAAGAATTGATCTTTATTTCTTGTCTAAAATACTCTCATCAAAAGAGTACAAACCCTAAAACCAAGCTCAAAGCTTGATGCGCTCAGCTCTCCTTGGTGCCTTTCAACAGGAGACCCCCCACCTATTTAAAGCACCAACCCACAAGGAGTTCTGAATACGATTCCTATTCCCTAGAAGGAATCCGTATCCAACTCAACTCTACTTGGCCCAACCAGGCCGAGTACAACTCTTGCACGCGTATGGCAACCCTACCATACTCACGTGACTAACACTTTGCACGCGTATGGCCACCTGCCATACTCACGTGACTAACACTTTGCACGCGAATGACCTCCTGCCATTCTCACGTGACTAACCATTCTTCATGTGCACCATTCTCTTAGCCCGAACGTCCCGCATGACATCCTTGACCACCAAGACCTCGTTTCCTCCTGAACCTAGTCCCGAACCTCATTTCCTCCATGAACCTAGTTCCGGTCCCGTCATCGACCACATTCGTCTTCGAGCAATACCGCACATGAACAAACCACAAACAAATCCGAGCACAAGTCCACGACTTGACTCAATGTCAATCCATGCAACTACTCACATGAGTATTGCATAAAGTCCACTTCAAAAGAAGCATCATGAAATCATTACAAATTTCAAATTCACATTCAAAATTCAAATCCAAATCGCTCAAAACCCTAATTGAGCGAAAACGCATTCACGACGGACAAACAAAGTTGGTCCGTTGTATAAGGAAAAGTTTCTGTTCCAAGAAGCCAACCAAACGCAGAAAAACACGCTCACAACGGACAAACAAAGTTGGTCCGCTGTACATGCAAATGGCTTGGTCATGAGCTCAAAACAAGTTCACAACGGACCCCGTAAGCTTGTCCGCGCAAACGTGCACGCCGGTTTCACAAAAGTAAAACCCTAGAAAAAGTTCATTCACGACGGACAAAAGAATTAGTCCGTTGTACATGTGAAAATCTTGGTTCCAAGAAATTATCCAAACCGAAAAAGCTTGTTCACAACGGACCAAGAAGAACTGTCCGTTGTACATATGAAAATGACTTCGGTCATGGGCTCAAAAACATGTTCACAAATGCACCCAAAAACATCAGTCTGTCGCAGATGGGAAACTTCTTGTTTCTTGAGAACTTTGTCCGCGCTAATGCGTAACTTCATCGCTTTCTTGTCAAATTGTCAAAACACATGAACAAACACATTTTGCAAATTCAAATCTAAGTTAATTTTTCAGTTCAAAGCCAATTTTTCAGCACATGATTTCACACCTCTATTGCCATAACGTTACAATCATAAGAATAATCTAATTTGATATAGTATCCACCAAGTAGGAAATACATCATGGTACTATCATAACTCCAAAGTCTTGTAGAACCACAATCATATTTGTATAAGAAATATTTCCCTTGAACTTTGTCCTGTATTAGTGATTTATCCACCAATCATACGGCGATCAATCTTATCATCCACTGTGAATATTTCACAAGGTCATCTGCTAAAATGCCGAGAATACTTCACAATACTATCTCTAATCATTTAGAATACAATCCACCGATATTACTTCATAACATTATATATTTAATCCATCACATTCTCGTCTTCAAATCATCAACTTTAATCCACCAGGAATAATTCATAATCTTACTCTAAGTATCCTTCGAGAAAGATTCTATAAATCCAAGACTTCATTAATTCATCGACTACAGCTATTTCCATAACCAATGATACCACGTTTACTAAACAAATCACCCATGATCCACATTATTCACAATCCCACCTAAATGGTTATCGCGATACCATTTTTCAATAATCATCCTCTAAACCACCGAGAATATTTAACCATGTCATTTAATAAATTACCAACTATTCTGGACTATTCACAATTCTCCATAATTGATTATCACCAAATATGTTTGCTAACATCCACCGAAATATAAGTCACCACTTATTCTATTTAATCCACAAGTATGCCTCTCAATATCATTTATTTACTTTTACCGAATATTATTCTTGACATCCTACATCTTCCCATATTCTTCCAAACTATACAAATCGTAATGCGAATCGCTATCACAATCCAACTTCACCATAATTCAACCATCAACATCCATAAATCAATCTCATAACTAATAATCCCTATCAATACTAATAAGCAGCTATTCTCCATTTACATTCCATACTAGTGGTTTCATCCAAAAGGTCCTCCAAGCAATCATTTCCCGAGTCAAAGATTAATTTTCCCAAAATCATTTATATTGGTGCACTACTACAGAATGGCACATTACTATCGGTTTTTTTCGGCCATCACCGTCGGTTTTGGTGGCGATACAAAGTCCAACGACAGTGATAAGGTAGATATATCACAGTCGGTTTTTAACCGACACTAATAATACATTATCACTGTCGGTTCTTTTTACGAACCGACTGTGATATTACACTTATCACAATCGGTTTTCTCTTAGAACCGATTGCGATAAGTATAATATCACAATCGGTTCTTATCTAGAACCGATACAAATGATTACATTATCACAATCGGTTCAGTTGTAGAACCGATGGGGATAATAATAATATCACAATCGGTTCTTTTTTAGAACCGATTCAAATTATTACATTATCACAATCGGTTTTTTTATTGAAACCGATGGGGATAATAATATTATCAAAATCGGTTCTTTATGCAAACCGATTGTGATATCAGACATATCCCAATCGGTTCCAAGAAGAACCGACAGATATCAATATATCCCAATCGGTTCCAAGAAGAACCGACAGATATCAGCACCTATCCCAATCGGTTCCAACAAATAACCGATTGTGATGATGTTACCGCCCATCGTCCTAAAATGGCCTCGCATTGACAATATGACACATTCATCACAATCCACAATATCACGTAACATATACATCACAATCTACACACATTGCATTAAAATTAATATTGTTTACAATCTGTAATGCATCACATTCACATTCGGATAAATTTTGTTTACACTTTATGGACTAGTATTTGCTTGAATGGTCTCTATATCTACCATCATCCGTTATAACTTCATTCAGCACCACCGCATAAATGGTCTCGTAATTTCTTGAGATCGGCGTTGGTTAGGCTCTTCCTGTTGATATCAATGTCCTGCAAAATAGATAGTAGTGCACTAATATATTTAAGTCTTAAATTGGAACTAAAACATGCTGATAGTATTATGCTTGTAAACAAATATCACATAGACAGAGTGCAAATAATCTGCTCTATACCTTAGGAAAAAGATGTGAGCGACCAACCAAAATCGAGGATGTGATGCATCACGTAAAAGCCGCATAGATCATCGCACCCTTGTTGATGACATCGTGAACAAAGAAACTTAAATTAGGAGACGAATTAAAAATAGGTGTCGAAAAAAATCCTATGATAGACACTTGTACCTTGAAGCGCTTCCACTCGAGTTTGGTGCCTTGTTTATCATTGTGTCGGCCACGTTCAAAGAACGTAAGACATGAAAGCCCTATACATTGGAGAGATGCCATTGAGGTTAAAAATACGTAACGTAGTTCAATATGTAAAGTGTTAGGTTAGAGGAATGTACTTACTTCGCAAAACAGGCTCGATCGCATATTCCATCGGTCTATTTTCGAGCGAGTTCAACGTGTAGACCTTGTTTTGACTCGGAACAACCACAAGTAGAACCCAATGGTTGCTTATTAAACGGTACACAATGCAAGAGAATAAGTTAATGCAAGGTTGAAGTGTGTACATGTAATTGAATTGTATAGTAGTACATACTCCTGGTGGTATGGGAAGAGAATGAAGTCCTTTTTTGCCTCCTCATGCAATGCCTGCTTGATGTATCCTGCAAGGAACTCCGATTGATACTTAGCCATGGTCGCAGACACCATCTCGGGTCGACAAACCCGACAGGTGTCGACCGCCACGGCTCGCCGCCTCATGATCCTGCAATTCATGTCAATTGTTAAATATATAATACAAAATCAATAAATAGTCAGCTGATTGAGTATGGTGCGAGACTCACAGCGCCCAGGATCGTATGGTCGGAATATCGACGGCGTTCCAGCTGTACATAAAGTGAGATCCTCAAAATCGACCGAAGGTCCCATCCTCGTTGCGGTGGAATTGGCGCGCTCGATACTTCACTATGAAATCGTGGCGAGGCTCGTCCTCATGTGACCTATCGATGTACCATCCATGTAGGTGGCGAGTGAACAAGCCCAAAGAATTCAATTCTTGGCTTGGGAGAAAGGGCTTTCCATGTATGTACCGCTTGTGATCATCAGGGTGTTCTGTGCCCTCTGACAACTTTGCCTTCTTCACGGAGGGACTCTCTGAACTCTGCTTTGTATCTTTCGTCATCGTGGTAGAAGTCCTTTTGCGCCCCACCGCGCTAAAGATTTGTAGCTGCAGCGTAGGTGCAGGAGGTGCAAACAGCGTAGGTGCAAAGTTGTGTAGCAAAGGTGGAGCATGTGCAGCAGGAGCAGGAGCAGCAGAGTAGGAGGAGCAGGAGGAGCAGCAGTAGTAGGAGGAGCAGGAGCAGAAGCAGCAGCAGGAGTAGTACCAGAGCAAAGCAGCAGAGTACCAGCAGAGTGCAATGTGAGCAGACCAAGAGCGCATGCAGTACTAGCAAAGAGTGAGTAGTAGCAATCAGAGCAGAGCGATGAGCAGTGAGCGCACTTGAGTAGCAGAGCGCAGTGAGCAGCAGAGTACCAGCAGTGAGCGTATAGTAGCAGAAGTACCAGCAGTAGCGGCAGCAGGAGGTGCTTGCACTACGACACCCGTCGCGGGCCACTTGATGAACGACATCCGTGCTTGCCCAAGAGTGGTGATATCTTCGTTAGGGGGAACTTCGAGGGCATGAGACATGTAAACATCGTGGACATAGTCCACCGCACCCTCATGTAGCCCATCCCCAAAGGTATACCATGCACCGTGTCATCCTCCTTGCTTGGAAATGCAACCCGCGCGCAGCCTCAATCAGTATTCCGTCGTCGATCGTGACTAGCCGGCACTTGGCGGACCCTCGCAAGAAGTGATCGACATCTTCATCATAACTGTGTTAAGCTTACTCATGTACCTTTTGGTCTGAAACAGCTTATTACCTTGAGGTGTGGAATGCACAGTTCCTTATTGGAAGCCTTGTTTGCTAGGGCGTAGCATAGGCGATGGTTGAGGAATCTGATTCGGGAGAACATCGCCATCATCTCACCCATCATCTCACCTTTAACTCCTCCTTCAACTCCTCCTTCATCTGCGCCTAATCCGCGCCTCACGTGCTTCCCATGATCTTGCCCTGGCACTGAAGCGCTCTCCTCTACAAAGAAGGACCTCTTCAGATACCCCGCACTCAAGGCAAGCACTCCGCCCCTTATGATCGGGCTTCCGATTGCCGAACACAGGATGTCCCTTGACCCTTGGCTTTCAAATGCTCCTTGCTCTTCTCGCAGGCTTACCTCCTCCTGCCAGTCGCAAGTATAAATTATTACTAAAATACAATGGGAATATAATATGCAATGTACTATGTTAGATATCTTACGATGGTCGTGACGATGCAGGCGGTCGCGGGGTTTGGAATGACAATCGACCGTCGAGGTTTTCTTCGTCCTCGCTAATACCCAGTCGCGTGCCCGCTCCTCGCATATGTGGGAGTAAGGCATCGTTGTCCCAGAGGTTGCACACTCCTCTGCTAGTCGCACCCACTCTGCCTTCTTCCCTACATACCCACCGGAACCGAGGTGGTGCGCGTGTGTTACGCCTCAGATAGCGATATTCTTCTCTCTCGGCTCCTCCGCCTCGGGCGTATTCCTCATCCTTGCAAACTCCTCCCAAACCTCGGGTGTAACAAATGGATAACTTTGGAAGGGAGTACGGTCTTTCAACACGAACTTGGCATGCATGGTCACCCTGAAATGCCTCAAAGCCACACCCATTCTCTTCAAGGCGTACCGTCTCGCATTGATTTCATCTTCCTCTGGTATAATCCATTTTCCCTTAACTTCGTCCCACAGTCGGTTCTTCTGCTCGTCGCTTACTTCCTTCCTCCAGTCCTTAATTGTGATCGGCACTCGCTCCCTCACCAATTGGCCGAGAAAAGAGGAGTAGCGCCCCTTAAACGGGCCAGGACCCGTGCAAACCCCCCTGGCATTGAAGCGGAGCACTTGCGGCGTTCTCCCTGTGGCTCCTTTATTCGGTCCTCTGGCCTTTCTAACCTTCCTCGATGGGGTAGCAGGACCTTCTTCTCTCTCTGGCGTTGAGCCGGTGCTCTCTCTTTGCGACATTTCGAAGTAAGTACGTATATGTCAAACCTAAACTTCATGAGAGGAAGCAATTCAAATTTCAAATAATAGAAAACAATTCACATGTCTATTTGTAGACCGACTAAATGCGTCATTACCAACGATGACTCCTAATCTCTAATTAGGTTAGGTCCTAATCCCATTCGAGGATATGTGGTTCGAGCAAGTTCCTAAGGCGTTGTACAACTCTAGAAAATTTGGCGACATCTCATTTGTTCTCCAAATACACGCCTCGACAACAGGTCAAGAGGGTGTGTATTCGAAGAACACCAGGAGATCTTCTTGAAACTTTCTAGAGTTTGTACAACGACCTTAGAACTTGCCCGAGCCACATATCCTCGAACTGCCCAAAAACGTGGATACTGAGACTGCTTATTTATAAATATGCCATTTTAGCATACTTATAAACAAGCACCCTCGAACGGGAGACGCATAGGTTACGCAACTAAACTCGATAATAAAGTGCGATAATATAGCATGTGTTACAAGTTTCAAATTGCAATGATGGATTGCTCTCAGATTGCTATAGAAGGGTTGCTAAATTAATTAGCCGTCCAACTTCTAGATGGCCAATATATCACCGGCTATTACATCTAAAAATTTCAGGATTACAACCCTAGAACAGCACTGCTCTAGCACAGAAAACAACAAGTACAGCATAGCACAGAATGAATATAGCACTAATCTAACCCTACCACAATGCATTAAGAGCAAGTGCCACCAAATTGTCAGCTAAGAGCATAAAGGAATAAGCACAAGATCGCTCGACCTAGAACAATGCATTAAGAGCAAGTGGCACCAAATTGTCAGCTAAGAGCAGTGTTGTTCTAGGTCTAGCAAGTTCCTTTAATGATCAGATTAATCAAGCCTCATTCAAAAGCAATCATCATCGAGCTATTTACAACCAATTACAGCCCACAGTCCGAAATGCATCTTACGGTCGCCGAACCGAAGTCGGCAATGGGGAGGAGCCGATGGGGGCGCGCCGATTGGGGAGGAGCCGGAGGAGGCGCCGGGGAGGAGCCGGAGGGGAGGCGCTGGGAATCGCCGGAGGGGGAGGCGCCGGGGAGGAGCCGGAGGAGGCGCCAGGGAATCGCCGGAGGAGGCGCCGGGGGAGGACCCGAGGGGAGGCGCCGGTGGGGAGGTGGTCGAGCTAGGGTGTGGGATCGAGGAGCCGGAGGGGAGGCGCCACGGTACCCGCCGATGGGGAGGCGCCGGGGAGGAGCCGAGGAGGAGGCGCCCAGGGAATCGCCGGAGGGGGAGGCGCCGGTGGGGCCGGTGGTCGAGCTTGGGTGTGGGATCGAGGAGCCGGAGGGGGAGGCGCCACGGTACCCGCGCCGATGGGGAGGCGCCGGGAGGAGCCGAGGGGAGGCGCCAGGGGAATCGCCGGAGGAGGCGCCGGGGAGGACCCGAGGGGGAGGCGCCGGTGGGGAGGTGGTCGAGCTAGGGTGTGGGATCGAGGAGCCGGAGGGGAGGCGCCACGGGTACCCGCCGATGGGGGAGGCGCCGGGGAGGAGGCGGAGGAGGCGCCGGTGGGGGAGGTGGTCGAGCTAGGGTTGTGGAATGAATTGAAACGAAATCAGTGCGCGCCGAAATGAACTGAGTATGCGCGCCGAAATGAAAATGCTCTGGGTTTTATCACGGTCGGTTAACCAAAGAGACCGATCGCAATATGTGGAGTATCTGTGTCGGTTCTATAGAAAACCGATCGCAATATGTTGAGTATCCGTGTCGGTTCTATATAAAACCGATCGCAATATTTGGAGTATCTCGTTTCGGTTCTATATAAAAACCGATCGCAATATTTGGAGTATCTGTGTCGGTTCTATAGAAGAACCGATCGCAATTATACTATCTGTGTCGGTTTCCTAAACGAACCGATTGTGATGACTATGATCCAATTTCTATTTTTTTTTAAAACAGAGTCTTCATTCAAAAGAGTCGAATAATTCAAATCTTTTTCAAATTTGCTATACTATAAGATCCATTTGACATATATATTCCACAAAATGCTACATTAATACAGGGAATTCTTACAACTTAATTTATTTAAAATACAACCCTTCTTGATGATCTACACGCATGTAATGTGTTCCATGTGTGCCGTCGTCACCGCTAAGACATGCCCCATCTCGCAAACGGAGGTGTTTCATCAAATTGGTTGTACTCTTCTTCATCTACGACATTTTCAACTCCAACAATCCTCCTCTTGCCATGAAGTACGACGTGCAACCTCGGATTGGCCGGATCACGCACGTAGAAAACTTGAGTTGCTTGCTTTGCGAGGACGAGCGGTTCATCTCTCAGAGGCCGCCTATTCAGATCAACAATTGTAAAACCTGTCTTGTCGACCTTAACTCCGTGAGGAAGTCTCACCCACTTACATCGAACAATGGAACTTGGTATATTCCGTAGTCGAGCTCCCATATTTCTTCGATCATCCCGTAGTAACAATTCATTGCGATTGACGATCCTCTAATTGAGTGATCATCGGACAAAGCATCTATGCTCACACCACTGCTTTTGCACTGTACTCTTTGCATCTTGACTTTCAAGATAAAATGTGTAGCCATTAATATCGTAACCTTGCCATGTCTCAGATATTAAATCTTGGTCCGTCACCAACCATTTGACATCCTCGGTACTAACGGAGACCTTCACCTTTTCTTTGAACCATGTGAGGAATCGATCGTTGTGTTCTCGTGTGATGGAAAGCTCATCCATAAGTGGATTCTCTTCCCGTAATATCAACTTGTCTTTGTTGGATGTATGGATGAACTTCTGCTACTGTGTTGCAAGACTGTGAAATGCGCTTTACAGTACATATCAAATTGTGGGCTCATTAGATTTGACCCAATGGTTCCTTTGCCACCAAGTCTGCCCTCATGACGAGATATAGGAACACCAATCGGTTGTCTTTTACCTAGGTAGTCCACGCAGAACTCAATAACCTCTTCACCCCATAACCTTCAATAATACTACCCTCAAGCTTCGACCTATTCCTCACGTATGACTTTAATATACCCATGTACCTCTCGAACGGATACATGTAACGCAGAATGCGGGTCCACAAATCTTAATCTCTCTAACAAGGTGAACAACGAGGTGGACCATGACGTCGAAGAACGACGGGGGGAAATGCATCTCAAGGTGACAAAGAGTCTGCACCACCTCACTTTGTAAGTTGTCTAGTATATCGGGATCAATAACCTTGCATGAAATCGCATTGAAGAAATAGCATAGCTTCGTGATTGCCAACCTGACGTCATATGGTAGGATATTTCTGATTGCAACAGGGAGCATTTGGGTCATCAAGACATGACAGTCGTGGGACTTCATACCGATCAACTTCAAATCATCCATAGACACAAGCTTCTTAATGTTTGCGGAGTAGCCCGATGGAACTTTAATATCGTGGAGACACTTGCAGAGGTCTTCTTTCTCTTTCTTGGATAAGGTGTAGCATGCAGCGAGGATGTACGGCCCTTTTCCATCCTCCTCCATCACGCAAGCTTGGGCCTGATCCCCATGTAGGTCATATCACGGCGAGCATTCAAACCATCCTTGGTCTTCCTGTATGTTCAGCAGATGCCTACCAAATTATCACAAACATTTTTCTCAACGTGCATGACATCAATACATTGACGGACATCTAACTCCTTCCAATATGGTAAGTCCCAAAATATCGACCTCTTTTTCCAAATGGTCCTAGGACGAACAGATTTACGGCTCTTACCATACTGAACATCGATATCCTCTACACGTGAATATACTTGCCTTCCATCATAGGTCATGGGCTGCACGAACTTCCCTCTTTCCATCAAATTTGTCATCCATCTTACGATATCGATGACTTCGGTAGAAACCTACGGTGACCCATGTACACCGCTTTTCCTCGAATTCGGCAGCCCACAAGCTATCGTTGTCCTCTTCACAAATTGGACAAGCTTTGGCTCCTTCGTGCTATAGCCCGCCAAATTACCAAAGGCTGGAAAATCATTTATGGTGCAAAATATCATAGCCCGTAGGATGAAGTTCTCTCTTTTGTATGCATCCCACACCTCAACCCCCACATTCCACAATTTTACCAAATCCTCAATTAGTGGTGATAGGTACACATCAATATCATTACCCGGCTGTTTGGGACCTGAGATTAGCAACGACATCATGATATACTTCCGCTTCATGCATAACCAAGGAGGCAAATTGTAGATACACAACAAAACTGGCCAAGTACTGTGTCGACTGCTCATATTACCAAACGGATTCATACCATCCGTACTCAATCCAAATCTTATGTTCCTCATCTCGGCACCAAACTCCTCATGTTGCCAATTAATGTTTCTCCATTGAGCCGAATCACGGGATGTCTCAACTTGCCATCTTCCTTTAGGGATTCATAATGCCAACGCAACAATTTTGACTGTTTAGTATTTGAAAATAACCGCTCTAAACGGGAATGATGGGCAAATACCATAACACCTTGGTCGGTGCCCCTTTTTCACATCTTCACCGTCGTCAATTAGGTTCTTACGCTTCTTGTCATTACGCTTCTCATTTTGTTTGTATCGGGGTACACCACAAGCAGACAAATGCGCAGCCTCCTTATGGACGCTATGGTATAGTATGCAATCATTTGGACATGCATGTATCCTTTCTATTTCCAGTCCCATGGGACATAATAGCTTCTTCGCTTCATAAATACTTGTTGGCAACTCGTTTCCCTCCTGGAAGCATATCCGATAGAAGTATTAAAAGTGCATTGAAACTTGTATCTCATCCAACGGTGTTTTGCCTTCAGTTCAAACAATGCAAGAACCGAACCCAACTTGGTGTATTCCCTTTGCAACTTGAAAACAATGGTTTGGCATCGTCATCCATCAAGCTTTTAAATTTTTCGAACTCTCTTTCCGTGTAATTTCCCTCCACATCCCGCAACATTTGATCTAAATTATCGCCATCGAACATATCACGCTCCAACTCGTGATCGGCTTCCAAAGATGTCTTCGCTATGAGCACGTAGGTACTACCTATCTCCCCATGATGGATCCAACACGTGTAATTCCTCACGGCCACGTCGAATCAAATGCCCTTCAATTTGAGCTGAGTTGTTAAATCTCCCGAGATTGGTGCAATCAATACAAGGACAATATATGAACTTTACACCCCTCATAACCATATCTTCTTCTCGCAATTTTTATGAACTCCTTAACTCCCTCCGAAATTCAGCACTCACACGGCTTTTGTGATACATCCATTCTTCACGGTCCATCTACAAGTAAACCGCAAACAATAAATTAATAATGCCCTAATCAATGAAATAAAAGAAGGGTTGAACCCAAAACAAAGTTTTTGTTGAATGATCTTATATAAAGAAACGTATATCTCAGAGACCGACTAAGCACGCACGTACTCAACGATGACTCCTAATCTCTAAGTAGGTTAGGTCCTAATCCCATTCGAGGATATGTGGTTCGAGCACGTTTTAAGATGTTGTACAAACTTTAGAGAAAATTTGGCAAAGATCTTCCCCGTTTCTCCAAATACACGTATCGACAACATGTCAAGAGGATGTGTATTCGGAGAACACCGCCAGGAGATGTCGCCGAAACTTTCTAGAGTTTGTACAACAAATTAATTAGGAACTTGCCCGAGCCACATATCCTCAAACTGCCCAAAAACGTGGACAATTCGAGATCGCTTATTTATAAATATGCCATTTTAGCATACTTATAAACAAGCACCCTCAAACGGAGACGATAGGTTACGCAGCCCTAATTAACTACGTACTCTATCATTGATCATATTAATTATATTGACACAATTATGACATGTAATGTACACATTGACCAAATAAAAACTAATTTAAGTCCTACCGCAAATATTGAAGGGATTTATAAGAATTAATGCCGATCACCTTTCGAGGAAAGCCACAAACGAGGGAAATCTAGCTCCTGATCAAGCTAGCTAGGGTTTCAATTAACTTTAACCTTCAACGACCGATCTCCTACACCCTCGCTTTCTCAACCATACACTCGCTAATGACACCAAATCAAAATCGAATAATGTATGTTAATACAAAATTGAAGGGATTCAAGGAATGGGGCCCACCTTTTGAATAAAGCCACAAGTAAGCTAGGCAGAAAATAGAGAAATCGCCTAGCGAACCAACTCGACGAGTTAATAAGTTCATCCCGAGTCCGGATGGTACATATATAAACCTAGCGAACCTCATCACAATCGGTTCTATACAAGAACCGCTTGTGATTATTTATTTATCACCGCCGCTATATGTAAAACCGATCGTGATAATTTGGATCCTCAACATCGGTTTCTTTATAGAACCGACACGTATAATGCATCTCAGATCGGTTCTAAAAAAGAACCGATCGCAATAACATAGGTCATCACAATGGTTCTCGATATGAACCGACACGGATATTATCGCACCCTCGCCTTCCCCGCCAATTTGACCGCTCAAACATATAGCTCCTTTCATATAACTCCTTTCATCGATATCGGGGGTACTCTTCCAAGGTTTGATCGCGTTCCTTTCTTCTCTGCAAGGTCTAACTTCTCTGCAAGGAACGTACGGTGACTCCATATAGCTCCTTTTCTGATCTCTTTCATATAGCCCCTTTCTTCTCTCGCAAGGTCTAACTTGATCCTTTCGTCGACCGCAGAATGGCAGCGCCTTCTCCGGCAAGGTCTGAGGAATCCGTGGAGTCACCGTACGTTCCTCCAGCGCCCTCACCGCCGCCGGCAGCGCCGCCTCAGCCTCCGGCGCCTCACTCCGGCGTGGCGCCGGCGCCCCACCTGTCTCCCATCCCTCCCAGCGCCTCACCCCATCCGAGCGCCTCCAAAGCCAGCAGGAAGCGCCGCAGAGATGGCGATCAAGACGACGACGACGAGGAGGAGGAGGAGGACGACGACGACGAGGAGGAGGAGGAGGAGGACGACGACGACGAGGAGGACGAGGAGGAGAAGAAGGAGGAGGAGGAGGAGGAGGAGGTGGAGTACTTCGCGCCGATCACCATAGGGACCGGCGCCTCGTCTAGATCGGGTTCATCATCTGAGGATGAACCATCACTAGTCCGCGTAGTCTCCAGTGATACCGACTCTGGCGACTCGGGTGACTCGGCTGACTCGGGCTGGTAAATGTAATATATTAGCTGTAATATATGTTTAATAATTATAAACAATGGATGTGGTGATATATATTGTAATGAAAGTACAATCTGTGGAAGACTAATGTTATATATATTTTGCATCACTACATGTGTCTATATAAATTGTCCGAGAGTTGAACCGCGAGTTGGGATTCTAGCAGAGCGGTACTATTCATCGTCCGAAAAAACAAGTTGCACAAATATTAAAGCATGAATGAAGGGTAGATGAGGTCTGTGTTGGGATTCTAGCAGAGCGGTCCGTGTTGGAGTTTGTTTTTTTCTTGTTCCCTGAAGGGGAAATGCATGAGGATCTCACAATCGGTTCTGGAAAATAAATGTTTGTGATTACCCCTGTGCTCATCACAATCGGTTTCTTCCCAAAAACGTTTATGTTTATAACATCTCATTGGAATCGGTTCTGGAAAAGAACTGATTGTGATAACCTCAATGCTCATCACAATCGGTTTCTTCCTCAAACCGATTGTGATAATACCTACTCATTACAATCGGTTCTATATAAAAACCGATTGTGATAAAACAATGATTATCACAATCGGTTCTTATCTAGAACCGATTGGGATTATTATCGTATCACAATCGGTTCCCTCTCAGAACCGATTGTGATAACCTGTTACCAAGATTTCCAAATGGAATATACTTATCACAATCGGTTTTTTAGTCAAAAGTTTAGAACCGACACAGATGAAGCGATAGTAATGTGTCATTCTGTAGTAGTGGTGGATTACTATACTAGGGTGACAAAGGGTCATGGATAGCAAATCTCAAGGAGGTATAAACAACAGGTATAACTAACAACTTAACGTTTAACATCATCATTTTATGTAAATAGCAATGCAATTTGTAAAACCTGGTAAAACATTTATAAATTGCAGGATCAATATGCGTCAAGGAGACTTGCCTTCAGTCACAGCGAGAAGGTTAAACTCTTTGAAGCCCGGCGGCGAGGTCGGCGGACTCGGCGGAATCGTCGACTACGCGCAAAACGAGACAACAAATAAATAAAATAAAATAAATAAAATCCAAAAAATTACAAAATTAGTACTGGCAGGTAGATCTTGATTTTAGATGAATTTAGGAACTTGAATGGGGTCAAACGGAGTTCGGATGAGAAAGTTATGAGCTTCCGAAGTTTGAATTTCGAATAAATCGGAAAACCGAGAATATTCCCGGAATATTCCATTCGGTTTGACTGGTCAAACTTGGACCTTGACTGGACTTTGACTGGGAATGACTAGTGTCTCTTACAAGCGGGACCACCATGTCATAGACTAGGGGGGTGCTTCTTCAAGCTTTGGCTATAGCCCAAGAAAACAGAGGAGATGAACTCCTCAAGCACACCGGCAAGGGGAGGGCGCGAGACCGCCGGCGGGCTCCGGCGGCGCGGCGGGATCGGCGGCAGCGGCGGCGCGCCATGAGCCGGCGCGAAGCAGCTGGTGGCGATTCTGCGCGGCAATCGGCCGCAACGCGGCGGCGGCTTCCATGCGCGCGCGGCGGGCGGCGTGCGGCGGTGCGAAGCGGCGCTGGCGCGCGGCGGCGGCGCGGCGGGCAGACTGGGCGGACGAAAGCGCGCCGGCGGCGGCCGGCCGGAGGCGATGGGCGGCAGCGGCGGCTCGTGGCGCGCCGCGAGCAGGCAGCGGCCGCAGTAGGCGAGACCGGCGGACGGCGGGAGGTGGCCGGCAGCCCGAACGGCGGCGACGTGGCGGCCACGGCGAGCCGCGCATGCACACGGAAGAACAGAGAACGCAAAAATTCCCAAAATTGAATTTCTCAAACTTTAGCACAAGACCTTGTAAAATCTATAGATGGAATACCTAAACAACCTCTAGGAGGACTTAGGATTGCAAGGAATTAGATCGATACTTACCCAAACGGAAGAAATCGATGAAAAAGCGAAGCAATGGCCGACGATGAACAAACACGAAATTCGAGATCACAACTTGACGAAACACGAAATCAAGTGTGGGGTTAGAATCTAGACTCCCACACGAAGACAATGAAACAATGAATGGAAAATGATCTATCGGAGAGAGAGATATGGCCACGAACCCGAAGAACATGAAGAACGTCGCGTTTTCGTCGGTTTTCTCGATCTCACGGAAGAATGAGGAGGAGAGGCTAAAGGAGAATGATAGTGCTGGAGAGAGGACTCCAACACGAAGCTAAAGGAGGTGGAGGTGCGTGATTTGAGGACGAAAGCGAAGTAATGAGCAATAAAGTGGATTTTAGTTTTTTGGCAACTGCGCATATTCCGGCGAGGTTTGAGGTTAATGACCACTGGGAATGGAAAGGTCTCGCCGGTCCGGATTCAACGGATCCGGCGGTTCGCGATTTGAGTCATTATTGGAGGAGTTACATGCATTTGAATGTGGAAGAAGGAGTTTGGAAACTCTCTGCTCTCCTCCCAGGCAACCCATCGTGCAAGCCTCCCAAGGTGGAAGACAACACTGTAGCAGTGCCACTTGGCAGCCTCCGGTTGGCCAGCCAATACGCGAAAGTTCCGCCCTAGAGAAAAATTAGGAAAAATGGTCTAAAAATTCCGGAAAAATTCCTAGAACCATTTTGGAATATTTAGAACCCAAAGGAACTGGTTTGGTTGAATTTGGATGAAATTTGAGGAATTGAATATTCGGGCGCGGATCGCAGGCATTAAACAAAAGCCGCGCGAGATAAAATAGGAACGGAGGTCCAAAAATCCGGGGAAAGGTTCCTAAAATCATTTTGGAATATTTGGAACATTTTAAAAGTGGTTTGGGACTTTTTGGAGCATTTTTGGACTCGGGTGAAATTTCGGATACCGGCGGGAACTGGAAAATCCGATTTTTAAATAGGAGGAATTAATTCCCGATCTTGGAGGGGAATGGATGCCAGGTTAATATAAACACCAAGGAAAATCCAAAATTTGAATTTAAATAATTTAAATTAGATTTTCTCCGGAAAGCGAAAACTAGGGCGTTACAAACTTTCAGATCATGGTCAAACTTATGCAGATTTTAAAAATTCTGACAATGCTACTAATGTATTTAAAGCAAATTCACTTATTTAATTGAGCTATTAAATCATATTGAAAATTTTGAAACTTTTTTACAAGGTTCCTAAGAGTATTTATAAGTTATGATAAAAATTTAATATCATGTTCAAGCTTTTTAATTTTTAAAAATTCTAACAATACTACTATTACATTTAGATTTCACCATTTTTTGTTTTTCAGAGACATCAATGGATTTCCAATTTCTCTAAAATTTTTTGGATATGAGCTGATGGTTATTTAGGATTTAATTAAATTTTCTTTAGGTTTTATTTTTATTTTATTTTGAAATTTAAATTTGAGATACCTTATTTTGATCAATACAAAACTTTTCTTTAAACAACAAAAATCTAGAAGAATTCGTAAATCAGTAAAAATTCAATCCAAGGTCAAAATTAAGATTTAAATTTAAATTTTTATTTCTTTTTTATTTTGATGCTGTGCTTCGTATATTATAGCCGGCAGGGTTCCGGCCTCCTCGCGGTGTCCATGTCACCCCACGCTCTGCCCTAGTGCGACGCATGGCACGGGTTAGGCTCATAACATTGTTGAAACAGAATTGATCTGGCAAATTCAACATGTTGCGGTTAATTTTGTCAAACTACTCCCTCTGTTTTAGAATATAAAGTATATATTCTTTAGGTTTGTTTTAAAACATAAGACCTTCAAGCGATTTTAATTATATTTTGTTTTTTTTATCCTCGTTTATCTTCTCATCTCTTCAACATTTATGGGTAAATATTTACACAAACTATTACATCTCTTATTTTGAAGACATTAATACTAGAAACATCATAGTTATTTCCCTTCATCTTCTTTCCAAAAAAAAGCCTTCAAAAATTATAAAATTGCATTTAGATCCCTCTAAAAATACCAAAAAATGTGCTGAAGTCTCCCACCGGCTCTTTTGCCAAAGGCTCTTTCGAAAATTCAAAAAAATATATTTAGATCCTTCCACCGATTGTTTGCAAAAAAAAAAAAAGCTCGTGGTTCCACGTAATCGAATCAAATCCCTTCTCGAGCCCTTTTGCAACAATAAAAATAAAATTCTTCACGGTTTCAGATAATTGCGTCCATGTCTGGACCATACCCTTTTGCAAAAAAAAAAAAAAAAAAAAACCCATAAAATCATCCTCGCATGACGCCTCAAGCTTACACGGTGTGATGCCACGCCTACGTATCTAATTGATATCCATAGATTGCTTGCCCCATCCTGGACGGACTGCGAGTTTGAAACGATGCAAGGTGTGAAACCTACTCGCGACTTCTTTCGCTTGGCAGTCGGAGTCGAGTGCTTTATTATCGGTTCAAGGCATCGCGTATCCTCCAACGACGGGAACATGCACAACAGGCTTTGTCCTGATCACCACCCTCGTTCTCTCCACGAATCATCACTCTTTCTGATTCCTTAATTAGTCTATGTCGTGGGTTGTCATGTTCTATCGGGGTATGAACACCGGTGGATCCAACTCTCGGTGCCATCTCTGCCGTCGTAAAAACAGAGTTTTTTTAGGCAGATTTTTGCTCCAACTCTCGGTGCAATCGCCTGTTCACCTGCACTGCACGGGCGGACGTATGTACCTCGTGCCCGCCGGCTAACCGCGCGGTCCCACGGACAGCGGCGCACGCAGGAAATTCCACGGGCATTGAATGCGGGGTTCACACTTCGCCACCGGCGGCAGTTCCACGGACGGCGACGGCGCGCGATCGAGCGGCCGGAAGGCGAATGCGACGGCGTACCGGCGACACCTCGTTGGCGCGTCACCTCACGGCCCCCTGCTTTCGCTGTCTCGCCGTTCCCGCTTGTCCCTGATTTTTTTTCTCCTGTTCGTGCAAACCGTGCACAGCACAGTCATACAGCACGGGCCTACGCGCGGTTATACGGATGACAAGAAGCTCCTCGCGGTGGGTGGGCTCGTCTCACGGTCACGGGCCCTGCTGCGTCGGTTGGTCGTTTTCTTTAGCCTTCGACGATCTGGATGAGTAGGTGTCGATGGCGTTGATCCGAGCGTACGTGAGATCGCATGAACCGCAAGGAATCGATGTAAGCAAGGAGATTGGTCATTGGTGTATGCGATCGTGAAATAATCGCGTGCGGGAATAATTGTACGTGCGCAACGCGTGGACACGACTGGTAACACTCCGACGATGCTGTCGTGCTTTCTCTCTTTCTTTTAAGTAATCTTTCACCCGCCTTCGATCAACAACATGCACACATAATAAAATCAGAGAGCAAAGTTTTCTATGTTTATCAGATTGATTTTTCAGCATAAAAGAGGTGCTCAATATAGAGCAAAACCAACTGTAGTTACATTCGGATTCACCCACTAACAAATAGAGTCCTTCCAAACTTGTACTGGGATTATATCTATATCATAACACTTCCCTTTGAACGAATACCGCATAATACACATGTACTTACATGAGTAATTGAGTATTGTTATTACTTATTAATATATACTATATTATTACTTATTAATTTCATTGTTTGCTACTTAATTTTATTACTATCTAGTATAAAATATATAATTACATATTGTTTACTTTGTAATATAGTTGTATATTTCTATACTTGCATTTGTTCGTATGTTTACAATAATAGATAAATGAATTTTGCGTAATTATTTCACAAGCAATTCAAGTAGTACTCCTCCAACCGATATGAGCACAACTCAATCAAATGAACTTCAATGATTTCACGATAGCTAGCCGGTTCTTGTTACGAGTCAGCTTTAAACTTTAATTCTCAATAAATATTAGGAGAAGTGAGAAATTTCATGGATATCGTGATATTTCAAAACTTGCTCAAATGATGGTTGAAACAAAAAAGATCGACCTTTCCCTTTGGTATATTGTCTCATTGAGTCAACATTGATCATTCCAATAGCAACGACGTCTGTTGAGAAAATTATTTTGGTAATGAATATTATTAAAACAGATTTGCACAACAAGATAGGTGATGACTGGTTTAATGACGATGTTATGCTACACCGAACGAGAAATATTTACAAGCATTAATGATGTTAAAATAAAAAACGCTTCCAAAGCATGAAAACTCGAATAATGAATTTTCCTCGTGATTCAAGCTAGCGTCTTAGTGGTATGTTTATTTTATTTTGAATATTCATAGTCATTTGCAATTTACTATTGTATAACTAATTTTTCAAATTTAGATATACAAATCACTTTGGACACATATTAATGTGTTTTTGGATGTCTTTCCACTAGCGAGGTACCTTCATTGTATATTACTTTCTTGCTATGTTTTTTCTTTTATTCATGTATGAATTTCAAATGTACAAGATTATGGACCTGTTTGGGGAGCTGTAACTTTTTCTCAAAAGCTGGTTTTTGGCTTTTTGGACTGATAGTAATAAGCGTATTCCTCTTGCCATAATTTCTAAAAGCATAGCTTTTGCTAGTTATAAGTGATTTCTTACTTATGTCAAAAGCCATTTAAAAGCTGACGGTTTCCTGGCTTTTCTGAAGACAAAGTTAATTTTAAGTCTCAAACAGAGCCTATATTTGATATACTTATCTAGATTTAACTTGGTATTTTAAAAACACCATCTATTTTTATCATGACCTCGTGGCAGCTCCCACATGGAAACTGGTCGCATCAAATTTAACCTACCCAGTTATCGCACGTCGAGGAATATTTCTCTTTCTTTTTGCTGTGAGAAGTCAAGGGATTTTTATTGATTTCTACGCGTCGCATGTGAACTGGAGAGTGGTTCAGAGCTCCCCGTTGGGCGTTGGCATCCAGAAGGCTGGCCTGACCAGCGACTCTGGCTGACTGTGTCTTGCACGTAACACGACCTGCTGCTGCTTTGACTTCACGAGCTGAAGCTGCAAGTACAATGCATGTACGGCACGTCGGTACTTACTTAGTTACTTACCCAAGTTCCGAATCAAGTTGCACTAATTTTTTTCTCCTTTTTCTCGTTGGGCTAGGTAAGATGGAGGGCGACAACAACTAGACGGCGTAATTTGTCTATTTCTGCATATTCAAAACTGTAAAGGACAGGTGCTTGGAGCAGTAGAGTAATCCAAATGGACCAATGATTCTCGGTTTTATCTCGTGGAACACACCGACCGACAACAAGCTGTTTTTTTAGCTCTCGATGACGACTCTACTATCTGGCTAGGATCATGTATGAGAAAATTTGTAGCATAAGTATATATAAAAGAGACTTTCCAACAAGGATGACATACCTCAGAATTATTGATGAGTACAAGTCCAAAAAACATTTTAATTGATGAGACAAATCCAAAATCGATTTAATAGGACTGATTTGTTGTAAATATTACGATATTAGCAAATTTATCATGACAATTATTCTAAGTATATTAAATAATCATGAATTATCATTGTTAATAAAGCATAAGCACAAATACTGCAGCAAGATATTTGCCAATATCAAAGATATATGCTCATAATCAAATATTTAAGCAAATGCATAGCAATTATTACTAAACGAGAAATACAACTAGCAATAAAGCTCAAGCTGATTTTAGATTATTCTCATATGTTGGGTTGTCTTAAAAGATCTTTCTCGCCACTAGGGACAAGATATAGACTTATTTGTGACAACCTTACCTCAAATTAAGAATTTATAAACCTAACTTGTTGATTATCTTGAACAGTGTGTGTGTGTGTATGTGTGTGTGTGTGTGAATGGACCAACTTCAAGAAAGAGCTTACTGGACAATCACCACAAGCAGCCAACAAAATTAGATAATGAATAAAGACAGCCAACAATAGCAAGTAAACAAGGACAGTAGCGAGTGAGTGAAAAGAGTAAGAAATCCAAGCAAGCCAACACATATATAAATACCACCAATTAACCAATTGATCTAAACAAGTATTGCAGGGTCTAAATATGTTATCACAAATAGTCTATCTAACCCCAAATCCTCGTAGAACAATATGTCTCCACATGCAAGGTCCCCGAGTCAATAAAACGATATCACCATCGCAATGCCGTAGAAATCACCGATGATCATTTCGGAGATACAAAGTCGCAACCTCCAAGATGTGACAATCCACCAAGAGGCCCGAAATGCAACAAACACAAAGACACCGAATCAACACCCGGCCGAAGGGTGAGTATTAGCCGATCAAGAACAGAAGCAAACCGGTCTCAAAGGACCAACTCCCCATAGCTGCAACACCACTGCCGAGTCCAATCATCAACACCAAGAGCCGATCTAGCAACACAAGCCAGCAAGCTAGAGGACGATCAACTAGAGCATAAAGTACTCCTCAAATCCATAGAGCCCCTCAAGATTTCGACTAAAGATCAAGCCTCCTTCCAATCAACTAGGGTTACTCACTAAAGGTGGCATCCACTAGCTGAGTAAGTTTGGGTCAAGGATGGGGAACACAAGAGGGTATCTAGTGGATCAAGATCTTGCCCAAGAACACAAGAGGGAGTGGATCATCAACCAGCCAAAAAGGGGGGATTAATTTGAGTTCTTCTCTGTGTTTTCAAAGAACATAAACCTCAGGAGGATTAAAAGGACCACAGATAGGGAGGAGCTGGTGCGCCTGAAGCCGAAGGCAACACCCCCACCGCCATGTGCAGGTTGGCCGAGCAGGGGGACTCAATCGCCGCCGCCCTCGCCTTAACTGGTTCCCCTGGCCCCCTCCCTTGCTTCGATCGACTAGGGTTAGGGCACCTCTCGGGTGCTTTAGCCCCAGCGGTTGGGTCGGCTAGGCTGGTTCGGTCACATGGGCCGGCCCGGCCTAGTGGCCTTTCTCTCTCTTTTTTTCTTTTATGAAATTTGGTGTAAAACCCAATTTCTTCCAACATGATTTGTATCTAACCATGGTTGTTTAAAATCTGTAACATTTATTTTTCTTTCCGATTGACTTTTTGGAGTACATGTGAGAATGCAATGGAAGATCATGCACATGTAATAGCAAACTAAAACTAGGATTTTTTTTAGAAAGCCAGGACATGTTGTAAAGTCCTCGATCGATACAGCACTAAGTTTTTGTACTTTGATTCCTCGAGATTTATTGATGTTTACCAAAAACATAAGATACTCCAATAGATTAAGGTTGCATTATGATCTAATCATGCATGTTTGGCTGTGCTAACTATTTACCAACATATATACAGATGCAGTGGCGAAGCCATGATAAAAAATAGAGAGTGGCATCAAAGGATTAGGCTAAACCGAGACAAACATATTAAACAATTTGTGTTGTGTTTTATCGGTTCGAGTGTTTTTACTAGTACTTCATTATTTGAGAAATATTTGTGCAACGTTCGCTTGTTAAATTTTTGAAAATCTATAAACAAGTTAACACCAATTAATCAAATAAATCAGCTATTTTCTCTATCAACCCATTGACATAGTTACAATTGACCCAAAAAAATCATATATTAGAAGTGGCTCTCACATTGCCTATTGTTATTGTGGTCAGCCCACTCAACCGATTAGACACTTGGCAACTCACGTTGCGCTTCCTTCCCTGCCTGCTTGTTGTTGCTGTAGTGGGTTGTCTGTCGCCGCACACCCACACCCTTGCCGACTCCCCAACTCCCCAGCATCCAATCAACATCCTCGTCGTGCCCTCATAATCGCCCACTCTCGGTAACGTGCATCAAGCGCCCCCGCCCCCCACTCGGTAGGTTGCCATATCCTTGCAAAGGAGATGTGTTAAACCACCCCTTCTTCTTTTATATGGTCTCTGCGTGTATATTAGGTTCAAGCCCAATTTTCAGGTAGCAAGAAAAGTTACCAATTACCAAATTAGGTCTTAAACAAGTAACGGCCCACCAAACCATATGGCCAGGAAGTAGCTCACCACCCAGCAATGTTTTTTCTTCCTCCAGACGAGTCTCAGTACATGTGCATTCACCGCTATTACGCTAAAAAAAATGAGCGTCAGTGCTAAAGATAGTATTTAGGGTTTGGCAGCCGGAGGGTGGGCTCGAGGCCCTGTTGGCTACGCCACTGTACGGATGGCAATGTTCCATTTGGATTCAATTGACTGGCAGATCATCCAACGTCCAGTTGCTCCCTAGGTCAACTGTCCTTTGCCCGTAAAGAACGTCATCAAGCTAGCATGCAGGTGCTGGTAGTAAGCAACGTGGGGTGGTGGCCCACATGAACAGCCAAAAGGTCAACTTCTCTGTAGGAGAGCTTATCCTATACAAAACTTCAACTTGGCCAGACTTGTTACGTCTCAGCAGCATGCTTATTTTTCTTACGGGGACTTCATGTAGACGTTACTTTTATATGTATATTTATTTATGTAAGATTAGCAGGTGGCAACAACCACGATGGCAAGGTGGCAGTAATCGATTAACCTGCATGAAAGAAACTGCTACTAGTATTGTAGCAGTAGTTCGGTTCAGAGGAGAGTCTCTTACCAAGTGCAGCTCTGAACATCAGTTTAGACCAGACAGAGGCAGGCATATAATTCAGAGTTTACTGTACCACACATCGTTGTCAATCGAGGTATACAAATCGGTTTGACATGGACCTTGTGATTTCTAATCTATCTTTAAGATCTGGTTGTTTTGTCTGTTTGTTAGCCGCTTGTTTATTCTTTATTGCTAGGTTCATTCACGACTTGTTCAGTAGTAGCGGCGTACTTTCAAATCCGAATTAAATATATGCAAATTTCTGTGGAACGGGCGTACGTACACTTCCGCAGATTTTATATAGGACACTGGTTAGACATATCTGAAAACTAAATACAATTTGGTCTAAAAAAATCAATTGCAAATAACAGCACACCGATTTAATTTCCATATGATCGATCGCTAGACAAGAAAGCTCGTTTTCAATCATGAGGAGAATGTGCAAGTTTAATAGCAGTGCGTGAATAGACCTTGCAGGCTGCAACTAGCTAGATCGAGTTAGTCAATCTGCACGTGGGTATAGACAACTGCAAAGCAATATAATACCATGACAAAGAGACTAAAAATTCGTAAATTGGATTCAATTGCTTGTGAATTGGAGCAGTTGTGCGAGTAGTCCAGGTTGGCTTGGGGTGTCGCAATGGCTTGTACGACCATCTTATCACTGGCGCATACTTATCACCGTTCGTTGGTTGTAATCTGGAATATAGTCCCGATCACAGGGGCGCGGCTGATCTAAGCAGAGAAGATAATACACAACAATGTCGTTGCGGCACTATCTTAATCCTCGTCTCAAGTATCACATTTTAAGTTTAGTCCTAGCTGCTGTTTTTCTTACTTATTTCTACTAGCTGATTTCATCATGCAAGTAGTTCTTCTCGTGGTAGCTAGCTAGCAAGTCGTTGCAAAGATGTAATAAACCTTGTTAGCAAGTCAATTTTTTTTTCCTTCAAGTGCTTTAGTTTAGGTACATTGAACTTGACCTAACTTGGTATCTATCGATCTATCTGGTATGTTCTCTACATGGTGAAGTACTCTTGGAAGACATGTATCTGCAGTGTGCTGATCTATTTCTGAGTTCTGACGAGCGAAAAATTAATGGACTGCAGGCTGTAGCTTTTGTGGTTCTTCAACAAGCTATGCTAAGGTTACTAGCTAGCTAGCCATGTCAACTATGTTGTCTGCATCAGTGCCCTGATAAGCATTCGAAGACGTACACGTTGACCTTTTCACATTTTGGCTACGTCAAATGGCCCATTTAGAGCCCGTTTGGTATTGTGGAGATAGCAATTAGTTGAAAGCATCTTTTTGGAGTCATAACAACAGAATTTTATCGTAATTGGTAAGGATTTCTCTAACTAGATTTCGCAACACCGCGTAAAGGCAGCACAAAAGGTACAAAACCGGCCCTTAATCGGCATTTTCCCTCGGGGGATTTAATCGACGTTTTGTAAGCAGCTAGTTTTCATTTTGCCACTGTCAGACTGGCGAGAAGAAAAGAATGGAGGAGAAGGCAGCGGACAGGAAATAGTTCATACCTTTGTTTGAAACTAAGGGTAGAAGCTCTGCCATTTATTTCAGAAGAAAAGAAGTAATACAATAGTCTCTGAAGACAAAATTACAACGGTATCAATCACCGACCTCAATAGGGGAGACACAGCCCCAAACTTAGAGACTCCCTCAAAATAGCAATTACACCAGTAAGGATAACCCCTCTTGGAGGCCCTCACCAGCCATTTGCCTCACCCGCCGCCACCATGCTCCACAAGGCATGCACGGCCAAGCACCTCATCGTCGACACGGACGATGTCTTCGTCGGCCTCGTCCGCGCTGCCGACGACGACACAAATGGCTTGCGCCGTGTGCTATAGCGAGCGCCGCCCCACACTGTGGAAGAGCTTGGCCTCTGGAACGGTCACGCGGAACTCGAGCACTGCACACCGCCGATGGTTGCCGCCACCTACAACCGTCTCATCGCGCTCCACCACCAGAGCACAAAGCGTCACCTGTCGCCACCTGAGCACCGCCTACGTCAACCTTGCCGGCTCTGCTACCAGAGCACGAAGCGCCACCTACAACAGCCTCGCCGTGCTCCACCACATACGATCGAGGCTACCACAATATGCCCAAGCCACCGCAACCGCTTCCACAATATGAATTACAACTCAAAAATGTAGCATTAGACAATTTACCTTACAGATAATTCAATGCTGGCCATATGTTGACAATGTTGAATTAAACTGTTGTGCCATGGGTTGGCAAAAGAATAGGTATTGTGCCATGAGTTGATGGGGAAATGTTGCGATAATTGCTTATGATCATTTGAATTGTGTTATTAATTATGCTTGTTACTTTACATACTTGTCAAATTGATTTACAACTTATGTTTTCAATTTATTATTCAAAATTTATATTCAACTTAGCTTTATGCAAATAATTGTAGTAGCCTCCCTTGTTTCATCTTGCTTGTAATTAGGATTTGCAAAAGTCTTGCGAGTACAATTTTGTACTCACATTGCTTTTAATGTTATTTTAGGTGAAATAGAATATCCCGAAGATACATGTTTTGATGCAGATTACGAGGATAACGACAATGCTATTATGTAGGATTTTACCTTGTTTGTTGCCAATGAAAAATGAGTTAGATAGGCATACGACAAGATAAAGATGTTTCTACTATATTAAATTCTGTTTTGTAATAATATTATGTAATAAGTGTTTCCGCTAAAGAATGTAATAAAATGTTCTGTATGGTAATGATTACAATTTGTGTATGTGCATGGTAGCTACTGACCATAGGACTAGTACAGAATGTATATTAGAACCTTTCTTTTATGATGCATTGTATCATAAAATGAAGGGTCTCACAAGTTGGTATCAGAGCTATACTGACTGTAGGAAGACCTAGATAGCATAGCTATTAATTAAAACTTAAAATTGAAACAACTAAAACTTCCAACTAAAATTTTGAATTTATTATATCTTTTATAATTCTTTTCTTGTCATAATAGTTATTTTTTCTGGCAGGCATTTGATTTGGAAAAATAATTCTTGATTAAATATGTAGATGACCATATTCGCACCATGCTATAAATCTACACACAAGGAGATTAGTGGAATGATGTGAGTTTTAGCTCACATGATAGAACATGCAAAATTTAAAGAAAATCTGCTCTATATCGTATTTCAAATTCCACTAGGACAAAGGGTTAAGAGCATCCAATCTGAAAGTGTGTGTCCA
Source organism: Rhipidocladum racemiflorum (assembly GCA_036346355.1). Classification (NCBI taxonomy): domain Eukaryota; kingdom Viridiplantae; phylum Streptophyta; class Magnoliopsida; order Poales; family Poaceae; genus Rhipidocladum; species Rhipidocladum racemiflorum. Next base: position 7,829,642 of record CM070575.1, read on the forward strand.
TACATACATACATACATACATACATACATACATACATACATACATAGAGAGAGAGAGAGAGAGAGAGGGGAAGCTTTTTTCGTACCCCTGGGAGTACATACTCCCACGTCTAATATACCACTTAAACGAACATGTTGTACTCTTTTATCACTTTCAGTATAATTTAATAGTAATTTTAAGATACTCCAATGTGATTTGTTTGAAATTTTTTTGTTAAAACCCATTATGTTTTTGTTATATAGCCTTTTCCATACAAAAAAGAAAGATGTACACAAATTATGCTATAAAGAGTGGACTTTGATGAAATTTTTCATAGAAATCATTTTGAAGTGTCTTACGATCAATATTAGAGTATACTCAAAATGATAAAGAGGTATAACAACATCATTTTAGCGGTATATTGACAGTGAGATTACATACTCCCAGAGTATGGATCCCCCCCCCCCTCGCGCGCGCCCTCTCTCTCTCTCTCTCTCTCTATATATATATATATATATATATATATATATATATATATATATATATATCTATATATATATATATATAACCATGGTGTCCATGGCTCCATGCACCATGATTTTAAATGCACAAATTCAAATCAAATTCTGGTATATTTTTGAAAACTTTCAGTTTTAGGGCATAATCCATATATATATAACAATTCAAATGAAACACATACCTTTGAAAAAATATACTCGAATTCAAATATTTGAACGAATTTAGATCACATACTTTGCTAATTTATATATATAATTAGTACATACATATAATCAAACTGTCATAAAAAAAAGAAACTTTAATTCGAATTTCAGTTTAAACTTGTTTGAACTAGTCAATAAACTAGTTAAACTTAACATCCTAAAAATTTTAGAAAAAATTCGAATGCAAATAAATAGAGGAAATACCCGTTTTGGATCATGGTGCATATATATATATATATATATATATATATATATATATATATATATATATATATATATATATATATATATATATATATATATATATATATATATATATATATATATATATATTAGAGTAGAACAGCTTGTAAACATAGATGGCAAAAGTAGAAGCTGGAAATATACTCGCTTATTGTGCAAGTAAACATTGGTGTGTGTTGCCACATCGCAAGCTTGCTTATTGCCGATCTCATTTGCAGCTAATCTCAACCACACGTACGTATGTACACAAGGAAACCGCTGTCTTGCAGCTGCATGCACGGCCAGGCTCTCAACACCAAGGAAAGTACGCCTAGCTAATTCGTGATCGAAATGACTCGAACGCTAACGAGATAATATCTGTTCGTCAGCTCTGTCCGTCGCTAGTCTGGTCCATGGTGAATCTGCGCGAGATTAAGCACTTACTTGCTAGAATTCAATAAACGCATAAGCACAAGTACATCTAGACAAAAACAACTCCATCAGGACCTGTCAATTACTCCTATTAATACAGAGAACACCGATCAAAAGACCAAGACCTCCTCAACTGGCCAAGAACTTCGATTGAGCATCGCATGTTTTTTGTCATTGACATCGATCGAACCGATCGCTACGGGTTTTAGCTTTTGTTGTTGAAACGGCGTGTTTCTTTGGTAGAATTTTGAGTGAATTTCACAAAATTACACTTTTTTTACAAACTATAAAAAACTACAGATTTCAACTTTTTTTTTTCCCACAAAACTATAGATTTTAGGAGAGTTTCTATCACAAAAATACATATTTTAAAATTGATCTTTCTTGCAACAGATCTAACAGTGTGGACCCATGCATATGACAACCTTACGTGTGAGTGAAACGGAAAATAGGGGTGTGTGAGGCTGTCGATGTTCAAATCCCCAGGGTCTATAGACGAGCTTACGAATATAATTTAAGTTGCATTTGTCTAACAAACCAGAGATTGAAAAAGTAGAAAATGGGATTATGTCTTTTATTTAGTCACGTGTGTTTTACAGAGTACAAGTTTCTGACTGGAGAGCTAAAAAATATTAATGCTAATCTCTTATGCTTATCCTAATCATTCTTGAATCCTTGGGAAGCCTCCTATTTATAGTAGACGAAGGGATAGACTGTCATTTTTTAAGATATGTCTTTTTGTTAAAAGATGTCTTCTTGTCAAAATGCATTTTTTTTGACAAAGTGACGTCTCTTCGTAAGGAGTAACTTCCAATCGGTTGTCTGTACCTGTCAGAGAAAGTGTATTCCGTATGCTAGTCTTATGCGGAGGTAACTTCCTTTCTGACCTCGTCCAGGTCGGGGTGAAGGTTATCTAATATCTGACCCGTATGCTGGTCGAGATAATTGAATGAATCATTCCCGACTCGGATGTGTATAATCGGTCGAAGTAATTAGGGCATACTATATCTTCGACAAGTGTTTTGTACACTGGTCGAGAATATCTCCACGTGACTAATTTTGAATCTATATAGTTGAAGTCATAATCAAGTAATGGACCTTGAACCTATTTTTTTTATGGGCTTTTTTTATTTGTAAGCACATAGATCTAGAATTTATTAAAGGATATATTAATCATCGTCAACGCCGTGTAGGTCCACACTATCAGTCTTATTATACGAAACGATCAATTCTAAAACCTGTAGTTTTGTGACACGAGTTCCCTTAAAATCTGTAGTTTATGAAATAAAAACTAAAAACTATAGTTTTTATAATATGTAAAAAAAAAGGTGTAGTATTGTAAAATTTACTAAAGAATTTTAAGCAGATGAACTAGCTGGATGTTTCTCGAAAGCTTGAAAACCCAACAATTCGTATTAAAATTCAACACGTAAACATATAGTGGTGTCCCTGGAATTAATCATTACCCCGTTGTTTTCCCAACAAGACACCGACATGCATGCGTCCAGAAATAAAGTATTGTTTTTCAAAAAAAAATGTTTTCATTGAGTTTTCAGCCAGTATTTGTTACACGGGCTTATCATACAATAGTATGTCATATGCATAGTAGTCAAGTACTCCCTACGGTTTCATACTTCCTATCGCTGGACGTTCTGCAGTTTGGTTGAAACTTTCTGTCGTTAGACCATTCTGCATTTAATGACACCAGATTTTCAAGCATACGTATTGATTGCTGACGCTTGAGCTCTGCATGCACACATAACAATTAAGTATCCTTGGTTTGAGAATTGGAATCACACCATTTCTAAACTATTTAATATGGCCACATTAGGAAATTAGTACTACTATACTTTTTTTGAAAAGTAAATTCTCGTACTAAAGCTAAGCCCTTCGGTTCAAAATATTTGTCTAAATTGTTGGAAATTATCGTTCTATAATATTTGTGCATTAAAAAATGAAGAGTACAGCTTTTGCATTTTTTTCCATATTGTATTTCAGCTATTATTGATGTGAAATACGTTGACTGGTTGAAATGCACGATCAAATAGGGATAAGCATGGTTCAGTTCTATTTTAGATTACATAGCTAGGTTTTGCCATCTATGCACATAGGTTAGCTGAATAAATATTGTAAAATAGAGGAAGCACCATATACTCTCTACATATATTAATAGTTCGTAAAGGTTTGACTTGAAAATGAATGGAGGCCTTGCAACACGAAAATGAGAGAGCCAAACTTTGTTGCCCACTTATTTTGGCTTAGGCGAGTTTGACTAAATGAGGCTAGTGTTTGGTTTGTAACAACAATGGTAGTGTGATACACTTTAGCCACCTTGGCCCACTCATCGTACACTAACATTATGTTTGTTTAGACCTAAGATTTTTTTGGTTTATAGTTTAAAATTAGCTTTCGAGTTTAAACAGTTTAAAAGCAATTGGTTTTTATACATGGTAAAGATAGATAATTTTATTTTAACTTTCAGTTGAATTTTGGCTTTTAGTTATATGGGGCTTATGGGTAATGGCTTTTGAAAAAAAAAATCAGATAAAAACCACCCGTTTGTTTAGACTTTAGTTTTGTGGCCCTTAAATTTGTGAGAAAACCCAAACAAATAGGACTTAATTTCTTTACAAAATAAACCAAAATCATGATAGACTTTCCTAGCCAGTTGCTACACTAGTCATACACTTGTTCCTTTACCAAATTTTCCACAATCGTGGTGGACAGATCAGGTGCCACAAACTGTACAATGGGCCACATTTTACCATGGCAATATCTCTAGCGTTAATGAGACATTAAGTGCTAACATGCTAGTCCTAACTATCAGCCCTTGGATCCACCGTATATGGCTAAGATTAGCAGAGGTGGAAACCCACCTTGCCACTTAAACCTTTTTTAGAAAACTCCTTAGAGTTTAGTTCCCCTGTAGAGTTGGAAAGAGGGCTTCCACCTTCCTTGATGTGGATCACCTAAACATAATCCAATAATTACAATCTTGAGTTACCCCATTAACACCCAATTAAACATTAACACAAGATTTTTTTTTCATAGCAACCAAACATACACATCCGGAAGAGTGTACCACCCACACCATGTGCTACCCCGTCATCCATCGTTCATCTTGCGTTGGGATATGTGCCGTTATCAATTTTCCGCCGCACACATCTCAGGGCCTGTTTGGCAACAAAGTTTTTTCCATAGTTTCGAGACAAAACCATGGTTTTGAAGAAAAACTGTTTTAGAAACCAGGAGGTGTTTGGTAGCCCTTCAAAAAACTCTATTTTAAAAACCAGGTTTTTTCTCTGTTTTGGAAACTTTGGTCTTGGGCAAATTTTTCTGAGCACTGGCACCAAAACAACTCAAAAACTTTGAAAATATTAACCAAAAACTTTGTAGCCAAACAGTTGGGAGTTCCAAGAAAAACCATGGTTTCAATGGGGTTTGGTAAAACAATGTTTTTTATGCAAAACAATTCCCAAACCATGGTTTTGCAAAACTATGGCTTTGTAAAACCTTGTTGCCAAACAGGCCCTCAGTGTCTATCGGACGGTGGATGGGAGGGTCGCGTATGCTAGGGGGGTTGTGTCTTCCCTACACCTATAACCCCAGATACTACTACTACTCCCTCCGGTTTGGTAATATCTGTCGTTTTGGATATAGTGATGGTCAAACTTTCAAAACTTTGACTATCGATATATTTTTAAATATTTAAATTGGATACATGAAAATTATATGTGTAGACTTGTCTCGAGAAGTACTTTCATAATATTATAATTTTATTGGGTTTTATAAATATATTATAATAAAAATTAACGGTCAAAGTTGTGTTTTGAAGACCGTGTCGATGTCCAAAACGACAGATATTACCAAACCGGATGGAGTAGTATTAGTACTGCTAGATGTCCAGCTCACCCCTGATGAGCGTCCGATTGAGCGGTACCCTCGTTGGCCAGGCGCCGCAACGTGCTCTTCTCGGCTCCTTCCATATTTTCCGTTAACCGATGCATTTGACCTTCGAAATTAAACCGCCGCCCGAATGGGCAAGTAACGCGCAGAGAGAGAGAGAGAGAGAGAGAGAGAGAGAGAGGCCATCTCTGGGTACGTACGGACGTACCGAGGCGGCCGAGACCTGGAGTACCTGTACCACGTAGGCGCGCGCCTGCAACTCTTCTAATTCAGTGAACTTTTTATAATCGGCCTAGATAATTGCACACACACCGTACGGTGTGGAAAGGGTCGCCGGGTCATCTCTCCGGCCGGTGGCCTCCCCGTCTCTCTACCTCTCGCTATATATCAAGGCTTCTCTTCCTCACCTTCCCTCCCTCCCTCCCTCCCGCCTGCCCGCCTCCAGTAACCTGCTGCTTGCAAACCGCGAAGTCGACCTCTGAAAAGAGCACACACTTAGAGGTGAGAGAGACTGCGACTGCTTAATCGATATGTATCTCCTGCTTCGACCTTAGTCTGATGGGTTTTTTACTTGAATGCGTGCGTGGGTGATGCGTCTGCAGGGTTCTTGTTTAGCTAGTTTTTCGGATGTGTTTCCTTCCTCTAATTGAACTTACCTGCCGCGCGCCTCTTTCCTTTTCTCTTTCCTTCCACGCTAGCTTGCTTGTTTTCTCTTCTCGATTTCTTGCGCTAGCTGAGACTGAGAGGGAGAGCACAGATTGCTATGCAACTCGCCATTCTTGGGGTGGTTTCTCTTGTTGGGAATTTGTCGCTCGTTGTTAACTCTGTTGTTTACTATCACGAAGCAGCACGTACGTCTAGTGCTTGTTGTGATTTTCTCTTCTTTTTTTCTGTACTTTCCTCCTGGTCTGTAAAGAATTAGTTCCTTGCATTCTCTGGTTCTAGGCTTTGGAACGGTTGGTTCAGAAACAGAGAGACAGAAAGAGAGGGAGACTTAAATTAAATATCCTCCCCAGTTCCATTGTTTTTTACAAGTAGTACTAGTGTCCATGTTTAGTTAGCTGTCTCTTCTATTCTTGGTTTCAACTTTCAACCCTCTCCCTTTGGTGATGTACGAATACTCTCTTCACCGCTAATTCCATTTTTTTTCTTGTTCTTGACCAAAACTCATCCGAGAACAGCATGACGTCCATGTCATCTAGGCAGCTCAGGGCTGCCTAGACCCTAGGGCAAGAAACACTACAGCTAGAGAAACCATCTTGTTCTATCGCCTCTACTGTGAGCACATTGCCCCCACATTTATGCTATAATAATCTCTCACCAACCCTCTCGCTCGCCCTTGGCCACACAACTTTTTGGGTTTTTCTTTCATTTTTCGATGATTAGCCATAGCATTTCTGATTGCGTCATGTAATTAATGCTGGATTAGCTTCCTTGCGTTTTCTTGTTATTATGGGTCTCCCTTATGTCGTAGTCTTGATTACTGTTGCATATGTACTTGTTGGACGTACAATAATGTGAATTGTAAGTGGCTTTTGTCTCTTCTCCCCCACCTACCTTACTAACGCCATAGCCTCTTGCCCTTTCACTTGTTATCAGAAATGGAGAAATTAGGAAGCATGGGGGGCATGGGAGAGAAGAGGAGGCATGGACATGCTAATGTTGTTGGGTTTGGAGGAGTACATGCAGAGCATGAGGAGAAGCACAAGGAGAAGAAGCTAGACATGAGCGGCATGTCCATGGACACTCTCCCACATATCACCATGTCTCTTGGCCACATCACCACCTTGGATCTCTCCAACAACAATCTCGCGGTATGCTTTGTATATTGCTTGTGCTTTTGATCCAACAATACTTCTTTCCTTCTTGTGTCACAACTATCTTAATTTTATTAAGTGCTTTGTTGACAGTTCTTCTAGTATGGTGTAGGAGGGCAAAAAATCGACTAAATTTCTCTTGTCGCTGTACTTCCATTGTTTTGTCCTCTGGAAAGCTAATTTTGTCTCTTCTTCCCTCTATCTGAATGGATAAAAAAACCAAGAAGGTTACGGTTCACTCATAGCAATTTCTTTCTTTCTTTTTTTTTTTTGCTTTGCCGATTGGGTTCTCTCCTGCAAGTTGTGAGGACCAAAAATATCATGGTGATTTTCAACTGGGTGCCAAGAATATGCTGAAACTACACGCATGCAGTAGGAACTTGGTCTTAGAGAAGCAGAACTTTCAAGCTGCAACAATATACCTGAAGAACCAGTGCAGAATGAACATCCCTTTTTTTTCAGATTTCTGTTTAACTTGTTTGTGCAGCATAAGAGCAAACAAATCTTTCCTGGAGGGTTAAAAAGGTACTTGCAGTGTACCAAGATGCTGATCTTTTTCAAATCTCTACTATTCTGTGACAGTGATCCGTTCTTCCTACGTCATTAATTGCCCTGCTTAATTGCCCTCCGCAAGAAACGAAATGTTGTTTTAATTAGCCAACTTTCGCAAGAAACGAAACGTTAAAGATAAATGTTTGATCTTGTGAAATAATTTTTTTTATTTTTTAATCTTTATTTTTCGTTATCAATTTTGTTTTTCGTAGCAATAGTATGCCCCTGAAAACTGACCTCCAATTAAAGAAACAACGCTGCCATCGATCGAAAAGACAATTTTTTTTCTTTAGGAAATTTTATGTGAAAACAGTGTTGTTGATAGCTTTCTCAGAAAGTAAAATAAATTTGCAGAGCATTCCAGAGTCAATGATCGCGCGGCTGCTGAACGTGGTGGTGCTAGACGTGCGCTCGAACCAGCTGAAGTCGCTGCCCAACTCCATCGGGTGCCTCTCCAAACTCAAGGTCCTCAACGTGTCCGGCAACCTGCTCGAGTCTCTGCCGGCCACCATCGAAGAATGCCGGTGAGTCGCCGTGATTTTCCACTAAAAAACACACGTAGAATTACTTGGCAAGTGCAGTATAATTTAGCGAGAGGAAGGATACTTCTGATCAACTTGTGCAACATTGACAGCGCGCTGGAGGAGCTGAACGCCAACTTCAACCAGCTGACAAAGCTGCCGGACACGCTCGGCTTCGAGCTGCACAGCCTACGCAAGCTCTCCGTCAACTCCAACAAGCTCGCCCAGCTCCCATTCTCCACCTCCCACATGACGGCGCTGCGCGCCCTCGACGCGCGCCTCAACTGCCTCCGCGCCCTCCCCGACGGACTCGAGAACCTCGTCAACCTCGAGGCGCTCAACGTCAGCCAGAACTTCCAGTTCTTGCGGGAGCTGCCCTACGCCGTGGGGCTCCTGCACTCGCTCCGGGAGCTCGACGTCAGCTACAACTCCATCGCCGTGCTCCCGGACTCCATGGGCTGCCTCACCAAGCTCGTCAAGTTCAGCGCCGACGGGAACCCGCTCGTCTGCCCGCCCATGGACGTCGTCGAGCAGAGCCTCGACGCCATGCGTGCCTACCTCACCGCCCGGATGAACGGCACCGGCGCCAATGCCACGAAGAAGAAGGCGTGGCTGCCCAAGAAGCTGATCAAGTACAGCACCTTCTCCGCGGGGATGACGCCTGGCCGCACGAGGGTCCATGAGAACGCCGAAGGCCTCTTGATGTCAGATTACCGGTCGCTCAACGGCATCGCCTCGCCGAGGTTCCTCACCATGTTGTCGCCGCGGCGGCTCTTCTCGCCGCGGAGGAATTCGCCCAAGCATTAGTAAGGGCGATCCAGCTTTGTGCAGTGCTTGCTGCTTCAAGTGTTCAGATGATATGCTCGTAGGATAATTAAGCTGCTGCTAATGCAGGTGTGTATATGCTCTGAAGAGGTATATATATACAGTACTACATAGTACTAGTACAAAAGGGAATTGATGTACGTAAGAACGGTGTTTTTATTTCCTTCTGTATTTTTGTTTACTACCTACTGATGCTTCTGCAAGTGCAGTGCTTGACTGCTTGCATATTTACGATGACATCAGCGCAATCCAAATACTAGTTCGATCAAAAACAGCATTTTCTATTCTCAATCCCTACAAAGGATTGGTAGTGCAGCGATGCCGGGTATGATTGATGCAATTTCAAGCAAACTAATTGGTGCATAGTATATGGGTCCCCAATGTACTTACTGTAAATGTCTTAATTGATGTCCCTTTGTTAGCTTTGAGCATTCAACAGTGCAAAAGTTTACCCCTGCGCTGATTAGAAAATGACCAGAAATCATCCAAGACTGAAGATGTCAATTCTCACTGATCACTTTATCCAACCCAGCGTATCCATTGCTGAAACAGGAACGATCAGTATATTGACAATCAGTGGATCCAAGACTGATTGTCCATTCTCCCTTGCTTGTTTTTTCAATCCCAGTATCAATTGATGAAACAGGGGCAATCAGCGCATGCACAATCAGTGGATCCAAAGACTAAACCATAGTACTCAAACCTGCGGTGGAAACTAATATGGACGGATTCCAAAGTTTTGACGATCCTCTACAATAGCTCTGCAACAACAGATGGTGGAAGAAACAAGAACCGAAAATATTCTTCGCTCATTTGCAAAGCTTGAGCTTCTTGAAGAATGAAGCAACCGGCGACTTTGGGCACGGCGCTGTGGCTATGCACGTCGGTATGTTCTCCGGCTGTTCTATCCAAAGCTTGTGCCGGAAACCTGCAGCTTCCAGCTTCTCAGCAAGGTTTTTCAGCTGTGTCTGACCGTTCACCTGCGAATGTTACCTATATACAAAAAAGTTTTCCAGATCAAATCAAGGATTAATGCAAATGAAATTATATAATGCCCTCCATTACAGCCAGGGTGCACCAAAAGTAACAGAATGTGGGATAAAAAATACTGAAAGTTGGAAACTGTTTGCTCACTCGCTTTGTGCTGGGAATATCTAAGCCGGGCAGAATTAACCACCAACATAACAGACAATGAGTTTTAGTTGGGGTATCTACATTCATTATGTGGACTGGACGGATTAGGACCACCTTATGGGCTTATGGCATCACAATCATCTTCGCAGGCTGAGAAATTAGGACCAGGTACATGTCAGAGGTGTTTCAACTTGCAAGACATCCCAGAGCCACCTCTGTTGTTTATGGCATTAAGTTTAATTCAAAGGAAGCACCTCCAAAGTGGATCAAGAACCTAATGTAATGATGTCCGCGCATCCGCGGTCCATAGCTCAATAGTACACATGAGTGAATGATTTCGTGAATTAACCAGTCAGCTAAGCTAAGTGTAAAAAAAAAAACGCAATGCAAATGCTATCCCTTCACTTTTAGAGCGAGGCGCGGTGCAAATGCTGGACAAAGGAACAACTGTAAACAAGGGGCGAAAGTTCGTGTCAGGCGAAAGGTCGAACATGGCTTGTGCATGCGGTCGATGTTGTCTTGCCCGCAGCAGGCGGATGTCCAGGTGGTCGCGGTGCTCCCACACGGCGGCCACGGCGGCGTGACAACCCTGCGCCACCACGCTCCCCAACGGCCACGCATCCGCCTGGTCGCGCCGCAGCAGCACCACATCCTTTGCGGATTTTTTTTTTTAAAAGATATATTTCTTAATAAAAAAATTATAGAAATAATACACCAGTTAAAAAATAACAAAATTACCCCTGTGTAGCCACTTGAACGGTTGCCTTTCATCCCTATTCTAAATAGCTACAAAAAAGGTATTTAGCCTTGGCTGCTATAGCCAGAACACCACTCACCAAGCGAGCAAGCAAAGAAAGGAAGAAAGAAGGGGGGAGGGGGGGGGGGGTGAATAAGAAGAAAGCGTCGTGATTTTGCAGCTAATTTTTTGTTTATATGAATTAAAATTTAAAAATATGATTTAGTGAGTGGATTAATTATGTTGTAAGTAATTAGCTATGTATAATAGTAATTGTTATTTAGATAGATGACTTAGCGATCAGACTAATTATGTTTGTAAGTAATTAGCTGTGTAGAATAGCAATAATTTTTTAGCTACATGATTTAGCGATCAGATTAATTTGGTTTGTAAGTAGTTAAGTATGTAGAATAGCAATAATTTTTTTAGATAGACGACTTAGCGACCAGATTAATTAGGTTTGTAAGTAGTTAGCTATGTTAAATAGCAATAATTTTATTAGATAGACGACTTAGCAATCAGTTTAATTAGGTTTGTAAGTAATTAGTTGTGTAGAATAGTAATAATTTCTTAGATACACGATTTAGCGACCAGATTAAGAAGGTTTGTAGAGTAGCAATAGTTTTTTTACATACATAACTTGGCAATCAGATTAATTAGATTCGTAAGTAATTAGCTGCTAGCAATAGCTATGGACATAGAAAACTGTGAAAAGTATGTAGGATAGTGTGTAGTTCAAAAAAATAAATTTATGTATGCTTGATGCAATTGTTTCAAGTAGTGTAGAGTACGTCATCGTGTTACATAGGTATGGCGGTATTAAGAATTTCGTGAAATGTTTGACAGGTATGGATGAACAACTGCAATTTAAAATACACTATGGAGAAGGGGTTCCACACATGGGTGCACAAGGAGTGGAATTAAAATCATTTTTCAAGTTTTGTGGCTAGCTTATCACGTGCAGGGGAGCGTTCATGTAGCACGGTTACAAGATGGTTGTACCAAATATTCTTGTTGGACCGTGAATTGAATGACCTGAAGATGCATGGAGTACGGTGTCGAAGACGGGATTGCACGTGTTGGGAGTTAGTGGAACTGAAGGAGCCGAAGTCATGAAGTTCGTATGTAACAATGGCGATTGAGAAAGGGTGGCCGTTAGTGTTGTTGGTGTAAGCATTTTAGAAAGCCAATGCCGTTCATGCGACACAGGAGAAGGTTGTTAGTGATGAATCGGAGGAAGTTGGGGAGAGCAGCCAAGCTAGAAGGTGTGTGGGACGCGAAGGGGAAGGAGAGACAACGTAGGTGTGAATGTGGTGGCTACAGGGACGCGAAGGGGAAGGAGAGATAGCATAGGTGTGAATTTCGGGTTTTGTTTTGCTATAAGGCATCTACATGTTTTTTTCCAAGTAAATTTATAAAACTATAATTTTTTTTACAAATTATTGAAAAACTAAAAATTTTATCTCATATTTTACAAAACTAAAGATTTTAGGAGAACTTGTATCGCATAGAGATGGCAATGGGTCTGTACCCGTGTTAGTAAAATTCACCCGCTACAATACCCATACCTGCATGTGGGTACAAAAAATTACATGTACCTGTACCCGCGTGGGTAACAGGAATTCGGTGGGTAATCCACACACACATGATGGACAAATACCCCAATAGCATATCTTATAAGGCAATTCAAGGGAAATGCAAAGGATATCTGTATTAAAAATTAAATGTTATACTAGAGTGCATAATTGGGCCTTAGGCAGCATATCTTAAAAAGCAGTTAGGGTTTAGAGATTTTGATAGTCTGACCAGCTGGGCTGCACAGTTGGGCCTTGGGCAGTTGGGCCAGATCACTAGTGGACTAGACCAACGGGTGAACTAGTACAGGTAATAGCAGAACGGATCTGTATCGCTCTACCAGCTGGGTAGTAACTTTTGCCCGTTAATAAACTCGCCATGTATAAAAAATGGTTCATAACCGGTTCCTAATGGAGTAAATACCCATCGGGTTTTGGGTTTCGGGACCTCGTTGCCATCTCTAGTAACACAGAACTATAAGTTTTAGAATTGACCGTTTCTTGTAACGTGTGTGACAGTGTGGGGCCACATAACAATCTCATGTGCCCACTCGTGCATGAGGCTTCCATGTAGGCCCACATTATCAGACTCATTACAAAAAATGGTTATTTTCAAACCTGTAGTTTTATGATATAAGTTATTGTAAATTATGTAATTTTTTAAAATAGAACATAAAACATCTATTTTTACGATGGTTTATACAAGAAACATGTAGTTTTATGAAATTTACTCTCTCTTTTTCGTTGCAAGTTTTTTTCACCCTTAGCTTCACTTCAAGATTCATGCATCAAACCTTGTTAAAATTTACCTAGTTGAGTTCTCTTTTCATGTTCCAGTTGAATTCAAGATTTTAGGTTTGTAGCTAGTAGTGGTACTGCATACTACAGGTCTTAGGTTATAGAGTTAGGGATCGAAAAAAAAAACTTAAAACGCGCGAGTTAAACGAGTACTCGTAAACTCAGCTCGAACTCGCTCCTTAACGAGTCGAGTCGAGCCGCGATTTGAACTCGTTTAGATAACGAGTTAAACGAGCTAACTCATGAGTTAAACAAGTCAATTTGTTAGTTTAATTAGTCCTTTAAGTCGACAAGTATAGTTGTGTATGTGTGAGGCGATGATGATAATATACGACATACTGTATAGTCTCAGCAGCAATCATTCTCTCAAATGGTAATATCGAGTTTAATTAGCCAACTCGCGAGTTTAACGAGTTGAGTTGAGCATAGGTTTAAGCTCGTTTAGATAACAAGTCGAGAAGAGCTGGTTCGTTATCTTAACGAGTCTGACCGAGTCGAGTCAAGTCGGGCGAGTCATTATCCATCCCTAGATAGAGTTGAATTAGATTCGTATTATTATTTGAGTTTTAGCTCTAGTCCTATCTACAAACCAGAAGATGCAAATTTTACCGGAAATAGCTCGGTAACATGGAAGAAATTCTTGAATTCTGAACTAGCCGCATGTTGAGCCGAATTCTCTTTGGCGAACCGGTCTTAAAAAAGAGGCAGTGTAGCCGCGGTCCGCGGAGCGTGCGTACGAGTAGAGTTGACCCCCGCAGGAAGCAAGCGAGTTCTCTCAAAGAGAAAGGAAGCAAGCGAGCTGGGCCTCACAAGCTTGACCTACTCTCAATTTGGCCCAGCTGCTTTCGGGCCGCCCGAGCCCAAACGCCCAACGGCACAAGCCCGCTTGCTCCCGGTCCGGCCCGTCAGTTTGATCGGAAGTCAACACCTCGAACCTAGTGGGTGTTTGAGCTTCTTCTCCCCCGCCCGCTTTGGCATCCACCGCCCGATTGTCAGTAGAGAAGTTGGTGCCACGCAGAAAGAGGCAGCATCGGTGCCGTTTGACCTAGACATGGAGGGTCCGGATCCCTGCGAGTCGTCTGGTGACCCCTTTCACAAATACTAATCGTCAACATTGCAATCTGTCCCCTGCTCATGATCCAAATCAGTGTATAGTATTCAGATGGAAATCACCCACCATTTGGTCCAGTTGCTCGCGCTCCGTCAAGGCATCACTCGATTGTAGAAATCGACGGACAAGTCTCCGGGCAGATAGATCTTCCCCACTAGGCACCAAAACCCTGGTGATTAGTCAAATCATGTGGCGCTGGACAATTAGTACTAGAGCTACACAACTAATTAAAGGCCTACCGATGGAGAGCTTGGTTGAGAAGACCACCAAAAGCCACTAATCAAAGGCCTCCCGATGCAGAGCATAGTTGAGAAGACCACCAAAAGTCCAATGTACTACCTGCCCTCGACTCTTAACAGCTCCATCTCCACTGTGAAGAGTACTCCATTTTTCCATCCAAGTCTTCTTTGCAAAAGTTATGGAGCCATGAGCACATAAACCACCCGATATACTGATGGAATTGAGGACCAGATGGCACGCGACTCACATGTCAGCTGCGGTACACAGTGCGCCTCACTGCACTGCGGAAGAAAAGGCTATCTATGACCAGACACGCCAGAACATTACAAACACACACCAGAAAGTGTAGTGCTTCCTCGCAAAAAAAGAGAAGGAAAGGAAAGGAAAAAGAAAGTGTAGTACTAATATTTTGTTTGCTAGATAGATGTGGCATCAAACCTAACTGCTGTTAGTATATAATGCTTCCTACATGACATCTTATGAAACTTGCAATGCTTAGGAGATGATCACTCGCACTCTAGCTTTAGGTCACACCAAGTCCATGATAGGAGTCCAGTTGGACAGATCACCCAGGGGAGAGGGGAGGAGATAAATCTTTCATTGGTTGATCCAATCAAGGAAGCAAACTGGTTCACCCAGGGATTGCTACGAGTATATTAAGCTAAAGAAATGGGATTTCACAATGGGTTAGGCTAAAAGTTCTAGCTGTCCGTCTCTCCTTTGGCCCCCTCCACCGGGCACGTTCGCTTCAAATAAAAGTAACAGCAATGGATTTACATCCTAGCTAGGCAAAAGCTCTCAAGATTATTTTACTATACTAGCCGCATTGACTTGTAATAGTAGTAGTGTTTGATATACCAGTCTATGGCCAGTTGGCCACTACTCACTAAAGGTAAAAAAGAAAAGGATTGCGGTACAAGTAAAATAGTACTAGGCACCAATTAACCATGAGTGGAGTCGTGTATGCTAGCAGAAGGCTACTACTGCAAACAACTTGCGAGCTTTTTTTTTTTGAAGAATACCAACTTGCTTTTTTGAAGAATACCAACTTGCAAGTTTATTCGTTCTGCATGGGTGCTAGCGGACTTTGGCACAAATGTAGCTGAAGTGCACCATTCCATCTCATCTTAGATAAACAATTGAAGATGGAAAAGGGAGGATGAACCGTGCAAACTAAGCACATAATGGGAAAAAGGGATTGTTTGAGATCTTCAGATCTATAAACTGATTGGCTCGGGCGCTTGGCAATTGGCATAAGGTGGTCAAATTGTAGCACTATGCTACTCATGGGCATGGATCCAAACTCATCGAGATTTCGGTTATCTCAATTGAAATTTTTGCCTTCAGTTGACATACCAAATCTCAACGGAATAAAAAAAACATAAAAAAATTTAAATTGCTACAGAGATTTTGAATTTTTTTTTGGGGTCCGAAATTGGTACTAATTTGACCGTATTTCATGTTTTAAAGACCGAATTTAGCACCAATTTTTTTTTGTGAAGAATGGAGATGTCTTTTCTGAGAAACACAAGCGAAAATTTTGCAAAAAAAAAAAAGTATACAAATTTCAGTAAATTATTTTTCAAAATTTTACAGGGGCACGGAATTACCAAAATTTCGGTTTTCAATGCCTCAAAAATACTGGATTTCAAATTTAGTTTTTGAATTTCATCCAAAATACCGATATTTTATCGAGATTTTGATTATTTTTTTTGGATCCGAAATTGGTACTAATTTGACCGTATTTCATGTTTTAAAGACCGAATTTAGTACCAATTTTTTTGTGAAGAATGGAGATGTCTTTTCTGAGAAACACATGTGAAAATTTTGCAAAAAAAAGTTTACAGATTTTAGTTAATTATTTTCCAAAATTTTACAGGGGCATGAAATGACCGAAATTTTGGTTTCCAATGCCTCAAAATACCGGATTTCAAATTTTAGTTTTTGAATTTCATCCAAAATACCGATATTTCACCGAAATTTAGGATTTCTACCACCTCCGAGATGGGGTCCGAAAACAAAATTTCATATTTTGCTTCTGGATCACAAATTATAAGATTATAGTTAATCTTTTAAAACTTTAACTATCAATATAGTTTTACATATTTAAAGCACATAGGCATATCATTGTACTAATTATATGTGTAGATTAAAAATGTACTTTATAATAATATAATTTTATTCAATTTATCGGTATATTACAATAAATATTGGTTATTAATATTGCGTTTTGCGACCATATGGATACCCAGGACAAAGTTGTTCGTGACCTGAGGTTGAGAGAGTAACTTGGCCTTGCAACCAGGGTTCAAAATTTCGTTTTAGGTCAAATCCCGTCGTCGACCGAAATCCGATTTTTCGACGAGATCTCGATATTTCGGACAAAATCCGAACGGAATTCAAAAACCAAAATTTAAATCCGGTTTTTTTTAACCGAAATTTCGTCCCAAATACCCGAGATCTCGGTAAAATTCAACTGAACGGAAAATGGTTCAAACGATGTCGAAAATTTTTGAAATTTTGGTCAGACCTGGAAAATGACTTGGGGAATCCAATCCGGTCAAATTTCGGTCAAAAAAACCGAGATTTTGGTCCATTTCGCCGAAATTGTAGGGTACTGTAGCACTTTTAAATTTTTTTAGGGTTTTTCTAATTTCGCCGGAATTATGAAACTCGGCGGGGGGGGGGGTCCGAAAACCGAAATTTCGCGGGATTTCGGCGAGAATTTGAACCCTGCTTGCAACCACCGTCCTCGCAGCGTGCTTCTATGAATGGCATCTCACTATTCACTAACACTACTTACAGTGATGGTAATTCTGAAACTAGTCGCTAGAATTCTTTGTTGGGGGTGTATAGGTATTATTCGAATGTTTTTGTTTTAGCTAATATCTAAATTTTAAACCGTTGGATACCTCACCCGGATATCACCGGACCGTTAGATCAAATCATAGGATCGGATGTAATCGATACTACCGAATCTCAACAATGATCCGATTGTCCTAAATTTAGGTGATTTCAGCAATAAAAACATCCAGATGATGTTTATCAAATCCCTTTTTTGTTTTACTCCCTCCAATCTTCAAAAAGCTAACGGTTTGGATATAGTAATGATCAGATTTCTGAAATTTTGATTATCGATATAGTTTTAAATATTTAAAGTAGATACATAAAAATTATATATATAGACTTGTCTCGAGAAGTACTTTTATAATATTATAATTTTATTCAAGTTTATAAATATATTATAATAAAAATTAATGTTTAACATTATTTTGTTTTTAAGACTCAATAGTACTTCGTTCGACAGATTTTTTCCCCCCTGAATTGTTGAAGCAATGACTAGACATGTCGAATGAATCTACTACACATGTCCTAGCACTTGTGTTGCTTGTGTAACGGGGCAGATTAGACAGGCGTAGCTCCAAAGGAAGACCTCGCCGCACTGCACGGCTCTGCAGTCTGCACTGCACAACGTCAACGGATCGCAGCGGCTCGGCTCCTCCACAAGAAATCTATTCCCTCCGTTGAGTTTATAATGCCTATTCTTTCTTAGGATGGATAAAAAAGATACTAAAAAGACTGAAGTATCACTAATTATTATCACTAATCATCAATAGATATTTATTAGACGTAGAGACAAAATATCACACTGATTTTATATTATAACATAAAATACACATTATAAATATAGATAAAACTATTAAAACATGCCATACAAACTTGGACAAATGAACTAGATGTTAAGTGCACTAAATTCAATATAGATTCATCGTTCTTTTCGATTTAATAGATCAAATTAGCTAGTACTCCACCCGTTCATTTTTATAAAGCGTATTTTGACTTTGCATAAGGACTAATGTTACATTAAAATTGAGAAATGTGTGAGAAAAATGACTTTGATACTGTCACTTAATTGTCTTGAAAGATAAAAGATATACTTTATGTGGTAGTAATGAATAAATGCATATAATTAATAAATAATAGATATAGATATAGAAGGAAATATTTCATTAAATCTATATCCAAATTTTATATTTGTGAATAAAATCGTTAAAAAATAAGTCTTATAAAAATAAACAGAGAGAAAATTTATTTATATTTTCTCTAACTATAAAATATTATAAAATCCTTAACAGACCAATAGCTAGCTCTCACTTTTTTTTTGTACTTGCCGTAGTATACAGTGACCGTAAAATTCTACCAGAAAAACCAAAAAAGATGCGGAGGCAGACGGGCGAGCAAATCGAGGGGTTGAAAAACGGTGGGGAGGCCGAGCTCGAGTCCATGACGATTCCTCTTTCCCTCTGGCCTAGTGGTGTGTGGGCCCCACCAAGCCCTCACTTTAAGACAAAGAACACCCAAAAAAAATCACAAAGTAAATTCAGCAGGAGGACAAATACTCCTAGTCTCTCTCTCTCACTCCTACACTCTGGAGAGAGAGAGAGAGAGAGAGAGAGAGACGATGAGAGGGTGCGGTCAACTACGGGGTGCAGCCAAGAAAGCGACCCCTCACCCGTCACCTTTGACCGTGAGCCAATCACGCGGGCCCCACCCCGGCCCGAGGAGAGAGAAAGGGGAGGAGAGAGAAAAGCAAAGGCACAAAACAAACTGATGCCCACCCTTGACCTCTGCACAGGGGCGCCCCGGGACAAGGGATGAATTATTGCGCTAGCTTAAGCGGCCACGTATGGCCCCTTGTTTCTTTCTCCGCTATTCTTAGGAGTTAGGACTAGCACTGCCACTATACCGTCCCGTAATCAATGGAGTCAAAGCACCGCGTCGTTATTAACTGTAAACAAGCAGAGGTGGTACTGGTGCTACGGCAGCGAGCGACGACAATTAACCCCTACCAAATCGGTGTTACTGGCGTCTTCAATTCCATGTCCAATACGCGGCCTCGAGTGAGCTATCTAGAGAAGAAATTTCTTGGTGTCTCCTCAATCATGCGCGTAAACACTTGCACCCGGATCTGGAGGTCAAATCGCCAGAGACCACAAGATATTTCCTGTGAACGCTCCTCTCCTCGCCGTTGATCCCCAGCGACGTTTGTGATGTCACAAACATGGAGAAGAGTCAGATGGGAGGTATTAAGCGGAGAGCACGAGCTGGAGTGGAGAATGGAGATAGTAATAAATCTCTGGCATCGAGTTCTCCTCTCCCTCTTAATTTCTACAGTCTTTTTTTACACGACATCAGATCGAGAGGCCACTCGAAAAGGGAAAACAAGAGAAAGAAAGAGGCTTAGTTAGACGAGTCCGTTGCCGGCAGACACACTAGCTACGGCCGGCGCCGCCGCCGGCGCAGGGGCCACCAAGGGTCCCGGCGTGTGGCGGTGCTCGCCCTCGTAGGTCACCACGAGCATCGCCGGATCGTCGGTGGCGCGCTCCACGTGCTTCCTCGCCGGGCAGCCCCTCACCGTGCTGCACTTGTAGTAGCCCCTGAAACCACGAGATAGAAACCTTCAGAACCTAGCACGCGCACACACGGGAATACATGTGCTTATTAATCTTGCGTGGAACATTTTAACTGGGGAAGAAATTTACCGTGGGTAAGGGGAGCCCTTGATAGGCTTCTGGCCGTACTTCCTCCATGAGTACTCGTCCGGCGGGATGTCGGCGATCTTGGAGCTGATCGCCGGCACTCTGATCGTCCTCTTAACCCGGTTCTTCCTGCGAAACCACAAAGATTCCAATCCACAGTTAGAAGAAATCTTCAGAGCGAGAAAGTTGCTCAAAATGGAAATGCTTTTTTTGATGTGTTTGGGACAAGGATGATATATACCTTCTCTTGGAGCAGTGGCATCGGCTGCCGTTGGTGTTGGCCTCGGAGTGCGCGCCGGCGCAGGGCTTCCTCTTGTGCCCGGACAGTGGAGGCTTACCGGAGGAGAGCAGGCTCCGGCCCTTGGACACGCTGCCCTCGCCGGCTGTCACCGACGAGAAGAACGACGTGGAGGTCACCGACGTCGCGTTCGACATGGTCAGGTTCGGCTTCGTGAAGTCCAGAGTCAGGCTCTGCGGCTGCGAGGTCGGCGCCACCGCCAAGGGAGCGACGGCGGCCAAAGGAGCGGGAGGCGGAGGAGGGGGAGCGACGGGAGCGGGAGGAAGCGACTCGACGGGGCCGCGGCGGAAGCGGGCGTGTCCGCTGCGGTCGAGGATGGATATCACCTTGCGGAACTTGGAGACGGCCTGGTCGGCGATCTCGCCGAACGGCTGCTGCTGCTGCTGCTGCGGGGCCTTGTGGGGCGCGGCGGAGAGGGACGACACCAGGAGCTCCAGGCTGCGGAGGCCGGCGGCGGCCGCCTCCTGGATGGCGAGCTGGTCGTCGGCGCGGCGCGGGGCGTAGCAGCCCATCAGGTCCACGGCCATGGTCGCCGGAGGTGTTCGCCGGTGACCGTGCAGATCTCGGCTTGGACTCTTGGTTTGGCTGTGGGTTTTGTTTGGAAGTGGAGGTGTGTCCAGAGGCAATGGCTGCCTTTATAGGTGGAAACGGGAGGAGAAAATGCGAGTCAATGCGCGCTGTGACTTTTTTTGGATAGATCCTTGCGTGCCTTCAAAATCAGAGATATATACTCGTCTTGCCTTCTTTAGCAAAGTTTCACCGCACTGTTTTTATAGGAACAGTGTAGTCTCAAAGCGCACAGCACTTTCAAGATGTTCTGAAAATACAGTATCCAAATCGGGAGACCAAAAAATACTAGTAGCAAAAATTGCTTGGTTCGTGTGTGTGCAGAGGTAGTATAGTCCAATTACGCAGGGTAAAAGTGGCATCGCCAAATGCGTGGTAGATACTCCATGCGGATTCGTAGGAAGGACAGAAGCGGGAAAAACTGTGCATCAAGGAACCGTATGGATTTTGAGAAAAGAATCCAGTAGTAAAAGAATAAAATGGCTCCTACTTGCCCATTGTGCTTAATATTTATTTGTGTGTCTCTTTCACGGAATGATCTACTGCTGTCTGCACGAAGCCTAGGTATTACCGGAGCTAACGGCAATTACTCTAAAAAAAAAATAGCCCCGTGCTATCATACTTTGCTTGTAATATGCAAGTAGTACCTTGTATAATATCATCTAGTTGATAAATTTGTAACACTTACTACTTACTATTGAAAATTCAAAAACTTGAAGAAAAATTATGTTATATAAACCAGTCAAAAATGGGTGAAAATCGCTAAAAAAAATCAGCCACAAAAAATCGATTGGTTGGTTTATTTTTATTTTTTTGTTAAAAATTTTGATTTCGAAACTCTTTGATTTTTGATAATTCTTGACCGGTTTTCGAGTGATTTTTTTTAATCGATATTGTTAACCCTGAGTAGTACTCCTTTTACCAACGCAATGCGTTTGCACTAGGGGACAATTTATCATTGCAAATTGAAACTTCACAGTTTCTAACTACAGCTTAAGGGATGTGACAAACATGTATTTTTGTGTTAAGAATTCAAAATCCACCGTATGTAGATTTTCCCAACAAATATGCCACGTTGCAAAAGGAAAGTAGAAATTCCCTCAACAAAAAGTGGCAAAAGGGGGAAAAAAAAAGACAGGAGACGATGGAAATATACAAAGTGGCTGTTGCAGACATTGAGGGCTATCCAATTGAAGTTCTAGGTGAAGACTTACATCAACAAAAAAAAAACAATTATGAGAGGTGTTTCTATGCTTTCCCTCCTAATACAAGTTGCACAAATCTTGAAGCAAACGAAGGGGTAAGTAATTCTCATTCACCCTCCATTCATGCTTTAATATTTGTGCAACTTTAAAAAGGAAGAGCATAGAAGCACTTCTCAACAATTATACAATTATCTCCTCATTGTCGTTTGGTCTCAAACCGAATGTTTTGCTCTCTTACCCCCAAGAGATTTCATGTGTCCAATATTTTATTATGTAAATTTAGGAGAATAGATTATGTAAATAATCAACAAAAAAAAAAAACAATTATGAGAATAATCTATATAATTTTGTAACACTACCACAAAACTGCATATTGGTGACTTAGTTGAAATTTAGAGCACCTATGTCATAGTAAAATTGAACACTTAGTTGAAATTTGAAGCATCCATGCCATGGTAAATTTAGAGTATAAGAATACTAAAATTAGTGCTTGGGTTCTTTGTGAGGTTAAAGGGAGGGGGACACGTTATATTTCAAATGTGATCATACCAACACTCTGGTATTAGATCATAATATAAGAACTCTGAAGTTAAGCGTGCTTGGGCGAGAGTAGTATTAGGATGTGTGACCTCTTGGGAAGTGCTCGTATTTGCATTAAAATCGGTGGTAGAACTCACTAGTTAAGCGTGCTTGGGTGAGAGTAGTATTAAGATGGGGGTGACCTCTTGGAAAGTGCTCGTATTTGCATTAAAATCGGTGGTAGAACTCACTAGTTAAGCGTGCTTAGGCGAGCCTCGTTTTGTGTTTAAAAATGGCTAAAACTGTCACTGATAATCGATTATCAGTGGCACTATATCAGTGACGGTTCGAAAAACCGCCACTGGTGTAAATTTAGGAGATAGGTTTGGATTTTAGCTAATATTTATTATTTATAGGAGCTAAATTAATAAGTATAATAAATATGGTTTAAAATCATAAAAGTGATAAAGTAGGCTATTTAAATCACTGCTAGCCGGTGATGAGCACCACAAGGCGACAACGGCCAACAGGAGAGGCTAACAATTCAACAAAAGACGGGCCTGAAGGTACATTTACTCTCTGCAGTCCCTAAAGTCATTATTTTTTATTTAGTAGAAGATACATTGTTAAGTTTGTTTATGTTTTTATTTTAAAATTGCCACGACAAGAAGCAGTGGAAAGAACTTCTAAAATATCTAAGGTTATAAAAGATGGCTCAGAGTCCATATCCTTGACGAACAACCTTCTACCCTGAACAAGACGAGAGCATACGGGGAAAATACTTTCTTAATCTTGAATTCTTACTATGACCTGCACTTTGATAAGTCCCCATATTTCTCCTTTAGATGTTAAAGATGCAAGGCACAAAGAGGCTGGGTGACCAAGGCTAGTTTGAGTAGTCAAACTTCTTCGACCAAGAAAAGCGAAGACTACTGCACCTGGACCCTCTCAGGCGGTAGTGAGGAACCTAATAACAACCAGGACCAGAACCGCTGCAATAGCCCTGACCAACGCTCAAGCCAGCGATGCACTGACCAGTGTTCCGGCCACTACTGTACAGGCCAGCACTTCAGCCGTTGCTGCACCACCAACCAGCGCTACTTGTCAAGATCCATCTCATTGTTGCCTACCATCATTCCCATATGTCCCGGGTGAGAACAAAGATGTTGAGGAAGAAGAGGAAACCCCTTCGATTAGGGTGAGAGTATATAGGATCAATGATACTCCTGAGGATACTTTAGGTGGTGGCAGCTACACACTTGCTGATGCTTTGCATTCATTTCAGACTGAAGCTAGTCTCTATTTTGAGTAAATTCTTAACTTGATTTTTCTTCTTCAAATTATCATTATTTTATCTGCTTAGATAAGATCATGCCTTAATTTGTACCAGCCTCCAACCTTTTCTCCTAGTCAACTTGTTGGAGCTCAAGAAGAAGAGACGCATGTGAGGGAGGACCCACTCCTTGCTACCACAGTCCACAGCCAAGCTGGCTCCGACCAATGTGGAGGAGATAACAGTGCCCGTGGCCACGGTAGAAGAAGTGGTTAATTAGGGGTACTAAGGAAGTGGTCAGGATGCTCTGACCTGTAGCAGATAGGGATGAAAGAGCTGCAAACCAAGGCATCTCCAAGGAAGTGTTTCAACCAATTCCAACCACGATGACAGGTACAACAACAGAAGACATTGTCGTTGAGTAGGCTTCGACCGATAATATTACGCCCATCATCAAGAAGCCACTCCAAGTCATCCACATCGAGGAGGTAGGCCAAGATTTAATTTGTGAAGCAGCTGCAAAGGGAAGTATTTTTAACTTCTCATTTATAATTTTTTTTAAAATATTGTCTTGTGTTTTCAGTAGGAAAACACATCTTCTTAGGAAATAATGTTTGCTACTGAGACCGATGCCAATGGTAATACGAAGACCACCCTTTGAGCCAAGCCATGCTTCAACCAGTTCAGCAAAGGCAAGAGCTGATCAGCATCCTATCCCAACTGATTTTGGGTATAGTAAATTAGATTTTAAAATCGAAAAAAGGTAATGATCTCTTGGCTTAAGATTTTAAAATCGAAAAAAAAAAAGAAATTATGACTTCTTCGCTATATCCATTGGAGCATCTGAGTGTTTTTTTTTTGTTTGTGAGCACTCAAATTTGTAGCCTTTGGATCTATATCCATTGATCCAATCAATTTGCCATCTCTCCCAACCACCCTCCTCTTTATAGGCCACCAAGTTGAGTGCTCACAAACCAAAAAAACACTCAAGTGTTATTTAGCCATTCTCTAAAAAGTTTACTTCCGACCCGCAAGGAGTGTAATGCCATTTATGATAGGCTTCCCCAAGAGTATGACACATTTCTTGGGAAATACAAGAAAGTGACACAAGATAAATTTCTATCTTAGTAACTTCATTTATATTTCAAGTGTGGATAGATCATAATTATTTATTTTCTAATTTTTTTATTTACAAGAACAAATTAAAGGGAATAAATCTTCCACTCAAAAAGAAATATTGGAGAAACAAAGAGATAGAGAGGCTACGGTATAAACTATACGAGGAAAATTTAAAATTAGAAGAAGAAGAAGAAAAATCCCTCACGAAAGTAATTAAGAAGAGCCAACAATCCAACCTCTCTGTTCTAATTTCTACAAAACGGCTGAAAACAACTGCTGTAAATATAAAGTGCGCGGGGGTCGTAATTACAAAAAGTGACCCATCTGCTAAAGGGTCTGTGGAAAACGTTTTAAAAACTTCTGGACAAGTATTAAAAACGCCGGGTAAGATTGGCTCGGTTGACTGCATCTTCTTCTTTTAAATAGTATTGGAATCATTATGCTCTATTTAAACAAACAGACAAGTCAAACCTAATCGTGCATCCAACTTTGTTAATATGGACACAACTGGATGGTCTGTCTTCCAACCAGATTCGAGGCTTCCTCCCATTCCCATACATATACCGTTCCAGAAGCAACTGGCTAATGAAGGTTTAATTAGTTTATTCGTCGGTGAGCGATTTTTTTTTTTTTTGGACAAACGGAAACATTCAGTCAATTTATGGTTGGATGGTTAGATTCGAGATCTACAGGTGAAGAAGCATCATTCCTCGAGGTTTGACATTGCACTTGATTCACCACGAGGTTGGAATCGGATTCGTTGACTTGGTTCTGCAAGCTCGTTCCACTTGCCCTAATTTCTGAACAGCTCGTTCCACTTGCCCCACACACACATATATAGTAATGATATATATGGAGGAGCAGGTTCACAAATCGATTTTCGGTCGTATCAGAGGGGTACGACCTCTAAAACCTGTTGATAAACCGGTTAAATTCAAACAAGTTTTTTTTAAAAAAATTATGGGACGTGATAATCGGTGAAAATCGAGAGAAAATCGCTCAAAATCAGCTTTGAGAAACATTCAACTGGCCCATCAAAATCGAGAGAAAATCGGTCAAAATTGAGAGAAATCGGTCAAAATCGGAAGATTTATGTTTTATTTTTTTCCCCAAAATTTTGAATTTCAAAGCCATGCGATTTCTAACGATTCTAGAGCGATTTTTCATGATAATAAAAAATCACGCTTTTTTTAAAGGGGGATTTGATTATTTACCGAAAAAGTTGACGTACACTTGATGATTTGTCACGTCGTGTCTTATTAACATATAGCCCTTAGACCTAAATATCAGTCACATAACGTGATAAATTATCAAATACACATCAACCCTGTAATAAATAATCAACTATTCCTTTCTTAAATAAGATAAGTTAAATCCTGTGGAGGAGTACGCGCGGGCGCACGCACCTTTCGTTTTTTTTTTTCCCTCGTTCTGGCTGGCTTTCCTTTGCTTCTCTGGTGTTAATTTGTGTGCGAGCCCGCGCATACACGTGTGTGGTTTGCGAATCCTGTATCCACTGGTGTAGTCGTTTAGGCGCGATATTTTAGCACGTACCACTGTGTTGTGTGGCTGGCGACACACCTGCCATCTTTTAAAGGGAAAAAAAAAAAAAGATTGGTCATGCATGTACCACCCGAATGTCCTTGGTCTGGTTATACATTACTGAATCTCTCGGTGCGTTTTAAGGTGCGGCTCTCCATCCACGAAGTAGCAGCTCCACGGCCTCCTCGAGTCAAACCTCCTGAGGTATAGGATATAGTCAGCATTTTTTTTATTCTATACCATCATTCGAGAATCAAAACTAGAATTATTTCATAGAAAAGTTTCCATTCCGGGACCATCTCCACACAGGTTGGTCTTCTTTACCAGAGCATCTCTCTTAGAGATGCCCTAAAAATGAGACTTAAACTTCAATTTAGGACCTAAATAATTAGATTTAGGACTCCAATGAAATATTCACTCCAGTAATTAAGCCCTAAAATCCAACAAAGATAGGACTCAATCACAGAGTTGCTAAATATAGTTACTCTCCTAGGAGCCCTAAATCAATTTGCTAAATTTTAACGATTTAAGATCATTGCTGGAGTTAATCTTTTCTCCAAAAACCCTATAATTCAAGTTAGGGTCATATTTAAGGCCTCTCTTAGAGATGGTCTCAGTGATAGTGGCACATTTAACTACCATATTTTTTATGGAAATGAAATCTATGTATTGTCTACCAACAAGGTGCCTCCTAAATTGTAGATCCAAACCTCCCTGATTTACCAATTGTGCAACAGTAACAGTTGGCTTTAGGATAATATTCTAGTTGTGTGGAAACAAGGTTGAGAGAGAATGGCCTCCCGACCATCTGTCTGTCCGCCACATTTTGGCCGCATCCAACTTCTACGAAATTTATGACTTTCAAAAGTGACACAAACCCTAAAATCTATATGGACATGGCCGTAAGCACGGTAGACAGCCAATTTCCCCGTGCTACTAGTGGGTCGGCATTTGGAGGAAGATATACCACCTCAATAAAATCGTCTATAGAGTTAACATTGCAGAGCGTATATTCCTCCCTTCGGTCGTAAAAGAGTGGCATTTTAGCTTGCGTGCATGCCAAGTCAAACTTTATAATCATTGGTAATCAAAATCTTCGTAGACATATCACAAAGATGCGAGTAGATTTGTATCCAAGAGTGCTTTCATAATATTACAATTTTATTAGGTTATTATAATTTTCATGTTTGTACCATGGTTGTATACTTGTATATTTTTTGTTGACACCTATCCAATTACAAAGAGCGACATTTTGGTTATATATACGGTCTCCAAAACATAATTTTGTCCATTAATTTCTATTGAATATTTTAGTAAAATCTAATGAAATTATAATGTTATGGAAGTACTTTTGGAATAAATCTACGCATACCGTTTCCACATGTCCAATCTAAATATTCGTCAACTATTAATAGTTAAAGTTTACAAAGTTTGACTACACGTATCTAAAACATCACTCTTTGGTATCTATAGAAGCAAGTTGCATGTATAGCAAGTAGGAGTGTAGGACCCAATTCCAGCTTGACCATTTTGGCCAATGGAGTTCTTTTTTAAAAAAGAAAAAGAAAAACATTTTGGTCAATGGAGTTGGTGCTTTCATGTTGAACTTTTAGGTGTTTATTCTCGATGATTTGGTAAACGGAATTGAGACCTAACACGTGCTCTGTTTATTAGATATCAGATTCATGAACAATGACTACTACAGAAGTTTACCTACGTCCTTTTTTACTGGTACAAGTCCATTTTTCAAACCTGAACTATTTCCCGAATTCAAAAAAAAATAACCTCCAGCTTTAAAACTGTCCACTTTTCTCACTCGAACCATCAAAATCGTTCATTTTCACCCAAGTTTTGTATACACTCCTTCGGTTCTTTTTAAGTGATTTTTTTTTTACTTTTCAAAGTATACGTGACGTGATGTGACTGACATTTATTTTTTGGTAACTTTATCTTATTGTATGTTAATAAAATTATAATATTATGAAAGTATTTTTAACAACAAATCTAATGATACAATTTTGAAGTAGCTAATCTAGTTGTTTTAAATATATTAGTGGTCAAACTTTTTAGACATACTTCTTTTTATGTGCTTACATGAAAGTATTTGCAAAATAGGCTAAAAACTATGTACTCTCTTGCAATTTTTTCATGTGAATACCATTGGAATATTTTATAATTAGTATATGAGTGTATCCAAAGTGATAAAGGAGTATGTAAAGTTCGTTTGGGTGGTATTTCAGATATATATATATATATATATATATATATAGAGAGAGAGAGAGAGAGAGAAGCGCGAAAACATAGTACTAGTAAAAAGAATGAAAGCATCTCTGTCATGCGAGGTCGGTTCAACGCACACGGAGTTGAAAAACGAGCATGTTATATGAAGTACAGCATGTGGAAGAACTGAACGAGCTAGCTGGTAACGTCGTCTGACGAATCATGGTTCCATGCATGCACCCAGCCGATCAAGCTGCCGGTACCACATCACCAAAAATCACCATCGTACATATGCTGACTGCCTCAATAAATTTTCTCCGGTCATGCACGGATCCTTCTCTCCGCCGCCCGTGCTGGTTGTTCAATGTCCAGTCCAGCGCCGCGCGCGACGACGTCAGGCATCGCAAGTTCGCAACAACTCAATTAATGGTCTAGTCTTCCCTGAGGCTCAGGAGACATCGGAGCCGCAGAGAGTAGCGAGGTGTCGTCAAAAGACCAAATGCCACTTTTATTCGCCGAGTTCACGTCCCGTGAGTACGGCAGTACTGTGTTTTAGATCAATAGGACATCAACCTGATGCCCCGGTTCCATTAGTGAAACCAGAAAAGTAGGGATACGGCAGTACTGTGTCACTGTTCTCTGAGAGTTTTTGAGTGCGTTGCAATCCGAAACTGTCGATAGACCAGGGGTGCGTGTGCGTCCAAACGAGACAGGACCGTTCAGGCACCCGTCGCGTACCACTCGCCCTCGGAGAGACGTCTGAACCGTGCCGCTGGCTCCAGTTCCTCGCCAAGCAGCAGCGGCAGCGACCTATATATACTTTCATCTCGATCGGTTCTGTGTAAAAGCATCAAGTGACAGTCCAACTTCGTCGGCGTTTCTCCATGCGTAAGATCAATGATAGCGCTGGATGAATCGCACAAGCAGACTCCTTAATTATCGGCTAATCGATCCACTGTCCAGCTGTCACGGCCCTGTTGTGTGGGTTTCTCAGTCACAGGTGATCTCGTGTCAAGCTGCTGACCACAAGCCTGGGAAAAGATAAGCTCGATGAACTTTGTGTCGGCCTTCTATTATTCAGTCAGTACACTGGATCCACAATGTTTGGCCTGCAGTCTCTGATCCCTAAGCGCCCTGACAAAACGGACTTAAGGTTCCTGGATTATCAGTACAGTGCTTACCGCAAAGGAAATCGTCGAAGCAGCTCACTGCAACACATTCTGATGGAATTCATGCAGTACCGATCCAAATTAACAGGGCCGGCGTCGTTCCATAAACATGGGCCTAGGGCTAGCAATCACAATAGGAAGAGAACTACCGTAGACACACAGAGCAGTGGGCTTTGGCCCATGGGTAATACAATTACTAGAACAGTTGTTCGTTGACATTGCAGCCACACCTTATATTTTGGAACACTATGAAATGAGATTTTGCGTGTTTGGTTTTGCAGTGAACAGAATGTAAAAGTGGAGTTGCTGACCTTGGATTAGCTATCTGACGAACCCCGTGAGCATACATACTTCCCGTATGGATCGTGACGCTGGCCCCATTCCGATTGCAGCGTACGCCCAATTAGCAGATCGGTCAGAAAGTGAGACGACCTTTAATTAAGATATTTGAAAGATATCAAGATGAGAAGCAGCAGCACAAGACGTCAATGCATGCAATGCAGCCCAAATCAATCAATTATTAGCTATGCGCAGCTAACCAGAGACAGCCATATATGCGTGATTAGAATTCAGAAGCTTCCGAGAGTCCTCCAAACTCATCCTTAGCAAGCCCAAAAGAGCGAACCATGCAGCTAAGCATCGTGTTTGTTAACACGACATCGAAACTGGGCAACTAATCAACACAACGTTTAGTAGTACAATACGTACGTTCTCGTAGGCCATATCTCTGTCCAAACTGGCATAAAGAAACTCTACGATAGCACACAAAGTTGCAACGGTTGTGCTTCCTTACGCGCAACCCCAACCATCTGGTGCGTGCATTACGTGCATGGATCGTCATGTCGGATGCAATCTCAAAGGCTAGAAGTCTTGAACAATATATAAAGAGCTTTTTTACGGTACACTAAATTAATTATAAACCGTTCATTTTTTTTAATCCAATGGATCAGAATAACTAAAGTTTACTTATACTTTATATAGTAATAGAGTAGTAAAAACACTCTTATTAAATCAACAGTTAGATGTGATTTCTACTGTACATTATATACTACCAGTATAATATACCGTAAAATTTCTTTATATAAAAGCAGGCACACATCCTGTAGTTTCTCTCGTGCCAACTGCAAGAGCCGAACGCGGCATTGAGAACGTACGTACAGCATGTCGATCGAGGTCTCTGCTTGCAGCGGCCGGCCATGGCAGTTGCGATCGTTGGTACTGCTGAAACATGTTCGAACACGAGCGTTAGAGGTTTCTACCAGGGCTACTTCGACGTGATATGGGGCGATGACCACGTCGTGGTCGTCGAAGGCGGGCGGCTGGTGACGCTCACCCACGGCGCCTCCTCCGGCTCCGGGTTCCAGTCCAAGGACCAGTTCCGGTTCGGCGAGTTCAGCATGGAGACGAAGCTCGAGCCGGGCGACTCGGCCGGCACGGTCGCCACCTTCTACGTAAGCCCAATTACCTAGTTTGCACGCGCATATCGATCGCCATGCATATCAGCATATGCACCAGTACTCTGTTCTAGCCCTATGTAATATTGCTGGTTTGATTAGTTGACGATCTGCAGCTAACTTCAGAGGGCGACGCGTACGACGAGATCGACTTCGAGCTCCTGGGGAACGTCACCGGCGAGCCGTACGTGATGCACACTAACGTGTTCGCGCAGGGGAAAGGGAACAGGGAGCAGGAGTTCTACCTATGGTTTCGATCCCACCGCGGATTTCCACAACTACACCATCATCCTCTGGAATCCTGTCAATATCATGTACGTGTTAACGAATAGCCCGTGGTGTTTCGCATAGCTTCGGATACCAACTCCACTTCAGATATAAAATTTGTAGACTAAAATATAAATGAATTAAGTTTGTATTTTTATTCTAAATATAAACAAGATAACTCATCTAAACACTTTTAATGTACCACGACTCCAACTCCACGGATCTCCAATTCTCTTGCTGTCCTACCCTGCATACTTGCATATGCTATTTGTAGCTTGGCATTGTCTGAGCGAAAATAGGAGCTGAAAAGAACACCTGAATTGCAGATAGGCACACGCCCAAAAAAAAAAGGGAAAGTCTAAAGAACGGTATACCGTTCTTAGGCGAAATAACGGAAGTGCTAACCTTTCCCTCGTGACCGCCCATTGCTAGCTGTGGTTTTACTTGTCACGAACTCATCTCTTTCTTTATTGGAAAAACATTATACTAGTGGCTAACACAACACCTAGTTCTGGAAATATGGAAACTGACGAAATTTATCCGTAAGATAAGTTTCAACTTATTTGTGAAATGTGACAAAACTTATCCGTAAGATAAGTTTCATGAATTTTCCTAGTGTTTCATGAAACTTAATACTGAAACTCATGAAACTTATCACCGAAACTCGTGAAGCATTATAATGAAACTCATGAAACTTATCACTAAAACTGATGAAACTTATCACCGAAACTAAACTGAAACTTCTGAAACTAAACGCTGGAACTCATGAAACTAAACACTGAAACTCATGAAACTTATCATTGGAACTTATGAAACTAAATACTAAAACTCGTGAAACTAAACACTAAAACTCGTGAAATTGGTTCCGATGGGAATGAAGTGGAGGAATATATGTGTGGGATCAGGTGCATCAACTGGATGGGAAAATACTTAAGAAGTGTGTGATTACTTTTGAGTATTGCTAGGAAACGCGTCGTTGTTTGCCCAAATCGTTGTTTGCCCAGTGCACTTTCTTGCCGTTGTTGCTCCTCATCACCTTCTTGTCCACGGCCCTCACGCCAGCCTTCGCTGCGACGGCCGTACCGTTGGAATTGAGTTAGCGTTTCATAGCAATACTCAAAAAAAAAGGACAAAGAAATATGTTCGGTAGAAGGCTAGTTTTACGTACATGCGGTCGCTACTAGGTACGTCTTCCGTCGTGACTTGTAAATGGGCCGCGTGTAACAGGCCTTTTCCGCCAAGAGATTGAGCTTTGTTAGGCCCAGTCTGGACACATGCCGGTGTTTTGAATATTAATACGGTCTCTAATATACAACCGTGACCATTATTTTTTATACCCAAATGTTCATAAAAAGCAACACAATTATATTACAAAAATTGTAGGGGATTGGATAATCTCCATAAAGACTGTTATACCCTGACAGCCAGTTTTGACCGACCATGCATACTCTTGGATGGTTTCCCCAAAGAGGACCCTTGAATAGTCTAGCCGGCTGGTCCGCCCCGACCGGACTAGGCTTAATGCTCGCCCACGAGCATGCAAGCTCGTCCACGAGCACCTAAGCTTGCCACGAGCACCTAAGCTTGCCACGAGCACCCAAGCTCGGAGACGCACAAGGATCGGTCAGAGCTAGGGAAATCCTCGAGCATGATCAGAAGATCGTTTCACCCCACAATGTTTAATAGCGATAATTACGCCACGATCTGGAGCCGTTTCACCCACAACGGGAACGTGGCGAGAATCAAGGCTTCGGTTGTAGCCACGGTAATGCAGTAAAATGCGTATTATTCGGCTGCATGTATTTGAAATATCTTGTAAGCTATAAAAAAACCCCTGGTAAATTGGTAAAGGGGGAACAAAAGCAGGAGAGCAAGACACATATGCACCGAGATACACAAGCTTTCCCGTAAGAGTTCTATAGCAATAGTGAAACCACTGACTAGGGTTATTATCTAAGCTGTGAGAGACCCGAACCAGGATAAAACTTTGTCTCCTTTCCGAGTATCCTATTTCCTAAGAGTATTCTCCATATGCAAACACTTCAAGAAAAAGGGGCAATGTTGATCCCTCATTTAACAAGTAAGCTCGACGAGGATCTGTTTTCCAAACGTCGACAAAAATATTTTTCCCGACTAATCTAATAATACCATGTTCATATGATCAATGTAAATAGTTTTTCACATATTAGTAGTCAAGGTTAATAAAGTTTGGCTGCTTGCTTTTTAAAACGTTGTACCTTACAAACGTTGGGGGTATTTTTTGAACTCTAAACAGAAGATGCTAGCATGCATAAATTTTCGCTGTCTGTTTGATGGCAAGCCAAAAAAATCCACAGACGAACAACAACTTGCTTTTACTGGATTGGAGAGATGAGTTATTTGCTTCGAGATTACAACCAATTAAATCACTACAATGATGTGCTAACAGAGGCTGGAGTTAGCTACATACGCCTATTTCGAAGCATGAGCACATGAGAAGCCGCCTGCACAGGTAACATGTCCAACTCGATCAGCCTCACCAAAAAATAGTATATATGGCAAGTCAAACACAAGATTCTGCCAAAAATGGTTTCAAACATCTGAATCAAATCTCACGAAATTAAATAACCATATCAAAATTAAGCCAGCTGGTCCAATGTCCATCCGTGCATGCATCCGATCGATACGGTGAATTAATGCATAGATCTCCTGCACGTCTCACAACACAAACTAACAAGATCCTAACGAAAGAGATTTTGCAATTGATCTCTCCCTGTCTCTCATGGACCAGCTTCTCGGTGGACGGCACGCCGGTGCGGGTGTTCAAGAACCTCGATCGAGTCCTCCGGTGTGCCGTACCTCAGCAACCAGGCGGTGTCCTCCGGTCCGGTGTGCACGCGAGCCTGTGGAACGGCGAGAGCTGGGCGGGCAGGTCAAGACCAACGGGTCTGACGCGCCGTTCGTCGCGTCGTACCGGGCCTACGCGGCCAGAGCATGCGTGTGGACGAGCAACCCGGCCCTGCCCGCCCGACTCCTCGTCGGCCGACGGTGCGCGTGGATGAGCCGGCCCCGACGGCCAGCGCGTGGTCGCGTGGGCGCACGACAACTACATGATATACGACTACTGCAACGACCCGTGGCGATCCCCGCAGGGGCGGCCGGCCGAGTGCGGCCTCGACCGCCGGCTCGATCGGCTGATTGGCTGGATAGCCGCGTTTGTGTACTGTGTTCGTGTCATTCTAATGTGATATACTCATGAGTCATATACGTGTACCAGGCTCTTGATATGCAGGCAAGTAAGGATTTATGAAGCCTTGTTGCAAGTCGTAACCGTGTACGTCGTAATGCATGCAAATGAAGACCGAGAAAACTAATGACAATGTCAACCACAATGCAATGTCATTCAAAATTGAGGAAACGATCGATGCTAAACAAGAAGCACGTACTCTGTCAGACAAAGCTTGGTGCAGATGATCCGAGAAGAGGAGAGAGAACCCATAGGCGGCAGGCAGGAGACGGCCAAGATCACCAATCTAATGAAAGAATCGAAATTGTGCCTCTGTTTCTTCAGATGTACAAAAACAATCAATGGATCGAGCTAAAAAATCGACACGATCCCGGACGACAAGCTAGCAACGCGCGCACGGCGGAGCGTCTGACGTCCTCACGGCGACGTGCACTCCTTCGGGAGGGTGGTGGCGTTGAACCTCACGGAGTCCGTGCAGTAGTTGTATATCATGTAGTTGCCTTGAACCCACTGCAGGTCGGACAGCGTCTTCCTGTCCAGGTCGAAGCGCGTGGAGGTGGCAGGCTCGTCGCCGCACCACGCCACGCCGGGCGACGGCTGGCACCAGGTGACGTTGTAGTTGCGGTAGTAGGAGACGAACGGCGCCTGCGACCAGTCGGTCTTGATACGGCCGCCCTGCGTTGCCCAGTCCTCGGCGCTCCACAGGCTGCCGAACATGCGCATCGACTGCCATGTCGGGAACGGCACGCCCTGATCCTCGTTGTTCTTGAAGTCCCGGATCGCCACGCCGTCCACCAGGATCCTGGCAGGTCGCCAGCACACGTTTATTCAGTGTGTGAAGTACACAAGAAGTAGCTAGCTTATATTCAGAGTGTGACTTAAGTATCAGCTTACAATTCTAGATTCGGTGCGTTGTAATGTATACTCCCTCAGTCCAGTCCCACAAAGAGTGCATTTCTAATTTTTTTTAATACAGATTACTGTGCAAGGTAAATGACTAATGCATAAGCGCGCTGGTGCTTTGGTTTCCACCGGCACTTAAATGCGCATGCATACATATATAGCTCTGCATGCAGAAGATTAGTGGGATATTACTCCACACCAAGTAACTAAGCATGCAAAGGAGCTAAAAATTTTCAAATCTTGAAGTGGAGTTATGAGAATTAATGGGCTTTGGATGAGCTCTACGGACTAAAGATGCATTTTTTATAGGACAAATTTTAAACGTTAGAAATGTATTTTTTGTGGTACAGAGGGAGCAGTATACTAGCTAGCTACTCACAGGATGTGCTTGGGGTTCCAGACGATGGAGTATGTGTGGTAGTCGGTGGTGGGGTCGAACCAGAGGCGGAATTGCTGCTCCCGGCCACCGACCCCGCTGGCGAATATGTTGGTGTGGAGCGTGTAAGGCTGGCCAGTGGCATTGCCGAGGAACTCGAGGTCGATCTCGTCGTGAAACTCCCACGGCCCTTCCGAGATCATCTGCACGTAATCCACGTGTCAAAAGTCAACTCGAGACGTACACTGGCATGCATTAATTGCAAGATGGCACACACAGAAAGCTACTCTAGATCGGTACAGATGCATGGCTCCAACAACATGCATGGTAGGTAGAGGTGGGCATTTGGTCCGATGCACGATGGGATGACTCGGTGCAAAGCACGGCACGGCACGGTTCTGTGCCGTGCCGTGTCGGCACGTAACCGTAACTCGGGTCGTGTCGGGTTCGGGAACCGGGCACGACGGACGGCACGACACGACACGAACAGGCACGAAATCACGAATTAAGATCTAAAAATTGGCAGATATTGTTGACCGTGCCGATGTCGGGCCTAAAGGTAGGTAGTGGCTAGAGATCTTACGTAGACGGTGCAGACCGTGCCGGCGGAGTCGCCCTCGACGAGCTTGATGTCGATGTCGATGCGGACGAAGAGGTACATGTCCACTGACCGGAAGCACGAGCCCTGGGTCTGGTCGAGGGAGAGCGCGAGCGCCTCGGTGTTGCCGTCCATGAAGAAGTAGGTGTGGCTCGCTCCCCATACGAGCTCGATGTCCTGGTCCAGGGTCGCCGTGCCCAGACCAATGGCTAGGAGGAAGGCCAGCCATAGGAACAGCAAGCTGCAAAGCTTTGGACTAGAAGGCAGTATTGGCGCCATGGCTAGCTGTTATTTGTGCAGTGTTGGAAAACTAGCTAGCCTTGTTGCCGAGCTAATGTGGAGGGGGGTCAGAGGTTTTTGTATGTATATAGCTAGCAAGGGAGTGGATGGAGATTGGAGACGAAGGTGACAAGGAAAGGAAGGGAGAAGAGAAGAATTTGCGGAAGTGGGCGGCAAGGCAAGTGAGGAAATATCGAATGTCAGGCTGGTCACCGGGAGGGAAAACCTCGATGGTTTGGGAATCCAATCTTCCAATCTTTCTAGCTAGACATGTACAAGTACTCGTCCTATATTAAGCGTTTTGGAAGCGCTGGTCGTCTCATCACGCTGTGCACATGCATGCACGAGAGAGAGAGAGAGAGAGAGAGAGAGAGAGAGAGAGAGAGAGAGAGGTCTTATTTGCACAGTAGATGAAGAAGAGCTCAACTTAGATTTGTTTCTTGTCAAAGCAAGGGGAGCCATAGGTTAGGCTAGATCTCGGTAAACTGCTATCTTATTACGCTGATCTACAACCATGCAACTCAGATTTGCTACTTGTCAAAGAAATGAAGTCGAGTCGTCATGCTTTAGTCGTCTCTGCTACCCCTGTTCTAGCTTTTGAAATTTTATTTCTAAATACGTACTCCCTCCAATCTTAAATTTTAGACACCGACACGTCTTCAAAACACAACTTTGACTACTAATTTTATTATAATATATTTATAAAACTCAATAAAATTATAATATTATGAAAATACTTCTCGAGACAAATCTACACATATAATTTTTATTTGAGAAGTGCTTCTATGCTTTTCCTTCTAGTACAAGTTGCACAAATCTTGAAGGAAGCGAAGGGGTAATTAAGTAATCAGCATCTACCCTTCATTCATGCTTTAATAGTTGTGCAACTTTAAAAAGAAAGAGCATAGAATCACCTCTCTTTTTATTTATCTAATTTAAATATTTAAAAATATATCAATATTCAAAGTTTCAAAAGTTTGATCATCATTATGTCCAAAACGTCAGTTTTTTAAGACTGGAGGAAGTATCATTCTTCGAGATGGCTTTTTACGATTTTTCTTTCTTTCTTTCTATGTCCCTCCACTTTAGCCTTTTCAATGTCATTTACTACCATGGATTATAGTAACACACACCATTTAAAGATATAATAAAGAAGGGTAATGCAATCTCTTGTAGATGCGCTTTATTGGAAGTACAAGAACCTAGAATAACATCTATTTTTGAACAAAGGGAGTTCTGGCTAAGCTGTATCTCAATATGCTACGTTTGTTGATCTGGAGCTGTTTGACTTTTATGAGATGATGCTCTCACGGCGAGTAGATTGGACGGCTGACTTGCAAGATCAGCAGTGCTCATCGTACGCGATGCCAAGTTAATCTCCCATTGGGCATTGGGGAATGTACATCACGCGTTTAATTAAAAAAGGCGCTTAGAAGCTTGTACAAACTGCTTGCACTTTAGTAAGAACAGAAAAACACAACTTTCAGCTTAGAGAAGCACCGGTTTGTCTAGCTAGCGATCCATACAACCAATCTACAAAGTAGAGCGAGAACAAACAACCATTAGACAATTCAAAAATCGACGAACAATGAACAAACATGAGAGTGAGAGAGTGAGAGAGAGAGAGAGAGAGCAGCCTGACGATCTTCCAACGATTTCTTATGTACAATATAGATGTCGCTCTCCTCTATTTAGAATGAACAAATCTGAAGAGTTTTGAGATGAACCCACCTCTCCTTCTCGGAGAAGAAGAAGAAGAAGAAGGAATCCGACCAAGGCCGGCCGCACCTCACGTTACGGGAATCGGTTTCCCAACGAGGTGAAGCTAATTAAGCGTGCCACACGGTCTTTGAAGATACTTACTGCGCGTCATGACTCATGAGGTCTGTCACTAGCAGATACTATATAGGTCGGTGCTTCTTCTTCCACGCGGATCGACATTTATGCACGTGATGGGTGAACCTGTAATTAATTATGGGTTTGGTGCACGAATCGGAAAGCAAATCGCGTGCGAGCTTGTAGCAAGAATCAGCTAACATATGAACGCCATCCAGTTAAATCTCAATGACAAAAAATTGGATATGCGTGTTCTTGTTTATGAGCTGGGTGTGTCGAGTGTGTGTTTATTCAAGTTGACCTGAATAGCTAGCTAGTGGCCCGGGCTGTCAATTACTGTATCTGACATACTTTAGACCTACCTCTTGCTGCAAAATTTGTTTGTCCGACTCCCCACGATTTGTATGGTAGAGAATGCTACGTTCTAGGATGAATCAACTTACGGAATCGGTGCACGAGGGCTTAAAAATGTGATTGAAGGCTAATATGAGAAGAGCTACTTAGTTTTCTTTCTCTCTCTTTTTTCTGTTTTTTCTTCTTCTCTTTTTTCGTCTTTCTTTTCGTCCTCGATCTATTCTTCCTCTAGCCATGATCGATGCACCTGCACCTTGTACCCTTACTTGCCCATCTAATTTAATCACAGCTACGGTTGCGTTTCAAAAAAAAAAAAAAACTTAGGGAACCGGTTAAAAGGTGACTTACCAGACCAAAAGAAAACAAGTGGCCATATAGTACAAACCCATTTCGTTTCCCTGGAGGCTTGGAGCAACGTGTATTCAACCACACGGTGTATCACCAAAACTATTTCTTGCGTAACTACCGTGTGATGATCATATACACGACCTAGTTCAATCAGTACACCAGCCCACTTTATTCAACGGCAGTTTAAGGTCCTGTTTGGCAGAGCTTCAGATCTCAGCTCCATCTTAGAGCTGAAACTTGTAGAGTGAAATATAATGACTTAAGTTTATAATTTTATTCTAAAATGTAAACAAGATGATCCACCTAAACACTCTTAATATACCAATAGCTCCAGCTCTACGAATTTAGTAAAACTAGAAATACCCAGTTCCACCAACTCCAAGAATTTAGTGGAGCTAGAGCTCTGCCAAACACCCCCTAAATTGGTATATATCACAGCATAAACTGTTCAGCTATAGTTTCTCCAGCTCTCTGCACGATCGTACATGTACAGATGTACTCTACTGCGGTTAAGAGAAACGAGCGAGTCTTAGCGGAGCGCGTATGCCTGACCGTTAATTGCGGCCGTCTGGTTGGGGCGGCGGCACGTAGCCCGGCAAAACGGCACATGCCGCCGACACAAGGGACTCATCGGCGGCCAGTTTTTGCCAGCCCGACCCAAGTGTACGTAGGCCAAGCCCAGAATAACACCTGTGCTGCTGTCCATGCTGGTGATTGGGGTGCGATGGCTGGTGCAGGCCAGCCACGGACGGTGCCTCCAGGGCCGGTCCTGACATTTTGGGGGCCCGGGGCGAAAACTTATATGGAGGTCCTATTGACCTCCTCATTTATGTATGTATGTGTGTGTATGTATGTATGTATGTATGTATAGTCTTATAAGCACACATCATTGAAGAAATTAATATTCGATTCACAAAAATTACTTCTATAGAACACTTTAAAGTTTATGGAATGATAAATATAAATTGTAGTCATAAACACTTACTTGGCACTTGGCATCATCTTAAAAAATTTCTTCTAACATTTTGTGTAGGATCGAAGTATACGAATATAGCAATCAGAGGGGGGGTGAATGATTGTGCGGAAGCTAAAACCAAATTCTTGATCTATTAAAAGTTCACCCCAAAACAGAACCAAATAATTGCCTCGTTTTCGACAAAAACAGAATGACAGAGGTTCGGTAAAACGCAAATTCCCTGAGATCCAACCGTCGGAACGATCTGAAATTTGGACACAAGAAACTAGATTCCAATACGAATCTAACTCAAAAAGAATCAGTTCGATCGGACTTACAGATCAAAAGTTACAAGCTTCGCAAGCTTGCTGTTCCAGAACTTGACGAAAATCAATCTAATCGAAACTTGTAGATTGATCAAGAATAACAAAAGATTTATCAACAAGACTTTGAGAACACTAGATCGATACCCTAGAGAGGTTTTTGATGGATCAAATAAAGATGAAACTCAAAGAACAAAAACCAATCTAGAACTAGAACAAGTATGCAAACAAGAACCAAAAGAGAATATTGTAGCACACAAGGAACTAGAAGAATTGATCTTTATTTCTTTTGTCTAAAGTACTCCCATC
Source organism: Rhipidocladum racemiflorum (assembly GCA_036346355.1). NCBI lineage: Eukaryota > Viridiplantae > Streptophyta > Magnoliopsida > Poales > Poaceae > Rhipidocladum > Rhipidocladum racemiflorum. Next base: position 7,870,891 of record CM070575.1, read on the forward strand.
AAAAGAGTACAAACCCTAAACTTTGAGCCCAAGGCTCTATGCGCCTAGCTCTCCTCAATTCGATGCTCTTCAACAGGAGACAACCCCTCCTATTTAAAGCATCAACCCACAAGGAGTTCTGAATACGATTCCTATTCCCTAGAAGGAATCTGTATCCAACACAACTCTACTTGGCCCAACCTGGCCGAGTACAACTCTTGCACGCGTATGACAACCCTACCATACTCACGTGACTAACACTTTGCACGCGTATGGCCACCTGCCATACTCACGTGACTAACACTTTGCACGCGAATGACCTCCTGCCATTCTCACGTGACTAACCATTCTTCATGTGCACCATTCTCTTAGCCCGAACGTCCCGCATGACATCCTTGACCACCAAGACCTTAGTTCCTCCTGAACCTAGTCCCGAACCTCAGTTCTCCCATGAACCTAGTTCCGGTCCCGTCATCGACCACATTCGTCTTCGAGCAATACCTGCACATGAACAAACCACAAAACAAATCCGAGCACAAGTCCACGACTTGACTCAATGTCAATCCATGCAACTACTCACATGAGCATTGCATAAAGTCCACTTCAAGCATCATGAAATTCTCACAAATTTCATAATCTCAAATTCAAATTATTTCAATTCTGCTCAAAACCCTAATTCAGCAAAAACGCATTCACGACGGACAAGGAAATATGGTCCGGCGTACACATGAAAAAGCCACTCAAAAAAACCATTCACGACGGACCAACAGAATCGGTCCGGTGTACAAGTGAAAGTCTTGGTTTCAAGAAGAAATCATTCCGGCGAAAACACGTTCACGACAGACTAAAAGAAATCAGTCCGTCGTACATGCGAAATCAATCCTCAAAAAGCCGTTCACGACTGACCAAAGAAATTGGTCCGACGTACATGCAAAACTTACTGGTTTCTTGGAAAATTGAGTCCGGCTCATGAGCTCAAAAGCACGTCCACGGCAGATCCAAAAACTTGGTCTGGCGCAAACACAAAATTGGTTCGGCGCAAAAGGGAAACTCTCTGTTTTTGAGAATTTGGTCCGGCACAAGAAAAAGATACACTATTTCTTGTCAACTTGTCAAACACATGCACAAACACATTTTGCAAAATCAATTCTAAGCCAATTTTTCAGCACATGATTTCACATTTTGCGATACAAAGTCGACGACGAACGGCTCGACGTAGACACGTAGTTGCCGTCGGCCTCAAGCCCTCAACCACCGTCAACTTATGAAGTTATGATTCTGGCAAACACAAGTCGCAACCCATCAAACAAGAAACAACGTTGCAAGAATTCAAAACTGAATTCTTCTGTACATTGCACGATATATATTGTCGTGTTCTCAAAGGAATTAATCTTTGATCTGATTGGATTGCTTACCAGGCCGGCGCAGGCGATCGATCACGTCCTGGTCCTGGCGATGCTACGAGCCTACGCCGCCACGTCTAGGCGGAACCCTCAAATCAATCGCTGATGAACAGGCTGTACAGATCGCTCACGGCTCACGGCTCATGTAAATCACGTTATCGCTCCTGTCTCCTGGGCCGTGGCGACCGGGCCTCCTGGCCTCCTGGGCTCTCGTGGCTGGGCCTGGGAACATCCGAACATGCTTTATATATGTACATGGCCTCCGTGTACCGTGTTGCTGCTAGGATGGGGTGGAGACGTGGAGTATTTGTACTAGCTTGCACTGGGGGCCTTCACTGGCGGGGGCCCGGGGCGGCCGCACACCCCGACCCCCCCAAGGGCCGGCCCTGGGTGCCTCACAGAAGCCTGAAAAACTACTTAGTATACCGTATTTGTAAAAGCGAAAACGGGAATGGAATTCGCCGCACACCGTCGGGCGCCGATTGTATTCCTTCTCATATGAAGCACACCAGGTAGGGTTGCGTGTGTTGCCGCGCCGTGCGAAATTTGATTCAAGTCTTTTTTCTAAAAAAAGGTAGGAAGATCTAAGCTTTTTTTTGTTCTCTTGTTTTTTTTTTAAAAAAAATACGCTATATAGGAACCATCGACGAATTTGCGTAACGACATGCATTTTTGGGAAAAAAAATGAATAATACATGTTCTGAAAAATATTAGATTTCGAGTTGCCAAAAAAACAATAGATGCCGAGTTTAACACCCTATGCGTTCACCGGGTAATAATACATTTGTTTTGGAAAATATTAGAGATCGAGCTGCAAAAAAAGTTATAGATGTCGAGTTTAACACCCTATGTATTCACCGAGTAATAATACATTGCAAAAATAACTATAGAGATACAGCTCTAATATTCCAAAAAAATATCAGAAATTGAGTTACATAAAAAATAGAGAGATAGAGTTGAACACATATTTCCTTTGACGAATTTAGTTAACACTCTATGATTACCCGGCCAACCTCCTTTCACCGAGATTAACACTCTATGTGTTAACCGGGTAATAATACATGTTCCAAAAAATATTAGAGAAGACAACCTTGTTTTGTCGAGTTTAACACTCTATGCATTCACCGAGTAATAATACAATCTTCTTTTGCCGAGTTTAATACTCTATACGTTCACCGGTGAACAATACATGTTTCGGAAAATACTATAGATCAAGCTGCAAAAATAACTATAGAGATACATCTCTAATATTCCGAAAATATTAGAAATCGAGTTACAAAAAAATAGAGAGAGAGTTGTACACATCTTTCTTTTGACGAATTTGGTTACCACTCTATTATTACCCGGTCACATGTTTCGAAAAATATTAGAGATCGAGTTGAGAAAAAAAGTAAATATCAGAGATCGAGTTGGAAAAAAAAAGTCTAGAGATAGAGCTGCACACATATTTCTGTTGACGAAAATATTTTTTTCGGGAAAAACGGAGAAAGGACCTGGACGTAAGGTCCGGTGACCTATTTGTTATTTTTTTGGACCTGACCTTTACCCTGAAAAAATAGAAAAGGACTCGTTCACGATTTGTATTTAACGAAAGTTTTTTTGTAAAGTAACGAACCGAGGGACCTAAATGCGATTTGGAACATTTTTCTTACCCTCACAAATAATCGCAAAAGATCTCTTTGTAATTTATAGGGACCTATCCATAATTTAGAGAAAGTGGAAGGGCCTTTTTGCAAATTCGCCAAGGCAGGATGTGTTTGTTATTTTTTTGGACTTGACCTTTACCTGAAAAAAATAGAAAAGGACTCGTTCACGATTTGTATTTAACGGGAGTTTTTTTGTAAAGTAACGAACCGAGGGACCTAAATGCGATTTGAAACATTTGTCTTACCCTCACGAATAATTGTAAAGGACCTCTTTGTAATTTATAGGAACCTATCCGTAATTTAGAGAAAACAGAAGAGTCTTTTTACAAATTCGCCAAGGCAGGACATGGCCGGCCTGAGAGGCCGGCAATTCTTTCCGGCTATGTATACAGATCCCGTTGACGAAGGAGATGTACTTGGAAAGCTGAGTGCACATGGATAGCTAGCAAGAGATCGAGACGCAAGAGGTTGGAAAGAGGTGATAAACCTATACTTTGGTGATGCTCATGCACGAATGTACGGGAAGAGTATCCATATACTCACACAATGCAATAATTTGAGCACAAAGTTTTAGCGAAAGAATATCGGCACCGTACCAAAAATCAGTTGTAATTAACGGATAGATATATCGTGGCGCACGCATCTACCGAAACTCAAAACCGACATGACCGTATCAATTAGGACATGTATAACGAGATTATCTCAGACAGTTCATTTTCAGTATGTATACATCAGTTTTGATCTAAATAGAAAAGTAAGAAAAAAGAGAGACGAAAGCTAAATATTATTTAGGGCACTACCAATACAAAGTTTCTTAAATGATACAAGTACAACCCCTTCAACCCTTTGTATCTTAGCACAAATACATAGAGAACATTGCGTTTGGTTGCCTGTACCAAGTGGTATATGTATGAGATGGTTCAAGAAAAAAGTCATTCATGCGTTTGGTTGCTTAAATGGAACCATCCCATCCTGGATTAAGTGGTACAAATTTGAGAAATATTCACTCTATATGCTAAATCATTGCATTCATACAAAATAATGAAACCAAATGGTACAGGACCATCCCATCCCATTCAACCTCATCCCATGAACCAAACACACCTGGATATCATGCAACACATATGTACAACCTTCCTCTTCCCGATGCATATTTTTATTGTATCTTCTCTTGGTTTGTGTGTCTAAATTGTTTCTCATGCAAGAAATGGCTTCCTTCTCTCTCTTATTTAATCTCCTCTCCACGTCAGTATTAATCCTACATGACATAGTTAAGAAACTGCTGATATAGGAGCATTAGGAGTAGCAAGCATTCCACGAGAACATAGGTAAATTAATTATGCATAAGAGAGAAGAGAGTTATTTTGCATAGCATCTAGAATCAATTAGAGATAGCTATTGTATGAACTGATTTTAGTATTTACTTTAGATGATATGGATAAAAGATAAAGTCCTGAATATTTGTCCATCCAAACATTTTCCTCCGCATTTCGCCACGCCTGACACCACCTCGCTCGCGGCATGCAGTTGGCATCCGCGCAGAATTCAATTCGATTCAATTCGTGGTTGGGACCGGGCGGCCGGATTGCCGCTGGCCGATAGGCCGGTCCCGCTGGCGCTGCATTCCTGAAATGCATATTCAGCTGCACGACGCACGGAAAGGAGAGGAGCATAAGAAATCGTGTCCCCCGCATGGTCATGTCTCCGCTTCTCTCCGAGCCTCGCAAGTGGCCACTCGCAACACGTGCATTTTGTTTTTGAGGTTTTTTTTAAGTAGGTGCTAAAATTTGTTTTGGACTGGTACTAATAAATACTAAAAATTTTAAGGATAAATATACATTTTATTAGTAGCTCAATGTAATTTTTGGTGCCTCATGGGGGAGTAAAATGTCTCATGTTTTTGTTTACTCAACAGATGTACAAGTGATCTATTTTCTAGCCTTCAAAACTTTATTTTTGATAAATATGAACTTATTCTGTTCGAAATTGCTCTCTTGGTGAGCTTGGAAGGCACGACATGCGACATGTATCTTTTGTCAGACCACGAGGAGCTCGGAAGGTGGACGGTGCCGTGGCGGCGATCGGGCAAGCACGGGAGGAGTCGCGCTGCCACGGTAGGACCGTGCGGCAGGAATCTGCCTTGTCGAGCACGTCGGACTCGGTAGCTCCTTCCGAGTTCTGGGAGCACAGCAGCGACGTGAGTCTGATCGCCTGTCGCGCACTCTATCACTTCCCAAGCTACTCTGAAGTCCAAACGCGTCACCTGCCGAATCTTTCACGACTCTACAAGTATCAAAACTATTTTTGCGAAAAATGGTGACAAGGGGCTAAAAAAAAGCAAAAGAAAAAGCAAACAAACGTACATACGATATCCCAGTATTCCAATTTCCAGCCAACACAGGCACAAGCCGGCGCGGTCCCGTTGTCCTCCGCGCATTGCCATTTGCCAGCCCACATGCATTCCCGGAACCGGGGAAATTGGTTATATGCCACTGTGTAGAGTGGGTTTCACATATTTGCCACCTCTATCGTTTAGTTCACTTTAATACCCCCTACAACGCTGGCACCTTGTCCATTTACCATTACAGGCCAATTACGGGCATTTCATAGCCAAATACATGTTTTAGCGTGGGCCCGGGCGAGTAGGAGGACGGTATTGCCCCCCGGTCGGCTTTATCCCACACGGTGCGATCGGACTGTTTGGATGGTTCTTCCCCGATACCTTCTTCCCCATGCTCACCTCCCACTCAGGTTTCCTCAGGCGACGGCGCAGGCAGCCTCCTCTCCCCGAGCTCCTCCACGGCGGTAGATGTCGCAAGCAAGCTTCTCGTCGGGGTCCCGAGGGAAAGGGCACAAGGAGGTTAGATTTCAAGTCGTTGAGGCCGGGCCGTCATGACTTCCACTCGTCCCTTGCCCTAAGTGCGGCGACGAGATACTAGAGTTGACGTCGAGGTCGAACCAAAACCAGGAAGATCTTCTTTAAGTGCAGGAAGAATGAGCAACATGTATGTATGCTTGGCTTTTGATTTTTGTGAGGATTCGGTGTTAGGTGTTGAATCGATTCATAGTTCTTCTTTAATCATTGTAGATGCCCAGCAGATGCAATTTTTACCTATGGCGTGATCAATACATGGAGTTTCTTGCAAATTCCGGCTATTCGACTCTCTGTGATTATGGTCATCCGGTGGAAGAAGCAGAAAAGCTGAAAGAAGGTAGTGCACGGGTGATAGGTGTCCCCGAGTTAGTGAAGTTTGTGAAGTTGTTGCTGCTGACTAATATTGTGATCATTGTTTTGGTGTTGATATGTGTTGTAATTTTGCTTGGCAAATAATTTAGATTAGTTGTAATCCAGTTTGGTTGTCTGTAATAAAATGAGAATTGGTTGTCTGTAATGAAGTTAGAATTGGTTGTAATCCAGTTTGGTTGTCTGTAATGAAATGAGAATTGGTTGTCTGTAATGAAGTGAGAATTGATTGTAATCCAGTTTGGTTGTCTGTAATGAAGTGAGAATTGGATCTGTAATCCAGTTTGGAGTATGTATACTGCACATGGCTGTTTTCCTACTCTTTACATTGTATTACAACCAAAAGATCACCAATTTTTCCATCAACCAGCAAAAACATCAACTAAAAATAATTTGGTTTAGCATATCTATAGTAACTCATGAGTAATATTTCTAGGCCGATGCATACAGTAAGTGTGAACTGCTGCTGATGAGTTCAAATGCATACAAATGTTCCCCAGAATCTAATGTTCTCCAGAATCAAATGTATACAATTGTTCCCCAGAATCAAATGTCCCCAGAATCACCAAACATACAGACAAGCAGCTAATATTGGATAAAGAAGCGAGAATCTGACATCATTGACATCAATAGAGCTTGCAAGCAAAATATCATCAGTTAATCGGATAATGAAGTGACTTGGTTTAGCCAAAACATCCACCAAAATAACATCTGTCTTGGTTTAGCTAGAACATCCACCGAAAGTAACTTAGTTTAGCAAAAAACATAACCAAAAGAACATGTCTTGCAAGCAGAAGCATTAACATTACATAGCGTGAAGCGCACACAGTCAGAGCCAATGCTTGGACAGTAGTAAACTATTTGCATTTGGCTTCTTTGGAGTCATTTTTTTCTGTTTTTTCATTGGACATTTCCTTGGTGGAGAAGATTGTGTGCCTTCAGCTTCAGCTTCCACTCCCTTCCCCCTGCTGGTCTGACCTTCAGCTTCCACTCCCCTCTTGTCGGGTCCTGACCGGCGCCTTCCACTCCACTCCTCCTGTTGGTCTGACTGGCAGCTTCCACTCCACTCCTCCTGTTGGTCTGACTGGCAGCTTCCACTCCCCTCCTCCTGCTGGTCTGACTTTCAGCTTCAGCTTCCACTCCCCTGCTTGTCTGACTTGCCCCATCCAGTCCTAGAAGGGTACTTAGGCGGCTGGTTTCAAGCAAGCAAAAAATATATTAGTTGCTCATTACAAGGATTTGTGGAAAATGATATGTTATGCAGTTTAACCCATACCTTCTAGTTACAACCGTATTTGTTGGTTCTGCACTTATTTCTCTGTTAGCTCTAGTGGTATTTTTCCTAGCCTTCCTCTTCCTTTTCTTGGTCCCATTCAATGGGCATTTGGAGCTAGCTTGTCTATGGCCAACCTCTCCACACCTTTTGCACTTGATAGGACCTCTAACCATGATCTTTGTCTTGTTACTGTCTTTGTTCTTAGAACTGCTGCCACCCTCAAGGCATCCTTTTATTCTCAACTTTCTCTGCCTACCCACAGTTCTCCTACCCAGAGGTGCCCTCACGTGTTCTATCTCCACTTCTGGCCAATGGGACTTGTCAGGCATAGGCTCAATTCTATCAGCATATGCATGTTGAAACCTCTGAATAGAGTAGTATTCATGTACATAATCCCCAATGTGGGCCATCCTTTGAGATGTTATCACTGCTAGTGCATGTTCACAAGGTTTACCAGTGTGCTGCCATTCAAGACATGTGCATTCCTGTGATGATATCTTCACTACCTGCCTGGCATTGCAAGTACTAGTGTCAAGGACCTCTGCAGCCACTCTATCAGCCTTAACAACTTTCAAATGTCCCAACCCTCTACTTCTAGCCTTCAATTGCATTATCACAGCTGGAAGTATTCTTCCTTGGAGCCTTTCTCCAATTCTTCTCCTCTTGTCCCATAAAATCATGATCATTTGCCTAATCTTATCAGCAAGGTCCACTACAGGGAGATCTTTTATGTCTTTTATCCAATTATTGAAACACTCTGCCAAATTGTTGTTGATATAGTCACATTTCACACCAGTTTCGAAAGCACACCTCATCCATTTGAGGGAATGATACTTACTCAAGTAATTCATCACATCAGGGCATCCTCCAGCAATGCTGTCCATGTGTTTTTCAAACACCTCAGGTCTGTAAGCCCTTGCCGCAGGATACATCTCTCCAAATGTGCTTCCATGAAACCTCTTCATAAAATTTTGCATCAGATGTCTGAAACATTCCCTCTTTTCTGCATCTGGAAACACCCTTTGTGATGCATTCTCCAGACCCTTGCAAGCATCTGAGCATATTGCAAGAAGTGGTAAGTGACCAATGGCCTTGTGAAGTTGACTCATGAACCAGATCCAATTGTCTTCAGTTTCTGCCTCTATGAACCCAAAAGCCAAAGGAAATATCCAGTTATGACCATCAAGGGTCGTGGCAATGCTAAATGTCCATTCCACCTTCCATTCAAAGCAAAGGAGTCTATACTAATATATGGCCTACAACCTTTTATAAAACCAGAAATGCAAGGGCTCGAGCACAAAAGAACCTATGGAAAAGACTCTACCACCAACAACCTTTGTGTCAAGCTCAACTACACTACTTGGTGATCTCTTCAATACCTCAGCCCTCCATCTGTATAACCAGTGGAAACTCTCTTCCCAGCTTCCATACATCTCTTGTAATGCCAATTGGTGACCTCTCCAGACTGTGTCATATTGAAGAGTTACCTTGTATTTATCCTCTAGGCTTCTCTGCATCTCTACAGCACCAATAGTGGGGTTTGTCCTTAATATGGTTGAAGCCTTCTCAGCTACCTGACCTTTTGAAGCGGTATGCCCTTTTACCTATTTGCTTGATGCACAGTTGTGCTCTCCAACCAAAAGCAGAAACCTGCATGACAAACATTTAGTACCATGATAGTTCAACAATTTCAAGTAAGCAAGTTAGTACCATGACAGTTCAACAATTTCAAGTAAGCAAATAGTACCACGACAGTTCAACAATTTCAAGTAAGCAAGTTTGTGTACCATGACTGTCCTCAGATCAGGCCTTCTGTGCCCAACAATTCTCCAAGAGCATCCCCTAGCTTTACAATAACCTCTAAACCTAGTTTTATCAGATTTTTCTATGCCCAACTCAAACTCCTCATTGATAGCAAATTGCCTCACAGCTAGTCTGAAATCCTTCATTGATGGATATAGGGTGCCAGGGTCCATCTTTGGGTCATCCTTGTCATATGCAATATTGACTTCATCTCTGTTGCCATCATCAACTGCCATGTCACCACCTTCACCTACTCCTTCACCACTATATTCTTCTGCATAACCCTGTGCCCCTTCATCATCATCCCTCAAACCCAATAACACAAACATGTCATGCTCATTCATCATTTCTGTCCTCCCTTCTTCATCTTGTGCACCCAATATATCAAGAGAATCCCAGTTTATGTAGTCTGTCGCTCCATCACCATTGTCTGCAGCAACATATGGGTGATCACTAACACCAGATTGTCCTGCAGCTGGGTGATCATTAACACCATTATCTGCAACAAATGGTGATAACTAACACCCAGATTGTCTGTAGCAACAATTTGGGTGATCACTAGCACCACATTGTCCTGCACCGGGCTGATCCCTAACACCATTATCTGCAACAACAGCTGGGTGATCACTTGCCACTGCCTCATTCATCACACAATGGGAGCTACCAATAGATCCTCTAGTTGGGTGACAACTACCACCAAGTTGTCCTGCCTCAGCACTTGCCTTTGCCTCATTCATCGAGGCCTCCTCATTCATCACACCAGAGGAGCTTGTCAACAGCTCACTCATGACCCGAGGGGAGCAATCAACCACACTTTGCGACCCACCTATACTATCCATCCCGGCAGCAACTCTACGACAATGTAGTGAACAAAGAAAAAATAGCAACAGTTAAGGTTCATCTAGGGTTAGGCTCTTGTCAAATGGAAAATAAAAACAATACAACTACGAACAAGCACGATCCCCATAGACATCCTTCAACTTTTGTCTCATTCCGCCCACACTCATGAATCAAAGAAGAACAGCAAGAACTCAAACGTTTTTTATCTAGGATTTTTATCTAGTGTTTTTATCTAGGGTTTCACAAATCAAAGATTTTTATCTAGGGTCTCGTAAGACAGACCTTTCTTCTTTGTCGCCCAGCTGTTGTGGAGGAGCTCACGGAGGAGAGGTCGCTGTCGTCGCTGCGCCAGTGGGAGGTGAGGTTGGGGAAAATCGAACAACGAGAACGACTGGGGCTACCTCCCACCGACTCCCACCGTGCACAAGGGATAGCGATCGGGGGGCAGTTTGGTCACTCACCTGCCCGGGCCCACGATAAAACGGGTGAAATCCTGAAAAATGCCCGTAATTGGCCTTTAATGGTAAATGGACAAGGTGCCAGCGTTGTAGGGGGTATTAAAGTGAACTAAACGATGGAGGTGGCAAATATGTGGAACCCACTCTACACAGTGGCATATAACCAATTTTCTCCCCGGAACCTGACACGAACATGCGCCTCGCCTCTGCAGTCATGCACTGTGCTCCTTCCCCTCCTCGATCAATTCCTTCCTCCTCCCAACCGCCCGCCACGCTCGCACTTAGCTCCTCCTCCCCCAGAGTCTATATAGACCTCGCGAGACGCACACCGATCGATCACCACACCACCATCGTCTCTTCCCTTCATCACAACTCAACACAGGGTGCAAGCTAGCATCGATGGCGACGGACACGGCTTTTAGTACGAAGACTTGCGTGCTCGTGGTGCACCTGGTCCTCTGCATCGGAGCGCGGATGGCGGCGGCGGCGGGGAGGATCGACGACGGGCTGGAGGTGACGTGGGGGGACGGCCGCGGGAGCGTCTCGCCGGACGGCCAGGTCATCTCGCTGTCGCTTGACCACACCTCCGGCTCGGGCTTGCGCTCCAAGGACACGTACCTCTTCGCGCGCGTCGACCTGCAGATCAAGCTCGTCGCCAACAACTCCGCCGGCACGGTCACCACATGCTACGTAAGCCCACAATTCAGATGTTTCAGGCTATGATCGATTCGAATAGATCAATGTGCCATCCCTGACAATTAATAGGTTTCTAATCGTTGTCCGTGCGCGCAGTTCATATCGGAGGGGTCATGGGAGGTCCACGACGAGGTCGACCTCGAGTTCCTCGGCAACCTGACCGGCCAGCCGTACACGCTCCACACCAACGTCTTCGCCAACGGCACCGGCGACAAAGAGCAGCAGTTCCACCTCTGGTTCGACCCGACCACAGACTTCCACACCTACTCCATCGTCTGGACCTCCCAGCACATCCTGTAAGTATCGGCGTCGCATTACCGAACTATCTTCACTCACCCATCACCCATGGCCATGGGTGTCGTTGAACTGACAATTGAGACGCATGGCATTCCTTGTTTGATTGCGCGCAGTGTGCTGGTGGACGGGACTCCGATCCGTGAGTTCAAGAACCACGCGGCGCAGGGCGTGCCGTACCCGTCGTCGCAGCGGATGCGCCTGTACGGGAGCCTGTGGGGCGCGGAGGACTGGGCCACGCAGGGCGGCCGCGTCAAGACGGACTGGTCGCAGGCGCCGTTCGTCGCGCAGTACCGCAACTTCGCCGCCGTGGACGCGGCCGGGGGCGCCGGCGCGGGGTACGACCAGGAGATGGACGCGACGGCGCAGCAGGCCATGAAGTGGGCGCGCGACAACTACATGGTGTACGACTACTGCGCGGACAGCAAGCGGTTCCCGCAGAGCTACCCGCCCGAGTGCTACATGCCGTAGAGATCGATCGATCAACTCGTTAAGCTTCGATGCACTCTGATTCAAAATCGATTATACATACAGCTAGCGTTAGGACAGGTTATACATACATATACTACTAGTAGCATTGACCTCAATACTTGGTCTAAATTGATTCATTCGTTTATGTAAAAAAGAATAAATAAATATACATATGCGTGTACTAGTTCATTAGACCGCACATGATTTATGAAAGCAATTGATTTTACCTAAAACTCAGTCGTCCGGCCATGGTCATACATGATACATGGACCGATGGACGTGGTTAAAGTTGATTTTACATGTCGACGTGTCACTTCCTTCTTTGTGGGAACAGAGCATGGAGGGATTTGTTGGTCTATGCAAACTTTGGAAAGCTATCCCTCACAGATAATTATCACTTTTAATATCGATGGTGTCTCTAAAATATAGTTTTGATCAGTTTTGACGACTAATTTCTATAGTAATATATTTATAAAACTCAATAAAATTATAAAAATTATAATATTATGGAACTATTTACCGAGACAAATCTATACATATGATTTTCATGTACTCAATTTAAATATTCAAAAAAGTACTGACAATTAAAATTTCAAAAGTTTAATTGTACCTATTTTCAAAATGACTACTGTTGTTGAAACATGGTTGGAGTCCGTTAATTGATTGTTTATTGCTACCGGATCCATAAATAGTAAAACTTTACGTGCATGCAATTCGCATGAGCTCATGTTTCGCACGCCGATAGCTTGGTTGCAGCATCAAAATGGACCAAACTACACGTCAATTTGTATCAGTTGCCTAGTTCAACTGGCATGACTACTTGACCATCGGATGAAAACTCAACAGTCTGGATTGGGTAATGTTATGGTTACTAGACCAAACAATGAAGTAAGGGGCTTTGAGGATCTCTAAGGGGGCCGCCGAAGCCTAAGAGTATAGAGGATCAAGTAAAGATGGCTCAATTGTATATATGACCATGGCCGGGATTAGTACGGGTGCCGCACCCCTAAAAATCGAAAAAATATGCGGGGATCAATTCCTCAGTTGATAAATTTGAACTATTTATACGCAACTTCTTATGAGATGATTAGTTTTCTATTCATACGAGATATTATTTGAACTATTTGTATTGTACTTTTGAAAAAATTCATACTAACGTGTTGGATTCATGATGTTATAAAACTATTGTACAAGATAATAAAATTGTGCGTGTAAAGTATGCGTCTCCGTTGAAATATTTCTAGTTTCACCGGTGTACGTATATGCCGGTAGAATATAAGTGCGGCAAACCCTCAAATAATGGAAAAAAATTTGGTGCATCCGGGGTGTAAACGGCTGCCCGTGCATACCCGAGCTGGATCGCAGACGCGTGGCCAACCTTCTGATTGAACACAGCGGCAGAAAAAAAGCTGATGCCTCCTGCTCGGCTTGGCTCCCATGCGAAGAGACGCAACGGCAGGGCGATTTTAACGCCTGCTCTCCCCGATTGGCTCGGCTCCCCGTCTGGAACCCTACGCTGGCGACGCCGTCTCTTCGCCTGAAGACGCAGCCGTGATGGTCTTCGCCTGACGAGGCAGCCGTGATGGCGGGAGGAGGCGGCCAAGAAGACGACACAGCCGCTGGGTTTATGGTGTTGTCTTCTTATGGCACATCGTCTTCGTTTGCCCTAGCAGATGCCGCCGCCGCCGATGATCGTGGAGCCAACGGAGAGCAGACATCGCAGGTTGTACAGAACACCAAACCGATCACCATGGGAGTAGACTTTGTCGGCACTATCGATGGCAACACTCATGCCGATGACAACACACCTGATGCAATGGCAGACGAAGGATCAGATGAGGTAACAAAATTAAAAATATCATATTCAAGTAAGAATATAGTACTTTGTACTATGGTAATGTAACTTTATTTCTCAACTCATTGTACAGCAAGTGGTTGATAAAGTTGGGCCAACTTTGATCATTCCTGAAGTTGGAATGTGTTTCGAATCAGAGGAAAAAGCTTATGACATGTACAACACCTTTGCCAGTAAGGTTGGGTTCAGTATTAGAAAGGGCCAGACAAAGCGCCGAGTAGATAAAACTATATATCACAAATATATAGTTTGCAGTAACCAAGGACATCCAGAAAATGAGTCATCACAGGACACTACAAGGACGGGTTGTGGTGCTCGTGTTCAGTTTAGTGTCAGCAGAGAGGGGATATGGACAGTGAAAAAAGTTGTGCTTGATCACAACCATTATCTTGCTAGCCCAAATAAGAAGCACAAGCTGAGGTCTCAACGGCGTGTTATAGAAGCGGACAGAAAGCTAATTGGCCAGATACGGGAAGCCGGGATGAAGCCGGCCCAGGTGTATGAGTTCATGAAGAAGTTTTACGGAGGAGCTGACAAAGTGTCATTCTCAAGGATGGATTGCAATAATGAGATTGGTCGCGAGCGCAACAAGTACTTAGAATCCAATGATGCACAAACACTGTTGGAATACTTGAAGAATAAGCAGATAGAGGATCCTACATTTTTTTATGCCATTGAAATAGATCAGGAAGATGGCCGGATAGCTAACTTCTTTTGGGCAGATGGTCAGTCTATAATGGATTACACATGCTTTGGCGATGCTATGTCATTTGACACCACCTTTCAAACTAATAAGTTTGAAATGCCTTTTGCTCCACTCCTTGGAACCAATCATCACAAGCAGACAATAATTTTTGGGGTTGCACTGTTATTTAATGAAACTATTGAATCATTTGTTTGGCTCTTTGAAACCTTCCTGATAGCAATGTCAGGCAAGCATCCAAGCACAATTTTCACTGATCAAGACGCGGCCATGGCAGGAGCAATTGCTTATGTATTCCCAAGTACAAGCCATCGACTTTGTTTGTGGCACATTTATCTTAATGCTGCTAAACATCTTGGGCATGTAATTCATAAGCACCCTGATTTTCTAGCTGATTTTAGGAGATGTGTCTACGAAGATAGATCGGAGTTATACTTCAACACGAAGTGGCATGAATTGTTGACTAAATACAGCCTTGAGGACAACTCATGGATGTTAAATCTATATGATTTGAGGAAAAAGTGGGCTGCTGTGTACCGTGACTCTTTTACAGCTGATATGACCACGACTCAAAGGAGTGAAGGTATGAATAATGTCTTCAAGAAAAGATTTCGTAGGAAACTCGGTCTTTCAGAACTCCTTGTAGAATGTGAGAAGGTTTCCTCTAGTCTCCGTGAAAATGAGTTGGATGAAGATTTTAATTCACGTCAAAAAATCCAAGCTTCTTACATCCCAATTTTACCTTTGTTGAAGACCGCTGCTGAATCATATACAAAGAGAATGTATTCAGAGTTCGAGGAAGAATTTAAAAGACAATTTTCATTGTCTTGTAAATTGTTACAAGCAGAGGGATCAATCTCGACATTCATGGTTACGCATATGCAATCCAATCATGGAGCAACAGTTGTATTCAACACCGCAGATATGACCATTACATGTTCTTGCAGAAAGTACGAATCCATAGGTATGTATACACATATAAATTTCAATATAGTTTATAATACAAGTTGCTGAAAAAAGGCTTCCACATCTTATAGGTATATTGTGCAAGCATGCCCTCAAAGTCTTCAATATGAATGATGTTTTCATTTTACCTTCGCAATATATACTGAACAGATGGACAAAGTATGCAAAAAAGGGATTTTATATTGAGAAAAAAAGGATGTGACAATGAAAATTTGAAAACACATGCTGCACGTATCTCTCGAAAGGCAACATCCATTGCATTGAAGTGTTCAGTGTCAAAAGAACTTCTTAATGATTTGGAGAAAGCCATAGATAAGTTGGACTTGGAAGCAGATAATTCGCTAAGCCAGATGCAAGAAAAATCCAATGAGGTTCCTCTAATTTCGAATGACTGTGCCAGAGACACATTAAATGGTACAATATCATTTAGAGTTCCTCGGGTGGTAAAAGGCCCAAAGACTACACGGTTCAGAAACGTGGTTGAAAAGAATAAAGGGAAGAACAAGAAGAAAAGTGCTCAGAAGAAAGGTAGTGATCCTACCCAGTCTAGTTGGTTTTGTTTTCCTTATGGCTGCTTCTATAATATTTTTTTTATCTTCTTATATTTTTTTATGTTTGACTATAGGAGAAGATCCAAATAATGCTCCAGAAAATAGAGATGAAGATGCTAATCCAAACCAAATGATCGTAGGACATGACTTCGATTCATTATGCCCTTTTCATAATTTATTTACTTACATGCACATGTTATGAACAATTTCACCAATTTCATATTCTATGACATAGGATCTTAATGTTGGTACCAATGGTGTTAAAAGTACAATGCCAAACTTTGCAAATGATGTGTATGGGCAATCTTCGACCATGGCTGCACTGTTGATCCAAGGCGGATATGCTAATGCCATAATTCCACACTTTAATATGTACAGGAATTCTTCTACCACGGCTGCTCCATATATACAGGGAGGATATACAAGTCTCTTACTTGGAGATGATCAGGATGCCACATTGCACACAGCTGTTAGGAAAATTAATTTTGATGGAGAGCGAAATCATGAAAATATGTAACCGTACTCTGTAAGGAACCATGAATTTGGTACATGTGCTCTGTTTTTGCTACTGCAATACAAGGTCAGCTCATGAGAAATTCTTAGGTGAAGATGAAGAAATTTCAGATTTAAAGTGAACTAAAGCAAGTCCTATTTAAACCAATCTAGACATGGCTATGTGAACTGTTATTTTCTGTTGCTCTATGTGTGGCTATGTAAGCATTGCATTGTTGATAGATTTTGATTTACTCAGTCATTCAGACTACTGTCTTCTCTTGGCATCTTGCTGTATGGGTTTTTTAATTCTGAGCTATGGCTGAGCCTGACATATACTAGTAGCCTTTCGATTGGGCAAAGATGAGGAACAAAGAAAGATTCAGGGCAACAGATGCAGAACAAAAGATGGGCTCAGCATGTTACTGATTTAACTGATCAGAAATTAACTGATCGCATTATCTATAGGTATTGCTCTTCTGAAGACAATCTGACAATTGATCATGTTTTTAGAAGCATACACAATCTCACATACAAGACAATGCAACCGGTGGAACTTTGAACACATAATCTCATCTTTTTAGAAGCATACACAATCTCCATTTCAGAAAACAAAAGCAAGATTACATTTTTCCACATCTCATACCATACAAGAACCACAATCTAAATAGAAGAAATTTAGAGGTACAGGTTGGTTCCATCACATGCTGTTGCTACACATCTCATACAAAAACTACAATCTAAATGGAAGAAATCCAAAGCTGCAGGTTGTCAAATCGATGAAATCCAAGAGCTTGGGGACGAGTAGCAGCGACGGGTGCGGTGGGGGAAGGTGTGGGCAGCGCTAGCGGCGGCGGGGGAAGGCGACGGCTGCGCAGCGGGATGGGCGCCGGGAGGTGGATTGCGATTGGCGGTGGCGGCGGGGAATAAGGCGACGAGATGGGGAAACAAGACGCGATGAGCTATCGACCCATCTATCTTGAGCCGAGCCCCTGCCGCTGCGTTCGTGTGGTAGCCAAGTCGAGCGGGAGGCAGCTGCTTTTTTCTGCCGTTGCGTTCGATCAGAAGGTTGGCCACGCGTCTGCGATCCAGCTCGGGTATGAACGGGCGGCCGTTTACACCCCGGGTGCACCAAATTTTTTCCCCAAATAATGCCCATAGAGCTCTATTTATAGCGCTATAGAGGTTGGCAGATTGCATACATACGTGCTCTTAAAGTACTACAGAACCGGAGACATAAAAATCCTTTTGCCGCACCGGTGCTCACGCGTCGCCGAATGCCGACTACTGCCAGGTGGCGCACGGCCTGAACGTTGCCTGTCGGACTGGCCAGATCCGGTGGTTGTCAGGGCCTGGGTTAGATCAAAAGGGATCGCCCTTGTGATGTGTCCATGGCCGAAGGGCTGGATGGGGGATGGCAGGGGATCCATCCACCAACTCACGCCGAAATCAGGATCATGGCTAAAGAATTGGCTGCTCCGACGCGTTTCCTTTCCCGTCTCAGTGTTGGAGCAGAGCCACTCTTGTTTCCGATATCAGGATCTGGCCTGTAGTGAGAATCCAGGAATCAGATACCTTTGTTCCTCGACAGTGTTAGACAACATCGCTATCGAATAGTCCGGGGTTGCCTAATAGATCTAAACTGAAGAACATAGAGAGAGGGAGACACAATATATGAGGAGAAACTGCTCTGCTTTATTATTCTGATTGCACGCGTACAATGGGGTGACCCCCTGCCTCCTATTTATAACCTAAAGCTAGGGTTTTGGGAGAGTCCATATGGGTCACGATGGGCCGAGTTTCCTAACACTCCCCCTTAGACTCTTCACCGCGAGATGCATATACCTCATCAAAACTCCAGAAAAATCCAGTGGAAAAAATAATTGGAGAAAGAGTACATAGCATACGCTTGCTGTGTTACACGGATTGCCTCATCAAAAACCTTATGTAAGAAAATTTCAATGAAAAACTTACTAAGGAAAAGAGTACAATCCACCCAAACTTCAATATTAATATTCTAGATTCACGTTGGGTACTCAAACTTCATGTTCGAGATTTATGTAGGAATATGTGAAAATTCTCCCCCTGAAATCTGCACTTCTCTAAGTCTCATCATCCCGATTCCTCTAACGCATCTTTTAAAGAAAGATGCCCGGAGTGGCTTAGTGAATAAATCTGCGAGATTTTCATACGACTTAGTATGCAGTATCTTTATCTCGTTCATCTTATGCATTTCATTGGTATAAAAGAACTTGGGGTTGATATGCTTCGTAATATTACTTTTCACATATCCCATTTGCACTTGAGCAACACAAGCTGCATTATCTTCAAAGATAACAGTGGAGGTTTATTCCATGTTCAAACCACATGACTTCTGGATGTGGTGAACCATTTTTCGAAGCCATGCACATTCTCGGGAGGCTTCATACAATGCAATGATTTCTGAGTGGTTCGTCAACGTCGAGACAAGTGTCTTCTTAGACGACTTCCAAGAGATTGTTGTTCCTCCACAAAGGAAAACATACCCGATTTGTAACTTGCTAGTATGCGGGTGCGATAGGTACCCAGCATCGGCATAGCCAACCAAATTCAATTAATTGTTTCTTCTGTAAAACAAGCTGAGGTCTTTGCTTCCTTGGAGGTAACGGAAGATGTCCTTCACCCCTTTCAAATGCCTTTTGGTGGGTTTTGCACTGTACCGTGCTAGCAAATTCACGGCGAACGTAATGTCCGGTCTAGTGCTATTCGCAAGGTACATGAGCGCTCCAATTGCACTCAAATATGGGAATTTCGCCCCCAGGACTTCCTCCCCCTCTTCTCTAGGCCTGTACGGGTTTAGGTCTGCTTGGAGTGACCTTCCAACCATTGGGGTCTTTGCGGGGTATGCCTTTTCGAAACCAAATCTCTCCAATACTTTCTGTGTGTTGGATGATTGGTGTACCAAGATTCCGCTTTGGACATGTTCAAGCTGCAAGTCTAAACAGAACTTGGTTTTACCCAAGTTTTTCATTTCAAACTCAGACTTCAAGTATGAGCATGCTTCTTAAATTTCTTCACCCGTCCCAATGATGTTCAAGTCATCTACATAGACGAAGATTATACAAAATCCATTCGGAGATCGTTGTATAAAAACACATGGACAATCTTCGCTATTTGTATAGCCTTTCTTGCAGAGAAAGTCACTCAAGCGATTGTACCACATTCTTCCTGACTGCTTCAGTCCATATAATGATTTCTCCAATTTCACACTGTATAGGTTTCTATTCGCTCTGTCTTGGTTTGGGATAGGGATACCTTCCGGTACTTTCATGTATATCTCCGAATCCAAGTTTCCATACAAATATGCTGTGACAATATCCATTAGTTTCATTCTCAACTTCAAGTTGACTGCCATTGAGATCAAGTATCTAAAGGTAATTCCACCCATGACCGGAGAAAAGGTTTCTTCATATCAACCCCAGGACGTTGAGTGAAACCTTGAGCGACAAGCCTTGTCTTATACCTTACAACTTCATTATTTTTATTCCTCTTCCGAACAAAAACCCATTTGTAACCTACAGGGTTTATATGGGGAGGCGTGCGGCACACTGGCCCAGACACCTCTCTTTTGTTCAGAGAGACTAACTCTGCGGTGATTGCCTTCTTCCATTCTTTCCTCAAGCTTTTTCTTGCACTCTGCGAGAGCTGCAGGCTCGGGATTATGATTAATGATCGTGGCAATCTTCTTTGCAAAGTATGCATTGACATTAGCTATTGCTCTATTCATTGATTCTCCTGTTATTATAAATTTTATAGCCATTTCGTCATGGTGTGTTTCATGCACTTCTACTTGCTCTTCACTGCTATTTTCCATTCCAGGAGCAAGTTCCTTTAGTTTTTCTCCGCCAATGTGTGCGCACACATAATTTCCGGCGGCTTCTTTCAATGGAAGGTTCAGATCTGGAATTGCTTTTTCCACATGCTTCTTTCCAGTGATAGGTCTCAACTAGCTCCCCTTCTTGCTTTTGGGCATTTTCGTGATTGGCTGTGGTAAGTCCTCTTGCCTAGTTTTCCCGAAACGTCTCGGGGTAATTTGGGTTTGAGAAGCCAGATTTCCTGTTCTTTTTCTTTGAGGCATCTGAACAGGATGAGGGATACCTTATTTCTTGCTGGTACATGCAACTTAACCATGCTCTTCAGATCACAAAAATGATCAGGCAGTTCATTTGCTAGATTCTGCAAATCAATTATCTTCTGGACTTATTGATTTGCTTCATTAGTGCGAGGGCCATGCGCGGGGATCCCAGTGGAATGCCATATTATTTCCCGGTATTTTTCATCTAATGGTTGATTCACTTCCCCTAATGACGGGAAACGGTCCTCGTCAAATATACAGTCAGCGAATCGGGCTGTATGCAAGTCTCCAGTCATGTGTTCCAAATACCTGATTATGGATGCTCTCTCATAACCAACGTATATCCCAGACTTGCGGAGAGGGCCTATTGCAGTCCGCTATGGGGGTGGTATAGGTACATATACCATACAACCAAATTTTCTAAGATGGAAAATCTTCGGGATGACCCCTTGCACTAATTGCATAGGTGAATGAATGTTGTAGGCCGATGGTCTATAATTGATGAATGCTGCTGCGTGCAGGACTGCGTGTCCCCAACAAGTATTGGGCAAGTTACAACTCTGCAAGAGCGGTCGGGCTATGAACTTAATCCTCTTTATGAGTACTTCAGCTAGTTCATTTGCGTATGGACATGCGGTACAGAGTGCTCAAACAGTTATTTCAGTCGCTGTGCAATAATCATCAAATGCCTTGGAAGTGAATTCGTCAGCATTGTCCATTCGAATGGACTTCACACGATGATTAGGAAAACCATTCTTAATTCTGATGATCTGCGAGATCAGCTTTGCAAATGCATGATTCCTTGTTGACAGCAAACATACATGCGGCCATTTCGAGGAAGCATCAATGAGCACCATGAAGTACCGAAACGACGCTGACAAGGGCTGAATCGGGCCGCAAATATCCCCCCTGAATGCGCTCCAAGAATGCAAGGATTTCATTTTGCACTTTCATAACAGAGGGCTACACGATGACAAACAAGGCGACCAGCTGGAGTGGAAGTGTTTCAAGGTACAAGTGCCTAGTTTAGTATTTTTTTTACATATATTCTTCATCTCTTAATTTAATTTTCTTTGTTCACAGTGCTATCAACAGGGGTACAACGACCTGTGCGGCTTTTATGTCATGCATCACATGCTAATCCTAGTCGGTGGCACATACCTTTTCCCTGAGGTGTATGTACATGCATAATACACTCACCCTTTTACATATTTATTTTAAAACTTAAATTAGTGCACTAGTTTCTATTTTACAGAAAATCAATATTTCCCTCAAGAGCCTAGACAACAAAGATCTCAACAAAATATGAGACCACGTATGCCAATAGTATTGGATAGACGTTATAGTGGAGGACAGTATATATAGAGACCCGGCAGGCTCCTCCTGGTCCATATGTTGTAAACAATATTATATCATGTGAATACGATATATATACACACACACATACTATGAATGTGGTATAATTGTGTTGTGAATATTATGTGCTATGTAAACAATATTATGTATTATTAATGTTATGTGATATTGTGTTAGATATTTTGAATGTATGTGTACTGTGAATGTTATGTACTATGAATCTGGGGCTATTTTCGAATGGTGCACAGTGCTAATATGATCATTACAATCAGTTCTGAGCTAGAACCGATGTGATGATGATATTATCACTATCGTGCAAAAACTGACTGTGATAGAGCTCCCTCGTCAATGTCTAAAGACCTTTTATCGCCACTAAACCGACTGTGGTAATGAAAAAAGAACCGATAGTGGTGTATATTCCTTTAGTAATGTAAGCTAATGAGAAGTGAGGAGTAATATGTTGAGTCATGTTCTTTTGGAATATGCACAATACAGACATACAATACCGCACTCTGCAGTAAAATGTAGATCGATTAATTATTCAAGAATTCTTGTTTTTTTTAGAATAATAGAAGGGCAACAAAATCCTCCGATTTCTATTATCAGAAATTGTCGGGGATTGACTATCTGATAAAAGACCGTTGTGCCCCCAGAAGATCCTGAAGCTACCGACCATACAACACCAGCAGAAGATGCTCGGAAAACTATCCGGGCAACATAACTCCCGAGCATGTGTGTCTACCCATTCGCCTACGACCATACCGGACGATCACGAGCGATCATGCTCGTGAAGGCCACGCCGTTACCCGGGCGGATGGTCGGGGGACCCGGTCTTGCCACTAGAAAGGAAGATGGCAATCAATCCGCCGGAAATCAAGGGCAGGTGCACCGGAAATTCAAATTAATTGCGCAGATCAAGGGCCCCGGATCGTGGGCCCTACGGTTATGGAAGCATGTCGTAAATCTAGGGGGTAGTTACCATGTATATAACACAGGTATCTTGTATTTAATCCCCCTAGCCCCTAGGAGGGGGGATCATTTTGAATAGCAAAAGACGCCACCAGGCGACTGGATGTAGGGCTATTATCTCGATAATGAGAGGCCTGAACTAGGATAAAATCTTTGTGTTCCTGTCTGTTCTAACAGACCATCTTCCACGTCTTCGATGCTACACCTTTGGCAGAAAGGGGTTTCGGTTGATCCCACATTCAACAAGTAAGCTCGGCGGGAGCCCGTTCTCCAATCGTCGACAGCTGGCGCCGTCCGTGGGGATCGACGGATTCTTTGCCAAAGGAATCCCGAAGGCGTCATCTTCCACATCTGATAACCGATACTGCACTACTTATGATGAGGAATCCCGAAGGCGTCATCTTCCACATCTGATGACCGATACTGCACTACTTATGATGAGGTAAGATACGTAAAAAAAAAGTTCTTTACCTCAAACAAACTGTGCTTAGAAAAGTCGTTTCTGTTTTGCACCGAGCAAGTTCTTCGCTCGGGCGCAAATTTTATCCCCTTGCCCGAGCAGGCTTTTCGCTCGAATCTGTACTGAGTAAATTTTTAGCTCGGACGCGCGTTTCTTCACACCGGACGGGCATTGCACTCGGGATTTGATCTTGTTATATCTTGAAAATCGCTCTTATTCCTCCGAGCACGTGTTTCGCTCGGGGACTGTTCGTGTTCCGCGCCGAGCAGGCACTACGCTCTGGCGCGAGTCTCCTCCGAGCACGTGTTTCGCTCGGGGACTGTTCGTATTCCGCGCCGAGCAGGCACTACGCTCGGACGCGAGTCTCCTCCTCCGAGCACGCGTTTCGCTCGGGGACTGTTCGTGTTCCGCGCCGAGCAGGCACTGCGCTCGGGCGCGAGTCTCTTCCTCCGAGCACGCGTTTCGCTCGGAGACGGTTGGTGTTCCGCGCCGAGCAGGCACAGGCACTACGCTCGGGTGCGAGTCTCTTACCCCGAGCAAGCGTTTCGCTCGGGGACTGTTCGTGTTCCGCGCCGAGCAGGCACTGCGCTCGGGCGCGAGTCTCTTCCTCCGAGCACGCGTTTCGCTCGGAGACGGTTGGTGTTCCGCGCCGAGCAGGCACTACGCTCGGGCGCGAGTCTCTTACCCCGAGCAAGCGTTTCGCTCGGGGACTGTTCGTGTTCCGCGCCGAGCAGGCACTACGCTCGGGCGCGAGTCTCTTACCCCGAGCAAGCGTTTCGCTCGGGGACTGTTCGTGTTCCGCGCCGAGCAGGCACTACGCTCGGGCGCGAGTCTCTTCCTCCGAGCACGCGTTTCGCTCGGAGACGGTTGGTGTTCCGCGCCGAGCAGGCACTACGCTCGGGCGCGAGTCTCTTACCCCGAGCAAGCGTTTCGCTCGGGGACTGTTCGTGTTCCGCGCCGAGCAGGCACTACGCTCGGGCGCGAGTCTCTTCCTCCGAGCACGCGTTTCGCTCGGAGACGGTTGGTGTTCCGCGCCGAGCAGGCACTACGCCGCGCGAGTCTCTTACTCCCGAGCAAGCGTTTCGCTCGGGGATCGTTGTTCGCGCCGAAAGCGTGCATCGCGCTCGGGCGCGAGTCTCTTCCTCCGAGCACGCGTTTCGCTCGGAGACGGTTGGTGTTCCGCGCCAAGCGCGCTCTGCGTTTGAGCACATGTCCTCCCAGTCTATTTCCCTGGAGATCTGGTCCATGTCCAGGATGCGGCAGCTCGAGCCTGGCTCGTCTGTCAGTTCCCCGAGCATTAGACCCATGCTCGGGATGTGGCAATGTGAGTCCGCTCGCATTCCGTTAGTAGCGTAGGCGTCTGATCCATGCCTATTTCCCCTGTGCATCCGATCCATGCATGGGATGCGGCAGCATGTGTTTGTTCACAGTCTGCTAGTTACCTTTATGCTAGGCGTCTGATCCATGCCTAGTTCCCCTGTGCATCCGATCCATGCATGGGATGCGGCAGCATGTGTTTGTTCACAGTCTACTAGTTACCTTTATGCTAGGCGTCTGATCCATGCCTAGTTCCCCTGTGCATCCGATCCATGCATGGGATGCGGCAGCATGTGTTTGTTCACAGTCTGCTAGTTACCTTTATGCTAGGCGTCTGATCCATGCCTAGTTCCCCTGTGCATCCGATCCATGCATGGGATGCGGCAGCATGTGTTTGTTCACAGTCTGCTAGTTACCTTTATGCTAGGCGTCCGATCCATGCCTAGTTTCCCTGGGCATCTGATCTATACTCGGGACGAGGTTCGATCACGTTTTATTTTCCCTTTCGGCGCAGCTTGTGCCGACCTTTTTCCCCGAGCATGATTCGCTTGGGATGTGATAGTGTGAGCCTGTCTCATCTATCAAATCTTTTTCCTGGTCATTTCATGCCCAGATGCTGAGGTAAAATGCTTCACCATTAAGAATTCAATCCCTCCTTGGACTTCTCAGTCTCAAGGAGACGACCCATCTCACTTGAGCCTCGGGGACTAGCTGTCGGGGATTGACTATCTGATAAAAGACCGTTGTGCCCCCAGAAGATCCTGAAGCTACCGACCATACAACACCAGCAGAAGATGCTCGGAAAACTATCCGGGCAACATAACTCCCGAGCATGCGTGTCTACCCATTCGCCTACGACCATACCGGACGATCACGAGCGATCATGCTCGTGAAGGCCACGCCGTTACCCGGGCGGATGGTCGGGGGACCCGGTCTTGCCACTAGAAAGGAAGATGGCAATCAATCCGCCGGAAATCAAGGGCAGGTGCACCGGAAATTCAAATTAATTGCGCAGATCAAGGGCCCCGGATCGTGGGCGCTACGGTTATGGAAGCATGTCGTAAATCTAGGGGGTAGTTACCATGTATATAACACAGGTATCTTGTATTTAATCCCCCTAGCCCCTAGGAGGGGGGGATCATTTTGAATAGCAAAAGACGCCACCAGGCGACTGGATGTAGGGCTATTATCTCGATAATGAGAGGCCTGAACCAGGATAAAATCTTTGTGTTCCTGTGCATTTCTAATGCACCATCTTCCACGTCTTCGATGCTACACCTTTGGCAGAAAGGGGTTTCGGTTGATCCCACATTCAACAAGTAAGCTCGGCGGGAGCCCGTTCTCCAATCGTCGACAGAAATCATATAAGTCGACTACAGAAAAGCAAAAGTGAAAAAAAAACAAAATAGAAATAGAGCTCTCTGCTGCACCCTAACTTATAAAATCGGTTAGCTAGAGAAAGGTTCGTGCCCAAAGTAAACAAACGGTCCAAAAGTATAAAGTAAATGAACTAAACCTACGACAGTGTCATTCATAAACACAAAATATAGATCACTTTATCCTGGTATTTCTGCGATCAACACAAAAACTCTTTCTTTTCCTCTCTATCTTTTTCTATTTCAGATAGATTCAGGAACTATACTATACTCCCTCCGTTGATAAATATAAGGAGTATTTTAAATTTGCACAAGAATTAAGGTTAAGGTGAAATTGAGAAAGAAATTTGCACAAGAATTAAGGTTAAGGTGAAATTGAGAAAGACATGAGAGAACATGGTGTACATACCCCTCTTAATTATTTTGGAAAATAAGAGATAATACTTTGTGTGGGTGATAATGAATAAATTCATATGGTTGGAAGAGAATAAATAGTAGAAAAGACTCGTTAAATTTATATACAAGACTTGTGTTTTCAAAAAAGACAATTCAAACTATATCCCATATATTTATCAACAGAGTAAGTACTACCTAATATGCCAATATGTGAACATTTCGGAAACAAGGAACGCGTAGAGGGCACGTATCCTAGCTACTTTCAATTTTGTGCACCGTTAGGATAGAGTCCAAGATCCACACAGCCACACTAATTAACACTAGGATGCCTTTTCGCCACCGATCTCACACATGACAAAACCGTGAACATACTTTTGAGTTGATCTAGTGATCTTACCCGTAAAATCTGTACCATTCACCACTATGCATGGTCATATGTAAGATACTCTGAAGCCAAGCCTCTATGCACGGCGCAGCTCGCTCACTGGACATGTCACCAACACTTTGGTCACTTTGGCCTATTTGGGGAGGCTGCGGTTGGATTGAAAAGTTTCTTTTGGTTTGCTAGGCTATAAAGCCGCTGTAGCTGGCGGCTGTAGATTTTTTTGATATGTCGTTTGGCAAACTGACTGTTACAGCTGTAGCTTTTAGAGGGTAACTGAGTGGACCCGAGTGGGGAGGGAGTCGGGGAGGTAGCGCCCGAACCAGAGGGAGTTGAGGAGGCGACTGGGCGGGGATATGACGGGATAAGGTGGAAGGCGGAGTGAGCAGAGAGGTGGTCGAGCGAAGCCACAGCTGAAAAGCACCTCCCTACCTGCTGTGGCTTTTAAGGACGCTTCAGCTGTGTAACTGCTTTGCAGCTGGGCTGTTTGGGGGGTTTTATGCCCAAGGTTAAAACACAGCTGAAGCGCAGCCCCCCAAATCAAGTCAACTTCTTGCTTCTTTTCTCAGCTTTGCTCACTCTTCGCTGTGTTATCTTCCATCTTTTTCTAAGCCTAGGCCTTTAGTAGCCAGCCCATAATCCGAACTTGTTTACATCTTCCAATAATCTTAGACGTTGTCGAGTTCGATGTGATCGATCTGGCTGCGTGGACTTTGACCCTGGTAATCCTGCACCTTCACCCCAGTCTCTGCAACTGCATATGCACTTGACTGTGGCCTCACTGCACACACAACACTCAGTCACTGCACTCACTTCACTACACCACCCGGCCAGGAGCCATGGCACTGGCTAGGGCGCACCTCCTAGCCTACCTGTCGGCTTTCTCGTTTGTCGCCGCCGCTTCTCCGGTGGCCGGTGATGGCCTGACGGACAAGCTCGATAGACTGTTTGGCCAGGCGCAGCTGCTCAACGACAGCAACGGCGACCATACCATTGCACTGACCCTGGACCGCGTAATGGGGTCGGCGTTCCGGTCGAAGACCTCGTACCTCTTTGCGAGGATCGACATGGACATCAAGCTCGTCGCCGACAATTCCGCCGGCACCGTCACGACAATGTATGTAAGTGACCAAGAAACAGCACACTAGCTAGCATTTAGTCGGCAACCATGCACGAGTCCCTGACTAATGCTCTATGGTGCGGTGCAGTTGATTTCCGAAAAGGATTGGACGACCCACGACGAGATCGACCTCGAGTTCCTGGGCAACGTCAGCGGCCAGCCGTACACCCTGCACACCAACATCTTTGCCAATGGCGAAGGCGGCAGGGAGGTGCAGTACCGGCTTTGGTTTGATCCTACTCAAGACTTCCACACCTACTCCATCGTCTGGAACCATGATGAGATCCTGTAACTAAGCTCACTCTTGATTCTACACTACTAGCTAGCTGCGTGTGTTCAAGATGTCTGGGCACTTTGCCATGGCATGCATGTTGCTGAAAACATTGAGCAATGCATAAATGTCACTTGTGAGTTTCAGGATCCTGGTCGACCACATACCGATCCGGCAATTCAAGAACTACTGGGAAGCCGGCGTCCCCTTCCCGATCTACCAGCCGATGAGGCTGTACGGCTGCCTCTGGGACGCCGACGACTGGGCGACGGAGGGCGGGCGCATCAAGACCGACTGGTCGCGGGCGCCGTTCGTCGCCTACTTCCGGAAGTACAGCGCCTACGGCTGCGTGCCGAGCGCGTACTCGTGGGTGTGCGGTCAGGCCCCGTCCGGCGGCGACTGGTTCGACGGGGGAGTGGACGACATGAAGCAGCAGCAGGAGCTCAAGGAGGTGCAGGGCAAGTACATGATCTACAACTACTGCACTGACTCCAAGAGGTTCCCCGATGGCTACCCCAAGGAGTGTGAGCTGCCTTAGGATAGAAATGATTCGGCTTGTGATCGAGAAGGGTGCGAAATGTTTTGGTAAGATACTAAGATGCATGATTGTTTCATGAGCCTTTTCTTTTCTTTCCAGAGGAAGGAAAAACAAGAGCAAAAATGTGCAACCATTTCGGGTCATATATATAATACGATGAAGAGATTTTTTTTTTAATTAGTATAACTCATATAGTCAGTAAATAAATGCGTCAGCTGCTGAATTCCCTAAAGAGGGAAGTCTAAAGCATGAGGTTGCAGTGGTCATGTAGTTTGCGCATAAACAAAGAAAGAATTTTTAACAGAAATCAGTAAAGAAAATGCATCGAGATCTGTATCTGAAAAAAAGTAAGCGATGCAGCTAGCACGATACTTAGAGGGAAGCGTGGTGACTGTACAGAAAACAAAAAACAAACGATGGACCGCGTAAGCTTGTATTGCACAGTGCACCAAGGGGACAGCGGAGCAGTTTTGCTCATGGGGAAGGACGGCGGCAAGTCGCAGAATTGCAGGTGGGTTGGGATAGGCTGACCAAAGGCCAAGCCCGACCAGGAGATGGTCTGAAACTATGGGCGTTTTGGTTTGAGAGACCGCCTCGTGCGGATGATTTAGTAGGTTAATTACAGGATGATCCTATGAAATTTGGTAGAATGATATCATCTTTCGTTTTGTATTGACTTTATGTTTACGAGAGATGAGATTGTATAGCTTTTGCTTGTTACACTTTGATACTCTCTTTTTTTATGCGCAGCAGTCTCAGATCGGATTAGTGTTTTGTGAGATATAATGAGAGCGTGTATGGTCTCAAGAACAAAGAAGATGAATCTCATAAAGAGAAGCAAAATAACGACATTGAAGCAATCACAACGAGAGGAAAAATATTTGACGAAGCCGACCACAAATTCTTTAAGCATAACCTCAAAACAGTATAAGGAATTGTTGCTCTCTCACAACCTCTCGAACTTGTAGAACCTTTGGATCCTTCCCTATACAAGAATATAATGCTAAAGAATAACCTAGCCTCTAATCCTCTCGTGCGTCTCTTACTTTGGATGAATTGATTTATAGCTTATTAGTTGATTGGGTTCTCCATGACTACCTCATAGGTTTATATATAGCATCTCTATTTATCCTCCAAAGCAAATAGGAATTCTACTCCCATAATCCTATTCAGATTCATCTAGCACACCCTTTCAAATATTAAACAACTACATATGAGCTATCATATTTAACAATTTCTGGTGTAGGGTATAGGCATTAACAATACAACTGGAAAAGATGATACATATGTTTTTTTTTTTGGGGGGGGGGGGTTGTGCCTCAATTGTGAGCATGAAGCCCCCCAAACAGCCGGGCTTCACAGCCGCTGCACAGCATCGTGCCCCAAAAAACACCAACCGAAGATGCACCCACCCACCCCAGCTTCAACGGATGTGCCCCCACGCCCTCCTCTCGATATTCGCTCGGGTCATCGCCTTCCCGCTGATCATCGCCCACTGTGTCGTTGCCCTGGCAGTCGCCCGCCACCTCCACACCCTCCGCTCGGGTCGTCGCCCTCCTCCTCATGATCATCCCCCTCCGCCCTGGCGGTTGCCCGCTGCCTCCTCACCCTCCGCTTAGCTGTCATCCTCCCGCTGCTCCCGACCATCATGCACCTCCTGGTCCTCTCAAAAAGTCAAAAAGCTACAGCTGGTTTGTCAAACGACCCAAAAAAAAAGCAACAACTGTTTTACAGCATAGCAAACCAAAAATAGCTTTTCAGTTTAGCCATAGCCCCCCCCAAACAGGTCCTTATTAGTGCTTGCTTTTCCATTGATCATATGGATACTATTGGGCAACGGAAAATACCTCCGAAATCCTCTGTGTATCCCGTACTAATCCAGAAAAAATTAGTACATATAGTAGAAGTGAAATTACAACATATCCAACATACTTTATTAATAATAATTATCAAGTGATACAAAATAAATTGCATGCAGGCCAACAATTGAATAAGCAAATAAATAAAGACAACGAAAATAAAGAACAGTAGAAAAACCCAATTAAATTGTCACAAGCAATCGACTGGGGATACGACCTAGTTCAACTAGTCCTCACCATCGTAGAACTCCTCATCTAAAGCAGCAGTTAAGTAAGGGTGAGTATAAACGTACTCAACAAATCACATTGAAAATTGCAGTATTAATGTAATGTGACAAAGGCAGGTTGTAGGTTGATTTTAGCACAAAGCAGCAATTTTCTAAATATTCTAAGTAATTTCAATTTGCATAATTTTAAGGAAACTTCATTTTTAAATATTTTTAACTCAGGAATCCCTTCTGGATCTATCCAAATTTTCTCACGATGGACTCACTCCATCCCAACATCATTTTGCTAAACTCAAATTTTAAAAATTATCAAATTCTAATTTGTGAATGGTTTGCTCGGCATGCCCATGACCGTAGGCACGGCTAATTGATTAATTTTACACTCTGCAGAGGGTGTACAACTTTACCCATAAGACATGATTGTCTATTTGCGCCAACATACTTCCTTTGGCGTGTAGCAGAGAAAATCACAGTAAAGCCCCTATAAAGACCCATCCATGTAGTCATGCCGGCTAAGGTTTAACCGCTAAAAGAATCTATCTAATCAGAAGCCCCCTCTTGCGCCCGAATGGTAGCTTCATGCTTTCACCACACCACTCCCACCTAATGACGTAATTGTCCATGGTATGTTTTAAAACAACTAGCCAGATCTTTTCCATTCTAGACTTGTGGTAGTATGACGTATTTTTTGGAAATTCCTTAGGTCTCTTCGTGAAAAATCCAGGGCCTAGGTGTAATTTTGGAATTTTCGGGGGTCTTTCCATAAAAAAAGCGAAATATGGATTTTCTAGGATTCTATTCACAAATTTTTTGGAATTTTTAGGTAGTGACGCCCCGTGAGGGTGGTTTTCCAGAATCCTAGTTTTTTTTTCCGCAAAAAGGCATGATCCAAGATTGGAAGCAATCTTTTTTGAGGGTTTCCTAAAAAATAACCAGACCTAGATGTGGTTTTCCTAGAAATGATGGATCTATATAAAAAGGGGCTATTGTCAATTAAAATAGCCACAAAATTTCTGTTGCTAATTGAAATGACGATATATGTACATTTTTGTTAAAAAATCTTGGTGCATTTTTTTGCAAAATTATTTAAAAAGTGTATTATTATTTTTTTAAATAATCCCATTGTGAGCACGAGATCAATTGTTAATCCTTCATGCTGCAAACAATGAGAACTTGATGGCTGTGGCGGACAGTGAGAAGAGTCGTAGATGAGGAGAACTGATTAAGCTGTGGAGACTAGAGAGCAGTGAGAATGTACAACAAGCACAAGAGCAATTTTCACGTGGGATATGTTTGGTTTGCAATTTAGCAACAAAATAAGCACATAACCCCACCCTACACTTTTATTGTATAGCTTATTATATCTAGAATGCCGCAGGGTTCAGTCTTGGCTCACACATTTCACGAGCGACCTTGTACGACATGGATGCGCGAGCCCGATGGTTGGTGGTCCGAGGTCCCCCTCTTATGTATAGGATGTGTCTAGTTGGGTGTATGGGTTTGTAGGTAGATCGGATTAGTCCTAATATACATGAGAATGAAATCAATCGATAATTTTGGAGAATATCTTATTTAGATACTGTACCAGCTCGTTCGGTAAAATCAAACAAACCATCTTATCTCAGATGGGATCGCTCGCTTACGTGGGCTTCACGCCGCACTGGCCAGCGCCACCTCCACGCTCCGCGGCCTCCACGTTGCTCGCCTCCTGGGTGCGCCCTTCGACCACATGCCACTAGCATCGGCCCGCGATTTTGACCACCAGCGTCGACCCGTGTCCTCTGCCTCACCCGCATCGGCCCGAATTCTCCGCCTTCGCCCGAGCTCAGCTCCTGTTCCCGATTAGACTCCAAAATCCCATAAGTAAATTTAATCCCGTTTTTGCATACCATACTAATATCATCTTACACCATCCTATTCTCACAATCAAGCATCCTTACTTACTATACCATCAAGTGGTTGTCCAACCAAACGCACCCAGAGACGAGAGGGGATCATCTTCACCACAGGGTGGAGTGGCAATCCAGCCCCCTTTCCATCCTTGTGTGCCTGGCACTAGACCAGGGAGAATGTGTTGTGGCCCATGTGCACAAGTGGAAATTTTCGTATTTGATACAAGATTTGACATATATTTACAAAATGATACAAACACTTTTGCTTATTTACAGAAAAACAAGTCATATTCGGAATTTGAAATTCCATTTTTGAATACCATGAATTTCAAATTCCGGTTATGCTTTTTCCGGTTTTTAAAAAATCGGTTTTAGCGTATTCGAGATGTATTCAAGATTTGACATTTCGAATATTGAGTATAGGTCATATCCGGTTTCTCAAATTCCGGGTAAAGAGTGCATACCCCGATTATGGAAACAGAAAAACTAAAAAACGGTATACCGTTGCAACGGTATACCTCTAAAACTCATGAAACTTATGATTTTTTGCACTGAAACTCATGAAACCTAGCACTAAAAACTGATAAAACATGAAACTGATGAAACTAAATACTGAAACTCATGAAACCAGCCCTGAAACTGATAAGTTTCATAAGTTTTAAATTTATCTGAATTCTGACGGTATCACCGTTCTTTGATCACTCTCTTATGGAAAACCGGGTATGGGTGGCCCGGCCGGTACATGGCGATGAAGACAGGCCGGTGCGTATTTGACTCTAGGACCGAGTAGGTCCTCTGCACGTATTTGTCTCCGCGGGGCCTCCAGGTCGGCGTCGGCGTCAGAGCTGGAATCGAAGTCGTCCTCGCCGATCCTGCGGATGCTGTACCGCCTTTCCCAGTCGTCCAGCCCCACGTACAGATGCTAGCCGCCGCGCCGGAGCAGTGACCCGACAACGACGGCGGCTTTGACACAGCTCTAGGTGTTCCGGTCGAAATACAGCGTCGTCGGATCGCCTCGACGCCCTCCCCTCCGGCTCGTCTCCTCTGCGTGCCCTGCGACGTCGGATCGGAGAGCGAATGGGAAGGCGGCGGTGGAGGACCCCTCTCAGCGGCGGCTCCGGCTCCCCCTCCCCCAAGGCGACGGCGTGCGGCGGCTCCGGCTCCCCTCTCCCATGGCGACGGCGTGCGGCGGCTCCGGCTCCAGTGGCGCGGGCCAACTTTAGATGAGCATGCGCCCCAGTGCTGTATTTCTCCGCGAAATGGGCCGATTGGACTCTTTTGCAAAGCCACCTAGATTCGGACCTACCCATCAAATCCTTGTCCGGCCCAACTCGATAATAGCAGCACACATCGGACATCGGACATGGAGGCTCGGGCGATGAGCGAGGAAGAAGCAGTGCCCAATGGCTTCCTCTCGAGGCGAACCAACGGTCTGAAGAAGCCCATGGATGGAGGGAGGCATGCACCCTCCCCTCGCATTTTACCTCTTCCATCTCTTGGAACCGTTTTTCGCGGATGGCCATGTACTTTGCCCCTCCCCGCCTCTCTCCGGATCGCTCCTCCTTCCGTTTATCGCCCAAGAATTTCCCAATCCGATTGACAAGAACAATACCCGGGCTTCTTCCAGGTGAGACACAGTTGGAATCCGTCATTTTTCCACCTTCCTCTGCAATTCTCTGCAATCCCTGCTCCTTTCGCTGCTCGACGTGGCGAATTGGTTAGACACAAGATGGCGATCCGGTCCCATTGAGGAATTTTGAGCTACCATTGCGTCGTCAAGTGTGATTTCTTAGAACACCGCTGCTAACAAAGAAGCAACGCGCGTGATTATATTTTGTTATGACTGAACTGCGCTCGTATCATCCATCTTGCCTTCGTTTCTTGTTTCCAGGATAATGTTAGCGTTGTTTTGAGACGAAATCGGGCAAGGGTTCTTCAGCAACATCCAGCATGTCAGTTTCTATGAAAGATTTGGACCCGGCTTTCCGCGGAGCTGGACAAAAGGAGTATCCTTCAATGCATTATAGGATCTCTTCATCGCTTGGCCACTCGTTCTTATAGAAATGCATTTTGAGATCCTAGTACTATTCTTCAGACAAAACAAAAAAAAAATCAACTGTTTGTAGCAGTAAACCTGTTGACCACCAAGAGGCTAAATAGTGTGTTTGCTGGTTAGTCCGAGTAATATCGACAGCTTACACAAATTGTTTGTCAGCTGAGCTGTTATAGAGCGCTTCCATTTTTCTCTTACATTGCCCTTGGGTGGTGATTGCTGACTACTACTTCTGATGATTCTTTGATAAGCTGATTTAGTGTGCACGTCTAATATAACAGTGGATTACTATTTCCATTTTCAAAATGATGTACAGAACGACTAATAATTATTTAAATGTCTTCAGCATTAGCCAATAGTCATAGTGTGGATACAATGCTAAACTGTCATGAAGTTAATGTTTCATTGTCTAGAAGAAAATGGAGTGGATACATTGCATTGGAGGTCAACTAAGCTAAGCAAAAAGAATGATGAAGTTATAGTAAATATCAAGGCCTCAAGGGAACAATAGTAAAGGTTGACTAAGAGTGCTGATTCTATCCTTTCAAATTTACACTTCGTCATTGATCCCCATGAGCATCGTAGCCCTGCACTGTGTTATTGTTAATACATGTAGTTGTACTGTACTCCTTAATAACATTGCAGCGGACTGGAGATATGGCGTATTGAAAATTTCAAGCCAGTTCCTGTGCCAACACCTTCATACGGAAAATTTTACATGGGTGATTCATATATCATCTTGAAGGTATGGAAATACTCATGCCTTGTTATGCAAGTCCTTTTTTCTTTTGGCAACATTATTTGTACACAATTGCAAAGTTAGAAGATTTGGTTCTTCTTGAAACAAAATCTTACAGGCCATGATAACCGAGCTAAAATATTTCCTTTGTTCCCCATTACAAATGATGCAACCCTTAATCATTTTGGTGCATCACATTCTTCACTATCCATATTAAGATAGGTCAAAAATAGCGGTATGGTCTCCTGAGCCGTCCGTGGGCGACTCAGGAGGCGATTCAAATCCCTAGCCGAGCCCCCCACCAAAACTTCATCTCCCACCTCGTTGCCGCCGCTGGTGGCCGGCGGCGGCAGCAGGGCATCCACAGCAACTCCCTCCCCTCCCCTCCCCTCTCCTCGTAACATCGGCTGAGGAGGCTGGGTCATCTATGGTGTTCAGATTCATGCGGCGCCGACCGTTTGGCGGGGTTGGCATGGGTGCTACCGGTGGTGTCCCCCCCGCGAGTCCAGCGCGATGAAGCCACAGAGCTTTGGGCCGGCGGCGCTCCCTATTGCTTAGATCTAGCCGGACCCGACCAAGCTCAAACCGTATATGCCCTCCCTTTGTCAGATCCGGTCATCCCGTTGGTGGCTCAAGTGGCTCGGTGCTCGGAGCAGGCATGGTAAGGGCTTGGCCGGCGTTGGCAGCTGGTGTCAGGAGCAGGCGTGGACGAGCTTGGCCTCGTGGCGGCGTGATGCGTCTAGGGCCAGCAGGTGCCCCTCGGTGGTTCGAGGGTGCGGCGAGAGGGACGAAGTCTCGGCGATGGGAAGTCGGCAGAGGACGGTGACGGGAAGGAGGAGGACGAGGAGGGTGACAGGATGGCGATGGCCGAAGCACGCGTGGCGAGGGTGCGGCCGGCGATGTCAGTAGGAGCAAGGGCTGTGGCGAGTGGGACGCTGTCCTATGTGTTGGCGGTGAGGTTTCGCGCGTGTTGCGTAGCCTCGTGGCGCGTTGAAGTCTAGCAAGCAGCGGGCGATGATGTGGGGACGACAAGGGGAAGGAGGTTGGCAAGCGCGTGAGATGACCGGTTGCAACACTCCTCCACCAGGACAACGAGGGGAAGGTGGAAGACGAGGACGACGAGCTTGTGCCGGCGCTTTTGCGGTTCAGGCGGCTGGGGGTGTGTTGTGAGCTCAGTGGTGGCTTATCGTTTCTGGAATCGTGCGTCTGCGGGCGATGGTCGTCTCGGTAGTGCGTTTGGATTTTGGTCATCCCAGTACTAGGTAGTCTCAATAGAGGGTCGTTGCGCCTAAGTTTGGTGGCCTTTCGTGGTGTTTTTGGTGTGTGCCGAGGGAGCCTCTAGGTTTGGAGCTCTCTCTCTATTGCTGGTGTTCCCCATGTTGGGGATGGTGATCAGTTTTCTCTTTGTAATTTTCCTCTCCGGAGGTTCTATTGTTGTTTCTGATGGAATAAGTCTTGGTCATTTGTGGGCAGCTTTTGACTAGCTTTTGGGCAGCCTTTAGGGCAGCTTTTAGGCAGCTTTTGAATAGCTTTTGGGCAGCCTTTAGGGCAGCTTTTAGGCAGCTTTTGACTAGCTTTTGGGCAGCCTTTAGGGCAGCTTTTAGGCAGCTTTTGACTAGCTTTTGGGCAGCCTTTAGGGCAGCCTTTAGACTGGTATTATTGTATGCTGCGCCAGCAGCTATAAATATGGCACTTGCCCAACCCCTTAGGGTGGCAATAGCACTGGTATGAGCAATAAAATTCAGAAAATTTGCCCCAATTCAGTGTGTCATTCTCTCTCTCGATGATAGTAAGAATAGTGCTACTAACAAGTGGTATCAGAGCCGTTCTTTCGTGCAGCCTAAACATCTCTTGCTCATCTCCTTCCCACGCTCCTCCTCGCTCGACAAGCGGCGGCCGATCTAGCAATTTGTTTACGCTCACCCTTCATCTTACGAACGATCGGCGGCGGCTCGTCTGAGGCGACTTCTTCCCCTAGCAGCGGCCCCACTAGCGCGCCATGTCGGAAGAACGATCTCAGTTCGGTCGCCTCGGCCTTGCGGCAGCGAGGCCGGTTGCCGCGGCGAAGGACATGAGGCGGCGATGAGAGACTGCGGCGGCAGCGGCAAGCGGCAAAGCTGGCGGCGAAGCGGCGGCAGAAGAGCGAAGGTGGAAGCGGCAGCGGCCGCGAATGCAGCGTCTTGGCGGCAGCGAAGCTTCGAGGCTCTGCGCAGCGATAACTCAGCGGCTACTGCCGGGCCGACGGCGGCGGCAGCGAGCTCAAGCGGGAGAGGGAGGCAAGTGAGCGAGCGGCGCGATGGCGATTGCCCACCCTCATGAGCGCGATGGGAGCCCAGACGAGCGCAGACGCGCTGGCAGAGCTCCGGGCGGGGACGCGCGCGGCGGCGACCGCGCTCCCGGCAGAGCTCTGGGCGGGGACGCGCGTGGCGGCGATCGCGCTCCCGGCAGAGGCGGCGGCTGGGCTGACGGAGATCGTGGCCCTTACAGGCGGCGCGACTCTCCCTCCCCGGACCGGTACCATGGTCACCGCGGGACCCAGGCCATTATCAGGGACATTGGCCCCGGTACTGGGTGGCCTACCCTCACCAAGACCAACTATGTCGAGTGGGCCGCGGTGATGAGGATAAGGCTCCAGGTGCGGCACATGTGGGAGGCGATCCGTGCGGCGGCGTCGACTACGACGAGGATCGACGGTATTTGGATGCCCTCATCGCCCTTGATCCGTCCGAGATGCAGTTCACGCTTTCCAAGAAGCGGACTGCCAAGGAGGCTTGGGATGCCATCGCTGCGGCACGCATCGGCAGTGACCGCGCCCGCAAGACCACACTGCAGGCACTTCGCAAAGAGTGGGAGAACCTGGCCTTCAGGCCAGGTGAGGATGTTGACGACTTTGCTCTCCGTCTTAACACTCTACTGCAGAAGATGGTGCAGTTTGGTGGCGACACCTACGATGAGGAGAGAGCCGTCGAGAAGCTC
Source organism: Rhipidocladum racemiflorum (assembly GCA_036346355.1). NCBI lineage: Eukaryota > Viridiplantae > Streptophyta > Magnoliopsida > Poales > Poaceae > Rhipidocladum > Rhipidocladum racemiflorum. The sequence continues at coordinate 7,909,613 of CM070575.1, forward strand.
TTCCGTTGCATCCCCGAGAAGTACAAGCAGATCGCTCGCTCAATCGAGTCTCTATTGGACCTCTCCACGATGTCGATCGAAGAGGCGATAGGTCGTCTCAAGGTCGTCGACAGCGACGAACCACAGCCTCTCTCGGGGCCTATCACCATCGGCGGGAAGTTACATCTCACTCGAGAACAGTGGGAGGCTTGCCAGGGTGGACGGAAGAAGGGGAGTCCTCTGCCGCGACAGCGGTCGCAGCACGCCAAGCCGCGCAAAGCGCTGGACGCGTCAGGTAGCGCGAGGGCGTGCCAAGCGACACCGCGGAGGCGCCAGGCGCCAGCCGGCAACCAAAGGCCGGCACGAGACGACTCCTGCCACAACTGTGGCAAGCTTGGCCATTGGGCTAAGGAGTGTCGCCAGCCACGACGTGGCCAGGCCCACATCGCCTGCAGTGGAGGAAGAAGAGCCGGCTCTGCTCCTGGCACACGCAGGCATCGAGCTATCTCCAGCGGCATCAGCCGCAGCGAATCTCCTCCACCTTGATGAACCGAGAGCACACGTCTTTCTTGGCGACAGCTCCAGCGGTGACAAGATTGACGGGTGGTACCTCGACACTGGCGCTACCAATCACATGACCGGTCGACGGGAGTTCTTCACCGAGCTTGACTCCAACGTCCGAGGCTCCGTCAAGTTTGGGGACGCCTCCAGCGTGGAGATCCAGGGCGTCGGCTCCGTCATACTCACCGCCAAGTCTGGTGAGCACAGGCTGCTCACCGGAGTCTACTACATCCCCGCGTTGAGGAACTCTATCATCAGCTTGGGACAGCTGGATGAGAATGGTTCGGGTGTGTTAGTAAAGAACGGAGTCATGAGGATTTGGGATCGCCATCGTCGCCTTCTTGCCAAGGTAACCAGAGGCACCAATCGACTCTACATCCTCAGCGTCGCGGTGGCACAACCCCTCTGCCTCGCCGCTCGTCGGGGCGGCGGGCGTGGCGATAACACGAGCGCCGGACACCTTCACTTCGAGGCTGCAGGCGACTCAGTGCCAAGGAGATGGTACGAGGCCTGCCGTGTCTCGACCACGTGGAGCAGTTCTGCGACATCTGCGTAACAACGAAGCAGAGGCGGCTCCCCTTTCCCCAGCAGTCGAACTTCCGAGCCAAGGAGCGGCTCGAGCTCGTGCGAGGACTGTCGCGGCCCGGTGACACCGCCACACCGGAGGGCGACGCTACTTCCTACTGCTCGTCGACGACCTCACCCGCTACATGTGGGTAACGGTCCTCGGCAGCAAGGGAGAGGCTGCGGAAGCCATCAGGCGCACGCAGGCTGCTGCGGAGGCAGAGTGCGGCCGCAAGCTGCGTGTGCTGCGCACTGACAACGGCGGCGAATTCACGGCCGAAGTTCGCATCGTATTGCGCGGATGAGGGCATTCAGCGCCACTATTCCGCTACCGTCTGCCCGCGGCGAGAATGGCGTCGTCGGCGGCGTGTCGAGGCGGTTGTGGGGATGGCTCGGCCCTCCTCAGCGAGAGGGGATGCGGCTATTCTGCAGGAAGCGATGGTAGCGGCGGTCTACATCCTCAACCGCTTGCCTACCAAGGCTCTCAACGGCAAGACGCCGTCTGAGGCAACACGCAGGCATAAGCCGGTCTCTCACCTACGGGTTTTAATTTGCCTCGCGTTCGCCAAGGAGCTTGGACATGTTGGCAAGCTCGATGACAGGAGCACTCCGGGAGTGTTCATCGGCTACGCGGAGGGCTCGAAGGCCTACCGCATTCTTGACCCAAAGACACAGCGTGTGCGCACAGCGCGCGACGTTGTGTTCAACGAAGGGCGAGGATGGGCGTGGGACAAGGCGATTGACAATGGCTCGACTCACGCGTCTGGCGACTTCACCATTGAGTACGCCCACTTCGAGGAGCTGGGAGTAAGCGGCACCTCTTCGTCGAACGCGCCTACCCCTCCCCGAACCCCCACAGACTCGGCCCGCTACTCGGCACCAGCGGTTACCCCTCCAGGCACGCGTCCTCTCCGACACCGGCTCGTGTCGAGCACGGCCGGTGGAGTTCGTTACTCCACTCTCCCACGACGAGGCGCATCGGCGCGTACCACGGCGAGCCGTTCGCGGTATCGTCACGATGGAGGACCTTCTCGGCGACCGGCCCGATGCAGGCTGGTGCCTCACGATCTGGAGGCGCGATTGCATCTTGCGTCGCGGCGATGGTGAGCCTCGGTCTTTCGCAGAGGCGAAAGACACGCGGCATGGCGTCTTGCGATGCAGACGGAGATGGACGCGGTTAAGAAGAACCGCACCTGGGAGCTTGCCGATCTTCCCCGTGGTCACCGCGCGATCACCCTTAAGTGGGTGTTCAAGCTGAAGAGGGATGAAGCCGGCGCCATTGTCAAACACAAGGCTCGCTTGGTGGCACGTGGTTTCGTGCGGCGAGGAGGATCGACCGGCGATGCCTTCGCCCCCGTAGCACGGTTGGAATCCGTGCGACTCCTCCTCGCACTGGCTGCTCAGGAGGGCTGGCAGGTTCACCACATGGACGTCAAGTCGGCATTTCTAAATGGAGATTTGAAGGAAGAGGTCTACGTGCAACAGCCACCGGGATTTGCGATCCCCGGCAAGGAGGGCAAGGTGCTGCGTTTGCACAAGGCTCTCTATGGCTTGCGGCAGGCACCAAGGGCATGGAATGCCAAGTTAGATTCCACGCTCAAGGGATGGGCCTCGAGCAAAGCTCGCCGAGGCGACCATCTACCGGCGGGCCAATGGAGAAATGCCCTGGCGGTGGGTGTCTCGTCGGCGACTTGGTGATCACCGGCACCCAGGATGCGGAGGTGGCGGTATTCAAAGAAGATCTCCCGGCCACCTTCCAACTGAGCGAGCTGGGGCTTCTCTCCTACCTGGGGATCGAGGTGCACCGGGGCGACTCAGGATGTCACTTCAAGCAGATCGCTACGCCAGCGCGCGTCGTTGAGCTAGTGGGCTCATCGATTGCAACCCGGCTCCCACTCCGATGGAGGAGAGGTCAAGCCGAGCCGCGACGGCAATGAAGAGGAGGTGGGCGCTACACAAGACGGCGCCTTGTGGGGAGCCTTCGCTACCTCACCCACACGGCCGGACTTGGCATTCTCCGTCGGCCACGTTAGCCGGTTCATGCGACCGACAACGGAGCACCGCCAGGCCGTGAAGAGAATCATCCGCTACGTTGCGGGGACTCTCGATCCACGGTCTCCACTACCCGAGGTGCCCTGGGAGGCACACTTCGTCGGGAATGACACGACCACGCCGGCGGCGTTGACACCGGCAAGAGCACGAGCGGGATGCTCTTCTTCCTAGGCAAGTGTCTCGTCTTGGCGATCGGTCAAAGCAGTGGTGGCTCCTGTCCGGTGTGAGGCCGAGTACATAGCGGCCTCCACCTCTGCAACTCAGGCTCTTTGGCTTGCCCGACTGCTTGGTGATCTCATTGGCAGAAACACTAGCACGGTGGAGCTCAGGGTAGACAGCAAGTCCGCTCTAGCCACGGCAAAGAACCCGTTTTTCATGAGCGGAGCAAGCACATCCGGGTGAGATATCATTTCATCCGAAGGCTGTGGAGGAAGGAAGCATCAAGGCAAGCTACATCAACACCAAGGACCAGCTTGCGGACCTGCTCACCAAGCCCCTTGGGAGGATCAAGTTTCTTGAGCTACGCTCCAGGACCGGGATGGTCCAACTTTCCCACAAGACGACAGACAAGACTTAGGGGGAGAATGATGGAATAAGTCTTGGTCATTTGTGGGCAGCTTTTGACTAGCTTTTGGGCAGCCTTTAGGGCAGCTTTTAGGCAGCTTTTGAATAGCTTTTGGGCAGCCTTTAGGGCAGCTTTTAGGCAGCTTTTGACTAGCTTTTGGGCAGCCTTTAGGGCAGCTTTTAGGCAGCTTTTGACTAGCTTTTGGGCAGCCTTTAGGGCAGCCTTTAGACTGGTATTATTGTATCTTTGCGCCCGGCTATAAATATGGCACTTGCCCAACCCCTTAGGGTGGCAATAGCACTGGTATGAGCAATAAAATTCAGAAAATTTGCCCCAATTCAGTGTGTCATTCTCTCTCTCGATGATAGTAAGAATAGTGCTACTAACAGTTTCTCTCCTACTGAAATGAATGGCAGAGCTCATGCCCTTAGTTTAAAAAAAATTAAGATAGGTCATTTATGCCATAAGCTTGTCATTTTGGTTGCTTAGTTTGTGTAAGGCTTGAACTCAGCTCTTGCATTATGCTTACTGCACTGAATGATTTTTTCCTTGCGTTCTTTTTTCTCCCTACAGACAACAGCCTTGAAAAATGGTTCCTTTCGCCATGACATCCATTATTGGCTTGGTAAAGATACTAGTCAGGTATATTCTCAAATCATTTTGACAATGCATCACCTGATTTAGCTCTTCAGAGCTACTACACAGGTTTTGGGTTAGCTAATAGTTATCCAAAATGCACAACATTTTCCTTGGTAGGATGAAGCTGGAACTGCTGCAATTTTAACTGTGGAGCTTGATGCTGCCCTAGGAGGGCGTGCTGTCCAGTACCGGGAATTACAAGGCAATGAAACCGAGAAGTTTCTGTCATATTTTAGACCATGCATCATGCCGCAGCCAGGAGGGGTAGCTTCTGGGTTCAACCATGTAGAGGTCAATGAGCAGGAGCATGTTACCCGCTTATATGTGTGCAGAGGAAAGCATGTTGTTCACGTTAAAGAGGCAAGCTATCTAAATTACTGCCTTTTTCTTCCTAAGCTTTGGCCATGTCTTGATTACGCTTGCTATTTTACAAACCAGGTTCCCTTTGCTCGTTCATCCCTTAATCATGAGGACATATTTATCTTAGATACCAAGTCCAAAATTTTCCAGTTCAATGGCTCCAACTCGTGCATTCAAGAGAGAGCAAAAGCTCTTGAAGTTGTGCAGTATATCAAAGATACTTTCCATGAGGGCAAGTGTGAAATTGCAGCTGTTGGTAAGCAGCTCTGTTAATATGCCTTAATATTTGAAATGCCATGTGCAAGCTGTGACAATTTGGAGTTCTCTCATAGAGGACGGAAAGTTGATGGCTGATGCCGAAGCTGGTGAATTTTGGGGTTTGTTTGGTGGCTTTGCTCCTCTTCCAAGGAAGACACCTTCAGAGGATAACGGGAAAGACAGGGAAATTGTGGTAAAATTGCTATGGTAAATCTCCATCATTATTCTCATATATGTCCGCAACACAGCAGTGCTTGTTGTCAATGAGAACAATTTTCTATTAAAATGGTGTCATCTATGAGAATGATTGAGAATGATTTACTCTTGAAATTATGAAACTGACTTGATGCTTTCTGTAACTTCGCAGTTTCAACCAAGGAAAGGTTGAGCATATTAGTTTTGAATCCTTGGCGCATGAGTTACTTGAGACAAACAAATGCTACTTGTTAGACTGTGGTGCTGAAATGTATGTTTGGATGGGCAGAAGTACTTCTTTGCAAGAGAGAAAGGGTGCAAGTGAGGCTGCTGAGGTAACTTTTTGTTTACCTAAAGAATCTGATGATTAGAAGCTGAGCTTCTTACTTGCTGGTTGATATTGTGTTACATCATGTTGGTTCCCTTCAGTCAATTATAGTCAGTTTCTGAAGGTTTACATATTTCCCTCTCAAAAAGAAAAACAAAATATTCGTTATTTATCCCTGTGCTCAGCAAAAGTACCACCTTGGTGAAATATCATATTGATTTGTTTTAACAAAAATCTTTGTAATCGGATGTTCAAAACATATTCATGCTTTACATTTTGTGTTGCTGTGTGATCAGTTTTTTTTACTTTTATACAGAAATTGCTTATTGATGGTAACCGAACAAAATCACATGTTATCAAAGTGATTGAGGGATTCGAAACAGTCATGTTCAAGTCAAAATTTAATGAATGGCCACCAACACCTGAACTGAAACTATCGTCTGAGGATGGAAGAGGCAAAGTTGCAGGTTATTGTCTACAGATTTATCAGTTCCAGTGCAACGTATTGCTAAAAGATTCTTTAAATTCCACAAATTTATCTGCTATTTTCTTCTTACAGCTCTCCTCAAAAGCCAAGGATTAGATGTTAAGGGCTTGATGAAAGCTGCTCCTATACAAGAAGAACCTCAGCCTTATATTGATTGCACTGGTCATTTACAGGTACACTTTGGTTAATTTTTATGGATTTATGTTGTTATGGGCAGTAGTCAATGTAAATCCGCCTTGTGTATACAGATTTTTAAGATTCTAGGTATCTTTTGAATATCCCATTCTAGCCTTCCAAATACACTTATGCAAAATAAAGTGAAAATAACCTTGTAAGAAATATATTAAAAAAGGTCATCTAGTCTAGATCCTTGGTGACTCCCCAAACACAATCATGTTTAGTGGATTTTAGTTGTATTACAATAGCCCAAAGGGCAATATATAGAGTACATGGACACAACAAAAGAATAAACCCTAAAACACTAGGAAATACCACAAATACCCTTAGCACCCCCACTCAAATACAAGGCGTGCAATAGCATTGTGTTTGAAAGGGTTGACACTAAAAAAAAAAAAAGAAAACCCAAAGTCAGAATCTTGATAATTTTGTTGTAGTGTCAACTCTTGGAAAATATGTTTAGTATCAAATGATTTCCTCCCATCCGGGTCATACTGCAGCCCATAAAGCACAAAGTGCAGGGGTTGAGAAAGCTAAGTCAAGTAGGAGCAAAGTCGACCGTGACAACATGACAAAGAAGATAAAGCCGGCACAAATAGAGAGAGCTATCAAATCAAGCTGAAGAGAGATGGATAGAAGCATGGCAGCGCAGATCAAAGCCCGAGATGGCAACAACGCGAGAGGGAAGCACATCATCTTTAGAAGCTCGGGGCGGTGGCTCAAAGAGAAGCGATGTTATCATAACAACATGGCTCAAAGAGAAGAGCGACGATTGCTGCCATGGGAAAGGAATGGAGAAAGCCACATTCAATCCAAAAAAACAGACCGGCGGCGAGGTCGAGCTCGGGGAGGCCGAATCTGACGATGGCGAGCTATGGGGAGAAGACAATGAGGCCGGCAATGATGGAGCGAGCTACAGCTATGCCAGATCAAGCTGAAGGTGAAGTTTGCTGCTTGTTGTGCTTGACAGTAAGCTACAACTGCAAGGTGGCCGTCCCCAGGTTGCTCCTCCCTTGGGCAGGGGCGCTGACAGTAGAAGAGTGGAGGCTAGGAGAAAACCTAGAACCTGGTACCATGTTAAGTTGATTTTTTTAGGGAAAAATTGATGATTTGCCCCGTTTAAGGGGTACAATATGCACACAACCTACGCACACACACGTGTGTGTTCTTTACACATGCTAAGGAAGTGATTGGAGGCTCTACAACCTCTGGATCGCGGGAATACGCTATCCCACTTAACGCGCACGCATGTCTGTACTCATTTTAATTTATTCAGATGAGAGATGTTGTGTTACCTAAACCGGAGGGGCGAGCACTCTCGCTCCCTCCCACTGAGCTATCGCTGGATTTTAGTTGTATCACAATAGCCCAAAGGGCAATATATAGAGTGGATGGACACAACACAAGAGGAAACTCTAAAATACTAGGAAATACCATAAATACCCTTAACAAATCATACCATTGATCTACACGCATTTACCTTTCATGTTCACCTCCTACCGGAGTCTGTAAACATAAGTTTATTTGCATGACACTCATCCATTTTATTTTGGTGCAAGTTTGATGATGGTTTTATTTCCTATGTATTGTTATCAGGTCTGGCGAGTAAATGGGAATGACAAGGTTCTTTTGTCATCCCCTGATCAATCAAGATTTTACACTGGAGATAGCTACATTTTTCAATACACGTATACTGGAGATGACAAGGAGGAATGTCTTATTGGAACTTGGTTTGGGAAGAAGAGCATCCAGGTAATATCTATGCACAAAATCAACTCTAGCTACCCTTACAAAAAATACTACCCTAAAAAAACTCTAGCTATGAACCTTTGGAAGTGACATACACATAGGTGCTAGCCTGCTAGGCACTATATGAATATTTTGTTGTGACGTTGTTAGCAATAACTAAGAAAAGGTTAGCAGCCTTAAGCTTTTAGCTGTTTTCCTCTTCTTGATTGATAGGTCGCAGAGATTTGCATAATTTCATGGTTGTTAATTATCTTTACATGTTCAATTAGTAGGTGCTGCAAATAATCATAATTGCTTTCAGGAGGAGAGAGCATCAACAATTTCACTGGCTAGCAAGATGGTTCAGGCTGTGAAATTCCAGGCTGTTCAGGTAACCCAATAATTTTCTATATATTGAATTAGATTGCCGGTTTCTAATCTATTCTTGCTTACACACAGGCTCGCTTTTATGAAGGGAAAGAACCGATTCAGTTCTTTGTCATATTTCAGAGTCTCCAAGTGTTTAAGGTTTGATTTATTTAATAGTCGATATCCTTGAGCTGATCTGACAGACTGACACTGTTAGATAGATACTTCGAGCTGAGCATTACTTCTATTTTCACCCTCTGAATTCTCCATGTAGGGTGGTCTTAGCTCTGGATACAAGAACTTTATTGCGGAAAATGGGATCGACGATGACACTTACTCTGAAGCTAGGCTTGCCCTATTCCGTATTCAAGGCTCAGGATCAGAAAACATGCAAGCACTTCAAGTTGATGCAGTAAGTTCAATTTTTGTTTGTGGAGATATATGAGAGCATAATTATTCTCTTAATAATCAGCTGCTTCGTCGCTTATCATGTTTTTCTAGGTGGCTTCGTCATTAAATTCATCCTATTGCTACATCCTACATGATGAAAACACTGTGTTCACATGGACTGGGAACCTTACAACCTCACTGGATCAGGACTTGGTTGAGAGGCAGCTAGATGTAATTAAGGTGTGAATAATCTTCCTTATTATGACAAATATAAACTTTGTACTCATGTGACTTTCTGATGCTTGGTACATTGGCTGCATGTGCAGCAGCACCCACTATTAGAAATCCGCCAATCCACATGTGGTGTGTGAACAAAATTTAAAGCCTTTATTAATCCCCTACAAAGGTTTGCCATATTTCTGGACAAGATTTACTATAAATATTTTAGCTTATTAGTCATGAAGGAATACTTAGGGGCATAAGATGAGATTTTGTTCACATTTTATGTTATATGCTCTAATTGCAAAAGAAAAAGAAAGAAGGAAATGCCCATGAGAGTAAATGGGTTGTATTTCTTTGTATCAGGATATAGTTATGATAGTTATATGTAGTTATTGGATGTTTGTATCCCTCACCGTTGTCATTGTCCTCCTTGCTATCATGGTTGATTTGAATTGTGTTGTTCAGTTATGTTCTGAAACAGCTTTGACTTGGGTATACCTATCCATTGATTTAACCTTTTCTTTGTGCTTCTCTTTTTTATTATACAGCCAGATCTGCCGTCCAGGTCACAGAAGGAGGGGAAAGAAACTGAGCAATTCTGGGAACTACTGGGTGGTAAATCCAAGTATTTAAACCAAAAAATAGGAAGAGAGCATGAAAGTGACCCTCATCTTTTCTCATGTATGTTGTCCAAAGGTAATCACAAAGAAGGCAATGTATGATTTTTCTTAGGATCTACTCAGTGAAATGTGCAATTCATTATCCCCTGACATTTTATTTCCTGCGCTACCAATGTTGCTGTTGAGGGGTCATGAAGGCGATGTAAAGGTAAGCAAAACAAAGATGTTAAGGTTTTGATACTGGGTGTATTTGAATGTCTAATGCTAAACCTTCTTTTAAAATCTACTTGATCAGGTCAAAGAAATACACCACTTTACTCAGGATGATCTGATGACAGAGGATGTTTTCATTCTAGATTGTCACTCGTACATATTTGTTTGGGTTGGACAGGAGGTGGATGCCAAAGTGAGATCACAAGCTATGGATATTGGAGAGGTAATTACAAAATTTACCCTGCATAGTCTAATTAGAAATTACATTTTCCTTTATATTGGAAAAGTTGGTTTCATTACTTTCTTTCTCACTACTGCTGTGCCAGAAATTTCTTGTCATTGATTTCCTTATGGAAAATCTCTCCCGAGAAACACCACTTTTCATTGTTTTCGAAGGAAACGAGCCACAGTTTTTTACTAGGTTCTTCACCTGGGACTCAGCAAAATCTCTGGTAAGTAGTTGATATGTAGTTTGCACCTGCTTATTGTGAATTTAACAGCAGTTTCTGTTCTATGTGATTAGATGAACACTTACTATACCCCTTATTTTAGTTTTGGAAAACAAATGCATCACATCCACTTTGTTTTTGTTGCAGATGCACGGCAGTTCATACCAGAGGAAGCTTGCCATTGTAAAGGATGGAGCAACTCCATTGTTGGATGTAAGTCTTGATCTAATCATCTTTCAGTGTTTGGTGGATATCAGTTGATTTTTGCTTTCATTGCTTGTAAACAATCATTTTATGCGTCGATGCTTTACTCTCTTAACGGCTGGCTGAATCTCTCCATGTCTGTTGATACTCCTGCCTTCGTGGATATTTGTGCTTATCTGTGCGTATATGGATGTGACCATTTATTTCTGACACAGTTATACCAATGAGGCCATTGTTCAACTTCAGCATTTATATAGAACCATTTTGTCATATGTATGAAACGGTTTTAACAACATGCTGAGTATAAGTGTGAAATAAGGACTACAAGGTGGCTAACAATAGCATTTGAGTGGGATCATTGGTCAATTTTTAATTTTTCTTGTTTAGTTGCATAATTGCATCTGCTCAGTACAATCGCGTGTTTGGTCACATATTGTGGCAATGGCTTTCAACTACAATATCTAAAGTAATATGCAACTTGGTGGTAATGCATGATCTAGTCATATGCCTCCTATGTTTTCTTGAAGTTTTAGTTGTACTGTACATTGCTTTCGAACGCGATAATAACAAACATATTCTGATAAATTACGTGCTGACCTTTCTGAAAATTATGTACTACTGACTCTATGTTGCAGAAACCAAAACGGCGAACACCAGCATTTTCAGGAAGGAGTACGGGACCAGATAAATCTCAAAGCTCAAGAAGCATGTCCACCAGCCCAGAACGTCGTGTTCGTGGCAGATCTCCAGCCTTCACAGCGTTAGCTTCTGCCTTTGAGAAACCTAATACTAGGAATCTTTCCACCCCTCCCCCTGCTGTTAAAAAGCTTTTCCCAAAATCTGGTGGACCTGATCTGTCCAAGCCATCATCGAAACAATCACCTATCAGTGCTCTCACCAGTTCTTTCGAGGGTCCCATGAAAAGTATAATACCAAAGTCCGTAAAAGGTATGTGCGATAAAACTATTTAGACGCCAATTCTGCTAGAACAAGTGCAAACGTTCCATTGTCTGTCATTTCTCATTCCTGAATTTTTACAAAATTAAGCGAGCCCTGAGCCAGAGAAAGCAAGGCATGACGAAGATGCCACGGGCGCTGCTGACGTAAATGAGAATGAGCCAGAAGATGATGAGGTGCTCACAATGTACCCATATGAACGTCTGATAACCACAGCTGATGATCCTGCTCCTGACATTGACGTCACCAAGCGAGAGGTGAGCATCTGATCCTCCGCTTGTCATTCTTATACTATTGTTAGATGATGATGACATGTACTGTTGTCAACCGAATGCAGGCATACTTATCGTCAGACGAGTTCAAAGAGAAGTTCGGCATGACAAGGGCAGCATTCAACAAGCTTCCCAAGTGGAAGCAGTGCAGGCTAAAGTCTGATCTCCAACTCTTTTAGCTCGGCTCTGGTGAATGTCCCTAGACCCTAGTTGCCATGAGAGCAGCAGTCAATTTCGAGGACACTCCAATTTTCGCAACCGCGGAGCTCCTCCTCTCTTCACCTAGTTTGAGTCTGTTCTTTTACTAGGGTCTGCTCCCTCCGTCAGGCAATATAGGTTTTTGGGTGAGCTTTTTCTTTACTCTTTTTTGGGATCTCACACAGGTTTTGTCGTGGGGCTCGCACTCTTGTACCGATTCTTTTTCGAAATTGCTAGGGATCAGACGTCTGATTTTTGTATAACATTTTTTTCTACGCGTGAAACATTTTTTTCTACGTAGTGAAATATTTTTCTTCGACAAACAGTAAAAAAAATATTTCATACATTCAAAAAAAAATGTCTCATACGTTCAAAAAATTAAAATATTGCGCGACGTCCGAAAAAAAAAAAAAAAAATCGGACATCCGCTGCTAGTTTCTCCCATTCTTTTTACGGCTTGGTCGACATTTGCGTACCGGCCGGGCAGCAAAGATCCACTCAACCACACCATTGAGATGAGTTGCTGTCTGGTGCAGTGGTGCCAAGCAACTAAGCAAGCATGTAAAGCAGATTGCCGAACCTTCAGATTCGGTCGGTCTTATACATCAATAAATCTTGATATAATTTGTTCGCCGAACCTGTGCGATGCGTACGCGCTTGCCGCCGCCACCAACACGCAGACTCCGTGCCCGCTTGGTTTTTGATTCTGCACCGCTAGCTCGTCGTATCCATCTCCCGTTAAGTGGAAGAGGTTGTCACCCAGCGAAGACATGTAATTCAGTTCTTCCTGTCGCTTTTCCTTGCCCGTTGCACTCGGTCGCTTCTTGCGTATCCTGAAGGCCTGAGCTCTCCCCTGAGTGGACAGAATAATGCTCTAGCTTTTTAGCCTTTTTTTCACCAAAAGCAGGCACCAATCGTAATTACAGAGAATGGTCTCTTAATTCCAGCTCAGGTGTCCACCCGTCCGTACGTTCCTCTAGCTCATGCTAGGCGTTTCCTAAAAAAGTTCCGCCAATCAATTTGAGGCGATCTTCGCAAACTGGAGAGAGTCAAAATACAAGTTGGTTGTATTTTCTTGTTCGGAAGTTTTCCTTCTTTTTAATGAATTGACAGAGCTACTATCATAACTTTCGGGAAAAAAAAAAAATACAAGTCGGTTAGGTCGAAAGCTTCACAGTATGCAACTCGTTTGCCTTGCGAAGAGGGTAAAGAAATTGAGCCACAGTTTTGCAGCATACGCAGAATCCACGAGTCCATGTGGTCTCCCGTAAGCCAGTTTCTCCAGAGGAAAAAAACGGGGTGGAATACTGTTATCAGGCGGCCGATCATCCAAACAGCGTTTGTTTTCCTCCTGCGTTTGATCCATGGACAAGATTAACGATTATCCTCTACCGACCAAGGTAAAAAAACTGTGATACCAAACCTCTGACACGCTGATATCCCATCTTATGCACACCAGCTTTCGAATCGGATCAGAGTTTTATGAAATACGACATAAATATACACGGTCTCAAGAGCGAAGTAGAAATTCAAAGGAAGTAGAAATGCTACTCTAAAAGAAAGTAGGAATTATAATTTTATTATGATTCATCAAGAACTCATTCTAACACATTTTTTCAAAAACCAAGCGCAGAGCGAAACGCGTGTTAGAAGGAAGAGACTCGTGCCCGAGTGCAGAGCGTGCTCGGTGCGGAACACGAACAGTCCCCGAGCGAAACGCGTGCCTGGAGGAAGAGACTCGCGCCCGAGCATAGTGCGTTCTCGGCGCGGAACACGAACAGTCTCCGAGCGAAACGCGTGCCCGGAGGAAGAGACTCGCGCCCGAGCATAGTGCGTTCTCGGCGCAGAACACGAACAGTCCCCGAGCGAAACGCGTGCCCGGAGGGAGAGACTAACGCCCGAGCGTAGTGCCTGCTCGACGCGGAACACCGACCGTCTCCGAGCGAAACACGTGCTCGGAGGAATAAGAGCAATTTTCAAGATATAACAAGATCAATTCCCGAGTGCAATACCCGTCCGGTGTGAAGAAACACGCGTCCGAGCTAAAAATTTACTCAGTATAGATTCGAGCGAAAGCCTGCTCGGGCAAGGGGATGAAATTTGCGCCCGAGCGAAAAACTTGCTCGGCGCAAAACAGAAACGACTCGCCTAAGCACAGTTTGCTTGAGGTAAAGAACTTTTTTTACGTATCTTACCTCATCATAAGTTGTGCAGTATCGATCATCAGATGTGGAAGATGACACCTTCGGGATTCCTTTGGCAAAGAATCCGTCGATCCCCACGGACGGCGCCAGCTGTCGACGATTGGGGAACTAGCCCCCGCCGAGCTTACTTGTTGAATGTGGGATCAACCGAAGCCCCTTTCTGCCAAAGGTGTAGCATCAAAGACGCGAGAGATGGTCCATTAGAACAGACAGAAACACAAGGATTTTATCCTGGTTCAGGCCTCTCATGATCGAGATAATAGCTCTACATCCAGTCGCATGGTGGCGTTTTTCTCTATTGAAATGATGGATCCCAGCCCCTTCCCCCATAGGGGCCAGGGGGATTAAATACAAGATACCTATGTTATATACATGGTAACTACCCCCTACAATTGTGCCACGCTTCCATATTTCCGGCGCACCTTCCCTGGATCTTCGGCGAATTAGTTACCATTTTCCTTCTTAGTGGTTTGACCGAATCTACCGAGCATAACCCGAGCTTCCACGCAACTTCCTGAGCACAGTTGCTCGTATTTGCCTGGCGTGCGACGGGCACGGATACTCAGAACCGGGTAACGAGCTCCTAGCCGATCGGGCGAGCCGATTGGTCGTCATTGGGGACATCGTCCAAGGGTAAATATGGTCGGTTAAGAAACTGGCTTTCAGGGTACTATGGGATTTATCCAATCCCCGACAAAAACATTTTCTAATTTGATGCCATGCGAACAATGAACTCATTCAAAACCTCTGCGTGCCGGTTACTATTATAGAACATGCCAAGCTAGATATTTTGATTTTTCCTTTAGCACAGAAGCTAGGAATTTGTTTACCCCTTCTACATAGACCTTTTGTGTGTCTACATGCAGTGTATATGCAACATGTTAGTTTAAATGTTGACTACTTGCGTTCTATAATGAGCTAGGAAAGACTCAACGATAGACATTGAAATTGATTTAATTTGAAAAAGACTAACTACAAGGATAATTGAAGATTATGTTTCAAATAATGCTAGAAGAATGGTGCTTTCCAAGTAAAGGTCATATATGGAATTTGTTTTATAGCACGATGTATTACATAATTCTTTGTATTGTAAGAAAAAAATGTACTACAGCTGTAATATCAAATAAATATTTTGGTAATTAAATTTTCATTAAGTGTACAACCTAATTTTAAATTTAGCATAGGGCCTCTAAAATATCGTGTACTACCCTGGCCGGACGGAGATGGGAGAAAGGACGCAGCGGCGATAGTTAGGGATGGCAGCGGGGACGTTCCACCGCGGGGAGTGGTAGAACATTCTCGTCCCTGAGAGAAGGGAAATCCCCTGTTCCTCGACCCCAACCCCCGGCATCAAGGGCCACTTCTCCGTCATTCCCCGTCCCCATTGGGGTATCAAATCCCCGTGGAGAGCCATACCCGGTAAAAAAATTTCTACAAATCAGTACACATTACCTCAACTCATCCAAAATTGGAGCAACCAACCTAATCTACCATTGCGATTAGACTAAAATCTACACTAAAAATCTATAGAATAGTAGACAAATTAAAGCAATTGACATGAAGCACACCTTACCTCAAGGAGCCACCGGTCGTCCTCGGCGTCGACGAGCACGAAGCTAGTCGGCGTCATCCTCGAGCTCGTTCAAGATGCCCTATAGAGGCGGCACCGTGGCTGGTAGAACTCCGGCACGTCACCACCCTCCCGCTTGACAGTGTCGTCGCCAGCGCCCGCTGCTCCGCATTCCCATGGTCCATCTCCACCGCCATGGGCCGTAGACGCGCACCGATGTCGTGCCGCTCAACGAACTCAGCACGTGGAGGGGGAGGGGAAGAGGGGGAGAGGGCAAGGGGGTCGGATGGGGGAGGACGAGGGCGAGGTGGAGGATGAGAGGGCGAGGGGGAGTCGGGGGGCGAGGTGGAGGGGGTGTCAAAGGCGAAGGGTGAGAGGACGAGGGGGTCGGAGGGGGGAGGGCGAGATGGAGGGGGCAAGGCGGAGGGGGAGTGGGAGTCAGAGGCGGAGGGTGAGAGGGAGAGGGCGAGGCGGAGGGGGAGAGGGCAAGGGGGTCGGATGGGAAGGATGAGGGCGAGGCAGAGGATGAGAAGGCAAGGGGGAGTCAAAGGGGGGGGGTTGAGGGCGAGGCGGAGGGGGAGTCAAAGGCGAAGGGTGAGAGGACAAGGGGGAGTCGGAGGGGGGAGGGCGAGGTGGAGGGGGCAAGGCGGAAGGGGAGTTAGAGGCGGAGGGTGAGAGGGAGAGGGCGAGGCGGAGGGGGAGAGGGCAAGCGAACGCGAGGACAGAGAGGTAGAGGTGAATCGAGGGAGTGCGGCCGTGCGAGGGAGTCAAGGGATCTAGTGTTAGGCAACGAGGGAGGGTAATGGGGACATGGAGCGGTGGAATGCCCCGCACCCGATTCCCCCGATGGGGATAATTTTTTCTTGTTATTAGCCCTGCAGGGGGGGGGGACTTCCCCATCCTCGCCCCTAATAGGTGAATTCCCCAATAGGGGAACAAGGAATGAGGCCACATTGCCTTCCCTAGCAGCAGTTGGGGCGGGAGTGGGGATCAAGGCAGCAACGAAGCCAGAGTAGCAGCCGTTTGGCAATGGCAACGCTGGTGTAGATCTTGAGGAAAGGGATCTGGCTGAATTGGATTGGGTCGTAGGGTGCTGGTTGGGTCAAGCGGTAAAGCCATGTCTTAGTCATCTTTCAGGTGAGGGCAAAGTTGTCCATACAGAAATATGGGATTGTATTTAGAGAAAATAGGTCATATTCTTCTGTAATGGTATTTCTCAAAACCACCTTACTTGACAGCAGTATATTTCAAAGAAGCAACTAAGAAATGACATATTTCTAAAATACACACTGAGGAGTGCACTTATCTAAATTTCCATAATAAAAACTAGTGTGCATGTCAAACTTTACCTAACCTATCTTGATGGGACGGACGGCGACGCTGGGATTTGGCCAAAGGTTAGGTCGCCGTTCCGTGCCATTCCAGTCCCTCGTATGGATATATAATACATACGTACGCGGATGTGGTGTGTCGCACTCAGGTCAATTCCTTGTCCAAGCATCCGCACGTACGCGTCTCGCCGCTCACAAGTGTTCGATCCGTGTGCGGCCACGATGCATTCGTTTTTTTTTTTTGCACGCACGACCTATTTCTTGACTTGGTTTCAGATTTTTGTTAAGCTTTGCATTCTATCTACGTCGACTGTTTTTCATCAAGAAATTTTTTTATTTGCTGTGGCCAGAAGAACTGTATTAACTATCGGTTAATTAGTAGACTGATCGCACGTTCAAACTGGCACATGTCTAACAAGGAAAAAAAAATCACGGATTGAAAAGAGAAGCGTACAAATGAAACAGCTTCTCCGTTTACTTTGAAGAGGAAAACATATACCTCGCAGAAGAAGAGGAGGAGGAAAATCAAAGACGCAAGAGCGTTCAAGTTGTTGTATGGGCTCTCAAAACGTACTCAAAGGCAACTAGTACGCTTAGTTGACTCTCATAATAGGAGTCCCCACGTGCCAACTTAGGAGGCGAAGATTTTAATACTCGTGTGACGGGCTGCGTGGTCTTGGAAAAAAAATCTGCTGAAAATATTTTTCCCCCTGAAGATGGTACGAAATTTATTTATGTTTATCAAATCCCTTTATACCCACACAATATATATACACATGTACATATTTTCTACACATATTAAAAAAAATTAATTTTTGTTGGTTGTGCACATTTATGTATTTATTTTTAGAGGATGACTAGGGAACGGTATACCGTTCCAACGGTATAGCCGTGAAACTTATAAAACTTATCATTTTCAGTGCTGGTTTTGTGAGTTTTAGTATTTAGTTTCATCAGTTTTTAGTGCTAAGTTTCATGAGTTTCAGTGTAAAAATTCGCAAGTTCCATGAGTTTCAGAGATATACCATTCCTACGGTATACCGTAGGTTAGTTTTACTGTTATTTTTATTATTAGTGAATACATGTGTTCAACCGAAGTCGAACGCGGTGGACGAGGCACTCGATGCGTCGATGGTGCCTCTGCCAACCGAGCTCTCTGCTGAAAACCTGGTTGTGCTCACTCACACGTAAGAAGTGGTGATGTGACTGCAGCAATGGCAGGGCCCCCAAGGCTTAGCTACCAGGGACAGAACAGAATTATTTGCAACTCTCCACTATGCAGATATGTGGAAATACCATGAGTATGACGTGATATTTCGATGTGGCCATCGAATTATCGAAACTTAGCCCCTCGAAGAAAGGCATAAACAATAGATATAGTAATGTTAAATGCAAGTAATTCTAATAACACTATGCAACAAACCCAATGTACAAGATTTACGAGTTGTTTGATTTGATACCCTCGTCGAATCATGAGAGAGTTTGATAGCAAGTCAAATGTTTGTCGAATCTGTGTGACGCACTGACGCTACAAAAATTTTGCAAGGTAACAGGACTCAAGCCTCGCAATCTCAATTGGTGCAGGCAGGGTTCCGAATCGCTATGGAAAATCATCAGTCGGTCGAAAATCGCTAGTAATCGAATGGTTTCAAAGTCAGTCTCTTTGAACTCGGTGGTAAAAAAAAATCGACTGATTTTCAACTAGTTTTCTTCGAAAATCGGTAAACTAAATGAAACAATTCGACAACTGATTTTTGATCAGTTTACGTTGCATAATTTTTTTAAATTTTTTTAAATTGGATTGATTTATTGGCCGATTTAATACGATCGAAAATCACGATTTTTAAGCGTTCATCTTTCAAACCCTGGTGCAAGCTTTGGAAGTGTTGGGGTGCGAGTAGCATAGCTGACCCAAACGGAAGGCACGGGATAAAATGCAGAGACACAAATCCAAAACGCAGGAAATTTTAATTTTATGAGGGCAGCATAGCCGACGGCGGCCCAGAACTCCTGTATCACAAAAGCTGCAAAAAAGAGAGAGCCGAACAGCATCAGCCCGCAGCCGCGCGGCAGGTGGCGAGTAGCGCGCTTGAGTCGAGACCAGAGCCCGGACCAGAGGAGCGAGAGCGCCGGCGTCGAGGCTGGCCACCGCGAGGATATCGGCGCCGGTGCGCGCGGTCATGGCCTGGTGGCGGAAGAAGGTCGTCTTCCCGGCGCGCCGCGCGTGGGCCGCCGTCTCCACCCGCGTCCGCGCGCGCAACACAGGTACGCGGTTAACTGCTTGTGTGTGAGCAATTGGGCATGACTCCTTCCTGCCATTGGTATGGCTAGCACACAGATACATTTCTCTGTCTAAGCGCGTAGCTACTGGAGTGCTTGTTCTTGTGGGAAATTTCTTTGCTGGTTTGATCTCCTTTGTCTGGCTGTGTTCATGGAGAGATCTCAGTGTTTGTTCAATTGTTCTTGGTTTTACCAGTCAGGCACACAGAGAGAGGAGTACTTGGTTCTGTTTTCTTGATTATATTGGAACTCGCTTATGGATTCTTTTACTACCCCGTTAAGCTGAGACAACATCTAGACAAGTAACAGGAGCGTTGCTGAAGTTTATTCAGGTTAAACTGCAGTTTCCTAGATGAACAGAGTAGTGTTTATTCAATGTGAAAGTCATAGGCTCACAGCCATGCTTATTAACTTCTTTTCCTTTTTAATTCAAACGAACTGTTTGAATGAAACATGATACCACCTGGGAACAAATTGCGAATGTATTCATCCTTCTCTCCGCTCCTGGAAACAGGAGTCTAGATGATAATCCTCAAGCTGCACAACTTACACCCTTTAGAAATAATAGATTTTTTTTTAATGTTGTTTTCTGCAGTTTAGAGCTTACTCTGAAATTCTATCACCAATTCTTTACCCTTACGGCGTTGACCATTCGTCAATTTCACGCGCACCGGTCTAGTACTTATCCATGGTGGAATGTCATTCTTTTCCACTACGATGTTGCTAGGTGGATTGTACTTTGGATGTACAATCTAGAAACAATCTTCTTGTGCACCTCCTCAGCTCCCACTAACAATCTCCAAAAATCTAGTTCCCCTGACGTATTCTGACATGTGGGTCCAAGATGAAAAAGTCTCTGGTAATATAAGCCCTCTTTGGTTCCTAATCACCCGTGCCAAAAATTCTTTGGAATTTCAAAGGTTTAGGTATTTTTTTCATAGGAAACGCAACAATCCCAACTTGCACGGACACCAAACTAAATGCTCTTCTGAGAAAGTCAACCTCCCTGTGGGTACAAAAGAACAGATACTTCGCAGCAACTTGCAAGGAATTAGCAGCACAAACAAGTGAGATCTTGTTATTGGTAGTAACTACTTTCTCCGTCTTAAATGTACAGGGCATATTTTCTTTTGACACATAGAGCAAAGAGATATTAAAAATGATTGAACTACCCCTAATTACTATAATATCTAAGCACTATATTCAACACATATATTAAGGGTATAAAGAAAACAACACACTAACTTTTGTATTGGGAAATGAAATACTCTCTCAGCTCATTTTTATAAAGCTTATTTTTTGAATGATCTTATTCACAAATATAAGACTTGCATGCAGATTTAATAATGCCTTTTCTTTTATATCCCTAATTATTCTCTCTCAACCATATGTATTTATTCATTACCACCCACGCAAAGTACATCTTTCATCTTTCAAGACAATTAAGTGAGAGCATCTAGGTCAATTTCTCTCATACCTTCATCAATTTTAACGCAACTTAAATTCTTGTGCACAATTAAATACGTCTTAAAAAATGAACTGAGAAAGTATGTCATATGTTTATGAACAAGACTATTAAAAAACACACCCTAATAGCACTATGCTACTTGTACTATCAGCATTCAATGGGCGGCGCAAGTGTCACGAGGTCGATGGTGCAGTGAAGATCAGTAGGTGCAAGGATATTTTTTTAGGGTCCCAAACTGGTACTACTACTGCTCCCAATTAGTGCCAGCTCTCAAGATCTTCATGTGTCAACTAATATACTATATATTAAAGGGAAAGAATTGGAGAGCTCTAAGCTCATCCACCTCACCCCTATGCTATTTTGCGAAAATGTCCCTTACTTTTCTCTAATTACAGATAGGTCCCTGTGAATTACAGAAAGGTCCTTTGCGATTTTTGTGAGTATAATTTTTTTTTCTCTAGATTGTGTTTAGGTCCTGGTTCGTTACTTTACGGCAAAGCCCCCGCTAAATATGAATCTCGAACAAGTAAAGGGGAAAGAATTGGAGAGCTCTAAGCCCATCCACCTCACCCCTATGCCATTTTGCAAAAAGGTCCCTCACTTTTCTCTAATTACGGATAGGTCCCTGTGAATTACAGAGAGGTCCTTTGCGATTTTTTGTGAGTATAAAAAAAAATCTTTTTCTAGATTGCGTTTAGGTCCCTGGTTCGTTACTTTACGGCAAAACCCCCCGCTAAATATGAATCTCGAACGAGCCATTTTCTAATTTTTCATAATAGCGATTAGATCCAAAAATATAACAAATAGGTCCTCGGCCCTTACGTCCAGATCCTTTCTTCGTTTTCCCGAAAAAAAATGTTTTCGCCAATAGAAATATGTGTTCAGCTCTATCTCTAGATTTTTTTTTTGCAACTCGATCTATAGTATTTTTCGGAAAATGTGTTATTCACCGGTAAACGTATAGAGTGTTAAGATCGCTCCGAAAAAAAATATATTTAGTTTCTCCTGCAGTTTTTTAAAGAAAAAAATAGAGTAAATTTTACACGGTGCGGCATGCGCCGCACATGCTGGCTAGTAGTAATGATCCCATCAAATATGCCTTACAATTGATTAGTCTTAGATCTGCACAGATCTCTTTTTTAACACCATGTGAACCCCAAGTGAAAAGGTGGTGGTATATGTCAGGTGGATTGTTCTGCTTGTTCTATTCTATTGTCTTACAGCTTCTCAGCTAATCTGATCTTGTCCAATAATTCAGCTCTTGCGGTCTGAACTGAGCTTTTGCATTTGTGGCGGTGCAGAGGAGCGGTGGTCTGCCACTGCCACCGATCTGCACCGAAAGATTCTTATGGTTAGAATGTTTTCTGTAGTGCGAGCCGAGCCCAGCTCGGTTGGCTGGAGCGCTCGCTTGCGCCCAGTTCGGTCGTGTTTGAGCACCCCTCGGGAAATAAAATCTCGGCGAAATCTTGGATCTTGGGTCCTTTCGAGTTTTATAATCTTAGATCGTGTGTGGAGGTCTGTGTTTGTTGCTCGGCTGTTGTTCTTCTTCTTTATTTAATGCCAGAGCTTCTGACCAATTTTCAAAGAAGAATGTTTTCTGTAGCAATGCGGCACACGACAACACAAGTAATAAGAGATAATGCCATCCACGCGCACACCCATCAACTTTTAACCACCAACTTGTCTAAAACTTGAACAAGGGCTAGCTTAGTTATGGCATAGGTAGGAGCAGGACGGATGCAAATCCCTGTCAGTCTCTGTGGGGACTGCAACTTAAGTAGTCTTTATAGGTGTGGACCATCCGATCAAGCGAACGAACGGTCCAAATAGCCTAAATCTATTACTACAGTAAATGCTACAGTACAAAATTTGCTGCATCAACTTGCTACAGTACTCCAAATCGATCTGGGCTGTCGCTTTTCGATCCATCAACTCGCACACGACTGTTTAAATTGCAGTCCCTTAAAGACTGCATAGGAACCAGGTCCGAACAGGACAAACTCGAGAGTCTATGAGTGCGTTCAGAAATCAAGCTGGGCCCTGGGATAACGGTTAAACTTGTCATCAGATGGACGCCTTTAAATTTCATGGCAGAACGTTGCGAACCGTTCACCAGTATGACCCCGGAATTTTTTTTCTTTCTAAACCTAGCTGCCCGCCAATGCTTTTTGCAAAAATGGTCTCCTCCCCCACTGCGGAAGGTGTGGAAGACGACATGTGTCATTGCCACGGCCGGGGAGCGCTAGCTCTGTGGCGAGTACATGAGCGTGTGTCAGGTGGAGCATGGAGCGTGTGGCGAGCTGGGCACTGCGTGGGAGTGTGTGGCAAGCGGAGCGAGGGCAGCCGATCGTGAAGCGATTGATTCGCGAGCGGCAGCGGGCAGCGCAAGCGGCGGGCAGGCCCGTGTGCGTGGCGCTCGCACGGTGCTGTACTTGCCATGTGCGGAAGCAAGCTTTCACGCTCCCTGATTGCTGCATCTTGGTGAACCCGGCTAGCTTCCGCGCTCGACCGTGTACGCGTTGATCACATCCTTCCGCGCTAGCAGACCCCAGTATCTGACACGGGTCACCTGCTAAGTCTTTTGCGCTCCGGCAAGAAGTTATTTTTGTAATTTTTGTTGCACAGAGACTAGTTTTGAAAAAAAAACACAAAAATCACCGAAATTTCGGCGAGATTTTAATGTACTGTAGCACTTCAAAAAAAATTAGGGTTTTTTAATTTCGCCGGGATTATGAAATTCGGAGGGGCCCGAAATCCGAAATTTCGCCGAAATTCGCCGAGATTTTGAACCCTGCTCAGCAGTGTGATGGCTGATGAGTGATGACATTCAGTTTTTTTTTTTTTTTTTTTTGCATTTTTCTGGAGCTCCTTTCCTTTTTCTGCCATAAAGTAATGCCACTACGTCAGTAACTTGTGGCACTCGTTCTTGGTTGGACTTGGGAGTCCTGATCGAATAAAGGCCAGGTTCCTGTGGATTTGAGGTGAAGTTAGTAGTAGTAGTGCAAGAAGTGAAGAAACTTCTTGGTAAGAAGTGAGGAAGGAATGTTCTTGGTTGAGGAAAAAGTGGAGGGATCGATTTACTTCGGTATGTTTCTGGATAAGGATGGAGTACAGGTAGCTGTCTCAATAGAATATCGAATGTGAACCCTCTTACCATTTATTTGCCTTTTCTTGGATGAGGTGCTAGTTCATCACTTCATCTTTCTCTTTTAGAGTTGTTCCCTTGTCTAACACATCGTTTGGTAGAACTCTGGCTCTCGAATTCTCGATCAGAGAAGCTGAAGCTCTACCGAACGCCCTCAGCTGCCTCGTGCAAAATCAAGATCCCTAATGAGCGATTCTCCGAGTGTCACTAGGCGCAAGGAGCGGCCTCGAGCCTGCTCCCCGCAAGAATAAGCCATCACGCGTCGAGCGCTGCATCCCCGTCTCCCCACGTTGCCTCCCCACCTCGAGCGCCACCTCCTCGCCTTGAGCCCGTCCATCGAGCCGTCCCCGCCTGCACCACTAAGCCCGCAACGAGTGCCGCAGAGGTATGGTTCCCCTCTCTTTCGTCTCTCCCTAATCCTCTCTTTCAAGAGAGCCACCTAGCTAGCCAAACATTTTCATATACTACTTCAGATTCCTGATAAAATCAGAATCAGGAGGAGTTAGAGTAAAATTTGGAATGAGCAGAAGCTAGAGCCATACCGAACGGGCTCTAAGTATCTTCTCAGATTCTGGAGCCTGCCAAGATTAGAATGTTTGTTTTTCTCCCTTTTTTTTGTGTGCGCGCGCGCGTGAGGGAGGGTAATGTTGTGCTCTTTTGTTCTTGAGCAAGGACACAACCCTTTTATCCGACGAAAACAAAGCCCATTAGTTTTTTTGGGACCCCAAGGTCTTATGTATACAAAAGTGCAGTACACAGGCCTCAATCCCTTTGCCATGTGTGCAAGGCCCATGATGCCAAGCTGTTCAACGTATGGAGAAAGGAGACGAGAAAGAAGAATACAAGTATACAATACAACCAGCAGAAGTGCTTTGCCTTTGACATGAGTGCTAACAAGTATTACATTTCCTTCATCTCCCCCAAGATTGTTGTAAGGTCTAAAAGTAGCCAGCATACTCCATGCTTTTTCTCCACTAACAACGTGGGGGGAAAGACGCCTCTCTTTCATATTTTCCCTTTGGGACAATCCATGACAGTGACAAAATCCTTATCTGAAACCCGTGCGTGCAGGCAGTGGAGGCAGCATACTGAAGCTTCACGAGGATGTGCAAACCTGTGGATACAAGGACGTACAGGTGATGTTTGAGATCCTAAGGTCAGGACTGGAGGAATCGCACGCCCCGAAACAGCGCAAGCGGCTGGCCTGGAGGCCGCCGTCCGCGTGGTCCAGCCGGTCATCGTCGATTGCAGCTGCGCAATAGAGACCGCGACACAGACATGGAATGGCGGTTTGGTGGCGCCGGTTAATAAGAAGTTAAGAACACCAATTTAGTGCTTGATAGCTATATTAGTTTGCCGCTTGATGCCTAACGTCAGGTATCAGGCATCCCCCTGCCGGTCTGTCCGGGACAAGAGCGAAAGTTTCAGCAACATCAAGGTGTGAACTGTGTCATAAGGCTCTGAAAGTTGGTCTGAATGTTTGTACGTACTACATGACTGTTGGTCTGAACTTTCGCAAACTCGGGAGAAGAATGGAGCAAGAGGGGTTTGTTTTTCAAGTGTATTTCCAGTCCTATTTACCTGTGGTTCATGTACCCTTCACTTTTTGTTGAGGAATCTATAATTGAAAGATTGTTAGTATGTGCCTTGTTTACTTCCTTGACATTATGCAGGATGGTGAAACGACGGAGACCAAATAGTAGCAAATATGTTCGAGCGTTCTGGTTTTCTGTATTTTTGGGTTTTAGTGGATCATGACAGGTGCAACTTGCAGGGCTTCTTTCATGTCAGAAGTTGACACTTAACAGAACTGAGCAACCCCAAAGAAGCAAAACATTATGGCCTTCTGGGCTGAGAATTTCCATGCCATGAGGTGACCCTAGATTATGCATCGACTCGTCCTTTTAATGATAATCTGAATATATAGTGACATGGAACATCACGCTACGAGTTAGTGTGACGACAGCATTTGGTTTCTTGTTCATTGTGGGCTATGCCCTTTGGTTATTGTAACCTAACAATTTAATTGTATATATAGTTTTTCCCAGGAATTTAAGTGTGCGCGACATGGCGTGTACTTGCAGGTTTGACGAAGGTGAAGCTGTTGATTGACAAGAATAGTAATTCAGGCAAGATGCTTCCAAATTTGCTAAAGCAGAAACCTGAAATCCCTGCCGTTCTTTCGAGGACAAACGGCCTGAAGAAACAGATATCATATGCATATAGATAGCAATAAACAACAGTACATTTTGAAATTGTCTCTGTTCAAAGACAAAGAGTAAACACCATTGCACTTTGATCCTTTCGCTTTCCAAGCAAGAAAGCGACTCATAGGAAGACTAAGTGGGGCGACTGAAAGGATGCCCTATCAAGCACTCGGAAGAATGATTGATTAGAGGAAGTTCACTGCTGGGAGAACTAAACAAAGAGGATCAAGATAGCTGCCATCGAAATCGCGCCGTGCCGTGCCGTGCCGCGTCGAATTATTACACCAACAACGCTCTGAAAGGCACTTTATCTCAAAAACAAATCACAAAACCTAAAAATTGCCCTCTTGATCGTTCCATCATGTTGTGATTACAGAGGTGTGCATCGTAGTAGGCCACGGTATGGAAAACAAGCAATTGTCAATTGCCATCCATCAATCTCTCTATCAGAAATGAAAAAAAAAAAAAAAGCTTTGGACGGCCTATGTACGAATGATAACAAGAATTGGATAGAATCGTGATAGTATAATGTTTATACGGCACGAGGGGAATATAATAAGTACAAGACGGCCAGAAGCTCGAGGGCTGACATGAGAATGCAATGTAAAGCAAAGACAAAGGTTCCCCCAATGACTTTGTCCAACACAAAGTACATAAAAAAGGGGGGTGGCTCCTCTCCTAGCTGTATAATTGTGTAGCTTGCTTGTTTGATTCCTCCTGTAATCATGTTGACACAAAGGAGATACAAAAAGTGAGGCCAAAGGCTTCAAAGTCATGGCTGCCATGATGCATAGGTGGCATGGTGGCAATAAACATGTTAGAACAGAAGAAGAAACTACGAGAGCATAGAGAACCCGAAACAAAGTCGGGTGAAAGTTTTCTATTGCAGCTTTAGATCATGCATGCGTATTCCCATATCAACATCCGTTGCTGAACTCAACAAATGCAGACGATAGTCAGCCAGTCGATAGTCCAACCAGTGCCGTTTTCGTCTAACCGTCTCGTTGCGAACATAGGTGCCCTTCTTTTTAAACCAGCTAAATACATGTGCTTTGTTGTAGATAAAAATATTATAATGTTCTACCGAGCTGAGTCAACATCATCGTGATTGGTCTACCTAAACCAAGCCCTCATCTCTGTCTCTATGTTTGGTATGTTGCGCCTTCGCACCCTCGGCTCCATCGCATGCCCATTAGAGCTACGCTTTTCTCTCATTAGAGAATTTTTAGGTAGGTGGAATTTATTTGTTATTAGATTGTTTCTGTTGAGATACACAGGACTTTTCGTCCTAGCTTTTCAATACGATGAGACTCCATCTCTTTGTGGGCAAATATGAATTTATCTCTAATAGATTTTCTCCTATAAATATGGCATCACATTGTACGAGAAAATCAATCTAATAAAGACAAGATAATTTTGCATCCCTATATTGTGTGTGCTCTTGATGATTGTTTTAGTGATTCGATCGGTGCATTGTGTTTGATCTACGGCGGTCATCATTTTACAACATGTTATCAGCATGAAGCTCCCTGAGACAGATCAAGATCGTCTGCCTGCATCAATCGACACTGCATCGAATTTCGACCGGCATCAAGTGATTAAACCTATTGCAAGCCATACGAAAGTTCGAAGCACATAAGTTAATCGCATCTGAACAGTTTTTAATCATGTATATTAATTTTTCAAATTGCCTAGATTACTCATTTAATCTAATTAGAAAATTAGATTTTTGTGTAATACTATTCATAACAAATTAAGAATAATTTTCTTAACGGCTATGCTTGTAACACCGCCATCCTACCGCTTTGTGCCAGTCGTGCCCACCGTGTCGCGGACTACCACACCACGAAGATATTGAATCCACTGTTGCCCCTCATGATAAGAAGAAAGAGAGACCTCCATATGCACGGGACTTAATTCCACAGAGACATCCATAGAAACATAGAACTGAACAAGTGACAACACTACCTAATACAGTGGAAGAAGCTCAACCTGATATTGAGAAAATCGTTGAAGTGAGCCATCCTGAAGAAGATAAACCTAGTAAATATTTGTATACACAATCTGACGCTAGGAAGTTGAAACACCCACACTCCATCATTGTGGAAAATCACGAAGAGATGGAAAAAAATTAATGAAGATATTTTCACTAATTACGTGGATTCAGGAGAGGTGTATAAAAGAAAAACAACAATTATCAATATATATTTCGCCTCAAAAATTTCTAAAATTCTTGATTTGGATCTCGAACCAAAGTCCATGGTAGAGTACCAGAAGCGATCAGATTGGGTCAAATAAAAAGAAACAATTAAGATAGAATTATGATTGCTTAATAAAAGGAAAGTATTTGGTCTTATTGATCGCACACCTCCTATAGTGTTCCTTGTAGTATCAAAATGAGTTTTTATCCGGAAGAGAAATAAAATAACCAGGCGGTGAAATATAAAGCGATGTTTGTAGCACAAGGGTTCATGTAGAGACCCAACATCGATTACGATAAAACTTACTCTCCTTTAATGAGTGGAACAACATTTTGATACTTGATATTAATGGCAGCTAGCTTAAACTTATTAATGCAGTTGATGGATGTAGTGATCGCATATTTATATGGATTACTGGATACAAATATTTATATGAGAGTCCCTGAAGGAGTCAAAATTCAGGATCCTAATAAAGGAAATCACAACATATACAACGCTGAACTGCAGAGATCATAATACAGATTAAAACAGTAGGGGGGAGAATATGATTATCATTGTGCCTTCATAAAGAAATTCTAGAATAGATTTTATATCATTTGAGTCACTATCGATGATCTAAATATCATCGAAACCACGGAGAAAATAAAGGAAGCAAGTTCTTACCTTATGATGGAGTTTGAGATGAAAGATTTGGATAAAATCAAATGTTACTTAGGCCTACCGCTAGAATATTTCTCAAAAGAAATTTTTGTACACTAATCTACCTATATCAAGAATGTATTGAAAAAAATTTAATATAGATAAATCTCATCCTTTAAGGACCCCAATGTAGTAAGATCCTTTGAAGAGGATATGCAAACATTGGAGCACTTATGTATCTTGCGAATTGCACAAGACCTGATATTGCATATGTAATAAATTTGCTAGTTGGACACATTGCAGCTCTAAATAGAAGATACTAGGGTGGTGTCAAGACTTTACTCAAATACCTTTAAGGTACTCAAGATTTTAGCTTATTTTATTGGAATGAGCAAGACTTGACCATGATGTGATATACGAATGATGGCTATTTATCTGATCCTCACAGTTTATCTCAGACTGGGTTTGCATTTTTTTGTGGTGGTACAACTATTTCTTGGTAGTCTTTTAAGCAAACTTTGGTAGCTACTTCTACCAACTACTCAAATATCATAGCATTATATGAAGCCTCACGCGGATGTGTTTGGCTAAAACGTGTGATTAGCTATATCCAGAAGTTACATGGCATTAATACTGTTGATACCCCCACACTTATCTATGAAGATAATGATGTTTGTGTTGCGCAAATGCAAATGAATTATATTAAAAGCAATATCATGAAGCATATTGCCCCTAAACTTTTCTATCCTCACGAACTCTAGAAGAATGACAAGGTAAAGATCCTGCAAACTAAGTCATGTAAAAATAGGTTTATTTACTAAATCTTTGCCTACATCTAATTTTCAAAGTTGTATTCGTGGCATTGAAATGTGATGACTTCAGGATATGCAGAGTTCTGGGGGGAGTAAATCTCTGAACTATGACCCTTAGCATGATCCTAAAGAAACTACCTTAATACAGAAGATTATAAGTTGCACCCCTATTTCCCTGTAACACCCCGGCATTTAATATGCTTGAATGCTACCAAACATAAGCTAAACAACATCTAAATACCGCATTTAAACATAAATTCCAGCAAAGGCGCACATGCTAAAAACCGAGATTTCGGCAGCATCTCCTTTGTTTTAACATGATTCGAAGGAGCAACAACAGTATAGCAATATATGGAATATGAGAGACAACTAAAAACAGCAATAATTAACGACTTAGCAACAATGTAAGTCTAGTTCCAAACATATAATGTCTCCAAGAGTCAAACGAACGAAAAGATTCTCATTTAGCAAAGCTAAGCCTTAAAGCAATGATCATCACACGCAATTTATTATCGACACTAATTAAATGACTTGTGAAATCAAAGAGTGAAGCTACGTGTGGGAGTGTGACTAATTCCCTTCCCCGCATGCCGATCTCATGGTACCTAAAACAACAAGAAAACACAAGCGTGAGTTCGAAACTCAGCAAGCATATTGCAAGGGACAGCAAGAACAATAACATGGCAATAAAATCTCACATCATGTATATCATCTCATTCATGAACACTTAACATTATCATCATCATTATGTATGCAATGCAATGCAATGCTCATGTCTCCTTGGAAACTCATACCGGTATGGTTGAGTACACACCCGTCGGTGTGCACCCTCTCCCCCCTTCCATCCCGAAGATGGAGGGTGCCTACTCCTTGCTTCCGTTCACCACGGTGAATGGGACTTACTCATTGGCTCTCCGGATTAGTCATAACTTTCTCACCGACCTTCCCGGACTAGTTATGACTTTCTCACCGCCCGGGCCATGTAACATGCCGTGTATGCAATTATGCCAACATCATATTTAACTCGTACATTAACACATGGCATCATAATATAATAAACATGCTCATCACATCCTTGGCAATCATTAAAACATGGCAAGTGATCATATATCATGTAGTCAATCTCATCTATTCTCAACAAGCAACCTACAAATCGCTATCCATTACAACACACTTGCCTCAACCACGGGCAACGGATTGGCGGGAAGTAGAAGGCACTCCCGGGGTCGCACCACCTGCACATAGGTATCACACACTCACAATCATGTCCACAAAACAGTACGCAAACCCTCATCTACCCCGACATTGCCAACTACTCGCAAAACCTAAAAACAGATGTTCTGTCCCGTCGGGATAGCAGCCTTGCAAAAGGCATAACTTGAGTTCTGGGACTCCGAATCAATTAAACGAGTACATCGTCGCGTAGCTTAGGAAATTTCCCAACTTTTTCTAGGTATAGGAAAAGACTGATTCGGATTCTAAAGTTGTTTAATCTACAAAATACCGTGATCTGTTCCAATCACGTCACAGATTTTAACACGCTCGGTAAAACAGCCATAACTTTCAAACGGTTGGGCGGAATTTAAAGTTCTTTATATCCATGGAAAGATAATGAAATTATCTACAACTTCTTCAACATCCGTACGACCAGATTCCGACTCTAAATTGGCGAAAAACCGAACCCTAGGTGGACTGCTCATGCTGCCCGAAACAGAGAACGTGGCAATTTCTAGATCTAATCCAATCTACTCAAATCCAGCACCACCAATTGATCTTAAAACTTGATAAACACCCTTAGAACAATACCTAGACCAACCCCAAGGATTCTCGTGGCCATACCTTTGCCCAACGCACGAAAACCCAATAGATCTCCTCCCGGTTCGCGAATTCTCCTTCCTCGCTCCAATCCAGCCGGATCTGCTCGTCGCGGAGCGCTCCAATGGATGGATCTTTGAGGTGTGGAGGTGGAGAACTACCCTAGGGGCAGCAAGGGAGGAGGAGAGGTGGTGGAGAGGTGGTGGAGCAATGGGGGAGGTGGAGGCGCCACAAGGAGGAGGTGGGGAGGTGTGGGGGGGCGGCTAGGACTTGTGGGGGCGCAAGGGCAGGGGGGTGGACGCCTAAAGGGGCTGGGGGAGGCCCCCAACCAGTCTCCTACTCCTATTAGGACTCAAACTCCATCCCACCAAAGCCTACGACCCTTTCCTTTAGGCCCAAACTCCCCCGGAAAGGCCCAAAACCCCGGAAACGGCCCGAAAATGGCCCGGAAACGCTATTAAGCCTCCTATCATATTGTTTTAACCTCCAGTACCATATTTCATAAAGTTTTTGACCTTATCATTCACATTAAATAATGTCACACCATTCCGTAGTGTCACATTCCCTTAGTGAGTTTTCATGATGTTTTCTCACATGAAGGTTTTTAATGAGTAACTAATGTAACACAATGTGTGAGTGCAATGTACTCTTTTCTCGATCATTTTTTCCATTGGGTTTTTTGAAGGGGTTTTTGATGAGACATATGCATTACTCGGTATTTTCCCGAGGGGGAGTGTTGAGATATAATAGGACTCTTCATCCTAATTGTTCAAATATGATTGGACTTTATCTCTTTGTGGGCGAATCCGAATGTATCTTTAATAGTTTTCTCTTATAAATATGGCACCTCATTATAAAAAAAATAATCTAATAAAGAGAAGAGAGTTTTGCCTCCCTATATTGTGTATGTTCTTCATGGTTGTTCGGTGATTCGATCAGTGCATTGTATTTGATTTATGACGATCATCATCGTTTTGCAATAATTTCTTTTATTTTTTTGAGGTTTTTTAGGGACGTGAAAGAGAGAGTTGGGAGGAGTGACGTATCATCACCGTCATGACCACCAGCTCTTTCTTGTAAGATGTAAAAATTTGACCACTGCAGTTTACACATGCTAGGTAGGTAGGTAGGTAGGTTATTAGTCGATAATCCTATTATCCGGGTTCCCTATCCTTATTATGTGTTTCTGTTATGTCAACCGAATGCCCAATAGCAAATTAGCAAGGAAAAGCAAAGCGGTTAAATTAGAGTACCGGCCAGCAACTCGCGTACGTCAACTGCTAATTCCTTTTGGTCGCCATCCTTTCGTGCCGGCCTGCGCCATCATCGTCGCACTACTAGTGGCACGGTTCGATCCAAGACGATCATACACATCCACACTACTTAACTTTTAAGTAACTTGCACCAAACAAAAGATAAAGTTAATAACCATTATATGTCGCGCACGTACATACATAATTTGCTGAAATGGTTATGTATTGGCCCGCTATTTTATCTACCAAATTCGGCAAGTTTCGAATTATAGCAGCTCTGGTGTTGAGATTTTATTCGCAAAGTTTGACTATATATTTAGGAAGTTGCAAATAAGATAAAATGGAAATGGAAGTGTGTGTGTATATAAATACCTCATGGAGCCGTCTACACAAGCCACCTCACTCGTACGAAAATGATTTCTAAGCGAATTTCTGCCATCAGTCAGTGGAAGCCGTGAGCCAGAAACTACGGGACATAAAAAAGGCTCCTTTTCCCCGTCCTCCATTAGAAGAATCCAGACTGCCAATTGTCCATTATTTCCTGGAAGATTCAATCTCTATCTCTTAAGCAATTAGAATATTTTGTAGATAAGTTCTTACGGGCTTGGAATCAATTGAAATAACCCCAGTAATCAACCATGCATAATAGCTAATTAAATTAAAATAACGCACTTAATTAAAACTAATTAATAAGGTTGAATCGCATAATTCAATTGTTACAAATTGAATACAATAGAATAAATTGCAAAATTCAATAATTCATTTTATTTTAGATCATGAATTTCATAAATAATTAATTGCAAATGAGGTCATTACGATAAAATAAATCACATAATTAAATCAAACTAATCCACAAAGAATTAATATTACAATTTAACCATTACAAATTGAGTGTTATGGATTAAATTATAACACGCGAATACTTTTATACAATTCTGATCACAAATTACAGAAATAAATAATTACATTCCAAAAATAAAAATTACAATAATATAAATTACAGAACACTGGTGATCTTCTAATCTTCATTTATAAGTCCTGCATTTCAGTTGCACGCACATAAGAATAAGAATAAAAGCAACTCATTAAATTAAGTAAAGAAAATAAGAATTAGAATTGCCGTCTGTCCCATATGATTTGATATCATGCACTGATATGCAGATTCATCCAGGGCCGAATCGGCACCTCTCACGAAATTAGGGTCATTATTCGGCAATTTAACAAACCTGTAATTATCTGTATACACGTGTATATTAAAAATATTGCATGGTAGAGCAGTCATTTCCCGCAGTAAGAAGGTAAAAGACCCATATTTAAGCGGATAAACTTGAGCCGTTGTAACTTAGGATAGACTTCCAACCGAAGCCTCTCTTCAGGGCAAGCCTTAGCCCCTTAAGGTAACTTGCTCGAGCACATATAGACAGAAAACCTCCAATACAAGCCACCAGAGTAAGCCACACGAGAACAAGCATCAGGCAAGCTACTTAAGGTAATAACCAAAGAGCAAGAGCACATCACAGCCACCAAAAGCAAGGGAACCACCATCACACATATCACCAAGACCAGGAGCTAGAAGGCCAGCAACCACCAGGAGGCCAAGCTCCAAGAGCAAGCAACTAGGAGACCACCCACATCACAGAGCTACGAGGAGCAAGCACAACCAGGAGCACCAAACAAGCAAGGAGGAGAAGAAGGTTAAGCCTGAACTCAAAGCAGTAGCCAGAAGCAGCAGGCCAGGAGATCAAGGCAGCCACCACTTCACCACCATCACAACACCGCAACTCTATACCTCATACCCTTCATCATACCTCAGGTAAATACCCAGCAATTGTGACAGTAGCAGCAACAACATAGGAATAGCAAGAACACGGATTATTTAGAGATTGAAAATAGTAGATAATTAGTGGTTGCAAATGGCGGCATCATAAGTCCCTGCGGTATTGTCTCACTCCCCCGCGTGCGACAAAAACCACAGGTATCGACACGGCACCGCCAATTATCGTCCAACTAATTGTAAATCATCATAGACCATTATACAACTTCGTAGCACCAACAATTCAAGTAGGAATTAAATCATCATCCTCAATGCATAAATAATCCATTAGAGAGAAATAGCAGTAGAGCTAAAGGTATGATAGGGGAAACCATAGTAGGGGAATCGGGGGATGGTGCCGGCGAGCAGTGAGGAGAGGAGGGGCCGTGTGGACCGAGTTGGCCAACATATACCATGAGGGACCACATCGGCGGTGGCCGAGTGAGACGAGGGCCGGCGCACACGCGTGTGCGCGTGGGACAGAGTGCAGCCACGCGATTTGGCTGGGAGATGATGGCTGAAAGGGGAAACCATGACGTGGTGTGGCGCCGAAAGGCCAAGCTGGTGTCCTGGCAGCTTGGGCCCCAGTCACACCTGAGAGACCCAGAGCTTGGACCGGGGGTGCGCAAGCCAGGGGTGACATAGCCCAGCGCGCGGCACCACGACATCGGCGGGGGAGATCTGTGGCGGGTCGATGGGCCGATGGCGTCTCTTGAGTCGAGGCATTGGTGGCCACAGGGAGGCCAAAGCCCAGGCGGCGAGGGACTGGCAGCCCACGAAGGCAGGAGTAGGAGGCACGGGGCCAGGAGGCGGTAGGGTGGCACGGGCCATGGGGCCGAGGCGATGCCGCTAGTGGCCAGATGGGGGGAATCGACCAGTGGCTGGATGGACTGAACCGAGAGGAGACAGATCGGGTGGGATCTGGAGAGAGATATAGTGTGTGTGTGTGTGGGCAGGAAGATGAGAATGGGATAAGATAAGATCAGATCAGGGGTGAGGAAAAGAGAAGAAAAGAAAAGAAAAGAAAAGAAAGAAAGAAAGAAAGAAAGAAAGAAAAGGGGGAAAGAAAGGAAAGGAAAAGAAAAGAAAATAGGTAATTTTGGTAGTGTGTAAAAATGAATAATTCATCACGAGAAATAATAATAACTCAAATTTCCGGTGTTAGTAATCGCTAGAAGTGGTTGTAATTAAATTATTTAAAATTTAGATGAAAGAAGAGAAAAGAAAAGAGAAAAAATAAGAAAAATATAATTCTAATTAAATTATTAAAATTATGAATGATTGATCATGTGAACAATTCACCTTAAAGCTGAATCAATTAAAAATCTTTTAAATCAATTAATCTAGTCGGTCGAATGTTCCACTCAAGCGTGACAAAAGAAAATGGTATTAAGTCCAAAAAAGCGTAATGTAAATTTTATAAATCTTAAAATAATGATCATTTAATCGAGTAATAAATTTTTTATTATATTTAAAATTGCAATACAGATCAATTCACATGTATATGTGTGTGTATATATATATATCTATATATATATATATATATATTGTATGCAATTAAAAGAAATCAAAATAAAGGCTAATTAAGCATATGATCAAAAGGAGAAAATTTGACATCAAAATTAAATCTGAGACAGACATCAAAAAAAGGAGAAAATTTAAACACTGTCTTTAGTCTTTGTAATGAATAAAATAGGGAAAGCATATCTAGACTGATGCGCCAAATTTCAATATGCTAAAATAGAATACATCAATTTAAAGTACTGCAAATTAAGTTATTTTAAATTAAAATATAACCAGTCATAATGCAACATGCTCATATATTCCAAATTTAAATAAATAATCCATCTACATCAATTTAAATCAAATTAGAGAGCGGATAAGGACCGACTAGTTTCTTACCAGTTGATAAAGAAAAGAAGATAATAAAATAATGATAATAATAACAAATAAGAAATGGCACTAATAACAATGATGATAATAACAGGGTTAACAAGTTAATAAACCTAGGTAAATCAAGACATCCAGATCATAACCATAATATTTTGGTTAAAAGTTTAAAAAGGGTAAAGAGGTGCACGTACACAAGAGGTAAATAATACGAATGACCTCCTTTCAATTAAATAGACCGATAGCACGATGGATCGAGTAAGCTTGTGATTAAATCTTAATGATCAAGAAAATAAAGCTAGATATGTGAGTATAACCTACTATAATTCAGAAAAAGTCAAATTCCGTGGATTACTTAATAAATCAACTATAAATCGAATTAGCAATATTCTAATTATTTAAGGAAACAAAACAAACCAAGTAAGAAGGAATCAACTCGATCAGATAAAGAAATTAAGGACTAACTAAATTTTCAGCAATTGTCATATTAATTGAAATGATCAAGCCCTACCTAGGCCAAGGTGTAATCCAAATTGAAATGGCGTTAAATTAAAATGTAATGAATCAAATCATTCTAGACTAAAATACACCCAGTTAAAATATGTCAACTTAAAAAATCTCAAAATGAAATACGCAGTAAGCATATAATAATTTAATAGAAGTTAAAGAAAGGGTTGGAGACCTAAAACATGTGAAAAACTATTATATATCTGAATTATAGTATTTTATAATTTCAGAGATTAATTTAAATCTGGCAGGAGATCATCTTCCGCAATCGTGTGAGGACGTATATTTCCACCAAAATCTAGGTAAGCTCCCTTTGTCCATATTTATGAAATGGTTTTACAAATATTTTTGAAATTCACTGATGCATGGTAAAATTTGATCTAATTAAAATTTAAATCGATTGTTGGATAAACTAGGAGTGCAGTTAAAATTGGTATTTTGACTCAACCGACAAGTGAAGTCGGGGTGAGTTGTTAAATGGTGGGTAGAGGGTGCCATATTTAATGTTGCCGGCGGGGCCCTCTACATAGGAATATAATATAAAGTTAAAATCACTACACTCAAGCAAATGAGCCGTATTAAATCGTACAAACCATAGTGCGGGGGAAACAACCAGAAAAGGTTGTCTTATGATGGTGTTTAATCTCCACATTGGGTAAGTAAGATGTGTTAAATTGGGATTGCCGGATGCCCAGTGAAATACATGTTTGATAACCAGTGTTGGTTATTTGGCGCTAAATTTTAAAGCCATTGGATAAGTATCTCTGATTTTTGTGGTGTATATCAACTGACTACCCCAATGTCTTAGTACCACTGATTCGTGTTGTAGCACGACTGGTAAGTAGTCAGGGGATATGAGTACCTCTAATTTTGTGACGAGGTACAACTGGCTAACCTAGGTCTCAGTGCCATCGAATCAATATAGAGTACAACTGGAAGGGGACAGGGCTGGAGATTTAAATGCCAAAGTAGTGATAATTATTCTGAGTTCTCAACTGCGGTTGAGTTCGCTATGGGTAAAATGATATAAAACTTGTGCAGGGTATAAAATCATAAATTCATACATATCTCCTGGATTAGAAGCTACAGAGCCTTATATGTGAGTGCTAGTAGAAATTTTACAAATAAAAATCAAAATTCATGATTTTCTTAATAAAACCTATTTTTGGTATTTGGTTTTGAGGTATGGATTAAGGAATGAAACTGGTGAGTGTTCCGGATGATAAAATTCATATAAATTGCATTTAACGCTTACTGACTACATCTTTGTATTCACCCCTTATAACTCCCCTTTTACTAGATATTAGATTTGGTGGGCAAGCATCTCATCGGGATATGGACTCCAGTGGAATGCATTAGCTGTTGGCGACTTTTTGGTAATTAGTATCCACAGAATATTTTTTTGTTGTACCTGGATCATATGTATAATTAATATACTGAATATGTAGCCTGTGTGACGATGGAATGTAATAAACTTTTTA
This sequence comes from Rhipidocladum racemiflorum, assembly GCA_036346355.1. Classification (NCBI taxonomy): domain Eukaryota; kingdom Viridiplantae; phylum Streptophyta; class Magnoliopsida; order Poales; family Poaceae; genus Rhipidocladum; species Rhipidocladum racemiflorum. The sequence goes on from CM070575.1 coordinate 7,948,016, forward strand.
TTTAAGTCTATAATTATTGTTTTGTTGCAACACTCTGAATTCGGTATCAACTGATAAAGTGTCGGGTCCGCTCGATGTTTTATTAGCTAATATGCTCAGATCAGCGTAATTACCTCAGAGTTAATGACAGGATTACTGTCGTTATCCTGGGTTAACTATGTGGGTTATGTGCGACGTATGCATCCAAAAGAAAGCTCAGTTGTTGATCATATTATAATATTGATAGTTTAATGCTGCTACACCTTGAGAAATCAATCTAATTTTGGCACACAATTGCTGAAATCCCAGCGTGCAACCTCTCCACTGTGATTTTTTTAGGAGAACACAAGCCACAAAAATGTAAGTACTACTGAAAAACTTGGAAGTACATGATACTTTACACTTTACAGCCTCATCCAAGTTGGTAATCCAACAGCTCGGGTCGTCCTAAATAAATAACCGACCACCCTGATCACACCACAAAAAGTAAGTGCTACCTCAACAATTTTTCGCTTTACAACATGGCATGCCACCCAAAATTGAATATATCAAGGGGGTGCATATCTCTACTATTATAAAGCAACAGTTGGTGGCAGTGGTGAGTTCTACCCACGTCATTAATTGCCCTGCTTAATTGCCCTATGCAAAAAACGAAGCGTTGCTTTAATTAGCCAGCTTTCGCAAGAAACAAAGCGTTAAAGATAGATGTTTGATCTTGTGAATAATTTTTTTATTTTTTAATCTTTATTTTTCGTTATCAATTTTGTTTTTCGTAGCAATGCACGGGCATGTAACTAGTTTATCTTATGTGGCACGTTCTGTAGCATGTCAACGACACCGTTCACAATCCCGCAACATCATAGAGCAAATTTCAGTTGCAACTTCTCCCGATTTATCTGTGGTGTCGCACCGTACAATTTTTTTTTTTGTAAATGCATACAAATAAGTATGCGTGCCACAAGGCCTACTATCTCTTCGTACAATATCTATATAGACTTGTTTCTATTATATTTATATATATATATATATATATATATATATATATATATATATATATATATATATATACACTAGTAAATGCCCGTGCGTTGCAACGGAATTTCAAAAGAGAATAATACATAATTATAATGCAGGATTTTAAACCATACAATAAATCAATTTTTTGTAACACATATATCAAGCAAAACATATCTTTGTAAGCTAGTAAATAAATCAAATCATCTATATTGAAATTGTCCGCAGATTTACAACTATAGGTTAGCAAAGCAATAGTGACTCACCTACTGGGCCTTGGGCCTCTACTGTTCTGACCCAAAGCCTGGCAGACTCACCATCACCACCAACTCATTCTTTTAATAGTTAAGATATATATATATATATATAATTTTTTATGTTTAAAACGGGCCCAAAAATAAAACCATATCCTAGCCGGACATATGCAGAGGGTTATTGCACCTCGAAAGGTCCTAAATAATACAACGCAGAAAACACCGGCACTGCTTCGTGAAAAAGAAAAGGGAGGAGAAAAAAACACGCACGTAAAAGTACGGGCCCACTTGTCAGTATCTCTGCGGTCCACGTATGCATGTACGTGCGGCAAATTAACTTCCGAGCCCCCTCCTCGTCTGATCCTACTCTCGCGCCTCATCCGACGGCGCTGATCCGATCCCCGTGGGCCCCGCCCACTCCTGCCCGCCACTCCTCGCTCCTCTTATGTTAAGCTTCCCCTCTCTCTCTCTCTCTCTCTCTCTCTCTCTCTCTCTCTCTCTATATATATATATATATATATATATATATATATATATATATATATATATATATATGGTTTGATTTAGAAATAATCTCTATGGTTTCTTTCTCGGTATGAATATATAAGAACTCCACTGCTTCTTCTTGCCCCTCTCCTCCTCCCTCCCTCCCCGATTCTGGCCATTAATCTGGTCTCTCTGTCTTGGCCTGTTTCATCGGAGGAATAGTCGAATAGAGGAAGGCTAGGGAAGGAATAAGGTTGGTTGCTTTTCTTCCAATTATCTCGTGTTTTGCTCAGAATTAGATGCTGTCGTGTTTCTGCAATTGTCTGTGCCTCTCTTTTATCCTGGGTTGATGTCTGTTCGTATATCCCTCTATGAACTGGCATGCGTGTTCGTGGCCGTTCAAGAGGACGGAGGAAGGCGATTGATTAACATGGCTTCTTTTAGCCTTTCCCGTTTTGTGTGCTCTTCCGTAGCACCGAGTTCCTTGCCATCTTTAGCACTGCAAGATTAGGAAAACCGAGGCTGATCGATCCTTGGATTAATTTCTTGGGATTTGGATGGCTGGAGGCTCCATGAAAGTTCTGATTTCTTGTTCGCTGCAATCCAATCCTTTTCTCCGCCCTGAAACAACGCTCCGTCATTTTTTTCGCGTTCCAAAACAGCCAAAGAAAGGTTATATTTTCTTCTGAAAGATGGACAGGATGCGTTTTTTCCCTGCATGTTCTGATTGCTTGAATGGTCTGACACCCAACAATTTTCCATTCCAGTTGCTCTGCTTTTCTTGTTTCTTTTCCAGTTACAAGAACGCAGATACTATTTCATCCGGGACATGAAAGTGTCCTATGTAATCCGTACATGTCAACTGCCTCCCCTTCCGTCTGATTTTCCGAAAAGCGGAATCAGTACACCTTTCGCTTTTGATATACTACGTTATGCCGTGCTGGGGTGGGTATTGACCTCTCACAATAGCTCTTCCATGGATGTTTATTATTTTCGATCTAATGAATCAGATTAGCTAGCATTTATGTATACTTCATCGTGTAGTAGAGTCAGGGGTGAATCTAGGGGCCCTCAAAAATTTGAGAAATGCTACGATAACTCCTTTTCAATAGGCCAAATTTGTTGATCGAATTGGTTCTAATTTCGGTGGTTTAGAATTTTTAAGACCTTAGAACTATTTGTATTGTAATTTTAGTAAATTTCAAATGTATATTGGATTTATGATGTTATGAAATCATTATGCAATACTATAGAGTTGTACGGGTGAAATGTGCACTTTCACAGAAATTTTTCTAGTTCAACCACTGAGTAGAGTAATAGAAATACTCTCAATAAATCAATGACTAAATCTAATTTCTACTATCCACCGTATACTGCTGGTAAAATGCACCGTAAAATATCTTCAAAAGGGAAATAAATTGCAGTAGCAAATTCCTTTGTTCAGCATAGAAGGGTAAACACATATAAGAAGACTAACTAATCTCGGAATATATTATCATGGAAATGTTCAACTATACAGTTCCCTTCATGACATACGTCAAATATACTATGATAGCTAATTGGTGGCGTTACATGAAGGATAACATAATTGAAGGATCAGTTGTTGATCCCGTACGTTTTAGTCGTATTTCAATCACATGGCGTGTGGAGATTATTCTTATGCAAACAGTAGTTCAGTCATCTTAGAAAAGCTGTTGTACAAACAGTAGTTCAGTCATCTTGCATATAACATGGGACCTGGCAGTATCATTATTGAGTAGTGCTGTGGCAGCTTTCAAAGCAGCATATTGCATGCTATGACAATTCAGCATCCTTATTTGTCCAAAACAGATTTACTTCAACGGGTTAAATCATGACCTGCTTGATTTAATACGTTCTATATCCAAATTCCTGTATCTTTTCCAGTTCCAGGTGATTATCTAACATGGATGAACACATGGGAAGACGAACAGTCGGCGGCCTTCTCTTCACCAAAGGGGGCTCAATTCTTCTGTTCAGAGAAGACAGTTCGCTTCGCAAGGCCACCGCATGCTGCTCGCGCCTCGGTTGCAGCAGTAGGCATTTGGCCGGCAAAGACCGGCAAATGCACAGCGCAGTGGCAGCCAAGGGAGCAGCACAAACCCCCCGGAGATCACAGCTTTTCTTGAAACCCAGCAGGAAGCCTCCTCAGGGAAGCGCTTCTTTTGACAGCATCGGCAGGAATGCAGCGAGCTCCTGTCGTGAAAACGACAGTAGGCCCAGAGAAACCCCTGGGCGCGATTTACTGTCTCGTCTCAAGGAGAGGGTCAACGCATCAAGAAAGCGGTCGTCGGCCGGAGAGAACAGCCCATCGTCGCCAAATGGATTCAGCGCTGGTTCTTCCGGCAGCAGTCGCTCGATCTCAAGACCATCGCATCGGGCAGCTTCGCGGATAAGCAAAGCAGACGAAGGTGCAAACGCAGGACGTAGAGATACCAGTGGAGGTACTAGGAGGAATCCAGAGGGGAGCAACGATGATGTCTTGCTAGTTGAGCAGGTAGCAAGAGATCAGGCGCCCACCGAAGGGTTTATTTCTGGATTCTTGGCAAGATACAGATCAAGTAGTCTTCAGGGAGGGCCGTCATCTTTGGAGGACAGCATGGAGGACTCAAATGGATACTGGCGGTTCGACATGGAAGGAGGTGAAGAGGTATGGCATTCTGTCATTTGCACAATGATCATCCCACCCAAAGGCTTGGAGAAATATGCAGACATAGCAAACCTGAAATCACATTGTGCCTTGCAGCTGCAGCTTGAGAACTACATCGTATTCAATGATCGGCACAGGGGGATGAGGATGGACATTGATGGCATGTCTTATGAGGTACGTCTGCTCCATTGCTCTGACGACGCTGCTACCTGATTTCCTTCACAGCCTTCTCGTTTCCCACGTTCCAGTCTGCAGCTTCTTCTTTTGCTTGGCATGCCTTGTTCCTTGAGCTGTTAGATCAGTAATGTCTCTGTGATACTTTGTGCTCCAGGAATTGCTTGCGTTGGGTGAGCGGATCGGCACGGTGAGCACTGGCCTCTCGCACGATGCAGTGTCCAAGTGTCTAAACAGAAGCATGTACATGCCCACAACTTCAGGGGCTCACGGAGATTGTGACAGAAAATGCAGCATATGCCAGGTCGGTTCATGAGCAGAGTTTCAGTATCACGCTAAAAAAAATTTAGGCGAAAAGTTTCCGAAAAAAACCGTGATTCATATGCGATTCGCTCCGTGTATTTTTCAGGAGGAGTACTCAGCCGGTGAGGAGGTGGGCAAGATGGCATGTAAACACTACTACCACATCTCATGCATACAGCACTGGCTCCGGCAGAAGAACTGGTGCCCTGTCTGCAAATCCGTCGCTCTGAACAACAGTACCAACTAGCGGCGTGCTCAGAAACCAAGCGTATAGATTCTGCATGCATGCCTAGACACAACTTTTACTCCTTTTTCTTCTACTCCTTCAGAACGAATCATCTGTTGGGATCTTCAGGCTTCTTGATTTCCTTTTCAGTTCACAACGTGCAGTGAGAAAAACAGGGGAATTTCACTCTCTCGGTTTCTTCTACTGTTCAAGTTAGTGTTAAATGCATGTTCTTCATTTGTGTTGTACATAAACACACACACTTCTGTCATCGTTTACTCCTTTCCAAGGGTGGTTACCAGTAAGTATGGATACGGGATTTGTTGATCGTGCTGAAACTTGGAAGAGGATACATGAGTCGTGCACACTCGCATTGTGTGCAATCCTATATTTCAATCAAGCGACAAGGCCGAAAAGTAAACACGAGTAGTGGTTGGATACATAGATGGATCTCATCCACTGATTGACGAATGCAGAGGTTGACAAAGAAGATAAATACACTGTTCGAAGGGATAACACTGCTCGCGAGACGCCGTTCTTTCTTCTTCTTTTTTTTCTTTTCTTTTTGCGAGGATACCTTCTATGTTTTTACTAGTGATCGGATCATATCACAGTCCATTAGATCACAACATATGCAGACAAATGGAAGCAGTTGCAGGTGGTGCGGAATTTCACCTTTTTCTATGATAATGGCTGAGCCTCAAGCCATTACAATTTTAGAAACAGTCAATGCCTCAAATCGTAGATTTTTTTTAAATAATCATTTTTTATTCATAAATTACAAAAATATGCCATGATTTTTTATTTTGGCAAAAATGATCATTTGTCGCGCCACGTGGCAGTGCAAATCGCACCAGCTAGCGCGATAGAGCCCACTCGCGCCGCGTGGCAGCGACCGAGCATCTGTCACGTCACGTTGGCGCGACTGAGCGCTGAGCTGCCATGCGGCGTGGCCTGGTTCAATCGCGGTTGAGTATAGCGACGGGATGTAGTGCATACTGCCGCATGATTAGTGCATGTGCATGTGTGATTAGTCAGTGCATTAGTAGTGTGATTGATGAATCAATATTTTAACCATTCCACGATTAAAGCATCAAAGCAATCACATAACTGTATTTTTCATCAAAGCAATCGCATGACCATTGACGAATACCCATACCATAGGTACCTCCATCAGCCCGAGACCACGAGCGGGCTGACATCCCTCAAAACGCCCAAGTTCTGACGAGGGTTCGTGGGCCGCAAGGGCTCGACCTACCACCGATCGGAACCAGTCCTAGGCGGCCGGACCGACCCCGACCTCCCAAGTCAAAACGCATGGCCGGCCGGCTCCACCAACGCTCGAAGGGCCAACTGCTCTGTGTACGTGACGTCCTCTGATATCCGTACCGGGGTAGGCGGCTCCTTCCCGAGGACGTCAGAGGGTTCGCCAGGAGGTCAAGCCCCGGTCCCGTCACCGCTGACACGCTGCAGAGAAGCGCCCCCTCCCGAGACCAAGCCAAGGTCAAGGACCATTAAATGCCGGGCTGACGTCCGCCCGGTATGATGCGTCGCCTCGACAGCACGGCTGAAGACTCCCCGACCACAGGGCTACCAACCCGGTATAGCGACTAGTCAGGGCCCGGTCGAACGACAAGACAAGAAGACCAGACTCCAAGACGTACAGTACCCCTCCTCTTTTTCTCCAACTCCCATTTGTAACCTGCCGCCTCCGGATATATAAGGAGAGGCAGGACCCCGGGGGGGAGAGGGAGGGAGATAAGAAAAGAAACACTCACCGAGACATTCGTTGCCATCGAGACCAGCTCTCGTTGTATTCCCACGGTAATTGTTCAACGCCAAGGGCAATATACCTTGATCGAGTGGACTAGAGTAGGGACGTTCAGCCCGAACCAGTATAAACCTCTGACTTCCTGAGTCGACCATTCGGGAAGAGGGAGCGCGCGACCCCCCTCCGACCATAAATTCGTATTGCCGGTGCACGAAACACCGACAACCATATTTTTAGTATAGTATATTTAGTATATTATTTGATTGTTTTCATTGACACGATTTCAAAGCAGATTTTGATTGTTTTTATTGACGCGGTTTGAAATCCCATTCGCTGCCACGTAGCGCGACAGATGACTATTCTTGAAAAAAAATGGCCTTTCCCTGATTGAGACCTCTAATCAATATTCTAACCATTCCATGATTTTTAATTAATCGCATGACCCACGATTTTTAATCAATCACATGACCAATTAAGATTTTTAATCAATCGCATGACCATTCCACAATTAAAATTTTTAGATTTTTAATCAAGACCATTCCATGATTGCGTGTCATCGCAAAATGGTCATGATTGCTTTCGTTTTTAATCGTGAAATGGTCAAGATTAAAATTTGGTCATGCGATTTATTAAAAATCTTAATTGGTCATGCGATTGATTAAAAATCGTGGAATGGTTAAAATATTGATTAGTGGTCTCAATCGTGGAAAGGTCATTATTATTTTTTTGCAAGAATAGTCATTTGTCGCGCTGCCACGTGGATTTCAAATTGCGTCAATAAAAACAATCAAAATCTGCTTTGAAATCGTGTTAATGAAAACAATCAAATACTATACTAAATATACTATACTAAAAATACGATCATGCGATTGCTTTGATGAAAAATACAGTTATGTGATTGCTTTGATGCTTTAATCGTGAAATGGTTAAAATATTGATTCATCAATCGCACTGCTAATACACTGACTAATCACACATGCACTAATCATGCGGCAGCATGCACTACATTCCGTCGCTATACTCAACCAGCGCTCAGTCGCCAGCGTGGCGCGACAGACGCTTGGTTGCCACCACGTGACGCGACAGACGGTCATTTTTGCAAAAATAAAAAATCACGGTATATTTTTGTAATTTACGAATAAAAAAATGATTATTTCAAAAAAAATTCTCAAATCGTACATCCAAAATCGTATCATTTTTATTCTCTCAAAAACCAGAAGAACATTGTGCAAACTCAATGGCGTCACTCCTTACCACTCCAGTATTCCGATGAGTATAAGTTAGTAAATAAAGGCCGTAATCGTCATAGAATTAACGTGCATTTGTTACTAAAGTTTAGAGTGCACTTGTACCGCCAGCAGTACATGAAGGCCCGGAAAAACAACAATTGGTTCGCATGGACAAAGGGAGGAAAACCCATGGAGGAATACACAGAACATGGCAAATAGCGTTGCTTATCTCCTACCAGGAAGTTCCAAGTTTCCAACATTTAACACATCTAGAGATTAATAGCAAAATACAGACAACAGTCTGCAAATAATTGGTAGATTACCTAGCCCGAGATGCTGAATAATACATCATCCATTATCCACGTTGGTGGCCAGCATACGATACTAAACTATGGCATGCTCGCTATTATTCACTGAGGGCAGACTCCAAGATAAGGCCACTGGAGTGGTTTTGTTATTTCAGGCCTGCCTGCTTCTTCTACATGCAAAGAAATAAAAATAATAAGGTGGAGATGGTGAGGAAACGAAGGCCGGCAAGTCGACACAGCATTACAGCATCAACACCGGCCAAAGCACAAAGTAATATAAGGCCACTAGGTATGCCTGCAGAAATCGACAAAGTCACGAATAAGAAACATAGGCAGCACCTATGCATGACATCAGAAATGCCTATCTAGAACTGTACAGCATGTTATCAAAAAGCTACTCGGACCATTTGATGACAAAAGTGGCGGAGTTGCTGGTTGACATGGCTCTTAAGCATGGGGGTTATATTTAAGTCTATATGAAATTAGCACCTGCCAGACTGCTTCAACAGCCAATACTGATTGCACTTACTGCATACCTACATTAAAGAATAAGCGGCACAGTGTGCTTTGATAGTTTAGTTTATAGCTCCTCTCACCCTGAACACTGAAAATCCCCATGCATATCTCTGGGGGCAAGAGTTAGGCAAGAGGAACAGCGCTCAAAGGCAATTGCTCACTGTGTTGAAATAAAAACAATACATACAACTGAATTTATTCTACAACTAGAGCCTTTAGCACATTTCCTAAAGCCACACTTTGAAGCACACAAACAAATTGGATTGCAAAAAACAGTAGAAGTTTCTGCTTTAATTTTATTTTACTTATCTCTATCTGCCCTCACAATTACATTAGCATTATGAAGGAAAACTAGTTCTAAGTTTCCAACCAGCAACCACAAAGTTGCAGTTAGAGAGAAACATTACCTGTACAAGATATAGCAAGTGAGAATTTTCAACCCTGAAGAACCTTTTCTGGATCCAACTGCCCGCTACAGTAACTGGAAGGAACAGCCGAGAGCTCCAGCCTTCCTTTCCACTCTTCGCCAGGCTTCACGATAATGGGCCTCTCAACAGCTGCAGGCTCCACACACAGCATGTGTTTATATTCTTCGTCACCAAAATCTTGCATGATTTTTGACTTCTTGTCCCATGGGTTCCATACAACTACAAAGGGCAAAAAAGATAACAAAAGTATGCATGTTGTGTGTGGAAAAATGAAACTTGATGCAGAAAGGTACAAAAATCAACTACCAAATATGCTTACCAGCATCTGGAAGCCCATCTTTCCTTAGGACAAAGGTTCTTTTCTTCTCATGATCGATAATTGCAGTTTTTGATGGTGCATCCAGATATATTTTGTCAACCTACATAACAAAAAGTTTACAGATAAGCATGTGCAGACTGCAGTTTCATATGTAACATTGAAATGGTTTGCTTACCTCTGATTCAAACACAATAGCATCCCCCTGCTCTGTGAATCGCTCTTTTCCCTTCAGGTTGTCAAAGTAATCCAATGTCTCCAGCCCTTCAATACGCACTTCACTAAGGAATTTTGCGGTTTGAGCAAGCACATAAGAAAATTTTGAATTCTCAACCATGGGAAATGTGAAACTATAGACGATAAAACTAAAAATACTCAATGTTATTCACAAAAATGTCCATTTAGATTTTAGGATCACCATTTGTTTTATCTGACTACAAAAGCAACTGTGCACTTGTGTACTTGAACTGAGATAAAGCGCTTAAGAATACAGATTTAAAAATGCTTCTATGGTAAACTCGAGTAGAAGTGTTGGACCCTGCTCCACTTTGTTAGCATGAGGAGTTGAGGACACACTATCCTAAAAATATCCAGGATAGATTACTGGTTCGACCTTATCTGTTGAATGAATATTCAACTAGAGAGGAAACAAATTAACACCCAAACACACATTTAAATTTCTGCAATATTTCAATTATTATGACCATGTTTATCAGACAGATATAAACAGGACTAACTGTCTTTTGCTATGTGCTGGCATTAACAATACAAGAACCAGATTATTAAACCAGAATGTTTTCCCATTTGTTCCCGAAAAATGTATATCAGTATATGAGCCTATGTACTGGCATTAAGAACATGAGAACCAGAGTATAAACCAGCATATGTTCCCATCTGCTCCAGAAAGAATGTACTAAATCTACTAGTCTTGGTATTTGGTTCAATACCAATGCCGCAAATATCATGCATATAAGCCTATTGAAGGTGTTAGCAAGTAAATTTGAACACATATACCACTGGAAAGTCTTACACAAACAAAATTCCACCTTTTCAATTCTGATCCCTTGGAGAAGTTTCAGATAAAAATATCTGAACGAAAAGCTGAGAGAACAAACGAGGAAAAGGGCATAAAGCATACACACACCTTATGTCAGATACAGAGAAGTATGTGTGATACGCAAATGTAAATGAGAAAGGTCTTCCATCAATGTTGGTGTTTCTAATTCGAGAAGTGAGAATCAACTCTCCTTTAGGTCCAAGAGCAACTCTTAATCGAAACTCAAAGCTGCAAGTCAAAGACATACGAGGAGCAGAATCAGACATGTGCAACATGTAAAAAGAAGGGACACAAACATGATCTCTGGATGATCTAAGACAAACCTGTGAGGCCAGATCTTGAGATCTTCTTCAGAAGGCTTCAGAATAAGATCAGCAAACGCTTTAATTGCAGTGTTTACTGGGAATGGTGGAGGATTATCATCAATGGACCAGAACCGATTCCTTGCAAATCCATGTTTCTCGAGATTTCCATGTGTACCGTACTGCATTTATATGGTACTTTTGGATGATTGGAGCAGGCAATTTTTTTACCATGAATTTATTAAAAGTCATTATAGATGAAGTTGCCATACTTGGGGAAAGCAAATGGGTATACCACCACGAATTGCTTTTGGAGGCTTGAAAATGGCCTGAAAAGAAAGAAATTTATTTTGAAACCATGATTCAGAAATATTACAATTAATGCAGCAATGTAGAGAAAAACAAATAATTAAACAAAAGATGCTTCTATTAGAGTATGAATTTCGTGTTTAATTGGGTTAAACTTCCATTGGTGCAAAAGGAACAACTAGAAAATAAAAGACTTTAAAAGGGCTAAGATTGCCAAGATATGCGCAAAGGAGGCAGCAGTTTATGGCTATGCTTATGACTCTTTAATTCAGAATGTGATAGGAATGCGGTCAAATAGGGACAAATAACAAAATTATTTAGTGGGGCAAGGATGACAAGGATGCGGCAATGCATCATATACAAGTTTATCGGTATAAAAAATTAACGATTTAGCCAATGAGGTCACCCATGGCCTCATGAATGGTTCTGTACCTTGCTGCTTACAAAAAGCAACTCATCCCCATGGTCATTCTTCCAGGAGGTTACTTGCCCTCCATATAGATGGACCTAACAAAAGAAAAGACACAAGGCAATTGATTAGCTACAGGAGTCGAAGCCTGGTCTAAAACAAGGTGATGACAGTAATAGATTTCATGTAGGGACCATTCCCAGACCATAAATATTTGTCTTGCACCACATATAATCCTTGAGATTTGGATATGAGAAATAAAGGTACCAGCAAGAACACAGCAGAATTTAAAATGGGTAATCAGAATCCTAATTGCGTGAAAGCATGACACGAAACAGAAGTTAGATCTCTTATCTGACAAAGTTAACTGTTGAGACAAGAGAAAAGTCAAAAGGGATTCACTTAAACAGCTGGATAACACTAATTCACCTATTATGCCACAGCTCATTCACCTATTACTGACATTAGCTTTTGTGATGATAGTTCCACAGTCCACAACCAGGTTTTTCTTACCACTTATTTGCACTGATATGCTTAACAACATCATATAATGGCAAATCACTTTTTAATGAGATCAAATTTCACACATTTTTTCTCTCGTGATTCTGAATAAACTATAAGGGCTCCGAGAGGTATGCCAAAATAGTTGCTACCTTGTCAACAATTAACCAAAAAAAGGAAATAGCATAAAAACAGAAGGAAAATTAAATGTTCATGATGGAATAATAGATGCCTTACATAGGCTTTAGTCCCCATTCCTATAAATTCATGACTGGAAAATAAAACAGCACAAACTCGAGTTCATCTTAAAATTCTAAAGTTATCTTTAGCACAGCTGAATTCACATGTTTAAACAACTCCAATAGCTGAGTGCCTGAGTCCAGCAACATTCTCTCATGCTAAGCAGCTGGAACAAGTATGTATGCTTTGTCCTTGGACTGGGTTTACATGAATCTCGTGAGCAGCTTCAGCAATTATATTTACAAACATAACAAAGGACCACATCAATCTAAGTTAAGTTATGCTTGCTCGGGTTAACCGCCAGAACTAAAATCACAAACTAACTGTGGTTCCCACGACTTGTCAAAAAGAACTCAATGAGGGTAGAACCTCCCCAGCAAGGGCCATCAAACATGTATAGGACCAAAGTCCAACAAACCGAGGATTATCCATATCGGAAACATTAAGAGGATAACCAAGGCCCTTTCGCTTTCGAGTTGCATAGTCGGTGCGTCTCCTCCACTAGGTTCCAGAACAAGAGAATTGTCCGCATAATATTTCTAGTCTTTCGCTATCACAATTTACAGTCCGGCTATCAAGTTGTGGATGTTATAGTGACGTGTGACCAAAATTACATCTCTTGATTTCACAAAATACCCGTTCCTTTTCTCATTGGAACTGACATGCGGAATCTAATTACAAGAGCACCATGGAAAGATTGAACATCCTTAACAAGCGGATGGCATACGGCACCGATAAATCCTCTAATCAGAAAGTGATAAAAACAACTTGCGGGCGAAAAAAACGTTGAGCGAAAAAAATATTGCTTTTGAACGCAATATTAAGCTGTTAAACGCCAGTGCGTCTCCAATTAAGCACACGGTGAATCATAACAACGCGGCGGATCGCGTAATGCGCCAGTGATTCATCTGCCCGAAGAACAAAAACCGCCCGTTCGCACCAAAATCCCACGCCCCGAACACCCAATCCCCTGGGGGGGAAACCGCATGCGCATCGGCCAACCCCCGAGGGATGCGCCCAAATGCGCCTCAGACTAAATCGAGCCGGAACCGGAGGGAGTAGGAGGCGGAGCTGGTTACCTCCGCGGAGAATCCGCGCGGCTCGCGAAGCACGAGCTTCTCGAGGCCCGAGGTGCCCCTGGTGCGCTCCACGGGCGGCTGCGGCGACCTGGGCGTCGGGGGCGGCGAGGACGCGGAGGCGGTGGCCATACCACCACCAGCTCGTGCGGCGGCGATCCCTCGTGCGGAAGCCCTAACACAGCAACACCGACCCCTCAACTCCTAGCGGCGAGGCGGTGAGTGAGAGCAAGGAAGTGGAGTGGAGATGAGAGGAAAGGGGAAGAGAGGGCAGGCAGGAGGGCTATTTATAGGTGAGGCGAGGAGGAAGAAACTGTACTGTACTACTACTACCGTGTGTGCGCGCTGGGTCAGGTGGGGTGGGACATCCCCCATTCTGTTCTTCTCTAACGGGTTAGCGGGTCGCGGGCATTCTGTTCACAAACTTTGATCGGAGGCGGGTGTAGAATAGATCGCCGTGGAACTCGGTATGCGAACGTTAAAACAGATTCACGAGGGGAAAGGCATAGGAATGTAACGGTAAAACAGGGATTACAAAACATGCGAAAAAAATTAATATAGGAAGAGGTGTTTGGAACGTTGAAATTAAAATTATAAACAATACCTAGAAAATAATATGGGAAGAGTGTGATTGCATTTTTGAACTTTCAAAGGGAAAAAATTTCATAAGCTCTCATATCTTTTTTTTTTCCTTTTCCTTCGAAACCGTAGAAAAAGAGAAATTTTACGATGGATTATACTTGTAGTATAAAATATGTAGTAGAAATCACATCTAACCGTTGATTTGTTAAGGGTGTTTTTACTACTCTACTACCAGGTGTAGTATAAGTAAACTCTAATTAATCTGATCAATTGGATCGAAAAGAATGAACGGTTCATATTCAATTTAGTGTAACGTAAAAGAGCTCTAGAAAAAAAATGCAACTTCCAAAGGAAAGGAATGACACAACTCCTCCGTTCCAAACACCCCTAAATGCGAACTTCCCTTTGGATTGCAATTCCTCCACTCTTCCTTCATTTTTTTGGTTTGATCCACAAGGCTTAATAAGTTAACAAAGGCTTAGATCATGTGTTAGTGCAAGATTAATGCGGGCTCATGTGTACGCGCGCCATTTCTAGTCAGACACACAGGAATTTCACATGAAATGGGGCTTGACCCAGCGTGTATCGGGGAAAAAAAAAAGAAAAAAAATATATGTTCCAAACGGAGAGGGATCTTTGACAGTCCTGAGGTGACAGTAACTTAAACAGTCTCCACAAGTGTAAGCCGTCCAATCCAGCAACTGAACAGTCTAGATCATCCAAACTCGTTCACTACAGTGTTTTGCTATAGTACTTTGTGGTCGATTTGAGCCGTCGCTTTCCAATCCAACGACTGGCACGTAATTGTTTAAGTTGCAGTTATACTAGCTACTGCACCTGACCCTTGTCTGTTCCAAACGGGCCCTAGGTATCATTTTAGGTTGCTGTTTGGGATGGCTTTAGCTTCAATCTCTCCTGTGAAGCCGAAAGCTGTCTTAAATGATTAATTTCTTTGCAGTCTGAAGCTAAAAGCCAACAATCCATTTGTACTACGAGTATATGAAAACCAAAAACTAGTTTGGAGTAGCTTCATACATTTTTCGATAGATTGGGGTTTAGAGTTGAAGAAAATTATCTTCTCCTGCAAGTATAAAATCCCAAATCCCACTACTCTCGCCCCTATTCCTAACTTAGACCATCTCTAACCATATTCCCTTCATTTCATTCCCTGTTCTCTTTTCTCATTCCCATTCCTTTTATTTCCTCTCATCTCCAACAGATTCCCTTTAAGGGCTTGTTTGGATGCAAGGGGAAAAAAACTAGGGAAAATTTTCCCTATGGTGGGATTTTGATGGCATTTTGAATCCCCCTCAATCCATATGGCAATTTCCCCCAAGAGAAATTTATTCCCTGCCACCATTTGGAAGCTACATGGATAAAATTCCCTGACATTCATCCCCATTGAAATTTGCCCATTGAACCAAGCATACTGGAATATGAAACCTTTGCCTACAGCATAATTCATCAAGACTATTATGGCAGGAAATATGAAAACCTTTGCGTACAGAATAGTTTCCTGCCATCATTTGGAATATGAAATTTGAAATTCATCAAGACAAAACCTCAGCATACAACATAGTTCAAATTAAGATATCCCATACAAGTACCGCCAACATGAATCATATGATAGACAACAAGTTCAAACGAGATACATCCATTTCCGTTTTAGCATTACGACTAGTTCTACCATTGAAAACACCACTACACAGACATCAAAGTTACTCATACAGACTATGGCATGTCACTACTGGTCAGACTATGTTACTCCAAAGGGTCAGCTTGAACTTTCATCTACCGTTAGAAATACTTCCAGTAGTCTACTCATCATCTTACTCAGATCAGCCAGATAAATCTCCAGTTCAAAAGAAGGTCACCTACACATCCCACACACTTTAAGTATCAATAGTCTTTTCACAAAAGCATTACCTATCAACATAAAGATCAATGTTCTAGCACAAGGAATAGCAATTTTGCATGCAGCAACCCGGTGTAAATACTAAACTGAATAGACTATGCATTGTGCTAGAAGTTGATGGCAAATGAAGAAAGCATTAACCTTACCGCAGCACAGGGCCAAGAACAGCAGCAAACTCGGCTTGATTAATGAGACAGAACCAAACTGAAAGACAGCAACCAGTAGGCAGTAGCGGCACATCGATGACTTCAATCTTGATACCGTTCAGGAAGGATTCCTCACCAAAACTGACTCACGCACATATGGTATATAGCGAACTAGAAAAGACTCGTACTCAACCACAACTCAGACTGTGGAAATAAAACAGACTTCAGCTATAAATCAAATGAAATTAGAAGTTGATGGCAAATGAATAGACTATGCACTGTGCTAGAAGTTGATGGCAAATGAAGAAAGCATTAACCTTACACACAAAATGAAATTAGAAGATGGGGACTCACCAAGCAAGGCTCATATATGTTGTGTTCACAAAGAATCCAATCTACAAAAGGAAACAATCAAGCAAGGCTCATATATAGTGCCCATTTGCTAATACATACAAATATAACATATTGTGAATTAGTGTATTGTTAAACAATTCTCATGCAAGATGCTAACTTCATATACTATATACATCTTGATTTGAATATTAGATCCAAAATAATTAGCTATGACACGAATTTAGAAGATGATCACCAGATAACAAGTACATGTATATATAGTATGGTATAAATCATGGGGATTTATTCAGGGGGGCGCGGCAATATGCATGACAACAGATGCAGGGCATGCACAATACAGAATATCACAATACAGAATATAAGATATATATAATAACTTCAGTCTTGCACTGAACGAATATCAGATTTGTTTACAAAGACCTTGCCATCTTTAACCTGGGCATGTCTACTGCAAATCAATGGCTAGGTGCATAAGAAAACTATATTAATCATTCATCATATACTGCAAATCATTCATCATATATTGAAAACTATACCCAAGCATGTCTATTGCAAATCATTCATCATATACTCGGGCATGTCTATTGCAAATCATTCATCATATAGATAAACAAAATCAATCAAGCAAATAGTAGGGTTGAACAAACCTGCAACACTGGGTTGAAGGCCCAAGGCTAGAAAAATTTCACCATGAACAGATCTAAGAAAGATAGAACAAAATGAAATGTTAGCACAAAACCTCACCATTAACAGATCTGAGCAACGAAACATGAGAGGATACATACCCGAGCAGTGGTTCCTTTCTCCACCTTCTCTCCAGCTAATGGACAAATTTCTGAACAGCAAACCTCACGAACCTCTTCAGCAGTTCTTTCCTCCAACTTCTCTCGCGCCTCAGCACAAATCTCACGAACCTCTCGCACTGATCGAAAGAAAAGGGTCCAGATCAGGGATCGACGAAACCTAGCAAGAGGATGAGAGATTGGTAAGGACGAGGTAGAACTAACCGAGTCGACAGCGGTGATGGAGAAGCGGTCGACGAGGCGAGCCGGCGCTGATGGAGAGGAGGTCGCGCCGTCACGCGGCGTGAGACGGCGCCGATGGAGTGGAGGCCGCGCAGTTGCGCGAGGCGGCGCCGATGGAGAGGAGATCGCGATGGGGTGGGGAGAAAAATTCACGCCTGGCGGTGAGTGGTTTCCTTTCCCAGGGATTTTGGGTGGATCGGGCGAGAGAGCCCTGCCTCTCGGAGCTCCCAAACGGAAGTTTGGACTGTGCAGGGAAATTTTTCCACGAGAGCGTTCAACCCCAGGATTTGGCCGGGATCCTGGCCGGGATTGAAGTTTCCAAACAAGCCCTAAAGAGAATTGTATAGGGAAAGGAGAGAGAATCCCTTGCTAGAGGGAATGGAAGAAAGAATCTCTTCACGAAGGGGATGCTGAAGGGAATCCGTTGGAACGCTGAAGGGAATGGGAATCCCTTCGCGGAGGGAATAGAAGAGGGGAAGGGACACAGTTGGAGATGGTCTTAGACTATCTCCAGCGGTTTCCCTTCCCCTCCAAATCCTTTCACGAACAGATCCCAAGTGCTCCAGCGGATTCCCTTCACGATTCCCTTCGGAAGGGATTCAAACAGTGAATCCCTTTAGAAAAGGATTCTCTCTCCAATCCCTTCACAAATCCCTTAAGGGGATGCTGCTGGAGATGGTAGGAAATAAAGGGAATGAATATGGGGAAAGGAATAGAGAAGGGAATGGAATGAAGGGAAATTGCTGGAGATAGTCTTATACCCCTTGCATCTAAAAACCAAGCTGCCAAATACCAAACTTTTTCATGCTAGCCATTCAGCCGTATAACCCAACCGAAAGCTACTTCTTAGAAGAGTACAACCGTACTAAATAAAACTTCATAGCAAACTGGTACGTATTAAACACAAAGTTCCATACTACAGAACGGCATGGTTGAAACGTGAAAATAGACTTGACCCTTGAGCATTCACAGGACAGGACTGATAAGATGCACGGGTGCTTTTCGACCTCCTGTTGACTTGCCAAGGCTGATGAAAAGTTTCTCAAATCAATAAATCTGATCGTTATCGCTTCAGCGAACATGGTTCGTGCGTCGTCAGGTGACTTGAAGGACTTTCTATTGACAGAATAAGTCATCTTTTTTTTTCTTTCGGATCGTTCGCATAGGCGTGCAACATGGCTGATTTCACGGTTTGATTTGGGCTGGAAAGCAAGTTTCAAATCTCGTTTTGGGATAAATCTCGAAAGTAGCCGGAATTTAAAATCTCGGAGGAATTCAGAAATTTCGGATAAAATCCGGACGAAATACAAAAACTAAATTTCAAATCCAGTTTTTTTTTTCAACCGGGAAATCCAAAATCTCGGTTCACATTGAACCGACCGAAAAAAGTTCAAAACACGTCAAAAAATTTTAAATTTTTTTTGGATGGTTTTGACACATCACTAATGTTCCCATAAAAATTTCAGATAATGATAAAGTATGAGGCATTTTTAAAAAATCTAACGGTACTATTGTCCTGATAAAAAACAGATCAATAAATTTCAACCGAATGGAAAATGGTGCAAATCATGTTAGAAACTTTTGAAAATTTTTGTGGATGGTCCTAACACATTCATAATATTCTCATAAATTTTCAGATGGTGATCAATCTTTAGGAATTTTTAAAAATTCAAATAGTGCTACTAAAAACGGACTGACAAATTTCACCTGAATTAAAAATAGTTCAAACCACTTTAGAAAATGTTTGTGAATGGTCCTAACACATCCATAATATTCCAATAAAATTTTCAAATGATGATCAATCTTGAGAAATTTTAAAAAATTCGGACAGTGCTACTTAAAACTAACCGACAAATTGTACCGACCAAAAAATGGTCCAAAACATGTCAAATTTTTTTGTAGATGATCTTGACCCTAAATCCAATCAAATACAATTAACAAAAAATAAAATTCAGCAAAACACCATCAAATCTCGTCCGAAATCGCCGAGATACCGCCAAAAAATCCAAAATTACTGTAGCAATTTGAATTTTTCAATTTTTTAAATTTTGCTTGGATTTTAAAACTTGTCCCGACCGAAATCCAAGATCTCACCGGGATTTTGACCCTTGCTGGGAAGAGACTCACACAGAGGCTTCGCTGTGCACCACAGGAGAACACTGCAGCATGTACTAAAATGCTTCTCGGATTTCATGGAACAAAAGGAGGAGTTTATTTCTTCTACATGTCCAAAAGCAAACATGTATACGCTACACACAATTGGTACACGTGTTGGAAAAGCTTTGACACAACAAGCCTACAAGGAATAACCATCACTGTCCTGAAACCACTCAGCTCAAATCTAATGAATTTAGATGCAAATGAACATCATTATAAGGGGGAAAAACTCGAGCTTTATAATCAAATCACCAGCACAAAACTTTTTTTTCACATTTGCGCCAGAATGATGAGCTGATGAATAACTCATCTGTTTGACTCCAGACTACAAAATTCAGATTTGTCTAGTATTGTATGCAATCCATGACATAGCTCGCTCATATGTTATCACTTGATTTCATATTGTTAAGTGCTTTGCGCTGACATACCAATGGTGATGATAGCAGGAGGACGGAGGTAAGCATACCTATAACAAAAAACATGCATAAACATTAATCTTAACTGCCTCCAGATACATCCTTGAATTCAAAAAAGAACAAAATGTCTGTTTCGATGGTGAAAACCACACATGCAGACTAATGTACAAGATATGCCAGATTCTTTCAAATACTAGCTGATTTCCAATCATAAATTCATAATTGTGGCTCCTAAAAAATTTATGATGATTTTAACAATTTTCTTCACAAAGTACCCATAGTGTGGCTAAAAAATTAAACCATATCTGTTACAGAAGCCATGTGTAAGATGTGTCATGCCACAAGGCTACGTTTGGTCATGAAAAAAATATGCCTTTTAAAATTAGTGTGAAAAGGCACTTTAAATGTATAAACATAGCTGTAAGACGTTAACATATACAAACAGGTGACATCTCTGGTAAGCAGATTTCTGCAATGCAAATGGTAGATTCTGGGTAAGACTAAATCAATCATCCAAACTACTAAAACTTAGTCATATTCCTTAAAGAAAAAACAAAATTATGAAATTGAAACATTCAACTTTTTTCTTACTTTAAATAGAAAGGATGTATCTACCAGTGTTGAGTGACAAAACCTCATGATTGAAGAATTTTTAAAAAGTGCGACAAAGCAGTTTCTTTAACCTGCTAATCCGAAGCACATGCTATCAAATGAAACCTTAAAAGACAAGGACTCAAGAACATACTTTGGAAGTTTGAAACATTCACTTTATAAATGGCAATCCAGAGTGTGCTTTCCGTGCATATTCCTCGTATTCATAGCCAAAGAACTGCCTCAAGAAATATTCTTCATACCTGCTCTTGAGTGAAGGAATCACAAGAAAAACCATAGGAGAAGCACAAAACCTAATATACTGAACTCTTTTACGGAGATGTTCGTATTCAGCGGGTGATGAAACATACTTAAAGAGACTTTAAAAGGATTTATCCTCAAAATGGGGAGCCTTAAACATAAAGGAGAAAAACATTGTTCTTTTCAAAGGATACGGTATCCGTTTTGAAAAGAATCGCCACAATACTACCACAAATGCAACTGTGGATACAGGATTGCACAGCATAACCTGGGTTCCTACTGCCCATATAAAAAAGCCTGAATACCCAGGATGTCGCATAAACCTGTACAGTTAAACACAATATTTAAAAAATTGAACTATCAAATAATCTTGCAGAACTACCACCACGGAATGGTGCAAATGAAGAACATACAAAGAATTGTGATAATATAACTGACATAACTAGAGAACTACGGACAGTAATACAACATAGGGCAAATAGTCTGTTACCTATAGACCCCATGAGTAATCAACTGATGTTGGTCTTCGTGGTAAATTCTTATAACATGCGTAAAGGCACACCCAGCTGTCACCACAGCAAGTTTACGAAGAATTTCACCAATAATCACCATTAGAAGGCCAACATTACTGATAAACCAATATTCCTTTAGTTCTGGGAAGAGAAGAGCTTCCATCAGGTGTTCCAGCATTGAAAAACTCATTGCCAAAACGTACTGCTTGCTGATAAGAAGTGCTGCGTGAGAAGGACCTTTATTAACTCACAATGCGGTACCCAGTAAAGTTAGGATACTGCAATTGCCAATCTAAAGGGCAATAAAGAAGACAATAAACAAAAACAGCAATCGCTAATATAGGCATGCTTTGTGCTCATTCATATACTGTTTAATAAACTTATGTGTCAAGGTGTTAAACAGTAGTTCTGATTGCGTTATCCAATCAACATCTCTTTTCATTTTATGGTTTTGGTGCATTGCACAGTTTGTTTCCGTAAAAAACAAGTAAACTTCTAAAACCCTTCCAATACAGCATTGTCATCCTACTTAGAATTTAAACAATTAAAGGTTCACAACAAAACCAACAACAGGGCAAAGTTATGTTTTCAGGAATTACTTCTAGAGTTATAGTCGTTCACAATGAGAAACTTAGACCTTGTTTTGGCGGGAAACTACAAAACGATCCCGGGCTAAGGAGAACAAAATGCAAATTGGGCAAGTCAAGTTAAAATAACTATTTTGGCCATAATTCAAACTATATACAGTTAGAGACATTTATAACGAGTTACAAAGTAATTAGTTATTTAATTTAAGGTTTCGTTTGTCCAAACATACTCCATTGATGCACTCAGATAGTACTTTCTGATTTCGGCGCTTGGACTCAACCTTTAATGTCTGCCCATTGCCACATGTTCCCTTTCTTTTTCTAGATTTAGTGTAGCACTAGGTTGCTTGTTTCTGCTTAACCAAACAGAGAATTCCTATAATTGCAATACATCGGACAGCACAGGCAGTTCACAGAATGCAAAAAGTATACTATACTCTGGCTATTTGTCAGTTCAAGGCCAAGTGAAAATTTTCCAAGACCAAGGATTACAAGAGAAGAATGCAAATACGCAGTTAGTCAAAATAAGCACTCTGCCAGTTCCTCTAAGCGACCCCTCCCGCGTCGAACTATCCAAGCCAAACCGGAAACGATCTTATCGGATCAGTTTCCAGTGACGCTTTTCTGCATCCTTATGAACACATATTTGGTTCAGCTACTAACTAGAGTCGCTGGAATCTGCACCTACAAAGACATATCGTTCAATAACACCTTCGTATCTAGACAATTTCACAAGCACCGTCTCAAATGACAAGAGGAAGGGACAGGCAGATGTATGGATCACTCACAGGTGGCGGTGACGTTGCGGCGGCCGTGGAAGACGGCTGCGAGGACGTACTCGGAGCCGTGGAAGAAGACCAGAGCGGCCGCAAACTGCCACGCCAGTGCCCGCGCCGCCATGGACAGAGCGGGGATCTGGGGACCAGGTCTTGCGCTAGGGCTCAGGGCTTGCACGGTGGGACGAGATGCTTCGCGAGGTGCCGGCAGGAGAAGATGCCGCATGCGGAAGCTTTTTGCTAGGGACCTGTGCGGGCACTGGAGGAACCAGGAAGAAGAATTCTAGCGTGGGCAAGTCAAGCTGGGACGCCGGAGACGCCGAGGTGGGCCGCGCGGCGCTCGTCGTGAACTGGGGTTTGCCCCGTCGGCGCGGCAGGCAGCGCCCAGCGGCCTCCCACCCGCTCCTGGCTGCGCAGCCGCGCAGGTCTTGCGCGCGGCCTCCTCCTTCCAAGGCCCAACTCTGTCTGCCTCGCCTCGCCGGTCGCCGCCTCCTAGACTAGCCGGTCTCCGTCTCGCCTCGCCGGACTGCTCGCCACCGCCGTCGCCTGGAGGGAGCGTGGGGAGACGGGGAGTAGGGGGACTAATAGCTAGTAGGACGAGTCGGCCTGAGAACAACAAACTTGGGCCTTGGGCCGATCGAATGACACGGGCCGTCTACGGCATGAAGATGATCATCTATTGTGTGTGCGGAATGGACAGGGCCGAAAGCTTCTCGGCCTATTCCAAAGTTTGTTGCTCTGTTTCAGTTCACTCGCAATCAACCTTAAGACAGTGGTACCATACTAGATTGGTATATAAGGAGAGGTGTTTCTACGTTTTTTAATTGTATATATATTAAAGTATAAATGAATGATAAATAATAATTACTTACTCTTTCATTTGTTTTAGGATTTGTATAATTTGTATTGGGAGGGAAGGCATAAAAGCACTGCTTGTACATGATTTATGTAACTTTGCCGTCTTGAAAGTACTCACTCCGTCTAAATTTATAAGATACAATTGATGTGATGTTACCTTTACACCCCTAATAAATATCCATCTTTAATTTATATTATCTACATGCATGTATTGAATATAGTGCTTAGTGATACTCCCTCCGATCACAAATAGTTATCATTTTAAACATCGACACAGTCTTCAAAACACAATTTTGATCATAAAATTTTATTATAATATATTTATAAAACTTGATAAAATTATAATATTATGAAAGTACTTCTCAAAACAGATCTCCACATAATAGTCAAAGTTCGGAAGTTTGATCATCACTATATCCAAAACAACACTATTGTGATTGAAGGGAGTAATAATAAAGGATAATTTAGTCATTTCCAATAATTTTTTTTAGTCTATGTTCTATAAAGAAATACATCTACTTCGCAAATATGTGTCTATCGATACCAATTTGGAAATACTAGCAATATTCAACTTCAAAGCAACGGGTACATTAGGCTAGTGACAAGGTGACGGGTGCACATACCATGGGTATCCCCAGCGACCCAGGACAACAGATGGACCGGTCCGGGCCCGACAATGGCCGGAGGCCAAGTGGGCCATCAAGTGCAGCCAGATCCCGATCGAAGCGATAGGAGGAATCCCTCCCAGTGGTCGGGCGCCTCGTAGCGTCCGACCCGACCGAGGCGCCCATCGTGGGGCGCCAACGCCAGGCACCAGCTGTTGTCACCTACCCCACGGACGTGACGACTCAGGGTGACCGTACGAGGGTAGGTGGCCCCTTCCCCAGGCAGTGAGAGGGTCGCCAAAGTCAAGACACCCGTCTCATCACCTAGGCGCACGCAGCAGAGGAACGCGCTCCCTCCCGAGGAAACGCCAGAGTCAAAGCGCTACGTCAGCGCCTAGCGGGTGCACAGAGGGCAGGTGCGCCACTTCCCGTCGCAACGAAGGGCCTAGCCACTCAGAGTGTCTACCAACCCGGCGCAGGGAAGGTAGCGGTCGGTCATTCACCAAAAACCGAGACTCCCAGGCGTGGGACATCCCATCCTCTTTTTTCCTTTTTTGACCCATGTAACCTGCCCCTTCCGACAATATAAGGGGAAGTAGGACCCCCAAGGGCGGGGGGTGATAGACGAACAAAAACAAAAACAAACTCACATTCATTCTCTCTACCGCCACCGAGGCGCTTAAGGCCAGCCCTTAGCCCTTGTTTGTAATACTGTGCCCGCAAGCAACACGAATCCACCGCACGAACTGGAGTAGGGACGTTCAGCCCGAAGTAGTATACTTCTTGGGCTCCCTGAGTCGACCATTCAAGAAGAGGGAGCGTGCGGCCCCTTAGACTAAAAATCGTATTGCCGATGCTCGAAACACCGACACAAGGCTTGTTGTGACTCGTGACATTGTTGATTAGGGTTGAAAATAGAACGGAAAGTTTTCGATCGTTCTGGAGAAAAATGGAAAACGGAATCCTTTTTCGGAAATGGAAATGGAATTTTTTTTGTCTGAAAAGGGAGAGCCAATTCCGACGAAAATGGAAATGAAAATTTTGTATAAATGAAACTGGAAATTAAAAGCGGAAATGGATCGGAAAGAGAAATGGGTTTGGCTCAAAAAGGAGAAAGGAGAATTTACATTTATTTTTGAATTAAAAATTTTAGAAATACAAATGCTTTTATATAAAATATCAAATAGAGTTCAAAAATTATGAAAAAAATCTTAAAAAAAAATACTTTGGAACATTTTGAACATGGGAAAAATTATTTTAAGAATAAATTTGTTTTTATTTTTATTTACAAATTAATTTTATAAATCTAAAATAACAAAAATGGTATTTATAAACTCCAGAGAATCCAGAATAAATATCAGAAAATCATAAATGAACATCGAACAATAATATACAAATTTTAGGGTGTTACACCTTTGTAGTTGATGGAGCAAGAGGATATCAATTATTATGATATGAAGAAGGATATGATAGTCTAATATGGGGAACAAATAATATGTCTTCAGTGGACAGATTTGAGAAAAAATCTTTCTAATGATATTGTTGAACATAATATTATTCTTGTGTCCACCTTAGAAGTAAAATGAGTAACATTGGTCTTGTGACCATGTATATTGTGATCTTGTACTATGTTTTTGTATAATTTTTTGTTTTTGTTTTCGTATTTGCTTCAATCCGCATCCATTTTCATATCTATTTATGAGGTTTTCGATTTCATTTTTATTATTAATAAAAAAATATGAAAACAGATTCAAAACTACCATTACCGACTGTTTCCGTATTGTTGTGATCCGTATTGTTGATTACTTGATCGTCGTGACCACTTGATTTGACTTTTATCTCTTACCTTTCCTCACAAGAAAAATACGATTGAATAAGCGAAAGAGAGATGGATTTCTAGGATTGCCTACATCGTAGATTAAGTACAAATACGCAATCATATGACCTGCAGATTTGTTTGACCAAAAAAAAATAAAAATCAAACACCGCGGATTATCACAACAGCAAGGCAGTTCCCAATAGATGTTGATACCGTACTTGTAAATACCATTTTGAAGGTTATACCAGTTTGTCTTTTAAAATATTATATCCCGGTACTGGCCAATAACATTTTGAAGTTTAATACAACAATATTTTTTTATAAGTATATGTATGTTTAATTATATGCACATCAAATTTTGCTTGTAATATCAATCTGAATACATAATAGTAGGACCAAATATAACATACAGTTCAATGTGTTCAATAGACGGTATTATCAATTACATAGTATTTACCAGTATCGTAGTCGGTTTAAACTGTATTGACCGGTATCGAGCAGGTATGGCCGGTATTAATCGATATCAAGGCTAATACGAAACACACAGCTACTTTATATTATTTCTGACGACGAAATGGCCATGCGATCGCCAAAGAACCAGGACACACAGGCTAAGGCCTAGTTTGAAACACGGTATATATTCTGTAAGAATTGTACCGTTTTCTCTAGAAAATCCCAGTAAAACTCCAGAGTTCGTTTAACATCTCCCCGCTGTTAACTCGGGTCAAGGAAGAACATGTGCGAGTGCAACAACACTTGCTTCCTTGCATGCGTGAAGGCTGGAGCATGCCAGTTGCTGCAGTCGCTCGTGATGATGAGTTGGATTAACCAGGAGAAATATGTATTATGTATAGTATAGTGACCACGATAGCAGGGGAAAAAAAAATACTCTCCTAGACATGTTTTCCCTATGCATCTCACCTGGACTGCTTCCTGGAAGAATGCAGAGTGGTGGGATAGCTTGCTGGGCAGGGCAGGGCGAGTAGGCCACGCATCCAGCCCTTGGTTCCCAGGTGCGTGCGCTCTCCACCGTTGGATCCAGCACCAAATCCTGGGATCTCCCCTCTGGTGGCAGATTCTGCTGGGGCCCCACACGCAGGGAGAGCCACATGGGTACAGGTAAAAGGGCAGCGCAGTCGGCCCCGCACGCAGTAGGAGAAGTCTGGTAATTGCATGCCACGGGCTCGTATCATCTTATCACCCCATTAATTACTCGATTAACAACTACTCCTATTGTCCTATACTAGTACTAATTGAATCTGGGAGGAGTTATATCATTTTCTACGCGGAAAGAGGGGAAGAAAAGGGTAGGAAATACAGGCGGAGAAAGACGACGAGGGAAATAAATCGGACAAGGGGATTGGATTGGATTCGCTCGCATCGCTCCCCTCTTCCCCCAAATCCCTAAATTTTTAGCCGCGCCGGGCTGAATCCGAAACCAAAGCTACCCTGCAGTCTTTGCCCGCAAATTTTGGTCGTTCGTGCCGTCTTAGCCATCCTCCATCGCCTTGGAATCTCAAGCCCCGAATCCCAATTCTGCCGCCTCCCCGGAGTCCGGAATCAGCCCATCGCATAACGCCGGAGGAGGAGGGGAGATCGGAGCGTCGGGATGGCCGCCGCCGCCGCCGCCGCCTCCTAGGATGGAGCTGGATTCCTCCGGCGGCTGCTCCCGCGGATGCTTTGATCGCCGTGATTGGTGTTGGGTTTGGAGTCGGAGGTGGCTGGTGGTGAGCGGCGGGTAGGAGATCTCCCCGAGCAACAGTAAGAGCTGAGGAATAGCTGGCGCGTATGGAGGCGAGCAGTACGCGGGAAGATGCGGCGCCGCCGTGGATGCCCGGCGAGGCCACGGCGTTCCGCCGTTTCGTGGGCGCCGCTGCTTCGGGGCGGTCGTCGGATGCGTCCTCGTCCCCGTCGGCCTCGGGCAATGGGGTCGCGGCTCGCATAAGCAACCTTCACGGGGTCAAGAGGAAACCGGTACTCCTCCTCCTTGCTCTGGTCCTTGCGGATCATCAAATTGCTGAGAATTGCAAGGAATTAGCACGCTGATGTAGCTGTGCTGTTGGCCAATTGAAAGTTTTGGATTTTGGTCGTTAGACCGCCAGTTCATCACAACTGTTGCTGGTTTGTTCCTTGCTTGCGCGTTTGTTCATGCGCCCTTAGCCTTGTCTATATGAACTAGCAGGTTTGGACTGATGGAGTTTCATAGAAGACTGTAATGCTGTTTGCCTGGTTACTCTGTAGACTCGTGTATTTCTTGCCATGAGTACAATCGCAGAGACTATAAATGGGGGAGAAAGAATGTTAAAACCGAACTTGTTTTAGCTGGTTGTATCTACCAAAAATGTTCTGTGAGACCGTACTCACTTCAACTGCTTTAGAATTGTACCTAACTAGTGTTTAGCTAAGCAATATTTTGGATAATCCTTTCTTTCTTTCTTTTTGTGGAAATTTGGCGAGTATTTGAAAAAGACACCATTCCAGCATTGCACACCACTTAAGTGTAAACATTGTGATGAGTTTGTTTAATGTGGTTTACTAATGATTTGGTATACCATATTAAGACACGAGAACGTTCTATCGTTTATCTGTCACAACTCTTCTTTTGTATTATACTATGGTATGATACGCACCTCAATCAAATGTACTTTTGTTGTTCCGTTACCAATTGACACTTTTTATCATGCAGTTTGTTGCGAGACTAACGACAGACATCATCCAAACGTTTGAACGATGCAACCCTGAGTTTAAGTACTCAGAGGTGCTAAACCCAAAGCGCTTTCTCACCAATCCTTCAACCGCAGCTCACAATGATGGGCTTGATAATGCAAATTGGGACCTCATACTGTATGTCAACTTGGAATTAGTCAACAAGACATCAAATCGGAGGTTTGATTTTCTCAGAATTAGTGTTCTATATACTGCATTTTCTTCAATTCATCTTTGGTCCTGTTTTGGGTGCATTGCTATTGCTTAGATTAGTTGGTCTGAATTATTCTTCAAGAATCAGTATATGCATCTGACGTTAAGCATGCTGATTGGTGATCACACAAACAAATATCTTGGTATTCCTTAGGACATGTTTGTTGAGAAGTAATTGAACGTTGTAGATGTGTAAGTTAGATCGTTTCCAATTTTCTTGTTAGTTTGTGCAAGTTTTGTTGATAAATCAGACCTGTTTGTCTTTCCTCCAACATTCACCGTTAGTTTCAGGAATATTGAAGAATTGTTAGCATATCATTGAACTGTGCCTTCTTTCTTATTTTGGTAATCAGATTCATTGTCAAGGAAATGCTTGGCCAAGGCACGTTTGGTCAAGTTGTCAAATGCTGGGACACAGAAACCAACGACTATGTTGCTGTTAAGGTTATAAAAAATCAGCCTGCCTTTTACCATCAGGCGATCATGGAGGTTTCACTGTTGAGATCGGTATGATAGTCAGGAACTTACTCCATTTTGCTTGATGTATGCGATAACTCACCATTACAATTGTGGGTGTGCTTGCAGCTAAATCAGAAATTCGATCCTGATGATCAGCATAACATTGTCCGTATGCTTGATTATCTCTTATTCCAAAATCACCTGTGTATAGCCTTTGAAATGCTTGGTCAAAACCTGTAAGCTAACTTCTTTAGAACTTTCTGCTAATAGATTCGTCCCTTAATTAGTTTTTGTTCACACTGCACTATTAACTCCGACATTTTAGGTATGAGCTATTGAAAAGGAACCATTTAAGAGGTTTGAAAGTGAAATATGTACGGGCATTCTCAAAACAAGTGAGGTGTCTATCTGAATTTCCCATTCAATGTTAATTTAATACTTGTTGACTGATCTTGTTGTTTTATGTTTTCAGATATTGGATGCCATGATTGTCATGAGAGATGCTGGCATCATTCATTGTGATCTAAAGCCCGAAAATATCCTCTTAGCTCCCAGGTGAGTTACCCCTTTGAATATTGGATTTTGCATTGTTAGGTCTTGGATGCTATTTTTTCAAGCAAGTCGTAGTTTGATGGTTGTACGATGAATTTTACAGTGTCACAACAGCTGCATCAGTGAAAGTAATTGATTTTGGATCAGCATGCATGGAGGGTAAAACTGTGTACTCATACATTCAGGTTTTTATTTTGGAACTCTCAGACATTATTTCTCAGATTCTTATTTAAATAATGTCGGTTAGTTGAAATTAAGACTTCGATCCTTTCCTTCCATTTTGCTAGAGCCGATATTACAGGTCTCCAGAGGTTCTCCTTGGCTATCTGTATCCTATATATTTAAGGGCAGTTGTTTCAATTGATTCACCATAGGCATCTTCCTCACTCCTCAGTATTTTCTGTAATGCTTTGTTATATTTATCGAACAAGTAATGGTTTTTGTTTCAATGAAGTGTTATTCTTCTGCCTTTTCAAGACTTGTTTGACCCTTAACAGTCGACAGATATACTACTGCGATTGATATGTGGTCATTTGGGTGCATAGTTGCTGAACTATTTTTAGGATTGCCCTTATTTCCTGGTGCATCAGAATATGATGTGCTTCAGCGTATGATGAAGATTCTCGGGTAAGTCCTTTTGCCTATAATTTCATCTCCTAGCTCTGCATTTTGCTTGAACTCATGTGCATTGCTTGCATGCTAAAGCAAATGCCATATTACATTTTTTTAGTTCTTTTGTTCAGCTAAGAATTTGAGTATTTGACACTTCTGGACTTAACCATATTAAAATGCTTGTACTCTTTTCTCTTTCTTTTTTTCCTTTCTCTTTGAATTCAACATTTATAGGGGACATCCACCAGATGACCTGCTAAGGGAAGCTAAAAACTCTGGAAGATTTTTTAAACATGTTGGAAGTATTTATCTTGGTAGCGAGGCACATGATGGTCTTAGCAGTGCATACAGAATGTTTAGTGAAGAAGAGGTTGAAGTGGTAAGTTTTCTTGTGATTTCACTAAAAGAACCCTGATCTTTTTATATTATATCACATCATAGTTGCATTACCTTACTATCTATACCAAATACAGAAGGAGTCCAAAAAGGCAAAGGTAGGGAAATGGTACTTCCCACAACTAAGGATTGACCAACTCATATATACTTATCCTTGGAACAATTCAGAATTGACAGGTTTGTTTTTTTATGTTTCTTTTTAGTTTTGTGAATAAGATATTGGCTCCTTAGCCCTTTTGTTGGGATAGGCTTAGATAACTGTTATGCTTGCTCTTTGTTATTTTCAGTGTGACCCCTGTAATTATAGTGTTTTAATTTGCCATATTTATGTTTATTTTATTTCTTTCTGAACATGATGTGGGTATCTTGAGTTATGTTAACTCCACATTTTATTTTGATAGCATTATCTTTTGCGCTTATGTCATGAAGGATGACCTGTTATAGTAGGGCCTTCTACTACTCTCTCTAGAAAAAACGAAGTATAAACCGGATGTAACTTGGCAAAGGGATTATAGACTATAGACTATTAAAGAAGTATTTGCTTGTATTTGGCTGCACACTTTATAACAAAGCATACATTATTATTGTATAGTGGCTTTCTTGAATCTGCAAAACAGAGTTCTTAGAATAAAGCTTGCAAGTTTGATATCATGTTCTCAGGTCTTGCATTTTGATTCAGAGACAGAAAAGGCAGATCGTGTGGTATTAATTGATTTCTTGAGGGGGCTTCTTGAGTTTGATCCAAATAAGCGATGGTCACCATTGCAGGTATGTGCTAATGCTAGCGGTACAGTACTGCAGTTCTATTGCCTTGTCCTCAACTCATTATTGTAAAGTTTTTGATGGATTTATTTATTCCCATATTTGAGTCTTTCTATGTTATGTTTAAGCTGATGAATCCTTGCTTTTGTCGAACAGTATAATAAACTTGGGTAGTTTTTCACTCATGAACCGACACTTTATTCTGCTTATGCACAAATGTCATCGAAATGAATTCATATCCATATGGAAGGACTTGATTGTTACTAAAACCTATTTCAGGCTTCATGTCATCCATTCATAACAGGCGAACCTTTCACTGGTCCATATGAGCCCATCCCTGAGACTCCAAGAATTGTGAGTATGGTCTTATTTCAATTGTGTAGCTTCGTTTTTATTGAAAGAAATCGAAATTACTCTAGATTATATGCTTCTGTTTGGGAGTTAAGTATACCTATCTTGGGAATATTAGCAAATATAGACATTTGTTGCCTAAAAATAAAATTAGTTTGTGATAAATAAATGTATTACTATTTATTAATTTATGTGGTGTATTTCCTAATTGAGTACAAAATGTACTATGAAACACAGATAATGACCACAAGTTCCTATATCACTCTTATACACTAATCGACAAACCTATCCAATCGATAGAATGCTATCTATACAGGAGAGTATTATGTTTGAAGCATGAGCATGCTTACACTCTGCACCTTCTCAATATTTTTTTAGAAAAAAAATTCCATTTTCCCATGCTTTTACCTTGTGCTGTTGTGCATCACTTAGTGGATATAAGAAAACTTTCTATCTTTTAATAAAAAAAAACTGTATGGTTTTATTGGAGCTTTAAATGCATGTTCATTCATCTTTTGGTTCTTACTCAAATCTGGAAACAAATTGTTCTTCAATTTGTTTTGTAGCCTGTTGCTCGTGCTGCAACCGTTGATCACAATCCTGGAGGAGGTCACTGGCTAGTTGCAGGTCTTTCCCCTCAGGTGATAACTACTCTCTTTTGCCTCTACTGAGTTGAGTTGTATAAATAATAATCATATTTCATTTTTCATATCCATTCCTAACAGAAATGTCCTATATTTTTAATTTTTCTAGGTTGGAAGTGCGAACAGATGTCTACCTCTTAATAACCCATATCCTCCAAAAATTCCTTTTTCTTATGGGAGTAGTTATGGAAGCTTCGGTAGCCATGGTAGCTATGCTGGTAATGCTGGCCTTGCCAGCAGCTATGGAAGCTTTGGTGATGTTAATACTGTCAACATGTATTACTCGCCATTAGGTCCTTCTGGATTTTCACAAGTTGGTGCTAGCCCAGATATTAGACTGAGACCTCGTCTCACACATGATAGGGCCATTCGATTAAGCCCTGGAAGTATGGGGCCTATGTCTGTTGGTGCCAGTCCATCACAATTTACCCCACCAAACTACCAGGTGCAAATCCCAGCTAATTCTACTGGGAAGCACGGTTCTGGTTCTCCTGCAAGTGGTGGCTTTCATGGATCCCCATTGGGAAAAGCTGCATTGGTGGGCCAATACAGCAAGAGAAGGAGCTTGCCAATACCACCGCATGAATACAAACCTCAGCATGGACAAGGACGTCATGGAGATGGTGTTAGTTTTAGTCATTCTGATGCCAATGTTCGAGGACATACTGGCTACTCTCAGAATAAATTACCTAGTTCTGGTCACTCTAGTTGGAGACCACAAATTGGTTCTGGGAGTGGGTTTTCCTTGGAGGCCTCAACTAGTCATGGACCTTCCCAAGCATTCCGTTCACATCATGCTCCTCCTTTGCACTCGTTTGACATTCCACCAGATACATCAGCTCCATCAACACTTGATCCTGCTGATTGGGACCCTAATTATAGGTAAGGAAATGCATACTCAAGTTGCTTCTTGTAAAAGGCTGTCTGAAGATTAATATTTACGGTGTTCTATGTTGCAGTGATGAGTCACTATTGCAAGAAGACAATTCACTGTCAGCTGACCTAAGTAGCAGTCTTCACCTTAGAGACGCAACTGGTCAAACAAGTGGATCGATTAGATCAGCCCAGGTCCAAAGCCACATCTTTGCAGGCTCAAATCCTTTACCAACAAACCAAAGGTATTGTGTCCTATACCTGTTGTAAGTTGTGACGTGAATTTTCCTCAACATCAAGAACCCAACTAGTTTATAGTAAACATCGTAAAAGTGATTTACTCCTTGTTTTTCCCCTTCTAACATGATTTTTTGAGCTGCTCGACCTAGACGCTTTCCTTCATAAGATTAGTCTTTCAATTGTAAATAGGATACAACGAGCCACCCTCCAACATCTTATTCTTTCTAAAGTTACGACAATTATTAATAACTTCTGTTCTTTTTGTAGTTACAGAAGAGATCAACTATTTCATGCGTCATCTCTTGGAGGGAGCACTCATTCTACTGTTCCAATCAACTATGGTGGTTACAACTCTCCAAATTACCCTCAGCAAAATCTCCGCAGTCGTCATGGACAGCCATTTCTACCACAGCAGTACAACCAGGCAACTTCCAGTCATATGCGGCCGATGGGGAGTCAGCACAGTGAGCAGTCTGCGTGGCCTGGTTATGGCATGGGTGATGGGATGCCCTGGGGTAATTCACTCATACTTTCATTCTTTTGGTGGATTAGAGAAGCATTTTTGTCTGCGAATACCCATGACGTCATAATCTGCAGGAGGAACGGGTGGGCATTCATTTTCGACTAGCGGGCTACCTTCATCTCTCCCAAGAAAGGATTATGGGAGCATCTTTTAGTGCGGACCCGGAGGAATGCCATTCATTGCCGGCATAAATTATTTGTACTGGCAAATTCGGAGTTGCGGTGCTTCTGGCTGTCGAATTCTTTTGCAGTGTTTCTGCACTTGCATCCCTCCATTGGGTCCCCGCTTGTCAAGACGCACTTATGATATAAGTATATAATATAAATCGATCATTATACCATCGTCTGTGCTCGCTCAGTGGAAATATCCAAGTCTCAGCTCCCCAACATAACACTTTTTTTTACTCTTGTTTATATGTTCTTATTACTGGGTTGCCAGTTTTCCTTTAATGATATTCCGTAGGGAGGGTAGGAAGATTTCAATGTGCTGCAATGTATTGCCTGAATGACTTGCGTTACGATTTTGCCACCGTATCGCGTATTTCATGGGTAGTGTTGTCTTGTTTGGCTCAGCCATCGGCCATCGGCGCCTCAGTTGGTCTCAACTTGCTGGAGGAGCAAAATGGCCGTAGAAACTTGGCCCCGTGGAACGGCTGGACTCATGCAACCATGGTTATCAGTAACTAGTCTTCCCTTCCCTCTTTAATGAAAAATGCGAAATAAAAAAATGAAATAAGGACCCTCCTATGAAATTTTCTCACGGAAAAAGAAAAGATGAATTTGTCCATTTACTTAGTTCGGCAATGACGAGGCTCCATGAGAATAGGGAGATTTTTTTTTATTCCTTTTGTTGCTTTTTGTTTTGTAAGCAAAGGATGTGAGAATATGCCATAAAACTAGGATAGATAAATATTTATTGGATATCTATCTTTACCTTGCCTTTGTTTATTTTTAATTTAAACCCTACAGTCTTGATATGTATCATTTCGGTTTAAATCGGTACAAAGTAGGACCATGTAACCTTGATACTGATCAATACTAATCTTAATGGTGAAATTGATAATATGAACTATTGAACTATATGTTATATTTGATAGTATTACTATAATATTTGAAATAATATTGTAAGTAAAATTTGGTGTACATGTAAATAAACAAATTTACTTATAAATATATAGTTATTATATTAAACTAAAAATAGTACGCAGTATAGTCCGGTACTGGACCTACGATTTTAAAAGCCAGTATAGCGGTACGGTATCACCGAGTGTGCGTGCAACGCCTCAACCGAAGAGTAGTGGGCCGCTGTCCATGCGGCCCCGGCACGTTTGTGCACGTCAAAGCCGCCCTGCCAACCTCGTCGATATCGCGGCCGCTGCTTGCTTGCTCGTCTCGCACGGTCGCACCAAGATTCCCGCGCGCGCTTCCGCTTCCGCTCCCCTCCCCCTCCTCTAAATCGGTCTCTGGCTCTCCACAGATGGTCAAGTCTGGGTAAACGCGCCCGCTGCCGAGGGCCGCTCCCGCACCCAGCGCTGTTCCTGTACGTGACCAACTGCGGGCCAGCGGCGGGGCTGACCCACGGTGACGTCCGCCCGGCCTTCGGCGCGTTCGGGGAGGTCTCAGGGGTCCACGCCGCCGATGACAGCGCTCGGTGCCCGCCAAACCGAAGGCTCATGGCGGCGCTCCACGTGCTGCATATTGACCTCGTCATGAATACATGCGGCGTCAGCCGCCTCCGCTTCGCCGCTGAGCTGCCCGCGAGGAAGGAGAGGAGTCCCGCAAGGAAGGAGAGGCTGCGCACCGTCTCCTGCCGGCTGCGCGCGGCCGCACGGCCTGCCCGTGCCGCCGGTCTTTGCGGCCTCCTCCACTGCCGGACGAGCTCCAGACGTAGCGCCTGCCCGCCTTGCGCCATCGGGCTCCGCTTCGGCCGGCATCAGAAGTACTCGCAACTTGTTAAATGATTTCATCCTTGCTGTGAGTATCTCCATCCAGCATCGACAATATGTGCTCATTTTCGGGGTAGCTTTGGACTCCTTCCATAAAACTGTGTTGCGATGCTGCATCCCGGACTTCAATCCAACTAGAACCCACCTCCTTCCTCAACCCCCTTACCCTCATCTCCTTTCTCAGACTATCAGCAGTACTCCAGTTACTTTCAGCAGCAAATAGTTGTGACAACAAAACATTGTAACCTGCATGACCATACTGCTGCTCGATGTCGAGCAGCTTCTCGGTCACCAATCTTGCCAACTCCTGCTTGCCCTGCGCTTTGCAGGATGCTAGCAGTGATCCCCAAATGGCAATGAAGTTGCCCTCCTCCCCCAGCCCTTGTACAAACTCGTATGCTTCCTCCACCCTGCCAGCTTTGGCCAAAAAGTCCGCAACACAGCAGTTGTGCTGAGGAGTAGCTGAAAGCCCAAATGTTTCCATCGACCTATACAAAGCAAGTCCTTCGTCAACCAGTCCAGAGTAATTACATGCTGAAATTGCTGCCAAGAAGGTCACAGCGTCAGGTTTTAATCCCCTGTCTTGCATCGAGTTGAAGAGGGATAGTGCCCTTTTGCCAAAACCATGCTGGCCAAGACCAGAAATCATCGTAGTATAGGTGACAGTACTCTTCTCAGTCATGCCACCAAAGACATGTTCTGCAGTAGAAATCTCCCCACACTTGGCGTACATGTCGACAAGGGCTGTGCCTACAAAGACATTGGTATCCAAACAACGGCGCAGAGCAAAACAATGGATCTGCTTCCCTACACATACGCCCCCTCCAGCCGGATCACATGCAGGGAGCACTGAAGCAAGTGTCACTGAAGTAGGTTCAAGACCTGCCTCAAGCATTTCCCGGAATACTAAGACTGCCTGTTCGGGCTGCCCGCTCTGTGTATACCCCGCTATCATGGCATTCCAAGTGACTTCATCTCTTTCGTCATCTTTATAGCCATCAAACACTCTGTGAGCCATTTTTACACGGCCGGACTTGGCATACATGTCTATTAGATAGCTCTCCAAGCCCTCACCCTCAATGCCATGCCTAATGAGATAGCCATGTGCTTGTTTACCAATCTGAAGGTCTCCTGTATTGGATGCTGCAGATAACACTGCAGTCAACGTCACTGAATCCGCAGCAAAACCTGATTTCTGCATCTGATAAACGAGCAGCAGCCCCTCCAAGTCAAAATCATTCTGCACAAAAGCAGTGACCATGGTGTTCCAAGAAACAATATCCTTCTCTGGCAATCGGTCAAATAGATCAAAGGCAACTTGGACACTGCCGCATCTCGAGTACATCACTACAAGCGCATTACCGAGTATCACAGGAAGTGTGCTATGCATCCCTTTAATCAAGTAGCCATGCAGCTGCTTACCCAGCCTTCCATCCTGTGACTGTGAGGCTGCTGAGAGGGCCGACAAGAAGGTCACAACATCCAATGGAACATCTCGAGATCCCAGTATTTGGGTAAAGAGATCCATCGCTTCAGAAAACTGCCCATTCTGCACGTAACCAGTGATCATCGAGTTCCAAACTTCGGTGTTCTTCTTGGCAGCACGCTCAAACACCCTCCGAGCTGATTGCAAATCCCCGAGCAAAGAGAACATGCCGATTGCTGAGCTGACAACAAAGAGATCATTGACATACTCCACCCCATGCTTTACAAGCAAACCGTAGAGCAAGAATAGCCAATTGGGATCATCGCTCGCAGCCGCCGGGAAGACATTGACGAAGCTGACCGGCGTGGGTCTGATGCCATCCTCCAGCATGCGCGCGAACATCTCCATGGCTTCCTGGGGACGCCCTGTCTTCGCGTACCAACCGAACAGAGTGTTCCAAGAAACGACGTTCCTCTCAGGCGTTGCGTCGAACAGCCTGCGGACGACGTCGACGCGGCCATCGTGGTAGCGCACGCAGGAGGCGTAGAGGTTGAGGAGGGAGTTGCGGAGTACCGCGGTGTCGGGGAGCGAGCGGGCGCGGCGGAGGAGGTGCGCGTGGACAGACCTCCCGAGGCGGAGGCGTCGGGAGCGGGCGCAGGCGGTGAGCGCGGAGGAGTAGGTGTAGTGGTCGGAGCGGAGCGGGGGCCGCGCGACGTGGTTGAGGAGAGCGTAGAGGCGGAGCGCGTGGTCCGGGAGCGCGCGGGCGACGTAGGCGATGAGAACGGCGTTGCAGAGCAGCGTCGGCGGCGGGCGCGGAAGCGAATCCAGCAGCAACCGCCGAGCGTGCTCCAAACGCCCCTGCTTGCACAGCCTCTTCACCTGAGCCACCGTCGGCTGCGTCTTCCTCCCGCCGCAGCCGCCGCCGCCGCCACTGAGGGCAATGGTGGGAGCGGGAGGTAGTGAGACGGCGCAGTGAGGAGGAGGCATCAGATGGTGGCGCCTCGCCGTGACTCCTCTTCCTTGAAGCTCTCGCTCATCTTCTCATCCTTGATTCGTGCCGGGCCGAGCAGGGTGAGCCACAGACCCATCGATGGCACAAGCGTCTTTGCGGAAGTCGCTTTCCTTGTTCAGTCGTGTCTCCCGCTCTCTACCTGAATCTGTGCCGTTCAAGTTGAATCCAACGACTAATACAAGGCGATGTTGAATGGATCATGACATCTAATTGAGAGGTGCTTCTATGCTCTTCCTTTTTAAAGTTGCACAAATATTAAAGCATTAATGAAGAGTAGATGGGGATTACTTACCCCTTCGTTTGCTTCAAGATTTGTGCAACTTATATTAGGAGGGAAATCATAGAAGCACCTCTCCGCAGAAAATTCCACCATCAACCACGTATCCGTCTTCAGCTGGACCGCGTAAATTTAATCGAATGGCTGAAGGAAATCTGACGGTCGGATGGGCTCCTTCCGTCTCTCTCTTTCCTCCGCCGCCTCAAGACCTCACCGCGAGCTGCCCCGCCGCCGCTCCGCCGCCTTCCGGCCATCAGCGCTCTGCATGACCACTTAATGTTGTTTCCTCAACCGGTAAAGATCTAATATGGGGCTGCGAGGTGCAGTGGACGACAAGAAAGCCTCTTCACTGCGAAGCCGTCGCTGCTGGCGGCGTTGGTGGGAGTAGTTTTAAGTGGGAATAATCCATGATTTGCCTTCATTTACTTGTACTAAAACGAGGCAAATGATCACACTCAAACTGAGCTCTCTTTCACCTTCATTCTTTCTTTAAAATTTCATCCTCTCTTTTTCTTTGAAAGAAGATTATTGTGTCAAATTTCCATGTAATTGAACAACCTATTCTTACTCAGCATTATTCTTCAAAGAGAGACAGAGAGAAAAGAATAAAAGAGATTGTGCATGACATGTTACACAACATGTCATATGGCACAGCAAGATTAGAACACCTTTTCCTTTATTTTATCCTCTGGAGAGTAACTGATCAACTTTGAGCTCACTTTTCTATGTTCATGATCTATATCATACACAATCCCCATTATGGGCAAGAAATCGTCTACCGAGAATCACCTATTCTATTTCTACCTACCACTATGGAAGTACTCTAATTCCTTAGCACCTCAGTTGCATAACACAACAGCATTTAGCTATACAATTTGCTCAATCATCTTCACGGTTCTTGCAAGTTGGGTTGCAGGGATACGGGCAATCAATCCTCCGAGATACCTCCCGGTCGTAGAACCAGTCTCCCACTGCTTTGCCAATTTTCTGGAAACAGATATGAAAAGATCATAAGTAACTTGTGAACTGCTGGTTTCATGTCTTCTTGAGTACTAGTCATGGTCTAAATTTCTTGAGTACTAGTCATGGTCTCAATCCTGAAGAAACTGTTCAGCATCTTACGAAACAAATGGAGGGCAGCCTTACCGTCTTTTGAATGGAAGGAGAACCCTCGGCAAGCCATGTATCTTGGGACCCAGATTGGCAGTGAGCATAGCATGAGTCTATGAACATTCCTAGAGAAGGAGACTGTCCTGGTTTGGGAAGTGCCGCAAGAAATTCTGTCCTAAAATCTGCGCCCAAAAAAAATGAAATGGGTTAGATGAACAGCAAGATTGGCTCATCCGAGGAGATAGCTGCGTCGACTGCTGCAAGTAACGCAGGAAGATGGCAATCCAAGCTGCTGAAATGAACTTTGCACGTCCAAAAATGTACTTACTTTGCAAGGTCATGAGTTGGCTTGACGAGCAGCTCTTTATGTCTAGCTTACATTTGGCCCAAGTCTTCTTTGGATCAGCACTGCTAGGTGCTAGAATGTTCTTGATCTGCAATGCGGGTGCCGCATTGTTATTTTTCTTCATCAAGTCAGCATTAGATGACACACCAATTTTAACTTGGGCCATTCAGCACGTAGGAGTACATACTACATACAGCAGGAAGAAAGATACACTACAATTGCACAAGACTGGAAAAGATATGAAATTTACCTGCCATGCGTCATATGCAGCGTTCAATATGAATAATGGCGTGCGCAGTGTTGGGACAACATACTGCGGGAAGAAACACTGCATTTGTTTTCAAAGTTAGTACCATGTTATCGTAGGAGTGTTCTCTTCAATCCTATCCAAGCGAATAAAACTGACCAGATCAGGCGGTTGCTTTGAGGTACATGAAGCTGGTAAATTTTTAGCCGATCCCTGCAAGAGATTGAAAGGGCCATTAGGCTTGAAACTTGCATGAAATACATTATTCAGCAGATGAGTCGTGATAATGTGGGAATAACAGGTCAAAAGAAAAGGTGTTTTGCTTTTCCTAATTCTCATTTGACAGTAACAAAATGACACCTTTCCCTGGGTAGTGAATTGAGGCCTGAGCTATAAGGTTTATGATATTTGCAAGATTAAACATTGGATAATCTGGATCACAGCCACTGTAAAGGTCAGAAGACAACATACATGTAGGGTTACAACATCCTTAAAGAATGTTCTCACAAAATTGTTCCCGGAGATGTCCTTCCTGCAATGATAACAACAATACTCACTTTGCGGAAGATCTGAATTTAGTACAGTAAAAATATGACATATATAATGCCTGTAGCTACTAACTATAAAAGTAATGGAACATGCAATACAAAACATCAAAATATAATCACGATAACTAGCACACTTGTTACTCCTATAAAGGGATCAATTAATTACCAGTAGTACAAAACTTACCCATCAACAAAATAACCAGCATCAGAAAAGCACTTGACCTTTGCCGCTGCTGGAAGCAGATCACGAAATCTGTCGCAATGTAGTATCGCTGCTAGACCTCCAGCCGAACAGCCAGAAAGAAGAGCCTGCAAAAGGTATTATGCAGCAGCTCCTTTTTTAGGATCATAATTCATAAGCTTTATGCAGGAAGGTAACCAAATGCAATTTAGAAGTGGCAACAACTGTTTATGATGCTAGTAATTAGGAAAAAACTTTTGATTCTATTTTCAATATATAGACTAAGCGTTAGTGTTTAAAAAAAGACTAAGCATTGTGATGTTAGCTGTAGTGACATTCGTAAGTAGATAATTTCATTCAACTGTTATACAAAGTGAAAGCAGAGATTGACATCCTTAACCAATTGAGTTTGCTACCACCAGGTGCCAGGATTGAACTTACATTTTGTGCCTTGCTCATCCCCTTCGCAAGTAGGTCTTCAATGATGGCATGCCAAACTCTGACCCCTCTATAGTGGAGGTTCGTTGACTACATTGCAAACGCAGGGTTAATCTCAACGTCTTTCGCATAACTGAGCGTGCAATCAACATGTTCAGAACATACAGATTCTACTGGTTCAACGTCACCAGTAAATGATGAGCCATCACAGTATCTGAGCTTTACTCTGTTCCAGTTGTAAAAATCTGCGTGATAACATTAGAACATCAGTGCTACATTATAGAGATACAGGAGTTCATATGTAAGGAAACTACTAATTTACATCACTCTAGGCTTCCACTACGTCCTACAGCCAAAAAAAACATGAGAGGTGCTTCTGTGCTTTTCTTTTTTAAAGTTGTACAACTATTAAAGCATAAATGAAGAGTAGATGATGATTACTTACCCCTTCGCTTGCTTTAAGATTCGTGCAATTTGTATTAGAAAGAAAAGCATAGAAGCATAACTCAAAAAACATTGCTAATAGCACATTTACAATAGATAAATGTAATTTTTACTATTTTATTATGAGCTCTTTTACGGTACACTAAATTGAATATGAACCGTTCATTCTTTTCGATCCAACGGATTAGATTTACTAGAGTTTACTTATACTTTATCTGGTAGTATGAAAAAGATGTGATTTCTACAATACATTATATACTACCACTATAATGCATCGTAAAATTTCTCTTTATTTTCTATATATTTCTATGGAGGAATGCTGCATGAGGCAAAGAGCAAATGACATACCAGGATTAGAGTTTTTGCTGCCGCCTAAGATCCCTGAAAACGAGAGCGGCTTCATAAATTTCGAGGAGCCCCTGAAGTTGCCCTTCCGGACTGAACACTCTTCGGCGTTCCTGCACCACCCTCCTCCCTTCCAAAGAGCGTATGAAAAAGAAAAGTTTAAGTTAGCTCATTCATCTCAAAAACTTTAGGTTGACGCAAATATGTAGATCTAAATTACATTGGCTTACCTCCATGTGAACCAACCAGTTGTTGGCACCGGAACCGGAACCAGGAGAGAAGTGGTAAACTGGTGGGCTTCCATCCAAGCATACTGCACCACATGTAAATTAAGCAGGGACAGTAAATTTAACCATGGTTGGTAAGAATCCAAGAATGGCATTGTGGCTCGTCATTTGTTCGAAAGGCAAGGCAGTGGGATGGAACACGAGCTACATTGCAGTGCGCGTACCTGCTCCTTTGGTCACTGCACTCTTCAGGAACACCATCTCCACATCGGCTGCCTTAGTTGACGCCACCACAAGACCCAGCACCAACACTACCATCGCTGCACCTGGCAACCATGCCCCAGAGGCGGCGGCGGCGGCCATTCTGCAAGACCAGATCTTCCTCTTCCGATGAAATATATCTGGAGACACAGAGGATGAAAGGATTAGAGCGGGATGGAATCATGGAAGGACGAAGGAGAAGGAAATTGGAGCACAAAAACTAGCGCATGCGTGTGTGTACCGGAGAAGGATATGGGAGGGAGAGAGAGCTGTGCGAGAGAGCGCAAGCACCTCGCAGCCTCAGGGCAGGGCGAGACGTTCTTCTTTTCACCACAGCTTGCTGTGACATAAATAGGAGTCGATCCGTGTAAGGAAGAGAGCGACAACAGCGGTGGCACCAAGCAAGGTATATATTCAGTTCTTCTTAAAGGATAAATCTGCAACAAGTCATCCATCGTTCCTCGTTCGCTTTAATGCCTAAGTCCCAACTGTGTGTCTATATATCTATAGATATATGTGTCTATATATATATAGATAATATATATATGTATATGTATATGTGTATGACCAGACACCTTTATAGATCAGGTGCCTTCCTAACAAAAGATTACTAAAAGCGTAGCTACTAAATATATAGATAGACTTCCTAACAAGGACCAGGTGTCTTTACCAACAAAACATTACTAAAAGCGTAGCTACTAAATATATAGATAGACTTCCTAGCAAGAAATAGCTAAATATATAATAGCAACCAACCTATCCCTTTCCTTTCTTCTTTCTTGCGGCCAAGGCAACTAGGGTTTTAGAAAGTAGGAATTTCGCGTCAATTTTGCAATAATTTTATAGGAAACATGGTCTCTTTGAATTGTAGAATCTAAAAACGCAGGAATATGATAGAAATGCGTGTGCAAACCAGATTATTGGTGAAAGGACTCGTTTAATTAGCACCTTGCAAATAAAGGATTAGGATAATTTAATCTAGGTTGTAAAAGAAAAATAAGTGATTAACGTTATTCAAAAATAAACTTAATCAATTTATCAAACAAATTGAAACGAACATATATACATACATGCATTGAATTTTTACATGTTTTAGATCAAAGAGGACATCAACAGATGCCCCAGATTTTCATT
Organism: Rhipidocladum racemiflorum; assembly: GCA_036346355.1. NCBI lineage: Eukaryota > Viridiplantae > Streptophyta > Magnoliopsida > Poales > Poaceae > Rhipidocladum > Rhipidocladum racemiflorum. The sequence continues at coordinate 7,992,458 of CM070575.1, forward strand.
ACGAAAATCCCAGAACAAAGTCTGAGGCTATCACCACCTCAGAGTCCAGTTCAAGCACATCGACATCCATATTACAAAACTGTATTGAAGCAAAAGCAAACCAACAGAATAAAATCGCTTAACAGCGAACACTCTCAAAACAACTATCGAACCAGATCAAAGAAATAAACTAGAAGTCTGATATGAGCATCAGCTTTTATGTTGGTCCTTTCCAGTTTTTGTTTCACTCATGAGTCTTGACGAGTACCCGCACCATGGGTATCCTCAGCGGCCCAAAAAGACGCACGGGCCGACCCAGGCCGATCAAGGCCCGAAGTTACGACCACCGGGCAAGGTCCGAACCCACGACCTGGTCTTCGATATCCCGGAGAAGCGACGGCATTTATTGCATATCGGGCGCATTAAATGCCGGCCATAATGACGACGACACAGCGGCACAAGTCCCCGACCCCCGCATTTACTACGAGCGGCGCGGCAGCTACGGCGACCCGGCAGCGAGCGAGGAGCCGGCGATCCTATCAGCCCGCCACTTTCGGACAACCAAGAGCACAGTCTTTTCCTCTTTTTTCCGAAACCAACAGTGTAACCTCCCACCTCGCCTATATAAAGGCAGGAGGGGCAAGCGTGTAAGAGGACGAACGAGAAAGGAGAATCAATACGATCCAACACACACGAACTGGAGTAGGGACGTTCTGCCCGAACCAGTATACACCTTGTGCTCACCCGAGTCAAGCCGTTCGAGGAGAGGGAGCGTGCACCCCCGTCGACCTATACAAATTTACTAGCCGGTGCCCGAAACACCGACAGTTGGCGCGCCAGGTAGGGGCTGCGCACGTCGTCGCCGTTGCTTTCCCACTCAGCCTCCTCGACGGTCCTTTCCCTCGACATCACCATGCCGATAGCATCGATCCGCTTCGGCTCCCTCGACTTCATCACCACCGCGGCAGGACAGATGGTGATCGACCCCGCCGTGCTCCGGCGTCAAGCGCCCCCCGTGGGCCTTGGCGCCGTCTCCAACGTCCTCAGTGACCTTCGGCTCGAGGTCCCCACGGACCTCGGCACGGGCGCGCCAAAAGCTCCTTCGCCCCGAACGACCCGCAGGGGCGTCAAGCAGCAGCGGTTACGCCCGTTGCGCCCTCATACTTCGTGGCGATGGTCGGCCACGCGCCCGACAACGACCATTCGGACAACTCCTCCGGCCACGGCTCTAGCGGAGGGAGAGATAAGAACAGACCACGCTACCGCGAGCCAGACATCGCGGCAGGCGCAAATGACCCCTCCGCTACCCCGGTCACGCCAAGACTCTCCTCCAACGCACCGAGGAAAACCACCAGACTTCGCCGCGCCGACCTTCAGCCGACGGCGCCGAAGAGCCGAGGTTCAAAAGCCGAGCTTGACAAGCTTCAAGCCGACTTGGATCGATATCACCATTAGCTTGTACCGCACCTAGCGGCGCGACGTGCTCGCGCCGCGCCAGGTTCACCACTGTTGGTCAAAGGGACCGACGATTCGTCGTTCTTCCCACACGCCGGCCAAAACATCGCGCGGCGGCAATGTTGCTCGCGGCATCCCCGAGCCGATGATCCCACGGCCAAGGCAACCCACTGTAATCTCCGAAGGCCAGGAACGAGCGGCCGCGCAACATGCGCATGGCTCCGGATCACAGCTGCGTCGGGCGCCTCGACGGATCAGCGCCGGGCGCTCTCCGAGCCACCGGCAAAACAAGGGCGATGTCGCCCCGAACAACCCAGGCATCACGCACTCGGCGCTAACGCTTGGGCGATTTAACATGACGCTCGCGCCACCCTCCAGGCACGAAGAAGGGCAGGAACAACCCGCCCGGACGCGACGCCGATACTTCACGACGCGATCACAGCTCGAGCCCCGATGGCCGTCGCGGCATTCTCAAGGGATCCGCAGCACGAGATTCCTCGCTAGGTTTCGAGCGCCGGTCAACCATAGCCAAATACGCGGGGGCTACAAACCCCAGCGTGTGGCTAGAGGATTACCGGTTAGCATGCCGAGCAGGGGGAGCTACAGACGATCTTTTCGTCATCCAGTACCTCCCCATCTACTTGGCGGACTCAGCTCGAGCATGGCTCGAGTACCGCCCGCCAACATTATCGTGAGATCGGGCCGACCTCGGACACCACTTCATTGGCAACTTCCAAGGCACATACAAGCGGCCAGGGAACTCCTGGGACCTAAAGAGCCGCAACAAGACCAGGAGAACCTCCGGGACTACATCCGGCGTTTCTCCCAACAATGCAACGAGCTCCCTGACATTCGCGACGCCGATGTCGTGGGGGCGTTCATCTACGGCACTACCTCCAAGACCCTGGTCCACAAGCTGGGGTGCGCGAAGCCCAGAACCACCAAAGAACTCTTGGACATCGCCACCAACCACGCCTCGGGCGAGGAGGCCGTAGAAGTCATCTTCGACAAAGGGAAGTCGAAGCGAGGAACTGGCGCCGAGCCCAGCCCCTCCTCCGACCGCCCCGACAAACGGAAGCGCCACGGCAAACAGGTCCGCGAGGACCGCATAGTCGCGGCCGCCGACCAGCCGGGGAAGCCGCAGAACCGCGACCCCGACCATTTCGAAATCGATGGAGAGTCCGTGTCCGAACCACGGATACCCCGTCGAGCATAAGTACCGGATCGCGAGGTCCTAAAGCGTTTTCTTTCCGAGCCCCACCACGCCGCGGGGCAAAGGGAGGAAGCAAGACCAGCCACGACCGCCGGAGGCGAAGGAGCAGACACCGGCTTCCCCGAAACCGACGGATGCCTCATGATCTTTGGCGGACCGGCGAGCTACGCCGACCGGAGACAACTCAAGCTTGCTTACCGGGAGGTGCTCACGGCAAACCCTGCCATACCCAAATCCCTTCGATGGTCGGAGTCCCCGATCACCTTCGACCGGACCGACCATCCCGACCACATCCTCAACCAGGAGGTACCCGCTTGTCGTCGATCCCATTGTGGGAACAAAGCGCTTGACCAAGGTGCTCATGGACGGTGGCAGCAGTCTCAACATTCTTTATGTCGAGACCCTCGACGCCATGGGGATCCCCCGCCCAAGCCTCCGACCAAGTAAGGCGCCTTTTCACGGCGTCGTCCCTGGCCAGAGGCCCACCCGCCGGGGCGGTCGACTTTGCCCGCCACGTCGGAGCTCCTGGCCAACTTCCGCACCGAAACCTCACCTTTGAGGTCGTGGATTTTGCCGGCTCCTACCACGCCATCTTGGGAGGCCATGCTACGCTGAAGTTCATGGCGATCCCCAACTACACCTACCTGGTCAAGATGCCCGCCGCGAGGGTGATCACCGCGATCGCGTCTTTTCAACTCGCTTACAAGCTGCGAGAAGGGCGGTGCGAGTTGGCTTCGGCAGTCGTCGCATCCGCCGAACTCGCCGGCCTCCGGGCCACGACCCAGCAGTCTGCTCCCGACTCCCGTAAATCCGGGTCGGGCTCCTTCAAATCCGCCGAGGACACGAAGGCCATCCAGATCGACCCCGAAGACCCAATCAAGACCGTTCGGATCGGGACCACGCTTCCTACCAAATAGGAAAGCGCTGCGTCAATTTCTCCGCGCCAACCGAGATATCTTCGCATGGAGGCCCTCCGACATGCCAGAATCCCGAGGGAAGTCGCCGAGCACTCTCTGAACATCCGGTCAGGTCTAGACCAGCCGCCAGCGCTGCCGCTTCGACGAAGAAAAGCGCCACGGCCATAGGAGAAGAGATCGCCAAGCTCTTGGCCGCAGGTTCATCAAAGAAGTTCGCCACCCCGAGTGGTTAGCCAACCTCGTGCTTGTAAAAAGAAGACCGGGCAATGGAGGATGTGTGTTGATTACACAAGCCTCAATAAGGCATGTCCGGCGATCCATTCCTTGCCCGCATCGATCAGGTGGTGGACTCCACCGCGGGATGTGAATGTCTGTCATTCCTGGACGCCTACTCAGGCTATCACCAGATCGCGATGAAGGAAGACGACCAACCTGCGACCTCGTTCATCACCCCGTACGGCTCGTTTTGTTACGTGACGATGCCATTTGGCCTGAAAAACGCGGGAGCTACATACCAACGATGTATGCAAACGTGTTTTTCCGATCAAATTGGCCGTAACGTCGAGGCGTACGTCGACGACATCGTTGTCAAGACCAGGAAGGTCGGCGACGTCATCACCGACCTGGAAGAGACTTTTGCAAACCTTCGACGGTACCGCATCAAGCTCAACCCCGAAAAATGCGTTTTCGGAGTGCCCAAAGGGAAGCTACTCGGCTTTATCGTCTCCGAGCGCGGCATCGAAGCCAGCCAAGACAAGATCTCCGCAATCTTGAGGATGGGGCCGAGCAGCAACCTCACATCGGCCCACAGGCAGACAGGATGCCACGCGGCCTTGAGACGGTTCACGTCCCGCCACGGCGAGCGCAGTTTGCCTCCTTACAAACTCCTGAGGAAATCCGGCCGATTCAATCGAGGCGAAGGAAGCTCAGGACGCCTTCGATGCGCTGAAAGTTCTTCTAACCTCTCCTCCAGTGCTGGTTGCCCCGGCGCCAGAAGAACCTCTGCTGCTCTACATTTCCGCCACGACCCAGGTCGTCAGCGCGGTGCTCGTCGTGGAGCGAGCAGAGGAAGGACGGGTTCTCAAGGTCCAACGACCAGTCTACTTCGTCAGCGAAGTACTCTCCGAGTCCAAGGCGCGGTACCCACAGATGCAGAAGATGATCTACGCGGTTCTGATCACGAAAAGAAAGCTGGTACACTACTTCAACCGGCACCGCGTCTCCGTGGTGACTTCTCTACCACTCGGCGAGGTCATCCACAACCGCGACGCCTCCGGGAGAATTGCCAAATGGGCACTCGAGCTTAATGGGCACGACATAGTGTACATCCCTCGGACCGCCGTAAAATCTCAAGTTCTAGCCGACTTCGTCGCCGAGTGGACCGAAGCTCAGGCACCACCTCCACTCGAGGACCCCGAAATCTTGGACAATGTACTTTGATGGATCCTTCACCAAAACGGAGCCGGGCCGGGTTGTCATTGTTTCCACTCGAAACAGGCTCCAATATGCCATCCGATTGCTCTTCGACGCAACCAACAACGTCGCCAAGTACGAGGCCCTCGTTACCGGCCTCCACATCGCCGCCGACCTCGGAGCGCAGCGGCTGTACGTGCATGGCGATTCAAAACTGGTTGTCGACCAAGTCATGAAGGCCGCAGAACCTCGCGACAGCCGGATGGCAGCCTATTGTCAAGAGGTACGCAAACTGGAGCAGAAATTCAAGGGATTTGAGCTTCACCATAGCTACCGGCGGAACAACGGTGAGGCCGACCATCTGGCCAATCTTGCCTCTGGCAGAGGGCCGGTCCCACCTGGGATTTTCGTCCTCGACCTACACCAAGCATCCATCCGACCCGACCGTCCGGATGACCGGATGGGTGACTCGCCGAAAGCACCCCCGCCAGACGACCAGCGACCGGAGGTTGAGATGACCAAGCCGAGCTGCGACGTCCTGATGACCAGCACCGATTGGAGAAAACCCTTCGTCGATCGGCTGACCAACGGCTCCTCCCGACGACCCAACCGAGGCTCGCCGCCTCGCTCGACGGGCGAAATCCTTTGTCTTGGTCGGCGACGACCTCTACAAAGGAGCCCTGCAGGATCCTCCGTAGTGTATCCCTGGCCGACCACGGAAGAGAGCTGCTCCACGACATCCACGGGAATTTATGACACCACGCTGGTCGCGGAACTTGGTCGGGAAAGCCTTCCGACAAGGCTTCTCTTGGCCAATCACAGCCGACTCGAACAAATCGTCCGGACGTGCGAAGGGTGCCAATTCTTCGCCTCAAACTCATCTCCCAAAGACAAGCCCTCCAGGCGATCCCTATTACCTGGCCCTTCGCCGTTTGGGGACTCGACCTGGTCGGGCCTTTCAAAAAGCGCCTGGGGGCTTCACCCACCTACTGGTCGCGGTGGACAAGTTTACCAAGTGGATAGAAGCTAAGCCGATCACGACCATCACTTCGGCGCAGGCGGCGGACTTCATCCGCAACATCGTTTACCGGTTTGGAGTCCCGAACTCCATCATCACCGACAACGGAACGCAATTCACGGGGAAAGAATTTCTCGAGCTCTGCGACAGCTTCAGCATTCGCGTGGATTGGGCAGCCGTCGCCCATCCGCGAAGCAACGGCCAAGTCGAGCAGCGCCAAACGGCATGATCCTCTGTGGGCTCAAACCACGGATCTTGAAGATCGAAGAGATACAGCGGGGACGTTGGCGGTACCGAGGTGCCTCCCGTACTTTGGAGCCTGCGGACCACCCCAACCCGATCGACCGGATTCACGCCATTCTTCTTGGCGTACGGGGCGGAGGCCATCTTGCCAATCGACTTAAACTACGGCGCCCCAAGGGTTCGAGCCTTCGACGAAACCCGGGGGCTCGAATCTCAACAAGACGCTGTCGACCGGCTCGACGAAGCGCGGGATATCGCCATCGTCCGCTCGGCCAAGTACCCGGCAGCACTCTGGCGCTACCACGACCGCAAGGTTAGAGGTCGAGCGTTCAACGTAGGCGACCTGGTCCTGCGCCAGGTTCAGTCCAACAAAGACAAGCACAAGCTCTCCTCTCCTTGGGAAGGCCCCTTTACTGTGGTGGAAGTCCTTCGACCCGGCACTTACCGGCTCAAGGATCCCGATGACAACATCTTGTCCAACGCCTGGAATATTGAAAAGCTAAGACGATTCTACCCTTAGCCCATTTCTCTTTTACCTCGTCTACTACCGTGAGCAGCCCGACCCTTGGTCGAGCCTACGCGTAGCGTCGGAGTGCGAACACTCGTGTTAAACTTCTTCGCCTACTTTTCGGAAAAACGCTTGAAACACGTCGATCACTGCTCGGATGGTCCCCTCGGACCCAAGAACGGTGATCCCGACGCGCTTCACCGGAAAAGCACACCCGAAAAAATAAGCGAAAAAGCGCACACGAAACCTCCGAAGAATCCAAATACCTTTATTTCTTCCGATTCGACAGCATTTACATTCTTTGAGAAACATAAAGCCTAAAAAAAAAAAAAAAAGTTTATCTTATTCTAGGGTCCTCCTCGCCTCGGTGATCTCCGGACTTATCATCCCTCTCCAAGCGCAGCTTCAACTTCCCGCACAATTTTTGCCGCAAAAACGCAGCAAAAACTGGTCGGGTCGCCGAAATCCGCGACGGGAGAGCCTCGATCTGCCCGGATGCAGCGCCAAGAGCCGGAAGCCCCCCGCCCCCCCCTATGGCCTCTATGGTTCCCGGAGGAACTCGGGCCTTACTGTAGAAGGGTCCACAGACGGAGAGGTGTACGGCAGCGTGATTGGGGCGACCGGCAGTGCATTTATTAGCACGGGCCTGGATGTCGCGGAAGACTCCAAGCTCCCTGAAGGAGAAGGAGCACGAGGGGGAACGGCGTCCTGTTCTCCGAATTGCTCGGGCGCTCGCGGCAGCGGTTCCCTCAGCTCGACGACCGCAGCCTGCCGCTCCCGTTCCCGCTCCTCCTCCTCCGCCTCCAGCTCCAGCAGCTCCCAGTCAATCTCGTCACCCGACGGGGCCACCGCTTCAAAGTGACCGGCTCGTCGCTCCAACTCCTCGCCCTCCGCCTCTTGTTGAAAGGCGTCCCAGTCGATCTCATCGATAGGTGGACTCTCGACCTTGGAACAAGATTGAGAGGGCAAAGCAGCCATGAAAGCGAGTCAGCAGCAGGTCTCAACGTCGCTGGATGAAGTCCCAGCGCCCACCGTCCGCCTATTTATAGGCGATCCATAGCCAGACGAAGCGACGCGCTGGGGGTACCCGCCAGCACTTACTGCGACCGCGCCTTTTCGAAGATGATGGCGTGGAAGCCGAAGCATCAAAGCTGACGGTGCGGAAACCGAAGCGCCGCCAATACTCCGCGTTGAACAAAAACGCCTCGAGAACCTCGCCAGTCGTAAGGAAAGATAAGTGAATATCTTCTTTTCCTGCACTCGTTGTTACTCCTTCAAGTGGCGCGCGGCGGTAACAACCAAACCGCCTCGCACCACTCGGGGGCTGCAAGACTCCCGTGGGTCGGTGACACGACAAATCACCGGGTCCTCCCGAAACGGCCAAACTTTCGACCGGAAGTACTACGGCCTACGCCCCGGCGGCTACGGTTGCGAAGTAGTACTTAGCGGAAGAAGGAAGTGTCCAAGCGGAGCGATCCACGATTGGTCGGGAACACCCCTCCCACGGTCGCACTAACCAATCAACATGCTCTTGAGCGTTCTCTTGTTTCCCCGACTCCCTAACTTTGTAATGCGCACACCAACCTACGCCCGACCCCCGTGGTCCCCAAGGCAATGGACGGTAATAGTGCCCATCACAAACTAAGGGCGCGGAAAACAAGCGCGAAGCAAAACACATGCCAGTTCCTTACAAATCTAGAAAGAGCAAAGAAAACTGTTTAATCTCTCTCTCTCTATCACTCATCTATGGAGGACGTCGGTCGGGGGAACCTGGTCAGCAATCGCCCTGGCGTGCGGTTCGACTCGAAGCCCCAAGGCGTCGATCCCCTCCTCGGACCAGTTCGCAGCAACCCCGCTACTAACAGTTTCAAGGTCGATGCCGTCATAGTAAGGGAACGTACAAACCTGTGCCGAGGCAGCCCCGAGAACAGCACCGGTCGCCACCGAAGCCCTAGAGCCGTCTAAAGCCCGGTCCAGCACTGGGGGGTGCGAGAAACCGGCCGCAAAAACGAATCCGGTTCCACCATGGCGAAAAACGAGCAAGAGGTGAGGACAAGGCGAGCCCTCGGGCCCCGATTGGGTCGGCGGACGACCAATCGCCTTTAAAACTCACGTCGGGACCATACCTCACGCTCTCACGGAGTCTGCTCGACAAGCGGCGCGGCTGCGCCCGGGCCGTGAGCAGTCCAGGGTCCGATACGGATCGAGTAAGGAAATGTTCTTCATGGATCACCCCAAGTGGGGTCGGATACCCGCCGGATCATCAGCTAGGCGACCCCCTCGCGAGGGGCCACGAGTTCCACCGGATCACTCGCTTGAAGCTCCACGAGAGCGGCGCTCAAGCAGCCGAAGGCAAGCGCGCGTCTCTCACCCCTCCAGGTCCCACACCTGCGGACGGGGCGTAAAACACGGGACAGACGGTAAATCCCTCCACCCGACAGCAAACTCGCCCAGCTCCAGCGTGAAACGAACCGCAACTAGCCTCGCCCCGGGTCAAGCGCAAGCGCGAGCATCCCAACCCCGACCTCTCCGGGCTCGGGGCTCAAAACTACACCAGCGAGTGCGCCAATACGCACCAGACGAAGATCGCCTCCGACCAAAGCGCATCCGGTGTTCGTGCTGGCGAAGCAGCCGGACAAGCGCAACCCCGACCTGCTCTCCGACCAGCTCGGGGCTCGAGAACTACACCAGGTGCGCTACATGCCACCGATCGAAGATCCTCAGACCAAGCGCGATCCGGTGTCGTGCAGCGGCGGCCGGACAAAGCGCAACCCCAGACCTGCTCTCCGACCATTTCGAGGGCTCGGGCTACACCACGGGTGCGCTCGTCTTGCCCGGTCGAGACTCTAATCAAGTCAGCGTCTGCGACACGGAGGCAAAACCCGAGCATCTCTTCGACCGCCTGGGGCTCGGGCTCTTGTGAGTACCGCACCATGGGTATCCTCGGCCCAAAAGACGCGCGGCCGACCCAGCCGATCAAGGCCCGAAGTTACGACCACCGGGCAAGGTCCGAACCCACGACCTGGTCTTCGATATCCCGGAGAAGCGACGGCATTTATTGCATATCGGGCGCATTAAATGCCGGCCATAATGACGACGACACAGCGGCACAAGTCCCCGACCCCCGCATTTACTACGGCCGCGGCTACTGGCGACAAAGAAGAGGCAGGGGAGCCGCGGCCACCCTATCAGCCCGCCACTTTCGGACAACCAAGAGCACAGTCTTTTCCTCTTTTTTCCGAAACCAACAGTGTAACCTCCCACCTCGCCTATATAAAGGCAGGAGGGGCAAGCGTGTAAGACGAACGAGAAAGGAGAATCAATACGATCCAACACACACGAACTGGAGTAGGGACGTTCTGCCCGAACCAGTATACACCTTGTGCTCACCCGAGTCAAGCCGTTCGAGGAGAGGGAGCGTGCACCCCCGTCGACCTATACAAATTTACTAGCCGGTGCCCGAAACACCGACAAGTCTTTTCATATGCGCCTGCATCTTTTAGTGCATACTCTTTGTCACCCACAAGCCGGTTGAAATAAGCAGCCAACTCAGCTAATCCTTCTGGTAATTCCTCCTCATGCATATCTTCATCAACATTAGCTTTTCGAATCATGTTACTCCAAAATTTAGAGCCATCGGCGCATGAAGTTTGTACTCTAGATTTCTACAAAACATCACCATTTTGTTCATCATTCCCTCTTTGTATATTGGTCTCCATCTCCTTAAGGAAACAAGTATTTTCCTCTATATCATCTTCATACTTGACCAATTCTGAAAATGGAAAATTATGTTATTCCTACTAATCCACAAGCTCCATAATGTAGCTGCACAAATCGTATTTAAAGCGGCGTTTTTCTTATTGCTTATCCAGAATCTAGCCACAGATTCATAGTTACCACCAATATTCAAATCAAAAAATTCTTGAACCATACTCCAAGTATTCTTAGCTACAACACATTCGAAAAACAAATGAGTAGTAGATTTCATCTCATCACAGAAGCAGCAAGATATACCTTTATCAATACCTCTTTTCATAAGATTATCTCTAGTCATAATCTTATTATGAGACAAAAGCCAAAGGAAAAAGTGAATCTTAGGGGGAACAACTAATTTCCAAACTGCCGGAATAAAAACTGGAAGCACACCCCTGAAATTAATAATTGCATACAGGGATTTAACTGAGTAGGAACCATTACTGTTATACTGCTAAATTAAAGCATCCTCACTATCAACAAGATTTAAACTTTTCACTACTTCTAACAGTTCAAACCATTTGATCATTAGCCGTTCAGAGAAAGTTCTTCTAAAAGTACATTTACAACTAATACCATCCCAGATGTCAGCAATAGTATAGCCTTTCTCATTAACTAACACATAAAGTTCCCGAATTTTTACATGTTCATAAACCAATCTAATAACCAGAGAATTAAAATTTTAATAATAATAAACAAATGAGAAATCATAAATAAAACCAACCAATGACCAAAGGTATTAATTATATGAAGTGAATTACAATGCAATAATTATATTACTACTTCACAATTTATACAAATACCAATTACAGCAATTGGAATACACAAAAACAATACAATAGCCTACAATCACTATCTCATTCTGCAATCAATCATCATACAACAATCATACAAATTATGATATACATGATTATCCAATTACATCAAAAACAAAGATTACAAGAATAATTGAACTTCCTAAGAACTAAGCTTTAATTGATTCTCAGCCTCAATCCCTGAAAAACGTTAGGCATTTATACATTTAGAATTAATAGGCAATAAATTAAAAATGGTAAAAGATTTAAAAAGTAGAGTTGCCGTCAGATCCAATTGCTTATAGAGCATGCTCATCAATATACCAGACCGTCCGGGGCCATCGCCACCTCTCACGAAATTAGGTTTCATCATTCGGCAATTATACAAACCTGTGAATTTAACCGTAGATACGCTTATATAAAAAATATCATGTGGTAGAAAAGTAAATTGCCCTCAATAAAATGGTAAAAATCCCACTGTAAATTGAATATGCATGAACCCACTGTGAATTGGGACAACACAACCGAATACAAAGACCTAGTCAAGTTCTCCTCAGCCAAGCCAGAACCTTCGACCATAAGACAAACAAACCCCAACCATATAAGCCAAACCTCCAAAGAAATTCACACACAAGGAGATCACAAGCCTCAGGTAAAACTCAGCACAAGCAACACCATCATCACAAATCCCACAAGTCATCCAAGGGTATCCTCAAGAGAAGATCATTAAGCCACAAGAACAACCAGGAGTATCAAGTCCCAGTAGAAGGAGACCACCATGCCACCAGGAGCCAGAAGGTCTAGAGGAGCCAAGTAAGCAAGAGGAGGAGAAAGGTAGCCCCTCTGCATCCACATCACCGCATCACCATCTCCACCCAACACTTTGTTTTTTTTTCCCACACCCCAGGTAAACCTCTAATATTCATAGCAGTAGCAACAATATAGGACTAGCAGTAGTAATAATCAATTAGAGACAAAGTATTAGTATAACTGGTGGTCTCAGTTTTGGGATTGCAAGAAGAAGCATCGTACATCCCCATGGTATTGTCTCACTCCCCGGCGTGCGACAAAAATCACAGGTATTGCCATGGCACCGCCAATTGCCATTCAACCAAATTAGAATCATCACAGACTATTTTGGCAACTTCATAGCATAAGCAAATTAATTAGGAGATTAAACCATCACCCATCAGTGCATAGTCATCCAATAGAGAGGTATCAGAGAGCAAAAGGTAAGAAAAAGAGGGGAAACCGACAGTAGGTAGCTGGGCACAGCCGAGGGGCCATGGCGCGGGCGTGCCAGCCATGGCATGGAGGAGATGACGCAGCGATCCCAGGAGGCTAGCCTGGCTACGGTCAGCGTAGGATGAGAAGGGGAGGAGTAGCCAACGCAGCGGCACCAGGCCAAACCCGGCTCAGGTGCGGCGCAGGGGTTGGGCCAGTGGGGCCAGGCCAATGAGGACTGAGGGGGCTAGAGTGCAAGACAAAGAGGCGGGCGGTGGCCGGTTGACGTGGCCCTAGGCGCGGGGCGCGCTCGCGTGCGATGATGCTGACGAGGCCAGCCTGGAGCCTGGGGCGTGAGGGGAGAGGAGAAGGGCCACTAACGGCAGGCTGGAGGGCGATAGTGGCAGGGCTAGATTGGACCGACGGCGGCCGACGAGGGGAGGCCTAGGAACGGTCAAATTGGAGAGGAGCCAGAGAAGTGAGGAAGTGGGGAAAAAGAAGAGGAGAGGAAGAGGATAAGGCCAATCGGTTGGGGGAAAAGAAAGAAAGGAGGAAAAAGAAAACAAAAGGAGAGAGAAAGAAAAAAAAGAAGAAAAGGAAAATAGGAAAAAGAATAGAAAAGAAAAAAAATAGAGGTGGAGTTGGGATCTGGTGTTCTACTGCGGCAGAATTTAGTTATTGATAAGTTGATTATTAATGAACTGATGCGACAGTGGTTGATTATAGTAATTGGAAGTGATGAGACTGTCGATGCAGTATGTGAGTTTGTTAATAGACTGCTGGTACAGTCGGTGAATTTGTGAGTATATTGGTTTGGTTCACCCGACAGATGAAGTCGGTGTGGTATATATGAGGTGGGTGGAGGGTGCCGATGAGAAGGATTATCATGCCAATGGTGCTCTCTACATAGGATATGATATAAGGACAAACCACCAGACTCAGGCAATGAGCCGTATTTTTAGTATCAACCATAATATGTGAAATCGATCAAAAAATGTTGTCTTGTGAAGGTGTTATGATCTTCACATTGGGTAAGAGTAGATAATTATGAGTGGTGTAAAACTGTGATGTGCCAGGAGGCCTAGTGAGGAACATAATTGATAACCAATGTAGGTTATCATTTGATAACCATTGTTGGCTGTCTTATTTTGGTAATCAACTGAGGTTGATGTACCGGGGCGCTATATTTAAAGCTATGAAATGAGTAACTCCGATTTTAATATGGAGTTTAACTGGCCACCCCATGTATTAGTACCACCAATTTCAGGATTGAGTACAACTAGCAGGTGATCAGGGTAGATGAGTACCACTGATTTTGAGATGGGGTACAACCGGCCATCCCATGTAATAGTACTATCGATTTCGAGAAGGAGTACAACTGGTAGGTGGTTAGGGTTAGAGATCTAATACTGAAATAATGATAAATATTCTGGACTCACAGGATGAGGTCACTATGGGTAAAGTGGTACAAAATTGCGCAGGGTTAAATCATGAATTCGTGCATGTCTCCTGGATTGGAGGCTACGAAAGCTAAGTTTGCCTCATATACGAGTGCTAGTAGCAATTTTCATATTCTTAATTAAAATACACAACCCTTAAAGAAAATCCAAAATCTAATTTCTGTAAAACTGGATTTTGAGGGAAGGTGATCATTTGATGGACGTTGATTGGGATTGAGAGAAATTTATTTACTCTATTTTGCTATTATTGCTTGCTGAGTATTTTTATACTCACTCTTGCTAAACCTCCCTTTGCTAGAGAAATGCTCCGGTGATCGAGCATGTGAGAAGAGGTATTACCAGGAGGGCTAAACAGTTGGGATAGACTGTGCTCTCATTTTGGTCATCTTTTGGGTAATTAATATTTATGTAATATATTTTTGTTGTATTGGGATCGTATATATAATTAAAATAGTAAACATGTAGACAGTGTGACAATGGAATGTAATAAATTTCCATTTCAATCTCTAAGTATTGTTTCTATTTCAGCCAACTTTACGCACCGCCACGTCCACCATGGGGAGGCCCAGGGAAACCTCCGCCGGCATTTCCAGGCAAGGAGGAATAGTCAATTCCCTCAATTCTTAATGACTCGAGGGAAATTAGAAAATGTGGAGTGGTAATTGGAAGCGATCTTTTATCATTTGCATGATTCTAATTAGCTGACAATGCTAAATTTTAGGTTTTAAAAGTGGCCTAAGAATTTAAGAAAGACTTTGTGCAAAGTAGTTGTGTGAACAATAATGAAGTCCAATTCCATATTAGGATGCAAGTCTTATTACAATCGTTTTAGATTCTTTCTAGTATGGTAAATTTATCTCTATTTCCAGCACAATGCAAATATCCTATCCTATCCATGTTTCTTTATTTATTATGTTCAGTCTCACTTTTATATCTGTACACATATAAAGTGGTACCAGTTGCTTCATAATGAAAATTTGTTCAATAAGATTTGTAGTGCTCAATAACATATTATAACCCTATTATATCTGGGAAGTTTGGAGCTCCCTCAAGCATCCACCTCACCTCCACCTTCTCTCTCCTCTATTTCGCGAAAAGGTCCTCCGTTTCTTCGAAATTACGTATAGGTCCCTATGTGATTTTCTGTGAGAGGAAAAATAATTTTCCCGTTTTGCGTTTAGGTCCCTCATTTGGTATTTTACACAGAGAGCCCCCA
The DNA here is from genome assembly GCA_036346355.1 of Rhipidocladum racemiflorum. Classification (NCBI taxonomy): domain Eukaryota; kingdom Viridiplantae; phylum Streptophyta; class Magnoliopsida; order Poales; family Poaceae; genus Rhipidocladum; species Rhipidocladum racemiflorum. The sequence continues at coordinate 8,007,651 of CM070575.1, forward strand.
TTAAATGCGAATAGCGAACGAGCCCTTTTCTAATTTTTCAAAATAGCGTATAGGTCCAAAATTATAACAAATAGGTCCCTGTGCTTTACGTTCGGGTCCTTTCTCCGTTTTGCTCGGAAAAAATGTTTTCGTGATCCGTTTTTCCTCCGGAGCATGGGAAAAATGTTTTCGTTTACCGTTTTCTCTAAGAAAAAAATTGAAAATCCATTTTTCGTCTGGCGTTTATCCGTTTTTGTTGGAAAAAAATGGTTTCGTTATTCGTTTTTCCTCCAGAGCATGGGAAAAAATGTTTTACGTCGTTTTTCCTCGTTTTTCGTTTTCTCTTAAAAAAATGAAAAGACCATTTCATTTTTCGCCCGTCGTTTATCCGTTTTTGTTGGAAAAAAATGGTTTCGTTTTTCGTTTTTCCTCCAGAGCATGGGAAAAATTGTTTTACGTCGTTTTTCCTCGTTTTCCTACGAAAAAAATGTTCCACGGTCCGTTTTTTCTCCGGAAAAAAACACAAATCCGTTTCCCGTTCACGCGCGTGGCGTGCGCCGCGCGTACCATCCTAGTTTACATTATAGATATAAGAATGCAAAATGTATTCACTCTGCACTATCCTTTCTGTTCCTGCTCATATGCCTCTATTTTATGGTTTTCTCACCAACGAAGAAATTTTTAGGACTAAAAGTAGGTTGTATTCTCATGACAGGATGCCCTCTTTTACTATATTTGTTCCTAGCTTATGTTAGCTCTTGATTTTGCGATAAATTAAATCCAGGTAAGGATGTGCAAGCTTTCTGAGGGAGGGATTAAATTTGTTGGATCATTGTCTGGTTGGACGGCCACGCTTCTCTTCATGTGGGTACCAATTGCGCAGATGGTATTCAAACTTTCACACCTGCAGCCTTGGAAACCTTTAGAATCACCAAACACCAAGATATTAAAACTTACAATTTGTTTGGTGGGTTGTGCAGTGGACAAATTAACCCAATCCAATTTGTTTGGTGGGTTGTGCAGTGGACAAGTTACCTCAATCCAAGTAACATCAAAGGGTTGGCAGCTTTTACAATGTTGCTTGCAATGACTGGAAATGGACTTATGATTCCTCGTGCTGTATTTATCAGAGATCTCATGTGGTATTATATTTTTCTTTTATCTTGCCTACTCCTTTTTTTAAAATTCAGCTGTTTGAAAAACTAGAAAGAAAGCTGATTCCTTGTGTGAAAACTCAACCCTCACAACCTGCTTTTCTACTTTTCAACAGAAGCAATCAATATCTTCCTAATCACCGGTTTAAGAGTTGTTGCACACTTGCACAGTGAAGAGACTTGCTTAGCCTATAGTTCATTGTTGTCAAGGCGACAAGGCGAGGCGAGGCGCCAGCCGAGCACTTGGGCGTCTAGGCAAGGATTAGGTGACCAACAATAGTATAGTATTTATCAAATTATCACCAATATATATATAACCAATATCGGTATATCACAAAAAAAAAAAATCTGGTTCTATCCCTTTTTCTATTTTCTTTTCTTTCCTTTCCTTTCCTTCCCTTTTTTTCCTTTTTCTTTCTTCTCCTTCCCTTTTTCTTCTTTCCTTTTTTCCTTTCCTTCCTTTTATTCCCCCTATTTCTTCGACCCACTCCTCGGCTCCCCCACGCCTCCTCCCCCGTCGCCTCCACACCTCCTCTTGGCTCGGTAGTAGAGCATCTCGACTCGGCATAAGAGCAGATCAGTGGCAGCAGGCAGCAGTGCATCCTCGCCTCTGGTCTCCGTCAAGCCGTCGCCCAGTCACCCTCAACATCGTCTACTCTAGCCGTCGCTGCTCTGTATCGTGGCGCGCGATGTAGAGCAGCGGCGGTTGGAGCAGACAACGCTGGGGGCGACAGGGCGACGGCGCGGAGGTCGGCGAGGAGGGGGGCAGCAGCCGCGAGGCGGCGGAGGCGAAAGAGAGGGAGGAGGAGGAGGGCAACAGGAGGAGGCGCCGGACTTACCGATCTGCAGCCGGCGGCGACGACGGAGATGGTGGCGGCGATGTGGTGGATCCTTATCCCTCAGCCAACGGAGGTATGGATCCTTGTCCCTCATCACGCAAGTTCGTCTCCTCCTCCTCTGGACCCTAGTGGACCCCCCGAAACCTAATCCCCTCCTTCAGACCCTAGTCAGCCGCCCAACCTCACTTGGTGACACCTGGACGACCCGGGCGATGCCTGGAATGTCCAGGCGTCTGCTTTGCTCCGGCCAGGCGAGGCGAGGTGGCTAGGCGGGCTTCCTCCGGCGCCGGGATGCCTAGGCGGTGTCTAGGCGACGCCTTAATATCAATGCTATAGTTTAGTCAGATGTGGGATGATAAACCTGCTTAATGATAAATTATCTGAAGCAAGAGTTCTTAGTGGACCGATCACCAGTAAAGATAAAATTTTATTTGTGTCGTTGAGGTTAGAGGGAAAAATCACTAACTTAAGCATTTTCTATGTATGAAGCTTTAACAAAACCCCCCTTCAAGATCTTGTTCATTAACATCCTCACGCAAGTGCATCTCACACAATAAGTTGGATGTTTATTCCCTGAAATTGGGATTGGAAAAACTTTTAAAATCACATTTGATGGAGGTTTGGGTGTAATTTTATTGCAAGACAGAACGTGTATTTCTATTTCTTGTTTTCCCATACTGGCAACTAAATGCCATTTGTATATGTTGTACTGCAGTTCCTATACGAACCCCCAATCATAGTTCTTTTAATCAATTTAGGTTCACTGGTTCTGCTTGGGCATCTGTCCTACAGGGTTGGGGTAACTTGGTGTGACGCCCTACTCCTCCGCGTCTGGCCACCGCCGCCAAACGGCCGCCCCGCCCTTCCCGCCGGCCGCCCCCGCGCCCGCAACCGCCGCCGCCATCTCCGCCCGGCCGCACGACTTGCGCGGGACGTTGCGCCGCCTCCGCCCCTATAAAGGCCCCTGGACCCCCTCTCTTCCCGCGCCTCCTCTCTCCATCTCTCCTCGCTCTCTCCCTCCACGCCCCACGCCGCCGCCTTCTTCCCAGCGCTGGCCCCCTCGCGCCTTGCCGTCTCCGCCCCGGTGCGCTGTCTCCGCCACCCTCCGGCCTCCCGACCCACCGCCAAAGTCCGCCTCCGGTCGCGCCACCGCCTCCTTCCTCGCCACTTCGCTCGGCCGCCGCCATCGCGCCGCCCGCCTTGCGCCGCTCTGGTCGCGCCCGCGCGTGTGCACGGGTCACGCGTGGACTGGGTCCATGGGCCCAGGGGCCCACCTGTCAGTTTTATATAAAAAAAGATTTTTCAAAAATCCTTTATGACGTCATGCTGACATCATAAAGCTGTTTTTCATTTTAAAATAATTTCAAAAACCGAATTTGGCTGCTGACGTCAGCATGACGCAGTAAATTTGGATTTTCTTTTTAAAAATAATTTAAAAATTCTAGAAAATCCCGTTTTAATCGTTTTAAACTTCCGGGAGCTCGTTTTCGCCCGTTCGAACTCCGTTTGGCTCCGTTCTTCTTCCTAAATTCATTAAAAATCTTAAAATTTAGTTTAGTGCTAGTTTGAAATTCAATTTGAATTTATTTGGATTTTATTTGAATTTGGTTGTTTTTCGCACGTAGATTACGGAGAATCCGAGGAGTTCCCGAGTGACGATTTCGAGCAGCAACTCGTCGAACCAGGCAAGTCACACCCCCTTGACCATATTGCTCCCAGTTTGTGAACTTGTATGTTGAATTTTAAATTATTGCATGCTTATTTGTTATAAACGTTAATTTCCGACCTTGATTTAAATGATAGTTATATCCAAAATTGAAATGCTACCTTTGACATTTGAATTCCGATGCCCTTGTAACCTTAGGAAAAATATAAACTATGACTATGGTAATATTTAGACAATGCTTAGACATGCTTAGAATCGTCCTTAGGAAGTTTTGGGGGAACTTTATGCCAAAATGATATCATGTTTAAGTGAAAACTTATGATGATCAATGATAGCATAAATGTGGAAATAGTATGGTTAAAGTGAAAATGACTTAGACCGGGCGAGAAAGGGTTGGAAGGTGGTGTGGTTATCATATTGGGTTTGTAGAAAGCCTCGCCTAGTCAATTAAGGACCGGTCTGAGTTTCGCTGAATGTAAAGCCTAACCGTACTACCACAAGTCTGGAATGAGACGGACCTGACTAGCCATATTAAATCATTTCATGGACAGTCATGCCATACGGGGGTAGTGGTGTGGTGAAAGCGTGATGCTGCCACTCTGGCGCAAGAGGGGGCTTCTGAATAGAGGGAGTCTTTCAGCGGTGAAACCTTAGCGGGCATGACTACATGTATGATTTATTAATGGGGCCTTGTCATGATTTTCTCTGTCACTCACCAAAGGAAGTGTGCTGACACTAAGGGAATATCATGTCTTGTGGGTAAAGCTGTACAACCTCTGCAGAGTGTAAAACTAATCGATTAGCCGCGCCCGCAGTTATGGGCATGCCGAGCAAGCCATTCTCAGATTAGACTTTAGTAAATTAAAATTTGGTTTTCAGAAATGATGTTGGATGGAGGGAGTCCATCATGGGTAAAACTTAGACCATTCCAGGAGAGATTTCTAAGTCATAAAGGAAAATGTATAGATTTGAGTTTCATTATAAACTATGCCATTTAAAATTATTTTGAATGGTTATTAAACCATTGCTTTACGCTTAAACAAACCATATTGCCATCCTCTTATTATCCGTACATTTATATTGCATTTTCGGTGTGGTTTGCTGAGTACGCTAGTACTCACCCTTGCTTAATTTGCTGCTTCAGAGAAAGAATACCACGATGGTGAGGA